>CM070772.1:143217227-145740561 GCA_036346955.1 Dipus sagitta
TATCATGACCCAACATGTGGCTCTGACATTCTTTCCGCCCCCTCTACAGCAAAATTTCCCTGAGCCATGTTGGGTTCATTTTTGGTCTGCTTCAGTGATGAGGTGTTGGGGGCCTCTGAGGCTCTGGCTCTCTGATTTGGTAGGAGTTGATTTTTCTCTGTGCTGATCTTCCCCCTTGTGCTGGTATCTGGTTCATCAGGAAAACAGCGCCCTTGCTTGTTTCTCCAATTTTTCTTAGTTTCAGCCAGGGCCCTTTTGAGGTATGATGGGGTGGCTCTCTCCTTAGGATCTATATCTATCTGAAAAAGAGAAGCAGATTCTCCAACGGAGAGTAGCATCAGGACAAATGAGATAACCCCCTTTTTTATAAGGAATTTAATAGGTGTAGGTCCTCTTGTAGCCCACAATTAATGGTAGCTTGATATTGGAGAGTGGGTTTATGTTTGGATATGGTTCTGACTTGTTTCCCAGCTCCAGCTATGGGTCCCATACCAGTGAGGGGATCAGTTAGCCAAATTGAGAGCAGTTGGTTCCCCACTATGGCTGTGTGCCACCACTGCACTTGTGTGGGCATCACAACAAGTTATTTGCTGCTAAGTAGGTTAGACCATGCGTTGCTTCGACAGATATTGGTCATTTTCCCCCAGTCGCCCATGTAGCACCTTCTGGCACTAGACGCGCTGACAGTCTGGGGACTGACTCTCTTCCAACTTCCAGCCATGCCATTCTAATTTGCATGTCAATCACATAAGGTGTCTTCAGCAGTAGGGTCTTATCACTAGCCTTTGGTGGGTCATCAAGTACTCTGACAGAAATCTGTCTGTCTTTTAGGAAACCTTGTAGGTCTCTCTGATCAAAAGCTCATTGTGGATGATAGCCCCATGCTGGTTCTGGGAGTTACAGGTCAGTGCCCACTAAGAAAATGAGGGAAAAGATAACTAATATGAGAGAGTTAGAGATAAGGGAGAGAGAGAGAGGGAGAGGGGAAGTGAGAGAGGGAAGATGTAGAAGATTAATGTTAGTCTTGATCTTACCCTCTCCAGTGTCTTGTGGTTCAGATGTTCGTTTAGCTTCATTTCTTGTACCCAAATGGCCAGGGTCCTTACATTGCTGAATTTTGCTATTAATATTTTAACACTTGGTTTCATGAGCTTGGGAAGTACTTTGATCCCAGCGGTGTGCACAAGATAACCTCCTGCACAAAGTAGCTTTGTCCACAGACTCTGGAGAAGAGGTTCTTCTCCCTGAGTATGGAATAGTCTGTACTTCCTCTGCATTCAGAGGCGAGAGGCCTAGACATTTTTTTGTTTGTTTTTTAAACTTGTGAGAGGCAGATGTTGACTGAAATTTGAGTAAAAGATGGGATAGGAAAGGGAAGGAAAGATGATAAAGAAATCATTTAAAGATTTAGAAGGAAGTATCCAGAGAGAAGTGAAGAAAGATAGCCGCTCTGTGTATCATGCTGAGATTACCAAAGAGGTAAATCTGTTATAGGAATGACAGATTAAGGAGAGAAGCTCTGAATAGGGGTAGAGAAAAGTAAGCGTGTTTGTGAAGCCTGCTAGGCACCAGGCATGTGAGCAGCTGTGATATTCACTCTCTCTTTCAAGCTTCAGCTGAATCTCACAAAGTCAGGATAAGGAAACATAAACTGAATAGAAAGTTGTCTCAATGTCAAAACTATTGACAGATACAAATCTTCTCACTTTATCATGAAGCAAACATTTGAAGAGCACATTAGATATGGATGTGCTATACAATTCTAATTGTACAAATGTCTCAAGCATGACTTCTACTTTTCACACCCTCACAGAAAACTAGAACAGTTTTCCTTCACAGTAGATGGAAGTGAGGTTGCAGGCTTCTCATCAGGGCTTACCTACTGGAAATTTTCATATGATAAAATTTCCCTATTTTAAGATCCAGTTAGTACCTAGAATTCATTCTAGTGTGACTCTCACTTCCTCATGTTGTGGATGGAAGTTTCTTCTATGTGGAGTTCATTTTATTCCAGTCTACATGGGTTACCTGAGGTGACTATTTCCCGCCAACAGTTGATCCTGACGAGAATAATAAAAGTTGAAGTCCACAGACACAAGGCTGTGGGTTGCCAGATCCAGCAAAGAACAAGTCCAGAATATATGAATCTGAAATATCTGAATGTGAGCAAGGGTTGTAGGATTTTAATCTAAGGTTTAAAAGAAGGTATAAAGGGTCTTATGCAGGTAAGTAATATGATCAGACTACATGTTGAAAGGATTATTTAGGAAGGTAAGGAGAAAGGTAAATGGAAAACTTCAGAGATCAGGGAATTGGCTTGGAATACTGGTAATGAAAGATGGTGCTGTAATCAGATATTAGCATTGTTTAGGAAAATAAATTCATATAGAAATATGCTTTCATGAAAGTCTTCAATCAGAAGTGGTAGGGAAGACAGAATGAAGAAATGGAGGTTGATTTCAGTTTCTGGCTTTGGAAATAGATACAGGTACTGAGACCCAGAAATATAAGTAAAAATGTAATAATGTTCTGTTATTATTATTCAGTCATTGTTGGCATGTAGAAACGGGTATGACTTTCTATTAGAGACCTATGTGGCGATAGACAAATAGAGAAGTCTAACAGACAGTTAGACATAGAAATCGCATTTTGTAGAGAAATTATGAAAATAGTAAACTGGAGAGTCTTTACTTTGTACAGAAAGAGTAATTAAAATAAATCATCTAAGTGGATATGAAAGAGTACCTTATTTTTTTATTTTACTAACAATTTTATTCATGTATATAATGCAAACTCCCACAACTCCCATTGATAAGATTGCCTTCTAAGAGACTGATGCTCTTTCCTGAAATTTCTGTGGAGACCTGATACATCCCCTTTCAAGCACCTTTTTCTACTGTGTTGTATGTTTCTATTTCAAAGATATTTAATGAGTCCTGCCACATGTATTTTATTAAACTGTACTATGGAATTCTGAACCTTTCTCCATCAAGCTATGGGGTGTGTATAGAGAGCTTAAAGCCATGTATAATCCAAAGGTGAAAATAATTAAGATTGAAGGGCTTAAATCTTGCCTTCAATTCCCATTCAGAGATTGCCATTTTCAACATCAACATCTGAGTACTAACTTGGAGATCAGTAAAAATCAAGTGGTTTTCTTCCTACATCTTCTCTACTTGACCATAAATAAAGATTTTGTGATTAATTCAAACTCTGATGAGTCTTCAGAGGTTGGCTTGAGTGAGATAATGGATTTCCCCTTTCCCACTCTTCTATTGATGAAATGAAAACATCACTAACTCCTACAGCATGGAGGTACAGGCAGAAGACAGGAACATTGTGCACGCCAATTTCATGTGGACTGACTTGGCATTATGTAGGTTTTTTTTGTCAAAGAAAACATATTTAATCTTCAGTGTTGTCCATTGTGCTTGGTACCAAATGTATAGATATAAGATACCTTTCTTGTCTGTGTAAAACTATAGAAAATGAAGCTGAGGGGATAGCTCAGTAAGTGAAGTGCTTGCCATGCAAACATGAAATTCTAAATTTGATCCTCAGAACCAAACAAAAAGACAGCTGCCATAGCATGGTAGAAACACAGACAGATCCCTGGGCCTAATTAGTCACCCAATCTAGCCAACTTGATGAGCTCCATACCAATTAAAGACACTGTTTCAAGAAAGAATAACAGCATTCCTGAGGAACAACATCTGAGATTGTTTTCTGCCCTCCACATGCACCATCAAAAATACACACCCATGCCCATATATACACTTACACTCACACACAAACCTATGAAGCTACAAAAAGATCAAAAGATAATAGAGTAGCATATGACCCTGAAAATAAAAATCTAGAACTATATGAATCCATGTCTATTTCTCTTCTCTACTAGAAGAATTGACCTTGAGCATTGTGGTAGTTTGAACAAATGGTCATTACTCTATTCAGTGTTTTATTAGTTTTTACTTTGCACTTGCAGCTACCTGGCTGGAGGTGGTATCACTGGGTGTACCTTAAAGTGTGGTGGTGAGTTTCAAATTTCAATCTAAAAATATGTAAAGTGTCCCTAGCTAGAGTTCCTGAAGTGTACTGTGTGCTGTGTGGCTTTTGACTTTTAGGCTTGTGCTTCTCTGTCTGTGTTTGGTTCTTTAAAAGCAGGCCAGCTTCTTCTGCTATTATGCTACTTTCCCTGGATCTGTAAGCTTCAATAAATATCCCTTCCTCCGTAACTGTGCCTGGTTTGTAAGTTCATCTCAGCCAACCAAAAGTTGTCTGCTACAAGCATTTACTCTGAAAAATATCATTACTGTAAGGTTCAGGAGTAATCAAGACTACAGAGACCACTCTGAGGCACAATAGAAGCTTTTATTTGGGAAAAATACAAGCTGCCAGGACTGACTCTCAAGAGTGGAGAAGTCTACTATGAGATTACAGATAGTGTGCTTTATAGAGCTCTTCAGTTGGGGGAAAGTGAGGAAGGGAAGGAGCGCCTTTGTTCTTTAAATTAGCCATAGGGTGTGAGACCAGAAGTGACCAGGTGGGATATAAAGGGAGCAGAGGACCTAGACCTGGGGCTTTGTAAGGCAAGGAAGGGATGATGGTTGGGTGCTTCCTTGAGGAATGTGGATGACCCAGTTCCTGGTATCTCTGTTGCCCTCCTGCTGTCCTTGGTGACTCCATTTTGTCTTGACCTAACAATTACATAGATTCATTTTGCTAATTCCTTCTTTCTTCACAGCTAGGATTGATGACGATGCAGTAGAAATACCCCTACCCTTAAATTGGCCTACTTTGAGACCATATTGCATAAATCTACTTGTTTTCTGAGCATCTCAAAATAAATATGCCTACTGACCACCTTCAGATCTCTTCCAAGTGTTTAAGGGCAGCCCAAGGTGAACTTACATGACTGGGCATTGCACTGTAAGCAGGCATGTAGACCTCGGTGGGTGGAAGGATGAACCAAATCCTAGTTTGTAGATATAATACCCTAGCATTAACCTACTCTGAGAAGTGAATACATTAGCCAATCTGAGAAGTGAAGACTTCTCCATGCCACCCACCATCTTGGTGGTCCCTTAGAAACACTGTGAAATATAACCAGTACTGATGCTGCACTGCACCTTTCTCAACTTGTTGTAATCATGTGAGTCTGAGGTTGCAGGTATACATTACTACCGACAGGACTGGCTTTGTACACAGCTTAGGAGTCTAGACATCCATAGTGGGCTCAGCCAGTTCCTGAGGACCACCAAAGGAACATCTGCTCCACGCTTTGCCCCTAGTCCTGTTTTCTCAGCACTTTTCAACTGGTAGATGATCCTCCTCTTGTCTTCACATAATCTTTCTGCCACATGTCTTATTCTGCATCCAAATTCCTCTTGAGATAAGGACACCAGTCATATTGCCCATTCTAGTGAACTCATTTGGTCATCTGCAGAGACTCCATTTCGAAATCAAATCACATTCACAAGCATTAGCAAGTTAGGATTTCAACATCTTTTGGCAAACACAACTCATTTTACAAAAGCAACTCAGATTTCATAGCTACAATCCTTTGGGACTGCCCTGAGCTAGCTAAAACACATCTTTCACAACACACTCCTTCTCTTTGTCATTCTATCTTTTGATTGATCTATGAGCCCTTATTCCATAGGCTTATTCTAGCTCCAAAACCTTCTCATGTTGGCAGTGACCTCTGCCTGCCTCTTGTTTGACTTACCCCACAAACTTTATTGAAGAGTGTATCCCCATAAGATACTTGTGTGTAAGTACACAAACCAAATCCACACCAATTTGAACTGAGCTTCTTTCTCTAGGCCTGCACTGTGCTGAGAACATGGAGACAAGTCACTGAGAATGAGATAACCACCTGAGAGGCCATCCTTGGTTTCAAAAGATGTGATCAGGTATAATCAAACCTTCCTTTGCATGCAGGATTTGTCTTCCATGTGTGTCCTCCAAGTCTCCGTTGTGACACCCTGTCTATTTTGGGGCAGTCTGCTTCTAGAATGAAAATGGAAAGTGGACCATAATATTGTGTGTAGGTTAAACAGTAATTTTGACAATTTGTATATGTAATCTCATTTAATTGTCTCAATCATCCCATTGCCTTCCTAGTACAAATGAAAAAACAGAGATTCTAAAAAAAGTAGTAAAAACACAGAATTTTTGTTGTTTTTTAACATATCTAGCAAGGATGGAAAATCACAGGTTTTGATTCAAAAAACTGTGCTCTCTGACCCACACCACTGGTTATTATACAGGTCAGTAATTTTTTTAAAAAAATTAGCAAAAATAAAGCTAGCTACATAGAATCTTGCAAAAAAAAAAAAAAACACCCACTGAAATTAAAAATCCCAATTTACTATCACCATCAGTTGATAATAGAAAATTTCAACCCAGAAAAATTACAAATATTGAATCTCAAAACAGAGGAGTAATACTTACTACAGAATGAGTTTAGTTTTATATAAAAACATTACTCTTGATTTTATTTCTTTTGCTATAGATTTGTGAAATATTTTTCAGGGACTAGTACAAATGTTGGTGGGAAGAGAAAGACTTGCAAATAACCTCTGAAAGATCTGGGGTTTCATTTTCACAAGAGAGCAAATGGCCTCTCCACTAAACTGTTTCAGTGTTGTATGATTATATATATATATATATATATATATATATATATATATATATATATATATGTATGTATGTATAAGCTTTGATATGACTCAAAGAAGAAAAGCTCAAGATTGCTTAGGAATGCTACACCTCAAGAAAGAAAGTGAAAACCAGAAGAAATCATATCTTATAACTTGAGATTTTCCCCGCAAGGTCTCAGGTCTCTCTCAGAAGTCAAGAACTGGCAAGAGTTCAATTTCCAGTCCAAAAATTTTGCTCAAGCCCTATCTTTTCACATTAGAATTTCCTTTAAAAATTACATTCAAAATCTTTTATTCTGCCATCAGTTACCTCTGGCAGAGAACCATGGTTAAAATTCATGTTAATAACTAAAAGTTTCTATGATGCTAGCACAGAGCTGAAATGCATGCTTTCTATAAAGCTACTACACATGCTTTCCAATTATCAGGTAGAAGCATAATGAGCTAATATATTCAGCAAAGCTTGCAAATATGTCTTGTGTAGAAATACTGACTTCCTCTTATAAGCATCCTTTATCCAGGGGCTCCCAGAGCAACTTCCAGGTAGCAATATAGAATAAGCCACCCACCAGTGAAATGCAGGTGCCTTGGGGCTAAAAACCCTTGTGTGTGAGATTTTAGTGTTGCAAAGAGCACACCACAGCATTATCTCATGGAGCCTCTAATTCCCGCAGTCTTACAGATTTAGAACTGGCATGAGGCATCTCGTTTGAAGAACAGAGGTATTTTAAGAAAGCTGAGTGTGATTTTTGAAGTGACAATCACTCCTTACAAGGAAGCTTGTCAACTGCAAAAGGAAAGAAGCCTGTGGAGTTCAGTGGAGCTAAGTTGAAGCCCAGCTCCACTACTGATCCAGATGGGTGACCATGAACATAAGCCAGTTCTGTTTGTAAAGTGGGGCTGATGATAGTACCTTGCCTTAAGTTTACTATGAAAGCAAAGTTAAATATTGAATTCAGTAAGTGATAGCTGTTGTCATTGTTTCATCTGCAACATGAGGACATGATTGCACTGAGAAGAATAGTAACAGTAAAGAATATGAACTACAATATTGTCATGTGCTTAGGAGTGCCCATAGTACTTCACTCATGTTATGTAGTGTCCTCACTTATAAGTACACCCTTTTACAGGAGCAGAAACTGAGTCACTGAGTGATAACTAACTTGCCCAAGTTTGCTGACAGTTCATAATTAGTGCCAAAATAGTTTAGTGTTTAAGTGCATGATTGGCACTAGTGAGACAAGCAGTGCTTATCTCTAAAGAATAGGTTGGAGTGTTGTCTCCCAAGGCTTTCACCATGCTATGCCCTTGCTAAGCAGTAAAACCACATCTTGCACTGTCATCAAGGTTTCATACTCCTCCAACTTCACTTCTTCTGTCGTGGTAAAGGAACCTAGCCATTCCCTAAAGTGTGCTATGAATGTCACTATCACACCCATGGCTGCTGTCCATTGGATCTGGTTTTTCCTCAGATGGCTCTCATGTCAAAGGCTTGCATTTCAGTCCTTAGTGCTTTGGGAAATATGGAAACTTTAAGAGGTGGGGCCTGGTGGGATGTCTTAGTTCATGAGAAGGAGTTTTGGGACCCTGGTCTCTTCTTCCATCCTTTCACACCTAACTTGAGGGGGGATGGACGTCCACCACAAGTTCCCACCTTTATGTTTTAATGTAGGTCAAAGCAATGAGATTGTCAGACATGAATTGAAACCTTCCAGATGGTGAGCCTGTGTAAACCTTTTTCTTTTTATGAAGAGCTTGTCTTGTTGCATCTGTGACAGTAATGTGAATTTGTCTGATACATGGTATTAGAAAAAAAAGCAAGGGCTAGAGAGAAGGCTTAGTGGTTAAAGTGCTTGCTTGAAAAACCAAAGGACCTTGGTTTGATCCCTAGTACCCATATAAGCCACATGCACAAGGTTGCTCTTGCACCTTCTATTTGTTTGCAGTGGCTAGAAGACCTGACACCCCCATTCTCTCTCTCTCTATCTCTCTCTCTCTCTCTCTCTCTCTCTCTCTGTTTGCCTTTTTCCCTTTCTCAAATAAATAAATAAAAATAAAATATTTTTAAAAAACAGAGCATAGGAGATGACTTAGTGGATAAAGTGCTTGTCATACAAGCATGAATACTTAAGTTTGGATACCCAGTACCCAAGTAGAAGCCTGTCAAGATAGGATATACCTATAATTCTAGTGCCAGAAATATGGAAACAAGAGAATTTCTGGGACTTCCTAGCTAGATAGCTAGCCAAATCAGTGAATTTTACATTTAAGTGAAAGACCCTGTTTTAGAAAACAAGGTGGAGAATGATTAAGGAAGATACCTAACATCTACCCTTTGTATCCAAGTGTATGTTCATGCACACACAAAAAAAAAACATACATCATCTAAATGCAAAAATATATATTATACATAGGGACTAGAGTGGTGAGACACATATGCGTTCTTCCAACCTCACATTAGATGGCACTTCCATTTCTAGACTGAACCTATAAGCTTACTTTCTAGGTTATCAGGATAATGGTTTCCCCAACTCTCTAAGGCAAACACTCAAGACTTCCTAGCAATTTTGAATTCTTAAGTATCTTCAAATGAATTCTCTTTTGCTCAAGTCATCCACAAGCATTTTTGACATGAACCTGTCCACAGCCTGCCCCTTAACCTTTGCCCCCACATTTCTTTAGGCATATATTGCCTTGCTTTCTTCCTTTTCAAATGCTGAATTCCCTGAATGCTTCCTCAGTTAAATTATGGGATCTTTTGGAGCAGAGACTAGCTTATAATTCTCTATGTGTCTCTCTAAGAGCTTAACATAGTGTTTTGAATAAAACATCTGTGGTTCAGTTGGGTAATTGACTACCTCCAGAGGTTCAAAGTCACCTCTTTGGCCTCAGAATAATGTGTTCCTAACATCCTGACATCAAGCTAGTTCTGGAATTTTCCAAATCATTAGAATTCTTTGCCAAACCAATCTAAACTGTGATGGACAGGAAGCATTCCTGTCTGTAACATTTCCCTGGTGCTGTTGCTTATTAAGGATTGCAACCTTGTGCACATCTGCTTAACAACAAAAATGAATTCCTCCTGGGTAACTTTATTTCTGATCTTCCTTAAAAAACATCTTAGATGCCAGCCCTCAACAGAGCATGGCTAAATCTCACACTGTAATTACAGAATGCACGATGCTGCCTCTCCCTGTGTTTTTAGCAGGTGAAGGTTTAACTTCAGCCTCAGGCCCACATGGCAGCTTACCAGATGCTCTGCCTTTGCCCCTCCTTAGTAATTATTTCACATATGACTGTTTTTCATGAGAGAAAGAATAACATTAAATCAACAGAATGTGCTTTCTAACCTCCACATTGATAACATGTATAGAAAACACACTTTGTAAGAAAAGTATTTAAATTTTTAACAATTTTGTATACCATTGTAAAATACCTTTCATGTACATTTTTACCTTTATTTTATTTACTTGAGAGAGAGAGGAGAATGAGGTATACACACACACACACACAGAGAGAGAGAGAGAGAGAGAGAAGGTATACCAGGGCCTCCTGCCACTCGAAACATACTCCAGACACACGTACCACTTTGAGTATCTGGCTATACAGGATTACTGGGAAATTGTACCCAGGACATCAGGCTTTTCAAGCAAGTGCCTTTCACCACTTATCCATCTCTCAAGCCCTTCATGTATATTATAGTAGCATATATTGCTCAAATTAAATTGAAATTTGTGGAGGAAATGGCAAAGGGATGTGAATGTGAGCAGTTATCTTTGGATCAAGTGCATATTGCTGAAAGTGGAAGACATTTCTTCGCAGTGTCATGGATATAACAATCCAGTGCAAAGACCATCAGAGTACTTCTTTCTCATCAGAACCTTTTAAATAGAAACATAGTCTCGCATCTTCCTGGCTGTAAACATTTCACCTTGTAGTCCCTGGGAATCTCATAAAAGAGGAATATATAAATATATATATATATATATATATATATATATATATATATATACACATACACATATATGCAAATGCTGATAGCATACAAGATTGACAAGAAAAATATACTGAAAGTTAAAATAATCTAAGAATTCTTTCTACTTTAGGCAACATTTGAACTACGAAAATCTAAGAGAATTCAGCCTGAGATCGCAGCAAGAATAAACAAAGTGTCTTCTAAAGATGTTAGTGAGAAACTTTAGACAGTGAATGGCACAATGTAGACTTCATAGGAAGTCTGTCTTCCTCAAGAATCCCAGGGACAACCAGAAACCATGTTTAGAGCTTTTATTTCCTCCAGTTCAATGGAAAGTGTCACATGCATAAGAAAGCCAAAGGTATTTTTGAATCTTAAGAAAATAATGTGACAGTGTCTTGTTTTTGACTTCCTTGCTCACTTCTACACTGCTTAATAGTGTTATTGTTGATAGTAAACATTTATGTACTGATAAAGTTTCCCACATACCTTATAGTCAGTATACCTGTAGGCTGCTCCTCAACTTATAAACAAGATGAATCATTTATCCTGATTTTATTAACACTAAAACAAAGACTCCAAGGAAAGAAGCAGCTTGCTTCTTCTGGCATTTTTTCACTTAGGAATCAAAACTTATATTTGCATCAAGCACCACTATTCTGAAACACTATGAGATTTAAAAAAAACAAAGACACAAAATCTACCAACTATGAAAATGATGACTTGGGAATCTTGGAATTTTAGTTTTTGCAAATAGGCTTGAAATGAGTTACATGGGTTTAAAACTTCATTTCCTTTACAATTTTATTTTTTTTCCAGGATTAACCTTATACCTAGCCTCCACTTAAACTGTGTTAAACCAGTACCAAAAAATTTTTATGGAAACTTTGTTTATTTCAACAATTATAATATCTAAAGAAATTTATTTATGTTGGAAAACTAGTGTTGTAGTTCTGAAAGCAATTTTCCTGCCAGTATATCACTTGATAGGTAGCAGTTTGACAAGTGAGTAATTCAGGAGGTACAATTTGAAACTAGGATATTGATCAATTTTTATTCCTAATAAAGCCCCAATGCTAAGAGCAAAACTATTGGCTTATTTTTCTCCCTTATAAATGACAGCTCTCGGTTTCCTAAAGCACAGAACTTTGAACGAGGATAAAAGACAGAAAGTAAGCTTTGCTTTTGTCTCTTATGTATTGGGTAATACTGAAGATTCTTCCCATAAGGGGTGCTGCTGGAAAGCTTTCAAATGCTTTATGACTTACAGAGAGTGCTCAATAATTGACACATCATGAAAACAAAGATAACATGACTTTGAACCATGCTATCTATGATTGACGTTTGGCTGATACAAGTGAGGCAATCTTTTCTTTTTTTTGCCACATAAGTGGTCATTCTACAAGTATCTCAAACGGGCCACTGTACCCAGATGGAATTATTTACAATCTGTTGTTGTTTACTTACCTGCATGTTTCAAACACTGTAAGCAATGCAGCAAGGCATGTTATAAAAACTTAAAAGAACATCAGTTTTAAGAGTTACCTTCTTGTTTCTGGAGAAAAACACCCAACCAGAAGCAGTTTACGGTTTATAGTTTTTAGGGGAAATTTCATCCTGGTGGGGTTAGCTAGGGAGAGCAAGTGACTGACTGTCACATCTTGTGACATCTTGTCACATAAGCTTGGAGGAAGCAGCAAGTGTGAAACAGTCATCAATACCCACTAGGGCATGACTGATAAACTTCAAGACCTGCCCTCAATGCCACACCTTCTCCAGAAGCCTCCACCTCCCAAAGGCTTTGTCTGCTGGGGATCAATTATGAGATTGAATCTCAAACTCATATGGACATTTTACATTTAAACCACCATATCAGTGTATTTGGAGTTGTGAACAAAGTATGATATGGCTCTATGTTCTTAGTACTATTTGTAGGACAGGAAATTAGTTTCGCTTCATGTCTGCATTGTTCCCTGAAGTACTCATGGAACCAAAATGGGAATTACCCTTTCTGGATGTAATATGGTAGCCTGCAAGATTGTCCAACACTTGCATATGAACCTGGATCAAAGCAGATCCAACCTATATGATTTCTGGACAGGGCTGCATGGCATTTCCTGTCCTGGGGAGATAGGTGTGCAATGCTGGGTCTCTGGGTTAATTACAGTGCATGGAATAGTAATTGTAAGGATCCCTCCTCTCTGTGAGGACTTGAATGTTACTAGAGATCACACCCCATGGTTTGGCTGACATCTCTTCTTAGAAGCTATTCTCTCAGACATAAAAGCTTCTCTCTTACCACTATCTCTCTCTCTCTCTCTCTCTTTCTCATTATCTTTCTCTCTCACTTTGAAAGTTAGGGTGGAGGGTTAAGATCTAACTAGAATTGACTCCACAGCTTTGTCTTATTCCATTATGGAAATATCATAAGCTAATCTAGCTTTAGTCATGCACACTAGCTTGCTCACTGTCTAAGACTAAGATACTGTCTCTAGCTTCTTTTCTTCATTATTTCCAAGGAAGGTCATGATAACACTTTATAAAGAAAACTCGAGTATGCATATGGTTACCTTTGTTGTTTACCCTCATCTTGCAGGTTTAAATATATATATAAAGGACCTTAAAATATCTCAGACATTTTTTAAATAACTCTATCCTGGAAACATTTGCTTATTTAATAAATAATGAATATTTGTGTAAGTGCCAGTGGTTAACTAGACAGACAGCCCTTGTCCTCAGCAGCTAGAATCATGAAAGGACCAGATAAATATGATAACCATTATTATTTTAGAGAATTTAATAGGTTTAAGCCCTCCAACTCAGTCATCTTGCAAAGGTGTCTCATCCATGCTATTCCCACAGTAGGAGCTCAGTGATAGTTAACTGATAAGGAGGAGAAACTCTCTCGCAAAGCTGACTCAGTATTCCACTATCACCATTTAAATATGGCCTACGTTTGCCATGTTTTTTTTTCTTGTTTGTTTGTTTGTTTACCAGACACTGAATAGGCACAATGGCTATGGTAGGCATTTGGGTATGTTCCTCAACATTGGTCTGGATGCATGCTGTTGGTATTGCAGGTACTGAGGCTGGTAATGCTGATGGTGCTGAGGAAGGTGAGGATGTATGGATTCTGTCACTCATTTTGCTTGTCTTTTCATGTGGGTATTACAGTTCCATAGAGAAGGAGAAACCAAGAAGTCTAGGTTACACTGTAAACAGATATAAGCTTCCAAATTCTGAATAATTCATCAATTATCTCATTAATACAAATATTTGAAGTGACAACATAAAAAATGGGAATCCCTGCTGAGGTTCAATTCAGGTCCTCAGCAGACTCAGACCCCAGGTGTTTCAGCCCCAGAAATCTAGGTCTATTATTACTCCACATAATTCCAAATATGTTAATATTTTATAATTTAGAAATTTTTCTAGACCTTCAAATAAGACACTGGTAGAATGACAATTCATTTTTCTATGATAAGATTTCTTGTGCTTTCCATAGTATTTATCTACTTAAAGCAGAAGTCTCTTATACTTCTGGAAATATGGCTGGGCTTTAATCCACTCCATGAAAAAAATCTTAATCATTCTTAAATCTTCATACCAAATGTCCATTCCTCTTTGCCAGTAACCTAGAGACATTTTCCTCATGACGTATTGTTCATAAGACTATCCTGAAACTTAGCACACTATCTTGTAAAATATCTATTTCTTTATAAGTTCTCCAGCCACTTGATTAAATCTTCAGGGGTAAGTGCTCAAATCTCTTTATTGTTTATCTGTATATCCTCATAAGATACTAAAAACATAGAAATATTGATAGCATTTGAGCCAAGTCACTCCTTATAGGGTCACTCTAGAACTTCCTCTCTGGAATTGTGATGGTAGCAGAAGCCACATATTATGAAAAGCAGATATAAATAAATATTCCAAGAAGCTTGGGGACTTTGGGGAAAAATAAGAGGATTTCAAAGAGAGGAAATATTCCATCCTTGGAACAATCACAGGGGCTGAGACCTGACTTTTCTTAATGAAGTGACAATATAGATGGGATATGGCTTATCTGCATGTGCCATGGTTCATAGTGTGAAACAAGGTTGTGTTCATGTCAAATCTGTTTATTTTATACAGCTAAAATGCCTGATAATATTATTGATTCCTTAGGGAGGTTTCAAAAGTAATGTACTGTGATATATTAAGAGAGGATTCATTTGGTTACTTTGGAATAATTACCCTGGTTATAATTCTCTTTAAACAGTGAATTTATTTCTTGATTTTATTTGTTTATTTATTTTGGGGGGTTGTGACTAAACCCAGATCCCTGTCCATTCTAGACAAATGAATTAATATTGAGTCAGTTTTCCTGTCCCAAGGCAATGTATTTCTTAATTATATTCAATAACTAAAAGACAGGATATCCTATAATTCCAGACAACCACTGTGTCCTGAAATGTTTCAGCTACAGAAGGCTAAAGTATCACTACACTCAGTCACTTGTGCTTAACCACAGAAATCTTGGAGGCAAAGCATAAGAGCCAATGACCAGGGAACATCATTATTTTATGAAACATATTTTAATTACTTTCAAAAATACATTATATCAGCAAAGTTAGCTTATAGATATGCAACATGGTTTGTATATGAATACAGTTAATATATTAAATATACCCTAGATTAATATAATTTACTAAATAATTATATCTTAATCATAGTATATAGCATAACATATAGATATAAAATTATCAAATTATGTTCAATATTAAATATATGGCATAAATATATTCATATAAGTTATGAGATTAAATATAAATTATATGTGTATTCAGTCTATATAAATATATATGAACATTAAATTTTGTGTCATATGTTACATATATGTACAATATAATTACAATTTTCCCTTCTAAATGTTTTCTCTTTTTTGTTTCATACCTGTAACACCTTCCCTGCTTTAAAGTTTAACCTTCTTTCGTATGGATCACTCCTCCAACTTCCTGTAATATTTTCTCTCTTCAAAACTTCTTCCAATTAGTCACCACTAGGAATCACCTAAGCTTCATATGTTCTTTGGTTAAAAGCCCTTTAGTGATTGTGCTTATGCTATTTCACACTGTAGACTCAAGGTCAGTGATACAGTATCCTTTGATCTATTCCGAATAACACCATGCAATGTGTGATATTTACTTTAAATGAATCTAACATAGGAAATTGGAGAGAGTATAGTCATGATACATCATTCACTGACCCTTAGGAAAAGCCCTTTACCTTGTGGTATAAAGGTGACACTTGTTCTTTGTGCATTATGAGACACAGACCTTGGGGAATGTACCCATGACTTTTTTTTGAAAATGGTTGAGAAAAGTCAGTTCCTTTGTTGTGGAAATAGCAACTTTACCTATAGATATTAGTTTTTGTCAAGCCTCTGCTAAAGTGGGTTGATCATCTGACCTGGCAAAAGAATGAGCAAAGCTCTTAACTTTCATTGCAAAATGATTACTCTGCCTCCCTCACGACTGGTATCTAAAGCATATGGCTTTCATATTACACAATAGCACATAATAGCTACACCATGGGTAGTTGAAAGGCTTCCATCATAAATTATCTGTGGAGAGGTACCTGCTAATGGCCAGTTTATGATTAATATTTGAAAAAGGCAATCTAGTGGACAAGCTAAATATTCTTCCTTCTAGACTCTAGCATTTTAAGTTAGATCATCATAAAGCAATGTACTTGGACAAAATTATTCAGGTTCTCCATAGAAATGTCTTCACTGATTGATGATAGAAGCTTTTGCCCTGAGCCTTTCCAGAAGGTCGATGAGAAAACCATCTCATTAGTATCTCGGCTGCTTCTGCTAAGAGGCTGCCAGGCCATGCCCACTGTGCTTGCAAATATCAGTTCTGCAGAAACTCACCTCACTTAACTTAATTCCAAAAAAATGGTTGTTTCTCTCTATAAATGTTTATGCTTTCTTTTGTCTGCAGTGAACATTAGGCAACTAATGAACTTTCCTTTTTGCCCGGAGTATCAGGAAAGTTAGAGCTAAATTCATACATACATTAGATATTAACTCACCTTAGGCAATAGCTCCATATTCTTGATGCTTTGCTAGAATTTCTTCTACACCATCACTGCATACCCAAATAAAGGTGAGAGTAATCAAACAAAAAACCTGAACTCACTCTACAGTTACTTTGTACAAGGTACATGAATATAAATCCTCACATGTTTCTTATTAACACCAATTCCTATTGAAATATTCATTTCAGTTACTTTAGGATAAACACAAACAATATTTCAAATGAAATAATGGTCATGACTATTATTTGTATCCAGTTGTTTTGGTTTTATCCAAAGTGCACATTCCTTTTAAATTCTACAATATAAACTTGTATTAGCTACTTTCGTTATTGCTGTGACAAAATACCTGACAAGAAGCAATGTAAAGAAAGAGGGGTTTATTTCAGCTTGTAGTTCTGGGGGATGAATTCCTTCATGGTAGGGAAGGCATGGTGACAGAGACATATGTTACATAGTTCCAATACACCATGGCTCAGAGTGAACATTCCTGTTCCAACAGGGAAAAAAAGGGGTACAACTAGGAAAACTCTGACCAAATTAAGACTGAAATACATCAGGTCAAACATCAAATTCTGCAGCATGGTATCTTGAAATATTCATGGAATCATCTTGGCTCTAAAAGGTTTGGGTAGTCCCATAGTTACAAGGTTAATTTATTAATTATATTAGTAGTATAACAATAGTATTGTTTTATTAATGGTAAGATATTGATTTAATTAAATGCTTAGTTTTTGTACTGTTATTTGCATTATTATAATAAAGAAATTAGGTTGGAGGGAGGATAAGAGGATAAGGTGCTTGCCTGCAAACCCAATGGACCCAGGTTCGATTTGCCAGAGCCCATGTAAACCAGATGTACAAGGTAGCCATGCATGTGGAGTTTGTTTGCAGTAGCTGGAGGCCCTGCTGTACCCATTCCCTCCCTCCCTCCCTCCCTCTCTTTCTCTCTCTGTCTCTCTCTCAACTAACTAAATAAATAAATAATAAAAATAAAAGCACTTTGAAATAAATTTAAGTTATATAAATGTGAAAAGTGTTTTAACCTGTATTAATCTCTTAAACTAATTATTTATTTTCTGATAATTAAATGGTAAGTTTTCAATTTTTATAGGTATCTTATTACTATTATGGAGAAACTGTCATCTAAAAATAAAACATAACTAAACTAAACAGATTCGGATGACATTTTTATTTTTCTCATGTCTATTTGTTTTGGACTTTTCATAGAAATATGTTATACTTTGCACATATGTACCCCAGTTATCTTGCCTTATTTTTCTTCAGTCTCTCTGTACTCCTCATCACATACCAGTGGCTATGTCATGGAATGCTTCGCAACCATTAACTGTCATTAACTCATAAAGGAGAAGAGGTACCTCCTGAGCTACCATGTCTATAACAGAATAATGACTGGCTTCATCATGTTCATATTTTGTACAAGTAATCCCGTAGAGTAGGTGGTTCATAAGAGCAATGTATTTGTCATGTCTGGACAACAGAGCTCCACAGCTCTTCTCCCTATCTTCCAGTTCTTGCAGTCCTTCCATCTCATCATCCAAGATGTCCCCTGACCCCTAGGGGGGGATTATGTGTATGTCTTGTCAAAGGTAGAACACTCATCAGGCACTTATTTTCAGCACTTGACCAGTTATGACTCTGCATGGACTACCGCCCATTGTTAAGAAAATAAAAAGAAGAAACAGGGTAGAAAAGGAACTTTTCTGGTTGTGGCTGAGAGAAGAACTGATCTGAGATGGAAACATATATATTTAGGGACTCTTTTATAATATATTTAGCAATACAACATTCATTATAATTTTAATCATTGAGTTATTATGTTAAAATCTAATGTTTGTATGTGGGATTGAAATTCTATCTAAAAATGTCCACTATTCTATTATTGTTCAACAATTATTATTTTTTTTTCTTTTTTCTTTATTAGTCATTTCTGTATTCAGCAAATACAGTCAGTTTGGTACCATTATTAGGCTCATCCATGACCTACCCCCTCCCCTTGGCCCCTCCTTGTTGAGGTATATGGGTCATGCATTGTGGAGTTAGCCCACAGTTATGGGTAAGATAAATGTCTCTGCATATCATGACCCAACATGTTTATCTGACATTCTTTTTGCCCCCTCTACAGCAAAATTTCCCTGAGCCATGTTGGGTTCATTTTTGGTCTGCTTCAGTGATGAGGTATTGGGGGCCTCTGGGGCTCTGGCTCTCTGATTTGGTTGGAGTTGATTTTTCTCTGTGTTGATCTCCTTCACCCTTGTGCTGGTACCTGTTCACCAGGAAAACAGCACCCTTGCTTGTTTCGCCAATTTTTCTTAGCTTCAGCAGGGGCCGTTTCGAGGTATGATGGGGTGGCTCTCTCCTTAGGATCTACATCTATCTGAAAAAAAGAAGCAGATTCTCCAATGGGGAGTAAGCCAGTACCAGGACAAATGAGATAACCTTACTTTTTTATAGAGAATTTAATAGGTGCAGGCCCTCTTTTAGCCCACGATTGATGGTAGCTTGATAATGGAGAGTGGGCTTATGTTTGGATCTGGTTCTGACTTGTTTCCCAGCTCCAGCTATTGGTCCCGTACCACTGAGAGGATCAGTTAGCCAAATTGAGAGCAGCTGGTTCCCCACCATGGCTGTGTGCCACCACTGCACTTGTGTGGGCATGACAACAAGTTATTTGCTGCTAAGTAGGTTAGACCATGAGTTGCTTGGACAGATATTGGTCATTTTCCCCCAGTCGCCCATGTAGCACCTTCTGGCACTGGACGCACTGACTGTCTGGGGACTGACTCTCTTCCAGCTTCCAGCCATGCCATTCCATTTTGCATGTCAATCACATAAGGTATCTTCAGCATTAGGGTCTTACCAATAACCTTTGGTGGGTCATCAAGTACTCAGACAGAAATCTGTCTGTGTTTTAGGAAACCTTGTAGGTCTCTCTGATCAGAAGCTCATTGTGGATGATAGCCACATGCTGTTACTGTGAATTACAGGTCAGTGCCCACTAAGAAAAGGAGGAAAAAGATAACTAATATACAAGAGTTGGAGAGGAGGGGGGGAGGTAGGGAAGCTATAGAAGATTAAGGTTAGTCTTCGTCATAAGCTCTCCAGTGTCTTGTGGTTCAGGTGTTCACTGTAAGGGCCTGGTGAAGGTTCAGCCATTTGGTCTGCCTTTATGAAGTAGAATTTTATGGTACCATTGCCGTTTGTCTCTAGATTTGTGTTTCCCACCCCTCCGTGTCCCTCCCTCCCCTCTGTCCCCTCCCATCCTATTGTCCATCTTTAAAGTGTCTAATTCAACAGTTCTGTGATGAGGCCAGAGAATTTGCATTTCCATCCAGTAAATTACCAACTGGCAAGTATGTTCTCTGTTTGCAAGCCAGTGTTTGAGACCTGTGTGCTCAGGCAGAGACAGAAGCACTTGTGAACCCTTCCGTTGGTGGCACACATGAGAATGAGAGGCTGATGCCTTAAATTTAGCAAGGCATCAACAATGTCAGAGAGAGTATTATGAAAAATGTGTGAACAGTATTTGGAAGGTAGATGCAGGAAAGTTAGGAGTTCAAGGGCAGCCTGAGATACACATCAAGTTCTTAGAGTCAGCCTGTCTGAAGGAAAAAAAAAAACAAAGCCTGTCTTAAGAAAACAAAACTTCACCATCAAAAGAGAAGGGAAAAATTCATATTAAAAGCTTTTACATGAGAAAATTTATTGATTCTCATGCCATATTCTCTTTAGGCGAGGCTATGTATGCTGTCTGCTGTCTTCACCAGCTCAGATCCAGCTACGTCTTAATAGACAGATATATGCTGCTGTGTATTGATGATCATTTATGTTTCCCTACATGCATTTATTGAAACATTCATTCATATTCATTGACATACTAATCTTTGTTAGGTCCTAATACCCTTGGGAACATAAACCATATTTAATTTCCCTAATTTTATAACTAATATGCTCTAGGGAAGAGAATTCTTCTCTGCATTTTGTAGCTGCTTTGAATCCATATTTCCCGAGGGAAAATGAAATTGGTAGCATATAGAAAATTATGGTTTTATTCTGTGGTTTCTCTCATAAAGAAACTCCTTCTATCTTATCATTTTCCTATATGTCTGTTGTCATAACATATATTCCCAGAAAACACATTAACAACATAAACATCACCTTTCTCAGTACATCTATCCTAATACATATCATAGTCCAGTATTAATGGCCTTCCTGAGAGCACTCCACTTCTGGCTCATAGAATCATTTCAGCAATGAAAACAGAAAAAAAAATTTTTTTCTTTGTTCCTTATAGAGGGAGCTCTCTAAGACGCCTCTGGCTTAAATGCAACAACAACAACAAAAACAATCAGTGTCATAGACTGTATATCTACCCTTATATAACATAACAACAAAGTATAACAAAGAGGCTTGAAGTTTTGACAAGTTAACCAGTTGGGCCAATTTTCAAAATGAAATGAAGTCAATCTAAAGGGTCATAATTGTTGAGTTATTTCGGTTCCTATGCTTTTATACTAATGCACCCACATAATAGCCGAGAAAGAATCCACAGGCACTGTGTGCTGGGGATTGAGGTATGTGGAAGAAGATTTGATTATGTAGCTGAAAGCAATACAAGACACAGCAAACTAAGTCAAGTTACCTTAGGAAGCACTATCAATGAATAAATCAAATAAATGAAGCAATAACATCAAAAGCAGAGAACAAGGGCCAATCTTAAGCCATAGATGAAGCCAAGATCCAGGTTAGGAAGAAGGAATTATATCATGATATCATTGAAAATGGAATGGTAACATAGGTATATGGTAGTCAAAAGCAAGACAAATGAACAAAGGTGAGATAAGCAGTCTTTTTTACACATAATCTCTGGCATAATAAATTTAAGCCAATTCATTGTAAGGATTTTTCTAATTCTGTAAGTTTTACCTTTAATATACATTCCCTATAGTCCAGCAACACTTTGTGGCTGTGTAAGATAGAAAGATGTAGAAAACACTAAGTATAAAAGTGTCCAGAACCACATTGTTCATAAAAGTTAACAACGATATACAGCCCAAATGACTACCCATGGGAGAAGGAGTGAACTATGGGACATACTATAGAGTATGTTATGTGTTGGGGAGAATAAAACAGAAATGTGAAATAATTTTTATTTATTTTTAGTTAGTCAGTTTTATAGCTAGCTAGTAAGTTATTTTGGACACATTGTTTTACCCTGTAGCCCAGGCTAACCGTGGAACTCACTAAGTATCCATGACCCCAAGTGTTCTTGAAATCATGGAGCTCCTCCTGCTTCAGCTTCTTAAGTGCTGGGATCACGTGTGTGAGACACAGTGACCACATTGTTTATTTATGGGTTTTTCTTTGAGAAAAGGTCTAAAATTCATTCTAAGGATAGCCTCCAGTGCAGACCAATACTTCTGTCTCATCCTTTGAGTTCTGGTATCACAGGCTCCAGCTGAGTGATTTTTTAAGATTTTTAAACATACAAACAGAGAATATGACATCTATGGTGCATTCTCAAACAGTATAACATGCATGCCACTGGGGGTCAGGCTTGGGGGGCAGGCTTCTCATTACGATGTTTTTGAGCTTAAACACACCAAAACATCATTGTTAATGCACTGCAACAGAAATCATTAGGTCAGAATCCTATGTCCTGCAAAGCTATACAAGAAAAGTAAAAGTAAAATCAGGGTGATTTTTTTTCTTTTTTTTAAAAAAATTATTTATTTGACAGAGAGAAAGAGGGAGAAAGAGGGAGAGGGAAAGGGAGAGAGAAGAGGCATGCCAGGGCTCCAGCCACTGCAAATGAAATCCAGATGCGTGCACCCCCTTGTGCATCTGGCAAACAAGGGTCCTAGGAAATCGAACATGTGTCCTTTGGCTTTGAAGACAAACACCTTAACTGCTAGACCATCCCTCCAACCCCAGGGTGATTTTTCAAAGGGACAAAGGCTGAAATAACATAACCAAAAGATTTTACCTGCATTAAATGCTAAAAGTAGTCCTTCATGCAAAAGGAGAATGGTATCAAGTGAAATTTCAATCTGCATGAAGAAAACTAGAGCATCAGACATGTTAAAAATGGAACGTCAAATTGATTTTGAAAATCAGTATAAAGCTGGGCATGGTGGCCCATGCTTTTAATCTCAGCACTTAGGAGACAGAGGTAGGAGGATCACCATGAGTTTGAGGCCACCCTGAGACTACATAGTTTATTCCAGGTCAGCCTGAACCAGAGTGAGACCCTAACTTGAAAAACCAAAAAAAGAAAAATCAGTATAAATTTACCCTTGCTCCTTCTCCCTCTCCTTCTCCCTCTCCCTTCTCTCTAACTCTTGTATATTAGTGATCTTTTTCCTCCTTTTCTTAGTGGGCACTGACCTGTAACTCACATACCAGCATGGGTCTATCATCCACAATGAGCTTTTGATCAGAGAGACCTACAAGGTTTCCTAAAACACAGACAGATTTCTGTCAGAGTACTTGATGACCCACCAAAGGTTAGTGGTAAGACCCTACTGCTGAAGACACCTTATATGGTTGACATGCAAAATAGAATGGCATGGCTGGAAGTTGGAAGACAGTAAGTCCCCAGACAGTCAGTGGTCTAGTGCCAGAAGGTGCTACATGGGTGACTGGGGAAAAATGACCAATATCTGTCCAAGCAACTCATGGTCTAACCTACTTAGCAGCAAATAACCTGTTGTGATACCCACACAAGTGCAATAGTGGCACACAGCCATGGTGGGGAACCAACTGCTCTTAATTTGGCTAACTGATCCCCTCAGTGGTATGGGACCCATAGCTGGAGCTGGGAAACAAGTCAGAACCATATCCAAACATAAGCCCACTCACCAATATCAAGCTACCATCAATCATGGGCTACAAGAGGGCCTACACCTATTAAATTCTCTATACAACAAGTAAGGTTATCTCTTTTGTCCTGGTGCTAACTTACTCTCCGTGGGAGAATCTGCTTCTCTTTTTCAGATAGATGTAGATCCTAAGGAGAGAGCTACCCCATCATACCTCCAAAGGCCCCAGGCTGAAACTAAGAAAAATTGGCAAAACAAGCACAAGGGTGAAGGAGATCAACACAGAGAAAAATCAACTCCTACCAAATCAGAGAGCCAGAGCCCCAGAGGCCCCCAACACCTCATCACTGAAGCAGACCAAAAATGAACCCAACATGGCTCAGGGAAATTTTGCAGAAGAGGGGACGGAAAGAATGTCTGAGCCACATGTTGGGTCATGATATGCAGAGACATTTATCCTACCCATAACTGTGGGCTAACTCCACAATGCATGACCCATATACCTCAACAAGGAGGGCCCAAGGGGAGGGGGTAGGTCACAGATGAGCCTAATTATGGTACCAAACTGATTGTATTTGCTGAATACAAAACTAACTAATAAAGAATAAATAAATAAATAAATAAATAAATAAATAAATGTCACTAAATCAGGTTTCTAAAGCACAAATACTAGCAATGTACTATTGGGTTTAGGTTAAGAAACAGTTCAGTCAAGAAATAGAATACAAAGTAATAATATTAAATAAAGGATAAAAGGGAAGAAATGAAAACATCCTAATATAAATTTCTAAGACCTCTGTTAAGTAATATTGTATGATAATACTTGTATGAAACAAAATGTCAGTTAGAGCCATGTATTGACAACCTTAGAGTCACCATGCCAAATTTAAAAGGTTTAAGAAAAGTAGTAAGTGAAAAGGAAACAAAGCATAAATGGTTGTTCAAATTATTCCTAAGTAAAGAAAAACAGTAAAGAGAAACTGAGAATAGATCTTTGAAGTGCATATTTGAATGTATCGCACCAAGAGTTACATGAAATATAACACTTAATTTTAAAATGGTAAACATTATACAAATATAACAGGCTTTTATGAGCCACGTAAATGTACAGGACTACACAATATCTTGTTGCATCACATAGTCGTGTGTGTTTGCATCCATTAAAGAGCTGAAGGGTCATACTTATAGTAGAGTTTACTTCTGGAGAAGGGGTGAGCACTGGAATGGTGCATAGCAGTGCGCTGGGAATTCTGGACTCTGAGGGAGGCTTGAGTATACACTAATTTCATTACTGTTTTTTAGCACACACATGTACTACTCATATTCTACTACGTGGATTAAGAAAAGTACTTTCAAAAAACTACACAATTAAATATAGGCAATGACCTCAAAATAAGATAATTTAAAAAAAACTGAGAATTTCTAGGACACTAATGAAGGTAAATATTCTATTCTAATGAAGGTCAACAAACACTTCTTGAATGTATATTCTATGGGTAAAATACGTAGGAATACAGTGGATACAAAATTATGATTGAGCACCATTATAACTTTCAATAACTTCTAGCACCATCACAGGTCCACTGCCAAGCATCTATCTGAAAATAATCTGATGAGTTTTTTTTATATATTGTTTTAAAATTTACTTTGAGAGAGAGAAGTAGACAGACATAGAAAGAATAAGTATGGGCACGCCAATGCTTCCTGCCATTGCAAATGACTTATTCACCAATTTGTGCATTTGGATTTACATGGGGACTGGGGAATCAAAGCTGGGCCATCAGGACTTGCAAGCAAGTTTGTTTATCCACTGAGCCATCTCTCCTGCCCTAGATTTAAGTTTTAAGTAATCCAGTGACTGAGGGAGGCACAAAAGGAAATTGGTAGAGGTACACACAGAACAATATGAGGGCCATGTATTGATAATTTTTGAAGCTGTTGATGGTAAGGTATTCATTGTATCCTTGCCTATGTTTGAAATAACTAATACATAAGAAGTGGGCTTGTATTTCTTTGTTTCATTTGCAAAATATCTGCTTCTATACTTCAAATAAAAAAATAGGTGGAGCAAAGGGTTGAAGTTTTGTTAAACAGTGAGAAAGCTGTTTCATGATCCAAAGTTCTTAACAAGCTAGAACAATGGGCTAAAGAAAAGCATAGAGCATACAATAGATATGCAACAAAAAAGAAATAGAGGGTTTTGTACCTACCCATTGCGGGGACAAAACACCCAGGTAGCATAGCTGATGGGAGGAAAGAGATTATTTTGGCTTATAGTCTAAAGTGGAAGCTTCATGATAGCAGGGAAAAACATGACATGAATATAGAATGAAGATCATTCCTTGTGACAGCAGTTGTATGATAGCAGCTAGAGAGTGAACTGGACTTTGGCAGGGGGAAGTTGGGCTACAATATTCTTAAGCCTGCCTCCAGCAAGAGAGCTTTTCTGGCAAGGATCTGTCTCCCAAATTGCCTCCAGCTGGGGACCAAGCATTCAGAGCATATGACTTTACTGAGGACATGTAATTCAAACTACCACAGATATTGAAATTGTGTAGCAGAGAGAAAACTGCCTTGATTTGCAAATAATGTGATGATCTATGTAACAGAGTTCAAAGAATTTACAAAAATACTACAAAACTAGTTATAGTTCATATCAAGATTGGAAAATACAGGCACTATAAAATTCAACTATATTTCTAAATACTAGCATTGAAAATTGTATTTTTTCAAGAAACAGTTTCAATAGCATGTCATGAACTGTTAGATGTATAAATCCTAGATACAAATACAGCTAATGAAGTACAAAATTTTCATTATAAAAGTTATAAAACATCAAAATCCTACATACCAGTTCATGGGTTGGAAGGTGTAGTTTAGTAAACATGTCACTTCTACTCAAAGTGACCTATATACCAAATAACCACAACCAAAATCCAACATGGACTTTTCAGTCCAACACTAATTATAAAAATTATGTATAAAAGCAGTAACTAAGATATAATTTTTTCTCTGTTTTGTCCTTTTTTGAGAGAAAACTAAAGAGGAAAAAATTTGTGTGCCAGGGCCTCCAGCTACTGCATCTTTGTGTGTGCCACCTTGTGCACATATGCAACTTTGTGCACTTCCATCACCTTGTGAATCTGACTGATGTGGGACCTGGATAGCAGAACATGAGTTCTTAGGCTTCACAGACAAACACCTTAACTCCTAAGCCATCTCTATAACTCTAGGATACAATTTTGAAAAGAGAACAAAACCATGAGTCTCAAATGACTTGATTTCCTTTTTTTTATATAATTATTTATTTATTTGCAAGTTGAAAAAGACAAAAAGGAGAGAAACAGACAGAGAATGGGTGTGCCAGGGCCTCCAGCCACTACAAAAGAACTCCAGATGCATGTTCCACTTTGTGCATCTGCCAATAAGTAGGTACTGGGGAATCAAATGGGGTCAATAGGGATTTTAGGCAAGCACCTTAGCCACTGACCCATCTCTCCAGCACCATGATTTCTAAGCTTAATATAAAATTATTGTATCTCAGAGACTTTGGAACTGAAAAACACATAAATGTAAACAGTGGATGTAAATGGAGTCTAGAAATAGACCCACAAATTTCTATCTGTTATTTTTCAAAATGGCATATCTGTAACTCAATGGAGAAATAGAATTCTATTCATCAAAAAGTGCTGGAATAATCAATAATATTTACAAAATAAAAATTTCAATGAATCTAAACTGGTGCAAGCTTGTCTATAAAATATTAACTTAAAATGGATCCTAGCTCTAAAGGCAAACTTACAACTATAAAACTTCTAGATGAAAACAGAAAATCATATATTTGTGTTCATGAGTTGAATAACTGTTTTTAAAAATATGATATCCATAGTGTAATGAGCCATAACCCATATCAGAAAATATTTTATAAGTAAAATTTCATCAATACTGAGACTGTCTACTCTGCAGTAGGGAGTGTATGCTTTATGAGAAGGTGAGCCCAAATCAGGAAAGTCGTATTCACAAACCAGGTGGTCAATAATAATCTTATATTAAAAAGCTTGGGAGATAGCTTGATCATTATGGTGCTTGTCCCAAAGCAAGGAGACCTGAGATCCTTTCCCAGGACCCACAAATTTAAAAAAGACAAAAAAAAAATGCTAGGCACAATTGCACATACTTGTCATCCCTGCACCGGGGAAATGGAGACAGGATGGCATCCTAGATTGAGATTTTGCCTCCAACTACACATGCCCAGATACACATATATGCACTCTACACATATAAGCATGATTTAGTCCCCCTACAGTTTATATAAAGATTATATAAAAACTTTGAAAAAATCAATAATAAGCCACTTAGATGTGGTTAAAATGAGGGAAATGTTGCTAGTGAGCAGAGCACCCACCTAAGATGCACAGAGCCTTGAGTTTGATCTCTAGTACCACATAAACCAGACATGGTGGTATATGCTTGTAAAACTAGAACTTGGCAGTAGAGGTAAAAGAACATGAAGTTGAAGGTCATTCTCAGTTATATAGTGACTCTGAGGCCAAACTGAGATACATGAGATATTGCCTCAGCAAAAAAATGGTGAGGAGATGGGAAGACTGATCAACAGTTAGAGCTTTGCTAGATGCAAAGCTTGCTAGCCAAGGTTCAATCCCTAATCTGCCCACATAAGCCAGCCACAAAAATTGATGTAAGCATCTGGCATTCTTTTGCAGAGGCTAGAGGTCCTGGTGAGTTTACACACACACACACACTCACACTCACACACACTTAAATAAAACTTTAATTATTAAATTAAATAATGAATATATTCAACTGCCATTGTATCAAAGAAGGTACAAAATTGTCAATAAATAGTCAATAATAATAGCTACTAGAAAATGAAAATTAAATGCACAAAAGATACAAGTTCATACCTATTGTACAGCTGTGTAAGCATATCAACACTCATAAAAGTACACAGTAAGAACAAAAACTGCTGCTATACATGAATCATATGCAAAGCTTTTAATGGGAAATTCTTCCTTCCCAAAATCTAATAATGATAATACTATATTCAGTACACAATCTTCATATATAAAATAAAAAGGACAGCATTCAATACATACCCAAACAGAAAGTAAAGGTCATTTAAAAAAGTCATTTTGAGTACACTCTGAAATAATTGACTACAAATTAGCCTAATATTACTATTCAAAGAACTCAGAATAATCAAAGGACTAGTACCTGTCCTTCCCTATTGAGACCTGATATGGGCCATGTGGCAGAAAGGGTATGAAGGATATGTTGCCAGCAGATGGTGGAATAATCTTTCTCTAGCTCATGTGAACTCATCATCCCTGAAGGCGATTGGAACAGAGAAAATTGAAGTCATCTGTAAAGCAACTTCATGAAACCAGAGCATTAGTAATGGCTTTCTTCATCCTAAGCATCAATAAAACACCTTCTCTGGAAAAAAAAAAAATGGTGTAGGTACATAATATGACACCAACTATAGCAATAAACAAGGTAGATTTGTTTCTAGCTTAAAAAATAACATAAAATGACCTGGTTGAAGTTATCAAACTAAACTGCTCCACTCTACAAAACCTACAGTTTAGGAGGTAGAAGTGTGTAGAGCAATACTTCCTGGCTTATTCTAATCATGTACAGGAATCCCTCGGGTGGAGATGACCATCAGAAGTCTGCCACATTCTAATTGGCCGCTTAAGCCTAGATCAGTTCTTCTGTTCTGTTTTTGTATCTTGGAGACTAACTGAACTCTCTCAGCACAGTTGCTTGTTACCTTGCCGCAAACCTGTCCCCAATTAGTGTCTGCAGTGACGTGAATTCAAAGACCAGAGGCAAGCAGCTCACTGTATATCTGTTTTTATTATGCTTCCTTGAATGTTTGATGATTTATAGAACACAAGCTCAGGAACAGCCTCATCCTGTATCTTCTGCATTCTGGACTGGAGTTTTCCACTCAACACATCTGTCACACTGCATGTTGAAACATTTTAAATCACCAGCCATGACTATAGTTTGGCCAACATTCATGCTATTTTTTAACTATCTTGATGACTTATAATTAGTCATGAGATACTTATTAACTAGTTAGTCTATCTGCTTTTCAGATGCTTACTATTTATCTCAATCTGATAGATACTAGAGGTATAAAAATGGTTGGTTTTTAATAATTTTTTTCACTATGCTTTTGACTTTTACAACTGTGTCTGACCAAATGAAGTGCATTGCTCATGTCCTTTACAAACTGATAGCTCTGTTGGTGGGTCTAAAACACATATTTTACTCACAGTAGACATACCTGGGCATACATAAATGACTAAAATGACTACATTTTTAACTTTTACTTGTAAAAAAAAAATTTGCTTTGGTTTAAGAATTGCCTCAATGATGGGGTTTTCTCCAAAGCTCCCAGAATGCTCTCATTACCTTTCTGGATTTTCTAAGTATATTTTATCTTTTATCTTCTTCACAAGATTTAATGATATCATGTCTCTTACTCTATTTCCTTGTGAGTACCCAATGATTTTTTTCTTCCAAATACTCAGCACAGGGAACCCAGGGATTGGGTATAATGATATGACAGAAGGAGAATAACAGTGAAATATGGGAAGGAAAAAAGAGATGGGTAGAAATCATCTGTTAGAATTGAACTTCTACTTATATATAATGAACATATTACAATGTTCTGTTGCAAAATAAGAGGAGTGGGTCAACAATGATGTATTATGTAAAACTATTATAAGAGTAGTGTTTTAATGATCACACCACAAAGAAATGAAAGATGGGAAAGATGAATTAGGTGATATATACTGAAATGTCACACTAAGCCAGGCATGATGGTGCAAGCTTTTAATCCCAGCACTTGGGAGGCAGAGGTAGGAGGACTGCTGTGAAGTTCAAGGCCACCCTGAGACACCATTGTGAATTCTAGGTCAGCCTGGGCTAGAGTGAAACCCTACCTCAAAAAAACAAAAAAAAAATCACATTATATCTCATAAATATGTTCAATTATTATTTCACAAATGATGAGAAAATATACAATACAGGGAGAGTTATACTAGAAAATACCCTTCTATCTCCTCTCTATTTTCATGCTGTGTGTGTGTGTGTGTGTGTGTGTATAAATGGTTTTATGTAACTGTGAAGAATTCTATGAGTCATTAATGAAAGGCCCGCATGCAAGACATGTGTCTTGTTGTCTAAATTATTTCACATAATAAAATAGGGTTTCAATAAATTATCTTGCACAGCCAAGAAAACAATCAACCTGCTCTGGAGGGGTTATGCACAGAGTGAGTAGGCCAGAGATGCAAGTTCTTCCCCACCTCCCAGTTCCCTGGTCTCAGTACCCCTGTAGCAATATTAGGACTGCCTGGACTGTACATGCATGCTGCAGAACCAGACCCCTTGCTCTGCCTTCCTGATTGAATGACCTCCCCCCGGATCACCAACTACTGATGCCCTGCTCTGAAGAATGCTCACTCAGATTAGGCCAAATCTGCCAGTTTACTCTTCAAATCCCAGTTTCTTGGTGGCAGTACCCCTGCTCCTGGCTTGGGGCTGCCTGGACTCTAAATAGCTCTAATGAAGAGGCCTTTGGCTCTACCTTCCTGACAGACCTGCCCCTAGGTCCCCAACTTCTACATCCCCTTCTCTGGAAGATGTGAGCACAGAGAGTGAGTAGACCAGATCTCAAGGTTTGTTCCTCACTTCCCGGTTACCTGGTCCCTGTACCCCTGCAGCTGGCTTGGGGAAGCCTGATCCCATGAGTTCTGTGCAAGCAGGCCTTTTGTTCCACCATCATGATTGACCAGACCCTGGGTCCCCAAATCCCTGTTCCTCTGGGCCAGAGGGTGTATGAGCCACTGTGAGAGCTGGCCTCTTTTCTCTGGCTCCCCAACTTCTGGGCTCCTGGTTCTCCAATCCCTGGGTTCCCTGTGCTGAACAGTGCACACAAGTGAAGTAAGTGGGCCAGAGCTCCCAGTTCCCCAGGTACCTTTGACGTACTTGCATATCTGAATGGCATCTGGCATCTCTGGCCTATTCACTCTGTACATGACCCCTCCAGAGCAGGCTGATTGTTTTATTTGCTGTGCAAGATAATTTCTTGAAATTCTATTTTATTAAGTGATAGACTGTGCATCTGTAGTTGTATCCCCAACCTACCCCAATTTAAAACAGAAAAAAAAAAATCAGTGAAGATCCTACAAGTGCAATTATTTCCTTCCTTCTCAATAATATAAGACTTTTATCCAAAGAGGGATAGACCACAATGCAAAAAAATCCAATGAAAGTCAGAACACTGAGAGATCTCTATCAAGGATGCCTAGTTTCACAATGGTACCTCCAATGAAATCATAGAGAAAACAACAGAAATATAATCCCAAAATGAAAAGACAACAAGCTATGTGACACTCATCAAGATAATTGCTGAACTGGAAGCAAATAATCAAAAAACCAACAATTGCATAAATGAAATTGAACAGAATTGTCTCTTAGAGCACTCAGTGTTTGGAACTAGACTTACCTTAATTGATGAAAACTAGAGAATCCACAAAAGAAAAGAAAGATAAATGAATAGAGGAGTTCAATAATGAGTTGATTGAGCTTACTGAAGACATGATGGAATACAAGAATGAATTTGAGGAGGCACCAAGAAAATAAGACCTTGAATTAAAATCATACTTCAAAAAGTGATGGACGTGATGCAAAGAAAATACAACAGAAAACAATAATCAAATAGAACTTTTAAAATCCTCTTTTAAACACCTCACTAACAGGGTCACTCATGTGGAAGACAGAACTTCTGACTTAAGTCAGAAGAAGTTGTTCAGGAGTCCAAAAACTTTGCTAAGTTCAAAAAATCATGCAAAAAGAATGTGAGGGAACTGTGGGATACCCTAATATGACAGACCAGAGGCATAGAGAACATATTCAACAAAATTATTAAAGAAAAAATTATTAATTTCTCAAAAGAGAGGTCCATCCAAATACAAGAAGCTCACAGAACACCAAACAGATAAGACCAAAGAAGAAACTCTCTAAGTCACATCATAGTTAAAACTCTTTAACAATGAAAATAAAGACAGAGTGCTAAAAACAGCAAGAGAGAAATAACTCACTACATACAAAGGCAATTCCATTAGAATCACCTCAGATTTCTCAATGAAAAACCTGAACGCCAGAACAGCCTGGAGTGGAACACATCAAAGACTAGAAAAATATGGCTTCCAACCAAAGCCACTCTAGCCAGCCAAAGTATCCCTCATAATATATGGTGAAAGAAAAACTTTCTAGTAAAACTTCAGATCTATGATTATATGAACACAATGCCAAGCCTACAAAGAATACTCCAGAGAATATCCCATGCAGAAGAGTCAAACAACCAATCTCAACAGCCCACAAGAAAATCAAAATAACCAAAACTAGGACAGGCTCAAAAAACAAAGAAAACCACCCAAGAAAGTACCTAACCCCATAAAGTACCCGAACATGGCAGGGATCAAAGCACATCTCACAGTTATAACCTTAAATATTAATGGTCTTAACTCACCCATCAAAAGACACAAGTTAACAGGGTGGATTAGAAAAATGGACCCTTCTATCTGCTGTCTTGAAGAAACCCACCTCAGTACTAAAGACAAATACCTCCTCAGGTTGAAAGGATTGAAAGTGATATTCCAAGCAAACAGAAATAAGAAATAATCAGGTGCTGCTATATTAATATCTGATAAAAGAGACTTCAAACCAAATATAATCAAAAAGGATAAAGAAAGCCACTTCCTACTCATCAAGGAATAATACAACATGAGGATATCACAATCATAAATCTATATGCACAAAACACAAGTGCTCCTCATTTTATAAAACAGAACCAACTTGACAACAAAACAGAAACAACTCCATCGTAATCAGAGTCTTCAATACTCTACTAACATCAATAGACAGATCATCCAAGCAGAAAACAACAGGGAAATAATAGAGCTCAACAACACCATAGATCAACTTCTCAGGAGCCCACAGAAGCTTCTCCAAAATAGATCATATATTAGGCCATAATGCATGACTCTACAAATTCTGGAAAATTGCCATAACTTTCTGCATCATATCAGATCACAATGCTTTAATGCTAGAAATTATCAACGAACGAAACATCAGGAATTCCACCAGCTCCTGGAGACTGAACAACACACTGTTGAACAATGAATAAGTTGTCAAATAAATTGTAAAATTTTGAGAATTGAATAACAATGGAAACACAACTTATCAAAACTTATGGGACACAATAAAGGCAGTCATAAAGGGAAAATTCATAGTGCAAAATGCCTTCATAACAAAGGCAGAAAGATCATAAATCAATAAACTAACCATCCATATGAATGCACTGGGAAAACAAGAAGTCAACCCTAACAGTGCTAGATGGAAAGAAATAATCAAGATCAGGGCAGAAATTAATGAATTGGAATCTAAGAAAATCAATAAAATGAAGAACTGGTTCTTTGAAAAAAAATTAACAAGATTTATAAACCCTTGGCCAATTTGATCAAACAAAAAAAGAGAAGTTTCAAATTAACAAAATCAGAAATGAAAAGGGAGAGGTCAATAGCAGATATCAATGAAATTTGAGGAATCATCAGAACATACTTCCAAAACCTCTACTCAACAAAATTGGATAACCTAGAAGAAATGAATGTATTTCCAATTACATACAGCCTACCAAAACTAAACTCAGAACAGATTAATCTCCTAAACAAACCTATCGCATTTATTGTGATTGAAAAGGTAACCAAAAATGTCCCCAAAAGAATAAATCCAGGACCAAATCGTTCTCAGCCAAATTCTATCAAACCTTCATTGAAGATCTAAAACCAATTTTTCTCAAACTGTTTCTGTATGCAAAGGACAAATATATAGAGAAAAAAATCATCAAAGCTGTTACATTTTTAGTAGCCACAAAAAAATTAAATAACTTGGAATAACATGAACCAAGGATGTAAAAGACCTATAGAATGAAAATATAAACACTCAAGAAAGAAACTGAATTAGATTTGAGCAGATGGAAAAACCTCCCATGCTCCTAGTTATGTAGAATTAATATTGTGATAACGGCAATTCTATCAAAATTTAATGCAATACCAGTAAAAATTAGCATCATTCTTCACAGAGATAGAAATAAAATCTCTAAATTCATATGGAATGGCAGCAGGCCTCAGATATACAAATATATCCTCAGCAAAAGAAACAACTCTGTGGGTACCTAAGGAGACATACTACCCTTCACATGTCAGTCAAGGCCCAGGTGAAACTACAGGGGAAGTGGCGAGATGAACAATCTTTCTGCTTCCATGGTGAGCTTGACAATCAGTGCCATTGTGAAGAGGACAGATGCTGAGGATACTGAACGCAGCCGAAATCCACAGGCTCCTAAGAGATCAATACTAAAGTATATTTAAAACACACCCACCAAGGCTCAGAGATTTTTCTGTAAGAAAGGGCTGGAAGATTATAAGAGCTACAGGTTGGGATGTCATGCCCAGAAGCACTGCCTCCCCCACAATAACTTACTGCTACTCCCACATTGCATAACCCACAAACCCCTGGAGAATACCTGCAACCACACTGTGGAATGGGTCAGGGAGGAGTGAGAAGATGGTACCAACATATGATGTATCCATATAAAGGATATTCTTAATAAAAAATTTAAATGAAAATAATAAAGTGAAGACACATCCTAGAAAATGAAAGAAACACTTTGCTAACAATATGTCAAGCAGAGGATTTATATCTTGAATATATAAAGAACTCAAAATCAAATATAAGAAAAACAAACAACTTTATCAATAATCGGAAAAGACAATTCCCAATAAACATATGAAAAATTTTCAACATCATGGAAATGCTAATTGAATCCACATTGAAGCCTTATCCCGTCCCAGTCAGAATGATTATCATTTAAAATAAATATATGATAATAAGTGCTATTGAGGATATGAGAATAACTGAACACTTTTTCATTGCTAGTGAAAATGCAAATTGGTCAAATCATTATAGAAACCAAAATGGAAACTCAGCAAAAATTCCTGGAAATTTAAACATGTAGGAATTCAGACTTCCCATGATGACACCTCTCCTTAGTCTGCAATAGGCACAGCTAGCTGTCTACAACCTCCTAACCCTAGCCTTTCTCTGCTTGACCTTTGACCTATGGAAATCTTGGCCCTCCTTTTCTAGTTGAGTCTTTTAAATTCCTCTCATTCAGCTCTAGTGAATATGGACAGGCCAAGTTGTGATTAGAGAAAAAATAAAGTCCCACTACACCCCAACAATGTTGCCAAATATATTTTCTACTTAGTGGCTCTGGATTCTTTTAAACTGTGATGTTAATGAAAGAGTCACACAAACTGGTGTTTCAAATCTTGCAAATTCTTCATAGGTGATAGAGCACCTGAATGCTATATGAAACAGGAATTACACCTGCTGTATTGGGGCCTTGGCCAAATTAAAATGGGAATAGTTCCTCTTAAACATCCTTAGTAGAGGCACAATCAATGATTGACAGAAGTTTATGTGGGAGAAATTTTAGACACAATAACATAAAGTGACAGAAAGGTCAAGGTTGAGCTAGGCACCAGAAAGGAAGATTGCTCTATTTCTGGAAAAAGTTAATATCAACAACAGAATGAAAAAAATAGTAAATAAAATTAAAATAATAGTTACTATCTATTAAATATTTATGCCATCCCAAGCACAGTGTAAAACACTTTAAAAATAGACTGTCACTTAATCTTTACTTAATCACTTAATTTTAATCCAAGGAAATTGGTACTATTCATAGGTTAAAACTACACTAATTTTCAAAGTCATGCACTTATGAGATTATGTAAAGTTTGATGAGTGCATATTTATTTAGATATTAGTGTTGTATGATCTACTGAAGTCCCTAGTGAAGAATACTTTATGATATTTCCAGATGATCAATGGAGTTTTGAACACAAATGACAATCACAACCAAGGTTATAGAGGTCACGGAGCATAGGTCAGGACAGAAGCACATTTGTGGTGTCACATTGTGAAAGAACTCCTTTTGTAGAAAAGAAGTTAAAGTTGTGTGTGTGCCTTACACAGGCACCTCATAACCCATATCCTCTAAGATATAACTCAATATTACCTAAGTCAGTTATGATCAGATTTTCATCCATGACCCTTTAACCCCTAATATTCTCTTCTGATTTAAGAAAAAGTCACATTTAATAAGTAGGAGGAAAATCACATATATGTAACTTAGAAGTTTCCAATCACTTAATGAAATTCCCAGGCTGTCATTGGAAAATTAATAACCTGGACCCTTTTCAATAATCCTTTATTTGACTAAAACTTCTCTAATTTTTTCCTTTTCTCTTCCCTACAGAAGTTTCCAAGGCTCTTTTTTCTTATTGCATAACATGTACTGTTTTAACTTGTGTTCCTCCAGGACTTTAAATTTACTTTTATCACTCATCAGAAACAAAAATAAGCAGAGATATGAAACCCAGTCTTACATAGTTTGACAGGCTAAATCCTTGTTTTGTTGTTGCTGCTGTGAGTTTGGAGCACATAGGGGTCTATTGTCTTAGTTTTTGTTTTGTTTCTGAGATAGAGTCTCAGTATTTCAGGTTGACCTGGAATTTTTGATCCTCCAGTTTCATCTTCCCGAGTGCTGTGTTTACAAGTGGACCACACCATTCATGACCTTTCAGACAAGACAAGAAAATCATAACCATCTTGAATCCTTGGTCTTCTACTGCTGGTTGCCATCAATCTTTGCAGCTTGTGCTTATCTGGAAATAATGCTGTATCCAACTAGTTTGTCATGTCCTTCTCTGTTAGTTACTCTTCTCATGGCTGTGATCAAATACCTGACAAAAATAACTCCCAGAAGGAAAGCTTATTTTGCTCACAGTTTAGGGTTCAGTCAATCATGGTGGGGAAGCCATAGCAGTGGAAGTCTGTGGCAACAGGTCACATCATGTCTGCAGTCAGGAAGCAAACAGCAATCAAGGCTGGTGCTCAACTATCTAGCTCATGGAGCAGTGTGCCTCCCACAGAAGAGTGGGTCTTCCTACCTCAGTCTTGTGCACAGACTTATCTCCTAAGTGATTCTAGATCCTATTAAGCTGACAACATTCCTTCATGCCATCTCCTCTCCTGTCAGTTATTACATAATAGACATCTTGCATCTTTCCACTTATCAGAGTGATCACAGAAACCACCATCACCTTATTTCCAAACTTTCCCTCTTCCCTTACTCTTTTGTGGGAGAAAGAAGGAGAGGGGGGCACCAGGGATGCAAATGAACTCCAGATGCATGTGTCACTTTTTGCATCTGGCTTTGTGTAGGAATTGGGTAATAGAACCTGGGCAGTTTTTTAAGCAACTGTGTTTAACTGCTGAGCTTTCTACACAGTCCCATAAAGGGATTTTAAGTGTACCAATTGCAGTTGATCCCACCTCTCTATAAAAATCTTCAAAAGATTTCTATTACACTCAAGTTAAATGTAATAATCTTAATATGACCCATAAAACTCAATGTGATCTTGCCTCTGTTAATGTGCTCAATATATGCTAAACTGTCCTTCTTTTACCAGAAATTTGTAAGTATTTGTATGTAGTGTGGTATTCTTCATCCATATACATCTGTGAATTACGTGAAGTGAGACCATGATGTTTTCATGTGTCATTCATCATTTGCCTACAACAAAATACCTACAACACAGGTTCTACATGCATTTGTATTAAATGAATAAACAAACATCAGTAAAAAATACTGCAATGAGTTGGAAATGTTAGTTCATATGTAGCCAATAAAATGGAAATTACAAACAGAATAGAAAAATGTTTCTAATATACCATATGAGAAAAACAAAATAGGAAATTCTGTTAAATACAGTGTATTAACATTTAAGGTGTAATTAACATTTCATTAACAATCTGATTGAACCAATTAGGATATACAGTGGTATCATTTGTTTTTAGTCCATTCAGATTATAAAGAGAATAGGAGCTATTTAAAAACAGGTTCTATCTTCTGATGTAGGAGCTAATGTGTTTTTAGAAACTGATGACTCCTCTTTCAGAAAGAGATGTTTTGGTGGTGCTTTTAGTTATACTGGTCGAAACAATAATCCTCTGAAGTGAAAAGATATATAACACATAATTATTCTTTATTGCATACTCCTGCATCTCTACAATTTTGCAAATGGAGGTGTTGAAGCAGAGTCTCCTTCTAACTCAGGCTGACCAAGAGTGTAGCCCAGGGTGGCCTCAGACTCATGGTGATCCTCCTACCTCAGCCTTGTCAGTGCTTGGGTCAAAAGTGTGTGCAACTATACCCAGCACATCTCTAGATTTTGTTTCACTCGAGAAATCTCCTGGGCTAAACATCCCCTTTCACTCTGCAAGAAGCGGGGTGAGAGGTGCTTTTAGAGTTCCTTCAAAGAGGCATTGTGCCTGCCAACCTGGCATAGCAGCTTATCCTGTTATTCTTAGCACTCAAAAAGATGAGGCAGTATGGCTACTGTGAGTTAGAGGCCAGCTTGGGGTATGCAGTGAGTCCCAGGACAGACTGGTATGCAGTGAGAAATCCTGACTCAAATGATAAAGTTAATAATAACAAAAAATAATTAAAAAGCTGTAACTTGAACAGTGTAGAAGCAGGCCTGAGAATTTTATGCTAAGATCCACCTGTTAAAAGATGAGTGATAATCCATGCCTGAGGTAAAAGGTAAGACCGTATTGCTGAAGACACCATGTATTGCAAGCACAAAACATGGAGAAACCTGGCTTGAATTGGGAAGGGAGCCAGTCCCCAGACAGTTAACCCATCTAGGGCTGGAAAGCACTACATGAGCTACATGGAGAAAGTAGCCAACAATGGTCTCAGCAACCAGGGGTCTAAGCTACTCAGAATCAACCAAACTGACAGGATGTACATGCCAGTACAATCGTGGCACACAGCCTTTGTGGGTAACCAATAGCTTTCTGATTGACTGAGAAATCTGCTCAAAAGAAAGGAACCCATATCTGGAAAAGCCAGATAAGAATCCTATGGAGACAAGATTGTGCTCTCCAATGTCAATCTCCCACTAGTCTTGGGTGAGAAGTTGTGCTACATACATCATATTCTCCCTAAATTCATAAGTTTTCTCCTATGTAACCTGTGATGACTTCACTCTCCATTGAAGAATCTGCTTTTCTCTTTCAGAAGGGATAGAGACCTGAGGAGATAAACCACCCCTTGCACTTCAGCCAAGTTCCAGCTGAACCCACAGAGGAACTAAGTAGATAAGCAAGAATGCAGTTTCCATGGTGTGCCTGACAATCAGTGCCAGGGTGTAGGAGACAGACACTGAGGATGCTCAACACCTACTAAAGCGGAGATCCAGAGGCTCTGAAGAGCTCATCACTGAAGTAGACTTAAAATACACCCAAAATTATTCAGGTAATTTTTGTGGAGCAGGGCTGGAAAGACTGTAAGAGGCACAGGTTGGGACATCATGCACAGAGGCATTGCCTCCCCCCAACAACTGATTGCTTCTCCCACAATGCATAACCCACAACCCCATGGGGAACACCAGCATCCCTGCTGAAGAGGGCCCCCAGCGGAATGGGGGCAGGGACAAGGGAAAGGATGATGTATCCATACTAAGTATGTCCATAATAAATAATTTTTAAAAAGCTGAATGAGGTCACACAGGTTCAGAAATACAATTGCTACATGCTCTTTCTCATATTTTTATCCTAGTTTTATGTTTCTAGAATGCTGTCTATAATTCAGATTGTCTGTAAAGACAAAGTAACTAGAAAGGGGCCACTGAAGGAGGCTTTGTAGAGCACTTAGGACATGACACCAGAGGGGAGTAAGAGTGGGAGGAAAGGTTTAAGCACAAATAGGGTAGGAGAAAGAAGGAGAAAAGTGGATGGTGGTAGGATGAATCAAACAGCAGATATGTGAATAAGCCATATCAAAAGATACTACTTGGTAAGTCAATTATAATTGTTTGAAAAGGTTTGACTGAAGGTTCCCTATGTGGGAGGATAAAGCAGCTCCCAGAAGCCATAGGATACTAAGCATAAATTCCAGTGCTGTGATGAGACACTTCTTAATGAGGAACTGGTCAGGAAGGCCATAGAGGACCCTAAAGCAATACAGGATACGGGATATGGATATTGCTCTTTCTTGCACACCAAACTAAATGGTCAGACCATATTGCTGAAGACGTCACATATTCAAGTTTCAGAAAATAGAGAATCTAAATGGGAACTGAGCAGGAATCTTCCTTCCTTGTGAATACATTTTTTTGTTTTTGTTTTTTTTTTCTCATACTTGAGTGCCATGCAAGCTGCTGTGGGAAAAAAAGCTATTAACAGCTCTACCCAGCTGTGGATTTTGTATATTTCACAATTGACCTTTCTGGCATGATATGCCCACTGATGCATTGGTGGTATGAATGTTGTGAGATTACCCAACTATTTTCTAATTGGTTTGGAGATTTGCTCCACAGGAGGTATTTTATACCCTGTACTGTAAACCTGGCTAAAAGCTTATTGCAAGGGACATAGGCTATAGTGGGTAACCTAGTGATATGGAGAAGCATGGGCAGTTTAGGAGTAATCCTGGAACCCAAAACCCTAAGTTCATGTCTGTAATTTAACCAAAGAATTGCATAAACCGGACTGGGAAGAATGATTTTTAAATCACCACATTTCATTGAAACATCAGGGATGCAAGAGAAAGAAAAGGGCCAAAGGCTTAAGGGCCAGGAAGAAGGTAAGGGAAAGGGGCAGGGGAGAAGGGGAATACATCACGTGGTCCAGGAGCCCATGTGGAAGACTGAACATGGTGAACATGGTCCCTGGAAACAAAATTGTACAAGTTTTATTTTAATAAAAACAAATGGCGTGTGGGGTACCCATCAGTTATCAGGAAGAGGCAATGTCTCTATGCATAATGTCGCAACTTGTAGCTCTAACAACTTTTTTCCCCTATTCTGCAAATTTTCCTGAGCCATGTTATGTTCATTTTAGGGTCCCTTTGGAGGGAGGAGGAGGACAGGGAAGAGGCTAGCAATGATGTCAACATGGCTGTTTACACACCGAATATGTACATAACTAATAAAGAAACAAATATATGTATATACATGAAATGGTGTGTGCTTCCAAAGAGATCAAAAAGCCATAGAACAGTAATAAATAAAATATCCATCCCTGAGAAATGGCCTGGTGGTTAAGGTGCTTGCCTGCAAAGCTAAATGACCCAAGCTTGATTCCCCAGGACCCATGTAAGGCATATGCATGAGGTAGCACACGTGTCCAGAGGAGGCCCCCGTGTGCCAAATCTCTCTCTCTCTCTAATAAATGCATAAAATATATTTTTAAAAAAAACCTGTCCTTTCCAAATCTGGAAGGTGGGAGAGACATAATATTACCAGTGTGAAGACCAGGCATGGAGCTGTGGGCAACACAAGATCCAGGGAGAAGAAGAAGAAAGAGGATGAGGAGGAGGAGGGAAAGAAGAGGAGGGAAGGAGGAAAGGAGAAGGAGTTGGAGGGGGAAAGAGAAGGTAGAATAAGAAGAAGAGGAAGAGGAATAAGGGTTTTTCTCCATGAGCTCTACACTCTCAAGGAAATTGGTACACCTGCTGCAGTTGTCTCAGCCAATCAGCTTAGTCTCAGAGAAGGGTTCCACAAGTACCTGCATAGTGTGCACAAGAGACAGAGAGAGATAGAGAGATAGTGAGATACAGAGAGAGAGAAAGAGAGAGACTGCAGTCTTGTGTCATGCAACTGAAGCAGGCAGCTCCCTGAGACATGACTAAGGTATGACACAAATTTCTTCCCTTGAGAACCTGTTCCCTATCTGCCTGGACCAAAAGCAATCTGACTAGCCTAGCTCCTCTCACTATTCCTGTGGTTATGTTAAACTGACAGCATGTCAAGCTACCTTCTAAATATCTGTATTTGTTCCCACAGATTAGCACTGCTTGAAACCTTGATGACAGAAATTTCTTACTGCAATGTGCAGTGATTCAAGCAGAGATGGATACCTGGGAAAACTGCTGATAACTAGTGACTGCTGTGTGCTCATCTTCAAGCAGGATATATAAAGCACACCCTGCAAAGCCAAGGAACTTCACAGAAGAGAGGGAGGAAAGAATGTAAGAATATCAAGGTGGGGAAAGGGGCTGACAAACACTGTCTTTTGGATATGGCATGGTCAACACACTCGTGAACTCATAGCAGCTATGTTTTCCAGCACATCATTATGCATGCCAATATATCACCATAATGAGGCAAAGATACAAGAGACCTCAGACGTCTCAGAGTAGCCAATGTTAGATAGTAGATGATGGAAGGCATGAAGTCAGATTCATCAGTGGTGTAGCCACTAGCAAGTCACACAATCAACAGTAAATAACCTTCCAGCTATCATTATATAAGCGACTCTCATTTTACTTAATGGTTTTTATTTTAAAGATATGAAAGACTGGGACTAATGAGGAAGAAGGGTGATATTCAGAGGGACAGAAGAAAGGTAGTTGGGGACAATATGATCACATTACCTTATATAAAAGCACTATAATAACAGAATTGGAAATTTTTTTAAATTTCAGCAATTTTACATGATTGGTAAATATAGATATTGTCAAAAATTAAGTATAATTCACAACTAACTACATCATATTAAAACTGAAGTTATAAAATACTTAAAGCTCATCACTTCCCAGTTATTTTATGATCATCTATGTTTTGAAGCTGTATATGTCTCTCATATCTGTGTAGTGGAAATATTATATAATAATTTCCTATAGCTTAAAACCAAAAATGGTAGTGGTATTCACACTCCTGTATTTGGCAACTGTTACAAAACATAGTTTATATATTGTTATTTTTTTATTTTCTAAACTTATTAAAATGTTAATGATATATGAATAGTGCAGAGTAAACTTTTAAACAGCACATGTGTATTAATTACATTATAAACTAGCACAGAACACTGAAGAAATATCCCTCTATTATTCATCAACTATTGTTTAATTAAGCCAAGAAGTTACTTTTAACATTGCCAAATCAGTGAGGTTCTGACATATGTTTTTGTTGTTTAAATTTTGCTTGAATGTGAGCCAGTTATCACCCACCATTTCTACCTGAGCCCTTCTTGTTTGTTAATTATAACCATATGTTTCCTATTAACACTAAAGTTTAGCAAAAATCATTGCAAGCATTCTATGAAAATCAATGCCTGGTAGAATTTACCATAAAAGTATTGCTATTTTATTATTATTGTAAAGTGTGTGTTACATATTTTCTTTTGAAGAGTCAGATATTGAATAAGGACCTCACTGAGATTTACCTATTTTTGAAGTTGAATGGGCTCATAAAAGAACAAACTTTGGGGAGCGCCGCCCGGTGGGGCGTGCCGGGACTCGGGGTATTAAGGGCTCTCGCACAACCTTGGGCAGCCGGGCGCTGCTGTCCTTCCGCTTCCGACGCACTGTCCGCAGAGCCGGTGGATGTGCGGCAATAAATAACATGTCTGCTCCGCTGCCCCTCTCGTGCCCGCCGCCTGCAAGACCACCGCTGCGGTTATTTTCCTTCATGGATTGGGAGATACTGGGCACGGATGGGCGGAAGCGTTTGCAAGTATCAGAAGCTCGCATATCAAATATATCTGCCCGCACGCGCCAGTTATGCCTGTTACCTTAAATATGAACATGGCTATGCCTTCATGGTTTGGTATGATTGGACTTCCACCAGATTCTCAGGAGGATGAATCTGGAATTAAACAGGCAGCAGAAAATGTAAAAGCCTTGATAGATGAAGAAGTGAAGAATGGCATTCCTTCTAACAGAATTATTTTGGGAGGATTTTCTCAGGGAGGAGCATTATCTCTGTATACTGCTCTCACAACACAACAGAAACTGGCAGGCATCACTGCACTCAGTCGTTGGCTTCCACTTCGATCTTCCTTTACACAGGGTCCTATCAGTGGCATCAACAGAGAGATATCTATTCTTCAGTGTCATGGAGATAGTGACCCTTTAGTTCCCCTAATGTTTGGTTCTCTGACTATTGAAAAACTAAAAACATTGGTAAACCCAGATAATGTAACCTTCAAAATCTATGAAGGCATGATGCACAGTTTGTGTCAACAGGAAACGATGGATGTCAAGCATTTCATTGATAAACTCCTACCTCCAATTGATTGACATCACTAAGAGGCCTTGTGTAGATTACACCAGCATCATTGTACTAGACTAGAATGTACACCTTTTCCCATTTCTGATCTTTAAACTCCCTAATGTTTGCAGTGTTAAAATGTTTTGCAATTACATGCCAATGATACAGACTAGATGACATCCCTCATGGGAAACTTATGATCTTTAAGTTTCTGTACATATATTTGTATATCCAGAACATACTAGTATTAAAGCATGTGAAGCAGCTAGCTTCTTTTTCCCAATGTAATTCAGCAGAATACTGTAATCAGAATTCTTATTATCATTTGAAAATTACTAGTATGCTTAAAGAACATCTATTCAGACCATAAGTGGTGCAAATATAAATGACTTGTTCATGCTGTGGCCTAGACTCTGGGTTAGACCACAGTTGCATAGTCACCAAGCAGTATCTGTATTTTTGTATATGCATTCATATGTATGTAAGGATTGTAATACATAAGAGTTAGATGCCATTACATTATTCTTTATACTAGGTATAATGCTTTTCAATGTCAAAAAAGAGTAATATTTTATTCAAATAATGGTCCTTTTATTGGGGGACTAGGATTTTCTTTTCTCTGATATTTCTAATTAATACTCTTGTCATTTAAAAAAATGTTACTTTCTAGATTTTCTATAGAAGATCAAATACTGCTTCCCTGCCATAGAAATCCGCCAATATATACTATAACTTGACATTCTCAATCATAAACATATGGTATTTAAAATCTAAGTACACTTTAAAAGAATGCAAACATTACTTTATGTATTTCAAATAACTGCACCTCAGTCGAAATTCAGACTGCTACAGTTATTAGAATCTTCAATACAGGTAATAATAATAATTAAATGTTTTTTCTGTAAACAACTGAAAGGTTAGATCATGTTCTGGTATGTTTAGAAATATTATGAATTTCTAAAATGATTAGGTCTACTTATATTGTAGTTTAAGCTTACAGATGTTTCAAGCCAACTTACTGTAGAAGAATAATCTACTAGAAATTTTTGCTTTATTTTTTTCTGTCAGGGAAATAATTTAAATTTTCATTTTAGACAAATGATTTTTTAAGATCAGTCATCTTGTGCAGATATAAAATAGCAATTTATTGATTTTTCAATTTTTAGAGTGTCCAGATTACTGCTAAAAGTATTTTAAACAAACTTATGGGTAATAAAGATTAATCATAGCTGGGTGTGGTGATGCACACCTTTAATCACAGCACTCCGAAGGCAGAGGTAGGAGGGTAGGAGGATCGCTATGAGTTCCCAACCACCCTGAGACTACATAGCAAATTCTAGGTCAGCCTGAGCTAGAGTGAAATCCTACCTCAAAAAAAAAAAAAAAAAAAAGATCAGAACCTTAATATAATACTTATCACACAGTTTAATATGTAGCAGAAATGCACAGTTGATATTTTTGAACTGTGTTAATTTTCCTGCTGTGTTTCAACTTACCAAAACAATGTTAAGAATGCATCTTTATAAATGGGTGCTAATTGATAATGGAAATAATTTAATAATGGACTAGATAGAATATTAATAATGAAGCCATATGTTTGTCTCATTTTAAAATTTTTAAACAATCATTTAATATATCATTTTGCTTGACCTTGAAGAACATAAGCATATTTCAATTATGCGAATCATTAAGTTCTTATTTATAGCAAGACATATTCTGTTGACTTGTGCTACAATGTGGGAAAATAAAAATATTTTTCATGGTTTCTATCGATGTGAAATAAATTTAATTCTGGCAAAAAGAACAAACTTTTATTGGGATAAAGAAAATCTTAAGGAATTCAAGCCAAATAATAAGTTTATAACTCTAGACAGTAGTATTTGGAGTTACAGTGAAAGGAATCCCCAATAGACACACCTGTGTTACATATCCGTTAAAACGCATCCATGTAGAGCAGGGCTCTACAATGATAACCATTATGAAATATAGATTGGAAGATTTATAAACTGTTTTTATATTCACTGAAAAAATATTTTTGTATAAAAATAAGACATAATAAATATGCTATTTGTGGTGGTTTGAATAGAATAGATGGCCCCCAATATATTCAGTTGTTTGTTTGTAGTTTGCATCTCTAGCCATCTGGCTGGAGGCAATGCCATTGTGTGGATCTTAAGGTGTGGTGGTGGGTTTGAGATTTCAATCTAAAGATATGCAAAGTGTGCCTAGCTGGAGTTCCTGAAGTGTGCTCTGACTTTTGACCTTTAGGCTTGTACTGCTCTCTCTCTGCTTGGGCCTGTGAAGGCAGGCCAGTTTCTTCTGCCATTATGGAACTTCCCCTGGATCTGTAAACTTCAATAAATATCCCTTCCTCCATAACTGTGCGTGGTCTGGAAGTTCATCTCAGCAAACCTGAAGCTGTCTGATACAGAATTTGGTACTGAGGAGTGGGGTGAGATGAACCTTACTATGTGGATGTTGATCTTTTGGAACCTTTGTTTTGGAGGAATAGGCATGGACTTGGTGCTTCCAACTGAAGATGTCTTCTGGAGTGGTAAGCCAAGTTTTATGGACTATTCTGATGAGAGTCTGAGAATGCTAAGTGCAGACAGCATTGAACTTCGAGGCTTAGCTTATGAGCTTTCTAAGGGGAAGGAAAGACTGCAGAGGACTTTGTTGGAACTGGGCTACTGGCATAAGGGCTGGCTGCGTCCTGCTGCCCAAGCCCAGAGAGATTGATCAAGGTTAAATTTGTAATGGACTGATGTGCTTGGCTGAGGATATTGGACTGAGGGATTTAAGATTTTAAGCTGGAAAATCTCAAGCAAGTTAAAATTACAGGCACTGAGACTGGTTTTAGGTTACTGAACCTGCTATTGTCAAACACATTAGCAATCTTAAGGAAGATGTTCCAACTGCTTTACATTAAAACAATGGAAAGGATGCCTGAGGAAAGACTATCATAGAAATGCAAACACTTTTGGAAAGAGTTGACTGGAGAAGGAACCTGCTTTTCAAGGCTATGATTTGTTTCGTCCCTGAATTAAGAATATGGCTGTGTCCTGCACACCTGGTATTGGTTTCAGAAGCATGAAAAATGCATGGAGTGGCCGTGAATTGCACATGCTTCCAGGAGCCGCTGCTGAGATGCAGCATGAGGTAGGGCCTGATGCCCTGATAGGCTGAAAGAGCCTTTGGAAAATGTGAAGAGTGGTCATGAATTGCACATGGTTCCAGGAGCTGCTGCTGAGATGTGGCATGAGGCAGGGCATGATGCCCTGATAGGCTGAAAGAGCCTTTGGAAGATGGACCATGGCTTGCATGAAGACCTGAAGATGTTTTGTATATACCAGAACTGTGCAAGGGCTACCATAGAGCACACTGTTGGCCTGGGATGGAAGTGTTCCCCGGGTACTCTGCCCAGCTGGAGGGGTGGAATTGGAAAGTCTGGAGACTGTTAGTCTCTGGGTATATTGAACTTGAACTGCAGAAGTTTGATGTTTGTTTGATGGTGGTTGAGTTTGCATTGTTTTAGTCTCTCCTTGCTGTGCCTTACACCAGTTGAAAATGTTTACTCTGTGCCTTTATATGTTAGAAGTGTTTAATTTGTTTGATTTTACAGGTCTTCATATCTTACATTGGTCAAGACTGTGGGGACCTTTGAAATTGAACTGAGTACAATTTATAATGTGTGATGGTTATAAATCTATTGGGGGCCAGGGGCAGAATGTGGTGGTTTGAATAGAATAGATGGCCCCCAATATATTCAGTTGTTTGTTTGTAGTTTGCATCTCTAGCCATCTGACTGGAGGCAATGCCATTGTGTGGATCTTAAAATGTGGTGGTGGGTTTGAGATTTCAATCTAAAGATATGCAAAGCGTGCCTAGCTGGAGTTCCTGAAGTGTGCTCTGACTTTTGACCTTTAGGCTTGTACTGCTCTCTCTCTGCTTGGGCCTGTGAAGGCAGGCCAGTTTCTTCTGCCATTATGGAACTTCCCCTGGATCTGTAAGCTTCAATAAATATCCCTTCCTCCATAACTGTGCGTGGTCTGGAAGTTCATCTCAGCAAACCTGAAGCTGTCTGCTACACTATTGTTTGTCTCATTGAATTAAATATTCAAATAATGGAGATTTTAAATCTGAATCTCAACCTTACTCTCTACTTTTGACTGGGATGAATTCAATAATTGAGCTCATTAATTATGTTCTTTTTGTCTCTAGGATGGAAAATCACAACTGGAGTAATAAGCAGTTCACCTGTTAAGAAAGATTCTTAAACTGGGCATGGTGGTGCATGCCTTTAATCCCAGCACTTGGGATGCAGAGCAAGGAGAATGGCTGTGAGTTCATGCCACCCTGAGAATGTATAGTGAATTCCAGGTCAGCCTGGGCTAGAGGATACCCTACCTCAGAAGAAGAAGAAGAAGAAGGAAGAGGAGAAGGTCAAAGAGGAGGAGAAGAGGAAGAGGAAAAAGAAGAAGAAACAAAAGATTCTTAAGAGTGACAGATGAAGCAAAGAGCTCTTCATCTCTCCATCTAATAATATATGGATGCTGCATAAGGTGAAGCTGTACACAGGTACATTGTTTCCTTGGTGATCAGCTGATATCCTTTTTCAAATCTGATATAAAATATAATCTGTTTCTGAATAATTATTCTTCCTAATGTCATCATGGCCATTAACTTGTAAAAAGAAGAAATATATTCTAATGAGAATGTTAATTATAGAAGGTACATTTTTCCTAACTCAGTAAACATATGAATTAAGTACTGTTCAACAGAGATTCAAGGTTGCTCCTTCTAAAAGTCCAAAATTGACCAGTAAAATTTTGAGAAACCCTACCAGATAAGACGGTATCCTGAAGCAATCTCTTATAATATGGAAGATCCTTCTATAGTAACAACACTTGACTCACATAAACTTTTACAGAGAATAATTTCAAGACAAAATTTAAAGATAATTGCTATACAAGACAAAAATAGTGCCAAACTGACATTCTTTTAGTAAAAGAAAGTTGCAATTCACCAGGGAAACGTGATATCTTGTAATAAGTGCCCTGTTATCCCCTCATTATTTTTGCTACTTATAATTGGTGTCAACATAAGATCAGTACTTCATCCCTATTTCATATGGTTCCCATGAGAATTAAATGATATATAAAGCACACTGTGGATATTTTATCACTATATCAGTGCCATTTGTATCATTAGCATTTATGTGAATTGTAAAGATTTTAAATCCACTCTGTTTCTGTCTAGAGGTTGTTCCCAAGGGCCATTGTTGTCACCCCCTTAATTCTATCAAACAGTTCCATGACATTTCCATGGTAACTTCTCCAGACTTTTGGCTGTTGCTTCATCAGGGCCCCTCAGGATTCTCTGGTCATATCATAGTAACTGGAAGTTGATATTAAGCCATGAAAAGTATCAAGGCAGCAAAACTCCTCTAAGACGTGAAGCAGCTACATTCTTACAAAGCCTGAAGGTCTGCAAATGCTTCTAGGAATTTTCCCTCAGTCATGTACAGAATGCTATTCCTGGCAATTTACTTTTATTGTTGTTGCATTGTTTCTTAACACTTACCATAGAATACTGTTTCTACTCAATACAATTGGGGGCAAATGATCAACTGATTTTCAGTTATTTATATAAAAGAGTGGGAATTAAATTAAAATGTCAAAATTCTCATTGAGATCTGCATGTAGCCCTTGAAAACTTATGAATATTTATGTCATTCATCCACTAGAGCTCTTGTTTGTTTCCTGTTCTTATCTACTGCCCTTCCAACTATATATGTATTCCAGTGACATAGGCTAGTCAAAGTAGCTTAGCAACTCAGCACTACCATGGTCCGAAGGAGGATAAGAGACCTCAACAGAGATGATCAGTGTTCTTTGGAAACACATGAGGAATGACAAAATAGGATCATCCTCTTCTGTGGGATAACTCGCAGAGAAGAGTTTAAGACTGCTCATGGCTCAGAGAATTTTTTAAAGCTCCATCTTTCCTCCTTCATGACCTTGCCTCATTCCAATAAGACTCATCATAAAAGTCCCTTCTTCACTTTTATGTTCTTGGTCTGTTACCTCACAATACTGAAGGCTTTCTTCTGTTACCATTAGAGGCTCAGTGTAGAGTCTGGCAGTGAAATGTGTCCAGTTCTCTATACAATATATGTGCTGCCCCTGGGCTCTAAACTAATGTTATTTCCTGGAAAAATCATCTGCTATGTATTGCTGTGTCCGTTAGGTAGGGCACATCATCTTGGGTGATACTTGTAATGGTCTCATGCAATAAGCATTATCATCTACAGATGAGGACTCTAACAATATCAAAGAAAAGAAAAGTCAAGGAAACAAGAAAAGGTGGCATTCCAAGGATTCAAACCTCAGTGTGTCTGGTTCCAAAGCCAGTGATATTTTTCTTATTTCTTTTACCTTCTTGCTTCCCAGGGGAAATACTGTAAACCCAGCATTAGAGGGTGAGTTAAATAAAACCTCTCTTCAACCTTTTATTTGCACCTTGTATTTGTACCTCATTCACTGTCTCACTCGCCATTCCATTCCCTCTGCACATCACTAGGAGGTGTCTGAATGTACCATGACCCGACTCTCCTTAATGAAAGTCCTCACATCCAAACATTCTTGACTAAGAAGTACTTCACCTTTCAGCCTAGGCCCTGGTTTCCTGTAGGGTGAGTTGTTAGGCCCTCTATAGGCTTCCATGTTCCTCTGCACTCATCACCATCAGCACCTGCTTCCTGCATGGGTTCCAAACTTACTTAATATCAGCATCCTCTCTATAACGTTCTTTAACTGCACAGAACCAGTACATGTATATTTATTCATAAATTATATATATAACTATTTTTCTGATACATAAAGTATATTGTAAATCATAATGAAAAATGTAAAGTTTTAGCATAAATATTCTGAAAATGATGTACTTAATGTTGCAATCACTGTACTGGCTTCAGGCTACCATTACTGCCAATAGTTCAGGACATAATTTATACTTACATAAAGTCCTGCCATTAAGGGAGTAGCATAACTCAACATTTTAAATAGGCATCTTGACATTATATTTGTATGTTTTTGATCAGTAGATCTGATTATGTTTGTACTATTTTTACCTCATAATGTGACTGACAAGAGACAAGTCTACCTTTTCATTCCCTACTGTTCATATGTTTGTTAAAACCATTTCCTCTATCCACTCCTTTATTAAAATGGTAATTTTGGGCCATTTCTTCATTTTGCGTGTTAGACATGCATAAATCTACTCCCTAGACACTCTTGTGGCACAGCAAGCAGTGCTGTATGCTCCAAGTGAATGAAGTAGACCTTCTAACCCCTTTGTAGGCCACTGAACTGCTTAGAGAGTGCTCCCGCATCACATATCACCATTCCAAGTGACCAGGGAGGCTCAGCTAGCCCACATAGCAACTACTGCCTGGTGTACTCCTTTTGTTTGGATACAATAAAAGGCAAATAAAGAACATAAATGGGATTTTTGACCTTTTGTGATGATCACCCATCCTGAGGACGCTCCAGATTCAGATGCTCTGCTGAGGACAAGCTCCTGCAGGGCAAGGGTGATGTCGTCTCCAATATTTTGCCTTAACTTGATGAGTAAGACTCTCTCTCTCATGACAATAATAACCATGTCTTTTTAAATGTTTATGCTTATTATTTAATCCTCATAAGAATACTATGAGATTCTGTTCTTATCCACAATTTATAGATGAGTTATTAGCTTTGTTTAGATTTTAACATGCTGTCACAAAATTAGCAAATCATAGATCTGAAATTTGAACCTCTATGAACTATTTCAGTCCACATGATTCGCAGCATCTCTTCTTCCTGATCTTGGTAATATGTATACACACATACACTAAGTAAAATATACTGTCATATTGCCGTATGTGAGACATATATACACACATGTGCATATAACAGTAGATAAATGTAACTGTTTTCTTTTTTTTTGAAATATTTCATTTATTAATTTCAGAGAGAGTGGCAGATAGAGAGAATGGGGAGTGGGTGCTCCAGGGCCTCCAGCCACTGCAAATGATCTCCAGATGCATGTGCCATCTTGTGCATATGGCTTAAGTGGGTACTGGGGAATAGAACCTGGGTCCCTAGGCATCACAGACAAACACCTCAACCACTAAGCCATCTCTTTCATTGAAAAATGTAAACATTTTCTGTGTTCCCATTGCACCTATCCATTCATCCACATATTTATTTACTTATTTGCTGTTTTTCTGTGTGCTATGCACTCACAAGACCAAATTCTAGGATGCAAGGACAGAAAATGAGTAAGATAAGCAACACCCAGGCCACATTGGGAGGTGCAACTACTACATATAATTTAGATTCTATGCTGTTAGAAAGTGATCGATGCCAAAGATGGGGAAAGACAGGAATATCAGGGTTGAGGGTATGATTTGAAGTCAGTTATCAAGAAAGGCCTTACTGGCCAGAGAAGATTTGACTATATATGTAAAGGAGTTGAGGCACAAGCATGACCAGAACTCTGATGGAATAGTGAAGACCCCCTGCCTGCAATAAAATGGGTGTGGTGATCAGACTAATGTCTCTTTAAAGATGCCCATATTCTAATGCCAAGAACCAGTTAATACACTGCCTCACATGGTAAAAGGAGTTTGTAGATATCACTAAACCAGCCATCTTGAGATGTAAAAATTCTTTTGTATTATGTGGGAAATTACCAACATATGTGGGAAAATAGGAAGATAGGAGAAAGGAGATGCAAAAGGGACAGTGAAAGCACAGTTACAGTGCAGTTATTACTAAAAGGAAGATGAGACAAGAAATACAGGAAGACCTCAGGACAGCAAACACTATAAAAGGATGCTTCTTTTAATATCATTCAAGATCAGCTCTGACAGGGCAGTGGTTTCTAACTCAGGGAGACTTCTGACTTCTCAAACTGTAAGAACATAAATCTGCACTGTGTAAGCCTTAGGTTTGTGGCAATTTGTCATGGAAGCAACAGTAAATGAACCCAGCCATGAAAGACAGAACAGTAGGTGATCAGGAAAAGGAGTACACAAGAGTCACAGAAGGCCACATAAGCCACTATGTGCTCTCAGCCTACACTCTTTAAGCAAGTCAGGCAGAAAAATCAGTGGAGGGCTCTGAAAGAACCCTGGTCTAAAAGAGACATGGTCAGAATTCTGTTCTTAAAGGATCCATATTCCTAGGGTTGTGGGAAAGATCAGGGCTTGGAAGTATAGTGTATTGAACATGAGCTATGGAGAGAAGAAAAAATGGACAAAGTGGATTGCAAAAGCCAGATTCAGAACCACTGAAATAATCCACACTCTGGCAGCAAGGCCAAGAGTGGCTGTAGTGAGAAGGTAAGAAATAATCAGTAATAGATGTGGTCTCAGTGCAGAGTCCACAGGGTTTTGTCACTAGATTGTATGTGGAACATACAGTACAAGGAAGACTCAGTGATCTCCAGGACTGATGCCGTGGGGTTGGTAGCTCAGTTCATAGTGTGCTTGTCATGCAAGCATGAAAACTGAGTTCAGATTCCCAGAACCCACATAAAATCTAGGCACAGTGGCATGTACCTATAATTCTGCATTTGAAGGGGTCTGGAGACAGGGAAGGTTTCCCAGACCTCAGTGACTTGGCATTCATTTAGATGAATCAGTGAGCTCTAGGTTCAGAAAAAGACCTGTTTCAAGATAAATAATAAAGAAGTAAATGAAGTGGAAAAGAATCGACATCAACCACTGATCTCCCCTGGCATGCACGCACATGTGCTCACTCTCCCCACACACATATGAAAACACTGTTCATGTGCATGCACGTGTGCGCATGCACACACAGACACACAAACAAACACATGCACACACACACACACACACACACACAGTAAAAGTAAAATTCTCCTGAGCCACATGAAGGATGGCATTGCTAGAAATATTCTGAGGCCCTTGAATGTATGAAATTTACAGTGGGGTTGGTGTAGTTTGACTAGACCAGGAGAGAAGCTACAATATGTTAAATTTCTCATTACTTTTACTAAGATTTTATTTCATTATATCTGTCATGATTTTTAATACAATTAGACTTCTTAAAATCTGGGTTTTGAAATTTCAATTTACCACATAAATTGGTGCTTGTTGCTGCTTTCTTATACCACTTCATGCTTTCAGTAACACATGTTTACATATTCTTTTTTAAAAATATTTTATTCTTATTTATTTATTTGTTTGAAAAAGAGAAAGAAAGAAGGAGAGACAGAATTGGCATGCCAGGGCTTCCAGCCACTGCAAATGAACTACAGATACATGTGCCACTTTGGGCATCTGGCTTATGTGGGTCTTGAGGAATCAAACCTAGTTCCTCAAGCTTTGCAGACAAATGCCTTAACTGATAAGCCATCTCTTAGGCCCTTTAAAAATCATTTAAATATTCTTATTTCCCTTGAATCTCCATAGCTATAGATTGCTTTTATGCATTACTATTTATCCTTTTCTTTTGAGGAGTTATCTTGATAAACCCATACTGGCCTTGAATTATTGATCCTCCTGCCTCACTGCTGAGATAATAGGCATACATCAGCAAAGCTATCCCTACCCTTAAATTGTTACATGAAATTATCAATACATATAAGAATATCTCATTTAGTATTTGCATTTCTAATTTAAGGATCTTTTTAAAAATTTTTTGGTGTATTTTTACTTATTTATTTTAGAGTGACAGACAGAGAGAGAGAGAGAGAGAATGGGTGTGCCAGGGCCTCCAGCCACTGCAAACGAACTCCAGACACGAGTACCCCCTTGTGTATGTGGCTAACGTGGGTCCTGGGGAATCGAGCCTTGAACCTGGGTCCTTAGGCTTCACGGGCAAGAACTTAACCACTAAGCCATCTCTCCAGACCTAAATTGAGGATCTTAATGTACTATATCATATAAGTACTCATTACACACCTCAGCATACAGTACAGGAGAGTAATGGAATGTACTGTAGTTACCTTCAGTTTTTGTTTTACTGTACAATATGAAAATAGTAATTTACACCTAAATTACAAATTTTTCAATGTTTCATCAGTTTTTTTTCACCAGTATTTTTGTTGTTGTTTCCGTATTCCCATTTGGTCCACTTCCCTACTTTCTGAAGTGTTCTTTTTATTTTTTGCACATGGTGTGTGTGTATGTGTGTGTGTGTGTGTTTGTTGCATATATATGTTTGAATGTGCATTGATGGTAATGTGTATAAATGTGTGTAGTACGTGTATTTGCATTTGTATATGCATGCAGTGTGTGTGTGTTTCTATGTGTATGTGTGTATATGTGTACAAGTGTGTGTAGTGTGTATAAATGTATTTGTGCATGTATCTTCTTTACATATGCTTGCATGTATATAGATGCATATGTATGTAATGTGTGCACAAGTGTGCATACATGTATATGTGTATACATGTTCTGTGTGTGTGTTTGTATGTGTGGATGCACATGTGTATAGTTTGTGTACAGGTGCATGTAAATATATCCATGTTTAATGTGATGTGTGCCTGTATGTGTACATGCATCTGTGTGCTTGTGGTACGTGTGTGGATACACATGTGTGTAGTATGGTACAGATGCATGTAAATGCACCTGCGTATGCATACCAAGGCCAGAGACTGACTTTTGATATCTCCCTCAATGACCTACCACCTTATTTCCCAAATCAGAATCTCTCAAATGAACGAAGAACTGACCAATCTGGCTAGTCTAGCCAGCCCACTAGCCCCAGGAATCTCTGGTGTAACAATTAATTTCTCACTACTAGGACAAAATGATGAAAACAAACAGCTTATTAAAGAAGAGTTGATTTTAGCTTATAGTTCCAAGGGGAAGTCTATCATGATGCGGAAAGCAAGGCAGGAACAGGAAGCCTGCATCCCATTTTCACATCAGCAGGAAGCAGAGTGAGAAAGGCAAGAGAGGGTGGTCTTTAGCATTCTTAATCCTGCTCCCAGTGACATAATTTCTAGCAAGACTCAACCTCATAAAGGGCCCACAACTTTCCAAAAGGGTTTCACCAGCTGGCAGTTAAGTATTTAATCACATAAATCTAATGGGTACCTTTCACATTCAAACCACAACATCTTGTCTGTGCCTTGTGGCAAGCACTTTAACAATTGAGTCATCCTTCTAACCTCCTTAAGGCAGGTAAGCATAGGAACTAGTTTAGCAACCTGGGACATTGCTTGGCTTGGGCAGAAAGCATACCCTCTTACAATGTACTTAGGCAGCCTGTTAGTAACCTAGGACCTCACCAGCACCAAGCTTAATGTATGCCCCAGTTCAAACAGTGATATAGATTGCTCTGTCACTAGTGTGCTCTGTCACTAGACTGTTATTTGTCATCAGTTCCTGTTAAAATGTGTATTTAGATATATCTGGGATCAGAAGAGCAGAGAGTCACCCAGCATAGACTGGGTTGGGCTGCATACACAGTGGGCAAACTATGTCCTCTGGGTGAACTTTTAGGGAGAATCTCCTACTTATGCCTTATGCCTTTGCATAATCAGTCATACATATGATAGAAGTCAGATTCATCATGCAAAGTGACATGCACAGTACAGAAAAAGTTATATAATCCAAATGTGCCAATCAAACCAGAACACCACCCAATTTATGTCCTTAACAATAGATCCCCTCCTTCTTGTGGACTCCTTCAAAAGAAACCATATATAGTAATTAGGGACCTTGACTTTCTACTCAAGTTGCCTACTGCCCTTCTTGGTAGTATATTTAAAACTGTTACTATCATTATGCTTTTAATGACGTTTTTGCTGTTGCACTTCTTGTGTGCACCTTTCTTCAGTGCTTTGAGGTAGATGTCAAGAACCATGGAAACATCTAGATAGAGATCGCCACTAATAAATACCCTGAAGGGTCTTTTTAATCAGAGTTTGATTACAATAAGTTCATAGATTTTTAAATAACTGAACATATTTCTTTTTGCTCTAATTCTTTTAAAATATTTTAAAATATTTTTATTTATTTGTAAGCAGAGAGAGATAGATAGAGGAGAAACAGACAGAGAAAATGGGTAAGCCAGGCCCTCCAGCCACTGCAAATGAACTCCAGATGTGTGCACCACTGTGCATTTGAGGTTTAATTCCTAAATCATTGTTTATGTGAATATATGAATCAGACAATAGAGAAGGTGGTATGATGGAGAGATCTCTCAATGAGAATGAGATGCCCTGTGTGAGAGAATTCCTAAACCTGACATGTAGGGGTCTTACCAACAGGATATCAGGAAGCTTCACTTCTCTGTGATCTTGCTTGCACACGCAAAGCAGGAGAAATGAGTTCCACGATATTTATTAACGATAGCATGTGGGAAGAGTTGGTCAAGAATGTCAGTGAAGCAGTTTCCCCTAACTGGATGGGAAAATGGCAGCACTGTGTATATTAATTCTAAGTGTTTTCATATTAATATTAGTAAAAGATTCAAATGGTATTTTTATGAGTCCTCCTGGTTTAGATGTGTTTATTAGACATGTTCTACAATTCAGTTATTTATACTGCTTCTCTTTAACTTTATTTTCCTCCTATGTAATTTAAACAATTTGATAGGAGGACTTGGTTAGGAAAGGCACTAAAACTCTCAAATTCATTGTTATATACAGTAAAATTTAATCTCCAAGGGAAGGTATATTTTAAATATACTTGTATGCATATAAGGCAAAGCTGTGTCTTTCTCCCATCTTTGAACTTAAGAAGAATCTCCCAGGTTGAAGTAACTTTGAGGTGGCCCTTCTGAACAGAGGCTCGTCCCAAGTATAAGGGCTGTCTGTCAAACATCTAACATACCTGGAAACTTATTACTGAGTCTGTGTTTAGCTGCCTAAAAGTTTGATAAATATCAATAAATGACTGTATGACAACATCAGATGCTTTGAACTGCTCCATTTAAAGATGACTTTCATGAACTATAGCTTTTAAGAATAGGAATTTGCTTCACAACACACTTTAATCATGAAACAGACAATTTTATAGGTGGATGGAAAGCTGGAGTGTTTGAATACCCACAGAAAGATGTAGTTCCTAATATGAGGTGATAGTTATGAAATGGCCCCACAAAACTGTTAGCATTTATAATACTATTTATATTCTTTCCTGAATCCAAGTACCATACTGAGACTTTTATCCACCAGTTAAAAAGCTATGAAACCTGATAAAATTTAACCAAGAGTGATTGTACTTGTATCATTACAAAAGAGACCCTTTTATTGCTTGAGTTCACAGTCTGTCCACTTGAATTTGAACCCTGATTTCTGAAGTTTTTCATCTATAAAATGGTATAAAAGGTAACTTGACATAAATTCTTCAGAGTTACAGAGTTTGCACCTACTTTTCTACTCTTTAATCACTTTCACACGTATTACTGTGATCCCAGCAGTATAAACCAGTTTAACCTGATAACCAAAACGTTCTTATGCCTTTGCTTGTGTTGTAAAGAGCAACATTCCCATCCATGGATAGGAAACTGGCATATAAAATCACCTAATTTTCCCCAACTCTGTTCAGACAATGTGTTTTATTTGATTTCTCTACCAGCCTTATGAACAAAAACATCTCCATTTTCACAGATAAGACAGCAAAGTCTCAGTGATGTAAAACAACTTGTCTGAGGTCACCCTCAGTAAATGTGAGAAACCCCAGCTGAGTCTGGTGGCACAGGACCTGTTATTCCAGCTGCACAGGCGGCTGAGGCAGAATGGGTGCAAGTGCAAGGCCTGCCTGCTCAACTTACCGAGCCCTAGACCCAAAGACTATTGAAAATGAGGGTTGGAATGTTGCTCAATGGCAGAACACTTGCCTAGTGTGCACTTGGCCCTAGGTTCCATTCCTAGCCTTTCTGGAAGAATGAAGGAGGGAGAAGAGAAGAAGTGGAGGGAAAGGAAAGACAGGAAAGGGAACAAAAAGAGGGAAATCCCATATCTTCCAGGCCTGAAAGGCTCTGCATTCATCAGCAACATCTCTACTACCTCTTGTAAGGTCACTCAAGGGGCTCAAACTCTTTTCCTTGTCTTTCATTTTTGTCCTTTCAATTCATCAACTTCTAGTAAATCTACTCAAGTGTAAAGTTTGTAGACCAAACCAGTGAATCAAAGTGTGTATTGCATCTGCAAGAAGAATTGGACTCCTCCTTGAGAAAAAGCTTAAGTAGCCATCTGCCCACAGACCCCAAGTCTGCTTCTCCCAGCCTCTGGCAATGTCTTTCTCTATAACTGATGCCCTCTTGTCACCACCGAAGTGTCTACTGCCCTTATCATCAAAGCAAACTTTCATTTTTCCAACATCTATGAATAACAAGGGTTTATTTTTCATTTTTTTAAATTTATTGATTTTTTTGCACACATAGGTCCCTTCTCCCCCACCCTAATTCTGCTATGTGTCTTTGAAGGGGTTATTAGTATTCATTGTGGGAATAAAGAAGGTTCAGTCAGTACCTGCAGTGATGGAGTAAGCATGGTGCCTCAGGCTATACTTATCCACCCTGATGCTCTTAAAACCTTTCTAGCCCCTCTTCCATGATGCTCCCTGAGTCTTTGTGGGCAGAATAAAGATCAGATTTAGTCTTGCTTTCTCTGTAGCCTCTGGGTGATGTTTTTATGAGGTTTGAGTGACCACAATATCTGTCACCATTTCCTGTAACTTTGTTTTCAGGCTAGCAATCAGGGCAGTATTCATGTCACCAGTTCCCCTGTAATGATTTCTGGGCCCGGGGAAGATAAGGTGGAGGAGACACATCTCCTGATAGACAGTCAGATATATTTCCTTTATGTATTGATGCATCTCTGTTTGCCACAGTATTCTCCATCTGTAAGACAGAACAGATTCTCCAATGAAAGGTGAGAACAGTTTGAATAAAAGGGAACAAGGTCATTAGAGAGAAGTATTGATGTGTATAACCACCCTTCTTAGATAGAGAGCTGTGGAGATGATTCTATCTGGAACTGACTGGTTTCCTGTTCTAGGGAATCTGCTTGGTTCCCAAAGACAGATGAGTTCCCCTGCACTGAGCAGGTTTCATGTCCAATCCTTTAGCAGTTGACTCTCTACATTGGCTGGGTGCCACTATTGAACAAGTATATGCTTCTTGCTCAGCTGGTTGATTTTGTAACTGGCAGGATCTCCTGCTTATTCTATCAGTTGGCACAATTATTCTCCAGCCACTGCCATAGCACTTTCCAGCACTATGAGGGCTTCGTAAGGAAGGAACTCGATTCTCTCTCAGTTCCAGCATGACCTCTTGATGTCCTGTGACTTCAGGCTGTGATGCCTTTAGCAATAGAGACTTACATTTTAGCTACTGCAGGGAACCAAGTGTTTCGGCAATGGCCTTTATTGTTTTGCAGACCTCATATCTTCCTGACCAATAGCTCCTTGATGTGGGGGACACCAATTTTGGTCCAGGGAATTAAAAGTCAGAGCTCACGGTTTTATGGTCATGCTTTCTCCACCTTTTAGGGAGCTCTTCTATTCAAGTACCCTCTCTCACTTATTAAGGGTAACGACTTGTAGAAAGGTATCCCAGAGGAAGTCTTCTATGGAATCATTTCATGTTGCCCTTAGTTTTGTGAATCCTTCCAGGCCCCCTTCCTCTACCCCCTGGGCCTTTCCATATCTTTCTTTCTTCCTCTTTGTTGATCACTGACTTGTTGTCCAGCAGAACTTCCTCTATTCCCTTTCTATTTTCCCCTTTTCCTATCTTCGTTCTAATACCATGTGGATATTTTTAGTATTTATTATGGCTTACAAGTAGCTGATTCTAGACAAGGTTAGGAGATGCAATAAAAGAGAGGTCATGTGGGGTTTGTGCTTCTGAGCCTGTGTGAGTAGAATTCCATTGTGTATATGTACCACATATGCATTAACCACTCACTTGTTGATAGGCATATAGGATGATTACAGTTCTGGAATAGAACAGCAATAAAAATGGTTGAGCAAGTGTGTCTGTGGTATATAGTAGAGTCTTTAGGGCATATGCCCAAAAGAGGTAAAGCTGGATCTAATTGTAGTTCTAGTTTCAGCATTTTGAGGAGTCTCCATACTGATTTCCATAGTGGATATACAAGTTTGCACTCCCAGCAGCAGCTATCATTTGGTTTTATTATTGCTATTCTGACTAGAGTGAGATGGAATGTCATAGTTGTTCTAATGTGCATTTCCCTTCTGTTTAGAGATGTTGAACATCTCTTTAGGTGTCTAGTGAACATTTGTATTGCTTCCTTTAAGAAGTCTCTGTTAATGTTAGTGTGGTTTTTTTCATGTTTGTTAAGTTTTTTTTTTGTTTGTTTGTTTGTTTGTTTAGGTAGGGTCTCCCTCTAGCACAGGCTGACTTGGAATTCACTATGTGGTCTCAGGCTGGCCTTGAACTCAGAGCAATCCTATTTCTGCCTCCCTTCAGAGTGCTGGGATTAAACACCCCACCATGGCTGATATAAGTGTTTGTTTTTATAAGCCTCAAACCATAGTGCAAGTTAAAGATATGCATTAAGATAAACTATTCCTGAAGTATATATTCTTGAAGGGAAAAGGGCATTATTAAAGTTAATTATTCTGTACTCTGACAAATATTACAGAAGACTCACTGAGCAAGTAAAATGAGGACACAAGAGAAATTAGTCTGTCTGTGGCCTTTGGGTGGTGCTTTTCAGAGGAGATGAGCTTTTTTATTATTTTTAAAAGTTGAATACAAAATTAATTTTCTAATGAACCAAAAGCAAGGGATTTCACAGAAAGGAATCTGTGCGTATAAGGACCAAGATGATTAAGTTGGAGGCCATTTCATGACTTGGCATGATATAAGAGCAGAGGAAGAAAGGAAAGTATAAGGGTTGCTTGTATCTGTTGCAGTAAAGTGCCAAAACGAGTTGTCTAAATATCAGCAAGGTATTATCTTGTCTCTTCACAGCATCTGGTACTTCTCAGCATTTCCTGGATGTTCCCTGACTTGTATATGCATCACACTAGTAACATGGCCATCTTCTCTTTGGATAACTTAATATCTTACATGTGTGACTGTCAATGTCTCTCCAAGTTTCTCCTTTTACATACTGAACTACACTACACACTAAGAACACACATTACATGTATTTTGTAGAAATCTTATTTTAAAAAAATTACTTTTCTTTATTTTAGAGAGAGACAGAGAAATAGGAAGAGAGAGAGAGAATCAGTGCACCAGGGCCTCCAGCCACTGAAAATGAACTCCAGATGAGTGTGCTCCCTTGTTCATCTGACTTATGTGGGTCCTAGGAAATTGAACCTGGGTCCTTTGGCTTTGCAGGCAAGTGCCTGAGCCACTAAGCCATTATCAAGACCTAGAAATCTTATTTTTAAATAAATTTACACTCTAGAGATGAGGTAGTGTGCCTAGGACTTCAACATAGCTTTTCTTTGGAGAAGGCACACAGTTTAACCTACAACATAGGGTTACATCCACAACGGTGGGATGAGAACTATGTTGAGTCACTAAGGAGACATTCATTCAGCACATGTTATGGATTGTATATCACATGTGGAACATTCTGCTAGAGAAAAAACTTGGTTTCTGACAAGGAATTCAAAGTTGTTTGAACTATAATACAATGAATTTAGGGGAAAAATAATGTTTCAGTCAGTGCTCAGTAATGTATTGTTCCAAACTTGGTGGCTTATAACAGTTTATTATTTTGGGCCAGCAAGTGTCCTTACAACCTTTTTTGCTCATCTGAGGACAGTCTACTTCATTTATTTCTGATCCACCTCAGATCAGTGGCCCATTTGAATCATGGTGCCAGGTGGGCATACAACAAATGTTGGGATTCCTTCTTTTTATTTATGTGGTTCACTTTCTCCTCAGGTTGCCAGGCAGAGAACTTGCTCCTCATGACATATGTTGTAGCATGTTCTCTTAATGCAGGTTGGGACATTTTCTCCATGTGACACCCCAGGCTCATTCTTGAGATGCAGATTGGTACTCCTCCATGTAATGTAGTTAGTATGATTTCTCCACATGATGTCTTTTCCTGGTGGCACAGGTTGGCACTAATGTTTATAATGTCTGTTGGGGCACATGGCTCCCTCCATACATTCACCTCATAACACAGGCTGGGAGAACGTTCTCCTCTGGAAGCAGCATCAGATTCCCCCAATTTGTGATGCTGGTTGTTAATTATGGCAAGGTCTCCTTTAGATGGAAGGTGAGGCTCGTGGTCTCCTTGATATCAGATGCCCTCATTCTCTTTCTGAAGCAGGCTGGTGGCCCTTCTTGTGGTGCTCTGAGAACTCTGGGTGGGGCTTGTTCTCCTTATGACACTGCTGGGGTTCTTCTTCATGATTTTAGACAGGGAGACTTCTTGTGAAGTAATTTGGGGCTCTGGTGTTGCCAGATGGGGCATGGTCTCCTATGGACGCAGGCTGGAGCATTTCTCCTCATGAGACCAGGTGGGCATACTGCTTGATGTAGTAAAATTGCTTTGTTTGTGACACCAGTGGGCCATGTTCCCATTATGACCCTGGTTGGAGCAAACTCTTCTCATGATAGTGTCAGAGGAAAAGAAGAGCAAGGGAAAGCATTCAGAACTTTTACTGTGGCTCATAGAAGGCTTACAGCCAAGCTCAAATTTTATAGGAAGAAGCAATAGTCACGTAGAAATGGAAGAGAATAGAGACAGAAGGGGAGAAGTAGAGACCTGTGAAATTTGTAACAAATAAATCAAACATTCAAAATTACTATGTTGGTACCTGTACCTAGCTTACCTAGCTCCTTTTCTGTCTTTACAATAATAACTTGCTTCCGTAGTGTCTAAAGTCAAATTCTCTCCATTTTGTTTTCACTCCTTATATTCTCAACCTGTTCTTAGTTGATTAACAAAGAGGGAAAACTTTGACATTCAATATAAAAGGATTGATAATAGTTCAATTTGATAAGCTCCCAGAAATATATCCAGAGACTCTGCCTCACCTGGTAGAAGATATTGCCACATCTATTACAATTAAGTAGTAATAGAATTTGAGGTATCTGTTGCATACTTTGGGGTTAGGCAAGATCCTACTTCCCTAAATCCTCAGTCCCCCAATTTATCCAGATGTAAAACATTCATGATTCTGAAAGATATGATATGAAAGAATTCTCTGTGGCCATTTCTCCATATCAATTTTTGACAATTGATGGATGTTAAGGGCTTTTGAGAGGCTCTAAAGAAATGCAGATTAGATATAACTTTAAGAATGTGTCCACTTCTATGCTAACACCTTCTTACTGTCAGGGCTCACATGGGTTCTCTTCCCCATCTTACTGTATTAACATCATCTCTGTGCACTGAGGCTCACCACCATGGCAGCTCCGGTAGACCTGGAGGGACAAGCCCTTTCCTAGCCTCTGCTGATAATTGAATTTTATAGCTCAAATATATATACCCTTGGGCTCTGAAAATGACAAGGATCCAAGTGCCATTGTGTTTTTCCAGGCAGAACCATACATTTTTTTATGGAGGGCAAAAATTCAGCTCAGAAGGGGAAGACATGGCTCTTTAGATTCATTTCTAAATAACTAGATTTATTTATCTCTGATTTTAAAAGTACCACATGGTTATAGACTACATTCATAATTAAAGAAATTCATAAAAAAGGAAAATAAAGAATGCTCACAGCCACCACTCAGAGATACCACACTGAACATTTTAGTTTCCTTCCTGTTCCCCTTGCATATACATAAAAATAAAAATGTTTTTTTTTCTTGTTTTTTCAAGGTAGGGTTTCACTGTAGCTCAGAATGACCTGAAATTCACTATGTAGTTTCAGGGTGGCCTTGAACTCATGGTCATCCTCCTACCTCTGCCTCCAAAGTGCTGTGATTAAAGGTGTTCACCACCATGCATGGCTTAATAAAAAGTTTTATATAAAACTATATGAGAGAATAGATGTTCTGCTTTTTACTCATTTTTATTTTTCTAGGTATTGACCCAGATTTCATGGAATGGTCTTCAGGAAGAGGGTTTTATGCCTTTGGACAGTCCAGAAAATATAATACACCTTTTCTACTTTTCATGTTTTTTCTTGTCATAATTGGCATCCTTGAGTCAATAAAGGGACTTACTGTCAGGATGTTTGTCATTAAAATTTTGACTTTTATCGTTAGTGTTTCTCTAACCTGAGTCCCCCCAAAAGCAGAATCTGTGGGGAATGATGTGCTAATAATGTGTTGGGAACACAGTTCAAGGAAGCAGGAAAGAAGGACCAGGGGACACTTGTAAGGAAGTAACAAGAACAATATATGAGTGCATAGTTGTGCTGGGCACCCCACAGGACCAGCCAAGATGCATGACAATCAGAGTCACAAGATACTGAGAGAAAGAAGGAAGCTAGAGACTCCATGTACATGCACCCCACTCCAGTTGGACAAAGACACCTCCACTGAGCACTTCTGCATTGTATGTACAGGCAAAGCAGGGCACTTCAGACTGGATCTTTGTGAATTCATGGAAGCTAGTGTCCAGCGATGTCTGCAAACACATGTTGGGTCATGATATGCAGAGACATTTATCCTACCCATAACTGTGGGCTAACTCCACAGTGCATGACCCATATACCTCAACAAGGAGGGGCCAAGGGGAGGGGGGTAGGTCATGGATGAGCCTAATAATGGTACCAAACTGACTGTATTTGCTGAATACAAAACTAATCAATAATTTTTTAAAAAAAAAGTATGTATGGATTAATCTGAATTGTGCAAAACAGGTATGTGATCAAAAACTTGTCTGCTCTGCATCTACAACGTTTTCAATAAATTCAAATAAGACATGCAAAAGCATTTTGGAAAGCAAAAGAGGAAGAATTATTTTGTCTCATAGTTTCAGCAGTTTTGGTTTTCATGGTCATCTGGATTCACTGATTCTGGACCTGTGCTAATGCAGAAAATCATGATGGACTAAAACTGTGTACCACATGCTGACTAGAGATATATCCTTCCAGGCAACTTCCAGTTTACATCATCTCCCAATAAGACCATCAGGTCTTAATTCATCAATACATTAATCCACCAGAGATTAGAGGTATCATGAGCTGATCTCTTCACAAAAGTCAATCAACAGGCATCCAATCCTTGAATATATCAATATGCCAGGGACATTTCAGCTTCAAACCACAACACTGTTTAAAATGAATACCTTACTCTTAGACTTACATGTTTGAAAATGAAGGGGGATAGAAGAAAGCAAGAATGAAGTTGGAATGAAGATGGAACATCACATCCTACCAGTACAGTAATAATCAGTCCCAAAAATAACCACTCTGGATGCCTTGCTTGTTTATTGTCCCAAAGGAGTGGGTGCCAGGTGCCTGCATGGCATTTCTGTGTTCTCTTCTGTACCTGTTGTAGAGACAGTTTTACAAGGGGAATTCTTGGGTAGCGGTAGAAATTCTTATGAATAGTTTTAATATATATACGCACATACACACACACACACACACGTGTGTATATGAGTGTGTGTGAACATTTTTAAAGTAATTTAGGGCAGAATTTTAAAGCTAGGAGCATTTCATTTCGATACATAAGTAATAAATCCCCATCTTACTGCAAATAGCAACATTTCAGGCAGTTTGGCAGACACCGAGATTAATTAGGTATGGCAGTAGAGATGGGAATAAAAAGGCATAAGTATAAAAAATATTTTGTCCAACAAATATGGTACAATAATCACTTATTCATGCTAGCATGAATAATATATAAACAAAAATCAGATGCAAGTCATTATATCATAGGGCTGAAAATGGCAAAAAGAGTGCTATCATCTATATCTATATATTTATATATATTATCTTATAAGCACAGAATGGATTTACATGTACAGAGAGATATCAATATTACCTTGTTAGATGTTTGTAATGATCCTGGGGGAAGGAGGTTATGGTGTCAGGCTCTAGATTAAGAGATATATAGTTTCACATTTATTTCTCTCACTAGAGGGTGGCCAGGAAATGGAATTCCAAGCCTCCCTATCTACAAAACAAAGAATAACATTAATATTAAATTTATTAGATTGCTATGACAATATGATGGGATAATGCATGTGAGGCATATAGGACATTACTAATCTTATAATAACAGTACATTTCAGCTGTTTATATATTCTTTGGAATTCATAGTGAGTTTAAAAACATTGATCAACATCCCTGTCACAGACAGGGATAGACCATATCTTTCTTTGTATCTATTTTTAATTTTTTAAATATTTTATTTATTTACTTGAGAGACAGAGAGAGTGAGAGAGAATGGAAATGCGAGAGCCCCTAGCCACTTCAAATGAAGTCCACACACATGTACCACCTTGTGCATCTGTCATACATGGGTACTGAGGAATCAAATCTGGGTCCTTAGGCTTTGTAGGAAAGCATTTTAACTGCTAAGGCATCACTCTGGCCCACATTTTAAAAACATTTTTTATTTATTTGCAAGGAGAGAGAGAATAAAAGGGTCTCCTACCACTGCAAATGAACTCCCGATGCGTGTACCACTTTGTGCATCTGGCTTTATGTATGTACAAAGTATTTGAACCCAGGATATCAGGCTTTGCAGCCAAGCACCTTTAACCACTGAGTAATCTCTTAACCCTCGTTCCTTCTATCCTTCCTTCCTTTCTTCCTTCATTTCTCTTTTCTCTTCCTTTCTTCCCTTCTTTCTTTTTGTTGGCATGTAGAGACTTTTAGTTGATGTACAGAGATTGAGTATCATTTATTCTTGCATTTTCAAATACAATTAGGTTTTATTGATTCCCAAGCCCTCCTTCTATCCCCAAACTCTTCCCCACCAATTCCAGTCCCTCACACAGCCTTGCTCCATTCTGTTCTTTATGTTTGCCTTTAGTTACAGTTCCACCTTGATAGATTTTGTCCATGTTTGCTCCTCCCCATATATGTATGCTGAAAATTTATGTCAATATTATGCAGATCAGTATGGAGGTATCTCAGAAATTAGATATAGAACTCCTATATGATCCAACTGTCTCACTCCTGGGTATATGTCCTGTGGTCTCTACACTACTGCAGAGATCCTTGGACATCCTTGCTAATTCATCTCTAATTACAATAGCAAAGAAGGAGAACATGGTTTTCTGTCTCATTGGTCAGAAGTAGATCTATTGAGGCACAAACACTAGAATGGATGGATATTAGTTTTTGACTTTCACTTTTAACAATCATAACAACATTTTGAATTACTGTATAGTTGAATAATTAGATGCTGGCAAACTCAAAGTCAAAGGTTGCAGTTACCTTCATGTTGCTGAAACAAACACCTGGCCAGAAGCAGTTTATAGGCGAAAAGAGTTTATTTCAGGATTACAATTTCCAGGGGAAGTTTCATCATGGTGGAGGATCATACATCCACTGCAGTGAGAGAAAGAGAACAGCTATGATTCAGGATGGCTCAGAACACACCTCAAGGCTGGATTCTATTCTAAGGTTCACCCCTGGTAACATATCTCCTACAACAGGGCTCTTCCTACTAGAGACCTAAGGACCCTTAATCTTAATCAAAAAATACCTGAGATTAGGGGTACCTTTACAATCAAACCACCACACTGAGTTACTAATGTATCAGGAAGATAAATGCTTTGTTTAGCATTGTTTGGGAGAATATTGTTCCTTTCAGCTAACCAGTCAGTTATTTAAAAAATAATAATAAAGTGCAAATTGATCATGACAGAATACTTCAAAGATATATTTTGCTCTAGCAAAGTTGGCCTGAACACTAAGATGCTCAGGAGAGAAGTCAAGAGCTTATTGTCTTGTGGGGTGAAAAGGAAGAAATCATGAGAATGGTTGCATAGAGGGAAAGCTTGCTTCTGGCTAAAGCAAGGCCTAGAGCAGACACTCCCACACCCAGCCAGTGGGGCAAGGGGGATGGATTCTGGAGAGACTGTCTATCTCAGTGGGTCTATGTCATGAGAGTACAGGAAAGGCTGAAGTTATTCAAACCTAGGCAAAGTTGCTTGTGTGTTTGTGTGTGTGTGTGTGTTCACGCACATGGTGGTGCATGCATGCCTGTACACATTCACCAGCATACACATTTGATTAAGGATGGATGCAGGGCCATGTGGATTCAAGCTATATCCCTCTGAAGGCCAGGTACTTTGGAACAAAAGGAAAGAATCTTCCAAGATAAAGGGCCAGTGGAATTAAATCCATATGCTTATGTGTTTGTTCTACAGAAACTGTAGATTCTGGAAAACAGGTTATGATTTCTTCAGCTTATTCCTTGAGTGTTTCTACAGTATCCCCCTTTACTAAGCGTTCACCATGAGCCAGGTACTGCAAGCATGTATGTCACATGGCAGACCTACCACACTCCTGTATCAATGAGGACCATGTCTGGAACTCAGGTCTGTGGAACTCTGCATCCTGCCCTCAACCACTGCTAGCTGTTTTTGGCAGTTTTGTTTCATCTGGGTTTTTCTCTGTGCAAAGAAGTGTCTGCTCACTATGGATTTTCTCAGTCATTGTCCTCATGCTGACACTTCTCAACTGAAGAGCCTTGCTGTGTCTCAGCTGTTTTAATACCTCACTCAGACACTCTTAAAATCTAATCTTCTTTCTCATTCTTATTTACCACTAATGCTTCAGCCTACTACTTTCACTGTCCCTCAAAAACAAAACAAAAAAGAACAAACATATAAAAAAACACAACTCTTTATATATCCATTCCATGTAGGGCTCGCTTTATATCCCATTATAGGTCATGTTAAATAACCAGCTCATTCTTCTTACCTATCCATTCTTACCCTAGCCAGCCTTGCTATTTGCACAGTGAAGGTCTGCTTCCTTGGCATATGAATAATTCCTCATTTCATAGACCATTGAACTTCCCCACCATGTATGTCACTCTCTAGGTTATTACATAATGCTCCTCAAAATTACCAGTGATTGCTGGATGTGGCGGTGCATCCCTTTAATCCCAGCACTCTAGAGGCAGAGGTAGGAGGGTCACTGTGAGTTCAAGGCCACCCTGAGACTACATAGTTAATTCCAGGTCAATCTGGGCTAGAGTGAAACCCTACCTCAAAAAAACAAAACAAACAAACAAACAAAAATTACCAGTGTCCCTTAGCATGATAATTTATACCCAACATGTAATAATTACCAGCTGGATTATTAATGCAGCAGAGGTTTTTAGAGTAGGCTAGATATGTCATGCATTATATACATATATGTATACTGTATATGTATGACACTGTTTTAGGAGAACAAAAACAGCTGACATTCTTTTTTGGATATTGAAAAGAGGCCCCCTTTCTGCCCTTTTTCCTTATTCTTTGCACTTTTACAGTAAGAAAGCCCTTGTATGTCTCTTTTCCAGAGAAGAAAGTGACCATAGTGAGAGAAAAATCAAAAGTCACACCAGCCTGGATGAACTGTTCAAAGATTATGGCCAAATTGTAAACTGGCTCCCTTCAATAGTGATGGGTGTTTAAGAGGTAGACTGCTTCAAATTTGTTAGATTATTTCTGACAGAGGTTTTCAGTGCCTTCTACAGTGATGATTAAGGACCACCAAAAATGAAAAGACAAGTCAAGGACTGATACTATGAAAAGCAAGAATTTGGAAAGATTATTATTTAACAAACCTTGTTAATGCAAAAATCACTATAGTACATTTCTCTAGATTGAAGTATCATTCAGACTAAACACTATTATTCCTTGTAAATTAGCCAATTGTAAAAGAAATGCCACTTATCTGCTAAAATGTATGCCATGCTGCAGTGGAGGCTGGGGAGAAGCTGCTTTCTTCTTGTATTGGCTTGCAAGGCTGTAATAAATAAACAAAAAGCTGTATAAGTCCATTCTCAGAAGAGCAGTTCCTAATCCTTTTAGGCCCAGGGAATGATTTGTGCACAGCAATCTCCTATCTGCAGCTGTTCCTGTTTTTCAGAGAAATCCAGTTGCTTCAGAGAAAATATTTGGAACAGCCCCTAAGAGACTGTTCACAAACTGGAGTGGCATCTTCTTACCACATTGGACATGCACGTTCAACATCCTCATGGCCATTCTGGAAATGTTTGTCAAACACTTCACTTAGATATTTACCTTTTCTTTACAATAAAAGCAGATGTGTGACTTAAAGATACTTAAGAAAGGACAGCTAGCATGGCATGGAAGTAAGTATGTTTATGCCATAGACTTACACTTGCTGATGTCTTGTCTCTGGAGTATAGTAGAGCCAAGTGGATGCAAGTACTCACTGAAGCAGGACCTATGGCATGTTAGCTTCTAGTCCCTCTGCTTGTGGAACATATTAAACACTCAGGACTGCTTATGTAATATATTCTAAACAAATAAAAATGGCATAATGAATTAAAGTAAGACAACATATTAGTCTCCTATAACAATAGTTTTTAAAAATATAAGTGATATCTAGATTCGTACTAATTCAAACCCAAAGTTACCTTAATTTTCTCTAGCTTTTGAATTCGCTAGTCATAATGGACTATAGTGTACACGTTCACTCAGTGTTTCATGGAGCCCATGTCCCCAACCAAATTAGGTGTGAACCACACTATAATTCCAAAATATTATTTGTCATTATCAAAACAGGGCAAACTTCATAGATTCTGATGATTAATGAAAACACTGTACTCCCCTTGGGACCCAGAGGATGTTTTGCAGATTTTTAGATTTTCGCACCATTCTGGCCTCTCCACTAGCTTCCAGAAGTGTTGTTTCAATACCTTGTAATGCCATTTCTGTCACTCCCAAACAAGCTCAGAAATATGTACTGAAAAATGGAATTTTCTTCAGACACTTTTTCACCTAAGCCTTCCAATTCAGAAAGATAGCAGGCTCTATCAAGTGAGTCAATTTTGTCTTAAAGGCAAATAAAAGTTATTGGCACCAGGGTTCAAAGATCTCAAATATATGTTATCAATTTTATGTGCAATTTGAAGTAAATGAAATGACTTTGGATATGACTCCTTAAGCATTCTTGCTTTTTCCAAGGTGCTTAACCCTTGTAAGTAATTTGTTGCTTGTAATTAACTGTCCCCAAATTCACATCTCAAGGTTTCAGAAAAGCAGCACGTTTCTATCACTTTGAAAGCAACACTGATCATATAATATACATACTTAAATTCCAGTGCACATCCTTGCAAAACTCCATTTAACAGAAAAACCCAAGTAGCCCAGGGATAGCAGCTAATGTTTTCCAAGTTAATCCACTTCCTACTTTATGATTTAATAAGAGGGGACATTCCCTGTTCCCCAAGGACACTTGGCACTTCTACATCAGAAATAATTCCCCTCTATCACTCATAGGGCAAACCTCAACATAAAATCATATAAAACAAGGTGAGAGGAAAGAAACCTTTCAACAGGACCACATTGAAGCTCTGCCCAAGGGTCTAATTTCCCCTCATCAGCAGTCTCTACTTGGCTTCAGCTGGGGTGGGGGATGGATAAGGCTGGAATACTTCGAACACTTCAGGATATTGTGTATGGTTTTATCTCCAGCTGTGTCTACCTAAGCAAAATGAATTGGTTAATTGGACCAATTACCTGGAAATTCCAGCTCAATCACCTCCCCCATCAGGAAGCAACCTGGAGAATTTGGGATTTTTGCCAAGTAAATAAGACCACTTTCTCTGCACAGATTTAAGGTTGGGCTGAATAATCTATGCACCTCCATCTTTGAGGATATAAAACCAGTCTTCATCTGGGTTTGTACTAACCTGTGAACACATGTGTGTGTTAGGAGGTGGATGAGTTAGGCCAGAGGTACTCAAATGTTAACAAGTATTTAAATCATCAACAGGACTTGTGTATATGGAAATGTTGGGTTTGACCTAGGGCCTGGCAGTTTAAATTTCTAACAAGTTCCCAGTGGATGCAGAAGCTACTGGTCCAGGACACATATTTTGAGAACCACTGATTTAGGCATGTTCCTCTGGAAATGTATAATGGTACCAGGCTCCATGTTGCAACCTCATTTTCTCCTATCTCTTGGAAACCCAAACAAAACTTGGATTGTATTGATTTTATTCACCAAGCAAACATTTTATTAAATACCTACCCTGTGATGTTCACCTTGGTGGTACTGATGATACAGGAATTTTGGGGCTCCTAAACAATACATCAATAAAATATGCCAATGTGCCAATAATTTGGGGGTACCTCCAGATTCTTTGATAAATGAAATTCATTGACCAAAGAATAAAGTTCAGAAATATTTTATTATCATTTAGTAGAGTTTTAGGCAGGAGAAAAGAAGAGAGCTTAAGCCCATAACATAAGAGAAGGAAACAAGTTGGAGCTCTTGCTGAGGGAAGCAAGAAGGGATTGAAAAGCCCACCTCAAGCCTCAGGTTGGTGTTTTTTTTTTATGAATCCCATGGAGGAGTGTCTGATTTAACCAGTCTAGTCCTAAGGCCAGGGGTCTGGGGTCAGGGACTTCTGGAAAACGGCAATCTTCTCAGAATCTTAGTTTTCTGGGAAGAGTCTTGTTAGAAGCGAGTAGAAGAAATCTCTTAGGGATATAAGGAAAGGCCAGGTCTTTCTGACCTGTAATAAAGTGTAATGACTTAGATTTTCCCTACAAGTCCAAGGAAAATTCTCATGTTTAGCCAAGAGAAAGCTCTCCATTTTGGGTCCTATCACTATAAGCTTCCTAGCCAATTTCTATCTCCTACACACAATTCTAATAAAGCCAGGCTTTAATGAAAGAACCGAATCTGATAAAGAGACAAACACAGAAACAGATGAAAGTGAGGATGAAGCAGGCAGAGGCAGGAAGAAAAGGACAACATAAAAAACTCCATCCAGACTGGAGGCCATAGGAAATATCCCAGCTTGATGGAATAGCCAAGAAACAAAAAAATTTTATGGTCATGAGGCTGGTTGACACTGAAAGCATCACTACAACTGAGATCAAAATTTACTAATGTCAAGAGCCATTTATGATGTCCAGCTGTCAACACTACCCATTTTCAATGCATGAATGACCTGATGCCAATGTTTAACAAATAATACAGACTAAGCCTTCCTGACCCTACATCCGAAAATGTACTGAGCAGTAGCTTGCTTGAAACTGACTTCTATATCACAAACAGAGGAAAATAACTTTTAATCACTACAACAAATCTGGCTTGAATTTGACTGGCAGGACAAAATAAAAAAAAAAAAAACAAATGCTATTACCAACTCCTTCAACATGCTACTTCAGCAAAAGTGTCAGTGTTTCACCTTATAGAAAACCATCTTCTTTGGTAACCAGTTGCATGCAAGTTACCAGAAAAGAATTATGATCAGAGAAGATTATGTTTTTGTGGTTTCTCTTTGGCAACACAGTGATAAGAAATGAGGTGGTTATCCACAGTGACTTTTTCTTTATGCAAATAGTTTGATGAAGTTCACTTTGAAAAATCATATTGACATTCATGACTAATATTTGTCCTGGTAAAGTGAAATGGGGCTTAAAATATCCAGCCAAAAAATCCAAAAAAAAAAAACCACACGTAGCCGTTTTTATAAATTAAAAATGAAAATAGGGATCATCTTTCTGGTAGTATGACAAAACATGTTTTATTGTACCTTGCTAGTCCAGTTAAAATCAGATCAAATCAATTTCTCTAATTTTCACACCAACAGTTTGAAAGAGGTTTTTCATTCTCTTTGGTTTTGAGGATTTTTTTTTTAAATGTATCTATTTTCTATTTCAATGAATTAAGAAAATAATGTATGTGCTTCTTTTAAAGAAGTAGACAAGTTTTCATCTGTGGCTGGAATAGTATTTTCAGTTGCACTGGTGAAGTAAAGAGAAAATCAAGATCAAGCACCCATAGCTTAAACAAATAGAAAGATAAATTCTGATTCCTAAAATGTTAAGGAACATATGTTAAGTTATTATCTAACTTTTATATTACTTGGCAATTTTGCCTAAGATTGGTAAAAAGAATATCTTTGTTTACTAACAAATTGTATTCCAAGGTCTATAGGCTTGTTGATTTAAACATGGGAGTCTTCTCCATAGAAATATGTTCTATGAGATGAGCTTCCACAAGAATATTTCATTCATATGAAACTTAACAGAGTAAGAACCCATAATTTAAAAAAAAAACATGTGCCAATGACGTTAGTGACCTGCTCAGGGCACATGGGATGGGCCATCTCCACAATATTCTAGTGATGCAAGATTTTGTGGTTTATGGAGTATCCCTGGGTCTGTGAAAGCCAACTTTTGGGTTATTATCCATTTAACAAAGAATTGATAAGACAGACTCCAAGAACTGTAGACTATGAAGTTTATTTTAGAGATAATTGGTATTCAGGAGAAGGTTAGAATGACTCTGGCCAGAAGGGAGTTCTCCTCTTTGCTGGGCTGGACAGGGAAAGGTGAGAATGGAGAGATAGGAAACCCTCCAATAGAGAAGCCCCTGGAAAGGGCACATATGGGAACCCAGGCCAAAATATTTAAAGGAAACACTTGCACACATACATGGGAAACAGAGCATGGGAGTGTGCATCCTTCACCTTCACAAGAAGAAAGCTAAGAGATGAGATGGTAAAGAGGAAAATCATACATGCAACAAAGTGAGAAACCATCTGGAAACAAAATATATGTAAGAATCAAGCAGGAAAAATACCCAGGGAAAGAAGAGATCTTCTGCTTTCCAGCCTAGATGGGAAAGGAGAATTGCTTACCAAAGCAGGGACCAGGAGAGCCAGTGCCAGGAGAGTGCATCCAAGGGAGCAGGTATAAATGTGATAAGACCTTTCACAGCATCAGACTCAGGTCTGAGAGGGAGAGCTCTGATTGGTTCATGGATTACTGCAGCTGACTCAGGAGGAACCAGTCCTCCTTAGGTACCTAGGTTGAGGAAGAGGTAGGGAGAACTGTTGCTGAGGAGGTTCCTGCCACCATCTTGGGTAAGACTGGATCTGACCAGAGTTCTGGTTTTGCCAGGGCAGGCAAGGTGGCGTCTCTTTGTCCTTGGGCTTGGCTTGTCCCTGGCTGACTGCCTAAAGAAAGCAATCTTGCTGCTGTTTTTCCTTCACCAGTACAGGGATAACTGGAGTTTAGAAAGAAAAAGTCAGTCTATGTTTTAAAATTACTAGATACTGCAATTCTTTATAAAGCCTCACTGATAAAATATTTCTCATTAACAAATTAGTTTCATCAACATTCTTAAAATTACCTGGATTTACTATTACACTTTAGTCACATGGATGTTAACTCAAAATTAGCACATTTCAGTGCTATATTCTTTAATAAACCTTGCAACTTAAAGGGTAGTTCATTTATTGAACTTCTAGTTGTATGAGAACTACTTGATAAAAGTTGTCTTGACTACATATATTTATTTTAAGAGTAAGTTCTTAAGGGTTTAAGATTATCTAATTTTATTTCAGTGACACTTGTTCCTCCAGCCCCTGCAGGACTTAATTTGTTTGTATAGTCAATAGTTTTGAGAAAGCAATACTAACCCTGTAACTGAAAAGTTATAGAAGCAGAGTTGAAGTTTGGAGCTAAATTCTTTCATGCACAAAATTTTTCTTAATCTGTGTGAGCTAAAGTATTTGGACCATAAAAGTAATTAAATAACATACAGAAATTTGTGAGTATGTAGACATATATTCTTTAAAAGGTCTTTAAAAGGTCAGATATGTAATCTTAACACTCAGGATACAGAGGAAGGAGTATTTCAAGTTCAAAGCCAGCCTGGGCTACAAAGCAAGACTCTATCCAAAAAGAAAATCAAACAAACACAAATAAGACTAAACAAACAAAGAGAAAAGAAGAGAAGAAGGAGGAGGAGGAAAGATTCCTGTGACTCAGAAAACAAAGAACCCAGCAATTGAGCATATCTAGTTCTGTGCCAAGTTCACTGGATAAAATGTTTTCTGGAAAACAATTCTAAGTTAAAATAGTCACATATTAACCATATAATGTGTGCCATTTTTAATCACAAACTGTAATCCTGTAATAGTGAATTTGAAATTTGTCAATGAGGAATAAAAAAAAGACACAAATGAGCCTGTGTGGTGGCACACATCGTTAATCCCAGCACTCAGGAAGCAGAGGTAGAAGGACTGCTGTGAATTCAAGGCCACAATGAGATTGTACAGTCAATTCTAGGTCATCCTGGGCTAGAGTGAGACTCTACCTCAGAAAACAAAAATAAAAAAAAGAAAGAAAGAAGATAAAAATGAACATTTCTGTCTACATTTTATAAAAATGTTATGGATTTAGGGATTGCAAACATTTAGAAATCTATCATTTTACTGTATCTGAGTAAAATTTTTGCCTATAACTGTTACAAACATAATAAGGTATTCAATATCTGTAGTTAGAATCTGAATTTAGCAGGAGAGAAATCTGAGCTTTTTCTGGTTACAGCAATGACTGTATAAAGCTCAGACCATGTAAAATGCTTGCCTGATGAATTTTTCTCTGGAAGTAGTTAAATTTTTGAGTTCTTACTGTGTATTAAGCACATTTTATGAATTATTTCACTTGGTCTCAACAATTAACCATTTTAATATAGGACCTATATTACATATGGATACATCCTTCTTAGCCAAGTTTGCCCATGATACAACTGCTTTAGAGATGAGGCAGCAAATCTACCTCAGGATGTACCCTCTGTCCTGTGCACAGAGTGTGTCTGCTAAACCACAAGCCAAGAGACTATTATTATACCACATTACTTATTTTTTGTTTTGTTTTTTGATTTATTGAGGTAGGGTATTCCTCCAGGCCAAGCTGGCCTATGCATTCAATATGTAGTCTCAGGCTGGCAGTGAACTAATGGCAATCCTCCTACCACTTCCTCCTACCACTTCCGCTGAGATTAAAGGTATGTGCCACCATGCCTGGTCATATCACTTACTTTTCCTCCCTGTGATCAAATACTTGACAAGAAGCAGCTTAAAGGAAGAAGGGCTTCTGGCTTACAGCCCATCATTGTTCAGGAAGGCCAGTGGCAAGAAAGTGAGGTGGCTGGTCACACTAACTTTTGGGAAGCAGAGAACAGATAGGATGTGAGGCCTTTCTAACAAACCTCAAGGTCTGCCTTAGGTGACCCACTTCCTCCAACCTAACTCTACCTCCAGGCTCCATAACCTTCCCAAACAGCACCACCAGCTGGAGCACAAGTGTTCACACAAATGAGCCTACAGGGAATACTTCACATTCAAACCACAACAGTCAATGTAAATTGATTCTGTCTGTTCCAAAACATATATGTAATGCCACAGTCATCTGTCTTTTATTACAGACTGCCAGGGAAAGAGATTCTACCACTTCCCTAAATAGCCCATGTGGCAACAAAATTTTAAGAAATACATAATTTAGTGCCCACAGAGAGTTACGAAGAAGGTAGACATGGCCCCAAATATCATAGCATACAAGTTGTTCTGATTATCAGTTTCATGAACATAGAGACAAACTCAAAGGGATTAAGCTGACCAGATCTGGTGGGTTCAGAGAGACAGTTTGATCTGTGAAAGGAGCATTACATATGTACACACAGAGGTGAACACATATGCAATCCTGTCTGTGGTCAGGTACCTATGCATATATCATATATAAATTCATATGGTATCCTCAGCAGAAACTTTAAAAAATCATTTGACTATGGCTTAATGTAAATTTTTAGGGTTAATGGTAGCTATATTATTATCTTGGGACTGCTAAAATGTGGAGTGTGATCAAAGCATACTGAAAATATAATATATGGGGGCGTATGATTCCAGGCAGCATGTGAGAGACAGAAGAGACAGCCTGAAGGAAAAAAGAAAAAGCCAGTACTATTATTCTTATGTGTGTGCTGGTTTGATTCAGGTGTCCCCCATAAATTCAGGTGTTCTAAATGTTAGGTTCCTAGCTGATGGAGATTTGGGAATTAATGCCTCCTGGAGGAAGTGCATTGTTGGGCAGGCTTATGGGTGTTATAGCCAGTTTCCCCATGTCAGTGTTTGGCACACTCTCCTGCTGTTATTGTCCACCTTATGTTGGCCAGGGTGTGATGTCTTCCCTCTGCTCATGCCATCATCGTCTTCCCCTGCCATCGTGGAGCTTCCCCTCAAGCCTGTGAGCCAAAATAAGCCTCTTTTTCCCACAAGCTGCTCTTGGTTGGGTGATTTCTATCAGCAATGTAGGACCAGACTGCAACAGTAAAGTGGTACTGAGGAGTGGGATTGCTGCTAGAAACCTGACGGTGTGGCTTTGGCCTTTTGGAACTGATTTTCAAGAGGAATGTGGAAGGATTTGAAATCTTGGCCTAAGAGATGCCTTGCAGTGCTGTAAGTACAGCTTGATTGACTGTTCTGATCAGAGCTGCAAGACCTGACTGCAGTAATAACTATGGACTGTGCGTTTGGCTTGTAAGGGTGAGAAGGAGCTGGGCCTGGACTGGGCTAGCAGTTTGTGTGGGAAGCTTGCTGTTTTGCCTAGGTCCTGAGAAATTGTGCAGGATTGCTTTGCATAGAAATGAACTGGTATGAGCAGAGGGATATGGCACTGAAAAAATGAAGTATTTGGGCCTAAATTGTTTCCCATTCACCTGCAAATTGTTTGAGAGATTACAACCTTTCAGATTGGGCTAGCTGACCTACACTGGGCCAACATGAAGAACGTAGACTCTTTTGGATGTGCCTGAGTGCTCAACAAGTGTCCTCTTCTTCAAAGTCTGCTTTAATCCCCCTTGTATTAAGAAATTGGCACGCTACCTGGTATTGTGGAGTATGAGAAATGCAGGAAAGAGAGGGTCATTGAGTTTGCAACACTGTCTTATGTTTTGGAAACGGCCATGGGAAGTGTGAATTAGGTTTGCTGGTTGCCTGCATGGAGACCCCATGGAGCCATGAGGATGAGGATGAACCATGGATTTCAGTGGAGACCCAGTGGAGATGCTGGGACCACAAGATTGCTGCTAAGGAAAGCTGCCAGCCTTGGATGAAGTTTTCCAGGACTGTGAGTAACCTAGCAGGAGGGGCAGAATTGGAATTCCAGAGACTTGTTGCTGGCAAGAATTAATCAGACTTGGATATTTGTCACTGACCAGAGTTGTTGGACATGAAGCTACAGAGTGTGATGTTTGCCCTGGTTGTTTTAAATCTTGTATTGGTTGAACATTTATTTGCTATGCCCAATGCCATCTTTTGCTGTGTGAATGTTTATTCTGTGCCATTATGGGTTTGGGGGGGATTTTTTGGTATTATGGCTTAGTTAAAAGATATTGGACTATGGGGATGTTTGAGATCATTGGGATTGATAAAAACTATGGGGACTTTTAAAGTTGGACTGAATGCATTGTATTTTATATCATGTATGGATATCAGTTTGTGGGGGCCAGGGGCGGAATGTGGTGGTTTGATTCAGGTGTCCCCCATAAACTTAGGTGTTCTAAATATTAGGTTCCCAGATGATGGAGATTTGGAAATTAATGCCTCCTGGAGGGAGTGTATTGGGGTACAGGCTTATGAGTGTTATAGCTAGTATGTCAGTGTTTGGCACACTCTCCTGTTATTGTCCACTTTATGTTGGCCAGGGGGTGATGTCCTCCCTCTGCTCATGCCATCGTTTTCCCCTGCCATCCTGAAGCTTCCCCTCAAGCTTGTGAGCCAAAATAAACCTCTTTTCCCCACAACTGCTCTTGTTTGGGCAATTTCTACCAGCAATGTGAACTGGAATGCAACAATGTGCTATCAACTTATCTGCTGCTTCAAGGGAATGGCTAATTCATTCATCAAGAACACCCCAGATTCTATAGGTAGTATATCAGGATACTCCGCTTGTGGTAGAGAAGGAAGCATCTATCCAATGGTGTCTATCTCATGTTGGTTAAATTCTCAAAGGGTTTGGTCTGACATACTTCAGGTTTTTATGAATTTTAATCAAGAAACCCCAAGGTGGAGAGTGAGCTGCAAGAGGGCAAACACAAGAACAGTACTGTCTGTGCATACAGGGCTGGCTAGAACCCTGAGAGCTAATAGTCCCCGCAGTAGCTAAAAGAGACTGGTAAGGCCCAAAGGATATGAAAGTTGTGCTTGGAGGTGTGATACAGCAACTAACATGATGTGTTAGATCTGTATTTTTTTTGTTTGGGGTTTCATTTGCTGTGAAGACTTCAGTGTCCTGGCCATCATGTTTATTGAGTTAAACAGAAGATGCTTAGGCTTTCATCGTTTTCTCACTCTTTGTATATTTATTAACATTGATTGTGCCAGCCTTTGTGTGGGGTGGAAATTTAAATATGAAAAACTGCTTCTCTGCCATCATAAAGCTCACTGTTCTATCAGCTCTGTGCCTTCAACAGTGCCCCCCTCCTCTGTCTGTCTGTCTGTCTGTCTATCTCCCTCTCTCTCTCTCTCTCTCTCTCACACACACACACACACACACACACACATGCATATGCAGTAAGTTATTTTTAAAGAGTTCTTTTTTCTAATAGTATGTGGATTACTCATGCAAAGAGTATGATGTGCTATGTAAATCTGAAACCACATAAGTGTCCTTCTAGAAAAACCACTCCACCTTCCTTGCAGGTTTTATCCTGGCTGTCCTAGCTTATTTCTGCCTCTGGAGTGGAAGAGACTGTTTTCTTTATTATCTATCCACCGCCTTGGGACAGGGAGGCTGAAATTTGGACAGATTCTGCACTTATCAGTAAGGTGCCTCTGAGGCATAAAAATTTAAAAAAAAAAAATTGGAGGGTCTGCAGGGCAGGCGCACCACCAGCAGCCGTTACCCTCCACTTGCCTGGCTGGCTTCCCAGGCTGGAGATGGAAGATGTCCTGTCCCTTTGCCAGCATCCTTTCCCAAAGAGTCCCAGTGGCCAAGCAATCATCAGCTTACTCTCCCCAAAGTGCCTGGCTCCAGGTGCCAACTATTTCAGCACTTCACAGAAACACTTGGGTGCTAAATACTCCATTCATTAAAGTCTTTGGTGCAAGATATCTGCCTTCCGTCAGTCACAAGGAATATGCTACACCAGGGACACATTTATATGGCAATAAACTTTAAACACCTAAGAAAGTGGCTGAGTAAAAATAAAATAAAATAAAATAAAAATTATTCAAATGACAACATTTTGGACAGCATGTAAGCTTTCCTGGCCCGGTTGAGTTTCTTTACTTCGGATATTTGGGACAGTGAAGCCCAATTGGGACAAGAAGGCTATCATCATGCTTCTTGCGCTGAATTAGCTGATGTATGGGGCGCGTCACTATTCCTTAGTGTTTCCATTAAACTCAAGGCGAAGCGACCAGAGCATGGCGAGTGCTTTATGGAGCAGACAAAGAAGTGTGGCCACTGGAGGCTTTCTTGAGGAACTTCCACCCACCCAGCTTTGTTTGGCTTCCAGGAGGGCAGAGGTCCTAGGATGGAAGCTGAACACCAGAGATATAAAACCTATGGGTTCTTCAAAACGCTTGCGCCAGTTAGTGGGCACTAAGGCAGAAAAGACAACCGCAAAGACAATTTCCTGGGTCAGAATAAGGAGCATTTTTAACTGGGGATATGTGGGCCATGCTCACCTCTCCTTTGGCGCCAATACTGAGCCTAGTTGGGGACTGAAGGCCCAGGAGACAGCAACTGACAGCTGAGAGTTGCAGTGTGAGGGGAAGACTGGTGGCAGAGCGCATGCACGTGGCCTTGTGGTCCTGGCTGGGCTGCGTCTGTGTTAGCTTGGGAGATAAAAGAGGCAGGCACCCTGAATGGGGGAACCATGCTGGCTCGAGGCAGCCAAGGGAGGTGGAATGTAGAGGGGAGGAGGGAGTGCCTGCTGAGAATCCTCAGACTCCTGTGGGTGATCCAGAAGTTACTGGAATGGGACGCCAGTTGGTGTGGCAAGCCATCCAGTTCTGGATCACTCACTCATCCGCTTTGGAGTGCTTCTCCTCCAGTCCACAAAGAAAATTAATTAATTAAAGTTAAAAATAAAAAAAAAATGTTTCAAAGCGTTTGCAACATTTACAGCCAAGGGGCATAATGCGTCACGTTACCCTTTAATTTCCTCCCACACGAGATAATGGGTGATGAGAGTCTAAAATGTGTGGGAGAATGATAGGAAACCCGTCTGGACAGCAATAGGTATGACATTTGATGGCTTGATCACCAATCTCCAAAGTAGACTTGAGACTTTGGATAAAACCTTCCGGCTTCACAGTGTCTCAGTTTCCCCATGGATACCCACGGAATCACTTGAATCAGGGCACCTGGCTGCGGCACGGAACAGACCGCGGTGTACGCGCGCTCTCGCATGCTGGCACCGTGCTCTTCCCGTCGCAGCCTGGCGCGTCGGTGCCATCCTCAGCGGAGCGAGGGGTGGAGGAAGATGCAGGTCTAAAATTAGTCCAGCTTCCCTCCATCCCGCCGCCCCCTCCCGCGCGCCCCTCTCCCCCGCGCTGCGCTCGGAGATCACCGCTCGTTCCCCACGCGAGAGCTGTTCCCCCTCTCCCGGTTCGCTCGTGGTGTGGGAGGAGACAACGCTAGGAAGCGAGTGGGGCTTGGCGGTGCGTTGGCGCCCGCCGCGATGTGAACTCGGCGGCAGCGGGGAGCAGACGCAGCAGCCGCTCCTCCCGGCAGGCTGCGCTGTGCTTCGGCTGCGCACTGGGACCGCACGCCCGGGTCCCCCTCCTCCCGCCACCGCCGTTCTCTTCGGCTCCCCTCCTCCGCCCGCCAACCCGCGCGGGTGGTGGCGGCATCCCAGGCTCCAGGCGGCCTCAGCTAGCGGCCCCGGCACCTCCCGGGAACGCGCTGCCGGCACCGCAGCGGGAAGGCTGGTGGTCAGCTAGCCTTAGGCCAGAGCACTCGAAAACGACCGAGGACCGCAGGGATCGCGCCTAGTGGAGTGGAGCATCTCCGGCCGAGGCGAGGGTGCGTGGGGAATTTTGAGCTTGATTATCTGCTGCAGGGTGCACCGGCTGGAGCGCGCCTTTCGGAGCACAGCCCCGGCTGCCCATTGCGGAGGGGCTGCGAGGGGGTCTCCGGGAAGCAAGAGCCGGCGCAGCGCATGGCGAAACTTTTCACCTTGTAAAGTTCCTGCCTCCCAAGCCTGGAACCGTGGTCACTGCCGCTGCAGCTGGAAGGGAAGGAGATTCGACCCAGCAGCCGGAGGTGGGCTCAGGAGTTGGACAAGTTTGGGGCTGGGGATCTGGGGGAAGGGCGCTTTCGGGTCTGTGCATCCAGCCTTTGGCCGAATGAGCCTAGCCGCCCGCTGCAGGTGGATTTATGAGAACATCCCGGCGAGCCTGCTGGGTAGGTGGTGCTTGCTAGGCTCAATGGAGAGGTTCTTATGCCAGTGGATGTACAGGGGGGAGGCCAAAGTTGGGTCTTTGCTGGGCAAGACTCTATGTGAAGCAGAGAGTCCGGCCTCCACTTCCACTGCAGGAGAGCAGGGTGGCCAGACCATCCACGCGGTCCGCGCCCCAAGTCTGACTAGGTCTTAGGGCACCTAGAGAGGTACTGAATGACAGCTACCCACGGACTGGGGTTTTGCAGGTCGGGGAACCCATTCTTACTGTTCTGACAGGAAGAGAGACCCCCCCCAAAAAAAATGCTTAGGAAAAATCAGTGTTTTTTGGCGGGCGGGAGGGATGGCTGTTGGTTTTGATAAAGGAATGTCAAGGGTCTGAGGGTCCTGGGGATACCCAGTTGCTTTCTCTGGTCCGTATGGGCACACAGAGGTGCACAGCTCGATCCCTCCCTTTGGCCCTGTCAAGACTGTGTGAGAAATACCCTCTCTTGGCCAGGGTCCGTGGGGTTTTGGCGGGGATATACGTGCTCAGAAGGGGCCTGGACCGCTGTCGCGAGGCGCTCAGTAAAGGAGAGGACGCGGCCAGCGGGGGTCGCTGAGCTAAAGTGCATCAGGCTCAGGGTTGGCGCGAGGTGGCGAGCCTGGGTATTTTTAGCAGTGCTGTCTTTCTCTAGCCGACTTTTGTTGGATGTGCTTTTTCTGTTTTTTTTTTTGGGGGGGGGGGTTGGGTGGGGTGGGGGAGCGCGGAGGAATTGCAAAACACTAACCACAATTAGACTTCGCGGGAAAGCAAGTTGTATTCGCTTTTCTCCACCCCACTCTCGCGCGTGCAGGGGTATGCTTGGGTAGACGACGTGGAGATGACCGGCGGCGGCGTTGGGGGGCGCGCTAGGGACCGCTCCGGGTGCCTGCTATGAGAGGAAAGAGGACGTTTGAGAGGGGAGGGTATGCTGGTGAATAACATATAAAAACGGGACAAACCTGGCTATGGGACAGGGTGTCCCCAATGAATGTGAGAATGAGACCCGCTGAAGAGAATAGTAAAGTCGCCAAGCGGCTGGAAGTCTCCCAGAAGGAAAAGGCTCCAGTGTCCCAGGACCAGGGCGGCTAGTGGGCAGTGTCTGCCGTGGACTCCTGGAATGGAACAGCGCCTGGGGTTTCTGAGTACCTGCGCACCGCGCAGCAGCGCGGGGAAGAGACCAGGGACCTGCTAAGGAAGGCAGCCCTTTTTCTTCCCCTCCTCCTCCAGACGCTGGCGCGTTAGCTTCCAAGTTGGATCCTGGATCCTACTTTCATTTACAAGTGTCAGACAAACCCACCCCAAGCTCCCTCTCACCTCCTCACCCGGGCGCAGCCAGAGGGGGGAGGCGCGGGGAGGGAGCGGGGCTGTGCAGCGCCCACCCGGGGCCACCATTTGCACGTGGGATGGACTGGCGTGAATACTTATTTGTAGGACCCTGATGTTTAAAAGGCATATATAAGCAAACGACAAAGCCTACACCACCCGATGGACACTTGTATTCCTGCCTTTTCTTCTCTCCCCTACACATTAATTTTCTGGCTCAACGCTTGTCTTTTCAAAGGCGAGTCTGGGCGGTGGGAGGCAGAGGCGGGGAAGTGGCCCTGGGTCCAACACCATGGGTTTGTGCTTCTGGCTTTGTTGCTCGTATTAGAGTCTCTGATTGCTCCCAGGTCCCATTTAAAATAAATGTGGAGGGATGGAACGAGCCAGACTGCAGGAGACTTAAGTCTTGACTCAGGCGGCAGGAAGGGAGAAGCCAGCAGCCAGGCATGAAAGGGCAGAGATGCCCATATTTCAGTGTGCCTTGGAGCGCAGCTTCGTCTCGGCTGCCACTGAACTCCTCACGTTATCCAACCCTGGGATGATGTTCTATCTGGTGTGACGTGTAGGTTTGAATCTCATCAGGGAAGAAAGGGAGGGGAAGGGGAAGCAAGGAAGGAGATTGAGATTGTAAAGATGTGGAATTCTAGAAATTGCTCGGCGCCCATTGCTTCTGCCCCTCCTCTTCTTCTTCGTGAACTGGAACAGTTGAACAGTGAGAGAATAAAGAACAGCCAAGAGAAAGCCAGGGCAACATGAGACAAAGACAGAATTGCACAATAACTTCAGCTCCTAGATAGGTTATATTTAAAAGGACTGACATAAGGGTAGCTCCTCCCCCGTCCCCCTTAACATTTTACAGGGAGAAACATTGTCTCGGAATGAACCCAAATGCTGATATTCAATCATGAATACCTATTGTTGTCTTTCTGGAGCTTGGACATTGAGTGATGTTGGAGCTGGTTTCTATGCACCGTGCTCTGGGAGAAGAAAGTTCCCAGAACTGTCCAGTTATAATGTCTTCATATCCAAACCACACAGAGCACTCCGCATGAAAGGCAGCTGGCTCAGAGATCAGAAATTGGTTAGCTGGGAGGCTGGCTCTAGCTCTTATAGCTGCAGGCTTTTTTGCAGCCAGTGTTTGCTGACCAGTGACTGTCTTCCAAGCCTTTCCCCCTGCTCCTCCCTTTCTTTCAAATTTCAATTATTCTGGTTCCTGGCAGAAGAGTTTTGGGGATATTTTAATCGTGAGGACTGTCTGTTAACTAGCAATTACATTTGTGCTGAGCTACTCAGAAATGAAAGGAGTAGCAATAAATGGGCTGGGGTGGGGGCAGGTGCCCACTGACCTGTGTGTTATATGAGTATTTTGCTAGCTCACAGCTTCTTGTAATGCAAGGGCTCTTCTGGCTGCTTGCATAAGGGTCTTTCAGTGTATCAGGCCCGGTTATCATCCCTGCTTTCCTCACATGCTGCAGGACTTGCTCAAATCTGGATGCTGAAATTACATCAAATGATAGAAGTAGCAATTACCAGAGAGGAGAGGATACTCAGTCATTACCAGCACATCTGAGGCACATGTTCTGAAGGGGCCATTGTGTTATACTACACTCATCTTCTCACATACAAACAGCCAGTGGCATTGTCTTATCACTTACAGAGTTGGGTCTTCTTTTCTTTCATACCTCACAACCTTCCAGTTCTCTGGTGGTCCAGTTCTGTCCCCCTCAAGGAAAAGGATATTGGGGATATTTGTTTCTCCCTATCCTGAATGACTTCAAGCGTTTGCATGCTGCAGAAATATTGAGTGGAGATTATCTGTTGGGATCAGGTGGGCCAGGTCCTCCAAATTGATTTCCTTTGATTGCTGGGGAAGTAGTTGTTGATGAACCCTTGTATATACTGATTGTGGAGACACTAGACTTGGAATGGGTATTTAAAATATATGGACCTGAGAAGCCTAAAGGGAAGAATTTGTTTCTTGCACAGTTTCTTCCTATACATGAGTCAACTTTTGATTTTCATCTTCATGCATCTGCTTATAAACATTAAAAGGAGAAGCAGAAAGTGTTTATATTCATTGCTTATTAATAAGTTATAGCACTTTCTTCTTCCCTTTCTTTCATTTCCTTCCTCCCACCCTCCTTCCTTTTCTTCCTTCTTTCTTTCCTTCCTTTGTTCCTCCCTCCATTCATCCATCCCTTGCTCCCCTCTCTCTTTCCTTCTTTCTTTTACCTCTGACTGTTGAATATTCCATCATTAGCTTCTTTGTACCCGTTGTGAGAGCTAAACACATGAGGATCACACAGTGTGACAATCCCTCCAGGACATCTGTGAAAAGAAATAGCTGTTCTTGTTTTGGTCAATTTGACTCCACAAGGTTTTCAAATTTATTGATTTTTCAGGATATCTTCTTATCTAATAAGCTTCCCTGATTCCTTTCCTTATATTCCTTTCCAAAACATAATTTATGAAAGTGCCTTCAAAAAATCAGCTTAAGATTTTTTATGTTGCTAGAAGAAAAAGAAGAAGAAGGTGGAGGAGGAGGGGAAGAAAAAGAAGAAAAAGCTTAATGACACAGATTGAATTCATTGTGAAGATACCCATCAATTTGACACTTGTCTACTGGATTGAAGCTGGCTTTTGGTCTACCCCAATAGTTGACCAACTCACTGATTCTCATGATTCTAAGTGGAATGATGTCCCCAGGCTAGATGTAACTGTAGTCTGTTATATCAAGGAGGTTCTTTATTCCCCACACTCAATGGGAGTTGTAGATTTTTTAGAGTGAGTTTACTGGTATGACTATGGTCAGGGGAGATGGAATATGAACCTCAGAAGTTAACAATCAAGCTCTTCATATAATCAGTGTAATTTCCCTGTAAGCATTACTGAGTGGTTACATGAATGGGAAGACCTTGGAAATATTCTGGGGATGATTGAAGATTGTCTTTCCTCACATTCTACATTCTGATTATGGTACCCTCCTAGTCACATATTCTGGGGAGGGTTGAAGATTGTCTTTCCTCACTTTCTACATCCCGATTATGGCACCCTCCTAGTCACAAAAGTCATTCAGGGGGCTTGAGTGGGCCCTTGAGCTGACTTTAATGTTGCAACACTGAGCTGTCAAATTCAAGTCTGTGAACCAGAGTCTGCTTAATAAAAGGAATTTGTTTAAATCTTGCCTTTCATATCTTTTGTCCGTTGCTTTTATTCTGCAAAGTCATATGCAGTTTAAGGTCATCTTCTTTCTTTTCTATGAGATAACTCACTTTTTTGTATTTTCTCATTGTCTGTTTTATCATTTGAATAGGTTTCATTGTTGTTGTTGTTGTTTTGTTTTATGAGAAAGCATTTTGCTATAGCCCTGGTTGAGGAACTGTCTTCTAGCCCAGGTTGGCTTCAAGCTCAACACTGATGCCTTAGCATCCTAAGTGTGAGATAAAAAACTACACCACCAAATGTACCATTTATTTATTCTAAGTTTATTTTCAGCAATATTTACTGAAACTATCTCTCTTTTACAGGAATTGGGCAGTATTCAAATAATAGCCAATTATATAATTTGCCAGGGTACTTACTGTTCATTGGGAAAGTGAGAGAAAGCATGTGTGCACACTGGAAGTCAAACATGGTGACATTTGTCAACTGACAGAAAAGTGGCACTGAGTGGAGACCTTGGTTAAGAGGGCAAGGTGAATATGAGTATAAATAAGGAGTGCTAAGTGAATATAGTTCAGTCATTCTTAATGAAGACCTTATGAATGCAAGCCACCACAAAATTAATTCCTTTAGTTTTAGAAATAGCACATGGCTCTTTTGTGAAATAATGTATTCCTGTGACAAGCTAAATATTAAGCTGTTGGTATGTTACTTAATATTTTGGGCAGACTCCAGAATGTTCTCAAGACTTTAATACATTACCTATCCATGTTGCCATACCACCAAATTCAAAGAGGATGTTTAGGCTTTTTGCATGTGTCCAGAAGTCTGGTTAATGTGCATATAATATCTTGATTTCCTGACTTTCTGCTTGAGTCTTAGTTATGAAAATCAGAATTCTAAGGTGTTTGTCCTTTAAGTATTAGGTCTATGACTTGCTTTGAACCTTTATAAAAATCAAGTAAGTGGCTTGCAAAGTAATGCCAGCTTCCTGAATGTGGGTAAGAGGCTAGAACTTTTATCTTGGATGCTCTCCATGACTTCTTGGTCCTTGTAATTAGGAGAGCAGTTACACACAGAGTATGTTTTATCCTTTCTGTCTTTTGCTTTTGGTGAGTCTAGAGATAAGTACACCTGTTGACTGAGGCACAGATGTGAAAGGTTAACCAAAAGGATAATTGTAACTTCAGGATTTCCACTGAATTAAATTCCAAAGCATCTGAGAAAAATTGTAGCCTTTTCAGCCCTGTGGAATGTTAAACAGTGAGCACCCTGGATCAGCTAGTCAATGTTACACATTTTAAATTAAACCCAAAATTATTAATTCTACTAAATATCATTGAATATTACTTAGCACTTTTAAATATCTGAAAGCCTGCCAGATGACAAGCATTAAATTCAGGGACAAATGTATTTAATGACAGTATAAATGACAGGTTTTTAAAAATCTATCATATAAACTTGTGTGCGTGTGCGTGTGCGTGTGTGCGTGTGCATGTATGCGCTTGTGCGTGTTCTTTAAAAGCTAAATGAGGCTGTATCTTGGTAGAAATGGGTTGACTTTTTGGAGACCTAGAAGCTCTGTGAGAGATAACATTTTGTTGATTTTTAAACCCAAGTATATGATTAACACTTGGGATACCTGATGTCTATTTTTAACTGTGGTTTGAAGTTCTCTGCTTGGCTCTAACTAAATGATGGCAGAGAAGTGAGGTGGGTGATTCATGTGGCATGCCGCCCTGCCACTCTGCTACCATGCCAGCCTGGATTTTGTAGCCACGGTTTCCTCAGTGGAGCTTGCAGTGGAAGGCCTTAGTACAAAGAAATGTAGACATGAAAGTGACCAGTACACATGAGATGAAGGGAGTGGGCACAAATCATTCCCAAACTTGAAGAAAAAATGTTTAATAATAACTCTTTCAATCAGATGAATCAGAATTCAGAAGTATGTGGTAATCTCCCTTGAGGATTTGCTACATATCTGATAGGACTGTAAAGTCATTTCAGAATGTCGACTAAATTGAAAAATATGCCTGGATGTTGAAGTTGGGTTTATACATATTCAGACACTGTATAAGATGGCTTAATTAGTGTATAAGTACTGGGGTTTATTGACATAAGGTCTTGTTCTTGTCATATGTTTTGCTCATTAAGTTCATGATATTTGGATCGTTTTAGTGGTTAGAACTTGACTATTTGCTATTTTTATTTTTGCTTTTGACTCTGCAATGCATACCCTCCTTTCTTCCTTCCTTCCTTCCCTCCCTTCCTTTCTCCCATGTTCCCTTCTCTTCTTCTTCCTTCCTTTGCAACTGATTATTATGGTCTTGTTCTTCATCTGATGGATGTTCCCATGGAGTAAGCATATGTTTCCCCTAACATTATACAACATCACCAAAACTTTAGTTCCTCTAAAAAAATGCAGAATGGGAAACACGACCATCAGGGGATAATTTTTACTAAAGCTATGAAGAAGTAATTTGTAAGGGCAATTTTATCTTTATAACTACTGGCACTGTATCACTGTATTATATTTACTTGATGGCATAATTTACACTTAACTCCCCATTTCTTTTGGGGCATTTTTAGTTTTGTGGTTGATAGTTTAGTGTTACAAATCCTTTTACTTCTGATTGTTGGGATGAAAAAGTTTCTAGTCATATAAGTGACTGGAAAATTCCATGCTTGTCTAATATACTTGTAGGACATATTTATTTTTGAACTGCATTTTATGAACCATAAATGTTTGAATGTTTGCCTCCTTGCTGGGACAAAAACCCTGACCAGATGCCTCTGGTGGTAGCAAAGTATTTATTTCAGCTTATAATCTCAAAAAGAAGTTTCAGCATGGCAGGAAAGTATGCAAGAGCAGAGGTCTGGTGTATCTCACCTTGGCAGAGCAGCTTGGAGTTAGCAGTGAGAGTGAGCTGGCTGTAGCAAAAGAGACTTGCCACCCAAGTCCCACCTCAAGCAACATACCTCCTCCAGCATAACTCTACCTCCCAAATACCTCCAATTCAGTATGAGGCTTAATCACAAACACGTGAAGCTATGGCTTACATCTCATGATCAAACTACCACAGCTTGGGAATGTCAAAGAGAATTTTGGTTCATAGAATCCTGAACAATCTGATACTGCCTGCTTCTGACCTGAATGTAGGCTGACTCTTGCACTGGCGTTAAGGTGAACATCTGCTTTTCCTTACCTTCCTAGGTGATCTAGCTATGGACTGTTTAATGTAAGCCGGAATTCCATGTGCTTTGTAGACATAGGAGATTGTTCACAATCTGGTTGAACTAGGTACACATCACAGTTATTCAGACTGATGTGAGGACCGCGTCTTCAAACCCAGGGCATTGTTGGTAAATTGTATAAAGCATGCTTTTATTACCCAGGGCTAATTTTTGCCTGATGAATATTGAACAAGATGTGGCACCTGAACCTTCAAAAGTTAGATGTCACTACTGGGTGGCAGGTATGATACCACTCAGTTAAAGGGTGTACTGAAGTGACATCATGGGCTTGGAAGTCCCTGGATGAACAGTAACCCAGAAATGCCTTGCATTTGTATTCAAGAGATAACTACTATGATGAGGAAATTGGATAATCTAGGCAATTGAAGGGGAAATGTAAAATGAAAACAGATTATTTTGCTAGATCAAGTTCTTAGATCTTCCTAAATTATGCAATAATTAGATCATCTTTTGATTTGGAAGTATAGATTGAGTATATGTAATTACTTGGGTTAATTACTTTATTCCCAAGTTGTATTCAGCTGTGTACATATTCCATTCAAGTTATACTTTATATTTTTGTTAAATAGTAGGCTTAACATTATATTGCAGTTTTATCTAAATTGAGATGGTGGTATTTTAGGAGATTTTCTAATTTTATAGAGCTCATCAATGGTTATTATAATAAAGCAAATAAGCCTAAATTGCTATTGTACTATAGATATGTTTTAAGTATTGAGTATAAACCATATTTTCAAAGAAAATCTAATTTATATATATTCAATTAGGTAAACTTCACTATTCTTGTAAATAGATCCAATGGCAAATTAATTAAAAAAGAATGTTTTGTCTCTCCTTAATTCATCTCTTTTTATTTATTTTTTGACAACATTGTACATGCCTATAATGCATTTTGATCAGATAAATCCCTCTCCATTACATTCTCTTGCCCTTTTTCCATTTCCATTGAGTTCTTCTTTTCTTACAGACAGTCCCACATCTACTTTGATGTCTTTTTTTTTTTCATTTTTCTTTAAGTTATTTTACTGCATTTATGAGCCAGTGTGTTTCATTAGGATTGTTTCCTTAAGCATAGATGGTAGGTTATTTACTGGAACATGGGCTATACTACTGAAGAAAATATCTGCCCATCTTCCAACAACCCCTAACTGCAGATAACTCTTCAGGAGTTGTTTTTGTTTCTTTTTTAATATTTTATTTTTACTTATTTATTTGAGAGAGGGAAGAGGGAGAGAGAGAGAGAGAAAGAGAGAAAATGGGCATGCCAGGGCTTCCAGCCACTGTAAGCGAACTCCAGATGCATGTGCCCCCTTGTGCAACTGACTATCATGGGTCCTGGGGAATCAAACCAAGGTCCTTTGTCTTTGCAGGCAAGCACCTTAAATGCTAAGCCATTTCTCCAGCCCATGTTTTTTTTTTTAATTTAGATTTTTATGTATTGAATTTCTCAAAGAGAAGTGTGTGTACATTCTAGAAATGTGATTTCTTCAGGCACATGATAAACTGTGTTTGACCTTTACTCACAATAATGCTTTGAAGAGAAATGGAGAAAACTAAATGGGGAAGATGAGACTGGAGTGAGAAAACACAGAAATGTCCACCTCAATTGTGAATATGGTAAGGAAAAAATTAAAGTTTAGAAATATCTATCTGGACAGAAGGATCTAGCCAACCCAATCCAAAATTACATATGTAGCAAAACAGCTCTTTTGTGAAGACACTGAATAAGCTTGCTCCCCATCACTATCTTTGGAGCACCCAAGACATTTTTCTTGCCTTCTTACCCTTTGCTGTTCCCTGTCTGTTTTATTTGTTTTCCTCTCTCCTTGTTGCTTCCTGGTTGTTTTATGTCACATCTCCCCAGTCCTATGGTCACTGGTTAGAGCCTATGCCATCTTGAAGTTCAGGTCCTCAATATACTTTGTAAAGGATGAATGAATATCCCTTATCTGAAATGCTTGGTATTGGAGGTGTTGAATTCATTTAGTTTTTAATTTTTTGCATGGAAGGAAGTTTCATGATGTGGAATTTTCATTCATGGCACTATTTAGCACTCAAAAGGTCTTAAGACTTTGGAGGATTTCAGATGTTTGGATGAGGGTTACTTCTTTTGTTATGATACTGGCACTGTTAACATGTACCCTGTAGTGGCATTACTGTGCTGTTGTCTCTCTACAGCACATCATTCCTAGGACTCAGTGGCATAACCTCAACTTTTGGACCCTGTTTTATTTAAAACTACATCTTGCCAATAATTAAAACTTAAAATCACATCACCATATTAGTATGTATTAAATTTAGACAGTAATTATGACTTTCACAATTGAACATCTATGAGAAAATATCAGTTTGTCCCAGAGATATATAAGGACTATATTATGAGTTGGTTTCTCATAAGGTAGGGTTCTTGACATACCCATTTCCTAGCTGAAGGAAAAATCCACCAGCATGTCTATCCAAGATATTGTCTGATCAGTGAGCTGTGAATTTCCCTGTACATCCTTGTTCAGTACAGTGAAGACACCAGCAATTACATGTTGGATATGATTCTATGTCTTACCCCTTCTCATGACCATCACTTGTTTTCCAGGAAGTCATGGTAGAGGAGCCATGTGCCTAGTGGTGCACTCTCTTGAACTTTGATGTTTGCAGTCATAGATAAAATAAGAATGTATCTCACTGACAAGTTCTTTCTATGTCAAGAAAGTATAGAACATATAAGCAAAAATGTTACTATTATAAGAACCCTTGGAGGTTTTCCAATTTATTACATTGCATCATTGTAAACATCCTCACAATAACTATTATTACATTAAATTACTGACCACACAACTCCTTCTGGATTAATGTATTTCCCATGTACACTGAGATAAAGAGGTCCCTATGGGTGGTGCTCTCCTCACCTTGTCCTCACCACTGTGGTCAAGGGACCTTGCAGTGAGGGTTGGATGTACAGTATCCTAATTTGCTATTGGTTACCTACATATAAATGCATACAGGATTGCCTGGCACATATTAACACACTAAATGCAAATTTTGTTAAATTCTAACTATTTCTTTTTGTTCAATTACATTACAATATATGTGTTATTTGAGGGTCAAGCTGTTAAAACTAACATATGAATGAAGAAGTGTGTGTCTTGGGAATGTTTCATTAAATGTACAATAACTGGTTCTTAAATGAATGAAAATTGGAAAAGACTGAGTCTGGTTTTTTTTTTTGAAACTTTGTCATTCTGTGAGCTTAACAAGCAAAATCTCATTAACACTAAGTCCATGGGAGCATGAGAAATATGTAATGCTCTTAATTTCTTTTTAAGTGAATTGTGTTTATTGAAAATTGACTTGAAGGTACACTGAACATAATTCACAATATTGGATTTAAGTGAGTTTAGATTCCTCAGGCTGCCTGTACTCAAAATTTGCTCACTGCTTAGTGTTGGAACTGTAGGTGCTAAGAGGAAGATCTTGTTTCTGGAAGGGTTTACTGAAATGAGAAGATGAGGAGTTACGCTGTGGAGATGTGTTTTTTATGCCTCAGTGCCTCCTAGGCTTGTGATTGTCTGAGGCCTGATTTCTCCAGTCATAGTTTGTCCATGCCCATAAGCAGATGAGAGAGAATGAGGGCACATGGGGGTTGGTAGAGGAAAATGCCAATCCCGTTTTTTTTTTTTTTTTTTCCCTATTAACTCACGAGGCCTGCTGGGTAGCAGCAGGCATTACAGACACTTAATTGTGTGCTAGGTAAGCCTGGCGCAGCTCCAACATCCTGGTGGAGCAAGAATTACACTAATCAGCTGGGATATACTGCATATATTGATTAGAGTTGGATTTTGTTATACAAAAAAAAATCCGTATAAATAGTGGGAAAGTAATTGAGAGTAATTAAAAGGCAGAGAGTTAATTCACAGTTCTTTAGATGAAAGGGCATCTTGAGTTTTTGCTTCCATGTGGATTTCCAGGAAGGCTGAAGCAGCCTCCAAGTGCTGAGTCTAAATGGCATGATCGATGTTGCCACTCAACTGGAAGCTGATTAAATGGACAGGCTGTGTTTATGACACAGTGGTGACCAAGGTCTAGCCATTACATCTTGATGGATATACTGACAGAAGTCCTATTTTGTATTTGGTTCCAGGGACTCTAAATTTCTTGGCCTTTGGGTTCTTCTCAATGTGTCTGGTGAGAATGAGCTCTTAATGAGCAGTGGAGAGCATTACACTACACCAGAGCTACCTAGAGCGCCAGGGTGCTTTGACACTGCATCCTCTCTCTCCATAACTGAAAAGACTTTGCAATCATTGATGTCTCAGAAAAAAATAATGACACTGTAGAAGTGATGACCACATATAGAATCTTTGCACTTCCTCTCTTGCTTCCCAACCCCCCCCCCTTTTAATTGTTTCTTCCACAAGATAGGTACTCAACTAATATTTGTGAAATGGAAGAATGAATGAGATAGTGACTGAATGAGTGGCTGAATGAAAGAAAAGGCTCGGATGATTCTGTATCTTGAAAACAAATCACTGGCAATGCTTGGTAGGATTCTGAGTATTCTTTCCTGAGACATCGAGGGGTGCCTAAGGAGAGAAGGAAAAAACAAAAAAATATGAAAGTGCTTGTGATCTAAGCATCTTATGCTTCAGCTTCTGTGTATCCACCATGCTTTAAAAGTGGGCATTATCATTATTTAACAGGTGACAACAATATGGTTAGGGATAGATCAAGGCCACACAATTATTTTTGCAGGGTCAAGTTTTGAGCCTAATGCTCATACCCATTTTCCAACTTTCCATTCTTGCAGAGAGTTCATGTCCTCTTTCTCTCAGAATTTTAGGCAAAATACACATATAGTCCATGAACCCACACAGATAGATATATTTGAGGGCTGTGTATTTTTCTTTGAAAATTTGTAGTACTTTTATAGTCTATTCCATCATGTTGTGTTCAAATGAAATTATACTTAGGTGGTAATACATTCACATTTTATCCCTACAATGCACCTGAGTATAAACTGATACTTTAAAGTTGCTTCATGTTTATCCTCAGAACATTTTGATATTTCCAGGAGGTGAGTCAGCAAAGGCAATCTGGTTGGAGGAATAGAGGTTTCTTGAAAATTTGCTTCTACTTCAAGCATATTTTCTTTATTTTATTTTATTTTATTTTATTTTTACTTTTAAAAATATTTTATTCATTTATTCATATATTGGGGAGAGAGAGAGTGAGAAAGAGAGAGGCAGATAGAGAGAGAGAGTGGGTGCCCCAGGGCCTTTAGCCACTGCAAACGAACTCCAGACACATGCACCTCCTTGTGCATCTGGCTTACATGGGTCTTGGGGAGTCAAACCGGGGTCCTTAGGCTTTGCAGGCAAACTGCTTAACCACTAAGCACTTCATCAGCCCTTTTCTTAAATTTAGGTTGAATATCATGTTCTTTTAGGGTGTTAAAATAGGGGAAGGACTTTCCCCTAACTTCATCTTTTCCAGGAGCTTCAAGTTCCATTGTTTTAACTGCTGATAATCTGAGGTTAAGAAGCCTCATAGAACCTTGCTGCCCCGGATTATTTGAATGACAATAATGAAGACAAGAAAAAAATACTATGTCCAGAAATAAAATAAAGGGAAGGCTGCTTTGATGACATAGATGTGATCAAGGCTCAGCAATTACTGAAAGAGGCTATTTCATTATACTGGTTTACCATAACAGTTTACTAACAGAATGATAAATTTCATGGGGGAAACTTGAATAATGTGGATTAAAAATCTTAAAAACAAACAAACAAAAAAACAGAACAAGTTGGAGAGAAGGCTCAGTGGTTAAGGCACTTGCCAGTGGAGCCTAATCACCCAAATTTGATTCCCCAAAACCCATGTAAAGCCAGATGCACAGAATGGCACATGAGGGCAGAGTTTATTGCAGTGGCTGAAGGCCTTGGTGCACCCATTCTTTCTCTCTGTACAAGGCATAGTGGTGTGTGCCTTTAATCTCAGCACTCAGGTTCAAGGCCAGCTATATATAGTAAATTCCAAGTTCCAGGTTAGCCTGGACTAGAAGGAGATCCTACCTAGAAAAAACAAAAAATAAACAAAAGAACAAACAACAACCAAAAAAGAAAAAAAAAAAAAAAAAAGAGCAATCCAAAACCACCTGTTGGTTACCTGGCCCTGAGTGCAGAGGAGACTATGAAAAAGGAATTATTGTCATTAATTGCATTGACTAGTGATCATCACCTTTAATTCATTTTTACATTCATTGGGAGCAACTAATATTGGCAATGGCCTTCTCTGTGTGTATTTCAAATAACTCTATGGGTTGGTATTATTTATATGTCTGCAAATGGGGTCATTGAGATGTGGGATGATTAGTGATGTGCCCAAGCAGGTGTTGTTCAGGAGGTATTGACATCAAGATTCTAACTCAAGCTTACTCAACTTTATAAATGGTCTGGGCTTCTGGCAGTTTCTCACTTTGACTCAGGTACAGCAACCCTGAAGAAATATCTGCTTTCTTTAGCCCATAGCACTCTACAACACCTGCTGATGAATGGCAAGGATAGTATGATTTGGCAGGGGTAGAAATGTTTTTGAAGCTTTCTCAGGATTCCTGGATAGGTACAAAATAATCAAAATTATCTGTGTTACTAGAGCCTTCATAACTAAAGACACAAAAATCCATGGCTGGAGAGATGGGTTAGCGGTTAAGGCACTTGCCTGCAGTACTAAAGGACCCAGGTTTGATTCCCCAGGACCCACTAAAACAGATGCTGCTTGGCCTCTCTTGCAGAATTTCTTCCTTTTGTGAATGAGAAGGTTCTTCTGAAATGTGAGTCTTATGACCTACCATCTGATAAGGTAGGTCAGAGAATCCCTTTATGGTAAGCTCCTGCACAAAAGGTGGGGAAAAGGTTAGAATCCCATTGCCCTGTTTTAGGGCTTTCCTTGAGGAAGAAATCAATTTGGGGAATAGGAATTCTAGTTCTGTGTCCTGCTTTGGCTTGGGAAAGAAAACAAGAGAAAGCAGGGTAGGAGGTCACAGGACTCACCCTCCCAAGGTCCCTTTGATTCCTTCCATTCAGAGTACTGGCCCTCTAGGTATCATACTTGGGGGTCCACTTCTGAGACCTGGTAGCGCTCTTAAACTTGAGTATGTGTCCAGAGCTGGAGGAAGGGAGCTGAGTGTCACCAGAATCAATAGATGTCTTCTCTGGAAAGTCACTTTGTTAACCAGAACACTATGTCTGTGGAATCCTTACCACTTGCTGGAACTGATTTCAAAACTCTTCTGGGTTCATGCCATGCTACCCCCAGGAATGAGCCAATGAACCATTCAATTCTGGGCAACAGTCTTGTAGTTCTTCATGGCTGTTTTTGCATGGGAAAGGCTGAATTAAAAAGTTGGAAATTAGCTGTTTTCTGATTTTGGCATCTCAGTTGAATATAAATAAAAAGATGGAAGATAAAATGTAGAAAATTGCATTAGCCTTATTAGGGGTCTTATTTGCATAAAAGAGTCTTTGAATCACTATTACCCTCTGGCTTTGGCCCCTGCTTTTTCTGCCTCTCTTATTATCTGGTCCAAGGTCATTACTAAAAGGCTTCCTGTTTTATGGAAGAGGACTTACTGAAATATTAATTTCATTGCCTGAAGTAGATTCCTAATTTTGGTGGATAACCTGAGGTTCCATCAAAATCACTGAAGAGTTGCTACTGATGTCTTTAGAAGGGTGGCTCTGGAATTTGAGAAACAGACAAGTTTGGCTTGGCTTTGTTTCATAAGTCAGTAAATATCTGTATGTTCTTTGCTTCAGTCAAACAACCTAAATCAGTAACTGCAACTTTAGTCATCATGGAAGACATTAATTTCTTAATCATTGTATTGCACTGACTAGATTTGAAGTTTGAATTTGATGCATGAGAATTTGGCAGAGAAATGAATGTTGATATTTGAAGCTTAGAAACATTTTTCTTTCTTTTTTTTTTTTTTTCTTTTCTGCATAGGCAGGGCTTGAGAATTCAGGATTCTGTTAAATGCCTTTGTAGTTTGCAACTGCCTACAATACAAAAGCCCTCTTTACAATGCTGTTATCCCTTGTCCTTTTGCTACCTTTGCAGTCTGTATAATCTCATAGTGTACTAAGTTAGTGGAATGTTTCAATGGCTGTGGTAAAACCACCCACCATCCCTTGTAACTATTGATAATAATACTTGCAAGCACAGTTCTTTCAATAAAGTAGACCAAACAAAAACAAACCCCAAAGTGTAATGGAAAGCTTTTGCATCAGTATACAAAACAGCCTGAGGCTGTAACAGATACACTTTGAGAGAGTTTGGCTCATTTTATTGACATATTGGCTTGTCTGTTGTGAGCAGACATGCATTATTCTTGGCTCAAACAGCATTCATCAATTAGCAATAGCCAGCAACTTACTTACCTGGAAATACCCTTGAAAGTAATTTGGTTGTTGTTTTCAACTGATTTTTTTTTCACAAAATAACCTAGTAGGCTCTTTGCAAACTGTTTGGCACTCAATTTTGTAATATATATCCACCCACCCCCACTGCTGGAATCATTTCTGTTTTTACTTTGAAAAGCAGTTTGCTTAATGTCACAACAAAATAAAGCATGGATTAGAAACAGCATTGCGGTTTCAGACTTAATGCCTTTGTGACATCTCATTGCTATGCAAATGAGATTCAAGGAGGTCATCTCTTTAGCAGTTGCTCTAGCCCTGGTATCTACTTGATATTCCTTTGCCAAACTTACTAAGCATTCATTATTGAGCTATCCTAGGTGTTTAACTCTTTGTTGCCTCTGGGTTGGCTATTTGAGGCTGCTGAGTTTTAACATAACAGCTCCTTCTGTAGTGGACATTTCCATTTCAATTCTCTTTTGCTTTCCAGCTCAGGAAATACAATGCTCATATCTGTAAGATGTACTTGCTTGTATGCAAAGACAGGATAGGGAAAGCTCGTTGCTGTTTCAATTATTTTTATCATTCCTAAGTGATGTGTTTTTTTTTTTTTTTGGTATATGTTTTATTCACTCACACTACAGTATAGTATACAGTATAGAAAAATGTGGATCAATGCTGGTAAATGTTCGTGCGGTACTAACTACAGTCAAATTATCTGGAATTCAAATTTGATTTCCTCTTCTTTTACAGATGCCTTGAGTAAGTCATAACTTAAAGGTGTAAGAATGTGATTTAATTCAGTATGAAACAATGACCTTTAACAAATTCATATTATTGCTGGTGCTCTATTTTCTTGCCTGGTTAGAATACTTATTTATTAATGTTTTTAATCACTAATATAATAACTGGTGTTTTTGATTGTTCATTTTGTTTTGTTTTGGTGGTCCTGGGAATTAGAGCCAGGGTCTTGGTGCATGTGAGACAAGCACTTTACCACTGAAGAGCAACCCAGGCCCTGAAAGGTGTACTTCTTGTAAAGTATGCTGTAGTTTGCTTACAAATCCTTTTGTAGTTTGAGACACTGGCCCCATTTTAAATGGTTAGTTCATAATCATTAGCATTATTTTGGTACAGTGAAATTTCTTTACCACCTGCAGACATAGGGCTGTATACATTCTGGGCTTGCACTGATATTTAGGCTAGAATACTTGCTAAATTAAGGAAAGTATAGCTTTCCCTGGCTGTGGCTTTAGCAGCCAGCAAAGAAAAAAAGAATATTTATCTTACACTACCATGTCATTCACATAAGAATTAGGATGATAGAAGTAGTGGCAGGAGTAATTTGGATGTCAGCCTTAAGGGAACTCTTGGATTAGGATCTGAGTCTTCAAGGATTAAGAAGGCATTTTGGGTTATGTTATTGAATCAAACATAAAACATTTCTAAATGTTCTATAGATGCTATGCTAAGCTTTTGTAAACCAGTATCATTTTAAAAATGTTTTATCTGAGTGTTATGTGGTGAAGAACTGCTCAGACATGTGCTAAAGACAGTTATGAATTTTGTGGAGACAGGCAAGACTCATTTATGTTTAGATGAAGGACATTAGAAAGATACTAGTGGTTCAAATAGTGAAACAGTATTTTTAAATATTTTAAATTATTTATTAATTTCATGAGAGAGAGAAAGAATGGGTGTGCCAGGGCCTTCAACACTGCAAGATGGATGTGCCATATTGTACATCTTCCTTACATGGGTCCTGGGAAATTGAATCTTGGTCCTTTGGCTTTCTTGGCAAGCACCTTAACTGCTAAGCCATCTCTCCAACCCATGAAATAATATTTTAATAGCTGTGTAAGTACAACTTTCAAAACTTTTTATTATTTATGTATTTATTATTATTTATGTATTTATTAGTGACAGAGGGGGAGAGGAAGAGAGAGAGAGAAAGAGAGAGAAAGACAATGGGTGCATCAGGGCCTCTAGCCACTGCAAACTAACTCCAGATGCATGCACCATGATGTGCATGTGGCTAACATGGGACATGGAGAATCGAACCTGGGTCCTTAGGCTTTGTAGGCAAGTGCCTTAACCACTAAGCCATCTCTCCAACCCATGAAACAATATTTTAATATCCATGTAAGTACAATTTTCAAAGTAAAAGCTTAGGTCTGCCTTTTTATGTAGACCTCCACCAACTTCTTATCCCTTTTTATGCTGAGTCTCCACTTTATGCTGAGTCATGCATATCCACAGTGCATTATTATACAGTGACAGCATACTGGATGTTAAGCAGATCATGGAAATCAGCAAATATTTGTCCTCAAGGAGCTTAAAGTACAGAGAAAGAGATGAAACCTAGAGTATTCACTATGAATGAGAAAGTGAATCTGAGTATGGTAGCATTGTTGCCACCCCAGCATTCAGGAGGCTACGGACGGAGGACTGTGAATTTGATGCCAGCCTGGGTTACACAATAAAACCCTATCTCAAAACAATAACAACAAAAATGAATGAAAACAAACAGAAAAATTAGAAAATTATATCACTGTAGGGCTCCTCAGGTATCTTTCTGAGCAATCATGGAATCGATTTCTAGTCTGCATCTTATGGTCACCTCTGAAAGCAGGATTCCTGCACATTGCTGGTGTGTAGTGGTGACCCACACAGCAGTCAGTTTAACTCATTTCTCATCAACTACCACATAATGATTTCAACTTCTCAACTGGCTCTTCCTTATCTGTCCTAGAAATTCTCATTTGTTCACAGAACAATTATAGGGAAAGCTTATTTCATTATAGTCAGTGTATGTCAGTCTAGGGAAAATGTGTAATTTTTAGGGGAAAAAAAACTCTAGTCATGGCCAAATATTTTTTCTTTAATGAAATTGTACAAGTTATTATTTTAGAGAAACAAATATAATTTATGAATTACACACTTGAATTTATCAAACAGTGCTAGAAATGTAAAATTTTGGTAATATTCATTTTCGAGTTGCACATTATTCTGATTTCAGTAGCTACCCCTTTCCTGTGGCCTTTCTTGGCACCTCACCTAGAAATTCTGAGTGACAGAGACATTGAACGAAAAAAGGTAATGCTGACTAACATGAGAGGGAACCAGAGAGAAAGTCGTGGAGCGTGTATCAGGTAGAGTGAGACCAGGTCCAAGCTTTAGATTTCTTTGTTGTTCTTGTTTTGATAACCATGAATGACCCAATGGATGTGTTCAGGCATGGGTGAATTATAATAGCAATAGGTTTTGGGGCTTTGGGGATAAGTTCTAAAAATATTTGCTCAGAGTGAGATGAAAATGTTTTTTGCCAAAGGCTTAGTGAAAAAAGAGAAAAATGCCATGCTTTATGTTTTAGGACATTGTCCTTTTCCTAAAATGAATACTAGACAACTAAAAAAAAAAATGGCCAAGCAGTTTGTATTTTACTCACTTTGTTGTTTTTGAAGTTTGCTATCTGTTTTCAAAGGATTCTGGTTAGGATGATGTATGATGCTCTCAGTGTCAGCAAATGCAGTGTGAAAGAGTCCTTCCTGGACGCTTGTCCTACTGATAGGATAAAATGCTACCAGATGGGCTAACATGGTTGAGTTTGTGGTTTTAGGGCTTTCAGTGTGAATTATTTTGAAACAATGGAGCAAATTTTTACTAAAACATGGTAAAGTAGTCAGCCTCGGGCATGTGACTACTAGCAGCCTAACAGGATTATTAGAAATCACGCCTTCAAGTCACAAGGGAGGACTGGGCCTCACTGAATTCATTCCCTAACCTTTTCCTTCATACATACTTCATCAGAGCATTCCTGTCTGCCTGACCACTCTCTCCTCTATTGCACAATAAAAATCCCTCTTTTTGTGATATTTTGAAGAGAACTTTGATGATGCTTGGCTCAAAATGATTTTATCTAACTGAGCTACCATAAGGGGATAGAGGGATCTTTAAGGGGTAAAATTTGAAATGCTCTATTACCTCACATTATGTCACAGGTGCCTTTGTTCAACATCATGGGATTTTGCCTTTGTTACTTGACAGCAGCTGTAGATGGATGCATAAGTGAAGGTTTATAGCCAGGTTTCAATAAAACCTTATTGGAAAACCTGGACATCAACCTGGCTTGGTAGAGACATTTGCAATACCTGCCCTAGTATGAAGAAACATGAATGCTGAGAGTATACAAGTTTAAGAATTGGGCAATTCCCTTTGTAAGGAATCTAAATAATCAAAAGCCCAAGGGAAGGAAGAATCCCCAAATCAAGGAATCAGATTCTAAGCTCAAGCATAAATGGAAGCATGGGGCTTCATCTACTGTCATGGGGTAATTAAGGATACAGAAGTGACTGATGCTGAAAGAGGCTATTGTACTTGGTAGTTAGGGAAGAATGACTGACCATTTACTGAGCAGTCTCAATGGAGTGCTGGGGAAGGATGCCTGCCAGAAGGCAGAGGCTAGAGTGAAGAAGAGGTGGATGCAAAAAAATTTGAATACTCTTTCCAGAAGTTTGGCAGTGAAGGAAAGGAAGGACGAAAGGAGGCTAAAGCTTAAGGATAAAGTGGGTCCAGGAAGGTTTTCATAAGGATGAGAGGAAAGGACAGCTAGAAACAGGAACTGGGCTGCATACACACCATCTCCTAAGAAAATGGTTCCCTAGGAACAGTGTAGCATGTACTGAAAGGAGAGCAGATGAAAGGAGAGTAAAGATGATTCTTGGAGAAAGTTCAATTCAGAACCAGACTGGAAGGGATCAGAAAGCCTGCAGTAGATATACTGTGGACTAGAGAACCCCTCCCTATAAGACAACAAATAACAGTGATGTTGCAATCAGTTTTGAGTTGCTGCACAAAGAACCCTACCAATAGTAGTTTGTTGGAAGGAAGGGTTTATTTTGGCTTACAGACTCAAGGGCAAGCTCCATAATGGCAGGGGGAAATGATGGCATGAGAAGAGGGTGGACATTGCCTCCTAGCCAAAATCAGAAGGATAATAGCAGCAGGAAAGTTTGTCCAACACTGACAAGAGGAAGCTGGCTATAGCACCCATAAGCCCGCCCCCAACAACACATCACTTCCACGAGGCTTCTTTTCCCAAACTGCCACCAGCTGGGGACCTAAACATTCAGAACACATAAGTTTACAGGAAATTACTGAATCAAACCACCACATTATGACCCTGACTCCCATAAATTAATAACCATCCATGATATAAAATGCAATGCATTTAGTCTAAATTTAAATGTCTCCATAGTTTTTATCAATCCCCATGATGTTCAAACATCCTCATAGTCCAAGGTCTTTTAACTGAGCCATATTAGCAAAAACAAACAACAAAAAACATAATGGCACAGAATAAACATTCACATTGCAAAAGATGGCCTTGGGTATACCAAAGAAATACTCATCCAACACAAGTTTGAATACAAACAAGGCACATGAAACTCTACCCACAACTCTAGTCAGTGACAAGTCTCCACTTCTGATAATTCTAATCAAGGAAGAGTCTCTGGAGTTCCAATTTGTCTGACATCTCCAGGGCTTTACTGCAACCCATGGTTCATCCTCATGGATCCATCAGGCCTCATGCAGATAATCCAACAAACCTGCTTCACACTGCCCATGGCCATTTACAAAATCCAAAACTGTATTTCAAATTCAATGACCCTTTCCTTGCTGCATTTGTTATACTCCATAGTACCAGGTGGACAAACAATTTGTTAATCCAGAGGGGAATAAAGCCAACTTTGAAGAACAGGACACTCTTTCAGCATTCAGGCCCCTCCAGAAGAGTCTTCATTCTGCCTGTTGTCCCAATGCATGCCAGCTGGCCCAATCTCAATGGTTGTAATATATCAAACAATTGCAGCTGAACAGGCAGCAGTTTTGATGCAAAAATTTTTTTTTCTGTGCCATATCCTTGTACACACACCAGTCTATTTCTATGCAATGCTCAAGTTCTCTGGACATGGGCATAATGTCCAGCCTCTCACAGAAACTGCTTCTAGTCCAGTCCAGGCAAAGCTCTTTGTCACCCCAATAATCCTAACCTTACAGTCCTTATTTCTTATTGCATTCAGGTCTTACAACTCTGACCAGAATAGTCCATCAAGCTATACTTACAGCACTCTTAGGTGATGGTTTCAAATTCTTCTACATTCCTCCTGCAAAGCAGTCCCGAAAGGCCAAAGCCACAGAGTCAGGTTTCTAGCAACAACCCTACTCTCAGTACCAATTTTGCTGTTTTGGTCAGCTTTGAGTCACTGTACAAAGAAACAGACAAAAAAGTAGTTTGTGGAAGGAAAGAGTTTATTTTGGCTTACAGATTCAATGGTAAAGTCCATAATGGCAGGCCAAAATGATAGCATGAGCAGAGGGTGGACATTACCTCCCAGCCAACATCAGGTGGATGGCAGCAGAAGGAGAGTGTGCCAAACACTGGCAAGGAGAAACTGGCTGAAACATCTATAACCCCACCCCCAACAGTACACTGCCTTCAGGAGGCTTCAATTCCCAAATTGCCACCAGTTGAAGATGTAAACATTAAGAACACATAAGTTTATGGGGGACACCTGAATCAAAACACCACAGGTGGGTAGGACCATTCTATAAGAAAGGAGAAGAAAATGAGGGAATGTAGAATAAGAATGGTCCTAACTGAGTAAATGGAATGCCAAGATAAAGTGAAAAGATTATGAAAATGGTATTCATTCCAAGGAAATTGATGATAGTTATGAACTGCAATGGTCACAATGAATACATACAACAAGGACTGTTCTTGTTTGGTTAGGTGTTCCCACAAATCCCTTGTGAAGGCTTGATCTACAGCCAATAGTGCTACTGTGAAGGGATGGAACCTTTAAGAGGTGGATACTAGTGGAGGAAATTAGGTTATTTGGGGCATGTCCTTGAAGAAGGTATTAGGATCTTGGCTCCTCTGTCTCCTTTCACATCCTAACCACTAACAACAATGAGAAGAGTAGTTTCCTATTACATAAACTGACATCATCATGTATGCTCTCACCATGGGTCCCAAAGCAATGGGTTAACAGGTCAGTGACTGAAGCCTCCAAAACGGATTCCTCCATACAAGTTTATTATCTCAGGGATTTTGTCATAGTGATGCAAAGCTGGTTATCATAGCATAGAGTTTATAGGGAGGCAGTAGGGAGTAGGTTAGGGTTGGAGGTCATTTATTAAAACATAGGTATCATCCTGTTCTGAGGACCTTTCCTGTATCCTTACCTGTGTCCTGGAACTTTATTAAACACAACAGGTAGAGGAGTTAGTAAAAATTGCAGATTGTCAAGAGATGTGAGTAAGAAGGTCATAAAGCATATTTAAGATGCCTGTGTTGGGAAAATTAGGTAAAACTAAATGAAGAAGGAAATAAGACCAAGACTTCTGTTTATTTATTTATGTATTTTATTAGTTATGTATACAGTGTGTATACAGTCATGTTGATACCATTGTTAGCCTACTTAATGTCCTCACCCTCCACAGGGACATCCCTCTTTGGGGAATATGGGTTGTGTGTTGTGGAGTTAGCCATCAGTTATGGGTAAGAGGCAATGTCTCTGTGCAAGACTGGTGTTTTTGTCATAGGCCATAGAGCTAGAACTCTTGGTAAAGCTGAAGAATGGGGTTTCAGAGAGTAGTAAATTAGAGAAAGCGAGGTATTAGAAATGACTAGAGATTCTGGCAATGATAAAGCCTTAGTATAGAATGTCTTTTCTGAATAGAGAGTACAGGTTAGGGTGTGTAGGTTAATGGGATAGACCTTAAAGAGATATAGAATGATTGGAGCGGAGAAGGCAGCTCCTGCTAAGCAGGGTAACTTGCCTTTTTGTTTACTTTCACCTTTGGCACCTGGCTAAGCATTGGCCCCATCTTCTCTTTTGATTTTGATATAACATCCAATGTGTCGCTTGATTTTGTGTACCTAGGCCTGCCTGGTGTACTGCGTGTCTGTGACTGCTTATGGCATTTACTACACATTTTTGCTCTCACTACTCATTTTCTTCACCAGGTGGAAACATGAAGAAACATTACAGGCACATGACAGTATCCCTGGAATTGGTAACTTGAACTTCTGTGCCCATAATTTCTGAATTCCAGAGGAGTAATTTTTCAGTTTCCTGTATAAAAAATTCCCCTCCACCACCATACAAAGCATCACATGTTACTAGGGTTGGTGATCGTACATTTTGTTAAAGATAACATTGTTAAGGAAGTTTACATTGTGAAATTTGGGACTCACTACCTTATAAACATAAACTAGATCCCTTTCTATTAAAAAAAATTAAGGCTCTATATGATGGTACACACCAGCCCTTGAGAGGTTGAAGAAGAACTGCCTTCACTTTGAGACCAACCTGTGCTACATAGCAAGACTCTATGTCAAAGAAACAGTGCACATTCATGTAGATAATAACTGCAAAGATTTAATAAAGAGAAGTAAAATAAGAAATAGAGGTTTTAAACAAATACTGATGCACCATTTCACTATAAATCTCACAATGTATTCAAGTTTCATATTATGGCTCCATCGTACGGAAAGCATATCACTACATCTACTTGTACAAAAGTATGTGTAAAACTCTAAAGCTCAGTCAACAAAAACAAAATTGACAATTGGGATTATATTAAATAGTGAGGTACCTGTATAACAACTTTGCAGAGCTTAGACAAAATTTAAAAGAAAAGAATATAAGATAAAAGAACATTCTGGAAACTATATATATATGATAGTAGGTTAATATCTTAAATTTGTAAAGCATTCAAGAGCAGAAACCCAAATAGTCTTTTTATTTTCCCCAAAATGAGCTAAAAACCTGAATAGACTCCTTCCTTCCTTCCTTCCTTCCTTCCTTCCTTCCTTCCTTCCTTCCTTCCTTCCAGGTCTAATGAATCCCAAGCTGGCCTAGAATTCTCTATACAGCCAAGGATTGCCTTGAACTTCGGATCCTCTTGCTGCTACCTCTGAAATTTTTGGATTCCAGGTGTGAGCCAATGACTCCAGGGCTTCCTGCATGCTAGGCAGACACCCTACCAATTCAGTCATATACTTAACTTTGAGCAGACAGTTATGATGACTAAGCACTGAGCTCTTTCAAATAATAAGGAAAATAAAGTCAACAATACAGTACATATCTCAATATAAGTTGAATGGGGGATTTTTAATGTACTAGCCCCCTTCATGTAGTAGATGAATGTAAGAAGATATCTGGGGATGGTGCTTAGTGATAGAGTACTTGTCTAATATCCAGGTACTTGAGTCAGTATATCTCACACTGGATGTCCTGCTTGACATAGATTCAGCCTCCCTTGTTTACTCTCTATACATTTCCCTCCAGTTCCAAATTGCCAAGGGGAGGACATAAATAGGAAAGGTGAGACATAGTGGTGTGGATAGATTATTCCACCAGATGTCAGATTTTACGCATATGGTATCTCATTTAGTCAGATGCACAAGAGTTTACCACTTAACCTATACTTGAGATTCACATGGATTTTTAAAACTTAAACATTAAAAACAAAATTTAAAAATCTACCCAAATTGTTCATTTATAGCATCATGATAAAGCCATATACACATTACAAAAAGAGAATTTTAGAAAATCTGGTGAGGCAGGATATAACATCCAAATGCAACCTTGAAAACCTTACTACATCAAAATGTCATGATCACTTACATTTTAGTAAGTCCTAGAGGTTGATGTTAAAATGACCTGTTCAAGTTGCAGAATACATTCTAATAGCACAGCTACATTAATAATGTCTAAAAGAAGCTGGGCCTACTGTACTGCTGGCTTCTCAGGTATATCAAAAGTTCAAGGCCTACCTGCCTGTGCTACGTAATGAATTTGAGGCCAGCCTGCACAACTTATTTAGAACCTGCCACTAAATAAAATATTTTAAAAAAGAGAGATCTGGGGCTATTGCTTTGTGATAGAATACTTGTCTAATATCTAGGATGTAGGGTGTTGGGGACTCAAGAAAAATGTAAGAATTTTGAAACTTCAGGGCTGAAAGAAACTTTGGAGTGAGCCTGGCTGGGTTAATTCTCCATTTACACATGTGAATTGAGATTTACATAACTAATTAGCACTAGAGTCCATTTTTCTAAAACATGAATTCTAGGCTCCATCACACACTAGGCTAAAGCATTTTGTCATTTTCAATATTACAGGTGGAATTGTACAGTGGTAGTAGGCATTTTGGAAGACTTATTTGTAGTTTTAAAGTAAGTTAAAATGCTTGCAGGTTCAGGTCAGATGAGGCAGGTGGAAGTCTTTGACAGGAAGATGATGACCAATGAGTGTGAGGGGGAATTATGACAGGCAGTCTGAGTTAGCAGGTACAGACCTGCCACCTGTGACTTCTAGGAAGGGAAGAGGCGCATATATTATAAATGGTGTCTTTCACTCACCCATCAGAGTTCATCAGTGCAGGAGGTCTCAGCCAGGGCACTGAGTGCCTTCAATTCCTGCATGCCAGTAATTGCCATCCATCGACCATGAGTTCTGTCACACCTGCCTGGTCTTCTTTCTATCTCCCTATTTACTTCATTACATATTGATTGACTTCTTGCATTTTACAAGTTCATAAATCACTTTCTTTTAAGAGGCTTCTTGGCTTTTGTGTGCAGATTGAGAGTCCTGGGAAAGATTGATACCTGAATCACCATAACAGAGACTCATCTTCCCTTCCCCAGCTCTGTATGCAAGAGTGCAGCATCAAAAGACAGCCTCCTTATGATAAAATGGATTTAAGGACAGTGAAAACACTTTATAAAAACTTGTTGTGCTGCCTGCCAGCCTTCCAGGATTTGATGGAGGCTCTAGCTTTGCATACATGGAAGTTTGAGACAATTTACCACCCAAAGAGCACTTAATATTAATTGAACAATGAGATGCCCATCTTGCTAATAACCATAGACATCATTCAGTAACTACAACTGCAGAATTCTTGTACAAAATAAAGCAAGATTTCCTGTTTTAAAGGATTCCTTTTATATTGCCAGTAGCTAAGAATACCTGAAAGGATGCCTTTAATTTCTTCTGCTGTTAAGTTTCTGATTGTGTAAATTTTAGGCACTGATATGTTGCTATTATTATATTTAAAGTGTTCTACTGTGCTCTCTGGCATGCACATTTTTGATTGTTTAATACTAACCTATCCATTTATTATAGTTTACAGATGCAAAGTGGTATATAAACTATGCAAGGCTATCATTTTTTCCTAATTTTAACAACTAAGTATTTTTTATTATAATGAATATTAACCACTTATCTGATATTTTAAATCCTCATTTATGGGTAGGTCTTAAAACATTCACTTCTTCCTATTTATAGACATAAACTGTTATATAAATATAGAAGGCCTAGTTTTCAATTGTCTATGTTTCCCATCAAGGGAAATTTGATCCTAATACAGACCAGTTATAGAGTGCTTTCTATGGAAAGGTCAAGGTAATTATACTATGGTAACACCCACTGTCCTTTTAAATAATAAGTCATCCAACTTTGAAAGATCGTAGTCCAATGTTAGAAACAAAAGATCATAGTTTAGGCAGTCTTTAACAGTTGATTTAACTTGTTATTCCTATCTGAATTAATTTCTGACATCCAGTTTAGTACATCAAAAGCAGAAAAGAAAGTAACTCTGCATTTGAGGATGCTTGCAATTAATAGAGTTGGGGTTTGAAACTCCATTCAGCCCTCCCATGTGAGAAGTAACTGACTGAAGGCACAGAACTTGGAGTAGAAATTCAGCAAAGGCATGAAAAGGGATCCCCTGTACTGTCTCTATGTTCATGATTGTAGCCCCTGCTTGTGCTTTCTCTGTGGGGATGAGGCAAGAGGAGGACAGAAAGATGTTCTGGGAATAGCTGCCACTTCCTAACCAAGTTTGCAAACAGCATTTATCAGAATAAGTGTGTCTTCTACGTCCGATTAGTAAGGTGACATCCACATTCACAGTGCTACTACAGAAAGTCAAATCAATGGTTTGATGTGATAAAGATAGCTGTGTTGGCTGTGGATCAATCAAGGCCTGCTGTCTATGTGAAGTTTTCTTGAGACAGTTTTAGTAAACACACAGCTCCAGAGAAATTCCCCTTAAAGCAGAATTAAAAAAAAAAAAAAAAGAAGTCTTCCAGTAAAACTAAGCATCAGTATTAATTGAAAGCCCAGTGCTAAGTTGTGTAGGGGGAGTCTTACACTCATCTTCTTCACAGCCTCAAAGATGCTGCTCTTGGCTCTGTACACAGGAGAAAGGATGAACACTTGTTATTGGTGCTATACAATAATGAGGGAGCATTAATATGTTACAGACTATAGCTTTTATTAAAAAACTATAGCATAAGTCATAATACATTAACTGAATGTGTCCAATTATTTATCTCAATTTCTTTAGGGCTATTTAGAATGTGACATTTAGACAAAAATGCAGGTTCTTATATTGATGAACTTACCAAAGTGAAATTAGCTGGCAATCATTGGTGCATCTTCTAGGAATTTTTCCCTATCCTACCATACACACTGCTTACTTCTCTTCTAATGTGTTTTCAGAACTCAAATTTTAGTGTTAATTAAAGTGAGGATGTAATTTTTAAAAATATAGTATCTACTGGGAAAAGCTCACAAATTACATTTCACAAGTCTTGATTTCTGTATCAATTTATTAGATGAATAAGAACTTTGAATGCTAGATCTTTTAAAGTCTGTCTAGGCAAGGATGCATAGTCCCAATCTCATGAAGCTTAGTGTTGGTTTATTTCTGGGAGAGAGGGGGACAAATAATGAAAATAAATAAAATCTGTTTTACACTTATCTACTATTTAAAATTAGCCATGATCCAAGAAAGCTCTACAAACTAAGCATATATATGAACAACTTTATTCTATTTTAATGTTTTTTAAGTTTTAAAAATTATTTTATTCATTTATGTGTAAGAGAAAAAGAGAGAGAGAGAGAGAGAGAGAGAGAGAGCGCTTTCCCGGGCCTCCAGCCATTGCAAATGAACTCCAGACCCATACACCACCCTATGAATCTGATTTATGTGGGTACTGGGGAATTGAACCTGGGTTCTTAGGCTTCAAAGACAAGCACCTTAACCAGTAAGCCTTCTCTCCAGTCCCTAATGTGTTATTTTTTAAAACCTGGAAAACTATATCTTTCTTCTTTTTTAATATTTAATTATTTATTTGAGAAAGGCAGATGCTAGAAAATAGATAGATGATAGATGGATAGATGATAGATACATATATAAATACATAGATAGATTATAGATAGATACAGAGTGACAGAAAGAGAGAGATAATGGGTGTGCTAAGGCCTTCAGCCACTGTGAATGAACTCCAGATGCACGTGCCACCTTGTGCACCTGCTTTACATGGGTCCTGGGGAATCAAACCTGGGTCCTTTGGCTTTGCAGGCAAATGCCTTAACTGCCAACCCATCTCTCCAGCCTCTGGAAAACCATATCTTTCTATTTTTCTTTAGCAAACAAAGAAAGATTTTATATAAGTAAACCAATGAATTACTTTTAGAGATGTTTAGGTTATCTGCATTACTGTATTCGTATTTGCAGCAATTACCAGCCCATGAGGTGGGAAGGATAAGGGGTCTTTGGAATGGTAATAAATGCTAAAGGAATTTGAAACTTTTGGCTGAGGGGAGCTTCTATGAAAGCCCTAGGGTGGCCACACATCTGAGGGGAACAATGAAGTGACAGAGGAGAGAATGCAGGAAATTTATTTGGCAACTTCACTGGAGGCAAGAATTGAGAGCTCTTTCCACCAGACTTTCTGCCTGCACAGGGACAGGGACAGGAAGTGAGCCGGAACCACTTGGACTGAAGTCCCTTGGTTTTGCCACCATTAGGGACCACCTGAGCCACACCCACCTGCTGCATTAGCTCAGATTGCCAGGGATACCCAGCTGCCCAGCTGGGAAGAATCGTGTGCTTAGTGTCTGTCTTTAAGGTGACAGCAAGGAGAGAGCATTATCTTCCTCGAAGTCATGTCAGCCAAGAACCTCAAAAGATTTGCTTGGCTGCAAGCACTAAATTGGATGGCATGTCCTTTAACAGCTCTTCCTTCTGCTCCTTTGCCCTGCACTATCCTCCCCTGACCTGTCCTCTCCTCTCTTCCCCTCCCCAGATCTCCTCTCTTTTTCCTTCCCCTCTTCCTATCCTCTGCTGTTTTATGTTAGCACCCTTAGTGATAACTTTAAAAGCGAGACAGCTGCATGCTGCCAGGAAGGTTGTTTCTTAACCCATGCCTCCCAAACCTGCTTGCATATCAAATTCTTAGGGGCACAGATAGTTTCCCAGATTTTACTGCCTTAGGACAATTACATGGCAAAAAGCAAGCAAAAGAACTGCAGGTAAACCTTCTAATAGCAGTAAGACTATTTCTCTTTGAACCATCCTCCCCCACCCCCCAGCAAAACTTCTGGAAAGATATCTGTTTTCACTATCCAGTCTCCTTCCCTCCTGCCTTGCAGATCTTTGGGAAGTGTAAATAAAGTCTCAGAAGCCAATCTTGATTTTCCCAGACAGCTTCATTATAACTCTGCAACCATGAATGAGTTCATTCAAACCTCTTTCTTTGGATTCTAAAATTATTGCTAAAATTCTTTTCTCTATTGTCTTTTCCTAAACAACCAAGTGCTCTGCAGACACAGTTCCCCCCTTTCCATTTCCCTGGGAACACCCATGTAAGGTACAAAGTCTTCTCTTAGGGATGGATCTAGGCAGGACCCTTACCAGTTTGGCCAAGTTTATTTTTTTTAATTTTTAAATTTTTATTTTTTCCCCTAGAATGCTGAAGCTTTCTCCCCTTTTCCTGTTGCTGAATGAACTTGAGCAGTACATCCACTCAGAAGAAGCAAAACTAATGCATTACCCCAGGATGTGCTCTTTCTCTCCTCCCTTTCTTCTGGGATACCTTCTGTTCCCCTTCCTCCTAACAACACATTTTAAATTTGGTTTCTTCTCTTTTTGAGGGCTCCAACCAATTGATCTTCTCTTTCCTTGGCACATTTAAACGTACTATGTAAAACACTAACTTTATAGTTATCTGCATTGTCTTCTTAATATATTTTGCTTATCTCCTAATTTTTTTCCCATGGCATGAGAGCTGTTGCTTGAATTTGCTACAGACAGCTAAGACATATTTATTAGCTCCTTGAAAAGGAAACCAACTGGGAAGCTTCAGGAAATCATTCAACATTGGGATTTATAGGGAACATTTCCTCACAACATCTTGGTTTCTTGCTGTGGGAAGTAATACCATTCTTAGTCAAAACTACAGTGCAATTTAGCCATATTGCTTGTCCAGTATATTTTTGAGAGACAAGTTTTAAGCAAGGCAGCCTTTCTGAGGGATTTATTTATGCAAACGTCTAAGGTAAATTTTCCAGCATGAGAACAGTTTTGTTGAGTTTACACTCTCTTTTCAAATTGGAAGGGACTTAGATAGCTGGACTTCCAAAAAAAAAAAAAAAAAAAAAAAGTTGTGGCCTTTTGTTACTGATGAATTCTGGACCAAAATCAACATATTGTAAATTCCCAGAGTTCTTTGATAACTAATTCACACAGTTATGAATAATTCTCTAAATCTTTCAAATAGTAGTGCCCTAGCCGGGAGTGGTGGTACATGCCTTTAATCCCAGCACTTGGGAGGCAGAGGTAGGAGGATTGCTGTGAGTTCGAGGCCACCCTGAGATTACATAGTAAACTCCATGTCAGCCTGGGCTAGAGTGAAACCTTGCCTTGGAAAAGAAAAAAAAACCAAAAAAAAGGAAAAAAAAATAGCAATGTCCTTTATTACATTGAAACTTTCCAGGTATCCCCATCTAAATATGGATAATGGCATATGGAGTACCTGTGGTGGTTTGAACGAAATGTCTCCCATAGCCTCGTGTTTTGAACACTAGGTATCCAGCTAGTGGCAACTGCAGAATTTTATAAGGCCTCTGGGAGGCAGAGCCTTGCTACAGTATGTGTATTACTTGGCACAGGCCTTTAGGTTTATTATTGTCGCCCAGTGGGTGTTCTGAGGAAGCTCATTCAAGCTACTTCCTTCCCCTTCTGTTGTGGTGATATGATACTCAGTTGTCTACTCACCATGCTTTTGCTGAACTTCTCCTTAAGAAAATAGCTGATATAAACTCTTTCCTCAAATAAGGTGCATCTGCTTCTTCCCAGCAATGAGAAAGTAACTGCCTAAGTGGCCATGGCTGCAAAGAAGGAGACCCACATTAGTGAGCTCTGGGTCTAGAGAGTTGGTATTATTTCCTGTCCTTTCCACATTGTATGCCATAATGCTTGCTGAGAGATGGAAGGTGGATGCAAAATAAACACGCAGAAACTCTACATTCTCTGTGTCATCTATTAAAACTGTAAAGCTTTTTCTATGGCAAGAGCTGAAACCTGTATTTCTAAATATGGACAATGAAACAAAGGGATATATTGAGAAATCTTTTATTAAGAACAGTGATCCTGAATTAATCAGAGATATTTTATTTTATTCACTAGACCACTAAGATAAAAAGTTGAATCAATGCATGTTAGAAAGGTTTTTAAGGGGCTGGAGGGATTGCTTAACAATTAAGGTGCTTGACTGAAAAGCCAAAGGACCCAGGTTTCATTCCCCATGACCCACATTAGCCAGATGCACAAGGGGGCGCACATGTCTGAAGTTTGCAATGGCTAGAGGCCCTGGCGTGCCCACTCTCTCTCTCTCTCTCTCTCTCTCCTTCTTTCTCTGTCAAATAAATAAATAAATAATATTAAAAATAAGAAAGGTTTTAAAGGACAAAGTATGGAAAAAAAATCAGACAATTTAACATCTGGCTGGGTGGCCATATTGGCTTTATCTACTGAGCATTTGAGAAAATTAGGATGTTGCTACAGATTAAGACTTCTAAATTACTACACAGAAAGGCTGTAGCTAAAATCAGACTCTAGGATAACACTGTTTAGAACATGGAGAACCAGATTTTTGGGCTGGGGAAAGGATTTTATGGTTTCTTATCCCACTGAATAATCAAAGGAGCTTTCCTCTCAGCCCTAGACATCATAGAAGTTTGGGAGTGAGTCTTCAGGATGGTTGTCTCTGGGGTGCATCATTAGTTGCTACTTTTTAAGTCAGCCACACAGTGGTTATTCCCACTTGGCAGGAATCACACGTTCAAATATTGCACACACCTACCCAGTACCTTCTCATCCTTTTCAGCAGCTACCCCTGAATGGAACCTGGCTGGCTTCTCAATCTCAACACTGGTTATTTATGTTCCTTATTTCTCCCAGCCAGAATGGGGGACTCTGTTATAGTCCCTCCTTGGATTTCTAGAAGTGATCCTGGATTTATTGAATTACTTGCATTTTTTTTCATTTCAAGGTCTTAAAAATTAATTATTTGAATAACTTTAATTTTATTTCTCAAAAATTCTCACTTGCTTACAAATATTTTCTAGTCAAGTAAAATGTATGCATTTTTATTATTAAATCTCCACTCTATATAGCTGTCCTAGCCATATAGTATGGACTCTTTTTTGATTTAATTTATTTTATTAGTTATGGACATACTTAGTATATCAGCAACACATGTTGGTACCATCCTTTCCCTCATCCCTGCCCCTTTTCCAAAGGGGTTTTCCTTGTTGGGGATGCAGATCAACCCCATGGGGAGTGTGGGTCATGCATTGTGGGAGCAGCAGTCTGTTATGGAGGAGAGGCAATGTATCTGTGCATAATGTCTCAACTTGTGGTTCTAACAGTCTTTCTGCCCCTCTTCCACAAAATTCCCTGAGCCATGTTGGGTGTTTTAAGTCTATTTCAGTGATAGACTCTTAGGAGCCTATGGATCTCTGCTTTGGTAGGTGTTGAGTGTTCTCAGTGTCTATATCTTTTACCTTTGTGCTAATTATAAAGTTCACAGAGAAAGCAGCACTTTTTTTTTTTTTTTTTTGGTTTTTCAAGGTAGGGTCTCACTCTATCCCACGCTGACCTTAAATTCACTATGGAGTCTCAGGGGGGCCTTGAAGTTGTGGCTATCCTCCTACCTCTGCCTCCTGAGTGCTGGGATTAAAGGCATGTGCCACCACACCCGGCCAAGGCAGCACTCTTGCTCATCTCCCCAATTCCTCTGTGGCTTCAGCTGGGACCAGGCTAAATGTGCATTGAATAAATGAATGATTAAGTGAATAGACTATTACTGAAATAAATCAATTTCTACAATTTTTTCAGTGTAAATAATAAAATGTGGACATTTTAAAGATCAAAGAGACAGTCCAGTGGAAAAGTTGAAAACGTATTGCCTGGGACTGAGTCTGACTCTGCCATATCCCAACTGTTAGGATGTTGGGAATTCTTAAATATTTCTTTGCCTCAGTGTCATTTTCTGTAAATAAGTGATAAGAATGATACCTACCTATGTGATGTTATGACTATGAAATAGGTCTTACTCATGGCAGAGGAGGCATATATTTGAGAAAATGTAAAAATACGAATGAGCCTGTTCTAGAACAACGTGAAGAAAGTTTACAGTTTCTTATGTTTGAGTACTTACATTCCTGATCTTGATGCTGTTTGGGAAGGCTGTATAACCTTTAAGAGATGGAGCCTTGAGATTTTGTGGCCGAGCCCCCACTTCTGATTCCCTCTCTGTTTTTTTATTCTGATCAAATGTGACCAGTTCTGTTTCTACTCCAGCCTTCCATGACTTAACCACCATGATAGACTGTACTCTGCGGAATCATAAGTCAAAATAAATTAAGTTTCTTCTGATCATGTACTTCTCCACAGAAAGGCGAAAGTAACTGACACTATATCCACACTTTAGACCTTTATTCACTAGAAAAAATGACCTTAACTCTAACAGGAACATGGCAAATGAGTGAAAACAGAGGGACAGTTCATTCTACAAACTCCTGAAACATGAAGGAGCATCTATGTCATTATTACAGAGCAAGATAATTGTTTTTATAGTTTCATACCATATATATATATATAATATGGGCATATTTAGTATGTAAACAACGCATGTTGGTACCATCCTTTCCCTCCCCCTGCCCCTTTTCTGAAGAGGCCTTCCTCATTGGGGATGCAGGTCAACAACATGGGGATTGTGTATCATGCATTATGGCTGGGCTGGGGGGAGGTGGCAAAGTCTCTGTACAAAATGTCCTAACTTGTGGCTCTAACAATCTTTCTGCCCCCTCTTCCACAAAATTCCCTCAGCCATGCTGGGAGCATTTGAAGTCTACTTTAGTGCTGGGCACTTAGGAGGCCATGGAGCTCTGGTTTGGTAGGTGTTGAGTGTCTTCAGTGTCTATCTCCATTCCCCTCATGCTGATATCAGATTCACTAAGAAAGCAGCACTCTTGCTCATTTCCCCAATTCCTCTGTGGTTTCAGCTGGGGCTGCGGTGGAGTGCATTGGGCCATTTATCTCCTCAGGTCCAGCTCCCATCTGAAAAAGAGAAGCAAATTCTCCCATGGAGAATGAACTCAGCACTGGTTAAATGGATAACCAATAATAATTTAGAGAGAATTAATGAGAGTATTAAATACTGATACAAACATCCTTAACATGTACAAAAAACTGTTCTAAAAAATACAAGATTCTAGGCCAGGTGTGGTGGCATATATCTTTAATCCCAGTTCTCAGGAGGCAGAGATAGGAGGATCGCTGTGAGTTCAAGGCCACCCTGAGACTACATAGCGAATTCCAGGTCAGCCTGGGGTAGAGTGAAACTCTACTTTGAAAAAAAAAAAAAAAGAAAGAAAGAAAGAAATACCCACAATTCTTATATTCTTAGTAATATATTGAAGTTTTATTGTTAAGTTTAATGATCCGAAGGATTTCTGTGGCTACCTTTCATCTTATAGAGTATAGAACTCCAAGAGGGGGCTGGAGAGATGGCTTAGCGGTTAAGTGCTTGCCTGTGAAGCCTAAGGACCCCGGTTCAGGGCTCAATTCCCCAGGACCCACATTAGCCAGATGCACAAGGGGGCGCACACGTCTGGAGTTCGTTTACAGAGGCTGGAAGCTCTGGCGTGCCCATTCTACCTCTCTCTATATATATCTGCCTCCTTCTCTCTGTCACTCTCAAATAAATAAATAAACAAACAAACAAAATTAAAAAAAAAAAGAACTCCAAGAGGACCATGGGCAATCAGTAGAGAACTCTCTAAGTCAAGAACACATTTAATCTACACACACATGGTTTTCTTCAGAGATGATACATTAAACATTTGGAGCATGAAGATAATTGGGGTTTCTAAGTGGGCAAGATTGTAGATTTAATAAAACACTATTGTTCTTAAAATATCCTTCAAATGTTCAATTGTTGAAATTATCAATAGGGGAGATTACAGACATGAAAACACATTTGCCATTTGGCCTGAGTGAACCCAGGCCTGTCTAGGCACAAGGTGCTCACTGTGACTCCACGAGGCTCATGAGTCATTTATAGTCTTGAATTAGCATCAGTACCTCTTTTGTACATACTCTTGGCCATAGGATGTTTTCTGCTAAACATGTTATCTAAGCTGTGACATGTTCAGTACCATTTTTGTCTATGCCCATTTTATGGTTGAGAAAATGGATGTTTGGGGACCTCACTAATTTTTTTCTGAGATCCATAGCTAATAGGTTGTTTAACTAGGATATGGAACTAGATCTGTCCCAGTCCTAGGGTTGTGTGCTCTGGACTACAATTAGGCTAACTGGGGAAGCTTAAATTTCTTGTAACACTAGCAATGTTTCCTAAGTTATGGGGCAAACATTGTTTTTTCTTACTACTTGTTTTAAGGTTTTAAAACTTTGTAGCAGCTCTTGATCATCCTAGTGTTAACTTAGACAAATTCCAAATAAAATCTCCATGCCCAAGCTAACAGTTTGCCACTTCTGAGAATGGCAAAACCAGAAATAGATGCTTCTGTGTTAAACTTGTTGAAGGACACCCATGGTATGGCTAACACAGAAATGCATAAAGCCCTGATATGGGCTTTTCTATTCATAGCTGGGATTGTCTGCTCCCCTTGCAAAAAGCAGAGATCCTGGAGTTAATGGCTGCTTGCAATTTCAGCTCAAGTCTTGTTATAAAGTTTACCTTTAAAGCTTCACAGTGGTACCAAGTCCAGGCTAAATTCGAAAGTAGCTGTGGGGGAGATGGCTTTAACATTTCCCCAGGGAAGTGGACTGGAAAATTGCTGGAGAATGAACTGTAGAGAACAATCTTGAATTGGTCTCTTGGGTTGGACATAATTACCTAATGGATTTTCCATCTCTCAAAAATTTAGGAAGAAAAAATTACCTTAAAAATAACAACAAAAATGTGAAACCCACAACTTCTTACATTTCTCTTCAACACTGTAAAGCCTCCTGTCAAGCTTTGGAAGGATGGTGTGTATTAGGTAAAGACCAGCAAGGGGAGGACATATGGATGAGAGATCAGACTGATGTGAATGCAACTTTACAGGATTGCGTCTGTGTTTTAAAATAAATAATTGATGAATGTTAAGATTCATCTCATTTCAAGATTGTTCTGGGTGTTACATGTACTAAATTTTAATGCACAGTGTAAGTTAATTAAAACTAGGAATTTTATTTTTTCCATAGAATCTGAAAATAGATGTTCAGTGGCTTCATCTGTTTGTGTACCAGGGCTTTCTGGTTAAAGTGGCCTACTATTTAATCAGTTTTTACCTACCACACCTACACTGATATCCACACTTTTGCTTGTATTTTTGGAAGAGTGGAAGATTTAACCTAGTTTCTCTCTCAGCACCTGATTCATTTGCTGATTTGATGTGGCTTATTATTATTACCCAGAGTGCCCCAGCTTGGCAAAGCATCTACTTGTTCTTTTACTTTATATTTTCATTATTGGCTCTGGGAATAAATACTCTCTAGTGGAAGGATTCAGCCTTAGTGGTCACAAATACAGCCAGTGGAAAAGGAAACTTGAGTGCTTGTATTATGTCTAGTTTGTATCACCTGAGGTGGGCCTAAAACTGCAGCCTATTGCTTTCCTGATGGGGAGAAGTAAGTCATTTGCAGGAGAAACTAAAACATGAGGAATAGAATGGCAAGAACTCTAAGGGATCATGCAGCATACTATAAAATTGGCACAAGGGAGACTTAATTCTGCCATGAGGGATCATATAATTGTTCATAAAAATAAGCTGTAGTGTTGACTGGGCCAAAAGAGGACTTTCTTCTTGGGCACAGCAATAAGAGTAGAAGCCCAGAGTGGAGACTGAAGTGCCCTAGAAGGAACTGTACACAATTTCAGTTAGGTGGAGCTTTGGTGGTGTGGAAGATGACTTGGGGAGAAAATTGGAGCTTATCTTGAAAAATGCTGGATGTCAAGAATGGCCCTTCAACTTACTCATTTGGTCATAGATCATTCTTGAGAATTTTGTTATCACTAAGGGAACCATGATTCCTGTGGACTTCTAGAGAGGCAGGCAGTGTGCATTTCAGATTGGAGGGTTATGGAGAGAGAGAGGACAAAAAAGAGAGATAGAGGAGAGAGAGAAAGAGAGAGAGAGACTACAGGAGCTGAAGAGTTAGGGTGAATGGTAAGAGTGGGGAACCCTATAGGATATGACCATGGGAACCAGAAATCAAGGGCTATTTCAAGAGAACCATCATTTAGTTAGTAATTTAGTGCAAGTGAAAGATGAGGGGTTAGATGGAAATTGGTTACATTAGGAGAAAGAGAAGCAAAAGTATGAATGAATGAACTATATGGGGAGGTATGCCTGTGTCTTGCTTTGGGAATTGTTGGGCCAAAAGTAGTCAGGCTGGCCAGACTATGTGTGCCTGTAGTTGTGTGTATGCGTGTTTGTCTGCCTATGTTTTGGTTGAAAGTTGCTGTACTGGAAGGAACCAGAGTGGCCAGGCTGTGTGTGTTTGTGTGCATGTGCATATCTGTGTACATGTCTATATGTGTATTCATGTGCATGAATGTGTGATTGGTGGGGTTTTAGGGCAGTAAGGGGAAAGTATAGTTATGTGTGTATATGCACACATTGCATGCACATGAGTGTTTATGCTTGGTTTGGGGTTTGGGGCCTGAAAGAGTCAGTCTCATCAGGCTGGAGTTTTTTCCAATCCCAATCTAATATTTTCTTATAGGTGTCACTTTAGGCAAGCTCTTTGGCCTCTCTGATCATGGTCTAAAGGTGTGAAATGCATCTTTAATTCTTAGATTCTTTACTCCAAATATTATTTCTTTAAAAAAAACAAAGGGTAGTGGTTCAAGTAGTTCTCAGAAAGTAAGAAATGGAAAGAACAGGAAATGTACATGGAAATCATTTGAAATTTGTTTCCTTCTGCATAAGACTTTAGACTCTTGACATTCAAAGCGGAAAACACAATTTAAATGAATGATAGGAAGGGATTTTAATTAGCTGGTGAAGAGACAGAAGATTCCTCAACACTCGAGATGTCAGTAATTTGGAGCAGCACCTACATCATCCATATCTGTAATTTAGGTTGCTTATAATGAGTCATACATGGAAAAACGTAAGAGGCGACACCAGGTGGACATTTAGCCTAAGCCACCAGCTTCCTGCTTGCTTTGCTGCATGACACACATGTCAAAGGAGACATCTGTCTAGGAGAGTTAGCAGAGATGGACTAAGTACTCAGGGCTGTGGATATTCAGAAAGGCTCAAAATCTGCCTCCACATCTACCAAGTTGTAAATAATTGCATCACGTCTAAGTTATGGGAAATGTTGGTTTGTAATGAATTAGAAAGGAACTTGACCTTCCTTTAACAAAAACAAACTGAAGGAGTAAACTTTCCTGAGTGCTCCAAGGTACCTAAAGGACCTCTCCAGATTTCAAAGGAAGTAACTCTCCATCTGCTTTCATGCCATCCTTCTGGTGGAGAGCAGAAGATGTAGTGGGATGCTCCTAAGATGGGACTGAAGTTTTCTCTCAATTCTTTCAAAGATGAGACAAGTTTACTTGCCAGGAACAGGATTCATTACACGTACCCTGAGCAGCTGTTGTTTCTGAGGCAGGAAGGTGAAGCTGAAAAGCCTTTGTGCAGCTGTTATACAGCAGTCTGAACTGCCATCCAATGAAACCTGTCAGTGGGACCCAGATTCCTAGGCAGAGGCAACCTTTAGCGACAAACTCTTCCCCTCCAGTCCTTTTCTTTCATCATTTGTTTGTTTGTTTATATGTTTGCTTCCCGTTAGAAATACTCAAGATCTGGCAATTTGGAAATGATGTGTGTTCATGCTCAAATGTAGTGTGTGTGTGTATGTGTGTGTGTTGTGCACTTTAGGGGTATTCGTTTGTGTGCTGGAACTCAGACTCCTATTAGTCTCTCAGGAGTCACATTTAAATATATATGTATATTTGACCCAGGGCTCTAAAAAGTTTTCCCTGAAGAACAAAGGAAGAACAAAAGTCCTTATCAGCTTTCTTATTTGGTTATAAAAGTGATAAAGCATGAAATTGAAACAGATGGCATAAAAATAGCTATTCTTATTTCCTCTAGTTGAATTTTGCTGACAGTTTCTTTCAGATCTTTTAAACTCCCTCTTCTGGTAGTTCTTTAAGGGGCCTCAAGGTTCAGAAGTAAAGGCACCTGTGTAGTAAGCCTTCACAGGGGTTATAGGAGCTGGGCCATGATCTAGTTGGGACCAACAACCTAGACCAAGGGGTCTAGTCTATGTATTTATAATAAATAGATCATAAAGTTAATATGGTATGTGCTCCCTTGTCTTTCTTAAAGTTGACATGGTGCATGGACTCCCCCCTCCCCCACTGGCTGTCCCTGTGTATGCTGTAGCATCTCTCTAAAAAGTTAAAGTGGACTTTATAAGATCCTTTAATGGAAAGTTGAGATGGTTTTGAGTATTACAAGCTGACTGCGTATGCAAACACATGGGATGTAAGATACATGGCAAAATAATTTAAGTAGTGGGTATCCTATTCACTTTTTGTTTGAATGGCTGGAGGAACTGTTATATCATTGTGGGTAATGTGGTGATAGTTTATTATAGGGCAGAGTTACTGAAAAAGTAGTATCATTATTCATATTTTAAAATGCTGTGACAATGAAGTACTTTGGAGGAGTGTTATTCCCATAAATCATCCCAAATCCTTGTTCTCAGGGGATTTTTGAAAATATACTGTTTTCTGAGGCAAAATGATTTCAATTTCTTCATGGGAGGAATTTTAGAATGTAAAGAGGATTTCACCTAGAAAAAAGCTACTTTCAGTGTTCACATCATTAAGTAGGAAAGGTAGGAGGAATACTTCCAAATTAAGATGTTTGAAAGCAGCCACTCCAACATGGCACTTCAGAGCCCTGGATGATTCAGTGTGTGACTAATGTGAATTCTCTGTGGATTGATGAATTAACCCAGACTTCTCTCTCTTGGTGGTGAAGCAATAGTGGTGGGGTTTAGAAGGGCCTCATAGAGTTTATTGTGCTCAAGAGTAAAAAGAAAACAAAAAAGAATTTTTAAACCAATGCTTTGACTTTACCTTAATTTCACTTTTTTTCCTTTAAGTTGACTTATAGTTGTGGAATTTATGTCCTGAAATCTTACTACATGGTTTTTCTGCACAGGTCAGAATAGAGGAAGATTACAGACACCAACTGAACCCAGTTCAATATAGCATTTACTCTGAAGGCCTTATCTTGTTGCTTCTTGATCACTGTGCTGTGCCACCCCAAGGGAAGCTATGTAACTTGCATATCAATACTTGATTGCTAAAGTATTAGTTTTAGTATCAGAATAAAGCACAACCAAGAGTTGCCAAGTCCCATGAACTCCTGATACTAGTTTAATGATGAGGTCTGTTAGCAATTTTTTTTAAATTAAGGATTCTCCAAAATCATGCCTTCTAATTATATAATCTTATTTAGTCTTATTTCCCTGCCTTCAAGATTTTCTTGTTCCTGCATTGTTTCTTTTTAATACATATTCATGCTTTCTTTTAAAATACTTAAGTCACTAGAAGAATAAGTAGACTCATAAATAATTTTGATTCCACATGACCTAAAACATATACAAAAAGGCACCTGTATTAGATTATCCTTTGCTTTCCACAGTGGCATATAAAAAATGGGAGAGTAAGATCCTCCAATAAGTAAATCAAATTGAGAATTCTGATGACTAGGTCATGACTTTGAAACCACCTTCAGCTGTTCTTGATGGGTAAGGACAACTCAGATGACTTTCTTTCTTAAATATTTATTTATTTGTAAGAGAGAGGAGTATGGGCATACCAGGGCTTCCTACTATTGTAAACAAACTTCAGATACCTGTGCCTCTTTGGGCATCTGGCTTTATGTAAGTATTGGGGAAGGCTGTCAGACTTTGTAAGCAAGTGCCTTTAATGACTAAGCCAACTCTCCAGCCCCCAGATGATATTCATAGCCTTCAGATTTCTTCATCTTTCCTTTCCTATAAGTATCTGTCTTTCCAGAAGTAGTGCTAAGATATTTTGAGAACCATGTAAGAAGCGCTAGTACACACCCAGCTTTCCCAAGTTCGAAGGCCTGACCTGAAATATTGATCTCATTCTGTCTAATAAGGAAACAGCTCACAATTGTAGTATGACTTCCTAAACTTTTATAAGATATTTACCAGGGCATTTTGGTCATTATTTTTGGAACACAAAAGAATAACATACATTCCTCTGGCACATCCAGAATGTCATGCAGATAGATAAGTTTTTTTGCTAGATCTTCATGAAATGAGACTTTGAAATGTTTTCAATAATTTCAACAATGATAATTGAAATAGGTTTTATTTGGATAATTGGAACAGAATTTAGTAATGTCTACTTGAGGTCAGACCATATAAATTCAGGGTTAAGAAACATCCCTAAGGAAAAATAGGGGCTACATTGCCCATTTGCCAGAATCTTCAGTACCTGACCAAGTAACCATGGTTGGAAAGACTTCTGAAGGATGATTATTATTTCTGTCACACAAATAAATGAAAGGTTAACAGAACAGAGAATCAAAGGCATTCACTAGGTTCACAATGGCTACCAGAATTCTCTAGGTATTCTTCCTTGGCCCCCGCCCCCTAGGATCACACTTTCCTTTTCTTGCCTTACTCCTTTTCATTTTGTAGCTGACTACTGCACTTTATGCCACATTGTATATACTGGTGAACTGAAGATTGATCGCATACAGGTGGGAGTCCTTCACAACTTTGTCCCCACTGTTCACAGCAAAATTCTGAGAAATGATCATTCAGAGGCTTGGGGATCTGTGTTAATCTTCCAACGTTCAGAGTGCTCACAGTTCTACTGCTTCTGTCCATCGTTTTTCCCAATTCATTTAACCACAAGATTTGTATGTCAGTCTGGAATGGCATGGATAGGGATTGCCCTTATGCCACCATCAGCAATTGTGACTAGGCAATGGTATCTCAACAGAGAGATTATATCATCAGTGATGTGGATGCAATAATCATATCTCTGCCTTATAAAGATCTTGAGGGTTTGTGGCGACTGTTCTTGCCTCTGGAATTTCCTTTGTGACTGACAATGGCATTAATGTGAAGATTGGATCTTCTCAGCAAAATTTCAGTTAGCATAAACTTTTGCATGGTAAATGCGGTAATGCATATGGTTATAGATGCATGCATAGATTTAACATTTAATTACAAGTGTTTAATAATGAACAAATAATGAAATATCCCTCCAGTTTATCATTTGTCATTTATCAAATCCCACCTTGTATTGTTTGTAAACTTTCTCATCTCTTCTCTCTCCTTTCTCCCACTTTCATTTCTCTTCCTCTATTTTGTCTTTCCTTCCTTCCCTTCCTATATCCTTCCTTCTTTATATCTCTCCTTACATGTTCATTAACTTGCATTTCTAGGATCTCTATGAGCCAGAATCCACATTTTTAGGTAACAAAAAATTAACATATACTCAGTTGCATCTAATCTTAAAGCACCATACAAGAAAGTGTTCAGAGAAGTGTCACAAAGTAGCTTTTTGTTACCTTCATTTCACAGATTTAGGGAATGAGTTACACTGTAATTAAGAATTGACACATGGGCCTGGTTTATGTTTGAGTTCTCAGCTAGTCACCACCAAATTTGCACCATCATTTTTACTTTCTTATGCTTTTTGGGCACCTCAGGTATGAATTATTTTCACTTCAGCCAATTTTAGGCAGGAGGAGCAAATAAGAGGAACTAGAATGCCATGACGATTTCCACATCTCAGGACAAACCAAGGAACAGTCACACAATAGTGAAGTGACTTCTGTTTGTGTCCAGGGTAGTTTGAGACTGAAATTTGGAGCCATGTTTCCTTATACCCTTTTCAGGAGAGCCAGGTTTACAGCCTTGATTGCCACATATGAAAGCAGAATATAAGTGGTTATGCATGGCCTAAAAAGTGGTTAGATTGTAGAAACCAATCCTGAGTTGTTTTAAGGACATTAAATCATCTATGTCCCTGGCCCTAAGAGCAAACTATGCATTTAGAGGCCGGAGAACCAGTAATTCAGAATGAGCACTGTGGTATACCATACACTTAATGCGGGGGGAATCCAAGTTGCTATGACAACAGAAATACTTTCATTTTCTCCCTTTTCAAGCATAAACCCAGGAAGCTTGAATATTGCTTAAGCTTGCACTTTGTGTTTATCTTTTGTGACCTTGTGCTACAGACAAGGAAGGAGTGCAGTGATTATGCTGTGAAGTCTCTTACTCCGGGCACCATGCACACACCCTGGTGATTTCACGTGATTGTCACCAGGCCACTTTGATATCTTTTCTAAAAGGCAGTCATGGAGAGACAACAGTCAAGTCTTTGTCCTGTTCTCATTCCAAAATTAGTACACGGTCATTTCAGTTTGTATTTGAAAAGTAAATCTCCCCTCGCTAGGAGAACACTGAGTTACAGATACCCTGTGCCCCAACTTCAGATTTCAAGAATTTACATTTGTGGGACATGTCCTGGAACTTAGGAAAGAGAGGAAGAAAAGGAAGGGAAAGGAAGCCGAGAAGGTATGAAGGTAAGAGAAGGGAGGTAGGGAAAATAGAGGAGATGAGAAAGAACAACAAAGAAAGGAAGGAAGAAAAAAGACACAGAGGAAGATTAGTTACTAAGCCAAGTGTCTAGAAATCAACACAGGCTTCCTGGAACACCCTGTAAGTTCAGAGGGACCAATATGAGTCTACCTTTTATTAATATTTTTAAACTTTATTTATTTATTTATTTATTTATTTATTTATTTATTTATTTATTTATTTGACAGGGACAAAGAGGGTGAGAGAGAATGGGCATGCCAGGGCCTCCAGGAACTGCAAATGAACTCTAGACACATGCACCCCTTATGTATCTGGCTAACGTGGGTCCTGGGGCATCGAACCTGGATCTTTTGGCTTTACAGACAAGTGCCTTAACCACTAAGCAGCTCTACCTTTTACTAATTTTTTTTGAGTCCTGAAATTGTACAGATGTGAAAGACAGAAAGTAAACTCCCTGCCTTCTGCTTAACTAAGTGGTCTTGTTAAGGACTGTAGAAAGAAGTAAAGGACTCATGTGCCCCATACTTGTATAGATCCTCTCTGTCCTCTATGCTTCATCTTCCCCACTCTCAGTGCTCTGGAGTGCAAGTGTTCTCCCAGCCCTGTGTCAGGATCTGCAGATGAATGGTGCCTAGGTCAGAGCTCCTTTTATGTCATCAGAGTTCCAGTGTCGGGAGACAGTTGAGCAAGACAGAAACTATCATGAGAGAGCAAGGGGTCACCAAAGTTTCAGGAGTTGAGGAAGACTCTAAGGGTGAATGCCTTAGGAAATTTTTAGGGATGCTACCTTGTTGCTGTAACACCACAAAGGGGAAAGTAGAAAGCTAGCTCTCTGGGTTCACTTTTAAAAAGGCATTCATGAGGAGTCTATCCTTGGGGATTCTAGTTCAGCATGTGTATTTGGGGTAGTACATGCATTCAAACCATAACATGGAGTACTAAAGGCAAAGGCTCCGGGCTTCTTTTGCCCTCTCTTCTTTCTTCCTCTCCTTTTCCCATCATCATTTCTTTCTGTTACATGAGCTAAGCCTTAGCATTCAGCCCAGCTATAATTATGGCTTCAATAACTACTTTTTATTATTAAATGTGAAACACAATTTGTAATATTTTCCTCTAGTCTTTAACTTCCAAGAGGCTTATGTTCTAAATGCCTCTTAAAAGAATGCCTTGTAGTTTTTATTTAAGTAAAATGATCATAAATAAGCTGCATTTATTTTTCAAATTCATTGGAGTGGTTCTCTGAACAATTTATGCTGTTTATTTCATTCTCTACTTTGAGAACCTGGCCTTGCTATGAAATATGATGTCCAAATCCCCTTGAAACCATGAAAGAATATTTTCTCCTCAGTTTGGTCAGGAGCTAAAAAGTGTCTTTTGGAACACAATATTATTTATTCCATGTTTGACACATGTAACTTCTCCCTGACAAAATGTCATTAGGAAGGCATACTGAGCTATGTGGTTTTGGTTTTAGGTATTAGTCACCTTTTACCACTGTCTGTGACAGAAAAATTAAGTGTAATCTATGTGCTTTCATTCCTTTATTAGCTCTAGTAGATATACAAGGGAACATAGTACAAAGTCCAGCCTTGGAGAATGTGTGTCAGTTTCTGCTCCAGCAGCTCCAGACCCTAAGTCTGGAGTGGTACGGCAGAAGAAGCCCCACCCCCAGTGCAGTTGAAAGCCATCTGCATGGGGTGACAGATACTGTTTTCCCAGACTTGCCTCATTTCTTCTTCTGTTCTGCAGAGTGTATTGAATATTTGTAGGGACTGTGATTACTTATCAGAAGTTTTATGGAAATGCCATCTGAAATTTAGCTCTGTCATTGTGGTACTTTTCTTTGATTTCTCCAAATAACGTTCATTCTCTGTGATCCATGCTCCATAATTCTAGTTAACTCTAGTGTCTCACCCGTAGAGTCACATTCCATAAGCAAACAGCCCATTAGCATGTGTCTATGTGCTGTCCTGTACTGATGTAAATCTTCTGGAGGAACTTTGGACTTAGCCACTGCTCCCATCTGCTGTGGAAGGGCATGGAAGGCTGCCTGCCTAATTCCACTTCACGTGCCACTCAGCTACAGCTCCTGAAATTCTCACTGCCAACTTCTGTACCGACCCATTTGTGGGAAACATCAACTGGAAAAGAAACAAATTTGGCACTGAGAGCTCATCACATTGTTCATTAAGACAGAAAATTATAGAACAGAAAGCAAATTCTTATGCCCTTGTATGTACTTGCATTTCTCAATGATGTAAAGTGTAGAGACTGCTAATTATGGACACATTCTTTCCTGGTCTTAAAGAATTTCTCAGTACATTTGGAAATTAGTTCTAATTAGTTAACATTAAGCATAAGAGAATGATGGATACATTTGCATTGGGTACACGGATAAAGAAGCCGGGTAGTACCCCCTGCATGTGGGAAGGGACACAGATATTGACATAAATTCCTTGGGCTCAGACCAACAGCTTAGAGATAATCCCATTTAGAAAGTAACAGATGCAAAGCTTGTATGTAAGGTGGCTGTGAAAGTGATCTCAAAGAATTAGCTCTCCCCATTAAACCTTTAGCCACATGTCTGAGTTTTATGTCTTTTTGGAAAGGTGTGGAAGTATAAAACAGAAGTAAATAAGTACAAGTGAAATGAGCACCTCATTAGAAGATGTTGCTTACAAGTTTTTTTACTTGCATAGAGTATTTTGTTCACCAAACATAAAATCCTAAATGACACAATTCTGTGAAAATCCTTTATAGAGCCACATAAGGCTGTGTACTTTGCTGGGTAACATACACAAAAATTATTAGGATCTCTTGTGAGGAGTGAAGACTGGCTCTTCAGATTGTTTGCAGCTAATTAAGTTCCCGAACACTGAGGTGTTCTTCCTTGACTGTGGACTTCGGATGTGATAGGTTTTTGGAGTATAAGGAAAGTTAGTATTTGCCCTATTCTTCCCCTTTATAAGAAACAGAACCTACTAATAAGCTCAGAGAATAAAGAATTAACTGAGACAAACAACTGCCTCAACTATCTTTACTAGTATTTCTTTAAATGATCTCATCACTCTCTCTGTCTGTTGCTCTCAAATAAATAAATAAAAATAAACAAAAACAAATTTAAATGATCTCATCAATTTCAGCATCATAGGTAGCTGTGTCTATTTCAAATATGGGGAAACCAATACACAGAAGGTAGAGAGCTTGTCCAGGGGATCACCAAAAGAGGCAGAAGTGAGTTTTAGCCATATCTTTCTGGTGCTAAGGACCATGCTCTAGCACAAGTTAGGGCTGTTTGGCTTCTTGGTGATGAAGAGAATACCCTAGCACCTAGAACCTTAACTCTTCTAAATTGTTGATTTCTTATTCATTACAAGGCTCGCCACCAAGGGCCTTACTTCTCATAAACAGTGGACTTCTCATACATTATAAGCCTTGGTTTGGATGGATTTGAATATTTATGCCACTTTCAAGAGATTGGCATAGAAATATGATCCTTAACCTTTTAAGAATAAAATTTATTTTCTTTAAGGAAATAATTTCAATATCCCTCTTTTTTATGGAAGAGCTGGCTGTTTGCATAGATTCCAATTGAACTTTCTCAAATGCATCACTAACTTAATTTTAATCTCTGATCCGTCTGCATTTATTTCTTTTCCATTCTGATGATGAGTATGCAATTATGGTTACCCTGATTAATGCTTTACATATTTCCCCAGGCATTCAGGGAGAATTGACTAAATATGTTATTCTTGCCTTCAAAAAACTTCTGATTGGCATTTATAGACATGCACAAAATATACCCCTTAGCGAGCAGTGTTTCAACTTACAATTTTTCTTCCTTTTAAGGAAAATGGGAGTAGAAAAAAGAAGAGTAGTTTTTGTGGGAGATTTTGACTATACTAAAGCAAGATTATGGTTTGAAGCCATTACATTTCCATTTCCATTTTATTCTGTGCAGGGAGAATTTATAAACGAATGTATTCAGGTGTTTTAACCATGATGAGCTACAAAGAAATGCTGAATCAGCTGTTTCCTCCCCCTTTGTCTCACAGAAAAAAAAAAATCACCGTATCTTAAATTGCCTTGGGTCAGAAAACTGTTGTTGAATTATTCAACAGATTGAGCTGGTAGAATTAGAGTATTCATTAGAGTGAAGGTCAAAAGTTAAGTTAAAAACATTACCTTATAGTTATGATACGACTTGCAATGTTGACAGATTTCAGAAAGGTCTCAGAGCTGAGAGATATGTGGTCTTAATGAGCTACAAGCAGTCTTGTCTGGCCATTCAGAACCCAGGTGCTCAGAAGTGCCCTGAGTTGTAATTGTGTAGCTATCTTTTGAGAACTGCAGTGTGTAAGGATACCCACTGTCTCTTCCTACAAAAAGAGTGAAGGTTATCTTACTGACTTGTGTCTATGGTTTTATTAACATTTCACGGAAAAGTAAGCCTGTTATACCTAATTTGAACAGACAGACTTTTGTTTTTTATTTATTTATTTTCTTGTAAAGCTTGGGCTTGAAGTCATATGATGGAAATTACATTAAAAGCATTTTTGTTAGAAATTATAGCAAAAGAAAGGATGATCACAAGATCGTGCATATCTAGAATGCCAAGCAGTTTTGAGGAACATGATGTCTACCCACCATTCTCAATTACTTTTATATGGAGAGCACTCAACATTTTAGAAAAGAGTTTTCTGAACAAGATCCTGAAACTTCCATTCTTTTGACTTTAGTCTAGCCTCTATAATGCATGTCCCTTCCCACTTGGTAACTTACCAGTAATGGAAGTAATGGAAGTATCCCATGCTGCCCCCAGTAATTACCTCCCAAACTCATCCTCTTACAGTGTGTTGAGGTGCACTTTATGTAAGGGATATTGTTACGAGTTTGGACACTTCAGAGATACTTGATGGTGAAACCACTGGGGAATGATATTCACTTCTGACTGGCTGTGGCCCTTGTTCTTCCCCTTAAGGCTTTTTCTTCCCAAGTTAGTAATAACTTGATGATCTGAACACTTTCTGCTTTGAAGCTACCAGAAGGAGTGAGTTTTTCGACAGCATTTGCCAAATACAGCTACTTCCATTTTCTTTTTGTTTGTGAAAAATTTTGTTTTCTGAGCTTCAAGTATATTTTCCTGCCATGGTTTTTCTCCCACTTCACTAGCCACCCTTCCTCATTTCTTTTTGTAACTCTCACACTGATGGCTAAGTATTGAGAGAATTCAAAGGTTGTAATTGGGTTCTCTTATCTCTTTATTGCTTCCAGTTTTATGATATAGTTTTTCATTTTATGTACCTTCTTGATTCTTGAGATTATATATCCACCTACACTCCTTCTTAGATAGATAAGGGGCATCATTTGGAACGGTGGATAATGAGAATTAATTTTCTCCCTCCTCAGTTAAAAAGCCTACTTTTATCCCACTCTCTCCAGCACTTGTAAATGATCATCCTACCAGTTTCTAAGCTCAGATATCTAAGAGTCGTCCTGGGTTCCCTCCTCTCTCATTCTTTATACCCAACCATTAGAACACCTATCCTTGTCGACCTTAACAATATACCCTGAACTGGACTGCTTCTTACCATTTTTATTTTCCACCCTTGCTGTATCTGTACCCTGTCATGTATGCTTCTAGCCCTGCCTCCCATGGCCATCCTGCACGCTGAGTTACACACATTGACTCTGACCTGGAACCTTCACGTGGATTCAGATGGATGGAGATCAGTTAATTTTATTATTATCATTATTATTGGTTTTTCAAGGTAGAGTCTCACTCTAGCCCAGGATGACCTGAAATTCACTGTGCAGTCTCAGGGTAGCCTTGAACTCATGGAGATCCTCCTATCTCTGCCTCCTGAGTGCATGGATTAAAGGTGTGTTCTACCATGCCCGGCGAGACGAGTTTAAGTTTTAATCATCAAGGTATCCTTAGGACTCCTCTCAAGTTCTCATTCTATTGCTGTCCACTAAGATCCTGGGACTTGTTGCCATTCCGTGTACCCTAAACCTCCCACATGCTCCTTCATATACCTGTCTCTGGCAGTCAGATGGTACCTATTCCTCAGGTTGTCCTGCTGCTGCTTCTAGCCTCATTTACATCTTGACTCCCTCCCTCAAAAAAAAAAAAATCTTAACTAAGCTACCCTCCTCTTCCTCTTTCAGCATGATCTAATCTCATAGCAACCCTGTCTGTTTCACTGTCATGACACCGCCTGCCTTTACAGCACATTTAGTGCTTGAAATGGTCTGTGTTCATATTCTGCTGTCTCCCACCATAACAGCTCAGGTCTTTGAGGTACAGCATCTGTCTGTCCAGATCACTGTTGTAACCCCTCCCCCACTGTGCAGAGTTGTGATTGACACATGGTAGCTGTTCAATAAATACTGGTTAACTGACTGGCATTTAGCACTGTGCATTTCCCTCTTCATTTCTCTGCCTCTTTGATTTATCTTTTGAAGAAAGAAGTAACAAACTCCCTTGATAGGCTGTGCTCATGAAATTGGGTTTGCCCCATTCATCTGATGAAATCATGCTGCCAGATCCCATAAATCTTTTTAATGTACTTTGGCTTTTCCTGTCTTTCCTCTAGGTTCCCACTTTGGAAGTGGATTTATTTTATGCTGCAAAACTGTTGTTCCATTTTTTAACCTTTGTGTGACACTTTTGGAAGAAGACTGTATTGATTCCTTTTACTTCTCATTTGGGTGGGATATGGCTTTCTATAGGAGTCTATCTGCTTCCTACAGTAAGAATCTAGACCAACTCTCCCATCAGTTCTTGTGCTCTGCCTTAGTCCTCTGGGAAAGCAGAAGCAAGGAACTCCTAAATTATGCATTAAAGAGCTCCCTAGTTTTGAGGTTGTTCTACAGTCCTGCACACGTCAGTTGTAGAGGCAACAATGGGAAGAAGCAAAGAGAATCCAGGGAGTTACATGTTCATGGAAACTTACTTGTATGGGAGTATCCCCTTGTTGGAGATCTTTAATCAGGGTACACATATATCACAGAAGTCTAAATGGAGGTAACACCAATTTTTTGTTTAAAAGTTTTCTATTTCAGCATGAATGTTGCACACCTGTGCACAATTGAACTACCTTTAAGTTCCTCAAATGTCTATTGCAATTTGTGAATTACTGAGTAGTGGTGATGATGGGGAATTGTGAGATGGGGTGTTTAGGGAGAGGAATGAGACATATACCATTAAGAAGTTCTTAGTGCATAATATATGAAAATAACCAACATAAAGGATTTGGACCACAACAAAAAGAGAAGCAAAATGAAGTGAGTGATGGTGGGGGGGGGAATCACATCCTGATCAGCTGGGGGATGAGAGAGAACGAGAAAAGAAGTCTTTAAGGGAGAAGGACTACTTGAAGAGGACAACTGGGGCAACAAGCCCCACATGGCTGAAATGTCAGTGAAAGGGATCTTCGTGTTTTTCACTATCTCATAAACAACAATAAAACCCTGCCAGGGAAACCTGCTATATGTTGGGAAAACATACAAAGTGTTCATAGCAAGGCTACCATCCAGCTGACAGATGGAGATCTGGCCACGAGCCTTGCCTAGCGTTTTGTCTGTTAACAGAGAAACTAGAAGATGCCCACCACATAAGCCTGGAAGGCCAAATTTTTCAGGCACATTTTTCTAGATCACATTGCAGCTTTTGGTGTAGCTGGCCCTTTCCCTTGCCACTGCTTACATCATAATTCTCTTTAGTTCCTCTATATTTAAATAAATCAAACTTTATGCTTGAGAAGGCTACTTGTGAAATCTTGAGTTTGGTGTGCCAGTTATTTATTTTGTGAAACTACATACCCCTGCATTCATCTCACATATTTTATACTAGTGTTTTGTTTATACAGAACTAGTATCTTCTGCTTCTAAAATGTTTCTAGCTTTTGGGGGAGAAATAAATTTAATTCCTCAATATCTTTGTAGTAGCCCTATTAAGTTGTTTCCCTTCATCTCCTTCCTTCCTCCTGTTGTCCCCACCCCTTCCATATGTTGCACAATTTGAACCTGAAGGGATTGTGGCGGACATAATAGAAAAAGATCTTGGGTATTTTAAGATTTGAAGTGCAGTGAAAGGAAATTACTGACAACTGAATCGCCATTTAATGGAAGATGGTGATATTGATCTGGTAATGCTTCCTGTGGTGCTAGTTGTAATAACTGTATAATATCACACACTTTATCAAAATAATTTAAAAGCCAGCAAATGAAGTTGTTATGGAGCCTCTGACTAGAATGAAATGAAAGCCAAAGTGTCAAGAAAGTAGTGAGCGAAGAGCAGAAAGGCCTGTGAGCTACATAAGACCAGGAACCTCTGTGGTCAGAACAGATTTTTGAGGACTGAGGTCATGTCTATATGGGGCTCTGAGTCTCTGGACACTGCTGTTTCATAGAAAATATAAACCAATGTTCCTACCCCTGATTTGCTTTAAGTATTGCTATAACATTATATCTGTGAGGTGATGTAAATCAACATGTAAGCTTGTTTTATTTGTAGGATAGGATTATGAGAACATTTCTGGCATAATAAAGTGACTATACGAGGGTCTGTTTTCAGGAGGCACAAGCTTTGTGGAGATCTCAACACATTATAGCCTACAATAAAATGTTCAGTGTTACCAAGTTTTAATGAAAATTATGGTATCTTTTGGCCTTCTTATTAAATCAAGCCTCAGTATTTCTATTTTTGTTTTTCATTATTTTGCTGTTTATACTCACATCAGCATTCTTGGACATCAAAATGCTTGAGTATTCCCATTTCCTTCAGTGGACTTTCTTCATTGATTCTTTGCATGCACAATCTAGAATATAACTCAAGAGAAATATTTGAGAAAAATAAAGGAGAGACATCTCTTTTATTTGGAAAATAAGCAAATTTTCATTACTGAAATAGCATCATAAAGTACTATGAAACTTGATTTGGTCTTCAATTAAAATATAATTCTTAGAGCTGGAGAGTTGGGTCAGTAGTTAAGGCATTTGCCTGCAAAACCTAAAGACCCAAATCCTATTCCCCAGTACTACCCCATCAGAAAATCCAGATCTACAGTGGGAATATGCATCTGCAGTTCATTTGCAGTGGCTCTAGTACCTGGTGAGCTCAGTCTCTCCTTGTCTGTCCTTCTTATCTTGATCTTTCTCTGCTTGCAAATAAATATTTTCAAATAATTATAATTACTTTGGAGAAGCATCATCTTTGATCTGAGTGATAAAAGGGGGTTTCTAAGAAATTCAAAATCACAAATAGATTTCAAATGTTATGTTTATGCTTAGAGACCAGATTTTTGAACACTTTAGAAGCACTAATTTTCTTGGACATTTCAGATTTACTCTTTAGTCTCATCTTCTAAAAATGTAATTTCATTAAAGCATTATTAAATAATAACTATATGAACATGAAGACCTTTTCACAGGTTTTAGAGGTTTTAGATTAGTATGTGTGTGTGTGTGTGTGTGTGTGTGTGTGTGTGTGGTGATGTGTGGTGTGTGCACATGTGTGTGCAGATGTGCCTCAAGTATATGTATGCAGAGTTCAGAGGAGATCATTGGGTACCCTTTGTGCATTTCCTAACAAGGACATCTCTCTCTCAACCTGGACCTACTGTTGGCAAGCCCCAGAGATTCTTCTGTATCTGTCCTTTTACAGTCTAGAGTTACAGCTGTGTATGGCCATACCTCACTGTTTATGTGTGCTTGAGGGAGTTAAAGTTGGTAGTTTCTGGCTTGAGAGGTCTTCATGCTTAAGCAACAAGTGCTCTTAACCACTGAGTTCTCTCCCTGGCCCAGAAGCTGATGCTTATAAACAATCCTTTATAGGAATTTTAGGAGGCATGTCTAAAATAAGGACCCATTTTTGTGCATGTGTCATGGTGACATCTGACGTTTTGTTGCACTAAGGTTTTAGAGCAGCCTGGATTAACATGGTAATACCAACTGACAGCTCTGTAGAATATTCACTGAACTCTCAACTCTTGGCTTCTACTGTTCTCCATCCCAAATTGAAATCAGAGACTTCCTAGCCCTGCGACTCCCCATTAGGATGTTCAGCTTCAGGCCAAGCCACATACTCTTATCTCAGGCTGGACTAGGCTCCTGTAGTTGCTAAGATTTCTATTTTCCTTTCTCCCTAGCAATCCACCCCTGTTGCCAGAGTAATTTTTGTCTTTTAGCCACTCTCACCTCCCTCATCATATGACCCTCTGGTGTCTAGATTTCCAATGCTGTTATAATTAGCTTCAGTCTGTTTTCAGCTATATTTGTCTTTAGGTGCCAAGAGGGCTTCCTCATCCCAAGCTCCAGTGATTGGCAAGTGTCCCATGCTTATTCTTTCTCATCATGTCAGTTGTGACCCCTCCTCTCAGCCAATCTTGGGTCCATAATCTTATGTTCCATTATTCCTAAACCTACCCTCCATTGTCTACCTTGATTTTTCTTTCATAATGTCCTCAAGCCTGTTTTTCTTCCTCATCACTGAGGACCACTTTAAGTCTCTCCAACTGATTAAACATGTAACTCCTAATCTATAGCATTTGTGCTGTATGAATTAAGAACTATCCCAACTTTATTTTTATGACAATGACTTAATTTTAAAATTCATGTTTATTTATGTTTATTGATCTAACATTTTCATTTGAGATATTCTCATTTTTTTTCAGCAGCTTTCCAAGGCTATGAAATGAAGGAGTTTGATTAGGCACCCCATTTTATCATGAGACCAATAGAACCACTGGCCTGCTTAGGGCGCAATGAGTATGGGTATAGAATAGGGTGCTTGTTGGATGCTTTGACTTTGGTAACTTTTATATTTTCCCATGTCACATTATGGCAGTAGTAACTACCTGTTAGGACAAACATATTTGTATGGATAAAGTTCCATTTCTAATGGAAACTTTCCTTTACCTTAAAAAAAATTATTTGCAAGCAGAGAGAGATAGAAGAGAGACATACAAAAAGACACACAGAGAGAAAGAGACAGACAGACAGAGAGAGAGAGAGAAGGAAAAAGAAAAAAAGGAAAGAAAGAAGAAAGAAAGAAAGAAAGAAAGAAAGAAAGAAAGAAAGAAAGAAAGAAAAAAGCAAGGTCATGCCAGGGCCTCCAACCATAGCAAATGAACTGTAGATGTGTGTGCCACTGTGCATCTGTCTTTTTTTTTTTTTTAGTACAGTAGCTATAATTATTTATTTATTTTTTTTATTTATGTTACATTTAATTATTTTTTTCTTTATTAATTAGTTCAGCAAATACAGTCAGTTTGGTACCATTATTAGGCTCATCCGTGCCCTCCCCCCTCCCTTTGGCCCCTCCTTGTTGATGTATATGGGTCATGAATTGTGGAGTTAGCCCACAGTTATGGGCATCTGTCTTTATGTGGGTACTGGTGAGTTGAACCCAGGTTATTAGTCTTTGCAGGCAAGTGCCTTAATCACTGGGAAATCTCTCCAGCTTCTCTAATGGACACTTTCTTAACTCACCCTCTTATTTCTAGTTTATATATATATACATATAATCATGTGGTTTTATTTACTTTTTATTTTTTATTAGTTATGTACACAGTGTATATAGTCATGTTGGTACCATCGTTAGCCTCCTCTCTGCCCTCCCCCCTCCACAGTGATCCTCCTTTTAGGGGAATATGGGTTGTGTGTTGTGGAGTTAGCCATCAGTTATGAGTAGGAGGCAATGTCTCTGTGCATAATGACCCAATATATAGCTCTTACATTCTTTCTACCCCCTCTCCTGCAAATATTCCTGAGCCACGTTGGATTAATTTTAGGTCTGCTTCAGTGATGAGGTCTTGGGAGCCTCTGTGTCTCTGGATATTTGGTTTTGTGTGAGTTAAGTGTTCTCTGTGTCTATCTCCTTCACCCTTGTGCTTGTACCAGGTTCACCAAGGAAGCAGCACTCTTGCTCATTTCTCAATTACTCTTACTGTTAGCTGGGGCCCTTTTGAGGTGTGATGGGCTGGTTCTCTAATTAGGATCTGCATCTATCTGAAAAAGAGAAGCAAAATCTCCAATGGAGAGTAAAGTTAGAGCCAGATAAATGGGCTAACCATTTTTTTTGTTTTTGTTTTTAGAGAGAGAGAATATAATAGGTGTAGGCCCTCTTGTAGCCTATGATTGGTGGGAGCTTGATAATGGAGAGTGGCCTTGTTTTTGGATATGGTTCTGACTTGATTCCCAGCTCCAGCTATGGGTTCCATTACACTGAGCAGATCAGTTAGCCAAATCAAGAGCAGTTGGTTACCCACCATGGCTGTGTGCCACTATTACACTAGTGTGAGCATCACGCCAGCTTGTTGCTGCTGAGTAGCTTAGACCACGAGTTGCTTCGACAGATGTTGGTCATTTCCCCCAGTTGCTCATGTAGCACCTTCTGGCACTAGATGAGATAACTGTCTAGGACTGACTCTTCCAGGTTCCAGCCATGTGTCTCCATGTTCTGTACCATCAGCATATGGTGTTTTAAGCAGTACTGTCTTACCACTAACATTTGGTGGGTCACCAAGTACTCTGACAGAGTCTTCTTTTGGGAAACCTTGTAGGTCTCTCTGATCAACAGCTCATTGTGGACGTGAGCCACATGCTTGTACTGGGAATAACAAGTCATGGCCAAAGAATAGAAGGAAGAAAAAGATAGGTAATATGGAAGGGATAGAGAGAAGAGAGAGAGAGAGAAACAGGAGAAGATTAAGGTCAGTCTTCATCGTACCATCTCGAGGGCCTTCTGATTCAGGTGTTCCCTCTAAGGGCCAGACCTGATTTTATTTTGAAAATTTCATTCATGTATATACTGTATATTATATTTTTATTTATTTATTTGCAAGAAGATAGAGAGGAGGAGGAGGAGAAGAAAGAGAGAGGGGGTAAGAAAGGGTCTCTAGCTGCTGAAAATGAACTCCAGACACATGTGTCACTTTGTGTATCTGGCTTTACATGGGTACTGGGGAACCAAACCTGGGTCAGACAAGTGCCTTAATTGCTGAGCAAGCTCTCCAGCCCATACACTATAGCTTCATCATGTTCACTCCCACACCACCCTCTTAGCTCCCTCCCAATCCTTATGACCCCTTTCTTCTCCCTAACTAGTCCCCATCCCTCTTTCATGTGTGTTTTTTTTTTTTATAAGCCACTGAGTTTAATTAGGTTTTCTTGTTTGGCCATTGTTGGAGGAGTTTTTTTTTTATTTTATTTATTTTTCTGTAGCTAGAGCAGAGGTGATTTACTAGTGTTTACATCACTGAATAAAAATAACTCTTCATCTACCAGCAACCATTAAATTCTAGTAGCTCCTCTAGGAGGGATGCCTCCACATGAGCCCTTCTGTCACACATTATGGAGAGGTGAGCCTGGTCTTGTACAAGTTTTGTGCAAACAACCCCAACTGTTATGTGTTCACAACTGTCATCACCTGGAAACTGCATTTCACACCATTCTACTCCATTGTGTAGCTTTTATCTTCTTCCTATCCACTCTTTTAAAGTATTCCCCTGGCCTTGGAAAAGGTGATATATATGTACTGTTTAGGGGTGAGCACTCAACAGTCACTATTCTCAGCACTGTGATGATAACTCACCCTCATGTTTGGATGGACATCCCCATCTTGAAGCAATCCAATGTATTAACCCACTAGTTGCTTTATGTGGTCACTCATACTTTGATGTCTGTCATTGCTCATAACTCTTGAGTTTCTTCTTAATACTAGTTGTACTGGTAGTTGCTGCACATATATGGAAAAAAAGTATATGCTAGGACAAAAAATAGTTTCCAGAAATTTTATGATAAAGTATATCAAGACATTGCTGTAAGTAGTATGTCCATGTTATTACTTTATGTAAAAGATTTCCTATCCAGCAATCATAAGCACTGGACCCTGTGCACTGTTACTGCCAGACAGAGCTGAAATCCCAATGAATAGAAACATGTTGGCCAGCTGGGGAGATTAGGACTGGGAAGAGGGCCTGGCTCTTCTTAAATGATTAGTGAGTGTGGCTTTTCACTTTTATGTTAAAATTACATTCCTAAGAGATGATATATTGCCCCAGTAAACTTATGATTAATTAACAATATTAGATTAGAGAGTATTTATTAGAGATATCTCATTAGGATTTTATCCCCACAGAAAAATTGTTGAAAATGCCATGAAGAATTTTAACTTTATTATAAAAATTACGGGCTGGAGAGATGGCTTAGCAGTTAAGGTATTTGCCTGCAAAGCCAAAGGACCCAAGTTTGATTCTGCAGGACCCATGTTAGTTAACCAGAAGCACAAAGGGGCATGAGCATCTGGAGTTCATTTGCAGTAGCTGGAAGCCCTGGTGCACCCATTGAGACTATGACTTACACTTCCTTCTCTTACATTTAAACACACAGAAAGACAATGAAATAAAGAGAATGTTTTATTCTCTCTCTCTCTCTCTCTCTCTCTCTCTGTGTGTGTGTGTGCGTGTGTGTGTGTGTCATAACTAAGGTTGAAGTGATTTATTAGTCTCACACTGACCAGTAGTATGTGGAGATGTGAAGTGAGTCCTTTATGAATTGGAGCCATGAAATCACCCTTCTTTCTCTAGTGAATTCATTTCTCAAAGAAAATGTGTTATTTTAGCAAAAATAAGGATTTGAACTGATCTTTTCTCTACTGATGCTGTGTAGCATCCTAGGCGTTTGTTGGCAAAGGGCATTAGTGCTTAGTGCTATGGCTTCTGCCTAAGGAATGGTAACATTGGACATTTGCTCAGTACAAATCCAAGCTATAAGCTGAGATCTTCCTTGGTCAGCCTTGGCTTTGCCTCACATAGATGATGTAATCAAAGCCCATGCACGTAGCAGATAGGAAAATTTAGGATTTGATAACAAATAATAGATTAGAAAGTAACCTTTGAGTGATATCTCATTGACATTTTCTCCTTATAGAAAAATGCTAACTATAGGAAGGATAAGATGTAGTGGTTCGGAATAAGACTTTTGTTTTGTTTTGATTTTGTTTTTGTTCTTTCAAGGTAGCATTTTGCTCTAACCCAAGCTGACCTGGGATTCATTATGTAGCCTCAGGCTGGCCTTGAACTCACAGCAATCCTCCTAATTCTGCCTCCTGAGTGCTGGGATTAAAGGTATGTGCCACCACACCCAGCTTTTTTTATGCTCAAAGGAATCAGTTTTCTGCACATGGAAAGTATCACTGAGTACCGTGGCAGTAACTGATTAGTGGGAGTGAGGTCAAGCCTCTAGAGTTCTCTTTGAATGTACCTGTTACCTTTCTTCAGGCCATGCTTATTCCCTCCTGCATCATCATAGCAGTCCTCAAACATGCATTTCCCTGTCTGCTACTGCCATGAGCAAGACCTTCCTGAGTCCCAAATGTAATCATGGTCCTGTTTTCTTGAACCTGCTTTGGACGTCTTGGCTACTCACACTCTTGAGATGTCCAGTGTCTTCAATTTTGCTCTCAGGGAGGTTTCTGTGAAGCTGTATTCAATCCATCTCCTTAGTGACCTCTTCATCAGCCCTTCCCTCATGGACACGCTCACCCTTTCCACTTTATTCTTCTCAGTCAACTACTGCCATTCCTGAAGTGTCATGCAGCCTTGCCTCATAGCCATCCATCTTTGTACATGACTCCTGCATCAATACTGCTGTTCCTTGTCCTAATGTTTCATTTTTATTTGCTCTAGAAACCTCATTTCAGTGTAAGAACATAACATGACTTCATAATTCAATGAATTACTTTAATGTGTTAAATACCTACATGTAAATATGCTTATTAATACCAGTTATAATAGTTGAGGTAATGTGCTTCAAGAAATTGAGATATCTAACAATAAGGGAATGGTCTAATAAATATCACATAATATTCCATTTCTCTGACATGCAGGTAATGGGAACCAGGGTCTTACTCATGCTAGGTAAACATTCTACTACTAGGCTATATCACCAACCCAATAGGTTTGCATTTTCACTAACTTTTGGTAACAAAAAGGACTACCTAAAATATCATATTATATGAATTTGAAGAATATGAAACACAAGCATCCATGTGCATTCTCATTTATATGTTTTTTTTGTTTTTTTTTTTGTTTTTTTTTTTTGTCTGTGACTCTGTTTAGTAGGTAGGGGAAAAGGAGATCACTAAACATCACTAAGAGGATATATTTTAAAACTAATAAATAGTCTTTGGGTGATGAATTACAGGTGGTTTCTATTTTTTCTTTTCACTATGTATTATATTTTGCATGTTTTTACATGCATGGGAATATTTCATAATTACAAAAACCATTTTAATTAAACACATGCAAATGAGTTCAAATATCAGCCTGCCTGGGAAGTCTTCCAGAAACACCCCTGCTGACTTCATGCTTGTCTTCGGCACATCAGCCTGTTTGTTCTTAGCTTCTGTTTTGATTCTGGGACCCTGAGTTCTCATCACCCACTTAAGCATCTCTCCTCAGTTCCATAAGGTTTTATTCTTAAGGACAGACGTGGACATTACATGACCTTTACTGACAGCCTAGTAAGTGACCAACTTATGACTGCTTAATCAAAAGGAACTAGTCAATAAAACACAAAACAAGCATAGTTTTGGGAATTAGGCAACATCCTACTTACTCATTGGTCCCCTGTGTTACAATATTAGTCTTTGGGAGCACTGAAATCTTAATGTTCTCATATTTAAGGACCTTATCTCCATCTTTGAAGCTGTGAAACTTTGTCTCTTCTCTAAAGTCGCTTTCAAGTGTGTCAGCTCTATGAAGCCCTTAGTGCTCTCTTAGGTTGATCTGTAGGTTTTAACGCTCTGTGTCAGAACTCATGGTCACCTGTCCTGGTATTAGTGATTATTGTCTGATGGTTGCATTAAAAGAATTTAAGCATTTTAACTGTGTACAAATACGTGCAAACACAATATTCTACATCCTCAGTATGCACAGATTGTCATTTGTCAGATAAAACTTAACACTAAGCATGATACTCATAGGAAGCATAACATCTTGCTCAGATGAGTCCTTGGCAGTGCTTGGTGGTGGTGCTTGCATAGCTTGTGCTCTGAAAATGATTGTGTACCTGCATTCACATTTCTAATTTCCGATTTTCTTCACTTGGACTTTTCCTGACCAACAATGTAAAATCTTCTGTGCCTCATAACTTTGTAACTCTGATGCCAGTTATGTTTTATTTTATTCTGTAGTCATTAGCACCCTCAGATATATTAAAAACTACAAAGTTTAATTTACAGCCTGATTAACTTTCATGTGATAAGACTTTGAAGTAAGCATCCTCATTGTGTAGATGAGAAAACTGAAGTTCAAGGAATTAAATGGTTTCTTCAGTTACCTAACAAGTAATGTGCTGGTCTGGTGGAGGAGCTTTTTCCTTGGGCTGAGCTCAGTGCTTTCTGCAGCACAGCATAGTTCTTTCAATGCCTGAGCCACCTTCCTCCATCCTGGTGCTGTTGCCCCAGAGCAGATCATACATGAACCATTTTATTTCCATTAAAACGAAGCATATATGAAACCTGCTCAGCAGTGACAGGCTTTGCTCACAAGTTGGAAGGCACTTGGGGGTTTCACTTGACATGTAGGTTGGAGCATTAAAATATTCATCAGTCAGATTTTTGACACCAAACTTCAACCTTGAGAATCAAACCTTAAGTCATTTCCTGAGACCCCTTAGGTGTTGTAATAGTCACACAAGCCTAATTCTATCAGGACATGGGCACTGTGAAACCTCCTATATTCTTTACTGATTAGTTTCATGGTTTTGAGCTGATTCTTTTTAACTAGTAGCTCTGCAACTGCCCAAAACCTTGGATACAGTTTCTTTGCAGCTTTTACAACCAATGCTGGCCTATTCACTTGAATAGGCTTCTGGTTTCACCTGCGATTCAGAAGTAACTGAGCAATACCATTCCCTTCCCCTCCCCAGTGGGTTTGAAATACTGCATTTTATGTTTTTGAGAAGTATTTGTTAAAGTGAACTGTGCATAAAATATTAAATACACAAAATTAATGTGATACTTGATTCATTCAAGAATGCATACATGTGCTTATTTCCTTATTTCAGAGTCTCTATGCAAATACACCCTCACATATTTGAACCAGACCTACACCTCATCCTCTAGTTCCTTAACTATGAGATGACAAGGTGTCTCTTTGTTGATTCATTGCAGAACCACTAAGAAGGTGACAGCCAATGACACTATCATCTTAGGGACATTGACATCAAAACCAGGAGTTTTTATCTAGTTTGTTGTTTGATGCTCATGGGTCACAGGTAATAGAATTTTATATTAGGAAATGACATATCAGGTTTGATTTTCATGATTCCTTTATGGAAATTGTAGTGAGCAGAACCATGGGAGGACAGTGTTTATCATCAGTGGTTATCTTGGGGACACAAACTGAACATGTGCAGAAGAGTTGAAGTTTCATGATGAAGACCAAAGACAGATAGATAGCTTCCCTTGGTAATAGGGGAGGATTGAGAGTGTACGGAGTGTCAAAGACAGTCATGCAAACTCTGCTTATGATCTGCATGCATGCTGCCAAGATGAGAAGTTCTGAAAACAGATGCCATCTCTGTATTTTTACTTACATACACATTATATGCACAATTTTTACTAAGGACAAACTGTTTTTTATTAATGATATTATTTTCTCTATGTTTGGGGGGGGGCACTCATGCATGCAAGTGTATGTACCTGTGTGTGGTCAAAGAGAAACCGCAAGTGTTATTGCACAAGAACACTGTTAAACTTTTCTTATTCTTTGAGATGGGGGTCTTATATTGGCCTGAAGTCCACCAATTAGGATACATGGCTGACCAGTGAGCTTCAAGGATGCACCTTTCCCTGTCTTCCCAGTGCTAGGATTACATGCACATGGTATCGTACCCAAAATTTATGTGGGTTCTGAGGATTGAATTCAGATCTTCAGGCTTCCAAGACCTTACCAGCTGTGCCATCTCCCTAGACTGGTATTGTTTTTATTGAGATAATTTATTGGACATCTGTTTAGTCTTTCTATAGTGTTAGTAAGCTGAATAAGCGGCACCAGTTCATAAGTATGTGGAAATGACATTTAGGGCAGAAGTAATGCGCATTAGAGTCTTGTCAAGTACTATGCTTGGTCTGTCCACAGAATCATGCCAATCTTGCTGCTCCAAAGAAAAAAAGTCATTTGAGGAGTGCACTCCAATGGCTCTTTGATCACCTGTGTAGCATCTGGGGACATAGAGTTAGGAATTTTCTGTTTTTATGAAATAATATGTCTCAGCCAAATTTGAATTCATCCCCTTTACATTCATGGAAAAACAATGATCTTGGCAGAAGAATCTTGTATCTGGCCCTTTTGTACAGGGTTCTTGTTTTGACTCATACAAAGAGGCATTCATATGTTTTGAATTCAGTACAAAAATAAAGAAATTGCTTCTTTAGTTATTTAAGCATTGTTATGTGTGCGCTGAGTTGAGCTGCATTGAGTTGAGTTGAGTTGAAGCAGCACAAGGTGGAAGTGGTAATGAGGGATATTTGGAGGACTTGTCTGTTTTGTTTTCCAGAATGTTCCATCTTGCTTTTCCATCTTTCCTCACATGGGTGGGGCAGGTATGGGATAAATAGCATGGCATAAATCCTACAAACCAAAGCTAATGCTTTTCCCAAGCTGAGAGTGCTGGCAGAAGCTGATGCCTGAGGACATCAGACATCCCCTGACTCCTGGAGACCAAGAGTCTTCCCTACTCAGTAAGCCTGGGGCTGTGGATCAAACACGGTTCCTAATGGGAAACTCTCTCCAGTTTTGGCAGGGAGAATACACATTGCTGGGGATGGTTTTGTCATTCTAGCAGCTGATTTATTGCAGAAATTCCGTATTCAGTGTCTGTAGATTGAAATCTTCAAGGTTCAAGTCTTTTTTATTGACTTCCAGGCAGACAATCAGTGTGCCAGGGTCTTTGATTATTCTAAATTTCATATCACCAAAGCCTGGATCATCTAGCAATGAGTAATGGATATGATTGCTGAGTTCCTGCAAATAGCTTTCACAGCCTTCTTATATACACACAGGGAATTCACTCCATTTGTTCACTCAGTCTTTTATGTAACCACGAAATAGTAACTGAGTGGAATGGATTGTGTTATTCAAATACAGAATGTGTTTTTGGTGTTGCTGTTTTCCTGAATGGCCATACTTGAATTAGCAATGATCTTTGATAACTAGTTCATTTAGAAAAGCGTCACATTTCCCTTGTTTTAATAATACATAACATACTTAGGATATGGTTATGGGCACTTTGCTGTAGCGATAGCATGCAGGATAGAATCTTAGCTTTTGCCAGTCATCTTTTGGTTATATACTAAGAGCTCATTTGCCTTTTGCTATTAGAGCCTGTGACAGCTGCTAGGGAAAAGCCACTTCTGACAGCTGCCCCTGCACTAGGGATGTAGCCTGAAGTATTCGTTAAATCAACTGTGGATTCAAGTTGGCTCACTCCTCCTTCTTGTGCTAAAGACAATGCATGAAGAATTCTGATTACAGCTCAAATTTTCCACACTAAGCAGTTACCTTTTGAGTGTGATCTGTAAATAGATATTACTTGCAAACCTTCAATTTTGGTCCTCCACCACCCAGAATAGTGACTGGGTACCAAAGAAAAGTGCTTTCCCTGATGCAGAAACACATTAAACAGCGGATTCCTAGCAGGGAGACTAAAATAGGTTTCCTATTGTTCAAATGGGTGTCTTAAGTGCTTTGCAGGTGTATCTTAGAGAATGGAGGTATTTATTTTTAATGAGAAGAACTGAAGAATAAAAACAGTCACAGCCTGGGAGAATTGCAGATCAAAGCTTTCTTCATTATAAAACAAATGAAGGCCTTCATTCTAGAAGCTAGAAAATTCATTAATTTTTAATAGAGGAATATGCTATAATTGGTAATTTAATTCTTTTGAGAGAAGGTCATTTATGCAGTGTTTAAAAACCTACATACTTCGATGGTTTGGAGTACAAGCCTGCTGTGATAGCTAAGGCATTAAGTGTACAGTGTGGTGAAAAAAAAACTTGTTCACAAGCACCAAGAGTCTTTCATAACTGTTCTGTTCCAATTGGCACATGGTATAATATTTTGTGCTTTGCTCATATTTTGTTCTTCCTTTGGAGCTGTGTTTCTTATCTTGCTGTTCAAATCAGGAACACCATTGACAATAGAGTTGTGTACAGAAATCATAAGCCAACCCCAGACCTTTCAGCATCTCTTCTATAATTTTTATGGGTGGGTAAGTATCCTCTCACCCCTGCACATTATGGCCTATGGCTTCTCTCACTCACCAAACAGAAGCCATGATATTTATTGAAGAACAATTTCCACACTCCACATGTTTCCATGAGAAAAGTGCCACAGGTCCTCAGGGTTAGTTCTTTTAGAGAGCATTTCTGCTATAAATTGACAGTATTGGAATTTCACAGAATTGGAGGCAGTGGCATTTGTTAACATGACCTATGTGATGAACTGTTTCACAGGTGCAGAACAATTGCAAGGCAGATGTGTTTTGTACGATACAGGTATATGCAGAGAGTTCACTTATAAAAAAAGAATCGCTGCTGATACCAGTGTAACTTTTGAGAAATAAGCAGAACTAATATTTTTTAAATGTTGGGTCATGGTCATTAACAGATGATTGGGTAGAGAAAAAATAATCTGTAGATACAATATAAACCTATTCAGCTTTTCCTATAAAGGAAATTCTGCAAAAGTGAGCACATAGACGAAGTTTAGATATACTATGCTAGTTAAACGAGCCAGTACCTGAAAGCCAAGTCTAGCATAAATCTAAAATACTGAATACAGAATCAAAGCAAAATGGTGGTCATCAGCAAAGTGAGGAAATGGAGAAAGGAGTTACTAATCAAAGCATAAAGCTAAGAGAGATGGATCTCCCGTACTGTTTTGATTTCCCAACAAGGGAAGTCCATCTGTTTTTTTTTTGTTTGTTTGTTTTTGTTTTTGTTTTTAGCATTTTGCAGATATGGAAGATAGCTCACGGTGGTGAAGAAGTACCCACAGAGCCACCAACGACCACTCAGCTTTCACATTTGCACTTTGACTCTCCTGGCCTTTAACTCTGAGTGTTGTCTGTGCAATTCCTTCTGAAACAAGAAACATATTAAGAAATGGATGCAGGTACACTATTTTTTCACATGCCCATGCTCACCAAACTTTGAATACCTGTATTATGAATCTACATATAGTGTATTTGTGTGTCATGCTTGCTTCCCTCCTGCTCTGCTCCCCTTCAGAGCTGCATGAAGTCAAGGATGTTGTATAAACTTAAATAACCTAACACCTTCCAGAATTCTGCCATATGCCTTATGAGCATTGAAGAAATGTTGCTAGAAAAAGTATCATAAATAACTTATTTACATTTTCATCTTTAAGACTTGCTGCACTGCAATCAGCTCTGTGATAATGGGCAGCTAATATATCCTGGAAAAAAAAGAAGTTTCTCTTGTCACTGTTTCCCTTTCTGGTCTTTGAGAATTTTCTATGAACTCAGCTGCAAAACTTTGGGGGCCCAAATAATAATCTGTTATGTGTTTTGTACCCTGCTTTGGGCTTCGCCATCAGCTTGGGGTCAGAGGGCTCCATAGGACCTTAATGTGGGGGGTGCAGAGCTGTGAAAACAATCACACATGTCCCTTTTGTGGTTGATCCAAAGCATGTGTTTTCTCAATTATCTCCTTGGTGGTTTTATTCACACATGTTGAGTGGAAGCTTATAAACAGTTTTCAAAGAGTTAATTCCGTGGTTAGAATAATTCTCATGCTTGAATAAGTTGAGATGATCAGTTTTGCTTGTCTCTAACCTGTTTCTTAGTTACATTATATTTCCAGATGCTAATATATTCAGTGATTTTCTCAACATTTTGAAATAGAATCAAGGGCATCTTAGATTTAATATGTCCAAAATGGATTTTCATTTTTTTTTCTTCACACACCTTTCTTTTTCTATAGATCTTTTTCTAAATTTATTTTCATTTGAGAGAAAGAGTGGGGAGAGAGAGAGAGAGAGAGAGAGAGAGAGAGAGAGAGAGAATGGGAACCCCAGGGCATCAAGCCACTGCAAATGAACTCCAGATGCACACACCACCTGATGCATCTGGCTTATGTGGGTACTGGAGAATAGAACCTGGGTCCTTAGGCTTTAAAGTCATGTGCCTCAACCCCTTAGCCATCTCTCCAGCCCCACACCTTCTTTTTCTACAATTTACACAACTTCCCTCAATAAGGGTCAGCTACATCACTTTTATAATTTAAAAATCTCTCACCTTCCTATGTGTGTGTGTGTGTGTGTGTCCCTTATCCAATGCTGTGGCCCTATCTCTAGGATAGTTCCAGATTCTGACCACATTTCATTGATACTGACTTTTTCAAGATTATCATTCTCTTTCTCTTGCTTTAGAAAACACCTCCTAGATCCCTTATCTGTCTCCTAGATTATGAGTATCTTTGATATGGTCTATTTGCAATACATCAGCTCAATCATATTGTGAAACATTTTTCCTATCTCACCTCTGCTGCATACACTAATGACTTTCTAGTTAACCTAAGTAACATTTGCAAATATGCTTGTAACTGGTCTCATTTTTCCCTCTCACTTCATTTTCATCCTTATCCATTCCTTGATTCTTGCTGCTTTTCCCTTTCTTGTTTCTGGGGTATGTTCTAGGCCTGCTCCCACCTGATAACCTTCACCTTGGCTATGTCTACCCTCATGTTTTTTTTTTTTTTTCTTCCCATAGATCCCTCCCTTTTCTGATCTCTATATATCTCTTCTGTTCTGTATTCTTTTTCTCTACTGTGCTTTGCATCTGCTGGACTTCACATATTTTTACTATTATCATCGTTTCTTTTCAGTCCTCTTCACCTAAAACACAGATGGCCTCAGGGACCATGATTATTTTCTGACTTTTGTCTGATCCTGTATCACTAGTTCCTTAATATTGTGTGTCCCATATTAAGCTATTAGCATGTTGAATGAATGGATGTTTTCAGAAAAATTCTACCTTTTCATGGCCCAAAGGTTATGTTTTATATACTTTTAATATTTAATAAGAGAAAATTCATGCTCACCAGCAGGATTAATAGATTGAATTTATAGGGCTTTATTTAGCTGCACAGCAGATATCTTATCACACTGATGCTACATTTCTAGCCATGGATAACTGCTGGCTTGGAGGGTGTCACTAATACATATATATCTATATCTATCTATCTATCTATCTATCTATCATCTGTTTATCTATCCATCTATCTATCTATCTATTTATCTATCGGTTTACTCTGAATCCTGTTAAATGACGGCGTCTTTCTTTCTGTGTAGGTAATTCCTTTTGCACAGTGAGTGCCTTGTGCTTGTATTCATGAAGTCAGCTTCAGCTGTAGAGTACACAGTGGGATGAAGTCATTATAGTTTAAAACTTCTATGGAGACTTCAAGAGTACTTAATACATAGTCCTCAGCAATGTGCTTTCAGGTTGGGAAAAGAAATATTAGGTAATTAGAAATCTAATCACAAAAAGGAACCCAGACTATTTTTCTTAATTGGACAGAATTATACTCTGTGCCTCCTCTCTCTGGACAAAGATATTTGGTCCAAATTTGCTCATGTTCTGGCAACCAGAAGTAATTTCTGCTCCCAGGTCTGACCTGCATAGAAAACCCCCAATCTACACTGACCTCCTAACATGGAGGATTTCAGAACTGCCATGGGTTCTGAAGATCAGTTTCTTTCCCAGAGGATGCTGCAAACGTGCAGAAACATTTGCAACTTCTCCAAATTGGTGGTGTCTTTCCTGCCCTGAGTAGTTAGTTACATAGTCTCCTCCCTATTCTGTTAAGCCTTTCCCTCACTTTACTCTGGCATTCTCTGCCTGTACTTTAGAACTGTGTCTAGGAAAGAGAAAACAATTGAGTATCTACACATTTTTTCAAAAGACAGCAATATCAGTGCTTGCTTTTATATTTTAGAGGTATTTTCCATGACAAAATATTATTTTTGTAATGATATATGTGTATAATAGCATATAAAAATTTGGTCAATGATCAATACAAGGCCAAATTTAACCATAGATGTGAAATCCTAACAAGTATATCAAGCGTATCTATTAACAGATATTGATAGGCAGTTACTAAGAGCCTGTTGGTTTAATATATTCTTAAATTAGTGAGAAAGAGAAAAGTAATTTTTATAATATGCTAAGTGTGTATATTTAGCCTAAGTCTGTGACTATGTAAAGCCTGAGTTCATCATTATGATTCTCAGGCAAAGAAGGTGTCAGGTTATGTTTTAATGGATCCAGATGTCCAGAACTATATTTCCCTTCAGATTTAAATGTTCCTCCAGCAGTACTTTCAAAGCTACAACTGGTGCACATGACCATGAGATGGTAAGTGAGGTGAGGCAGCTGCTTTTGTCTGTGAGGAAACTTAATTCTTGTGGAACATGCTTTCCGCCTTCCAGAAAATTACCATATGGAGTTTTAAAACATGTAATACAGGATGCCACCATGTTTACTAAGCAAATTGGGTTTATGTCCCTGAATATATCTGCATGACAATGTATAAAATATTTAAAATAGGATGCATGTAGCAAACTCTGCACACCTAAAATGACACTTTTATTTAAAAGGGGACTTTGCCTCAATATATATATATATTTTATTTTCCATCCATTTTTCCCACACATTTTCTTTATATCTGAATAAAATTCCATTGTATATATTGCCAAAGTGTACACCTCATTTTCATTCCAGCCACAAGTTGATGGGCATCTAGGTTGATTCCATTTCCTAGCTATAGAACAGATCAGCAATGAACATGGATGTGCAAGTGTCTCTGTTGTAGAGAGTAGAGTTCTTTGGATATATGCCCAAGAGTGGTATGGCTTGGTCATATGGTACAGAAAGACAAATGTTACATGTTCTCTCTCATATGTTGACCCAAATTTATTATGTTTATACTTATGTAGGTATAAGGGGGTCTAAGAGTAGATATAAGATATGAAACTAGATAGAAGACCATGAATAATAACAATAGAGGATAAGAAGGGGTAGCAAAAGGAAACATATAACATAAAAGCAGTATGGAGGCTATGATGGGAGAAGAGCATATAAGAGGAAAGAGACTGGGACATAGAGGGAGATAGGGAAACAAAAACAAAACTGTTTGAAAAACACTATATTGATACCTCATTCTTTCCATTCCAATAAAAAATTTATAAGTTGGTCTTTTATCTATGTCTGCAGTGGGCTAGAAGCAGAAGGAGGGGGAAATTGACACTTATCAAGAATCTTCTATGAGCCTGGCAATACAAAAGCTGGCATTTCTTGCTGGATGCTGACATAAGAAGTACCTGACATATGCTAAAGACTTCTGAACACAATGAGCTTTCAGCTGCATGAACTGATGGAGAAAGACAGCAATGTGGGGTCCAGAGAAAGTGTCTTCCAAAGCCTTCTTGGTTTCCTGGGTGTCTATCTGCTGAACTTGGAAGCTCCTATTGGGAGAAAGCCTCAGTTATCATGTTGTCAAACTGGGTAAAAAACAGTTCTATATAGACCCTAGATGCTCTGCTTCAAAGTGGAAGAGATGGTTACCTATCAGGGATCATAGGAATAAATGCTACTTTCTTCTTTGTGTTCAAGTGTATTTACTACATTTTTTTCAGAAAACAGGTTATTAATGTTCAAAACTGGTTAATAGTCTTTAGTTTTTTGTTTCTCTTCATTAAAAAGTAATCAAGTAAATTATCATCATATCTTTGATCCTATCACCATGAGATAAGACCACTGTTGTCAACGTACAGTATAGCCTCTGATGTTAGATATTATTTTTTCATTATTCAATTTTAATAGATGCTCCATACTCCTTTACCTAATTTATTATCAATCAGTTTTCTTAATTGAACAATTAAAAAGTAATGGCCTGGAGATAGTGAGACATCTCAAGATGAGATTCTGGTGGGTACTTTTGAGCCCTTAGCTCCTGGTCACTGATTATCCACACAGAGAGGAAGTACCCCACTGTGTCCATCATAAGACTACAGCATAGTCTTGCGCTTACAAAGCTCTTCAATCATTCAGTGTCACTAGAGATAGAGGAAGCAGATTTTACCTCATCCATATTATGCACTCATCTTTCTAATGAAATATCTTCTCTATCACATCATTAAAGCTACCATTTTTGGTATTTTGAGTCATCTTGGGCTACCATGATATAACACCACAGAGTTGATGATTTCCACAGCAGATACTTGATCTTTCTAATTATTCAGGAGATTCAAAAATCAAAGATACAAGCTTTGACAGATATGGTCCCTTGGGAGGGTTACTTCCTACCATCACATACTGCCCTCTTGTTTTGTTTTCGCATCTATTTCTTGTGATTATGCACACATAAATACAGAAGATTATCTGATTTTCCTTGTCATAAGAACATTAGAAACATTAATTCAGGGGTCCATTTCTATGACCTTACTTTTACAGAGGTCCCATGTCTTATAGCTGCTTTAGTGGGTAGGGCTTTAGCATATGAATTGAAGACAGGAGGTAGGACACATTCACTACATGACCCTTGTCCAACAAACAAAATGAGTTACCTGTGTCTGTTGTACTGCTAAGTAGTCTAAGGGATAGACATGTGGCCCTAATCTTTGGCCATATCACAGTGTGCAATGGACCACAAGCTTGGGAAGGTATCCATATCCACTGGAAAGTTATGAGCCAATTCTTAAGAGAAGTAGGTACAATGCAGCAGCTAGCACTGAAAAATAGACATAACTTTGTCCTGTCTTATTGTTCTATTTTATATTATCTTGTTGCATTATAACAAACTTTGTAAGCTTTGAACATCAGCCATTGCATGTATTTTCTGTTTTTGTTTTTACTGTGAAGAAATAACATAAAATAGAGAAACCAGAATCAGAAAATTGTCAGGACATTAATTTTAGATAAGCATCCTTCTGTTTCCTTTCTCCAGATAAGATCTCATGTAGCCCAGGCTGAACTTGGACATGCTATACACATAAAGGAAGCCTTGAGGTTTTATTCTTCTTGCCTCTGTGCTAGGCTTACAGACATGCTACCATACCTGGATCATGCATTAATGGGGGTTGAACTCAGGGCTTCCAGTATGTTAGGTAAGCACCCAACACACCAAGCCCCATCCCAACCCTAATTCTTGTAATTTGTATGTGTATGTATATGTGTATGTTGCATGTAGTATAGGTGTGTATAGTATACGCACTTATGTATGCAGATAAACATGCCCCATGTACATGCATGTGGAAACCAGAGGAAGACCCTTTCTTCTCCTTAGGTGTCCTATTTGTTGCTCTTCTGCCATATCTTCCTGAGATAAGTTATCCTACTGAACCCTGATGTCCCCTTCTGTTTATACTGGCAGACCAGGGAGCCCTAGTGATCCTCCTGTCTCTACTCCATTTAGTTCTAGAGTTACAGGCATGCATGAACATGCCTGGCCTTTTATGTGATTCACTGGGCAAACTCAGAGTGGGCAGATACAGTTTAATTCTTCTTGTCCAACTCCAGATTCCTAAATTTCATGTTTCCTTTGGCTAAAACTTGGTAATTCCATCTCTAATCTCAAAAAATCTTTAGAAGTTAGTACAGAGTTGTGGCTCAGGCCTGTGTTTAAGGTCATGAGATCTGGAGTTCTTTAAAACCAAATTCAAGCACTTGGAGGGCAGAAGTAGAACTGCAGTGAGTTCAAAGCCAACATGTGACTACACAGTGAATTCCAGGTTAGCCTGGGATAGGACAAGACCCTATCTCAACAGAACAAAACAAACAAACCCAAATTCAAATTCTGACTCAGTATGTGCCTTTTAAGCACATACATGATTGTTTTAAGGGCTCAGTTACTCCATCTGAATGATTGTAGAATGATATATATATACACAAGGTTTATTTAATAGCCAGATGACAAAAAGTGCAAAATCATTTCATCACCCTAGGTTGTCAACTTGTCATGGAACCTACATTCCTAGTGTGAGGGTCACTTACCTGACAGCATAGGCCGTGAGTACCACCCAGCACTATCGATACTGTAGCTCTGCCATCCTGATACAATAGGGTTAGAAATCAAGTTCAAGAACCTGCCAGCAAGGAAGGGATAATCAGATCAAGCTTGTCATCATCTATCCACATTGCAGGTTTTGGCAGGCAGTTGAATAAATAAGTGAAGTATACAATAGATATCACGAAGAGCTGTGCAATGGGCCCAGAACAATGTGGAGCTGATCTTACTTGCTAGTCTGCTTTTGGTAACCCATCATTGATTCCCTATTTGCCTGGAAAGTTAGAAGGATGACCCTGCTATACCTATCTCCCTCAATGCTGTGACACCTTCCACCTTGAAACAAGACATTCTTATTCTTTGCTAAATATGCAACCCTGTAGCCCAGTGACCCAGGACACTGAGTATGAAATGGTCCCCCTATCTCATTTTAGCAACTAAAGCCTATGTATATGTACATTTACTCATACTTTAAACAAGCAACAAAATGGAAACTTCAGGTTTAGATACCTTGATTCTATCCTACTCTCTGATAACAAGCAGAGCAGTATATGAACAGAGGAGGAGCAGGCAGAGAAATAAATAGCCTCCAGCACCGGAAAATTGTAGATGATCTGATTGCGTTGATCACTGACAGTGGCTTCCTTCATGAAGGTAGCCTTGAATTTCTATGTCTTGCCAGATAGCTGCAAGAGCTTCTTTTAATTCGCATAGTATTTCACTGACATTTGATGCTAAGTTGTTTTATTTTAAGTAAAATTACTTATGCCCAAATTTCTACAAGCTTTTCTGAGAAGACCTTGTGTTAGATATTTCCAAGTTCAAATTTATATGGAAGGTTTTACACATAACATCTCAACTGAGTGGATTCACATTTGGATGATTATAAAAATGAATTTATACTATTAAAATTCATGAGTATTCTGACCATAAAATGACAAGTGTCATTGTTTTAAAGATATTTGGCTGTAATAATGGTATTCAGATCATTTAGTGTCCATTTAAGATATTTTTAGACCTTAATCCATTCTCTAGATATAACCCACTGCCAAATTCAATGGAGAGTGTATACCATTAATTTTTTCTTTCCAAATCTACAATCATTTGATAAGCATGCATTTGAAACATATTGTTTTCCATGTCCTGCTGATTTCTAAGTGAGTGTAGTTATCATTTTGAATTCTTCCCACCTGCTTCCAGATGTCAAAGTAGGGGTGTATTACTCTTGAGAGCTCATCAATTCTGCTTCAGTGGTTTCAAGAAGGATGCAAGTTGGGTAATTTTGCCCATAAATTCTTTTTTGAAACCTTAAATTGTTCACAATCAGTATAAAGTCTTACTTTATTAAATAGGTTGAGAAGTAGGGCTGGCAGTCATTTAGCCAGATATTCTGTCCAGCAGAAGCTGGACATAACTAGGCTGGTAGTTAGCTCTGTGTGGAAGAATCAGCTTGTTTCTGTGAGCACAAGGAGATGGGGTGGCAAAGACACTAACATGAGACAAGTGGTGATTGACAGCCCAGTTGGTAGGGATGGTAATTGGAAATTCATGGCACATAAATCTCCCAGTACTTATCTTGAAGTACAGGAAGAGAAGAGATCTGAACAGAGGAACCTTTAACTCTTTCAGAAGGATCTTAGAATGATATACCTCTTAACTTCTTCATTTTGGCTTTAATTAAATTCTTATTTTTTTCTCTTACAAAGAAATATGCATTCTGTTAAGGAATTACTGTGCACATAGTAAAATGAATATGAGAGGCTTGGAGAGGATCTTTGTTTATTGAGAACATGGAAACCTCCCCATAGATCCCTTTCCTTTAGAAAGTGTCTGGTTTCCTTGTTCTTAATGGGTTTCAGGGTTGTGGTGTATAGAGGGTTATTTCCTTCATGTATGTGACTTCTGTAATATCCAAACTGTTCTTTTAAAAATAAGGCACTATTAGACCATTAGCATGTCACTTGAATTAAAAATAGTCACAGAGTGGGAACATTCATCATTCTTGAAGCTTCCTATTCTTTCTGACAGTTCCATATTTGCTTTAACATCCCTGAGATGAATAATAATCTTTTTTTCTTTTCTTCATAATAAAACAAAATATTAAAGATAGCCATGTGGTTCTTTCTCATTTGTGTTTTTCCTCCAGACCAAACAACTCTATCCTTTCTAAATAACTAAATATTTTCAGTGTCAATAACATTAAATGTTTTGATCTTGATATTATGTGAGATTGAAATGTTCACTGGACCAGTGGTATCAGTCTTGAATCTCTCATATAAGTGAAAAAGATCTCTTGGAAAAGTGGATTTATTTTAGCAGCAGCCTTCCACATTGTTTGCCTCCTTTTGTTGAAGTTTGGAACACTAAGCTCATCTTAATGCCTTGTGTTCATGAAGATTTGTGGCCACATCTTTTATTGGGGTGAGGGGCCTGGTGAGCACATATACCCTGTAGGAGTCTAGTTCTCTATGAATTCAGAGTTTTGAGAAGCACTGTTATGTAGCATCTGGCTAAAGTCTAATGAAGGATGAAGGAGAAGAGACTGAGAGGGGCATCGAGGCACAGACACAGATCTGGCAGCAGTTGCAATATTGATGTATGATCTGGACCTCTCAATCTGCGGGAATGCTGTGAATTTTGGAATTCCTAAGTACCCATGTTAAGCATTGTGGAAAGACATGGCAAGCTTCCTGAAGAGCTGAGCCAGTAAGCCCAGTGATTCATCAGAGTTCTTCCAGAGGCTGAACTATCTACCAGAATCAAACTAGATTTTTAAAAAGAGAAGGGAGAGTTGGACTGGATTCCAGGCTCAGTATAAACAAGATGCTATAAACTTTCTTGCCCTTTACAAAGGTAAGGTAGCCTTGGGATTCTGATATGTACAGTGTTATCTCACACAGGGACTTTTATGGTGCCAATTAGGAAGTTTGTGAATGCACCTGGGTTGACTGCTTCATGTGGATCAAGGTAATGGCAGAGAATGGGTGAAGACATATTTAAAAATCACAGTAGGAATACTTAGATAGAAGTGATTATTAATATTTTAAACCCATGTTGAATATCTTCAAAAGCACTGCAATTAACATATATCTCTTCAGTGAAGGGGAAACCCACCATGGTACTTACACCGCATCAGCAGTAGTGTCAGTATTACCAAAACACCTTTATGGAGTAGCTTCTGGTCCACTGGAGATTAAGTTCATGTTTCCATGCTTAATAAAGTTTCTTGTGAATTGTGTAATCTTTGAGGGCCCCAGTGTCTACAGAATGAAGTCTTGCTCTTCAGCTTGGCACATTCCAAACTTCATAAATTTGCCAAAGCGTTCATTCTTCATCCTATTCATCCAACAGACACTAACTGGCATTATATGCCAGGCATTGTGCTAAGATATTCATGAACCAAAATACATTAGTTTACAATGGGCAAAGGATGTGAATTCTAACAATGGGGTCCAACATGAAGCACACACCTGTGGAATATCACAACAATTTCATCAGGGTATGAATACCGGCCACAGATGTGTCATTTACTTTCATGCTACCAGTCTTGTGCTAATAATTTCTTTTGCCTAGAATATTGTTATTATCCAATGTTATAGCAAACTAATTTTGTATATCACATTTGTGCATAGATTCTTTTTTTTTTCTTTTTTTGCTTTTTGCTTTTTCGTGGTAGGGTCTCACTCTAGCCCAGGCTGACCTGGAATTCACTCTGTAGTCTCAGAGTGGCCTTGAACTCACAGCGATACTCCTAACTCTGCCTCATGAATGCTGGGATTAAAGGCGTGCACCACCACGCCCAGCTACATAGACTCTTTTATTTTTTTTCTTTTTTGAGACAGGATCCCACTCTATAACCTAGGCTAGCATGAAATTTGTGGCAATCTTCCTGCTTAAGGCTGCTAAGTGCTGAGGTTATAGGAATGAGTCATAAAATCCAACTCATGGCTTTGCATTGGAGTGTATTCCACATTAGACTATGAGACTAGCAAGGGGTTACAGGATTTGGTGGTGTTCAGGGGAAGTCTTTAAACTAAAAACCCTGTTTTTTAAATTTTTTTCTTTTGGTTTTACAAGGGTTTCACTCTAGTCCAGGCTGACCTGGAATTAACTATGTACTCTCAGGGTGGCCTCGAACTCACAGCGATCCTCCTACCTCTGCCTCCGGAGTGCTGGGATTAAAGGCATGAGTCACCATGCCCAGCTCCTGTTTTTTTTTTTTTTTTTTTGTTTTGTTTTGTTTTGTTTTGGTTAATCATTACACAAAGAATTGGAATAAACAAATTGATAAAGAGAGATTATAAACTATTACATTTATTCAGGGGAGTCTGTGAACCAAGGGAAGAGGCTGGATACACCTATATGATCTGAAATCCCATATGGGAGCTGAGCCTGGGCCTGGGGAAAAGCGTAAGAGGGGATTTCTCATAGAGATTTAGAAAATAGAGAGGGCCTATACTTTCCCACTTTGGCAGCAGTTGGAACAACATGTTCTTACCAGTATTGAGAGCCCCAAATTCAGGCATGGAGAAATGAGCAGTAGAAAAGAAAGAAACTGATAGAAAAAGTTGCCCCCAGATAAATCTCCAATTATGTGGGCTCAGGAAGAATTCAGCACACATGGTTAACATGCAAAAGAGAGTGCTGGTTGGTCTGGCCTCAGGAAGGGATCCCCATTCCTGGGTAGGGTGTGAAAGAGAGAGCTGATTGGATGAGACTGGATCAGATGTTGAACTTGAGTTCTGTTGCAGCAGAACCATGGGGTGACATCAACTGGGTTCCTTCATGTCTTTTTATTTGTTTGTTTGTTTTGAGCCTTCTCCTAAGTGGCTACCAAATAATAAAGCTACCTACATAGTACACTCACAAAAGGTAGTCTTCGCCCTGCTTTCTTGTAGTTCAACTAATACTTATAGGAATACTGGCAGGCTGTTATGCCAGAGGCTTTGAACTGTGGTTCCTTCTGTCTTACACACTTTTGGCCAGGTCTGTGAAAGATGTGTTGATTTCCAAGAGGCCTTCCCTGGATACCTGACCTAAAGAAGACTCTTTTGGTCATCTGAGTCTCTGTTTATCATGTTGGCAAAGAGTGTGGTCTTCACAGCACAGATTACTATGTGAAATTTTGCATTTTTTCTGTCTGTTGCTACTAATTTAAGCTCTTTAAGACGATGGAGGCTTAGTCTCTGGCTTAGCACATTCATTGCAAATAGAACTTTGCTGGCCTTTGCAAATCTGTAATACATGTTTGTCAAATTAATGACATTTGGTTTCTGTTTTACCTGGTTATATGTGTGTTCTAACACACACACAAACACACGCACATACAGGCAAACATACATTTAAAAAAAAAAGTAAAAATCAAGCTCTTCCCAGTGTTTACATGTTGTCTTGTTGCTCTAAGACTGTGAGTTGTCGGTGGGTGATGAGAGTATCAGGCTGCCATTTTACTTTTCCTACTTTTGTCTTTGTGCCTCTGAGCTTTCTTGAGTTTTCCTCAATAGATGCTCCAGAGAAAAAGACTCTGTGGATCCTAGACCCACAGACTCATTTGTCTTGCTTGGTCTTTGGTGACCAGAAGCCTGGGTTATAGTTTGGTTTCTGACTCCTTTGTGGTTATTAGCTGTTTGTCTCACATGTCCAGCAGCTACTGCTGGTACAGAAGCTGTGTTGGAGAAGAAGACAACCCACTTGCAGTGTTTTGCTTTTGTTTTCTTTTATCTTTTATGTTGACTAACAGTTATATCAGAATAAAGACATGCAACTGAAGGAAGAGGAAGCACATGGCAAGGAGGAAGGTACCTTGTAGATAAACTCATGGTTGGGAAGTCGTGGAGATAAGTACATATCAAGGGAGAGGGGCCTGGTGGCTAACCTGTGACTGGAGAATCCTCATGCAGTGAATACTTGAGCAGCCCAAAGATCCTGAGAATTCCAGGTACAGAAGGTCCTACTAACTTAGCTCTTAGCTGGAAATGGTTGGGGTATCCCTCTCTCTCCTTCTAGGGACTTTGCTTCCTTTATAAGGAGGTAATGGATGGTTACAAGATGCCTCCATTCTAGGCCCCCAGCTCCTCACCAACCAATCATCCTTAAATGTGTCTGTCTACTCCAGTGCCCATCTGGGTGGGTGTGAGGGACTGAGAGGCTGATCATCTTCGCTGCAAGACAAGCCCAGCTGTGCTCTGGTCTTGAGTTTTGTTGCTGTTTGTATCTTTGCTTAGGTTAAGCTGCAAACACAAAAATCGACATAACCCCCACCTATTTTCAAAGAGCCCTAAAAAGCCTTGAGCTGCTCTATATATACGCTCACCCAGCAGAAACTCCTAGAAGTGTTTGATGTCATCCTACAGTAAGGGTCAGGGTCAGTCTATCCTCCTCTTGCTCTAGGGATAGAAGCATGCACACATGTACAGAGCCATATAGACACACATGTACACACAAATGTTACCATCTCCACCATTAAAGAGGTCATCATTACCTTGTTTTTCAATTGATCACTAAGTTACAAAGTTATTACTTTTTAGTTTTAGTTGTTATTTTTTAGTGTTAAAACACTGCCCCATAGTAATAAGCAAATATTCTAGCTGTTTACATCACTGAAATTATAAGAGAAAAAATAGCCTTTGTCCATAGAATGGCTCTGCAAAAAAAAAAAAAAAATTACTTAGTGGAAAATGGTAACAGTTTATTATGAAGATGTAAATTATAATTATCCACTTAACTTTTCTCAGGTTAAGATTTGGATTCAAAAGTTTATTTTATTTCCAAAGTTTTTTTTCTTTTAACATTAACATATATTCTTTGCAGTTCAAGTTTCATTTAGAGAATAAAGATGAAAACAATTGTTAAAACCAATTGATAAAGTCATCCTAGTGTAGAGTACTATAACACTTTTTTTTTGTTTGTTTTGTTTGTTTGGTTTTTCAAGGTAAGGGTCTCACTCTAGCTCAGGCTGACCTGGAATTCACTATGTAGTCTCAGGGTGGCCTCAAACTCTTGGCAATCCTCCTACCTCTGCCTCCCAAGTGCTGGGATTAAAGGCGCTCACCACGACACCCAGCCTATCATACTACTTTAACTATAAAGAATATGGTGTGTTTACAAAGTCTTAACATTTGTAAACATTTTTTCATACTGGTGAAAAAAAAATCCAAACAGTACTCACAGTCCTTTTTTGAAGAGAAATAGTCTCAAGTTGGACTTTATTATCATAATCACTGTTTTTATTAGTCATTTAACAATTGCATGGTGCTGATTAATTATCTGGCTGTGTTATGTTAATAAGATTTCGAGGAAGGGAAAGAAATCATTTCATGTGCGTGGGTTGAGATTAATTTTATTCACCAAAACAGCATTTACTTAATAACAACTATGGAAATAAGCAGGTTCAGATGCTGCCATCTTCATCTTGGCGCATAGCTAATGAGCAGAGCCAGTGCTGTGCAGGAGTGTGAGTCATGGAGACATGCTCCAACCTCATTAGACTGTTTGCAGTTTGGATTAAAGACCATTCTTCCTCTACCACAGTGTGAAATGACCACGGGTGTTTGGTGGCTGTTCCATAATGAAGAAGATGGAGAGCTCCTTTACAACTTCAGATCTGTGCTGGTTCCCAAGCACAAATAAGGATGCTTCTTTAGGTGGAAAGTTGAATTGTTAGTTTCCAAGGAATGATTTTTTAAATGAGAGGCACCATATAGAACTGAGCCATCAGCACCAGTGTGTACATTGTATAGCAGTTCTTTCTTTGCCCTCTGCTGCAATGGTGGGTTAATTCCCCCCTTGTCAGAGGGAGAGCCTCATAGTGACATGTCAACTCACAACAGTGTGAATGCTTTTGCAAGTTTTAGGTCAGACAAGATCCAGCCTTCAATCTCTTAAAACAACCTTGTGGATAGTTAACATTTTGAAGACCTAACATTGACTCTGCCAGAACATCTGAAGAACACATCCTAATTTTTCATCCAGGGGGCAGGCCCTGCTTTGGTTTTCTTTGCCTCTAGGTCTTTGAATGTCTGGCTATAATTAAAAAAAAAAAAAAAAAACAGTGGGTTTGCTCAGAGTTCCCTTCACACAGCTTAGCTGTTTTCTTCTTTTGGTGAAACATTTGTAGTTTGGGATGCATATTCAGAAAAAAATAAGTGACATGACAGAGGTTAATCAGTAGTAGTCAAATCATGACTTAAACATTTATTTCATGTGTGAACAAAAATCTAGCAGCTAGTGTTACAAGTCATATGAAAGTGTTGACAGCCTATCAAAATGTAATTTAGAAATTTTAGAGACCAATCAATAATAAGTAATAAAATAGGGCCCATTTAAAAAAAATGTGTGTTGGAGCTGGAAAGATTGCTTAGCAGTTAAGGAGCTTGCCTGCAAAGCCAAAGGACCTCGGTTCAATTCCCCAGTACCCATGTAAGCCAGATGCACAAGGTGGCACATGCATCTGCAGTTCGTTTGCAGTGGCTGGAAGCCCTGGAGAGCCCATTCTCTCTCTCTCTCTCTTTCTTTCTCTCTTTCTCTCCCTTTCTCAAGTAAATAAGTAAAATAATAATAAATAATTTTTTTTAAAAAAATTGTGTGTTTATATGAAGATTGTAGTAGGAGACCTATAGATGTAACAATGTATTCTGTTTTTTAAATATTTTTAAAATATGTGTCTGGAAAGCATAGGAACTGTGTAATGTTCTTCTTTGTCGTATTTTCTTCATGAGACATTTTTCCCTCTGTAATCTTCTCCAAGTGGATTTCTAAAGAGGGATTTTAGTTGTACTGCTCTGTGGGTCTCAGAATGCTACAGGCAGCTCCTTGTTGCCTCCAGCTTTTACCCTGCATGGTAGACCAGTTCCCTCTGTATCTGTGTGCTAATTTATAAGCTGGTTTCTCTTGAAAAAGCTGACCCAGTTATTTTCTCAGACTTCTTGCTCTTTTTGGCAATCTAATTGGTATGGTCGTAAGCCTCAGGGCCAGTACGTCTGCTTTACAGTTACAAGGAAAAAGAGGTCGGTGAGGATTGGTTAGCTGGAAAAGTGGTTCTGTCTTGGTAACAGTATGGTTTCCTCTTCCTGGAATGAATCAACACCCTTGCTGTCATGGAACTTCACCCTGATTGAGTTAGTTTGAATTCATGTGATTTGCATGATTGAAAATTAAGTCCAGCAGCTGGTAACTAAGCCAGCTTTTCAGTCGCCTTTCATTTGTTTGTAGACGTGAGAGGGAAAGGATGGCTAACTTCTGGGTCCTAAGTGAGCAGGATCCAGTAGTGTGGTAGAGAGGCGTGGTCTGACCCGTTCTCACTGGGAGGACACTATTATAAGTGAAAGTGAAAAAGAACGCTTCCCTCAGGACTCAGAGCAACTAGATGTTGGGATGATGTGGAGGTGATGAAAGAAAGCACAGAAAAGCGTCCAGAAGGAGCAGAGCGGGCTGCGAGGTGCGGTAGACAAAGAGAAGTGCTCTGGAATGTAAACCTGAAGGAGCGGTTTAGGATGTGGCATGCTGTGGTCAGAGGGAAAATATTTCGGAGAATGAGCCTGACGGAGTAGGGTGCCATGGTCAGAGTAAAACGCTCTGGAGTTTGGGCCATCCTATGCATCCTTTCAACAGGTTCTTCAGATGTTCAGAGCGATCCTTCCGTGGGACAAAGCAACACAGGCAAAACAATTCAATGCATCATAGGATGCTGAGCTCATTTCTGGTTCCGGAAAGCTCATAAATGGAATAGTCTAGATGATTTTACTTAATAAGCATGTCTTTTAAAGAAAAGCTTCCATTTGTACTAGAGTTCTTGCATTATTGCTCTCCCTTCTAATGCAACAGTTGTGACATCTATATCCTACCCTTGGCGAACTTCTGAGTAATCCTGACACATCAGTGAAGGCTGAAGTGAAGGCTTCAGAGCTGTCATGACATCAAAGAGCAGGTGGCACCTAGAGGGGCTATTTTATAGATAAACCAATTAGCTTGGGAGAGTTGATTTTTAAAATATTTTTCTGCTTTAAACATCCCTGTTCTAGAAGGGGCAATCTCTTCTCACTGTATAATTCTAATTAATAATTGTAAAGCAATAATTGGATAGAAAATCACCATTTGGCATTCATTGTAGCAAGTACTGTTCTGAACAAGAGTCATTACTGGGAGCTGACATTACTGGATAAAAAGTACGAGAAACAAGATCCATGATTAGTCCCAAAGCATCTCCCCTTTAGAAAGGTGTAAGAAAACAAGGAAATGCAGTAATGTGACATTGACAATGCCTACAACATGTCAAAGTTAGCCTAAGGATCAAAGTATAGTCAGTCAGAAGTCTCAGCAATCACCTACGTCTAGATATGGTGCTGGAGAGAAAAATGCCACTTCATGCCATCCTTACCTAAGATGCAAACCCTGAACTAATCATGTGACTACATCAGATAAGCCACTACTGAGACAGACTTATGACCTCACTAGCCAGGGAACTTCAAATGGCAAGATCATTACAGATAAGATTGAGGGGATTTCACAGATTTGGGGAGATGAAGGAGACATGACTTTGAATTCTGTGCAGATTATTGGGTTGAATTCCATACCACTTAGCAATACTGAGAAATCTATTCATCAATTAACAATGTCATTTCTGATTCCAATCACCATCTGTTAACATCTGGGATGTCAAGGGAAAAGTAGATGGAGACTTTTTATGTGTTTCTCTACATCTTTGTGAATTTGAATTTTTTAAACCAAAATCATCTTTTTTTTTTAGAATATCTCATCCTAATTGAAACAATGGATTTATTGAGTCTGCATATGTTTATTTTTCTAAGAAAATAAAAGGAAATAATAGGATTCTCTTAAAGTTTACTTTACTTGAAGATTTGTATTGGAGTCCTGGAATTTCTCAGTATGGCCATGTCATCCTTTCACTATCTACAGTACTGCTTCAGGGGAGGAAGAGCCAGCTTTGCCCAGTAGACAGGCATCCCAATACCGTGATCCCTGGACATCCCCACTGACAGTAAGGGGAGAAAGGGGTCTGATTTTTCCAAGGTGTTTTACTGAAGTGTAAATTTAAAAAAATTTTAAAGTATTTTTCTCTAAAGTGGGCCACCACATGGTTAGCACCATGCCTTGAAATATATGGATCTGTCCTCATCTTGGAGTCCTTTGTCTGACAGGTCCTATATAGGACAACACAACCCAGAGGAAAACATATTGAAACCAAAAGAGAATATTTCAAAAGTTTTTCTTTAATTTGGCTTATTCACTGACTAAGCAGAAACACAATCAATTGATGTACATATAATACTCCACCAAACAGAAAACTGAGCCCTTTCAATCAGACCAGACTTGCTCATCCAAGACTACATTCCCTAGGAACACACGGTGGCTGCTGGGAAGTGTTATTGTTTAGATGTGACCTAACTCCAGCTCCAGACACCAGCTCCCAGCACCACTTCCATCCATAGCCACCAGTTCATCCCACATCACTGTTGTCTCAGATAAATTCACTGCCCAGAGTTCCTCAGCTTTAGATCTTAAAGTACCAGACCACACAAGAAGGGACCAATTATTCATAGGGAGCAATCTGTGTTAAATAAAATTCAGAATCAGTCCAAGAAGCATGAAATGTTGGGTAGGTGTTGACAGCCCCTCATTCCTGTCACTTACTAATTTTATGTCCCTCCTCAGCTTGTGCCATTGCCTGAAGATTATTTAAACACGAGTTTTCATATTCTGTGGTTTAACTCTTTAAGACCTTTTGTAACTCCTGGGAATTAGTCATCTTCTTTTTTTATGAACATTTTAAAGGGAGCTTATTCTTATGGAAATTTGGTCTTGTAGCAATTTTATCCCAGGGATATGTAACCAGATGTGCACCTTGCTAGTGTGGCTGGCCCTGAACTTATTTTATTTCTGGTCACACACTGCTGAAATCAGAGGATTAGAACAGTAATAGGAGAAGCATGGCACTCGCTTTGAAGTTGCTTCTCTTCTCAGTATTAAAGTGTGTGTGTGTGTGTGTGTGTGTGTGTGTGTGTGTGTGTAAGCGCATGCACGAGAGTGAAAGAGACAGAGAGAGGCAGACAGAAAAAGAGAACAGAGACACAAGGGAAGGGAGGGAAGAAAGGAGAGAAGAGAGGGGGGGAACTAAAGGTATCAAATAAGTTCAACTAAGCAGCGCCCCTTTTATGTCCTATGTCTGATATGTCGATGCCCTTCCCCCACCCCACTTGGTGTCACTCTTGAGAGGAAATAAAATTGCAGCAGAGCCAGTTTCCGAGCTCTTTCATTTTATAGAGACGCTAAAAGGCAGCTTATTTCATGTTGATCATACCAGGGACCTGGCCAAGTGTGGTGTTAATTGGGTCCTGTGGAATTCTCCACCCCTGGGACCAAAAGCTTTCTAGTAAGGAGAGGAATCAACCCACAGGCTGCATAAAAATGAAACCCAGGAGCGCACAATGTCAGGATTGCTGATTCCTGCTGATGTGTCCAGCTCATTTTGTACCCAGTTGCTTCTTTCAATTAGCTTGTTTTGTGTTGTTTCCCCACACCCCCCTTTCCTGCAAAGCAGGGAAAGCTTGTTTTGAAAACTGCTGCCTGAGAGTGCAGGGCTTGGCGGTCCCGTCCGCATTGTTCTGAAGCTCATTCCATATGTGGGTCACATCCTTAGCTCTCCCCAGCTCTCTAGCTCCCCTTCCTTCCCTGTCCATACATTAGTACGTGCTTTTTCTCTTTCTTCAAACAGATGCACACACTTACACACACGCACACACACCACACACTTCTTCTCTGAAGAGGCAGAGGTAGAGCAGGTTCTTTCAGGAGCTTGCAAGCAACTACATTCAAACTTAAGAGGCTGGGTGCTGTGCACTGAGGTTATGGCAAACACTTCACCTTTGTGGGAGTAATTATTATGGTCCTTTCCATTTCTCCTTCTTCCCACCCCATGTCCCTTTCCCTTCTCCTCTTCCAGGACAAAGCGTTTTAAGAAAGTTGCTGCTTCGCCTGGCCCTGCCTTGTTTCCCCGGTAGCCAGACCCTCAGACAGTGAATGAAGAAGGGGCAGGCAGGGCTGGAGTTCTGATGCACAGCTCTTTGGGGACTGCAGGAGAGGCCCACTGAGAAATGTTTGTTGCAGGCCTGCCTGCTGAGTTTATTATTCTGGTTATCTGTCATTTGCTCTGACTAAAAGGTAAGGGCTTCTGTAATTTGTTGCTGAGAAGAAATGGTGCATTGTTTTCGTCCTAAAGCTTCCAACTAATTGGTTGTTGAGGAGAGACTGGAATGAAAAATTTTGCTTGACTTTTGTAGCTTATCTTGTTAGATCTCTCTGTTCTTTTAATATCTGAATGAAAAATAATCCAGACAATCTATGGCTAAAGAAGCTATGTCTAATTTTCTTGTTTTCAAAGGAAATTTAAAAAAATCTTTTGATTCCATTCTACTTATTTAAACACTTTTTTTTCATTTGTTAATGAAGAGATGTGGTGTACATTTGATTTCTGAATATAATTTTTGTATATTTTGGGAATAGAAGTTGTGATTTTATCCCAATATGTTAGGACAGCACAGCATACTTTGTCAATTAAAAATTAAATAGCATTTGCAACCAGATTAAATTCAGGAAGTTTAGACATTATTTAATGGAGTAGGGCATATTTATATCAGTTGACCAATTACTGTAGTGTACGTGAATACATTCTAATAAATATAAATCTCTAGTTGTACTTCTTGTTTTCCTGGAATAATTTTCTGAGTCCACACCGAACTCACATGTGAACTGAACTTCAAGCAAAAATAATCTTAGCAATAAAACCTATTAGAAAACTATATTGATCTTAAGGTTATGTTTTTAAACTTTACATCCTTATAGTAATTGAGCCTAGACTATCAGCAGACTGATTTCTTGGAGGAAACTTGTGTTTAGTTAAAAAATATAATTTCAAAAAACAACTGAATCCATACAGTTGTAAACCAATTGAGCTTTACTGACAAAAAAAAAAAAAAAAAGATTGTACCTCATGTTCTTAACAGCTAGTGATTTACAGGGACTCTTTCATTGGAGAAGAAGCAGGATTTTACTGGAGATAGGGATCCCTTAATGACATTTCCTTTTATGGCTCCTACTCAGGGTATGTGAAGTGCATTGCCATGTAGCTCTGTTTATCAATCTGTCCAACAAGTCATGAATGAAGGAAAGAATAGGTCTGGATACTCAGTTTAAGTCAGCTTATTTTACTTATTGCTTTATAGAAGTTGTTTCAAAGAGCATGTGGGTAATGCTTCCATCAAGAGGACATATTGATGCATCCACTTAAACAACAAAGTTGCAAAATCCACTGGTTTCTTTATTAATCAACTTTAAGAAGACAGAATGAAGAATATAGATATTGAAGGGAGGAAGCTAAAAGGGGAAAAGCTCTATTTCCTTTATCATGACCCAGAAGCCACATAACTTCTTATGCCTTCTTCCCCAACACATTCTGAAACTTTTAAGGATGTGTCATGCCATATATATTATCCTATTTATGTATTTATATATCTATTGTAGTATTTATATGTTTCGTGTGAGTCAAACTGCTACCTTCTTTATTATTTTTAATTCACTGTTGCTGACAACTTCTCATATATGTGGAATGGGCATGAATATGTGCATGGATGTTCATATGTGTGTGCAGATGCTTGTGGATATGTGCGTCTGTGCTTGTGGAAGCCAGAGGACAAACCTCGGGTGTTATCCTCAGGAATATTATCTACCTTCTTAGATAGAAAGTCTCAATTGTCTTAGAACTCACCATTTAGAGTAGATTGACTAGCCACTGGGGTCCTGGGATACAACCTGTCTCTGCCTCCCAAGCAGAAAATGAAGGCATGTGCTACCATGCCTGGCATTAAGTTCTCATGCTTATAAGTAAGCACTTTACCAATCCCTGACAACATGATAATCATTTTTCACCTAGCCTCTTTCATCCAATATGCTGTTTTGTTTTTAAGTGTGATTCTATAGTGAACAAAGAATTTTAGGAATACATTTGCTATGGGAAAAACCAAATGGATTTTGGTATCATAAAACTGTTCAAGACTGGACGCTAAGCACATTTATTGTGTCCTCACTTTATTTCCTATGAGTCTGCACAACAGGGCATGCTTTTCCCTTTACCTTTGTCACACTAGCTCTAAAGGATTACCACAGAAGAATCATTTTTAAAATATTTAATTAATTAATTTATTTATTGGAGAGAGAGAGAGGAAAAAAGAGGTAGATAGAGATAGAATGGGCACTCCAGAGCCTCTCACCACTGCAAATGAACCCCAAATGCATGTGCCACCTTGTGCATCTTGCTTACATGGGTACTGGGGTATTGAGGCTGGGTTGTTAGGTTTCCCAGACAAGTGCCTTAGCCACTCAGACATTTCTCTAGCTCAGAAGAATCATTTTTAAAAGCTTCAAACCTCTGGGGATATTATTTAATTAAGGGACTAAGAAGTTTTGTGGTGTTGCAATAAGTTTAGCATTGCTGGCAGAAATCACCTGACCAAGAGCAGCTTTTGGGGGGAAAAAAGGTTTATTTTGGCTTATAGGCTCAAGGGGAAGCTCCTTGGTGGCAGGGAAAAATGATGGTATGAGCAGAGGGTGGACATCACCCTCTGGCCAACATAAGGTGGACAATAGCAATAGGAGAGTGTGCCAAACACTGGCATGGGGAAACTGGCTATAACACCCATAAGCCCACCCCCAACAATACACTGAATACAGGAGACTTTAATTTTCAGTTGCCGTCAGGTGAGGAACAGAGCATTCAGAACATCTAAGTTTATGGGAAACACCTGAATCAAACCACCACATTCTGCCCCTGGCCCCCATAAACTGATAACCATACATAATGTAAAATGCAATGCATTTATCCAACTTTACAAGTACCTGTAGTTTTTGTCAGTCCTAATGATGTTCAAACATCTCCATAATCCAAGGTATTTTAGTTGAGCGATAATACCAAAAATCCCCCACACAATAAAAAAATGTCACAGAATAAGCATTCACACTGCAAAAGATGGCATTAGGCATAGCAAAGGAATCATCAACCAATACAAGATTTAAACAGGACAAACATCCAACTCTGCAGCTCTAAGTCCAAGAAATCTAATCAATGACAAGTCTCTAAGTTTGATAATTCTAACCAGCAACAAGTCTCTGGAGTTCCAATTCCTACCCTCCAGCTAGGCTACTCACAGTCCTGGGAAAATTCATGTAGGGCTGGCAGCTTTCTTGAGCAGCCATCTCATGGTCCCAGAATCTCTACTGGGTCTCCACTGCAATCAGTTCATCCTGATGGCTCCACTGGGTCTCCATGCAGGCAAACCAGCAAACCTGCTTCACACTGCCCATGGCTGCTTCCTAAACACAAGACCATGTTGCAAATTCATTGACCCTCTCTTTCCTGCCTTCCTTCCTTCCTTTTTTTTTTTTTTTTTTTTTTGGTATTTCAAGGTAAGGTCTCACTCACTCCAGGCTGACCTGGAATTAACTATGTATTCTCAGGGTGGCCCTGAACTCACAATGATCCACCTACATATGCGTCCCAAGTGCTGGGATTAAAGATGTGTGCTACCATGCCTGGCTATTCCTGCATTTCTTACACTTCATAATACCGGGTAGGGTGCCAATTTGTTATTCCAAGGGGGAATAAAGCAGACTTTGAAGAACAGGACCCTCCTTGAGCATTCAGGCCCCTTCAGATGACTGCATTCTTTCTGTTGTCTCAATGCAATTCAGCTGGCCAAATCTCTATGGTTGTGATCACTCATTACAGCTGAACAGGCAGCAGTTTTGTCCTAAAGATTTCTTTCTGTGCCATAACCCTCTGCTTACAGCAGTCTGTTTCTATGCAATGTGACCCTGCACAAATTCTCAGGACATGGTCATAACAGCAAGTCTCTCAAACAAACTGTTTCTAGCCCAGTCCAAGCAAAGCTCTTTCTCACCCTCATAAGCCAAACCTCACAGTCCATAGTTCTTACTGCATTCAGGTCTTTCAACTCTGACCAGAATGGTCTATCAAGCTGTACTTACAGCATGGCAAGGTGTCTCTTTGGCCGAGGTTTCAAATCCTTCCACATTCCTTTTGAAAATCAGCTCCAAAAGGCCAAAGCCAAAGACTCAGGAGTCTAACAGCAATCCCACTCCTAGGTACCACTTTAATTTTGCAGTCAGGTTTACAATGTTGGCAAAAATCACCCAACCAAAAGCAGCTTTGGAGGGGGGGAGGTTTACTTTGGCTTGGGGAACCTCCATGATGTCAGGGAAAAATGAAGGCATGAGCAGAGGGTGGACATTACCCTCTGGTTAACAAGAGGTGGGCAATAGGAGAGTGTGCCAAACACTGGCATAGTGAAAACTGTCTATAATAGCCATAAGCCCACCTCCAACAATGCATTGCCTCCAGGAGGGTTTAACTTTCAGTTGCCATCAGCTGGGGAACCTAGCATCCAGAACACCTAAGTTTATGGGGGACACCTGAATCAAACCACTACATGTGGTTTTGACAAATTAACAAATAGATTATTGCAATTTAAAATTGTTAACAGATTTAAAGGTTCAGGTGAAAACAGCAATGTAACCCTGCTCATATTGACATGAAATTTTGTCAAACAAACCCAGATTTTATCATTTTTATCATTTATTCATTTATATATTTATTTGAGAGCGACAGACAGAGAAAGAGGCAGAGAGAGAGAGAGAGAGAGAGAGAAAGAGAAAGAGAATGGCATACCAGGGCTTCCAGCCACTGCAAACGAACTCCAGATGTGTGTGCCTCCTTGTGCATCTGGCTAACGTGGGTCCTGGGGAATTGAACTTGAGTACTTTGGCTGTGCAGGCATGCACCTTAACCAGTAAGCCATCTCTCCAGCCCAGTGTTCTGATGTTTAATCACAAGCTCCATTGCATGGTATGGCCCTAGGTAACTCCTTGCCACTTCCTGCGAGGGTTATACTATCTTGTCCACTAAACGTATTCCCCAGAACTCTGCAGTTAAGTCAACATCACTCGGCTTGAGTTAGGAGATAGAACAAGAACCTGGACTTGTGCTCCGGCCTGTAGCTAGTTTTCTTTGGTGGCAACTGTGAGGCAATAATTACGAATTGGAATTCCTTTCCTACTTCTTTTTATAAAATATTATTCATTTATTTATTTGAGAAAGAAAAGTGAGAAAGAAAAAACCAAGAAATATTGAAATACAAATAAATTAAGCCAGGTGTGGTGGTACACACCTTTAATCCCAGCACTCGGGAAGCAGAGGTAGGAGGATCTCTGTGAGTTCAAGGCCACCCTGAGACTACATAGTGAATTCCAGGTCAGCCTGGACTAGTGTGAGACCCTACCTCGAAAAACCAAAGAAAATAAAAAATAAAAATAAATTCACAAGGAATAAAAGCATGATATTCTTACTAATACTCAAAATTGTCTACAGCATATTTTTCAGGCTGATATGATCAACACCCTAATATAGCATACCAAATACTAAAATTATAATACAAAATGCCTAGTCAATCCAATTTGATTTCTTATTTTGGTGGAATTGAAAATTATTCATACACACTCTGGTTATTTGTCATGAGCTGCTTACAAATTGAATCCTGAAACCAGAGAATCTTTAAACCATATATGTAGCTAGGTTTTAAAATATGTATATATATATTTTTTTTTTCAAGCAGAAAGAGAGAGAGAGGGAGAGAGGTAAAGAGATGAGATACACATGGAAAGAATAATTTCAACAGAGCCTCCAGCCACTACAAACGTACCACAGATGCATGCACCACTATGTGCATCTGGCTTTACATGGAACCAAGGATGTTAGGCTTTGCAAGAAATCACCTTAACTTCTTTGCCATCTCTCCAGCCCATAGTCAAGTTTTACAAAGTATATAACAAATATTTCAGTCATGAAGTCACAAATCGAGTTTGTTTGATACAATATTGGAGAGTTAAAATTGTGTGCATACTTTATTATGTACTTGATTCGAAGTAAATAAAGAGTAGTATAAAAGTATTGTGTTAGATCTGCATAATATTAATCACAGCAACATTTTGATATTCAGGATGAAGAAGGACAAAAAGAATGAGACATCAAAACAGAAGGACTACTTGGGAAGAGGAAGAGCCTCAGTGGTACAGGGAGGGAGAGGAGGAAAAGAGAGTGCAATAGGAGAGGAATAAGATCAAACAACAGTATATACATGTATCATCATTCTCAGTTAAAACTCTGAAAAATTTAAATTGAAGATGAATTATGATTTTTAAAAATATTTCATTTATTTATTTGAGAAACAGAGAGAGAGAACGAGAGAGCGAGCATGCCAGGGCCTCCAGCCAGTGCAAATGAACTTCAGATGCATGTGCCCCCTAATAAAACAAGTTTAAAGTAAATTAAACAGAATATATCACTTAACATGAAGGAAGGTTAAAAATTTGTCTTCTTAAATAATTTATGTTATTAAAATTGAATTAAATGACCTTTGTGATAAAATCTTTAATAATGTATTGATCTGAAGTGAAAATGCTTTATTTTACATCTCTCATCATAAACCATAAGAAAATGATGAGATCTTTAAAAGATTTTCCAAGATAGTTTCATAAAAAGAATGAGTCCTTGAGTTAAAAAAAAAAACATAGAAAATGCTTGGATGAATGATCCTCAAGCCTTTGTAGAATCTACCATTTTCTGATATACCTTGAACAAAGTAGAATTAGACTGAAATGACTGGCAGGAAGATGAAATTGTTTAGGAAGTACAAAGAAGGCATTCCACTAGGAGGTTTTAAAGAGAGAAGATCTCATTTTGCTGAAGAAAAGAGGGGTTTTGGTTCTCAGAGACAGTCTGTGCTCTAAGATACCGTGCTTATTAGCAGTGGAATAACTGTTGAATACTAAAGAAATATATACCAAATGCATACTTATTATTGGCTTTGATTTAACAGAAACCAAATGTTTTTCCTTCAACAACAATTCTCTTTATATCATGCAAAAAGTATGCCCTCAGCTCCTCATGCTTATCAAGCTGAGTTGGAGATGACTCAACTCCTGAGTACTTCACAATTAACTGCTTCAGTTAGTCTTGACAAATTACACAACCAAATTGTCAGTCTATTTCCTAATGTCTCAGAATTAGGCTGAAGTGCATATGAAAATAAATGGCTACTAGAATTTTCTTTGTTTTGAGGGGGGAAAAGGTTGCTACATTTTTTTTCTTTATTAGTTAGTTTTGTATTTAGCAAATACAGTCAGTTTGGTACCATTATTAGACTCATCCGTGACCTACCCCCTCCCCTTGGCCCCTCCTTCTTGAGGTATATGGGCCATGCATTGTGGAGTTAGCCCACAGTTATGTGTAAGATAAATGTCTCTGCATATCATGACCGAACATGTGGCTCTGACATTCTTTCCGCCCCCTCTTCCGCAAAATTTCCCTGAGCCATGTTGGGTTCATTTTTGGTCTGCTTCAGTGATGAGGTGTTGGGGGCCTCTGAAGCTCTGGCTCTCTGATTTGGTAGCAGTTGATTTTTCTCTGTGTTGATCTCCTTCCCCCTTGTTCTGGTATCTGGTTCATCAGGAAAACGGCACCCTTGGTTGTTTCGCCAATTTTTCTTAGTTTCAGCCGGGGGCCTTTGGAGGTATGATGGGGTGGCTCTCTCCTTAGGATCTACATCTATCTGAAAAAGAGAAGCAGATTCTCCAACGGAGAGTAAGTTAGCACCAGGACAAAAGAGATAAGGCTTACTTTTTTATAGAGAATTTAATAAGTGTAGGCCCTCTTGTAGCCCATGATTGATGGTAGCTTGATATTGGCAAGTGGGCTTATGTTTGGATATGGTTCTGACTTGTTTCCCAGCTCCAGCTATTGGTCCCGTACCACTGAGGAGATCAGTTAGCCAAATTAAGAGCAGTTGGTTCCCCACCATGGCTGTGTGCCACTATTGCACTTCATTGTTTCAGTCAGCTCTGCTTTGATCTGAGATTGAGACTAGAACAAGCCTTTGACATCCTACCGTTGAGTGCTGAGCTGAGCAGAATAAGTGATGGCCACATCCTAGCTTTCAAGTAATAATTTTTCTCATTCTAATCTTTTCCTCCTCCCCCAACACCTAGCCTCCTTATCATAAATAATATCCATGGTTTAACTTAAACAAAGACTAAATGCATGTAATGTCATAATTGTGCTATTCAACATGTTAGCTATTGTACAAGGAGGTGACAGATAAGACAGTTGGGACTCCAGGAAGATGACTCTGAGTCATGACATGAAGCTCAACTTATTTCAATGGACAAAATTCTAGAGTACATTCCTTATTTAGCTCTAGTGGAAGAAATATTTTAATATAGCCATAAAGTTGTAAGGAAGAAAGGAAATGTAGAAGGGAGGGATGAAGGAGAGAAGGGAGAGAAAGAAAAAGAAAGGGAGGGAGGAAGGAAGAGGAGTGGGGAGAGGAATAGAACTAGGAGCATACAAGACTGAAATGCTTTCTTTTCTCTAGTTCCAATCATGTGACCAAGTTGCTAGAAAGGAGAGTTTTTGGTTAGGGAGCTGTGTCAGCCACAGAACTGGCCCAGGTAGTCTTACAGAAAGTCAAGGTTGGTTCAGTGGGGAAAAAAATTAATCTTCAGTGTTTCACACACCTGGAAAATCTGGGTTGAGAAATTAATAAATTAAGTCATGGGCTGGAGAGGTGGCTTAGCAGTTAAGGTACATGCCTTTGAAGCCTAAGGATCCAGGTTTGATTGTCCAGGTCCCATGTAAGCCAGATGAACACAGTGGTACATGCGTCTGGAGTTTGTAGTGGTTAGAAGCCCTGGTGGGCCCATTCTCACTCTCTCTATCTTTAATAAATAAATAAAAATAAATCTTAAAAAAATAAGTCATAATCTTACATGTTGCCAATATCAAGTTCCTCTGCTGGTTTAACATCTGTTACAAATGTCTGGTTCTTCTTCATGCTTATCAGCCAGACTCATAACTAAATAGTGACACCTTATTTGTTTTTAGAGCATACATCTTTTCTAAAGCTTTTCTTCCTGCCACACTTCTAGAATTACATGATTTACAGAAGACATGGGGGAAGGAATTTGGCCACAACCAGCATGCCCAGCTTTGGCAGCAAGCACATTCTGAGCCTACTGGCCTTATAAGCCACTTCAGCCTTCTTGGGCTTTGATACACAGGGCTCTGTTTTTAAAAGTTCCCCTTTTGGGTTTGCATGAATTCAGTTCAAAATCCCCACTTGTCAGGGAGCTTGTTCCAATGACAGGAGAGTTACTCCAAATCTTCCCCAACTTGTCTTCACCTTCAAAAGAGTTTGCGAAATGCTCTGCAAGTTCCAGCTCCCATCACAGTCTCATGACTTAGGGGGAGCACCTGACCTCAGCCTGGTCTATTCCACACGGATGAAGCAGTAAGGTAGGGAGTAATCTCTGAGGAAGCTTCACTGAGTAGTTTGCAGAAGGATAAAAGTAACTGTTTCCCAAGAATGGATTTGTGTGTGTGTGTGTGTGTGTGTGTGTGTGTGTGTGCATGTGTGAGTGCGTGCTGCCCAGTTCTTTTTCTTTTATGAGTTAGTCATTCCAAGGCATCCACCCATTTTGCAGCTCAGATGATATGGCTGTGTTCTGCGGGTTAACGTTGACAATATATTTTGAAATTTAGGCATATGTGTGAGGGGGGAGATATCAGGAGAGTTCTGATTCAGTGAGATTTGTATTTTAGGGTTGTGTGGTCCTGAGAATATTCCTTTTTTTTAATTCTAATTACCTGCATCTACTTTGTTCTTAGATTCTTGGGAGATGAGGTCATGGAGAAAATTGTACAGTTCATAAAATATAAATGCAGTCAACCTTCTTTGGAACTGAAAAACCCATAAAAGCTTTGCTTTTCTTAAACATGTTTAACACTACAGTGCTCTTTCCCCAATTAATACAAACCCCATTTTAGTTAAAGTTTACTGTTTATAGAAGAAACCAAAGGGAGAAAACAGAAGGCTCACATCTTAAGTGGCAACACTGGCCAGGTAGGGGTGAGCAGTACAAGTAGGCATCAGGTGATTATTGGAAAGTTAAGACACCACATCAGGCAGTAATAGGGCAACTGAGATCTTCTCCCCTAAATCAGTGCATTTAAAACTTACGAATTAAAATATGACAAAATCCCTCCTGTGAGCATGTTCTGTGGTCTTAATGACTGACCTTGACTGATAATGTAATTGGTGGATACTCGGGAAGGGGCCAAGATGGTGAGTAGTATACCATACATGCTCAACAGGTGGTTTTAAACCGATGGAAGAAAATTCCAACAATGTTGGGGTTTGGGAGACTTTAGACAACATTAAACCATTTTTTGCTTCAATTTTACTTGCTTTAAACAGGAGGTATCATTTAAAATACATTTGAGCAATGGGGAAGGTCGCTGGAGAGGTGGCTCATCAGTTAAGGGGCTTCCTGCAAAGCCTAATAAACCAGGGTTTGGGTCCCCAGTACCCAGGTAGAGCCAGATTCACAAAATGGTTGGAGGACCTGGCATTCCAATTCACTCTGCATCTCTGCTCTCTGTCTCTCTCTGCTTGCAAATAAATAAATATTTTAAAATACACTTGGGAGGTTAATTATAAGCAGACAGACTTGATCTATTTCAGAACCATCAGCAGGTATTCCTGACATGCAGAAAGCACCCTCTCAGCTCAACACAGCAGAACACTGACTTTCATGGAATTAACAATTTGAAAATTCTGGCTCACAAATTATCTTACTAGTGATATAAAAGAATGATACTTAACAACTTTATTGCTCTGGAGCTTTATCTAATTAAACAAAACAAGAAAACAAAAGAGCAAAGGAGGAGCAGAGGGAATGAGGAGAAAATAAGAAGGAAGGCAGAAAGAAAGGAAGGAAGGAAGGGAAGGAGAGAAGGAAGGAAGGAGGGAGGAAGGGAGAAAGGAAATGCAAGGAGGGAGAGAGGAAATACAAGGAGGGAGGGAGAAAATGCTGGTCTTAAAAAGAAAATGGCATTTCTCTAGAGTACAAACAAAACAGGAAAGTCCCTTAAAGAAATTAATCTTCCTCTGCTGCTGCCTTTCAGAGCAGAGCTGGGTTTGGATCCTTCCCTCCAGATTTCATTTGTGTATGGACCTGGCCTCTCAGTTGTGACTTGAGAGGAGATAATATATGATAGTAACCTCCTAAACAGCCATTAGCATCAGACAAAATGTAAATGCAGCCTCTTTCTGGGATGTTCTGAGTGTACATTCTGTAATATGCTGTGTGGTACATTGCACTTGTATGCCAATATTTGAATGCCTGCTTACAAATCTGGTTATAAGACCGGGTGGATCATATCAATCTTTCTTTTGGCCTACTGTGGGGAAGGCTCAAGGCCATGAACTCTGAGATGCTAAATACACAAATGGGCTTTGAAGATTTGTGTACAGCTGCTGAAACCTCAGCTGCTTAAATGCAGACTCTGGTAACATGCCAACCTTGTCTGAAGGTCCACAGATAAAGAAGAACCAAAGATAACATGAATGATGGTGAGTGACCATTGCATTGCTCAGATGTTTGATCTAATGATATACCAAAGAAAAGACCTAGAGCCTCGGATCGTTGGAGATCAACAGGATGCACACTAGGACTTCAGGGGCTGATTCAGGCTGACGTCATTCAGGAACCAGGACCTGTTAAATACTAACTTTTAACCACATTCAAACATGTTAGGAAAATGATGTCCCATCTCCAGGGAGATACCTCTAGAACTGAACATTCTCCAGTGATTGTTGTTTGACATTCAGATCAGGTGAGAGTCCTGTAGTGTGTGGAGTCATTAAAACACAGTGATGACAAGCTCTACTTGCTCTTTCTGATGTGCCCAATAGCCATAACAACCCCAAACAGTCAGTGGGAACTTGAAGACACATCTCTGGTTCCTTACAGCACTAACAGAAAATACCTGGTCCTTCGAGCTAGAGTGGCATGAAAGACATTTCTGTTGATAAAAGGCAGAAGGCCTTGTGGTTGATGGTGTTGTTAACATCAGAACCCTTGGCTCTATTGATGACTGCCTCCCTAGGGGTAGTGGGTGGGTATAATAATAGTTTCCCTTCATCCTCCTCATTTTCTGATTTTATTTTTGTCTTGCTTTTTCTTAGGCTCTAATTAATGGCAGCTATTTTCAAATTCTAACAGGTAACTCCCTTCCTTAGCTCCTCCATGACATGTGGCTAAAATGATGTGTGTGCTGTGGGAATGCAGGGTGATAACATGTCTTTAACAGTTACACTTGAGTGACTTAGATTAGAAGTCATTATTTATTGTGAAGCAGCATGTATTTCTTTCTTTTTTTAATATTAATACTTTATTCCTGGAATTTTCATTATGAGTATCATAACCACTTACCAGTGGTTTTAATTTAAGACTTTTAAAAATAATTAATTAATTTTAAAATATTGAATATTCATTATATTCCCATTAGGTTGTACTCTTATGTTCTCTCTCCCCCATCCTCATTCCACTGAGGGATTCCTCCGTGGGGTTAATGGTATTCACTCTGGGGTCATGAATGCACTAGTAAGTTGCAGAGCTGGTGGGGGGGCAATGCCTCAGGATAATCCTTCATGCTGTGGCTCTTACAATCTTTCTGGTTCCTCTTTCACAATATTCCTTGGCTCTTGGAAGGCATGTTATAAGTCTCCTTTAGTGTTGAGCTCTTAGCAGCCTCTGATTTTCTGCTTTGATGAGTGTCTATCATTTTTACCTGGTTCATTTCTTTTATGTACAGCTAAAGCCTTTGAGACTGATTTCCAGGTCACAGCCATGTTGGGAAGTTCAGGTTAAAACAGATAGTACTTCTTGGATGGGCAGTTACACTGCTAAAGAACAGCTCTGGGACCTGCAGCCACACATACTCCATCAAATGCTTGCTATATGATTTAGCTTTAAAGCCTGGATTTCCCTCTCTGCCCATGGTTTTTATCTGCATAAAAACAAAGTGAGCCATAGAAACTATACTCTTGGCTTTTTTCACCAAAGATGCCAGAACCAGTGTATGCATGTGTGTGTGTGTGTGTGTGTGTGTGTGTGAGAGAGAGAGAGAGAGAGAGAGAGAGAGAGAGAGAAGGTCTCACTATTTAGTCTAGGCTGGCTAAATAGTATGTATGTATGAAAAATGTATGTATTAAAATGTCTAATAAGCCCTCCTCCCAGAATGTTCCTAAGACAAATCATTAAGACACATCGCAGCATCAGGCTTATACAGAAAGGAGTACTATGACTTGTTTGTAGTCAACTGCAGTGACATAAAATATATGCCTTTTTTATCTTAGTAGAGAGCAGGGTGAATTCCATGAGAACCTCAGTGATGTGGTGATGAACATGGGGCTGGATTGCTAGAACAATGCATCTCTGCCCTCAGGAAGCTGTCCTTCAGGTCATGAGTGAAGACAGAGGCTGACCCTTGTCAGAATCAAACACTAAATGTCAAGAAGGCTTAGAGGCTTTAGGTTGTGGCATTTCTTAACTTATCTTTGTTCCTTAAAAATTAGAATTTTTTACCTTGTTTTTATTTTTATATAAAAATATAATTAAAGTTTTATTTTTAACAGCATAGATTGTATTTAAATTATGTAATGCATTGGGTGACAGGATATGGAAATCCAATATTACCACTCTGAATAAGAAGTTTTATAACTCAATGAGTTGTCCATAGTGGGTGTGGGTGGCTTAGGGTGAGTGTCTCAGCAACATAACCGGCCAGTGTTTCTGATACTCCGCTAGCTTTGCCCAACTCCCCCATGCCACCTCCATCCCAAATAGTAGTAAAACAGCTTCTCTATCCAACATAGGAAGAAGGAAAGAAAAGGGGAAGACCATGCTACTGAACATCTAAAAAAATGGTCACATATGCCTCCTACTCTTTATTTCTGGTATCCTCACTGGCCTGAGCTCAATCATATTCTGGTGGAAAGGAGATTAACAATGATATCAGATGGGTTTCAAATTTCTTCTCTCCAAAAAACAACGTGGTATTTCTGAAGAAATCCCAGGGTCATGAATATTAGGGAGGCTAAACAGCCTTATGTCTTGCAGACTCTAAACTTGTTTCTATCCACAAGTGGCTTTATGCAGAGGAACTGAAAGCCAGATACACAGTTCATTCAAATCCTTCTTACCCTTTCCATGTGAATTGATCACACTAAATACCTATATTCTGTATTATGTGTCATAAACAAAGAAGAAAACATTGAGGCAGCCACTTGTCTCCTACCTCACCATTGCCTCAAATCTCACCCATTGCTTTAGGGCACAGCTCTTCCTCTCACGACATCCATCAGGATGTTGAAAGCTGATGAGAAATTCAATGGTTGTGATATTGGCCTAGATTTTTCCTGACCAAAGGATTTGCAAACAAATAAGCATGACACCTATGACTTCTGACTATACCATGGAGATTGAGGCCCAACCGCTTGGTATGTGCTCCTAGCAACAGCTGGTAGGAGCCCAACCTCTTCCTTCCTTCATCAGTAACTAAGGACTTATCTCCTACTGGCTTATTTATGTCCAAGACAGTATCAGCAACCTATATTGACTCAATTATTATCCACATTTGTGCATCAAGCACTAATGATTCTTTTAATTTATTTTATTTTAAATTTTGGGGGATTAGTACATAAGGAAATGGGTTTCACAGTGACATTTTTATGCTTATTACCATTGAGCTTTATTGTTATTCATCCCACAGCCTTGCCCCCCTCATCTTCCCCTTGGACTGGTCTTTACCCTTCCCTACAAATCCTTCTGCTTTCATGACATACCTATTTCAATACCCTCTTCTTTCAACATCCCTTTAAACCTTTTCCCTTTCATAGTCCCCTTTCTTATTTCATGTCACATGCACACACACACACTCTCTCTCTCACACACACACACACCAAAGACACAAATTTAAATATAAATTTCACATATGAGAGAAAGCAAGCATACAATATACATCTGTCTAAGGCTGTCTCGTTTTGCCTGACATAATAATTCTTTAATAACTCTAGGGACCAAGGCTTTCTGGAGTCATCATTCACTGGGTCAGTGCAAGGGAGTTGCTTTCTTATGCCCATATTGCAATTGAAAAGGAAACTTAAAGTTCCTTTCACTTCACTCAGCCAGTTTTCCATGGGAAATAGACTCAGTCCAAACTTGAAGACATTTCTTATGCAGTGGAGATACTTTTTAAATAATATTTATTAAAAGATACAGAATTGTTTTTGTTCATCATGAAACTTACCACTGACTTTTCTACATGAAAATAAAGAAAATTCATTTGGCTCCATATTGAAAGGCTTCTCGCATGAATGGAAAATTTTTCTTTTATTGCTTTTCTTTCTCTGCTTGCAAAGCCAGGAGTCAGAACTGTTTTATCAGAGGACTCAAATCTCTTTGTAGCTCAAACACAGTTAAGCAGGGAATGGACAGAACTGGGTCATATTGTGTTTGAAAGCATAGTACAAGCAACAATTTTTGGGGGGTGGGGACTTACACTGGTGGATTCATATCTGGAAATAGAGAATTTGAAAAAAATTAGAAGGCAAGAATTATGGAGTATGGTAGCCAATAAACCATCTGAAAATTACTAGTATGCTTTTTTTTCAGCGCTTCCCAGGGTTTTATACGGCATATAAACATTTCTCTTCTGATGCTTGGACCCCTTCAATTATTTCCCGATACTGCTGACCACTTCAGTAGTTGAGCAGGTCCACCTATTCAGCTGATAACTATCTTTTTGGTACAGAATTTGAAGAAAACACAACCTATGAGACTTCTCACCAGTGAAGCAGAGGAGCTATCTGGCCTCCTTAACTTCTGAAATGAGTATGTTCTGATATGGGCATGTTTTCAAGACAACCTGGGGATCCATGGGGGGCTGTTCTCAGTCTAAATAGTCATTAAAGTGAAGCAAGAAGAGATGGGCTCCTCTCAGTCTCTCCATCTGTGCTTTGCCTCCTCTTTCCTAGAAGAGGACAGAGTGGCACCTGGAGAGGCTGTGGTTTTCATTCCTGCAGAGGAGCTCATAGTTTCTCTTAGGCCAGGTTCCTTTTTTGTCAGTTGCTCCTTTTGGGATTGTTTATGTTGGCCTCTCTTCCTTTCTTACCAGTTCTATCTGGTCATGTGAAATACTGCCCACCCCCATTCCCACTTCAGACTTGCCCTTCTGCTACCCAATTCCAGTCAGTTTCTTTAGTCTTTCTGCACAGGAACAAATTTAGTCATTTTATTAAAGTGATGGACATTAGAGTGACAAAGTATGCTGGGCTGTATAAGGGGCATTTGCATCTTTATAGTCTGGTCCCCAGGAAAAGGCTCTCAGGTGGTAGAATGTGTGAAAGAAATGAGAACAGCAGTCAGTACAATGTTATCTTATGTGAAAACTTTCAACTTAATCCTTATATTTATCACAGTTCTTATACACTGATAATCTAGTTATATGGTATTATATTAGGCATCTGCCACTCTCCAGTTGAATCAAGCAAGCAGGTCACATGATAACCTTGTGTTTTGAAGTTAATCATGAAGTCAGATGTAGCTGAACTGTGTTGATGCTCAGCTTCACTGCAAAAAGCATCTAGTACAACCTTTGCAGTTCCCCATGTTTTAAAGTTGATTCTGTGAGACAAATAGATAGTCTAGTATAGATGAAGATATGTATACATATATCATGTATACCTGGATAGCATGTGTAGAGTGGTGGTGGTGGTGTTGTGTTTGTATAGTATGTGTATGTTTACTGTGGTGGTGTTGGTGGTGTATGTGTGTATACTATGTGTAGTGTGGTGGCGATGGTGGTGGTGGTAGTAGGGTGTGGGTAAAGTATGTGTATATGTAGTATAGTGTGGTGGTGGCAGTGTGTGTGTGTGTGTGTGTGTGTGTGTGTGTGTGTTTGCGTATGTACATGCAGATTCACTCATAGGTATGTAGTAACCAAGGGAGATGGCTAGATGGCTAGATTTCCTTTCTCTATCACTCATCTGTATAGTTATTTGTGGTGAAGTGTCTCTCTTTCTGAACTTAGAGCTCAGTGTCCCTAACCCACAGCCATTTGTCAGTTTCTACCCTTCAAGGACCAGAGTTGGTTACAGATATTAATGATCATGCCTAAGTGTTTATGTGGGTCCTAGGGAGTCAAACCCAGATAGTCTCAGGCTGTCTCAGGCCTTCATGGTAATATCAAGTGATTTTACCAACTGAGTCATCTTCCCAATCCTAAAGAGGGATATTTTTACATTATGATGTAAGCACTTTTCCACTAGGAGATGAAGGTGCAGTAGAGTGAGTGGAATGTCAGCTTAGCATGAGAAACCACAGGGCTTTTGTCTGCTTTGATGGGCCAAATTAGAAATGATTACTTTAAAACTTTAAACAATAAAGCATATAAAATATAACGTCCAATTCTTCTCCTACTGTAAACATTCTTGTTTTGGGTATTTTTGATTATGAATTATTTCTGACCTTTTTAAAGTATTAATAAAATATGTGTGTAGATATCTTTTTAAAGGGATGATTCATTGTTACTTTTCTCCATATCTTTCTCTGTTGGTATAAAGAGACTTCCTTGGTTTTTCATAATAAAACCATGATAATCTACTGGGTGGAGTCCCCCAAATGTAGTTAATTGTCTCCATTGAAGAAGTTTTAGATTGTAATACATTTCATTTAGCATGATTATAAACACCGTGTGAAAATATTATAAGATACTTCTGTAGATAAATTTAAAGACATGAAATCATCAGGTCAAAAGATCTGTTTCATTTGAGAGTTTAATAGCGACAACCCTTCAAAACTATCATCTCCTTAGGCCTGATGGCTATGCCAGTAACTCCAGCACTGGAGACACTGAAAGAGGGAGCCAGCCTGGATAGAGAGTGAGAGCTTTTCTTAAAACAAACAAATGGCAACAATAAAACTATCATACTCAATTACATTGTTACTTGCAGTGTTTGAGTGGGCCTGGCTCCTTATATCTTTTCTAGTTTTGGATAATATCAAGCTGTTTGCTTTGCCAGTTTGATAAATAAGAATAAAAAAGTATTGCAGTCAGGTTCACATTGCTGGTAGAAGTCACCCAACCAAGAGCAGCTTGTGGGGGAAAAGAGGTTTGTTTTGGCTTATAGGCTCAAGGGGAAGCTCTATGATGGCAGGGGAAAAGGATGGCATGAGCAGAGGGTGGACACCCTCTGGCCAACATAAGGTGGACCATAGCAACAGGAGAGTGTGCCCAACACTGGCTTGGGGAAACTGGCCATAACACCCATAAGCTCACCCCCAACAATACACTGCCTCCAGGAGGTGTTAATTCCCAAGTCTCCATCAGCTGGGAACCTAGCATTCAGAACACCTAAGTTTATGGGAGACACCTGAATCAAACCACCACCAAAAGCTTTCAATTGAATTATATTTCCCTTCTCATATGGAAGCTGTATGAAGATCTTTCCCATAGGGGTTTTTTTTTTTTTTTTGGTTAGTTTATGTGTGGTTTTTCTGCTATTTGTATGTCTTCTGCTATAAGACGGAGGTTAAATCCTTGTCTCAAATTTAAGCTGCTGTTTATATCTCAGTGGATATTAAGAACTCCAGGGATAATACTGCTTTGTATTGTATGCAGAGTATGTTTATTCCTAGACAATTGTTTATCTTTTAGGATTGTTTATGACATCTTTTGCTGCTCTGTTTTAAAATTAATATATGATCATATTTGTTAATCCAATAGTCTCTTGCTTTATAGTTTCTGAGTATTTTGTTATATTCTTTTGTTAGGTTTTGTTGAGACAGTTTTTAACCCAGAAACAAGGTGACCCTTAACTCATGTTATTTCTCCTACCTCAGCACCCCAGGTACTGGGGTTATAAGTGTGTGTCTCCATGCTCACCTCTGCATTGTGTTATCTTTAAAAAAGACTTCCACTTTACCAAAAGTACAGAATTTTTTTGAATTTTTTCTTTCTTCCCTTTCTCCCTCCCCTCCTCTCTCTCTTCCTCCCTTTCCTTCTCTCCTGTCTCTTCCTTCCTTATTTTTTTAACCTTTTTTCCTGCCTTCCTCATGCACAATTCCAAGTAGTCATCTAAGATTAGAATTATTTTAGGAAAGAATATCAGACATGAAATTGCCCCTGGAGAACTGACCCAGGATCTGGAAAACCATCCAGAGTTCACAGACATTTCCTAATAATCAGAGAGGAGATGGCATCATGGAAATAATTTGCTATCAAAATCTCAGAAGATATAAACAGAGTATTCTGGTTTTATCTATCTCTTGGTTTATATTATGGAATACATGTTTTATGTATCTCTTCATATATTTGTGGAGTAGTCTACCAGTGTCTGGGGATTTATAAGAGGGAATGACTCACCTGAGTTGAATCTTCCATTGATAATGCAGGAGAATGAGCTTCACAAGCAAGCATATGCTGAGGGAAAGCATCACACAGAATATGGGCTTCTTGGAGTATACCAAAACTTTGAGGCTGGATTTTGGAGGTTATGCTTTATTTAATCAACTAATAAAGGGATGAGTTACTGGTGCAGAATGGGAGGCCAACAGAAGACACAAAATGTGTTCAAATAGTATGATTGTCCTAATCATATTTGAAGGATCACTTGTACAAGTAAGGTCAAGGAAAAAAAATAGACAGAGGAAGAATTTACACTCATAAAATCTTCCTTAGAAAATTAGAAACCAGGCCTTTTGATCTCCATTTCAGGGAATAGGTGCTGTTTGTTTGGTTAGGTCTGGCTATATATCCCAATCTAGTTTTGAACTCATGACTCTCCCACCAGAGCTTCCTAACTGCTGGGATTAAAAGCATGTAATATTATGCTTGGCTCAAATTTGAACTTTTGAACTATGTTTAGATTCATATATATATACATGTGTGTGCATGTATAAGTGTATATGTAAGTATATGTATATATATACATATACTTATAGATACATGAAAGGGAATGAGAAAGGATGTCAGAGTTTGAACAATGAGTATCTTGCAAAGGTCACAGGCAAAGCAGAGGGGGGTCCTCCAGTTCTGCCCAATCTTAAGCTATGCATTGCCTCTGTAAGAGTAGAAGGGCTATACACATATGTGTGTGACACATCACAAACTACACTTTTTTTCTATATAACAATTCCCAATATTCAGTAAACAACCAGTTATAATTTAAAATATACAGAAGAATTTAGCATGTAATAAAACTTTCGCTGAATGCATAGGTGAAGGTTTTTTTTTTTTTTTACATTTTGGTTTGATTATATCCTCCAAAGTTCTTATGGAAAAGTAATTATCCAAATTCATTTGTTGATCATACTTTCAGTTGAAGCCTTTTGAAAGTAATTAGGATACTCTGAAGTCATGAGGGTGAATGGTGGCTATGTTAAGAAAATATGAGACCTGAGGGCATACACTCTTACATTCTATGTTTTCAGCCCTCACCACCAACTTATAATGCAACAAGAAGGTCTTCAGCAAGTGCTAGACCTAAATCATATGCCATGAGCTGAGTAAATTCATATTGTTTAAAAGTTAACATATCTATACAACATAAAATAGACTAAGACATATGATGTCTGTGAGGAGGTCACTGTGGAACAGGAGCCTGGGATATTAGTCCTTGTTCTGGATCTTATGAACTAATTAATTTGCTGAAGTCATTTAAACATTCTAAGCCTCACCTTCAATATTGGTGAAAAGGGAAATATAGTAGTCTCCTGTTATCCATGCAGGCTATTTTCTATGCGTACTGGTGTTTGCATTAAACTATGAATAGTAACACACACACACACACACACACATACACACACATATGCCTGTATGTCCTATATTTATCCAATTTAGTAATACTTTATGGTGTTTATTTAATTCATAATTTCAACAGAGTATGAGATTAACAAGAGAGAGAAACTAATAATTCACTAAAACTATTACAACAATGGGCTATAACATGTGTTCCATGCAATGGAAGTGTGGTCTGTATACATTTCACACTTTATGTTTCTGAACAGTAGATGACCCTTAGTAATTGCATCTTCAGATAAGGGTGACTATTGTCACATCAAACAAAAGAATTGCTGTGAATGAAATTTACAAATTACCTGAAAAACTGCATATGGCAGAAAAATTAAAACATATTAGCTATATGTGTTAGAAACTTGTATTTTTTGATATCTTTCTGACATAGATCAAGTTTCTCTTTATGCCAGTAAAATTTTTACATTTTCCCATAGTATCTTAAAGCAGTTTAGCCTTATGAGTCCATTTCAAGGGGTATGACATTAGATGGGAAATTTGAATTACATTTTCTGCATGGCAAAGGAGTGTGTGATAAGTTTTGTAGGGCAGACATCATATTGCCACTGGGAAATGACTATCAAAATGGTGGACTTATAGACAGAATGTCATTAAGCCTCCCCACCACTTTTTTGGGAAATTGGTGGTCTATGTGAAGAAAAACACGTGAGTGTCCATCTGTTGTATTTGTCTACATGGTAACACTTCTGCCACCAAGACATGGGACATCTAATTTGGCCTCCAAAAACAGGACCAGGGGAAGTTGATGGGAAATTGAACTTAGCAGGCAATCTCTCAACAGGTATATCTCTCTCTCTTTCTCTGTCTCCCCTCTTGGTATTAGGCATCTGTAAGGGATGTTTGCACCTTCCCAGTTAGCAGCTCACACCAGCTGAGCCCTGAGGTTTCAAGGAGGGTGGGGTGAGGGGACTATGGCTAGTGACCAATTTGCCTTAACTTGAGAGTCTCAAAGTTGGGGCCAACTTAAATTCTTCCTGTTGCACTGCTGTTGCTGGGCACCTATCTTTCTTTGTTTCTTCCTGAGACAGTAAACAGAGGGTAATGTGCAAGCACACAGCTCTTTTGTGATAGCCTGGGAGCTCCAGACAGGGAGTTCTAAACTAGTTGAAAAAAATACTGCTGAATACCAAACAAACAAAACAAAACAAAAAAGCAACAATAAAACCCTCTCTCCAGTTCTAGCTTATTAGCTTTCTCTGAGTCTTTGGCACCCTTACCTATTACTAAGTCCAGAACTTGACTATTTCTGTACTAACACATGTCCAGAAAGGAATAAAGGAGGCACACAGAGCGATAAACAGGAAACTGCCTTTTTCTGTGCTTAATAAACTTCAACCTCCTTTAAATGTATTTCTCTTAGCCACTAGAAATTAGGAGTCTTCTGAAAGCCAAACATCAAAATGGGTCTGTGCTTTTAGTATCTTAGAATGAATGTTGTCAATCCTCCATGGAAGGAGAAAACTCACAGGCAATCCTGAAGCACATGAGTGTACTGGAAAGAGAATTGAAGGATGGGGCCAGAAACGAAGTTGTCAGCAGGGCATAGTGGTGGCTGACAGGGATCCTGACACTAGGAAGAGTGAGGGAGAACTACTGTCATGCTATGTGGAATTTTCAAAACTAACCAAAGCTGCATTGCTACTCTGAAGACTATTTCAAAAAAAAGGGGGAGGAGGAATTGAATTATATTCTTAGTCATCACATAAGAAAGATATTCAGATGTCCTAAACATTGGAAATAAAAAAGAAATACCATGTTTTTGAAATGCCACAAGACTCCATGTATGTTTAAATTACAACTGTACATTTCAAGATTTTATGGTTCCAAAATGGCCATTACCATGGAAGCTCTTCTCTTTCTCCTTTCCTTTCTTCTCCTCCCTCTCCCTCTTTCTGCTTCCCTCCTTGGCTGAGGTCTTGACAACTATTTACCTAATCAGAATCCAGCAGACCTATCTTGACTCTATTACAGTTTGCCCTTCGACTCTGTGCAAGACACTTCCTCTCTCATGTCCTAGCTTCTACCACAGTCCAGGCTGTGAATACATTAAATTTCAGAGTTCTTTCAGCTGAATGATTGCAGCATAGTGAAACAGGTGAGGAAGAGCAAGGTCAGAGTTCAAATGCTTCATTCAGGATCACAAGACAAACAGAAGGGTGATTTCTTTTCCACCCCTCAAACCCAACTTCTCCATCTCCTGCTTGCATGCTATGAGGCTTGATTTATGATAAACACAAAAGACATTGAGTAACGGAAAAATATGAAATAGAGTATTTTATTGCTTCATTGTTAGTAACTTGAGCAAATATTCATGTAACTATTTCTACTATGTCTCCAAAATGTGCACTTGTCTTATTATTGAGAATTTTCCATATTGGAAGGAAAGACTTTCAATATCTGATAAACACAGAAAATACTGACTGATGTGAAATATTTTGATGAGTTTTCATAGACTTTTGTTTGAAAATGGTAGTGGAGCAAGAGAGGGGTTTATTCTTATAGAAATCAATAAAACCTGTACATGTATGTGTGTTCTCTTGTGTGTGTAAGGGGTGCAACCACGTTTATAGTTTTTAAGATTTTATTGATTGCTTTATTAAACTGTGTAAATATTAAGAAATTCAGGCCTATAATTAATTAAATACTTTATATTGTTAAAAATATATACTTAGGGGGCTGAGAAATGGTTCAGATGGTAAGAGAGCTTGCTACGTAAGCATAAGGACCTGTGTTTGATCCCCAGCAAGAGGCACAGCTGTGCATTCCTATAACCCCCACTCTGAGGAAGGGAGGCAGGAGGATTGCTGGAGCTCCCTGGTCATCCAGCTAAAAATGTAGTGCTCCAGATCCCATGAGAAACTCTGTCTGAGGAAAATAAGGCAGATAAGCAATAGAAGAGGATATGCAGTGTTCTCCTTAGGCCTGTGCAAATATGCACATGGTACATGTGTCTGCATACACTTGGACATGCACCATACACATTCATCATATAAACTACACACAAATGATACAAATCAAAAATACATACTTAGAAGTGCTACTTGAAATGTTTTCAGTTTACCGCTGAGCTAAAGTAGATCAAGGGTAATTTCATATTATTTAGCCTTCCTATTGCACAGTTACCTATTACCTGTGTCTGAGTGGATGATGGAAGGTAGTTTACTTAAGGTATGTTTCCTTTCTTCCCATTTTTGTTCTACTTGAGAGTTCCTTCCAACCCATCTCAGATATTAAACTCCTTCTTTGATCTGAGTAAATATTTTCTCTTCAGGCAGGTCATACATTATAATTTTTTTAAAAGAAAGAAAGGCTTGGAGCTGAGGCAAGTGGACATGGGCAGGTATGCAGTGTTATTTCAGTAACAAACCCCTTTATTAAGGTGTCTATCATGCAGGCTTTTGAAGCAGTTGACCTTCTTCTAACTAAAGCGACTATAAAACCACATCCTCACTTCTATTCTTTCATGAGAGATGGATAAACTCCTGGTATGCTACCCCATCTCCCTCATCTCTGACGTAGTAAGTGTCATAACACAGTGGTGTTTGAAGGGAATTAATAACTGAATAGGAACTTGACTTCAAAAACATGATGTTTTCCATCTTGCATTCTTGAGATTTAATCACTTTTATACTTTGTTGACCATATATAATTTGATGTGCAACAAAGAGGATTTATAAGAGGAAAAAGAACATACTAAATAGTAACATATATAAAGCTACTAAAGCTGGATGAATAAATTAACTTGACAAAGGGTCATGATGTTTCTTGAGGTAATCATTCCTGTCTTAGTATTCCTACTCAGACCTCCCTGCCTTCTACTTCTCCACTCCCTCACATCCCATACACATCAATTGTAAAACCTATACATTTCTTGTGACAGCTCTTCCATCTTCATGCTTCCCTGATCAATGAAGGGAAACACCTGGCAGGATAAAGTTTCGGAATTCTCTAGGAATAAGGTCATGGTCTTCAACTTGGCATTTGAGGTATGAATGTGCCCATCCTATGTTTTTGCTTCCTGCAGCTTAGCTCATCCCCATCCTGGATTCTTTCTCAAATGGACCTAGTCCCTGTACACATTTGTAATTTTGTGTTCTTTGCTCTCATTGAAGTTAAAACCAAAAAGACTCCCAGCAATCATTCTTTCCTCTGTAATCAACCTCTGCTAGGAGTATAATTACTTAGGCTTTGAAGTCAGGCTCACACGGTGGGAACTGCAGCCCTAGCATGGACCAGGATCGTACATTCTCCAACCTTGTCTCATTGTCTCTTACATGGAGAAAATGGTACCTCATTAGTGACTATGAGAATAAAATAAAATAAGACATGCAAGAGGTCTATGGTCACAATGGTGGGCACCTTTTTGACACTTGGTAGACTAGTATTTAGCATCTCCTCCTCCATAGAATCTTTTTCCCATTCCCACATAGCAGTCAGCCTTCCTTTGTTCTCTTTGCCCTTTGTCTTCACACTCTGCAATATTTGTCATGTTCTATAAGCCTTTTCTTCCCTTGAGCCCCTCTGCTGTGTTTAGTAGAATTAAATTGAATGGAGAGCTAGTGTACTTAACAATACTTCAGTTGAAATTATTTCTGCATAAAAAATAACAATGCGAGATAATTAGTAGTTCTTAGGATATTTCTGGAGCCCATGCATCATATTTTTATAGTATAATAACTGATAATGGAGCTGACAATCAGTAGAGTGTAAGATCAGATGACTGGAGAGGAATGAAGAGGTTAAATAGCTGTCAGAATGTCATTCAGCTTGCTTGCAATTTGTGTGAGTGATGTTTGGGCTTCAACACCATTGATCTGATCAATAACCTGTATTTGTTCATTTTCTGTTTGGTAGCAACATACCAAAGACTAATGGATACAACTTCTTTTGCCATGATTCTTGTCTAGAGACAAGGAAATCAAAGAACATGGATCCAGCATCTAGCATGCTACACTAGAGCACTGAAGAGTGTGGGAGGATGAGGGCATGTCACAAGAGATTCTCTTAGAACACCTTTCTGCCTGGAAACCCACTCAAAAATCTGAGCACTTCCATGAAAACTAATCTTTCTGGATAGTATCACATTAACCAATTTAGGAGGGTGGGGTACAAATGACTCCCATCAGGCTAGATCTCCCAATACTGCATTCTAACAATTGAACTTTGGGGGTACCCATTCAAAATTAGCATCCTTTGTAAAATTGCCATTTTACAAAGAAAGGAAAGGCACTTCCACATCTACAGTTTGAAGATGTCTTAGCAGCAACCATAGCTACATTTATTGTAAATGTTTCTGTAATGGTGATTGCTCTGTGTTTTGGATTCTCATCAAGCCATACCAACAATGTTAATTGTCTATTAATCAGAACAATTAACTTCCATAGAGTCATTGGAAGTCTAATACTAAGAGAGTCATGGATTTGAAAGAAATAGCAGCAGGCCCTGGTCTCTGACAAGCAGCAAGCATCAGTGAGTTATGTGTGGAGCCATCACTCTACTACTCAGTGATCTGCAATATGAGTTTTCTCTTGGGATCCCCTCATCTGATGCCATTTGTAGCTGGAAGCTCTAGAACATGTATTTTCCTGAATCCAGTCTTGAAGTATCAAAAACTGAAGTGAACCCATGCAAGTTTCTTTCAAGCTTAAATCATGTTTCAGTTATCATCCTTCCTAAGGTCTTATACATGCTAGGCAACTTGTCTACAACTGTGCTCTCTCTGCACTCCGTTTTACTTGTTACTGTGAGATGGGGCTCACTGAGTTAACCAGACTTGCCTTGAACTCACACTGTACCACTGGCAGACCTTGAACTTGTTATCCTCATGCATCAGCCTCCTGAGAACCTGGGATTACTAGACTGTATCACCAAGTCTGGCTCTATAAATATATCTTAACTGAAAAGTACTTTTTCTCCACAAACTTGTGACTACAAGACAACTTTAAGATCACAAGGCAGTGTTTCATGTTGTCGCATACATCTGATGTGCAACTATTAAAATACTTCCCAGGTATATCTGTTACCATGGCATTTCCTTGATCACCTCATCAATGAAAAATAATGAAGCAAGAAAAAGGTTTCATTCTATCTTCAGTTAAGTACAAGAGGTGAGAAAATTGAGTCGCTAAACAGGATTATGTCAATGATGGCATTTCTATCTAGTTTATAATTATGTACCAGGTATGATGTGGAAATCCACTTATACAGAAAGGACAGCTCTCTCAATTACGTATAGTCTCTGAAACAGTCTTTGGTTGGCATTCAGGAAACCAGTATAACACTCTTTGGATCTGTCAGCAAAGAGCTGATTCAGATAAGAATTGGCCACAATTAAATTAGGCTTGTGTGAGGGATGCCCATCTGGAGGGAGTGCCTTGTGTATTCATCAAAGATTAGACCTGTGGAAAATTTTTATCTGGAAGGAACTTGAGTTATCAGGATCTTGATGAATTGACTATGCATGTATTAGAGAGGAGAGGCACTTCCACCCTCAGTGTTTGAAGATGTCTCAGTAGCAACCAGAGCCATTCAGCTACCTCTATCCCTTGCTCACTGTAGTATCTTTGGGAGATTTCTCAGCATACATTTTCCAAGCCTATTCATTGGATCCATATTTGATTGATCTACCTGCGATCCTTAATACTTATTTGAGTCAAAAAAGTGGGGTAGGCGGTCCCCAATGAATTTTCCTCCTGACTTAAGACAGGGACCAAATATTTGCAAAACTCTTATTTAGAATGGAAAGTCCATGATTTTTTGTTGTTGAAATATCTGACATTTTATTAAATTATCTAGTTGATTATGATTTTGATAGTCAAAATACTCTTATAACCAATCTGATGATGGGCAGAACATGGTGTGTTAGTTTCTGTTTACTTTATTAGTCTTCTCTGAAATAATTATTGAAATTATATAGTCTGCTCTAGGTACTTCCTACCAATGCTATCTGAAAAAGTTGATTGCTTTTCCAAAATGCTCAGATGTTTTACATTGTATGTCATCATATAAAGCCAAACCTTGAAGATAAATAATATATGCATACATACATATATGTGTATATATATGTACTATGCATGTATATTACATATATGTATATAAATTGTGCATTAAAAACATGGAAACAGCTTTTATACATCATCCACTTTTAGTATACGCTCTGTATATTGCAACTTCAAACTAATGGGTATCAAGAAACAAAATGTATTCTATTGATTCTTAGTTTGTTACAAAGATGTAAATAAAATTAAATTTAATCAGTATAAAAGTGAGAAGTAGAAGAAGAAAGTCATTTTAAATTTTCTCCCCAAATCAAATATATATAGCAAAACCCAAAGTTTCTAAAGCACTGGTAGTTATGGTTTGAGTACCATGGCTATATATTGTATATAACCTTTATATGAACTACAAAGGACAAACTTAATCGGTCGGTTTCAGGAATATTTAGTGAAAAGGTCAATATTATGACAAGAACAAAACTGTAGTTTTGTCATTTTTTAAAATAAAATCACGTAACAAGTAAGTATCTGGTAGCAAAATTAGATAATCTAAGCTATCAGATGAAGGGTTTCTATGGGGGATGTTAAATCTCAGCAAGCTCGTAAGGAGTTTCAAAATACATGGCTTTCATCTGAGACTCTATGGGAGGATGCTAGCAAAGCACACTCACCTATCTTGGGAAAATCACTTTAATATACAATATTATTTTTGTTCACTTTTATTTATTTGAGAGTAACAGAGAGAGGGGTGAAGAGAGAGAGGGAGAGAGAGAGAATGGGTGCACCAGGGCTTCCAGCCACTGCAAACGAACTCCAGACGCATGCGCCCCTTGTGCATCTGGCTAACGTGGGTCCTGGGGAATCGAGCCTAGAACTGGGGCTTCACAGGCAAGCGCTTAACCGCTAAGCCATCTCTCCAGCCCTACAATGTTATTTTTAAACTTCATTTTGAGTCCAGGACTCAGAATTTTGTCCTGATGTTGTTATCTGCTGTGTTCTATGATAAGTATTCAGCTCCCAAAATCTGATATGTACTTGGCTTTCAGCACTGTGATTGCAACTCTGAGGCAACAGTGCTGTTCTTAACAGCCCCATGGATATTTTTACTTCTCATCACTAATGCTAGAAACACCATTTTCAAGTTAGTTTATATGGTATACCATAAACCATGAGAAAGACAATTTTTTTTAGCATTTATCTTACCTAAGTTATTATGTTCAATTCAACGCATTTTTTGAGGTAGGGTGTCACTCTAGACATTAATTTTGTGATTTCTTCTTTCTCCTAAAATTGCACAGGAAATGGAAAGGTAATATTGTTACTAGTATGAGGCTCAGAGAACACATTTTTATGTTTAATGTGGAAAATGGCAGTTCTTCCAAGACACTGTAGCCTAGTAGATTCTTTCAGGGCGCAACCTGAAGCACTTGGTACACAGACTTTTATGTTTCTAAATTAATATCATTTATCGATGTCTCCAAGGATTTTTTAGTAACATATGGTCATTGAAAAGCAAGGGTCTGAACTTATATTTGTAATGGCTGCATGACATTTGCTTAAAATGATCAAATCACTAGGGCTTGGTTCTTTAGTTAAAGAAAGCAAGGAAAGGGGAGGCATGTTAAACAAAATAGAAGTCTATTCTAAATGAAAATTCAGATTTAAATCCCCTGGGAGAGTAGTTTGGTAAAGGTTAAACAAACCTTCTTTCACTCTTGCGGGACCTTAAAATAAATTCCATCTAAATTCTTGTCAGTTTTCCTGTACAGCTGTCCCTACACATCTGCTGTGGCTGCTCAGAATTGCCACGTCCTCCTCTCACAGTTTACATATGCTTGTGTAAACTATTTATTTATAACACATAATTAGTGGCAAAGTGTATACTTGGTTTTAACTACATATACTCAGGGGTGGACTAGGAAAAAAAAAACTCTATATGAAAGTAGCCTACTCAGTTTAAGGCTTACCAGAGCAGCAACACATTCACTTCCGAGCAGCTGTGTGTGGATCATAAGGAGTATTTGAATTTTGTTAGGTAGTTTGGGTAGAATTATGGAATTGTGCTTGGTCCTCGATCCACAGCAGAGCTTGGCAGCCACTGCCTTGTAATCCAGGCTTCAGAGTAAAATCATTCCCCAAAGCCATGGATAAGCATAGCTGCCCAAATGCTTGGACGTCTGTGGTCTTAGTACACATGCAGAGAAAATTATGTAAACCCTCTGGAGACATGACCCACTGTTGACCTGGGAAGATCAATCTGCCAGGGTTTTGATTTTGTTGGCAGAATAAATGCTTCTGTACAGAGTGAGATCCAAGTCAGGTTGGGAGAAGAAGGGAGAGTATTAGTCCCTGGGAGCAAATGAGAACTCTAGCTGTCAGGGTGACGGATGGTCTGGCCATATGTGAGTGTTTCATGGAGAAATAAGGTCAAATGTTTCTACCACCACCACCAGTGAGAGGTGAGGTTTCCTTTATTCTCTGTTGTGGGTGGGAAGCTCAGAACACAGTTAAGGTTCCATGAGAGGGAGAGGAAGGAACCTCTCTTTATAGCACCACATCCCGAGAACAGGCCTTGCCTGTAGCAGTGTCCTATAATGGTTCAGCAGCAGCAGAAGAGCTTGAGGCAACCATGTTCATTTGGGGAATTGTGTTTTTCTTTCTTTTTCCTTTTTCCTTCTCAAAATAATTGCACAATTTCCTTTCATCATAGATTTCTCAACTTCATCATTATTGGCATGGGAGTCAGCTTTGGGAACAGTCTTGTTAGCAACATCTTCGGCCTATATCTTCTAGATTCCAGACTTTTCCTTCTTGTAACAACAACAAAAATGTTTCTACATGCATTACCCAATACATTATGGGGAGCAACCCCCCCTTCATTAAGGAACACTGTTGTAATCTGATATTTTCCTGAGCATTCATGAAACACTTATAGTTTATACATCAACAAATGTTTACTGGGCCCCTGCTATATGAAAACACATTTTGTGTGAGATGGCAGTGATATTCCTATGACACATTCCCATTCTTTATGCATTTTTTAGGTAAGTTTGATAACAGTGATCAAAGAGTTTTACTAGAAAATGTTTGGAATACTAGAAAGTCTTGCAAAGAAATGCTCTGAGAATCATGATGGGGAATAGGGAGTAGACTTGAACTCAGGATGCATGTACAAGGCACTGCCAGGAACTGCTCAAAGGCCAGAGTGTTTTGAGGTTATGCTGAAATACCAGGCCACATTAAGCAGAACCTTACCAGTGATATAGGAAAGGCACTGCTGGGTCTCAACAGGGCTGGGATGAGCTCAGGCTTCTGGTGTGTGGCTGGTTGCTGATGAGGGGGTGGACCTGCTAGGATGCTGTTGTCCTTTACCAGACTCCTAGTGCTACCTTCCTTCTCATTGTCCTCAAGGTTTGATCTCCTCCATCTCCAAGGTCCTAGTTCTGAACTTGTATCTTCTTACATTCATTTTTTTTTAAAGTTTGTTGGAATTGAGTACTTCTTCCTTTCTCCAGCTTTCAGTGTCAAAAATTATGCCATGTGCCCAGGAGGAGGGTGGGAGCCCAAAACAAGCAGATTTTGCTTTGTCAACAAACTTTGTGTTGTAGTTATTGCATCTTTTCTTTATTTTACCCTTTTTTTTTTGCGAGGGAGGAGGGTTGGATGAGGTGTCACCCACTTGGCCTGAAACTCTATTTTACTGCCTCAACTTCCACAGTGCCTTGGTAATGGAGATTTATTTTAAATATAAATCTACCAGAAAACCTCCTATTGGTCATATCCACTGTGGGCCCAAATTTTCCTTCAATTACAACATGCAGAAGGGCTGATAGAGACTATAGACAAAAGCAAGTCTGTACTCTCCTGTGAGCTCAATGGGCTTGCATTATGCCTGTTCTCTTCCTTACTGCCTATTACAAAGATCTATCCTGGACATTTGGCCTGAGCTCTGTGGTAACCAGGGCCTCTGTGTGGCTGTGTTCAGGTTAAGCATGTTTGGACGTATGACTCTTCTGATGTCCAGTCTGTCTGTCACTGCTTTAGAACAACACTGTGGTTATATATACTGAAATTCACTAAGTGAAGAGGTTCTTGAATGATGCCTTCAGCCTGTGTTTATGAAAACATCTACACATGCCTCACTCCTCTCAGGAAATGTGCTTTCTAATATAAGCACAAAAGAAGAGGATCCCCCTCACTCACTCAGTTGGGAAAGCTAATACATGAAAGCTGTTGTTGGAGACCCATGTGGGGGCACTGAGTAGCCCACCCAAGCTCATGACCACTGATGACCAGACCCCTCAATGTAGCATGATTCCAACAGCCAGTAGGAGATGATCTTGCTGTGAGCATGAGAAGGCTGCAGGAGCCAAATCTGCCCTTGCCAGTGATGGGGCTGTCAGGAAGGAATACCTACACATACAAATTTCTAGCAGCATTTCTTGACCCAGGTGCAAGATCCTTTAAACATTGGGAATATTATGTTAACTATTTCCAAGTCATCTTCCTTGCTTCCTGCATTGGTATATATCTGCCTCTCTCATGGCTTGCTTGTCTTTCCACATGTAAAATAGTTTTATTTTTCCATCTCCTCCCCTGCTCTGTTCACATGTGAGTATGCATGTTCACATGTGTGTGAATGTACATGTGTGGGTATATGCATATATACATGTGGGAGTTATAGGTAGACATAGAATGTCTATCTCAGTCACTCTCCATGCTACTATTTGAGACATGGTCTCTTTGTGAACCTAGAGCATTCATTTTACTAGACTAGCTAGCCAGTGAGCCCCAAGGATTCTCTGCCCCTGGCTTCCCAGTGCTGGCATTATAGATGTGCCCCAACTCCAGCTATTACATGGGTGCTGGGGACCTGAACTCAGGTCCTCATGCTTGTATGACAAGCATTTTACCCACTGAGCCATATCCTCAACCTTTCTCCTCCCCTTGAAGTTCATTACATATTGCTGCCTGAGATGTTGACCATTTCCTGACATATGACTGCATATTTTCTTACATGATAACTCTCCCCTCACATAGCCATCACTGCCCTTCACGAGGCAAAACATAGAACATAGTGTTGGGTTATAAAGAGCAAGCATCTCTTTTTCCCTTACATGCATTCAGCAATGTCACACCATCTACCTTCCACCTGAGAGTTCAGTATTGTGCAATATATTTTGTGCTCTACATCTGAAGAAACATACCAGGGTTTTCAAAACAATCTGTAGGAGCCTATGGTCTCTTCTGTCCCAGGGAAGATTTGGCCTCACCTCTAACCTCAGGAAGATAATTGAATTTTATTCTCAAGAACTTCTCTACCAGCTTTAGGCTCTGTTCTCAGCTGGCACATTTTCCATTGGAGGTTCAGCTCTGTTGGAAGAAGACTCCTGATACACTTTCCCTCACTCATGTCAGAGCTCTGCACATCCAGCAATTCCTTTTCCTCTTTCTCTACAGAATTATTTCTTTCTCCACAGCAAGGAGATGCCATGTAAAAATCTCCCTCTGTTTCCTAATTCTTGATTTTACTATGCACATACTGTTCTTTAAAGGAGATGCATGTCTTAAAAGAGAATGGCAATTGGGATGGCTAAAGATACAATTCTTTTGGAAATTAGTCAGAGATATGACAGAGCAGCAAACAACCATTGTGTTACAATATAGCAGGATAGCTTCCAGAGTGGACCCTCTGACCACCTTCCCTTCAGAATATAGTCAGGTAGATTCCAGAAGGGACCACAGAGCACCTTCCCTTCAGAATATAGCAGATAGATTCCAGAAGGGACCACAGAGCACCTTCCCTTAAGAATATAGCAAGTAGATTCCAGAAGGGACCACAGAGCACCTTCACTTAAGAATATAGCAGACAGATTCCAGTAGGGACCCCCAGAGCACCTTCCATTCAGAATATAGCAAGTAGATTCCAGAAGGGACCACAGAGCACCTTCCCTTCAGAATATAGCAGATAGATTCCAGAAGGGACCCCCAGAGCACCTCCCCTTCAGAATATAGCACGTAGATTCCAGAAGGGACCACAGAGCACCTTCCCTTTAGAATATAGCAGATAGATTCCAGAAGGGACACCCAGAGAGCTTCCCTTCAGAATATAGCAGATAGATTCCAGAAGAGACCCTCAGAGCACCTTCCCTTCAGAATATAGCAAGCAGATTCCAGAAGGGACCACAGAGCACCTTCCCTTCAGAATATAGCAGGTAGATTCCAGAAGGGACCACAGAGCACCTTCACTTAAGAATGTAGCAAGTAGATTCCAGAAAGGACTCCCAGAGTACCTTCCCTTCAGAATATATCACGTCAATTCCAGAAGGGACCCCCAGAGTACCTTCCCTTCCGAATATAGTCAGGTAGATTCCAGAAGGGACCACAGAGCACCTTCCCTTAAGAATATAGCAGATAGATTCCAGAAGGGACCCCCAGAGCACCTTCCCTTCCGAATATAGTCAGGTAGATTCCAGAAGGGACCACAGAGCACCTTCCCTTAAGAATATAGCAGATAGATTCCAGAAGGGACCCCCAGAGCACCTTCCTTTCAGAATATAGCAAATAGATTCCAGAAGGGACCACAGAGCACCTTCCCTTCAGAATATAGCAGATAGATTCCAGAAGGGACACCCAGAGCAGCTTCCCAGTTCCGGAATAAAGAATCCCAGAGTTATCCTCCCTTCAGAGTATATCACGTTCTGATACCAGAAGGGACCCCCAGAGCACCTTCCCTTTCCGGGGGGAAAAAAAATATAGCTCAGGCATAGAGATTCCAGAAGGGACCACAGAGCACTTCCTCAGAAATATAGCAGATAGATTCCCAGAAGGGACCCCAGCAGCACCTTACCTACAGAACTAGCACGTGATTCCAGAAGGGACCCCGAGACACCTCCCTTTCAGAATAGTTGCAATTAGATTCAGAAGGACCCCCAGAGCACTTCCTTCCTTAAGAATATAGCAAATTGATTCCTGAAGGGGAACCCAGAAGCACCTGCCCTTTAGAATATAGCAGATAGATTCCAGAAGGGACCACAGAGCACCTTCCTTTCAGAATATAGCAGGTATATTCCAGAACGGACACCCAGAGCACCTTCCCTTCAGAATATAGCATGTAGATTCCAGAAGGGACCCACAGAACACCTTCCCTTCAGGTGCTTTGTGCTCTGGAGACTGCAGGAATTAATAATAAACACATTTGTTCCATTACAGTGATTTGGATCTTTTCTTGTTCAGGCAGTTACTCAGAACAAATAATGTTACCATGCAAAGGGTTTTTGTTGTTGTTGTTGTTGTTGTTAGTTTGTGCATAAGAGACTACTAATGTGTTTACCCTTCAGTTTCTGTCAGTGAGGTCCACCAGAGGAAAATTGAAATTATGCATTTTTCTGGAACATTTTCTCAGACAGCCAAGCACAGAAACAAATTATATCCTCTCCATACTCTTTTTTTCTCTTATGCCATGATGAATTTCTTTCTCCAGAGGGAAAAGTGATTTTTAAAAGGCCTGAACAACATGCTAATCTTTCCTTCTGATAGCCCCTGGTTGAATTACCCCTGCATTTGAAGCGTTTACTGATGAAATGATACTTGACATTAACCAGTGTTGTATGGAAATATTTCCAGCACCTGGGGAGAAAATAAAGGAGGGTATTCATAACACTGCCTCTGTATGGCTGCATCTTCCATTTCCCTCAGAACCAACATGAATTACTCTTGCTTCATGCTGACTGACTTTTCTCCTGGGGGCCACTCTCAGACAACAGAAAGATTTGCATCAATGGGGGAAAAAGTTAGAATCTACGGTACTATTAATATGAAAAAGGGCAGATTTGGATAATGGTCTGCTTGGCTGGTTGACAAAAACAACTAGGTGCTTAGTTTGGGACTGTGTTTTCACTGCACAGAATGACAGAAAGTGATATATCCTTGTAAATTAAATATTCTGCTTGCTTATTATAAAAGCACTGGTTAGGCTTGGGGCTTGGAGTAGATGGCCAACATTTTCCAATTGGCTGAAATGTGAAATTTATGTTAGGTTTGGTATCTCATGGTATTTTTGGTTTAGCAGCATGATTTATTTCCTTGGACTAAGTAAAAATAGATAATAAAAGTTTTGCAAATCTCTGAATTATTTACCAATGTTCTTTTCTTGTTGTCAGTATATATATTTAACTCTACCGATATATTTAACACTCTCTCTCTCTCTCTCTCTCTCTCTCTATATATATATATATATATATATATATATATATGTATATATCATATGTTCAACTCAGTGGGTCAGATTACCATATTTCATGTTTGTTAATAAGAGAATAAAATACCATTGCCAGATATGGAGCAGGCCCCATTCTTCAGCTGAATTGTGTGTATGTGACAAGTATTGAGGCAGTTTCTTCAGGAAACATACTCAGCATAGTTAAAATGGGAATTCATCTCCTATGATATGATACAGAAAAACTCCAAAACTCAACAGGCAGCTACTTACTTGAGTTAGCCATAGTGTCTAGCATGGTCTCTATCAGTGTTTTCCCAATTACATTCCGCAGCACACTTTATCATGTCTGTAGTTATGTATGAGGGGGAAAGCAGGTGTGTGTGTGTGAGGGGAAAAGCCAGAAATTCATGCTCATAAATAGGTTTTAGATGTATTCAGATTATATCACCTGGTCCACATGTTACAGTGTGTGCAAGTCTAGCCATGAGCATGTGACATTTCAGTCAGTGATAAGCTATGCATGTGTAAGACAGTGGTCTCCTAGGGTTACAGTAGAGCTAAAAGCTCCTGTCACCTAGAGAGAGTGACATCGTAGCTGTCTGTCATAAAGTTTTAGCACACACAGAGCTCACATTTCTGTGGTGATGTTCAAGTAAGCATGGTTACTGTGTTATCAGTGGGCATAGGAGAGGGAATACAGTACATAATAGTTGGCAAAGGGAATAAATTTTTGTGCTACTGGGTTACATATTTACCATGCTGTACTTTGTATTGTTATTTTAGAGTGTATGCCTCCTGCTTGAAAAACAAAGGTTACTAACAAACAGCATGTTCTATTACCAGTGGAAGCCTCATGCACACAGGTTTGCCATGTCTCATGAACACATTCCTCAGGAACACCCACCATTAAGTAATGTGTTACACCATTTACTGAGTCCTGACTGCATGCATGGAACCTTGCCTCTAATAGTGAATACCAGACTCTACACCTGTACTGTTTCACATGGAGATACTGAGGTAGGCTGAATTCTTAGAGGTAAGAGCAAGCTTCATTCAGGAGCATCTGAAAGACTCCAAGAAGTTCTAAATGAAGAAATCTCTGTATTTCTGTTCAGCCAGAGTTGCAGAAGTATTCACATCGCATACAGTATATGCTAAGGAGTAGTTTAGAAATAGCAGACTAGCTATTTCCCCAAATTCTTTATGTTTTGAGTTTCCATTCCTAATTTACCTCACACTCATTTTTGTCTTCTCCCTGAAACATGTAGTTCTTTTTTCCTCATGGAAAAGAAAACATGAAGAAGGTTATGAACTCCCCTCCTATGACTCACAGAATTTCTGTATTTAAATTTGTTGTTAATGATAACCTTGACTAAAACTTGTATACTTACTATGTGCCATGAAATTTTAAGTGAACTGGGTGAACACATTATTATCATTTTAGAGGAGAAACTTAGGCACAGGGGTTCAAAAAATTGTCCAACATTGCAAGGTTGATAGAGCTGGGCTTCAAATCTATGCCATAGATGTCAAAGGGCGTTTTCTGTAACCTGTACCCTTGCTGTACAGAACAGGGCTCTGTTACAGTACATACCTGTGCAGAGTGACCTTCCGTTTGTAATTGGAACACACGGTGTCTTCACCAAGGTTTCCTGTAGGGGAGATATTGTATGTACTCAATTTGTTCTTTGTTTCACAACTGCTCACAGATACTTCTAAAGTACTTTGTCTAGCTAACACACCATTTTAAAATATGTAACATAAGCAGAGATAGAGTGGGCTGGAGAGATGGCTTAGCAGTTAAGTCACTCACCTGTGAATCTGAAGTACCCAAGTTCAATTCCCTAGTATCCACATAAGCCAGATCCACAATGTGACACATACATTTGGAGTTCATTTGCAGTGGCTAGATGCCCTGGGACACCCATTCTCTCTCTCTCTCTGTCTTCCATCTCCCTCATAAATAAATATTTTTTTAAAAAAAGGAGACAGTGAAAATATATTATTTCAGATATCTTTTTAATGTTCAGAAATCTCAGCTATTTGAGGTCAGTTTTATGGTGCACAAAACAGCATCACAGGTTACAAACTGAAGCATAAGTACCTATAGGGTCGTGATTACTGTGCTCTGTCCCTTGGTATCTGCTATCTATCCATCCCCCTGGAAAAACATGTCAGCATGTTCTTGTGAGTCCCACACCAAGATCACTTGAACACAGTGAAAGAGGCTAGCTGGGAGGCATGCCAAGTCTGTCTATGAAAGATAAATGTCTTAAAGATTGATGGCTTGATGATCTTGTTGGAAATTGTATAAAAGTTATTGATTATGTTACTAAGTCATAGAAAATGGGCTCTGAGGTGGACAACTGGGAGCTTTCTTTAGAATAATCCAGAAGCAGTCAAATAAATCAATGTGCCGAGCATCTAAACATCATAACTATCATAACAACCAGCCTCACAAACAGTTTGGCTTCCTGTGGAGAAACCAATATCATTTATTTTAAAAAGTCTAAAGTGCTATCTTGGTATGCCAAGAAAAACAGAATCAAATTGTTTTTCTAGTATTTACTTTCAAATTGCAAATTTCAAATTCCTAACTTCCAGACATTATGTATTTCACAAATTATTGAAAACAAAAACAACAACAAAATAAAACTTCCCAGCATAACTTGTGCAGGTAAGGTCTTGAATTTGTCTTTCCCCTTCTTCTTCAAAAAATATATACAACCAGCATATGTGGTATTTTGGTTTAATCAGCTGAAACTGACCCTCTTACTCCTTGGTTAGTGTACTTGGAATTAAACCTAAATTTCTATGAATTGTAGCACAATTCCATTTCATCCTATTTTGAAGTGTTTCCAATCGTGTTTATGGCAACTCATTCTGGTTTGCAAAGGAAATAACACACTATCACTGTGTCTTGCTGAAAGAAAAGCCCAATCACAAAAAAACATCATTGTGTGTATGTGCGGTGTGTGTGTGTGTTATAGTATGTATGGAAGACAACTTAGGGTTTTAGTCCTCACCTTTCACCTTGTTTGAGATGAGGTATCTCTTGTTACTGCTGGGGGGAACAGATTAGCTGGCTTCAGAATTCTTCTAACTCTGCCTCCCATTGCTTTAGAGTGCTGGAATAACAGACATATGTGCTACTTATATACAGATTTACTTGGGTTCTAGGGACTCAAACTCGGGTGTCAGACTTATACAGCAAGCACTTATGACTGCTGAACCAGCTCTCCAATACAAAAGCATAAAGTTATGAATAGTTGCATTGTGGTTTTTTTCCATCTTATTACAGCATTCTTTGCTTAGAAAGATTTGACGGGTTTGTAAATTTAACCACACCCCTAAGGCATTTAGATGAGTACTTATGCATGACTAGGTATTTTAGAGGGAGGGAAGAGCACCAGGGGATTAATGTGGTGCCAGAACAAGATGAACCACCAAACTTTGATGATCCTGAGCTCTAGGAGTGTTCCACAACTCAGTGGATCTGAATTCAGTCAACACACAGTATAGTTGGGAACTGGCTCTGAACAAGGGACACCTGAAGACTGCTTATATAGGAACCTCCTCATTTCCAGGGCACCCATTGTCCTTGAATGGAAACTCAAGAGATTGGATTGAATGACTTTTAAGGATACTTTAATCTATGTAATTTCTTAATTCTGTTTCTGATGTAACATGTGCCTACATGGGGGATGGGGATATGGTAATGAGCATAGTAGAGGCTTCTCATCCAGCCAGTGTGGTGATTTGCCACCTATGGAAAAGAGGATATGATGTATGCCAGGAATAGAAGGGGCACAAACATGATGTCACCTAAGGTTGCCTTCAATACAGGCTCAGGGTGGAGATATAAGGAAGGCCTTGGAAATTTCAGCTACACTGAAATGACCACTGGGGAACATTTCCTCTCTGTGGTGGAATTAAGACTGTTCTAGGAGAGTATCAGTAAAACTGCTCCCACAGGCCATCTCCAAAAATAAAATGATGAGTGGGAAATGAGGCAGAAACTGAATTTGTATTTTCCAAGAGCACTGTGGGTACTTCAGGGTTTCCCTCTGAAAGAAACATGGCCTTTATGTTCATTGGGAGCCTCCTACCTTGTTTCTGTGTGGTCACAGTGAACCTGAGAGCATGTCTTTTGCATTGCAGCACTTTCAGAGGGTGAAATGGAGCATTGCTCAGACATAGTGAACTTTTCATTAAGCTTTCTTCTACTCTAAGTGTGAGCCGAGGTCTGCCACACTCTGATTTCAGTTGAGCAGCTCCACACAATGGGGTCCTCATCTGCACTGGTCCATGTGGTTCTCCATCCTCTTAAGTAGGAAATTCCAAACACTGCCAGCATCGTTTTGCTAACCAAGTGACCTCTGAAATGGCAAGCAGCCCGAGAGTGGGTGGTGCTTCTAGGAACCTGCTTAATAGCATCAGGGCTCCATCTGCCTTGGTTCTAGTTCTCAGGCCCTGAGCCAGCGCATAGTCTTCAGAGCCAGGAACTCCATCCATGAGGCATTTCCTAAGAACACCTAGAGGAATTGTGTGCTAAAATAACTTCTGTTATACAAATTTTTCCTTCTTTCTGCTTTTCATGTTTTCTGTTGATTCTGCCTGTGAATTTTTGTATTGAAATTGAACTTGAACCTCAGTTTTTTCTAGATTTTTCCACAGGTGAGAGCAGCAAAGTCTATGTTATCATAGTAGAAAACTAACATAAGTATGCCTGGAGATTTGCCTCGTGAAAACCTTTCCAGAGGCCAAGCTAAAAAAATAAATAAATAAAGTAAGAAAGTTGAGAGAGAGATGAGAGCCCAGATTGTAATGCAGCCTCTGCAACTAGGAAAAGGAAATTTGATGCTCTCCATCTACAAGATGCTTTGGCAACTTTGGATTTGAAAGTGTGTGTATGCACTATAAAATAATTTGCAGGGTTTTAGGTTGTTAAATTCCTGTAATTGATTTTTCTTGCATGTCCACCTGAAGTGCTTCACCCAGTTGCATGACAAATGGGTTAATGTCTCTCAGCATGTGTGATTGAGTAAAATAGTACCTATTGGGTGGGGTTAAGTTCAACAAAATGGGAAAATGGACAGCACAGAGCCCAAGTCATACCATGTCTGCAAGAACATCCATGACTGCATCTCCACACTCCCATAGAAGAATAGGGCCCATACCCTATTAAGAAGTCACATTCGGAAATTCTAAAAATATGATCCTTAAGTATATAAACATAGAGATTACTATCCCTTGTTAAGCAGGCCCTTTCCACCCACCTCCATTAAGTATTTGGCAGATTTTACTGGTTAATATAGGCAACATCCACACACTCATAAAACTGTGGAGACCATCAAAACTTTGTAGCCCCTGATAAAAATAGATGGAAATAACTCCTGCAATTCCTTATACTTCTTTTATAAGAAATCACTATCACCTCCTCTATTCTGAGAAGCATAGTCCATGGGGGTATTGCTTAGTTTGTACAGTTCCTGAGGTACTATCCCTCTGTTTTGTTACAAGGTGCCTTGTTCATTCTCATGACATTAAGATACACATAAGTCTTGAGCACTTTTTATGAAAACACAGTAAGAGAAAAAGATGTCTTGAAGCAATCTTTAAAAGCAATTATTAATCCATTGATGACCAATATTCAATAAAAAATAGAAGATGCAAATATGCCTCCTAATCCCACAACAATTCACCATTTAAAAACATAACTCTGCAATTGTGTACGTAGATTTTTTATAATAAATCTTATCACATATGCTGTTTGATGAGAAATCTTTCTACATCCGAAAAATGCATATATTTTATCACTAGTTTTAGTGGCTGCATAGTATTCATTTTATGTATATACCCTAAATTCTTTCATTTTTCATTCTTTTGTTATCTTTGGAGGGGGGCTTAAATTTTCTTGAACTGTGCTGTAAGGAACATGTATAAACATGTCAAAATATTTTCATGGGATCATTATGTAGAAGGCAATTCTAGATCAAAGATAAATGCATTTAAGGCCTTTAATATGCATTTCTAAATTGACCTCCAAAGTATAAGAAATCTTCTGGCCAAAAACAGAAATCTCCCACTTAGGGAAATTCAAAAGAGATAAGGTTAAGCACTAATGATTTTTATTTCTTTATTATCTAGTAGTAATGAGGGTTCAAATTTTTCTTGGGTTGATGCTTTAATAAATTCTATAATAAATCTTTGAGAAATCAATAAGTCATAACATTTATTTTCTGTTTCTTCTCCCACTGTCTTCTAGGTTAATCTATGTTTTTTTTTTTTTTTTCTGCTTTCCCCTCCAGGATGGACATATAATGTGATGGATGTGACTATGGGACACTGTGTGGGCACACGGCCTCCTTCTTCATGCCTCCTCATCCTGCTTCTTAAGCTGCTAACCACTGTATCCCAGGGTCTGCCAGGGACAGGGCCCCTGGGATTCCACTTCACACTTTCAACTTATAATGCTACCGTGTATGAGAACTCAGCAGCAAGGACCTATGTCAACAGCCAGAGTAGAATGGGCATCACCTTGATAGATCTCTCCTGGGATATAAAATACAGAATAGTGTCTGGAGATGAGGAAGGCTTCTTCAAAGCAGAGGAAGTAATCATCGCAGATTTCTGCTTTCTCAGAATAAGAACTAAAGGTGGCAATTCTGCCATATTGAACAGGGAAATTCAGGACAACTATTTATTGGTCATAAAAGGTTCTGTCAGAGGAGAGGACTTAGAAGCATGGACCAAAGTGAACATCCAGGTTTTAGACATGAATGACCTGAGGCCTCTGTTTTCACCCACCACTTACTCTGTCACTATAGCGGAAAGCACTCCACTCAGGACTAGTGTCGCCCAAGTGACTGCGACAGATGCAGACATTGGTTCCAATGGAGAGTTCTACTACTACTTCAAAAACAAAGTTGATCTCTTTTCAGTCCATCCCACAAGTGGTGTCATATCTCTAAGTGGACGATTAAATTATGATGAAAAGAACAGATATGATCTGGAAATCTTGGCAGTGGACCGGGGGATGAAACTTTATGGCAACAATGGAGTGAGCAGCACCGCAAAGCTTTATGTTCACATTGAACGGGTAAATGAACATGCCCCAATTATCCACATTGTCACTCATGTTCCTTTCTCATTGGACAAAGAGCCAACATATGCAGTCGTGACTGTCGATGACCTTGATGAGGGGGCCAATGGGGAGATAGAGTCCATTTCTATTGTGGCTGGGGATCCTCTGGATCAGTTCTTCCTGGCTAAGGAGGGAAAGTGGATAAACGAGTATAAGGTTAAGGAGCGGAGGCAGGTGGACTGGGATGGCTTTTCCTATGGCTACAACCTCACTCTTCAAGCAAAAGACAAAGGCTCACCTCAGAAGTTTTCAGCATTAAAGACAGTACATATTGCCAACCCCAGAAGAGATACCATCCCAGTTAGATTTGAAAAGGAAGCCTATGACGTGAGCATCAGTGAGTTTTCCCCTCCTGGTGTCATGGTGGCCATAGTCAAAGTAAGTCCTGAGCCTCTAGATGTGGAATACAAACTATCTCCTGGTGAGGATACAGAATACTTCAAGATTAACCCTCGGTCAGGTCTGATTGTCACAGCCAAGCCACTGAATATCGTGAAAAAGGAGGTTTACAAACTGGAGGTAACCAATGAAGGAGACTTAAAGGCACAAGTTACCATCAACATTGAGGATGCAAATGACCATGTCCCAGAATTTCAGCAGCCAATGTACGACACTTTTGTGAATGAAAGTGTTCCCATAGGAACGAATGTGCTGACTGTTTCAGCATCTGATAAGGATAAAGGGGAAAATGGCTACATCACTTATAGCATTGCCAGCCTGAGTCGGCTACCATTTGCCATTAACCAGTTTACTGGTGTTGTTAGCACAACTGAAGAATTGGATTTTGAATCCTCTCCAGAAATATACAGATTCGTTGTTAGAGCCTCAGACTGGGGTTCACCATATCGCCATGAAAGTGAGGTCAATGTGACCATTAGGATAGGAAATGCCAATGACAACAGCCCTCTCTTTGAAAAAGTGGCTTGCCAGGGAGTTATCTCCTATGACTTTCCAGTTGGGGGTCACATCACAGCTGTCTCTGCAATTGATATTGATGAACTTGAACTTGTAAAGTACAAAATCATTTCTGGAAATGAACTTGGTTTCTTCTACTTAAACCCAGACTCTGGTGTTTTACAGCTTAAGAAGTCTCTGATGAATTCTGGCATTAAAAATGGTAACTTTGCTCTCAGAATTACAGCAACTGATGGAGAGAACTTTGCAGACCCCATGGCTATTAACATTTCGGTTCTCCATGGAAAAGTGTCTTCAAAGAGCTTCAGTTGCAGAGAAACTCGTGTGGCCCAGAAAGTAGCAGAGAAACTACTCATTAAAGCAAAAGCTAATGGGAAACTGAATCTGGAAGATGGATTTCTTGACTTCTATTCAATTAACAGGCAAGGACCACATTTTGACAAGTCTTTTCCCTCTGATGTGGCTGTGAAGGAAGATATGCCAGTTGGTGCTAACATCCTGAAGATCAAAGCCTATGATGCTGACTCTGGCTTCAATGGGAAGGTATTATTTACCATATCTGATGGAAATACAGATAGTTGCTTTAATATTGATATGGAAACTGGACAACTTAAAGTTCTTATGCCCATGGATCGAGAGCATACAGACATGTATCTACTTAATATCACCATCTATGACCTTGGGAAACCCCAGAAGTCTTCATGGAGGCTGCTCACCATCAATGTGGAGGATACCAATGACAACAGTCCTGTTTTCCTTCAGGACAGTTACTCAGTTAACATTCTTGAAAGTTCAAGTATCGGCACTGAGATTATTCAGGTGGAAGCCAGAGACAAAGACTTGGGTTCTAATGGTGAAGTGACATATTCAGTCTTGACAGACACAAGGCAGTTTGCCATCAATAGTTCAACTGGAATTGTTTATGTGTCTGACCAATTGGACCGAGAATCTAAAGCCAACTATTCTTTGAAAATAGAAGCCAGAGACAAGGCAGAAAGCGGTCAGCAGCTGTTCTCTGTAGTCACCCTGAAGGTCTTTTTGGAGGATGTCAATGACTGCTCCCCAGCTTTCATTCCCAGCAGCTACAGTGTGAAGGTCCTTGAAGATCTCCCTGTTGGCACTGTTATTGCTTGGCTGGAGACCCATGATCCAGATCTTGGACTGGGGGGTCAAGTGCGTTATTCTTTAGTCAATGACTATAATGGGAGATTTGAAATAGATAAAGCAAGTGGAGCTGTCCGCTTGAGCAAAGAGCTTGACTATGAAAAGCAGCAGTTCTACAACCTCACGGTGCGGGCCAAAGACAAAGGGCGGCCTGTCTCTCTGTCCTCTGTCTCCTTTGTGGAGGTGGAAGTTGTAGATGTTAATGAAAACCTCCATACCCCATATTTCTCTGACTTTGCTGTCATTGGATCTGTAAAGGAAAATTCACGCATTGGAACAAGTGTGCTACAGGTAACCGCCCACGATGAGGACTCTGGAAGGGATGGAGAGATCCAGTACTCCATCAGGGATGGCAGCGGACTGGGGAGGTTCAGTATAGATGATGAGAGTGGTAAGTTTCATGTTTTGTATCAAAAGTGTCATGTCACCTCTTCAAGTCACCAATATACGTGAAAGCATAATTCACAGAGACAGGAAAGTAAATCTGCATGTGGGACTCAGGGGACACAGAGCACCAGCTGTGTCTATACATGTGTTGGTTTATAAGAAGTCCTCTTCAGACAGCAAAAGCCAAGGTGTCCAGTGGGAACTTTGGTTACTAGGCTATCTTCTGGCAAGCATTAAGTAATTGTCACCGTTGTTGATTATACTTCTGACCCTCCCTAAACAAGTGATCCTGATAAACTAATTCTATTTGAATTGGATTTAAATTAGAAGTGTGAAATTGATTTTCAAATGGATCTTATATTTGAGTCTTCGCCTTACCAGAGAAATTTTGCTGAAGTGATATTGGATGAGTTGTCTGATTTTCAATGCTTAATGGGTCCATTTGGCACTTGAATGATAAGCATTCATGCTGTGTGTGATCTGTTAATACAAGAAAGCCTAGTCCTGCAAATGTTTTCAAATGAGAACAGCGGAGATGTGTTGTGAATTCTGCTTACAAAAAGTGATAATAAGACTTTCTAACTCTTGAATTTATTGAACTTTTTAAATATGGAGCAAAATTGTCAAATTGTTCATTGCTCCTTTGTCTTCCATCATGGATAAAGGCATGGTTTTAAGAAATACATTTGAGCATGATTGTGTATGCATGGGGCACATGTGTGTAGGTGTGGTTTCCATTAGCTCTGTTCATTTGTCCAGTCTTTGTAGATTACAAACACTTCAAGAGAGTGGGATATGCGTTCTCTATTCTTTTGTAAGGAATAATAGCAGTACTTTACAGTTTTCATGATAAATTTTTACATTGTAAGTAATTTTCAACAATATTCATTCATAGGGTTCTTTGCTCCCTCTCTTAATCAGTGCAGGCTGTTATACAGTATATCATAGACTAGATGGGTGGTTTCAACGAACATTCATTCCTCACATCTATGGGGGCTGGAGTTTAGGTCAAGGCTAAAGCTTTCTTCTGAGCTTGTATACAGTCAGTTTCTTGCTGTGTCCCCACATAAGACAGGGAGAGGGGATTTTGTTTCTTCCTTATGAGAGCTTTACCCTTACTATCTCATTTAAACCTAATTACTTCCCCAAAGACCCCCACACAAATTCAATGATATTCCATGTTTTTGTTCTTTATTAGTTTATTAGTTTGTACATACTCAGTGTGTAAACAGCCATGTTGGTACCATCATTAGCCTCCTCCCTCTCCTCCCCCTCTGAAGAGATGCTCCACCTTGGGGACTGTGGGTCATGCAATGTGGAGGTAGCCATCAGTTATGGGGCAGAGGCAACATCTCTGTGCATAATGTCCCAACTGTGGCTCTAACAACCCCTCCCCCCTTCTGTGAATTTCCCTGAGCCATGTTGGGCTCATTTTAGGTCTTCTTCAGTGAAGACGTCTTGGGAGTCTCTATGTCTCCAGATATCTGGTTTGGTTGGAATTGAGTGTTCTCTGTGTCTATCTCCTTCACCCTTGTGCTGGTACCAGAAAGCAGCACTGTTTCTCATTTCCCAAGTTACCCTATGGTTTCAGCTGGGGCCCTGGTGAGGTGTGATGGGCTGATTCCTCAGTATCTGTGTCCATCTGTGAAAGAGAAGTAAATTCTCCAATGGAGAGTGAAGTCAGCACCACATAGATGGGATAACCATTATTGTTTGAGATAGAATTTAATAGGTATAGGCCCTCTTGTAGCCCAAGATTGGTGGGAGCTTGATAATGGAAGTGTACTCATTTTTTGGATATGGTTGTGACTTGTTTCCCAGATCCAGCTATGGGTTCCATTGCACTGAGCAGATCTGTTCACTAAATCAAGAGCACTTGCTTACGGAACATGGCTGTGTGTTACTATTGCACTTGGAAGTACATCACATCAGATTGTTTGCTGCTGAGGAGCTTAGGCCACAAGTTGCTTGGACAGATGTTGGTCATTTTCCCCCAGTTGCTCATGTGGCACTAAACAAGCTGTCTGGGGACTGACTCTCTGCCAGATTCCAGCAAGGTCTCTGCATGTTTTGTACCAATAGAAAATGGTGTCTTTAGTAGGGTCTTACCATTAACCTTTTGTGGGTAATCAAGTTCTCTGACAGAGATCTGTCATCTTTTGGGAAACCTTGTCTCTCTGATCAACAGCTCATTGTGGATGTTAACTGCATCCTGTTACTGGGAGTTATAGGCCAGTACCAAGGGAAAAGAAGGAAGAAAAAGATAGGTAATGGTAAAGAGAAAGAGAGAAGAGAGAGTGGGGGATAGAGAGAGAGAAATAGGAGAAGATTAAGGTTAGTCTTCATCATACCCTTTCCAGGGCCCTTTGAATCAGGTGTTCCCTCTAAGGACCTGATGAAGGTTCAAACTGTTAGTCTGTCTTTCAGGATATAGGATTTTATGGTGCCATTTCATTTTGGTCCAGTTTTGCGTCCCCCAAGCCACTGTTTTTGAAAGGACATAAGTATTCAGTCTGTTGTTGAGAATGAGAGATATTGACTGTGTATCCATAATACTACAGAAATAATTTTGAAAATTATAACATTGGGTAGAAAAATAATTGCATAAGGCCATCTCAAATTTGAACTGCAAGTTTGTTTACATAGACATTACCTATGACCAATATAAATTGTAAAGTCATTCCTTATCATCATAAAGATAAAACTCAACATTTAAAAACTTGATATTGGTGTTGGCATGAACTATACTTTATTATTAGTTCCTATAATTTGGTTGGAATATATTTCTACTTTGAAGTAAAAAATTAAGAACAGAAGGGGATCAGTGTTCACTGATTGCCCACTCTCTGATACAACTTTACTTCACTAATAATGACCCCACTGACCTCACTGGCCCCATAGGATGGGTTGAGAGTTGGGTCTTACTTAGTTTTCCAAAATCATCATGGAGTAGTACTAATAATTATGCAGTCCAAATAAAGGTTCAAAGAAGATAAAGAGACTGTGGAGATGGCTCATCTGGTAAGAGTGCTTGCTGCAGAAGCATTGAGTTCCATCCCCAGCAGCCAGGTAATAAAAGAGGCATGATTACACATACCTGTAACCTCACCACTGAGAGACTCGTGGGTTGCTGGGGCTGCCTGATCAGCCAGTCTAACCAAAGTCTGTGAGCTCCAGGTTCACAGACAGACACTGTCTCAGTGAAGGAGTAAGAGAGGAGGAATCAAATGGTCCCCATTGGCCTGCACACATGTGCACACAGTGCACATACATCTGCACAGGTACGTGCATGAGCCGCATACATACTCAGATATACACACTGAAGTAAATTAGAGAAAGTATGGAAGTGGTGTCTAGTTTCACATTTCTCTATCTGGGAATATGGCTCAGCATTAAAGTCACTTTCTTACCCGGGTTCAGTTGTCAAGCCAGACATAAAAATGTGGCTCAAGTATCTGGTGTTTGTTTGCAGCAGCAAGAAGCCCTGGCATGATTGCATGTACATCCAGACACACACACACACACACACACACACACAAAGTAAAAAGAGATTATTCCTGAGTAACTGTAGCACCCTATGCTATTTTCACCTTTTCCCATGTTGATCTAAAATCTGTAAGACAATTAAATGCTAAACAGATTTCCAAGTTCTTATAATGCTGGGCTCATTGAGAGTGCCACTTATCATTGATCATCTTTTCCATTGTCTTGGTAGTTCTACTGTGTGTGGCTCTCTAAGAAGATGGTTAGCTTTTTGATTCAGGTGGGTGTGGGGAAGTATTTTAAAGGACAGTGTCAAGCTGAGCCATTATTGTTATCTGGAAGATTTTATTAAACCACATTGGTTTGTATCAGGAAGTTTTCTCTCAGTCTTGTTTGATGCATCAAAGAGTGGGAACAGTGTGTTGAGTGGCTTACACTTCTTTTTTTGCCATATGCACTGTGGTACCTTGTTTAATTAAAGTGTTATTTTAGAAAATGCATGTGTAATTTCATTTCATGATAACACACTAATAATTATTTTTGGTAAATTTATTTTTATTAGACATGGACATATTTTGTATGTAAACAACACATGTTGGTACCATCCATTCCTTCCTCCCTGCCCCTTTTCTTAAGAGGCCTTCCATGTTGAGAATGCAAGTCAACCCCATGTGGATTGTGGGTCATACATTATAAGGGCAGCAGTCAGTTATGGGGGAGAGGCAGTGTTTCTGTGCAAAATGTCCCAACTTGTGGCTCTAACAATCTTTCTGCCTCCTCTTCAACAAAATTCCTTGAGCCATGTTGGGTGCATCTTAAGTCTACTTCAGTGATGGGCACATAGGAGCCTCTGGATCTCTGTTTTGGTAAGTATTGAGTGTCCTCAGTGTCTACCTCCTTCACCCTTGTGCTTATATCAGGTTCACTAAGAAAGCAGCACCCTTGCTCATTTCCCCATTTCCTCTATGTTTTCAGCTGTGGCTAGGGTAGAGTGCACTGGGTTGTTTATCTCCTGAGGACCAGCTCCCATCTGAAAAAGAGAAGCAGATTCTCCAATGGAGAGTAAAGTCAACACCAGTTAAATGGGATAGCCATTATTAATTTAGAGAGAATTTAAAGGGTCTAGACCCACTTATAGTCTAAGGCCAGAGGGAGCTTTACAATGGAAAGCAGAATCATTATCTGGACATGATTCTAACTTGTTTCCCAATTCCAGATATAGTTTCCTTTCCTCTGAATGGATCTGTTAGGTAATCCAAGAGCAGTTGGTTACCTGCCATGGCTATGTGTGACTATTGCACTTATGTGAATATCATGTCAGGTTGTTTGCTTCTGAGTTGCTTAGACGTTGAGTTGCTCATTCAGATGTTGGCCACTTTCTCCTGGTAGCTCCTGTAGCACCTTCCAGTACTAGATGGGCTAGTTGTCAGGGGGCTGGCTCTCTTCCATATACCAACTAGGTCTCTCTATGGTCCATGCTGACAGCGCATTGTGTCTTCAGCAATAGGGTCTTACCATTAACCACTAGTGGGTAGTCAAGTGCTCTGACAATATTCTGTCTTGTTTGTTTTGGGAGATCTAGTATGTCTCCCTGATCAGTAGCTCATTGTGGATATAAACTGCATCTAGATACAGGGACTTACAGGTGAGCACCAAAGGAAAAGAAAAAAGTAGAATAGAAGAAAGATCCACAAGAGAATTTTAAGGTTAGGCTTCATATCACCCTCTCCAGGGCCCATTGATTCAGATCCTCCCCTTAAGGTCCTCTTGGGAGTTCCAGATTTTAGTCTAACTTCTAGGATATAGGAGTCTATGGTACAAGTTCAACTTGGGCTCAGTTTGTGTCCTACCCATACACACACTCACCCCAAGCCTTACCCACTCTATTGTCCAAGTCTCAAGAAGCCATTCAGATAGGTCAGCAACTCGGGCTGATGAGTGAGACCATGCAAGGAATGTCTTTCTGTGATTGTGTGATTTCACTTAAAATTATCTGTTCCATGTTTGACCATTTTCTACAAATTACACTGTGTCATTTTTCCTTACTGCTGAGTAGAATTCCATTGTGCAGATATACCACATTTTGGTTATCCATTCATCCAATTATGGGCACCTGGGTTGATTCCCATTCTAGCTATTACGAACTGAGCAGCTATAAACATGGTTGAATAAATATCTCTGAGCTGAGATGAGGAGCTTTTACGGTAAATGCCCAGTGCAGGAATAGTAACGTCTGTTGGCAGTTCTACATTCATCATTTTCAGGAGTCTCCATATTGATTCCCATAGGTGTTGTGCCAGCTAACATTCCTACCAGCAGTGAATAAGTGCTCCTACTTCTCCACATCCTTGCCAACATTTGTTTTCATTTGATTTTATGATGTTTGCTATTCTTACTGGGGTAAGGTGGAATCTCATAGTAGTTTTGATTTGCATATTGAACATTTTCTTAGATGTGTGTTAGCCATTTGTAATTCTTCCTCTGAGAACTCCCTATTCAGTTATCTGCCCCAGTTTTGGAGTGGATTGTTTGATTATTTATAGTTTGCACTTTGAGTTCTTTGTAGATTGTAGATATTAGGCTTCTGTCAGTGGTATAGATAGCAAAGATTTTCTCTCATACAGTGCTTAATCTATTGGCTCTGCTTATGGTAAGTTTGTTGGTGCCAAAGATTTTTAGCTTCATGAGATCCCACTGGGTGAGTGCTTGTTTAAGTTTCTTGGCTACTAGGGTTTTGTTCAGGAATTCTTTTCCCTGCCTGTATCATCAAGAGTGCCTCCTATTTTTTCTTCCAGTGGTTGAAAAGTTTCAATTCTTTTACGAGGTCTATAATCTGTTTGGACTTTATTTTTGTGTACAGCAAAATGAGTGGGTCTAATTTCATTTTTCTACATATGGTCATCCAATTTGTCCAAAACAATTTCTTGAAGATGCTGTCTTTTCTCCAGTCTTCATTATTGCCACCTTTGTCAAAGATCAAATACTTGTAGTTACTTAAACTATAGACTGTGTATTCAATTCTATTCCATTGGTCTATGTTTCTGTTTTTATTCCATTACTGGGCTGTTTTTTCAATATGGCTTTGTAATATAGCTTTAGATCTGGTATGGTGATAGTGCCAAAGGTGTTTTTTGGCAGAGAATATATTTGGATGTCTGAGGCCTTCTGCCATTCCATATGAATTTTGAGATCATGTTTTCAACCTCTGTGAAGTATGATACTGGTATTTTTATTGGTATTGTTTTGAATCTGTATATTACTTTTGGTAGAATTGTCATTTTCACAATATTAATTCTACCTATCCAGGAGTATGGAAGGTCTTTCCATTTGCTTGACTCCTACTTGATTTCCTTTTTAAGTGTTTTAGTATTTTAATTATATAGGTCTTTCATATCCTTGGTTAGTGTTATTCCAAGGTATTGTTTTTTATCTTTTTATTTAATTTTTTGCTATTGAAAATGGGACTGCCTCACTGATTTATTGCTCTGTATATTTGTTCATTGCAAATCGAAAAGCTACTGAATTTTGTGCATTGATTTTGTATCCTGACACTTTGTTGAAGGAATTTATCACCTTTAGAAGTTTTGAGATGGAGACTTGGGTCACTTATATGTAGGATCACGTCACCTGCAAAAAGAGCTAACCTTAGTTCTTCTTTTCCAATTTGAATCCCTTTTATTTGTTTCTCCTGTCTTATTGCTTGGGCTACTCATTCTAGTACTATGTTGAAGAGCAGTGGTGAGAGGTGGCTAGAGGCCCTGGCATGTCCATTCTTCTTTCTTTCTTTCTTTCTTTCTTTCTTTCTTTCTTCCTGTCTGTCTGTCTCTCTCCTTCTCTCTCTCTCTCTCTCTCTCTCTCTCTCTCTCCTTCTGTCTCTCCCTCTCTATGTCTCAAATAAAGATAAAATTAAATATAAAAAAAAGACTCATGGAGGATTCCCTTTCTTGTTCCCTATCTCAGTGGGAACTCCTTGAGTTTTCCCCATTATGTAATTTTGGGGCTTTAGGAGCTTTATATATAGTCTTTATTGTGTTGAGACATAAACCCTCCATGCCTATTCTTTCCAGCATTTTGGTCATGAAGTGGTGGTGTATTTTGTGAAAGGCCTTGTCTGCATCACTTGAGATGATCATGAGGTTCTTGTGGTTAAGTTTATTTATATAGTGCATTGCGTTAAGTGATTTCCATATGTCAAACCACCTGTGCATCCGTGGGATGCAGCCTACTTGATCAAGATGGATAATGCTTTTGATGTGTTTTTCAATTCAGTTTGCAACAATTTTGTTCAGAATATTTGCATTTAAGTTCATTAGGTATATAGTCCTATAGTTTTCTTTCCTTTTTGCATCTATATCTGTTTTTAGTGTTATGATTATACTCACTTCATAAAAAGAGTCAGGGTGGAACTGGAGAGGTGGTTTATTGGTTAAGGCATTTTCCTATGGAGCCAAAGGGCCCAAATTAGATTCCCCAGTACCCATGTAACTCAGATGCACAAGGTGGCACATGCATCTGGAGTTTGGTTGCAGGGGCTACAGGCCCTGGCATGTCCATTCTTTCTTTCTTTCTCTCTCTCTCCTTCTTTCTCTCCCTCTCTATATCTCAAATGAAGATAAAATTAAGTATATAAAAAAAGACTCAGGGAGGATTCCATGCTCTCTGATTATGCAAAAGAGTTTGAGGAAAAATTGGACTCCATTCTTCAATGAAGATTTGACAGAATTCAGCTGAGGAGACATCTAGTCCTGGACTTTTCTTTTGGGGAAGGATTTTGATTACTTTTTCAATCTAGATAGATGTGATGGGTTTGTTTAGGAGATTAATCTGCTCTGAGTTAAGTCTTGGTAGGTCATATGTGTCTAACAATTCATCCATTTCTTCCAAAATATTCAATTTTGGGCAGTAGAGATTTTGGAAATGTGCCCTGATGATTCTTCCAATTTAAATGATGTCTGTTGTGACCTCTTCTTTCTCATTTCTGATCTTGTTAACTTGAGACTTATCTTTTTTGTTTGTTTGTTTTGTTTTGCTTGATTAAATTGGCCAAGGGTTTTTCAATCTTGTTTATTTTTTTCAAAGACCAATCTTTTCATTTCATCAATTTTTAAAAATTGTTTTCTTGTGTACAATTTGCAGGGTGTTACTTCAATTTTCCGGAATTTATGGAGGCATGCTTTATGGCCTAGTATATGGTCAATTTTGGAGAAGGTTCTGTGGGATGCTGGGAAGAATCTGTATTCTGTAGACTTGGGGAGGAAAGTTCTATAGATATACGGTAGGTCTAGTTGATCTATGATGCTGTTGAGTTCTATTATTTCCCTATTGATTTTCTTGCCCTTATATCTGTCTATTGATGATAGTGGAGTATTAAAGTCTCCTACTATGATGGTGTCAGTGTTTATTTCTGTTTTCTTGTCAAGTAGATTTTGTTTTATAAACTGTGGTGCCCCTGTGTTTGGTGCATATATAGTTATGATTGTGGTGTGTTTGGTGCATATAGGCATATGATTGTGATGTGTTCATGTTGTATCATTCCCTTGATGGATAAGAAGTGGCCTTCTTTGTCCTTGTTGATTACATTTGGTTTTAAGTCTGTTTTATCAGATATTAATATAGCAATACCCACTTGTTTTTTTATTTCCTTTTTCTTTGAATATCATTTTCTAACCTTTCACCCTGAGGAGGTGTCTATCTTTAGTGGTGAAGTGGGTTTCTTGAAGACAGCAGACAGAAGGGTCCAGTTTGTTGATCCACCCTGATAACCTGTTTCTTTGGATGGGTGAGTTAAGTCCATTAATATTTAAGTTTATACTGAGAAGTTTTAATCAATCCCAGCCAGGATGAGGTGTTTTATGGGGCTTCGTGCTTTCTTGTGTTTTATACTATTTTGAGCCTGATCTATTTTGATTATTGTATTCTTCTTGCTGGCTTTTGAGATTGGCTGTTTGACTATGCTGTGTGCAGTATTCCCTCAAGTATTCTCTGTAGGTTTAGCTTTGTGTTCACATAATCATAGACTTGACTTTTACATGGAAATTTATTCTTTCACCATATATTAGGAGATATACTTTTGCTCCATAGAGTAGCTTGAGTTGGAATCCATAGTTTTTTAAATTTTGAAGTGTTCCGTTCCAGGCCATTCTGGCTTTCAGGGTTTCTATTGGCAAATCTGATATAATTCTGATGGCACTGCCTTTGTATGTTGTGAGTTGTTTCTCTGGTGCTGCTTTTAACAGTTTCTCTTTGTTTTCATTGTTGAGAGCTTTAACTATGATGTATCTTGGAGAGTTTCTTCTTTGGCCCTGTCTGTTTGGTGTTCTGTGGGATTCTTGGATCTGGATTCTTGTATCTGGATGAGTGTCTGTTATGAGAGATTAAGAAAATTTTCTTCAATAATTTTGTTGAATATATTCTCTATGCCTCTGGCCTGGATTTTCTCTCCTTCTGGTATACTCATGATCTGAAAGTTTGGTTATTTTAGGGTGTCCCACAGTTCCCTCTTATTCTGTTCACTTGATTTTTTTCAACCTAGCAGAGTTTTTGGTCTCCTGATCAATTTCTTCTGTCTTGTGTTCCAGGTCAGAGGTTCTGACTTCCACATGAGTAACTCTGTTGGTGAGAGGTTCTACAGAGGTTTTTATAATTTTTAGTTTCTGTTGTATTATCTTGCATCATGCCCATCACTTTTTTGAAATATGATTTCAATTTAAGTTCTGATTGTCTAGATTCTTGCATTTGATCAATTCTTCATTGAGCTTAATCAACTGCTTGTTGAGATCTTCCATTTCTTGACTCATCTTCAATTTATTCATATCTCTTTGGAGGGTTCTAACATTTTCTTCCATCAAGTTAAGCCTACTGTCAATAGCTGAATGTTCTAGGAGACAATTTTGTTCAAGTTCATTAAGATTGTTGGTTTGTTGATGGTTTGCTTCCAGTTCAATTTATATATATATATATATATATATATATATATATATATATATATATATATATTTGATCAGGGTATCATTTGTTGTTCTGTTTTTATTTTGGAAGTGAATTTCTATTGATTTCCCTTTGATTTCATTGGAGGCTTCCATTATAAGACTCTTCATTTTTTGTGGACATACCTCAATTTTCTGACTTTCATTGGGTTTTTTGCATTATTGTCTACCCATTTTAAGGAGACTATTTACCAAGGAGAAAGCAAGCTTTATCCTTTGGCCAGTGTACCCTCAGACTCAGGTGAACAGGAAAGTTGGTACCCAGTTGCTAGTCAGGATACAAGAGCAAAAGTCCTGATTCCACAGCTCATTCAGGAAGCAGAACTTCCCAAGCAAGACACAATGGGACCTACCAGGACCAGGGGAATGGAAGGAGCAGGGAGGAGCCAGAACAGGGGGTCTGCACACAGTCTTTGCAAGAACTCAGACCATAGTGCTGAGGTGAGCCAGGAAACAGGATTCTGGCCTACCCACTCCACACCATGCCTGCCAGCACACAGTCTGGGCAGGGAACCTACACCAAGGCTCCTGGGAGAAGTCATGAAACAGGCCTCTGGCCTACTCATTCCACACCACCTCACCTTCCTGCACATTGTGAACACAGGGAACTCAGACCAAGGCACTGGGAGGAGCCACTCATTATTTTTTACTCTAAAAGTTTGGAGAAAACAGATCAATGTTTGTGTGTATGTGTTTTTCCCATTATATTCTGGGCAATATAAAATAAATTTTTCTCCATGATAGTATAGACATTATCTTTTTTAGATCAAAGTTGCTAAGCAAATGATGTAAGGTAACTATCACATTTATATTAAGTAGGGGACATAATCGAGATCAAGAAAGAACCTATGCTTCTTGAATCCTAGAACTACTTTGCATCACATGTTTCTGATTTATTTTCTTGGGTGTTTTATTTTTAATTATTAATGATACAAATTTCTTCCCCCCTTTTATTTCCTGTATTTCCTTTTCTTTGAGATTCTACTTCAACTTTTCTTGATCAATATTATACTTTTTTAAAGATTGGAATTTTTGTATAATATTATTTGGCATTTTCCCTTTTCTATCTCTCTGCCTACAGGTTTTAGATCTAAGCTCAGAAAGTTGATGAATAATGGTGGTGTAGACTTATTTCAAGGGAACAGAGAGGTTGAGAATTTTTTTTCTTTTTTTTAAAGCCTTTACCATGGTGTTCATCAGCTGTTTGCCTGTGAATGCTGCAATCCTTGTTTTAGCCACTGGTAGTGAATGGCTACTTACCCCTGGCCCAGTTTGCAAGTCTCTGGCACAGACTCTCACATATTCACTTGACCTGTGGGCACAGGGAGGTCTCCACTTGTTGGGGTTTTATGTTTTAAAGCTTTGAAGTCAGCTTCCATAGGTTACTCAGTGTCTTGCATCAGTTGCTGGCTTTCAGTTCTAGAGCATGCATGAACCCTGTGAGCAGTGTGTGAGGAGTGCACACTCCCAGATAGTGTTTCAGAGATTGTCCATTACTAGGTCTGAGATGAGCCTAGGAATCTTCATGTAAATTTTCTGAAGGGTTCCTTCCACGTGTGACTTGGAAGGGTCACCCTGCACTTCTGAGCTCCAGAAAAGTAGCTAGCAAAATCCATTTCTCTAGTAAGATCTTTTTCCTTATCTGTTTTTTAAAGGAAGTTGATTGTTCTTATGTCTTAGACACATTTCTTTTCTAGTCAAATTTTACAATCCAAATAAATCTTTTATTATTCATAAGCAGTAATCTTTTTTCTGAATGTCTTTGTGATGAATCCAAAATCTATTTCCATGCTTCAGTAATTACAGTGATTCTGTCTTGTGAAGTGGCATGTGCTGTGAGAGTTGATACATTCAGAAATTTATGTTCTTATCTTTTTTGGAGCTCAATGAACAAAACCATACTTTTGGCATTTTTTATCATGTATAGGCATTTATTAAATGCTTAATGTTCACAGTAAATGGATTAACTCCCTTCCCTTCCAAGTACACTGGGTTTGATCACAAATTGAATGACTCTAATACTCAGTCTAATCACCTTTCCTCCCCAAAGAATGCATTCTTATTCTTTGGCACAACAGTAATTAATATTCTTGAGTATTCAGATATTTCCCACTCAAAAATGTCATCATAGCTAGTAAGCATTTGATTTAGTTAGGTTTTTTTTTTTTTTTTGTATCATCGCTTCATCAAGAACAAGGCAGAATACATGGTTTATTGTAACAAATCCTATTTCTTTAGTCCTGAGTCTGTGGGACCAGCCAAAACATCATTTTTGCAGATGTGTCTGGCTTGCCACCTGTCTCCAGGTATCCCACACAAGAAGGGGTCGGTGAGTACCTTCAGTTGCTTCCCAATGCCTCCACTCAAAACTGATTCTAGGTCTGGAGGGATGGCATAGTCATTAAAGCACTTGCCTACAAAGCCAAAGGAACTAAGTTTGATTCCCCAGGACTCATGTAAGCCAGATGCACAATATGATGCATGTATTTGGAGTACATTTACAATGGCTAGAGGCCCTGGCATGCCCCCCCCCTCTCTCTTTCTCTCTCTCTCATAAATGAATGAGAAAACTTAAAATAAAAAGCAGCATACTCATTCCCTTTCATTCAGCAGGTTAACATTAAAAAAATCTCCTGGGCTGGAGAGATGGCTTAGTGGTTAAGTGCTTGCCTGTGAAGCCTAAGGACCCCAGTTCAAGGCTTGATTCCCCAGATCCCATGTTAGCCATATGCACAATGGGGTGCATACATCTGGAGTTCATTTGCAGTGGTTTGAGGCCCTGGCGTGCCCACTGTTTCTCTCTCTCTGCCTCTTTCTCTCTCTGTCACTCTCAAATAAATAAATAAAAATAAAAATTTTTAAAAATATCCTGACTCTCATTCCCAAAGCCACAGCATGTCATGAGCACAAACTCAGCATGAATGTCTATGATCCAAAAGTTTATACCCATCCAAAATTCATGTGTGGGAACCCAATACCCAGCATATATGTATTAAGAAGTGAATCTTTTAAGAAATAATTCATGAGGGCTCACTCCACACTCCACATAAGTGGAGTTAGTATCCTCATGAAAAAGGCACAAACTCACTTGTCCTTCTTTCATGTGAAGCATGTGAGGACACAGCTAAAGGAACAGTTTGTGAGGAACGGGCTCTCCCTAGATATAGAACCTGCTCACTCTGATCTTGGTTTACACCCTATTATACCTGTGGAGTATAACGGCTTCCCATTTTTCTTTCTTTTTTTTTTTTTTTTTTTTTTGGTTTTATGAATAGGGTCTCACTCTAGCTCAGGCTGACCTGAAATTCACTATGTAGTCTCAGGGTGGCCTCGAACTCAAAGCTATCCTCCTACCTCTGTCTCCAAGTGCTGGGATTGAAGGTCTGTGCCACCACACCCAGCCCATTTTTCTTTTTCTAATATAGTCTTTTTAATTTATTAATTGTATTTTGATACAGCTTGTAGTATTTCCCTTCCCCTGCACCCATTTCCCTGAGGGCCCTCCTCAGTAGGATTATTTGTGTTCACTGTGTGTTAATTACGTCCTCTGTCTCTGGGGGAAGCTGTGCCTCAGGTTGTTTCTACCCATCTTGTGGCTCTTATAATTTTCCCACCCCCTCTTCCACAACAAAGCCTGAGCCATTTAACATAAGTATTTTGTTATAGTACTCCAAGTGGACTAAGACACTCACTAAGGGAGACGGCGAATTAAATAATGACTGAGTAATAGTATAGTTAGATATAGCCTATGAGAAGGCTCACTATTGCCTCCTTTATCTAATACTAATTGAACATTACCAATGTGGAAGACACTGGGCCAGGAACCAGTGATACAGAGATGCAAGCAAAGTATGTGGCATTTCCATAGAGAAAAGTTTATCAGAATGCTCCTAATGCAGATGATGATGCTGGTAGTGAGGGAAACAGTGGTTAACATTTAATAAACATTAATTTTATGTGTAAAGTTCTTCATCAAGTATGTATAGAATAATTTCATTTAGTCTTTCTTGTGGGAGACATCTTTATATTTTCTCTATACATCTGATGCTATAGGAGAAGCTCACATAAATAATGCATTTATGTTGACTTTGTTTATTTGTGCTGAAGACCTTAAAAGCATCTCTGAAACTTTTCTGGATATAGAACTCAGTCTTCATTTCAGCTGTTTTTATAGAATCAGCAGAGTCTAGGGGATCTAATGTATATGTAATTGAAATAGATACACAAAAGAAGTGTCTCAGATACATTAGATGTTGCAAAAGTATTTACTATTTTGATTAAACCGATTATTCCAATACAAAGGAAGGAAGAAAGGAAATAAAGTTACTGTGTGTGAGCTCCCCTTTGATTCTTATCACTCTGCACTCTTTTTCTACTCCCTACTTTTTTTCCTGTGCTGTGTGCAAGAAACAGGCTTCCTTGGCCAATGGACACTTCTACTTTCTAACCTCAGTGGAAGCTCAAAAGGGAAGGATAGTGATGCCTAAACTTTCTCCCTTTGGCTCTCACCACATTGGATACTGGGGGCTAAGTATGGGCCTTTGACAAGTGAACAGCCTGCTAGTGCCATTCCTAGAGCACTATGTGCAAAGAATCTTTGCTTTCCCTAAAATCTAGTCATGTCTGTAAATAACATATTTATTAAATGTTTTTCCTCAGTTTCTCAATTTGACAATACCATATATTTCCTGCTGTGACACCAACTGATGATTTATTTATTTATTTATAATTTCTTTACTTCTCTCTTCTTTCTTTCTTTCTTTTTTTTTTTTTTTTTTTGTTTTTTGAGGTAGGGTCTCACTCTAGTCCAGGCTGACCTGAAACTCACTATGTACTCTCAGGGTGGCCTTGAACTCACAGGGATCCACCTACCTCTGCCTCCCGAGTGCTGGGATTAAAGGCATGCTCCACCACGCCTGGCTCTTTCTTTTTTCTTTTTCAAGGTAGTGTTTCACTCTAGCCCCAGGTGACGTAGAATGCACTGTCATCTCAGGGTGGCCTTGAACTCACAGTGATCCTCCTACCTCTGCTTCCCAAGTGCTGGGATTAAAGGCGTGTACCACCAACCCAACCTCTGATAAAATATTTTTCTTAGGAAAAAGTTTCAAAAACAGATTTTTTAAAGTTTAAATATGTTTTGAGGACTGATGCTTTCCATGAAATTTCTATTAACTCTGGTTTCTGTGACCTTGCTGGGATGAGTTAGCACATTGCATTGGTGCCCTGGAGAAATAGTGGAGGTCATGGTTATCCACTATTTCAATTTATATTCTGGAAAGCAGAACATGCCCACTACTTCTTTCCTACCATGAAAGGACATCTTTTACTTTGCTAAAGACCCACTCCCACAAGCTATAGGAGAAAGAGGATAGCTGAGGGGAAGGAGAAGGGTATTCATGTAGGGTACCTGAATCTCTCAAGCTTTCCAAAAGTGTCTTAACATATTTTAGCCTCCCATAGGGAAAGAATCATCTCACCTGAGGGCCAGGAAAAGAATAAAGACATAATGGTAGTTCAACCGAGGAACTGTTTACTAGTTACCTCTGCTATGTCTAAGATAATCTTTTTGCAGTCTCCAATCATCAGATAGTGGAGAAGGTGCATGCTACCCATGCCAGAAAAGAGCTGTATTGCTGGAAAAGTGAAAGTCTTAATGCCATTGTGAATACCATTTGCCTGGGCTCATATATCTATAGGGATGGTTAATCCCCACAATAGCATGCCTCTTGCATACATCTACAATCCAAGATTCCTTTCTCTCATATTCAGAGGCATCAGAAATCATATTTACTGAGGAGTGGTAACTCATCTTTTCTCAGACTTGCTGGTAACTCCTCTTTGACAACCTGCAGACTGAGACATGTTATTTGGTGACTTTGGTATAATACATGACAAATTTAGACGAAATGTGCTTTCTGTCCTTGTCTTTATTGGAGAGGGTTTATTATTTTATTTATTCCAATTTAAATAAAAAGAGGCTCATAAGGATTAACCCAGGTTTGCCCTGAGATTTTCCTTTTGGAAGCAGAACAACAGAAATGATGTTATGATCAAGTAACAGTGGAAACTTTTCTTGGCTGTAGACTTTCTATCCATAATTATTTGGTAGAGTAAAAAGTAATGTTTCTGAAAGGAGTCCTAAACCCACTACCATATTCTGATGAACTTAGGAGTTGTCATGTAAGCCAGGTGGGAGAGTGGATTAGTAACTTCTGAAAAAAAATGAACAGCATGTTTTATTACTGTTTTCAGCAGGTGTCTTCTTCTTGACCTTTTCTCAACTGTTAGCTGAAGGCTATTTGGGTTTAATAGAGGACTGTTGTTCCAAATCTTTAATTATGTCTGCATTGTGTACCAAGCTTGAGCTCTTATTGTCCTTGTATAAACCAGCAAATGATGAAAATGATAGAAACCATAAAGAAGTACTCCTAAAAGGAGAGCAAGCCAACAGCCTGGAAACACGTGTGGTCTTTTCTCTCTATGTGGTCTTCCTTTTACATTTAAAAATGGATGTATGCCATGACTGGCCCTTCAGGTCAGGGTCCTTCTGTCACCAGTGCCAAGAGATGCTGTATTATTCTTATTGGTCAATTAGCAAAGAGTAAAATTTCAGAGGCATAGTCAGTAAACGATAACATCACAACCACAACAAATGACTGCCGCATGTGCTAGGGGCCCTCCAGGAGGCAGTAGGATGAATTTAGTGTCCTCTGTGACTTTGGACAGCTTGTGTCTCATTTCAGCTTTCTAGGCATGGTGTTTTTGCAGGTGTTTTGTATTCACATTGAAGGATATTTTCATTTATCATTACAGGTGGAAGAATTATATAGAGTTTGATAAATATTTATGTGATGGCACTATATTCACAATGTTTCATTGAAATGAAAATGGGCTGTAGTCTGTATTTTTAGCTTGTCAGTTTTTATGAAAGCATGTTTTATCAAGACTCAGAATCTACAAAGAGTTGTGTGTAGAATTCACTTCAATTTATATTAAATTCTGAGCACTGGTATATGAGTTATTGAATATAATAGGACTCTCCAAATTTTCCCATTGGAGGCTATATGATTTAGTGGTTCCTCTGGGCCACTCTTTCTGATTAAATTCACAGACTTTCATTTGCATAGAATAGTTAATATTCTAGTTGCTTTTAAAAAGCAATGCACTCGTGAGAATGATAGCAAGTGAATTATATTGGATGTGAAATGTGTTGACTATGAAAGTAGATAAAAATGAGGAAATTAAAGTAGAAATTTTAGGTGTAAACACACACACACACACACGAAAGAGATCCTGTGTCAAAAATGTAAAATCTTTGGGATTTCACTCCAAAATCTATAAAATAGAGTTTAAAATATTTCAGTTATTTTTCTACTTGCTTGTTCAAAAGTCTGCTCCTCATCCCTTTTCTATCCTTGTCTTCTTCCTTTGCTCCAGCCATCCAACATGCCATCTCCTAATTTTAGTACTCACAGTGTTCCTGTTCTCCTCTGATGTAGAGCTTTCCCTAGAAGCAGATTTTAGGTGACTGTCAGGGTTGACAGAGACAGAAAAACATGTAATAGACACATAAATGATGTGACATAAATACATGTCTGCCAGCCATTCTTCATGTTAACTGTGGCCTTAGCTTCAACTTTGTAGAAGGCATTTTACAAATTCAAGACACTAGAAGAGACAATCAGAGAATAGGCTCCATGACAGATGACTGTAGGATTAAATGACTTGATGATGACATGCAAACAGGCCTTAATGATGAAGAAAAGCCTAACCCAAACAAAATCCATAGAAATCCAGATTCTCCAATTCAGTGGGGCTTGGGTGTCTGCATTTGGGAAAAAAATTACAAAGTTAAAATAGCGAAATTATCATACTTGTTCAGAATAAGGAAAGAAATTATACTTAAAAGATATCATAAAACTCCCTAGGATCACATGATATGTCAAAAATATCTCTCAAGTAAGTTTTCACCACATTTTTGGCTACATATTTGATTTGTCTGCCTTCCTTTTGGATGTCAATTTTGTAATCATCCTGCAGAATGTCTGGAAAGACTGCATACATTTCCTCCAAATTAACTGATGGATTTTTTTTTTATTACTGAGAGAGCTTAAAAATGTTTTTCTAGTGTCACTATTTGTTAATAGTAATGCTACATAAGTTTTCAATGTTGATATCAAATTAGAAAACTCTTCTACCAAATTATTTTTCATAATAGCTGACAGAGATATTCTTACTGTTAATATTGCCATAAGTCTGTAGTACATAAACAAACAAACAAAAAAACCTACTACTTCTGTGTATCTGAGCCTGATTATTTAAGGAAAGCAAGTCACTGTGACTTAAGTGTGTATTCTGCATTATCAAGGAAAGAAGGGCCTTTCTGACTGTGTAGGTGAGAGCCATGCCTTCCCAGTGCAAGTTAATATGTCTGATGGTTTGGGAATTCTCTGCCTGGCTTCTGGTTCTGTACGTTTCAATTAAATTTCTTCTCTACCCCAACTATAGTTCTCCTGTAGCCACCATTAGGAAATGGTCTCATGGGAACACAGAATTGTCCTTCCACCCTACACTGCTGACTGGGTTGGTGCACATCATTGTTATAATTTATTTCAGGTGATGATCCAGCATGACTATAACTTACATAGCAATAGCATATCTTGCAATCAACACTTCTCATTCCTATGGACAGTAGGGTTTGGTACAACATTTCTCATTTTATGACTAGTACCTAGGGAGAGCACTGTGACTATTAAATACAAACATAGCTTTAGAGCCAACCAATTTGGAGAAGGAATTCTCTACTTGGTATTAAAATATCAGGCTTGAGATCATAGATAGGCCCATGGAGATGGAAAATAAGATCAGCCTTCTTCATATAGGTTGGTTCCCTGCCCTAGACACATCACATATTTCTCCTCAAATATGAGTATATAACTATATATTTATAATATATATATATATATATATATATATATATATATATTATACATAACTCATATTTCCTTCTGACACATTAAGAATACTTGCAATGGAATATTCAGTAAATAATTGGAGAATAGATAACATGAATGGGCCATGACTCATAAGCATAGTGATTACATATTGGATAATAATTTTAAAAATAAACACTGCTCTGGATAAAAAAATATTAAGTATAACCCTCCTATCATTCTTATCATTTATGCTAAATGGTATTTATACTAGGTGATAAGATAAGTCAGAAGTGGACTGAGTCAGAGTTCTATTTCTCATCATTATTGTGTCTTGATTTTCTTGGGGAGAGACAGTCTAGAAATGCAGACTATCTTGGAACTCATAATTCTCCTACCTCAACTTAGTGTGTGCTAGATATGCTATGTTTTTGTTTTGCAACTCACATAGCATAGATGTAGATATTCACATAGTTAATCTTAAATCAGAATTCTGACTTCTATAGGCACTAAGGATGGTTTAAAATCATCACACTTTAGTTGATTTAGGACTTCATAATTTGGTGGATACACTGGAGCTAGGATATAAGCAAAAGTTGCTACTGAAAGCCTCCAAAGCCACTCTTAAAATGAATTTTCTCTATTCTACAGGAACTCCTGTGTTTTACCAAGAACTTACTTTTACATTGTATAGAATTCTAATAAAATAGACTTGCCAGGATATAAGCCCATAACATTTTATGAACTGCAAAGCAGAGGTAATTATTTAAAGAAAACAAGGCACTGTGATGTATAGTATGTGAGCTGCATTATCCAGTAAAGAAGGGAAGTGAACAACAATGAGAAATAGACCATCAATCAGGCAACAAGAGAGATAAGTAGACCACTTCCACTGTGTGGTATTACGAGATATTGAATATGCATCAGCTAATTTACATTTACTTTCCCCAGAGACTCCATGAAATAGACACTGCTGTTCTGCATATCTCACACGTGAGGAAGAAGAAATTTGCTTGAGTTTCTCATCCAAGTTTTCCTGTCTTATGGGAGCTAGAACTGATCCAGGCAGGTCAGCAACAGAGTCTTAATCAACGCACTTCAGTCATTTTTTCTTGGATAAACAATCTTGACCATATATTTATGATAAACATATATATGCATATTATGTGAGATATATATATATATATATATATATATATATATATATATATACATATATATATATATATATATATATATATATATATATATATACATAGATCTCTCCTTCTCTACCCCCATTCTCTTATAGAGGGGAATTTATTAAGGAATTGCTCTCACCTAATTTTGGAGGTTCAAAATTTCGTGATAGGCTGCATGCCAGATGGAGAGCCAGGGATGCTGGTAGTGTGACTCAGCTCTAGTTTTGATAGTGTATATTTAAATCTAAGACAAAGGTCCTAGGTACTTTTGATACTCAGTTTCTATTGCCATTATGAAATACCTAAGATAAATAAGTATAAGGAGTAATGACTCATTTTGGCTTGTGGTTTCAAGCTATGACTTTCTGGCCCTATTGTTTGGGGGCTATGGTGACTCAGCATATCATGGCAGAAAGATATGATTGAGCATATCTGCTTACCTTATGAAACCAAATAATATAAAAAGTCAGAGGAAGGGATCAGGGGCAATAGATAGCTTTCAAAGAAACTCCTTCAGTGACCTCCTTCCCCCATATCCTAACACCACACTTAGCTATGATATCATCAATAGGCTAACACCCTGATGATGTTAAAGCTACCATGTCTGGGGCCTGTAATTTTTATGTTCAAGGACAAAAGAAAGTTTATAACTCCACAAGAAAGAAAAATGCACCTTTGCACCCTGTTGTATGCAACCCCAAGCCAGCTGGAACGTGTCCACTCATATTGGGTGATGGCAAGTCTTCCTTAGCTCATTGATTCAAATGCCCCACAATGCTTGAATGATGGAAACATTCCTCACAAACATACCTAGAAGTAAAGGTTTACTAGCATTCTGGACCTTCCTCAACCCAATCAAGTTGGCACCTAAAATTATCCATTACACATTAGAATGCAGAAAATAATAAGACATATAATAGACATGTGGCATTAGGTGCTAAGCATAGAAACTTGATAGGAAAGGGGAAGAGTGTTCACCAGTAGTGGTGGGTCCCAAAGACAAAGCCTCCTGATAAAGTCTGGAACAAATTCTGCGTTTGTCAACTGGTAGTTTAACTTGCAAGCAGACAAGAATGATTAGGGACAAGTTTGGTTGTTTGCCACAAATTGTGGTGAATATTCTTTCTGGTTTTTAAGTAGAACTTTATTAAATATAGAAAAAAATGTATTTTTTTAAAAAAATACAATTATACATGCAGATTTGTTAAGCACAAGCAAAGTAGTATCCTGTTTGGAAGTATTTTCCAGTGAATCAAGTCTGGTGTAAACAGACACACTATCACATTTCCTATTTCCATCAATTCTCCACTAACTCTATGCCCCATAATACTTATCATGTATATAATATCCCACTTCTTTCTGGGGTTCCAATTTCATGAATATTGTCACATAGCCACTATGCTTATATTATTCATAAAATGCATTGCCTATAAACATCCTGGATGGAGCAGCTACTGTGTCAGGTGCGTTGCCTAACCTTGTTCCCTGGCATAAAAGACGTGCAGTTAGTAGGAAACACAGGCATATAAGCAGCAGTGAAAGTGTGCCAACCTGTCCACTAAACACATACTATGCCTAATGTACTAATTTGCAAAGAAAGAGTAATTTGGCACACTTCTTTTTAAAATTGTAATTGAGCTGGATTTTTAAACAACTGTTTCACTATTCCTTGGAGTCCCCTGCCCCCAATACCCTTGGTGAACTTTGGAGGCGTTGATATTATGCAAGTGCAAGTGGAGTGACTTTTCAAAGAGTCCCTCAGTTGCTCAGGAACACAGCTAAGCTTCCCACTCGGGACTTGCAAGCATGGTTAATATTTTGCTCAAAGCTGTCTTGATAACCTGGAAGGAACTTTGGATAGCTTGTGCTGTCATTGTTCACTAAATCCATGACCATGACGTGGAGTGCCTGATAAAGCTATAAGTAAACTTCACCTCTTGCTAGAAGGCAGCTGCCAGAGTTGGCTTTATGCTTGTACTGGGAAGGTTTTGGTAACCCTCCTTTACCACTTAGTGCTTTTCATTTTGTTGTGCTGACTGACTGATCTGAAAACAATAATATCTAACCTTTAGAGCAAGCATGAAAGCACACTAAAAAAAAAAATACATCTTCAATTTCCAAGACTATTTAAGTCATGAACACATGCAAACACTTCTCAAAGCTCTTTTTAAAAACTCTATAAGTATTATATTTGTGTTAAGATAAATAAGCCTGGCATTAAAACACATGCATTAAAATGAGAGACAGTAGTGTTGTTGTCAAATATTTAAGTTATAAAAAACACATGCTCTGGCTGGGTACAGTGCATGCTAAGGGACTTACTGCCCCTCTGCCTTCTTCTATCCTGGCTTGTACATGCAGAAGTTGAAAATTCTTTGCTGGCATTGACAAGCCAGGCCACTTGCTGGGAATGGGGAAAGAGGAGCTTCTGTTGTCTTTTTAATTGGATCAAATCCATTCAACAGCTTGGAAATGTTTTTCTACCCCTTTCTAAATTTAAGTCATTGGCTCTGGGTTCAGACACACTGCTGAAAAATCCACCTGTGTACATGAGGGAATCGGTTACCAGCTCTTTCTTACCTAATCATGCTGGGGCCTAAATGTTCATTTAACTTACAGGGCCTGGTGGCCAGCTTGGTGTGGATACCAACCCCAATAACAGATTTCTCTTTTCCCTTGTTGCTTCATGGTATTCTTAATAAAATCAGCCTTCCTATGTTTTGGCCTCTAACTGGAAGCTAAGTCAAGGCCATTGCCCCCTTCAGGTAAACCCTATAATCTGTCTTTGAGTTTCTTTTGCAGGGATGTTTACTGCTTTGGTTTTCAGTCTTCTTGTAATTTTTAAATTGTTCTGATTTAGCAAGTCTTGAATAGACATCTGAGCCCAAAATAATTGTAGTAACAAATGCAGAAAACATTGAGAAAGAGTCTATTGTAGTTCCATAAGTAAGCAAATTTATTCTAAGAGCTAAAGGGTGAAAATTGCTTTCTATTTAGTGAGCCATTTTTATTGGAAGGTAATGAATATGTTCAAGTCATGGATACAGGTATGATTTCTCCTTGGTGGAGATGACTCTCAACAGAGCAGTTTTTGAAAGGGCTTGAGGAAGATATCAAGGTATACCTGAGAATTCTGTTCATGGGTGAATATTAAGAAATGAATAAGACCCTGTAAGGACTTATGTGTGGGAGCAAAGGTTTATGGTCATGAGCTGAAGTTCATGTAGCAACTTGAAGCAATATAAATAGTGACACAAGTGTTAAGGACTAAAACATATTAAGTGCTTTCATTTAGTGTCATACTTACTACATGGATTATCTAGCCCTTTTTCCTTTTGAAAGATGAGATAACTAAAGTTCAAGGAATTTTAGAGCCTTGTCCAAGGAAGTAGTGTTTTTAACCTGTCACATGTCTTCCTTTGTATCCTGTGAATGCATAATTTAACTATTATACATATTTATTACATATTATAATTATGAGCTTGCAACTAAATAGGAGACTTTCCAAAGTCCTGTCTTTCAGAGATATTCAACCAGGACAAGAGGTTTTGAATGTGGTCAGTATTGTGTATTGTGGCAGGGTCTCATGTAGCTTGGTTTGGGAGTAAACTCCTGATCTCCTTGATTGTACCTCCTAAATGGCAGGATTACAGGTGTGTACCACTACACTCAGCTTTAGATTATAAACTAACCTTTGAAATGTCAAATGATTTTCTGTTCATATCTAGGAAATCAAAATTGCTATCTAACCACAAAGTCATATTCATATTCTATGTTCTGCATTATCTATGCTGAGTCTACTCAGCTGCTCAGAAAATACCAGGTGATATTCATGCTACCAAGATATCCATTTGCAGTTGGCTCTGCTGGTCAACTGGCTTCCTTAGGCAGCTATGCACACCCCAGACATAGTTATACAATCCAGCTTGCATGTACATCCACTGGTAAGGCTTACTCTTGGTTCAGGATCTCTTGTGTGTTTTTCTTAATTCTTCTGCCTGTGAGCTCCTTGAAAGCAGAATTTAGTTCTTATATGTCATTGTGTCTGATTCATTCAGATGTTGGCATATGGCCAGTTCTCTGTGGGTATTCTTGGAAACAAAGAAAGAAGAGGTTGGCTATATATAGGCAAGAACAGCACAGCATCTCTGTAGTTCTTCTCCAAAGCTTGAATGAGATGAAGAAACCATGTTGCTGGTTGTCAGTTTCATTTTGAATACAGTGCCTTTCTTCTTTTATGTCTCAAAGCTGTGGATAATGTCTATGTTAATGAAAAACTTGAAATACTTGAGGTTGAAAACTTTGCTGGTAAATACTGGACTTCTATTATTTTTTCCCTGACCATTTTTTTTTTTCTTTATTAGTCAGTTTTGTATTCAGCAAATACAGTCAGTTTGGTACCATTATTAGGCTCATCTGTGACCTACCTCCTCCCCTTGGCCCCTCCTTGTTGAGGTATACGGGTCATGCTGTGACAATGATAGGTTACATATAGGGATAGAAAACTGGAAATAATTGACTTCTCACTAACTTTAAGCATGTTCCATTGGATTTTAGTTCACATTTATGGCTTCTTTATCCAACTAAACATCTACACATATGCCTATCACTTTCTCATGTATGTGTTCAGCTCAGATTTCTATTTTCTTTTAACTGGGCAAGATTTTCCCTCAACATATGTTTATTGCTTTCTTGGTCTTTTTTATACATATGCTTTTCTATTTACATTATCAGGAAGGTTTTCCTTCAGAGCACTTGTGTATTTCAGTCTCTTAATCATCTATTAAGGCCTCACAAACCTATTGCGGGAGATTCAGCTCCCCTTGCCTCTCCTGAGCAAGTCCCCTCAATACTGGCTGGGACTTTTGGTTCCCTTCAGCCAAGAGTTTCTGCGTAAGTCATTCCACATAACTCCAGTTTTACCAAGGCTATTGATTTCCACGACCCTCTTAAAGACTTTTTAAAGCTACTTCAGTTTCTTAGTTTCTATTTTATATGTATTAACTTCTTTTGATATTTTTTTATAAACATTCTAATGCTTATCTTAGTCCATCTAAACATTTATAATGGAATAGTATAAACTGAGTATCTTACATACAGTACAGATGTGTTCAGGCTGCAGAGGAAGGGGTCAAGTAGCCAGCAGATTCATTGTCTAGTGAAAGCCTATTTCCTATTTCCATGAATCCCATCCATTACAACACTCCCATGACCTCATCACCTTCCAAGGACTATACCTCCTAATAATGTCCATACCTTAGAGGCTAAGATTTGAACATACAGATTTGAGGAAGACACAAACATTCAAAATATAGAATTTGACTTTTTATAATAAATGTATTGGAGTATTCTAGCTTATTCCAAGTTTTTAAAGGGTTTTGCATGTTGAGCATATCTTCCCTCATACCTCTTTATCTTCTCCTTTCCCCAGTTTCCTTCTAGTCCCCTTTGTCCCCTTAGACAGTTTTACTTCTACTTCCAAGATATATATGAACACATGATTTTATGAATCCATGTGAAATCTGGGAACCACAAATGAGAGAAAACATATGTTTATCTTTTTGAGATTAGTTTGCTTAATATGGTTGTACACAGTTGAATTTTTTTTTCAACCATAAAGAACGCAGTCATGTTGTTTGTAGGAAAACAGAATTATTCACTTCACTCTAAATCTTTGCTTTGGCATCCCCTTCCACTTCTTATTCCATATGCTTCTAGCAGGCCACACTTCCCTGACCTCTTCAAAATATGCTGACTTCTGACTTCCCCTTCAGCATGGGAGAGCATGGCCTCCTGTTTTCCCTCACTATCCTATGCTGTATGCTAATGAGCTGTTTATGTATAGCACAGATTCCTTGCATATTTATTTTAGACTCTTAATTCCAATAGAAATTCTTATTTTTGAAACAGAGAAACACTAAATTGTTACACATTTCTATGTTAACAAAACAGTAAAGTTTTTTTTTTTTTTCTTTGCTGCTTTGGATAAATTTATTCTGTTTTGTGGGATGGGAGTGTGGGGGAGGGGGAAACCATGCTGGTGATCAGTAGTCATCTCTCTTCTATGAGCTGAGCAGGGCTAGAGGTGTTCAGTAATGCAGATCCTGGCTGATGGCTCTTCCTTGACTTCCTAGAAAGCACTTTGGTGGACTGTGGAGGAAGAGGAGAATAAAAGCCTAAGCATTTGATGAGACAGTTCATTTTCTGCTTCATGGGAAATTCTAATGAGCAGATGGTAAAAAGATAGATGGTCATCTCTTGGCTTTAGTCTCCTTGTCTGCTCAGAGCCAAGGCCAGACTCTTTGGAGGCAAGATCTAAAACATCCATGAGTAACAGGAAAACGAGTTTTATTTAAAATTAGTTTTGAGCTTTGTGTTTATCCCTGACTTGTAGTTACTCAAATTATTAGAACAACATCTTTAAAATAGGAGAATGTGGGCTTCTTACTTTTAAACATATGAAGAGGAAAAAACTCAAGAAGAAATTGGGACAGAGTCTGGAAGATTATGAAGTATAGTGTGGCTATCAGGTGAGGTGAGGCCGAAGTCAGCTCTGAAGGAGCTGGTTTGATCATTAGCTGGAGGAACACTTGCAGGAAGGAGGCATGAGAGACAGAAGGATGGCACTGTTTTCTGATGGCACTGTGTGATGGGCCACCAAGTCATGAGAGTCCTGTGTATATGCCCCCACGTGTGTGTATGTCTCTCTCTCTCTCTCTCTCTCTCTCTCTTTGTATGTGTGTTCTCAAGAATGTAGAAATGGACTGTTACTGGTATAATTCTGTTCTTAGGACAAGTAGTGTTAAAGCTTGTAGGAAGAATTTTACAAGAGGAAGTTTACATTGGAAAAGAAATGTGAATATACCTGTTACTTGAAGTAAGTGTCTTACCACCAGCGCCCGTCTGTGACTGGCCTTTGACAGTTACTATGCTTTTGATGCCTGAGGTCATAAGTTTATACCTTGTACATGAACTGTTATCTGCTCTGTGTCTCTTGGGACTGGACTCTTTATCTGCTCTGTCTTTCAAATGGAGTTTGTACAAGTGTTGCTTTTCATTTCTTTTTTCTTTTTGATCCCCCCCCCAAAATTTACTGAGCTCTGTCATGTGAGATGGTGCCCATATGACCCTCACTGCAGCCCCATGAGGCACAATTATTCACACTCAAATACAAGAACATACTGTTGGCATATTTAACTTTCTTCATCAAGCAATGACAAAATTCAGCTCCCCTCACCCTCAGAACTCTCTTTGGAAAGGTTCCTCCTGGTGACGTTTTAGTCTGATTCTCCAGTAGGAAACATCCCATGCTATGTTGTTATCAGACAGTGGAGGGTAGTTACTGTCCTTTCATCAGATTTTTGTCTGGTGAGATTTTTTTGATTTTTTTCACAGTGACACTGGAGTTTCTTGGAGGGAGAAAGTCTCATAAAACAAAGCATATTAGGGAGAAAATTGAACTGTAATGGAATCAATTGCATGCTATTTTAGGAAACATGGGCTTCTCAGGAGTTTTTCATGTTAAGAGGAAAGAGCTGTGAGTTTTTTTGATTGTGAAATTTAATAATGACATCCAGTAGTAAGAAGGCGAGGCTTTACATGTACTTTCAGTTTCCTCAGGTGTGGAAGTTGCAGGAGTATTAAACCACCCTAAGAAGTAAATTAAAGAGTTGGGATTTAAGACATAAATTTCATTCAAGCACCTAGAGTAGGGTAAGGTGGGGTGTCATATTCAGGAAAGAGCAATGTTTACATTGTTCTTTGTGTAGCATTTTGTACAGTTTTCACTTGATGAGTCTAGTGAGAACACTAACAGAATCACCTGCTGAGGCAAGGGGATCTAAACTGTTCATATCCTGAGGTTCTATCCCCAGAGGACTGAACTGGAGCATCCCACCTTCGGCCTGAGTATTATTAGCCTGCAGTCCTTCACCATTGCTGTGCATCGTTCAGCTTCCGCCTTGCATTTACTACAAGAAATACGCCTTGCCTTTTCTCAGGGTTAATCAAAACTAAACAGGCTTTCTGTTGCTTCGGGCTTTTCTGCCTTCAGGTTCAAACTTAAGACAGCCAGATTGGTGGCTTTTTTAAAAGATTTATTTATTTATTAGAGACATGAGGGGGAATCGCAGAGAGAGAGAGAGAGAGAGAATGGGCAAGCCAGGGCCTCCAGCCACTCTAAATAAACTCAAGATGCATGAGCCACCATGTGTACCTGGCTAATGTGGGGCTTGGAGAATCAAACCTGGGTCCTCAGGCTTTGGGGACATGTGTCTTAACCACTAAGCCATCTCTCGAGCCCTTGGTGCCCTTTTTTACAGTGTGCACAGAAGGGCATTCAAGGGCATGTGAAGACATAGGTGAAGATCTACCATTGCACATGACTCTGTTCTGGCTCCTGGTTTTAAAAGCACCCCTGAACTTGATTGGCATCATGGGTTGTCCCTCCTAGTTTTGACTTTTATGACTTAACCTCAATCATTAGTTAAACTGTTGATAGACACAAAACTGAATTCAGAGCCCTGAGGTAAGCCTCTAGAGATGGCTTTCCAGGATGGCTCTGTCTTGTGCATACATAAATGCTACTAGCCATAGAGCTCTTTCTCCATCTTGTCATCAGGATCCACAGAGTGTCCCTATGTTATCCTCTGGATCTCGTGAGAGGTTTTGTGAGATATCTTGCTGTCATACATCTATGCCAGATCTATGGATTTTCTTTGATGCATCAGTTCAGAAAACATGTTATTATTTTAAAGGAAAAGTATAGAGAATAAAATGAAAAAAAAAACAGATTTAATTTGGCACAATATTCCTATTCCAAAACATCTGATGGTAAAATATGAACCAATAAAGATCTTCAGTTATTTTATAAGGAACCCTCAGATTAAAGGATAAGCTTTCTGCAGTTGCTAAAGCTTAACAAAGAAATCCACGTGCATTTCAGAGCCCTACCCCCACAGGAACTGAGCAGATTTAAACCCCCTTGTTAATCTCAGCCTCTTTTGTGTGGTGAGAAGGGGGCTCTAATTCTAAAGCAGTGTTTTGGGGAGAGGTACAGAAAGGACCATTTTGGGTAAACATTTTCACAGCTTCAGACTGGCCATTCCTCACTTTTTCACCCTTTCCAGACCAGAAAAGAACTTTCACTCATAATTCACTTAAGCTAGTCTCCCCAAACCTGAATCCTGTGCCCACTGTGATTTCATTGTGGAAATCGCTAGATTAGACCTAATAGACAAGAACCAGGAAAGGTTCCAAAGACAGTTAAATGATCTGAAGAAGAGTGAAATCTGAAGCAAACTGAATTTCAGCACATGCGGAAGTGCACAGTACCTGGCATCAGGGAAATCATACACAGCTATCATCCCCATGAGATGGATGCTTCAAATGCTCTGGGATGCACAGATTGAAAGAGTACGGGAAGCAAATTAATTATATTCAAAAGGAATTTAAAGGAGACTAATCAGCATAGCAGAAGATACTGGGAGCTCTTTACAGATGTGCCGAGATGTAAGAAAACCAGTATTTCTGTGGAAGAGGGAGTGGGGCTCCTCTTTACTAGCTAATTAAAATCGGCTTATCTATAAATTTAGTTATTCATAAAGCTTGCTTCCACAGAGCTGCCATTTTTCTAATAGGATGGGAAGGCTGCGTCTCTGTAAATGTGGGTCAGCCATGTGATGGAGTGACCCAGATTTTTGCAGACACCCAAAGAAAAAGCAGAGAAGATCTGAGAGTTTAAGGCTGCACAGTGCTGCAGGAACATGTCCAGAGCCTGTTTTCTGTGCCTGCAAGGTGGCCACTCCTGAACCAGGGGACTTTCAGTTGGAATTCACATGATAGGATTTCACCTAAGAGTAGGCACGACCACCAGGGCTCTCTCTCTGTTGTCTCAATGGCCTCTTTCTTTTTTAAAAACATACTTATTTATTTGTTTATTTGAGAGAGAGAGAGAGAATGAGATAGATAGAGAATGATGAGCATGCCAGAGCCTTTAGCCACTGCAAACAAACTCCAGATGCATTTTCCACCATGTGCATCTGGCTTATATGGGTTCCAGGGAATTGAACCTGGATTTGTTGGCTTTGCAGACAAACTTCTTAACTGCTAAGTCATCTCCCCAGCCCTCAATGGCCTCTTTCTAAATCCAAGGAGGGATCTTTCCCTTGTTTAAGATGCTATCTCTTTGTCACCAGGAGCTATGGTTGTGATAGCTGGCAGTACATAGAGGCTGCTGACCCCAAGTGCCCATGGTGGCCATTCTCGCATAGACTCAGGGTGACATTAGACAGTACATCTAGTTAGCATTTCATTTATCTTTCTGCACATTTTCTCTAGCAACTGTTTTCACTGCATAGTCAGCCAGTTTTTTTCCACTATAAAAAGTATATTCAAGATTATATAGTCCCCCCTAGAAAAACATTGAAGAAATGAGTAATCAAAGTGCAACAGACAATAAAATTAGTAGCTTCTTGCCACTAGTTAGTTAGTATTTTGAAGCAATAAACAAGAGCCAGTTTTCTCTCCTGGTTCGAAATAATCACTCCTTCAGTCCTCAGATATGAGATTTGGACAACTAACTTGATTACTTTTTTATCTTAGTTTCCTCTTTAATAAAATGTAGATGCTTACTTCTCTTCTTGAACACATAAAAGACCTTGAACATAGTGAATAATCCATAATTGTTTGTTGGAAAAGTCTTTTAAGTGAATGCATGGATGAAGTGTGCCCCATGTGGCCAAAGGTTGTTTATTTATCTGCTCCCCAGTGCGCTGCCTATAGCAACACAAAGAATCTAGTGGAACTCACTTAAACTGGGGCTAGAACAGTAGGCTCTGGGCAAATGTTATGATTTAGGTGTTTTTTTTTTAATTTTATTTATTTTTTAATGAATAGTTATCAGTCACTCTTTCTTGGTAGTTTAAACTTGAGAGAAAGAACCAGAGAAGATTCATGAAACAATAAATAAGTTGTGAACTGTCAAGTACCCAGGTGAGGAGAGACCTCCCTAGGGTCTATTTGGGGGTTTCCTTGATATATTTACATGATCAAACTATTCCCAACAGAGCTTGAGTATTACTGAGTAATGAGATTGAGAGCAGATCCTCCGTCGTCCTACCAGAGGATAAGGAATGTAAAGTGGCTTTACTCATTCATTCATCATTTCTCCCTTTCTTTTCAATAGCATTTCCTAAATTCTAGAAAATCAGCATTTTGATAGGTCAACCTCTGGCTCAACAGGCCATCCTCTGTTCCTGATAAATGCTGTGAGCCTACTCTGCTTGAGGAATGGGGAGCAGGTTGAAGTGTATTTGCTTGTATGCATGCATGTATGTGCTTATGAGTGTATGTCTGTTTGTATGGGTATGTCTATTTGTTATGTGTGAACATGTGGTGTGCATGTGTAAATGCTTGCTGAAGTATATGTGTATATATTTGTATGTGTTTATTTTTTTGTATGTGTTTGTCTTTGTATGTGCTTGTATGTATATAAGTTTATGTTGTGTGTGTTGTAGGGAAGGTCTATCAGACCATCTTTTGACAAGGATTTCTTATTGAAATCAAGTTCCAAAAAGGGAATAAGCCTTGGACCCACATGGAGGGTGATTGACATTACAATGCAAACCATGAACACTAGTGCAGCATGTATAAAGTTTGAGAGTAAAAGAAACCTGAGAGGTTGAGTAATTATCACTGGCTTTTTCAGCAAGTCTGGATATGAAAAAAAGGATATGAAGGCTCTTTTCTTGAAGCTTACTGCTAAATGAGGTCAGCTGCCACTGAATGTCTTTTAAACTGGGAATGGCATGATCAGAGATGTATTTCCAAAAAGTAGCCAAACCCACATGTGTTTGGGGTGAAGCAGGTGTGGGGAGAACTCAAGTCATGTAAACTAGTTATACAACATTCATACGTGAGGGACTGGAGACATGGTGAGAAGAAGGATGAACTAAAAGGATAAGTTCAACATATTAGGGAGGAAGAATTCACAGATTTTGGTAGAGGTGGATAGAATGTGTCTGTATGTGGCTTGGAGAGGCAGAGGACTGAACAAGGATTCTCGTGTTCCTTGCTTGTCATAGTGTGTATGGGATGGGGTGACCTTTTATCTAGATAGACTATGTTGGAGGAAGAGTGAACTAAGTTGGAAGGAAAGTGTCCAAGAAGATTTTGATGATCTGCTGACATATTTGAGAGCCTGGGAACAGGAAAGATTCAAGGGAAGCCTGCCCTGGAAGGGAAGCTGGAAATCAGGGGTCTCCTCAGGCAGATTACAATTTTCTAGATCTATTAACATGTATCTCTTGATCTTTCTTCATAATGACTATTGAGAGCTCCCAACTATTTCAAGTTTATCTTCCTAGAATAACTCTCTATCAATAAAGAATTATGAGGTTCTGTCCATATTTTAAATTTAGTATGAGGATCTTAATTGACCCAGAGGCTTAATCGTAACTCATTGCCATTTGGAGCTCTTGCCAGGCAATGTGAGGCAGAAATTGACAGAGAAACAGATTAACACTGATCATAGTTTTCGATGTTTTTGTTTCAGGCTAATAAAGTAATAATATGTTTTACGATTTAACATCATTTTTAAATGTGACAAATATATATATTTTTTTAAGTTCAGGAACTAACATTTGTTCAAGAAATTGTCTAAACTTTGTGGCTGAATCTATCTTGTTCTATCCCTTCTGCCTGCCACCACTTGGTTGGTCAAGATTTTTTTTCTCGCTCGAGGAGATATCTCCTTATATTGCTTCCTTGTTCTCCCACACTCAAAGCCTTAGGACAAGACAATTTATGGAAAGAAATGACAGAGCAATAATATGCAGGTGGATGAAAGCATGACCATAATTTATTTCTTAATTGTTCTGCTACATATTTCAGACCTGGCAGGACAAAGATTAGGTTCACATTTCAACAGCATTTATTTAGGGTTTATTTTGTGTGCCAGATATGTGTGAGTCTCCTTATGGAAAGATAATAGTTTGCATGTGTAAAAAGCACAATAACAGAACTTCTGAATTTAGGAAACTTATTAGCTTTCTAATGAAGATGGTCTTTAAGACAAATAAATACAAAACAATGAGAAAGGTGCTCTGTAGATGTATATTGAAAAGAGTGTGTGGATCACAGCATGACTTCTTGGAAAGAGTGCTAAGACAATCCCTTTGGCAGCCCACAGACTTTTCCGTGTTTGACCTTGTTGAGGGTTATATCTCGTTCTTTCAATTTGTGTATAGTTCATTGAACACAGTTGCTGCAAGGGGATGATACTTCAGTGTCTTTTGTATGTATTCGCCTTTCCACCATGGGCTGAAGCATCTTTAGGCTGAGATGCCTAGCTGTCCAGATTTCTTTCCCTTTCTGTGCACAGAAAGCAGAGTAATAGATGATCACCGACATTTTATGGTCAGAACAGCACTGCAATGCTGCTATTGTTAGATTCAGAATTTCAAATTAAAAAAAAGAACTAAATTCAGACTATTGGCATGACTAAGATATTGTAATGAGCTTGGGTACTTTAACAATACCCTAGACTGAGAAGTTTAAACAATGGAAATTTATTTCTCAGGTATATGGAAAGTCTAAGACCAGGAGCTAGGTTGGTGAAGTTTTCTGAAATGTAGACAGCTATCTTCTTTCTGTGACTTCAAATGAAAGAGAGAAACAGATAAAGAAACTTTACAGATTGCTATAGATAAAACTTGATATGTTCCCAACAAAACTTACCTTAAGGCTTATTTGTCAATGTTGGGAGGCAGGCCACTGAGAGGTATTGGGGTCATGGGACAGAGCCCATATGAGCCCATGTGATTTTAGTTTTGCTTGGTGGAAGAAGGGAGTTCTTTCGTTCACAACACTAAATTAGTTATTACCATATTGGGCTCATTTTTTCATGTCACTGCTGATCTTATTGGTAGAATGCTCTCACCAAAAGCAGAACCTGATGTCAGTGCCATGCCTCTGAACTTCCAGCCCAATGAGTCAAAATGAATTTTCTTTTATTATAGAGTATCCAGCATCAGATATTATGCTATACCTATAGAAAATGGATAAAAATAAGCACTAGTCTCATTCATGAAGGCTCCACCTTCATGGTTTAATTTCCTGCCAAAGATCTCAATTCTTAATACACTCATTCTGAAAAGAGGGTTTTAGTATATGAATTTTGGACTGATAGTCTGTTACCAAAGCCAGATTTTCTGACTTAACTCTTAATCTCTTTCCATTGAACCCCCCTTATTGACTAATATCCATGTATTGGGAGACATCATGAGGCCACATGTTATTTTTATGCTTGTTATATAGATGACAAAGTACTGTGAAATTTTAAAGTTATGTTTGAGACAGAAGGTTTATATGCAAGGAAAGTTCCCAAGAAAATATGTAAACAGTAGAGATTAATATCTTAAGGCAGAATAAATTCTGTTTCCAAATGCATACCACAGAGCAAGAGCTGTCATTTACAGAGTGGCACAGATCTGATATGTTCTTGGTGAATCACTTTATAATAATTTAATCTCCATGTTGCAGGTAGAATTGAAGACAATTGCTTTTCCCTTTTACTGATGATAAAATAGAGGTGCTGATAAGTTAATTGCTGATTATAGCTTATGAGTGAGTGTCAGAGAAGGGGGCTGGACTATTTCCAGGACTTACTCTCTTAAATACCTGTGTTTGTAACAGCAGAACACACTGGGATAGTAAATGGAGTTTCCCTTTTCTACACTGTCTTATCTATGGTCTTTCTAGTCAGCTTGTGGTCTTCATGTTACCTTATGGAAAATCAGAGGCATTCTAGCAGGGAGTAAAGTAAAGCAAAGAAAAACCCTGTTTTTTTTTTTTTAAACTTCCAAAATAGGCTTTTGAAGTCCACATCAAAAAATGACAGTTTTAAAAGCAAAGTTTTTGATCTTTAAGAGCTAAGTTTTGTTGGGAGAAGAAAAGATTCTTGAAACGAAAAATGAAAGTTTCTTTAAAAGCGAGGAATAGAGTTTATTCCATGATGGATTAGAGAAAGACCAGGGGAAAATCTGAAGACTTCTTCCCCTAGTCTGTCCACTCGCAGCTGAGGGTCTTTATGAGAGCTGACTTCTATGGGTCTGGAGCACTCTTAGTCTGCAGTGATGGGTCATCTGAGCTAACCCTTAAGGAGAGACACAAAGCCAAGAAGAATCACGCATACCTGGCAGCCAAGCTCAAACACAATATCCTCCCCCTTGAAAGTGTACCATAAGTGACCTGCATCAAGGAATCACCCTGGGGCTTATCAGGGCTAGCTGGACTTTCCATCAAACTGTGTGTGTGTGTGTGTGTGTGTGTGTGTGCGCGCGCGCGCGCGCATGCACATACTCATGGATCATCAGGCAAGATCAAAATATCTTTCCTGTGCCCTAAGACTGTGCCCAACGTTGACATCAACCACCCAGTTTGGGCACTCCATTTCTTATGACTCAGGATACTCAAAATCCCACAAAGTAAACCCAGTTCTCAGATAAGGATACTTAATCTATGTCAAGAGAAGTGAAGGTGCTTTAAGATGACTAACTGGGATAGATGGGGCACAAGCAGGACCTCCCAGGATGGGTGGTTGTTGGTAGGACTGTGGGTGGCAAGGGGCTTTGAGACAGAAAACAGAGTCTATAAGATGTATGCATGGGAAATATGGTATTGGGGAAATGAGTAAACAATGTAGCTACATAGTGAAGCTACATTCTGTCATGAGGGTTTTCAATGGCCGGTTAGACTATGAACTTCAGTGTAGGGTGTGGGAAGCCATTAAAGCTATCTGTTGTTGGTCCATTGGTATTTATACTAACTTGATGAAATCCTTTACTACTAATTAATACACAGAGACATAAGATTCAAGTTCAGAAGCATCTTCAGAGAGACTGACAGCTGTGTTCATTCTAAGGCTATGGAGTTAAGAAGAGATTTGAGTTTGCATCTATGTGACAAAATCTTGTGCTTTTTTAACCTTCTACACTGTGCACCATCCCTCTGTTCCACCCATGATGGTGCATCAAGAGAAGTAAGACTGTCATAAATATCCACTCAACATGCTACTAAAGAACCAGAGGAGTCCCTGTGACAATAAAAATTAAAATAAGCAACCTGGACTCAATCCCCCTCCTCCCATCATTTTTTCTTCCCTCATTTGGTTAATTCAAAGATATGTGGCCCCTCATTCTCCAAATTTCTACCTAGGCTACAGAGAGAAGTAAATGCTAGCCACTCACAGCACAGCTGCTAGGGATACAGGCAAAAAGTCAGCATCTTAGGTCCTGGGTCTGCATCTTAAAAGGCATCAGTATGCTCAGTCATCCCATCTCACATCCTCAGAGTGACTTAACCTTGCTATAAGAAAAGACAGAGCCCTGTACGCTTTCCTGTGGGTTCTTATTCAAATGTAAGTTAGGTCTCTTCTGTCAGCTCATTAACTTATCTACTTTTCATCCAGTTAATAACAAATGTGGACTATGAAAATGTTTGACATTCAAAACAGACAGCTCTGCAGTTTTGTGCTGTTAAATAATATTCTAATTCCAACTTAGAGATTTATCTAAATTAGCGTGACAGTGGCCCTATTTCATAGGATTTGTATCCATCCTTTCTGGAGCTATATTTGGCACCTGAGAGTCAGAAATGGGATCTGTTAACACCAGCATTCCTTTATGATGAATTGTACAGGGCCTGAAGAGATGGACTAGATTTGACTCCCCAGCACACATGTAAAGCCAGATGCTCAAAGTGATGCATGTGTCTGGAGATACTTTGCTGTGGCAGGAGTTCCTGGTGTGCCTATTCTCTCGTTCCCCTCAAATAAATAATTATTATTTAAAAAGATGAAAAGGAATCCCATTGTGTAGATATACCACATCTTAGTTACCCATTCTTCTAGTGATGGACATCTGGGTTGACTCCAGCTCTTAGCTATTACAAATTGAGCTACTACAAACATGGTTGAGCAAATCTCTCTAGCCTGTGGTTTGAAGGTTTTAGGCTAGATGCCAAGTAAGGGAATAACTGTGTCTGTTGGTATCACTATACTCAGATTTTTCAGAAGTCTCCATATTGCTTTCCAAAGTGGTTGTACCATCCTACATTCCCACCAACAGTGGATGAGTGTTCCTACTTCTCCACATCCTCGCCAGCATTTATTTTTAATCGATTTTTTGATGTTTGCTATCCTTATTGGGGTAAGGTGAAATCTCATAGTTGTTTTAATTTGCATTTCTCTGATGATTAGGGATGCTGAACATTTTCTTAAGTGTATGTTTGCCATTTGTATTTCTTCCTCTGTGAACTGCCTGTTCAGCTCTTTGCCCCATTTTGTGAGTGGGGTGTTCCAGAGCCTCAGAGGCCCCCAACACCTCATCACTGAAGCAGACCAAAAATGAACCCAACATGGCTCAGGGAACTTTTGCGGAAGAGGGGGCAGAAAGAATGTCAGAGCCACATGTTGGGTCATGATATGCAGAGACATTTATCTTACACATAACTGTGGACTAACTCCACAATGCATGACCCATTTACCTCAACAAGGAGGGGTCAAGGGGAGGGGGTAGGTCATGGATGAGCCTAATAATGGTACCAAACTGACTGTATTTGCTGAATACAAAACTAACTAATAAAGAAGAAAATAAAAAAATAAAAAGATGAAAAGAGAAAATGCCACCATGCACTTATAAAAATGAAGTTTCCCTGGTGTTGGGTCGGTGATAGTTGTTTTGAATGCTCTTTGGTACTTTGTGGCCATTTAATATGACACTCAATGTGTAATTAACTCAAACTTTCACAAAGTACGCACACAAACACTGATGTTATTTATCCCCAGTGAATCATGCGCTTTTTCCAGAAGATTCCATGTTCTCTTATTTCAAAATAAATTCAAATGATTTGATATTGACATTTAGCTTACCCATAACTGTGGGCTAACTCCACAATGCATGACCCATATACCTCAACAAGGAGGGGCCAAGGGGAGGGGGTAGGTCACGGATGAGCCTAATAATGGTACCAAACTGACTGTATTTGCTGAATACAAAACTAACTAATAAAGAAAAAAAGAAAGAAACTGTCCTCAATATCCATGACTTCACAGTGCCTAGTACTACCTTCACAAGACCCTCATAATAGGAGGAAAAGATGATGACATCAAAATAAAAGAGAGAATAACAGATAAGGGAAGGGATATGATGGAGAGTGTATTTGTGAAGAGGAAAGTAGGGGAGGGGAGGGAATTATGGTTTATTGTCTGTAAGAATGTAAGTTGTCAATTAAAAAAGTGCCACCCAAAAAATTAAAAAAAAATAATTATAACAGTACTAGGAAAGGCTATCAGTTATGGAATACTCTTTTCTTTACTAACATTTTATCAGGTACATTACTATTTTTATATCTGCTAGATGAAGAAGTCACAGAACATTTGGTGAACCAAGGCAGGCATCTGTCTACTCCCTTTGTCAGGCCTATGCTTCCTTCTTAGTCAGCTCCTCATCACAATGTGTCCTTAGCACTCAGGGTGATTTTCTTCTTCTCCCAATGCCTTTCTGGGTCCCCATGTGTACTGAATGATTCCCACCCTGGTGTGTCTGCAGCACCTGATGTCTTCTGGCTCAGTCCTGTAATAGGGAGAAGATGGCCTCATTGGTTTTGCTCATGGTTGAGTCCCTGGGCTAAGCATAGTGCTGGATTCTTAGGGGTGAACAAATGACAGTTGGACTTAGCAGCTATGGAAGGAAAATGCTCCACAGAGTGAGCACTCCCTCTGTTGAGGCTGCAGCTTTTGAAGCTTTTCTCTTCGAGCATAGCAGGTGGTCAGCAGGTATTTGTTAACTGAATAAGTCTGATAGAGATGAATATGATCCACTTAGAAGAAGAAGCTCTGGGAACTTGTTGGTCCTTCAGAAGGCCAGGGAGACCTAGGAATGGAGAAAAAGTCAGAAGTGTGGGCCCATCTGTAATTCTGCCTGAGATGCTAACAGGCTGTCTCCTTCCTGATCTTTGTGAATCTGTTTAAGGCCAGTGATGATTTCTTGTTTTCTGCATGGATCCTAAGTGTCAGTTATACAAGAGAAGTACAAAATCAGACTTTTGGTGCTACTGTACTCCCTGATAGTGCAAGCATAAGAGGTGTGTGTGTGTGTGTGTGTGTGTGTGTACACACTCACATGTATCTGTCTGGGGACTTGAAAGAGGTTTTGCCACAAGTCTCCCTGTGACAGACTTGCTGTCATCACAATGGAACATGTGGCATCAAAGCAGTGGTGGCAATTAGTCCACCATTTGGACGTCTGTGCAGTGGCAGCAACTGCAGATGCTTGCAGACTCTTCTGCCAGGATTCTGCCTGCCAAACCACCCAAACCATATGTTCCCATCAGCAGGAAGACCCAGATTCTGGGATTTTCAGGAGAGAGGCATCATACATCAACTACTGACTTTGTGGTCTAGAGATGCACAGCTTGTGTTTGGCTTTGATAACAGAGGGGAGAGTACACGGTGCTTAGCAATTTTGATTTCAGAATAAATAGGCATGAGATGTAATGATGAATTTACTTCTTATTTAAAATAATTGATAGCATAATTAATGAATCAATCAATTTACACAAAGCAGTATTTCCCATGATGGAATCTACTGGTTATTAATGAACAGCATCTCCGAATAACTGTGTGGAGGGTTTGGGTCAGAAACCAGGGTTTAGATACGTGGCAGAATTGTTTAACTTCTGGCTTGGGGAGCTGTCTATTTTCTGCAGTGCTGACATAGGGATTTTAGATGTGAATGACTTGCTGTCTTGCAGTATTTCAGGAACTGCTTTTGATTGCTTTCTGGTTGTTTCAGATGCACATGTTTACTTTCTGTGTTTCCTTCCTCCCACTGAAGGGATTGCCCATAAAGATCAGGGAATGCAGACTCTGTTCTTCTTACACAGCACTGAGCAAACTCTCAAGATGGAATCACATTGCAAAGTCAGATTTCCAGGGGAGGGTTTTCAGTAGTGAGGTCACTTGCAGACTATTAACGTTCAAAATTGATCAAATGGCCTCTTCCTGTATTACAGAAGAAGGAAGAATTAATTTTTAATTATATTCACAATTTTGCATTTTCCTAGACATTGCATGATTAATATGAAAAATGTGGTTTTTCTCATACTACATATGAGAAATGAGAGTGCCTGCCCCCACCTGTACAAATAAAGATTATTGGAGTCATTGAAATAAGTACAAGACTTTTTTTATGTTCCACTCTTGCCTATTTTAAATTAAAACACATTAAATATTCTTCTTAAGTTTAGTTCCCATTAAGGCAGAAATGTCTGTTTTGTTCTCTGCCATACTCAAGAACTAGAAGAATACAAGTTAGAGTGGATGGTAATTATTTGCCAAAAGCATGTGCATGCATGCATGAATGAAACAATGGAATGCTTCCACCAGTTTTTCTAACCCAGTTTTGAGTAATCTGCATTTAATACTTTGCTACTTAGTTAAAATATAGTCAGGGATCCTAAAGATTTTCCCAGAATTTTCCTAGCTATATTCCCTCTTGTTAGTCTTCCTATAAAACAAAGAACCTTGGATTTTAAGTCAACAGTTGGATGTATTGGTAGTGTGGACATTATTTAACACCCAGACTCTCATCTTTCACATGGAAGGTTTTTAATAAGTACTTAAGACATTGTCACCTCTATGCTTGACTGTTGAATCCTTCTCTATATGAATTGCATACATGATATTACCATTATCAAACAAGATTGTATGCTTAGGGACAGGTCTTCTATATGGTCATTCTCTCTCCCCAGCATGTACCAAGATTCCTGCTTTCAACTCCATCACATTTCTCACCTTTCTAAAAAATGGTCAATGGTTTCAAGCCTTCTACTTCTTCCCTATTTTGCATCCTATGTCCCAGATTCAGGGCCACCTTCTCTGTGGCTCTCCTTTGACAACCATGACTCCTCATGTTTCCTGTAACATTTCCTAGTGTTATAAAGTGCCCACCTCTGGGATACCTCTCCTTAAAGGAAAGCGGTCTTTCAAAGTTTATGTTTTTTTTAATATTTTATTTTCATTTATTTATTTTAGAGAGAGAGAGAAAGAATGGGCATATTGGGGTCTCCAGCCTCTGCAAACGAACTCCAGATGCATGCACCACCTTGTGTATCTGGCTTATGTGGGTCATGGGGAATCAATCCTGTGTTTTGCAGGCAAGCACCTTAACTGCTAAGTCATCTTTCTGGCCTAAGTTTATATTTTTTAATATTTTATTTATTTATTTATTTATTTATTGAGAGAAAGAGGGAGGGAGGGAGGGAGGGAGGGAGAGAGAGAGAGAGAGAGAGAGAGAGAGAGAGAGAGAGAGAGAGAATGGGCACACCAGAGCCTCCAGCCGCTACAAATGAACTCCAGACACATTTGCCACTTTGTATATCTGGCTTATGTGGCTACTGAGGAATCAAACCTGGGTCCTTAGGCTTCACAGGCAAGCACCTTAACCACTAAGTCATCACTCCAACCCAGAAAGTAGTCTTTTCACTGTTGTAACCTTCCTTTTCTCCCCTCGTCTATAGTCTTCCCATCAGGATACCTAGTCAATCCCTGGTATGATCAAACTGGCTCAAATGCTAAGTTGGGAATGTTGGTTCATGTCTGTAATGCCAGCACTTGAATGTTTGAAGGACAGGTGCTAGTCCTCCTCAGGTTTAAATGGGAAATGCATGCAATAAATTCAAGAGAAATAGTGTATATCTATGAGTCAGGGACTTTAGAGTATGACTCCTCAGAAACTCTAAGAGGTGAGCAGTCAGAAATCCATAATGCTGAGAACACAGAGGTATGTGCCTACTGTATGAGCGGGTACAAACCAGTGTTTATTTCATCATTTAAACTTTGCCACTCTAGTTAATCTGCTACCTCATCATCTCGCATGTGGCGATTTTATGCCCTTGGAGGGGCAGAATGTAAAATCCTTCAAAATGCTCTTCTTCTTCCTGTCACTGGAAGACCCACTTCAGAGACACTGTGGGAGCATGGAGTGTTTTGTTGCCAGTGTGCTTGGGTGGGAAGATGTGGTGCCAGTTAGCGCTTCTCTTAGCTAAGGTAAAAAACACGCAGGGTTCCTGTGGAGGACATTATGACATACTTCAGTTTAGGAAAAGCACATCATTCCAGGTTTACCTGGTTCATCATCTTGTAGCAGAATGAGTCATGAAGTTTTGTTTTGATGTCCCTCTGATATCTTTGTAGACCACACTTTTGTAAAGAAATGAGATTTAACATAACACTATTTTTCTCAGTTAATGATAACAGGACTTCATATTATAGGAATTTGATGTCATTTAACTTGTGCCACTAGTGTGTACTATACACATCTATAGCAAGACAAAAACTGCTTACAAAATGCTTTTTGGTTTGGCCTTTATAAAAATAATTTTAACCAGGATTTTTGTTTTTCTGAGGATTTGAGCATTAACAAGTACATTTTCCCAAATGTAACAAGCTACTTTCTAAGGGGTCAGAAGATCTTGTTCATGGTATATGAAGGAAGCTTAAAGGGAATTAGTTTAATTGTGTAAGAATTTTAAGCAATCTCCAGCCATCTGCTGTCAACAGCACGTGAGTCCCTTAAACACTGCCATTCCATTACTCTGATTTTCCCCGTCTGCATGGAGTTCCCAATAGCATTAGCACACCTCACAGAGTTTCTTTTGAAGCTTTGGCTGGGTTAAATCATTTTTACTTATGCAAAGTAGATGATTGAAACCTTTTCCCCTGAATGCTTGCCAGGACCCACTAGTTTTGTTTTCTCTCTTACAAGTGACAGGAGACCAGTCTCACATGGCCCATCATGATAGCACTAGCCCTTCTGTTTAGTTTTGTTTTTCCTTCACAGAGACACATGCCTCTCTACGTAACTTTTTCCTGCATCCCCACCCCACCAACATATCACCTCTTCCTCTGCCCCAGACATTTTTTATTTTAATTTTTTTTGGGGGGGGCTGGTTGCTGGGTTGTTTACCCAGACTGATATCAGTGATTGCTTGTGTTACCACCATGTTTTTGAAGCTACTTCAGGGTGCAAGCCACATTAGGAATTAAATTTTATACTGCAGCCCAGAATATACACACAGGTACTCACACATGCACACTCCCATACACATTACAAAAGCTTTCACAAGATAACATTGTGTTAGTTTCCAAACACCTGGAAGTAGAAATCTATTGAGTAACAGTTCTGGGGGGGGGGAGGTCAAAAGTCCAAAGCCACAGTGTTTACAGGACCCTGTTCCTCTGAAGATCTTGGGTCATGCTTTCATTTTTTGTCTCTCTACCTTGTAACGGTCACCAGTACCCCTTCCTGGGCCTTGTTGGAGTGCCAGTCTAGAAGCTGGCCTCTCCCTGGATCTCCCCATTTTCTCTACCTGTTGCATTTCTGTCTCTATGTACACAGCTACCTTCTTTAGGAGGATAATCATCATATTGCATTACGCCCCACTTAGTTGACTTCGTTTTGAATTTGATGGTCTCTTCATAGAGCTTAATGTTACATAAGGTCACATTCTACATGTTTGGGGTAAAGGAAGCCTACCCAATTAGGACTCCAAGATATCTTCTGTGTATTTGTGTGCATTCACATGTGTCTGCATATTTGTGGAGGCCAGAAGACAACTTTGGGTGTCATTGCCAAGGAACCCATCACCTCTGCTGAGATAGTTTCTCGTTGGTTCACAGTTCACCAACTAAATCGGACTTGGCCAATGAGCTCAAGGGATCCACTTGTCAGTTATGTGCTTACAGACACACAGCACCATTGACCTCAAGTTCTCATGGCAATCACTGAGCTAGCTCCCTAATCCAAGACTCCATTATATCTTCTTTCAGGAGACAGAATTCAACTCATAACAGAAAACAAATCATTAAAGATTATCTTCCTATCTATGCTATTCTGTTATTTCACTTAGAAAATTTAGATTGCTTTTCACTAAAGTAATTTCATATTAGTTTGAAAATCCTGTGTTATATCAGTGATGATTTGTGTTTCAATGCAACCTTCTTGGATTTTCAGTTTCTTCTCATAGAAGATGAGTGCTTAATTTACAGGATTGTAGTAAGATTCAAAAGGGAAGTATAACACAGTATCTGGTACATTAAAGATAATAAAGACAAAATATAAATGAACAAGAATCTCTGAGGTTTACTCCACTCAGTGAAGCTGCATAGACTCTATTAGGATATTGAATTTCTAATCAAAACGTGAAGTTCCTCATTATATGTGGAAATGGGTGCAAAGAAGATACTAAGAACTTTTATTCTGCACACTTTTCTTCTTTTGGTTTTTCAAGGTAGGGTCTCACTCTACCACAGGCTGACCCAGAATTCACTAACTAGTTTCAGGCTGGCCTTAAACTTAGACCAAGAATTTTACTTTTGAGGTCTGGGGAAATGACTAAGTACTGAAAAACACTTGCTTACAAAGCTTGCCGACTTTTCAATTCCACAACAACATCTAAAGCCAGATGCCAAGTGACACAAGCTTTTGTGATCCCAAAATGCCAACATAATAGGAAGTAGAATCAGGAGAATCCAAAGCTTATAATCCAATTAGTCTACCATTTGTTTTCAGGCTAGCAGTTTGTTTGCAGAGGCAAGACACCCTGCCTCAAAACAGTAGTGGGCTGGAGAGATGGCTTAGTGGTTAAGGCATTTGCCTGTGAAGCCTAAGGACCCAGGTTCAATTCCCCAGTACCCACATAAGCCAGATACACAAGGTAGTGCATGCATTGGGAATTCATTTGCAGTGGCTGGAGTCCCTAGCATGCCCATTCTCTCTGTCTCTCTCTCTCTCTCTCTCTCTCTCTCTCTCTCCCCCATCACTCTTTCTCTCTGAAATAAATAAAATAAAGACCTGGAACACAGAGACCCCAAACTTTTCCTTCTGACCTCCATATGCACACTGTGTATCCACACCTACACACATACACACAAATAAATAAATATTATTTTCAAAATGCTGCCTTTGTTTTGTCATTATATTGTTAAGTGTCTCTTGATTGACTTTTCACAAAATTTTTCCTTCCTAAAGTCTATCATCTGTAATTTCCTTTCTCAAGTTCTCTAAAATGGGGTAAAAATTAAAAACACCTAATAGCATGAGTGTAGAATTCTCTACTGACGGAAGAAATAGCTGTTTTCATATAAAGTCCTCCAATTGTCATGTTCACATTTAATTTGATGACTAACTTTGAAAACAAGTCTCATTCAACTTTTCCTTCTGTTCATGCTAATATTTTTGGCTTATTTAACTCATTTTAAAAGTATGGTTAGCAAGTTAAAGTGGCACATGAAATTTGGGGCACAAACACAACTGCTGTGTGCTAACACAGGGTTCCATTGGTGGGAGCAAGGAGGAGATTGTGGGAATCACACTGGACATGACACCCATTCTGGCCAAGGGCACAGCATATGCATTACTGAGAGAGTAAAGAACAAATGACTGATTAAGTGAGCTGCTTCAGGGAGCCACAGACTGCATAGGTGGTTGAAGGGTGCTTTTCCACGTCCACAATGCTTCTCATCTAGGTGTCCACTACAAACGCAGGAGTCTTATTCAGGAGGAGGGTTAGAGGAAACATTCATAGTGGAGTCACACAGAGGGAAACATGAGTACATGCCTACTGTGCTCACTGCACCTCAAAGGCAAACTTGGAGTGAGATTTGTTCTCCTTGAAAGGCAGAAACTGTTGGCTCCTCCTGGCTCTTACACAGCACCTCTGAGATGGTTGGAAAAAATAATGTAAGGGATTACTTTATTCGTGTAAGTGACTTTTTTCTTGGACTGTGTTAATATTTTTATCTAGCAAAGTGGGCATATGCTAGACTCCTAAAAAGGCAGATGCATAACTTCATTAGGTGTTTATTATGAAATGTCAAATGGTGATTTATTACCTTGGCAAAGTAATGCCAAAAAGACCCAAAGGGGGCTTGCAGCCTAGGTTAACATGACTGGGAGCCATTTCATTGGATCTGCCTCAGCTTGGATCACTTATCAACAGCACGAATGTGCTTTTGACTTCGAACTGTGTTCTCTTAAGTGTTTTCTCTGTGGATCAACAAACAGGCATAATGCTCAGTAGATACAGTTAGTAGAAAATTGCAAGCACTCCACAAGAGCCGGATTATAAGAGAATCTGAAATAAATGTTTGAAATTAAAATTATTGTGCACTTGAAATAAATGGTGACACCACCTGACATTTGTGTATTACTTACTTTTCATCAAATGCATACCCTCTTGCAGACAACACAGTGAAGAAGGTACTGTTTCTGAAAATGAAACCTATGTGGTTTTGCTGAGAACAAAGACAGTTACATTCATTTAGAGCTGATTAGGGCAACATGCTAGAAGAACACAGATTTAAGGAGTCTTGAAAATGGGCCATAAAGTTTTGCAGAATGGTTCAAATGTTGGCTGTTTCCATTACTTCACAGAATAAGTTCAATAATTACTTTGAGCTTGATCCTAACAGGAATCACATTATTATATAAGACAGAAATTTAGTGTTGTATCAATCCTTATGTAATTCAGGGGTTTCACACTTGACTAACAAAAGCTAGTGAATTTCAGTTTGGAACAGTCTAAGATCAACATATATGTAGTATGGGTTCAGGCAGCCTAGTTCAAAGTTTCAGCTAAGGGTATCTAAGACCAGACTTAACAATGGCTTTCTGACTGTTGTCTTATAATTATTATTATTGTTATTATTTGCAGTACTGAGAATCAAAAATTATGCATGTGCTTTACCACCTAGCTATATTCCTGTCCACTTGACTTTTATTTTTAATGATTTTTTAAATTTATTTGAAAGAGAGAGAGAAAGGCAGATAACTAGACAAAGAGAGAGAGAGAGAGAATGGGTGCACTAGTGCCTCCGCCACTGGACATGATTCCAGATGCATGTGCCACCTTGTGCATTTGGTTTACATGGGTACTGGGGAAATGAACATGAGTCCTTAGACTTCACAGGCAAGTGCCTTAACCACCAAGCCATATCTCTAGCCCTTAACTCTAATTTTCAATTGATGATTATGATGGTTTATGATACTAGAAATTGGACCTAGGCTTATGCTTTCTATGAATTATTAGTGTTATTATTGTTGTTGTAGTTATTATTTTATCATTAGTGCATTATTATTACTTGTGGTTTTTAAGGTTAAACCTTAGGCCTTGTGCATGCTAGGCAAGTGCTCTGTGACTGAGCTATATCTGAAGTCCTCCTAACTTTACTGTGGATGTTCAGAGTGAATGCTACTTCATTTTTGTTTTCTTGCTTGACAGTATTTTCTTTACATCCCCATAACAAGCTGAAATTTACATACTTCAATGCTAGAGAAATAGCGACATGTAAACCACTCATATAGTAGGATGATAAAGTGTATTGGAAGATGCTGCTCACTCCAGAAAAGGGTGTTCATCCCTCAGTTAATCCTACCTGGAAATGTTCTCACAGAGACAGAGAGAGACTGGTCTGTAGCTGATAACAGATCCTGTCAAGTTGACAATCAAGATTAACCTACACAATTAGACATGCTATATTAAACTTCATAAAACCAAAGAGAATGAAAACCTTCAAGGAAGCAGGAGATGAAGGATACAGGAGAACTGAACACCAAGTGTCTTCTATTCATGCTAGTCAGCTCCACCTGCCAAGCCTCCTTCAGTAAAGAGACCCCAACTCTACAAGCAAGTTTACCAGACTTCCAGGAGCAGTCGCCTAGAAACTTAAAGAAAGAGAGAAGATGAAGCAAAGGAAATGACGCAATTTGTTTTATAATGCTAATCTTGCTAGCCAATATGGATCCATCTAGGATAATAGGACTACCAACAGTTTTCCATGGCAAATGTTCATATGAAAATACCAGCAATGTATCAACCACTGAATTCCAACAATATAAACAGAAAAAGTCCATCATTTCCAAGCTGGATTTATTCTAGGAGATTATTCAACATTAAGAAAAGCATTAGTTTAAAAAAATGGATTAGCAAATTTAAGAGGATCAACTGTTTGCTCAGCCATGTGGTTATTAAATGATAGAACTGTGGGGGAAGCTTGAACACCCAAATCCTTAGCTCACCTCTCATAATCAATCTCTGAAGATAAACAACAAAATGTTTAGATGAGATGGTACAGTTGTGTTGATGGCTAGAAGCTAAATAAACAATGATCTCTGAGTAAAATATCCAGTGATGATGGTCCACTTGGGTTTTCGTTTCGTGTTTCTCTTTGTTTTACCACAATCAAAGTCTTCTTAAAGTGTTGTCTTAAATGGGTTACTATGTAGTGCTCTTATTAACATGCTGCATTTTCAGATCTAGTACTACAGCCTCTTATTCAGTTAAAAATAAAGTTACCCTTTGGAATATGGAAAAGTCTCCCAGGTGAGATGTGGATACTACAGTGATCAAAATGCTCCATCTGGATGAGAAAAAAATGATTGAGGGGAGGTAATAAATAAGTATGGAATGTTTTATGGATTCAACCCTGTCAAGGAAAATAGACTTGAGAATTTTTAAGCACATATCTTATTCCATTCAACAAACATCAAGTGCTAGTTCAAGCCGGTCTGGACAATTATCCTCAGTATGATAATTACTTGACAACACCCTTCTGTCCAGGACCTAGAAAGACAGATGTGTCTACAGATGCAATCCACCCTGTCTGGTGCTGTACTGGTAGAACACATGAATTAGAATAAAGAAAGAGTAACTCTCAGACAATAGGACTGACAATGACTTTGGACTATGTAATTCCAAGTGAGTGGCTCTGGATTAGAGTCAGGTGAGCCATTTTTGTCAAATTCAAAGGCCTGTTTCTCACTGAAATTTTGATATGCTTTGGAAGTTATCTGTGTTTGGTCACAAGCCTAAGCGACACTGTGAAGTCCACAGCTTCAGAGCCCAACAGCATTTCCCAGACACTCTTACCTGTTGTCTTTGATAGTTAAATTTATCTGTCAGCTTGACTGGGCAAAAAGTGACTAGTAAGGTATTGTTTTGAAGTATGTGTCTATTACTTCTGTGCCTCTGGAGATCCCTGGCTAGTACAGTGCCCTTCCTATGTGTTCTTATTCTCCACAATTGCTCCTCAAGTGGAGGTGGGCCACTCTTTGAAAGAGGAATCTCTTCCTGGATAACACAGTACCCTTTCTGTGTTCTCTCCTTCTCTACCATTGCACCTCAACCAGACGTGGATCACCATTTAAAGGAGAGTCAGTCCTTGGTGCAGGAGTGGCTTATTTCCCCTGTGATATATGTCACTCTGATCATGGGGATTGCCTTCCCAGGATGCCCCAGACGAGCAGAGGTCTCATAGAAAAATGCCTGGGAACACTTTTAAAATAACACCTGAAAGCCACAGTCACAGTCCAAAAAGGCTTGCTACTTAGAAAGCCCTTTTTTTCAAGCCAGGGGGCTGTTTTCCTGATGAACCAAATACCAGCACAAGGGGGAAGGAGATCAGCACAGAGAAAAATCAACTCCTACCAAATCAGAGAGCCAGAGCCTCAGAGGCCCCCAACACCTCATCACTGAAGCAGACCAAAAATGAACCCAACATGGCTCAGGGAAATTTTGCGGAAGAGGGGGAGGAAAGAATGTCAGAGCCACATGTTGGGTCATGATATGCAGAGACATTTATCTTACCCATAACTGTGGGCTAACTCCACAATGCATGACCCGTATACCTCAACAAGGAGGGGCCAAGGGGAGGCGGTAGGTCACGGATGAGCCTAATAATGGTACCAAACTGACTGTATTTGCTGAATACAGAACTGACTAATAAAGAAAAAAAGAAAAAAGAAAGAAAGCCCCCCCCTTCTTTTTTGCAAGATTTTGCTCTAATATAATCTCATCTAATACCTGTTTCCACTGGCATCCCAGATGACATTTGAACAAGGTTTCTATTGACATAGTAAGATCCATTAATCCATTAGAGAAATGTTCTATTTGTGTTGTTCTTTTAATTTTTTGAGAACTTTTTTGAAAGTGCCATTGACTCTTCTTTTTTAGCAAAATTGTGTTGTTTGATATTTTCCCAGATTCCTAGTTGAACCTGTGCACACTTGAAACTGAGTATTTCAAGATATCTTCTTGTGTTTGAAATATGTATTTTTATAATATTTTTTTAAATGACTTAATTCTTTGGCCCATAACTACACATTGCTTGATTATACTATGCTGCTTAAAATATTCCTCCTAGTGTCCACTAAGTTCATTTATTATTTTGTTGGATTTAACAGGAAATCTCCTTTTGTCAATTCTGCTGTGCTAAGGTTTTATCTTGACGTTCCTGTGGTGTATGTCATATTCTTAAAGAAATAAGCTATTTTATGATTTAGTAGTTTAAAGAACTAGATGTATCTGATTCCTTGTGTTCCCAGGTCCTGGTAGAATGGGGAAACATTTTAGAAGCACTTTTTACACTTCTTCTCTAATTGTATTTTTAGCACATAAGAAATACTTAAATACTACTTTGTAAGTAACTGTTCCTTTCTTAAATAAATACCTTAATGTGTTCTCATTTCTAAGAACATAATCAATTATCTTTGTATTGTAACACGTTTAATTTTCTGGTATGAAAGAGTGAATAGTCACAGTTTTATAAGAAAGAAGGTAACTTACCTAGATCCTTCCAGTAAGGTGTTCTGAGTGGGCCAGACATGGAGAGATATTTGATTTCATCTTCTTTAGATAAACTAGTAATAGCAAATCACAGAAGTTCTGCAATGTGCAGATTCTGGGTGGCTCTGGAATCCAAATGGTTGAAAACTGCAACATAATTGAAATATACATGTCCTTACAGGCAATCAATGGGGTTACCTTGGTTTGTATCCTTTACTTGTCTACATAGAGGTTCTATCCTACAGAGCCTAGTAGTGGGACACTCTGTTTTCTCTTTATGCTATCAAGCCAGTGATTTTTAGCTTGTCTTCATAATGACAAAGAAAAATCTATCCATGGAGACAATCACAGAAAAGAGATTTGGGAAGTTAAATTTTCTGAAGTTGAAAAAAGTATTCCAAACACTAACCTTGTGATACCATCTCTGCTCACGCTTAGCCCAAGGAATATCATTAGAAAAGGACTGATTTTCGGTAGTCATTTCCTCTAAATTGAAACTTTCCCAGAAGGGAGATCAACTCATTCAACTCACAAGGCTAGAAAACAAGGAAACTTACTAGTGTTAGGATGTTCAGAAAGTTGGAAGATTCATAAAACTCCTCTCATGATTATATAGGAGTAAATAATTGCCTGGGAAAGAAGAGTATCTTTGGTATAGCTGACTGAAAGTTGTGCAGGGAGTTCCAGGATGTAGTTTTTGTGAGTTGTCAATGAAGCTGGGCTGGTATTTTTGGTGATACAGCTGTTTGAGTTTTCCATGCGTCTATAAATAACCCTAATAAACACATTCAATTCAAGCTAGATGTGGTTGGAATTGTTTCTTTGGCCCACATTTAGTGGTCTTTTTTGGGATCAATAAATGTGTGCTGAGACCCTGGAAAAATCATGCAATAGTGGTGCTTGAGCTTATGAGAGAAAGAAGATGGAGATTGACTAGTTAGGGTATTTTTTGGGAAAATATGTTTTCAATTGATTCCACATTAGTGATAGTTAATATGCCAAGGCCAAGCAGTGTGTTAGGAGCTGTGTACACAGTGGTGAGAGGGAATGTGGGTACATCTTTGTGAAATTATGCCTTTCACATCACACACCTCCCAAACACTTAGAACGCTCCCTGCCACACAGTAGGCACTCAAAAACTATTTGTTGATGAATATCATTAATAAATAATAAGAATTAATTCACCTGATATCTGTTATGCTGTTTTGCATGGTTTAAGGTGCTTGTACCTTAGCATCGGTTAAAGCACTTACAGTAATTTGCCCTTGTGCGGATTGGTGGGTTCATTTGAAAGGAAATGCTTTTGATTATAGAACTATAACTGGTCATGACTGATCAGATTGAAATCTAATGTAGACACCTAATTTAATGAGGAGAGAAAAAATTACCTAAATATGAGCATGTGTAATTATGCTCAATTCCATGACTTCAGGGTCACAAATGGATTTTTCTTATGTTCATCTGACACGAATTAATTCTGGTTGTTGCTGACTGTTAAGCAGAGACTTGTAGGATCTTCTATAATAAGAGGGCATTAATTCCTGATCAATTATGATGAGCCTCTTGCAGAATCAGATATTTCATTCATATAGATGTCACTAATAAGCAGACAATGAAAGACCATGAGAATCAGAGAGAAGCTTTGCTGCAGAAATTGATGGGAAATAAACTTCCCATTCCATGAGGCAGAGGGGCAGGGAAGAGCTTCCAGCTAGTGAGAATATTAGCCAGTGGGACTTCCAAGAACCCTATCATAGTTTGGGTAGGTCACACAGCTAAAATGTATTATCTCACAACAAAACCAGATAGACCAATAATCCAGCCTAAAGGTTTATTTTCTACTGAAGTTTCTGCTCCTAGCTTTGTCCCAATATGGCTTTTCTTCTGCTTGCTAGAAGAGGAAGTCAGAAAGTGAACAAGTTAGCCACTGTGTGTCTTTATTCATAAGGGTACTAACCCCAACCCCATTAGACCAGGATCTGCCTTCATGGGCTCCACTCACCTAAATTAACCTTTTCTAGATTCTTACTCTAAATTCAGTGATTTTGCAGACTTGCCTTCAGTATATGAATTTTTGAGATGATATAATTCAGTGTATAGCATGAGATAGTTGATTTATTATTGGCCAGTTGTTTATAATCAAAGAACCTTAGTTCCCCTAAGTCTACCTTATTAGTCACCCTTGTAATTGATGTGACCAGATACCCAAGAAGAAGCAGTTAAGGACAGGAACATTTTGACTCATTGCTCACGAGCACAGCCCATCCAGCAGCAGAAAGCATGGTAGCCAGGAGCTGCACACAAGCAGGGGTATGAGGCTGTTTGTTCTCATCTCAGTGGACAACAAAGCAGAAAAAAAAGAAATGACAGGTCCTTTTTCTTTTTCTTTTTTTCTTTTTTTTTTTTTTTAGTGTTCTAGTCCAGGAGGTGATGTCACCAGTATTTGCTGAAGGTCTTCTTGATTAATCTTGTGTGGAAACAGCTTCACAAACACACACAGTTATTCCTTAGTCATGCTCTGAGAATTCATAGATCCAATCAAGTTGACATTCACAATTCCCAATCACATCTGCATGGCAGTGATAATCAGAGTCTGAATTTTCAGGTTACAGTGAATGAAACAAGTGTAGGAAAAGCCTTGCTTATGGTGGGAGACATGTGCCAACTCATGTATGAATGGATTTTTTCTCCTTTGTCTGGTCTTGCTGGGTTAGAGATGTGATGGTTTTGATGTGCATGCACCTCTAGGTGATTACTGGATGATTTTCTAAGAGAGCAGAACAGAAAACTACTCAGAAACATGGATCAATATGGAATGTAGCCTATCTGAGTAAGTGGTGGAGTGGAGAAATGAAAGGATTAGCAAGTGCATTAAATCCTATGGAAATCATGGCGTAGTGAAGCTAAGGACCACATTTTAAATGATGCTTCTAAGTGAGAGAGTGACCTTAATTCTATTCTTTCAAATGATTATATTAGGCAGAAGGCTTGCTTTGATGAGAAAATAAAATGGAATAATTTTCAGCAGAATTCCATTTTGAAATTATGCCCATCTTTAAATATTTTGTCTTAATAATCCTGTCAACTCTTAATGAATTAAACATTATATACGAAAGTGTTGTTGTTTTTCTCTTTTTTCTGGGCTGCAAATAAGTCTCCTGAGAAATGATTCTGCATCTTCACAGGGCTTTTTACTTGTACTATTTGAAATTATATTTCTCTGGCCAAGTGTTGTAGATAATTCTTATTCATGAGTTTAGCATAGATGTTCATAAATGTCACCATGGCATATTTTCTTTCTTTATTAAGTTGAATTAATGAAGCTTTCATATGTGTATCTACAAATACATATAAACACATCAGCACTGCCTGACCATAAAGACTTTTAAAGTGACACGTATATTTTATTTCTTCCTGTGTACTTAGGGAAATATATGTCCCAGGCTAGGACATGGCTTAGTTGATAAAGTGCTTATGTGAAAGCATGAGGGCATAAGCTCGGATCCTCAGGACCCATGGAAGAGCTTGGAGCAACTCATGCCTATAATCCTAGTGCTAGTGGGGTAGAGACAAAAGGATCTGAGGAATGCTGGCTAACTAGTGTAGCTGAACTGGTGCCCTCTGAGTTCAGAAACCCTAGAGGATGTGGAAAGTCACCCAATGTTGACTTCTGGCCTCTACATGCACATTCACACATGAGCATGTGCATCAGCACCTACTGGATAGCCACATGCCTGTGAATATGCGTGCACACACATACATGTAAAACTCTTTTGTGTGGATACAACTGAATTCCAATACTTTTGTAGGTTTACATTAGATATGGTGTATTGGTATGGGGCCCACTAATGAGCTTATACAAGTTCCTCCACTAAAGTTCCTCTGCAGGAATTCCCCAGCTCAGCAAAGCTATCTTCTTTCATTCATTCAGCCTGTGAATCAGTTGTCATTTGGTATGAGTTAGTGTGACAGGAGGGAGGGAACAAAAAGAAGCTTTGCTTTCAAATGCTGTCAAATTATTATCTTTTTTTTTTTTGTCCCAGTCCTTGTATTTGGTATTCAAAAGAAACCCTTTATCTTAGGGCACTGAGCACAGAATTAGACCAGTTCCATGAGATAATGACCATATTTTGCAGTTATGAGCCAGTGTGATTGCAGGGTAGCACTTACAGCTCAGAGGTGCTTCTCACTGTGGTTCCTGCAGAATCTACAGTGTGGATGAAGTGGATGGTTGCTCTGTGTTTCTTTGTGCTTGGGTAGTCTCAGCGTTCTGTAACTCACTTGGGATGAGAAACCTTTCATTTCCTGAATAGAGTGCTGTGAAAGGACAGAATGGTTTTAACTAGTTATTTGGGCTGGTGCTTAGGTTTATATCTACTCATTTGTGAAGACAGGTAAGCAAGGGGCACTGGGTGACCCTGGGAAAGGAAACTAGAGTGCATGGGATAAACAAGGGTCAGTCTGTAAGGAAGGGAAAATGCCACCATATTTCATACTTCCCTCACTGGAGTCTTCTCCAAATGGTTATTCTCCCTGCTCTGTGTGTGATCAGTGATCTGTTTATAAGCATATATACCAAGCAGTGGGACATCACCACACACCCAGAAATCTTTTGTGCTGACTTCCTTGCCTGTGTGCTAATTCTATTATGTGGTCATTTAAGAATTTAAGAGTTCACTCTTCTGAGAAGTTGTTTTTTTTTTTTTTTCAAGGTAGAGAAGTTTTGATGGCTGGGGTGTGGTGTGTGTGTGTGTGTGTGTGTGTGTGTGCATGCGCATGCACTCATATGTGAGCAAATGTATGAATAATCACTCTGGTGCTAGTCTGGAGAGGAGTAGAGTGTTAACCATGCTCACAGGATAATTAAGAGTTCAGGGTATGATACTGAGTACCAGCCATCTAATCAAATATATATATTGTGATGATTTGAGTTCACTTGAAGCCCAGGATATGTTCCTCAGTTTTTCTATTAAGGAGTTCTTATTTTTGCTGCTGTGAATTCTTGGTTATTTATTTATATTTTACTTCTTTCACTTGTTTTTAGCCAGTATGTTGGCTTGGTAGTTCATGGGAAGAAAGCGAGATAACTGAGTAATTTTCCAGGTTTGCCCCTGGTTCAGTATCCAGCTGTGACCAGCATGATTTCAGACATGCCAGGTCCTTGTTTGCTCATTGACCTTCCTGGCCTCATTGCCAGACCCAGGCATAATAAACAAGAAATGGAAAATAGGGCTCCTTTCCTGTCATCGTCTTGGAATACAGTCTTGAAGACATTTGCCAAAACTCTACTATCATGAGCAGAAATTAGCCTCATGGGAAGGAAATTTTTATATTCCACACTAGAGGCTTTTTTCTTTCCTTTATTTTAGGTATTAGGTGCAGTTGGTACAGGAGAAATTTTTACATGAACACATCAGATTGTCTTAAAGCTGTAGAGTCACATGGGCAACAAACAGGGTAAAGAGATACAGGAGAAATGGGAAAATCAGTGATGGCCTCTAGGCAAAATGTATTGGCATTGCCTTTTTTTATAGGGTAAAGTCAAAGGCAATGCTTCTTAAGCTCTGCCTTTCCCATGGACCTGAGCAAGACATAGTAGAAACTCAAGTCCAAGTAGACCAAAATCCAGACTAGACATACACAAAATGCTAGGGCATGAGAGCAGTATCAAATGCTCTGAGAAGTATAGCTACATTTTTGTCTGAGCTGAGAGTAGGAAGAGGTTGTGTCTGGCTCATTGCCTTGGAGAGTGTCTGAAGACCTGCTGTCATCAGGACTGCAGTTTTATGAGTCCACCTGAGTCTGCTCTCACAGAGGTCCAGATTTCTGTATTGTCACAGGCCCCACACAGGATTCTGAACTTTGCTAAGTTTTGAGAAATGTCAGCTCTGTTCGGTAAAGAAAGAAAGAATGCAGAAACTTCAGCTCTGTTCTAGGAAGGAGGAGGGACAAAGGGGCTCTGGGAGGAGGTGCTATTTAAGCCAAACAGGAGCAGCTGGCAAAACATGAGGAGGCTGTGGAAAAAGAAATCTCAAAGGCCTTAGTTTGTGCCGGCTTTCGTGCTTCCAACTCTTAGAAGGAAAGATTTCTTTTCTATTTTTTTTTTTCTAAATTCACAGTGCTTGCTCACAAGCCTGTCTTCTGTTTTGGTTCTGGGTGGAATTGTGAATCTGATGATAATATTTTTTATATAGTCTTTGTTACATTCCAAGGAGGATATTAAGTTCCCCACAGTCCTTTCTTTCTAGGCTGATTAATAATCACTGGGAAACATTTTCTCTTAGCTTTAAACCCTTTCATCATTTTCATTGTTCTTGTTTGGGCCAGCCCCAAATTAAAAATACTTCTTCAAAGTTGCAAAACCCAAACAAATGCTATGTTTTGCTATGTTGAGGACTTTGTTTCTGCAGGCAGAGTAGATGGAGACAATATTACCCACATGTTACTTTCACTTTATTAAAGTTGGCCTTGGGTAGTAGCTGAGTGTAGGGAGGTATTTTTAACTCATTTTTCTTGGACTCATGGGAATTTGGTGATGGGATTCCTAGATTTATATGTAGGTACCAAGCAGTGTCTGAAGACTTACTATCATTATCCCTATAGGCATTAAATTGACATACCAAGTTCAAGTTTGATTGTAATAAAAAATACAAAATGTAAAGCCTGTTATATGTTTTTCAAGAAAGAACAAAAGTTCAAACCTCATGATGGGACTGTATTTATATATGTATGTATATGGTATGTATATATCTATGTATATATGTATGCATAATTCAGGAGCAGTTTTAGGTTCACAGTAAAACTTAGAGTAAACAGAAATTTTCTTTTTTTTTCTTTTTTTTTTTTTTTTTGGTTTTTCGAGGTAGGGTTTCACTCTAGCCCAGGCTGACCTGGAATTCACTATGGAGTCTCAGGGTGGCCTCGAACTCACGGCGATCCTCCTACCTCTGCCTCCCGAGTGCTGGGATTAAAGGCGTGCGCCACCACGCCCGGCTCAGAAATTTTCTTTATATAATCTCCCCACCTCCACACACACACCAACCTCTACCACCAGATTGGTACATTTGTTATAATTAATCAATCTACATTGGCACACTACACTCACTGTTATGACTTGGATTGTCCCTAAAATTTCATGTATTAAAGGTATGGTACCAAATGTTAGGTCCAACTATTGAGAGTGATTGGATTATGAGATCTCTTTTTTTAAAAATTTTTTTGTTATTTTTATTTATTTATTTGAGAGCGACAGACAGAGAGAAAGAGGCAGATAGAGAGAGGGAGAGATAATGGGCACGCCAGGGCCTCCAGCCACTGCAAGCGAACTCCAGACGCATGTGCCCCCTTGTGCATCTGGCTAACGTGGGTCCTGGGGAGTCGAGCCTCGAACCGGGGTCCGTAGACTTCACAGGCAAGTGCTTAACCGCTAAGCAATCTCTCCAGCCCGAGATCTCTTTATTTTTAAGTAATTGATTTTTTCATAAGTCAGGGTCTCACCTAGAATTCATTCTGTGGGCCAGGCTAACCTGGAACTCTTGGTGATCTGCCTGTGTCAGGCTCCAGAGTGTTGAGATTAAAGCCATGCACTACCGTACCCAGCACTTGGATAATGAGGCCTATGATTCCACCAATGGATTCATCCTCTGAGCTTCAGAATTTGATGTTGTTATTGGGAGTAAGGGTAATCTGAGGAGGTGGGGCAGCCCTGGAGGAAGAGGCCTTGAATGTTTGCCTTTGGTATGTGCCCAGACTCTTCCTGCTCACCCCCTGGTTTGCGGCAAGGGATCAGCTTCTTTTGCCACGTCCTTACCACCATAATATTCTGCCTGGCCTCAGGCAGAGATATAGATGCACCCCACCTTTGTCTGAAACCTCCAAAAGTGTGAGCAAAAATGGACCCAGCATCCTTTCAGGTGTTTTTATCTTGTAGTTGTAAAGTGTCAAGTAGCTGACTAAAACATCCATTAAACTTCCATTGCTTACATTAGAACTCACCTGCTATTCCACATTCTGCCTCTACAACCATACTCAATGGTTCCATAACTCTAAAAGTACTTTGTTTTTTTTTTTTTTTGTGTGTGTGTGTGTGTATTCATCCCTTTCCTCTCATAATGGAGGTAGTTTAATGGCCCAATCACCTCCTAACTCTCAAATATGTATATAAAAGCCAGTTATAGCACAAGTTGTTCTTTCAGTGGTTGCTATAAAACAGGAGACAACTTCACCTCCCTTCTCTGCTTTGTACCTTGGGAGAAGACATCTCAAGGTACTGGTGATATCCTTTACTTTATTGTACAGTTGATGATGTTCAGGACCTACAATTTTTTTTTCATACTTTTACCTACTTATTTGTGAGCATACAGAGAGAGATTAACAGAAAGAGTATGGGCACACAAGAACCCATTGTTGCTGCAAACAAACTATATGTTTATGTCACTTCGTCCATCTAGCTTTACATGGGTACTGAGGAATCAAAACTGAGCCAGCAGGCTCTGTAAGCAAATGCCTTTAACCTCTGAGCCACCTCCCCATCCCAGGACTTAAGCATATTGGAATCTCCTTTCCTATCCTTGTCATTTCTATATGTCTTCTATCATTTGTATTTAGTTTTAATTATTTTCCTTAGAACAAAATTTGTCAATTAGAAAACAAACTGAAAGAGATCCCTGACACCCACCCACATACATCACCAACGCATGAGGTAGGAGCTCTCCTAAATGAAGATGGGTCCAGAAACCAGTGGGCTAGTGAGAGTCAGGTGCTGTTGCAGTTACCTTTGCCTTGCTGAGACAAACATAGCTTGTGAGAGAAAAGGGTTTATTTCAGGCTTATAGATTCCAAGAGAAGCTTCATCATGGCAGAAGAACCTGGCTCACTTCATACATCCAAAGCCAAGAAGCAGAACCAATAGCTAGAGCTCAAGCTGGTTCTCTATACACATAGTAAGGCTGGACTCAAGATTGGCCTCCAGTGACACACTCCTTCCAGTGGGGCTGTATATACTAAATAAATAAATAAGTTGAAAGCTTAACATTAATCAAAAATACCAGGCTGGAGGGATTGCTTAGCCATTAAGGCATTCGTCTGCAAAGCCAAAGGACCCAGGTTCAATAACCCAGGACCCACTTTAGCCAGATGTACAAGGGGGCACATGTGTCTGGAGTTTGTTTGCAGTGGCTGGAGGCCCTGGCATGCCCATACTCTCTCTCTCCCTCCCCCTCTCCTTTTCCTTCTCCCTCTCTTTCTCTAACAAATAAATAAATAAAATTTAAAAAAGTACCTCAGGCTATGGGAGACATATATTTCTATTCAAACCACCACAGGTGTTTAAGGAGAGAAACAAAAACATGTTCCATGGGTCTGAGGCTCTGCTACAGCATGCTCCATGGGTCTGAGGCTCTGCTACAGCATGCTCCATGGGTCTGAGGCTCTGCTACAGCATGCTCCATGGGTCTGAGGCTCTGCTACAGCATGCTCCATAGATTTAATGCTCTGGAACAGTTTGCTCAGAACTAGTTGCATTGCAGTGCGAAAAAAAAATGTGGTTCAATTTATAAAATTGTATTTTAAATTTCCCCTTTAATTTCTTATTTCACTTTTCAAAGTGTTGCAATGGTTTTCTATTTCTCAACTACCTTTTGACTCGGGAAGAATGCAGCATATGAAAGTGGATGGCTTTCTTTCTTGGAAATATGCCTGATAATGTTGTATATAATAGATAGAGAATTTTCTCTGTATCTCTGCAGGAGAACCAAATACACTGCCCTTTTGCAAATAAGCCTTTAAAAAAATCTAAGGAATACACTTAGTGAGATAAACTTGGCATGCATTTTCATGTTTTTTCAGTGACATCTCTGCTACAGAACATTCTGAATTGAAAAATACAGAACTTTTTTCCCCTGGTGGTTTGGGAGAGAAATATATTTTCCTGCCAATTTCAACATGAATAGCCATGGTGCCTGTTTAACACATTCTCTTTATGAGTTATGAGCCTGAAATAATCCTACCTTTTTCTCAATTTAAAATGTGTTCTCATATGATCTAATTTATTCAGCAGTGAGGATGGCCTCCCACCATTTAGCCAGCCGCTTCCTGTGTTCCATGCCTGGGGAGCTACATTCCTGAATGTGTGTGTGTGCATGTTTTCCTGGAATTTCCAAATCAGGGTGGGCCTGAAGTCATAATCAATGGAGTGGGAACAGATGCTTGAAGCCTTGAGATGGCCTGTCCCCTGAGTAGTGGGATTACATTGGCATCTCCTTACCCCAGCCAGTTTCAGAAGAGTGGACTGGCTGGTGCTCTCTCTGCCTAAGGGCTTCAAGTGTCAATGGCGGTGGTTTAGGAAGAGACAGGATGCTCATAATTTGGAATAGAGCATTTGAAGTGGTGGAAGGAACAATAATGTGGCTAAGCATAAATCTATGTGCTGCTTTAAAAAATCATCCAACACATCCTCAATCAAGATCTGATTTTGAAGGGTTCTCCTGGTATTACTGGGGTTGGACAGTCCAAATTGGCCCTGTTGGGTTTTTTGTTTGTTTATTCATTTTTTATAATCACCTCCACTACTTTAACAATGAGAAATGGTATGAATAGCCATATACAGGAATATGTCAATTTCCCATTGTAAGAACTTTTGCTTTGCTTTGAGCCTTACATCCTTGCATTTCAGAGAAATCATCTCCACACAATTTGGCAGGATGATGTGTTTTTTTTTAAAAAAAAACTTTTATGTCAACATTAGGAATAATTAATTTAGATCATACCCAAGACAGGGTGTTTGATACATTTTTCTCTAATTGAAAAAAATTGAAATTTATTTGCCTAAGTCTATATGATAACTGACTGGAAAACTGTGTGGGTCAGATTTTCTCAAAATATTATTAGAACTTTATTCACTATACACAGGGACTTGCTTCAAGATGCAAAATAGTTTGCATAGGAACTTGTCACCAGTTTTGGGATACATGTTAGCAATTACTTCTAGAACATTGCCTGAATGACAAGGTCACATGCAAGATGCCTTTCTTTAGTGGGACTTTGTTAGGAGGAAAATCACACAAGCAAATGGATGATACTCTCTGTAGAGGGCTTCTGTAGCATCCTGTCCAGCTGCAGGTCTGTATAGGTCCTGTGGAGAAAAATGGATCTGTTTAACCTGTGGATTTATGAGAGATGGGTACCAGGGCAGATGGAGGCAGTGTCCTTGGGCCTTAAACCAGAGCTGCTTGGAAAATATAGTCAGACAGATCAAAACTAGAGCCAGAGCAGGACAGGAATAGGCAAAAGTGTATTGTGGCAATTGATATGTCCTCCCTTTTGGATTTAAAAGTGAATTTCTATTCATCACTGCATTTGTACAACCTAATGGTTAGAGGGTTCTTGAGAATCTATGGTGATTTTGTTGTTGTTCAACACATAGTTTAAAAGTGTTAAATACTACGCAAGTTATTTCTAAATAGCAGCTTTGGGGAAGAGTTCATGGTTAAGTTAGAGCAGGATTGTGTTTCTAATTAAATAAATAAGTCATTTTAAGGGGCTGCAGTTTGAACTGCACATATTCCCAATACAAAATAGGACAAGTTTCGGACAATCTCCTCATTTTTTACTGAGTTATAGGGATATCAAAAGAAGGATGTATGAATAAACTCTTTTCCCCAGAGCATAGTACATAGATAAGAAGACAGATCTGTAAATCAGTATCTACTTGCATAGGCAACGAATTTTCATAGATATTATCTGTCCAGGCAGAGGGAGCAAGGCAGAGGAGTCTCAGAAAGGAGGCAATGTGAGAATTAACTGAATGTGGAGAGCTATGCAGCAGAGAGTACAAAGGAACACGAGAGAAACTCACTGGGCAGGGTGATAGCAAGGGTACCCTGGCATAAATGGAGATTTTTGTCATACAGAATATTTTCAAAAACAACATAAAATAAGTGATAGATTCTGGCTTTCTAATTAAGACCTCAGTACCCTGACCACTAACTTTTGAACTCTGCAGGATGTTGAACTTAGTGACAGGTAAGAACTGAGTGCCTTGAGTATATGGGAAGAATAAGAATAACAAATGCAGGAGGCACTATTGCTTAAACCAGAAGAGGCTCAGTGAATCAATCCTGAACAGTCCAGCCCTGGGCATTCTGTGGTGCAAATGGCATCTCTTGTTTCTGGATCTTACCTGGAATGTGACCTTAAAGTCACTCACCAGAGGCTCATTTACCTCCTAATCAGGATGAGATGCTTCTGCATGTAGTATTTTAATTATTTTTAATTTATTTGAGGGAGGAAGGCAGAGAGGGAGAGAGAAAGAGAGAGAGAGAATGGGCACACCAGGGCCTTCAGCTACTAAAAACAAACTCCATATGTGTGCACCCCCTCGTAAGCATGTGTAACATTATGCACTTCTGTCACTGTGCATCTGGTTTATGTGGGACCGGGAAATTCAAACATGAATTCTTAGGTTGGCAGGCAAGTGCCTTAACTGCTAAGCCATCTCTCCAGCCCTTAAATTATTATATAACCATGATTCCATCATCTTTTAATGATTTTTTTATAAATAAAGGAGAATAATTCTTGTATCTGGAAATTCATGTTGCACTGGAGAGCTAAGTCTTTTGGCAAATCATGTAATAAATCCATCTTTTAGTAAATGTCTTTTATGCAACGGCAAACTTGTACCTCACAGAAGCCATCTTTTGCTAGGTAGGAGAAGATATTATTTTAAAATGCAATTATTTATGAATTATTATAGTAACAGGAACAACAAATTTCAGTGAAAGATTTAAACAGCCTCCTTTCTCCCCTCAGTAAGAGAAGATAAATGTTTCTACCATAAATCCTAGGTTTCTAAGAAGTCCTCTAGTTCTCATCTTCCAAGTGTGAGCAGCCATGCCCAGGCATCAAGGTGATGAGCACCTGTGACAAAGGCACCACTTACTGTCTCACTGTGCATGAAGGTCTCCAGATACTTCTGAAGTGCTGGCTGACCCTGCTGCTTTGGGAACACTCCAGCTGCCACGGTGTCTCAATTCTATCTGCAGGGACTGATGCATAATGTAGTTTGCTGAAGAATTTTGCTTGAATTAAAGTTCTGTTTCCACAAAGTGTGTGTGTGTATGTGTGCACGTGTGCAGAAGATATGTATTTATGGACTATCATGCAGGGAACTGTTTTAGGCATATGAAAAACAACAGAAACCCTCCCCATAAAATACTTTTAGTCTTTATGAAATAAAGATATGCTTTGCTTTTAGGAATTCATTTGTTCTGGAGTGAATACATTTCTATAGTACCTGGACCTCCCACCCTGGAACAATCTCTTTTAAAAACACAAATAGAAGAGTTTTCAGCACCACCATGGGCTTTTTCTTGGCTCATTCCCACTGGTCTCCTGAAGTCAATGTAAATTCCCAAAGGATCAACCTTGGCTCCTTGTTCCTCTCTCCAAATTAATACTCTATTCTACATTGTTAGCATTTTCCAAGGAAACTCCTTTGGAGACCAGAAGCATCACTATGACCTCTGGATTTTATTCTTCTGTAAAGACATTCTATTCCATATAAAATACTCCTAAAGACATTTTTATAGCTATGTACTTTGCATTTGCTCATGGTGTTACACACTTGTGGTTTTGTCATTTCTATGCAGCATATTTAAATGTGATTTAAAGAAATTCCACATTTTCAAGCAGATATAGCCTTTTGAGAAACCTTGTCATATAGGTAGCAGGTGGCAGGCACCCATTTAACCTACATATCCCCAGGACAGTTCAGGGCCCTGTTTATCTCAGTTTTGTTGTAGGATGCCTAGAGCACAGACCTTAGAAAGGGACCTTAGAAAGCCCAGGATTCTCATGAAGATTAATAATAAGATTTAGAAATGATATAGGATGTGTTTATTATATTTCTGTTAGACTTAAGTTTTTTTTTTATTTTTAATCCTTAGGTATGTTAGTAAAGGGCTTATCTTCATGATTTGATTATCAAGATACAGAAATATTTTCAATTTCTAATTCCTGTCTTTCCCATGCTCTCAATGGAAACAGAACTTTGCTATATTCATTGACCTCCAGCTATACCTGTCACCAAAGTGAGGACACTTGACCACTATTAAAAGAGATAAGTGAGAATCAGGAGCAACTGAGTTGATTTCAGTCAAGCACTTTTTATTTATTTGAGACACACATCATTGGGCCCCTAGGCTAAATGACAAAACACAGCCTTTTGGCTCCTGAAATACCAGTCATGCTTTAAGGATGACTACTTATAGTTTGTAAGGAAGGCAGAAAACTAGGCTGGAGAGAAGGCTTAGCAGTTAAGGAGCTTGCCTGCGAAGCCTAAGGATTCATGCTTGACTCTCCAGATTCCCACATAAACCAGCCGCACAAAAGTGAAGCGCAAGGTCACACATGCCCACTAGGTGGTCCAAGAGTCTGGAGTTCCATTGGAATGGCTATGGCCCTGGCATGCCGATTCGATTCTCTCTCTCTCTCTCTAAAAAAATAAAATAAAATAAAAATAAAGAAAAATAAATAAAGAAAAATAAACCTTTTTTCTGTGAGAGATCATTTCCTGAAGGAACCTTAAGACAGGAGTTTCATTTAGATTTAAGTGCATTATGATTTCGGTCGATAATTTTTAATAGAATATAGCAATTGCTCTGCAAGCATGAAGTCCAGTACTTGAAATGAGACTGCCTAATGGATTGAAAAACCTAAAATAACCATGTATTACCTTTCCTTGCCATTGTTTGTACTGATGGTACTTGATATTTATTAGTTTCATTTACTTGGAAATTACAAATCACATCAGGAAGGGTCTTATGGATAAGTCCACACATAGTTTCTCCATTTTCCACAGTGGCTGAACTTCTCTTGACCACTGAATAAGGATACAGTTCTGAGTGGTCAATCAATCCCAGGGTAAACCTAGACTTGGTTCAGGGACACCTGGCCTCCCAGAGACCCTATTCTTGTTCCCAAACAACTTAGTGTCCACTGGGTTCTCACCTTACATTTTTGCTCCCCAAAACTTTTCACCAGGTTTGAAATATGATGGAGATTGTGAGTGGAACAAAACTATACATCCTAACTAAAACTCTACTAATAATTCCAATTCTACAAATTCTAGAACGTGGCATCTTGACTCAAGTAAGTCTTTCTTGTATTTCCTTTTGTTAAAAGGGGAAAATACACAAATAGATTTAAGTGCACTCAAAAACCCAGCTGGCTTGTTTTAAGCTCCCAGAGGAGCACTTGATTCCCAATTACACTATTTTTCCTTTTTATCAAATTGCTAAGAAACAGTAACTCAATTGATTCAAGTGATTTCTATCACCCATAGCCTCTAAGACCAGCAATCGGTTCATTACGCTCAGTCATAACGGTGGTGTTTTACTTCCATGAATGTATTTTGAGCAGGGCTCATAAAATACTCAGTTTGACTTCATTTATTAACTTTCTCATTTTCCACTAAGTGATGTTTTCCTGTCTGGGATAATTCTCTTGCCTGTTGACATTACACAACTCAATAGAAATGTGTCTTTGAAGAGAATAAACAAAACAGTCTTTTGAGTACTGAATAGGAAGATTTTATTTAAACACAACTACGGAAGGACCATTCTCTTGTGTTTTTTTTTTCTTTTGTTGTTGTTGTTTTAGACAAATTTCACTGTGAACTTTTTAACCTATCAGTAGATTCTCCCTTTTAATTTAATTGTACTAATTCTATTGGTTGCTACTTACTAGTTTCTGTCTGCTGAGAGTCTAGACAGCAAGAGACATGTTTTCCCTGCTTTGATGATACGATTCAGTCATCATTTATTCAGCCTTTATCTGCAAAACTAATTAGAAATAAGGCCTTGTCTTCTATTTTCAGTTTGATGTTTTTTTTTGGTTTTTTTTTTTTTTGTGTGTGTGTGTGTGTTTTCTGATGAGTGTCTTTCATTCTGTTTCTGAGCTTCTCTGTGCCTACATAAGAAATCTAAATTACTGTTATAACTCCCTCCTGTTTTATTGGCAAGTGACCATGTGTATAGTAATTGAGCAATTGTGTGCTTACATGAGTTTATGAAATTTGCATTAGCAACTTTTGGAGATGGTAGTATTTTTGTCTCTAAATATACTTGGACAGGAAGCTTTCCAAAAGAGTGTCTTTTGGTTAGAAAAATGTACTGAATCACAGCTTAATGACACTGATGATACATTCCCTGGTCTCTTGGTCATACCTTGCATCTTGCATGCTCGTTCTCACAGGCTGAGTACTTCTCCCTTCTAACATTGTGAATGAAATGTGAGAGAAGGGACGGGAAAGCCTCAACAGCAAGGCACAAGGCTGGGAAGCTTGTCCAAGCTCTTATGCCACTATTCCTTCTTCCCTGTTCACAAATGAAGATACTGATATGTACCACTGGCATAATCTGTCTCTCTGTCCCTGACATAGAACACAGCTTTAGACACAGGTCACCTTGGCTCTTCAGGTCATGGGCTGATTTTTTTGGCACATCTATGAGAAAATCCTCCTGTCATAGTCTACTGAGCTTTGATCAAATTTCATTGAAAAGTGCCATTAGGAGAGGCATATAGTTCTCCTTGCAATAACTTCAGAAGAGCCAATCTTCTTTCTCCTTCCATAGCCACTGTCTGCTCCTTGTCTGAGTCATGATCCATACATTCAGTCTTAATCTGGGCATGCCTACTTCCAGTACCTTTCCCCACTACTTACTATCCCATTTCTGCCCTCTAGCTCTTGCTCCTACCTCACAAGCCTCTTTATCTTTCACTATTTAGACAATGCCAATGAGAACATGCTGTGTTTATCTTAGGCTCTCTAATCTGAACCAAACTCCAGCTTATAGTGGTAGAACCAGTTCAGACCCTTTCAGCATCTGAAAATGACCCGTGCAGGAGCAGGGTTTAATAACCCTCAAGGACAGCCTTAGTGTGCACAGGGTGGGAAACAGAGCTTAAGTGGACAGACACGGAATTCCCTATAACACGAGCATCATCTTGGGCGCAGGAGAGTGTGTGGTAGCAGAAGCAGAGGCTGAAATGGAGGCTGAAGGTGATATATGGAGCCTGGGATGTGGGTTTGCTTTTAAGTTAACTGAGCTTGCAGTGAAATTGTTCCATATAATGAGACTGGCCAGGCTGGTAGTGACTTTCTAGCTTTGCCAAAGGTCAGATTTGAACTTTATGGATTTTCTTGCAACAGAAATTAACCAGACTAGAAATGAGTAACACAAAAGGTGGCATAACATCATAAGATGATTATGGTAGCTATACTCCCTATTCTATAGAGGCAGTCATGGGAATTTTTGGACACACCAAAGCGCATACACATAATGATCATTTTTGTTTGATATGTTTATACTAATTTTGCATCATTTCATAATATTAATGGTTTGCTTAAGTAAATGAACACATTTTAAATAAATATAAAATATGTTTAAACACATATTAAGTAAATAGATTCATTTTGTGTAGCCATTATGGATGATGTTATTTTACCAACATAGGCCACAAAGATTGCCATTATAATCTCAGAAGTATGAAATTACCTGGATCCCATTTTTAAAATATATACATAAGACAGAATTTTATTCACAAAAAGTCTGGAAAAAGTATAAACCAAATGCTCACAGTGGTTGTCTGTACCAGGCTTGGTGGCTCCATCTATAATCCCCGCACTAAGGAGACTAAGACAGGAAAAGCACCATGAGTTCAAGGCCAGCCTTGTCTACACAGTAAGTTCAGGACAGTCAGGGCTTCAGAGTGAATGCTATCTCAAAACAAGCAAACAAACAAACATAGTTTTCTAGGTGCTATTTCTAACTATATTTTTCATAATAAAAGATACATACATGAAATTTATTTTATTAGCCATTACATATATGTGTATGACTTTATATAATATTAGGTTTATGTATATTATTTCATATTCATCACCATTATTCAGCTCTAGAATATGAGTGATTTTGTTTTAATCTTTATAAGTTGATGTATTACTTATGCAAAACACAACTTTTGTTAAAGAATACAAAGTGAAGATTTGAGAGTAAGTAGAATGTTATGGCTGTGATAGAGGAAGTGACATGCTGATTCAGGAACCTAATGGTTGGAAGAAGACAAATGAGGAATGGAGAGAAAATTAGGTTGGCTAATGCTTTCTTTCGTGTCTGACTGCATGAGGCTTTTTGCCAATGTAACCATGGGACCCCAACATAATGGCACCTTGATTTATAAGATGTTGGGGATGTCTCAGCTTCTGCTGTGATCAACAGATTATAGTCTGAAGAAAGGTTTTGCCACAATATCAGGTCGTCTATCATCAATCCTGTGCTTCTATAGCCACAGGACTCAAGAAGCTAAGTAATCCAGCTCTCATTAGGCTGAAAGGTGAAAGTTCATAAGTAAGAGGTCACAGAGAGTTAGGAGTCTGCACTGGCATATTGCTAGGTGTGAGAGAACTCTGTTTTAGCACTAAGAATCTTGAAATCCTCTGTCTGAATTCTCTGACATCTATGTACCTTCAATTACAAGATCCATTGTTGTACTAATATGAAAAACAATAACAAAAAAACCTTCAATGTAACCAAACATAATCTAATGCTTTTTAAAAGTTCTCTGTCATCGACAGATCCTGAAGCCTCTGATGCAAAACAGGGAGTTGAGGATTCTAATGTGTTTCTCTTTCATTCGCCACTGTATTAGGTATATTTATGCCACAATGTAAAATCCAGAGCTCCAAGTAAGATAAGGGGAAAGATTGTATAAGATGCAATCTTCAGTAGGAAACACGGTTCCATTCAAGGCTATTTCTAATGTTCATATTTTCCTCAACATTGAACAAATAAATATCTATGTCATTAATGCATCGTTGTGCTAATGAGTACAAAATTGTACAGGATAGCACAGGCTGTCCACCCTTCCAAGAGCTCAAGACTTAGTCCACAGATTGTAGTGCAAGCAAATACATATATAAATACCCTCAAACAGGAAGAACTGACATGTGTTACAAAAAGTCACATGGTTCTCTGGATGGTCGTGCTCTATATAGGTGTTTGGCTAAGAAGCCTTGAGAAAGGAAAGGGTGGCATTAGATCTAGAAGGGTGAATATCTTGTCAAGGTGAGTATGCACAGGAAATATGTTCGAGATACTTGTACGGAACTGCAGAGGGGCAGGAGGGTATTGGGTTAGTGTCTTAGGATTGGTATCCCAAAGCAAAATTGGAGGCAAGGACTGGATGCAATTAATTGCTCCTCAGTGGTCCCGAAAGCATTCATAGGAATGTAAAGAAATGAGGCAGTGAAAGAGAGAAAGTCAAGTTAGTGACCATTGAAAACAAGAAGAGCTCAGTGCTACTGAGGTGCTCTGGGGAGCAATTTATAACACAGAGATTTGCCCTAGTAGAGAAGCAACACAGCCCCTGACCTCAAGTCCACCCATTGCTTGTGGCTGCCTACAGCCATTTGGTCTGGCCCTTCTGACTGGACCTTACAGGCCGTATGTGCATCTGAAACTGGAATTCAAACTCTCAGTCAGTGAATCTTATGCCTGCTTCATGCACAGAGCCACTGGCATGTGGAGAAGAATGGGAGAGAATGTTGAGAGGCACCTCCATTCAGTGAGTGTACGTTGGTAGAGCTGTCAATCAAGGATACTCAGAAAAGGACAGAGATGAGGCAAAATAGCTTGCAGCAACTTGAGAGTTGATAAGAGGGAGAGTTTCAATAGGGGAAATAATGGAAAGGAAAGAAATATTTTACCAAAGGGTGGAAATAACTACTTCCAACCTTCAGCTCTTCAAGTATGCATTAATCTGGGCTCTATAGCTGGTTTGGGGGATGGCTGTGCTATTATTGAGCTGTGTGACCTCAGACTTGTCTCTTAACCTCTCTGGGTCTACAGCTCCTGTTGTCAAAATGAGGCAGATGTTTACAATTTCTTCAGCAGTAAGATGCAATTTGTCAGAGTTCAAAGATGTGATATGGCTCCTATCTTCACCACTTGTCGTTTATTAAATTCATAAGTGTATTTCATGTTAAACAGAGAGTAATCTAATTTCACAGTTAAATAAAGTGCTAATTTAAATTACTTTTGAAATTAAAATGTTAATGGAATAAATTTTCTGGATCTAATAAATGATCTCTCCAGAATCTTTCCCCTCCCCCACCTATTCTCTGAATCCTCCACTTTGTATTGTTACATCTTCACCTGTGCTTTTTCGCACATCTTGGATGCTGAAAGTATTTTTAGTGTTGATGTACTTTTATCTGTGGCTGCTTTGGCAGCAGGAATTATATCCATTTGCCCGATAGAGAGTTTTACATGGAACATGTGTTTGGAAGATTAATATAAGCAGTTACTTCTGAAACAAGTTAATCTTGCTTTCCATAGTAATGAAAAATGAATAATCAAAAGCAGTAAATTGTATCTAGAAGGTAATAAATACTCCCTAGGGGAATTTAGCACTGAATGTGACTTATAGCTACCCAAGCTCAGGAGGGTGAGGGTGGCCAGTTGGGACTGCACAGCCTGTCAGTCCTTAGAGACACATTCACCTTATCACTCCCTATCACTGCCATGGGACCTGACCTACTGATTTAAAGCTGCAGATAGTATATCATGCCAATCAAGGAATTGTGTATCTAAACCATAATAAAACAGGCATTTTTCTCCCTTTGTCTCTTGACCAGCAGTAACAAACCAAAGCAAATGGAGGTAAGACTTCAATATAAAAACATAACCTGGATTCATTTTAGGTTCAACCCACACAGGCTAAGCAGCTCTAAGGGATGCGTTTTATCAGCATTTCCTCAGCTTCCTGCCCTTAGATGCCACTTGAGCAACTCCAAAAAGATACACAGAGACACATTCATGTTCTTACCTGAAACTATCCATCTTCCACAGGCACGGCCAAGAGCTTCAGTAACTCTAGGAAAGGCACATTGTGAAAATTAGTGTGTTTTTCTAAGGAAGTATTTGTTGAGACTTGGAAACCCCCAAACCCTAAAGCAAATGATTGTCATTCATTTTTAGATGTAAAATTTAGTAAATTCATTTAAGTACCTATAATATTCAGATTGCTATATTATGATAAATATTAATAACTAAACATATGAATAAATAGGTAACAAATAAAATGTGTCTATATTCTATGCATTAGGAAACAAAATATAGTTTCTTGCCTACAGAGTTTAGGCTGGCCTTGGAATCGGTATTGGGCTCAGGATGGCCTTGAATTCCATGCATATCCTAGGCAGGCTTCAACCTTGCAATCCTTCTGCCTCAGCCTCTGAGTGCTGGTATTTCAGGGACATTCCAATGTTCCCAGTTATGAATGCTCCTCACAAAGCAGGAGCCAGACTCAAACAGCAAATTTCCTGCAAAGCTGACACCAAAAAAGAATAGAGACATGACTCAGGTCAGGCTCCCTCACTATATGCATATTCCAGCATTAATGTTGCTCAGTGTGTTTCCATCTGCCTATTGCTCTGGGAAGCAGAAGACTATATTTTTACATTATAGAATGAAAACTAGGTTGCCTTTTTCAGGAGAGATTCCAGAGGGTACTGCCTGTGCTGTGAAGTGTGAAATCACATACCTACATCTCTGAAGACCTCATTCAAGTTTTCCGCATGGCTGTTATTTGAGATGTTTGAGTTGAGATGCTTGACTTTACATAACTCAGTATCCACTGTATTCATCACTTTCATATTGCTGGGACAAAATATATAACCTGCAGTGTCTGAGGGAAGGATTTTATTTCATCTTATAGTTTTAAAGAATAGAGTCCATCAAGACAGGGAAAGCACAGCAGGAGCAAGAAGATAGTGTCACATCATCACATTAGCAGGAAGGGTGTAGACAGAGTCAAAACACAAAGTGGGCTAGACTATGAAACTTCAAGTCCTACCTTCCAGTGGCATACTTCCTCCAGCAATCTCTATATTCTAAGCATTCTAAACCTTGGAGAGCAGAGCTATAAGCTGGGCATTAAGTATTAAATGTATATGGGGGTCATTTTATAATTAATACAATACATTATTAAAACTATTAATGACAAGTAGTGCTTGGTATGAGAACCCTGCTGACAGCTCAGTTGTGAAACACACAAACAGATGGTGGTTAATCAGTGAACAAAAGGTTGATTCCCCTATATTCTGGTTTCTCTTTTATTTGTTTGTTTTTTTAATATTTTTTTTTCCATTTGTTTGTTTTGAGATAGGATCTCACTTATTCCAAACTTGTCTTGAGCTCATTTTGTTATCAAGGATAACCCTGAACATTTAAGATCCTCTTCCTCATATCCTGAGTAATGTATTTACAAGCTTGAGCCACCATAACTACTTTCGTCTGTATTTCCTTACTAATTATTTTTTTGGTTAACATCCAAGGAAATGGTTCTCATTGTGACATTTTCATATGTAAGTATATGTTTTGTTCTTATTCAACCCCCACACTTGCCTTTCCATCTCCCTTCTCCTCTTGCCAGGGCCCTTCCTACTTCAAATAGTTCCCTTTGTGCTTTCATGTCATAGGTATTCTGTTAGCCTCTCTTGTTTCCCACTCACTTCTTCTTTCAGACCTATGCTGGCTTTGCTTTTGTTGCATTCACAAATATCATGATCAAAAAGATTTAGACAAAAATTTTCATATATTCTACCTTTGTGAAAGTTTATCTTATTTAAGTTAATGATATAATTTTCTAGTCTTCTAATTCAGTGAGAAAAGCAAGTCATCAAACCAGTCTTTTCAGAGAGAAGAGACTTTAGGTTCCTAGTTTATTGTTCCTAAAAATAAGCTTTCCTAATTTGGCACAGCTGTTGGGGAGCAGAGAGGGATGTCAGTAGCTGAAAGTCCCCAAGTGCACACAACCCTGTATTATTAAATCTTTGCTCCACTACTGAGCAAATTTCTGACATATGTGTTTTCTTCTAACAACTTCACACAGCTCACATTTTAAAAATCTGTTCTTATACAACTGTCCGAGTTTCTCCTTAGCTCTTTGAAGCTTTTGTCAGATTGTGATTTAAGACACGAACTTGGCTATTAGAACAGAGGTTGAAAACCAAAGACGAATAGCCATACAGTCTCTCATACATGATAATTATCCAGCTAATTTTTCAAGTCACCAAGGCTGGTCTAGCAGGAAGCATGTATATTAGTTTTGTTCTAAACATGACATTTTGAGATATTTCCTAAAGGAGCTTTGCAAGAAACTAATCCATTCCCCATGGAAAGATGTCTCTTAGTGAATTTTTCAAGTTAATCATGTATCTCCAAGCTCAATGTTGATGTTGTATTATAAGGAGGAGAAAGAGATGGAGGAGGAAAGAGGAAGAGTGAGGAGAATGAAGAGCGATCATAAGATAACTTTCAAAGTGTTCATTCTTCTGTCATAATATGATTTTATGTGTTAGTTTTAATTCCACAATTAAACCTGTGACAGTAACTTATGCCTCTAATATCACCACTCCAAAAGCTGAGGCAAGAGGATCTCAAGAAATTGAAGGCCAACCTAAGCTACAGTATGAGACACTATCTCAAGAATGAAAGAAAGAAGAGAAATAAAGAATAGGAATGAAAGAAAGAAAGTAAAAGAAAGAGATGGGAGGAGAAGAAGGAAAGAGGGAAGGAAGAAAGGATCATTGCATTGGATCTCCACAATGATGCAGGAGAGAGATTGGGCTCTAGACTTGACATTTCCTAGGCTCATGACTCTAAAGCCATGGGCTCTTGTTCATATTTTGCAAAGAACTGAAAAACATGAACACATAGAAGAGTAGGTTATGGAGGTTCATTTAGGGATAGTTAAAGTAGGAGGAAAAATACAGGAAAGCTCCTAAAGCCAAGGTGAATTCCTCCCCTTTGGGAGGGTAGAGTAAAGCAGGAAAAATCTCTCACATGGAGGATTGGATCAGGTCTTTACATAAGTTATGCATCCAATTAGAATGAGTAACATCTCCAAGTCCAAAATGTACATGAAATATCTTGATTGTTTGTTGGTCCCAGGAGGACCACTGAGTAAGGAAGGACTCACCCAAGATAAGTCTTTTATGGAATAATCAGGAAGATCTGGGATGCTACCACTTATCTTGGAAGAGACTAAATCAGACTGCCTTTGGGCCTGTGTCTGTAGCTTACTACCTATAATTAAAACAAAAAAATAAAAAGTTACCTTGTTCCTAATTCATATCATCAGGGTAAGAGGGAGAAGGGAGAAAAAAAAAAAAACACAGAAGAAAAAAGAGAAGAAAAGAAAACTACAAAACCTACATTTAAAACACAGTAGGTAGCTGGTATCAAAATGAGTAACTCTGGGTTTTTTTTGATATATTATTTCCTGTGCATCATAGATCTTTATAATGATAGAGCTTGAACATCTATTTGGAGCCTTTTTTCCCATCAGTTGATTCCCTATCTTTATTTACCACTCTGTATGAACAAATAAGATTTTGTAAGTCATGGAGGTAGGATCTTTGTTGTTGCCTATGTGTTTCTGCACTATGGTTCTCTCAGCTGTAAGTCACATTTTCCCTCAAAGGCTGTCTGCATGCTGGGCATAACTCTGAGCCTGGGGTGTGGCTCAGTGGTATAGCATTTGGCTTGCATACATGAGACTTTGAGTTGTGTCTCTGGTACCATGAAAAGAAAGTAATTAATAGAAGGACTCAATGTGTTCAGTTACCTGGCAAGTCAAGAAGACAGTCATGTCATACACTTATCAAATAGAATAGCTCACTTGAACACAGTTGTTTTAATTTTCATCTCTCTAATGGTTAGGGATGTTGAATATTTTATTAAGTGTTTGTTACCCATTTGCAATTCTTCCTCTGAGATCTCCCTATTTAGTTCTCTGGCCCACTTTTGGAGTGGGTTGTATGATTTTTTTTATTCTTTAGTTTTTTGAGTTCTTTTTACATTCCATATATTAGGTTTCTGTCAGTGGTATAGCTGGCAAAGATTTTCTACCATTCAGTGGTAATCTATTGGCTCTGCATATGGTATGTTTGTCTGTGCAAAAACTATTTAGCTTCAAGAGATCCCATTGGTTGAGTGCTTATTTAATTTTCTTCACTACTGGGATTTTGTTCAGGAAGTCTGTTCCTGGTCTTATATCACGGAGAGTGCCTCCTACCTTTTTCTTCCAGTAGTTGAAGAGTTTCAAATCTTATATTGAGGCCTTTAATCCATTTGGATTTGATTTTTGTGTAGGATGATATAAGTGGATCTGATTTCATTTTTCTACATATGGTCATCCAATTTGTTCAACACCACTTGTTGAAGATGCTGTCTTTTCTCCAGTCTACATTATTGGCACATTAGTCAAAGATCAAGCAGCTGTAGATGCTTGCCTTAAGGCCAGGGGCTTCAAATCTTTTCCATTGGTCTATGTTCCTGATTTTATTCCAGTACCATGCTGCTTTTGTCACTATGACTTTGTAATAGAGCTTTAGATCAGGTATTGTGATGCCACCAGAGGTCTTCCTTGTGCTGAGGATATGTTTGGATATCTGAGTCCTTCTGCCATTCCATAAGAATTTTGAGATCATTTTTTTTCAATCTCTGTGAAGAATGATGCTGGTATTTTTCTTGGTATTGCATTAAACCTGTATTGGCTTTTGGTAGAATTTACATTTTCACAATATTAATTCTACCTATCCAGGAACATAGGAGGTCTTTCTATCTTCTCAAGTCCTCCTCTATTTCTTTTGTGAGTGTTTTTATGTTTTCATTATATAGTTCTTTCTGATCCTTTGTTAGTATTATTTCAAGTTATTTAATTTTTTGTTGTAATTGAAAATGGGACAGCCTTGCTGATTTCTTTCTCTGTATATTTGTCCTTCGCATATAGAAAAGCTACTGATCTTATGCCTTGATTTTCTATCATTCCACTTTGCTTAATGAATTTATCACCATTAGAAATTTTGAAATGGAGTCCTTTAGGTTACTTGTATATAGGATTATGTCATCTGCAAATAGGGCTAACTTGACTTCTTCCTGTCCAATTTGAATCCCTCTATTTTTTTTCTCCTGTCTTACTGTTTGGACTAGCACTTCTAGTACTATGTTGAAGAGCAGTGGTGAGAGTGGCCACCCCTGTCTTATTCCTGATCTCAGTAGGAACTCCTTGAATTTTTCCCCAATAAGTATTATTTGTTCTTTAGGAGCTTTATATATAGCCTTTATTGTATTGATATATAAATCCTCCATGCCTTTTTTTTCCCCAGTGTATTGATCATGAAGTGGTGTTGTATTTTGTAGAAGGCCTTCTATGCATCAATTGAGATGATCATGTGGTTCATATGGTTCAGTTTATGTGGTATATTTTGTTGACCGATTTCCATATGTTAAACCATCCCTGCATCCCTGGTATGAAGCCTACTTGATCAAGGTGGATAATGCTTTTGATGTGATTTTGAATTCAGTTTGCAAGGATATTGTTCAGGATCTTTGAATCTAAGTTCATTAGGAATATAGGCCTACAATTTTCTTTCCTTGTTGCATCTCTGTCTGGTTTTGGTATTATGGTGATGCTACATTCATTAAAGGAGCTGGGGAGGATTCCCTGGCCTCTGATTATGTGGAATAATTTGAAAATAATTGGTCTCAGTTTTTCTATGAAGGTTTGATAGAATTCAGCTACAAAGCCATCTTCTCTTTTGGGGAGGTATTTGATTACCTTTGAATCTCCATGGATGTGATATGTTTGTTTAGGAAATTAATCTACTCCGAGTTTAGTTCTGGTAGATGGCATGTGTCTAGGAATTCATCTATTTCTTCCAGATTATTTAATTTTGAGAGGTAGAAGTTTGGGAAGAATCCCCTGATAATTCTTCCAATTTCATTGATATCTGTTGTGATCTCTCCTTTCTCATTTCTGATTTTGTTAATTTCAGACTTCTCTGTTGTTTTCTTGACCAGTTTGGCCAGAGGGTTATCAATCTTGTTTATTTTTTCAAATAACCCGCTGTTTGTTTCATCAATTTTTTAAATTATTTTCTTAGTTTCCAGTTCATTAATTTATTCTCTAATCTTGATTAATTGTCTCCATATGGAGCTTTATGGATTGGAGTCTTCATGTTTTTCTGGTGCCTTTGGGTAGACAGTCAGGTTATTGATTTGTGATCTCTCTCTTTGTAATGAAGGCATTTAGGGCTATGAATTTTTCCCTTATGACTGTCTTCATTGAGTCCCATAAGTTTTCGTAGGTTATGTTTTCATTATCATTAAATTCTAGGAATCTTACAGTTTCTTTTTTTATTTCATCTATGATCCATTCATTTTTTAAAAGTGTGTTTTTAATCTCTCCAGAAGCTGGTAGAGTTCTTGATGTGACTGTTGTTCATTTCTAGCTTTAAAGCATTGTGATCTGACATGGTGCAGGAAGTTACTTCAATTTTCCTGAATTTATGAAGGCATGCTTTATGGCTTAATATATGATCAGTTTTGGAGAAGGTTCCATGGGTTGATGAGAAGAATGTCTATTCAGTAGAGTTGGGGTTATGTTATGCAGATATACATTAGTTCTAGTTGATCTATGACATTGTTGAGCTCTATTATTTCCCTGTTGATTTTCTGTTTGGATGATCTGTCTAGTGATGGTAGTGGAGTATTGAAGTCTCCTACTATGATGGTGTTGGTGTTTATTTCTGTTTTGTTGTCCAGTAGATTTTGTTTTATAAACTGTGGTGCCCCCGTGTTTGGTGCATATATATTTATGATGTGCTCATGTTGAATCATTCTCTTGATGGGTAAGAAGTGGCCTCTTTGTCCTTTTTGATTACTTTTGGTTCAAAGTCTATTTTATCAGGTATTGATATAGCAACACCCACTTGTTTTTTATTTCCATTTGTTGGGAATATCATTTTCCAACTTTTTACCCTGAGGAGGTTTTTATATTTAGTGGTGAGGTAGGTTTCTTGAAGATAGCAGATAGAAGGGTCCAGTTTTTTGATCCATCCTGATAACCTGTGTCTTTTGATGGGTGAGTTAAGACCATTAATATTTAAGGTTATTACTGTGAGGTTTCAATTACTGTGAGGTGTTTTATGAGGTTTGGTGCTTTCTTGAGTTATATACTGATTTGAGCCTGGTTTATTTTGGTCATTGTAATCTTCTTGTTGGCTTTTGAGATTGATTGTTTGACTATTCTGTGTGGAGTATTCACTCATGTATTCTCTGTAGGTTTGGCTTTGTGTTCATATAATCATGGAGTTGACTTTTCTCATGGAACTTTTTCTATCACCATCTATTATGAGGAATACATTTGCTGGGTAAAGTAGCTTGCATTGGAAGCCATAGTTTTGCAGACTTTGAGTGTTCTATTCCAGGCCCTTCTGGCTTTCAGGGTTTCCATTGAGAAATCTAACGCAGTTCTGATGGGATTGCCTTTGTATGTTGTGAGTTGTTTTTATCTCACTGATTTTAACACTCTCTTTGTTTTTGTTGTTAAGAGTTTTAAATATGATGTATCTTGGAGAGTTTCTCCTTTGGACGCATGCCTGTTGGTGTTCTGTGGGCTTCTTGTATCTGGATGGGCCTCTCTTCGGTAAGATTTGTGAAATTTTCTTCAATAATTTTGTTGAGTATGTTCTCTATGCCTCTGGTCTGGGTTGCCTCTCTTTCTGGTATACCATGATATGGATCATTTTTGGATGTTCCATAGTTCCTTCCTATTCTATGTTCTTGATTTTTTGAACTTAGCAAAGTTTTTTGGCCTCCCGAATAATTCATTCTGTCTTATCTTCTAGGTCAGAGGTTCTGTCTTCCACATGAGTAAATTTGTGGCTAAGTGGTTCTAGAGAGGTTTTTATAAATTCTATTTGATTTTTCTTTTCTGTTGCATTATTTTGTATCATGTCCATCTATTTTTGAGGTACAACTTCAATTCAAGTTCCGATTTTCTTGATGCTTCCTGTAGCTTATTTTTGCTTCTGATCAAGTCTAAACTTGATCAACTGGTTGTTGAGGTCTTCCATTTCTTGACTTATCTTCAGTTTATTCATATCTCTTTGGAGGATTCTAATGTTTGCTTCAATCAAGTTAAACCTACTGTCAAAGGCTGAATGCTTTAAGAGACAATTCTGATCAATTTCATTGATATGATTGTTGGTTCTTTGATAATTTGCTTCATGTTCAGAGAATTTTTTTTTTCCTCAGCGAATGATTTAAATTTTTTTTGGTTTATTTTTATTTAGTTGTTTGAGAGCAACAGACAGACAGGAGGAAGAGAGAGAGAGAGAGAGAATGGGCGCACTAGGCCTTCCAGCCACGGCAAACGAACTCCAGACGTGCGGGCTAACTCCACAATGCATGACCCGTATACCTCAACAAGGAGGGGCCCAGGGGAGGGGGTAGGTCACAGATGAGCCTAATAATGGTACCAAACTGACTGTATTTGCTGAATACAGAACTGACTAATAAAGAAAAAAGAAAAAAGAAAAAAAAGAGAGAAAAAAATAAAAAAATAAAAAAATAAAAAATAAAAAATAAAAAAAAATCATTCGTGGGGCTGTAGAGATGGATTAGTGGTTAAGCACTTGCCTGTGAAGCCTAAGGACCCCAGTTGGAGGCTCGATTCCCCAGAGAATTTTTTTATTAGTGTCTCATTGGCTGTTGTGTTTTCATTTTGGGTATGAATTTCTGTTGATTTTTCTGTGATTTAATTGGAGACTTCTGTAGTAGAACTAGTCATACTTGGTGGAGATCTCTCAGTTTTCTGCTTTTCATTGCTTTTTTTTGCATTGTTGTCTACCCATTTTAGGAAGAGTCTTTATTTTATTGAGGAAGAAACTAGTTTTTGTCCTTTGGCCCATTCACCCTCTGACTCTGGTGAACAGGGATGATTGTACCTAGTGCCAGTCAGGATGCCAGAGCAAAAGGCCTAATTTCCATAGTTCACACAGGGACCAGGCCTCTCCAAGTAAGGCACAGTGGTACCTATCAGGACCAGACGACTGGGAGATTCAAGGGCCATACCCTCTAGGACACAGACCAGTGCAAGCAACCCAGACTAGGGTGGTGAGAGAAGTCCAAATACAAGGGTCTGGCCTAGTAACTCCAGACCTCTGAGCTGCTCCTTACACTGTTGGTCCAAGTAACTCTGAACAGGGGGAACTCCCATTTCTTAAACATACAGAAACAGAAAATCAGCAGCAACTAGAGAAATGGAATGTAATGCCTACACCTTTCCCACGGTTCTGTCTTAGAGGAAAAGAATCTGTTGTTTCTGTGGCAGACAATATAATAAAAAGACCACTTGCTGAGGTCCTGACCTCTAGTACCTCAGAATGAGGTATTGTGTTTGAATATAGGATCTTGAATACATAAGTAAATTAAAATATGGCCATCACAGTGAGTGTTAATCTATGATGGCTGGCATCCTTAGTAAAGGACGATATTTGGTGCCCCTGGTCTGTGGTATAAGTTAGAAATCCCAGCAATCACAGAATAATTGTTTGCGGCCAGCCTGGGTTATTCCACAAGACCCTGTCTTTTAAAATTTATTTATTTAGTCAGTTAAAGTTATCTGGGAGAAAGAAGAAGAGAGAGAATGGGTTTGCTAGGGCCTCCTATTGCTACAAATGAACTCCAGACACATGTGCCACTTCATGCCTCTGGCTTTACTGGGGAGTTTAATCTGGGCTATCAGGCTTTGTAAGCAAGCATCATTAAAGTGCTGAACCATCTGTCCAGCCCCTGAGACCCCATTTTTAAGGTCACTGAATTTGGATACATATATATAAGAGTAGTGAGGGAATGAAGTTGCAGAGAGTAAGATAGACGATATCCATACAAATATGGGGTAGAATGAGTTAACACAGAGAAGATAACCATATAAGAAAGGTAATAGAATGAAGTCATGGAGATAAGGCATCCAGGAAGGCCACAAAGATCCATGGCTACCTTCAGAAACTGTGAGAAAATATAACAGTTCAGTCTCTAGCCATGGACTTGATCATGACAGGTAGACGTGCCAGAAAACTAATGCAATGTTTAAAATCTCAGCTCTGTGCTTGACTGTGCTTCAGAATCACTTTTGAACCTTCCCTGACAGTGTCAGGTTTCTGGGGACCATTCCAGGGCAGTGGATGCAGAATCTCTGGTATGCTGTGTTTTCAAAGCACCCCACAGGATTCTGACACAATGTTCATTGAGAATCACTGGTTTGCATGGTTCTTCTGGAAGAGTTTCTGTCAAGTTCCTTTCAAAAAGAGAAAATGGACCTTCCAGCCACTGTCTGGGTTGTTGAAGCTCATTTGTCACACAGCAAGACATTGCAAAAGCATCAGTAGGACTTCAGCTTGGTCCAGGATTCCTGAGCATCTCCTGAGTATTTGAAAACACATTCTGGGCTGTGCAGATGTCTCAGTGTATAAAGTGCTTGCTACACAAGCATGAGGTTCTGAGTTCAAATCCCCAACACACACAAAAATTCAGGCATGGCAGAATTGGTAGAAAGACAGAGACAAGAGGATGCTCCAGCTATATGTCTGGCTCATCTAGCTAAATCTGTAAGCTCCAGATTCAGAGAGAGGCCCTTCCCTAAGAAAATAAGGTGGAAATGTGATACAACATTCCATGTTGACCTCTGGCTTACACATGCATCTGCATGCATGCAAACCTGCACACATATGTGCCCACATATATATGTACATGCATAATCACATGCCCACTTTGGACTCTGAGGTAGATTGGATTCATGTGATTAAGATAATAATTAAGTGATCTTGATGGTATATTAGAATAAGAATGACCTAGCATTTGTTTTGTATGTATGTATCTATATGTAAATTGTCTTCAATAAGGAAAAAGTTACCTGTAAATCCACCAAGGGTCTTCTCACTTTCTAGTCAGTTACAGTTCCTGTGACCTCCTTTCTTCTTAATACTGTTCAACAAAAGGAGTGTTAAGGAGACTATGAAAAACTTCCCAATTAACAAAAAAACCAAAGCTATGAATTACAAAAGTGTCATATTCATGGTGATTGTTTTATTGATGCACAATTTTCTTAAAAATGACAAGGTTTTAGTTTCTTAAATGTAGTGAAGGTCTGTCAAAAATCGTCCCACATATTAAGCTTTAAAGCAATCCACATGCATGCTGACGTGGTATACATGGTAGCATTTATATACATAGCAGCATTTGCACAGGAAACTTCACTTTTGCTCATTAGCTTCTCAGCTTTGACCTCTTGGTGGTTTTGGATCACTGCAAATGAAGATGCATGGTTCCTGTATTCAGTGTTTCATCCCCCAGGGGGGATGTGAAAATATTTTCTGTAATTTCAAATAATTATAAAATAAAATATCTGAAAATAGTCCTTTGAGTTCATACTCATGAAATTATAGTCTAGTATATTTCATTTCTACCACATCTCTTAAAATGACATGGATTATAAGTATTTGAGGGCAAAATACTGTCTAAAATTCATCTCTAAATCTGTAGTCTTTGGCATAGAACAGATAAAATTAGCTAGCCAAGAAATGTTAATTTAATGCTAAAATAATATCTATCTGCCAGAAAAGTGTGCGTGTGTGTGTGTGTGTGTGTGTGTGTGTGTGTGTGTGTTTGTTCTAAGCATACACTTTAGTTAGGCTACCTGACTTGGATTATAATCTATAGTCTTGCATCTGCTATGCACCTGAGTCACCCTGAGGAGCAAGTTAATCTTCTGGAGTCTCAGCTTCCTTCATGTACAGTTAAGGCAATAGAATCTATAAGGACATGCAGTAGAAAGAAGGTGAAATAATTCACACTATGTGCTCCTGGGCACTAATTGCCCAATAAGAGGTGACTGGTGTCATAGTCCTAAAGCAGCTAAGCAGAACCATGAGTGTTTCACTGACTTCAGACTGAGTACAGTCATTGAAGGAAGTAAACTGATATCAATATACTTGGGGACCATGAGGATAGAAGCACAGAATTAAATTCCCTGGCCATATTTGGAAGACATAGAGCTATCTTTCTTTTGCTACATCTGTATAAAGTTCACCTGTGTAGTAATGTGGCCCAAAGTGCAGAGCCAGAAAAGGCCTTTACATAAATGTCTTCACCTACCAACCTGGAGATAGGTTCTCATGTAGCCTAAGCTAGCCTCAAATTTACTATGTTGCTGAGGGTGACCATAACCTTATGATCCCTTGCCTCCACGTCCTATGTGCTGGTATTACAAGCTTGTACCAGTAACATGCTTTAGCTAGGCTGGGTTGAACCCAGGGCTTTGTACATACTAAGGAAGCATTCTACCCACTGAGCTATATCTCCAGGTTCCCAGAATAACTCTTCTTTGTCAAAGTTACTTTGGCGAGCAGTAGGAGGGGTAATTAGGTCTGCCTCAAAGGTCCCTGATGAATAAAAGCTGCCAAAGAGAGTGACAAGAAATGAGAAGCCAGAATTAGATTGATATGAACTGTAAGTTCTTCAAGGTCAGTGTAGAGGGCAAAGGGAGGAGTGTGTGAGAGGTGGCAGGATGGTAGCACTATGTCACCAGGTGAGCAAGCTTTAATCTTGTCTCCATTACTAAGTGAAAGGTCACTTTAGACCAGTCTTCTTTGTTTTGTTTTGTTGTTGTTGTTGTTGTTGTTGTTGTTCGTTTTGGTGTGTGGGGGGCAGTTTCCTTGATTTGAAAGTGGAGATAAAATAGCACTTGATTTCTAGAGCTGTGAAGTTTTAGAAAATTCATTTATGAGAAGTCAGAACAATAGATGGCAATAAAGAGCAACATTCAGCAGATGTTGGTCATTGTAGTGTCCCTACCCTCCATGTCCCAAGGGAGGGTGAAATAGACAGTTTTATAGCCTTCAAGGATTCTTCTATTTCTTTTTTCATTGTTATATCTGGACTTAGAGACAATTCCATGTAAGAAATACCACTCACCAGTTTCTGGATTTGGGGGACAAATCAGGGCATGGCATTAGGAATTATAATTCTTGAGCCTGTTCTTTCCTAAAATTATAATCAGGTAATCAGTTACATTCCATGTTAAGAACTATTTATCATCCTTCCTAGTTTTCAAGAGGCATCGTGTATGTGTTTTGATGCCACGGACAAGCTCAGAAAACATTTGCAGGCAGAACAAAATTGCTAAGTATTCTAACACTTCTGAAGTTAGAACATAAATTGGTTTTGAGCAAATCTTTTGCTCAGGATGCACAAGTTAGATTTATTCTCAAACTTCTTTCTGACAACAGCTGGAGTTTTAGGAAGTCTAGACTACCCCACTCTTCACTCATCATTAATGTAGCATCCTCGTTCCCTGAAGAAAGTGCACTAAGCATGCTTCCATTCTCCCTGCTCTCCATTCAGAACCCCAGGCATTTGATTGTCACTAAGCCTAGTTTACAGGCATAGTTCCCTGCATTTTGTTCTTGGGCTTCTCATTCTGTCACTCCGGAATGCACCACAAGGCTCACAGATGTCATTATGCAGGCAGTGCCAAGGGCAGCACGGGGCTGCTCAGGTGACAGACTCTGCTTTGAGTCTGGAGACACCCCTAGCTGGCATGTGCTGGGGTGAGGGGTGGCAGGTTTAGTAGTGGTACAGAGTTCTGACGCAGGCATCACTCAATGTTATGTTACATGAAACTGGGCTCCATACCTCCTCATCTGTTCCTCACATTATATTCTTTGTTTTGCAGATAGTTTGAAAGCTGCAGAAAGGTCTTTTAAAAATATCATTCCTCCTGTCCTGAATTATGAGCAATTCTAAAAAATAAAGAAGAAAGCTAGTGGCTGCATTATCTTTATCATTTAGAGATGCTAAGTTATTGGCTGTAAATTAGTGTTGAAGCCCAGTAAGCTTGCTGATATCTAATCCTAGAATTTCAAGAATACATACATCAATTCCTACCACAGTGCAGGCCTCCCTACCTACTCACTTCCCAGCCTGAATCCTGGGAAGGCAGTCAAGTTGGGTTTCCTACACACAAGTTGTATAAGTATAATGCTTAGTGGAGCACTTCTACCAATTCTTCTTGATAGATCATAGACATTATACCTCTAATGAGACAGATGCTAGTCCTATGGAGATCATGTGGTAGCCTTGCCTCCCTACAGTTCTTTCTGCCCCCAGGGGCAGTCAGAGAAAGCTATCCTCCAGGACAGGACAGAAAGAGCAGAAATACTTTGTGATCTATTCTGTGCCTTCTCTTAGTTCCCAACACTAGTACCCAGAGTCATGTCTACTCTTAGCAAAGCCTTAGCTCTAGTACAAAACCCTCCTCTTAAACGGTTACAAATATCAGGGATTGTTTTGCTGTTGCTCTGAGAACTTCTGTTGACACTTTAAGACTCTCCCAGCTCAGAGTGTCGGGTGTTAATAAAGGAATTCCATCTAAAACCCCATCATAACTGGTTCAGAGTCTTTATCACTTCTCAACATGTGCTAATTCAATGTGTTGTTCTAGAAATGAAATGTTCGGGTACTGGGGAGAGTCCAGGAGTATGTTCAGGTGTTTAGGGAAAATCCATCCTTATGAAGTCCAGTTCAAAGTGAAGTTCTGATGAGGAAACTGAATAACTTGCAAATACATGCTAATTCCTTCACAGTGAGGCCCAAAACTGAGTCCCATCTTTCTATCTAACACTGAACTCGGGATTTTTGCCAAACTGAAAAAAATTGGCATTTTAATGCAAGAAATAGCTTCCTTTCTCCTTTCTCTTTTTATTTTATTTGTCTCTGGCCCCAGTTTAGACCCACTGATCTCTACATTCTGCTTTTAAGTATGAAAGTCATTCAGACTCTAGAATCCAAATGAAAATTTAGATAACTACCCCAGAACAATAGACATTCTAGCCTTTGTGTTTCCTATACCTTTACTTTTAGTATGAACTCTCTGTGGAAAATCCTAGCTTCTTTTTCTATTGTGGGTTAGGTCACTTCCTTTTCATGAAGCTACCTGGTGACAGGTGTCTTTCCCCCCAAAGAGGACTCTGGTCTGGCATACTGCATATCATGTCTTATTTGCCCAATCTTCTTCTTGCTCTGTTGAGACTGCCTCCTTAGCTACCAGTGAGTATTGCCCAGCAAAGAAAGGCTATTATGAGGGCTTTGTGTATGCATTGCCTTGAAGGTATACAAAACAAAACACAACAAATTTCTTTCAAATGTAATGAATTGCATTGTTAAACTTGACATCTGAGAGCTGAACTGGGTATTCTTTAAGGACAGCATGCATGCATAGCCTTCCTGCAGGGTGGTATCCTACTTCAAATTGCACCAATGGTCAGAGGGCTGCTTTCTGGTTCTTAGGGGACTATGGTGGCTGAAGACCTTTGGGCGGAGTGCTAGAAGAGGGGAGGCTAGAGGTGCAATACTTATTACTAGGCTTCTTGGGCAATTTTTAACATCTTTGTGTGTATATGTGTGTTTGTGTGTATGAGGATGGTGCACACATGTGGTACACGTAGAGGTCTGTGGACAACACCAGGTGTCAGTCGTGGCCTTCCACTTTGTTTAAGACAGGGCCTCTTGTTCACCAGTGTGAAGGACAGGCTGGCAGGCTTACTTAGCTTAGGGTTTCTCCTGACTCCACTTCCCATCTCGCTATAGCTGCAGGAGGGCTGGGATTCCAGGGGATGCTCACTACTGTGTCCTGCTTTAGGTGGTTTCTGGGAATCCACACTCAAGTCTTCGCACTTGCACAGCAAAGGCTATCCCCACTGAGTTATCTTTCCAGCACTGGCAAGCATGACTGAAGAAGACAGGGTGCCATGGCCTTTGGTTCCTATAGGGCCTTACAAAGCACACGTGGCTGTAAAGAATTAGCAATGGTGAGAACTGCTGCCTGTGATGAGGTGGGAGGTGGAGGGAAATATCACACCCGAACTTGACATGGGGGGTTGGAATTGTGTCTGTTTCTGGTGAATCAGAAGATATCTACTTACATTGTAAATGTTCACTTTAGTTGCCTGAAATAACATTTGCTTTTGTGGTTAAGTGGAACTGAGAGTAGGGACAAATTACAGTTTGTGTTCCCTTGAAATGTTATTAACTAAGCTGTCTTGCATTGTTTCCAAACTTGTCTTTCAGTCAAGCTCATCATAGTTACAAAATTGAAAATCCTATTAAGCTTAGGCTTCCAAATTTTGGTACCTCCAGAAATTAACAAATCTAAAAATCAAGTCTCCATCTTTACTGGTCAGAATCGTTAAATTTACCCTGGGTATAGTGTTCTCAGAAACTATAGAGCAGCTTTCATTTAGAATTCTACCAAATATTTTCCCTGACCTCATTTTCTCTTTCCCTCATTGCTTAGCCCTCTGCAGAGGATCAGGAGGAATAAGTGTTTTGCAAAGTGATTGCTGAAGCATTGGCCTATCTGGAAAAAAGAATTGCTTCCTTATTCCCCAGAATGGCCTACAGTCCCTGGGGAAGTGCTCTGACTTAGGGCTCTGTTCATTGGCTGACTGCTGAGGAGGGAGATGGTCCCAAGCAAGTTGATTTGTATGGTGGGGCTAAACACAGCATGGCAGACTGGTTTTCATAACGAGTCCCGTCTTTGATGCCATTGTGATAGCATTATTCTTTGTACTGTCAAACTGGCACCTTTGGATATTTCTATGACCTTGAAAATTAGAATAATTAAGTTTCCTCTGGAACAGTGGGGATTGATATGCGTAATTAACAGCAGCTAGCCTTCCCTGGAGACCAAGTTTATGAAAGACATTAAAAGAGGAAAGAAGCAAACCTTTTTGAAAGAAGGGAAATGAACCTTAATTATGTGAGCATGATAGTATTTAGATGTTCCTTATCATGTGCACATAGATATTTCCATGAAACCTGATAATCCCTTGTCCTTTTATGTGTCTTCATAGTACCTATCACATGAAGCAGAGGAAAGCAAAGAATTGGCATCTGAATTAAAGAACAAGGACAACAATTGAAAAGCTCCTTTACAAGGGGAAAAATTGAGCTGCAGGCTATAGTTTTTATTACCTAAAACAGTTTTTAGACCAGAACAATTGGATATATACATTTCATGCTCCCTAAACCGTCACAGTGCCAGTGTGAGTTTGTCACACAGTATATAGCTAAGCTATGAGCAACGAATATTATTCAGTTTTCAGTGTTGTAAAGTCTTCATCAAATAACTATGGTTTTTAATAGCACTATTTTCACTAAAATTACTCTTATGTGTTCATATGTGGGTAGATAGCTATGAAGGAGAGACAGAGACATTACATGAAGATGCAATTCTTGCCATCTGGTCTGTTGATTTCTCTGACAGCATAGTTGCTTGTCTTCATCAGAGAGAGTTAAAAAGTATTGCTTGCATATGCACTAGCAACTAATGAACATCACCATTCCATATTCTAAGTACTTCCTGCTAGTGAGTTCAAATGACAGTACAGTCATCCCTATATTTACTCTGTTTTTTGTTTGAAGTGGTTGGAACCAATGGCAAAACTTACAGAAATGGCAAGCTTTTCCTAAAGACTATTATCCTTGTAAAAACATGGATCTTACAATGATTTTATACCCCTTTTGTGGAAAAAAAAATTGGGAATCCAGCTATGGGGACAAAAGCAGTGAAACTTGGTAAAAGTCATTTGGTATTATCAATGTCTGGGCTTCTGAGGGACATGTCAGTAACTCTGGAGTGGCAGATGGGAGAGAAGAGAACAGAGAACAGATTTTCTGAAAGGCATAAGAATATTGTGAAATTATTTTTGAGGTGTGTATTATACACAGGATAGTGCTATCCTGATCTATGCATAATTATCCTGTGGTGCTGAGTGGTATAAATGAATACCCATTCTTTGCAATAATAACTGGAAACACTGGGGGCAGGCAGAGTAAGGGTTTCCCAAGCATTTAACCTAGTGATCCTAATTTGCTATCCTTGTCTTTGTTGCTTACCTTAATTCATCAACACTCTTACCTTGGCCCACAGTCTCCTCTTCTCTCCAAAAGGTAATCACAACTGAGAGAATATGAACATTTAGAAATAATCTCAGTCATATCTCCAGGGTCTGACTTCACAGCAATACAAATTTGGCACAAAGGTTGTACTTCTTATTCTTTACCAATAAAAGTAAAGAACATACTTAAATATTCATCACAGATTACTGACAAATTTACTCACCTTAAGGCAGGCCAGATTTCTTTTTTAATTTTTTTCCTCTCTTTTCACTGAGTCATGTCATTGGTTTATTCTGGACTCCAATATCTCTGGTCTAAAATAGAAGTTTTATTTCTTACACCTTTCCAGGTTTCAACTTAAGGTGCAGTCATTCCTAAATCTTCCCGAGGAATGAAAACATATGGAAAGGGGAGAAAAGAGGAGGAGGAAAAGCAAATATTTACATATTTAAGTTAACTCACTGCTTCATTGAGAATGATAAAAATAACATAAAATAGGTCCAAGAAGTCCCAAACTAAAGACATATGTTTTGTTTAAATTTAAGCTATAGCTAACTGTATTTATCATGATAAAAATATATGAAGGTAGCTGTTGTAGTCAGCTTCATGTTGCTTGGATAAACATCCAAACTGACACAATTTATAGGCAGAAGTGTTTCTTTCAGTTTACAGAACAAAGGGGAGGTTCCATCAGTGATGGAAGAATCTGGCTCTCATTCACAAATCTAAGCCTGGAGACACCATCAAACAGCTAGAATACAAGCAAGCACACACATGGGCAGTAAAACAGTAGGGACCCCTAGCAAGTAGTAAGGAGCCAGGCAGAACTCAGACTTCCATTCACCCCCGGTAACACCTTAGGGCTGCACTCCAGGATCTGTTCCCAGTGAAACCTTCTCCATCCAGGCAGCTAGAGACAAGGTTTAATAAAAATCATGTGAGTCTGTTGGGGGACATACATTCAACCTACCTCTTTAGCTGACATTTATTGAGTGATTCTATTGTTTAGTACCATTAGTTTATTGTCTACATATCATTTTATTTTTTTATTTTTTTTATTTTTTTTCTTTATTAGTTAGTTTTGTATTCAGCAAATACAGTCAGTTTGGTACCATTATTAGGCTCATCTGTGACCTACCCCCTCCCCTTGGCCCCTCCTTGTTAAGGTATATGGGTCATGCATTGTGGAGTTAGCCCACAGTTATGTGTAAGATAAATGTCTCTGCATATCATGACCCAACATGTGGCTCTGACATTCTTTCAGCCCCCTCTTCCGCAAAATTTCCCTGAGCCATGTTGAGTTCGTTTTTGGTCTGCTTCAGTGATGAGGTGTTGGGGGCCTCTGCGGCTCTGGCTCTCTGATTTGGTAGGAGTTGATTTTTGTCTGTGTTGATCTCCTTCCCCCTTGTGCTGGTATCCGGTTCATCAGGAAAACAGCACCCTTGCTTGTTCATTTTAAATTAACTGTTATCATGTAAGTAAACAAAATGTTGAGCTAGGTATTAGTGTATATATCTAGAGTCTCAGCAACTCAGGAAGCTCAGACAGAAGCATGACTTAAATCCCAAGATTTAGAAACTAGCCTTGGCAAGACACTAAGAAAGAAAAAAGGAAAATAGGAAAGACAGAGAGAAAGAAAGAAAGAAAGAAAGAAAGAAAGAAAGAAAGAAAGAAGAAAGAGGAAAATGGAAGGAAGGAAGGAAGGAAGGAAGGAAGGAAGGAAGGAAGGAAGGAAGGAAAGAAATAAAAAGGGAAAAACAGAAAAATGGAAAAATAAGACAGGGGAAAGAAATAAAAGGGATGCAATTAGGAAAGGAAGAAGTTAAGTTAGCTCTATTTGCTGATGACATGATGGTATATGTAAGAGACCTGAGAGACTCCATCCCAAAACTCTTGAAGGTGATTAACTCCTATAGCAAAGTAGCAGGATACAAAATCAATGCACAAAAATCAGTAGCCTTTCTATATGCAAATGACAATGATACAGAGAAAGAAATAAGGGACATGGTCCTATTTTCAATAACAACAACAACAACAAAAATACCTTGGAATGACGTTAACCAAGGAAGTGAAATATCTATACATAAAAACACTCAAAAAAGAAATTGAGGAGGACTTGAGAAAATGGAAAGACCTCCCATGCTCCTGGATAGGCAGAATTAACATTGTGAAGATGGCAATCCTACCAAAGGCAATATACAGATTTAATGCAATTCCAATTAAAATCCCCAACATTGTTCTTCACAGAGAGAAAAAAGTGATCTCAAAGAATATATGAAAAGGCAGAAGGCCTCGGATATCCAAGCATATCCTCAGGAAAAGAAATACCTCTGGAGGTATCATCACACCTGATCAAAAGCTATATTACAAAGCCATAGTAATAAAAACAGCATGGTACTGGCATAAAAACAGGAGTATAGACCAATGGAATAGACAGGAGGACCCGGACTTTGGGTCAAGCAACTACAGCTACTTGATATTTGACAAAGGCCCTAAATATATAGGATGGAAAAAATACAGCATCTTCAACAAATGGTGCTGTACAAACTTCATAACCATATGCAGGAAATTGAAACTTGATCCTCACATCACGCCACGCACAGCACTCAAATCCAAATGGATCAAAGACCGCAACATAAGATGGGAAACTCGGCTACTTCTGGAAGAAAATATAGGAGGAACTTTCCATGGTATAGGAATTGAAAAAGACTTCCTGAACAAAACCCCAGTAGCACACATCTTAAACAGTCACTCAACCAATGGAATCACATGAATTGGAAGAGTGTCTTCACAGACAAGCATACAAAAAGCAAAGCCAATAGATTACCCACAGAATGGGAGAAAAAATTTGCTGAATATCCAACTGACAGAGGCTTAATCTCTAGAATGTACAAAGGACTCAAAACCCTAAACAATAAAAAGTCAAACAACCCTCTCACAAACTGGGGCAAAGAGCTGGACAGGCAGTTCACAGAGGAAGAAATACAAATGACAAACACACACTTAAGAAAATGTTCATCATCCCTAATAATCAGGGAAATGCAAATTAAAACAACTATGAGATTCCACCTTACCCCAGTAAGGATAGCAAGCATCAAAAAATCAAATGAAAATAAATGCTGGTGAGGATGTGGAGAAACAGGAACCCTCATCCACTGATGGTGGGAATGTAGGATGGTACAACCACTTTGGAAACCAATATGGAGACTCCTAAAAAACTGACTATAGAGTTACCAACAGACCCAGTTATTCCCTTACTGGGCATGTACCCTAAAACCCTTAAACCTCAGTCCAGAGAGATTTGCTCAACCATGTTTATAGCAGATGAATTCATAATAGCTAAGAGCTAGAATCAACCCAGATGTCCATCACTAGAAAAATGGATAACTAAGATGTGGTATATCTACACAGTGGAATTCTATACAGTAGTAAGAAAAAAATAACAATGAAATTTGGAGAAAAATGGTTTAACTTGGAAGAGATTATTTTCAGTGAACTTACCCAATCACAGAAAGATAATTGCCACATAATCTCACTCATCTAAAGCACTTAACCTGAATCTACCCAAGCTGCCGAAATACCCTCAAAACAACATGTTTTAAAAAGCATACAAGCATACTTTGAGACATCTTGGTTTCAGTCAGTGATATCCAATAAATATCCAATATTCCAGCCACATATATCCACATAAAGATGATAAAAGGGCAAAAGTAGCTTAATAATCTCTTTTTGTTATATCCAAACTAGTGTCTTAATTCTATTTAATCAATATAAATATTGTTAGTAATTTTGCATTTTTTCACTTTGCATATCTAACACACCCTGACATGGACCCACTACTTTTTAAGAACTTGGCAGCCAGATGGCATAGGTCCATGACAAGTGGAAGCCCCTCCTGTCTTCTGTGTGGGAGTGTGTCACAATCAGTCTGGTTTGATCTTAACCACCTCACCTGGAATTAGGCCAGCCTATGAAAATCAGTTGGTAAAAGACATACATGCATGTGGCATTTCTATTTCATGACTGTTTCTGCTTCATTCAGCACCTTGGTTAAGTTGCCCATTGGGAAGGGAACACAAATAGGGGAAGCCTTTATGACTTAATGAAAGCCAGAGAGAAAGAATCAGGAAACTTCAGTTAACCTTACCAAGATAAATTTTACTTGTTTAGGAGTACCTTTCAACTTACTTTCGGCATATGGGACACTTGATAAGTACCTGGATAGGGACTCTTTGGAGTGAATATTGAGAGCCAGAGAAATTTAAAACACAATGTAATGCAAGTGTGTGTGTGTGTGTGTGTGTGTGTGTGTGTGCGCGCGCGCGTGCGCGCGCGTGCTAGCATAGAAAGAATAGCAGTTATACTTACTTACTTAGTGTATTTAGATATTGACCCTTGTTCAATAGGCATCATTTTTTAATACTTATAATGTTGAAATGGCTCATAATACAGGTAATAAGTTAAGACTTGGATAGATTTTCAAAGTCCTCAGCTCTGCCTACTGCCAAACAGGGGACCAAGAACTTACAGTCCTTCAAGAGCAGCTGGCACTGGGTACAGTCAGGGCAGTATGAGTGTATTGCACAAAATATATCCTTTGTGATGAAGTATCCCTGAATATCTTTCCAAATTTATTTTTTTCTTTTCTGGGGAGGGTATGATATGTTCTATGGACTTGTCTGTGGCTCAAGTGTACAATTGTGGTGGTCAGAGCTTCAGGTTAGTTTTCAGCTCTTATTTCAACCAGAGTCTCTTAACTGATACATAACTAGTTACTTTTCACAAATCCAGGCAATTCCTACTTTACTAATTTACTAATTTACTAGGCTGGGTTTACAGGGACACATGACCACTCCCAGGTGTTTAACCTGGGCTCTGAGACATGTGCTCTGGAAGTTTCAGGCCTCTCAGACTCTGATGGTTGCTCAGTTAAACACATTTAACCACTAAGTCATCTCTCCAGCCCACAGTGAATATCTTTGATACTAGAATAGTGCTCAAATACTTTCTTCATTCTGTGAATGTAAAAGTAACAGTTGAACTCTAAAAGCCGTGAGACAGTGAAAGCCTGGTCCTGGAGAGTCAAAAATTACTCTCTGGGTTTAGCTTCAGTTCATCCATTTCTTGCAATCTGAGCAGAATGACTCTGCTCTCAGAAACTGTGGCTCTGACAAGCTCCTGCTGCAGTCACTTCATTAATCTTCCTCTATCAGACACCTGTTCACTCCTGTGCAGTGTGGCTGATACCATACAGTAATTATGTTGTTAATTCACGGACTGATGTTTTCCAGGCTGAAGCATGGCTTCCTGTAGGCAGTGATCTGGGAAATCAAATCAAGAAGGCAAGGAAAACATTGACAATCCTGAGCTTCTACTAGCTTTGTTGAATGGCATGACTTTGGTTACAAAGCATGCCATTTGTTGAACATGGCATTTTTTCATGGTGCTGAAACTCAGCAGAGATCCTATTTGTGGAATGGTGATATAAAACAAGAATTCTTGAGTTGAGGCTCAGCAGGACTTGAATTCTAGCTCTTGTTCCTTACTTCAGGGTCTCAAGATTACTTACTCTTCCATTCTACTTATCTGCATTAAAAGAAGTAATGACAGGCAATATCATATACAAAATCACAGCCCCAAAACACTTGATCAATGTCAACTTCTATTACTATTTATCCAATTGTATTGATAACCTATTTTTACTTAGTGGTATGGAAATTATACTTGGAGAAAAATGGTACTTTAGCTTTTACTCTAAAAGTAACTGTAGAGATAAGACAGAGGTTGTTACAAATTGTGAAAGAGGCAACCTGGGGGGTTGGCTGTGGTTTCATTCTTGAGCCTTGAGATTCTGCAAATGAAACTCTAACCATTTAGTTCTACACAGTAGTATTATTTTTGAAGGAATTGGTGAAGAAAGTTGGCTCTAATCCTGCCTAGCTCAGTGGTCTTGGGTAAGGTAGTCAATTGCTTGATTTCTTCTAACAGTACAGTGAAAATGTCACCTCAGTGGCTCTCTGTGAGCTTTACATATGTGCCTGAAACAACAAAATCATGGTGACCCATTATCAATGCTCAGAAACAAGTGGCTGACTTTTGTTATAATAATGTTACTATCCATCAAGGTTATAGTTTTGTTGAGGATGCTGATAGAGCCCATGAAATCATAAATAGCCTATGATTCATTTCCATATGGTATGTTTGTGTGTGTTTGCGTGCACGAAGTCAATAACTTCCCTCCTTTCCACCTGTAATAACTCCATCATTCTTCTTAGAAAATAAAGCAAAAACAGTAACACCAGAATTTGTTTTTTTCTAACTATAAAAGCAATGAATGGATATTGCAACAGGATTATAAAATAAAGTAAGGAGCTGGGGAGATGGCTCAGCATTTAAAGGTGATTGCTTTCAAAGCCATTCAGTCTGGGGTTTGATTCCCCAGTACACATGTCAAGCATATGCACAAAGGGGGCATGTTCCTCTGAAGTTTGTTTGAAGCAGCAAGAAGTACTTCCATGTGCATTCTCTCCCTCATCCTCTCTTTATGTTCACAAGTGAATACAATACTTTAATATAGAATAAACAATAAAGTGATGAGTGATGTAGCATCCCTGCAACCACGCCACTCCAAAATCACACTTGTTAATATCTTGATATGTTAGTGTTTTGTGTATTGGTCTTTGTGTTTTTATGCCACTTGATAAAAATGGAGCATTACTCCCCATACTGTTTATAATCTACTGGGTATTTTTTGGAGAAAGGGTGTCCTATGTAGCCTTTGTTGGTCTAGGACTAACGTTATAGATCAGTCTGGCTTCAAATTTGCATAATTTCTCCTGTCTCTGACTCCACAGTACTGGTATTATAGGTATGTACCACCACCATGCTCATCTCTGAATCCTATTTTTTACTTTAGTGTTACCTACGCATGTTTTATCTTTTGAAATATTTCTCAATGATACTTTTAACTACTGCATTATTCTAATATACCACAATCATTCAAGTAGTCTCTATTGGTGGACATGAATAGCAGATCCTTTCCTATGTGTGCCACAGTAAGCAGCACTGAAATGAAATCCTTTAAACCGAGCGGCATGCATCATATTCCAGTGTTGTGCTACAGCTGAACTTCTTGGTAAAGAGGATGTCCATGGTCTGAAGCTTGGAGACAGGGAAAGATGGGACTGTCCAATTTATGGGTGGCAGAGGGCAGCACCAAAGCACAAGGTCCAAGACTAAGGGCAGGTAGATGACAGATGTGGTATGTGAGGAAGCAGGTGAGACAAGATGAGCCCAAACTCCTGTGGATGGAGACTAGAATGACTTGTCATTGGTAGAAAAGGTCTTCTGGAATTCTAGTTCTTGAAACTTCTCTTTGCCTTTGGCTTTATCACCTCTTCCCTGGAGAGCAGAGAGAGAAGGGCCTAGAGATTTGCCAGCTGGGGTAGCTAGAGAGCCTCTACAAGGTGTTTCTTACTTTGACTAGGTAGAGCGGAAAGGTATTCCTGGTTCTGAAGGGGTCTGCATGTGGAGATGGACATGGTTTGGACCTGCAAGCTCTGAGAAACATGCATCTATAGGTCTCAGAGGTGACCATTCTGAGAAGCTTCTGTTAACTGTCTATGTTACTTTTCAAGGAGAATCCAGGCCTGCCTTAATTACTTAGAGAAGTGAGGAAGGCAGGCACCAGTCAACATCAGTGGATAGCCATTTCTTGCACAACAACAACAAAAAGAATTTATCCTAATCACCATAATCTCCCAGATTTCATCCTGGGTGTTATCCTGACTATCTTGGCTCACTAAGCCAAAAGGAAGTCCACAGCTCAGCTGTCTCTCACCTGCCTAGTGGCTAAGAAGAGAGATTTACTAATGGTCCTCATCAACTGCCTTATAGATAGCTTGCCTCCATTTTCTCCTTTATGCAATGCCAAACCGTGCTGTGGTAAGACTATGGTACTCCTGCTCTGTTCTTTTAAGTATTTTAACTAATGGAATCTTATTGTATTTTTGCCCTGGGGACATGAAGCAGTGGGCAAACACATCCAGGGCTGACTATTAAATAATGGATGCCACTATGTCTATTAATCTATATTTGGAAGCAACGCTTCCCTGCTGGTTCCAGGCTCTGACATTTCCTTGCTCTCTATGCCCCTGGATGTTGGTTTATATAGCCCTATTTTCTGCAGAAATATTTTCTTTAAATTTTCCAAACCTAAAACATATATTTTCTCTGTTACTAACTCAGTGGGGGGGGGGGAGAGGACTGCTGATATTAGAATGAGGTCAAGCTGCTTTTCTGAAATTTACAATGAAACCTTGGGGAATCGGGTGCTCTCATCCTCACCCCCTAATTCTGCTGTTGTCACTTCCCGACACTAGTCTCCAAGACAGTTTGGAACATTGTTACTGTAGTTTGCAGAGAACTAGTAACTATTCATTGGTATTTCCAAAGAGAAAGTCCACCAAGACCAGGGGTTTATAGAATGTGATAGATACACTAAGAGATAGTACAGCTTGCTTTATTTGGGTCTAAGGCTGCTATGAAGGACCAGGCCTATGAATACCAGAGTTATTTTAGTTCAGTGTTTGGTCTATCACCTTCATTCTGCAAGATTAGTTGACCATGCAATCAAGGAGCATTAATGGACATTTGATAACCTTTTTACATATTTAAGTTGACGTAAAATTTGCTAGTATTTATTATGTTGTGTCAAAACTATCAATTACTTATTTTCCCATATTTAAAACAGTCATTTCTTGACAAGTATAATGCAGACACTGCTATATTTCAGTCCTTTGACTCATGGAGGTATGCATCACAATGTGATGGCTGGACAGTGTGAGAGCCCAGCCTATGGAGGGTGAGTGCCTGAATGGTATAGTGCTAGATGATCTAGGCTTCCAACAGAGCCACTTTTGTTGCACCCAGAAAGAGTGTGGAGTGGTATCAGAGTGAAAGCATTCTATCCTTGGCTCTACTTTTTGCCAGCTTTTCAGGTTAGGTAAATCTCAATGTATCCTCTTATTTATGGCCAGGATAGTACTTGTATGGGCCATCATCTGTTCCCATTCATTGCGCCCTTTAGTATTTTTGAGCTCTCAGGACTTCACAGCCTACATGTGGGGGAGAATTCAGAAGCATTTGAAGATAGGGAGATTATTAAGTATTACTCAGTTTATTGTGGCCAAACTTTTTCATTATTTTCATAAATAGTATTGCATTTTGGTCATATGTACCTCACATTTTCTTCCCTTATTCACCTTGAACTCACAGTTCTCCTTATTCTCATTAGTTGTAGTGGCATAACTGCTACAGAAGAGGTAACCAACCACTATGTGACTGGATTTGAGGTTTCCTCCAGGAGGGAATTCATGCCTAGCACTAAAAAACAGGTCAAAATCCCATGGTTAGAGAGACTTAAGGAAGAACCTAAAACTGTTAGCAACCTAAGTATATGTTGTCAACTTGCCTCCTAAATATTTATCTACAAACCCACAGATTAGTTTTGTTCTCAGTCCCAGTCAGTAAGTTCCCTTCCCCAATCCCAGCAGTGAAAGATAGTTAATGCAGAGAAAATCATAATGACTCAAGTTCTTGATTTCTTTTTATTTTGGAAAAGATGACATCTTATTTGCTCCTTGTCTCATTTTTCATACAAAAGAGAGAGAGAGAATTGGCACACCAGGCCACCAGCCACTGCGAGCAAACTACAGATGTGTTTGCCACCTTGGGTGCAAATGCAACCTTGTGCAATTGCATCATCTTGTGCATCTGGCTGACGTGGGATCTGGAGAGTTGAACATGGGTCCTTAGGCTTCATAGGCAAGTGCCTTAACAGCTAAGCCATCTCTCCCACCCCTTGATCCTTGTATCTTTGAGTATAGTACAAATATCTTGAGGAAATAGCCAACTTTAAACTGCTATCATGTTCAATCTGGTTAAACATCAAACCCACAATTCCCTGGGTTTACAAGAACTAGAATCTATGTGTTACAGGACACAATGTTTTTCCACTGTCTTCTCAAATGTAAGTTGATTCAGTTTGCATTCCTTGTCTACATGCCTGATGTTCCTTCATGGTGTAACATTTGGCAAGAGGATCTATAATTAGTGTAAGCCAAGGAAGAAATGTTTTCTTTTGTTCAGCGTTTATTGCTGCTCGGGACCTATTCATTCTGCAACTTTAACAAGCATGTGTTCTGTGCTTCTTTTTCCCTCCAGTAATACCTGCCTTGGATATCTGGGCATGCTTAACGTTACACAATGCCCTGTAAAGTGAATCCTGGGAAATGGATTTCATATCACTTTCAGGGGTGAGAGAAATGGAAGCATAAGCATGGAAGCCATGTAATAAAGAGAAGGCAGAAAATTAATGTCTTGTCTGGTCCTCAGCATCTTGCTCATGGGAATGGGTGGTGTTCCTCAAAGGGCTATGCCACCTGGGAAATCAGGTCTCCACTGAAGCATGGAGGCCATGGTTCCTGCCTTGCCACCTTCTACACAGTTCCAGGGCTAGCCCACAGGCCACATGAGTTGACTAATTATGAAGGAAATGAATGGGCTGGGAATGTCGCCTCCCTATTTAGGACAGAATTTGTTGGTTTGGATTTCACTCTCTTAACAGTGGTTTTGATAGCAGGTAGGAAAGCAGTTACACAAGATTGAAAACTTACTGTAAACAGTATTAGAAAGTGTATTTTTACATGATCATTAACCCACAGCTAGCCAGAAGTACAAATCACCATTGTCTCTAAGATAAACAGAAGAAATGGAGCTTCATACCACATGAGAGTGGCCTGTGCACCCTGCAGGGACATTCCTCCACACCATAACACACATGCCCAGTGCTTCCACTCTCAGTCAATGTATGCAATGGGCATTGTTCAACTGAAGCATAACTATGCTGTCGACGTGTCAAGGAAAGCTATTTTGATTTAGGATGTTTCTCTGTAAGAGATAGTTCTCTAATTCTGAGTGAACCCTCATTATTGCCCTACAGATATGAGGCAAAATCATCTAAAACACAAAGAGGAGATTGCTTTTGTTCTGAGCTGTGTGAACCACAGAAATGCTGAAGAATATGAGATTACCTTTATTGGAACCTGTGGCTATTAGAGCCTAAAGGAAAAATCAGTAACATTAATCCTGCCTTAACATAAAATCTTATCACATTGCTTATTATGGACTATATTTTTTCTTTTTAAATGTTACATTAAAATACTACTAAGCTAGATGATACAGATTTTCTATTTGTATTTTTTTGGCACCCATTCAAATTTCCTACCCCAGGCAGGTTCTGCACTTGTCATATTGTAGTTAAGCCTTGTTGGAAGGTCCTTTGCATTATTTTGCCAGCTGAAAGGAGAGAGGTTAGAGTTCTCTCTACATTGCTATCCAGTTATTTTCTCTTACTCCCCACTGTGTCCCGTGATGTAATAGCAACTGAATCAGACATAGTCCCCACATTCATGAAGTTAATGGTCTGGAAATAATGATAGACAAAATCAGATTAAACACATTTAAAACTAAAGTAAACACATTTGTAAAAATTAGAGGAAAGTCACTTAAAACCTTTTTCATTTTTTACAAAATTTAGTACTAGGAAACAATGAATACAATAATGTTGCAGTACTAGGAAACATTGAATACAATAATTTTGCAAAGATTGAGGGTGAGTGAAGAATCTCCGAATGAGAACAGATACTACACAATGTAAAAGTTACATTGGTACATGCTGCCAACGGGCCATCTGCAAGACTGAGAGGTTACACAGCTCTGAGCAGAGGCACTGTGAGGATGAAGAGCCACAGAGGAAGAGACTGAGGCAGGGGATGTTTGGAAGGGCAGGCATAAGAAGAAGAGCGTGGGCACACGGAGCTTGAAGGTAAAGTTCAGAAGTCTAAACAAGACTGATGGCCCTTAGGAGGTATCTTTGTGAAACTTTATCAGCTTCACCTCTACCTGCTGTGCCCACAGCTGCCTCTGCTACTGATTTCTAAAGGAGCCTTGGGAGTCAGGAAATGGCTGTGCTCTATCCAGAGTCAGGATCAGAATCCCTTACTCTGAATGCACACACATTTTTATATGACTTCTTCAGTTCCTTTCCCCTTGGCCTATGAAGACAATGCCAGCTGTACTGTATGGAAATTTTATCTGGAGTAGTAGAAAGGATTCATCTGCTCTCTGGTTTAAGAATTAACAGAGGAAGTGGAAACAGTGTGAATACACAGCAAGAAAGCTGGAGTATACTCAAAGCACTATCCTTTCTTCCTATTCTTTGACTTGTGCAGTGTTGTCCCCAACCCACTTATTCATTCACATTTCAGGAATTTCAATATCAAAACTATAAATCAGAGATGGAGAGATGGCTTAGCAGTTAAGATGCTTGTCTGCAAAGCCTAAGGACCCAGGTTCAATTCCCCAGTACCCATCTAAGCCAGATGCATATGGTAGAACATGAACCTGGAGTTTGGTTGCAGTGGCTAGAGGCCCTGCATACCCATTCTCTCTCTCTCTTTCTAATAAATAAATAAAATGAAAAATAAAAATGACTATAAATCAGATTTAATTTACTAAAATCCTTGTACAGTTACTGGTTCCCCCCATGGTTCATTTTCATGAAGAATTATGTTTCAGGGACTAGAATTCCAACAAGATGTAAATAGTTAAAAAAAAAAAAAAGAAGAGTGTCTTATCCCTGATCAATAGAACATTGAGCATTTTACATACTCTTCTGTTTGAGGAAGAATTACTACTTTCCTACAGACAACTTGGTTTTGGATAGGTTTATTCTTCCTTTCTACAAACACATATTGGTGTTTTATATGGGCCAAGAACACTCAGAGGCACCCAGCCCCATGCAGCCCAGCTTGGAGTGGCCCCTTCCTTGCTGGAGTGGTTTGATATGCTTTGTGAATATGGCTACTGAGCAGTTTTCTCTGCCTGAGTATTTTGGGAGGTTTCCTAGAAGAGCAAATATTTACATTCACACTTCAAAGATGCCTAATGATGTGTGATATTGACCAAATTTATATGCTCTTTGTTAATGCAGTCTCCAGAATGTTCTCAATTTATGTCACTTTTTTTCTGGACAAATGAGTGACAGATACTTTTTAACAAATTATTCTATCATTGGTGTGTTTATTGGGAGATAAAATCACATAGTGCTTAAGATTCAGCTCAACCAGCTGTGTGTACAACATTGGGAAAGTCTGAAACCCTTCGACATTCTGGTTCATTGTAGAATGGGCTGCACCACAGTAGAACACTCCCCATGATATTAATGCGGAAGCTCATGAAAGCACTGTTTATTGTAGTCAAGGTAAATTTGAAAAAAGTGTTCCATCTCTGGTAGCTTTTTTTTTTTTTTTGTCAACATCAGAATTACTGTGAGGAGTTTGTTAAAATTTCGAGCTTTTGGGTCCCTTATAGACCATCTCCGTCTGCTCTTGTCGGTAATTTCAGAATCTGTGCGTCTAACAAGCAACTCAAATTTTCTTGCCGAGGTAATCTGGCACTTACAATTGTACTGGGGCTTGACAGCTGCAAGACTGCAAAGAGGAAGCCTGTACATGAAATTAGGATCCACGAAGAGGAACACTTCTCAGTTCTTCCTGAGTCAGTGATCCTGGGGGCTTCCCTGAATTTCTGGCCCTCTGTTTCCTTATTTTGATAAAGAGATGAATGTAATGAATCAATGGATGTCTTGTACTGAGCCAATATCATATGGTCAGTAAAGCTTGGCTTCTGGTCCCACAAGCGTCTGTGAGCTACTGCTTTAGGTCCTGGGATATGGAGATAACAGCCATCTTCAATTTTATAGTCAGGAGAATGGAAGATGACTAGTGCTTTAGTCTACAATCCCACCCATGGCTGGAAGAGACCTTGAAATTTCAACTAGTTCTCTCTGTCTAATAAGATTGTCCTGCACATTCCCCACAAATGGTGGTTTCTAAATAGCAACTGTGTCACATGCAATAACAGGGAAAAACAGGCTTCTGTGTGCTTTCTGATTATGAACTGCTGCCTACTTGTCTGTTGGAAGAAATTCCATCATGAAGTATCTGAAAGGGATTTCCTCCTCACCATGCGTTTCCATAGTGAAGTGTAAGAAGGTGATACCCTACTCACGCTGAGTCTCCATAGTAAAGTATCTGACAGCAATGCAATACTCACCTGAATCTGACCATCCAACTGATTCTCAGGTAGGAGAATTTGGGGCTTTCCAGTGCCAATTATACTGCCATGTGCAGCAATAGCTACTGTGATGTGAATCCTCAGAAGAAGTATACGTAGGTGCCCTTTGAAGACTTGCATGAGAAAAATTTCTTGTATTAAATAATCCTATTATATTTGATATATTGACTGGTAATGTCAAAATGAATGGATTTAGTATTGGTGAAAATGATGAAAGGAGGAGTAGCAAAAATAAATGCTTTTGAGTAGGGCTTAGAATAGCCTGAGCCTTACTATAAGCTTTCAATTTCTGTTTAAAAGTCATTTCTTTGGAAAGTTGAAATATTCCTAGCACATAAAGTCTGTCTGGCTTCACTGTGTCTATAAGAAATAAAATTGCTCAGGGACCTGTTTTGGAGGACAATGCCAGTTAAACCCTGTGAGCTAATGAGAAGGCCAAAGCAGACATTTGATAAGCTTTGTCATCTTTTTGTCTGAAGATCATAGACCTTGCATTTTAATTTAGTGCACATAATGCTTTCTTAATGAGTTCCAGTGGATGGCCATTGAAACATGCTGGAGCAGCTGCCAGCATGATTATGGGAGGGGGAGAAGCATTTATTTGATTTACGTGATACACAGTTAGGGTAACTAATATTTGCAGCCAGGGTACAATAACGGCATGGGAAAAAAAAATCTTCAGTATTACTGTGGTTAGGAGAAAGGTGCTAAATCAATTTATTTTTTCTTGTACGTGTGAAAACTACTAATTGCAAGCTAATGGAATTGCAGTTTGAATGTTGAGTCTTTGCTAGACTCTGGTTTACTTTATGTCAGAAAGTTTATATTATGCTAGTGCCATCATCAGAATTATTTTTTAAGTGAAAATTGAATTGAGATTTCACAGTAATGACTTTGGCTACATTATAAAGCATTGCCTTCAAAAGCAAGTTGTGGTCTAAAAAAAAAAAAATGATTGGAGATGATTCCTAAGGGAAACCCACAAAGTCACTGCTGTAATTATCATCGTCACAAGCAGTAGTGTTGAAAATCACAGATAAGTCCTCTCATGTAATTTTCCTAACAGCCCTGTGTAGTAGGTATTATTGCTCCACCTTCCAGGTGGAGAAACTTTAGTGGCTTAATTAACATACCAAAACAGAATATGATTGAATTAGATGATTAAACTGAGACTTGAAGTCTGACTTTGACTCTCAACTTCATTGTTTATTTATCAGAATTCCTTCAATCATTATCTCAAGAATGTTAGAGAAGTATGTATTAAGCTGTAGAGTACTATCTATGTCAATGTACATGATGATAATTCTGAACGGTCAAACCAGAGGTGAAAAACAGGCAATCAAACACTTAAAACAAAGGTGCTATGTACTTAAAGAAAAAGAAACATGGTGTCTAGGGGTTATTATCAGAGTTTCATTTCGTGCCTCTGAAGCATTCTTGCCTCTGTGATTCAAATTTATCATTTCTGCACATAGTGTCCCCACAGCTACTGCTTCCCTGGCTTGACCATGTTCCCATGCATTTGTTTACTTTCCATGTTGCTTCTGTGAATGCCTCAAGCACACACATGCACATGAATGCACACACTTGCACAGACATGCATGCACACATATACACATTTTATAGTGAAATGAGTTATGAAGAAATCTTTGAAAATTTTAGAATCAAGAACAAAACAGGAACATTAGCCCTTAATCACACAAGAATCACTATGTTGAGTAACTCACTAGGTTTTTGTCATGTAAGAGTTTTGCACCCTGTCCTCCAAGCAGTAGCATACATTTTTATAATAGCATGAGTCAGAATATAATATGGTTGACCCAAACTAGTGTTTTATAAATCCAACAGAACCCTTTCTAACAGCATCTGTATTGCCCTGGCTGAAGACAGGTATGGTGTCACTCCCTTTTGAGGCTTGCTGCTATCCTCTAGAAATCATTTTTGTTTCTCTGATCATACCTTTATTTTTCCTGGATGTGAGGCCACAGCCAAACTGCCAAGGTGTCTTTTCATCCCACATGGGTTTAGAATTTTAGAGCCAAATAATTTCTGCACATGGATTCATTGCTGAGCAGGGTCACAACTTAATGAACCATCATACTGATCAAGGTCAACATGTATGTATGTTAGTGATGATTAAAAGGGAAACAGGCAGACATGTGGGATCTTGATTATTTCATTAAAAAACCCAAAATTGTTCAGGAACTCATAAATTAGCCCTGTTTAATGTTTATGAAGATAATTAGGGAAAGATTGCTTCAAAGTAGTAACTGATAAAAATGAGACCTTTTTAAAAACCTGATTTATAAAGCACTCATTTGCCTTCAAGAATTTTGGGGGCTGATTTGTATGTGATTTGCCATCTGTCTCTTTTTGGCAAAACAAAGGAGAAATTGTTGGATTCTATTTTAGGAACTAAATTAAAATATTAATTGTGCATTTTACATGAGCAAGAAGTAGGAGGGGCTAGCATTTGCCTTTGACCTGAGGTAACTCATCATTTCAAACAAGCTCCTTTAAGGGCTGAGCCATCTCCTTGGCCCCTTGACTCCTCTTTTCCATAATGTTCCAAATCCACTTTGTGATTTGTTTTGGAAGAGAAAATGCTTTATTTAAAAAGAGTTGATCTTGAAACATAATGGTGTTGCCAGTATACTTTTAATCAAAGCTTTCAGAATTTCATTTTGTTTATATATTATAGCACTTGCATATCTGGAAAATATTACCCAATGATGCTCCAATTTCAAGTATGGAAAGAATCACCATTTTCTTATGACTAATGCTTTCTACTTATTGAATTCCCTTGGAATGTCACTCATGGTATTTGTTTCCATTGTCTCTAAAGGTCCAATAGCCACGCAAACTTGATACCTGTTACTATCCCCATCTTCATGATGAAGAATTTGAAACTGAAGATGGGGAATAACTTGACCAATGATGAATTTAGATCTGCCTGACTGTGAAGAGACTCCTCTTGTTTATTGCAGACTTGATTTTGATGCATACAAGGTGTTGGTCGATTATAAGTACATCATCAGAAATGAGAAACAAGGACAAAATTCCAGTAATTCAAACCATCAGACTTGGAGGTCAAGGTGTTTATGAATCAGACCTCTCATTGTAAATGAAATTGATGAACTATCAGTTACACAAAATTTGCATGTTATTGCATAACCTACAGAATCTAATTCTACCTAGATTTTCCACTTAGCTCTGGCTTGATTCTCCTTAAACTGTCCTGAAATGTAAGCATGAACACAGAAAACATATGCCTACTCCATGACTGGGTTGAAAATTGTCTTTTCCCATTTCTTGTCTATTTGTCTTAATTGTCTCATCTGTCTTATTTAGATTGTAAGCCTTCTGGGAGTCACCAAGCTACACTGTATATGGAACCCACAGAACTTCTCAGGCTATTATTTTCCATTAGGTGAGAAAACATTGATCCAAGGGTGATCATTTTCTGTATGTTAGGCTGAAAGGTCTGGCCTTAGAAAAAGAAGTCTGCATACATGTACATGTGGGTTTTATTTTAGCTTTCAACATTACTTTCAATCTGATGCTTTTAATTGACTTTTCTCTTGATACTCCCATTATGAGCCTTCTTATTAAATTTATTATTAAAATTATCTCATTAAATTTATAGTTACAATTTTTTTTAATTTTTTTGTTTATTTATTTGAGAGCGACAGCGAGAAGGAGGCAGAGAGACAGAGAGAGAGAGAGAGAGAGAGAGAGAATGGGTGCACCAGAGCTTCCAGCCACTGCAAACGAACTCCAGACTCGTACGCCCCCTTGTGCATCTGGCTAACGTGGGTCCTGGGGAATTAAGCCCCTAACCGGGGTCCTTAGGCTTCACAGGCAAGCACTTAACCGCTAAGCCATCTCTCCAGCCCTATAGTTACAATTTTTAAGTATTTCATGATTTCTACAGAAAATTTAAAAACATGTAAATATAAAAGGGAAATATACTTGCAATCCCATAAATTAATAATAGTCACAACTATTATCAGATTTCTTTGAGAATTTTTACCATCGGCATTTTCCATTTGATATATTAGATATTAGACATAATATATTCATATATTAGACATTCTTCTATAACAGTTTTATATTACTATATATTAGCTGTACAAAATAATAGACTTCTCTGTGACATTTTCAAGCATCTACATGATTGTGGTGGTTTGAATAGAATAGATGGCCCCCAATATATTCAGTTGTTTATTTGTTTGTAGTTTGCATCTCTAGCCATCTGGCTGGAGGCAATGCCATTGTGTGGATCTTAAGGTGTGGTGGTGGGTTTGAGATTTCAATCTAAAGATATGCAAATTGTGCCTAGCTGGAGTTCCTGCAGTGAGTGTGCTGTGGCTTTTGACCTTTAGGCTTGTACTGCTCTGTCTCTGCTTGGGCCTGTGAAGGCAGGCCAGCTTTTTTCTGCCATTATGGAACTTCCCCTGGATCTGTAAGCTCCAATAAATCCCTTCCTCCATAACTGTGCCTGGTCTGGAATTTCATCTCAGTGAACCTGAAGCTGTCTGCTACAATGATGTATGTTAGACACACTCAATTTGCCCACATCTTGTCCCATTTTCCCTCCCCTGCTCTCCTTCTTTTCTCAAATATTTGTCACTTGTCTTTCAAGTCCACCCATTTTCCTGTATGTGATCTGACCTCATTCTTCTTTATGGCTCAGTACACTCCAAAATATATCTGTACCCCTTTCCTTTATTCATCCTGCTGATGGGCACATGGGCCTAGTCCATAGCATTGCTGCTGGAACACAAGTTTGCATTGAACACAAGATTCTAAGAATCTGTGATGGCTCTGATTCTTTGGTTCTGCACCAGGAGTGCAGGAGCTGGATTATGTCATGTTAATTTTCATTCCTTCACATCAGTATATACTTTTAATATCAAGTATTTTTGATGGAAAATATGACTCCATTTATCACTATTGCTTAGGTTTATGTCATAACATTTATCAACAGTAAACCATGCATCTGATGAGCATCCTTGAAGCCTAAGTATTTTAATATATTTTAATTACATTCATATTTTTAATTCATTGAAGTCTAATTATTGTGTCAAAAGACTTGAGGATTTTTTATGGGCTTGAGAGATGGCTTAGTGATTAAGGTGCTTGCCTGCAAAGCCTATGGACCCAGGTTCAATTGCCCAGGACTCAAGTAAGCCAGATTCACAAGGTAGCACAGGCATCTGGAGTTCATTTGCAGTGGCTAGAGGTCGAGGCATGTCCATACTCTCTCTCTCTCTCTCTCTCTTTTTCTTTCTCCCTCACTCTTTCTCTCTCACTCTTTTCTCTCTCCCATGATAAATAAATAAAATATTTTTACGGGATTTGAGAATTTTTTAAGTTATTTATTATTTTTATTGCCTTTCAAAAAACATGGTGAGATTTATTATAAAGTTATATCACATTACATAAAATTTATTTATGCTTGTTTTTTTTTTTAAAAAAAGGGTCTCATGTAGCCCTGGCTGTCCTTGAACTTGCTTCATAACTGAGGATGATCTTGAACTCAATGCTAGTGCCTCTGAATCTTTTTTATTAATTATGTACACAGTGTGTATACATCCATGTTGGTACCATCATTAGCCTCCTTCCTGTCCTCCATCTGCAGGGACCCTCCTCACTGGGAAATGTCGGTCGTGCATTGTGGGGTTAACCATTAGTTATGGGAAAGATGCAATGTCTCTGTGCATAATGTCCAAGCAGGTGGCTCTAACAATCTTTCCACCCCATCTTCTGCAAATTTCCCTGAGCCATGTTGGATTCATTTTAGGTCTATTTCAGTGGTGAGATCTTGGGAACCTCCATGTCTCTGGATGTCTGGTTGGTAGGAGCTGAGTGTTCTCTGTGTCTATGTCCTTTACCCTTGTGCTGGTACCAGGTTCACCAAGAAAGCAGCACTTTTGCTCATTTCCCCAATTACTCTTGGTTTCAATTGGAGCCCTGGTGATGTGTGATGGGCTGATTCTCTCCTCAGAAACTGCATCCATCTGAAAAAGAGAAGAAAATTCTCTAATGGAGAGTGAAGTTAGCACCAGATAAATAGGATAGCCATTATTATTTTAGGAAGAATTAAATAGGTGTAGGCTCTCTTGTAGCCCACAATTGGTGAGAGCTTGATAATGGACAGCAGGCTTGTATTTTGGATATGGTTCTGACTTGTTTCCCAGCTCCAGCTATGAGTTCTGTTCCACTGAGTGGATCATTTAGCTAAATAGAGAGCAGTTGGTTACCCACCATGGCTGTATGCCACTATTGCACTTGTGTGAGCATCACATCAGGTTGTTTGCTGCTGAGTAGCTTAGACCACGAGTTGCTTGGACATATGTTGGCTATTTGCCCCCAGTTGCTCATGTAGTACCTTCTGGCACTAGATGAGCTAACTGTCTGGGGACTAGCTCTCTTTCAGATTCCAGCCAGTTCACTCCATGTTCCATACCAACAGCATATGGTGTCTTCAGCAGTAGGGTCTTACCACTAACCTTTGGTGGGTTATTAAGTACTCTGACAGAAATCTGTCTTCTTTTGGGAAACCTTGCAGGTTTCTGATCAAAAGCTCATTGTGTATGTTAACCACATGCTGCTACTGGGAGTTACAGGCCAGCACCAAGGAAAATAAGGAAGGGAAAGGTAGGTAATATAAAAGAGATAGAGAGAAGAGGGAGGGGGGAGGGAGATAGAGAGAGAAAGAGAGAGAGAAAAAAACAGGAGAAGATTAAGGTTAGTCTTCATCATACCCTCTCCAGGGCTCTGTGATTCAGGTGTTCCCTCTAAGAACCTGACGAAGGTTCAACCATTTAGTCTGTCTTTTATGATGTAGAATTTTACAGTACCATTGCCATGTGGGTCCAGTTTTGTGTCCCCCACCCCCACCCTTACCCTTGCCTCCCACCCCACCCTCCCTATTGTCTGGTCATCTAGATGCTTATCAGGTATGTTGGCATTTTAGGCAGATTCAGGATAGGAGCCATAGTTGAATAAGACCATGTGACAATTCTTTCTGTGACTGGTGAGTTCACTAAGAATGATCTGTCCCAGGTTTGACCATTTTTCTTCAAATTTCATTAGGTCATTTGTCTCAGTGCTATGTTGAATTCCATCATGTAGATTAAGACTCCCCATTGATTTGTTTTCTAACTGCATTTAGCAAACTACTAATATCAACATGGAAAGAGAATTCATAAAAATTTCAAAAAAATATGCAGTTTAATAGAAAAATGAATGACTGTATTAACTATTTTATATTATAAACTGAAATAGTCACTAAACATTAAAGTATCTCCGTTTCACTTGCAATCAGAGAAACAAATGGCAAAACAAAACATCTCATACCCAGTAAATTGGTAAAGAGTGGATATAATGATAATTTTGAGTTTGTGTAAAAAGAGAAACCAAGGCAATAATGAAGTGAGTATGCAGGTGCTTTTTTTAGGGGTTTTGGAGGACAATTAGATAATGTCCAGCAAAGCACAGTTGAAAATGTATTTATAATAATCAGTGCATGTGAGAGCTTTCCCTTGTATGCATGACCATTTATTACAGTAGTGTTTAATAAGAAAATGGGAATAAGCTGGGTGTGGTGGTTCATACCTGATATATCAGTATTTGGGATACTGAGGCTGGACAATTGCCACAAGTTTGAGGCCAGTCTGGACTACATGGCGAGTTCCAGGTTAACCTGGACTACAGTGTGTGACCCTGTCTCTACGATTCTCCTCAGAAAGAGAGAGAGAGAGACTGACTTCCTATGTAAAATCTGAGTTACTATGTCTGTATTTGTAACTTTGCTTGCTGTTGTGATCAAATACCTGATCAGAAGCAGCTTAAGAGATGAAGTACTTCTTTTGGCTTATAGCACTAGGAGATGCAGTTCACTGTGGTAGGAAAGTGATGAAAGCAAGGTTTAGGAAGCTACTGATCACATCACATCCACAGTCAGGATACAGAGATCAGGAACAGGAAGTGGAGCCAGGCTATAAAACCTCAGGGTTTTCTCCCAGTAAGCCACTTCCTTCCACAAGGCTCTACCTCCTAAAGGTTCCATAACATTCACAAACAGTGCCACCAACTGCAGACTAATTATTCAAACTTATGAACCTATGGGCAAAATTTCACACTCAAGCCCAACAGGGTCTCAGTAGTAGATCAGTTTTCTAGCCTATACAAGTCCCTTGGGTTTGATCCTTAGAATTTTAAAATCAAAATAAAATCAAGAAAAGCAAAACAGAACAAGAGCTGAACTACTAACACATTTTCAGTGCCCAAATCCATCCTCAGGGTAAAGATAACCTAGTTGTCATGGTTCCCAGCCTGGGCTCCAATAGGTTTTTCTCCTTTTCCTGGGCTCACTTTTGTGCTGGGTGACATTCCTCCTTTCTGCTTAGCATCTTAGATCTTTCGTGATCCAGCCCTCAGTGCCCTTCTGTACACCTCCCACAGTCTACAAACCAGGCTGGGGTTCTACCCAGGCTGCTGGCTCTTCCCTGTGCTTCTGCTTCACAAATCCCCCTTATCCTTGAAGGCTGAAATGTAAGTTTTTAGAGAACATCTTTGCTAAGACTCCACAGCTCCCTTGTACACTTGCACTTCTGTGAGGTGTCACTGTCTGCACACAGAGTCCTTGGTTTGTGTGTCGATCTCTCTAATTAGGCATGTAAGCTTCTTAGAGTCAGGGAATACATTCTTTATGTTTGTATACTTAATTGGCACAGTACTTAACATAGAGAAGGCACTCGGTAAATGTTTGTTAATTTAATTGGAATTAACAATGTTCTCAGTTTGTGCGTATGTTATAAGAGTGGGGAAGGAGAGAGAGAGGGGTTGTGAGGGAAGAAGAGAAAAAGAAGGAATAAAAATACTAAATTTGTTAGCCACTCTTCATTTTATTTTTAACACATTTATTTTCAGCATTTCATCTTTCACTTGGGATTAGTTTTTTGTTGACAATTATTTTAAAGTTTTATTTATTCACTTTTTCAATTTTGATTTAGATTTCCACCTCATGTAACTTCACCAAGAAATTTAGTAAGTGGACCCTTTATTCCTTATTTTTAGGTATCAATATATACAGAAGTTGGTAAGATTGTAGGACTGACTCTTATGAGAAGGTATGATGAATCTCTCCAAATGCTTATAAGATAATTGTTTTATTTGATTTAGTCTTTAAATTAAATATTGATGTGTAAAGTTCAGGATCCTAGTGGTCATATGTTTTATGCCTCTTACATAGGAGATAAGAGGACTTTGGTCAATAAGCTCTCACCAGAAAAATACCATGTGGACACAGGGACTAGAAAGTAATTCAGAATGTGTATTTTAAAATAGTTAAAAGAATATATGACTCCTCCTACAATCATAGAACACAGTGAAGCTCTGGCTTCATGGCCTATGTGTAGAAAAATTCTTATAGCTATGCCCTCCATAAGCTTGCATTGATTTGTTTGGGATCTGCCATCCCTCAAGGCTATAGTAAGGACATATCAGGTAGTAACCTAGGTGTGAAGCAGAGAAGCACAGACACTGCATCGATGCCTTGTGGAGAGAGTTGTGTCCAATGATCAGAAGATAAAGGAGCAGCCTTTGTTTCCCTTTACATGAAAGGGGTGCTTTTGCATAGCTTAGAGCCCCTCACATCTGGGAAAGTTTCACTCTGTTCTCTAATTCTGCTTCATCTCTTCTAGAGGGGTGGTTGTGCTAAGGATGCATTTCTTTATCAGAAACTTATTATCAGGAGCAGATACAACAAATGAGATATGGAGGCACTGCCATAGAGAATATAAAAAACAGAAATAATACTAGTGAACTCTTATAAAAGCTTCTATCCATCACCCCCCAAATAATTCCTGTTTTGGGTGTAGTGGGATACACATAGATTCTATTGGAATATGTCAGAAGTTCCAAGCTGAACATATTCTATGTGGCACCCGTTTATGGGGAAGCTGGCTATCACCTTAGCCCTTAAAATACTTACAATACAGAGTGATAGACAGGATAACAGAACTATTGCACATGCTAGCCAGGTGATGAGTGTGTCAGGGAGAAAAGAAAACTCCAGGAGCCCAGGGGTGACATACTCTGGGATGATAACCTAGACTCCTCTTCCTTGTGGAATCTTGGTTTAGGAAAAAGAAAAATCAGGTCCTGGGGAAGGACCTCTTCAGATGTAACTCTGAAAGCAAAGATTGAATAGTGGTTGAGAATAAAGGGATTCTTTGGATTTGGGTGGTATTCAGGAAAAAGGGCAGTCCCAGATGACCCTTCGGTTTGTTAAAAGAGAGCATTAAGAAGCTAGTCAGGGAGAAATTACTGGAGATAGCTGAAAGAGTGCTTAGCTATCTTTCTGGGCTCTTGTCCTTCCTGAGTAGATTCTATATATGGTTTACTCTGTTTAGAAAAAAAGACGACTCAGCATGTGATGTTACTTGCACATATCGGGCCTCAAGGGAACTGTGCCTTTTGTAGAAGCTCATTGATCTTAAGTAACCCTCTCTTTCCCACATCCCACTGGACAGGATAGCTGCTATATGGTGGATTAAGGACCTTTTAGCATGTATATTTTCACTGTTATTCTAGACCAGTTCTTGCATGATATTTTAGGATCCACCCTTTCTTTCATCATTTGCTATTCTTAGTGGAGTTTCCTGACATTTCTCATCTCCCAATGGAGAGCTTCATGTACCAGGACTGCCCTGCTGCCCATGCCTCCAGACTGTCTGTTTATTGTCTTAAGTCAGCTATAAACAATAAATGAGGACATACCCTAGGATTTCAGCTACCTTAGATTCCATTTCCTTGTGGGAGCCAGGGTCAGGAAGAAGAAACAGTTCTAAGAGAATTGGCATATTCATGAGAAAAGCCAGCAAGATGTCATCCACAGAGACAAAGCCTCAAAATTGTCCCTGTCATGAGTGGGAAGAATCAGTTTCTACCACAACAAAATACAGTGTATTAGTTCTTCAGCCCTTATATTTTGGCCAGAGGAAGGCACACACACACATCACCACCACCACCACCACCACCACCACCACCATGAAACCACAAAACACAATCACCCTCCCCCCCAAAAAAAATTGAAACACAACTTCAGAGCAAAAAATACATTAGGAATTCTAAACTCTGAAATAACTATTTGGATCAATGTTAGCTCACTGATTTATGAATACCCACTTGAGGCATATTTTAAACCTAAAGTTAGTGGCTAGAGTCATCACAGGTATAAATTGAAATTTATTTTTAGGGAGTCACTTCCATACAAATCTCTATAAAAACACTTTATGGAGAGAGAAGGTCATAAAATCTAGTGAAAAGGAAGAAATTAAACACCAATGGGTAATGTGGAGCAAAGGAGATGGTTAAGTGATTTATGAGACAATTTAAATGAGAGAGCAACTCCCTTTCATGGTTCATGCATCTGGTGGAGGTAGCAGTCTGGCCAATATTGAGTGACAGCAAATGTGTTGTGCATGTTAGCATGTTTATGTATGAACGTGTTGGGGGCTGTGAATGGGAAAAGTTTCCATAGCTGAGAAGGTGGAAAGATAATAGAAATATCTACAAACAACTGAGAAAATGATTCAGATAACATGTATTAATAGTGCACCCTTTCACTTAAGGTGGCTATGACTACAGCATCAACTTTCTATTGGAGCTATCTAAAATCAATTGACCAGATAGAAATGTCAGACAGATAACACAATCTATCATTTGAGTAACCTAGTTTCAAAATCATTATTATAGCCCATTTAAGTACATTAGGATTATAAGGAGACATTCAGCAAGTCAAGTTGTTAAGTTTGTTTCTCCTTCCATAGGCTACTACATCAGAGGCAAACAAAAAGAGAAACAGAGACATGTAATTTCATGTGTTCACCAGCAGAACAACATGCACAACACCTACTCCATACACATAAGAAAATCAAATGCACAGAAAAAAAAGCTGTAATTGAGACACTGCAGAAAGTGACAGAAAATGACATCAGCAGTCCTAGGTATCATGGAAGACATGCAAATATACCTTGCCTAAATACCTATAGTGGTAAGGGTGTATAATTATAGATTGAATGGGAAATGTCACCCCACAGGCTCACGTGCTTCATCACTGTAGTTAGTGCTGCTATTTAGTAGGGTGTAGAACCTTTGAGAAATGAGACCCTATATGAATGAAGTAGGTATCTATGAGGATGGATCATGTGGTTTATAGCCTGGTCTACTTCCCATTTTCTCTTGCTTTCTGGTCCATGGAGACATGAGCAAATAGCCCCTCTTTTCTTCTTGTCACAGATAAGCTGACCCCACTGCTGTGTCTTTCCTGCCATGATAGACTTATATCACCCCAAACTATGAGCCAAAATAAACCTCTTCTTTCTTTAAATAGTTATAACTTCATGGTGACAAGAAAAGTAACAGGTATGTCGGTACTGGCTGGCCTGTCATGAAGCTCCTAAGTGTTATGACAGGAGACACAATGAACTTGAGGTAGAAGAACTAACATGGATATACATGGAAGTTCAACTTCATTAAAATGTGCTCAGGGTTAAGAGAACTGCATCAGACCAAGTTGAATGGGGCATACCCACAGGCTAGAGCTAAATTCCATCATGAACAATATAGGTAGTTGTCCTTATGCAGTTGTTCTTGGGACCGTCTCTTCTACGTACTGGTTTCCTTGCCCCCCAACCTTGACCATCACGTGAGTGCCTGTCTCATGAAGCCAGTACTTGGTCCAGCTCAGACTGCAACAGCCAAAGGTGGTACTATAAAGTGTAAACATCCTTCTTTAATGGTGGTGAAAACTCCATATGCTTCCTGTTAGCTTCTGAATACCTAATGGAAAATTCATTAATGAACTTTATTAGTAAATCCAAAGGGACCATAATTGGTCTTTAATTTGTTATTTTTAATTGAGACTGTCTGGCAGCCTTATTTAAAATATTTTCCCATGGAAGAGAATGGGGATTTCTATGGTAACATGAGACTATTTGTTCAGGATTACAGATGACAATGAAGGTTTCTCCATGCTGGGTGGGGGGATGGGTGAAACATATTTTTGTCCATTGCCTCATGCCATGTAGGAAACAGACACAGCATTCTAAAAATACAAACTGTCATAGGCTTAGGAATGAAATAAATAGGTCCACAATGAGAAATGTAATCTGAAAATCTCAATTGAATATGTCTGTCTGCCCTTTCCTGGATATTTCTATCCTTGCCCTTCTGTAAACACCTATTCTTATAGACCTGCCTTTACTTTAAATGTTCTATCATGTTTTCTCCCTATTGTCACTATCTCATTGAAATCAACTCACACCTTTCTTACATCTGCATTCCTCCTAGCATAATTGTTAGTGTGCCTATCTACTTTATTAGTTCTTTTCAAAGTTGGGTGTGAACTCCTCAAAGGGACAAGATGTGTTATTGGGTTTTGTAGCACTTACATTTAGCACAGCTGGTGCTTGACCCCAGAACAGATGTCTAGTAAATGTAACAGTTGATTGTGTTCAAGGTTCACTGGGTTCTTCTCTGCCTTGGAACATGAGATCAATGACAGCTGAGGCTATGCAAGTCATATCAGCCCTGACCTTGCTTCACTTACAAGAGCATGCTCCAGGAGGTCTGCCAGAATGGCAGCTTGGCCCAGGTCTGTGAGACCTCACAGTTCATTACAGTCAGAGATAATGTCTTGGGTATTGGCCTTTGGTATGTAAGCCAGAAGGGCTTGCTTACCTGTGAGTAAGCTGGAAAGGCACATTACCTTCATTTTTCTGAACATTAAATAACATCCAACTCATAGAAATGTTGGGACTATAAAATAAGAAATGTTGGGAATGCAATGGTATCAGGATCAGGCTAAGTTTAATAAGTCATTGTTACTGAAATTTATTCAAGTGTATCATCAGGGATCAGGAAATGGAAACTTGACAAGAAATAGTTGAAAATTGTTATTTGAAAATAAGCTAGTTTTTATGCCTACCCCACAGAAATGGAAACATATTACATTGCATGTTATCAAAGTGCTATAAGCTTCAGTATGCCTGCCCCTCCTGTATTCTGGTTGTCAGCTTAAATTTCTTCAAATAGATTTGATTCTTTATCTCCCCCCCCCAAAAAAAAAGATATAAATTTTTTCCTCTTATTATTAATTTTGCCATTATTATTATTTTCTAGTGCTATGTCTTAAACCCCAGACTTCATAAATTCTAGGCAAGCACTCTTCCACTGAATGATGGGTTCTGCCCAGTGTAACATTCTGAAGAGGAGACAGGTGTTCTACTCCTATTGCTGTGCAGTCTGGAAACTGGTTAAACCTGACAGTAAGTTGTTCTGACTTCAAAACATGGAGTCACAGTGGATCAAACTCAGAAGTCACTCAGTGTGCTGTAGTTACTTCATGGACAATTAAAAACCCATGTTTAAACTCTTTCCCATGCATTTGCTTTCAGTGAAAAATTTGCCTTTGAAGAAAAGGTTTTATTTTTGGTGATATAATACATGCAAATAATATATAATGTTTATAATCCCCTCCTACCACATTCCCTCTGAAATCCCACTTCATTGAAGGTTTTTTGGTGTTTTGCTCATGCTATTTGAGTTTGCTCTTGTTAATTTTTTCATCACCCACTATGTCTTGATACACAGATACACCAAAAAAAAAAAAAAAACATGGAAGAGGATGAGAACAAAAATGGGAATACAGGGATCAACAGATATGGGTTTCACTCCAGTTTGGTTGCTGGCTAGTGACATAACATTTTTGGATTAATGAAGATACCTAGCACCACGTTTGGCCTCCCTATGCATGAAAGCACATGTTTACACATGCCTGCACCATATGTACATACACACAAACACACACTAGACACATAAACACACAGTAACAGTGTCAGTGATGCAAAATTACATGGAGGAAACACAAATGATTGATATGTTTTGTGTCAGTTAGGCAAATTAGGACCATAGCTTTTAACTTACAACTAACGAAACGTACTTCAAATGGTTCCTAATATTAAAAGGGCACCACTATTTTTGATTTGTTTTGGCATACAGTCCATGAGTACAGGCAAGAGGAACACCTGACCATGCCCTCTACCCTAGCAAATCTACTTGAAGGAGGTTCACTGGTTCTCTCTGTGATTATTAGGAGAAGGTAGCTAATCCCAGTCCGCCCTTTAAGCATCTTTCCCTGAAGCTTCATTGAAGTTCCTCGGGAGGCCAGAGAAGCTCTATGTCAAGAAAATGCAAGCAATGCACATTTGTTGTGGCTATAAGTGAATGTAAACATGTAGTAAGAAACACAAGAAAAGTTGTCCAGTGGCTGATATTTTTAAGTATTTTTACTTATTTATTTGCAAGCAGAGAGAAATAGAGAGAAGAAAGACAGACCAAGAGTTAGGGAGCACCAGAACCTCCAGCCACTGCAAAAATATCTCCAGATGCATGCACTACTTTGCACATCAGGCTTTATGTGGGTACTGGGGAATTGAACCTGGGTTGTTAGGATTAGCAGACAAGCAATTTAACCAAAGAGCCATCTCTCCAGCCCCACCCCCATGGCTGATTTTAAAGTAAATTAATTCCATTGGCTGCTACATAGACAAAAATATACATAAGTCAATTACACAAAGTAAAATTATGTTCTCTTCCCTTATGAGAAGCAATTAGAAAGATACATAGAGGACAGTTAAAAGGATACTTCCAGGAAAATTACCAACTAGCTATGGCCAGGCTCTTGTGCCCATTCACGCAAATGGCAAATATTGTTGCAAGAATTCTTCCTTGAAAATGAAGGTCAATAATGCACTTCATTTAAGAGATGCTAAACTATTGATTGGAAAGGAAGACTTGAAGAGTCAGTATAATCTTTTCTTCATTCACTTATTTGTTGAGTTGATTTCCCTTATGTGAATATGCATTGCAAGGAAAATGTTAAATCATTGCAGGCAGTCACACTGGATTCATCCTTGTCCAAAAACAAATATCCTGGTAAGTTAAGATTTAGTTAATAGCCTAAGAAGTTATCTTTGTAGAGAATGTATACCTCTTCATATAATGTATTAGGTTTTAGTTATGTTTCCAGCTTTTCATTATTGATTCAGAAATTAAATCCCAACACACACAAACACACACATACACACACACACACACACTCGTCGACATATTAGGGCTGATTTTCATCTTTCATCATTTCCAATTTTAAATTTATACTTAAAATTATTAAAGTAACCATTAACCATTATACAAGTACAATGGCTATAGTTCTTGGTAATTTGGGGTCCTCATTAAATGTCAGGTCTGCTGCTAAGCTTGTACAGTATTTGATATCTTTAATACATCAACCTTATTGAGTGAATTCTTTTGTTTTCCCACTTTATGGTTAAAGAAAAGCTAAGTCTTAAAGGGATCAAATAGCTTTCCAGAGTGACCTGGCATGTAAAACACAGACTGTACATCAAGTTCAGACCCTTCTGACCCTCCATCCCGCTTCTAGCCTCATGGCCTCCATCACTACAGGATGTGGGTTTGGATGCTCCATCCAAACCATGTCATTTCTCACCTACTTTCTGCTCTTGATCTCACTGAGTTCTGTAGCTTGAAGCAGAAAACTCTAAGACCTCTTCTTCCCTCACCACTGAAGTCAGCCTCAGTGTTTGGCACTGTACTCTTTTGTCCTCTATTTCTTCCTCAATTCCATATCCTCTCCCTTCCCTGAGGCTGCCTTCCTAGCAGAAATTGCAACCACTATGGTTCTGAGAGTTCCGGAATTTATAGCACCTTTGTTGTCAACCAGCAGATTCCAACTGACCCAAAGTTTTAGAAGTAATCACAGTGAACAGCTATCATATTTTGTCAGTTACTTTTGTCATTCTGTCATTCTTAAATCATTAATGATAGTGATAACATGTAACACAGCACTCTCATCTTGGTATAAAGCCAATGACCCTGAAGATCAGCTTGCTCATCTACAGGTGTCTAACAAACAAGAGCAATCTTGGGCATTACCAATGTCTTCTCTGTGTGGAAACAATGCACAGATCTATGTCATATAGGACTTTGACTGGAGACAAGAGGGTTGCCATGAGTTCACATCCAGTCTAGGCTACAGAGTAAGACTATATCCTAGTCTCCCGGTGTTGCCACACATGGCTCATTATTACAAATATTATTTATTTGCTACAGCTTTTATCATACACAACCCAAGGGCTGGACAATGCATCTGTATGATGATTGAAAAAGGGAATTCTTTGGGAAAGACAGCCTAAGATGCTCTTGATCAGGATACCCATTTCTCCTAGACATAGAGAGAGGCAAGTTCAGCACAGAACTTAAAATGAGATTATCTGGGAAAATGAAAAAATGGATTAAAGCAATGGCTACAGCTTGAATCAGGCTTCCTCTGAGAAGGGAAAATAAATAATAGTGTATCAGTTTTGTTCTGTGTAAGTTATAGAGCTGCAAAAATTTCAAGTCACTTAATTCAAACATAGCTCATTGTATATAAGTCACATTGGAATCCTGATTTGCTCCATATTCTCCATAGACCAATAACTATAAATTCCACCCTATAAATTCTCTTCTATAGCACATCTTCAGCTAATAACTACCATTAATAATATTCTGAAATTAGGTTCCCAGGTTGCTAGACTATAATTGTAATGTGTTGGTAGTGAACCAAATTTATTTGTTCATAAAGAAGTAAATTGGACAAGTAATTTTTAAGAGGTGCCTTTTGAAATGTGTGTGCAGTGAGGGTGTGTGCCCAAATGTATTTGTATTTCTTGGGAGCTTATAAGATGCACAATGTTTATGAAAGATGGTTTTCAAATTAAAGATTATTGAGGAAAAGTTATATGTAAACTTTCCAAAGGAAAAAAAAATACTTTAATATGAAGTTGACTTCAAATGAAACAATTGTGTTAATTATAAAGAAGCTCACATGTACCAGTGATGTCATGAAACAGGCCATGGTTAATTCCTTGCAGTCCGAGCATGGTCTTTATGTTGCTCCACTATTTCCCCTTTAAACAGTAGTATACAGTAGGTATTAAATACATATTGCTCTCCAATTCCATCCATATTCCTGCAAATATTATTCCACTTGTGTTTACAGCTGGATAAGATTCCATTGTGTGTATGTAGGCCAGATTCATAAAGGCAAATAACACATTTTCTCACATATGTGGAATCTAAATTAATGTGTGTGTGCCTATGTGTGTGTGTGTGTGTGTACATGCATATGCATAGGACGTGAAAGCAGAAAGAGGACTATGAGAGGTGAGAGGTGAGAAAAGGGACCAACAAGAGGAAGCAGGAGGATGGTGCAGGGCAGTCAAGGGAGGGGGCAGAAGACAATGAAGCATTGTCAAAATGTCATAAGGAAACCTATGACTTTGTATGCTAATTTATAAAATTTATCTACAAACAAGTACATAAAAGTATTGAAGAAATTTGCTTGTGTTATTCCCCACTCCATTTTCTTATGGCCATATTTCATGTGAGCAAGTCCAGGGAGATTTAAGTGACCAGAGGGAAGCATCAAATAGTAACTCCAAAGTCACACTTCCCTGGTGACAGAAGAGGACCAACTGTGATGCATCTAAACTATTGAAATAATTGGACCATATATCGATAGACTTGCTTACTTTCATCATCTTAATGAGGACACCACATCGAATATTGCATGGAAATAATAGGACTGCCTACACAAATGAGTAACTGTTTGGACATGTATACATTATGTGAATGAAAACATTTGTCTCCATCCTTCTCTTTGTATACACAAACACAAAAGTAGAATTACAAATGCATACATACTAAGTGCCACAGAACCCGTGGGAATCCTCAGTCAGCTGCTAGAGCAAAAAAGAAAGCAGAGAAACTATTTCAATGGCAAAGAATGAAATGCCAGCTTTCATGTACCCTAATAATCACACAGCATTACAATCATAATGATTTGATGACAGGACTTCTGATTGGATAACTGGCTAATTGCATCCTTATCACAACTCTGTGTCTGTTCCTAGATTAACACCCATGAACTCTGTACCTGGGCACGTGAAGGGAATAAGAAAGGCAAAAAGGCACAGCTCAGATTTCACAGGCTGTAGCTGTACCTGAACAAAAGAGATATGGGAAAGATATGGATAATTTCCATGAATTTCTCTAAGGACTCATCTACGAAATAGAGGAGAGTCTGCTGTTTTTTTGCTAGACTCATCTTTGCTTTGCTTTAATTTGCTTTCGGAATAAAACCCTGCAGAACTGTCCTTTGGGGGGCTGTTACTATGGATTGGTTAGTTACTTTATTGACTGTGCACTGACACTCTCTGAACTACATGTTCTGCCTGTTTCTTTACTAAATTATACTTTGCAACTGGGGCAGATGGTGCTGCCTGTTTTAGCAGAACATTCCATTGTTGTTGTTTTTTTTTTTTCACATGTGTCTGCTATTTGCTAGGGTCATGTCCATCTCATATTTCAATAGTAAATAATAAGAGTCAAAATATATAGTATAGAGGAAGACATATAGGATTCATTTAATTAATCCATCTATACCTCAAGTTATTTTACAGGTATTTAGTAAGCACTTTCTTCATGCCAGATACTACAACCAAGTACCATTTAATATCTAGATTCTCTTTTCTCCTTATTTGTTACACCCAAAGAATATGAGCTGGAACCAGAGGCTGCATGTTCATTCTCTGCACGTTTCCATATATCCACCTGTGTTGAATCCTCTTCTTAATGCTCTGTCATTTGCTTTAACTAACGCATACTGAAAGCCCATGCAGATGATTTTCCTGAGCAAAACAGCTCTCTTCCCCCAAAGATGAACTCTATACCAGACCTTTATGGGACCAAAGCCCACAAAAATCTAAAGTTCACTTCCCCCTTACATTCTGCCAAGACCCTGACTGTGCTCCTTTAGGAGCATTGCTACTGTCATTTTATGTGAAAAGCTTAAGGTTGGAGATAGCCTGACTGGGGTGGTTTGATTCAGGTTTCCCTCATAAACTTAGGTGTTCTGAATGCTAGGTTTCCAGCTGATGGAGATTTGGGAATTAACACCTTTTGGAGGTGGCGCATTGTTGGGGGTAGGCTTATGGGTGTTATAGCCAGTTTCCCCTTTGGTATACTCTCCTTTTCCTGCTGTCCACCTTATGTTAGTCAGGGGGTGATGTCCACCCTCTGCTCATGCCATCATATTCCCCTGCCATGATGGAGCTTCCCCTTAGTCTTTAAGCCAAAATAAACATTTTTTTTTTCCCAAAAGCTGCTCTTAATTGAGTGATTTCTACCAGCAATGTGAGCCTGACTGCAACACTCACCTTGACTAGAGAAGTGCATACTTAAGAACAGATGTGAGGGAAGAGCAGGGTTTAAATTCATTTTCTCTTTGCAAAACAAAACAAAACAAAACAAAATCCCTCCTCCCACTACCCACAATAATAAGGTACTGCCATGCCTCATATCTTCTGTTCTAATGCCATTGTGCAGAAGAAGCTGAATCACACTGTTGTTGGTACCAGTAGTCCGTACTTATTGAGCATATTCGTTATGGCAGACATCCAGGTAGTATTGACACTGATGATCTTTCACTTTCTCAACAATCCTAACCTCTGAATAGTAAATTCTATGCCAAGCCATGCTAAAAATAAGAACTTGGGCTTAGTGGAGTTAAGTAATATCCCCAATGTCATACCATCTAGAAAATTTCAGGCTTGAACCAAGATCCTAATGTCTATAAAGCCCTTGTATTAATCATGGTAGTGTTCATCTGAATGATCAACCAGGGCTGCTTTATTTTCCAGCCCTTTTGATCTTACCTTCACAAGGCCTCACAGATCCATACATGGACTAGTGATTCTCAATATGTGTGTGCAGCAGTCATCTGGATGGCATGTCAAAACACAGAATGGGGCCTATGATTGGGTATGCTCTGTTATCATGCCACCCTGCCCCGTGGTCATCATATCTTGGTATGGATCCCCTTCCCTTGTACCAGGGAATGGCGTCTGCTTCTAACCAATAGAATGTGGCAAAGGTGGTGGATTGTCATTCACATAATCACAATGTGTTAAGTAAGAGATTCTTACAGCAGCATTTCACTAGAGACCCTCTGTGTCTTGATGAAGCAAGATCCATACTGAGCATGCTCATGTGACAGGAGCTGTGGATAGACTCCAGGGGCTAAGAACAGCTTCCAGATGATGGCCAGCTGGAATCCAAGTCTGTCAGTTTTGCAACAACTGAATTAATTCTGATTATAGTCTGGATTATCTTGGAAGAATATTCCTGCCTAGTTAAACCTCTAGACAAGAACACACCTGGCTGACATTTTGATTGTATCCCTTTGAGACACTGCACTTAGGGGAGGACTACTAGGTGGTGCCCAGACTCCTGACCTAGGAAACTATAAAATGATTAGCGAATTTCCTTTTAAGCTCCTAAATGTATGATAAACTGTTACATAGCAGTAGAGAAATAGATAATAGAAACCCCGATGTTTTGGGTTCAATAGACATGGTATGAGAGTCTACACATATACAAGGTCTCCAGTGGTCACTGATGCCACTTAACTAAAAGCCACCCTTTAAGAACCACTAGCCTGGACCTAGACAGTTGTGGTACACCCTCCTTCTCCCCATTGTTGCCCTCTAAATCTTTCTCTTCTCTTTTATACTCCACAGCCTAAAAGTCTTGCAAAAGACAAATTATATGTTTGTTTTCCAGAAGGCATTTGCAACTTCCCACTTTGTTAAAATAAACACCTAGTGCCTCCCTCTAACCTGTAAGATGTTTATCCCATGCCTGCAGTGCCTCATGCGCCATCTTCCCTGCTCTTTCACCCCACACCCAGTCACACTGGCCTGGTTTTCTCCCCCCAGTTTCCTTTCTCTGTTTAAGGCATCTCCACCCTCCACTAGATTAATTTCTATTCCCACTTTAGATGAACTTGTACATCTTACAGTTTACAAATTTCCTACTGAGAGGAACCTTCTTCCTCCTTAACTTGCATGGATGTTTGTTACACACTGCCTTGAGGCTCAAAATAAGAGCTTGGAGATCCATCTTCGTGGATTTGGATCTCAGCCCTGTTGCTTCCTAGCTATGGACATGAACAAACTTATTAATCCTCTGAGTCCCTATTTCCTCCACACTAAATAGTTATTTCATCAAGGGTAGGAAAATTAACTTCTTCTATATACATGGGCCCATGACTGGTGAGCAATAACTCTTCAGTCTACTGCTGGTGGATATTTTGTAGTGGTTATTTCACCTGCAATCTATCATAGATTCATATTTGTTTTATTGCTTGAAATTATGCATTTGCTAGTAGAAATGTCCATCTTCCCATTTAGATGAGTCACAGCAGGAGGGTGGGAGCCATAGACACCCTTGCTGCTCAGCTCAGCCCTCTCTCTCAGTGCAGGGATAGAGCCCCAATCCTGGAAGGACTAGGTCAGGATAGACTCCTTCCACGTGGTTAGAGTGCACTCTGCAGACTTCTCTGCATTGAGACCCTCATGATACAGGTCTTTTCCTTCTACTGTCCACTCACTGCGTCATGGTGAGAGCATATGGCAAACCTCTTTACTGGTTCTTGGTCTGGGATCAAGTGGATTCCTTTCCATCAGCCAGAGTCTGTTTTAACCATAAAACATAAGGAGAGGTAGCCTTGACTAGTTATACCTGGGTCGAACACTTGATCAACTTTTCTTATTCATATTTTTCTTTCTTACCTTAAAGTCATTCCAAAGTATAATATTTACCAGATGCTAACAAGACCTCATTGCTCAAAACCAACTTTTTTAGCCCCTCTCAAAAATCAGGAACTGTGTGTCCAGAACTCAGCCTTTCCTTGTCTGGGTTGCTTAGAGGTCTGGAAAATACATTAGAACATGGCTTTCTTTTTGCAGAGGTCTAGGGAGTAGCTTACTTCCTTTCATGATTACAAAAAGAGGCATACATTTTTACAGGGATTTTTTTTTCTCTTCCTTTCCTTTTACATTCTCCCAAGAGTAATAAAAGAGACAGCCAGAAAACTACAACTTCCAAGATTCTCTGGAGATGTTTTCCTCTCTGCCCAATTTCATTAACCTTTCTTTCGAGGCTACTTTTGAATGTCTGGGTTTAATTAAGAGTTTTAGCATGCAGTATGGAAGGAGCCCATATCTCCCTTTGGCTTATTCCTACATCTGATTTGAGTGTATCATATGCATTTTTGAGAATTAATTATAATTGCTTGTGACTAAAAAATAGCTCTAAAAAAGTATGCAAATCCTTAAATATGGTTTATGAGCAAGTAAGTATAGCTAGCGACATAATTGAGTCTAATGGACTCTACTGTCTACCTTGTTTGACATATCAGACGATACCTCTGGTTTCAGAAATGTGGGTTGAATGGCTCTTTGTTCTATATTTAAAATATTATTGCAGTGTTATGAAAATGAAACAGAAAGGTTTGTAACAGAGAAGTGGACTTGAGTGCTATGCTTTCCAGTACCAGGACTGGGGTATTGCCTTGGTTCTTCTAGGCTGCCTTCTCACCTCTTAACAACACCTTCCTGGGTGGTGGAAACCATTTGAAGACTGCAGGTGTGTGAAACGGCTTAATAAGCCATAAAGAGTGCCTTTCCTTATCTGTAAATGCATTATTTCTAACTCAAGCCATACTTTCAAGGACTTTTTATAAATTTATTAAGCTGCTACATTGAGAAAACAAAATTTAGTTCTCATCATGAACTTTCAAAAATTAGGTAGTAGCTCATTGGTTTAACATGTACCATTTTCAAAGAATTTAGACTATCTACAAGTCATTTATGCACACATTATCCTATTTTTAGCCTTGTAGGGGCCAAGGAAAAAGTGATTGTGCTAGGTAGTCTTAGGTTGGGACAGGCTCCCAAGATGGAACCACCATGTGGTGACAGAGACATAAGGAAGTAGGTTATCCACATTCTTCAAGAAAAGACCCAGCCATTGTCCCTTCTTTGCCTAACAATGTCTGCCCCCAGGTCATGATTTCCTGCCCCCTTATCTTGTGGTCACTGTTCTGGTGTCACACCCTGGCTATCTTAGATCTCCCCCAAAGAAACTTTTTTTTTTTTTTTTTTAACTTTTCCCTTCCTCACCTTCCTGCAACTGAAGAGCCCTATATAGTGCACTATCTGGTATGTCAAGTTGATTGTGCTCTGCTCTTGAGAGTCAGTCCTGGCAGCTTGTGCTTTTCATGAATAAGAGCTTCCATCTTTGCCTCAGAAAGTCTCCGTGGTCTTGGTCACTCCCGAAACCTTACAGGCAATATAATGTGCGTGTTTCATTTAACCCAGAAACCATGTGAGTTAGCTTAAAGTAGCTCTACTTTTTAGGTTAAAAAACCAAAAACAAAACAAAGCAAACCAAAAACTACTTAGCATCAAGGTCTAATGTCATACAATTTGAACTTTGATCTTCAGAATTCACCATTTCCTAGATTTTGCAGGCATAAATTTCTGGTGTAGAATATTGTAAACAAAACAGTAAGGGGTCTTGAGTGTGACACACCAGGTCATTATTCAAATTCTTCTTTAAATGCTAAACTTCACTTATAGTAGGAGACAAACATAGGGGTGGAAGGCACTGTCAAAGATTTCCTCCTCTCTGTAGATCCATGGCAGGACCAGTGAAACCAAATTACAAAACGTTAACCAAAATAATTCAGCTCAACAATCTCCACTACTGACCACCCTGCCCTACCCTGGCTCCAAAATACACTGGGTCTTGCCTAGAGATATTATTTCTACAGATGGACTACTACCAGTAAGTAGAGACCAGAGATGTACTAAGCATCCCACTGTGCAAAGGCCACCACACCTCTTACATCAAAGCATTACACAGTCCAAGTGACAATGGTGCCAAATTGAGAAATTTTGCTAGAGCTTGAGGAGTCAAAAAAAGGTTCCCCAGGGGAGGGGTCTCTGGAGCTATAGTTTAAAATGTTAAAAAAAAATTCTCCAAGAGAATCATGGAAAGGAAAGAGTATTCCACATAAAGGTAATGGGATTCAAGAAACTATATGTCTGGAGCCATGCTGTATATAGACCTTCAAAGGTCTTTGGCAGGGATGCAGCATTTTGGGGAAGAGATTTTGTGTATTGGCAGTGGAGCAATGTGATAAGACCTTTTATTCCAATAGCAGTTCACAATAAGGTTTGAATTGCAAATTAATTCTTCTTGAGGAAAATTCTTTCTGCCAGAGAACCTACGAACATCACCACTGTTTCTTAAAATAATGGTGCAGACTTCTCTGAAACAATAATACAGAAGTCAAGTCCAGTCAAGGCTCTGAGCAGACCAGTGCTTATTTCCCCTCAGTGGGCATCTGAAGGGATTGACTAATGCAGGTCATCTGAAGTATGGGACTATTCTGAGCTGAATCCTTTCCCTGGCTTTTGTATCCACAGTCTAATGCTTCCTTACATGTGTCATGCCTACTCTCTAGAGGTGATGGCTTGGGCAGCATGTAGGGTGGGACACACAGTGACTGATGCAGTACTATAGATCTCCAGGCAGTGGGATTTCTTAGCCTTAGATGCTTCAGAATCGGTATATAATCATATGCAGACTCACATCACAGACCATTGCTCTCCTTTGTATTGCAACTTCAATTGGGCTAAATAAATTCTAGTCAATGAATTGTATGCATCAGTTTGCTGGCAAACCTTGGTTATAATCCTGGGTCTGACAGTTGCTTGGTATGAGACTTCTCACTAAGCTGCGATTTTCATAATAAACACCAAGGTTTGTGTTCAGAATTGAGGATGATATGCAAAGAATCTAAAACCGTGATGGTTGGCATGCTAAATAGACACTGTCATGACAGTGCTAATGAAAGTGTGAAGAACATTTAGACATGGCCTGGAGAATGTGAAGGTAGCTGAGATTCCTCCCAGTCTTTTGGAGCTTATCCTACAAGCTCTACCTCTGTGTCCTGCCATGGCAGGTGACTCTGCCTCACTCTGTGATCTAAATCTGACACCAGCCCTGTGGTGGCAGCAGTAAGCCTGCACATTTGTGACCTTGGGTACGTTATTTAACTTCTCGGAGAACCCCCAAGTAATTAGGGAGAGTTCAATGGAACAAACATTCCAAATTCTTATCACACAGTAGAAGCTTCACAAATGTTATTTTCCTTCTCCCTGAGGCAGCCATCTCAAAGATGTTCTGAGGATCTTACTACTGGTAAAAAAAAAAAAAAAAAAAAAAAAAAAAAAAAAAAAAGAGGTTAGATAAATGTCAGAGAGGAAAATAAGGGGAATTCACAGAGTACAGAGTCTGTTCTGCTCAGCTTTGCTTGTTTTAATGTTTTCCTCATCTTTAACCTTCATAGCTTTTAGCTGATTTATCATTCCCTGGGGTAAAATTTCGTTCTTTCCTTACATCTGTCATAGCTTTCATTGACCTTGGACAGAGGTGTCTAGACCCTATCTGCACCATTCTGAGGATTAGACATGCTCCACCCCACCCCAGCTTACATTTCCAGTTTCTTCTCCAACTTGGTCACTGTTGCTCTGGTATTTGGGATCTGCTTGCATTAGCTCCCAGGGGTTAGGAAGAAGTTCTCTACAGTTGCCCAGATCTCCTGCCCTTTGGCACTTGGTTATTTTCTGAGTTGTAGACACTGGCTCTCTACTGGAGTGTCATGCCTGTGGCCCAGACTATACACTGACCTTGTGTTTTTTATAGACTGTTTAAAGTTATTGTTGTTCTTTAAAAATGCTTATGCTCTATTCTGATCAGGTTGCCCTTTCAGCCTCACACATGGTCTTGGGTGTTCCTCCTTTTTTGAAATTATTATTTTTATTAACAACATATTTTTTATGGATGCATCATATGTTGGTACTCTCTTTTTCCTCATCCCTGCCCCCGTTCCATTGGAAATGCTCCTCAGTGGGGTTGTAGGTATTCTCTTTGGGGTTGTGATTTTTTGCATTGTGGGAGCAGCACTCAACCAATGAGATCTCATGAAGCTAAAATGATTTTGCACAGACAAACATAACATAAGCAGAGCCAATAGATTACCCACTGAATGGGAGATAATCTTTGCCAGCTATACCACTGACAGAGGCCTAATATCTACAAGCTACAAATAACTCAAAAAACTAAACAACAAAAATGATCAAATAACACACTTCAAAAACAGGGCAGAGAACAGAATAGGGAGTTCTCAGAGGAAGAAATACAAATGGCTAAGACACACTTAAGAAAATGTTCAACATCCCTAACCATTAAGGAAATGCAAATTAAAACAACCAAGAAATTCCACCTTATTCCAGTAAGGTTGGATATTCCTTCTATACCTCATCTGAGTGCTTAGCTTTCTCCCCTGCATCCCATAGCACTTGTGGTCTGCTTTGTTACAAAACGCACATTACATTGGTAGTTTTAATGTATGTACCCAATAAGACTTTGATGTCTTAAGATTCAGGAGCTATGAAAAAAGTCTTCCCTGAGTCCATTTGGATTGGTTTTATGAATGTCATTAAGGTGAAAGAAGCCAAAGAACTGAAGATATGCTGAAAGCCAATGACAGAAATGCAGCTGAGCAGAGCAAAGTGTTCTGCTCCATGGTCTTGATGCCTGAGAGCTATGCACATAGGATGGGAAGTCATCAGGAGGGGCATGAATTGCTGACAATGAAGAGTGACCAGCATTGGGTTAGGACAGTGGCCTGGTAGCATAAGCAGATATGATAAATACCTGAGTCAATCTTCATTGTGTCATTTTGTAGCTGTGTCACCTCATTAAATTCGTTTAAGCCCTGATTCTCTTTTCACATTGGGTAAAAATGTGGTATTATCTACTTAGAGCTAATACATGTGGCCTGAAACAGGCATTCCATAAAATACTAATATTGCTAGCATCAAGAATGATTATAAACATACACAAATATATGAGTGCCTGGTAGTGTCCCTAAACCCCTTTCTATTGTCCCACCTGAGGCTCCCAATGTTGCTAGAAAACCTTCACCTGTATTCAGTATCTAGAGTTCCATAGAGACCTTAGCATAAAAGTCCCTCCTTACAAAATCTGATACACACACATACACAACACAAATAATTCAGGAGACCACAACATTTAAAAAAACTAACACATAAATTCCTTTGCCTAATTGATGAGCCAATTGAACATTATTTAGGGAAGCATGAAAACTGGTTTAGAAGATGAACCTTGGGTTAACAAAAATATATACCAATTTGCAATACAAGATATCACTCTACTATGTCTTTCCTTCCTGATAGTTAATTACCTCCTCAGGAATAGATAACAGCTTCCACTTTGCCTTTCACATTGCACATCCATCTTGCTCTTGTGAGGTCTTCTTGCCTGGTGCATCTAACAACCCGGGAAGGCAGGCAGGGCAAGGGGCGTCATGAATAAACACTAAGAATAGAAGAGGTGGCTGAGCTTCTCAGCAAGGGTGAGTTATTCAAGGTCATTTAGCTAATTAGTGCCAGAGTTGGGGCAGTAGTCCAGGTCTTCACTCAGCATACATCTCCCTAGTGCCCAGTTCAGTGGGATTGGACAGCTGCAGCAATTTGTACACAATGAAGTGTTCAGCTGATGTTGATTGGCTGATTTGGCTCAAAACAGTTGAAGAGATTTGTCACTGTGACGCTCATCGTTTTTCTAAACCAGCTTAGGACCTCATTATCTCTAGTTTGCCGGTGTGCAAGAGAGAAGCAGAAATCAAACCATTGATCTATCTGATCCATTATTTGCTAGACAACTTAACAGTCTAAGCACAGGAAAGTTAGCTGTTCCAGACCTTGAGTAACACTGGCTCTCCTTCTTAAGCATAGCTGGAGTCACGAATGTGGAGAGGACATCCATTCAACACCAGTGACTTCCAAGACACAACATCCATTAGAAGATCCTAAGAGAGCACTAGAACTATGGACACAGTGTGCTGCATTCTCAGACCCCAATCAAATACTTTAGCGGGGTTCTTTGTAGTATGAGCCGCATAGGCTTAGGATGATTGTTGTCATTAGTTTAAAGCTATTGAATCCAAATCAGCTGGTTTAAATCAGAGTTGCAGAGATGCGTCCACATGTTAGCTATTTATTTTGGTAATCTGTAAAATCTTCATTAGGCATCCATTTTCTCTGGTATTGATCCATCCAAAAGCTGAGTACTGGTAATTTTCAATACATAAATTCAAGAACTGGTGATTGGTTAAATCTGTTGTGTAGCTTTTGGGTGCAAGCTTGGGTGAGGATCACCCTGCCAGCCCATACCACCCCATCTGCTGCCTCACGGACCTAATGGACATTTACTTACTAAAAGCCAATGTGTTTTGCAGAATATTTTACCTTTTGTTTTAAAACATATTTACGTCGACTGAAGTTTCTGTTGATGAGTCCTCCCCACTTGCCTAATGCATAGCAGTGAATATATGGATGCATAGAGTGGGGTGTCTTAGACCTTTTGTATCTTCACTCCTACCTTCCTTCCCTCTTTCTTCCCACTTCTAAATTAGACATCACATTTTATATTCCATCTTAGAAAAATCTCTTTCCCCACAATCCTTCTCCTTCTGGGGAATCGTATTATTCCAGAGGACACATATCATATCCTCTTCTCTCTGAGGGGTTTTATAACATATGCCCAAGTCAGAGCTCATGGGGACTGACTGGTGCCTCTCTTACACTTTCAATATCTTGTCAAGTGTCAGAGGTGTCTTTGCAGGCTGCTATGCTGCACCAACCAGGACCTGCATGCCACTAACACTTGCAGTTATATCTCTAGGACAATGGTCCCACACCACAGACATTTGCAAATTCTCTGTTGGATAGAATGAAGGAGGTATCTCAGCATTATCCCACCAGCTTGCTAACCATGTTAGGAAAGTAGGAAGGGGCGACATATTATAGTCTGAGAGCAGAGCTTCATAAGGCTCTTGGTGCAATTGGAAAGTTCCAGAAGGTAACACTGAAGGTTAATACTATGGAGATTAGAAGCGTTAGATTTTTGCCTAGCATCTTAAAATTGCCATGCTCTTTGTGCCTCACACTTTTCAGTTACCATATTCACAGTTACATGTCACAAGCGAGCCTTTGGCCTCCTCCCTGGAGTGAAATATGCTTTGTACTGATCCCCAGTTTCAGAGATGGAATCAGCACTGGGGTCTGTCTGAATATGACAGCTTCTTTCAGGTTTCCCTGTTATGTGTGTCCATAGGTCTATGGGCAGTTAGTTTAGTTTCTATCTTGTGTCACACTTCACTCCCTTTGCCATAGGGGTACTTCTCCCTTCTCCTGAACTCTGTAGCCCTTCAACTCAGCTAGAAAAGACCACAGTTGACCTCTGCTGCCTGGCACTTCAGGTCTAAGCCATTTCAATTAGATGATAAACCTGTCTCAAAAGTTATTTCTACAAAGAGGATACAAATTGAAGTTAATGTGCATTTTAAATATATCAACACCATTGCTTCTTGGTCTTCTGAATAAAATCCAGTGTAGTATCCATTCTTATCAATTTACATGCTATCAACAGGTACATGACCATACACCTTTTCTTTGAAGACGTCACTATACCACGTTAGTGCTTGCACATAAATTTCCTTTCCATGTGTTTGTGTAGGTGTGTGTGATATGTGTTCATGTATACAAGGTTGTTTGTGTAAGTGGGGGTACACATGGGTGTATAGGTACACATGTACAGAGGGCTGATGTCAAGGTGAATGTCAGAGATCTCCCTCAATTATTCTTGCCTGTATGTTCTTGAGGCAGGGTTTCTAACAGCTTTATAAGCTAGCCAGAAAGCTGCAGAGGTTCCCTTATTTCTACCTTACCAGTGCTGTAATTACAGGTGTGCCACCACACCCAGCTATTTTACTCAGGTCTTCATGCTTGTGCAGCAACACTGAACCATCTCCCCAAGCCCTTGATTGTACATTACTTAGTTAGTCATCTTAACTCCGCTGGGAGTTAGGTATCATTCTCATTCGTACTTTATGAAGAAGGAAACTGATGTACTTAAAACTTCATTAATTGGCTCAAGGTCAAGTCACCACTTAGTGACAGAGTCAGATCTTGACTTGATCCTATCCTTAGATTTTATGATTTAACATTTTCTGACATTGAGGTGACTGACACAGCTTAATCATTGTAACTCACCAACCAATAGGATATGATGCTCTGTAAAGGAATATAGGTTGTGGCCACTTTAGGAAGATCTTAGTAGAAAGCACATGATGGCTGAGCATTCTTTGCTGAGGTCTCATGTAGAAATTTCTGTGGTCATACAAGGGTTGTGCTGATGTCTAAGCAATGGATTCATGAAGCTAAGCATAAATAATGTTGCAAAACCTAAATGTACATTAAATGTCCTTGGGCACACACATTCCAGTATGTACCCATGGACTAAGGAAACGCCTGCTGTGTAGAGATGCTTTAGTGAATGTTTCCTGAACAAAATTAAAAAGGTTCCTGGACATTAAAATGCCGAGACTCATCATGCACATTACATGTTTTTTTTTTTTTTTCTTTTTCTTTATGGATCAATTCCCAAAGATTTGTATCAGACCATAAAACATTACCATAGATTAAATTATTGAGCAATTTAATTTAATTTTGTGTCAGTGAAACCATAGATAATGTTATTATCTATAAAGTTTTTTTCTAAGAATGAATTTGTATAGGAGATTTAAAGCACCTGTATTGATTAGGACATTGGTGCTTGAAAATTCTGGCCAACATGAGTAGCCTGATTGTACAAGGAGAAGGAAATATAAGACTGTTTCAACACAATGCCATTTGGTAACTTTCACATGCAGTGTATTATGTACATTTTTCCTTGATGTTTATCTCCCTTGGTCTCCCTTCAAACATCTTTCCTGGAAGTTTCCTTTTTATCTGAACAAAGTAGTAACACATAATTTTTACAAGGTAGATGTGACAGAACAGCCATCAGTATTCAGGAATGGGGCTCTTGCAGTAGGTGATGGTGTAATCGGTTTTGCCAGCAGCAGGATGTACAATCATATTAAAAAAGGAAAAAGGGGAAAAGCATTGCCTTAATTTACCTCCAGGAATTGGAGCAATAACTTGAGATGCCTGGGGCTTCCTGTGTAAAGATACTTTAATCACATAGTAAAAACTGTTTTAGTCTAATGCTTGCTTTCCATAAGGAACGTTAATAAAGGGCATTCATGCAGCTTACGGTCTGGCAATCATGACATGCTGTTTTTAATCTTTGTCAACATTAAATCTGTTAAGACATTTAACAGGTTATGATGATATCACCCATACCCCTTAACACCCCCTGCATTCATTGTACAAAAATCAGAGGATGAATTTTGGATGAGATGGATAGGTCACTAGCAGGAAGGGCATCAAAATTAAGAGAATTTGGAGGTTCACTCCACAGCCTTCAGATGGAAGCTGCTTTTTATTGTCTTGTACCATTGGGACTGACATCATTATAGTAGCCATCAAAATACAAAGGTTTCAGCTGGGGGTGTTTCTCCTTTTGCTGTCTGGCTGCATGGGGATTGTGATCTTTAATTAGTTTAGGTTGTAAAATATTGCAGGGAATTTCCCAGGAATCCTTTACTTTGTCTTCAGGTCAGCAAATGTGATTGTTTTAATTGTGGTTGAGCCATTGTTTTAGACTGGTTTTCCTATAGTGCTTTTTACCAATTAATGGTAATATACTACTGGGAAATCATGATGCCTATGGAAGGCTGTAAATAGCATTGCCCTAATAGGCTGCCTATTAATAGTAACACAAAGTCAGGCCCTAATGCTATTAAATGGCAGTATTCATGTGTGTAACTACTTAAAGGAATTTCAGAAGTCTATTGTGTGTTAGTGGTGCACATGTGCAATGCATGCCCATGCAATACACTTTTGCTGCCTGTCTCTCTCCTTTGTCTTTCTGTTGGGCTCTTTTCTAATATGGATTTCCATTTTCTGTCACCTCTATGATGGATTGGGTTCAAGGAAGCAACATGTGCCAGTCACTGCCTTTGAACCAGAACTTCAGATATGTGGTGTTTTATTTCCTCTCCTGCCTCTTGGCTTTTCATCAATTCTTGCAGTGGATTTTGACATGTGCAAATTAATAATCATTCAGTGCAAATGAATACAGTGACCTCTGAGCCCACATGATGTACTGAGAAGCAGGCAGTGAGCATAAGCTCAAGGAGTTTACAGTTTAAGACAGAACCAAAACGCAAGTTTTTGTGTGTACACTGAGGGGTATTTTTGGACTAAATATCTAGGACAATGTGAATAGCGTAACATGGGTGGCATCTCAGAAATTATGTCTGAGAGCACTGCTACCAAACAGGTCCATCTTCTTCAATTAGTTATTTCCATAGAATTTGAAAGGAAATGTTTGATTTGTAGGCTTTAGGAAAGTTCCTGATTACAATATGCATAGTGACTTCAAAAATCTTAATGATTTCACAACAATAATATAAACAGGTGGCTGAACACTTTGCATAGTAAAGAGTGTTTGCTACAAGTATTATTGTGATAAGTGGATTGAGTGCATTGTATTTTCACATTTCAAGCTACTTTATAAGGTAGCTTATCCATTTTATTGATATTGAAACTGATCTCAACAGTAGTGGTACATTAATAATTGCCAGAGAGAAAATGAGGATCTTTCAGATAAAATCTGTCTGTGGTATTTGAATCTCCATCCTTCCCTTTGTTTCACTCTCATTCTCTCATTATACATTTACATTAACATTTACAACATGTTATCCATCCTTATTATATGCAGCATCTTCTATTTTTTCCATTTATATTTGATTTTTAAAAATACAAGCCAAATATACTACAGTGATTTTACATCTAATGAAGTAATCAACCCTTAGTTAAGAGTAATGAGCACTGGTTGTTATTGTTGCTATAAAAATAGTGTTCTCTGTACATCATATGGATGTGGTTCTCCTATAGCTGAAAGGACTTGCTCTTTTGAGACATTCTGTGAAGTGGTGTCATTTTACAGTGGCAGAGGTTATGGTGAAGGAGAGGGATGTTACATGAATCACATTATCCAAATGAATTACTGCTGTCATCTGAATTCAAAGAGATACGTTGTTCCAAATCAGAGTCCTAAGTGACTTGAGTGTTTCCATCGGAGGCTGTGAATTATTATGTAATGGAAGCTAAATAGTTGTAGTTTTTCATTTTAGAACAGCCATAGCTGTCAGGTCCAGATCATACTCCAAAGACAAGTTGTGCCATGGAAAACAGAGAGCAAGAGCCAGAAGACTATGTGGATTCCAGACTTCTTGGGAGGTCTGTACTCAGACCCTGGCATGGAGGGAGGGAGCAGGCCTGACTTGTTCCAGTGACTATTTTTTCCACCTATCTTGTTTGGAAGGCTCCCAGCTAATACTATGCCTATTTGTTTAAGTAGCCTATGAAACCTCTTTGGTCTCTGCTCAGTGCTCACACTGCATACAGAAAGAGAATCAAGGCAGTCCCAAAGCCTGTTGTTGCTGAACAACTGCTACTTTGGAGTTTAATATTGTTTCTCTGCAGGAAAACATACAGATGGCTGATTAAGCCTACTCATTAAAAATAAAGTATATGTTTAAAGCTGATTTCAAAATCCTATGTTGGCCATGTCCTTGAAGCACTTAATTGGCTATGAATAAATATATACATGTTTGCCATCCTTTTCCTGCCACCCTTGCTTATAGCACCAGTTATACTGGTGGGTTTTATGATCTTCCTGACAAGATTTACATGTTGGTGTGGTCTCAGGAAAAGCACCTCTCTTCAGGACTTCAATTCAGGAGTATTTCCTTTCCATCTACTGTGTGATTATGTGTGTCAGGAATGGGGGTAACAGGAATTGAATAAGATACTGTTTCCATTTTAGACACTGGTTGAGGGGACTGGGGAGGTGCCTCAGGGAATAAACTGCTGGTTGTGCTAGTGTGAGAACCTGAGTTCAGCTCCTCAACACTCATACAAATGCCCAGCAGGCATGGTGTCCCATCTGCAGTCCCTGTGCTTGGGAGGTCAATATAAATATGGGGCCCCTAGAGCAATCTAGCTAGCTGGCCTGGATGAATCAGATAGCTCTGGGTTCAAGAGAAAGATCCCACCTCAGTAAATGAGGTGGATGGTGACCAAGGAAGACACACAAAGTTCACCTCTGACTTCTACATGTGCTCGCGTGTGCGTGCATGCACACACACACACACACACACACACACACACACACGTGCACACCCACATACACTTATGTCCACATAGGATGTAATCTGCAGAATCATGGGCTGTATGTCATAACTGTGGCAGCTATAGAGGGATAAAATAAGTGGCTACATCTGTTTGGGGTTGTTTCATAAATCAATGTTCAATTTGTGTGTGTGTGTGTGTGTGTATGTGTGTGGGGGTGGGTGGGTGTTTTATTTCATTATGACAGATGATAACAGAGCAAGATGCAGCAATGGAGAGAGGAATTCATATAGACATTTTTAATGTATATGGAGTGCTTAGGAGGATGGAGCAGAAGGAGATGAGGTTGGAGAGGGGCCAGAAGAAATACTGATGGGACAATATGGCTGCTGGACACAGTCCAGGCCCCCTTGTTCCTCATCGGAAGGAACTCTGATGCTTGTACAACCATCTGGCCATGTCCAGGCCAAATTGTTCTGGGTAACAGCTGGGCTGCTGAACCACAGCTGGGAGGAATGTCTTCAACTGGTGGTTCCTTTGCAGTAAGTGCTTTCTGGACTTCCTGGGACTCTGTGTCATAGATGGAGCATCTTTGCCATTGATTCATGGTTATGAGTTTGTCTTTGCATCTAGGATCTCAGCTTGTGACTGTGTAGCAAAGGCATGTTGGTTAGCCAGGAACTGAACCCAGCAACACAACATTCTGCCAGTATGCATGGCTGTCCTCTTAGAGGTATCTGCCACAGAGTGAGCAAACAAGTTCACATCTGCTCTAGTTTTGTGCTGGTGATTGGAAGCTTGTGTCAACCAGTAGGGACCTAAGATCTTCTTATATGGGCCCCCTACTATTTTAATTAAACCTTGCTTTTAACAACTCCTTCTGTTTCTACTCTCCTGGGTCTAGCTACTCTTTTGTTTTACAAAACCATCTCCACATGTTGGACACTGTTAATGGATATGACAATTGATAATTCTCTTTTGGCCTCTTCTTGTACCTCAGCAGTCATAGCTCTTCTGGAAATAGAAACACCACCCACTCACTCAACACTGATGTATTGCTCAGGTACTATATGCAATAATGATCTAGCACTATGTAGGTGTAGGATCTATGTTGAATAAGACAGGCAGGGTCCTCTACCCTGGGGGATATTATGGTAGGTCAAGTGGGAGATAACCAGTAACTTTATTATTAAGGCTAAGATGAAAGCTACATCTCAGAAAGACAGATCAATACTACTGTGGCTACTTGAAAATGTCAAGATTTAGAGCAGGCAGCTGATCCGAACAAAAAAACAAACAAACAAACAAAAACTCCCACTGGCTAGAAAAGGTTTCTGAAACTCAGTGGCTCCTTTTGTTTTCAGTATTGCACTTCTTACACTTTTCATTTCTATTGAAGTCTTACAGATGTATTTTATGTTTTTCTCTGCTGGTTTTTAAAGTTCAGATGGGTGCAAAGAAGAGGGATTGAGGAAGCAGTGGGCCCAAGAACCCAAAGGTCCTCCTTTTATGACCGCTTCTCTTTTATTCTGTCATCCTTGCTACTCTGTATTGTCTAGTTAAGAGGTTGTCCTCCATTTAACTTAAAGCTAGAAATGTGGAGAAAGACTTAACACCAGACTCATTTATTCTTACTTCAGTAAGTCATTTTCCCTTTGTACATTGGGCATCTTCTAAGGAGCGTACATATAGTGTCTGTTCCAATCTTGGAATCCTTCTATTGTGCTAGTCACATGAGCTATATTTTTCTGGGGAGGGTAGCTGGTTTCTGAGGTAGGATCTCACTCTAGGCCAGACTAACTTGGAACTCTCTCTGTAGTCCCAGGCTGGCCTCAAACTCACAGTGATCCTCCTACCACTGCCTTCCAAGTGCTGGGATTAAAGGCATGCAGCATCAATGCCTGGCTACTGTGGTCAGAACATTTTTAATGTCATCTTGAATTTTCTTACTGGTTCATATATCATATTACATTGCTATTTTTTATTTATTTTTATTTTATTGGGAGGGGTTGAGGTAGGGTCTCACTCTAGCTCAGGTGATCTAGGAATTCACTATGTAGTCTCATGGTGGCCTCTAACTCATAACAATCCTCCTACCTCTGCCTCCTGAGTGCTGGGATTAAAGGTATTTGCCACCACACCCGGCTTGTTATTTGTTTAATTCTTCATTTTATGCACATTACTTGCCTTGCATTATGGGCAGTGCCTAAATAAATGTCTTTACAAAAGAAGAAAAATCAATATAATTTTCATTCTTAGGCTTGAAACTGCATAGCAATTTGCTCACAGATTTCAATAATGTGTTCAAAACCAACATTTACCTGTATTGTTATTTACAGAGCTTATTATCACTAAGCACATTTAAATATAGACATTTCAAAAGAGTGTAAATTACCATATGTGCAGTAAAAGTCAGCATGGTTAACAACAGCCTAGTCCTAAAATAGCTTTCTCCTTTTCCTCTTAACTCTCACTCAACACTGATTTATTGTTCTAGTTTCTCTCCCTTCTCACTGCAACCCTGCATCTAGGTATTATACATGGACTTGTGATAGAAAGGCCATACCCAGATGAGAATACTTTTTCTTCCTTGTCACAGCCTGATCTAACTAAGAGTATTAATCTGTAACTCATCAGTGCCTCTGGTGCTGTCCATGGGGCAAGTAGACACATTTCATCTCAATTAGGAACAGAAGATAAATGAAAGGCAGGAATGTGTGTGTCAGAGGTTACAGCTGTTTAATGGGGTGAAATGCGAATGAAAATTGGAAAACAATCCAAGAAATCTATAGAAGATGAGAACTGGGAAAACTAAATTAGAATAAAAAAACAACTTTCTTTCTTTAGAAATCTGGTTTCTTTATACTATAATAGTGGCTTATTTGGTTGTAAATAAATAGGAAAGCAACAAGCTTATTGTTTCTATTCTCAAGAAAGATAAATTATCAGTATGTCATTCATGTGACCTAAATGCATATGGATATATGTATTTTTTCTCTATAATCTAAATTACCACATTGTATTACCTAAGTATGACATTGTCCATGTGATTTTTACATCACAAGTGAATGGAAAACTTGTAGAATAGGTTTCCCATGGTCAGCTTCTGTAAACTTATTATAAGAGATATGTTTCTGATATTTTAGGCCACAAGACATGTATAAGGACAACAACAACACTAAACTTAGACCTGCTCCATCTTTCCTTGTTTGTTCATTTCCACTGTGTGAATGTGTTTTGCTCAAGGAGTAAATCCCACTATTTTTATAAAAGTAACCTCTGTATTGTAAGTGCAACTATCTATGTAAACTCAGTGAAAATATTTCCTTGGTTAACATAATTTAAGATGTGAAAGTCAGAATGCATTCTCTTGAGAAAAGAATATGTGAGCTTTATACTTTCATTATTTTATTAGGACCTTATTGGAGATTGTTACTCCTTATGGGGTTGTAAGGATGAGATTTGGATCTGCCTGGATATAGCTTTACTTGCAGTTTTCTTACCTGATACGAGAAATGAGAAAGTTATCCTTTGCCTTGCAGGAAAAAAAATCTCTGTTAAAAAAAATAAAACTACAATGTTTCACAATGAGAGAGAGTTCAAATCACTGGAGCTCATATTGAAGAACAGGTATTGAGCTATTCTGCCCTGCTCACAAGGGAAAAGGTGTCATTGTGGGTGTGCAGGTCAGGAACACATGCCAGAGCAGCTACTGGACTCATTTCTGTTTAGGGAATATTTGATACAATTCTAGCTTCTTGAAAGAGAAAAACCTTTTCTAAGCAAAACTCAAATTCCCAGTCCAAATATTCAAAGACCACAGACTGTGCTGTGTTGCAAACCTGGTAGCAAATAAGTCCAAAAATTGGATTACAGTGTAGCCAATATCTGACAGCACATTCACTTTCAGGTGCTGATGATTCAAGAGCCAAAGGTTATGTTCTGACATTTTATTTAAAAACCCCACATTTTTCAAGCCTGAAGAATTTGGTGCTGTGGCCATATTTTAATTTAACTAAAGTTTTGCATCAAGTTCAATATTAACATCAGATTGCCAGCAGCATCTCTGTCAATAATGCTTTGTGTTAGACCACAGTCATGACATTTTTGTCAATGAGTTGAATGATTAAAATACAAACAGGAATGACCTAAAAGTTCTCATTTATAAATCTTTTACTTTTCCAACATTAAAAATTATAGTGTTTAATTTTTTTGTTTTTTCCAATAAATAATGCTAATAACATAAAGATTAGACATGCTGGTGGTAGGTCTGGAGTGATAGCTTAGCAACTAAGGAACTTGCCTATGAAGCCTAAGCACCCAAGTTCAATTCCCCAGTACCTATATAAGCCAGATGCACAAAGTGACACATGCATCTGGAGTTCATTTGCAGTTGCAGTGGCTAGAGGCTCTAGAGCATCTATTTCTCTCTCTCTCTCTCTCTCTCTCTCTATCCCTTTCTCTAATAAATAAATAATTAATTAATTTAAAAAGAAAAGAAAAAATTGGTTCGCACATCACAGATGAACTTTTTCTTAAAGGGAGGTAGTTGGACACATTTAAAAATATACTTGCCTTCCAACTCAATGACTTCAACATCTAGGAAATTACCTTAAAATTAATTGCAGAAATATACAGGACATATACTCCTCTAAGTATGAGTTTTAATTAGTGAAAATAATTTAAAATGTGTTAACAAATGACCAGCAAAAGGGGCACCATTAAATAAATAATAAAGATCACATGAATATTTCAAACACTATTTATTAAATATCTAGTGCATGTGATCCAATGTTGTAGAGTTTATAATAGTAATAGAACAGATAAAATTCTTATGCCTATGGATACCATTTCTGATGTATTATTGGGCTAGTAGACAAGCAAACATCTACGTATAGTAATTGCAAGTGAATTATATAATGACCTCAAGTTTCATCCATTTTCCTGCTAATGTCATAATTTCATTCTTCTTCATAAGTGATTAAAACTCATTGTCACTATATAATATGCTTTCCTTATATATTTATCTGTTGATAGACATAGAGGCCAGTTCCATAGCTTGGAAAAGGTGACTAATGCAACAATAAACATGGATGTGCAAATATCTCTATGGTATGTAAATATTTCCAACTTAGAGTTCCCAGAGTAGATATCTAGGAGTAGCATAGCTGATAATATGCATATACTTTTATTTTGATGGAGAATATCTATATTGACTCCCATAGTGGTTTCACTAATTTACAATTTTACCAACAGTATGTCATATTAAATGGAATAAGTCAGTATTAGAAAGACATGTATGTGGAATCATATTTCCCTCATAGGTGGAACTTAGATTATAGATATTACACACACACACACACACACATTTATATGGCATGAATGTGGAATGAAGAATATTTGGGGAGAAGGGAACAAGCAGGAAGAGATAGGACAAGAGAGAGTAATGTATGGGTAAATATGAGCAGAACACATGATAGATATGAATGAAAATGTCACATGACCCATAATTTTATACAATGAATGTGCTAATAAGAATAAGTAACATATAAATATATTCACCAATATGGAAATATGTCCAGTATATAGTAATGAGAATCCAAAGTTACAGAAAAATGACAGTTTTGGATTAAAATTATACAGAACAAAGAACAGTATGTCTGTTCATAACTATTACCTGTCAATCATGAGAAAATGGTGGCTTTTACTTATTTTATATATTTTGTATGTGTTAATTTACTTTATGCAATGATGTATAGTTAGTTGTAATTAGTATTAGAAAGAGGGAACAGAGTAAAACAAAAATGTCTGAGTGGGTAGTAATATGTGGTATGGCCCTAGAGTGAAAGAGAGTTTTATTCTGCAGCCCAGACTATCCTTAAACAGGTAGCAATCTTCCTCTATTCTGGGAGCACCAACATGAGTCATCAAACACAACTCAGTAAAGAATAGTTTTCTTTTACACAAAATTATCTATATTTATTTTTCTACAATTCATAATTAAAAAAATACAAACATTGACCTGGTAACCAGACAACTAGAACATTACACAAATCTCGCCTGTATTAGTATGATTAGTGTGATGGAAAACACATCCACCTTCTAAAAGGCAAGACTTCAGAATTAGTCTGATAGCTATTTCTTTGTTGGTTGACCATTGCTGTTAGAAAGCAGTTCTTGGTCTCTGCCCACACTCCCTTCTACTGAACTTTGTGCTTATTTGTCCTTCTAAAGAAATAGAATCCAGTGACTGTCCATGCTATGGCTTCACACTTGGAGCTGCTTAACACAAGCCACTTCTCAATCCCTTCCACATATTGTTAGGTAGAATTCACTCCATTGCTTTAAGTTTCCACCTTGCTTCCTTTTGTGTGGATGGATCTATATCACGATATTGTGTAGCTATCATGTAATTTAACAAAGATACCTAAAGGATTTGAGCCTGAGAATACCTAGGCTGTAGGAATGAAAAATGGAATATAAGTTGGATATATAACCAGCCTAGGCTGTTCCCATTTCCTGTTTTTAGACCCATGGTGTCTGATTCACAGAATAGTTTCCATAGGTAAAAGCAGGTGTATATTTGAATCTCATAAAAGCTGATACAGAAAAACGTGTTCTTTTAAATTAAACAAGTGCACTCTTCCTGAGCGTTTAGAACTTTGTATTAATGAGGCTTTTGAGCATGAGGCTTTTCAAATTCTTGGGTCTCAAGCAGACAAGGGGAGCTGTCCATATTCAGTAGGTCCAAAGAAAAGTCTGCAGTCTTTTGCCATAATGTGCAGCTCTGTAGCTTGAAGCACTGTGAAACAACGGGGAAGAAGCCAACTTACATTGTAGCATTAATTGTTCCTGGCAAGTGTGTCATGGGTTTTCCCCAACCCTTCTTCAATGATGAACAATATACAATCAGCAAAATGCATTGCTATGAAGAAGATGGAACAGACAAGAACAAAAATGTTTGGATGGGCATGAATCTCTGGTGTCCACACAAGGAATAGCCCTCACCTCAAATGTGAATGACCATGGCTTGAGAAGATAGATTCACATTGCCCCACATAACTTCCCATGTGAAAATGGTTTCATGGAGTTTTATTATTGCAGAACAAAGGAAAGTCATAAATCAAGGCCTTGTTAACATGCATTGATAGAAACATCACGTGGGCAGGTTACACACAGCAGGGAAGTCTCTGCTGTGGGACTCAGAGGGTACTTGGCTTCTGAGTTCATGAAAGATAGCAGTCTGTTAGTATAGTACAAAGACTTTACCTAATATGCAAAAGTATGCGAGGGTTGCTACAGTGGTGGATAATGATAATGAATAGCCCAAGATAACTTTGGTTCTGAATCTATAGTAATCCAACTTTCCATACTCAGGAAGTTCTAACCAGTCAGCCTCATACAATCTTTAACACGAGTGTAGCTTTTTTCTGGGACCCTCAGCACCCAGAAGGGACCCCAGAGAAGTTTCAGTGATATTTTCTTAGAGATCCTGGGCTCATTTATTCTGGTTTCCCGCAGTGTGGACCTCTCAGGGAGAAAGCGTTTTAAGACAAGGAAAAAACAAACAAACAAACAAAAAACACCAGATGTTCTCATTGAGCTGAGATTTGCACCAAGGCTTGATGGTATTATCGTGATTCTGTCTGCATTCTAGGTAGCAATACAACAACCCCTAGATGGTAAAGACTGTTTTAAAAATTGTTTTGTTAAATAGGAAACTTAATAGAATTTCACGGCATAGTCATCAATTCTGCATGTACATCAAAGATGTCTAAAACTAATTACATGCTCAACCTATTCCCATTCCATGCTGTGATCTCAAGATCACAAAATACCTAGTTAAGTCAAATGTTGCTTTCTTCTAATGCAGCTATGTACTGGAGTGTTTTTCTATAGAGAGCCAGGAATTTCAGCTCATTTGAATTTACCAAATGTTACAATGTTTTCTTTCATTTATTTATTCAACATTTATAGTGTTCCAAATTTCCAGCCACCATGGCCAGAATGAGAAAAGTGAGACTAAATATTCTCTACATGCTAAGAGCTCAGGGTTGAACAGCAGTGTTGACATAAGGCAGAAGGACCAGGAAGCCCCTAGACCAGCTGCCTGGGCAATGAAAGCTCTCGGAACCATCCTCTAATTCTGAGGGACAGAGAAGAAGGTGTAAGGGAGTCAGAGACTGGAAGGACAGTATGTTTTGATCTATAGGAAAGCAAGAGTAAGCAATGGTGAAGAAAAAGTTAGCCATCCAACCATCTAGTTTCAAACCAATCCAACATCTGAGAATGGTCTGATATATTAAAATAGATTCAGAAGGATACAATGCAGCAACGTTCAGAAATTAAGAAGAGTAATGGAAGGGCTGAATTTCCTCTTGCCCAAGGCTGAAAGAAACCCACTGTGAGGAGCAGTGGGCTACGGATACCTTCTTTTTTCATGATAATGAGTTCTGTGGATAGTTTAGTAGCTTAGCTCTAGGAGGAGAAGGAGTGTGTGACTGTTGCCAGGGCTCCACATTCCAGGCCTGACTGTGCCACTGGAGTGAACAAGTGATGCATTTAAATTTTCTGACTAAAATAGTACATTTAAATAAAAACTTAAATGTATTTGAGATCATATATGTGATACATAAAGTGGATAAATGTATACCCATCTATAAAATAAACATTCAAATCTGAATTCTACCACACCCCTCAGGCTCAGGAAACATTGCCAAAGAGTAGGAGAAAGAATATTAAAAAATAGGATGGGGGAACTGGAGGCATGTCTTAGTGGTTAAGCAGTTGCCTGTGAAGCCTAAGGATCCTGGTTCAAGGCTGGATTCCCCAGGACCCACATTAGCCAGATGCACAAGGGGGTGCACGCGTCTGGAGTTCGTTTGCAGTGGCTGGAGGCCCTGGCGCACCTATTCTATCTCTCTCTATATCTGCCTCTTTCTATCTCTGTCTGTCACTTTCAAATAAATAAGTAAAAATGAGCAAAAAAAATTTTAAAAAGAGGATGGGAAAGAATGCTGTGGAAAATTGTCTTCCTGCCACAGCCATGAAGGGGCCATTGCATTCATGACCTCATAATGACTGCCATTACCTGCACAAAACCTAGACCATATTGGGCCCATAAGCATTCTATTATGGATGGCAGAGGGTCACAAAAATGTAGAAAAGTGATTAGATGGAAAGGAAATAGGGGTCGGTGGGTTCAGTGGAAAGGGGTGAGGGAGGAGGACAAACGAAAGTATCAGGTTATGAAGAAGAGATATAGAAAAACAAGGTATTAGGTAATAATAAGGAATTATGATCGATATGAGTTGTATAAAAATTGTCAATAAAATATGCATTATAAACATTTGAGTTAGACTCTCTCTACCTACCATCATCTCCTAATGTCAGTTCAGCCCCATCCATATAAGTTGTACCATATATTTCAGACTGATGGCAATTATGAATCTAATTATAGGATGCATGAAGTAACTTTGGTTGGGCCCTTGACAACAAAAACCCCCATCTTTCCACAATTATTATCACACTTTATGCAGTTCAATGGCAGGTCTTGTTACATACGGCATTTAACCTTACACAGGTACAAGGAGATGTGTGTGGGGGATGCGCTGGAGGCAAGCCAGCACTGGTGAAAGGTATGTATGGAGTTGAGAAACAACTCCATGTACTCACAAACAGATCTAGTCATAGCAATTGACTGCTAAAATCAGAGTTTAACAATGCAGAGAAGAGCTTGGGATACAGGTCAGGGTGCTTGCTAGCATGCACAGGGCTCTGGGGTTGATCTTCAGTGGCCAAAAACTTTAAAAATGAGTTTTTGGAAATGTTAGCATTAGAGGAGATTGGGTGAAGGGAGCAGAGGACTCTGAACATTTCCTTATACCTTCTGGTGAATCTATAATTACTTCAGACTAAGGAGGCAAATTGATAAAATAGGAATTTGGGGTGTCTTTGAGATCAACAAAGTTATTCTTGATTCTTTTTTTTATTTTTATTAGTTTTTTATATTTATTTATTTGAGACAGAGACAGAAACCAGCAGAATGGGGGTTGGGAGGGGAGAGAGAGATAGAGAAAATGGGCATGCCAGAGCCTCCAGCCATTGCAAAGGAACTCCAGACGCATGTGTCCCCTTGTGCATCTGGCTTATGTGGGTCCTATGGAATCAAACCAGGGTCCTTTGGCTTTGCAGGCAAATGTGTTAACTGCTAAACAATCTCTCCAGCCCTATCCTTGATTCTTTACTGGGTTTTAGCCCAGTCACTAGGGTATGTCCAGTCACAGTTACACAAAACTTCTATTGAGTCAGCAGCCTTCACATTCTTGTCTTTTGATTATAGTGAATAATATTCAAGGACCATAGAAGGTGAAGTTCGAAAGATGTTATTATAGATTTTAAGAGACGAAAAGAAGGCAGAGCTCCTATATATCAGCAAGGGGATGTGCAGCGATAGACAGAAGCCACCTGGTGACCATGACTAACATCTTTTATGAGAATTCACTGGATGGGGTGAAGCTAGCTGGTCAGTGCAGCCCCCATGCCAGGTGTCCAGCTATTTAGCAGAACTCTTTTAGGAAAGAAGGTGTAAAGACAATGTTTCTAGTGAATGAGTAATCTTGTAGGAAAAATGGATATAAGAAAATCTGAATTCACCCTTATGTAATCAAGGATATACTTCATTTTTTGTCACTTTTAGATTATGTTTGGGTGTCGTTCTAACCACGAACTGCCTCACTCACTGTTAAGGAACTTTTAATTGCTAGTTAATATTTTGACTGACTAGAAATAACGATTAAATATATTATACATAAGTAAACTGATTATTACAAATACAAAAAGTACAATATGTCATCAGAGCATTTGTAACTGCCATACATCTCTCAATAGGATGATTTCTCCATGATGAAAATATCCCTAAGTTCTATGTTGACCCCAAAGCATTTTCTAAACCCTAAATTGACAGCTTGTCAGTGATGCTATGGGTGTTTCAATATCATTCTTTTGGATTAACTTGTCACTTGAGACTTGGCATGAGGCATGTTGGAATATAGCTAGAAAGCTCATATTGTGACTAACTTAGCGTGTTATATGAATGGTTCCATTTACTTTTTCCTTTTATGTCACAGGAGATGAGTATGTAGACATCTATATTTATCTAATATTTATAAATTAAAAGGGTAATTATAGCTTCTAAATTTTTCATTCTGGGATGAATGAACACACCCTCACACTGAATCCAGTTCTAGAGAAGACAATAATAAATGTAAATGTGCATCTTCTCATATGGTTGACCATGAGGATGCCCAAGAAATTCTGGTGTGCAATCACATCTATTAAACAACAACTGAAGATGATTCAGGAAAAGGACAATTTGTATAAGCGTGTCTAAAAAATAAAGAGAACTATCCTGCCCCCCACACACATAAAAAAAACAAAGAGAACTAAGAAAACTTTAAGATGGCCTCTTTAAAAATATAAGGATCAAAGGTGACCTTCTCAATTGTTCTGCTGTGAGCATTTGATGGGTGAAGCAGGAGCCATAGGATGTGCTTCTGTTTGGGACAATCACTTCCTACTGAGCAGCAGTACATGGAACTTTCTGGAAGCTCCTTGAGGATGGATTCCTTTTCCCTGAGATTTTAATGATGATGCATTCCTACCTACATACTACACAGTTCTGTAAATGCAGAGAGGCCAAAAACAATTGATATAGAGAAAGAGAATAGGATGAAGAAGGAACTGTAAGTCAACAGAACACCAGCATACAAGTAATAAATTCTTAGATTTGAGTTCAAAAGCCCTGGATAAACATGGTCTTCTTCTGGTACTTGAAGAGCCTTCATAGTTGAAAGGTTGCTTACTAACTCATTCTTCTCTGCTCTGAGATATATGGGTATGTCTACAGCTAGAAATTGCATTGGAAATAATGGAGAGCACATTTTTTGCCTCAACATGAAACAGTTTGAACTATCTAAATCTGCCTGGCCCATAGAGTGGACTTGATGTGAAAGCCTGTCCCCTGGGTAAGACATGACCATTGCTGTTTTGAAGCCAGGCAGCTGTGATTACCAGCATGAAACCCTCACAAGATTGGACCCATTTACATTCCCTTAAAAAGCCACAAAGAGTCCACCAGACCCAAAACACTTTTCTTCTCCCCAACGATAAATAAGTGATTAACCATCATTGCCATCATTGGTGGGAGACTTGCTCAGTTTTATAGTCACACATAAATTGTTTATGCTACTGTAAGTAACCCATATTAAGCTCATTGGTTCATCAAGCTAGACTTGGGTGGAATCATTTCATTGGTCTACTTTTGCCTTTTCTATCTGGGATGACTAGACACAGACTTTCCAGGAAAACTAACACAGGAAGATTCTATCTCCCAACTTAAAACAGATGCTGAGTTCTGGGTCAGGGGCCTTGTGGTAGGGACACTTTCATTAGTGAGTCGGTTGTACCTAGTGTTGTCAGAGGTCCTTTCCAGCTCTTGTTGAGAGAGTTTGGCTGGTTCATCATTTACACAATGTCACCTAGCCCACTGCTGACTCAGTGCCATGAACAGGTATTTAGATTAGTGGTTTATCTACCAAAGGCTCTGCCATTATAGAATGGATTGTCTATCAGTAGGCAGATGGGAAGAGACACCTTTTGGGAGATAAGCACTCCAGGACTACATTAGTAATGTGCCAAGAATAGAACACAGACATTTTTTATTCTGCACATTTTTTATGAGTCAAAATAAACTCTCAGTAAACTGAATTAGTTCTGTGTTTTGTTTTGTTTTGTTTTTTTTGTATTTATACTCTATAGGTATAACAAGTTCTACCAAGAAGTATTTTTTGTGATTTCTATAGTCAGTGTACAGAACTCAAATAAAATATAACAGCAACTGTAAATTATCTGCTTAATTAATGACAACTCCTCTATCAGAGGAGAAAACTTTGCATATGAAAATGAATTTGAATGAATGGATTTGATGTCATACAGATTAAGAAGACACTGTAGTTTTCATTAACACTGGCTTCAAGTCTGACAGACCTATGTGTGAAACTGAATCTTAAATTTGCTGGCTGAATGAACACTGACAAGTTACTTAACCTAAATCTGTTTCCTTATCTATAAATGTGGATGAACTATCAGAACTGTCTCATGTGTGCTTACACAACTAACCTATTTGCTGAATGAATGAAAGGTGTGAAACATCTATGTGGAACATTCTATAGCATTTATTGTTTTTAAAAAGTGCAAATAACAATAGTGAAACATGCTTGCTGAAGGATGCCAGTATATACCTATCAATTGTATTTTATCTGTTAGCAAAATTAAATGAAAATGAAATTGAAATAGAAATGTCATTTACAATAGCAAAAAATATGAGATATTTGGAATGCATTTTGTTAAGAAATACAAGGCCTAGATACTGAACCCATAATGCATCCATTACTAAAAGAAATAAAAGAAGAAAAACAAATGGAGATGAACATCATTACCATGGATCAGGAAACTCTTGTCCATCATTACAAATTCCTACTGAATTGATCTGGAGGATCAGTGCAATCCCACTAAAAACCTAAAAAGTTATTTTTCAATCTTTTATGAATTAGAAACTGATTCCGTAATTCACATGGCAATACAAAAAGCCTGGAATAGTCCCAATAATTTTGAATATGATAAGCAATTGTCTTCAAAGGACTTATCCTTCTTGATAATCAAAGTGTACTATAAAAGTAGGCATGTTAATCAAGACAATGTGATTATGACATAAAGATGAATAGACTTATTAATTGAACAAAACAGAAGGTTCATTCTTATGTAGTGAATTCATTTTTGTTAAAGAGACAAAGATAATCCAATAAAGAATGGCTACTCTTTTCAATCTGTTCATTGGAATAGTGAAAATCTACACACAATAATATAAACTGAAATCCCTATCTTGCACCATAGGCAAACTGAAAATGGATCATATATGTGAACATAGCACCTATAGTACACTAGAATAAGATACAGTATAAAATATTTGTGACCATGGGTGAGACAAAAATTTCTTAGATACAACAACAAAAATTGTATGAAAGAAGAACTGAAACATTTGATACCATTATGATTAAAAGTTCTACTCTGCAGATGTCACTATTAAAAGAGCGAAAGACAGTCTGCAGACTGAGGTAAAATGTTCGTAAATTTCGTTTATGATAAAAGACTTTTGTCTAGAACATATAAAGAACTCTTCAAACTCCAGAGAATGAGCTGAGAAGTTGGTAAAGTCCTTGCTGTCCAAACATGAGAAACTGAGTTCAGATCACCAGCATTTATATAAAAGTCATATTATGGTGACGTGAGCCAATAATCCCAGATCTACAGAGGCAGAGATAGGTGGATACCTGGGACTTGCTGGCTAACTAATCCAGCAGAACTGGCAAGCTCTAGATTCAGACCCTGTCTCAAAATCAAAGGGGAAGAGTGATGGAGGAGAATACCCAAATTGATATCTGATCTTCGTATGCACCTGCACATATATACATGTGAGCCTGTAGCCACATGTGCCACACACATTTGAACACAGATATACATATGCATACTACATATACATATACATACAAAAACTCAAAAACCCAATCTTAAGCATAGGAAAAAAACATTATCTTAAGTGTATACAGTTTAGAATATATCTAATTCCTACTTTTCAAGAATAGTAATGAAGAATTCATGGTAATTATCATAACACTAAAAGGTTTATGACATGTGATAATAATAAACTTTGGTTACCCTCAAAGGTCACAGAAACTTCATTTGTAGCTGTAGCTCATCATTAGTTGTGAGGCCCTAGAAGATGGTTGTCTGTTCTCACTGGCCATCACTGTGGAGACTTAAGTGAATCTTGTCATGTATTTTGGACTTTTTTTTATTTTTTCCCTCAAAATTTTTTAGTCATAGAATTGATGCCTAGAGACTGTGTTCCAAGATACTTATTTATAGTTCCAGTTACTGAGTAAATATAGCTGTGTTCAAAGTTTATTTAATAAGAGGTAATTCTAATTTTCTGGGAATGCATCTTATTCTGAATGTCTTTCATCCATGGACTTTTCACAATCCCTCATGGTCCAAAGCCTGGTATATAGCAGCTTCTAATTTGACAGGTTGAAGAAAAGAGAATTAAATGACTTCTGGGGATGACAGAGTGAGGCTGTGAATGCAAATGTGCATGTGAGTGTGCATGTGCTTCTGTGTATGTGGACATGTGCATGCACAGCAGGTGGTCAAGCAGCATGATGACCAAGGCTGACCTGACTCCTCTGATTTTCTTATATATCAAGTTATATTTTCTTTCAATTGCTTACTTTGTGCTCTCCCCAAAGATCAGGTACTTTCATGAAATGTGTCTTACTGGCAAGGTACAAATGTAATGCTGCATTCTGCAGGAAGAGAAGAGGGGAAAACAGCAAATATGACAGCCCATCTCAAACTTCTGATCTCCAGAATTTCCCCCTGCTTGGGGTACTATTACTATTGTCAAATGGTAATGTGTATCTCATTCACATAGTTGTAACATTCACTTAGCCTCTGCCACATTATAGGTGTGGGGTGTCGTTACTTCTGCCAAGGTTATGCTATTGTATACCTGATTCACATAGATGTAACATGTCCTCAGTCTCTCATGTACTGGAAACACTTTGCCATTCTTGTCATACATTTTATGATCACCAGAGATGGGAACAAACTTTGTATGCTTATACTAAAAACCTTCGTCAGTGTCAAATAAGTACCAAATACTGGATCATAGATTTGGAACTGCAGAATTCTAGCCATTTAAGCAGGATTTCTTCATCAGCCAAGGGACCTTTGGCAAGTTACCATCTTGCTGACACCATCAATAAACTAGAATTATATGTGGAAGTTGATATTATACGGAATCCTGCATACTTGGATCCTTAGTGAATGTTGTTTCTCTTGACATTATGGTACTAGAGTCTTTGCTTCCTCTTATATGTTACTTCCTGTTATATGGGTCCAATCCAGATGCAACAGAGCCCTGCTAGCTGTGAGCAATGCCATCATCCCCTCAACACAGGTCTGATTTGAGATCTGATTTTCCCACAGACAGGAAGACTAGGACCTTGTCATATTGGCTTCTCTGGTGTCCAACACAGGGTCCGGTGGATGTGTATAAGGGTGTATAAATGGGCTGAAAGGTCTCACTCCACATTTGCCTCATGTTCATGTACAAACACTTTTTGTGACCTGTGTCCATCATCCCAGCTCACACCTTCCTACATGTTGCTCCAGTATAGATAGAGCCTTGTTTCCTGTCACTTTCCACCCACTGACTTACAAAGCTTCCAGTTTCCTGACAATATTGCCCATGACTTTGATTGCTATGTGCATATTTCACAATAGAAACCATTATGAATGATTAGCTGCACACACATGAATGTATGCATATCCAGCCATGTCTCCAGGCCCAAGAGCGTTATCTATCATGTTAGTATTGAGATAGTCATCTCCACCCAGTTTATAAGATCTTTATTCTTTCCATCAATGAATATGCCATACTATGTTCTTAACCATTCTCTTCTTTCTTTAACTTCTATTATCTGTTATCTTCTATTCTAATGCAACATTTGCATTTCTATTCTGACTGTCAGGTATCACCCATGATTCTACAGGAACCTGTGATGTCTTGCCTCTTCCCATGGTGACCCTTGGTGACCCTTTAGGAATGTCTTTTGTCTCAAAGCAGACCAAGATGAATGCTGTTATTGAATAACTTTGGAACAGAGCTTCAACATTAATTGCCTTAGCTTGTTTGAATATTACTGAATATTTTGGATGTCTGTTTCTGGAAGACACCCTCTTCCTTCTCAGTTGCAATACTTGGCAGGTTGCTTTTGTAGGGTCTGTAGGTCAAACTGCATGTAAAATCTGGACAAATTGCAGAAGTAATGAAAATAATGGAGGGCTAGGATGGAACTAGAGAGCTGGCTTACTTTCATAGTTGTAGCATAAGGAGTTACATGAGTTTCATCCCTTCCAGGAGCATCTTCAGTGCATTAAGAGATGGCAGAAACTGAGACCAAGTTTCCCATGGTGAAGAACATCATATATGATATTAACCCTATGGTCAATTTTCAAAGCCTGATAACTCATGTGCAGACTTTTAAAACATGTAAAAATGCTCCATTTTCTCATTGACTTTTCTGGGTAACATTTGATTTTTTTTTTTTTTTTGCTAACTCTTGTTTCACCTATGAAATGAGAAAGATATGAGGGGCAGATTGGGCATTTTTGTATACCTCATTTAAAACAATTCCCCAAGCACTTCTCTCAAAGTGCCTCCAAGTTTATCCAGGGCTCTATGGAATTAGTAAGAGGATCAGAGCTCATTTATAAATTATGTTGATATAGTTTGTTTCCTGACTGTTGCAGAATAGGTATGGCATTTGATTTCTCAAGAAAACACTATGGTGCAAGCTTACATATTTGCAGGTAAAGTGCTTTCTATTCTATCAAACAGGAAAATATTTGAAAGATCTATTTGTCTTCTGTGAATAAATAGATAAAATAACTTACCTCAGAAGAGTTGTTATGTCATAGAAAACCAATTTGGTATCAGGTCAAGGGGAGATATTGTCTTATTAAGGAACAGACTTCCCGTGTGAGGTGGGAAGTGTTTTGTATCTTGACCTACTCTTTTTCCATTCCTCCATTTTGTCCCGTGTGTGTGTTTGTGTGTGTGTGTGTGAGAGAGAGAGAGAGACAGAGAGAGAGGGAGAGAGAGAGAGAGACATACCTATCTTCAAAATTCAACTGAAGTATTAGTGGATGTAATGGTATTTCACAAAGAGGAGAACTATTTAATAGAAACTGAAGAAAACCATTTTCTTGTATAAAGAGTGTTTTATTGTTTTATTCTTATGTTATTTTCTGTTCATCATTTCCTGTATGCCAAGATTATATGCACAGCCCACAGGAATGTGAGCTGATTTAGTTAATGTCTCCACTTGCTGAAGCTTCATGATTCCTCTGCTTTCTCTTAGGGGTCATCACTGCTGCAGATATTCTGGATCGAGAGACTACAGGGTCCTACTGGTTGACCGTGTATGCCACAGACCGGGGTGTTGTCCCTTTGTATTCTACCATTGAGGTCTACATAGAAGTTGAAGATGTGAATGACAATGCCCCTTTGACCTCAGAACCTATTTATTATCCTGTTGTCATGGAAAATTCTCCCAAGGATGTATCTGTCATTCAAATCCAGGCTGAGGATCCTGACTCCAGTTCCAATGAGAAGCTGACATACAGGATTACAAGTGGGAATCCTCAGAACTTTTTTGCCATCAATACAAAAACAGGTAAGAAAATACTTGCAAGATCTTATAAAACTTGCCAGTCTGGCTCCTGGGTTGCTTACTTGGCTCTTCCTTCACTGCCTTATTTATTTTGTTGTATGAGAATGGAATCTTATTTTCTGGAGATAATTTCTGTGAAGAGGAGTGTTCCTTGTGCCTGTGAGGAATGTTTTAATTCCATCTGACTCTGAAGTGAATGATCTAATAGAGACCAGTGGCTTCTAAAGAAAGCCTTAGGTTTGCTTTACTCCTCATAAAATGTGGTTGCTAGATCACTAGAATCACCAGCTGTCCCTTTCTCCTTCTTGGGAGTAAGTCAGTTGGCTGGTGTTGGGTTCTGTGTGTGAACTGGCTTTGTAACTTCTAGGAACTTGTTCCTTGCCTGATCTCACTCCAACTTACTATAAATAACCCTGATAATGCCTTAACTCTAAGCCACTGGTGGTTCCTATGCTGTCCATTAATGAAGTAGCAATGTTCAAAAGAACTTCAACTGTCCAAATCTTAAAATAAGCAAAACTTTAATTTCTATGTGTTATAATAAAAGTTGAATTTATTGAGTATCAGAGAGCCCACCAGGTCAAAGAGCAGATTTGGTGTTACACTGACTCCATCTTGACAAGGATATATGCTGGAAAATTCTGGTCACCACAAAGCTTAACTGCTTTCATATGATTTGCCACTTTTGACCTGAAAAGAGGAGTCAAATACTCAGGGAAAGTGTGATGAATAGGGCTTTAATGAACTGAAACTTAGAATATGAATGTATGTGGCTCTGGGCAGATAAATTGATAGTGGCCTAGAGTTAGGACAGGATAACATTTATTGGGGACATATTTAGCCTTACTGATGAACTACTGGGAAAGTTAATAATTATTGCTCCTGCCTTCATTTGTTAAAGGAGAAGGGTTCTACTGACCACATGCACTTCATATCACCTATCACCATGTTGCAAGGACAAACCACCTACTAAAAGCAACTTATGCAAGGAAAAAGGCTTTAATTTAGTGTATAGTTCCAGATGAGAGAAGTATAATGAGGGGAAGGAATGGCAGGGTGCAGGGGGAAGCCGTAGTCCCCCTGGCAGGTAGGAAGGAGAGAGAAAACAGCAAATGGGGCTGGACTGTGAAACCTCAGATGCAACCCCAGTGTCCCGCTTATTCCAGTAAGGTTCCACATTTTTGGATGTTTTCACAAACTTCCTGCCACCAGCTAGGAATTAAGTGTTCAAACACATGAGCCTGTAGGGGAATTTTACATTGAAACCAGCACATACTTTATAAAGATTAAAATCTCAGGCTAGAGAGATAGCTTAGCGGCTGAGGTGCTTTGCCTGAGAAGCCTAAGGACCCATGTTCAACTCCCCAGATGCCACTTAAGCCAGATGCTCAAAGGTGAGGCAAGCACAAGGTTGTACATGCCCACTAGATGGTGAAAGCATCTGGAGTTCAATTACAGTGACTAAGGCTCTGACATGCCAATTGTTTCTCCTCCCCACACCCCAAGCTCTTGCTATCTCTAAAAAAATAAAAATACATCAAATTCCCATTACCAAATTTGAAAGTAATGCAGAATTTTTTTTAAATTGTTTACCTAATTTTGAGTCAGTCATTTTTTTAAGCAGACACATATGTTCTAACAGTATTGAATCAGTATTTTGTTTATGCTTTATTATAAGACAAAAGGGTGTCCACCAGCTGGCAGTGTCTGCCTGTGATCACTTGTGCTAAAACTAGAGAACTCAGGTATCAGGGGCCTGAGCCAGCCTCTAAGAACCCCACTAAGTGAGAAATGCCCACCTGTACCTGAAGCGCAAACTGAGGTACAATATGGGAAAGCCCCTTCTGGTTCACTCTATAACATATTATAACATATATAACATTATAACATAGCTCCATCAAATGTGGAGATAGAATAAAGAATTCAAACACTTTACAAATTGAACAGTCAGAGCAGGAGGAAAATGAGAGAGAGTGAGCAGAGGACAAGGAACAAAGATAATCTCAGTAAACAATCCCAATGGCAGAGATTACTTCACAGTCCAACAGAGAGGAATCAGACATTCCTCAGACAGGTTTTATGACTTTCATCTTGATCCTGTTGCCACTTGAGTCATTAGTGGTGCTCTGGCATCCTGTATTTGATTTAAATGGCATTATAGAGGGACAGTTTCAAGTGCATTTTCCTCTGCTTAGAGGAAAAGATAAAGAATGGCTATCCCAGATATGAATGTGGGCTTAATGTGAAGAACTCAGAATAGATTTATACATTGTGCATAATGAAATAACCAAAGCTATCTTTCATATAACTCTTAAAAGTTTGACATGAATTTTCAGAGAGCTGTGTATTGTTACAATTTGGCTTACTTTGCATAATAAGAGTTTCCTTATTCATATTTTCTATGTCTGCTGTAGGCTTTTGTGAAGCATTAGTTCCAGGAATTTGTGTCATCTTATTTGTCTAATTGTCTAAAATAAATCCAGAGCATGCCTTGGTTTTCAACACATAATAAGAAAATGGTACATTTTGTTTATTCAATTATTAAGCATTTAGTGTGTCTATGTGTTGTATTATAAGATCTAACAAATGATACCATAAACTTAGGATGTGTTTTGAGACCGGGTGTTGCAGTGCATGACTTTAATCCCAGCAAACAAACAGGAGGCAGAGCTATGAGGAGCACAGTGAGTTCAAGGCTACCCTGAGACTACATAGTGAATTTCAGGTCAGCTTGGACTAGAAAGAAAGTGTACCTCAAAAAATCAGGAAAAAAAGTTCTTTGCAGAGGCTCCCAAGACCTCATCACTGAAGCAGACCTAAAATGAACCCAACATGGCTCAGGGAAATTTGCAGGGGGGGGGGGAGGGCAGAAAGAATGTTAGAGCCACATGTTGGGTCATTATGCACAGAGACTTTGCCTCTTACCCATAACTGATGGCTAACCCCATAATGCACAACCCATATTCCCCGATGAGGACAGTCCCTGTGGAGGGGGGAGGACAGGGAGGAGGCTAACGATGGTACCAACATGACTGTATACACAGTGTACATAACTAAGAAAAAAGTGTTTTGAACCTTAAAGGTCCCAAAGCAATATGAAAGTAACAGAATAGTTAGGAAATACTTATGATCTCAAAAAGGAATGTAACAGTTGGCTATAGCAAGGAGATTCACTCCACATGGTGTTGGCAAGAGCTATAATCAGGGAGGGCTTCATGGAAGAAGCAACAATTATGGTTAGAAATCCTGGGATTCCAATTTTTGCTATATATTTCATAATTGTCAAATGTTATGAATCACAGTATAGAGCACACACTAAATCAGGTAATCCTAGCATTATCAGCTTTGTGACCTTGTGCAAGATACTAACTATATTAGTTACCTTTTCATTGTTGTGAAGAAATACCTGACAGAAAGTAGTTTAAGGAAGGAAAGGGTTCATTTCAACATATATTTCCAAAAGATAGATTCCATCATGGTACGGAAATGAAAGTCATGGTAACAGAAACTCGAGGCAGCTGCTCACATTGCATCCACACACAGGAAGCAGGATGCCAAAAGGAAGTGGGGCCAGCCAGAGTGATGGTAATCTCTTGTTGACAACTTGACAGGATTTAAAATCACCATGGAAACAAATATCTTTGTCCTATCTGGGAGGGATTTTCTAAATTAGGTTAACTGAGATAGTAAGACCTACTTTTACAATGGGTGTTATTATTCCAGACAGAATATAAAGGAGAAACCAAGATAGGCAGCAGCATTCATCCTTCTACACTTCCTCCTTGCTGAAGGAGCACTGGCCTCCTGTTCCTGTCTGGCTTTCCCTGCCAATACCTGATGGATTCTACCTTCTGGAACTATAAATGGAAATGGCCTTTCCTTCCCTAAGTTGCTTTTGGTCCTGTATTTTGTCATAGCAATGAGAAATTAACTGACACATCCAGGCCATAGAGCCTTAAGCTCCTGACCCCCTCTCCTGACCCCCTCTCACCCAGTTTCTCCAGCAAAGCTTTACCTCCTAAGGCTTCCACCATCTTCCTAACAGTGCCATCAGCTTGGGGCCAGTACTTCAAATATATGCATCCATGGAGGACATTTCACTTGCAACACACATCACTGACCCTCTCTGGAGTTCAGAATATATAATTCTGACCCTATCTGCAATTCAGAACAGCTTGTTACTTAGGAGTCTTCATGTAAAATGCTCACTACAATGCCTGGGATGGTGAATTCATCCCTTAAATGTTGATAGCCATCTGATTTACATTAATGGCAAGCATATCATCTAATTTCTTTGGATATCAGTTTCTAATCTAGAAACATGATGTTGTTTACTCCTCAGTTACCACTGGTGGAGAATGAGTATCATGATGTCTGTTGAGGCTATTGGTAAACTCCAGAGCTCTATAATCATGAATTATTATAAGTTATTATTAGTAGCTTTGTTGTTTCTGAAAATCAAATTTATTTATTTTTGATTCTCTCAGATATATATATATATATATATATATATATATATATATTGCATTTTGATCTCACTCTGCTCAATTATCCTCTCCTTTTTCCCTTCCCCTTCTACTAAAACACTTTTCCTTCCACGCCTTATTGTTTATTTATTTATTTACATTTAACTCACTGATTTATTAATAATAAGTAATTATTAACAATAAAGTAATTTATTATATCAGCTACTTTCTTGTCACTGAAACAAAATACCTGACAAGAAGCAGCTTGTGGAAGGATGGTGGTTATTTAAACTTAAAGTTTTGAGGAGAATTTTCATCATGGCGGAGAAAGCATGGAAGGATCAGGAAGCTGGAGTGACATTGTCACATTTGTGGGGAGGAAGTAAAGAAAGGATGCTTTAAGATAGCATTCTGTAGACCCACTTCTCATTCTCCTGCTCTTATATTTTTTCTGCCTCCTGCTCCATAAGGATCCTGAGCCTTCAAGGTATGGTTCTGGATGTCATGTTTAGCTATCAGGACACACTAGTTGCTTATTCTTGGTTACTTTGCCATCTATGGATTTCTGTATTCACCTCTACTCTGCATGAAGAAGCTTTTGTGTTTGAGGCTTTGAGCATTACTAATATCACTCAGTGTGATCTTTTACCAGTTTCCATTCTTCTTCTTTTGTGGTGCTGGGGATCAGGTCTATGAGCTTATACATTCCAAATACATGTCTGCTGAGCTACATTCCCAGATCCATTAATACAATACCAAGACCAGGCCGTTCTTGTTAAGTATGGTTCTCTAGGTATCATGTGAAAGAGAAAAAGACAGAACATCTCTCTTAAAGGATGTCTAACTTTTTGGCATGACTTTCTATTCTTAAAGTCACATGTGTGAAATGGTTACATCAAAGTAACATTTTTCAATGATGAAATTAATTCATTGTATTTAATAAGATTATGCTTGTAACTGAAATGTTGAGTCTAATAAGCCAAGCCTTATTCTTTTGTCTTTTTCTGTTTTGTTCTAGAAATGTGATATATCAAAAATAGAGATTAAAATTAGTAATGCAAATCCAGATTATGTTGATACTTACCGTCTACCACCTGCAGTTTATAACAGATGTCCCTGACTCAATAATTAAGAAAAATTTCTGATAGACCAAAAGACTCCTTTGACATTTTCCCTATAAAATCTAGAATCATGTAGAATAAGTAGTCTGTGGACTTTCTTCAGTAGTTCTTACAATTTAAGAAAAATTAAAGCTTTTATGCTATGAAATCTTTTTTTCACCTATACAGAGAACTCTTGATTAATTCTAGGCCACACAATTGAGGTCTCTCAAACATAGCATCCTTGCTGGCTGGAGCATGCTTTAGGAGACGTGCTCATATGTGGTTGAACAGGCTAGTGTTTAAGCCTCTTTGGAGGAACAGGAACTCTGCTTCCTTCCAGGATGTATAGAGAAATGTAAGCTGGCCACTCACTTTCATCCAGACTGAGCTGGGGAGAAGAGTGGGGAGCTCCTTTACAGCTGCAGAACATTTGCTTTAGTCACAACTTCTGTATCCACACTACTTAGCACAGGAATGACATGCCAGCCTTCAGCAGAGCCCTGGGGAACCATTAGCTACTATTTTTCCAGTTCCATGTTCCTCACTGCTATGAGCAGATCCCATGGGGATGCTGCTGTCTCCTGGAAGGAATGCCTGCAAGGCAGCAATGCCTTGCTTTGCTGGGTGGCCTGGAATATGGGGATCTTCCATTCAGTTTTATGAACTACATTTAACACTCTTTTGACTCCAATTCTGGTGTTGGAGAGGGTAATATGACAGAAGAAGATGGTTTCAGCACTAAGGAAATTTAGCTCCATGGAAAAGAAAGATCATCACACATGGTAAAAGGTAACTGTAAGAAAACATTTAAAATATGAACTCTTGAACTCTAGACTGGGTAACATGAAAACCTGGGTGGGTAGTTGAGGTGCCTCACAGCCTTGATGGGAGTCCTGAAGAGGGGACTGTTGTGCTGCTCACCACCCATGGAATACAAACTAGAACATCTGTGGCCATGCCACCCTGAATTACCTAATCAGAAACTAGAAAAGCCAACCTCAAAGCTACCTACAGGTATTTCAGCTGGTTTTAGAGTAATAATGTCATTAGAAAGGGAATTTTAAAAGATTCATAAATATCTAGTTTTATAAGGTACTAGGACTTCCAAAATGTCTCTTTTGTTCTGGGGTTTGATAATATTTAAATTTCCAGGAATCTTGAGTTTTTATTTTAAACCATCCTTCTGAGACACCTAATTCTTAAGAGATTATTTTGGAGGGGAAGAAGATACGACTCTCTTACTTCTCCTTCACTAAACATAGGTTCAGGGTTGGTATGTTCTGTGTGGGTAGTATGCATCTAAGAAACAGGCCTTTCCTTAATCCACACCATTCCATGGTTCCTTATTAGGGCTTGGACTTTCCAAGTTCCTTTCTGAAATTGCTGTGTCTGCCTCTGATCTCTGACCCTTGCTCTGCTCACTGGCATTACAGCTGCATTTGAGGAGTGGTAAGGCTCAGCACTCTGGTATAAACCTAAGCTAAGTACTTTGCCCCACTTCCACCCCATACGCAGGTCATTTTGGGGAAAGGAACCTTTAAAATTGTGTCTCCCATGGGAATGACTCAGATTTTACTGTGAAGCACTAATTCTTTTGGATGTAGGCATGGCTTATTAAAGTATTAGATGATCCTAGGTATTTTTAATAAGCTCTAAATAATAGCATCTTGTCTTAAGTATAATGTAAGAGATAACAGGTAAGTCTCAGCATTAATGAGGGAGGTAAGAGAGATATTCAGCCATGCCTCAGCCTGATAATCACCTAGTAGCTTATTAGATAGATTCCTGTGGAGGAGCCTGGCAGTTTGTGTTTCTAACAAGATCCCAGGCGAAGCTGAAGTTGGTCCCCTGAGGAGCCTGAAGATAGCAAGGTGCTAAGATGCATCCCTAAGGACAAGAAAGCCAGCTTTATAAATTATCCCAACACTCCTGCCCTGAAATACTAGCTTCTGAGAATCAAATATGAATTCCAAACATTCTCTCACATGACCCTTAAATCATCCTTCATGTCCTTGCTACACTTCTTGCTTTATGGAATGGATAAAAATGAAAATTGGGTCTGTAATTGTCTGTATAAGCAAAACATCACACAGACTCCTACAAGTTCTAGTTGATTTAAAAAAAAAAAAGAAACCAGTGTTATGTAATGTTTAGACAGATGATAGATGTGTATTCATTCTAAAAATGCAGAATCAAGAAGAATGTATTACTACATGGAGTTTAGACCTACTTTAACATATAGACAAGTACTATATGATTTTATATAACACTTTAGCATGCTAGTATGAAAGAGTAGTATAAAAAGAATTTGCTATATGATGAGATCTAAAGCCTGTGCTTATGCACAGATGTGTAGGGATAATCTACTTAGAAAATCACCTTTTCTAGGAAATCTTACCTTGTGTAGAATAACAGGGATTTGAAGGGGAAACAAAAAATGAGGACAAGTACAAATAATAGGACTTTTTATTCAGAGGAAACACTATGGGATTTTTGTTGTTATATTGTGTCTCATCCTTTTTTCTGGATGTGTGAGCCTTCCAAGAGGAATGCTGAATTCTCCTGAATTGGTTAGAAATGGCAGCTGGATGATATGCTGATATTCATAAGTCTTGAGCACGAAGCAGATAATGTGTCAAACGAGTATGTATGGAACCATAAATCACCCTTGCTCCTCTGTCCTGCCATGAAAGGAAGCCTTGTCCTATAGAACATTAAATTGTGTTCATTTAATCCAACAAATCCAGGAGAACAAATGGAGCCCATGCAGATTTATCATGTGGTGATTTAAAGTCAGCAGTGACCTTGCATCCCAGTAAATGTGCTCCAAGTGAACCAGGGCAAAGGGGTGTCTCTGTACTATCCTTCTCTGCACTGTCCTTCCTAGGGCCTGCCTTTGTCTTGCCATTTATTTGCAGTTACCAATCATTAAGTGCCATTTTTGTGCCTCAGCCTAATGTTATTGACATGTGTGAGAAGAGTCTTTGATGAGGGGAGCAGCTTTATGCATCTTAAGATATTTAGCAGCATCCCTGGCCTCTACTATGTCATTAGAACCTACCTACTCCCCCACTTGTTTTAAGGAGAATAACTCCAGACATTGTCAAGTAAATGTCCCATAGGGGGAAAATCTCCCCAATTAGAACCTGAACTAGAGTGTGATGCTGCATATCACACTGTTCCATATGAACATTTGCAAAATATCCTGTGCAAAACAAATGACAGGCCACAGAAACTTGATCATATTAATAGCTTTTTAAAGAGGCTTGTTGCATGTTATTATTATTATTAATTAAAATAAAATAAAGAAAAAAATCCAATGCTACCTGTCATTTCCCTCTAACACCAGGTTTATTTTCAAGGCCCTATGAATACCTAAAACCAAATCTAGTAGAGAAAAAGAGAACCATATAATAACAGCACTTCAAACATCATAAATGTGTATGAAATTATCTTTTTCTCTTAGTATTTGAGGAGGGTTTAGCTGGCAACAAACTTCTCATCTGTAGTCTGCATTGAGCAGCTTTCTCCACAAAACAACATGAAGGGATTATTTTGAGAATTTTAGGGCTTATTCCCTTGAAAAACTTAAGCAGCTTCAAATCCCATTCCTGCTTAATGTCAAACTTTTGATGGATAAATATATGATTGTTTCATTCCTGGAGTAACCTCAGTTAGCAGTCCTGTAGACATGTTGATACAAAGGCTCTCAGAATCCATGGCATTTTGGGGGAGTGCGTCCAGAAAGTTTCCATGCCCCAGGGAACTGCCAGTGCCTTCCTGGGTTCTTAGATCAGCAGCATGTTTGGTTACATGATAGGATTGTGGAAGGTTGAAGACTTAACTTGGGCTGAGTGGGAAATCATACCACCATCAGCAACAGGGAAACATCTGACCCTAAACAAGTGCACATTCCAAAGGAAATGCTGCTACTTAATCATCAACAGGTGTTTCATTCCATCTATGAGAAATGGACTTGGATTTTTCCACTAGTAGTATCATTAGGAAAAGGTTTTCCAGGTGCTAGCTCTTTATAATTACAGACTAAGATGGAGACTTCAGGTGAGAGGAAGTGAGGAGTGTGCAGTGGAGGCTGAATGATAAAAACTTACAGGAATGTAACTGTGGCTGGGGATGGAGATGGCTGAGGTTCTTCCTGCAACAGTGTGCTGGGCGTCCCAGAAGCTGTGCTCCCAGTGTCTACTACCTCTTAGAAAAGAGGGGGAGGAAGGCTGGTGTTTCTATAGAACCAGTGTACCCCTTAGGCTCAGCTGCAGGGGGAGCTGCTGTTGGGAATTACTGAGAACTATTCAGGAGGGTGATGGAGTCATGTAAATAAAACAGATGATGAAGTTGTGTTTCTGGATAAAAAAGAGATTGATTAAGGTTGTAAATTTCTCCTTTATTTCTTCTATCTGGGTGTTATTTCCACAGCAGTAATTTACTGCATTAGTTTATTACTTTCCTCTGTTCCAGGGAAACAGTGAATTTTAATTGAAAGCACTGGCTCGCCTCCTTCCATTCTTAGATGTCATTGTTAGGTAGACTCCTGGATGCTTTCTGGCTGTGTGCCGTGTCTTCCTTGGCATGAGGAAAGCTGGGAAATGGTTTTAGCCCAATGCATGACCTTACTCAGTGCTAGAATCATGCTAGTGTATTCCAGTATTAGCTCATTTAGCTTCCACTGAAATCCTTGGAAGACTGGGGCTCTGGCATGCTAGTAGGTTAAATTCAGCCAGCTGGTTAGCCTGTGTTCCTAGAAATTCAGGCAAGATGCAGTTCAAGGTCATTGACTTCCAGTATAATGCCTTTCCCTAGATCACATGGTCAAAATTTTAGAATTTTAGTATTATTCAGACCACACGTTTTTAGTGAGATAGTTGTGTGCTTGTGGTTTGCTTTGCAACTTTCCTGATCTAGTTGAGTTTCATAATTCTTAGTTCTGAAGAGGAGACTGTTTGATTATAAATGTGCATAGCATGAATTGGCATGATCATTTTATGATTCCTAGAACCTCTTCTATGTCTGCTACTATCCTATCCTGTGAGGCCGCTTGCCTGTCAGGTCATAAGACTATATGGAAGTTACTAGGGATTGGCCTTTATTGTGTCATAACTCAGGATCTCATCAGCCTTATTTACGTTGTCAATTTTTAGCATTTGAAATCAGATTCTCTACAATTCCATTTAAAAAAAAAAAAAACAAGGCTCTGAAAGTTGCTACCTAATGAGTTACTACAGGATGAAGTAACATTTTGTACAGATCCACCCAAGAGACACAACTCTCACTTGATTCCTAATCTGATTGGCCTTGAAGACTTTCTGCTTTGGTCTTACTACCACTTTATATTTTGGTCTTGTCATTTATACCTTTGACATTGTTTCTGGCTTCCAGACAGTCTTACAAAAGCATAAGTATTTTAGAAATCTGTAAATGTTATACATGTTGAGATAGATTATTCTGGAAAAGCATATGGGACTTTAACAATAATGTTACAAAACCAGCATGCAGTGCATATTGGTATCAGTCTCATTAATTTGTAGAAAATTAATTTTGCCAGACATAGCCACAGCTTTACAATAATCCTGGTCACAAAAGAAGCCACAGAGAATATGTTCAAAAGTGTGGACATTTAGATCAAATGTCTTTATATGTATATCCCAGTTATTCTACTTCTTAGCCATGTGATACTGGACAAGTTACTGAACCTCTAGTAGCTAAAGTTTCCTCTAGGAAAATGTGGATGGCTCTAGTAAATAATGTATTAGTGTGCTATTAAGATTAAATGTTGTAACATATGTGAGAACACTTGGCATGTAATATACTCTCACTACATGTTCAATGTTCAACAAGTATGCATGTATACATGTTTTTCATCAATTTAGCACTCTTAGTGTATCATTAATGCCTAGGATATAATTGCATAGTTGGGTATCTGCAAACTATGAATAAATGTAGCACTAAACTGTTAGGCCCGTAGTATTCACAACAAATTAAAATCAGCTGCCATGTTGGCTTCTCTGTATATTGTTGAGTAAATTGTGTCTGACAAGTAGAGAATGAAGAGATGACTCCTAGAAACCACTCTATCTATGATAGATTATTTATACTTCTTGATAATAATATTATATACCTTGAAAAAGTATGAAAAGTTAGTTGAGCTTTCTAGATTGATTATTCTTATAGCAAGGGACAAGTTTTATTTCTGTAAGCCTCAGAATTCTTGTCTGTAAATAAGAGTTGGAACAAGAATGAAAAACATCAGTCCCTGACCCTGTGTTGCTACTCTGCATCCTGTATCAGAGAAGACAACATTAACTGATTCAAATAGCTGCCCATGCTGGAATCCATTGCAAGCTAACACTGGTGGGAACAGAGATGAGGGACTATGATGCTTGCCATTGAGGACCATGAGACCATCTCTCCTTCAGATAATCTTTAGTCTTAAGTAACAGTAGCATTGAAGGAAAGGAAAGAAAACTGATGGGAGAGACTGTGCAACTCAGGTCTTGGTGGCACATGGAAAAGATGAATGAAGGACATGGGGAAAGCCTTCAGGGTGTATGTAGTGGCTGAAAATCTCATAAGGAAGAGAACTTCATGGGAAGAACCCTGATAGGGTCTGTAAGATCAGGAACTGGATCCCTTCTTTTCCAGTCCTTTCTTCCTTGTGTCAGCCAATTCGATTGAGGTGGATACTTGTAGCACAATGCCTGTTTCAGAATTTTACTACAGGGATTCAGAAATAATATGTGGTTGTGACAGAATATAGGAGTTGAAAGTCTGGGCACTGTAGAGTGTTTGTGTATATGAAGTTGCTGACACAGACAGCCAGACAGGCTGCCTGGGCAAGCTTGCGCAGAACGCGGCTCTGGCCAACCACTTGCTAAACTCAGCCCTGCTCCTTGCCTTGGGATTCTGCACTACACTTGTTAGCACTAATGTGTAACCTTAGAGTCCAAATTTGAAATAGGGTTCTCTTTAAGTGTGAAAGGACCACACAAGTGTATTAATGTAGAAATCATGTCAGGAGTAAGTATCAAAAAGGAAAGCTATTCCCTATGCCTGTTGTGGAACAAATGTTAAAAGTGAGAAGATGCTGTGAGATTTGGTGCTTCAAGGAAATAGCAGTGAAAAATATCTGCATGTAAGTCACTTGGTTTCTGGGAATTTTTTCCATCTCCATTATTTGAATGTTTACTATCATTTTTTATTTTCATTATAAAATTTCTGTGGGTCATGACTGAAAGTAGCATCATTTCCAACATGTGCCTGGGCAAAATTTTAGATGTCTCTAATGGTTCTTAGTTGAATGACTACTGGTTTAAATTTTAACCATATTACACCATAGAAAATTTGCCAAAAGTTTTAGTAAAATTTATGATTTTACTTTACTCAACTCTGCTAATAACTATCCTATTGAACAAGATATGCATGAGACCACCTATCTTCTCAGAAGGACCCTTTGTGAGTACATATGAGATGGGAAAGTCCACCTGCCCTCGGGTCCATCTCATCCAAACACACCCGTATGACAATGGACAGTTTCTTATTTCTTCATGACTGAGGTTCTCCACTGGTATCATGTTGGTACTAGATGAGTTACTGCAAGTATTAAATGGCTGAGTCCATGTTATAAGGTACTTAGCTCAGCCTTATACATATTAATTATATGTAAACAAACGCTATTATAGTTATAATAAGCACATTCAAAATTCTGGCCCATCCACAGGATTGACTTTCAATGAATCCTTTCATAGAAATTGGTGATAATCAATCTATTTAAATATTTTGCAATTGTCTTATTATTCTATGTGTTCATATTTCATGAGTGTGCACTATATACCAAGCACTGTGCTAGGCACAGGACACAAGAATAAATAAAGCAAGGATTTTAGAAACTAGAATTAATTTACTATAAATTCACTTTTCTTTTGCAATGGACATCCCATTGTAAAATGAAAGATTAAGTAAATAATATTAAAGGTTTGTGGAATTTTTCCCACTAGTAATAAATAAATACATATGATATTAATTGGTGAGCTTAGTAAGGGAAGCCTTTGAAGAATATAACATAAATCCATCACATTAGACAGACTATTATAGGCAGACAGTGCTGAGACATTTACAATGTACCATTTTAAGTAGGCTGGCATTGCAGAGACTTCAGTTAAGCAGGACAAATCCAATTTCCCTCCCAACACTTAAACAAATTTCTCATCTCTGTAAAATTTCCTATTTCATAAAGATGTACTTCATCTTGGCTGTGTACATCCTAAATAGTCCATTTTTTACTTAGTTAAATTGTTTTCTGTCATGGTGAGGAATGCTTTCTTCTGAAGAAATGATGTTCATGCCCGGGAAATAGGGACATTTATTAAAATGGTTTATTAGGAAACTAGATGTAGATATATTTTTACAATTTTCGTATTTAAGCATTTTAGTGCTCAGTGGAATGACTTCCAGTGTAAAGTGGGCTCTGATAATCAACATCTCCAAATTCTTACTTTCAAACTTAATTAAATAGTATTGGTAAATTTATGTTTGCCTGCATATGTTTAGAAATATTAGAGATGTTTTCAATAGATCTCAATCAAGACTTTGCTAGGATGCAATAGGTAGTAAATGATGCAAATTATTTTGTGCTTTCATACTACTATAACTTAATAAGCCTTTATGGATTTCAGATTCTGTGCATAGACATAAGAAGAACACAAAGAAATGGGAAACTTATCAGGCACAAAACAGCAAGCAGGCTGCTTTCAAGGGAAAAAAAACTGCAATAAGACAAAAAGACCAAGTTTCAGGGTCATTTCTGAACTTATTATTATTATTATTGAGGTTTTACTTAGAATTTTGGTCATATAGAGTACCTTCCAAACCAGACAAATTACATGTAAGTGGTTTTGCCAGATGACTGAAGCTTAACCCTTTGGGTGCCAAAACAAACAAAAAGCTTTTATTTATGCATCCTTTCTAGACTGTATCAGGTGTGTCTTTCAATATTGTAAACAAGTCTTCTGAGCTTCATTATGCTGGCAGGACTGGCTTCATGCTCTTGAAACCTGCACAATCACACAAGTTTCCATACTTGGTTTGATGACTTGTCACTCATGGTATTTTCTGATCAAAGGCCTTTGCCTTTTCTTTGCACTAGGCCCTTTAAGTGCTGAAGTTCAGGATGGAACCAAGGTTTCATTTGGACTATTAATTACTGTGTGGGGCCATTCACTCTAGCTCAAGCTGACCTAGAATTCACTATATAGTCTCAGGGTGGCCTGAAACTCATGGTGATCCTCCTACTTCTGCCTCCTGAGTGCTGGAATTAAAGGTGTGTACCACCATGCCCGGCTGGGCCTTGTCTCCCATGCTCTGCTTGCCCACTCTCAGTTCTGTTCTGAGTCTACCTCTCTTCTTCCAGGGTTCTCTTCCATGGAGACATCATATAAACAATATGAGACTAGTAAACAGGCTGAACCACTGTGCTTGTAATGATGAACTTGAAGATGCCTCCCACAGTGAATGCATGCTCTCCATGCCTGTAGCCAGCTCAGCAGTGTCTACATACATTCATTCTTTCATTCCACAACTGGTGTTGTTTTTTCAATACTTACTAAATGCCAGGTACTGTGCAGGACATTCGGGTACATAATAAAGTGGTTATATATCATAGGGGTGGATTTCATACACAGTAGAGGCTCTAAAGCAATATAGAATGAATGAATCAATGAGCAATTACCATTGATATTATGCATCAGGTAATTTGCACAGGGGTTCCGAATTTCTCTCCAAAACAGAAAAAGACATTTACTTATTTTCTGAAATATAATCATGGTTGAAATTCTCTTAATTGCTTTTGCTTAAATTTCCATTTGACATTTGAACTATTTTCAGAATGCCATCTATGGATTCACTTGCCTCTGAGGAATTAGCAGAAATTTTATATTGACACAGTGTGCAAGTTGTCAGAATGCATACAATATTTACCCCACATCTCATAAGTGTTCATGGAGGAAAATTAAGAAGTCATTATTCTCTTTTTAAATCAATTTATTCTAGGTTACCAAAGTGCTTTGGGAATCACAATATCAATTTTGTGCCAGATTTAACAATAATGGTTCATGGCTTTGTCATGGTTAAAACAATGTCATAGTACCCTACTACTGTCATTCTCTTAGTCTTGATTTTAATGTGATTTGATATTTGGGGGGAAATGCAGGTAATTATTTGTGAAATGCTGTTTACTTTCATAAATAGAAAAAAGCTGGCAGTTGATCTTTTGTAATAAGAATCGTAATAGTAATTGCTGTCATGGTGATTTACATGTTGCTTCACAGCATCACATTGGGGCACTTTGTGATATATTCTGCCTTCCAAGAAGAAAGACTCTTTGTGCTCCTGTAGAGTTATCTAGGATGAAATTTCATATCTTAGAGTCAAGAGCAAAAGACAGATCTAAGTGTCTTAACCACCCTACTTGTGTCCTTCATTTTTGCAGAATATAAATAATTATATTGATACTTAAAGGGAAGGTGATGAGAAAAATACAGATAGATGTCTGTCAATCTTATAATGAACAAAGATTGAACATTGAGAGTCATGTGCATTATGTGTTTGAGCTATCATGAACTCATCATAAATATACTAACTTCAATATTTTTTGGCCATTAATGAGATGATGATTTGGTTCTGACGTAATTAGTATATTAAGGATGGATTACTTAACTGAATAATCATATGTGAAAACCAGTTCCATAGCTAGACCTTGTGCTAGGCCCTGGAATTATAAAGATGTAAAACACATTGACTTGCATGATGCAGAAGTCCAGTCTGTGAGAGCACTTCCTGCTGTCTTGTGTTAGAACTTTTGTGAACTTAATTTTTCTCCTATTGATTCCTTCTGAACAATGGTTCCTTTCACTGTGCACTTTGTACCTTTCATTTTCCTTAAACCCAAGATCCTTTGTCTCTAAACCAATCCTTTTGTACAACAGTAGATCTCCCTATGATTTTTATGACCAGAAAAGAGCCTCAAATGGTTCTATCAGGGACACAGAGTCCCCATGGCGTAATGTGATGTGTTTCAGTGTAAGTTGACAAGAGTTGCACTTGTGAGGAGGGATCATTTGATTGTACTGAGAAATAGGGCATTGATGAGCAACAGAATGCCCTTTCTCTGCTCCCTAATCCATGAATATGAATAAGCAGCATACTATGCCATGGGCAGGAGCTGTTCTCATCGCCATGCCATCCCTGCAATGAAGGATTATCTCCCCTGGACCAGGAGCCGATAAACCTTTCTTTCCTTAAGATGCTTCTCACCAGGTATTTGGTCACAACAATGAGAACAGTAACTAATACACCTGACTACAAAGATGCTGACATGGGGAAGTTACTTTTCCAAGATGTATGTAGAACTACTCATTTGTTATAGCCACTATTAAAATGTACCTTGGGACAGTGTCTGCCATCAACTACCTGGACCTGAAGAGTAAATCACATTTGAAAACCAGACCTGTCCCTGAGGCATCTTAGCCCATGTTCAGAGAGAACCCTGTTATCAACCAGGAAAGCTCTTAGCATTGACAAGGCCTCCAAGCAGCTCTGGAAGTACAGAACTCTCCTCCAAAGACGAGAAGGAGGAGCTGGTTACTTTGACCCTCCAGAAGCACCTGGTCAAGTGGAAACGATCATTTATGTGATGGGGTGCTATCACAGAGAAGAAACAGTGCTCTCCTAATAGGTGTGAGGCACCATACACAAGGATTGGGGTTATTAGGAATAATTCTAGAACCCTAAAGCCTGAATTTATGTCAGTTGATTAACCAAAGAATTCGGAATCCAGAATAAAAAAGAATGACTTTAAACTACCACATTTTATTCAAACATAATAGGGATGTGAGGGAGAGAAAAGGGCCAAGGGTTTGAGGGCCAATGAGGAAGGGAAGGGAAAGTGGCCTGGGAGAGGGAAAATATACCACATGGTCCAAAGCCCAGATAGAAGAATGAACATGAACCCTAGAAATGAAAAAAAATATGTGAGAAGGGGTTTTCTATAAAGCAAAGGGGTGTGCTTCCAAAGACACTTGAAAGTCATAAAAACAGTAAAAAAAAATTAATAAAATCCCACCTTGGCAGCCTGTAAGAAAAATAACCTTACTGGTGTGGAGACTCATGGGTGGAGTTGTGTACAAAAGAGAATTCTTGACAGACTTTCTCCATGGGTCCAAATAAGATATTTTGGAGTCCACATTCAAGAAGAGATTGGTACATCTGTGTCAGGAGTAATTGGCCAATCAGCCTAGACTCAGAGGATTGGTTCACCCACTTGGGCAATGTGTACTCTTGAGAGAGATTTAATTTTGCTTGAATGAGAAGGGAAGACTTTTGTGTTCTGCAACTGGAGGAAAGCGGCAAGCTGAGACAGGCTGGCAAGGGTGTGAGGTAAGATTCCTCTCTCAAGGGCCTCCCTCATTGTCTAATTCAACACTATCGAACCTAATCCTTCTCAAAGGTACACAGGAAGGTCTGGAAGCAGAGGATTTCCCAGCAACACCCCTGTCTCCTGCTCTGGTTTTCTAAGCATATGCCTTGCCAAGCATCTCTAAACTGACAGCCCTGCCCCCTATCCTGTCACCTGTCATGCTACACACCAGAACTGAGCACCTCTGGATGCATTACAGGCTTACAAATAACCTTTTCCTAATGACAGTTGAATGATGGAGCATTTCAAATATTAAGCATTCCATCTTGGAAGCATTCGCATCGCTGTGCTCCAATCTCCACAGACTTGTTCGATGTTTTTTTCTCCATACGTTGTTTACCATAACTTTTCCCTGTGGTTGAAGATAACAGATTATTTTTTGCTTTTAATTCAAGAAATGCCGTCTGTTATAATGTTTTGCAACATGATACTTTCCAAGTTCCAAGGAAGAGTGTGTCTGGTGGGATTTTTGTTTTTGCATTTGTGGCAGTAAGAACTATGATTGACCTGGAACTACAGAGAAGGGAGCCCCTGCCCCTTCCTGGTAGGGTGTGTAGGCAAATGTAAAGGACTTTTTTTCTTCTGTCATTGTAATTTAAATTCAGAAGGAGCCTATTTGTATGGTAATCATAAGCTAAGGAAAACAGTGTTCTTTCCTCACTGGATTTGTTTTCTGACATCTTCACATTCGCGAGTACTTTAACCTGCGACAGCATGTTAGTAGCGGTTCATACACCTTGTTTTAACATGGAGAACAGTACTCAGATTAATCCTTGAGGAGAGCAAGGAAGGGAGAAGGGAGGTAGAAGCTGTAATGAATTTTGCCCTCCCATTCTGTGTGCTGGATGGTATTTTCTGATCTTGACTGAAATTAGAATCGCCATGGAGTTTCCACTATTTGAAAAAGTAGTTGTGTACAAATGAGAACAAACACCATTGCCCCTGTTTTTAAGATCAAGGTTTCAACACAGGGATACAAATTACATCACCTGAATCTATTTATTTTCAATAAGGCTATTTTCTTTCTTTCTTTCTTTCTTTCTTTCTTTCTTTCTTTCTTTCTTTCTTTCTTTCTTTCTTTCTTTCTTTCTTTCTTTCTTTCTTTCTTTTTGAGAAGGAGGAGGGTAATTTTTACTCTGTGAGCATACAAAGACAGGAGGATATCCCTGGTTGGCTGTCTGCCAGGCTTATTCTGAACAGAAGAAAGGTGGATATAGTCTTCTTTCCAATCCAAGTGATTACTGCATGCTCGTAAGGGGAAATCGTGAGGCTTGAGTTGCAACTTCCATCACAGAAGTGACACTTGTTTGTTCACAAAACAAACTCAATTACACTAAGTTCTGCTGGTGATCCTATTAAGTGGGGCTATTCTGAGAATACCTTCCATGATCAGAGATCATCTGCTCATATGCCTGCCTGAACACAGAAGATACTTAGAGAGTGTTAGGTCAGAGCTTCTGCCTACTGGAAAGTAGGCATTGACAATGTAGTTTCAGCTGGAAGCTTTGTCCTACACCGAAGTGGCTCAGTACATAGCCCTACCCTGTCTAAAGGTGCAAAGCCATGATTTTATCCCAAAGGAACATTGAGTCTGTAATGTAGCACTTGCCATAGCTGGTGTTCTTTCTTTAAGATTTGTCATATTGTTCCATTTTCATGTGAATCTCTTGAGATTTATACACTTAGTATAACTAGGGAAGCACAACATGCCTGTGGTCTAAACACTCTCAGGTCCAGGATCAAAAAGAAACAAAAGAGGCCACCTATGGCAAGTATAATTTGGGGGAAGTAATAAAGTCAAGCTACTCTAATATGCATATATATATATATATATATATATATATATATATATATATATATTCCATCTTCTGGCTGTGACAGATATTCAAACCTGAATGAGGAAATAGATATTAAAATTCTTGAAGACCTTTTAGAACCAGAATGAAGCAGAGTATAGGGAGGAGGCCCTGCCCTCCCTAAAACCTGCCCAAATCCACTTCTTTCCTAGGCTAGGCTCCAAGCTCTGCTCCAAGGTATGTGAGTAGATACCACAGGAACAGTTTTATTTTTCTGTGCAGAGTTGCCCCTTGGCCAACTCTATTCATTGGGAAGTCTGATCTACTTTAGGGAGAATGGGTCCACTGAGAACAAGAGAAAAACAAACAAAATGGCCTGTTGTACAAAGAACTAAACATTCCTGGAAAGAGAGCCTGGTCTAGGATCTAGGGTTTGTGTGGTCTATGCAGGGCCCTGGATCAGCTTGAGGTGGATACATCTCTTTGGTCTTCTGGACTCTGAAGGAAGATGCATGTTTGGAGTAGAGCTGTGAACATCTTACAGTGATTGGATTCTTTGCCAATGCACCAACACAAAATGCCAACACTGGTATTTTGGGGTATCTCTAGGTTCTTGTTTTATGAATTTGACAAATGAAATCCAGACCAGAGGATAAAGTTCACAAAGATTATATTTAGCTTATGATGCAGAATTTTAGGTTCAGGAAGAGCCTCCCTCACCCCCCGGGCCTGTGTTTACCGGCTTTTGGGTTCTTATCCAATTGAACAAAGGATTGAGAAAATGAACACCAAGTAGGGTAAATTATATATTGTGTGGTTCATTTTAGGTTAGATTTTAAACAATATCTTATTAGTGTCAATACCTCACAAAGGAGGATTTTATGTTATGAAAAAGCAGAATACTTTCTCATAGAAACACACACCAGAAATACCTTAGCTCCTTAGTCCAGTTGCTTACCAGGTACTGTGTTTTTTAGTTGTCCTGAGCTTTGCCTTGCTCCTCAGAGGGCAAATTAATTCACCCTGTTACATCAGGGGCTTTCTTAGCCATTATGAAGTCAACACTGAGACATTTGACTACTGGGTGAGGCTTCTCCCAGGGAGTGTAGTTTCCACATGGGTCTCTTTGCCATCTTCCTTAGCTTAGCTCTTCTGCTTATGAACAAGGATCTTCCTGGCATACCTTTCTAGATTTGATTTTCTCTGTTTTCACTAAGAAAAATAATTGTAGAGAAAGAGAAGTTAGCAAAATTATCTTGCTTAAGCAGGAAAAAAAAGACCTCATGTATTTTTCTTGTATTGGATAGGGATAATGTCTCAAATTTTAGGATGCTTATCTACATTTCAAAGGTCTGTGAAATCTTTTTCTAAATTAGTTTGTACAAAGGGTTTGAACTATAGAAATCTGGTTTTGTTTCCCTAGAAACTAAGCCATAGAACAACTTCCATAAATCACCTCAGGAACAAATTGCAAAGAAGATCTTCTTGATTCTAGGAGGGAATGAAATAAAACAGAGAGATACATTTATTGACCCCTGAATCTTGTATTTTTGGACACTATATCATGAACATAGTAATGGGTACTGCTTCACACAAGCACTCGTAAATGTGTTGCATTCAAACAACCCAAAGAAACATGTCATGATTATTTCATTTTATAGACAAAGATCTTCAGGCTCAGAGAGTTTTAAACATGGGCCCAAGCCAAACAGGTTATGTATTTAATAGCTGGGATTAATCCCAGCTCTGATAGCCTTTAGAATTTGTAGAGTTCCGTCCTGCCTTCTGACCAAGAAAATGAGAACCTTCTTAGTCAAAAAGCTACTCTTTGTTTTCTTACTTCATTAGAGATTTAGCAAATAGTGCTAAATATAGCCATAAAAGAGACATAACGGTGTCTTTACTTCAGTCTTTAAACAAAAATTTTCCCCAAAGCTCTTTTTTTCCAGTTGTGTGTGCCATTGAGAGCTGTATTACCTGGCTTAAATGAAGACAGCCCCCCCCCATACACACACACCTAGCCAGAAGCTAAGAGCCAGTAAACTGCTGGCAGTAAATGTTCAGTAATTAGAGTGGATAATGATTAGTGTTATTTTATGATTTATTTTTCAAGGGATATATCCATCTGCCAATTTAAATATATATGCTAGCTGTAGAGTCGGGATCTTTTCCAGGGGAATGTTTCCAGTGGTCTTTCTAAAGCTGTTCTTGTGACTTGCCTGCATCAGGGAGTGCTGTCCACTGTGGATATTGGCCTATCTTCCTCCCTAGTGCCCTGAGTCTCCTCTCTGCAGAGTCCTTGCTGAGACAGAATTCATCAACAATAGATGGCCAGTGCCAGCAATTGGAGCTCAGCAGTCCTTTTAGTTGGCAGCAGTTACCAGCAATTGGCATGCTATTACCCAAATCCCCTGCCAGGAGGAACCTGGGCTTTGGAATTACCTTGTTCCTTTCACCTGGTGGCCACATGTCTCTCTTTAGGAAGGAAAAATGCTCCCTCCATGTGTGCGCATCTTTACAGTTTTCTCTTGGCATAGCTGTATTTGGCTCTTCACATGTGCTGAGCAAAATGAGTGTATTTCCATACTGAAATGCATGACTTTCTCTGGGTGAGTTGGCCTGGGAAGTCCTCTTGATATGTTATTTGTGTCTTAACTGAAATTTTTAAGAGGACATAATTATATCAGTGTGCCAGCACATTACATATGCATGTGTTAAGCACTAAAGCGCTTCTGATCTTTCCAAGCATAGAATCAAAACTATTTAGAATTTACACAATCTAGCCTTCTCATTTTACACAAAAAGCAACTGATACACACAAACCTAAATTGATGCAGCAAAGATCTAGAATCCAATTGAATACATCCATGCCCACAGTTTATGGAGGCATCCAAGTAATTATAGGGGAAATATTTTGTTCATGAAAAATGGTATAAACCTGGGGCTGGAGAGATGGCTTAGCAGTTAAGGCACTAGCCTGCAAAGCTAAAGGACCCAGGACCCATGTAAGCCAGATGCACAAGGTGGCACATGCTTCTGGAGTTTGTTTGCAGCAGCTAAAGGCCTTGGCCTGCCCATTCTCTTCCTCTTTCTCTCTCAAATATAAATAAAAATGAAATATAAAAAAATGGTATAAATCTGGGTACAATTGAATAAATTATGATCATGGGCAGCAAATGCTTCAATAGTTAAGAAAAGAACTACCTGTAGTCTAAAGGTTTAGCAACTGAATTCACCAACTCATTTATTAACTCATACAGATATATTTAATTATTACTATGTCCTCTTGCTAGAGGCAGGGCCTAGCCCAGTAAATAAGGGACCATCATGGGTTTAAAGTCAAATGGAGTGTACTGATTAGTGGAGTGAACATCATCATATCTCATTAAATAAGGTTCTCCCAAAATTCAGGGTGAGAAGTCATGGTAAGTGGTCAGAACAGATGGAGAAAATTTCTGAAGGCACATAGCCAGAAAATGGAGCAAGGGGATTCTAACCTAAATCCAAAGGATGTGGAGCTATATTCTTTTTTGTCCTTTTGATGAAAGTTAGGAAGACAGTTTATTCTGAGTCAAATATATGTGGCCATGCTCTGGGAAAAACTTAGCTGATGGGTGTTAGAGCTGATCTCTTAGAAATCACTCAAGGAAAAGGATGTTGGTTAAAATTTAGAATATGGCTTCTTGATGTCATAGTGCTTATGCAGGTAGCATAGCATTCAAGTGGACCACCTAGGTATGCAGAGACTGGGTTATCCAAAAGACACTGCCTTTGGCTCTATGCACAAAATGTCCTTGGTTTGGGGGCAGTTCCTTACTAGTCTCCTCCCTGTGGCCAGTGGCCCTCCTGTTTCCTCCCTGGCCTGGCCTTGAAGCATCCCAGTATTCCAGCTGAGCTGCTTCTTTGGCTCCATGCTCCATGCTCATTGTCACTCCTTGCTGGTAACCTGCTCTGTGAACCAGCCTGTATGTCTGCTCTTCTTACAGTTGGGATACCACTTTGTGCTGACCTCAGGCCCCGACCTGGGAATTGCAGCAGCTTCATTCAGTCTTTGAACCTGACTCAGCCTCCAGACCCCGAACTTCTAAAGATTCAGGATGGTTCTGAATGTCAACATGCTTATGTCTGCCAACACATCATCACCTGTGTTCTCTCTCTCTCTCTATCATGTGTATGTGGATGTATGTATATATGTATGTATGAATGTATGTATGTATTTTTGTGACTGGGGATTGAAACTAGTGTTGTTTTTTCATGCTAGGCAATCTACCACTAAGCTATATCCTTAAACCATCTCTATTTTTGCTATAAGACTTCTATGTCACCCCAAGGTGATGTATACCAATTGGAAAAGAGACAGTCGACACAATTTCAGCAAATGTGTGAGCCCTATCTGTAGTTTAGTCTCTGTAAGAACATGGAGTGCAAATACAATATTATAAATTCATTTTCTAAGAATTTCTGAATGTCTCTACTCTAGGAAAAGTATTCTATATAAACTAACCACAGCTATACTAAAATCATGGTACCTAATTCTGCACTACCTCCCCTCTGATTACAACTTAGGCCTAGGTGATCTTTAAGTCATGTGTATCTGAGTGTGTGTGTGTATGTGTGTGTGTATGTGTCTGTTTGCTACTGAAATTTGGATAGATACCCTCTTCATATACCCTGAAATCTAACCTTTAGTATTGTATTATAGCTGCTACTATTGCAGAAATAGAAAATAAGTCAGGACTCCTTTTTATGCTATAGCTCTATGTGCCTTAAAGTTCTCACAGAAAGCATTTCTTACTAAAATCATTGTACTACTTGGTCATATTATTACAGGGGACACATTGTGGCTTGCTGTTTTGACAGCGAAATATCTTTTAATAGTCTATTTATTTATTTATTTGAGAGACAGAGAGAGAAAGAAAGAGGGAGAAAGAGAGAGAGAGAATGGGCACACCAGGAAGCCACTGCAAATGAACTCCAGAAGTATGTGTCACCATGTGCATCTGGCTTATGTGAGTACTAGGAAATCAAACCTGGGTCCTTAGGCTTCATAGGCAAGCACCTTAACCATTAAGTGACATCTCTAGCCCTGACAGTGAAAAATCTTTAGACTAAAGTCTTAAATTACTTATCCAGCTAAAGTATGTTGCTGCTCAGTAATGTTATCTGGATAGTGCTTCTTGAAATGTCAAGCTTTTCTTTTCTAATTCTACCAAGTAAGAAGTGACAAATTCACATAATGAAGTATAAGAGAAGCCTGCCCTCATGTTTTCCAATGCAAATGATATTTTGTTTTAGAGTAAGCTTACTGCCTTTGGTATGCTCGAAGAAATTAATTCAACTGTTTATGGTGTTATTTAATTTTCAGGAATCATTCAAGCATATATAACCACAGACATCTATGTAGTAAGCAGATGGATCAGCAAGTATGCATGTAATTAAAAGTAACCCTTGAAATATAAAAGTAGATTTTAATATTCAGCACGTGAGAAATTGCTAACCTTATAAATTGCCTATACCCTCTGGTTGTAAGCAGTGGTATAAACATTTAAACATAAGAATTCAGGTGAAAATTTCAGCTTCTTCAGCATCAAGCAGTTACTGAATCACAGTAGAAGAAAACCACAAACAAATCACTAGTAAGTATGATATATCTCTCTCTTTGTCTCTCTCTCTCTCCCACTTCCTTGCTATCTACTTCCCTCACTTCCTTCCTCCACCATGGGGATTAAAACAATCACCTTGCTTATATTAGACAAGTTTTCTACTGCTGTGCTGCACTGCAGCTATATTCTTTCTTTCTTTAACATAAAGAAGTTAATATGTGTATAACTAATTATATCTTTAATTTTAATTATTAAATTTAAAGTTTAAGTAAATTAGAATATCCTTTGTATACAATTTGAGTCACAAGGTCAAATTTTAATCACACTAGTATTATAACTTACTTTTAAGATTTTTAAAGAGAAACGTTAAATATTCTATATTCTCTTTTAAGCATAGAAGATAAAGTTCAAGTTTATAACTGTCAATAAACATAAGACTATAGTTCATTTCCCAGTGGTTGAGGAAATGGGGTGGGGAGATGTACAGAATCACATGATAAGGTGTGTTCTGTATCAGAGGGTTAGATTTATTAATTCCAATTCAAGTTCATGGCCTGCTGTTTATAAGGTATCTTAAGGAAAACCCTTAATTTAAATTTGTTAATCTTTCCCAATAGTGATTATTTGTTTAATGTTATCAAATATTGTTTCTGACATCATAATAATATCCTCATTAAAATACACTGAAGAAAGAAGATAAAAATTAGAAGTTTTCAGGCAAATAGAAAATGGAAGCTGAAGGAGAAAGAAATAGATGGTGAGAAAACAATCACTTCATTGTCTTCCCATTCCTCAATGCAACCAATTTTCTAGGAGAACTATCACCACCTGATGGCCTTTTAAAATAGTGCTGCCAAAAATTAACATTCTGGTTGCATGTTTGCAACTCTGAGCATTACCTCTTTACTCTTACATCAGATCTCATCCATGTGCCATGTTCCTCACCATTTCTTTCTGAAGTAGTAAGACTGGAGTGAGGTATATTGTAAGATTTTTAAGAGTTCCTACTTTGTGTCAAAAGCTTTTTGAGATTCAGAAATAAAGGAGACACAATCCTGTCTTATAGAGTTTAGAGGACTTTCTTCTAAGAAGAAGAATTTCTAGCTGGGGCATGCTAATGTCATGTTAGGTCAGTCCGCAGACATCTGCTCTCCTTTAGAATGTTGTATGACTGCTTTTACATGGGAAAACCACTAGTTTTGTGCTGTACAGTGCAAGAAACTAGGGTCAGGCCTCAATTCTAGAGGGCATTGGTTAGGACATTGGGAAGTCAGTCCCAGAATTTATTATTTCTTTGCGTGGGAGGCAGGCTATACCTTGAATTAAGTTCAAGGAAGAAAGGAAGAGAATGGAAGTAGCATTGTCTCTCTCAAGTGCCTCACTGGAGGGCATGCAATAGTAAAAAGAAGTGGTCACTGCCTTAGTGGACCAGACAAATGCTTGTAGCAGCTGCTCTCTAACTCCAATGTCAGTCTTTGATCTCACTGTCTCTAAACATAATAGAAAAATCAAGGAATTTACCTTGTGTCCTGCTTCCATACCAGCGCCATGCTGTCTGTTGGCTTTGCATGCTGTTAAAGGCAAAAAAGTTTCCTTTGCTTATGCAGAAGGCTGTGCTGTGCCTCTAGCTGATCGCGTTCACTGCTGTGGCTGCCACTGGAAAGTGTGACACATCCTCTCAGCTTCCCACATGCTCCTCTGTTGCAAAGAAGCTCCTAATCTGAGAGAAACACGCTTCAGGGACTCAAGAATGGTTAGCACCTTTTAATTCATTCATGTGATATGCTAGTTTGGTAGTACTTCAGAAAGTATCTACCATTGCAGAGGCATAGCTTTCAGTCCTATGCTCACAACAGGACAAGGAGGCCCACCTATGTCACATGACCCAGGAAACCCCAATTCTGAAGTTCCCTTCTGGTATGAAGAGCCAGTTGGTGTTTCACATTGAAATCCTGCCAAGATGCTGTGACCCATATACATTTCCTATTTCTAGAATACAAATTATTATATGAGATGATCCTGAGATCTTGTGGCTACCACAATAGTTCATTAGGATTTGCCCCCAGCATTAACACTGGGTGTGAAATATGAAAAAGTGTAACTTTTTCGTTATGGCTGGAATAATCTTGTGCAGTTTTTTCAAGTTTTTTCCCCCACTGGAAATAACTGGAATTGCATGCCACAACTTTTTTTAAAGCTAGAAATGGGAGGTTATGGGTACCTGAAGATGCTTGCTTTTTGTATTCAGTCAAGGGCCTCTGGGATGACAGTTTGTGCACCTTTTACTCCTGGGCCAAGTCTGGCTTTTCTTAATGGCTTGCATTTATTTGTTCATCCTGGCATGTCTAGGCCATTTCTGGTCAGTTCCTTTCTACTAACTCCTGAGCTGAGTTGAGCTGAGCAGGGGCTGAGTTCCCTTATCCTGGCTCCTTTGTGCCTTGTGTCTAAGCAGAAAAGGAAAGCAGTGGGCTGTGTTGACTAATCCTGAAAGAGCCACACATCTAGCCAGGGCACCCCGGAGCACAGCACTGCTCACCCACTGGCAACCAGCAGTATTCTTAAATTTTTCTAAGAAGCCGTGGTGCTTGTGTTCTCAAAGACACATAAAACCTCATAAATTACTACACTCACCCTGAACTTTCCATTCTCCATCTCTTTACATAGCCCGCTTACTTAAGATCAAATATTTTGTGCTTACATACTAATTCTATTGACTTATGACCAGACAAGTTAAACATAACCCCTTAAAGTTTCATTTGAGAAAAAATATGATAAATATGAAGGTTATGCTATAGAAACAAGATCTTGTATGCATAGAATTTAATACAACATCCTGGATATAACAAGTGCTGAAGAGATGTTATGTGTGATTACTGTTGCTTTTATGAGTTACAAAGTCAATTCAGCTTGCTGTAAAGGAGAACGACACTTTTCTGGAAACTCTTTAAGGTAGAAGTTACTCTCCTATTCTGCATAACACATTTAAAGAGGATTCAGGATTATTTATATCCAATCTCATGCTCTGAATTCTATCCATTCTTTTAACTGTTATCTGCAGCCACCAGATGTTTTCACATAAGCCATGTGCTCTGTTCCTGGATCTCCATTGTCTTCTCTGTTCTGGCCCTCATCACTATCTCAGGACCTACAGGGCCTCTGAGCAAGATTACCAAAAGTTCATCATTTCAATCTAAGCTATCACCTCTAATCTAGCTCATTGCCAAGACAAAGCCCGTGTACCTTCATCTCGCCCCACTCCTGAAACAGAATTCTCTACTTCTTTTGTCTTTCACTATTTGAATGCTCCTTAACCTACCCACCGAAAAGGCATCGTGATTTATTAATTAATACCTTCAGCTTCTTCCAAAAATGGCTACTCAGGTTATGAACTGATTCTAGAACTCTCCAAGGTCCTGGAACAAGACAAAGAATGAGAGAAACATTTCATGGATGCACTGCTTCCTGCCCGATTTGTCATGCTGTAACTCTGGGTCAGACTGGTCTCTTGTAAAAACTGCCATTTTTAGCCTGTGACATCCCACTGGAGAGAGGGAAAAAAGTCACAGATTACTCCTTCAAACAGCCCCTGATTGACAAATTACAGTACTCACATTCCAAAATGTAACACTGAGTTTCTGATGCTGTCTCCTACGTCTGTGTCCATGGCCCAAGTCTGCCTCATACTTTGCATTAAATTTTTATTTGGTAAATTTACATCTATTCAGTTTTAATTTTCAATATCCCAGTTGAGGTGTTTTTTCCACATTGTAACTATTCCCTAACTGCTTCTTGCAAAATCCATCTTTTTATAGTTTGTTTTTGATTTCACTGCCTATCACATACATAGGAGATTTTTAACCTTGATTTGCTGCATGAATATGTTTGTGTAGTATATGAACTGTGTGTCAGCACAAATTTGTGTTAAGATCTACATACACATGTGTACACATGCACATGGAGGCCAGACGTTTTCACTGGGTGTCTTGCTCAGTCACTCTCCACCTTATTTGCTTGAGATAGTGTCTGTCACTGAACCTGGAGCTTACAAACTCAGCTAGACTAGCTAGTGTTCAAACCCTAGAGATCTTACTACATCTGCCTCCCCTAGATCTGGAATTACAATTGCACCACCATGCCCAGCTTTGACTTGAATGATGAGGATCCAGACTGAGATCCTTATGCATGTACAGCAAGTACTTTACCCACTGCACTGTCTGACCCCTCAAAGTGTTCTTTCAAACTTGTACTTGCCTGTACCTTCACACCTTCCTCACTTTCTGCAAAATAATTGGGTTCATAATTTACTGACAGTACTGACTCTATCTTACATGTGTGTAGAAGTTTGGGTATAAAAATGGCCCCAGTAGGCTCATGTATTTAAAAACTTGTTCCTCAAAAAGTGGGAAGTTTGGGAAGGTTGTACAACCTTTTGGAGGTAGAGCCTCACTGGAAGAAGTGAGTCTCTAAGGGTAGGCCTGAGGTTTTATAGGATAGCTCTGCTTTCTGCTCTCTCACCGTGCTTCCTGTATGTTGGTGTGATGATGTGACACTGGCTTTCCACTCAGGCTTGCCATGCCTCCCCCACCATGATTGACTACCCTTTGGAGCTATAAGAAGAATCAAATACCTTTCCTTCCACAAGTTGCTTCTGGCCAGGTATTTTGTCCCAGTGAGAAAATATATGATGCAATGGGTTACCAGACCTCTCCTTTGAGTTGCTTCTCCTTCACAGTACATTATTACTGCCCTACTATGGGACCAGCAGAGAGAATCTGGAGGTGCATCTGGCCCCAGGACTCTTTTCCACCACTACTTGCCACTGGGCCTACACCAGTGGCCTGCAGTGCACAACAGGCTCAATGAAGGTTCGCTGAATCCTTCCCAAGAAGCTGTCTAGAACACTTACCTTAGATCACCTAGTGTGCATGGTGAAGTAGAACCACATGTACCTTCACAGCTATGGCAAACTTACAAGCCAGAATCAACACAAATTTTCTTCCCTTTAGCCCCAGTTCCCTCAGCAGTGATTTGGCCAAGCTCTGTTGTGCAATGCTATGTCTTATCTGAACCAGCCATAGTGTGGAGATAGCCTGCATTCAGGGAATGGGCTTTTTCTATTTCTGAGCAACAAAAAGTAAAAAAAAGTTGCATTGAGTGGAGTATAAAAATCTAATCCTATGACACCTTAAAATGCCCGAAATCTCAGTCTCTGCCATAGCAGGAACTATAAATGCTCTACATTTAATAAGAAAAAAAAAAAAAAAACCTCGTCTTATATTCCTGACAGCTGACTTATTTGGGTGATGATTAACTGGAATTGTCTTTGACAAAATGTGACTTTCATAGCACGATGGCTCTGCCTTATTTTGGAATACTTTCTTCTACTCGTCCTAGAAAGATGTCTCATGCTATCATATTTAGCTGTTTTCAGCTAGTGCCAGCTTATGAGGAATGTTAAGAGATATGAATCACCCCATAAAGTCCATCATTCACTGGGCTTGCTGAATGTGCACAGGGCTCTGATCTTCAGGAGAGAAGATATTTTCTGACTTCTTAGAATCCCCTTTGTGTTAAGGCATGTTTTCATAGTAATTACAAGCCATTAATAGGAATTTATTTTAATAACTTCAGAAAATATTTATTCATGTAAGAGGAAATTTTCTTTTTCAGAAGATAAGCTCTTGCTAACAGAAATTAGAGTACCTTTCAAATGGTCTCTCAAAAACCCACGTGTGAGTGCAGTGGGCAATGTGCAATGCAAGGACTATGTGCAGGCGTGCACTTAAGCTGCTGAGTACTTACAACCTGCTTTGTACATGGAGAGTTATTTCTAGTGGAATATGAGCCTGGCCAATTTATCTCTGGCATGAAGCAAGCCCTATTTGTCTCTGGCATGAAGCAGGCTTAGCTCATCTGCTGCCGGCTCTGGTTATCACACTACTCAGCAGGGGTAATTTGTTTTGTTTTATTTCTGTCCCAAAAGGTAATTAATAATACAGAGACAAAATTGTTTGTATGCTGTTTTTATATTTTTGATTACCCAAAGAGGTATTTTTTTAGGAGCCCTTCCAAATTGCTGCTTTGCACCTGGCTGGAAAATGATGCTCATCTGTGACAGAGAGAGAACTTTTGGAAACCTTCCAGGGGTCCATTCCTTCACCTTCATGCAACTCTGAGCCCCATTTCATGTGGGTCAAAGAGGATTCTAGAAGGTATTAATATCAGCAAATAATCTCTGGTTGCAAAGTAACACAGAGCCAGAACAATTTTCTGACCTCTGCCAGTAATTTAAAGAAATCCTTCGAAATTCTATTACCTGCTAAGCATTTGCTCATTTTTCTCCATACATCTTATTTAATCTTCACAATAGCCAATAAGCACTCTCCTGCTGTTCACCATCCCAGAGGTGGGGAAATTCAGAGGCATACTAACACAGTGTTTAAGAACTGCCTTTACATTCCAAGAGCAGTGGCTCTCGGCCCAGAGATTACGATCAGTGCCCTGGGTCTGCCCCTGGTCTCCAGGGCCTGACCCACAGGATGGGCTGCAGCTGATTAGAGCACCTGCTCACATTTGCCAGGGAAAGTGTGGGCCAGGGTCATGTGAGTCTTCAGTACACGTCGGAACTGTGCAGCTTTTCTTGTCATTTGTTAAATCTGGCATCATCATTGCTTCTTTTCTTTTTCAGAAGTGATAAACTGAGGCTTAGAGAGACCCGGTGCCTTTCCTCAAGTCAATTAATAAGTGTGATTGGAATTTTAGCCCACGTGTTAAAATCTCACAGTGTATGATACTGTTTCCATGCATGTCTTTGTTCATATAGCCTCCACCAATTCCAGCCTCTAAGAGTGTGCAGGTACTGTTGGTAGTTTGTTTTTGTTTTTCTTATCATATTTTGATATTATTTCAAGTGAGAGAGAGAGAGACAGAGCTGGTGGAATGGGCACATAGGCCTGCCAAGGCCTTTTGCCACTGCAAACAAACTCCATATGCATGCACTACTCTGTGTTTCTTGCAATATATGGGTAGTGGGAATCAAATTCTGGCCATCAGGCTTTGCAAACAGGTGTCTTTAGCTCTGGAGCCATCTCTCCATCCCTCATTTAAAAAAAAAAAAAGTTCTGTCATGCAGGCTTTACCACAATCAATTTTAGAAAGCCTATGTCATCTTTAAAATCTTTATCTGCATACTACCTTCCAGCCCGCCACCCCCATAAACTAAACCCTAAGTAACAGCTAACCCATTTACTGCCCTGTATGTCTGCTTGCATTGGACATTTCACTGAAGTATGGTCGCTCACACGGAGCCCTTCACGACAGGCTTCTTCTTCCAGCTCTATCCTCGCTATAGCACAACTTATTCTTCATCGTCCTATGCATGGGGATTGTGCCAGTGTGCCAATTCTTTCATCAGAATGAGTGCTAGGGTTGACCACTATAAGCAATGCTCCTATAAACATCCCTGTATTTTTTTGTGTGTTATATTTTCTACTTCTCTTCAGGAATGTAGCCAGGAGTGTAGTTGCTAGGTCACAAGTTTCCTCTATATTTAACCCTTTGAGGGACTGTCCCAATGTTTTTAAGTGTGTATACACTCCTTTACATTCTCACCAGTGCTGTTGAATTTTCAGTTTTCTACTTCCTCTCCCAAACTTTTATCTGAATTTTGTTCGTATCCACCAAACTGGATAAGGATTTTCTTATGATGTTTTAATTAGCACGTGATTAATGCTACTGATATCTAATAATGTCCTCTTGTATGCTTCTTAGACCATTTGTATATCTTTGGTGGAAAGAGAAAACAACATTCAATTAAAACTCTTTGCTTAGTTTTATAGTGGGTTGTTTTTCTTTATTGAATTACAGAAGTCCTTCATATAGATAAAAAAATACCCTATCAGATATGTAGATATGTTATTTGCAAATATTTTTGTTTGTCTCTATTAATTTTCCATATTGGTACTAAAACAGAAGAAGGTTTTTTTTTTTTTTTTAGTTCAAGATTTCAGAGGGCTTAGTCCACAGTACTTTGGTTCCCAAGGGTCTGGGCTGAAGTTGCGGCAAACGGAGTATGATATAGAGGTGATTCCTTACCTCATGGAAGACAGAAAACAGAAGGAGGGGAAAGGTTCAGAGACTAAGAATAACTATCACAATCATCCTCCCATGACCTGCTTCCTCTGGCTGCATTACTCTCTTAAAGTTTCCATAAATGTAGAAATTTGTGTCAATAGATAGGACCAAGTGTTCAACACATGAACCTCTGAGAACATTTTATATTCTAACTTTGACACAATTCTCTTTTACTTTCTTCATAATTTCCTTAGAACAGAAATTTTTAGTATCCATTAAGAGTGTTTTTCTTTTGTTGTTGTTGGGGATGCTTTTGGTTTTCTATCCAAAAATTCGTTATCAAAATAAAGCCAATAAAATTTACATTTGTTTTCCTACTTAAATTTATTTTTCTAAAATGCACCCTAATCCTCCTTCTTATAGTGATGGTAGTACACAGTAATTTGCTGGAAAAGACCTACCTTGGGCATTCTGAGGATTTTACTCTGCCCATCAACCATCATGTTTGCTCACTGTACATGCTGAAGGACTTCTGGGTATGTTCATTAATTAGATTATGAAAGAGCCAAATTCAAGCTCTGGTGTTAACCTGGCACTGTTGCTTGCCTGTTATTCCAATCTCTTGTTTTCACACATTGGCCTCATGAAAACATTTCTTCAGAGATATCAGGATATTTACATCAGAAAAACAGCATACTTTAAAAATTGTAAGAGGAGCGTTTAGGAAAAGGAAGAATGCCTGTCAGTTTGTTACTTTATTACATTATTAACTTTTTGACAGAATATTTAAAAATGATTTAAGGCTGATTAGATAGCACTTGTCCGTGAGGAAGAAAATTTTTCATTCAATTACTTAATAGCCTACTGAGGTACTTTCAAATAGAATTCTTGAAATTTCACAGATGTTTTTGTCACTATGCTGTCCTTATGTAGACAGTGTGGCTGACACTTTTATAGTTATTCTCCTTTTGTATTGACATTCTCCCAGATCTTTCTGCTGTGTGTGTTTGTGTGTGTGAGTGTGTGTGTGTATGTGTATGTGTGTGTGTGTGTGTGTATTTGTGTGTTTTAGCCAATGTGGATTCATTATTACACTTTCTTCTCTATGTGTTAATAATGTTCCAAGAGGCCTTTGAATGAAAATAAATTCTACAAAGTCATTTATTTAATAGCCATAAAATTTCCACCAAAGATGGTACAGTTAAAAATACCTTTACATTACTGATTACTGAAATGTTTTCTTTTGGGAGAGGATGGGAGGTTCATCTAACTCCATAAGTCTGTACTTCTAATTACTTTCTTTTTTTGTTTTCACAAAAAGAATTTTTGTGTGCTTGTTTTCTTTACAACTTAGTAGCAACTATTTGGTAATTTGAAATAATAAATAGAAATCTTCTTCGCTCAGAAAGCAAGAGGATTCAGAGATGCTAATTTTAAATGTAGATATTTATTTACTAAATTAGGTAGTCAAATATCCCCCAAATACTTGTTAACTTCTACCTCTTGGCCTTCTGCAGTACTCACAGAGTCCTTTCTTTAATTGCTTATCTCTCTAAGTACTTCCATAGTTATATTCATATTGTGTGTGTGTGTGTGTGTGTGTGTGTGTGTGTGTGTGTGTGGCTATGTCTCATACAAGGAAGTTGGCTGTGCTATATAGAACAGGACATTAATTACAGAAACTCTACCACTATCTTTTTCCTTATGTACCTCACCTAATCTGCAGACTAATCCCTTGCCTGTGAAAGGCAATGATAAACACATGTTCACTTTTTGTTTATGTTTTCTAGTTACTCTGATATGAATTACTCATCCTTCATGTGCCTCAATCATTGAACCTGCAGAATCAATGCAGTAGCAACACGTATGTTAATCAGGGTTAGAACCAATAGTTTCTAATTGTTAGTTAGGATTAAAACCAATGGCTTCTAATTATTAATCAGGATTAGAACCAATAGCTTCTAGTCTGTGCATGCAAGTATGAACACCATGATGTACTTTCAGCTGGTTGGAAAATGAGGACTGCAGATGGAGTAAGTCAATCCAAGACTGAAAGCTTAAGGCATGGAGGGTTGAAGGTGGAGGGTATGGGGGCTGATGGGATTTCTGGAATCTGGAAGCCCATAAAATTTGATGTTCAAGGTCAGAAGATGGCTATTAGAGGAGGAGGAGAGAGAGGAAATTATCCTTCCTCAGTCTCACCTTTCCATTAGCCCTCAGTGAACTGGATGATTGAAGTGGCTAGAAGCCCTGGCACACCCATTCTCTCTCTCTCTCTCTCTCTCTCTATCTCTCTCTCTCTCATAGATAAATAAACTAATATAAAATATTAAAGTTGCTCCTCCAACCTTTGGTTGTATACTCCTATGAATAAAACAATTGGGACAGGCACCACCTCCATCTTATTATTGTTATTCATTGAAAACTAGGTTGATAATCAACCAGCTTTATAAAGGATCATCCAAGTATATCAAGGTCATGACTGAAACTATTAGTACAACAAAACAGAATCTTCTTTCAAGTCAGGCATGGTGCCTCACAACTGAGATCCCAGCATTCAGGAGGATTCAGAAAGATGCTCAGTCGGAGACCAGCCTGGGATACATAGTGATTTCAAGCCAACCTACATTATATTCTGAGACCTAGTCACTAAACAAAATCTCTCCATGTTCTTTTAAACAGAGGCATGAACAAGGACATGTATCATGGAAAATTACTCATTTTAGCTGAGAAAGAAGAAAGTCTTGAAACTGAATTGACCTCAGTCTTATGTTCTATACTTTCTATGAATCTTGGTTAAAATTTACCCATCTAATCAATAAAAACATATTTATTGAAGGCCTATTAGCTTACATGTTATTATTCTGAACCCGAAGACTAAAGCAAGGACCCAATCAATATTTCTCTACTCACACAAATTAATCCACTACAGTACATAAGTGAAATGGGAACAATCCAGTGCAATTCTTCATTTCTATGTTCTTTTATTTACATACTCCTAAGATCAGAAAAATTTAAATTGCATTCATATATAACATGCAGATGAAAACAGACATAATGTTTTTATCCATGTGTTAGTTAGTGGCCCCACAGTTGCAGCCTCTTGAGTGTCCTGAAGGGATCATCATTGAGGACGTGAACTGTTTAGCAAAGTTTTATGGAATGTATATACTTTACAACCAGAAAAAAAAAAAATTGTGGGGCTGAAGAGATAGCTCAGCAATTGAGTGCACTTCCTGTGCAAGTATAAGGGTCTGTGGCATCCTGAAACCAACCAAGGTCAAATCTTCAGACCCCACATAAACAGCTGTGCATGACCACACACGCTTGTAACTCCAGTACTGCAAAGGGGAGCAGAGACCAGAGAATCTCCCAGTTTAGCTAAAAACAACAACAAGCTCTAGTATCATTAAAAGTCAGACTCAAATAAGCATGGATAGAGGGGTGATGGAAAAGGCTCTGGCCACTATAGGTGAGTGCTCCTGCTACAGGTGAACACATGGAGTTCCACAAGGGTACATAGGCATGCATATGCTACACATGCCAAATCTCTCTCTCTCTCTCTCTCTCTCTCTCTCACACACACACACACACACCACATTAAATATGTACAAGCAAGTGAAAAAAAAAAACAGGTCTCTTTTGGGCTGGGTAGATTGATAAGTGGAAAAAGTGCTTGTAACTCAAGCATGAGGACCAGACTGAGTTCATGTCCCCAGTACCCACATAAAAATGTCAGTAATAGCAATGCATACCTGTAATTACAGCACTAGGAAAGTAGAGATAGGGGGATTCCTAGGGCTTGCTGGCTAGCTAGTCTAGGCCAAACAGTGACCTACAGGTATTATGAGAAACTGTCTCAAAAAATAAGGTGAAAAGTGACTAAGGATGACACCCAAAGTCAACTTCTGTCCTCCACATATACATTCACATGTGTGCACGAGCACAACATCACTCATGAACCTACACACATATGAACACACACCACATCACATACACATGCAGAAAGCAATCATTTGTCTATAGAACTGGCTCATTGGAATTACTTAAAGAATAAACCATGTGTCCTTATTAGGCAAAATATAGGAAAGTGAAAACAAAAATACCAAACCACAATTAGGACACTGTGATTAAATCCATTACAATGTAGACCTTCAGACTAGATCCTCCAACCTAACAGGGCACTATCCATACTCTTCAACCTGACATACAAGACCTTCCGGCTCTATAGCCCCTGCCTTCTTTTCTTCCATTCTTGGAAACTCCTGTGTGGTATGTACCTATATAGAATGTCACCCTTACCCTATTTACTGGCAGTTTCCTACTCATTCTTCAAAACTCAGATGAAAGATTAGCTTCCTATTAAGTCACCCTTGGCATTCCAAGACAGGTGCTCACCATGAGCTCTGACCTCCAGTAGTCTTATATGGTGGCTATCTGTCAACATTAAGGTCACTGTGTGTTAATTAGCCATGCCCCTCTCTTTACCCCATGGCATAGTGAACTAGTAACACTGTCCTTTCTTCACATAAACAAAAGCTGTTCTGCTATGAGAACCATTCTGGATCAAGCTTAATTTCTAGGTCACTCCTCCAATATCTATACCCCATCAACTGCCATATGATGGAAATTTATTCTGCAAGTTTCTAAGACATCTGTTGAAAATAAAGTACTGTTTTCTCATAACTAAAGTATACTACAATAGCTAAGGGTGGGTATCAGTCAGCCTCAGAACAATCCCTTCTCTACTACACAGTACTCCATGTGCTCAATCTTATGTATATCTTCGTGTCTCAGTTTCCTTTTCTCTAAACTGAGGATAACAAGCATATCTTTTCATAGCATTGTTGAGGGAAGCACAATGTGATAATATATACAAAGTTCCTACAACAGTCTATGAATGGTAGCTGCTATGATTGTAATCAAAATTCTAACTATATAGCTATATAGCTTGTAGATAGCCTTAGTTAAAATACAAGAGATATATCAGACTCTTGCTTAATTTTGAGCAAGGAATAAGTGGTAGATGAGGGAGAGAAGGAATGTCAATCATAGGAAGATGAGTAAAGAAAACAGGGAAATTTTGCGGAAGAGGGGGAGGAAAGAATGTCAGAGCCACATGTTGGGTCATGATATGCAGAGACATTTAGCTTACCCATAACTGTGGGCTAACTCCACAATGCATGACCTGTATACCTCAACAAGGAGGGGCCAAGGGGAGGGGGTAGGTCATGGATGAGCCTAATAATGGTACCAAATTGACTGTATTTGCTGAATACAAAACTGACTAATAAAGAAAAGAAAAAAAAAAGAAAGAAAACTGGGAATGGACTAACATACACCATTGTCCCAATTTTCCTAAGTTAAACTGATAAGTTTGGTTGATTTTTTTCATTGTTTGTGGGAAACAGCAGAAACATCACTGCTCATGTAATTTTTGTTGTTACTCTTATTATTGTCCCCAGGCAAATGCTCAACTGCTATAAAATTACATTGTATTCATGAGAATTTAGTGGAGACTTCTTTGCTCAGTTAAAGCTCCCTTCCTTTAAACTTTCTCATTTTGCATATTTAATAAGGCTAGCATGCTCCCTGCCTTCCCTGGGAGGGAATTACAAGCCCCTCCTATATCAGTGGCTCATCTCAGTAATCGACTAGAAAAGTGATTTCCAACAGCTTGTGCTTGTCTGGAGCTAAGAGTGGGCACTTCATCTCACCACAGACCTGCTTGCTGGCTTTGTGCTGGGTAGGTGTTCTGTTCTGTTTCACTGTGTGTGTTCTCTTCATGTATCTGGCAGCAAGGTCTCTTCAATCTGCAATTTCAGATAATGGTGAAGCTGTGGTCAGTATTTACCTGGCAGTTCTTTGGGCCACATGTAGTAATAATGTTGAGCAATGGCTGTTGGGTAAAGGATAAAGTGAGTACGCAACAGTTGTAAAAGTGCAAAACCATAATGGATTTGGAATCACTGTTTTATTTTCTGTTCACTGATGGTGCTTTCCAGTATTTACACCATGATAATAATAGTTAGACACTTTACATCACTCCTTAGATTGTGAGACACCCAAAGGCAAGCTTGAGCCTTGCTTATCTATGTAGACAGCATTTCACACATGCCCAATCATCAGTATATACCCAATCAAAGACTGTGTAGGGAAGACTCTCAACATGAGGGATGGGTCTGCATCACTAGTGGATACCTTAGGAAATTTCCATAAGGTTTGATTATGAAAATTGTTTAAAATGTGCTAAACAAAAAAAAAAAGAATATTACAACATCTTATGGATACACCATCCATCTACAGTAACCAACCACCCTTGGCCAGTGTCATTTTCTCTATGCCACTAGAATTTCTGTGTACACCAGTCAGTTTTAAGCAAGCATACAGAAAAGGTTTTGATATTTGTGTAGACAATTTGGTAAGTTAAAACACAAACACACACACACACACACACACACACACACACAACTTAATTGGCATAACCAACCTTCAAGGAATATGTTTGCTAAGACCAAGCTCTACTGACTGACAAAGACACTTTTTTTCATTTGTTGTCTGTTTTGACCACACAGAATGATTCCTTACAGGAAGAATAGTGGGGCTAATCTGAGCAAGTGGCCGTTTGAGTGCTGGAGTAACGAAACATGCCTATACATGTCTCATTCAGTCACAGGCACTAATGAAGAGCTTCCCCTAAGGAGTTGCTCTGAGGATGAAGTGCTTGGCATCTAATAAAGTTTCAAAAATATTGATCACTAGTTTTTGATTATCCTATACCAGGAACTGTGCTGAGATTAAAAACACATGACAAAAACAAACTTATTAGGTTGAACTCTAGCTAGAAGCATCAAGACCCTTTGAAAGTGTTCCAAGAGAGTCTGGACAAGAACACATTTAACTTCTCTCTTTTCTCACTGTTGCTCATCTCATCACCTCTCGGCTTTATTCCTGGGCATAGCATTTTTTTTCACATCTGAAAATTGAAATGTTTTGCATAACACATATTTGGGGACAGAAAAAAGAGTTTGAAACTTCACCCTTAAATTAGCTGTTGGCTCATATAACTGGGCTAGCTTTGACCTTTACCCCTTTGTTGATTAAGAAGCTTTTATGTCCCCAAAGTTCTGGACACTGGAGACTTGATCTAGTTTGCAAGGTACACAACTTGTTCTATTGTGGAGTTCACCATCAGTACCTTTGTTGGAATATTGTTCTTTCCAAAAACATTGATGTATAACTAAAGTTGAGTAATCCTATTGGGGCACTCTGTACTTGATATGCTATCCTTTTGTCAAGTTCCATGGGGGAATACTATCTTCCAAAGCTGGGTTCTGAAATAAGCTTCATCAGCTAGTCACAATCAATAAGATGAGAGCACTGAGCATCCCATGATGAGAGTAAATTGGAATAAGCACACAGAGTTTTCTCTTACACATGAAAAGGTCACAGGATAGATTAAAGAATGTTATTACCTGTGCTCCTAGAGCAGTTTACAGAAACCTAACCATGCATGTTTATACCCATCAATATAGAACTTTCCCCCTGTTTTAGCATGTGAGTTATGTGTGTATTCATGTCCACATGTGTATGGACACATGTGTGCATCTACGCATATAAGTGTATGAGCATGTGTGTGGAGGCAGGCTCTCTCACTTGAAACCAGAGCTCACTGACTTTGGCTATTCTAGCTAGCCAGCTTGCCCTATAACCCCCTGTCTCCACCTCCTAAACTCTAGGATTGCAGGAGGGCTGCTACACCTGCTCAGACTTTAACATGGGTACTGATGATCCACACTCAGGTCTTTATGCTAGCATGGCCAGTGCTTTACCAGCTCAGCTCTCTCCCCATGCCAGACCCCTGAATATAACAATGAAGTCAGCATGGGGTGATACATCATTATAACCACTCACATGTCAGGAAAGACATAAAGATTAAAAATATTACAGGATAAAAGTATTTAAATGACTTTATGTTGAGGTGCTTTTACCTAGTTAACTAGTAATTGAAGTAGCTAATTGCAGAATGGGTGAGTTGTCCTTATTCAGCCTATTTTGTTACCACGACAACAGGGCCCTTCATCTTCCCTAACATACATTGAATTTTCAGTACTTACCATTTAAGCATTTGCTTTCTTTATGAGTTACTTGCAATGCATACAGGATCTTGCTAACCAAATTGGAGGGATGGATGGCATGTGAAGACAGTACCTAGAATTAAGGTGAAAAAGAAAAGGCTGATTATTACAAGCATTCCATATCAAAAATAGAGAAATTGCATGTTTAGTTAGACAACAATGATGAATTTTAAATAAATAAATAAATTGAAACCCTTTTATCTTATAGATTATAGTCCATTTCCTTTCATTTTTCTCTATTTTTTATGTACTTTCAACAGTATCATTTTAGCAAATTACTGTGTTCTGGAACCTCTGGAGCTGAATGTATAAAGATTTACCGAGATATCCCTCCTTGTCATCAGCTCCCATCTAGTGGGGAAGCATGACTAAATCATGATCTTGGGGTATCAATTCTTATGTCAATAGGTTTCAGAGGCTACTACAAGGCCAGCTGATATTTTCCAGTCCTTTCTACCTCCTCTTGAGTAGTGCGGAATGAATAGGTATCCTATGGGACCATGCTTCATCCCAGCAGGAATTCTCCATGCTCCTGAAAACATCTCTCTGTTTTCTGGTTTGTGGGATAGGTACACAAACAGCACAGTTTGGCTAATCAAAATCTAAGAGGCGATAAACAAGTCATATGGAAACCTACATTGTTGGACAATGGAGCACTCAGGAGCCATAGATTGTTCCTAGAAAATATTCAGTGCCTGGTGGAAATAAACTGTAGTTATTACTATTAGGTTTTCAATTGAACATTGTATTAGGTTAAACAGTGGCTCCCAATAGCATAGACCAGGTCCTAAATTCTAGTACCTGAGAAGGTCATCATATTTGAAGATAGGGCTTTGCCAACATAATTGAGTTAAGGAGCTTACGATGGTATCATCCATGAGTGAAGGTGGGGACACAATTCAGCAATGTCTACGAGGCAGAAAAAGAGAAGGCATGGAAGCACAAAGAGGAAGGACAGGTAAAGACAGGTGCAGAGATTGGTGTCATGCAACCTCCAGCCAAGGCATGTCAAGGATGGCTAGCAACTGCCAGAAGCTAGGAGTTAGTCATGACCCACATCCTCCCAAGGGCTTCCTTGCCACCAACCCTGCTGACATCTTGACTTTGGGCTTCTGGTCTTTAGAACCATGAAGCAATAAATGCCTGTTGTTTTTAGCTGTCCCTTTTGGGGTCATTTGCCTACAGCTCAGGAAACTAATACCCTGTTCAATTGAAAACCTAACAATAACTACAGTGCCTTCCAGTGAGCGTTCTCCATTCTGCCTCAGTGTGCCACCTGCCCATTCCTCTCAAAACAGGATTCATAAAAGAGCAAATGTTTATTTCCACCAGGGTGATATGCATCCTCTCATCCTCACGGGTCCAAAGAGAGGAGACAACTTTGACTTGTGCTTCCATGCTGGTTGAGATTCATGGAGCAGTGGGTATGGCTGGTTGTGCAGAGCAGTGCCAAACACCTCTGTGGAAGTGCTGTGATCTTTGCTGGCCACAGATAAATGGGAATGTCTGGGATAACACTGTATCAAAACAAAGATCCATCTCAAATCCCCAATCCGCTCCCACCCCCCAAAAAAAAGTCACACAAGACACCACAAAATGTGTGCACATTGCACAATGGAGATGGCCCAAAGTGTCTCCTCTGGGTCTCACAGTTGGCACTCAGATTCCACACCCTGGCAGCAGCTTAGGTGAGGACAATCTGCCTGGCCTCTACTGTGTGCCTGAAGCCCGGAGTTCAGCTTTGCACAGCTCCCATTGCGTTATTGATTAACTGGGGACAAGGATACCACAGGAAACTTGACTTCACTGTCTCCATCACAAAGAGAAAGCTGATATAATTCCCTTCAATGGTTGATTTGTTTTCTTCTATTACAACCTGCAAATCATAAAATGGATCGTTTTCCAAGTTACTTTAATGGTTTTGTGGTCGAGCCAAGTCCTGGCAAGCATCTACTAAATGCAGGGTGTCTTTGGTGCACCTGTGTGCTATGTACTCTGTGCTACTTCTGGTATTGATGGCTGCTACTTGTGGAACATTACTGTGCTGTAGGCACTGAGCTCAGTATTAATGTTTTATGTCATAGTAATCTTGTGATGGGGTCATGATATCCTTATTACCATCCCTACTTCACAAATAAAGAAAGTGAGGCTTAGAACATTTTCCATCATTACCTCAGGATGCTCCCTGAACAATCATGAGATGCTGGCTTGTACTCTATGCTAGTCCAATAGTATCAGACTCCAAGCTTCCAGGCACACAAAACTGTTAGTACACCCCATGGCTTCACTGCTATAAAGCTGCTATGTTGACATACCCTCTTTACCCAGGTGTTCTCACTTAACAGTTTCTCCCCCGTGTTCTTTTTTTTTTTTTTTCTTTATTAGTTAGTTTTGTATTCAGCAAATACAGTCAGTTTGGTACCATTATTAGGCTCATCCATGACCTACCCCCTCCCCTTGGCCCCTCCTTGTTGAGGTATACGGGTCATGCATTGTGGAGTTCACCCACAGTTATGTGTAAGATAAATGTCTCTGCAAATCATGACCCAACATGTGGCTCTGACATTCTTTCCGCCCCCTCTTCTGCAAAATTTCCCTGAGCCATGTTGGGTTCATTTTTGGTCTGCTTCAGTGATGAGATGTTGGGGGCCTCTGAGGCTCTGGCTCTGATTTGGTAGGAGTTGATTTTTCTCTGTGTTGATCTCCTTCCCCTTTCTGCTGGTATCTGGTTCATCAGGAAAACAGCACCCTTGCTTGTTTTGCCAATTTTTCTTAGTTTCAGCCGGGGACCTTTGGAGGTATGATGGGGTGGCTCTCTCCTTAGGATCTATATCTATCTGAAAAAGAGAAGCAGATTCTCCAACGGAGAGTAAGTTAGCACCAGGACAAATGAGATAACCCTTACTTTTTTTATAGAGAATTTAATAGGTGTAGGCCCTCTTGTAGCCCACAATTGATGGTAGCTTGATATTGGAGAGTGGGCTTATGTTTGGATATGGTTCTGACTTGTTTCCTAGCCCATGATTGATGGTAGCTTGATAATGGAGAGTGGGCTTATGTTTGGATATGGTTCTGACTTGTTTCCCAGCTCCAGCTATGAGTCCCGTATCACTGAGGAGATCAGTTAGCCAAATTAAGAGCAGTTGGTTCCCCACCGTGGCTGTGTGCCACTATTGCACTTGTGTGGGCATCACAACAAGTTATTTGCTGCTAAGTAGGTTAGACCATGAGTTGCTTGGACAGATATTGGTCATTTTCCCCCAGTCGCCCATGTAGCACCTTCTGGGACTAGACACGCTGACTGTCTGAGGACTCACTGTCTTCCAACTTCCAGTCATGCCATTCTATTTTGCATGTCAACCAATAAGGTGTCTTCAGCAGTACGGTCTTACCACTAACCTTTGGTGGGTAATCAATTACTCTGACAGAAATCTGTCTGTCTTTTAGGAAACCATGTAGATCTCTCTGATCAAAAGGTCATTGTGGATGATAGCCCCATGCTGGTACTGGGAGTTATAGGTCAGTGCCCACTAAGAAAATGAGGAAAAAGATAACTAATATACAGTGTTAGAGAGAAGACAGAGAGAAAGGTAGAGGGAGAGGGAGAGGGAGGGAGGGAAGATGTAGAAGATTAAGGTTAGTCTTGATCCTACCGTCTCCAGTGTCTTGTGGTTCAGGTGTTCCCTGTAAGGGTCCCCCGTGTTCTGTGTGTATCTTTGTAGCTACTTCATGACTTTGGGAGAACATCATACAAAACTAAATAGAAATGATGGATGAGTGACTTTACCTCATACAGGTAGTAATATCTGACTGAGATCCACAATCTGAAGACCTTTTGGCTTCCCATCCAGTACCTGCCGTCATCTCAAGTAGAGAATATTCTGCTGCTCAGACGATTTTGTTTGGATTCCACAAACAATGAGAACAACTGTATATTATCCATGAGTATTAATTCAATGTCTATAATGAAAAAAATACTATATTCAAACACCATTTCATCATGGTGTCACTCATATTTGATTCTTAATTAAGTGTAAAATGTGCACGTTCTTCCTCAAGATGCAGTAAGCTAATTATTTTGTAAATGTTGGGGTGTATGAGGCTGGCACTCTAGAGGTCATCCGTTACTAATATTAACAGTTCCCTTCCTGTTTCCATATCTCTGTCATCAGTATGGCGAGTGAGAGTTATCTCACAGATTTGTCATTATAATTTAGTGACAAGGTCATGTGTTCAATCTATTTTCAGTCCTACACTTTTGAGATGTGTGTATATTATGTGGTATGCAAGAGCATGGGTGTATAAGTACACACTGACCATGAGCACGCATGCAGAAGCCAAAGAAAGACATCAAATATCCTCTTCTAACACTCTGTCACCTTGTTTCCTTGATGTAGAGTTACTGAGCTGGGAGCTCCGCCCTTCTCAGTTAAACTGGCTAAGCAGGGAGGACAGTGATCCTGCTATCTCAGTCCCTCTCAGTGCTGGGGTTACGGGAATAAGAGGCCAGCCTTTTATGTTGTTGTTGGAGGTTAAATACAGGTCCCCATGCTTTTCATCAAGTGCTCCTACTCACTGATCCATCTCTCCAGTTCTCTATATTTACACTTTTGAATAGTGTAATTTAATAAATATCATCGACAACTTTTATCTGCACCTGTACTTCTTCCCCTTTCTTTTCTGCCCTGATAATTGCTGCTGCTGCTGCTTTTGAATTGTGTGTGTAAGTACTATTTGAAGTTTTATTTATTTATTTTTAATTTTGTTGGTTTGTTTGCTCTGTTTTGTTTTGTGACTAGGAATGGAAAGTTGAAGTTTGGAGTAAAAGAACTTTAAAAAATATTTTATTTATTTATTTGAGAGAGAGAGAAAGAAGGAGAGAATTGAAGAGAGAGGAAAATATAAAGAGATTGGAATGGAGATCTTCCATCCCCTGCAAACAAACTCCAGACCCATGTGTCACCTTGTGCAGCTGGCTTACATGGGTCCTGGGGAATCAAAAAACCAGGTCCTTTGGCTTTGCAGGCAAGCGCCTTAACCACTAAGCATCTCTCCAGCCCAAGAACTTTTTTTAAGTATTGAAAATTTTCTCTTTTAGGTTGCATTTAAATATGTCATATATAGAATGAGACTTACATACTAATGACTTTGGCCTATTATATAATTAAGTCTAAATTAAGAGTTTTAAAATGTGTATGGAGGATTTGAGGAGATGGCTCAGTGAACAAAGTGCTTGTCTTTAGCATGAGGACCTGAGTTAGATCTGCAGGTTCTAGGTAAAAAAAGAAAGGGTGAGTTTGTTGTTGTGTATCTGTAATCTCAGTTCTGGGGAACTGAAGACAGGAAGGCCCAGAGTCTTGCTGCCAATTAGTCTAGCTGAATTGGTAAGATCTGAGTTTGATGAGCCCTGTTTCAAGAAAACAAGGTGAACAGTGATAGAGGAAGACAGTTAGCATTATCCTCTGGCCTCTACATGCACAAGGACCTATGGGAACACACATCTGCCCAAACACATATGCCCACACATACAAACATGCATGTGTACACACACATACCACATAAACACACAAAATAATATGTACTGATCCAAGTACAATATTTGCAGATGCAGGTCATTGCCTCTGAAGGATGACAGGGAAGCAGGAGCAGCCGTGAATTTACACCTGGATCACAGAGCTCCGTGTGCTTTCTCTGGTGCTCTAGGGCCTCCTTAAAGTTCATTTCTGTAGAATCTTAAGTTACTTGGTCTGGTTTCAATTATTTGTGGGTCTCAAACTTAATATAACCTTGCTTGTGTCATTAAATAATATCTTGTGGCGAGGTTGTTGGGACATTTTACAAACAGGTGTATTAGATCACGAGTAAATTTATAAATCTTTAGCCCACAAGGAATGTTCATATTTCTTATTTCTTAGCTATATATAGGTCAGATGTTCCTTCCCAAGGAAGATGTATATGCTGCTTTTATTTCAGTATATTCAGTATAGTCCTTGAAACACTTTCTACCACTGGGGATAATGGTTTCAAATTTTAGCTTCTGTGATCAAATTGCAAACATTGCAGATCTGGACAGAACATACCTAGCTTCTATATTCTGGAATACCTCCTCGGAAAAAAATTATATATATATTCTAAGCAAGTATTGCAGTCAGTTGAAATTTTGTCACATGTAGAAGGGATAACAATGGACCTACTTTTAAATTTCCTGGCCATGGCAAAAAGAAGTGGCTGTCTTTAAGGAAGTGGGAAGGAGGGAGAGGTTTTGTTTTTCCCTTTGATATAGACTATTTTTGATCACCAGACATTTCACTCACAGGGAAAACTTGAGAAAGGATTTATATGATGGCAATGGTATTCCTGTAGGGCTCACAAGGAAACCAATGTGGTATCTGAGCTCTGGCTGGGAGATCACCAGAGCAATCCCAAAGGCAAGAGTAGATCTCTTAGTCATACATGTTTTCTTTATTTTTCTTTAATTCATCTATGTATGTGTGTGCAGTTATATGTCGAGGTCAGAGGACAACCTCAGAAATACCATTCATCCTTTTTGTTTTGTTTCTGACACAAGTCTCTCATTGATCTGGAGTGCATCAATTACATTGGCAGACCAGTAAGTCCCAGGGATCTCTATGTTTTTACCTTCACGTGGTTAGAATAACAAGTGTATGGTATCACAACATATGTCTATTTTATATGGGCTCTGCCAAATCAAACTCAGGTACTCATGCTTGCAAGACAAGCACTTTACTGATTGAGCTAGCTCTTGGGCCAGGTGTGTTAGTTATTTTCCTGTTGCTGGAACGAAACATCTGATCAGAAGCAATTTATGGAAGGAAATGATTTACTTCCCCATGCAGTTTTGAGGAAGTTTCCTCATGGCAGGGAAAGCATAACTGGAGCAGGAAGCTGGCTCACATTGTCATACCACAACCTCAGAAAGGAAGTAGGGCAGGAATAAGAAACCACCACAAGGTCTGTCCCCAGTGACACACCTCCTGCAAAAGGGCTGCACCTCCTAAGGGTCCCACAACTTTTCCAAATTGCCACCAGCTGGGACCAAGTATTCAAAACACATGAACCTATGGGGGGCATTTCACTGACACTACCACAAGGTGCTACACAAGCGCAGGGATTTTTTTTCTCACTTGTGCCTTTGGGGATAAGAAAAGAAATGGAGATGATAGGGTGAGAAAAGAGAAGGAAATATTAAACTATATAGTGTACATACTAGGAAGTATGTTGCTTATTAGCTATATACATATGAAATAAGTCAACACAGTTTTATGTTTTAGTATACACAGTGGCATGAGATTATAATTAGTATGTAACCTATTTTAAATTTAAAGTTCTACTTGAAAATTATTTTCAAACTAATAAATTGACTCAAAGAAATATCAGAACAGTTTCCATAAAGTAACCACTGGAGCTTTAAATGTTACGGATTGGCAAAAAGAAAACAATTACATCTTGACAAAGGCCAACTGCTAGTATTATTCCCTGGATGTCTTCACAAACAAGGACTAAAAGTTACAGGATTAATTTGCTTTAATTTGCTATCTTTATTACCATACTGTGAGTGTGATAATGTTAAATGATTATACAATATAGTTGAAATTCTGTGATTGAGGGTGGCATGCTCATTTGCAGTGACCACTTCAATAACCAGTTTGGAAACACTCTTGTTACCATTTGACTTACCTGTGAATTCCCTGCTGTCCTCATGACCACTTTGACCAAACAAAACTCCGGAGAGCGTAAGTGTAAGGCTAGAATCATACATCTGTAAAAGAAGTGTCCCAAGAGCCCCCAACTACAGACAGGCAAAGGACATCTTCTCAGCCATGTTGCCTGCAAAGCAGTTCCATGGTAAACATTTTCTGTCCTGATAATGGACTGTGATTTTGGAGGGCTATTACACTATGCCTCTTTCTCGGCTGCATTAGCAGTAGAGTCTGGAAAGGAATCCAGCTCTAGCCACAGTTTCTCCAGTCTGTCTCACCTTAATCATGTAATCTTCCAAGCCCTCTGTACTGTGTTTATAAAATAAGGGGTAATAAAACCTTCCATCTTGTAGGGATGAGTGTTTTAAGGACACATTAGATCACTTATGAGGGAAGCTTTATGTTCTTTGGAAGAAAAGTACATGAGAAAGTTCCATTTTTCACCATAATCGTCTAATATATCATAAAACCAGTGCTGGAAAGGTAATTAAGTATATGGCTTTGACAGAGGAGTCAAAATGAATGAAAAACTGATGAAAATAAAAATAGTTATCTTGGTAAGTGAAAGGGTATTTCCTTATAAAGGCATTTGTTAGTCTGTAGTTTACTAAGATAATTCCTTACTAAAAGTCAGATGCATGTCTACAGGGCTGTTAATTGTTTTGCAAGCTGAAATCTAGACTAGAGTAGGAGAAAAATTAATAACATAAAATACCAGTGGTCTGTCCTCATTAAACTGCTATGTCAAGATACTGCATAAATGAAACATTTGGAAAAGGGCAGGATGGATCAGTGGAAATGATTCAAGAATTAAGAAGCAGAAACTGCTGGGGAAAGGTTGGAGAAATAAAATAGAGAAGATGATCAGGCTGAAGAATGAGAGAAATATGAGCAGCAGATGGTGACTAGAAGACAGAATGAAAAAAAATTGGTTTAAATTATGACCAGAGGAATTATAGGTAGTGCCCAAGGGAGGTCCTAATGCTTCTGAGCTTGTAAGCTACTGGAATGTGCTATTGATTGAATTTATGGAATTTCTTTTTTTTCTGGAGATATATTCAATAATAGGCTACCTTTCCACCTCAGCAAATTGCTGTAGGCTGTGGGTAAAAGGGTACATTTTATCACAGATTGTGGGTATGCCCTAAGATAATTAAATTTGGGGACATACTTCAGAGTAGGGTGTCTATCACTGGAAAAGGTGTCATATTTCTGGGCTCCAATAAAATGGGAATAGCCATATTAAGTAAAAGCCTGTGGTCTATTCTAGAAAAATTCAGTTACCACTTTTCATAGCTATATAATTCTGATAACATCATAAACTTTCCCAATTATAGCACCTGTTATGGCAAGATGATATGAGTTAAAATAGTAACCACACCATGATACTTTATGAAACACTTTGACAACCTAAATGGCAAATTGATAGGATTCTCTTTAAGAATTCTTAAAACTTTCTTTATAAAGCAGTGATTATATGATTTATGGGTATTTCAATACATACTTCAAATGTATAGGGAAAATAAATATTTGGCAAAGACCAAAATACTATATAAAAACATAATTTATGGTATGCTATATAATAATAGCTACTTGAATTGCTTTAGTCATGTAAAAGAACTTGGGTTGTAATGTTGTTTGGTTATTTATGGTAAGTTAGCATGTAAAATAATTTAAAATATAAAGTTTTAGCTTATGCTAAGAAAAATAAATAAGTCCAGACAAATGATTCATATATCTCTTACTGAGAATCTGTCTTTTCATATGAACTGGTTTGTTTTTCCTACCAACTCCACATATTAGAGCCCAAGATGATGTTCAATGTCCCATTAGGAACAGTGACCCTTCTGTGACTCTTGTGTGCTACCTATGTTTGAAATGTTTGCCCTTGTTGTTAGTTATGACTCTCAAAATCCTTCTGCACTTTAAAGCTCCTACTCATTATACCTTACCCATCCCCTTCTTCATCCTCAACTTGGTAAGATACTTATCCACCACAGACACACCCATGATGCTTTGCTTATGCCTTTTTCTCAGCAATTACTAGAATTTGGCCCACGTGAATATTCCCTATCTTTCCCTTCAGTTTCTACTTTGAATAGGAGCATTTAAAGGTGATGAAACTGTCTTCTCTTCAAGGCCTAATGACCTCATACATGTCAAGTATTTATGAACTGTGGTGAGTTGGTGCTACCTCCTCCTGCTCTTTCCTGGAGTTCAGTTTCATATCTTTGAACTGAGAATTTCTACCACTTCTGCTTTTACCATTGTAACCTGTGTTTCTCTTGGTAGTATGTATCTTAATTTTTCCCATTCACCTTACTTGTTCTAATGGCTTTGGTGGCAGCTCACCCTTTCCTGCCATCTTTTAGAGCCTTATTTAAATTCCCAGACCTATAGCAACTCAGGGAATCTTCTACCATTGTCTTCCTTTTTCCATCCCAGATTCCTATTGCTTTAGGATCACTAGTTTCTGACTTGTGTCCCCATAGTTGGGTGTGGCCTCTCTGAAGAAACCTGTCATGTTATTGCTTATGCTAGATAGGGTTCTTCACTATTCCCCCTGAAGCTCTTCTTAGGACATCAGTCTTGACTCTACTTAACTTTCAGTAGCTACAAGAAAACTGTGAGTTTGACCTTCACCTCTCAGCATGCAGCAAATACTCAAAAGAGTTAACATCCTTGTTAAGGAGGGAGAAATCATCGTTTCTGTATAGCAAATTGCCATTCTGTTCTAGCATCCAAGATACTCAATAGCCTGTTGTCACCATGTCTAGATAGAGTTTTCCTGTCTTATCAAAAACCACCTTCTTCCTTTTCAAACTGTTCTTGTTTCTCAAAGGAAACAGTCTCATCATCCCCTACATTAGGTTTTACTTACTCTGAGATGGTCCCTTCTCTAGAATCCTTCTTCCTTATTGTTATTTTCCATAAGAATTCCTTTAAGTTGTAGTTCAAGGCCCAATCACTTTCTCTACAATGTATGTGTGATAGTTGTACTCCCTCAGTGTGACTGTCTCACTGTTTTAGGAATTGACATTTCATCTTAGCAAAGTTTACAAAGGTCACACAAGCCAAAGGATGGTTTCAGGAACTGCTTTCCCACAGTCTCTTCCTCAAAAACTACACACAGACAAATACACACACACACACACACACACACACACACACACACACATACACATAGATATCTGTGTATATGCATAAATATGTATCACAAATATATGTTGGCATATGCAAAGTACAATACTAGATATTTATTAATTACTTTACTTAAACTGCATGTCAACAGTTACCATGTAAAAATAGGTATGGTGACGCACAGCTATAAGCCCAGCACTCAGGATATTAAAGCAGACATATTTCTGTGGTTTTGAGCTACATTAGTGAGTTTTAGGCTAGCCTAGATTACAAAAGGACCAAACAAATGCAAAAAAAAAAAAACAAATAAAATATACTCATTACATAAAATAGTGCAAATAATTGATGCTATAGTATCTTAAATATTATTGTCCTTAAACTAACTTACTGTATATTTGATGATAAATTTCACTCAGCATCCTGTATTTTGATTTGATAATTACAGCAACATCAAGCATAACATATCCAAGAAAAAAGTATATATGCCATTTACTGTTTTGTACATGAAGAAATGGAGGCTCTAGAGACATTAACCACATTGCAAATGGAGTGTGTTGGTATGAGAAGTGATGAGTTCTCTAAATCTATTCCTTTCTTACCAACTAATGAGGATATATACCATAATATATCAGGCTTCAGAATGACCCATCTGCCCTCTGTCCTAAAGAGCTAAGTGAACAACTTATGAGTCACCTTCATGTCTTCTGTGGCCAATGTGAAATGCATGTTCCATGGTCAAAGCATGCAGCATTTCCTTAACATAAGGGTGGACCTCTGCTGAGCAGAAAAGCAATGCGTAAGTCCAAAACTGAGCCATCATAAGGACTGTGGAATGCAATGGAGATAAAACACACTATACATGATAAAGCACCCTTTTCATACTTATTTGCTAGTTTTGTGCTTTACTTAATATATTTTCCTCTAAATATCTGCAAATTAGATGGTTATTACATGAAAATCAAAAAAGCACTTTGCACATTTTCCCCCCAAATACCACTCATCTCTTACAATTACATTACATTGAATCCACCTCAGGCTTTCTTGTCTAATTAGCCCCATGCAGACCTTTCCTATTAAGAGAGGGGACTAGAAATGTCCCCCTTGAATAGAAATTCATTTCTCCACTAACAATGAAGCACAGGGAGAAAGCAGGAGCTTTGAAGACTGATTTCTATTCCTTTTGTCCCTCCCTTTCTTCTTCAAGGGAAGGCAGGGATGTGGGGGAAAAGCTTTGTGTGCAATGGTCCATGGAACCCAGGCTTAATGAAAGGTGTCTACCTAGCATGATATTGGTTCACCAGGCCTTGAATTTCCCACCAGTGAAATGTAGTGTCTTCCATTTTTAATGAAGAAGTCTTGGAAGCGGAATAGCCTATTGACTCAGATAAGAAGTTGCACCATTAAATTGCCTTCTAGGCCTCTGAAGTCTATCCATGGGATCACCTCCCATGTGTGAATAGCATTATTGCTACCAGCAGGTATGGCTGAACTCCACCTTTCAGGGGCAGGACCTGAAAGACCTGTTTCTTCTTTTCCAGGATTCCTTGAAACCTAGCATCCCATGAGGATGTGTCAATGGAATGGGTTCCACTGGGATTGGGAAGTTGAGATCCTATTAGAAAATGTCTCCATCACATCTAGGTAATAGGAACCAGAGTCATTAACAGAACTTCCCTTCACTTCCTGTGAGTCTTATTGTGTGACTAGTAAACTTTCTACCAGTATTTAAAAAAATGTGCTGGAAAGATGGCTGAGCACTTAAGGTGATTGTCTGCAAAACCAAAGGATTTAGGATCCATTCCCCAGGACCCACGTAAGCCAGATGTATGTCACATGTATCTGTAGTTTGTTTGTAGGGCTAGAGGTCCTGCTGCACCCATTCTCTCTCTCTCTCTCTCTCTCTCTCTCTCTCTCTCTCTCTCTCCTTCCTTCCTTCCTTCACTCTCTTTCTCTCTCTCTCACACACAAATAAATAAATTAAACTAAATATTTAAAATATTTTTAAAAGATGGCTCCTTTCGATCCAGGGTGCATCCTCACCCTCATAGATAATTATCCTTATCAGGAGTGGGATTTTCCTCCTGTACTTCACTCTTGATAGGATCGTCCATGGTGACTGCAGGTTTAGGACAATGATTGGTCTCTGTGCCTTCAGCCTCACAGAGGGATGGGCTAGGTTAGGTAGTCACAATCGAGCACCCATCATGCCATAGTAAAGTAGATAGAACAGAATGAAGGCAAAGTTGCCAGTTTGTCATCTTGTTCTGATTACCTTGTGTGCAAAAGTGAGGAAGCAGACTGTTTAGCCAGAGCAACATTTAAGTCCCTGTGGCTGAAGTGTATGATATGAGACATCTAAGTTAGACAGTTCAAAGTTCTATTGGTACTAAACAAAGACAAGTACAAGTTCTTGTGACAAGATGAGTATTGTTGTGAGGCACAACAGAGGTGGACTTTTAGCTCTGTGCTTGTATGACCTTAGGCAAGATTCAACTCTCTGAGTCTTCCTTTCCTTTGTTTAAGATACCTACCTTTCAAGAAGGGCAAGGGGAATAATTGTGACTCTACAAATAATAGCTGTTAATGTTGTGTTTATTTTATTTGCTGATGTAGATCAGATAAGTCATTTATCCATAGCTTCAACCATTCCAGGGCACAGTGGCTTAATTAATTTATTTATTTGACAGAGAAAGAAGGAAAGAGAGAGAGAGAGAGAGAGAAAGAGAATATGGATGTGCCAGGGCCTCCAGCCAGTGCAAACGAACTCCAGACACATGTGCCCCCTTGTGCATCTGGCTAACATAGGTCCTAGGGAATCGAACCAGGGTCCTTTGGCTTTGCAGTCAAACGCCTTATCCGTTATGCCATCCTCCAACTCCAACAGTGGCTTAATTTAGACAACCAGCCACATTGATAATAATAGCTATGCTCTTTGGTTTCTGTAAGATATATATATATATATATATATATATATATATGTATGTATATGTATAAATGTATATATATATATGTATATGTATAAATGTATATATATATATATGTGCATATATATATGTTGTTTGTTTATTTGTTTTGTTTTGTATTTTGAGATAGGGTTTCATGTAGCCCAGGCTGGGTTTGAACTGGCCATGTACCTGAGGCTGGCCTTCCACTCCTGATCTTTAAGTCTTTGCCTCTGAAGTTCATAAATGACAGGCATATGCCACAACACTCAGTTTCCTCTTTTATCTTTCAAATAATTTGTTAAAACTAAATTTAACTATGATTCATGAAGTTTGTTGGACTGCCTTGTATGGCATAGAAAGCTCTGTGAATTGACATGTAGCTAGGTCTGCTCCTAAAGTGTAGAAATTCATCTGGGAGTTTTTACACTCCCTCTTCCTCTTTTGTCCATATTCTATTTGTGAAATGGCTATGTCCAACATATGAAATAGAGGCTGGAACAGGGTCTTCCACAGGCTATTGGTAAGAAAATGTAAATGGGAGAAAGGAGATGAGGAATGCACTTGTTTAATCTCTGATAGCCTCTGGTCTTCATGGAGGTCTGTGTGATAGCTATTTTAAAAATAGAATATTTCTTCAGAAAACTATTTTCTAATATTAGAAAAAAAATGCAAGAAAAAAAGATTGATTGGAAAATTAAGTTATTATCTCAGCTGGAGTACAGTACTTCACCTTGAGCTGTTTTGAATAGTCTGTGGAATTTGCTTAGATTAGTTGAGGTAGAGATTTGTAATTTAAAATGATAGCCCTTTGTATTTATGTAAAAGCTTTTATTTCTGAAATGCTTCTAACTGATGAAAACTATCTTTGCTAAATCCTGTAGAAATAATAGAGATGATAATTACAGTCGTTGATGATGAATTTATTGGGAGAGTAATTAATATTTGCAGATCTTTAATAACCAGAATAACTTAGATTCTGTAGTTTCATGTGGACCTTCTATACAAAGAAGGGAATAAAGGAGATAAGAGGCAGTGAGGGCCAGATATGATCATGGGTTTCATTTACTGTGTTTCTAGTATGAGTAACTATAAATTTAGTTTATCACTATTCATGTCACTAGAGTTTTTGGATAAAATACTGGGCTCTGGAAGCCCCAATAAACTATTCTCTGCCATCCATTCCCAATATACCAATTAAAGGGAGGAGTAGGGCTGGAGGAGGATAGCCAGGCAGTAAAATACTTACCTCCTAGCAGGATGAAGAACTGAGTCTGACCCCTAGTATCTACATAAAAGTGCTGGGTATTGTGGTAATCCTATCCTGGGGAGGTGGAGACAGGGAGATCCCTGAGGGTCTCCTGATCAGCCAGACTAGTGAATTAGTGAGCTCTAGCCCACTGAAAGATCTCATTTCAATATTTAGTGGATGGCATTCCTGAGAAACTAAGGTTGGCTTCTGGCTTCTGTAGGCACACATATATCCATGTGCACACTCACACATACTTGTGCACCTACATTCACATGAAAGCACACATACATTTAAAGAGGGGGTTGGGGGACGAAGAGTAGAAAGCAGAGAGAGAAAGTTTAATCAATGTGGCCAGATTGGAAAGATCAGAGACATTATCCAGGGACATTAAGTCTATCTTGAAGGTACTTATATTGAGCTTTAAGTTTAAAAGAAGAACTAGGGCAGGGGCCTAAGGTGTTTGGAATTAAGCAGTGCTGGTCTAGGTTATCCACACATGGTTCCAACTCTCTTATCCTACAAGTTGATCTACAAAGAAGTTGTTGTAGCCTGGCATGATGGTGCACACCTTTAATCCCAGCACTTGGCAGACAGAGGTAAGAGGATTTCTGTGAGTGTAAGGCCACCCTGAGACTACATAGTGAATTCCAGATCAGCCTAGAGTGAAATCCTACCTCCCTATCCCCCCCAAAAAAGGAAGTTATTATAGCTCTCATCTTCTATGGGAACTCTTCTGGCCACTAGAAGATGATGTGATTAACAGCATAGCCTCACCATCACAGGTATTTGTATTCATGGTGATGATGTGTCCCGTGAGGCTTTGCTATTGCTGGAATCCAGTGACTTGTCTCTGTGCCTTCAGCTTTAGATGACTTTGGTAGACACTCTTCAAGTGATTGGCATCCCTATTCAGAGTCAAACAGGAGTCTGGCCCAAAGTGCAAGAAACAAAGGCAGAGAATCCAGGTTCTCATCCTGCTTTTAGTTGCCCAAGTGAGAAGTCCACACTCAGTCTGGGCAGATCACTCAGTCAGTAAAGTGCTTGCTGTGTAATTATGAAAGCCTGAGTTCAGATCCCCAGAGTCCAAGTAAAATGCCAGGTGTGTGGGCACATATTTGTAATCCCAGCGCTGGAAGGAAGAGAAAGAAAATCTCTGAGGCTCATTGGCTAGCTGGTCTAAGCAAAATCATGAGCTCTCAGTTCTGCAAGAGACCTTACCTCGGAAAATAAAAGTGCAGCATGACCAAGAAAGACTCCCGATGTTGACCTCCACATGCAAACATACACACATGCCTCTAAATTTGCATGCATACACATATACCAACACACATATGCACACAAGAGTCATATATACGCATAAAAAGCCAAATCTTTTTTTAAATTTTTATTTTATTTTTATTTTTATTTATTTGACAGAGAGAAAGAGGGAGAGAGAGAGAGAGAATGGGCACACCAGGGCCTCCAGCCACTGCAAATGAACTTGAAATGCATGCGCCACCTTGTGCATTTGGCTAATGTGGGTCCTGGGGAATAGAACCTGGGTCCTTTGGCTTTGCAGGCAAACACCTTTCACCACTAAGCCATCCCTCCAGCCCTACCAAATCTTTTAAACAAGAGCACTTCTTAGTGTCTACATACTTAAAACCCAGCCTGGAGTCCTTGGTATAGGGAAACCATGAAGATTAAAGAAGACTGAAGTCTGTCTTCCTGAAGGAAGGACTTAAAACTGCCCTCTCAGTGTCACATGTGAGCCCATATTTTAAAATCAAAAAGCAATATTCTTAGGTTAGTAATGAAGTTTTGAAAAAGTCTCCTACAGAGTGAGGTGGTGAAGTCACATAAATACTTGTTATTTATATTCTGCTTACTACTTCCACATAGGCTTGGAAATAAACAAAATTGAAATAAGTAATAATAATGACCAAGATGACCATTGTCTTATTATTCTCTAGTCCTTTTTTCCTTAAATTTAATTTTTGGAGCTGACAAAATTTCCAGATTCAGAGATTATAAAACTCAACTAATTATGGATTAAAATGAGTCTCTGTTAATGGCAGATAATGAGCATCAGTAGTAGCAATTTTTAAATACTTTTCTTTTAAGATCATACTTTGAATCACTAAAATGCCACGCTTTTAAGAAATAGGCTGAATATCAGCAACCTACTTATCTGAATTACTATTGCCCAGTTGAATAGGCGAGGTTTTCAGGACACAGGTCTAAGATAATAAAAAGAAAGTTATTTTTCTTTTTTGCCTTGGAATAATCTCAGATGTGAACAACATGGCAGAAACAAAACACTCAAAGCCACCCAACACATTTCCTGTCAGTGTGTTTCCTGGAGGAACTGTCCTGAGAAGCCTCACGCAGCTCATGCTCTCCTTTCCCACTTGCTTCCAGAAATGGGAAAATATCAGTGGGGTGTTTCTTTTTCAATTTTATGTTCAACTGGGCATGCTTTATAATCCTCTAGACTTCAATAAATTCAGTAAGTACTATTTCAGATCCTCAGGACAGGCACATGGATATATGTAAAGTGGCATATTTAATCCTATTAGTTTGGTTTTTGCTATAATTTCACATCTCATGTCCATTGTTTTTTGTTGTTTCCAATAGCTCTGCTCAGCCTATTTTAATTTTTTTTTTTTTGCTATTACTTGAAATGTGTTGCAATAAACCTCCTAAACTGATCTGTTTTTATTTTCTCCTAATAATAAATTTCTAGGAGTAAATTTGCCAGTCAAAGGAATGCATATTTTTAAAGTTTCTCATAATATTGCCAAATTATTTGCATTCATGTAGATTAAAATGACCCCCACCCATTTTTACCATGTTAAATGCAAGACAAAATATACAACTGTGTAACATTTCTCAGGCTAACCTGAGAACACAGAACTTCTCATCATCAGGCAGAGTTCATGGCGGATGGAATTACAAACCCTGTCCCTCAGCACTGGACAGGCATCACAGTGTGGATTACAACACTCATCCCTTTAAGAAAAAACTTCACCCTTCTTACCAATTATTCCCTTTTATTTTAGACATGGGCCTAAAACTGGAGGCAAAATCTTTTCTTTTTCTACTATAAGCTTTTATTCTGACTTCACCTAAAGCCAAATCTCACAAGGAACAAATTTGCTATTTTTTTTTTTTTTTTTTTTCAGCGGTGGAACTGGACCAAAGTTGGTCACAGCTACTACTGTCTATTGGAAGTCAGTTGTCAAATTGATCACCCCTGGGTCCTTGGGCAGTCTGCCTGCCATCCAGCTCTACTCTCCTGTGGATGACCAGATGGAAGGCTTTCCCAGCCCTGACTTTTCCTGATAGGCTCATGCTTGACATACCTGGAGCTGCCACATATTTCCACTCATACTGTCTTTTTTCTACTATTTACCTGGAGTTCGTTTTTAAGAACAGTAGTGTTTCTATGATAGCCTGGTTGCTTTCCCTTTGTGATGTGATTTTGGCATGACTCACACATTTTTCATTTGCTTTTTGCAGTAAGATGCTATTCCAGGGCTAAGATGAAATGTTTTCTTTTTCCAGTAACTTGCAAGAATGGTACATCAATTAAATCCAGTTACACATGTAACAGAATGTTCTATTGTTATTGGCAATGACCTCATTGATTAATTACAGTCTGACCTTCTTGACAACTTCCTACTGATTTTACTTCCTGAGTGATTAGTTCCAATGTTGCTTGTGCGTTGGAGTTAAAGAAAAGCTTAGTAACATTCCTGCTTTAGAACAACTTCTGCTCTGCTGACATTAATTAACCAAACACTGCAGAGAGGAAAATGAGTATTTACTTTTTGTATAGATGAAAGAGGTGTAGATTTGATCCAGACTGTTCAACAGTTCACTGGTACCAGTTGATAGGATGAGAAAAAAAACATCCATTCTCAGACAATGGCAGATGGGTTTGGGAAGAGAAACAGAAGCACAAGGTTCACAGAAAAGCCAACAAGATATAGTGTACTCCCTGCAAAATATGGTTAACCACAGTCTGGTATTGTTCTGAGTATAGATAGGAAGGTGAACTGCAGCAAGCTTCTTTGGGATTCAACGGGGAGTTGACAATGCATTATATTAATTAGGGTAAAAATTAAGTCATCATCACAAGACACTCCTAAAGTTCAAGGCCTAATGAAAAGCGACTTTGTCACATGGCAGGTGGCATGACCATCCAGGATGATGGGGTGTCTTTATTCTATGTAGTATGGCAAGGGCCAGAGTTTCTCCATGCTCTGACCCTGCCATCTCATTGGGAATTAACTTTGTCTCTTTAGTTGATGCCGGACGATAGGCATGTCCATTTCCCAGCTCACAGTAAAAGCAAGAGTAGGACTACAGGATTACAGTTTGATTTTGACACTGAAAGTGACCTCAAGATTACCCTTTGCTAGCTGGAACCAGCCACCTCTAGCTGCAAAGGACACTAGGGAATGTGTGTAGTTTTCAGACATGTGGCCAAGGTTGATCATATTCTATAAGAAGAAAGGCAGCAGACAAAGCCCCTACATGGATTCATTTGCTGCAGCCTTTCTACTTTGCAAGTCTGATTAAAGGATGTTGGTTGAATGAGTTACTTTCAAGGACGAAAAAATATAGGCATCCCAAGTTTATAGGTTCAAAAATTGGACTATGTATAAACACACACACTATGTGGATGCAGGGTTTTTCTCATAATTTAATCACATCTCTTACTGAAGCCTAAACTTGTTCACTTTCTCAGCAAAGTGGATATATCATATTTGTTTTACTTGAGTAGGCTTTTTTTCTTAAATGGGCTTTGAATCTCTTTCTCTCTATCGCTGTCTCTTCCTCTCTCCATGTAAATAGCATTCCTTCTCAGATCTCAATAACAGAGATATGACACATATAACTGAGCCTAATTGAGGCTATTCATATTGTGGGACTGCTGTCTACTTCTATATCAAGCACCGTTTGTCATAAAGAATGCTTAAATACAGAAAATCAATCTTGTACCAACAAGCAACCAAATGGAACACCAGCTTGCTACATTGCACCAATATAAATGGATGGCTAGAAGATCATTGTTGGCCCAAATTGTCTAAAGTAAATTCCAATACATTTTTAAGTTGGAAACAAATGCATCCTCCCATAAATATTTCACCTTTCCCCTCTCTGTTTTCTTTGCATCGTTTCAGTAAATATTCAGAAGCCACTTTGATTCAGGTAGGATTCCAATGCTTAGCATGCATAAGTGGTATGATCAATATGTAAGTAAGATAAAGTAGGAGTGTAAGGGAGTGTATTAATCACCTTTTTGACAGTATTATGAAATACTTGAGGAAATTAACTTCCAGACCAAAAAGGTTTGTTTTGACGCATAATTCTAGAAGTTCCATTCTAAGATCAGGTGACTCTGGGGAAAGGATAACACATCCTGACAGGTACCTGTGGTGAAACAAAACTACTACCTCATGAGCCAGAGAACAAATGGAAAAGGAGATGCTTAGAGACCTCAAGTGCATATTCCCAATGACTTAGGGGTTTTCCATAAGGTCACACCTCCTGCTGCTTTCACTGCCTGCCAATAATATCACTATGGACACAAACCTTTAGCATATGTATCTTGTGGGTACATTCAGTATCCAAAGATTATTAGGCAATTTAGATCAAAATAAGGTATCTGCAAAGGGCTACGTGGGTGAAGGAATATTTGTATTTGGCCTTCATATTTTAGATTGGCACATATGATAGGGAGGCTATTCTAGCAGGGAGCCACAGTGATGGAAAAGCTCAGCTAACAGCATCGTAGTACATTTGCAGATCTGGAAGGTAAGTGAGGAAAAAAATCACATAAATAGTTAGAAGCCAAATTACTGGGTTAAAAGCCCCAAGAAGTTATATGGTAGAAAGTGATAAGGCTATCAAAAATATAATATCTCATCATAAATCAAATTCAGATTTTTAAAGTTTTTTTCCTGTTTATTTGAGGTAGGGTCTCACTCTAGCCCAGGCTGACCTGGAATTCACTGTGTAGTCTCAGGGTGGCCTCAAAATCTCTGCAATCCTCCTACCTCTGCCTCCTGATTTTCTGGGATTAAAGGTGTGCACCATCAAGCCTGGCTCAAGTTCAGATTTTAATTAGTTATAACTACTTTTGTTAAACCCTAGAAGTAGCTGGCTGGATGCAAAATGTTATAGAGTCCTGGAAATGAGTGCTTGATTATTCATGGACTGGTCCTCTGGGCTGTGTCATAATCTACTAGCTAGGTACATGTGCTTCAGCCAGAGCTTATAGCCTGTTCATTGGGCACAGTTTGCAGAGGAGAGTGACAAAAACAAAGAAAGAAGGTGGCAGGCAGTGGGATTTATTTTTCCCTTACATTCTGTGTATAGCAGACAGCTTCAGGTTCACTGAGATGAACTTCCAGACCAGGCACAGTTATGGAGGAAGGGATTTATTGAAGCCTACAGACCCAAGGGAAGTTCCATAATGGCAGAAGAAGCTGGCCTGCCTTCACAGGACCAAACACAGAGAGACGCACAAGCCTAAAAGTCAAAAGCCACACAGCACAGCACACTTCAGGAATTCCTGCTAAGCACACTTTGCATATCTTTAGAATGAAATATCAAACCCACCACCACACCTTAAGATCCACCCAGTGTCACCTTCTCTAGCAAGGTGCTGCAGATGCAAACTACAAACTAATAAAGCACTGAATATATAGGGTGCCATCTATTCAAACTACCACACTGTGCTTTTCCTCAAATTTGCTAACAGCATTCTGTCTCAGTGCAGGAGGTCACACAGGCTAGGGTTTTTAATACATAGCCTAAACTAAGGTATGTAGTTAACAGAGAATAGGATTAAAAATTGCAGGAGTCAATGACACAGACCCATTTTCACCAATGAAAGATAGTGCAGAGTTAAGCCCAATTATACTGACCTCTACGTGTGTTCTCAACCAAATATACAAGAGCTAAAGGCCTAGGCAATTTTTAATGCATGCCTAAAATGCTAATTCAGATGCAAGACCCTTTGAAAGATTTCTATAACCAAGCCAAATGCAAATTTACCTGCCCTGAGAACAAAGCAATAAAATCCATTTAAAGTACTTATGATGGCCTTCTGGCTTTGCAAATGTGGTTTTTGTGATCTCATATCCTCTCAGGCTGAAGTTTAATACCTCTCTTCTCCCAATAAGAGCCACAGTTCATAATGGACCCCTGAGCTTGCTACTAATGGATCTGTCTGCACAAGGTTGGCTTCCTCAGTACAGGCCTTATAAAGACAGAGTGCTTTAAGAGAGGAATATGGAAGCACAGGTGATTTTGGAGGTCTTCAGGAATGCTGTGGATGCATTCTTACATTTCTGTGAATCCAGAGTGCTTATTTTTGTATTATATATAACCACACCCACCAAAACAGAAGGAAGCACAGCCAATTGGACACTCTGTTAATTATGTCCTTCATAGTCTTCCTACTTTCCCTATAATGTTATCTTTCCAGAAAGAATTTCTTGCCGGGTATGGTGGCGCACGCCTTTAATCCCAGCACTTGGGAGGCAGAGGTAGGTGGATCGTCATAAGTTCGAGCCCACCCTGAGACTGCATAGTGAGTTCCAGGTCAGCCTGAGCTAGAGTGAGACCCTACTTCAGAAACAACAACAAAAAAAAAAAAAGAAAGAATTTCTTTTTTTGCCTACTGCAATCTCACAATAGCAGAGACTTATATAAACTCTAAATCAGTGCTAAACTATGAGTGTGCCAGCTGTTTTATAAAGTTCATGGCAGGAGCTTAAAATATATTCTACTCCCCTAAAATATGGGCTTCCCTCCTTATAGTTACAGGCAGGGTAGTGAGCATCCCACTTATGGTATATGAACTGTTGCAAAAGGAAAATATACTTTTTCTGTGTTTGTGCCTTTTTAACTGACTTGTTCTAACAGGAGTTACATTCAAAAAGTGGGCTATCTGTACATTTACCCAGTCTTCATTCCTGGGCATTAGTAACATAAATAAGACAGTTACAGTAGTCTTGCTGTCAAGGGCCATTTTTGAACTTGTCCAGTAACTAAATCTTTTGTAAGTCACATGTTATTTTTAAGAGTGTCAGACATTTTTTGCTACTAATTAAAACTATACTTTAGAACATTATATTTATAAGGTGATTGGGCATTTAGCACTGATGGATAGTTGATAATGCTGTGGACTTATATTTCTTTAAGTATTGTGGATATTTGGCTTACCTGTTTCTATGGACTTTATACAATATGTATAACATGTATATATATGTATGTGTATATATGTGTGTGTATATATATATATATATATATATATATATATATATATCACAATTTACCATCTTAAACATATTCACATTGCTGTGTAAACTATCTTCAGAACTCTCTCCAGCTTGCAGAACTAAACCATTATCCCATTAGACAACTCCCATAACCTCCAACCACTGACAACTGTTTTGTCTCTAAGAACTTGAATTTAACTAATGGAAGTATCCCTTACAAATAGAATCATACTGCTATGTATAAGTGACAGGTTTGTCTTTCTTAGTATATTGTCCTTGGTTCATACCCACTGCCCATATCAGAACTTCGTGGCTTCCACAGGCTGACTAGTAAACCCTCATAAGTATGTGCTCTGTGCTGTTCATCCATTCATCGGTTAGAGGACACTTTCATTGCTCACTTACTCTTTTGACCATTGTGGAAAATGCTGCTAGAAACATGGATGACACCTACTGGAGTACCTTCTATTCTTATATTTTTTGATATATATCCAAAAGAAGAGTTTGTTTGCCAGATGCTGTTTTGATAGTAGCTTCCAATGCCTTTCTCACTGTAGTTTCACCAGTTCACATTTCCAAACGTGCATGGGTTCCAATTTTTCTGCATACCAACACTTATTTTATGTTTGTTTTTGAACATCTGCTGTGGAGTGGATATAAGACACTGTAGTCACTTCTTCAAGAACCCACTGAATGGAGAAACCTGAGCTCTAAACGTTTACTGGTTGGCCAGTTGACTGATTACCAATTTACCTGTTAGCATGAGCAATATCACGTGCTCTCTGGATCTTCAACACTCTAGAAAAGTAACTAGCACAAGGCCCAGAGTATATAGCCCTGACCCTTTTGCATGATGCAGTACTGTCTATATCAAGGATTAAGATGAAAGGAGTCCCATAATAACAGCAATTTTCTTTAAAGTGAATTTAAAACTGAAACACATGCTGGTACAGTATGTGATTCTATTTTGTGGACAGGTCAAAAGAACTTACCAAAGCAACATTGTAATAACTAGCTATAGTGAATTTTTATTATAAATCATCATTCCAGTGACATATAAATCCCATTCTAGATTATGACACCAGAAACACAACATACATGCCCTTAACAAAAATAGGGACAGCAAGAGCATTCTACCTGACCCTCTGTTCCTCTGTTTAAGCAATGCATGAGTCATAGTAAAAGGCTTGACACCAGGTCCAGAAAGAATCTGAAGTCCAGATTCAAGGTAATGGAAGTAGGTATGTATGGCAGGAAATTTTGATAACAATTGTCTACCTTCCACAGTTTCAGAAAGGGAGGATTTAACATAGTCTTCTATGTTCCTCATGAACCAGTGGCCATTTCTGTGCATTAATTCTTCTACTACTTAGTCAACCATTCAGTTATATTGTTAGGCAACCAGGCTCTTCTTCACAGGCCTTTTTAGTTCCTATGTGTGTCAGTGGAAAGAATGACAACTTAGTCTTGTGGCTCTGAAGGTCTGCTGGCATTAATGAATTATTCACAAGTGAGATGCTCTTAGTTGAAGGAATGCCTGTATATATTGCAGTGGTACCACAAGTTGTTTTACCATAAATTTCAGACTCCACTCTCTTGATATTACTGGCAACATCATTAGGAGACTTCAGAATGCTCCCTATTTTATTTTGTGCTTGAGTGGGCATGAGATAGATTGCTTACAGGGACAGAAAATATAGAATGGTTAGCTTAACATCCAATATTAGGGAAAACATGTATCATTAAGTGCACATGTCTATATGTCATTCCTTTGAAACTAGGATAAGAATTATTTTGATTTCCACATGTACCCCATACCAACCATGTGTATGCCTCATTTTTCTTCTGCCTTCTTGTCCTTTTTAAGATGAAAGTGTTGCTTTGGCAAGAGTGATGGGGCTTGACAGGATATGAGCCTCTTGACTGTATCTGACTTTGGAAGCACATGAATGCAGGAGAATGTGGTGTAGGCAGTCTCTCACAATGCATATTCCAAGGAGCCCCATCCTCATCAAGGCTCCTCCATGTCTCCTCTACTGTCCAACCTGTGTGTCCTCTTGGATTCACCTTAGAATGTGTTTCTGGGAAGGCTGGAATGTATTGAATTGAGTACAAGAATGTAGACAACTGGACAAAAGTGTTTCATTACTTCCTGACAGGCTTTTAACTGGCGGCTATGGTTGTAATGGGAGAGAAATGCATTCTATCCACAATACAAATTGCTTTTCTTTCTGAACATGATGGTGGCACTTCCTGGCCCTAAATTTCTCTGGCTGTTGAGTTTAACATTTCTTTTGTTAGTCTTTGAACTCAGAAATAAAAGAACTAAACCTCTGTGACCCATATAAACTAGTACCAATTAAGCTATATATATGGGCAAGCTTATTCCCACATCTTATCACAAGGTACAGGACATATTTTCCCATTGGGAAACACTTTAAAATTTCATTGTTAGTGTATGAGGCACTGGGAAGCATAAATAAAGGTTACCTCATTCAGATGAAGTTCAACCTTATGCACACAGTCATGTTCTCAAGTATTCCTCGTGTTGTACATAACAGTGTGAGTCAGGTTCTTTCAACTTGTTCCTCAACATGCTATCATAATCCCAGGCTTCTGGTTATGAAACTGATTGACACCCACTTTTTCTGGACAAAACCAGAACTAAGCCTTGATAATGTCTGTATATGTCTCAGGAAAGACTGAAGGATGGAATGGCTTGGGTGGTTAACCATGTCTGGTGGTTGTGAGAAATCTCATGAGTGATGTTTCCCAGGTCATCCCTAATCAATGCACAAATCACAAAGGGCCAGAGGACAACATATTTTTTAAGGAAGAATTATACTATATTTTTTAATGATTTTCCATTTGAGAATTTGTGGCGAGATCACAGCCATTTTTAGTAGATACAATGTGAGGCCTTCCCTCAAGTGAAAGAATCTGACTCCCCACAATCCCACTTTCTGAAGAAGGCCACAACTACAGAAGTTCTGTACAGGAGGATTTATGGGAAGAGTACTCACATCAGCAGTGGAGCGGTGTTGCAGTCAGGTTCACATTGCTGGTAGAAATCACTCTTTTTGGGAAAAGAGGCTTATTTTGGCTTACAGACTCACGGGGAAGCTCCTTGATGGCAGGGGAACACTATGGCATGAGCAGAGGATAGACATCACCCCCTGGCCCACATAAGTGGACAACAGGAACAAGAGAGTGTGGCAAATGCTGGCAAGAGGAAACTGGCTATAAGACTCATAACCCTGCCCCAGCCATACACTGCCTCCAAAAGGCATTAATTCCCAAATCTCCATCAGCTGGGAACCTAGCATTCAGAACACCTAAGTTTCTGGGGGACGCCTGAATCAAACCACCACAAGGGGCATGTAAAGCAGATTTTTTATAGGGGAATATAGGGATGTACTTGATGCTACATTTGTAGTCAGCACCATTGTTTGTTCAGATTGCCCATACACTCAAGGTTCATTGTTGGTGGGAAGAGGCTATGAGTACCAGTTTTAGTGAGGCTCTCTTGCATATTGGGTGGCCTGATTATAGTACTCTAGTGTGCCAGGCCACCCACCACCCTCATTCTTTCTCTAATGAGACCATTGTCCTGATCATGTACTGTGATGCTTTCTGGGGATAAGTGAAATATGTCTGTTTATCCTAAGTACAGCACTGATGACACACTGAATGAATGATTCCACTCAAGTCCGGATTACTGAGCCACTAAGTTTATTGGGGTTATTTATTGGTGACTTGGGCAGCCTCATAACTGAAAATTCCCACCTCAACATATGTGATGAATCATGAAGTTTTCTGTACAAGATGCAGGCAGCTTCACTGAAGAATCTCTTCAAGCCAGCAATTGTGTATCACCTATGTAAACTTCATGGAGGAGCCCCATGAATTTTCATGACTTTTCTCTCTACATGACACGTGAATAGATAGGACCAGAGAGGAAGCCATGGGTGCAGTAAGGAAGAGCACCGTCTTGTATTACTAGACCTGGTAGCATGCTCTTCAACTCTAAAGTAGGTGTTCAAATTTACAGACAAACAATGCCATTCATACAGACCGTGTTTATCAAGAGATCTTACTATAATCCATTACAGGCTTCTGTTCTCTCAAGCACCCAATAGGTATTAAATGGCAGTGCCATGTTCTCCTTAGCAAGGCCTATTAAGTTCTGATGAGCTTGATAGAAATTACCATATACCTCCTTCCTAATGCGCCCATTCTATGTTACTGAGATTTCATGAATTTATCTTCCTGTACTCTTGGCTGACAAGCATTTATACAGATTGGCTGTCTTCACTTTCTCATTTAATTCCTCTTTTCTGTGTGCCTTCCTTGCTTCATCCCTTTTATTTTTACCATTCATCCTGAACTTGATTATTATAATTATGTGAATTATTTTGGCATACACCTGATACATTAATACATAGTTTACAAACTGTTTTTATGGATCAATGCATGTCTGATATCATAAATAACCAAATGCTTTATTGGTAATATTTGGGTTTGAAATGACTACAGAGAGACTCCAGGAGATTTTTGTTTTTCTTATTCTGTTCTTTGGCAGGCTCTTGATATATTGCCCAGGCTGATCTTGAACTTATTGTCTCAAGTAATCCTCAACTTCAACCAAGTACCTAGGATTATAGGTGTGCTCTCTCATCTCTTGAGGGGAATGCTCTTTTATAGCTACATTAAGATAGAACTATTCTGTGATAGTCTTTACATATTTATGACATTATTCTCTAACAATTTTGTGTACTTTCAAGAATATACATTTTATTATTCTCATAATAAAATCATGGGACATTATTCATTGCTTGTGATGGAAAGCTTAAGAGATGGAAACTCGCAGTTTGTCTTTGGCCCAGACTCACAAAGTTGTAGAAAGAACAGAGCTGTGATTTGAACTCTGGCTTCTGAAGCAAAAGCCAGGTTCCCCCATTAGGACTATAGAGACTCCTTCATAACACAGATCCATGGGTGTTTAGAAACCTCTCTAAACATTCCTCTTGTGATGCTTCACTTTATTCCATGGATAACAGGAATTAGAGGGTTGGCTTATTTCTTGCCTCCCTAGATGAACACTCAAAATGTTGATCCACAATATACTCTAAGAAATGTAGTCTTTTCTTAGGGAATGGCTCCCATTACATATTACTGATAATAGAACACAAAACTAAATCGCCCAAGGATGCATGACTAGTCCCAAGCCTACAACCAAGTTCCACATACCAGAGTGATATGCATCAAAATGAGAAAAGCCTTTGGGAAAATGCTTCAGTCAAATTGAAAAAGTGCATCAGTAACTCATGGGAGTACAAAAGGTCTCATTCATGTAAAAATCTGTATTTCATTTGAGTTTCTTAAGAGAACAAACTCCACAAGATATCTTTTCCTTTGAAGCTTATAGTTGGAGAATAATGTTGGCATCCATATTGAAGAATCTGAGGGCGATCAGGGAATGATCAAACATGTGAACCTAGTTATAAACCCTTCCCAGTCTTTCCCCTTTAAAGTGTTGTTCTTAAGTCATCTGTGCAAGTAATGTTACTTCTACATAATTCACAAAAGTTTCCACAGGCATGTGAAGGCATCATTTGAGTTTCACGGAATTCTATGCTTAGTTTTCCTTGCCAGGTGACTTTTGTCATGATCAAGCTCATTATTCCTACAAAAACCTAATAGAACTGTTCCTAATGTTAGACAAGGTAATGGACTAAGGAACTCAGAACAGATTCATTACATGTCTGCTCCTCTCATCTCTCATTACAGTTTTGACTACCATCCTGTGCCATACTAGGATCATAACCCCCACTCCCACTGGTCACACAAGAGCATCTGGGGAGATAACCTTTTGGGCTGTATCAGAACTTCAAAGTTCTATTCATCACTCCCCCCACATAATAATTGAAGTAAAAATTCAGATCAGTTTATTTTCCTCAAGAACTGAATTTTTGATTGTGGGGTTTGAAGTTCACATTTCAGACAAAAATATTTCAATCAGTAAAAACTATAAACTTATATGCTCAGCTTTGTGCTAAGCATACAAGAATACATTACTTATTTTACCTCACCAGGGAGGATGTACCCACATACAAAGTCAACACACCTGAATCCTTGAGCTTTCACCATTTATGTATCAAGTGACTTTTCCTTCTTGTTGGAATTCAAGCCCTGGGCCTTTCAAATGCTAAGCACAGACTCTACAACTCAGTACCCCTCATAGCCCATAGAACTTTTTTGATTGTAAAAGTTTCTAAGATATATAATACTTGCCTTTGCTTTTTACGACAAATCCTCCACATTAAATGGGAAGCTGGAATGTTGACTACAGGTGGGCAGCACAGAGATCCCTGTGCTCACTGTACTATAAGATATAATGCCTTCATGACACTTTAGGAGTAGCTAGGGTTGGCTGTTGGTCATTCTCTATGTATACATCTGTGCTATTTGACATCATATGTCTACTATTATCTTTTTGTAGTTGCCTTCTTGACTTTTGACTCTTCTAAGTCATTTATGGTCATAACCTACTTTAATCAGTCCTCCTTTTCTCTGGAATTATTCCACTGCAACTCAATGTGAAGTAAGAACTTGTACAATCATACTTGCATAATTGTGCCCAAAAAAGAGCATGCAAGCCTTCAGGGAGGGTCCACTTCATGCCCTGTCCGTTAAATGGATGAATGTCTGATATGTTGGCTTCAGCTGCATTTGTGCTGGTCTAGTGTACTGCCCTCAAGACAGTTAAACCGATTGGGAGAGAAAAAAACACAAACGTTGGATGGTGTAGCTGTTATGAATACTTGTTGCAAAGCCTCCTGGACAGGGTTTGGTTCCCCAGTTACCCACATAAAGCCAGATGCATAAGGTGGCACATGCATCTGGAGTTCATTTGAAGAGGTCCTGCATCCCAATTCTCTCTCGCTCTTTCTCCCTCCTTTCTCAAATAAATTAATTAAAATATTAGAAAAACCCCACTGGAGAGAAGAATTAACATTCATACTAATGAAACAGCAAGAGCGTGCTTATGTGTTTGCAGTAAAGTGTTCCATTCAGATAGCAAGTAAATTAGAATTTTGGATTAGGCAAAGACCTTAGAGAAGGCTTCATAGCTGAGTTGTGAATGGTGGGAAGGGTGGGGGCATGGAAAATAGAGACATCACCAGGAAGTAGAAGAGCAATGGGAAGGCTTAGAGACTAGAGCAAACCTGGAAACTTCAAACACAGGAAGACAGACCTCAGAGCCAGGAGCCAGAAGAAGAATGGGCATGCCATCAGAGAAGGACAGAGGGACATGAGGCTGAGCATAGAGGAGTTAAAACTGCATGTGCCAGAAGCTAGTAGAAGGTTGTAAGTGGTGAATGATTTCAGCCAATTTATTTTTCAAAGGTCATCTGGGTGTTTCAAGAAGAGAATAGAAGGGGGACAGATGTGGAGATGAGTCAAAATAAGCAAAGACATTTCCTTAGGCAACTTCAAAGAAAAGGGCAAATATGTGCAGGTGTGTGTGTGTGTGTGTGTGTGTGTGTGTGTGTGTACACACACACGTTGGAGGAGATAGTGTGATCAGAAGCAAAAAATGGGCAAAAGTATCAAATTGCAGGGGTGATTAAATGAATAGAATCTTAGAATGGACTTTATTACATGGAATATTAATTTATGTAGCTTGGATAACTATTTCTCTGTATTCTGAAGAAGGCCCAGAGTTAGTATTCACAGCATTATTTCTCATGATTAATTGCCTCTGAAAAGCCACAAATTTTGTGCAGCCAGTTCTGATTTCTGAGCAGATGAGGATTTGTACACTCCTGGCCTTCTGTGGATCCCAGCTTTGGTAGACAGGATTCCTGCCAGACCTTCACAACACCATGTGTCTGCTTCTCTCTCCATTAGAATAAGAATAGCTGGCATTCATTGGCCTTATACTGGCTCAAGGCATCTGCTTTATGGCTGTATATATTACCTTATTTAATTTTCACATCTTTTTTAATCTCAGTTTTGCTGAGGGACAGATAGACATGAATTAATGGATTAACTTGTTCAAGTTGGCAGAAAATGAGCAATGGTGGCATAATTTAAACCCAGGTGGTTAGATGTTCAATTTCACATTATTAACCATCTTAACCATCCCAGTGTGGTGGCACACACCTATAATCCCAGCACTTTTGAAAGTAGAGGCAGAAGCTTCAGATCATCTTTAGCTATGTATATGTATAGTGTGAGAATAGCTTGTACAATGAACTCCTATCTCAAATAATAAAACAAAGCCAAACAAGAGGCAAAAGCAACGCCACCTGCTTTACCTCCTTGCAGCTTAATTAGCTAATGTCATGTCTCAGGCAGATATTTAAGGAATACAAGCGTAACTGAGACAAGCTGGAACTCCAAGGCTCAGTCCCCTCTGAGCTCCTGCAGAGGGCTCGAGGGCTTCAGTTTGACCTCATTCCACTGGCTTTCTTTGTTGTTGATGTTGTTGAACAGCTTTTGTAATCCACTCCAGCCCCAAAGTGGCTCCTTCTATGTTTATTGCTGTAGATGTTCGTTGTTGGGCTTGTTCCAAAATGAAAAAGTGAAATGAACAAAGTAGGGCAGGCTTTCTGAGCCATGTGCACAAAGAGCTGAGTAGGTGTAAAGGTGGTTAATTTTCACTCTATTTACATGTTTCTCTTGTCAAATATTAGCCACAAGGCAAAAGTAACCATTCTGGAAGCTTCTGGGTGCTTTTCAACAAACATTTAAGAGCCCTATCTATTGCAGAGGTTCATTTGGCAAAGATTTCATCACTTTCAGTATGCCTTCTGGGAGACACAGTAATAAATCATTTAATCCAAGCTTTACTAATCAGAACAAATGGAAAGAAGTCATATTTTGATGCCTTACCTTTCCTCAGTAATTCCTGAAGTGTGTTGGGTTTCACTGGGTTTTCTAGTCATTACTGGGAATTTCAGGCTGTCTCCAGATCTCTGCTCAATCCATTGAGTTCCGGTAGCTATTCCAGTTATCCACTGCTATAGAAGGCTCGGTGTTATACAGTGACCTCCATTCCTCCCATAAGACATGAATATATACATGAATAGTACATGAATAAATTAGGTTTAAAAAAAAACAGAACCCACTTAACCCACTGAGGGAAGAAACATGAACTGTGTAATCCTTAATGTTAACTGCTCGATCATTTCAATACAAATCTATTTTATTAGAACCCTATGAAACAGAACTATGGCTCAGAGTCAGCACAGTGGTAGAATTCCAGAATTCCATGTTTCTCATGAAGGTGCAAATTCACAATAGGACATTCTATTTTTTAAAATATTTTATTTATTTATGAGAGAGTAAGAGGAAGAGATAGAAAAAGAGAGAGAGAATGGGCAAGCCAGAGCCTCTAGCCAGTGCAAACAAATTCCAGATGCATGTGCCGCCTGCGCGTCTGGCTTACACGTGCCCGGTGGAATCGAACCTGAGTCCTTAGGCTTTGCAGGCAATTGCCTTAATCACTAAGCCATCTCTATAGCCCAGTCATTAAATATTTGATTGTGTGCCTTTTACTTTTTTTTCCCTCATCAACTCTCTCACTGGCATCTGCTTCTCTTCCACATATTTCTCCATGTGCCACAATCTTGCTTCATCTTTGGATTGTCACAGCACACTTCAGGCTTTGCATAAATCAGGTGTCTACTATGCAATTGTGAAATTTTACAACTCAGAGAAGTTCACCGCATTGTAGTTAAATATCTAACACTGGGTATGTATTACACTTAAGAAGCACAATACATGGTTTTAAAACACGTGTTTCTTTCCTGGGTTTTAGCCATGACAGCACTGCTACAGTCATGTGAAGTGGGTTTTTATATTCATCTTGAAAACAAACTCCTCTTCATTCACTCTGTAATGGCCTCACCATCACTAAGACCCATAATGCTGTGATGTGCAAAGTTTCCTGCTGAGGAGGGGACAACATGGATTTCATTTGCACTGAAGTGGATGTCACATAAATACTTCCTTGAAATCCTCCACACTGCAGCTGAATACCCCAGAGTTCTGCATTTTCAGAGGGCCAAGTACCCATGCTGGTGTGTTTGCTGAATCCCTAACCAGCCGGGCAGCCTCTTGAGAGTCTACCTCCAACAGTAGCCCTGCCAAACAGGAGTTGGGAATTTATCTCTGTGATGAGAACTTGCCTAGCAAGTGCAAGGCCCTGGGTTTGGGCCTCAGCACTGAAAAAAAAAAATCAAAAACAATGCCTTTTACAGAAAGCAAATATTAATATATGGGAGCTAATTTGATGTGTAGAATTTTTTTTCTTCTTTTTATTATGAATTTGTACTTGGGGAATAAATAATAGCCTTATAAACTTAATGATGCTTTATTAGTCTGTAATACCTCCTACACATATAGCAGCAGGTTGTGAGCTGTTTAGAAATAATCTCACAGGAATTGGCCCTTGTAGGTGATGAATTTTCAGCCCACCCTGAGTAGGCTCTGGTCCCACAGTATCTCCAAGGTCAAATCCTTGAGTGCTTGATAACAACATGCTGTTGAAATACAGTCTTTGCTTCCTCTACTTAAACTGTATGTGAAGAGTTGATACTCACTGAACCTCATCAGCTAAAGCTAACACGTACCTTCACCCTCCAGTCCATCACTGTGCCCCCAGCAATCGCTCTGAACCTCATGAAGGCTGCTTTCATCTTCTTGCCACCCTCACCGACATGGCACTTTTACTCCTCTGTGTAACCAAAAATGAGAATCCATGATCTCTCATGACTGATACAAAGACTTATGGGTTAAACACATCTTCATTCACAGGTAGATTTAGCTAGGTACTACCTGCATGTCCATGAAGAAATGATGTACACGTTTGAACTTGGTTCTACTTTTTTTGTAAATAGAATCTCTCTCATACATTATGCACAAAGGTGAAATAAACTTAGGATTTAAATCACTAAGTACAGAACCTGGGCTTGTGGCAAGTGCAGCGGTCAGTATATAAAGCTTGTTCCCCTTCCTAGTACATCATGGATACTCCCTTGTCCATTCCAGCTGCAATCGGAATGTACCACCCACTTCCTACCAGGCAGAAGCATGGGTTTTGTCTTTCTGCATTCCCATCCTGCTTCTAATATGATTATACACAAAACTTGGCCGACATTTACTGACCTTTGCTTCAGTCGCCAAGCATCCTCTCCCTTGCCAAGATAGAGTTGGCAGAACCTGTTTCAAAGGAAGCCACTGAGAAGACACTATGAGTGTCCTATGAGGCTGTTGGATAGTGTGGAGCCCATAGGGACTAATCCCAAAGATATTTTACAGGTGCAGAAGAACAAGGCAGCTATACTTCAACTTGCAAATAGTTTGTTATTGGGTGGGAAAATGTCTTTAAATGAAGACACACTTCAGGATAGAATGAAGGAATAATACTGTGCCAGGAAAAAGAAGGGGATGGGAACACTTTGGAAATTCTCCTCTGAAAAGTACACATGACATAATAATAATAGAAACACCTTGCATATTATTTTGTGAACTATATTACATATAACAAAATTAAACCTCACAAAACTAACTTCTGAATATTGCAATAAAATAGCTAGCATTATAGGGAATCGTGGTATATACCTGTAATCACATCACTCAAGGCTGAGTCAGGAGGATTGCTTTGAATTCAAGGTCATGCTGACCTATCTGGCAAGATGTATCTCAAAAGAACAAACAATAAACAAGTAAATAACAAATGGATGAACGGCTAAGATTTTCCCAGTTTTTCAAATAAAAAACTGAAATCTGGCTGGGCATGGTGGCACATGCCTTTAATTCCAGCACTTGGGAGACAGAGGTAGGAGGGTTGCCATGAGCTCAAGGCTACCCTGAGACTACATAGTGAACTCCAGGTCAGCCTGAGCTAGAGGGAGACCCTACCTCAAAAAACCAAAAAAAAAAAAATATCTGGGGCTAGAGAGATAGCTTAGCAGTTAAGGTGCTTTCCTGCAAAGCCTAAGGACCTAGGTTCAGTTCCCCAGAACCCATGTAAGCCAGATGCACAAAGTGGTACATGCATCTGGAGTTCATTTGCAGTGGCTGTGTCCATTCTCTGTCTCAAATAAATAAATAGTTAAATATTTTTAAAATACCCTGAAATCTGAGGAGAGTAACTCTCCTTCTAGTCAACCTCTATTAAGTAGCATTTTAGACCTCTGCCAGGCTTGTCAGCAGTCTTTTGTTCGGGTGGAGTGACCAAAAAATAACACTCCTTGCTAGGGCCACTTGCCAGATGGCTTCCAACAGTCACTTTTTGGAAGGGTGACCAGACAGACAAATACACGTAAATGGGGCAAACAGTAAATTCAATAAAAAATAATATCAATCTTTAACCAAAAAAAAAAGTGTGCTCTCATTTACAAGCTGAATGAGTTCGTGCTGTTGAAATGCTTGTTTTTACCCTTTATTAGATCATCAGCAACTGGTGACCTATCTTCAGTCCTTACTCCCTGCTGGTTCATACTCACTTCTGTGTAGAAACCATGGCTATGTTATCCCAGTCAATAAGTCATAAGAATTCATTATTGCAATGTTTGTGGATCATAATTCTAGTGTAGTGTAGTGTAGGTGTGTCCTAATGAGTTATTATTATTATTGTTGTTGTTGTTGTTGTTGTTACTAGTTAGTAGGCAAAAAAACAATTTTGTTCTCCTTTAAGTTGAAGCCATACCATCGATCAAGGCTCATGCACTTGCAGTGTTCTCCTTCTTCCTAGTTGAGAGTGAAGGACGCATGACTTTCTACGGAAAGAAAAGCTGTTAAGGTCAGGGGTCTGGTGCCCAGCACCTTTACACCCTGCACTTTGCAAGTCAGGCCACCAGAAGTGCGGTTCTTCTGCTTCTGCCCTCCACCTCTTCCTTCTGGCTCATTGATGAGCAAACGTCTGACTTGCCCAAGATGATAATACCAATAATAAAAGCACTTTCATTTGTTGAGTGCTGTCTCTGTGTCTGTCATTCTGTGAGCTGCTTTATATGCATGGCTTAGTTTAATCCTCCTTACTGCTTTCTGAGGTCGCTATTATTAAATCACCTCTCATAGCTGAAGAAAGTGAAGTTTAAAATGATGAACTGGTTTGTACAGTTGGGAAATTGTGGAGACACAACTCAGATCTTACCTTATCTGAATTCCACACCTGAATCACAAGACGGTGTTGGCACAGACATGGAGTATCACCCACACCTCACTTAATTTCTCATCCTTAAGCTCACTGGGGGCTCTCTTGCCCAGCAAGAGCAACAAATAGGCTCTTGCTGCATTGCCGTGAGCTGGGCACTTTACAGATGGCAGATGTGTGTCATTCTTTGGTGGTATCTTCATAACCTGCTCCCAGCAACCTCACTAGTAGCAATGAAGATGGGAAACTGACCTCACTGGTCATTGAAGCCACCAGTTTTCACCTGTCCTATCTCTCCTAATGTGTGCTTTCTTGATTCAGTTTTCCCATATAAGACCAGAGTTCAATTAGTAATTCTGGTAGATTTTCTCTAATATGGAAGGTTTTTTAACTGAAAATTTTTAGCAGTGATTGATGAATACATTCACTGGAATTTACTTGGTGGCATAGCTTGCATGTCAGATAGAGAGTAGTGCCCTCACTGAGAGCGTCGTCTGTTAGACAAAAGGAACATTACAGCAATAGCATGTTTCCCTTTAACTTTCAGAGAAGTTTCAGTTGCCATTTGGTAAATAACAGAACATTTTGTGTCCTCAGGAGACTTTATCTGATTTCCCTAACTGGTTTTAAGACTAGCTTTGAAGCAAATGTTCAGGAATCTTTTGCATATATGAAGGGATAATTATTGTTTTTCCATTCAGTTTTAAAACAAATTAACCAAGCAGAACTATAGTTTAAGCATGTATTGAAGAGTAAGATAAACAATTCCAATGTTGAGCATCCTTTTGAATGCCACATGATTCAAAATGTTTCCATATTTCCTAGACTTTATAATAGTATAACCCTTTGTTTTCCTATTTTTTATTCATAACACTATTACTAGTGATTCATTTACATTTCAAACAAAGTGGCAGCAATTTACTTTTCTCATTGCATTATTTGAGGTCAGTTCCCTATATACCTTCTGTATTACTGGTTTTCCCCTTGCATAGTTATATCCAATTTCCTTTGCTCTAATTAGATTTTGGGCTTACATCTCTTATACCTACCTAAAACCCCCTAGATATCTGGCCACACTAAAAGAGTGCCTGCCACTTTTTTGAACATTTAATTTTTAAACTCCAAATGAAGTAGTATAAATGCCATGACATCCAATACTGTGGTTGAGGTTTTAAGTGTGCTCAGGAAATTCAAAGCCAAGGTCCATGCAGGAAGAGTAAGATAATGATACATGGGTGAAGATAAGTGCAACAAATTTTACATATATCTGAAGGAGCTGAGTCATCCCTCTTTTTTTGCTGTGAACAAATACCACTCTCCTGGCCTCAAGTTCTTCAAATGTTAAGTTAATGAATTTTATTTCTATTCCCAGTGTGTTGTCAGAAGCAGTATTACACACTTGAGTTCTGATGGGTTTTATATCACTAGGATATTGATACTTGCCAATGCTCAGTTAATTTACTTTTCATTTTCAACTCCTTATGGAATGATATGCAGTTAGGTGTTCCTTTGCAATCTTGCATTCATGCTTTCATATTGCAATTACTCTGCTTTTAATAGAAAACTAAATGGAAAGCCCTGCTTGAGTGTGGAATATGTGAATTTTCAGGTTGCATATTTTCCACCTCTGTCTGCTTTTAACATTGTACTTCAAAACTTCTCCAGCCAATCTCTTATTCCCTGACAATGTAAAGAAATAAGATACAGCTTTTAGAATAGATAAGATGAATAATAATAATAATAGGATTTCTGTGTCATTATGCCTATGAGAATCAGCGAATTGATAAGAATCTGGTAGTAAAATAATGTTTTCTGTGAAAATCCAGTTGTGAGTTCAGCAATGAACAGAATAAACACCTCACATTTCAACACTGTGGGACTTTCCTCCACAGTCAATGCCTAGGAATAAAATTCGTCACCAGGGAGGGTGAGGGGAACTTTCTAGATTCAGAGAGCCAGAGAACACAGCAAAACCACCTGTTTGCAAGTGCTTTGTGGGCCTACATGGAGAGGAAACCATCACCCCTTCACTGTGATTGGGCTTTGTAGATGACCACATTATCCGTAGCAAAGCAGAAAAAAGAAAATGATTAAAATAAAACTTTCCCACAAGGATTCCATATGTTTGCATTTTTGTGACCATGGTTTATGCTTGAGGTAGTTTTGTTTTATATCTATTTTTGTCTTATATTAATATATTTTTTGTTTTCTATCTCCTTGACACTGACCAAACAAAGTGGTCCTTCCTTCCTTGTTGATCCTTATCATGATGGTTGAATAACTAATGATGCTCACAAGAAGAGTGACAGAACTCCTGGTTATTGGTTAGTATGATCATAGGTTAAAATCTGTTTAGGGCCTGGGAGTGGTGGCACATGCCTTTAATCCCAGCACTTGGGAGGCAGACATAGGAGGATCATCATGAGTTTGAGGCTTCTCTTCGACTACATAGCGAATTCAAGGTCAACCTGGACTACAGTGAGACCCTACCTGAAAAAAAAAAATCTGTTTAAAGCTGTTTAGAACTTGCAGGCACCTATATGAATGTGTTTTTTCTGCGACAGTAGGTATGTGCATCATGCCATGCACATACATTTTTATGTTTTGTCTGTCAGGCTTTATGTTGTTGTGACAAAATATATGACATAAACAATAACAGGCAAGTTTACTTTAGCTCATGGTCTATGAGGTTTCAGTTCATAATCCTTGGCCCTGTTGATTGTGGGCCTGTGGTGAAGCATCATGACAGCAGGAGTAAGTGACGGAGTCTGTTCATGTTCTAGCAAGCAGGAAGCAAGGTAAGGGTCAGAAGAGAGTCCAGGACAAGTGAAACTTGTCATGAAACTTTCTCATGATCTAAATCCCTCCATATCCCCTTTTTTAATAAGAATTTTTATTGGGAAATTTAAAATATGAGCATATTGCAAATTGTTAATATTTTCTTCAGGTAATCCTCTTATTCTCCGTCTTCATCACCCTTGTTCAATTGAAGCCTCTCCTCTGTGGGGGTATTAATAATTACTATGGGGTCATGAATGCAGCAGTCAATTCCTGTGAGGAATAGAGGGCATCATAGGAAATCTTGCGCTTCTGTGAATCTTAAATTCTTTCTGCTCCCTCTTCCACAATTTTAAAATTTTAAACTTCTCAAAATGTTGCCACCAGCCAGGGACCAAGTTCTCAACAAAAGCTTATGAGAGCCCATTATCTCCAAAGCCTGCGTCCTGCATACATCCCGAGTGGAATCCAATTTAGACGTGCTCTTTGAACTCTAGGGAACAAGTGCACTAAAAGCTTATTCTAAGTTAGGTACATTCTGAACTGAACTAAATGGGATGCAAAAAAAAAAAAAAAAAAGGCTAAAAACACAATAAAAATAAACCAAAGATCAAATATGAAAGTAAAAACCAATAGCTATCCGGGCTGTCTATAAAAGATTGTTCGCCTTATGAATGTATAAGGCATCTAAGAGGCTGCTCTGTGTGTGTGTGTGTTGTGTGTCTGTGTGTCTGTGTGTCTGTGTGTCTCTGTGTGTGTGTCTACCTGCCTGTTTGTGTATGTGTCTGTCTGTCTGTCCTTTATGTGTCTGTGTGCAATTTAAGCACATCATTGCCTATTGTTGCACTGATATTGTTTCAATTGCACTCTGCAAATGGGCCTGGAAGTTATATCATTTATTATCATTTTGTGAGGTCCAGACATTAGATAATTGACATTGAACTGCTTGAAATAGGCAGACTAAAGCTGTCGTTCCTTGTTAGTATACAAACTGAGGATTTATTTATTAAGTTTGAAATTCTGTCAATAATTCTAAAGATAACCTCCCATCCAGGCTTCTCGTTTATTCACATTAATAATGCACAAAGCATTTGAAGCTTATTTCTTTTGAATTGCAATTTTTCTTCATATGCAGAGAAGTCCCCCACATACACAATGAATGACTGCTTCTCTCACAATGAAAATGCCTCAACCCCCATGAGGAATACCAGCAACCCCACTGGGGACAGGGACAAGGGAAAAGAGGGTACCAACACATGATGTATCCATACAAAGTATATTCTTAATTAAGGAAAAGAAAACTATTTTTGGCAAGACAAGTATTTTGAAAAGAAATCAGAGCTGTGAAGATTGCTGTTAAAGGAACTTGCTTGCAAAGCCTTTTGGCCTGAATTTAGGACCCCAGTACCCACATAAAGCCAGACACACAAAATGGTCAAAGTTGTACATGCATATGCACTTCATTTGCAGCAGCAAGATGCTCTGCCCACCTTCTCTCTTTCATTTTCTCTCAAATAAAGATTTAAAAAGAAAAGATTAAGTGGAAATTTAAGGTAACTTAATTTTGATTGAACTGCCACTTAAATTTTGCACTGCTGTAATGGATTGGCTAAATTAAATGATTACAATAAATTATTAAAAGTCATATGCGAAAGGATATTTCAGTCACCCTTTCAGCAAAAGACTAGTATCTACATGGAATATGTAGTCTAGCCATTAGCAGATATAATTTTTATTTATTATTTTTGGTTTGTATGGGACTGGAGATCAACCCCAGGACCTTATCATGCTACACCAATACTCTACCATTGAGCTACATCTCCCCCCACCAAATTTTCTTAAAGATATTACCATTCAGGACTTTTACATACTAATGGGACTTTGTAGAATGATTCTAATGACTGCTCTACAGGTTTAGAAATGGGATTATGTTATTATCTAAAATCATTTTGATAACTGTATTTGTGTTGTAATATATAAGTATAAAGTAGTAAGCCACCCTTCTTCAAAATATTTAATTGTTGCCGGGCGTGGTGGCGCACACCTTTAATCCCAGCACTCGGGAGGCAGAGGTAGGAGGATCGCTGTGAGTTGGAGGCCACCCTGAGACTACATAGTGAATTCCAGGTCAGCCTGAGCTCCAGTGAGACCCTACCTCAAAAAAAAAAATTTTTTTTTAATTGCTTATGTAGGTCAGATAAGTATTTTGGTTCAATTTCTCCCTTGAGACTTAAAAGAATTTATGTTTGTGGGTGCGTGTGAGAGAGAGAGTCTGAGTGTATGCATAGTAGTACTTGCATGCCACAGCAGGCATGTGGCGTCAAAGGACAACCATAGGGTTCACCTTGAGACAGGACACACTAGGAAGGCCAGAATGGCTGGCCTTGTGAGTTCAGGGTTCTGCTGACTCCGCCTCCCATTGCCATGGACACCACTTTGGCATAGGGTTTTTGTGAGGGCTGCCTATGCAACTTTAGTCAGCAAGCTTGCAGAGCAAGCACACTTAACCGCTAAACCACCTCCCCCAGCCCCTCCTCTTTAAATTTTTTTTTCATTTCTTTTTCCTTCTCCATAAAAGGCTTTAGATCTCTTTTTACCTTTGAAGTCTGGGTTTAAGCTTCTGGTCCTCTGGGAGCTTTCTGTAGTATCTCAGGTCAGCTTGGGCTTCCTCTTCTAGAAATCAAAGCCCCTGACAGATCTTTAGGGTGTTTTCTGTGATTAGAATTTCATACTCTCATATGTCCTTGTGACTCCTCCCCTCATCACTGCCTGCTTCATGGGATAAGGGCCTGCATGAAAGTCATGTATGTTCTACTAACAGGCAATGCCTGGCACTTAGAGAGCATTGTTATATATGTGGGTGAGTCAAGACCTCACCAGGCTTTTCCACCCTCTGCCAATATAACATGAGATGGTCTTGTCCTATAAAATGTTTCAAGACTCAGGATTAAAGATATATTAAATTCAACTTTCTTTCTTTGACCTTGAGTCTTTCATAAGTCCTATTCAGGAGACACTTTGTTTTTCTTGGATCATCTCAAAAATGATTTTAGTTTGTTTAGGGAAAATTTACCAACCAGCCAAACAGGATTATTGAGTGACTGACTTCTTTGTTTCTTGTATGCTCTGGAAGTGAAGGAGTAACTGAGTTGTAGTAGTCTCTTTATTCAGAAGATCCTTTGATGATACCAAGCATGGGCTGAAGTTGTGTGAGAAACTTGACTGGCATGTGTGTGTTCACTGCGCAGCCTTAAACAATGCTTATCTTTGTCGGTCTCAGTGTACTCATTTTCAAAGCGAACAAACTGAAGAAAACCAGTAGGAACTAAAATTCAAACTGTAAGATAATATACAGAGAGTGCTTAGTAAACATTGTAGTAAGCATATTGGGAGCATGAGATCAATATTAGGTATCTTATTGTCTTCCTATAGTTTCTATTAACTCACAATGCTAACATTCTTATATTTCCTTATTTTTTTCTTTTTAATTATTTATTTATTTTCAAGCAGAGAGATAGAGCGAAGAGAGACAGACAGAATGTGCACATCAGGGCCTCTGGCCACTGCAAAAATTCTCTAGACACATGTGCCACTTTGTGCATCTGGTTTTATGTGGGTACTGGGGAATTGAACTCAGGTCATTAGGCTTTTCAGACAAGTGTCTTAACTGCTAAGGCATCTCTCCAGTCCATGTTTCCTTATTTTTAAAATGTTTTTATAGTGCTTGTCTGCACAAGACCATTTTAATTTTATGCCAACCTTTTTCTCTTTGTTACAAAATAACCATAGAAATGACAATGGCTTACTTTTCTTTTTGCCCTTCTCCTGCCAAAATCCCTACTTTGCCAATTGTCTTAGAGCCAACATCTCATGACAAGAAGATAAGAAACCTATCAGTTTCACTGATGATTTTTTTCCCATTAGTTAGAGGAATGAGAGAAAGTTGGAGAATATAATAGTTCTTTGCTGGTTTACTGGAGGAAACAGAGCAGAGTAGGAAATTTTAAGAAATAAGGGTAGGGACCTCTCTTACCTGAATAAAGCCAGTTCTTAGGTCCAATTCTGTCTAAAGTCCCTTTATAATGTGGGGAGTTGAATGGAAACAGATAAATTGAACAAAAAAGACAGATCATGCCAGAGAGATGTCATGAACATTTGATGAAGGCCCAAGAGTCTGCTCACACCACAGCACTGGCTAGCTTAAGTTCCAGTGTGGAGACAAAGCTATACTCTACCACAGCACACAGAAGAGATGATCAAAGTAAATGAGTGAAGTTCATAGGAGAAGAGCAGAGAACATTTGGAAAAAACAAGAAGCTTCTGAAAAGCTAGAGACATGGAAGATGGCCTGAAATATGGGCCAGTTTTAAGAGATGAAGATAGAACCCTGAAAAGGTACCCACCACAGACAGGAAAAGGGATGAGCAAGGGTAGAAAGATGTGTGAGAGGGCTGTACGTTCAGCAACTGTGGAGGTCAACAAGCATGTGTTATAAGGAAAGCAGTTAACTATAAAGTCTACAGCAGAATGATTGGACTCACACAGTAAATCTTACCATACTGAATATTACTTCTGAATTTGGAATCTTTAAAGTTACATGAGTGAAAATCCTACCTGTCTGTCAGACTCCAAGATCACATTATTTCAATTCTAAGTGAAGAATTTATACAAATCACATTGAAGTATTAGAAGGGCCTTTTTGCGCAACCTTTCTGCCCTGTCCATTTTAACACAGTTTAGGACCATGTCTCTCAGCCTGCTTTGATCAAGAACTCGCCAGACTTTGTGACTTCAAATCTCTTTATTCTCTTTTGTGTAATTAGAAATAGTCTACCTGTACTATTTAGTACCTAGGGAAACCAGGAAGTTTATTTTTGAGAGTGAGTATATTTAGTTCAAAATTAATTGAATATAATAAAATGAGCTGAGTTTAAGAAGAACACAATTAGCTTCCAAATCACCTTTGAATTAATTTTAAAAGTAATAAGAAATAAAAACAGTCTAATTCTTCTTATAACCACCATTTTTCAGTATTTTTTTTTATGAAAATCGTGTGAGCACACAGGAACTCCCTCTCCACTTTCCTTGTGCTTTGAGGGTGACTCTCCAAACCCACCTGTTAGCCTATTGAGAACTGGAATATCAGGCAGGGGATTTTCTGAGAACTATCCTGATTTATATATCAGACAAGTACTAGAATGCAGATAGTTGGGATTCGGGACATCAAATAGGTGCTAAAGGATGTGTGTTTGCTTGCTTTTTACATTGTTCAACTCAATAACATTCATACATTCATAGTTTGTACACATTGGCACAATCAGTCATCCCTAAAGGAAACATTTTCTCCATGTTTAGTCACCCTCTGTATATTTCCAGCACCTCATCCACTGACAGTCACAACCCTGAGCAGTTGATTATTTTGACCATTTCTATCAATAGCATTCAAAAGGACATGGTCCTTAGTGCCTAGCTTCCTTTACTTAGTTTTAAAGAGCTTCCATCATAGCATATAACACAACTTCATTTTTTAACCACAAAATAATACTGCATGGCATGGATATACCATTTCTTTTTTTTTAGTTTTTCATTGCCTGGTAGACGTTTAATTATTATTATCTATTACATAGTTACCATTAACAATGTTTCTTTGAACCACTATGTCTGAGTAGTATATGGATATCTATTTTTTCTTCTTTTAGGATTATACACCTAGGAGTAGAATTGCTAGATTTTTACTCTTTGCAAATATTTGGAGTAACTTCCAGAAGCACTATACTACTGTGCATTCCTACTAGGAATGTATGTGAGAGGTTTTATACCCACATCTTACAAACTTTGAACATCATCTGTTTGTTTTGATGGCATCCATTTTACTGAGCTTGAAGTATGTCTCATTATGGTCCATTCTTTCCCCACTCCCCCAACCCTTCTTTACCTTATGGAGATTCAAGGTTAAGGTGTACACATGAGAGAACAAGTGGTGTTTTTCTTTCAGGGCCTGGATTATCTCACATAGGACATTTTCCTGTTCCATTCATTTTCCTTCAAATTTAATAATTACAATTTTATTTAAAGCTAAGTAAAATTCTATTGTGTATATGTATCTCATTCACATTATCCACCAATTGGTTGATAGACATCAAGGCTGATTCCATCCCTAGCTTTTGTGAATAGAGCAGTATTGAATATGGATGTCTTAGCATCTCTACCGTACAATATAGACTCCTTTGGATATATCCCCAGGAGAGGTAGAGCTGAGTCCTATATAGATCTATTTTTAGCGCTTTGAGCAACCTCCATACTGATGTCTATAGAGGCTGGACCAGTTTGTATTCTCACCTACAGTGAATAGGTGTTTCCTTTCCCACACATCCTGTTTGATTACTTGATGATAGCCATTCTGCCTGGGGTGAAGTGAAATCTCAAAATTGTCTTAATTTGTATCTCTGTGATGGCTAAGAATAATGAAAACTTTTTAAAGATATGTATTATCTATTAGTATTTGCCTTATGAGAACTCTGTTCCTTTCTATAGTCCACTTTTTGATTTTTATTCACTTGCTTGGTGTTTAATTTTGAGTTCTTCATATATTTTAGATACTAATACTCTGTCAGACATATAGCTGGCCAAGATTTTCTCCCACTATCAGTAGGCCATTGTGATGTCACCGCAGGGCATTATGATGTGACAGTGGGAAATTTTGATGTCATAATTGGGCATTGTGATAAGACAATGGAAAATACTGATGTGACATTGGGGCATTTTGGTGTGACTGTAGGACATTACAATATCACAATAAGGAATTTTGATGTCATAGTGGGGGCATCGTAAGTGATTGTGGAGAACTGTGATATGACACTCCCTTTCCACTCTCCTTGCTCTTTGGGGGTGGCTCTCCAAAACCCACCTTTCAGCCTTTTGAGAATTGGCATATCAGGCAGGAGGCTTTCTGAGAACTGTCTTGACTGATGTATCATACAACTACTAGAATCCAGATAGATTTACAAAGCTTACCCAAATTAACCGAAATAAAGCATAGACACAAATTAATACAACCAGAAATAAAATGAGAGCTATGACAACAGAAACCATGGAAATCCATAAAGTTACAATGACATATTTCAAAAACCTATGTTTCAGTAAGTTGGCAAATGTAAAAGAAATAGATGAAATTCTAGATGAACATGGCACACCAAAGTTCAATCAAGATGAGAGATAATTTAAAGACATAATAAAGTTCAGAATAAAGTCGAGGTCCCAATGGATTGACAGCAGAATTCTGCTAAAATCAATTGTATTCAAATTGTTCTATAAAATAGAACAATAGCAAACCTTCTAAACTCTTTAGTTTATTAAAAAGTATATTTATTTATTATTTGAGAAATATAGAGAGAAAGAGACCAAATGAGACTGAGGAATTCCAGTGCCACCTGCCACTGCTAACAAACTCCAGACACACTTTTCACTTTGTGCAACTGGATTTACATGGATACTTGGGAATCAAATACAGGCCATCAGGCTTTGCAAGCACCTTTAACCACTGAGCCATCTTTTTAGTCTTTCAGAACCCTTTCTATGAAACTAGCATTATACTGTTAGCAAAATCAGATAAACACACAACAAAAAAGGGAAATTAATTGCCAATAGCCCTGATGAACATAGACACAAATATTCTCAATAAAGTACTTGCCAACTGAGTTAAATAACTCATTAAAAATATTATTCAACATGATAAAATTGGCTTAACTCCACAGGTACATTAATGGTTCAACATATGCACATCAGTAAATCTTATGCATCACATAAATAAACTCATAAATGACAGAAATCACATGACTATTTCAATAGATGAAGAAAGACCTTTGACAAAATCCAAATTCCTTTCTTGGCAAATACTCTGCAAAGACTGCAGATGGAGCGAATATATTGCTGATTTTAGGAGTTCATTAAGAATTCCATATATAAAACCTTCACATGTATTTGTTTACTAAGTTTTCTTCTGATATATAGATTATCATTTTCAGTTCCTCTATAATAGCCATCATCAACAAAGTCTCTGACAACTTAGAAATTAAATAAATGAATACAAGACTTATACTATTAAAATTAGATGAAAATATTGAAGAAAATAAAGAGGTAATGAGTGAAAAGTCATCCATGTTCATAAATCAGAAGACTAAATACTATTAAGATAGGAACATTCCAATTTGGATATGTGGTTGCTTAGCATGTACAAGGCTTTAGGTTCTAACCTCAGCACTGTAATAAATAATGGGCATAGCTCACAAATTGATCTATGGTTAAACAGAAAACCAAAATTCCAACTGAAATTTTTGTTTTGTTTTAGAAATTAGCAACTGACTCTTAAGTTTTCCATATAACTTTAAGGGGTAGAAGAAATAGTCATCAAAGAAAGAACGAAGTCAGTTGAGGCACTCTTTCTAATTTCAAAAATTACTATAAACCTGTGAGAATCAGAAAAGTTTAGACTTTTGGTATGGTATATAATTTAAGGAAATAGACTACTCTTCTCAACATCATTGGAATAAACCCTTACATTTTTGGTCAACTAATTTCTAAATCTATCAGGAGTCTTTTTAAAGTCTTTTTTGGGTCTTTTGTTCTCTTGAAATTGAGTGTTATAATGATTTTCATATTAAAATCCAATCATGTATTTCTTAGAAAAATCTCAGCTGTTCTTGATCCTATAACCCTTTCCTTTTGTAATACATTGGTGAATTCAGTTTGCAAATTTGGCGTTTTGTTAGTAAACTTCAGTATATATGCTCATAAAAGCTATTACTTTTTCATTTTCTTATGATGATTTTAGAATCTGGGCAATACTATGTTTATTAAACAAGGTAGGAAACATGCCCTCTCCAACACCTCCACTTTACCAAAAAACTAATAATAATACTAATTAAATTTTAAATTTTTGGTAGAATTTACCAATGAAGACATCTAGGGTTTTTATTTTCCTTTTATCTATGGAAAAATATAGTTCCCAAAATATTCTCTTATACTCATTTTAATTTTTATCAGGTGGATAGTAATGCTTCCTGTTTAAGTTCTTGCCTTGGTAAATTAAGTCTTCTGTTTTTTTCTTGTTTTTTGTTTTTGTTTTTGTTTTTACTAAACATATTGTATTTCTGGTAATGTAAAGAAACAACTCTTGTGTTTTTTTCATTTTTAGTAATTTCTACTATAATATATAATATTTCTTTTTTGTTCATCTTTTGTCAGTTTCTTAAGGTGGAAGTTTATTTTACTGATTTGTTTTTAATATTGTCCCGTATAGCTATAAATTGTCTTCTAGGCACTGCTTTAGCTGTTCCCTATTGATTTTAGTATGTTGTGCTTGTATTTTGTTTTTTTCTTAAAATATTTCCAATTTTTCTTGAGATTTATGACTATATTAACTCATTGATTATTTAAGAATGCATTTAATAATTACATATTAAGTATTACATTTCCAAAAGTTGATTCTGCCATTGATCTCTATTTTTGCTGTGTTAGATGAGAACCTAGTATGGCTTTAATACTTTTAAACTTTCTGAGGCTTACTTTATAACCCAAGATATGGTCTATACTGAAGAATATTTGATGTGCATGTGAGAAAAATCTGTATTCTATTGTGACTAGAGTGAATGCTATATGAGTATATCTTTGGCCTTGTTAGTTATCATGCTGTCAAATTCTTTTATTCTCTTGTTGATCTTCTTGTTGGCTATTCTATGGAATATGTGCCTTGATATAGAAACCTTAGCAATATAAATTTACAATGACATAAGTGCCTTGATCTAAAACTTTACGTTTTTCTCCCTAGTAACTTTCTATAGCAAAATTTTTACTATTCTTTGTTATGATTTCATTTGTTTTTGAAGAACATTTAAATCAACTAATTTCCTAAGATAATTAGGTAAACTCCCCCCTCCCCAATATGCTCTCACTCATCCTTATCCTCTAATTAATTTTAATAATATTATTGTGTTTGGTATGATTAACTGATAATTAAGCTTCTGGGTTTATATTCCTGCGAAGGGTTTTTTGTTTGTTTGTTTTATGATTAGTTGTCTTTGGAGATATAACTTCTACCACTGTCTTACTCAGTCCAAATCATTGTAACAGTAACAGTATATTACAGCATAGGTGGCTTAAACAACTAACATCTATTTTGCATACCTCTAGAGGCTGTGATATCTGCAGGTCTGGAGTCCAGTGAGGGCCTTGCTCCAGAATTTCATATGACTGCCTTCCCATTGTATTCATACATTACAGGAGGAAAGAGAGTAAGCAATCTCTCTTACATCTCTTTCTATATGAACACCAAATTAGACCACAAGGACTCTACCTTCATGAACTAATTATCCCCTGTCCCCCTGCTGATCTTATTTCTGAATGTCTTCACGTTGGAGACTAGGGTTTCAACATGTGAATATGGAAGAAAAGCAAACCAGACATACAGTCGATAAACCCCCAACATCAAATCCAAACGATTTTAAGAACTCTCCTAATTGGATTCCAAACTGTAGTTCTGCCTCATCCTTATCAGAAGGCTTCCTTTCCAATCAACTATGGAAACTCAGTTGTACATGTTCATCAGGTTCATCAGGGAGTTGGTATTCAAATGAACAGAGAAGAAAATTCTGTGTCTTATGTGGCGGGGGTGGGGGGGGAGTCATAATATTGAAAGTCCACTGCCTCCAGATGGATGAATAAAACCTCAACACTTCCAGCTTATTCTGAAGGCTTATGTTCCATTCTAAATCCTCTTCATGAGATGTTGAGTTCATTCAACCCGATCAATCATTTTGGGATGATGGAGAGAATCATGAACCTACATGCTCTCTTCTTCAGATAAAACTTCATCATTAGCCTCTATAGGGCATGAGCCCTGGACCATCTACTTTCTTTTACAGTCAGTGATCAGGGAGGCCCTGATACTCGGTTCATGATAAGAACTTGTCATCACAAGATAGAGTTCTTTGAATGTTTGTGATTTCTAAGTTCTGTCCTTTGATTTGCTTGAGTTCATATGATAAGGTTGGCACAAAAATTGTGCATGTCTATAATTAAAGATATATTTGAAAGTTTCATTTTCTCTCTTGTCATGGCCTGCAGAACCTCTCCTGTAATAAATGTTTAAAAATCAGACCTTTTTGTCATTAAATCCTAGATCCTTTGTCACAGTACTTAAAAAAAACATAATTATGAAAGAGTTATTGAGAGTAATATAGTTAGTTAATTTTCTTACTAAAAGAAGTTATTTTGCATTAAATATTATTTATTGATCATAGACAGTGTTTCCAATAATCACTTGGCAAGCAATTCATAAGAGTCATAGAGTACATATACACCAAGTTCTCACCCTAGAAAAAGAGAGGCAGAGTGGGGAGTCGTTGCTGAGTAATCTCGGATGGTGAGTCCATCATTGCTGTTTCCTTGGGCTTGACTTATTGGGAGCACCCGTGGTTTTTCCCTTGTGATAAGAACAGGCATGCTGTGTGTATTTATATCTCAACCTGCTAATTGAAGAGTCTCACATTAGAAGTCATGCCTGACCTGTTTTCATGAGATTTTAGGAAGTAGTGAAAAACATTAAGAGGGGAGGAAAGAGGGCTTTTCAATGATAAGGTCACACAGAGTTCTTGTTTGAGCCCAAATAATTTCATAGTGAAGCCACAAAAATTAATAAAAAGAGTTTAAATCTTCTATCTGAAATAATGTTCTTCCCTTGAGACACCATATAAGACAATTGGCTGCAAAAGCAGCCACATGTCCTCCTCTCCTGTGGGAATGACCTTTGGGAAGAATTATGACCCTGTTCCTGGGTGGTTCCATGACAATATATCTGTGACTGACCTTGAGGTGCCCCCCAGGGCCTCCCAGCAAGTTTAAATTACAGGCAATTCCCATAATGAAGCTGACCCCAGCAGTGTCTTTGAAGATCCTTCACTCTGTTCTTGAAATCCTTGAAGTTCATCCCTGACATTGTCTAACTAACTTGGAAAATAACATGAATGTAAAATGTTTTTTATAATGTCAATGCTCTTAGTGCCATGTAGCAATTCAGTCCTCACTAAATATGCACAAAAAGAAAAAGAACACTTCCTTCAGCGACCTGAGAGCTTCCTAAAGGCCTTAAGACAAGTAGTTTGTCAGGCATTTTAGCATTTTTGAACCCCCAACACTGCCTACTTTCCTAAGTCCTATCCCCTCCCATGCCTTACTTAGTATGCAGTGGTATACATAGTACAGATGTGCTCATTAGAAGAGCACGGAACTGATTTAAAGACCTAAGCTTAAATAGGTGGATTAGAAGAGGGTATTTTTGTAATACAAACCCAAAATAAAATGCAAATATGTCAGATTATGTAACATCCCAGCAAGATTTTTTATTTACTACATTTGAAAGAGTAGTAAATTGTGAAAAAGGTTTTATATATATAATGATTACATTAAAAATATAGCACTTAGAATTAGTATTGCTTGATTTAAAATATTTAAAAATTCACCTCTCATAACAAACGTTTATGAAATCTTTGCTGTGAGAGGATTATTATGCTAGATACTAAAACAGACAAAGATTTAAAGACAAACAAGACATGGCCCCTGATTCCAAGAACTTCACACAGAGGCAAGGGAAATTTAGTATATCTTGATAGAGCCAAGCAAATACATTATGAGAGCAAGTCAAGAAGAGAGGCAACCCCTGCTGGGGAGAGGTAGAGCTTCCCAAGGAAGCTTCTTTAGGTAGGGACTCCTAGCTGTGGTTGAGTGGGGTCTGGCCAAGTGAAGAGCAAAGGGGAAAAAAGCTTGTGTGGTAGAAGAAGGAACAAGAATACAGAAACATGACCTCTCTTCATGGTTTGAGTGGCCTTGTTTCCTTCAGTCTCTTCATATCAAGCCCTGTCTGTGTGTTTTATCTCTATTCAAATTTTCTGCTTTTGCAAGGACACCTGTTTTAACTTTTCCTTAGAAGAGGTGAACAGATGTCTATTTGCCCCAGACAGGGCACCAACCACAGACCAAAGCTATTATTTCACCCAAATCTAGCTCAATGAACCAGTTAACTTATTGGGTTTACTTAGACAAGCATGGAGACTCAAAGGCAGCTGGCAGATACACACCAAAAAGCCTTGCTCTACCATGGTCATGACTCATGTAAGCCCCATCCCTGGTGCTCTCTGCCTGGCTTTCAGACAGTTATGCCAGTCATAGTCTCTTTTCCCCAGAATTCCTTACCAATTATATAAATATCGGGAAGGGCCTTCTTCTTGAGAGTTGTGAGTTGTTTACTTTCTGACATGTGTGTATATATATATATATTGTTTTTTACACACTAGTAGCCAGGGCCTCAGGGACCACCTGTTCTTGATTTTTTTTTTTTTTTTTTGGTAATTTGGTATCATGCTCCAGCAACACCTTCATTTTTATGTTCATCTTGTTTTATTGTTTGAGTCTTCTGGGCCCGGGACTGTGGAAAAACCTTGAGATGCACAGTTTATACATAGTCTGTCAGATCCTATAGCATCAAAGACATTTTGCTAGGATGACATTAATCTGTATTTCAACTGCCCCTCCCCAAGATAGTGGCTGTCACCATTGATAATGACACCTGAAGCCAGCTAAATCAGCCTCTGGAAGCTCTCTACAATCATGTTGTCAGCTGGAGCCCCCAACAAAACTTAAGCCAATGGCCCAGAAGACATTGTATCCTGTCAGCTTCAGCAGCAGACTCTGATGGCATGCTGATGACTCTTGATTTCCTCAGAGTTGTAATTGGCTCTGCCCATTTGTCACTCTATGGGGTGAGCTAGGATGAGTAGATTGCCAGCTCTCAGGTCAGTAAACTATGTTCCTGTCCTTCAAATGTTTTAATGGAAAAGAGTCAATATTACCCAAACCCTGAGACACACTTAGGAAATCCCAGGCTGACATTCCTCTCCTTTATCACTTTGAAATATTGGGTCCTGCCAAAGGCAGAGATGAATTGTGACCCAGACAGGAGAATCACAGTAGGCCCAGGGACTCCCTGCCTTTAATTAAAGAACTGAAATTGATGAGTATTGTAAGTGACTTGTCAAATTGTCTGACAAAGTGATTTCCACGGATAACTCCTTGTTTCCAGAAAAATTCAAGGAAGTAGCCAGAGCTTTGAAGTAAACCAAACAAATGACATCCTCATAGAGGATTAGCTGGAAGATGCCAGAGCTTGGAAATAGACCAAGTCTCACTATGGAAAACTCCTCTCATTGTAGTCCCTGGAGCAGCCCCAAACCCCAACTGTGGATTTATCTAAAGGCTTTTCTTCTCCCCAATTTAAGAAAGGCACTGGAATTATACTTGCCTGAATTATGAAGAGTTAATATTCAAGAAAGGCAATTGAGATAATAGTTTTGAAGGTTTGGATTTAATTTGGTAGCTGGGCTTAATTCTGATTTAATCAGAGAATTTTGAGGAAGAACATTATTAGAATTATTGGGTTAGAGAGATTCAAACATGAAGTTAATGAATCATTTTAGTGAATTATTTTTAGCTAAGTAGAAAATATGTTTAGATCAAGAGAAATGTGAATTTTAAGTTGTAATGATATATTATATTTATTTGTTGACCTTGAGGAAAAACGCATAAAAACTCTGATTTTTTTAAAACTGAATTCATTTCTAAAAAGAAATATCAGCTCGATTTTGGTATTTTATTCAGTTCTTTGAAGGGGCAATTATTCTGTCCCAGAAGACCCGAAAGTGCCTTCTGAATGATTCTAGAAGAGTTCCAGAGCTCTGTGTTCATGGAGAAGTAAAGTGTTTGCAGAAGAAACCAGAGCAATTTAAAGAGCCTTGCATCTTCTCCTCAGAATAACAGAATGTAAAGAAAGTCCAGAGTCATGGGGATGGAGGACTGTGGGACAAATAGCCTTCATTCTAGAGGGGCTACCAGCTACTGGGCATGCTCATGCACTGTTTGTGAACTGTGCCTGACACTTGATCTACAATGACAGAGACCCCATCGCTAATGCACTCCTTCCAGTCAGAGCCATTGGATATAAACACACTCCATTCATCCAGTGATATGCTGAGATTAAAAATAAATTGGATGATTTTTAAATGAAGCTAAAATATTGTTGATGTGAGCCTAGATATCTCTGCTCCAAATTTTAATCTGTTAGAAAGTCGATATTTATTAGTTGCAGGAAATCTGCACATGTCTTTCTTTCTAAAGGCTTTCAGACAAGATTTATTGTTGTCAAAGCATTAGTCTTTGATATGTGAGGAGCACAAATTCATGTGGATGAGTATTTTTCATGGATTTAAAAGAGAGAGAGGGAGGGAGACCTCTTTAGGCACAGGTTTAGAAGGAAGCCACAATAAGTCCATGAGGTGGTTGGCTTGATTCAAAGGAGGAGGTTCTCTTGAATCAGAGGAAAGGAAAACTACCAAGGAAAGGTTGGTTTCATGATGGAATAGGAGGGATGGAAAGGCCAGCCACCTGTCTTGTCAGTTTTCCTTGAGATTTAAACTTGTATCATATGACATAGTTTCCAAATATCCTGAAATTCATAGTTGGATGGAGGCAAAGACAAAAAAAGATAGAAGCCAAAGATGCCCACTTATGAAAATAACTAATTAGTGTAAACAGAACAAATTCGGTCCCGGAAGCATAAGGTATTTCCTCCCACCCTATGGCTCTTACATTCTTTCCACTTGCCTCTTCTACAAAATTCCCTGAGCCTTGGTGGATGTGCTAAAGTCTACATTAGTGTTGAGTGATACATTTTGAGTATCCTCATAGTCTGTCTCCATCACCCTGGCCCAGGTTGTCAGGCTTGCTCTGGAAGCAGCACTCTTACTCATCTCTCCAGTTCCTTTGTGATTTCACCTAGGCCCAAGCTGCTGTGCAAGGGGTGATTCATCTCTTGCCAATGAGTCAGCTATCTTTGTCTTGTTTACACATTTTTATTTTCCTTGATTCTTGCTGCTTTCTGAGAAAAAAAAAAAAAGAGATTCCCCAATGGAGAGTGAGATCATGGTCAAAGTGGTTAAGTATTATTAATTTAGAAAGATTTTGATGGGTGTAGCCTCATGCTCAAAGATTAGTGGAAGTTTCTCACTGGAGTCCATAATCTTGGTATCCATAGGGTTCTAACTTGGTTCCCAGTTCCAGTTATGTTTGTTTTTTTCCACTGAGTGGATTTCATAGCCAATTAGGGAGCCATTAGTTACCACCTAGGCTGTGTGCCACTGTTGCACAGGTGTGTACATCTTGTCAATTGGGTTGCTTTCATATAGCAGAGTCCCCTGCTTGTTCACTACATTGTGGGCCATTTTCCTCCAAAAGCTCAGGTTGTGCTTTTCAGCACTACACAGGCTAACCATCTGGGAAGTGGCTTCCTTCCAGATTTATCTGGATCTCTTGATGTTCTAAGGTGGCAGCATGTGGTGTCTTTAACAATAGAGAAATTTATTTTTTTTAAACTAAGGTTTCTTCAATAATGACATGAGAGAGTTGGGTAGGTTCCCCCTGAAGTTCCTCTTCCTTTACAAGGTGATAGATAGGGTAGAGAAGAGCGTGCATGCCATTGATAAGTGGGTGATGTCATTGTACCGATAAGTTGTCATTAATTACAAAGTATTTGACAGTATGGACAGCTTTGTAAGTAAACAAGGCTCTGCAGGGAGACTACGGAGCCCTATGAGGAGCGCACAGAGCTTCGGGGCTCTCAATATTAGCTCAGCACCCAAAGTCATTTTGCCACTTAGGCACTTGATAAGCAGGATAATCTTCTTCATTGTGTTCTTGTATGATAATTTTCAGATACTGGATGACCAGGTCACAGCAAAGCATCTACCTGTTGAGGGTCATAACAGCCAGGTGTTTACTGCTAATTAATGCATGTGCACACTAGGACTCATTGTCATGTTTTGCAACATGTCCCTGAAATCATTATTTAATTCTTAGGATGTAAATTTCATCTTATGATCACCAAGGGAGTTAGATATTTCCATCTTGAATGTCTTTACCAGGAAATTTTTATAGTGCTAATTAACCTCATATAATTTATCTGGTTTATTAATTTTATCTTCTGTGCTTTGGTAATTCTACTGGAAAACTTACTATTGTCTTCTTCACTCACCTCTGCTCTTTTTCTTTTGTGTGTAGCTGTGAAGATACGTATCATGAACAACAAGCAAAGTCTCTTCCCTCTGCACTAAAGGGAGCTATTCTTCCAGAGATTATTCTCATCAGTTGAATGGTCTTTAAATCACAATTGACAGGGTGTTAGTGAAATGCTATATTTAGGAGCTATTGTATACCTCTGTCTATTATCTCTGTTTTCTTTTCTTTTCAGCAAGACAGTGTTTCCATGGAAAAAGCACATTTGTTACTTAGGTGATTGTCCACTCCTCTCATCTTGCTTTGCTCCCCATTTAAACCCAGACAGGTTTCAATGTCACTCCTAGTTGTCCTGGAGACCATTATGATGTCCCATGTGTGGAGTTAAGGTGGGGACTTAACAGCTGGAACTTTTGAAATGGGAAGGGTGCAAATGCCTCTGTGTGTGCATGTGTACATGCACACACACACACACACACACACACACACACACACACACGCTGCAGAAATTCTTCTTGGAAATGATTCTATCACAGAACTTATGAAGGGAAAAGTGCACCAGGCTTTCTTTTCCTAATATAGTCAAACTTGTATTCTGCACTCAGACAGCCTGGTTTCTCAATCATTCATGATTAAAATAATGACAAGATAAAGAAGGAGGTACAAATTTTTGATTTAAGATACCACCTAAATCTTCAGCACTCTGGAGCAGGGCCAATTAATTTGTAGCATCTACCCAGATCTCTCCCCACATCTCATTGTTCTTTATTAATCACTATGTCTGGAAATGAATCAAGATACAGCAGTAGTTGGTTCATCAATTAATCAAAGAATTTTTTTCTGCTGAAAAGCAAATGAGAGGGGACTCACATTCCATTGAGTTTTTTTTTTTTTTTTTTTTTCCCCTGTATGTTGAAGCTGAGTAGTGGATATCCCTAGATTTCCTATTTTCTTTTTCTTGGCTTCGTGACCTCACTTCCCCTCTATTTTCTTTCCTAGAACTGTGATGTCCTTTTCCTTCCCTGGTGCCCTATCATCTGTTCTTATTGATTCTGAACTCCTCTCTTTCCAGCCGCTTATCAGCTTTTCTCAATCTGCTCCTACCCTTATGCCAGTGAACATGTTTTCAGCCACAGTCACCATGGCTCTCCCTCACTACTGATGTACTTGATATGCATGTGGCTGGCCTCATCCTCTTTGGAATTCTCTCTTCCCTGATCCTTGACATACTGCTTTCTTAGTCATTCTGGCTTGTATGTGTCTGTGCTGTCTGAGGGTCCCAGTGCCAACAGTGGGTGGGTGTGCACATGTGTGGAATCCAGAGGACAATCTTGGGTATCTTTCCTCAGGAATCTGTATACCTTTTTAAGACAGGATCTCTCACTGTCTTGGAGCTTGACAAGTAGACTGCATTCACTGGTCAGTGAACCCCAGGTATTCACCCATCTCTACCTCCCCAGCACTGGGATTACATTTGTATTCAGCACACCCAGCTTTTTTAAAATTACCATAACTTTGTTAAATTTTATTTATTCGAAAGAGAAAGAGGCAGATAGAGAGAGAGTGAATTGGTGTGCCAAGGCCTCCAGCCACTGCAAACAAACTCCAGTTGCATGTGACATCATGTGCATCTGGCTTACATGGGCCCTGGGGAACTGAACCTGGGTCATTTGCCTTTGCAGGCAAGTGCCTTAACTGCTAAAGCATCTCTCCAGCCCTCACACACTTTTTAATATGGGTACTGGAGATCAAAATCTGATCCTCATGCTTATGCAAAGAGCACCTTACTGACTGAGTTATCTTTTCAGGCTCTTCCTCCATGGCCTCTTTGGCACTTCTCGATATCTTTTGTGTATTCTAGGTTCCTCATCTTACCTCTCATAGGCTAGTTTCCCTCAAGACACCTCATGAAGCCCCCAAGTCTTATTTCCCATGGAGACAGAGCATTTTCATCAAATCTTTTGCCTAACCTACCTACCACAGGTATGTTGATGACACTCACATGCACTGTAGTCAATGACAAGGAATGGCCATCTACCTGAGTTTCAGATGCATGTATTTACCTGTGTTCTGGGTTTCTCTATCCTATTGTCGCTGTAAGCTCAGTTTTTCCTTAACAACCCATTGTTTCTCCTTACTAAACCTAAAACCTATCAGAGAATCCAATGTCAACCAGGTTCAAACCTTGAAGTGGTTCTGGTCCAACTTATTCCTGGCTAAATAATTAACAATGCCTTTCAGTTTTTCTTCAAAACACTTCTTAAATGTATTTATACTTAGTTTCCTAGATCTGGGGCCTTGTCATTCCTCGAGACAATCTTCTAGCAGGCATTTATGTTCTTGACACCCTGTTTTGGATGAATAGATTCATGAGGTTAGGAAATATAGCTTCTCCATGTTGTATTCTCAGCATCTTGCCAAATGCCTGGCATGTGATCAATAGAGATAAAAAGTGAAAGTGTGGACCATCCAGCATACAGCTTCTTTGGAAATTCTTATCTACAGCTCAAATAAACACCGATGAGCTTTTAAGATAGTGTGTAGAACCTGACTGGTAAAAGCATGAAGTTTAGAATTTCCAGTATATTTCCATGCTTTAAGTCCTGGTCCCCAAACTACGTCAACTGAAAATGTTCCCTCATCCCAAGAGGGAGCTGGCCATCTCCCTTCAGAGTGACCTTCCTTGATTCATTGCCACACATCCCAACTTGGCAATAATTTGCTCAAATTTGTATAATCTCACCTGGCCCATTTAAGATTAGTGTACACAATAGGGCTTCTTTTAGGGTAGGTTTGGTTTTTGCTGTCACCAGGGTCATCATAGCAACCTCTTCACTGAGTTTCTAATTGTCTCAGAATGCAGGGATATTTATAGCACTAAAATATCATTGAAAATTTAAAATCTGCCAGGCTTTTGACCCTTAGTATATTATGTACAGTTAAACTATACTTCAGGGCAGCACATGTGACTTGGGAGAATGGATAACTTCCTTCTTTGACTCATGGAAACCATGCAGCTTCCCTCTGACTACATATCCAGCAGTAAAACCTGCCAATTTTTCTGGCTCTTCCATGTATAACTGCCTGCATATAAAGAACATTTATTCCTTCTTGGAGGAAACATGTCAGCTTAAATAAATGGTTATTAGTGTAGTCATGGGTGATAGGTGATATTTGAACGTCTGTGTTTACAAGTACCATTTTTAGGATCATATTTGAAATATTCTTTTTTCTTTTCTTTCTGAAAAGTAGGTATTAACAGAAAATCTGTGAGGACTTAGAGCTGAGGATGCTGCATAACCTTTTCTGGAGTAAATATAGCCATTTATATAAGACATAGCAAGAAGTGCACTGTTAGTTGTCTTCCCATAATAATGAAGACTAGTCCTGCTCTTTGTAATTTAAATCTACAGATATCATAAAAAGTCCCTCAATACTTTCTTATCTTTTGCTGCTGTCAAACTGGTAGTCATTCACACTCTCTTGCTTCCAGCTTACTTTCATGAAACGTGCTAATGAGGGGCAAGTGGCCAAGAGGCAGGCACAGGTTAATGCAGGGGAAAGAGCCAAGGCAACACCTGCATAGTCAGCTCCAGAAATCTAGCTCCAGAAAGCACTGTTTAAACCATCTTGACTGTTCCTGCATGTCAGACAGTCACTCTACAGTACAAGCCTTCTCAGGTGAGGTCCTGTTCAACCACACAGAAGAGAGTGGTTGAGAAAGTAAATATGATGAGATGTGCACAGATTTCTACAGCGCAACATGGATTCTTATCTAAATCAAAAAGGAAGTTTCATGTTCTATAGCAGGAGTCCTTACCTACTTGAGCCTCAGGTCAGACAGGAAGACATTTCTCTCTTTATCTTTCTCACTTTGAGGGAACCTGTGTCACAGAGCACACGGAAACAATGGGCACCTCTCATCACTGCCTCCAACTATCTCATATTCTATGGGACATTGCCACTAATGGGACACAGTTCTCTTCAGTTTGTATGATCACCTGTATTGGTAATAACCATCTGAAGTCTTGGTTTCACAGTTTGCTTTATTCCTTTGGTTAATATATTTCCTTGGATCTTCATTTTCTGTCATTATTTACTGCTTTATTACACATGTGAGAAGCCTAAACATCCTCCTCAACACTAAGCATTTGTATTTATAAATGTCGTTGTCAACAAAAGGTAATTTTCACATAAGATGATTACAACTGAGGGTTTTTGGACCCTGAGAGTCAATAGTTCTTAGTATACAAGACAGACAGAGAGAGAGAGAGAGAGAGAGAGAGAGAGAGAGAGAGATTGAGAACTTCCCCACTATGATTTCAAATGAGTTCAGACAGTTATTTCTTATTCAGTCGGTGTCTCTAGATAACAGTACATTTGCTGGTCATGTATTCTAGCTCAATTTAAGCCAAGTATGTTTTCAAACAGTGACTTCAAAAGCATTATTATCCGTGCCATCATCCATGATGTCCCTGTGAACTCTATAAATTCCAGTGATTGAGCTGGGATCAGCAGAGCCCAGCAAGCCTCTGATTAAATCCAATGAACCTTTCTTGCTCCAGTCCTCAAATGTAGATAATGCACATGGGAAAAGAAGGGCAGATGTTGAGCCTAAGGGTGAGTGGCCATAACATGCCTTCTTCTTACATTAAACATTGACCAGCAAACCCTGCCCTACTTCCCAGGCTGTATCCCTCCTGTGCTTATAAGTCTTGTGATTAAAGCATGGAAAGAGAACCCCTGACTTGTGTGAGTATGATCACTACTGGTCCTCTTTCCAATGGTGTTTCCACAAAAAGGTCTTCAATTGGTGAGCTTAGCAGAGAAAGTAAATTTGAAATGTCTGAACTCAGTTGAGTTGAGCACAGCACATAGGGGTCACATTTTACCTCCAGGAAGAGTGCTCATGTGTCTCTTGCCTCCACCTAGTGAGTATTGTACTGAATGATATGGGTAAAAACACCGCTAAGCAATCCCCTTCCTTTCTGATGCTGTAGTTTGTGATTCTCATGGTCAGCCCCTGTAGCAGCAGGGAGCAGCTGGTCAAGGTTATGTGCATAAGGTCTTCTCCTGCACTCAGGAGGAAGCCGCCTTCATGGTCTCATCTCTCAGCTGGAGAATGTTTATTCCTTTGTCTTTTTACTCATAAATCTCCCTCATCCTCAAATCATTACTGCTTATCTAATCCAGGAAGCAAAGAACAAGGCTTCATTAGAGCCCTCAGCAAACAGAAGCAATGAGACCCTCTATCTGTTGCACTACTTGTTACTACTACAGGAATAGATGAGCTCTCTACAAAATAAAATATGCAGAGCACCCCATCATCTGCTAAACCTGTAACACTCAATGTGTCTTGCATTTGGAGATGAGACATCTAAGAAAGTCATTAAGGTTAAGGGAGTTTATAAGAGGAGGGCCCTGGTTTAGTGGCGTCATAGGAAGAGACAGCAGATCCATCCTAACCATTCTTTCCTCTCAAGCCCCATGAGCACACACCAAGAAAGTTCATGCGAGGACACAGCAAGAATGGGTCATCCCCAAACCAAGAAAAAGGGCACTTTCAGAATATAGCCATATTAGTACCTTGATACCAGACTTCCAGCAGCTCCAGAACTGTGAAAACCTACATGTCCATTGTTAGACTTCCACCTGTAGTCTTCTGCTATGGCAGCCAGAGCACACACAAGCCACAAGCAGTTCTTGGACCATCATTGTCTTCCTCTCTGAACGTCAGTCATGAGGTTCCTGCATCTATAAGCAACTACAGTGAGTAAGGTTTCCCCCCCTTATTATTATGACACTTTCTCCAATAGAATATTTAAGACAAAAATTTCAAGAAGATATTTTTATATTACTCATGTTGAGAAAAGCATTTCACAGAAGACTTCGCTTAAATTGAGGTTTTACTGTATTCTGTAGTTTTCTGCTAGAACTGATTTAATCTGTGGCACATACAGATGTAATAATAAGCCATACGGTGATGGTATTCTACTTTATTATTAAAATATCAGGAATCCCTGTCTGATGAGGTCGTCAGCATTATGTTTTAATTATATATGGGGTAAAAGAGTTCTTAGACTTCAACTCAGGTTGTAATTTTAAAAAATTATTTAAATTAACTTTGAAGCACTTTTCAGCCATTTATTCAACGGTTAAATTCCCCAGAATGCCTGCTGTTTTCTTTCTAATTTTTTGACATTATTATCTTTCTGGAAACAGAGCTGCTATTTAACTCAGCTAGCACTGAACAAAAACTGATTATTCTCTTTTGATGTAACCAGAATGATTTAAACACTTACAGTCTTTTGTATTAAGAGAAGATTAAAGCATAGGAGAAAAATGTTCTATCTTCTGGCTCAAAATAAATATTTCAGTATGAAGTGGTTATAGTTTCTTCAGGAAAAGCATCTTGGGTCAGTTGTGCTTAGTAACAGAGCCTTAGAAATAAAGGCAAGCAACTCGCATAGTACTTTCTACTTGTAATGTCTGAAAGCTTTCCTTGATGTGGCTGTGTTACATCATTTGATAAGGGAAGAAGCTGACAACAAGTATCTCTTCTTTCTATAAGTCAGAGAATTGTTGTTTCTTTATTTATAATCCATATTCCAGTTAGATTTCTCTAGGAATTACAATTCATTTTCTGTCATTTCATCTTCTTAAAGGATTTACTGCCTCAGAGACATGCATGCCTGGAGAGGTTTCGGTGGAATGTACATAGATTAGTTCATCCCAACATTGGGCAGTGAGTTTTCACCTCTTTCAAAACCTCATAGAGCACGTGTTAGACTTTGAGAAACAAAGGTCTACAATGAAGGAGAAATCAATGTATTATAAAAAGCAATAAGGTCATCAAGGTTCCCAACAGTTGTTGGGCTTTTTATTCAACTGCATGGTGTGGGACTGACTGACTGAAGACTGCTGTCCTACCTTCAAGTTTAAAACTTCTCTTGCCATACAAGACATACAAGTTAGATTGTACACTGAGCACATATTATTTAAAGAAACATGACAAAAATCTACCTTGTGTCTTTATGAGCAGCCTTGTTCTTTTTATTCTTTTTATTTTTATTTTTATTTTTTTTTTTGCTTAGGATTTTATCTTTATTTTTTTTTCTTTATTAGTTAGTTTTGTATTCAGCAAATACAGTCAGTTTGGTACCATTATTAGGCTCATCCGTGACCTACCCCCTCCCCTTGGCCCCTCCTTGTTGAGGGATATGGGTCATTCATTGTGGAGTTAGCCCACAGTTATGGGTAAGCTAAATGTCTGTGCATATCATGACCCAACATGTGGCTCTGACATTCATTCTGCCCCCTCTTCCGCAAAAGTTCCCTGAGACATGTTGGGTCTGCTTCAGTGATGAGGTGTTGGGGGCCTCTGAGGCTCTGGCTCTCTGATTTGGTAGGAGTTGATTTTTCTCTGTGTTGATCTCCTTCCCCTTGTGCTGGTATCTGGTTAATCAGGAAAACAGCCCCCTTGCTTGTTTCTCCAATTTTTCTTAGTTTCAGCCGGGGCCCTTTTGAGGTATAATGGGGTGGCTCTCTCCTTAGGATCTACATCTATCTGAAAATCTCTTTTTATTTTTTTTTTTCAGTTTTTTGAGATAGGTTTTCACTCTATCCAGGCTGACCTGGAATTCACTATGTAGTCTCAGGGTGACTTCGAACTCACAGTGATCCTCCTACCTGTGCCTCCCAAGTGCTGGGATTAAAGGCATGCACCACCATGCCCTGACTTTTATTCTTAATGACAAGTCCGAAGTGAAATCAAGTTATCTTGGCTAGAAATGACAAAATTTCCCATGACTTTGGTAAAAGTCCCATTTCCCTTCTCTGGTTACCATTGGGCCCTCCAGACCGCTTACATAATCTCAGAATCATTTGCCTGCCCTCCAGTTTACCCATATCTGGTGGTCAACTTTGAGAAGATCACTGAGGGACAACAGCAAATCTTTATTTAACATAAAGGATTCAGTGTTAAGCATTGTGATGCAAATGTCTGGACCAAAGAGGAAATAGGGTTCAAGGACACACAGACAAGGAAGGATACCTGTGAATTCAACAGCCAGACCCCAGCATGTCGGCTACAGCAGGAAGAAAGTGAATGATAGAAAAACCTATGTTATATAAATATTGATTTTGTAGCAAACACTAGACAGCTTGTCTCCTCTTTCTACTCAGGACCCTAGATCTGATTTAGAGATATCCAAATGTATTATCCTGTAGCCTTGGAAGCTAAAGTGGCTTTGGTGGAAGAAAAGTTTGATGAGCTCAGGAAGCCCAAATCTGAACTTTATACTGTTCCACTGAAGACAACATAGAGTATAATGTTGCCTAATCTACTTCTGAAAATATGGAGCTAAATTCTCTCACATTTGCAATGAATCATATCATTACAAAGAATAAAAGTGGCTATAACTTATCTCTTCATTAACATCATGAAAGTCACAAGTGCCTTCCTACAAGAAGAACTTGGCAAGTAGCAACATAAATTTCTTTTCCTTAGAGGATCTATAGGTCTATAGGCTGGCATGGGCATGAAGCTGCACAGGAATTTTGTAAGGTTTTACCTCTGTGTGGTTATGAAACTCTCTCAAATAAACAAGAATAAGGTAACGGTGAGTAATAAGGTCTATCTTTATTTTCTGGGCTTGTGAATAGTTTTCTAAACCATGGAAAGTTTGAATATATTGTGTTCTGGGTAATGACATAGTCTCATTGTTCATAGTATTTTATTCTAAAATAAATGAACTAGTATATCAGAATGATGGAATTCCTAGCCTAAATTGAAATCTGCATGTTGTTTTCATTTTATCTCTTTTCTTCAATATACTGTAGACCCTTCTAGGGGACAGATACTGTTAGAGTTTGGGAAGCTCATGTACTTCATGTAGTGCTTAGCACATACTTTTAGGTAGATCACATGTTTAAATATACATCTCAACATATAGGATTCATTGACTTCATTGTGTAATAAACAGAACTCTGTAAAATGCCTTCCAAGAAAGTTGGGACACGATTATTGGATTGGGTGAGAAGGCAAGTATTTGCACATTAAATCTCAGCTACACTAGGTAATGTGGAAAATGTAGACATTTGTGTGCAAGTACCCTCAGAACTCTTGACTCTGCCTTTCACAGTCTACTGGACATGTTCTTGACCCAAATGCAGCAAAGTAATCAGAGGCCTTTTAGGACCTGCTTCCTTATGCATGTTTTACTCTCACTTCCATATCAGCTCGCCTTAAGAATATTATTCTTCTACCTCTAAGCAAATTAAACCATACTTAACATCCACTTGTGCTTTCAGGGTCCAAATTTCATAAGTGGGTAAAGAAACAATTAGTATTGTATTTCAATCTAAATAAATATGAGCTCAGAAATGTGATTCCTTCCAATTTTCTAAATGTTTGGTTCCACTGTGAAGTTTTCAAGTGAATTGGAAAGTTATCAGCATATCTTCCAAGATTTTTGGAAGTCACGAAGACTTTCCTAAGTAAATTTTGCTTTGAGGGATTATGTTCATGTAGACATAAGTGAAAATTGACCAATATGATCATACATGATTTTCAGTAATTGTTAATGCCTTCTACATTTCAGGGTTCTTTAAGAGAAATCAAAGTTAACAAGTCTGAAGTTGATATTAATCATGTTTCCTACTACTATAGTACCTGTTCATTGACTAAATATAGCCTGCTAGAGCCCATATTAGTCTGACACATGCTGCATCTAACAGAGAAGATGCAGACCACAGCATAATCAGAACATTTTGTTCCCCATGAAACCACATTTCCCCAGAGAAAGCATTAGTAAGTTAGTAGAATAACATGAGTACATTAATGCTGGTATCTAGAACTATAAGCACCAATGGGCTAAGTTGGGCTGCTTTCCGGAATAGATTCTCCCTTTTGCTATGAAACCAATTGATAGCTTTCCCTCATGTGTGAATCAATGTGCATGATAGGAGATGATCTCAGGGGATGCAGACTTAGAATTTGCCACTCTAAAGCTATGAAGAATGCTGTCAACAGTTGTCTTGCATTAGAGAACAGTTGTTTCTGTGTCTGTTTGGAATAATAGATTATATTATTATACCATGTATTATCAGAGCTGGGTGTATCTCTCCATCAGGTCCTGTGATTCGCTGCAAATACAAATGCAGTGTCATTGCGACAGTATCAATATCTCCCTCACCCTGAGGTTCCTAAGCCACCTAGCCTGCTGACTCTGCTGGGAGCCATTTGATGCCTGAGCACTAGACTGGTTAGTGTTTGAGAATAGAAACAACCTTATGGTAGAAATGTCTGAGTGCTGCACCAGGGAGGAGGAGGGCCTGGCTGGGCTCTGAGGGACCGCTGCTCTACACACATGGTGATTTTCACTTCTGTGCCAGTTAGTTAAAACTTGGGCAGACTCTGCTGTTCAGAATTTCCCTTAAGTCTTATGAACTATAAAAGCTTTACTCACACGTAGACATTTTCCCAGTGTGTTTTCTGGAAAGGAAATCTAATTTACTTAATCACCTTTTTTAGAAAAAGTGAGAGATGCACACAGATTCATGAGCTTGGCATTAAAGACCTTTATGAACCATGCCAGAACCTATTCCAAAATGTGCCTTGACATGCCACCTCCACATCTCTCTCCAGCATCCACATCCCCTCCTCTCATTTAATTATACTCTTTTCATTCCAGTTCCTGATAGTCTTTGCTTTAGTACTGTGATGATTATTTTTTTTCATCTTTCATCCAGCATAGCGGAGCAGGGAACATTAAGAGTCTCCATCAGGGTACTCTCGCTAATTATCAGGACTCAAGATAGTCCCAGAAGAGATTTCTGGTCTGCCTTCTCTCAGACCTGCAGTACTGCTTAGATTTCAAATCATTGGCGCCTAACAGGTGGGACAGAAACTTCTCATTCCTGCTCAGTACCAGATTCACCAGCTCAGCAGAGTAACTTCATCTTGGCAAAAATATTTTCTTTTATATCTGAAAAACAAATGCTGATTAATGGCACATACCTCAGAGGAAATTTATATGGATTTGTCAAACAAAGTAATATACTAAAGTAGTTTAGTCTGGTGCCTGAATCCTAGTAAGTGCCCAGTAATTATTAATTATGACCATTATGACAGCTATTTATTATTATTAATAGCACAAGTTAGAAACATGAGAAAAATGGTCTCTGTATGCATACCCATAAAAATAAGAACACAAAGCTGTAAAGGGTTTTGGGGACCATTACTGTAAGTTTCATACTGTAAATATAGAGAACACAGTAACTTCTCCTTTAAATATGTTTTATTCAATGTAGCTAACACACAGGTTTTTAGTTAGCCTATTTTGCCTAGTATTCAATGATTCTTTCTGAGAAAATCATAGCCTTGTATTGTTTTCTTTCTATTCAATTCACATTTTATGGGCTGCAGTGTCATTGTATATTCCCCCATGGGAGGCTCGGGTAAATCAGCATGTAAATCAATAATTGTTCAGTGTGGTTTTTGTTTCTGTGATATATCCTAGGATGATAAGAAATTTGGAGTTTATGTGAAAAAACAAACACTCACCACGTATTGTAATTGTCTTTCTCCATATCCAGGTATATGTATAAATGTATATTCATAATATATATGTCAAACATCTACATATTACTTATATACTATATTAATTTTAGTGCCTAAAATTTCTATAAACAAGTTTAATATCTTAAAATATCAGAACTGTATTCTCTTACCACTCTGGAGGTCAGAGATCTAAAAGCTTCAGCTATACAGGGGTCATGCTCTATCCAAAGACTCAGGGATGGATCTTTCTTTGCTATCTCCATATCTAGTGGCTGTAAGCCTTCCTTGCTGTGGGGCTATATAATTCCAGTCTCTATCCCATCTTTATATGATCTTCTCTCCTGTGTTTCAAATCTCTCCTTGCATCTGTTTTATCAGACACTTATCATTGGCTTAGGTCCTGTTAGATAATCCGAGATGAATTCATCTCAAGACCAATAACTTAATTCATGTTCAAAGGTTCTTTTTCCAAAAAGTTCATATGCAGATATTTTGAGAGGACCTTTCTCATGGGGAACCACCATTTAAATCTCTATATGCAGGTGATGACCATTTTGATATTCTGTTGTATATATTAAATTTGAAAATGGAATTTATTTCTATAGTTATAAAACCCGATGAAATACACACTAGGTGTTAACAGCTGATAAAATATATTTGTATAATATGCATATAATATTGAGATGTTATGATCTATATAAACGAAGTTTGTAAGATAAGAATGCTCACTTGCAGTAGTAGTAGTAGGCCTTTGAAGAAGATTTCGTCTTATGAAAGTCATTTGTCTATCCTGGACCTCATGCCTGCCCCTCCCCCATGGAGGAACAGCTAGAGTAGGTCATTGGGTACATAGATCTGCAGAAACAGATATGTGTAGATCTTTCTTTGTGATCTGTCTTTGCAAAACCTTAGTGCTGATCCAAGATAACCATGGGTACAGTAGGGAAAAGTTCCTGCCAAATATGCACTGGCCTTGAGCCTCATCCTCTTTCCCATCATCACCCATGATTGCCTTTGGGCCCCTGAGAGTACTGATTCAGAGATGCCCTTGTGTAGGAGCAGGATGGGCCTCCCCTTTGCTTGTCATCAGCAGAGCCCAGCATGTTGGCAGAGTCAATCAACATCAGAACAAAGAGTTGATGCAATTTGATATCTTAACCTCCAGTAAAAAACTGGACTGTCATCTCAATTATTTTCTAGGCCCCACACAACCATTTGACTGGCAAGAATGCCATCCTGCTAAGAGGATATTCAAAGATTCATTTGGATTTCATCCTAACTACAGAATTCAGACTGTATTTAAATCAACAAGAAATTCTTGTGATAATGTAGAGATGGTTGCTGTTATTTTTCCCCTTCAATTAACATTCTTGAACAAGGACAGGCATTGAAGCTTTACTGTCTACTTGAGGGTGACTGAACATTTCTGGAGAGCATCAGGATGTGGCTTCTCACCCTCACCCCTTGGGAGACAGAAGACTACATTATGACTGTTTCTTCCTTCAGGCTTCTTCACTGGCATGTGGGCAACAAGTAGACATTCCCTAGATTCCTGGTGTGCTGGGCATTCCCATGATGAGAACTCTTAAGAGCTTCCTTCCATCTTCCAAGAATAGAATAAACTCAGGGAATCTGGTGGAGAAAGGAATCCAGAGAACCCTTGCCCTATGCTTTGTCCATGACATCTCTTTCAATCCTCACAGGAACTTCAGGAGGTACTCAGTGAACAAATGAAGCTGACAGCATGACATGAGCCTCTGAATGTTTATGCTTTGCTTTTGATTTCTACTCACTCACAGAGGTGACTGATTACCTGTGATGAATTCAAATCCCCTAGAAGCTCAGTCACCTGATAATTTCCATCTGGGTCAACTTAAGCCTTGATCCTAGGCTTATTAACTAAAAAGCTTTGCTCTTTCCACTAAACAAGGTTGTACATTAATGCAGCTGGCCTGATTCCAAAGTCCTCTGATCTGGACCTTAGACCTGCACCCTCAAAAGCAGAGACATTGGAGATGTCAGCCTAAATCAGCCAAATGGACTCTTCAGACAGCCCTTCAGGGGTTTCCCTAGCACCCAAGCTTCCCAGAGGCTTCAGTAAGTACTTAGTCTGAGGGTGGGGATAGTTGGTCTTTACAATTTTTGGATTTATAATGAAAAGACCTACATGTGAGTACTGCTCTGGCTTCTTATTTGTGGTATAGCTTCTGTGAGTTCTTCAACATCTCCTATCCATCTTGTTCAGCTAAAGAGTTGGAGTAATCCACCTGTCATTATTCTTGTATTAAGGGTACTGTAAGAAAAGATGCACTATAAACTATAAGCATATCTGTATAAACATGAAGGTGTGATTACAAAGAGATGCATACATTCAGCTACCAACAGAGACAGTCCTAAGCATGCTAATTCTCCAGCCCTGATCTCAGCTTGTGAATATCCAAGGATGTCACAGAAGCCTAAGACTTAAGACATGGACAGTGCTCACGCAGGCCAGGCCAGTGATGCTCAAAGCACTTTGACTACAATAAAGTGTGGAGTGAAGTCTCTAATACCCTCTATAATGAAAGACTGTTAACAGTTGGAAGGCCAGGGTTTGGTTGACATCTGTTCCTGCAGATTACCTTGCCTCACTGGGTTTATGTAGATGCCTAGTATGCATTTGAGGCATGATTAAAAGAATGAATACATGTCTTGAGATTCTTTTCAGTGTGCCAGCACTTCCCTGCTCTCATCCCAGGGATAATAAAGTGCTGATTTGGCAGCTGTCCTTGTCAGTCCTCAGTAGCCTATGCTGTTGTCTACCGGAGCAGCCTAAAGCCATCTCTAGGCCTGAAGGCTAACATGACAGTCCCAGAACTATCTTTCTGTCAGGCAAGCCATGAGCCACCTCTGAGGCTGCGCTCACATGTAGCACCCCGCTGCAGCAGATGTGCCTCCCCAGGGCCTAGAACCCCTCGACTCCAGTTCATCAACCTGACTTTTCCCTCTGTCAACTATGTCAGATTCTCATCACTCTGGATCAGTTAATCATGGTACTAGATTCTAAGACATGAAGCCCACTTCAGAATATTCTTGACCCCTCCCTGGGAGATGTTATAGAAAAGGTAGTTCCGGATACCTGTCACTGTTCAAGGCTCAGCCTGCCAATGGAGACACACATATCCTTTAACAACTCTAACCCTTGACCTGCACCTTAAGTGAAATGATTGCTTCCGAAAGTTGCGATCATGCCTACATCCCATGGAATTAGATTTTAGTAAACTCGTAAGAGCTCACCAGTGCCGGGATCCCCTCCTCTGTACTTTGCAACACAGAACTGTCATTACCACATGACTCTCCTGTTTCCAGGCCAAAAACCCCATAAAGAATTCATTCTGGGCTTGTTCTGTGCACAGCTACCTTTCCACAGTCCATTGCCAGCCCTGGCATTGCACTTCAGAGGCAGAGTCAGTAGTTAATTGAAATGGCTGCCACATGCCATCGCAGTGAGCAGCCTTTTCTCTAACACGCGTGACTGCTTATGCCTCCACGTCGGAATTCTTCCTTTTGCTGTGCAAAGCACAAGTGGAATGGGGACTCCTCCTTGACGGGATTGTCAGTATGACACAGACAGGCCTTTTGGAGGAAGCACTTCAGTGGTTGTCAGCACTTTCCCCCTAACAGAGTAAGCTGTTTTGTAGAGATGTTTTTACACATCTAATCCTGCTGCACATTATTTACCTCAGTCCATGTTAAAAAGTTTTCTGAGTACATGGGAAAGAACAATCCTTAAAACGTGTGAATACCAAATGTAAGATAAAAAACATAATTGCAGTTTAGACCTCAGATTTATTTGAAAAGGGGATAATGATAGTAATTACCCAGTTTGAGTTTTGTAGAGGGCTAATTAGATCCCCAAAGCATTTGTATGCACAAGGAAAACCATAAATACAAAAGACCATCTGGTCCTTATCAGCTTACAACACTAACACTGTCTGTAATTATTTTTTTCTATATTGTTTTGATATTGACATTCTATAGAGCAATACATCTTACCCTGGTTAGGGAATGACCTGCATTTCTGAAAAGTTGGGGCTTTGCCCCCATTTTTTAATTGCTCAGGCAAAGGAAACATCACTTTTTGAGAAACAGGCAAACATCTCTTCATGATGCCCATTGTTCCAGAAACATGTTGTTTATAAACTTTTCTGGCTTATCTGATTTTGTCTTGTTAGTAAGTTGTTCTTCTAAATGCTTGGTGTGCATTTCTTGTTTGTTTTGTGCGGTTTTCTTCTTGTTTTTTAAGTAAAATTGAGAATGACACTTTTAACTTTGCTGTACATGCAAAAGGGAAACACAACCCTCATTAGTCACGTGTGGGCAGTTTGTATATCATCAACGCAATAGTGTTGCATTAATAGTCATCATGTGCTTCTTCCATTAGAATGTCAGCTCCACCAGGCAGAAGTATTTGCCTCACTCATTTGATTTTCTATACAATTTATAGCTTTGCCTGGTACATGGTGGGTATTTCATAGATATTTGCTGAAATGAATGGATAAATGAAGTAGAAGATATGATTTTACCTGCTGAATGTTTGGTTTATTTATTATCTAGTGTCACAAAGCAAGTCATCTCAAGAATTTATATTTGTAAACAATTAACATGCCATTAGATCTTGGCATTTGGCAAAAATAAGTTGGCAATTCTTGTGTTATGTGGGACATTGATGAAAGTCACAGAGCGATGCTTTAGTGAACGGGCAAGTGAGCCTTTATCTTGTACCTCGCTCAACCCAGGATCAGCTGGAACTACGGATCCGAGCACTCAGACTTGGCTTTTCTTGTAGGTCAGTTTTTTCCACAACATGGAAGCACAGAGTTCTGGGAGACCAAGAAAGAGCTCCAAGTTGTCTGAAAGAGTATATCTGGAATTGGTATATCATAATCTGGTGGTCTAACAAGTGAACAAGTCTAGCCTAGATTCAATAAAAAGGTCACTAGACTTCTCCTTGCATGAAAAAGGAGCAAGAAAATGTACAGTCACTTTCCATGAATGAAATGAAAAGCATACTGAGACACCACAAAATTAAATCTATATTTCCAAAAATGGTAAGTTTCAGGTACACAGCTACTACATGTGTAGCATTAGAAAATGAACTGGATGAGGGAGATGATTGTCAAGACCATAAACGATCCTAGTTTTTTTTTTTTTTTTAAGGCTACTACCCCCACAATGCATGACCCACAATCCCCAACGATGACGGTCCATTCAGAATGGGGAGGACAGGGAGGAGGCTAACGATGGCACCAACAAGGCTGTGTACACATTGAGTATGCACATAACTAATAAAGAAAAAAAAATTTTTAAGGTTTGAAAGCATAAAGATGACGAAAGAGAGTTACCAGAGAAGGACTTCTTGATACAAATGTGGGTTTAAAACCAGGATTCTGAACACTGGTTACATTTATTTATTCAGAGTTGTTAGTTTTCAGTATATTATTCATAAAATGCTATGACTAGGCACTATAGGAAACAGCCTATATAATTCCCAACTGCTTTTCTGTGAACTGTGCTCCTGATTGTGTCCTCCATAGAGGATCCTGTGAGAGTCATCTTTTAAATATATTTATATATTTATTTATTTAGGAGATATATAGAGAGAATGCTTATGCAGGACCTCTAGCCCCTGCAAATGAACTCCAGACTCATGTTCCTCCTTGTGCATCTGGCTTACGTGGGTCCTGAGGAACTGAACCTGGGTCCTTTGGCTTTGCAGAGCAGCACCTTAACCACTAAGCCATCTCTCTAGCCCCAAGAGTTATCTTTTAGACTTATGGCAGAAACAGCTTTGTTAGACCTATTCTGCTTTCTTATTTCTAAGAAAAGCCAAGAGATTACTTTTTTCCCCACTGGCTTCTGGAAGGCTCAAACCCAATTTTTAAATACATGTATAAATATAAAAATTAATTACATTTGACTTTCTTGTAGCAGCTTTTTGCGTTGATCCTAATACTAATTCTTGCTGTTTTGCTCTTTTTCCTGTATGAACTTGCTTTCGTCTCCCTCAAAAGCTGCATTAAATCAGTCAGCAGACATGTGCTAAACACTTCATGTGCAAAGTAGCCCTTGAATGTAGATTTAAAAAATGTAATTATGAGAAGCTAAGATAGATCCATATCCAGAAAAAACAAAATGTTTATCTTAGGACACATGGACAAGGAAAGTTAGGAACATCTGCAAATCAGAGGGATGGGTGGCAAATTAGGTAATTGCTAAAAATTAGATGAACAAGGTAAATTGTAGACACCTAGCTGAGTCCCTGAGTACTAATGCAAAGCTTACCCACACTGAAGAGCCCTATGTCAATATGACATGGTACTTCAAACTGACACAGCATGTACTTTCTCGAGAAATCGAATATTTCATGGATATTCTCTTCTAAATTGTTCTTCACACAGGAAATAGGACAGAGTTCTTAAAGCCCTTCTCAGTCTAATAACATGCAGGCCCAGGCAGGGACAGCAACATCTTGGATGGGTTCTGGAAGATGTCAAGGCCAAAAGAGTACATCTCATAATTTCAATGAGCATAAAGTGTACTGAAGAAGCATCACTGGCTTGTTGATGGCCATATGCCCATCGGATGAGCTGGGTTCCTCCTGACTGTGTCTGTGGCTCTTAATCCTACTGTCTCCTTAAACCAAGAACACAGTGAGAAGAGGGTTTCCTACTGAATATTGAATACACAAGTCAGGAAATGATGATATGACAGACTATGTCCTTGATTCTCATGCCATGTGTTCACCCTGTGAGAGCATATTCCTGCTGTTGTTTTTCCAGCAAACCTAGGAATCAGTAGGTCAATTTCATCCCTAAAGATATACTAATCAGAGTGAAAATGTCATTAAAAATTTACCCATCCATGTTCCAGTAAAGGACATTAGCCATGTTCCAGAAAAAGACATTGGGACTAGAAAATTTTTTTTCTTCATTCTGAAGCTTTGGTCTGCCATTATCTGTTGTAGCAAGGGGAGTGATGGTTGGAGTATGAAGATGGAGAAATATTTCCTGGGTTGCAAATAGCAGGTCAATCAAGGTGCCATATGTTAGTTTTAAAGGTTAACTTTTTTTGAAAAATCATAGAAATGTTTACTGAAAGTGTAATTGGAAAGCTAGGCATGATATAGCAGCAGATCCAGATTCCTAACATGGACATAGGTTTTAAGTGGAAAAAAAAAAGCTAGTCTGTCATCTCCAGGGACAGTCCTTAGCTGTGGGTATACAAACGTCTGCTTTTCTCAAGGTAGGACAAAGCTGTAAGGACATCCTCACTCCTCTCTGTTCTCCTGGATCAGCTGGGGCCATTGTTGGAAATCAGCTTCTCCTCCTGCCCCAGTCTGATCCATTTATAGCCCCACAAGCTGCATACCCATCTCTACCTTGGTCTGCATCCTAGGGATGCTGAACCAAAGATATGCACTAGATGTAAAAATTCATCAAACGTTATAAAGCCCTTATTATTTTTGCCAGGGATTCATGGCACACATTAAAGCACAAATTTGCATAAGGTCCTACAGAACCCACAATCTGATGCTGTGGAAACATCAAGACATGCATGCCTCAATTAGAAATGTTGTGCACCTCCTGCTGACATGAACAGTGCCTCTTCTGCTTGTCTACTTCCTTCCTTCTCTCTGCAGTCATGTTTTGGGTCCCTCTGCCTCCATTTATCTTGATAATTCAGTTTCATGCACCTGCCCAGTGAGGCATAAACGGTGATATTTGTCTTTCATATGTGGAAAGTGTCAGGGCGTATGATGAAAGAGGCCTCCCCCTGCATCGTGATGAAGACCAGCATTTCACACTAATTACAAAGAATATAGGATTCCCAGGTCTATTGATTTCCATTAAATTTGTGTGGAGTTATGAATCTTAAAGTGGAAGTCCACAGTGAAAGCAACCCTAGGATTGTATTTTATAGTAAGCTGGACTCTAGAGATGGCCATAAAAAAACAGCCTTGGATGCTTTGTCTTGGGCTTTTATGACTTAAAGAATTGCTTGTACTTTATCCACAAATGTTTCCAGCCATCTCTGTGTTGCTGGCTTGACTGGAGGAAAAAGCTACAGGCAAGAAGAACTAAGAGCTCTAGACACTTCCTGAAATTGGCTGTCTTCTGCTGGCATTTTATTTTCTTTTTCTTTTTTGTTTTTCACCTGCTGTTAGAGGACTGGTCTCCATACCATGTTTCTCTGCATGTTACCAGTATGGTCTGGGATGATTCCATCCAGGGCGACATGGCGGAAGTGGTCCTCTGGGCTGAGTGCTTTGCTAAACCCTTCTCTGAGTGGGTGCATGCCCTGCTTGTGAAGCAAGAGATGTAATACAAGGGAAGTTGGACTTTTAACTTAGCTAAATGCAGGCTGGTTTTGAGTTAGTTTGGGTATCAGGGAACTACATCAGATATGGTTAGACACCATCTATGAAATCCTCAGGAAAGCCTTTTTTGTCATCTTCATTTCTTTGGCAAGCATTTTCTGAGCATTCACTTTGTACATAACATATATGTATCTTCTTTCCTTTTTTTTTTCCTTTTTCACATCTGTATCAAATAGATTAAGAAGTAAGGCCCCTGTGGTGGTTTGATTCAGGTGTCTCCCATAAACTTAGGTGTTCTGAATGCTAGGCTCCAAGCTGATGGAGATTTGGGAATTAACACCTCCTGGGTAGAGTGTATTGTTGGGGGAGGGCTTATGGGTGTTATAGCCAGTTTCCCTTGCCAGTGTTTGGCATACTCTCCTGTTACTGTAGTCCAGCTTATGTGGGACAGGGGGTGATGTGCACCCTCTGCTCATGCCATCATTTTCCTCTGCTATTGTGAAGCTTTCCCTTGAACCTGTAAGCCAAAATAAACTTCTTTTTCCCATTGCTAGTGATTTCTCCCAGCAATGAGAACCTGAATACAACAGCCCCATCCAAAAAGATGATTGCTGGGGACCTGCGTCTATATATAGCTCATAGCTGGAGCATGTGCTTAGCACATACTGTGAAACAAACACAAAAAGACTATTCAAGCTTCCTCATTTTGTGTACAGGGATAAGTAGGTCCATCCATGTCCCTATCTCCCATTCAGTTACCAAATATTAGAGAACCAGTGGTCAGGTCTGTCCAGAACTGATGAAAATATCATTTCCTACTATTGTAGTTGAGTGGAAACCGTTCTTATACTACAGTAGTACCTTTCAGCTATGGGTGGGCATCTGTCCCAGCCTGTGGTGGACACTCCTGAACTATTCCTTGCACTTCACCAAAACATAACTTCCTGGTGACTTGTGTCTGTCAGGTACAATTTGTTCCCTCTGTGCTGGGCATTTCCTAACACAGCTTAATACTCTGTATTTTCTTGTATTCTCCCTACATACTTGTCCTGCTGCAGGGAGCGTTATATATTGTTCTCATTTTAACATCCAGCTGTTGCTGATTCCATGTCTATTATTTATTAGCTATATATTGACTCATTTTCACAGAGATTTTGTGTTCAGATACCTGCAGGCAGTGGACATTCTGATAAGAATGAACTTATCAAGAGAAATGAGGAATCCTTGCTAGCTTGCTCATTTACATGGTATAAATATTCCTGCTATGGCCATTTAAAAGCTTCCAAAGTGAAATCATTGGGTACAAACTTGGGAGAAATGGCAGTATGATGAATCCTTATGAGCTAGTACCAGACACTCTCAGCCTGAGGACAGAGCCCAGGGCCCAACCTTGGCAGCCCTAAGGAACATCTCCGAATTTCACCATATACAAAGTGGGATTAATAGAAAAGTACTTCTCCTAAAGAGTTGTGGGAGTTCTCCTTATGTGCAGGGGATATAAGTGTGTCTGAAACAGAGGTTAGTACCCGAAGCTGCATGTTTACTATGCTTTCTCCTCTTTATGCATGCTTACAAATGAGGTGCAATAAGAGATTAACAATAACTAATGATAAAATATAAGAGCTATAATCATGTATTGTAATAAAAGTTATATAAATGTAGCAAATTACTTGTTTCTGTACTTTCCAACTGATGTTGCCTGTAGAAAACTGAGACCATAGAAAGTGAAGCTGAGGCTAAGGGGTACAACTGTACAGCACGTAGCTTAGCAAGAGGAACATTCAGTAAGGAGCCACTAATTAGCTACCCATCTTAACCTCAGGAACTCTTTCTCTGGAGCAATCATTATTCCTAACGATACTTCCAGTATAAAGCTCAAAAGGGGATGGCCTCCTTTAAATATAAATTTATTAAGCACCACGTGGCTGGGGCACATATCATCGCCGATGTTCCCTTATCCTATTTATTGATAAAGGATTGCTACATGGCTATTGTTCATGAAAGAGTGCAACATGGTAAATATGGAGGGAGAACTACGTCAGCATGGCTAGACTTTGCTCAAACAGTCTGTGATCCAGGGGAGGGGTACAGACCTGTGCGTAAAGGACACCCACTTGTAAGACAGCTGGGAAACTCCATTGGTACTGGAAGATGCTTCTAGAGGGAAGTGTCTGGGCTTGGTCAGCATACTCAGCTTCAGGAAGCAACAGCATATCAAACATGCTTTATTGATGTGTGAGTCCCAAGTATGGAGTAAAATAAGACACACTGCTCTTCTAACCCTCTGGGACTGTGCTTTAGGTAGAGCCACAAAGGGGAAGTCTATGGCTTGTAATAAAAATGTAGACCTATTTCTTTTTGCCTCAGAATAAAACCACATCTGTACTCCATTCCAAATCACCTCATCAGACGCAAAGGTACACAATAACTCCTTTGAAAGGATGCTGATGAGAAAAGAAGACTCCTCTGTGGAAGAAGTTGGGGACCCCTGCACATTCTTAGTGTCCCAAGTTTTATTTTATATTTTAATTTATTTGAGGGACAGAAAGAGAAAGAGATTGAGAGAGAGAATGAGTGAGACAGGGCCTCTAGCCACTGCAAACAAACACCAGATGCATGTGCGACCTTGTGTATCTGGCTTACATGGGTCCTGGGGAATCAAACTTGGGTCTTTTAGCTTTGCATGCAAGCACTTTAACCATAAGCCATCTCTCTAGCCCTGTCTCTTCTCAACTGTGGGGATTATAATCCTCCAGTATCAATGCTGACTTTGTCAAACTTTTACTACATGCAACTCTTGAATGTCCAAGCATGGAAAAGTTGTATCTAATATTCAGGTTTCTTCTGTTCAAAGAAATAGAAACCAGTTTTTTAACTTGTATGAACCATTAATTTTTTCTTTTTCTGGGCAAGTGTTTCCTTTTTGTTTGTCCCACTCCCAGAAAACACTGAGAATAACTTGTACTCATCTGGGCAACCCTGTGAGCGAGACACTGTTTATGCCTTTTGTACATGTACTGATAGACAGATCTGGGAATCATCCCCATACTGCACTTCATCAGGAGCTACTCCCAGTGCCACTGTGGCTATCATCCCATTGGTTTCCTCTCTGTAGCAAGGCAATGCCTGACCACACAGATCCAGCTAGATTCTAGAATAACCTTCATTTTCATAAAAACTATAGATTGTTTACATCTGTCTGTCTAGTTAGGCAGTTGTATATTCAAAACATCATAATTTTTAACCTTTTATTCTCACTGTTTCCCAACAATAAGCTCTCATTACTTTTAACAACACTAAGGCACTTTGAAGAGATGAATTTACACAAAACTCTACCTCAACTTTCATAGTAAAATAGGATCTTGGGCTCACATTCCGCTAAAATCCTCTTTTCTGCTTAATAACTAAATAAAGTAGCATGTGCTTGCATAAAAGAGAGAGCAGGAGATTCTCTGTGTGCTTATGTATGTATCTGTGTGTTTTCAATGTTCACCTAAAAAAATATTTCCCTTTCCCAAACTCTATTTAATCCTCCAGCCAGGGTTCACTGAACTTGCTTCAGTTTCCCAATGGCACAGTCTACCTTTCTCATAGCTCTTCTCTCCTGCCTGTGTGGCATTACAAAATGTGAGTATACTTAATTTGCCAAATCCCACTCTATGCTGCTAGAGAAGCAGCTTGCGATCAGGGGCCCTGAGTCCTCCTTTTAGCCCACCTTCCACCAGCATGATGCCATGTGTCTATGAGTGTTCACTAAGGTTGTCAGATCACAGCTCTACCTTTCCCCAAAAAATGACTAAATGTAGATGTACACATCCAGTACTGCCTTTATTAATGCAACTTGTGGTTCTGACTGAATTGATAAGAATAAAGTCTGAGTCACTTAAGTCTATACATTGGTAATTGTTCCTATATATGGCTGTTTCAAAGTCCAATTTCATGCTGTCCTTTCCCCTTGTGTGCCTAGAAAATCACATTGTCTCTCTATATTGCCCAAATGTAAGCCTTATTAGCACTTGTACTTCCCTAAATTTTAAATATGTCCACTTTTCTATTGCATTTTTTACTGGAAATTAATTTTGCTGCCTCCAAAAAAGAAACTATCATGGTTCTAGGAAAAATATTCTCACATGCCTTGCCTACTACTTCTCAAAGTTCTCTACAAATCTCACAAAGGTATTAAAATATTTCTAAGCTTTTCTAGATTTGTTTTGAAATTTGCTTACAAGTTATTAACTCATCCTATATTAAGAACTTGTTCCTTTGTTATCCCGAAGCATGCTTTCAAATTAGTTTGAAGATTTTTCTTTGTAAACAGTTAAATAAATCAGATTATGCTTTAGATATTGCAGAATTCAGGAGACAAGCTAACCCATTACATATTTCCTTCAGAATCTCACTCTCCACAATCTGGGTTCCTGTTCCTCTTTAAAAAAAAAAAAAAAATTCTTGAATTCCCAGACAGACTATATATGGTTTGGTGGTCAGAAAGACATGCAAGTGGAACACTCATGCCAGGATAATGCCTAAGGAAGTACTGGGAAGCCAATGGTCTAAATACCTGTCAGTGGTCCCAGGGCTGAGTTTCCAGTTTAAGATGCATGGAGCGGTTGCTGGGGAGATGGCTCAGGGGTAAAATGGTTGTGAGGCAAGCATGAGAATCTGAGTTCTGATCCCCGGCACCCATGTAAATGCTGCACATAATGGAATACTCTTGCAACCCCAGAAGTGGGAGAATGAGGTAGAGACAGCATGACCCCTAGGGATTGCTAGCTAGCTAGTTTAACCAAATCTGTGAGCGCTGTGTTCAGTGAGAGACATTGTCTTAAGAAAAATATATGGTGGAGAGCTACTGAGGAAAACACCAAACATTAACCTCTGGCCTCCTAATGAACATGCACACACACATACAAACACACCACACATGTATATATAAGCTCATACATATGCAAAAGATGTATAGAAATGAACTACTGATTTATCCATACCCCTGCTCCTTACCCCACTAAACTTCTTTTTTTTTTCTTTTAAATTTTTTGTTCAATTTTATTTATTTGAGTGTGACAGACAGAGAAAGAGACACAGAGAGAGAGAGAGAGACTCGGCGCACCAGGGCTTCCAGCCACTGCTAATGAACTCCAGACGCGTGCGCCCCCTTGTGCATCTGGCTAATGTGGGTCCTGGGGTATCGAGCCTCGAACCGGGGTCCTTAGGCTTCACAAGCAAACGCTTAACTGCTAAGCCATCTCTCCAGCCCTAAACTTCTTACTCTCCATCTCCATATATAATGTTACCTTCTGCCTAAGTCCAAGAGAAAAACCAAACTCAGGCAGCCAAAATTAATACAAATACGAAATTTAAAAATGCATGTTGTCCGTTATTGCTCTATGCTTCCCACACTTCACTTCCCATCAATAGGTTCTTTTGGCATATCCTTAAACCAAACCATTGCTGCTGCTTCTTTAGTCTTTTTTCTTCATTTTTAATCACTGCCTGGCTCTTTACTACTGAAACTGATCCAACTGTGATGATTAAGTTTAATTGTGAACTGGACAAAATTAAGAACATGTGGTGATTAGTAAAATGCACCTTGTACAACTCAATGAATGTGCTGGTGTCTCCAAACACAACACAATTAGATCATGGGAGCTCTGACCTAATCAATGGATTAATCCCTTCATGGATTTATGATATGATGTCATTATTGGTAGGTGGTGAAAAGTAGGGGCCTAGCTAGAGGAAGTAACTCTCCAAGGTCCTTAGCTTCATCCTGGATTTTCCTTCTCTCTACTTCCTGCCTTTTGAAAAACCTCCTCTGCTACATACCCCGCTGCCATGATGTTCTGCCTCAGAAAGGGTAGAGAAACAAAGGTCCAAGTGACCATTGACTGAGTCCTCTGAACTGAGTTTCGTTGTTGGGATAAAGTATAACAATCGTATCAACTTCTTAGTAAAATAAGCAGTAATAAACATGTGCCATCACTTGTCCATTTATTTTCTTTATGGTCTCACCTACATACTCCAGAACATTTGGGCTGAACTTCACAAATAAGTGCTATATAGATTCCCTGTCCTTCACATCTGGAAGAGTGTTCTGTCTTGACTACGTGTTTGGCCTGCATGACAAATATACCACTTATTGCTCTCCATCTTATTGTCTTCTGTCAACATACTTGTCATGCCCACAAGGTGCTAAGTATTGTGATGGATACAAAATATTTATTTATTTTGATTATTGGGAGTGGGGCATCCCTAACTTCTCTCTCCTCTCTCTTGGCAATTGTTCTGTCATTAAGCTGCATATTCAGTCCTACCATTTTTACTTCAAAAATCTCAAATCCTTTAAGTGCTACTATGTCACTTGAACATTTTTTTTATTTTAAAACTTATTGCCTTTCCATTTTTTTTCAGGAGGGATGTTCAACTGATAAAGAGTATGCAAATATTGGACAATCTGAAAAACAACAAAATCTGAAATACTTCCAGTCCCAATAATTTCATTTCCTAGAGAGACTCAGCTTTATAGCTCCCATTGTCCAGCATTCCTCCTTCTGTGCAAGTTATCTCATTCCATACATATGGAATAAATGGATGGGTAAATGAGGGAAGCTCCCTGTTTGACTCTTAGGCTACTGGATATAGTAGCTCTATCTTTTCTGTCACTGTGTGTCATGTAAACACACAGTGGCAGCTGTGAGATGTTTAGAATCTTTCCCTAACATGCTGTCTGAGACCCATAATCCTCTGCATTTTCGATTTGTGAGCTCCCAAAGCCAGGTGTCCTGACCTGCCTTTGCCTCAATCCACTGACTTTGCTTTCTCCGAAGAATGTTTGTCTCCAGGTCACCTTGTGCTCAGAAACAAAATTACATGGAGTTAAGTGGTGTGAAGGTCCTGAGTTGAATTTTCCTCCATCCTAGCTGTAGACTAATATAGATAGCCAAGTAGTACTGAGCATCTGTTGTCCACAAAAACTCACCCTCATGCTGATCAGTTGAACTATGGGCTCAGAAGTAAATCTTTCCTGTGGGCTACATCCATCAGTCTCACAGGTATAGATACCTTCTTTTCTACTTTATTCTTTGTACCTACACATGCAAATTTCTTTCTTAACATTTCTTTATATAAACCAAGCTACATGTTTATTATAACCCATATTTTTAATATAATGACACAACAAACCAACACTCACTAACACAAAATTTCAACAACAATGGCTGAGACCCTGTTAGTTCTGTTGTTTTTTGCTTTTCTAATAATGGATTCTCAAGTTTACTTTCTAGTCCAGAAAAACTGTAATTTTGCTAATTACATTAAATTGTACCTCTATTAAAAATGTTTAGCATTAATGGCATTTCATGGACTTTTAAGAGTGAATTACATTCATTAATTAGCCAATTAATACAGTATCTCTAGGTGGAGGATTTGATGAGCCTGGATTCCACTTGATAGATGGAGGGACTTTAACAAGTTTATGCAGACAGGCCTCATGGAGCTCTGTCTTTAAGATTTACTTTTCTGCTCCTCCTTGTCAGCTGAATGTACTGAATCTTCTTGTTCTTTAAACATCTGGCTTATGTATTTCAGTGTGTGTGTGTGTGTGTGTGTGTGTGTGTGTGTGTGTTCCAGAAAATGAGAAAGAGTAAGTAGTGGGGTATGTTGGGAAATGATATTGGTGGAACAAAAGAAATCTTAATGACCAGCATTGGGAACTAAACTAGAAAAGAAAATCCCCTGGTTCCTCCTCAGATCATATAAATCTTCTGCTTTTTTCTTTTTTTAGAAAAGACTATTCTGAGAGGAAAAGCTTGGTTGAACAAGAGATTATGACATTACTGTTATTGTATGACAACTCACTGTATAAGACAAGCATTATGAAAGACCCCACTCCAATCATAGAACTGAGTGCGACAGATCTGCAATTGCACTGCATGCATGGTTGGCCTTCCTTGGAATTCACCTCCTGTAGTGCATCTAGTTATCTGCCTAGTAAACTAGAGTGAGAACATTTTGCTGAATAGATATGAGTAAATGCATTCATTTCATGTTTCCTGGATGATTTTCTGGCAAAATTTCAGTTGATAGCATTTTATTATTCTGAGGTAGCCATATTTTTTGAGCTTACAGCATAGAGTGCAGATGAGGCCCCTCTATGGGGCTATGAAAGGGGACATCTTCACTTTTACAAATGATATTGGGAAGTTGTAGTGTGCTGTGGAATTCCCACATCCTCTTTGAAGCCTTCCCTGATGAATTATATAGCACTTTGCCATTCAACCAAATAGGCATATTTATCAAGTGTTCAGAGAACATGAAGATAAAAGGGAAAGAAAATACTTCCAAATATTGCATCAAGATTCTGAGAGATTTCAGATGGCAAGAATAAAAGCTTGATGATATTTATATCAGTGGAAGACAGATGCAAATTTAGATTGCAGTTACAATTCCTGTGCCTTGTTAGACCTAATAAATACATTACAAATGACATGATATACCTAACATATCCATAGTGATCAGACAATATCTGAAATTTTACGACCAATTCTGCATCATTTAGACCAGTTCTGTTTGGTAGGAATATAGGCATACTCACATATGCAATTTTCAAACACCTACTATGTTTAGAATGTAAAACTAAAGAGGTAAAATGAATTTTGATAATATATTTAACACACTATACACAAAGCATTACAATTTTCATATTCAGGAAATTTAAAAATGTTAATAACAGTCTTTTACATCCTTGTTCAAAATCCATTGTTTATTACATACTAGCATCACATTTCAATTTGAATATGGAGTTTTCATCAGAAATACTTCATCTGAATTTAGAGCTCATGAAATGTAGAGTTGCTAAAACAAATTCACAAACCCAAGTTTTTCCAAGCATTTTGATCATACAAATACTTTCCAAGAATCAATATCACTTTTCATATTTAAGTCTGAAATCTTTAAAATTGAATGAAACTGGAAAGTCAGCTCCTCAGGCACATGGGCCACAGTTTTTATCTTCATTAGCCATGCACATACAGTGGCTACCATACCACAAGGAATCACAAGGAAGCAGCCCCTCAAGCACAAACAGTGGCAGAACAGGAGTGATGGGCATCTAGGGAGCACACAAGTGGCAGCCTTGATTGCCTGACTTTCTCCAAGTCCAGTTGTCCAGCACCGAGGTCCAAAGATCTTTTCATTTTGCCTTCCCTAAGGCTGATGACTTAATACTGGCCTTTTTTTTTTAAGATCTGGGTATTTTAAGTCTTAAAAATAACTATTTATTTATTTGAGAGAAAGAGAAACAGAGAAAGAATGGGAGCACCAGGGACTCTAGTCACTGCAAACAAACTCCAGATGCATGTGTCACCTTATGCATCTGGCTTAACATTGGTACTGAGGAATCAAATCTGGATCCTCAGGCTTCACAGGCAAGCACCCTAACTGCTAAGTCATTTTTTACAGCCCCAAATACTTTATTTATTTATTATTTATTTCAGAGAGAGAAAAGGAGGCTGAGAGAGAGAGAGAGAGATAAACAAACTTCGGAGGCATATGTCACCTTATGCATTTGGCTTGCGTGGGTACTGTGGGATTGAACCTGGGTCCTTAGACTTCACAGGCAAATGCTTTAACTGCTAAGCCATCTCTCCAACCTTTAAGTCTTTTATATTGCTTCTTGCTTTTTAATTCCTTCTCTAAAAGTAGATATGTTATAGTTCTTCATGGACCTACTGCATTTCCTGAATAGATAAATTCCCTTTTGGAAAGACAGTCAGCTTAATAGGATTCATGAGCTCATTGTGTCCCAGTAAATGAGCTGTTAAGTGCACTGTGGCTAAAGGGTCTAAAAAGTAGTAATTGTTTTGAGGGCCTTGACTATTGCCATTGCTGCCACCATGGTCATTCTCATCATCATCATTGTCATCGTCATTATCATCATCATACCATCACTGTTGGTCTCACGTCTGGGCCTCTCAAGGCCCAGCATCATTCCTCTAGCACCATTAGAGTCCACGAAATCTTCCCTATCCAACTGGAGGCTCCTGTTTGGGGACAAGGAAAGCTCGATTTTTCTATCACATATCCAGCTATATCATGTATGGAAAAAGGAAAAGAAAGGTAATAAAAATATAGCAATAATTTTACATAATCTCCACAGAGGGGAGGTGGATCAGTTAGTTCTCCACTATATCCTTTCTTTTTTTTTAAGGAATTTTTTTATTTTTTTTTGTTTATTTTTATTTTTTTTATTTAAGAGCAACAGACAGAGTGAGAAAGAGGGAGAGAGAGAGAGAGAGAGAGAAAGAGAGAGAGAGAATGGGCATGCCAGAGCTTCCAGCCACTGCAGACGAACTCCAGATACGTGTGCCCTCTTGTGTATCTGGCTAATGTGGGTCCTGGGGAATCAAGCCTTGAACCTGGGTCCTTAGGCTTCACAGGCAAGCACTTAACTGTGAAGCCATCTCTCCAGCCCCACTATATCCTGTCTTTTTAAAATTTATTTTAATTTCTTATTTATTTATTTGAAAGTGACATAGAAAGAGAGAGAGAGAGAGAGAGAGGCAGATAGAGAGAGAGAATGGGCACGCCAGGGCCTCCAGCCATTGCAAATGATCTCCAGATGTGTGAGCCCCCTTGTGCATCTGGCTAACGTGGGTCCTGAGGAATCGAGCCTCAAACCAGGGTCCTTAGGCATCACAGGCAAGTGCTTAACTGCTAAGCCATCTCTCCAGCCTCACTATATCCTTTCTAATAGTCGAGGTCACTGTACTAAAATCACAGAGGTTGACTGGCTTGTCCCAAATCACATAACAGGTTTGGGTTTGAACCCATAGAGACTGAGGCCATGCTTTGTGTGTCTACTGGAGAACAGAGCCAGAGGGATCAATAACACAACAAGTTCTTTCTTAGCAATTGTGATGTACACTCAGCTTCTACAGCCAGAGAAGGGCCCCATCATTGTCCTAGAAAGCTCTCAAAAAGCCATCTTCCTGCCTCCTTTTTAGAAATTCATAAGGATTCTACTTTGACCTTGTCTTCCTAAGAAAGCACACACATATTATCTATGACTTTCCTTATACCTCTTCATAATTATCTTCATTTTCCAGATGAAAGTACAGGAAGGTCCTGAGAGGAAAAATCAGTACTGGAGCAAGATCATTTATTTCTTTTTTTATATATTCAGATTTATAACATGAACACTGTTAGAAATATAAGGTGAAAGTAATAAAACAAAATAACTACTGGAAATTTAATATAGATCATATACATAAAACATAAATAAGAATCATTATGAGTTGAGCAATATGTATTTTGCCTATATGTCACATTGAAGGTCTCCTTGGAAATTTAGACTAAAATTTTCCAGTTAATTCTTTTCTAGGTGTTAAGGTTGTAAAATGTTCTCTGATATCTACAACCTCACCTCTTCCTCCTTCTCTTGTCCTCATTTTCCTGGGTCTATGTGATTTTTACAATTTTCATGCAAACTCACAAAGCCAAGTAGTTGTGGATTTAGTGACTGTAAAAGACACTAGCTCTTTTCCATGGAAGCGCCTACAGCTCATGTCCACTGCTCTGTCGTTGCCCCTCTGATTTGATATTTCAGTCATTCTTTCCACTCCCCATAGATATGACACATACTGGGGAGTTGGGTCTCATTAATCTGTTTTTGGTGGGTTCTTTTCTTAAAAATACTTTTGACAATTTTTATACGTGTATATAATGTAGTTTGACCTAATCTCTTCTCCTTCCAGTATCTTGATACCCTCTCTGTACCCCTGCCCCTGAACTCCTGCCTCCCAACTCATTCCTCCCCTACTTTTATGTCCTTTCTTCTTGTGTGTGTGACTGTGAGACCCACTGAGTTTAATTAGGGTTGTTTGCATGATCATGGGTAAGACATTATTTATCAGAGTGCATACCATTGCAGAAAAAGTCCCCCATTTCCCCAGAAACCAATGTCAATAACCCCTCAGGGAGGGATAGTGACATCATGCCCTCCTCCATCATCCATGACAGAATGATGACCGGCCCAACATTATGGAGTGGAGATCCTGCACAGATAACAACAGTCACTGTGAGGTTATGAATACAAAGGCCATGCTATGTATGGAAGATGGTATTTCACAGCATTTCATTTTCTCCATTCTCTAGCTCTTACATTCATTCTGCCCCCTTTTCTGTAATGCTTAATGAGTCTTGCAGGAGGTAAGATGCATGTCTCATTTAGTGCTGAGCAACCTATAGTCACTTATTATCAGATTTTTATTGAAAACTTTAATATGTGAATATATTGCAAATCAGTCATATTCCCATCGGGTTATACTCTTATGTTCCTTATCCCTCACACCAATTCCACTGAAGACCCTCCTCAGTGGGGTTGTTAGTAATTGCTGTGGAGTCATGAATGCACAAGTATATCTCTGTGAGTGGTAAGGACATTTGAGAAGTATTGAGTCTCCTCAGTAGTCACCATTTGCAACAAGAGGTTTCTCTAACCCAAAATGAGAGCAACACTAATCTCTCTCTCTCTTTCTCTCTCTCTCTCTCTCTCTCTCTCTGTGTGTGTGTGTGTGTGTTTATGCAGAAAAAGAGAGAGAGAGCAATTTGATAATTTGACATTTTGATGGGCAAAACATATACATTTCGCCAAACAACAGTAGTTACTTCCCATCTAGAACCTATGGACTCCCCAGCCACAGGCTTTTGCCTAGGTTTTTCAGTACCCAGCATGATTTTCCTCCCATGCAGCAGGTATCATGTGGAGCCAGAAAGATTTGGTTACTCCTATAATGGTCATGTCATTATTATACCAGTGGGCACATCAGACCTGAATGATTGGTTATGTAGCTCAGAGTCTACTTCTGGGCAATGCTTCTCTCTGCTAGCAGGCTCCTTAGTACCTTCCAGCACTATGACAGCTAGAAAACAGAGAGGAAGAACCCAGCTCAGTTCCAGCTTCACTTTTTAGTGTACTCCAACCAAGCCAGCAGTGTCTTCAGCAATAGTGTCTTACCTTCTAGTTGTTGTGGGCTACCAAGAACCTGTATTGTTTTGGAAGCCTCAGGGTCCTCCATGACCAACTACTCAATGGGAGGTATTTTATCCTGGCACTTGGATTTTTCCATAATAACCCTTGGCTTCTGAGAACAGCAGTGTCCACCCACATAGAGTAATTTTGTTTAAGCTCTTTTAAAAACATTTGAATAGCTAATTAAGTTTCCATATGGCTTTTTCATAAGTCTTTAGTTTTGGTTAGCCCTCAACCCATTCTCTCCTATCCTCCATCCCTTTCAGTCCTATCCTTCCTTAACCTTTGAACTGTTGGCATTACTCCCTTTACCTTTCTTGCCGTATGTGTTCTATTGTCCTCTCTCCTTAGTCTCCCTATTTTTTCCCCCTCTCATGAACACTTTCTGGTTTCTTGACTCTCACTCAAACTTATATACATACCTGAAAATTTGGATCTCAGAGCTCATTTGTTTTGGGAAAGTAATATTAAAAGAGTAATATTTAATGTCTGGGCTTAGTCCCCTGATATAAGTCTTGATGTGTTGTAGGAAAGAAGTAAGAAGCTGATGGTAAATGACAGCCTCATTTCCACCATGTGATGAGTGCTTAGTAACCATGATGAAGAAACACTACAGGATGTGTGTCAGACACAAGGAATAGCTGGCTGAGAACACCCTCAGGAGCCTCAGGCTGGAGCTCCTATACTTGTGGATGGCAAGAATGGTAGTATGCTGTTTCCATGTACTCACTCCAGCATGGAAGTTGAAGAGTACCAGAGGGAGAAAATGGTTGCTAGATTAATCAAGATTTGAAGCTCTTTCTTGGACGTGTTCATTGCCCACATGTGGAGTACATGGCTGCTCTATCTAAGGCCCATAGAAGACTCTTGAGAGGGAAAGTAGAAAAGGCTTAGTGTTTCCATAATGTGCAGCTCAGGGCTTTGTTTCATGTTGATTTGATGAATGATGGGAATCCCATATAACAATGATCATGATGGGAGCCCATGTAACCCACTGAATTTCTCATGAAATCCGTTTGATTTTGCTATACTATTTTATCATCTAAAATCAAAGTGAATTTATTTGAAACATAGCACACACACACACACACACACACACACACACACGCACGCACGCACATATTCATTTGTGCTGGAGGAAGATGGTTGCAAAGGAGTTTATAATTGTTTCTAAAATGCATGAAAGAGATTTATTCCTAAGTTGACATTAGAGTTTCAATTGAATACAGATACCAAGAATATCTCAGGTTCAGTCTCCTAGAACATGGTAAAGGCTGAAGAGGAGTGTCCCTAGGGACTGACTGAGAGATGAGAGAAATAGGCTCGGAGCAGAGGTCTGCTTGTAGAATGTCCAAAATCAATAGCCACCCCCACAAAAGAGGAACAGCTGCGTTTGCCCCAGACTACTCTTGCATTTTTAAACACAATGGAGAGGTGCCCAATGGTGGTAACTTAGAAGGTGACTGAATTAGTGTAAGAGCTAGTGTGATGGTAAGAGGAAAGACTCTGATTCTCTCCTGCAGTGACTTCAGTTGTGTCTTAAATTGTGGACATAGCCTTTCCTTATACTGAGAGCCATGGCTTGGATACAAAAGTAAATCACAGCCTGCTGTCACTGACCCAGTGGACTGAAAAGATTTCATTATATATAGCTGTCAATAAGGTCTCCCAAACTAGAGACACATAAAATATTTCTTGTTCTAGATCATGTCTTAAACAGCAACAGCTGTCTTCACATTAGAGCTTCTTCAATGTCTGACCTTAATGGCCTTAAGAATTGCATCAACAGACCCAGTAAAAACTGATCTTTGAAAAATATTATTCTGTCTCTCTATCTACACACACACATAGTTTAATCTGAGAAGTTTTTTTTTTTTTCTTTTTAATGAAGCAGGAAGAGTGACAGGACTAAGACATGGAAGTGTGCTGAGTGGTGATAGAAATGCCTCACAAACCTGGAGAAAAAGCCTGTACAGTTAAGAGCTGCAAGAGGGACAAGCAATGGGAGGGAAGGAGGGATGGAGAGAGGAATAAGGACCTTCCTAGGCAGTGCTACATTGTGTGAACTGTTCAAACCCTGGTTGTTCACACTCATACCCAACACACTATTTCAGATATATTCCTGGAATTATTTGATAAAATGGTGATTACATGGAGGGGACATGTGGTCTTTTGAACCTTTGTGGGAATAGCACAGTACTAAGGGTAGAGAGCTTATGTTCTTGCCAGATGTGGTAAAGCCATGAAGGAATTCAATTCCAAGATCCACATCCTGTCTCTGAGGACTCCCTAGAGATAGAGACATAGTTTCATACATAAGTTGTAAGGTGTAATTGATGAACATTAATGTATGTTACAGACAGTGCTTTTTTAACTCTTCTATGATACACTCATGTCTTCTCTTTCTTTTAAAGCATGCTGACACATGTCCTTTCAAATAAATACACATTCTCCTCTCCACTGATCCACTTAAAAACTCTCATGTGGGGAGAAGCTCATCTATCTTTAGAAATTGAAAAGAGGCCTGTTTTAAAAGGACCTAGAGAGAGTGAGGAGTAACACTACAAATTATCAATAAATCAGCATATAATGTTTTACTAAAATAAGCACTGACTATTTACACAGCCCAGGTGGACTGTGAGAAAGGAATTCTAAGATGGAAAGAGACAAAGAACCCTTGTGTTTGTAAAAGGAAGAGGATATTCAAGCAGATGTAAGATGGGTGTTTTTCAGGTCTGTGAATATGGGAAACTATTACACTGAAATAAAAATGAATCTCCTGACAGCTCAGAAGGTGATCTGTGTTTTTTTCTACCTCTCTAGCTATAACAACATGGCTGTTTTTGTAATCATTTGAATGCTGTTGTGGTAGTTTGAATAAATACCCCCCCACTATAGATTCAGGAGTTTATTAAAACTTCTTGGATTTCCAGCTACCTGGCTGGAGGAGGTGTCAGTGGGTGGATCTTAGGTCCTAAGATGTGGTGGATTTGAAATTCCAATCTAAAGATAAGCAAAGTGTGCTCAGCTGGAGTTCCTGAAGTGTGCTGTATGGTGTGGCTTTTGGCTTGGGGTTTCTCTCTCTCTCTACTTGGACCTGTGAAAGCAGGCCAGATTCTTCTGTCATTTTTAACTTTCCCTGGTTCTGTAAGCTTCAGTAAATATCCCATCCTTGTTAACTGTGCCTGGTCTGTAAGTTCATTTCGTGAACCTGCGGCTGTCTGCTACAGCTGTTAATATGCTGAGCCATTATAAATACAGAAGGAGCTGCATCTCATGAACCGAAGTCTGTCTATGCATGTGGTACTCTACATCAGAGTTGCCAGTGTCTTGTCAACTAATGCAGAGTGATAAACAGGCATCTGATGGCAGGGAGGTTGTCAAAGTAGGCACAATAACAGTGTCATGCTTGCAAGCACAGCAAAACGAGAGGTACATTTGAATAGGGAGCATCTCCCTACTTGTTTTGGTACCTCAACTCTTGCGTGATGAAAAAATTCAAAGGAAGAAGCCCCCCACCCCGAGTTCTGCTGCTAGTTAACCCAGTTACTTTCTAGAGTAAATCCTTTATAAGTAGAAGTGGAGTTATGTTGTTTCCTTGGACATTTCCAAACTGTTGGTAGAAGATGTTGCATCTTCAATATAGAAATAGTCAGAAATGCCTGCATTTTCCTATAAGAAACAATAATCTTAAAAAAAAAAGCCAGAAGGGTATGCAAGCATGGAACCATCGCAATTAAACTGCTAGGAACAATGTACTCCCCTCCTTTTCCTCTGTCACAAAAATCCTGATGCCCTGGGCTAAGCAGAAAGGGTCATAAACAGAAGAGAAGTGAGATGAGCACCAGAAAGAAAGGAAGATCTAATCTTTGCAATTTTGTCAGCTTACCCAGTCGTTTGTCATGTTCCATCACCTCACCTTGAGTTCTCTTTTCCCCGCTGAGACCTGACTGATCATCCCTGACACTCTTAGCTGCTCATGTGATAGGAAGACCCTACTCCCGTGGGTGGAACAGAGAATATTGTAAACCTAAGACTAAGGAGCCATTTCTACTCCACACTCCTTTATTTAGCATCCCTTCGGGGATAGGCGTGCTCCTGGTAAACTCCTAGTGCAGAAAAACAAGAGCTTGGCTTATGAAGTCTGTGACAGAACAAGATGGAAGATGAAATAGTTCCCTGCATAGCTATATAGTACCTCTTCTAGAAGCAAGGCAGAAGACACTACCTACACCAGACCATCATAAGAGGAGGAAAAGATGATGACATCAAAATAAAAGAGAGACTGATTGATGGGAAGGAGATATGATGGAGAACGGAATTTCAAAGGGGAAAATAGGGGGAGGGAGGGTATTACCATGGGACATTTTTTATAATCATGGAAAATGTTAATAAAAATTGAGCAAAAAAGAAAAGATGGACTAGAAATTGTATTACAGTGCTCATGTTAAAAATATAAGAACATTGGACTAGACAGATGCCTCAGCAATTAAAGGTGCTTGTTTGCAAAGCCTGAAAAAAAAAAAAAAAACAGAAGACTGTTTATCACTGAGAGAGCAAGGGAAACACTCAGACCAATCTAACCTTTGGGATGAAACACAAAACAGATCAGATTTCAATTGGTGAAGTAAATGTGGGTGGAAAGTAGAAGATATAAGACTAAATACCAAGAGGAAATATATGGGATACATTGAGTGAATTATCTTCTTTAGCATCCAGATTGACAGCTATGGATGGAAAGAGGTTGGAACTCAATCATGGTATGCTTTGAGAATGAGGACAAAGAATGTGCACTGATTCTACAGAGAGAAGAGCAAGTGATGTATATTATTACAGAGGAAATGACATAGAGTTGCACTTTAGAAAGAAAGTGACATACAGTCCCAGTTACGAGGGATTATTAAGTGACATAGAGTCACTGTTGGGAGGGAACAGGAAGTGATGTCAAATGGGTTGGAAGGCAACAGGAAGAGATATAAAGTTAAGGTAAAAGGAGAACAGGAAGTGACAGAGCCACAGTTAGGAGAGCACAGGAAGTGACCCAGTTGAGATTTAGAAAGCTGCCACTCTTTCAGCCTACTCTTCTGTGCTTGAAACTGTCTGCATTACTCATGTACTAATCTTATATCTACTATGGCCAAAAGTACTATCCATCTAAACATACACTTCCTTTTTGAGAGATGGTACATCCACCCACTCATTTTGTCAAACAAAACCTGATTTATAAGAAGGTAAAATATAATTCTACCATCCTTAAATGCCTATATTCTACTTCCCACATCAATGCATCATTGTTATCCGATGGAGTCTTCCTCCAACCTGATGAATCTGTTCATTTCCTCTTACTAAATGCCATCCTACTGGCTTAGAGAGGGTCCACAGTAGCCAGTTATTTTTTTTTATTCTTATCCCTCTAGCTTTCATGTGGCTGATGACTATTTTTGAAAATAAAGTTAAGACCATGAAAAAACTCTACTCCTTAGAATATCATAAAAGAACCGTAATGGTTTTGCCTCCCCTATATTTTCATCTTTAATTCTTACACACACACACACACACACACACACACACACGCACACACACACCACATATATGTCAGACACATAACATGTGGTTGATTTTTTCCTCTCAATTATTAATTCATGTTTTCATCTCCACAGTTTCATACAAAATGCACATTCAACATGACATGTCCCTTGGCCCTGTCTGATTCATCCTTTGATTTCAACTTGATTGTTTCTTTTGTTGCAGATTGACAATGATAATCTCACTATCCCACTGTAGGTGCTCTTGGAACACACAATGAATAGTCCAGTATGTTAAAGTTGTTGAATTATAACAATATTTTATCAAATTGTCCTTTCCCACCAGTCTGTGACCTTTTTGAAGGCTGTCACAATCTGATTGATATTAGTTCTTCTTATTCCTTATATTGAGGAGACAGTATTAAATGTCTCTAGATTAAGTGGAAACAAAGATGACTATAGTAGAACTTCTGTGTGCATGTTTGTGTGTGTGTGTGTGCATATATGGGTGTGTGCAATGTGGTATATTACTGTATGCATGTGTACATGCCCATGAGGTGTCCTGTGTGCTTGTCTGGGGCAGGGTACACTTATTTGCCTGTAGCATAGTGAGTTGTCCAGTGATGGTTATGGGGGAGTGTTGGGTGTCTCACTCTATTCCTATTCTGCTAGTTCTTACTGGAGCCAGTCATTTCTGAGCCTGGAGAATGCCATTTTTTTGTGAGTCCCAGCAGTTCTCTAGCCTCTGCTCCCCTATGGGATGGGGTTACAGACAACACCCAACTTTTTATTTATTTATTTATTTTTATCTTTTGAGGAAGGATCTCATTTTAGCCCAGTCTGACCTGGAATTCAACCCAGCTCTTTATATCGGTTCTGGGTATCAATTAAAAGAAATCTCTCAGGCCTTCTCTGAACCTCATGCTTGCACAGGAAGTGCTCTGAACCTCTGAGTCATCTCCCCAGCCCTAGAATATTGATTAAATTATTAATGTGCCACTTCTTAACCAAGGCCTCCATTTTCCATTTTTTGCCTTTTATTCTTCTACAAAATGAGTTACTAGAGATTAAACATCTAGAACAATAACTTTATAAGGCACCTATGTCATTCCCACTCACTATAGCATACACATTTTAAGTGATCATGTATATCTTTTTAAGGAATACTTACCTGGCTGGGGAAATAGCTCAATGAATAAAGTGCTAGCCATGCATGCAAGATTAGGATCTGAGTTCAGATTCCCAGGATCCATGTAAAATGCCATACACTGTGGCACACTCCTGTAATCTCAGAAGTGGAGGGGTGGTGGAGAAGGGAATTCCTAATGCTCACTAGCTGGCCAGTCTAACCAATTGGTGAACTATAAGCTTAAGGAAAAAAGTGGAGAGTGGTTGAGGAAGACACCCAATGTCTATTTCTGGCTTCTACATGCACACACATGCACATACATTTCCACTCCCACATTATTCCATACATATACAAATACATATACAAACACATATACAGAACACACACATTTACATTCAAAGGCAATAGTTACCAGTGTAGCTTATGAATAAAAACATGAAATATGTAATGAATTTGTCATATTGACTTGGGAATTTTTATCCCCAAATTTTAAACATTAAATTTCTTGATACCTTAGGAAAGCATTTTTGTACACAATATATTCAAATATTAGACTGTTTGCTTTTCAAAGTAGATGCCTTCTATTTAGTTTATCTTCCCTATCTTTCCCTTAGCCCTCCACTCTCAAGTACAGCTTGGATGTTTTGTATTTGTTTGTAATATTAGATTTAACACAGAAGTAATTATACTAATTTGCTCATATAGTTGTTCCGAAGTTTCTATACTAAAAGTCCTCGGCAAGGAGTCATACTGGTCTCATTTATCACTGAGACAACTGAAATTCTGATTTGTGCTCAACTCCTCCAAGAGCTCGTTAGGTTGTGATTATCCAATTATGTTCTACAGCCAAAATTATTTAAAGTTGTAAGGCAGAGGAAGTTAAGAAAGTCATTGTTTGTCCCAACAACAAATGAACAATCCTCTGAAAGTGCCTGAAAATGTATGTTGGCCTTTGGTTTAGATTCTACAGCCCCATGTTATCTGACCTCACATTGTCTGCATGGTCCACTTGCCAGAGACAAATGGTTGACCAGACGCTACTCTCAAAAATGTGATGTTGTCAAGCACTGAAGAATGACTCCAGTGAAAACCAAAGATTTTTAAACATTCAACAATGTACTCACTGCAGTTATTTCATCTGGTTCTAAGAACAGCAAGGTTTCTAATTAATAAAGAAGAAAGAAAAAATTCAACTAAAAAAGGGTAGTGATAGCAGTAGACATGTTTCTCAAAGTGCTAACTCAAATAGTTATTCTAGGGTTTCTGGGGCTTCCCGGAATTGGTGCCACCTCAGTGGCTGGTCACTGAAGCCCTAAATTAATGGCGATGAGCACAGATCAGTCAAACATGAACTCTTTGTTCCCTGCTTCACAGTCTCGGCTCAGAGCTCCAGGAGGGAAATGCCCTCTGTACACATGTCCTCGGGTCTGACTGATTGGGGTCCACCCTTCTCTGTTCTCCACCAGGCCCTTTTCAGAACCATGTCGTTGCCATTCTTGTGTTGTCACACAGTGATGGTGACATTTCCGAGAACCTTTCATCTGCTCTTCCTCTTCTTCACTCAAAAGTTGCTCCCGTCTCGAATCTATATTTTCCCCTATTTGGCACTGTGTTAGAAACTTCTCTTTCTCATTTGATGCAAATATTACAGCATTATCTACTGATAGCCTGCTTCTAGCAAGGATTTCCTTGGAAAGTACTGGACCACAGACATCAAGCATGAGAGGAATCATGTTAGATAAACCTCTGTTTGATGATGTCATTGATAAATGTTTCATGTGGGGGGAGATAACTCATGCTAGGATAACATTCACATTTTTATTTCTCACAGTTAAGAATCTATTCAAATGGCATTTAAAAATGTATCATTAAGGGGCAGGTTGCTGGTGATAATTATGTTGCTAACTTGAGAGATAGTACCATGGACCAGCATTGTCAGGGGGAGGGAGAAAACATTAGTGCTGAGCTATAGCCCCGGCTTACTGTTGACTGCAAGAGTGAGGCACGAAGGCAAAGGGCATGAAACAGAAACAAAGAGTTTGTCCTGGGACAGGAGAATGGACTACAGTTCTCATCTGCTCACATTTCATTTTTAATATTCAGTCACCCAGTTACAACTAGTTGCAAGCAGTTCTGGAAAATTTAGTCTAGATATGTGTTTCCCTTAGCCCCCAGTTAGAAAAAGCAGCTGCACAGAACACCTGGCTCACCTACCACACAGGACCTGGACCGAGATAGCTCGTTTCTGGGACTCAGTTTACTCCTATAATTTGAAAGATCTAATGCCTATGTTTCCAATTACAACTCTGATATCTGTGACCCCCAACTTGGTACTGGGCCTGATTTTTGTTACAATATATATTCTTTTTAAAAAGTTATTTGTATGGGAGGAAGTGGCACATATAGAGAGAGGTGATGGGCAAGCCAAGGCTTCAAGCCACTGCAAATAAACTCCAGACTCATACACTACCATGAGCATCTGGCTTAAATGGGTTCTGGGGAGTCAAACCTGTGTCCTTAGGCTTAGTAGGCAAGTGCCTTAACTGCTAAGCCATCTCTCCAGCACCACAACATGCAATCTTAAAGAAAAAATTTAACACTGAAAAGCTTATTTAAAAACTAGTGAGACATAGTATACATCACATTTGTTAAAAAGGGTAACCCGGGCATGGTGGCGCATGCCTTTAATCCCAGCACTTGGGAGGCAGAAGTAGAGTGATCCCCGTGGGTTCAAGGCCACCTGAGACTACATAGTGAATTCTAGGTCAGCCTGAGCTAGAGTGAGACCCTACCTGAAGAAAAAAAAAAAAAAAAAAAAAAGATAACCCATGTGCCTTCTTTCCTGGCCTCACAATGCAGAATGAGCTAGCTTTCCTTTGTTTTCTCCTTAGCCTCTCACACCCTTTCCCCTCTCCTACTTAACCCCAGCAGGCTGGTAAACAAAATACACAGAAACAAAACAGCAAGAGAACACCACCATAGCATAAACTCTGTCCTCTCCAAGGTGATTCTGAACTCAAGCCAACCCCCTGTAAAACAGAAGCCAAGCATTTTGGCAGATCCCTTTGGAAGCTGGAGCCCGGGAGCTGACAGTTGGGACCTCAGTGAATGGGCCTGCAGAGGGGCCCACGCTGGTGAACAACACACACAAGAATGCTGGCTCTCATAGTGGTGGTGATGTCATCCCTAGCAACAGGTGGCAGCCCTCTTTCTCTAAGCTCTCCTCTCTGAGGTCCCTACTGAATGAAAAACAATAAGGCATCCTCGGGGTTAACTGCCACTTTCACTCATTCCTTTGTGGTGCAAGGGCCTTTCCCATAGAAATGTCATTGGCTTAAACTGCTTTTTTTTTCCTACTGCCCAAATGTCACATTCTCATATAAAACTGGATCATGGGCAACTTTTGCCACGGAGGCCTTTTCAATAGCAGCATAATGGTGTGTGTACTTTCCTTGTACAAATAGAGATGAACCTTCCTCAGGAATGGGTAGGAAGACACGAGTCCACTACTGGCTGGCTACTAGCAAAGATCAAGCCACAGGAGAGCTGCAAAATTGGGGGTTCCGATTTTCCTTTTGAATCTCCTCTTTTTCTTGTGGAGCCAAGATGTCTTTGCGTGCAGAGAAGAACAAAGTTATAAGATCTCACTGGAGTTCTTACAGGAAGTGGCCAAATGTAGACTTTCAAATGTAGCTAATGTCAGGATAGATGCTGGTCAAATGCAACCAAAATCAATAGCACTCCATTTCGTATATACAGGAAGGCAACTTTCCACAAATGCACATCCTGGGGGCTTTCCACCATCTGCACATAAAGTAGAAGGTATAAAGAAGAATAAAAATATTCCTTGTCATAGAAGATTAAAAAGTTAGGTTGTTTGAGGAATTTCTATTTTCTCAATAGCCAAGTTAACTGGGAAGACATTTGCATCTGTCAGATCTTCTTTAAAGAAATTGATGGCTATGGGAGTGGAGAAACAAAGTAGGCTTTGGATGTACATAGTGTGGGCTTAAATATGAACTCTACTGTCAGTATGTCATGTGATCTTTGTCCAATTATTTAATGTTCCTAAACCTTGATTACAATAGTGTGTAAAACAGTAGCTTCCTCCAGAGTCATTGTGAGATTCAGAATAGACGTATGCCAGGCACCAAGCTTAGTGCCTGACAAGCTGTGCATTTGATATAAACTTCCAGAGTAAGTTGCGTCCAGGCAGCACTAAAAGTTGCCCTATAAGCAAAGTAGTCCTCTTCCTCAAGGATAGGGTAAAATGTGCAGGCCATGAGCCAAGCAGGACACTTAGACAATTGTACTCAATTCTGCCTGTGGTAAGATATAGCTGTCCTCAATAGTTTAAGGTTACAGGGATACTGTGAAACATTTCTTGCTTTCTAAGACATTTTTTACTGTGTTATTTACCATGATTTAGCCAGAACTTCCCCAGGTTATTTAGAGCCTTGTTCTGTTCTATGCCTTGTAAAAAAAAATCTATGTTGACTCCTGCCATCTCAAGAGATACTTTCATTTAGCCTAGAGAACTGGCTTCTACCATGCAGAATTTGGGCTTAGTTTTACATAGAGTGACCCCAGATCTGGAGATTTTTATCCTCATATAGTCCCTTATGACTCAGCCTACAGAACAGTCTCCTGAAAGCCATGCAGGTGTTGGGTAAAATTAATGACATAGCTCCTGCCCTCCATGATCATACTGAGGTGTTATCTACCCACAGTGCCCTCTTAATTTCCTGTGCAAGCCTATGGTTCTTGTGTATATGACTTTGTAATATACCAATTTTGAGAACCTTCCTTCTCATGCCTACACAGAATTTTTTGCCATCAACCTATCATTTTTCCAGATCTTGAGTGCTTTTCCTATCTTTGCTATAATCCATGACCACTCTGTGTAGGACAGCCATTGTTTTGTGAGGCCGTGAGATAATGTTATGGTTGTTATATGCATGTACTTTTGGGAAAGGCACCCCTGGCTTCCAATTTGAAATCAATTGCTTTCTCACTACGGGCCCAGGGCAGACTATTTAATGTCTGAATCTCAGGACCTGGTTCATGCAATAGGAACCAGCAACCTTACCTTCCCACATGACGGAGGTGGCTGCAGAGGAATATATGAGTGATTCTATTCATTCTGCAGATAATCTGTGCAGCCATTAGCCCTGTAGTTCAGGATGAACAGCATGGACTGCAGAAGGAAAATGCATCAGAAGCCAAAGATCCGGCTCTGGGCCAGCTGGTGCAATAAGACCCATTTAACCATTTTCTATGCTGTCAAAGGCATAATAATTCTTTACATGTGGATACCACCATTTTATGGCTATGAGGAAATATCATACAAGTAGTGTTATTATTTTCCTTCATGTCTGTTACTTTTTCAGGGCTGTCCAGAGGCAGCTTTCCTTCCTAATGGACAGCAACTCAGATCCTGCTTCAGCAACATACTTTTGAGGCAGCTTTTCATTTATCTTTAAAAAAAAATGGTGGTAGGGATGTGCCCTTCCTTTCAAAAATAACTGCTTTTCTTTCTGGAAGATTCTTTTCAAGGAGACTTTGTATTCACAAGTTTATAGTGACTCCATGCCAATACCAGAGAGTTTCCCTGCTCATTTAAACAAAATCGCTACACATCCTTCCTAGATCAGATCTGTAGCCATGTTCCATGTTTCTTTCTTAATGAAAACCAGCAAATAGCATCCTTTCAGGGGATACTTAAATTACCTCCGGGAGGAAGCACTCTGTTAATGAGCTCTACTGCCTTGTTTGGGGAGATGAGTTGTGTTGACATATCAGGTTCCTTTTGAGCCAGCTTGCTGAGTGCCTGGGAATTGGGGCCAGACAACATTTCATGACACAAGTTTCCTGAATTTCGCTGCCTGGATTTTCCTGTAGCAAAGTGGGAGCTGGATTATTTACACTGCGATAGCATCTGCAGAAGAAATGGATTGGATTTCAAAAGAGAAAAGGCATTTTATAAATGAGTCACACCTGTTCTGGGGAAATGAGACAGGTTAGGGTGGAAAAATTGTCTGAACACAAAACATTTAGTGTCTCACCAGAGCTTACTCATAGGACAACAGGAAGGCTCAGGAAGCCACCAACCCCATGCTGATAATCAGTCATATCACTCTTTTCCTCAAAAATTCTTAAGTAGCTTTCCATTGCTATAAAAATAAATATGAGACAATTCTAAAGCTGCTATAGAAAGTCATGACAAGCCCATCAGCCTCATGGTGTGTGAAACATCCTTGGCTTGAATTTCTGAAGCCACAGTGGCCTCCTTTCACCTCTAAGAATTCATTAAACTCTCTAATTTGGGTTGTTAGCTCATGCTGGTAACTGATTCGAATGCCCCCCCCCCCCATTCTCAGCTTGCCTAATTGTGTCCCTCCTCCAGGGATCATCTTGAAGGTTTCTTGCTCAAATTGGCCTTCCTTGTTCACTATCATATAAGTTTGGTCCCTTTATAAGACTTCTTTAAAGTGCTTTCTATAGTTTCAAATCCTGTATCTGTGTGCTTTTTTGTTTAACATTATGTCTTTCCTGATAGATTGCAAATTTCATGAAGGCAGGGGCTAGATATCCTTGGTTCTCACTGTATCTTCTTTCTGTCTTAGATAATAATTAGAGATTATTAAATAACTTATAGGATAAATTAATGTGTATCTGAGATGCTGGCATACATAACTACTAAGTAAAAAATAACAAAACATAGTGGGTACATTCATATTCTCAGACTAACCCATCTAGTCATTGCCACAGGACTTGGTACTCAGGTGTTACAATCATATCTGGAAAACCTCTTTCAAGTCAGAATGTCCATCCACAGATGAAAAATCTAATGGAGGCATCTTGATAGCAGAACTGGTCCTTAAAATGTCGCTGGGCCCTAATGCATGACTCATATTCCCCAATGAGAAGGGTCCCTGCCGAGTGGGGAGGACAGGGAGGAGACTAACAATGGTACTAACATGACTGTATACACTGTGTACATAACTAATAATTAAAAAATGTTTCCAGGCATTGGTTTCTTGAAGTAGATGCTATCAAAGCTTCATGCTTGAATTTAAATAGCCGTCACTTAGAATTGGAAAGTGTCTTGTAATCACATTTTATACAGTCCCTCATGATAAACATTCCAGGCAGAAGGTGAAGTGTCAGTAAGATTCAATTGTCAAAAGAAAATGCCAACCTGCACAGTGGTCATCGCCTCTTTGCCTTTTAGTGATCTGATTAGACACTGGGTTGAAGAGCATGTTTGCAGAAGGGTAACTGCAATGCATATGAAATCCTTGAATCAGAGAGAGCCTGAGGTATAGACATTACTTTTGACAGGCTAAGGAGAAATCACTTGCTTGTCACCTACTATTCAAAGAAATGCCAAGCAGAACAGGAATAGATGTTTTCTTGTCTTGATGGAGGACTAGCCCAGGTTAACATTTCAGCCCTGCATACGTGACCAGTAAAGGGGGACTGTGTGATTCCTATTTTTAATTCTGACTACTTGTCATGAAGTGAGCAGAAATCAGAGAGATGATTGTTGACCATCTGGTATACATAGTGCACAAAGGATTTAGTTATCAAGTCAGAGATCAACTCTAACCTCTTTCCAAACCTATCCCTTCCTTATTCTATGTGGCATGGTGGCTAGAGATGACACAGTATGATTTGGCTAGGCTGTTATACTACAGTGCCTTGGGATCAGAAGTTTAAGGTAATTTTTCCCATTGAATTAAAAAGAGAGCAATTTGAAATTAGTCAATTTCTCTAGTTTTCTAAGGCCAACTTATACTTGATGCTCTGTGAAAACCAAACTGTAAAAGTTTTTCCAAGTTAAAATTTTATTTATTTTTTTACTTAGGGAACTTCTTACATTTAATTCAGCAAAAAACTAACATATAGTAGGCGTAGTTGTCCAACAAATATTTATTGCACAAATCATGAACAGCATCATATGACATACTGAGAACATTAATCTTGCCTTTAGCAAACACATGGTCAGGTTAAGAACATACTTTACCAGCAATTAATATTTTCTTATAGTACTTTCTGAATGCAATGCAGACCATATAAACCTGGAGCAACCTTAAATTTTTTTCTCACCCAGGTTTAATTACTTTGCATTTTAGGTGTTCAGAAGATGCTTCAATGTTCACAGAGTGCTATGTTCATTCTTTATGTATTAGGCTGTTAATAAAAAAATACTACTTTTTTAGCTATGACATAATAACATTTCAATCTAGTCTATATTCCATTCTTGCAAGCCAAAACAATTTTGGGAATTTAAAAGGAGATGATCCAAGGCTGAAGAGGGGACTTAGCAGTTGTGGGTGTTTGTTTGCAAGGCCTAATGGCCTAGATTTGTTTCCCCAGTACCCATGTAGGGCCAGATGTGCAGGATAGAATATGCATGTATAGTTCATTTGCAATGGCAGTGGGTCTGGTGTGCCCATGCTCACTTGCTCTCTCTTGCTCTTTTTCTTTGTACCTCTAAAATTAATAAATAAATATATTGAAAAAGAATAAGAAAGAAAGGAGATGGTCTGGATCTAAAGAATGATAGTAAAGCAAGTGTGAGGCCCTCCCTGGAATTCCCTTTTCTGTATTTCCCAGGAAAAGCACACATTGTGGTCTAGAACAGGTACTAAACATGATATAGAAATGAGGAGGGATTTGAAGTCTAAGAGGAGGAGCACTGTTAGGTTCCTGCCTGAAAGGGCCATGACAAGGAGAGAATGGAGAACAATTTTGCGTGCCTCCTGTGTGGCACAGAGAGCCTAGGGCCGGCACACCACTACCCCGTCTTCCCTGCCCATCATTCCTCTTCCTTCACTCCTTTTTTTAAAACTTTATTTGGTTCATTTTTATTTATTTATTTGAGAGTGACAGAGAGAGAGAAAGAGGCAAATAGAGAGAGAGAGAGAGAGAGAGAGAGAGAGAATGGGCACACCAGGGCCTCCAGCCACTGCAAACGAACTCCAGACACATGCACCCCCTTGTGCATCTGGCTAACATGGATCCTGGGGAACTGAGCCTCGAACCGGGGTCCTTAGGCTTCACAGGCAAGTGCTTAACCACTAAGGAATCTCTCCAGCCCTTCCTTCACTTCTTAATTGTGCTACTTTACCTTTCTTCCTAAAGGTACAAAGTTATCTAGAACATAGGTATAATTAGGATTTTAGAAGAAGAAGGATAAATAGCTATATTCATTAAGAAACCTTCATAATTAAAGCCTTCTCTGATAATTAGAACTATTAAGTTGTATTCCTGTTACTCATCTAAGTTGATCATTCTGATTCACTTTTCTTTTTATCACTTTTATGGGATAAGAGTGCTTGTTGCCCTCATAATTTAAAAAGGTACCCTGAGGATTCACTTCCTGCAGCTTCAGAAGTTGATGAAATTTAATTCATAGGCATGAAGCACAAACGTTATTCTCTTTGTGGTCCTTGAGAAACATTTATAGTCTCTTAGCTTTGCTTAACTGAGAAATTAAATGAGTAGTGAGGAAATCCTGTCTTAAGGTTCAGTGATAACCTCATCTTCGTACTTGGAGGAAGAAAAACCATTTCCTAAATGCAAAGCTTGGTCTTCTAAGAGATTTGCTGTCTGTGACTATTTAGTGATGAACTTCTCAGTATAGAAGGGCCTGAAGTCCAACCCAATATCACTTAAACTCAGAACTCAATGGATATCAATTAGGAGAAATTTAAAGCATACCCAAGAGGCTCCAAAAGTAAATATGTCTCTGGGCAGATGTGTTATAGCTGAATTAACTGGGAGTTTGTGTAACCGCAATGAATCGGAGAGATAACAGTCTTTATTGCCTGTAGATATAGCCTGTGATTTCAAAATACAAGTGGTGTTAAATGTTCCCAGTAGAGGTTCAAGCAGTTTGCTAAGCAAACCACTGCTTCTGCCAGGTTATAATCATGCTGCCTTGGGTTATTTGTCCAATTCTAAGTAATGAGGTTCCTATCACCCTCCATGTGAGGTATGTTTATCTTGTGAGAACTAAGGTCAAATTGAACTTAGATTTCACTTGGTTGTATTTTCTGCTAAGAGCCATTCTGGGTGGAGTGAAACACAAGATTCATCTCTTGAATGATTCTTTGTTTAAAAGTTTTGCTGGAGGAAAAGAATGATCAACCTCTTAGGCTGATGGGGTAATTGGAGATGATTACACCAGCCACTCACTTTAACAGGTGGGAATGCTGTAAAGAGGATGTTGCTGCCTAGCTGTTCTGGTCTTGTCTGTTTGCATCCAGAGACCATTGACAAAAGTGCCCTTTTGTGAGATCTGGCCTGAGAGTAAGAGCCAGGGAGGGAACCATAAGTGCACAGGTGGGAGCCACAGTCCTTCCTCTGGGGCATCCTCACCATCTTCCACTAAAATCTCTCTTAGCAGAAACAATAACGCCCTTACCAAAAAGAAGAGAGTAAAAGAAAACAAGCAGCTGGAAACCTCTACCCATGGGCTTACAACACAACAGTCCTGTTTATACAAGTAGGATAATATATCTGAGCCAAAGGAGATAGAGTCATGCTTGCCTGGAGGAGTAGAGCTCTAGTGATCTCATTTGTAGGAGACTAAAATGAACCCTGAGATGTAAATCCAGTCCATTGACCTAAATAACATTGGGAATTTGAACCTTCACATCAACTGTTCGTGTGGTGGTAGAGTTTACACTCTCCTTCCCAGAATTCCCTGCCAGCAGGAACCTGACTATAAGGTACTGCTGCAGAACCAAGTTCCTAATGGTTTGTTCGTCATAGTTGGCCCTTTCAGGTCCTTGGGTTGCTGAAAGAAAATAGAAAGTTCTGAGGTTTTCTTGAATGCATTCCTAATTCTCCATTTTCAAATTAATAATTTGTTTGGCATTTATATCTGAGTAATTATATGAAAGTATAAAAGTTTAACATACCTAATAACTTTACAGGGAAAGATCAAGGACCATGTTGAGTACCTGTTCCCTTGCAGACATGTTTCCACTTCTCATCTCATGTCATGCATACAGGGATCTGGGGATGGGGGGGTGAGGTGTGAGAATTCTCCTTGTATGGGTAAGAAAGCTAAAACCAAGAAGTAAAGTTTTTTATCCATGGCCAGAGGATTGGAACTGAACTGGGACATTTCTGGCTCCTTCATGCTATCTTTCAGGACCCTTCTCTGATGTAGAATAGCAAGAAATTTCAGTGTTAGTCAAAACCAACACAATATCTAAGAAAAGCATGCAATTTTTATTCTATGTTATTTATTTGACAGAGAAGGAGGGAGGGAGGAAGAGAGAAAGAGAGAGAGAGAAAATGGGCATGCCAGGGCCTCCAGCCACTGAAAACAAACTCCCGATGCATGTGCCCCCTTGTGCATCTAGCTAATGTGGGTCCTGGGGAATCAAACCTTGGTACTTTGGCTTTGCAGGCAAACACATTAATCACTAAGCCATCCCTCTAGCCCAAGCATGCAAATTTTTGAACTTCAAGGACAAGAGGATTTCAGCAATACTTATTTTTTCATATAGACATTCATCGTATTTTTGAACAGTTATTTATGTAAGACCTACTATGTTTGACAGCATTTCTGGGTCCAAAGGATATAAATAAGACAAAATGAAACACCCATTTTAGTTTTCAGTGCTATGGATCAAACCTATGCCAGGCTAGACAAGTACTGTAGCACAGCATTACTAGCCTAGCATCTGCTATTTATGACCTCCTTTCTCAGAGGAAGAGAGACATTAGGTATGTGACAAATATGCCAACACAGTGATTTCATTCAGATGGAGTCAGAAGAAAGTCAAACCAAGGTCAAGGTCACCTCAACTGGGGGACCAGAGAAGAGAAGGTTTCTCTTGGGAGGTAACATTTGGGCTATCTGTTTGATAAAGAAGGAGAAGGAGGCATCTATATAGAGGACAGAAAAAAAAGTATATTGGCAAAGGAAAAGTTCAAGATAAAATCTTAAGGCAAGAATAAGATTGATATGGTCATGATGTGTGGCATCCAAATCCCTCTAGGTACCTTTCACAGGACATTTGGTTACACTAATTCTATTTTATTTTATTTTTAAATTTTATTTATTTATTTGCAAAGGGAAAGAGAGAGAGAGAGGAGACAAACAGAGAGAGAATGGGCACGCCAGGGACTCTAGCCATTGCAAATGAACTCTTGAACTCTAGATGCATGTGACCCCTTGTGCATCTGGCTGTGATGGGTCCTTGGGAATCAAACCTGTGTCCTTTGATTTCACAGGCAAATGTCTTAAGTGCTAAGCCATTTCTCCAGCCCTGGTTAGACTAATTCCAAGATGAAAGTCCTGCCCAAACATGTTTTCACATTTCTGAAATAGTATTGGGATGGAAGGGAGTCACATAGGACTCAAAATACTTTAAGAAACAATACTATTATTATTTGTGTGTATGTTCATATGCCCTGGTGTATGTACAGAGGTCACAGGTGATCTGAGGTGGCAGTGCTTACCTTCTGTAGTGTTTGAGGCACAGTTTCTCATCTATCACCATATAGGTCAGGGTACCCAGCCCAGGAGCTTCTGTGAATTCTGCTGCCTCACTACAAGAGGACAGGGATTACAGGTGCTAACTATTGCATCTGGCTTTACATGGGCTTTGACAACTGAACTCAGGTCATCATGCTTGTTCATCAAGCACTTTCACCCACTGAGCCAACCCCTCAGCCCTAAAGATATTTTTGTAGTAAGTGAAATAACAAAGGGATGCCAGAATGGGATAGTGCATGTGGATGAGAAACCATTCATCCACATTTTCTAATATTTTGGCTAGTTCATGGTGTCATTTTATAGAAGTCGTGGAGATGAGGACACAATTTATCAGAAGAGGAATCTTGTGTTCATATGGCTAATAATTAGGATACTGCATTCAGACAACTTTGAGTTTTAAATCGCTGTCACTTAACTCACTTTAAAACCTCTGGCAACTCCTCTCTCTACCTGCCTCTATCTCTCTCTGTCTGTTGCTCTCAAATAAATAAATAAAAATAAACAAAAAAAATTTTAAAAAATGGGCTGGAGAGATGGCTTAGCGGTTAAGTGCTTGCCTGTGAAGCCTAAGGGCCCCGGTTCGAGGCTCTATTCCCCAGGACCCACGTTAGCCAGATGCACAAGGGGGCGCACGAGTCTGGAGTTCGTTTGCAGTGGCTGGAAGTCCTGGCGCGCCCATTCTCTCTCTCTACCTGCCTCTATCTCTCTCTGTCTGTTGTTCTCAAATAAAGAAATAAAAATAAACAACAAAAATATTTAAAACCTCTGGCAACTTAATTGGTCTCCTTAGGACTCAGTTTGCTCATATGTAAACTATGGGTTATAAGTAATAATTAAGCATTAATATTTAGTAGCCTAGTAATAGTGATTCAAAATTGTTTTGAGGATTAAATGAAATTTTATATGCATGTAGGGAATAATCTAAAACTGTCACTAGATGGCAACTGTATTAGAAAACTGATGTGGAAATATTTTAGAAATGATGAGAATGTGTAAAACAAATAAAAAGAAGCCCTGAAGCAGTTCATTTAGGGGCTTAACATTAGATAAATGAATATGAAAAATCTCTTTTCTGTGATCCTCAGTTTCTTCTTTTTCCCAGCAAAAATGAATGCCAGTGTAAGATATCAACCAATATTCTGTGGGCACAGCATTGCAAATATGCTGTTTGATAATACAGTGATCTCTTGGAATTTGATGCTGTTATTTCAATGCTAAAATCAGGACAGTATTGGGAAAACAAGCATGGCTGTCACTTTACATGCATTGTTTCTGAGAGGAGGATGAGGAGTAGGAAGGATCTCTGCTTAATGGTTTCTGACTAGCATGCTCCTACATCCCCACCTGTGATGTGGTTGAGATCAAGATGTTGCTTCTAATATGGTTTGGGTCTATTTGTTTATACACTTGGCTTTTATTGGTATATTAATTTAAAAAATATATAGATAGATAGATAGATAGATAGATAGATAGATAGATATACTAAAAGAATATGTGACATTTTCATCCCAGTGTATGATGAACTTGGATCATACCTGTGCCATTATTCCCTTTTCTCTCCTCCTCTTCCTCTTCCTAAGTAGTCAGCTTTCTACTTTTATTTATTTTATTTTTCATTAAGATTTGTTATATTAGAGAAAATGTGATATTTGCCATTGAGTCTAGCTTATTTCACTTAACATGGTGGTCTCCACTTCCATCCATTTTCCAACAAATTGATTTTGCTCTTCTCTGGTTAAATGAGCCATATAAATTTCCTTCATTTACTCATCTATTATCAGATACCAACCCTGGTACCCACACTTGGGTATGCAACTAATGCCATGGGTTAAGACTCTCCATCAAATATTCACTTTAGTTGGTTCAGGAGTGGAATTGATAGATCATATGGTACTCCTGTTTGTAGTTCTTTAAGGAAGCTCTACTCTAGCTTGCAGATCTATGAACTAGGCTTCACAGTAATGGAAAAGAGACTTTTCCCATTATCACCTACAGTGCAGCTCCTGGATTGTGAAAACACTTCTTCCTTAATTTTCAAAGAATCTCTTGCAGAACTGACTAGGTACATGCACATAAGGGAAAGATTACATTGTTTTCACTCCAAATAATATATACTTGACAGTGCCATTATTTCCCCTGAGATCTCCTGAAGCAACTTGACAACAAGTTGGAGGGCCTCTTTAATTCCCATCCTTGTCTAACTTTCAAACTTCCAGTCATTCCAAACCAGGTGACAGACAACTAGCTTCTTCTCATTCTTTTCTTACTGAGGTTGTTAAAGGCAGGATTTCTATACCCCCAAGTTGTTGTTTTGTACAAACATGTTGTTGCATTTTTGTGTAATTTTGCCTGAGCTTTGTGCCACATAGCTATAATTACTTATTCACTGCACATTCTCCACTGTTCTCAGACTTTTTGAAGGTCAAATACACTCGTGTTAAGCCACTGATGGCACTGACATTGTAGTACGTGTCAATTAAAGACTGAGAGTGCCCCTCCACCCTCAAAAGTAAAAAGAAAAAAAGTCATAGCCTAGAAATGATGAGACTGGACACCATGCTTCATACTGCCCTGCCTATTGCTTGAGCTTGTTAATACAAAGCCTTCTTTTCCATGATAAAAATGAAACTCATTAATACAAATTTAGACCTTCATTGAATTAGCTGGAGCCCCAGGTCATTTTAGTGTCTTTGCATTAATGTGACTCCAAAGAATTAAAATTGCAGAACAATTAAATAATCTTGTTAAGTGCATGCTATACCAGGTATCATTTCCATGCCACCAAGCCTCAGCATTCATAGGTACAAAGCATCAGCACTCATAGGTATGAAACATCAGCACTAACAGGTACAAAGCATCCATACTCATAGGTATGAATTACCCACTAATTATAACCAAAGCAGTCCCAAATGCACTCTTAGTGAGGAGAGGAGCTAACATGATGCCAAGAAGACTCCCGGCCTCTATGCACAGAGTTATCTGCAAGAGACGAATTTCTCAGAGTGCAATACTAGAAGAGGAAGACTTCTTTCATTCTGAGGACATGACCATTTGGCTCATTGATGTTTTAATTATGCACTTACCTGCTATAAAGTCTTGGTCTCAAAGAAAGAATGTCCAGCTGTGAGAATCTATGAAAAATTTCACAATCCTACCTCTGGCTCTTGGTTGGACTAAACAGGAGGTGAGGGGGCTCTGTCTTAAGATGGCAGTAAAGGAGTGAGGAAGAAGGGGCACAGGACCTGACCTTGGGTATCCAGCTGTACTAGAGGCCTTTATTTCTTATTATTGTGACAATATGCAATTTAAGGAAGGAAGGGTTTATTGTTATTCAAAGTCTGCAGGGACAAGTCCATCTAGGTGAGGAAGTTATGAGAGTCAAGAATATGGAGGCAGGCCGGATGTGGTGGCACACACCTTTAATCCCAGCACTCGGGAGGCAAAGGTAGGAGGATCACCGTGAGTTCGAGGCCACCCTGAGACTCCATAGTGAATTCCAGGTCAGCCTGAGCTAGAGTGAGACCCTACCTTAAAAAACCAAAATAATAATAATAATAAGAAGAAGAAGAAGAAGAAGAATATGGAGGCAGCTGGTTATACCCAGGCAGGAATTAAAGAAAGATAAATGTTGTTGTTCAACTCACTTCCTCCTTTTTGTTTAGTCCAAGACCCCAATCCATGGACTGGCACTGCCTACAATTAGGATAAATCTTCCCATCTCAGATGACCTAGTCTGAAAACTCCTTCAGTCAAGTGCAGAAGTTTTGTTGCCTCGATGCTTCTCAATCCTTTCAAGTTGATAATCAATATCAACCATGACAAGTCTACCCCTTCTCAACCTGTCACCCAAACACTTCACTTTTAACTCACAGTCTTCCACCATTTATCCCCAAAGGCTCATGGCTATCACAAAATGTACTCTGTCCTACTTCAAAAGTCCCTGTAGTCTTTTACAGTTCCAACATTATTCAAAAGCATGAGAGAAGTCTCGTCTGACATGCAGCCCATCTCTTAATTGTAGGTCCCCATGACATACAAAAACAAGTTACATATATTCAACATACAATGACACATTCTAAAGGGAAGTACTAGGGCATAGCAATTTAACATGGACAAAAGTAAGATGGAAACCTAGCAGGACAAGCCTCAAATATCCATCTCCATGTCTGGCATCTGGCACTTATGATGAAATCCTCTTGCCTTCAAAGGACATGGTAGCCCCACCCTTCCACTCAGGCTGCCTGCAATACACATAGCCTTTTTCTTGTGCTGGCTCTACCCTGAACCTACAGCCTTCCTCAACGGATGACCCATGATCCTGGCATCTCCACCATGCTGGGGTCTTCATTGAAAATTAGACATTACCTTCACAGCTTTATACAATGGCTTCTCAGAGTCCTTTATAGGGATCAAGCCTGCCTCACCTTGCTTGATTCAGTAGTCTTCTGGAAGCTTAGCAAAGGCCTCTGTATTATGGCTGTAAACCAGCACAACATGGATGACACTGCCAATTTTCTTTTTCTGTAAACAAAACCACAACATACCACCTAACTCATACATTAGATAAGACATAGCTATTGCATCTCATTACACACTTTTTGATAGAGTCCTTGATATAGTTTGTAAGGAATAATTCATCAGCAGTCTCCTTGACTCATTTTCCATCTGACAACCATCAGGATATGAAGTGCTTTGTGGGCACGAAAAAAAAAAAATTCAAAGGCACTGACATCTCTGTGTCTTTTTATTTTTTTCCCTCCCAAATGTTTTAAATCATTTTGAGAAATGATATATGGACTGAGCTTTTTGTGATAGGCTGAAAATTCCTACTCAATGTGACAGACTCTTGGATGAGAAATATAATTTAGTTAGACAAAAATTAAAGGCAAAATAGAAATAAAATACATATTAGAAAGTCAAGGAAATCTCACCAGCTTTGGCAAACTGCCATTTCCTCCATTAACCTCAATTAACCACACAGACCACAAACTCCAGCAAGGGCTACAAAAAAAAAAAAAAAAAAACATGGCTTTATGTGAACCTGCAACATTCTGTGTGAAAATCCCAACACAGCAATTATCACAGCATACATTTTCATTTTGAATTGACTTGGAAGTTCTATAAGAAAGGCATGAAGCTTTCAAAAGCCATGATATCAATGCTGATTGAATATTCTCACCTGTACGGACCATTGCCTACTTTGCATGGAAAGTGGTGTATAGTCTCGCACAAACATGCACTTACTTATATAAAATATATAATATTTATTTAACTATATTAATTATGTCTTACCTTTTTAATTTTTTTTTTTTTTTTTGGTTTTTCGAGGTAGGGTTTCACTCTAGCCCAGGCTGACCTGGAATTCACTATGGAGTCTCAGGGTGGCCTCGAACTCACGGCAATCCTCCTACCTCTGCCTCCCGAGTGCTGGGATTAAAGGTGTGCGCCACCACGCCCAGCTTTTTAATTATATATTACTATGATAATGCATTTCTTAAGTACGTCAAAATTCATTGGTCACCTTTTATATGGCAATCCCTGAGCTGACAATGGAAGATGGAAATAATAGCTAAACTTCTAAAAAGTTATTCCTTCAATGTACAGGAAATGACTAAAACATATTTACCCTAGAAAGGCCATAATCTACTGAGCAATCAAACATGCAAAGTTTATAGTGGAATTACTCTCTGCAAATAAGAAGGATACAAGTTTTTGTCTAAATTAATATGACAGTTCTTCAAAGCAGTTATAAAATAACTCCAATCCCTTCTTTTATTTTCACTTAGTTTTATGTTGTAAAAAAATATCTGTGTTAGCCCTAGCAAAAAAGGGATTACTTTCTCCCCATAAAACCATCACTCTGTTATGGGAGAAGAAATTGGACCTCACAACATTTTTAAAGACATTCTCACAGTCTCTGTTGATAAATCATGAGACACAGAGCACATTATTATTGTAGAAACTGGTGCTGCTACCCAAAGAATGGAAACAGTGAAATGCCATTAATTCATACTCTCTTTGAGAAGGACCTTACAGCAATAGAAAATAGAGATTCTACAATAGTTCAGAAAGCACACATTTATAGCATTCAAATAAACACATAAGGTTATTGTTACTATTAACGTAGTGTTGCCCAGCAAAAGACCTGCTGAATGGACTTTAATGAATACTTACATAGGCTGTTTGCAATTAGAACATCAAAATGGTGGTTGTTAAAATTAAAGTGCTTTGCAAATTGTTCGTCTTGAGTATATTAAATATACCCGAGAGACATTTCTGCCCAATTCATTTACCTCACCTAGTGCAAAGGTAAACATCAAACAGTGATGCAACTACAATTCCTTAGGTAGGAGAAATAAAAAAATAAGATTTTATAGTATATATGTAAATTTAAGACAAAGGAAAAGGCCTAAATTATGTGAAAATTAGCAGAGAAATGTGTGGCTTTAAAAAAAATTGGTAACAAGCTTCTGATAATATTCAAAGCTTTAAGAAAATGTGATTTTTTCCCAGCATTTTAAACTTGATTTCAAAACATTTCTACTACCTAAGAAGTCTTGTATAAATTACAGAGTAAAAATGATCTAAAGAATTATATGCCTACAAAGCGCACATGCATTTTCAAGATTTTACACATTCTCTGAGTAATTTGCACTTTATCTATCCTGTTGATTTTTATCTGCCACATGACAATGGATGTAGAAACAAATTATTTGCAATAAAATAATTTCTGAGTGGAGTACAGTGACTGTTTTCACACCTCTGTAGTAAAACAGGAACTAAAGAACATCCTTGTGGTCATTTGAACAAACAGAAAGAAGTTTCTGGTTGACTGAATAGTAAATACTCAGACAATGTCACAGTGACCAGTCTGAGACAGTAAGGTTTCCTTCTAGACATACTTAGAAATAGTACCCCCATGCTCTCAGTCAGGCCTTTAACCAAGGGAGAGCATAAACAGATTCTTCATATGTAAAAAACTAAAATAAATAAGTAAATAACTTCTAGGTTTTCAAACAAGTAGTAAGTTGAGCATGTTCCCATCCAGACACCTCTGCTGCTCTCTTCATCTCCTCCCATTCGTTCCATTTGTTCACCACAGTGTCATGTCTACTTCCATGTCACACACATTTTTGTTTTGTTTTGTTTTGTTTCCCACTGATTTCAAACAGTCCAAGGAAATCTGAAGTTGGGAAGGAAAGGTTGACCGTGGGGCACATTAAATACTTCTGGCCTTACTCTTGAGGTTTATAATAACAGTAATATTATTTGGGCACCTTGCATGTGCCAGGAACCCAGCCAACATTTTAATTGATTGCTTTATTTAATAAGCTTCACTTTACAGATGAGGAAGCAGAAATTTAAACAATCTTAGTAAGTTGCCCAAAGCCATGCAGCTGCCTGCCTTGAGTTTGCCATGGGAAGACTGGCAGTCTGATCATTGCTCACAGAACACCACTATGCCTCCAAGACAAGACTATGTATCCAGTACTCTTCTATATAGGAGGATTTAGATAGCCAGTCATGTCTATTTCCTTATTGTAATCATACAATATTGGGAATTATGCACAGAAATCTTGGCACAGGAGATAAAACAAGATGTGTACCATATTGCGCATCCAACTCCACACATCAGTGGTGTGTTAATGGCACCTCAAGATGACATCATTCTGTATGACATCCTTAATACTGGCTTGCCATCTGCAGCATAATTTCTTTGCAGAAATCCAATATGGCATTTAAGGTTTAGCAAAACAGCCTAGAGACCTTTTCAGGTGCTTAAATGCTTCCTCAACTTATTTAGAGTCAGAAGCATAGCCTAAGGGTTTTGAATGATTAGGAGGGAAAGATAATAAGAGGAATTCTGTGAAGAACAGATGGGCCTTGGAAGGATGCAGACATTCTGGCAAAAAATGATCCTAAGTACATGTGCTCATGCGTGTGTGTGTGTGTGTGTGTGTGTGTGTGTGTGTGTGTGCATGTATGGATGTGCATGATAGACATACTGGGATAGGAAATAATTCTGCAAATGAGGAGTTTGTAAGTACTCTTCCCCATATACCATCATCTTACCTCCCTTGCCTGCTGGCTCTAGCCTTATCCTTCATCGGATGACAAGTTACCTTGACCCAGATGCCTCTCATCCTTCTAGTTTCTAATGAATGATACTAGAATTTCCCTCGCCTGAGCCTCAAACCCTTCCATTTATGAGCAACCGTATCTATCAACTAGGCCTGAGGAAATTGGGTGCCATCATTGGCACTTATACTTTGCAAGCTGGCTTTTTCCCTTTATCACCTTAGAAGCTACAATATCCTGAATTCAAAGAAGAAAATGTATCTGGCAGAGGACCACTGTCTGGGACTTCCCTGCTGCCAAAGCAGACTTGGAAAATGCTATCCACTGGCTTGCAAAGCCAGAAATCAAAATCTACCTGGTAAAGACAACCAGCAGCTATGCGCCATGCTTGACCCACATCTTTGTTTATTTTAAAGCACACCAACCCTCACTTGTTCACTTTCGAAACCTCTTTTAGCATCTTGCAAGTCACTATTTAAAAAGAAATGTACAAGTTGTGGGCTTAGGCTCACTGGTGACCTCCCCTGTCAAATTTTCATGAATTTAATGGCAGCACTGTGTGCTCAGTGGAGCAACCCCAAATCTTTATGCCTGATGAAACAGCCTTACTTAGAAGCTTGTCTGGTGGGGCCCATTCCCATAAGCTTTTCTTAAGCCCCTCATAGCTGACAGTGTACCTCCTGTGAATATATGTTCTTTCTCCTTATTTTTTCTTTCCAATGGATTGTGATATATATACATATTCATAATTCTTAGTTGTTTTATTTTTGAACAGCCCTAGTAATTCACATTTAACTTTCCCTCTTGTCTGGAAATTTGCATGCACTCTAAAGCCACTTCATGTCTATCCTAATTGAGTACACAGCCTTATATCTCTATGGAAAGAGTACAGGAAACACATCAGTTCACACGAATTGAAAACTGAGATTCTATAAGTCAGAACCTGATGGAAAAGATACTAAATGTGGAAACAATCAAGGTGTGGGGGTTTTCCTACTGACAAGCACATACTTAACTGGTAATTTTGCCTTTACCTAATTGATGTTTAATTATGTATGAATACATAAAAGAAAAGCACAACACTTCTCATCTACAACTGGTGACACACTCAAGTCCTGAAGTGCTGGACTGAGAATGACTGATAAGAAAGAAAGCAGGGACAGAGGAGAGAGCAAAGAAACAAAAGATGGGCCTCTTTGAAAAGTTATCCCTATCATGGTAGACACTTTAGCCTGAACAAAATACTTTGGGTTTTTCTAGATGAGTAAACACTATGATTGCCTGTAACTTCACAAGCAGTTACTGACATTGACAGTGCAATGCAGGCCTCCTGGCTCCTAGGAAGATGAATTTGCCAATACCCAGAATCTTCCTACCTTGGGGAGGCAATCAAGAAGCATTAAAATAAGAGTACTTGGCTTTGAAGCATATAAGAGCCATTAGTGAACTTAGATAACTTGTATTACCTGCTTTTCTTGTTGCTCTGACAAAATATCTAACAAAAGCACCTTAAGGAAGGAAGGTTTTGCTTTAGTGCATAACTTAAGGGGCTGCAATCCACTATGGCATAGAAAGCAAGGCAGTGGGAACAGGAAGTGGCTGGTTAAGGAGAGATGAGTGCTTCTTCTTTCCTAGTTTTCTCACTTAAAAAGCCCAGCCCATTCAAGGTGGTCTTCCTTTCTTTAAGCTCCTCTGTAAATACCCTCATGGACACATCTACAGGTGTGTCTCCTAGGTGATTCTAAATTGAATCAAGTTGACAATGAAGATTAACCATCACAAATCCACTCATTTTAAACAGTTTAAATCATAATACTTGACCCTTACACTCACACCAAAAGATGCTTGTAGCCATTTCATAATCTAAAATGTATTCAGCTTATTTACAAGTGACTCTAAACATAACAGTTAAAATATTTTTCCAAAACCCAAAGTTCTCAGTCTCTTCTGAGACTCAAGGCAATCTTTTAACTGTTAGTACTTAAAAAATAAAAAGTCACATATTTATAATACATAATTATAATATAGAGTAAATATTCCCATGTCAATAGGAAGTAATGGGGGCATAGATTATCATACCAGGACAACACCAAACTCCAGCAGGGCACACACCAAACTCCACAGCTCTGTGCTTGGCACCTACAATTATTGGTGAAATCCATCTAGGCCTCAGTGGTCTTGAATATCCCTTCTTCTCCAGTTCTGCTGCCTGTAGCATATATAGTGTTTCTCTCTCTCTCTCTCTCTCTCTCTCTCTCTCTCACACACACACACACACACACACACACACACACACACACACACACATCACTGGACCCACTTGGTGCCTGCAACTTTCCTCGACAGACAATGTATAGTACTGGCATATCCAATATCTGGGGGTCTCCATAGCAACCTTGGTTTTACCTTCAAAGCTTCATGGAGTGGCTGTTCAAGTCCTCCTTGTCTGGCCTCACTGGCACTCTGGAACCTTGGTTCTAGCTTCAAAGACCTTGTTATTCTAATATTTTGCATCCAGCTACAGTGGCCTCTGTGTACCTTGGCAGCCAAACCTGGAAAACACTTTCCTAGATGCTTCTTTTCAACTACATTGTCAATTCAGTCTTTCTCCTTTCTAATGAGTTTGCATTTTTACAAGTTGGATCCAGGGATGATGAAGTTCTTACACTCAAGGAACCTTTATTATTGTCCCAATGTGAACAACAAATTTTGTCTTTAATGAAAATACTGTTCTCTTCAGTAATTGTCACAGCTTTCCCACAACAACCTTGTCTGCATCTTTAACCACACTCATGCTCCTCTCCTTGACAAACTGAACATAGTCTCTATCTTTTTGCTCTCTCTGACTACAGAGTTCACTGAGAACAGGAAGCAATGAAGATGTCACAGACTAGTTGCTATGCTGTCTTGAAAGTCTCTTCCCTATTGGGCTTAGTCTCACTAAAACCTTCAGAACATGTGCAAAATGCTTCCAGATTCTTTGTTGGAATGTAATATGAATGATTCCTAATCCAATTTCCAAGAATCTGTTCCTTTCCAAAACTGAATGAGTATCATAGTCATCACTGTCCATCTTTCTTCCAGTATTCTAGTCTTCTACCTTCCCACCAGAATAATCCATGAAGCTCTGCTTACAGCATACTTGGAATTTTCTAGTCCATAATCCACATTTTCCCCCACAAAGTAGTTTCAAATAACTATCACTCATACAGTCAGCTTTATCACAGCAACAACCTTACTTCTTGGAAGCAACTTTCAGAATTGGATACTTTCCTCATTGCTGTGACAAAATGACAAAATCAATGTCAAGAAGGAAGAGCTTCTTTGGGCTCATGGTTTAAAGGGGTACATTCCATCATGAGAGAGAGCATGGCAGTGAGCATACATGCAGCTTGCCAGACTGTGCCCATGAGGAAGAAGGAGAGGTGAGGGCTGGAGCTCAGCATGATTTCTCTTTTTTCTCCACTTTTAATCAATCTGGGGGCTGGAGTGATGTCTCAGTGGTTAAATGCACTTGCTTTCGGGGCCTAAAGGCCTGGGTTTTATTCCTCAGTACCCACCTGAAGCCAGATGCACAAAATGATGCATGCATCTGGAGTATGATTGCAATTGCAGGAGTACCCCCCTTTCTCATAAATAAATATTCAATCTGGAAACCCAGCCTATGGGATAGTCCATTCATACCCAGAGTGGGACTTTCCTTACTTAGACCTTTCTGAAAACACCCTCAATAGTGTGCCAAGTGGTGTGCCTCCTAGATGATTCAAAAGATAGTCAAGTTCACAATAAAAACTGTCATAGTAGTTTAACTGAAATTTCTCCTATAAATGGAGTCAAAAAGAACTCCTACTTCTCTGAAACTTTAGACTAGAGGAAAAATTAACTTAGAGTGAAGACATAGGTTAAGTCTCTTTTAAAAATATAAAGCAACTAAGTAACATATGTACTATAAAGTATCTGAATTATTGTGGAATTTTACAAGATCATGCATGTGACTTTTTTATGACAGTGCCTAATTAGTGTCAGTACTTAATACATGTTAACTACTATTATATCATTATTTTTCTACACTTATGCATAAACTAGATAAAAATTGGCATGTGGGAGAAACATGGAGTTGTTGCAAAGCCACTGATTAGATAAAAGGTGAGAAATTGTGGGGCTGGTATAGGGCTGAATAGTAGAGCACTTAAATAGAATATATAACACCCTTGATTTGATCCTAAGTACCAAGAACTGAAAGGCAGAGAAACTGAGGGAAGATAAAAAGACATTAAACATCTCTAGGTAATAGCTTAGAATGTAAAAAGATGGATGAGAGAAGAAGAGAGGCACTCAAAAAATAGCCTCATGATTTACAAACAATGGGAAAACATTAAAATTATTCAAACAATGGAAAACATCCAGATAATTTAATGCATTCATCTGGCCATTATAGACACTCTATAAGAAGCAACATTGAGCATTTAGTAAGATTCTATCCACATCACTCTCTTTCAGACAACTTTTGCTTGATCCTCACAATGTGCAAAGAGAAATGATGGTGGGCATCCTGAGAGAAATATTTATGTATCTTACAGATGTGACAAGCACTGAGTCAGGTCCTTGCACTTTATGGGGTACTCAACATCTCTGCCTTCTTGAGCTGTGGTTTCAAGGGGTGTAGACAATAGATCATTTACATACAACTTGCTAGAGGAAGACAGGTCTGAAAGGGCTTCAAAGGAAGGGTAACACCTGAACCATCTGGATGGGGAAGGCTTTCCCACAGAGCTGGTGTACACGTGAGCAAATCAGATGTGGGAATCACAGAGAAAAAGTACTAATTATAACACTAATTCTAGTTATATATTTTAAATACCAAACAGCTTCCAGCCATGTGGGAAAATAATGCTGAGCTAGCCAAGTCCTGAGTGCTTCAAGTAGCACTTCTAGAAAATGGGAATGTCACGGCAATAGTTACACAGCTGGGACTCAGGACACCCACCAGGAGAAGACATCATTCTTATGTGTATCACCTCTCTGACCACAACTACTTAAAACATTTGAGGGTCTTTTTTTAGTTTTTGTTGTTGTTGTTGTTCAGGCTGTTTCTCAGAGAAGGGTTGTTAGATTCTTCTGTCCCCATAAGAAGGTCAGAACAGCTATTTTTATATATCCTTATTTACTTATTTTGCATGGCTATGAGCATGTACAGTACACGTGTGTGCATTTTCATGTAAGTGTGGAAGCACATGCGTATGTGGGTATTCATCTCTGTGTGCATATATGCATGTGTACCAGTGCATGTTTGTATGCAATTAAGTGTGTAATCCAGGGTTCAATGTGGGGGTCTTCCTCAGTACTCTTGGCCTTTTTGTTTGTCTGTTTGATTGGTTGGTTGGTTGGTTGGTTGGTTGGTTTTTTCGAGGTAGGGTTTCACTCTAGCCCAGGCTGACCTGGAATTCACTATGTAGTCTCAAGGTGGCCTCAAACTTACAGCAATCCTCTTCCTACCTCTTCCTCCCAAGTGCTGGAATTTAAGAGGTCCATGACCACATCTAGCTGGCCTTATATTTTGACATAGGATCTCTTGTTGAACCTATAGCTCAACAATTGGATGATTTCTAATCAGCAAGGACCAGAGATTAACTGCCTCTGCCTCCCCAGTGTTAAGATTATAGGCACACATCTCCATGCCTAACATTTTCTCACAGGTATTGGGCATCCAAACTCAGGTCCTCATGCTTGCAAGACAAGCAGTTTACCCATGGAATAAAGTCTCCTTATGCCCTCCAAATTTCTTTTGCCTCCAAAGCAGTCATTTCCTTTTTAGGGGCTGTAATTTTGTTTTAGTTAGTCATGTACATGGTGTGTAAAGTTCTGTTGGTACCATTGTTAGCCTCCTCCCTATCCTCCCCCCTCTGCAGATACCATCCTCATTGGGGAATATGGGCTGTGCATTGTGGGGACAGCCATCAGTTATGGGTGAGAAGCAATGTCTCTTTCTTACCCCTCTTCTGCAAATTTACCTGAGCCATGTTGGGTACATTTTAGGTCTGCTTCAGTGATGAGGTCTTGGGATCCTCTGTGTCTCTGGTTTGGTAGGAGCTGAGTGATCTCTGTGTCTATCTCCTTCACCCTTGTGCTGGTTTCAGGTTCATGACCAACATCTGTCCAAGCAACTTGTGGTCTAAGCTCCTCAGCAACAACCTAATATGATGCTCACACAGGTGCATTAGTGGTGCACAGCCATGATGGGTAACCAACTGTTCTTGATTTGGCTAACAAATACACTCAGGGGAATGGAATCCATAGCTAGAGCTGGGAATTAACTCAGAACCATATCCAAAGCAGTCATTTTAAAAGTAACAGTTATGTCCCTTCCCCCACCTTTCTGTAGTTCATTCACTTATGACTAGTATAATTCTTCTTCTAAACTGGAGGCTTCCTTAACTAATTGCAAGAAGTGACATGTTTGTTTATATCTCCAAGCTACCCACAAAAGCTTGCCTATGATTTGTCTTTGGCATTCAGTCTCATCATGTCAGTGCCCAATGCCCTGTGCTCAGCAGATCTTACAAGTTTGATGCTTGTGCTTCTCTCTTATACTGACTATGGACTAGGATTGCTTTCTACAGTGATGAGGCAGAGTGGACAAAGGGCAAATCTGTACTATTTTACCCTCATCTTCAGCATAAGACCCAAATTCTTTCAGCTACAACAAAGGTTTGAAAATGAAGGTGCATATTGGTCATTTTAACTAATTCCTTAGACTAAAAATGATGACTGTATTTCTAACTAGGAAAAGTCCCTACTCTTTTGCTGAGGTCTCACAGCTTAGCCTAAGCATATACCTCCAGAAGGAAGACCATCTTTACCCCTTCTTGGTTTCGCTGTAGCTGGCCCAATAGTAAGATTCACTTTTCAGTGTAAATAACTACCAATTATTGCTCTAGTTCCCAAAAAATCTATTGTTCCTTAGTTTCTAATTCCCATAGGCATGCCTTATCACTCTATTCATTCCAAACCTTTATTCCTCAACCCGCAACTTATTTATTCATTCATCTATCCATTCAAGTATCTATGCTACAAGTAAAAAAGATATGTTAAAACCTGGATGGCAAAGTTTGATTTCCCACCAATTTTAACAGCTTTTTCATATATAACTTGCATAAAGTAATACTCACTCAAGTATGCAATCCAATGGTTTCCAGAGTATTTACAAAATTATACAACTATCGCCATACCATTATTAGGAATCCTATTACTCTCAAAAGAAGCCATATACCTAATGGCAGTCCCTCTCCCCGCCCAAACTAATATGTTTTCTTAATGAGTTGTACTTTTAGCTTGTTTCCTCTTGCTTTTTATTTGCATTCATAAAAGTAAAGGGTTGGAAGCTAGGGGCCCTGAGGGCATGAAGAGGCATTCCTGTGTCTTCTGGAAGCAGGAGCTATCTGGTTTCACCAGTTCCTGGTTCTCTAAGTGTACTGTTTCAGGCTTTCCAGGAAGCCATTCTCCTCTGTTACCTTATAAACATGTAATCAACATAGCATATAAAGGATGCAGATGGAAGAGGCCACACTGGTCTCCCAGGTAAATGTGTGCACTATGTAATCCTAAGAATCACTATGAGAAGAAGCTGACCCCTTTCCTGTGCATTCGTGGCTGCCTGACCTGGGATAAGAGGAGCGGCGATGACAAGAGAGTTCTCAGGGGAGCAAAGGGCAAGGGGCACGAGTACATTTGTGCCTGGGAAAGCCACAGATGAGCAGCAGAGTACAGGTCCCCAGACTGTTCATCCTTTTACAGGCTCTGTATAATAATCACTCCCCATTTCCACTGTGACCTTTTAACAGGGGATGCCCCATGAGAAGGTGACGGGGCTAGACAAAAGCTTCACTCACTCTATGTGGAGACAGCTACTCCTCGCTTGAAAAGCATCTCAATGACGTATGACCTCATCAGACAGCATGGCCTGGATATGAATACTGTGTGTTAGACACCCACTGGTGACCATACAGACCCTTAATCAATATGATTCCTCCTCACAGCTATGCTCCTTTTATTCCTCCATTCCCACCCCCTACCCAACATGACTTATAGGTCTCTATCTCCCAACCCCTGCCACCCCACAGGCACACACTGAGTCCAGAGGACTGATCCTTCTGGCAGAGCACCTAGGTGTGATTTATTCTTGGATGTGACTGATCCAGCAGAAAGATGAATATCAATAAAATGTCCTGGTGAGATTCCACAAAAGATAGAAGAATTGGATCATTGGATTGCTCCTTTCTGATAGACCCAGGGGACTGTCTCAGTGCTCATCTTAAAAAATTCTGATAAGTAAATGAGGGGTGGAGTGGAGAGATAAATCTTTCTTTTCACCCACCCCTTCTAGGGATAGTAATGCACAGATGCTCCTCTCATTGGATGCTCCTCCTGGTAGCTTTCACCTTCAGTCCTGACAGCTGCTTGTTTCTACATGCAAGAACATCCGTATTGCTGCACTATGCAGAGACCTTTTGTGAATTGTTTGAAATGCATACCAATGTCAAGTTTACCTTCCCAATAAACAGATACACTCTCTACACAAAGCAATGCCATCCTAAGAAACACAGTATCAGTTCTCAGCAAGGCCAGAACATAGCCAAACTCCTCCATAGCAGGGTTTGAGGTTCAGTATTATTGGGTCGCTCCCCTTTGCTCTGGAAAATGTGGAAACTGAAGTGGAAAATGAAGTGGAAACTAGAGCACTGGAAGCAAATCACTGTAGTGGAAAATCACAGATTCATGAACAAAGGATTGTATGTAGCTACAGGACAAAGAATGATACATGCAACATGGAGACTTGTCTGATAGACACCCAATCCTGTTGAAGAACTGGAATACCCTTCAGGTGTTACAGAATGTAATAGTTGATAACAGTGTGCTGGACATTTCAAAATTTCTAAGAGGAAATATTTCAAACATTCTCATCATAAAATATGTTCTTTATATGATGAATATATAATTTCATTTGATTTAATTTTCCACATGACATTCATAAGTCATAACATCACTTTGACCCTATTTAATATATTTTATATAGTAAATTTACAATATAAATGAAAAATCTACAGGAGAAATGGTAGGAAGGACCACACCCTGATGAATTTTTGGAGTGGGAGGTGTTTGGTACATGGGCTTCCTTCCCATGGGGGTATCAGGTGGAAGAAAAATATGAGCACCTGTTAAAGAGCCATGTTGCACTAAGTAGGATATTGTTTTGGAAGGCATGAGAACCATTTATTGTCCTGTGACCTCAGGAAAGTCCTTGAACCCGAAACCCTGGTTCTCCTATAGCAAAGTAGCAGGATACAAAATCAATGCACAAAAATCAGTAGCCTTCCTTTATGAAAAGGACAAAGATACAGAAAAAGAAATAAGGGACATAGTCCCATTTTCAATTGCAACAAAAAAAAATAAAATACCTTGGAATAACGTTAACCAAGGAAGTGAAAGATCTATACAATGAAAACATAAAAACACTCAAAAAAGAAATTGAGGCGGACTTGAGAAAATGGAAAGACCTCCCATGTTCCTGGATAGGCAGAATTAACATTGTGAAGATGACAATCCTACCAAAGGCAATTTACATATTTAATGCAATACCAATTAAAATCCCCACAGTGTTCTTCACAGAGATAGAAAAAATGATCTCAAATTTCATATGGAAAGGCAGAAGGCCTCGCATTTCCAAACATATCCTCAGCAAAAGGAATACCTCTGGAGGCATCACCATACCTGATCTAAAGCTATATTACAAAGCCATAGTAATAAAAACAGCATGGTACTGGCATAAAAACAGGACTATAGATCAATGGAATAGACTTGAGGACCCGGACTTTGGTTCAATCAACTATAGCTACTTGATATTCGATAAAGGTCCAAACAATATAGGCTGGAAAAAAGACAGCATCTTCAACAAATGGTGCTGGACAAACTGGATAACCATATGCAGGAAACGGAAACTTGACCCACACATTTCACCATGCACTACACTCAAGTCCAAATGGATCAAAGATCTCAATATAAGACCAGAAACTCGAATACTACTGGAAGAAAATTTAGGAAGTACATTCCATGATATAGGAATGGAAAAAGAATTCCTGAACAAAACCCCAGTAGCTCATGAACTTAAACCATCACTCAACCAATGGGACCACATGAAGCTGAAGAGTTTCTTTACAGACAAGCATACAATAAGCAAAGCCAATAGATTACCCACAGAATGGGAGAAAATATTTGTGGGTTACCCAACTGATAGAGGACTAATCTCTAGAATCTACAAAGAACTCAAAAATCTAAACAGTAAGAAGTCAAACACCCCACTCACTAAATGGGGCAAAGAGCTGAACAGGCAGTTCACATTTCCATTTAACCAAAGAATTGGGCAAACCAAACTGAGAAGGATAATTATTCAATTATGGTATTTATTATGGGAAGTACAGAATCAAAGGAAGGAAAATGAATACATCCACGTGGTCTGAGAGTCCACGTGGTGAGCCTGGAAAAACTGTAAAGAAGAGAATTAAAGAGGAAAGAAGAGAAAGTGCAAAGAGCTCCTGCCATATTGGTCTGAGATGAGGTGGAGACTCACCAGAACCTGGAGGTTCATGAATGAGGAATGGGCAACCAAGAGAAGTTGCCCTCCCCTTGGAAACATATTTATAATTTTATTGTAGTGGGTTTTACCTTCTAGGTCAGGTGAGCCAGAGTGAGTGTTGATTGGTCTAGGCTAGGGGCTGTCTCAGGAAGAGGCTAGCCATGAAGCTATGGTTTATGGAGACTGAACTTGAGCAACCACATATTACGATTAGGTTTTAATTCTAGAAAGGGGACTTCCCTTCCAGGAGGGGCCCAGGTAGTTTGAGGAAAAACAGATCTAAGAAAGAGAAAGGAAGTGAGATCATACTTTGATCTCCAGCAAAGTGGAGACTGCAAGGATACTTTTGGGGCCCAGTCACCCTTACTGCCTATCAAAGCAAACTGGCTTCCTCTCAACCTCTTCTTGGCTCTCTATAAAATCTGTGTGCTTCCTCCACCGCTCTGCACAGGATGGAAAGATGAGGTCAAGAGATCCACTGCTGACTCCAAACAAACCTTTACCTCTCCCATGTGCCTCTGTACGGCTAGAAAGAAGCTTTTGAAAGGATTTTTCTCTGTTCTTTCCTTGTTCATCAGAACACACCATGAAAACAACCCAACTCATATTTTCTTCAGGAAAAGTATGAAATAGAGAAATTGAAAACAACCTCTTAAAGAACCATAAACCCTACCAAAGACTAATTGCCATAATAAGCTGGGAGGCAGACCTTGGAGGTTGTCTTCTCATCCTGTTTTCTTTGTCTTTGTATACGAAGAGGTGATTCATTCATGAGAAATACCATTGGAAGAAAACACAGATAATGTGCATGAGGAACTTATGTAGTATAAAGATATAAATGCATAAAACAAAATGCTATAGTTGTACTATGAGAGCTTTGGTGTTTAAGAGTTGTTAAATTTAGAATAATTGTATGCACAAGAAGTTTTGGCAAAATGACCTTCTTAGCAAGTATAACAAAATTATAGAAGTATATAAAAATTAAGTAAGAAAGTGCTATTTCCTAGCCAGAATCTAAGCAGTGTCAACAACCTATTAACTGTTCAAAAACTTTAAAATCTCTAATGAGGTTCCTACTACACCAGAATTTCAGCCGTATGTTAACAGATCTTTGAACTGCCTAATTGTCAGAGAAACAATGGTTCTCTTACGGAGTTCTCACAGCCTCACAGATGACAGTAGCTAGACTATAATAAGCAGAACTGAAAAAAATTTTTCTAGGTTTTCTTCATAAATTTTATTTTGTTTTAAGTATCATTCTATTTTGTTTTAAGAATCAGATTGGAGAGTGACTATTCCTTTCACTTTTGATTTAACTGGACTTTCTTCCCCGTTCAATGTGTTATATGCCTCAGATACTTAAATGTTAAATATTCTCATCTCTCCACAGGTCTCATTACCACAACTTCAAGGAAACTGGACCGAGAACAGCAAGCAGAACATTTTCTAGAGGTAAGCACTTGGAGGGCACTAGCCTTCATCACAACTTACTTTCATTACATTCTTCACCTTCACACAAGCATGAACTTCAATATCGGTAAATAGTGGGTTTCCAGTGGAGATTTCTGTCTTAGGTTGATTGGTTCAGAATTCAGTACATTCCTCGCAGAGCACTCTTGTAAAGTGAACAGCAGTTATAAAGCAGCACATATCTTCTGAGAAAGACAGGCCTGGACCTCAGGCCTCTGTGTCAATAATCAGAAGGAGTGCTCTGGAGCTGAGGTCTGTGAGCCCCATCCAGAGAGGCAGGGAGATAAAGAGTGATTCTGCTGCTGTTAGTGTGAGGGGCATTATTCTTGAGCACCTGCATGACTTTCCTCATTACTTTTCTGGCCGGAAGACTGAGAGAGGGAAGGTGCTGGTTGATTCAGGACCTGAGATGATTATTCTTGAAACCATAAAATGTATTCCTATAACTCATTAAGACAGGAGCAACAGCAACAGAACATTGAAGAACATTATTTCTGGAAAGAAATACAAAAGACTATAAGGAAGTGATGAGAAAATAGCTATGAAAGAGCTTTGTGGAACCTTCCTTCTATCCATATCCTGTGTCTTTATTAGGAAGCCTGAGGTCTGCATAATTTGTATGACGCAATGATCTAGTGTGGAATCAAGAACAATGTTAATAACCTAGGGCTTTATTAAAGGGCCGGAGTATATCTATGCTATTAAAGTGATCTTTTCTTCCCTATAATCCACTCACATCCACCACATTCCCTCACACACACACCTACACATACCATCACCACTTCCCTCAGATCTTATGACAGGATCCCCCTTGAGATCCTCCTTTACATAGGCTCACTAGGAAGGATTCATTTAAGGAACAATGGGTCTTGAGCTGCCCTGTCATGCTTAGCTTCAAGCTTGGAATTATATTATGTTATTAATTGTCTGAACCTCAGTTTCCCTGCTGTGAAATGTGGTGAATTTCAGAGAAGCACTCTTAGTCTTCAACCTTATGTTTTGCATCAAAGTATGTTTTAAAGTTCGTCTAGTACTACCTATAGTAGAGGGTTATTAATATTATCACGCAATCCTGTGATCCTTATAAAGCTTTACTACCATTTCCTAAACATAAAAGATTCCAGGCTGCCATGAATAACTATAATAATTCCCTTTTCAAAATTCTGATAATGGGCTGATGTTCTGAAAGGTCCAGGATGGTAGTACCTGTGTTATATTTGTTGCTTTTCTCCTGTCTTGAGGGGAGTCTAAGGCCCCTAGAGGGGTTGTGTCTTGGGGTGGTTGAACCCTTTACCTCCCACAGGAACTGAGGGCTTCCATTAACTCAGACATGTGGTTATCACTTTCTGTCTTGTCCTCACTGAATACTGTCCTCAGGAGTATGTGGCACAACATAGCTCTGTCCCAGGATGAAGTAATACTGAGAAATATCAGTCAAGAGTGTTTCTTGGAATTTGAGGTTGCTTCCTGCAAGATTCCTTGATGGTTTTTATTCTTTACAGAGTTAACTAAATACAGAGTAACACCTTGGTACTTTGGACTAATGTAGTGTGGAATCTAGAATCCAAGTTTCTAAGTATCCAGTGTGATCATAGGGAGGTGGTATAGCCTACAAAACAACTTTGAAGAGTTGCTCCAAGATTAAAATATACACTTGGTAGGAGACATTCAGTCCACTATATAACCCTAGTAGGTGATGAGCAAAGCACAGTAACTGGGTATTATTTACATAATGACATAATTCTCATAGTTACCTTCATCTTACCCTCCAGGAGGGAGTGGCTTTGGACAACTAAAATACAGAAGGAACTCCAGGTGGACTTGACTTGTACATCAAGGACCACCAACTGTGCGGACAGAACAGTGGGAGGGATAGTGGGAGGAATATGATCACTGAAGGAACATTACAGCTTCAAAAGAAAACTAAAAGAAGAGTCTTTGAAAATATGGAGAGATGCAATGCTCAATACACTGAAGAGTTAGTGAGTCTATAGAGAACTCACCCTAAATCTGTGGCTCTCATGAGTTACTGCCCACGGAGACAGGTAGACTATAAGTTCCAACCAGCCCAGGCTACATATTAAGAGACTGTCTCAATAAATAAAGGGAAACCAAATAACAGCATATTGTCAAAGGACCCAACATTTAGTGCTATTCAGTGATGCATGAATGAGACCAAGATTATGTTTAGAGAGAGCAAGTGCTGAGGAATATCCATATGGAGAGGGGGTGAAAGATGGGGTGACAGGAAATCAAGTTAGAAAATCAAATGGAGGGCTGTGGTGTTCCAAAAATTTTCCTATGTTCAGTGGAAAGTTATTAAATGGGGAAGAGAGGATGACAGCTGTGATTGCCATTGTCATGGCACAGTTGAACTTGGGGCAGGGCATGAAGGACAGCATGGAAAGTATGGGAAGCCTTTATTGAGAGCCAGGTGACAGATCATGATGCTCTGGAAGAGGGTAAGAACAGTGAGAGTCAAGAAGGGAAGAGCTGTCTAACACAGCTCCTGTCCAAATTCCAGCTGTCAGACAGCACGCCAGTTTTCCTAAACTTTTCACAGTTGAAATTTTGGTAGGTCTCTGAATCATACCAATTAGTTCTCAAGCACATCCCACTGAACTCTCTACCCACTGCTCTCACATAGAGTAAACCAGCTAAATCTCTCTCTCCTCCCTCCCCTCTCTTGGCTCCCTCTTCATCTTCACCTCCCCTCTAGTTTGTGGACTCTCTTACTCTCACTCTTTGAATTGTGTATTTCTTATCTATGCTGGTACATTACAGGTAGAGTTTGAACAGTATCCATCTTCTTCCAAAAGGATAATGGGATTATTACCTTATCATACAAAAGGAAAAAAGTATAACAATATTATTGGGAATGCAGAATAGAGTTCTTTATTGTATAAAAGTATTTTGTAGGTGCTAATTTTGTGAGTCCTGTGAGAATTAACCTCATGGGGAGTCTTTAATTGCTGAGATAACCCTATGATCCTCTTTCACTCATACTAACTTCTGCTCTGCTTCATATTTATCCTTTCCAATAAAATAAAGCTGACTCTTGAAAGGATCCATTTAGATACCAACATAGCTTGTACACAACTGAAAATGTAACCAAGAATACACTAATGATTGCTTGCTGGTTGCTGTCCCCAAGAGAGAAGAGACTTTAATTATGCCTTATTTTAAGATATTATCTTCACCATTCATGGGGTAAATGGTTTAGTTAATCTGTAGAGAACTCGCCCTTGATCTGTGGCTCTCATAATTGTACTGCCAATGCAGGCAGGTAGACCATGAGTTCCAGCCAGCCCAGGCCACATACTAAGAGACTCTCTCAATAAAAGAAAACCAAACCAAACAACAATAATAACAACAAAATCTGTGACTATCAGAGGAAGGCTGTCATTATCAGAATCCAAAGGGCTTGGTAAAGCAGTAAAGAGAAGCCAGGAAGAAACTCACAAGTACAGTTCGTACTACTTTAGTGAATTCTAAGTGTTAATTCCTGACTGGTTTGGAGATTTGCTGCCTAAAAGTAATGCTGGTCTTCTTTCCCTACCATAAAATGCAAAAACAAAGTGCATTTAGCTCACTTATTTAAAGTCACATACATCTGTCCATAACTAGTTTTGGTTGTAGGGGAGGAGGCCAATTTCAACAGCTATAGAATTTAGAAAGGACATGTGGATATGTTAACTAGCAAATGATCATGTTGTGATTTTGGGCTGATGACTGCATTACTGGAGGAGGCATCTGTGAAATAAGGAATGAAAGTACATTTTTTTTACATTATAGTCACTTGCATATACTCTCTTCTCTCCTATGGGATGTTGAAGCTCCCTGTAGCCATGAAACTTGAGCTGTCAAGATAGTGAATCAAGGGAGGGGTGGGGAAGTTTGGATGTTCACTTCATGTGTGCCTAAAACTTACACTGCCCTCAGAGCTCTGATGGGCACTATATGCCTGTTTGGATCCCATTTTCTTCACATGTAAAGAGGGTAAGAGTTCCTACCTTGGCTTAATGTAAAATGTAGATGAGAGGCTGGGGAGCTGGCTCAGTGGAATAAATGCTTGCCACTCAAGTGTGAATGCCTGGGTTCAGATCCCAGAACCTTCATAATGCCAGTCACTGCAGTGCTAGTGTCTGTGACCGCAGCGCTCTTCCAGCAGCAGGGAGGGAGGCAGAGACAAGAGGATGTACTAGATGTTTGTGGAGCAGCCAGCTTGGCGAACAGGGAGATGAACAAGACACCCTGCCTCAAATGAGGTGTGAGGACTGACACTTGAAGTAGTTATCCCCTATCTGGACATGCGTGCCATGCCCACACAGGCACACACACACACACACACACACACACACACACACACACACCAAAATGCGTAGCTGAAATACAGATGAAGAGTGCTCAGGGTAACCTCTGTCAGAAAGCATGTCCTCTATGAACAGTATGGGCATGGCCAGACCACGCCAGCTGTCTCCCCGCCACGTTCCATAATGAATTCAAGGAGTGAAATGATGTGTGTCACACCTGGATGAGGCTGTGGAGAGGAGGGCAATATTAGTACAAAAGAAAGATACAAGCTAAGGGGCAGGAAAAAAGAGTACTCTGCCTCCCTCTTCATGAGGACTTTCAAATTAAATTAACGGCAGTCTTCATTTTCCTTATCTGTAAAATAGAAATAATGCTACCTACCTCCTATACAAACCACACAGAGATGCTGACACCGCTAGGTCCCCACACTATTGTCAGCTTTTCCTTCTCTCTTCTCCTTCTTTCTCCCATCTTCAAGAAGCAGCTTGTCCATTAGCTTTCTTTTCTCTAAAGACCCCAGTAGTTTAATTCATTGATAGAAGTTTGATGCTTCCTAAAATATATATGTACTTAAATGCTCCTATAGTCCTGAATAATTGTGTGTGAATATTGATCTTGCTTGTTAAAAAAGTATAATTTCTGCATCTCTTTTGATCTTTAAATGATTCTTTACTCAGGGCTGGATGGTACTGATAAAGGTCTCCCAAAATAACAGAGAGTATTATAGTTGCAAATCAAAGAAGCTAACAAGGCCCAGTAATCAGTATAAAGACACTGGAAGGAAGAGACATTGCTATATCTAACTTATAGTGATGAGATTGTATAGTGAAGATCGTATAAAAGTCAAAACACATCACAGAGGTATACACTAGCTCTATAGTAATGTGTATTATTTAGTATCTGTCCGTTCCATAAATGTCTGAATCATCTTCTGTAACACAACTCATGTGACTGTTTTTCCATTTGTCTGGGAGACTCTCTTCCTTGTATATAGTTTTATCTTCTGAAAGAAACACACTACTTTTTAGTAAGTCTTTATATCACTCACTCGTGCCTTACTCTGCACATCCATCTTTTCAGCGGTATCCATTCTTGGCCCCTTGCTCCCTTGGTAAGCATCTGCTTTTAACATGATGATGATTTCTGGAGGAAAACTGCAGGACCATTTCAACTTTGTATTGGCAGAATGTAATCTCAAAGAAAGAGAAGCTTGTCTCATTAGGCTCCTCTTTCAGCCACTCTCAGAACTTCAGCCCATATGGATAGGTGGTCAGAAGGAAAAGCTGTGTATGTACATGAAACCAGCAGCATGTAGCAGGCATTAGCCTTAGCAGGAGAGATGGCCATGACTTCAGTGTTGAGAGCCCCCAGCACCACACACATGGATACCCAATGCCCAGTAAGTGTTTTGTGACTTGCTGTAGGCCTCCCTGCACCCTCTTCCATTTTCTCCTTCTACTCCTTTTTTGCCTTAGTTCTTCTCATTCTTATGGTACCAGCTTCAACAATCTTAATGAAATTCACTATGTTTTCTTCTTTCTTACAGGCTTTATCAATACCCATCCTAGGCTTGGCATTGGGCCAAGAATCAAGGCTCTGTCACTAGAGTTACTGCATTTTTCCCAGTGGGTATTTTCTTTAATGTTCACACTAAGGCCTTTGTAATGTGTTTTGATTTTTATACCAGCTTCACTATAAAATCACACTGCCACTTCAAGTTATGCATAGCATAAGAATAACTCTGAACCACATAGGGAGCTTCTTTTGCTAGCTGCTGTCTTGGGATCAAAGGGCTGTTTCTCATTACTAAAAAAATAGAACTTCTCTCCCATTGTATAGAGGCAGACACTGAACCAGAAGAGAGTAGCAAGTCACCATCACATAGCCACATCACGGCAGAGTATCTAGTATAGGCCTTCCTGTCTCTAGAACAGATATAACCTCCCCACCCACGAGCAGGTGGATTTGTGGCAAGCTGAGTCATTTGCTCCTACTCACAATCTGTAATAATTGATGGGCTCAGGATTGGGTCATTCCCTGCCTGAAGTCAATGCCCACAACATATCTGAAACATTTTCTTCTTAGGTATTTGCCAACCAGCCTCTCAGTTGCTCCTCTATCTTTTCTCTTTGAGCTCAGGACAGGGCTTCCTTCCTGCAGGTCACTGCCCTGAGCCTAGCATAAAGTCCACAATAGAGAAAATTTTGCCCACATTTAATGCCAGCAAAGAATAATAGCAGAGTAGGTGTTACAGACTGAGTTATATCCCACTAACTTTTATATTTTAATGTCCTAATATATAGTACCTCAGGATATCACTATATTTGGAGACAAGCTCTCTAAAATAAGAAGCTTAGAGTGGCCCTAAGTCAGTATCACTGGTGTGTGGACATCAGCGTGCCACATTAAAATGCAGTGAGACGACAGCCTTCTGCATGGCTGAGAGTGAGGTCTCTCTGGAACCTAAGTCTCTTCACACTTTGAGCTCAGATTTCCAGCCCCCAGAACTGGGAGGAAACTGATTTTTGTAGTGCAAACCACTCATTCTGTGGTACTTTGTTATAGCAACTCTTACAGACTAATGTGGTTTCCAAACTGCATTGCCTCATCACAAGGCTATTTAAATGCATCAAACTTGAGTAGGGACTGTAGCAACCACAGTTTCAAGAAAGGAGAAAGATGCTTCCACACAGATTGGAGGTTTCCATCCTCCATGTAAAGGGGATAGTTCCCCCAAGTTAAGATCACAGAAGGCTCTCTGTGACACACACTAGCTTCTTTTCTAGGCTGAACTCCATTCCTTATAGAAGGATTCCTTCCATATGTACCTTTGTAGGTATTTCCAGCCCACCTTCCCAGAAATTCTATGGCCACCCCAGAACTTTTTCTTGCTCAAAAACCAAGTCCTCCCCTGCAGTAGGTTTCTCTAAATAATGTTAACAAGTGAGTATTAATGCTACAAACAGGCCAAACAGGGGTGGCCTTTGACACTCTAAATCCAGGTAGACAAAGAGTACTAGTATTGATGGTTGTAGCTTGAATGATGTTGGTAATGGTGGTGGTTACAGTTGTGACATTCATGATGATGGTAGTGCTATGAGTAATGGTGATGGTGGAGATGCTGTTGATGATAGTTACTATGGTGGTGTTGTTGGTGATATGAATTACAGGAGTGTCACTTAATACTCCTAGTTGACCATAAAATAAATATTAAATCAGATGCATGCAAATAAAGTTTTGAGAGTATATTAAAAAATAGTAATTCTCAGAGTAAATAGATTCAAAACCGAGATTAAAAGATGTTCCTAGCCCTGAGCAAGTAATCATGGGGAGGAGCATAGCATTGTGCAGCTAGGAGGAGGAGTACATGGTAGAACCCACCTGACCCTTATAAAGAGGTTCAGCCAGTGGCAGGTGTGAAAGAGATAAGTGTCATGAGAAATACTGATTTTGAAAAATGAAAACAAGAACAAAATAAAACAAAGTGAAACCATTAATGTGTCAAATCTCCATATGTTAACTACTGACAATTCCATTATAACACAGTAAAATGAATCCTTGTTTTATAACATTTGTCAGAAAATAAAGGGTCCATTCCTTATCTGCCTTGCAACTTTTAATTCTCTTTAATACTTTATTATTTATTTGACAGAAAAAGAGGGAGGGACAGAGAGAGAGAGAGAAAGAGAGAGAGAATGGGTGCACCAGGGCCTCCAGCCACTGCAAACGAACTCCAGATGCATGTGCCCCCTTGTGCATCTGGCTAACATAGGGCCTGGGGAATCAAACCTGGGTCCTTTGGCTTTGCAGGCAAATGCCTTAACCACTAAGCCATCCCTCCAGCCCCTTTTAATTCTTTCACAGTGAAGTAATTCACACATCTGTGGAATGGAATTAGCTTCTTGTCGTTTCCTCACCTTACATCTTTTCAAAATGTGCCCTTTTGAAAGGAGAAGAAAAAATAAAATAGGAGCTCATGGAGTCTAGTCAGAGTTGGAAATGATGGATTCTGAGGACTAGATTAAGATCTCAGCTAAGCAATCTTCACATCCCGTCTTTGAGTGAGGAAGGGAAGGGTAATTACTGACCTTTGATTATAGATAATGGCTTAGGCCTCTCCTCTACTGTCAGAACTTCATTATTTAATTTTGCTTATCTGTTTCTCTACTTAGCTTGCAAGTGAATAGCATTCAGGCAAACACTTGTATTCTGAGAGCATCTGCAATAAACCTTTAGTTCCAGAAATATTCACTTCTAATTACTGATTTATGAGAGGTTGTATTGTTTGTTTCCCTTGAAATTTGAACACTAATTAATAGAGCAGCAGTAGACGAGACCTGTTGCCTTGGATGTTGGGGAGTCCTTGCACCCAGTGTCTCAGCCTGGAGATGGGCTTTTTGCTCACCTAGCTCTACGGGCAGGCCATCCCTTCAGGCAGGTCACAGTTTGCTGAGTTGTGCACACAGGTTGCAGGCCTGAACGTCACTTGATTTCTCTTGTGAAGGCTTTCCTAAAGTGATGCTTTTGTTCCATCCTTAAGTCTCTGCAAGGTTAGGTTTGGGGGACATTAGGAGGAAGAGGGACAACTTATCCCAAAGTTCTTGCACAAATGTCTCTTCCTTCTCAGAGAAGATGTTCAGAGTTTTCTTATGGTTTTGAGGAATCTTAAGAACACCCAGCTGCCAATTTCACATCGTGGAAGCTCAGATTGGTTTTATGATGGTAGTTTGACCCTCTGCCCTTTGTTTCCAAAGCTCCACCTTCCTCTTTCCTTTGTGTTGCTTTTCTAGTTAGCTTGTGAGGCACACTCTCTGAGCCACAGAACATCTGTCTGGATTCATTTCACTTGGGCCTTTCTGAGACTGCAGAAGCCCAGATGTAACATGGCATGTGTATGAAACAGTTAAATACCAAGAATGTCTGTTGCAAAATTAAAACATTTTAATAACACCAAGCATAGAACATGAGATTCAACTCAAGTGTTTTTGTTCATAATCAGAAAAATCTACTCCTCTTATTTCCTGCCCACAACACAGAGCTTTGCTCAAGTGAGCTGTTGTTCAAGGACCTTTCAAATAACTGGCTTTTGTGACAGGTGAGAGGCAACCAACCTCATATATTTTGTGGCAAGACTGGTTTAGTAAAATTCTAGGATATGGGCTGGATAGATAGCTTAGAGGTTAAGCGCTTGCCAGTGAGGCCTAAGGAACCAGGTTCGAGGTTCGATTCCCCAGGACCCACGTAAGCCAGATGCACAAGGGGGCGCGTGCATCTGGAGTTCATTTGCAGTGGCTGGAGTCCCTGGTGCACCCATTCTCTCTCTTTCTCTCTCTCTCTGTAACTCTCAAATAAATAAATAAAGATAAACAAAAAATAAATAAATAATTATTCTTAGATGTTTTCCAATGTAAGGATACAGAACACTGAAATGAAAATAAGTTAAGAGGTCCCTACATTTTACAGCCAAGAAAAATGTCACCAATTCCTCCAATACTCTAACTTTAGAAAGGCATGCAACAAATATGGCTAATGTATTATATTTTAAATGCATAACTGTGCTGATTGTGCATGATTATTCAATCCAAATTTATAAAAGGTGAAAGATCATTTACAATACTGTCCTACTTGTAGCAATATGCTTTGAAAGTCTGTGCCAAATTAGTCCTTCCTAAGAATGTGACTAGAGAGGGTTAAAGCATAGGACATGAATGCAGGAAGTGTTGATCACTTATCAACTATATGAACTTGATTCTGATTACTCAATATAAACCTCAATTTCCTCACCTATAAAAATGGAACAGTGATATTTCCTTCACAGTTTTTTGTGAACATTAACTCATTGTGTGTGTGATGTATACATTTCATGTGCAGTCACTCTTATGATGAGAAGCTTAAGGTTTCACCTTGTGATTCTGGAAGCAATCTTCTTAGGACAGAATCACAGCACTTGAGGCATCATATTATTCAGTGGGATGATAGTGTGGCTCATAGAGGTTAAATATACTCATGGTACTTTAATAGAAGTGTCTATGAATGCGTCCAGAGAAGTTCCTGGAGCATAGCACACACTCAGAAGAATATTAATTCTTCCCTTCCTATTCTAAAGATGAGCCTACCATTTCAGAGATTTGCCAGTTACCATTGCTTCTATCCTATGCATGGGCTGTGACCATGTAAGTTGGAATAGCTCATTTACCTAAGAGCTGCTAATGAGGCAACCAGGGATCTGTAGTAACTCCAAGAAAGTTTATTTGGGCTCTGCAGTAAGATCTGTGGTCTCTCTGCCTGTCTAAGCCAGACTTTGAGATGGAGACCAAGGCATCTGAGCTTAATTAGGGGCAAGAGCATTTCCAGAAATTAGCTTTGAGTATAAGTAAAATGAGAACTCAGGCAAGCCATCTCTGGGCTGGTCTATCCTTATTAATAACCTTTGAACCATCCCCAAGAATCTTAACCTCAGAAGGCCTTACAATGTATTTACTTGCTAATACAGAGAACATATTTAAATGCCTGGTAACAACTCTTGTGTGCTTTATTCAAATTGCAAGATGGTAAGTTGTGTGGATATGATACACTGATTAGATAGAGTATTAAGGAGATTTTCAGTGAGGTAATCCATGACATGATTAATATGTAGTAATAAGAACCATAACTCAGAGGCCATTCCTTTAAGTGGTTCCAGTGCCACCTCTACTTCTGGCCATTCTCTGCTGTTATAAGACCACAGGACAGGCTCATTACGGGTCTCATTGAAAGTTACCAGTGGGATAGAGGGCCAAATGTGGACAGTACCCTTTGTTATACCGCTGATTCTCAAAGCAAAGCCCAGAGCATAACAGGGACTCAGCAGATACTGACTGCTGTCATATTTAGGGTGTTAGGGCATGCCCAAGATGGTAACCTATGCTTCGCAGTGTACAGTGGTCTGGCCAGCCAGACCTCCATGGAGATTCAGTCATTCATGCAGGTAAGGAGCTAGGACAGGGGTTTCTAGACTTCACTATTGCAAGCTGACACTTAAGATGGGTTAGGACTTCATCTCATGGCATCCCTGTCTACATGGAGATTGATCTCTGGCTAATCCCAGCTCATGTTTGGAGCCTAAAAGCAGTTCCTAAATCACATTTACCTACCTGAAATGTATCATCCTGATGAGGTGATAAATACATAGTTCAAAAAGAAGATCTTATGTTTTTCAGGAGGTACCCTGTTATAATACCTGGCATGCCACTCTACACTTTTAAAGATGCTGGTAAATAAGTTAGACAAGGAGCTCAGGTCTGTGCTAATGTACACTTTTAAGTGATATTATTGAGATGAAATCTACCTTTACATGACTACTTTTAAATAAAATAGAAAAAAGAATGACATGTTTTAAAAATGTATAACTCCTCATTAGCTGGTCCCTAGAAGCTTCACAAAAACAAACTTTCTAGACTAGGCAGCCAGAAGCCACAGAGGAGAAGGTGACTGACCAACCCAGAACATCTAACTGTGTCCATGGAGAGAGGGACATTGTGCTTTTTTGTGCTGTTTTTAAATTGGATTATGTGAATGAGTTTTTCTCTTCATGGTGTAGGGAAACCTCTTTGTTACTGAGAATCTATTTGGCAAAGAATCACATTTATATGTCCCAGGAGATCCAAGGACCTCCTATCCTGAGGCAAAAGAGAAGTTAGGAAGGTCACATGAAATGCAAAGCCACACTGTGGTCTTGTTTGGCAGATAGCCAGAGCAGAAGCAGATAGTCTCAGGGTACCCAGGAATTCAAGATTCTCTTGTTTTGTTTCAATAAGAGAATGTGACAAGGTTTTTATTTATTAGGCATTTTTACAACAAAAGATGCTGTTATGTCTCTATCAGCAGTACCCAGGGTATGAGTACTCCATCTGTGAAGGAGAAATTAAAAATGCCCCTGTGCTAGGCCATGACAGACCCATGATGTGTGTTCTGATACATGTGCAAAGCTATTTGCCCACCTTCAAAAATAGTGCTTCTAGAAGGAAGTCATTTAAAGGGCACTGTTATACCAGAAGTATATCAACATGTAAGGAAGAGTGAACTAGATTTCTAATGACTTAAATACATCCATATATATATATATATATATATATATATATATATATATATATATATATGTATGTATATATAAAGATATTCTCTGTTCCAAAACCCTTCTACTAGAAATTCCACACTACCCAAAGGATTTTTTTCTTATTAATAACATACTTTGTATGGATACATCATGTGGTGGTACCATCTTTTCCCTCCTCCTTGCATTTTTAAAAATACTATTATTTATAATTATAAATTTAATTATGATTTCCAAAAAATATAACACATAACAAATATTCATTGTAAAATAGAGGAAAAAGTAGATATATACAAGAGAAAGGATACAAAGATAAGTAAGCAAAAATTTAATAGCATTTATAATTTTTCCAGTCATTGTTGATCAGTTTTTACATTTTGGTATATAAATCTTTCAGAATATTATATTTTTGATATATTTGAGACATATCAATCCATACAAAAGTTTTCAAAAATTATAATATTATGCTATTTTCTTTTGTTATCTTTCATTTATTATTTTGCAGGCATTTTTACATTGATAAAATAACTTTCAATATGTCCCTCAGGGGAGCTCACTAACCCCAGTGTATGATAGATAGACTTTAGGTAGGAAATCACCCATCATTGTTTTGGAGGACAACATGGATGCAGCCCAGCCCTCCTCTTCAGGCCCTGCACGCATACTTGATTGTCGTTGTAGTGTCCACCTTGAGGCTGTTGACTTACCCTCTATTCTGCCTGTGGAGCAGTTCGAAGAAAGGGTCTGTACATCAACCAGTGTTATTTTATAGATAATTGCAAGCAGTTGACAAGACTTCACAGAATGATGAGCAAAAGTTCCCTCCCTGGGCCAGAGTTCTACTACTCGACCTTATAGAATACATTTATTTAAAATGCGCATATAAGAAAGTTTTTACATAAATACCTTTAAAGTATTTGTAAAACAGCTACTACATCTAATTCATACCAGTGAGAAATATACCAGACCTTTAAACATTCAACCTAAAATGCAATTTCAGACATCCAAGCACCTAGCCCACACAAATGAACTGTTTCCCCTTCAGTTCCAATGTAGATGAGCATTATACATCAAAACATGTACTCATAGAAGGAGGAATGATACATCATAAACATTTTGTTCCAAAATACAAATAAATCCTACAAAAGCATAGAATAGTATCTTAGCAACCAGCTGGTCTAGGTGATAGATTATTTAAATCTCAAATGAAAGTTCTAAGTAAACATTTGCCACATGTGGCCACATAAGCAACATTCACATTTAACGTTGTACCACCATTGTCTACTGGTGATGAGCTGTAGTGTAAAAGGAGGAAAAGTATCCACAGCAGACTGTAGCTGAGGCTTACTATGTCTTTGAGAGGGCACATATGCCTTCCTGTGCTGAAACAAACAGGTCAGATGCTTCAAGTAAAGCCGTGGGAAGAAAAGCTCTTCACATATTCCCACCACTCCAACCAGAGCTTTGTGGCCCAAGGACTCTGGGAAGTCTCTGCTGTGTGGGCCAAGAAATCATCTCTGTCCTCAGTGGAATGCCACTTCAGATGACCTTGAGATGTGGTTTCAGGGAGGGAGGGCAGGAAAAATAATATGTTTCTATGAAATGCCCCTCTTAAAGTGTCAAAATGTACATCTGCAGTTTATGTATCTGTTGTGGGACCATAGTTTTTGAGATACTTAAATACTGTTTTTGTTTCCTTCCTGGCACGGTGTAAGCTGACTAGATTCTGCGCTGACTGAGTTAAATTAAAAGGATTCTCCCTCCTTCTGCTCTTCTTGTTCTCTCCTCCCCCTCCTCCATATCACTGTGTTTACACAAACGAAGAAGAGAAAATGAATCACAACTCAACGTTACAATTAGCTCTGGTCTAAGAGGCCATCTAGCTATCTAGGCTTGTGGCATATATTTCCAAAGACATGAATAGGAAAGTGTCGATAAAGCTAGTTCAGAAATAGTGGACATGTACTATCTGCACAGATGCCATGCCACTTGGGAGAAAAAATGAATTTAGGTCTCTTAATTCTACATCCTTATGTCATCCGCCATAATTTACCTGCCCCCAAAAGACAGACGTCACAGCTCTGGCTCACTGAATAAGTGGTGGTCTTTGGAGATGCCTCCACTGACAGAGTTCAACTTGGATGAATGAGGTTGACACTGACATGCTAAACAATGTACACTGAGTAGAGCACACTGATTAGCATGTCACACTGGTATGCAGACGTAAAGTCTACCATAGCAGCTAGAGGAGTTAACCAGTGGAAAGCCCAGTTGTTGGAAGTAATAAGGAGAGCAGAGGAGGACTCTCTGTCTCCGAAATCATCGCTGAGTCTTTGAGAGGAACATGACTTTGAAAGCCACCACTGAGATCTAAAGTAAGCATTCTAAACCACAAAAGTTATCAGCTAAAGGAGAAACATTATTCTCACTACTTTTCTGTTCTCTTTTTATTTATTTATGTATTTGACAGAGAAAGAGAGAGAGAGAGAGAATGGGCAAGCCAGGACCTCCAGCCACTGCAAAGTAAGAGGTGTGTGCTACCTTGTGCATCTGGCTAACGTGGGTCCTGGGGAATTGAACCTGGGTCCATTGGCTTTGCAGGCAACACCTTAACCACTAAGCCATCCCTCCAGCCCCTGTTCTCTTTTTCACATATTTCAGTGGTATCCATGATATCATGATACATGATAACATGATAGCCTAATGTTTTTAGTTTCTCTACTTATATCCTAAGTATAATTTAAGTTTTTTTTCAATTTGGTCATTTGTTTAAAAATAGGATATTTGCTTCATGCTTTAACTTTAATTAGTTGTATTTTATGACCCAAGTATTTAAATTCCTTTGGGATTCAAATGTTTATATTATCCTTAAAATTGAAGGCTTAAAAACCCATTATTAATTTTGAACATGCATATTTCCTTAGCTGAATCAAAATCATAATGGCATGTATTTCATATTTTGTAACTGATTTATTTAAGATTTCCCAAACTGCATCTGTAATGTTGCAGTGAATGGAATGAAATTCTTCAGTTTAATGCCTGGATCATTCTTATGGTAATTTTGAAACTGGGATCCTTGGCCACATTCAGACATGGTAACTGTAGAAAAATCAGCCACTTTCAAATCAAATAAAGGCATACAGAACCTCAAGGATATTTTTGAAAAAACATTGTTTCTAACGAGTTGAGTTCTAGTGTCTATTCCTTAAGCATCTGAATGGGAGAGTTCGTATAATACTATTGGTGTTGCATTTTTATATAGACTGCTTGAATTATCTGTCAGTACAGTGCTTAGCACCATGTTGAACTCAATAACTATGCAATAGTGATAATATTATTGCTCAGAATTCATTTAGCACTTTCATATCTTTTGAGTGTCACGATATTTTGCCTACGAGGTGTGAGGAATTTTAACTTGATGCTCATTCTGTGGCTGAAAGCTTAGGAGTTTAATGACCCATGTAAGATAATCCTCTACTCCAGCAGGGCATTTTTGGAGCAAAGCCACAGGGCTGTCCTGGAATTCATTAAAAATAAGAGAAACTTTACTTCCCACACTAAAATTCAGAGGTTCTTCTGGCATTTCCCATTTCTGTTCTTTAAGCCATAAACATCATAATTCTCCACACAAAAAAAGACACACACACACACAAAGCAGAAAATGAAATTCCATAATTTGGGAGGTAGAGGTCAGAGGATCACCATGAGTTTGAGGCCATCCTGAGACTACAGAGTGAGTTCCAGATCAGCCTGGGCTAGAGTGAGACCCTACCTCAAAAAAAGAATCCATTCAAAACCAGGAAAGGTGGTACACACCTTTAATCCCAGCATCCAGGATGTAGTGGTAAGAGGATTGCTGTGAGTTTGAGGTTACCCTGAGACTACATAGTGAGTACCAGGTCAGCCTGGGCTAAAATGAGACCCTACCTCAAAAAACCAATAAAAAATAAAAATAAAAATACAAAAGCAGAAAATGAGAAAGTTAGCGCATGTCCATGATTAGTGAATCCTCAAATTGTGACCTCCCTAGCAGAAGTTGGAACAGAGCAAGTTCTTATCAAGCCATCCCAGTTTATCCCACCACTTAGTAGTTTACCTAAAAGTAGACTTTGCAATATCAGGCAAATTCCGCATATCTTCTCCTATGAACCTGCATTTCCTCTTGGCTAAACTGAAATTATCTGCAGATAATTGTGTATTGGTTTACTTTTTTATTTTATTTATTGTGTGTGTGTGTCTGTGTGTGTTTGAACACTGGTGACATAACACAGAGCCTTACACCTTCTGGAAAAGTACTCTACCACTGAGTTACATCCCTAGCCTCACAGATCTCTTTTATACCAATAATGTCCTTGGCACTGACATAATTCTTAATAACTAAGAGGAACTATGGAACTGAAGTTGAAGAACAAATTATGCATAAAGGGAAATATCAACTTGCTATAGAAACCCCAGTCTTGGATATTTTATTACTTCTTCAAAAAGAGGATACTTGGCTTACCTGGCAAAATTCTTAACTTGGCACTTTATTGCATTTTGGAATTACAAGGCAGCTAGTTTACTTTAAAAGTCCAATTCCTGATCTAAGGACATAGCTCAGCAGGTAAGAGCACTTTCCAGTTAAGTATGAAGGCTTCTGAGGACAGAAACTTCAATGGTCATCTTCCCAAAACTCATGCAGATAGCTAGGCATGGTCACACACATACATCTATAAACCCAATCCACAGAGAGTAGAGAACTGAGGATTACTGGGGTTCACTGAGATAAAGAAGCTCTTAGTAGAGGAAGAGACTCTGTCTTAAGAAAAGAAATAAAAGAAATAATTGGATGAGCAATAAGGGAAAGGCACCTGACATTCTCCTCTTTCCTCAGTATATACACACAGGGGGAGTGTACAACACACACACACACACACACACACATCTGATTTATTTAATAAAGGCTGCAGGAATATTTAGATTGCTACCAAATCAGTGTAAATCATCATTCATGAGACTACATGTGTGTGTTAGACTTCTCACTGTGACAAAATACCCAACAGAAATAATTTAAAAGAGGAAGAAGTTATTTTGGCTTATGTTTGCAGATGTTTCAGTCCATCACTGTAGGAGTGGTAGAGCATTGCAGCTCACATTTTGGTGACAGAAAACAGAGGGTAGATACCAGGGTCATTCCTCCTTCATCTATTTTATTCTATGTGAATCCTTGACCTGTACAATGATGCAACCCACATCCAAGGCTAGTCTTCCTCACCTATTAGTCCTCTCTGTAAATGTCCTCCCACTCAGAGGTATGCTTACTAATCCCCTGAGCACTTGTTAATATGACCTAATAGACAATCAAGAACTACCATTATATATCCCATGACTGATAAAGTAAAAGATATAAATGCACACATATTACACCACATAAAACATAATAGTTACATTCATATTTACCCTAAAATAGTTGAGGATACTTGAATAGCATGAGTAAAGTATGATGGAACTTTATATAATAAGGTGTGCACGTTTGTATGTGTTGTGAGGTTATGGGTTAGATATATCAGGGAGGATAAGGAACTCAGCCTTGGCTATGAAGAACAGTGACAACTAAGAAGACATTCATAGTTCAAGCACAGACTACAGTGATGGATGTGTCACCCTTGAGAGATGGCAATAACAGGAATCTGACTGTCAAATAGGAATTTGAGAAGGAAGGGGACTGAGATAGTTACAACAGGTTGTATGAGAAAATATAGAGCAATGGAAGGCATGGGAGCAGAATGGTAACAGGCAGAATGTAATGCACAGAGATAATTATCTGGTGAATGGAGACTTTGAAGTAGGAAAGAGCCTGGAACTGAACCAGAAAGTTAAGAGCAGACAGTGAGACATATGAGAGTCTTATTACTCCACCACAGGGTGGGAGCATCAGTAACGGAAACTGAGATGTGAAAACAGGTGGCAGAACTCTGCCTGAGACTGAATCAGGTTGTAGAGGAAAGAGAACAGATCCATCTGCCCCAAACACCAGAACTGATAAGCACCAGCCCACCTGTGTAGATGCCATCAATTCAGTCAGCTTCATTTTTTCTTTAAGTGAAGTCATGTGACCTTCCTGCCCTTCAGTTCCTTATCCACCATATGTGACCTTTGGATTGGTCTTCTTAAAATCATCCTGGATCAAGCATTTTCTGGAAAACCAGAAAGATTTTCTTTAACTTGTTATAAATTTTCATGCATTTGACTTTGCTCACTTCCATGCAGTTCTTGACACTGCATATATGATTAGTCCCTCTAACTGCATGTTTCTAGAACAATTGCATTGACTTAGGACACATGCATTATAATTTCCTTTCCTATGAGTATGCATGTTCACGGTGTGCAGGTCACATGCGTACACCTGTGCATGGTTACCAGAGGGCAACTTAATGTGTCATTCCTTGGGTGCCATTCACCTTTTTTGAAACAGGTGCTCTCACTGGCCTGAACCTGCCTAATTAGGTTTATCTGGATAAGCAGTGAACTCAAGGATCTTCCTACCTCTGCCTCGCTCGCTAGAGCTGCATTGCAAGAGCGTTCCACCACACTTGGCTTTTTTTTTTTTTCAAATTAGGGTTTAACTCTAGCCCAGACTAACCTGGAATTCACTATGCAGTCTCAGGGTGGCCTCTAACTCGTGGTGATCTTCCTAGCTATGCCTCCCAAATGCTGAGATTAAAGGCACATGTGCCACCATGCCCAGACCACTTGGCATTTTTATACCTGGCTTCTTAGAACTGGTCTCAGAACTAAGGTCCTAGCTTATAAGGCAAGCACTTTACCACATGAAGTATCTTCCCAGTTCTTAATTTATTTCTTAAAACTGTATGGAGTTTGACACCAAGGAGTCAGCCATTCTCACTTTGAAGAACACAAATCCCAATTGAATTGTTGTTTTGTAGAGATTCATTTGGGAAACAGACGGTTTTCTTTATGATTGTCATAGTTATCTAATGTTATTAATATTTTTTTCTTTTCTATTTGCATGTGCACGTGTGTGTGTGTGTGTGTGTGCCATCAGGGTCTCTTGCCACTTCAAACTAATGCCAGGCACAAGTACCACTTTTTATGCCTGGCTTTACATGAGTTTTACAGAATTGAACCTGGGCCAGAAGGCATTGCTAGCAAGTGCCTTTAGTCACTGAGCATTCTCCCAAGCCCCAAAGCATAGCACAGGCTGACTTCAAACTCCTAATCCTCAGCAATTGCCCACAAGCATGCCCAACTACAACAAACAGCACTGGTGGACAGAAGTTGACTAGAATGTGGGTTCATGAAGTCCACGAATTCTGCCTGATCTAGACCTAGGTCAATGATCTAGAGAAACTTTTTTATTTTTTTTCTTCCAAATTTTTATTAACAACTATCATGATTATAAAATACCCCATGGTAATATCCTCCCTCCCCCCACTTTCCCCTTTGAAACTCCATTATCCATCATATCCCCTCCCCAGCTCAGTCAGTCTCTCTTTTAATTTTGATGTCATGTTCTTTTCCTCCTGTCACTGAAAATTTTCTAGCAACAATCTATGGCTCCTGGCTGGCGGATTATAGGGCTTGCAGTGTCCACTGTTGAGTATCTTCAATGGTGTTATCTCTTTCTCCCATTGAACTGCATGTAGAATGGCTTCTTCCAGCTTTCTGTCAGCTGGTCTACATGGAAGAGGTTATCAGCTCAGTTCCAGCAGGATTTCTCAGTGGCCTTGTAGCCCAAGTATGTGGAGTCTTCAGCAATAGGGTCTTGCCATCTATACCTGGTGGGAAACCAAGGGCCTCGGCAATGGCCTATAATGTTTTGGGGGCATCAGGGACCTCCCTGGCCAACAACTCACTGGAAGGTATCCCATCCCTGGCACTGAAAATTTTCTAGCAATGACCTATGGCTCCTGAGTGTTCCATTGTCCAAAACTGGAAGATTCCATATGATTTATTTATATCCTCTTAGATTTTGATTAGCCCTCCCTCCACCTTTCCTTTACTCAATCTCTTCCCCTGACCTCACTTTAGGCCTTTTCACCCCTGTTAATCTATTCTTCTACTTACATATATACAATACCAACCTATTAAGTACCCTCCCCTTCCTTTCTCTTCCCTTTATATCTCTTTTTTTAGCTTACTTGCCTCTGCTACTGATTTTTTTCCTTCTCACACAGAAGTCCTATCATCTGTAGCTAGGATCCACATATGAGAGAGAACATACGACGCTTGGCTTTCTGGGCCTGGGTTACCTCACTTAGTATAATCCTTTCCAGATCCATCCATTTTCCTGCAAATTTCATAACTTCATTTTTCTTTACCACTGAGTAGAACTCCACTGTATAAATGTGCCATATCTTCATTATCCACTCAACAGTTGAGGTGCATATATGTTTTGGATTGTAATGTCCTCCTGTTGGAGTGTGCCCTAAATCAATATAAAGTGACCTTCCTTATCTTTCTTAACTAACGTTGGACTGAAGTCTACCTTGTCACATATTAGGATAGCAACCCCTGCTTGTTTTCTAGGCCCATTTGCTTGAAACACTGTTTTCCAACCTTTCACCCTAAGATAATATCCATCCTTTGTAGAAAGGTGGGTTTCTTGGAGGCAACAAATTGTAGGATCCTGCTTTTTAACCCAGTCTGAAAACCTATGTCTTTTGGTTGGGGCATTGAGGCCATTGATATTAAGAGATATTATTGAAAGGTGTGTATTTATGTTTGCCATTTTTTGTAGTTCTTCCGGTTGTACCTTTGCTGTCTTGTGTTAACCAGTATTTGAGTATTGTTTGTTTTTTCCAGGTTCCTTATATGTGTGCTTTTCTTTCTCTTCAGCATGGAGGATTCTTTCAAGTATCTTCTGTAGAGCTGGCTTTGTCTTCAAATACTCCTTTAGCCTGCTTTTGTCATGGAATGTCCTTATTTCTCCATCTATTTGAATGGATACCTTTGCAGGATAAAGTAACCTTGGTTGACAGTTGTTATCTTGCAGAACACATCACTTGGAATACATCACTCCAAGCCCTTCTGGCTTTTAAAGTAATCTTGAGTAATCTGCTGTAATCCTGATGGGCTTGCCTTTGTAGGTAACATGATTTTTCTCTCTAACTGCTTTCAATATTTTTTCTTTGGTTTGTGTGTTTGGTAGTTTGATTATAATATGGCGAGGAGAGGTTCTTTCCAGGTTTTGTCTGGCTGGTGTTCTAAAGGATTCCTGTATCTGCATTGGCACCTTTTTTCCCAATTTGGGGGATGTTTTCTTCTATGATTTTGTTGAAGATGCCCACTATGCCATTGGAGTGAAATTCTTCTCCTTCTACTATGCCCTGAATTCTTATGTTTGATCTTTTCATAGTGTCCCTGAATATCTTGAAATTCCCACTCATACTTTTCTATTAGTTTGTCTTTCTCTTTGTTGGACTGTATTAGATCTGCCACCTGGTCTTCTAGCTTAGATATTCTGTCCTCTCCTTCATCCATTCTATTGGTGAGATTTTCTACAGTTTTTTATTTCATTAACTGTGTTCTTTATTGCTAGTAATTCTAACTGGTTTTTCTTTATTATTTCTATTTCCTTATTTATGTCTAGTATTGAGCTCTATTTCATTAAATTGGCATTCTGCGCCTTCTTTGCTTCCTTTGATTTCTTCTTTGAGTTCTTTGAACATATTTATAATCGTTCTTTGGAAATCTTTCTCAGGAATTTCCTCTAACTCATTCTCACTGGAGGTCATTTCTGATGCATTAATACTTTTTGGTGGATTTATATTGTCTTGATTTTTGGTGTTTCTTGTGTTATAATGTATATATTTTTGCATCTTGGATTAAGTTAATGCTTGGATTTTCTAGTTAGCTGGGTATTATTAGATGTATCAATCGATTTGATGTTATATATCTTCAGGGTAGGAGCTTAAGGTGTTAGGTGTGGATCTTAAGACTCTCAGAATATCCACAAAAGTGACCCTATGGGTTGGGTTTTCTTGCTATGGGTGTATTCAAGTAGGCTGAGTGGAACAAAATACAGATAGATTCCAAAATTTAACTAAACAATGTACACATTCAATGAAAAAACAGCACTGAGTATTTATGCAAGAGTAGGTATTATGACAACCAGACACTCTATCAACAAGAGGGTTAAGATTTCTGGTCTGTTGAGGGTTCTAAGTCAGCTTGTGACCAAGTGTGACCCTTCCCTAATGTATAACAGAAGAGGAAACAAAGCTGCTATAAATCAAGAAGCAACAAATAACAAGCCCAAAATATAGCTTATTTAAGAATGGCAAATCTGACCATCCATCAGACTTAACATATAATTTATCCTGATATGGAAGGTGCAATTTGTACTTCCGGTTCAGGGCTATATACCAGGTTTATTAGGCGGGTACTGACCTGGTGTAATCCCAGTTACCTTGATGTTGGTCTCAGTTATGCTGCGCTCCTGCTTGGGTCCCTCTTTGGTACCCTGTGGGTTCAAGTAGGCTGGCTGTGTCACTGGACCGCTGTTCTGTTTTCTGGAACTGGGCACTGGCTTTTCCTGCGGCTCAAGCACAGCCTTGCAGCTGTGGCCTCGCAGACCTGGCACCACAGCTGCTGGACCCGCTTCGGCCTGCCTGGGTGGGCTCTGGATGCTCTGGATTTCTCCTACTTCTCTGCTGCCATTTTAATTTCTTATAAATCTCACTTTTTAGTAAAAATGTGTATTTTGCTGTTTTTTTTTTTTTTTTTTGGCTTTTTCTCCCCTAGGTTGCTTTGGCATGGTTCCTACACCACCATCTTAACCAGAACTAGAGAAACTTCTTATTTTATGGTAACTTTACTGTCCTTTGGTATAAATGGAGATAACTGCAACCAACTACCTGGTTGTTGAAGTATCCTGTAGAAGCATATGGGGGAATGCTTTGCAGAGAGCAATGTATCAATTACTGCAAGTTATCTTCTTTTTTAAGAAAATAATATACCAACCACAATAAAAAATATTGCATTTTCTCTAATGTTTAATATAATCTTAGCATATTCAGTAAATCTTTTGCCTAAGTGACACAAAAGAAAAGAGGCATTTTGGTGACAGGCAACATCCACCATCAAGTAGACCTGTTTTCCACCCAGTATGAAAACCACAGTCATCTGATTGTGAGTGTGTGTATTGCACTCCCATGGTGAGTGGTTTTATCATCATAGGGTTGTGAGTGTATGAGGTTCTATCCTAGCTTGCATATCTCTTAGAAAGCTCACTGTGATTAACTTTTCTAGAGATAGGATATTTAGGTTTATTATTAGATCAGAACTATCTGGAATGGCTTTGTCACCCACCTAAAAAGGACCGCATTTTGACCATGCTGTTCTTAAAATGGCTGACAAATAAGGAATGTTGTATGATTAAATTCTGGACATATATAAAGGACTTGTTTAAAGAGGTTTATTTTTTTTGCTTGTCTTCTGTTTTTTTTTTTTTTTTTTTTTTTTTTTGGTTTTTGGTTTTTGGTTTTTGAGGTAGGATCTCACTCTGGCCCAGGCTGATCTGCAATTAACTATGTAGTCTCAGGGTGGCCTTGAACTCATGGCAATCCTACTCCCTCTGCCTCCCAAGTGCTGGGATTAAAAGCATGCACCACCAAGCCCAGCTTATTTCTACACTTTAGCTATTACATTTTTTAACGAAAATTTATTTTTTGTTCACTTCTACAACCACTCTGTGAAAACTTAAGATTCACAGGTTCTGACTTCAGTTAGTGTTCAGTAGGAATGGCAAAAAAATGGCCACTGATTTTTGCAGTTCTTCCTAGAAAGAGGTGGAGATTGTTTCCACATCCTATGTGTCTGGGCAGGCTTTTGATGACTGCGGTGACCAACCGCATAGAATGGAAGTGACATTTTTTGATCTCTCAGGATGATTCCCCCCAAATTTTTCTTCTACTCTTATTGCTTTTGTCATTCTGAGACACTGACCTATGATCATGATGTCGTCTCTCCTTAGTAGTGTGAAGAACTCCTTCCGAACAATGCTTCTTGAGGCCAGAGATGCCAGCAAGAACATGACAGGATTTATTGCCTGCATATATGGGCTTTCTGAGGATAGCAAGCAGGATTGATTCTCAAACTGGCATATGAATGTTTTCAGAATGTAGGCAAAGGAGATTGCCCAGGTTGGGAGAGGAGCTGATGAGGGTCCCTGGGCTGACATGACTTAACTTCCTGTCTGCATGTTATTAGCATGCACTCATGTGGGAAAGAGAAGAAAGGGATGGGAAGGGCCTGAAAACTTCACTAATTAGACTAGATAATAGGGTCAGAATCTTCATTGCTCCTAATTGCATGTGCTTTCAAGAGCTTGGTGCCTGAAATCCCTTTTACCTTTCTTTTCCTTTAGTTGTTTATTGTTTATTTATCTATCCTCTACTGACCCCAAGCTCAAGTATGGCTAAGATCTAGCCTTTTGTTCTCCACTGGCTTTCCAACTTCTAGATTAGTCCTTGTCTCATAATTGGTTCTCAGAGAGTATTTGTGAATGGAAGAATTACTCGACCAAATACAGAAGCCTGGTACCTCATCAGGACACAAGCAGTGTGGGTGATTCTGCTGACCTCTCTGCATCACTGTCATGTGATGCCCCAGAGGAATGGCTGAAATTCATTAGTTCTTTTTCCTTTTGTCTCCATTCTTTGACTCCTATGCCTACATATTATATATTTGCCATAACATAACACCATATGGATGGATTGGGTTGCTCTTGCTTTCCATGAAAATATTTTAGAGTGTCTGTGTTCTTACAGCTTGCTGAATTTGTTATATTGTTATACTGCCCCTGTTTTTGAATATTTTGTAAATGTGCTGGTCAGAAGAGTCTACTCTTTAGAAATCATGATATCCTAGAATAGAACCATGGAGCCCATGTCTCCAAGTTAAGGGCTAGAGAGAGGGCATTAATTCTTCCTTATTCTAAAAGGGGGTAGCCAACTACTACATAATGACCTATTGATGCTAAATCATAGTAACCTGACCTGCATTAGATTTTCTTGTATGATAAATTCACAACATCTTCATGTTTTATCTATTTACTTTCATTTTCATTATATATTTGTATATGTGTGTTATGTTGGTGTGTGTCAGTTATTTTCTTGCTGCTGGGACAAAATGACCAAAAGCACCTTATGGAAGGAAATAATTTATTTTGGTTTATAGTTCCAGAGGTAGAGTCCATCATGGCAAAGAAAGCATAGCAGCACCAGGAAACTGGAGTCATACCATCCCATCAGCAAGGAAAGAGTAGTGAGAAAGTGAGATATTAAAAAAAAAACACTGCAAATGAAGCTGGACAATGAATCCTAATGACCTCTACCAGTGACACACTTCCTCCCAGCAAGGCCCCACCTCATAAAATTCTACAGTCTTCTAAACTAGGGCCATCAGCTGGAGATTAATATTCAAACACATGATTCTATGGGGGAGGTTTTATTCAAACCACCACAGTGTGTTTCTAAATAAATATGTGTGTTTCTCTGTAATTCTCCTCAAATTTCCTTTGGAAGTGGGTATGGTATTGGCAATTCATAAATTTGTGCCTATTCCAGAGACATACTCTCCAAAGTCCTCTCTCTGCCTGGGGAAAGCTAAGGTGTTGGGAAGCCAAGAGCAGTGCTGCCTGGCTGCCCCACTGGGTGGTGTGCTACTTTGGGTGGCTCTCAAAGCTATGCCAGGGTCAGTGCTCAATGCATGATCATCATAACGCTCTCCCCTGGATTTCTCCACACCACAGGTGCCTGAAAAATGTCATCTGTGTCCAGAACCTGTAGGGTCTAGGCATTTAGAATAAATTCACTCTCCACAGATGGCCTAGAAAATAACCTATAGGCTGATTTAATCTGCCTCTTGTCATTGCTTAATATAATACCCAACCCTTGGGCCTTGGGAACTGTGCTGGAATCATTACTAATTGATTGGCAGGAAGAATTTAATATCTCTCTGAATCTCTAGAATTGATTATCTTCTTTTACCTAAAGCTTGTTACACTAAAAATGAAACAATAAGCCACTGTCAATACAATTATTTTAACCTATAACTTGAAATACTTTGAAAATACAAATACAGTTAGAATTTCTATTAGGAATACATGGCCACAATAAGTTAGGACATATAATTGTTTCTAAAAATGAAGCCTTCCTTTTTCCTTCTCTTTTTAAATTACACAATGGAGGTATGTCTTTGTTCTTTAAGATAATGAACTGTGAAGTATTTGATAAGAAATGTAGTTTAATGGCATTTCACAATGAGCTTAAAACTCATATCTTCCAGCATTTTTAGAAGTTCACAGTATATTCCACCTCTCTTTCTTTGTACCAAATTCTTCATTTTTATTTCAAGATTCTGGAAATTAATTCTTTACCTTCTAACGAGTAGGTTGGATTGCACTACTGGCCATCTAAATTTGCTTAACTTTGCATGATAAATGAACTATTGCTAAACTATATCAGTACTTCAGAACTCTGCTTAATAAGTTCCTTTAGTGCATATTGCCTTTGAACTCAGTATTTGTCATCCTCAGGATTTCTGTGCAACACTGCAGGAGTCCAGTCTGGGTTTTAGTATTAAGGCACACAGTATGTGTTTCAATGCAGGTAAATCAGGCAAATGATTCAAAATACATTACTATGCTATGAAACAGGAAGTCAAAGAGCTATCCCAACTATTTGTAACAGAAAATTATAAAGTAGAAAGCTATGCCCCCTTGGGTATTATGAAAATGTTCTACAACTAGATTATGGCAGTTTATAAATTTACAAGGAATATTTTAGCTGAACACTCTGAATAAGAGGCAAACTTTATAATATATAAGTGATAGCTCCATAAATCTGATTTTTTTAAATGACCCAGGATTGGTTCCCCAGGACCCATGCAAGCCAGATGCACAATGTGGCACGGATGTCTGGTGTTTCTGTGTAGTGGCTGAAGCCATCGGTGTGCCTTCTCTCTCTCTCTCTCTCTCTCTCTCTCTCTCTCTCTGTCTCTCTCTCTCTCTCAGTTAAATAAATAAAAATAAAATATTTTTAAAATACCCTGTCTTGGTAAAGAAATGAAATAATGGCTTGATGCTCATGTACCTATAAAAGCAACAGTCATCTTAATAAATCTTCGCTCACAAGAAGAGCAAACATGCCCTGAGCAACTCTGAAAGTTTCCCCTTATCCATGGCCTCAGCTCCATGTTACCGAATATTACATAGTGAGGGTTGTGGTGGTTTGACTCAGGTGTCCCCCATAAATTTAGGTGTTATGAATGCTAGGTTCCCAGCTGATAGATATTTGGGATTTAACGCCTCCTGGAGACAGTGTATTGTTGGAGGAAGGCTAACGGATATTATAGCCAGTGTCCCCTTGCCAGTGTTTGGCACACTCTTCTGTTCCTGTTGTCCACCTGATATTGGCCAGGAGGTTATGTCCATCCTCTGCTCATGCCATTTTTTCCCCTGCCATGATGGGGCTTTCTCTTGACTCTATAAGCCAAAACAAACCCATTTTTCCCCACAAGCTGCTCTTCGCCAGGTGATTTCTGCCAGCAATGAGAAATTGACTCAGTAGTAATGTTGGTACTGAGGAGTAGGATTGCTGCTAGACACCTGGCTGTGTGGCTTTGGCCTTTTGAAACTGATTTTCAAGAGGAATGTGAAAGGATTTGAAACCTCGGCCTAAGAGATGCTTTTTAGTGCTGGAATTACAGCTTGATAGACTATTTTGGTCATGGTTGAAAGACCTGAATGCAGTAAGAACTATGGACTGTGAGGTTCAGCTTATGATGGTGAGAAAGAGCTTTGCCTGGACTACGCTAGAAACAGTTTGTGTAAGAGGCTTGCTATTATGGCTGTATCCTGAGAAGTTGTGCAGGGTTGCATTGCACAGAAATGGACTGGTGTGAGCAGAGGGATACGGCATAGAAAAAAATGAATTCTTTGGGCCTAAACTGCTGCCTGTTCACCTGCAATTGTTTGAAATATTAAAATCATTGAGACTGGTCCAGCTGACCTGCACTGGGCAACAGAAAGAATGTAGACTCTTTAGAAGGGGACTGAGTGCTCAAGAAAGGTCCTGTTCTTCAGAGTCTGCTTTATTCCCCCCTGGGTTAACAAATTGTCACCATACCTGGTATTATGGAGTATAAGAAATGCAGGAAAGAAAGGGTCATTGAATTTGCAAATAGTCTTATGTTTTGGAAATGACCACAGGCAATATGTAGCAGGTTTGCTGGATGCCTGCATGAAGACCCTATGGAGACATGAGGATGAACCGCGGATTGCAGTGGAGACCCAGTGGAGATGCTGGGACCATGAGATGGCTGTTAAGGAAAGCTGCCACTCCTGGATGAAGTTTTCCAGGACTGTGAGTAGCCTAGCTAGAGGGGTGAAATTGGAGCTCCAGAGACTTGTTGCTGGTTAGAATTATCAGACTTGGAGACTTGTCACTGACTAGAGTTGCTGGACTTGGAGCTTTGATATTTGTCCTGTTTAAATCTTGTATTGGTTGAATATTTCTTTGCTTTGCCCAGTGCCATCTTTTGTAGTGTGAGTATTTATTCTGTGTCATTATGGGTTTCTTAGGGATATTTTGGTAGTATGGATCACCTAAAAGACATTGGACTATGGGAATGTTTGAATATCATTGTGATTGATAAAAACTATGGGGACTAATAAAATTGGACTGAATACATTGCATTTTATATCATGCATGGATATCAGTTTATGGGGGCCAGGAGTGGAAAGTGATGGTTTGATTCAGCTGTCCCCCATAAACTTAGGTGTTCTGAATGCTAGGTTCCCAGCTGTTGGAGATTTGGGATAGTACCTCCTAGAGGCAATGTATTATTGGGGGCAGGCTTATAGGTATTATAGCTAGTGTCCCCTTGCCAGTTTTTGACATACTCTCCTTTGATTATTGTCCACCTAATGTTGGCCAGACAGTGATGTCCATTCTCTGTTCATGCCATTGTTTTACCCTGCCATAATGGGACTTCCCCTCAAGTCTGTAAGCCAAAATAAACCCTTTTTCTCCCAAGAGCTGCTTTTGGTCAGGTGATTTCTGCCACCAATGTGAACCTGACTACAACAAAGGTCATGCCAGTCATTAGATGTTTGTTGGGGTAATTATGATAGGAACTATTCCTGAAAGGTATAAATATGAAACACAAATGCATCAGGAGACCATTACCATGTAATTCTATTTGGTGGCTTAGAACACTAACCATTCATCTTACTCATCTCATAGTGTTGTAGGTTGCTGAGTTGCTGTTGTCTGTGTTTACTCAGGTGGTATCTGCTCAGCTTTTTCAGATAGTGATCAAAGGATCAAGGATGGGCTGCTCATGGGTCTGGGGCTTGCAGGCTGTTATCAGAAGCTATTAGTTCTCTTCTGTGTGGTGTGGCCTCTTAAATTCTAGCTAGGCAATATAAGGGTTCCAGGTATGCAAATGCTGTAAGATCAGAAACCAGGAGGTCCATTGTGGCTCATGATTACTCCTTACCCTATGTCCTTTAGATTATATTTCATTGGCAAAATTTAAAAAAAAAAAAAACAGGTCAGTGAGCCAGCCCTAATTCATAGAGCAGGCAAATGACAGGACTAACTGCAAAATATGCTGCTTCCAACTACAGTCCACTATAACAGTATAACTAAATCTACTTAGTTATCCTGTCCTGTGGTGAAAGTGATTTGGCCCTGGGAATTGTTAAATATGGACAATGAACATGTGTGTGAAACTCTGAATCTATTAGCCCACTGGAAATGGGCAGGAATAGTTGAACTTTGTTAAAGTTTAAGGTTGAGGGAAAGGGCTAGAGAGGAAGTAATGAGGTATAGAGAGAATGAGAGAGAAAGAAGGGAAAGGACAAAATTTTAGTTCAGAGTTTGCTTTAACCAATTCTATAGATGCACAGGGGCAGAATGATTGTTAGAGCCACAAAGTCAATGGGAACACCCTGAGATACAGTTACCCCACTTTCACTGGGACTGACTGAGGCCTTCAAGACCCCACAGTGAACCCTATAGCCCCACTGAGGAGGTCCCAAGGGAAAGGGGAACAGGGACGAGGGAATAAAAGAATATATATATCTGTATTTAAGAAATCCAAAATGGTCAAAATCGTGAAATTGCTAATGGTAAGCAAATTTGTTACTACTTGGTAGCTGGAATGTGAGATAAGTTACCAGTGAGCTGACAGATTCCACATGAACAGTGAGCACTGTCCAAAGCTGTCAGAAAGAAATAAGGATAATATTGCTCAAGAGAGCAGCATACAATTCAATGTATCTTACTATTAAATCTAAGTCACTCTATGATTCTTAACTCTCAACAAAATGAACATTTCACAAAATACCTCTCTTAAGACAAAATAGAAAGAAAAACAGTCAATTGCAGCTTCCCTGAAGTCTTTAAAAATCTTCTCAAACTATCCAATTTAATATGAAGTTCCATTAGCTTCATAAACAGTTATAGGAAAGAAATGTTTTGGTAAATTTAGCACATTGATTTTTGCCAAATTGGCTTCTGGCAAAGTGATCATTTTGTATATTGTTTATTTCAACATATTGATTTTTTTAAAGCAATCTGGCTCTCTTCTGATATCTGGTGCCCTCAGAGAACAAACTGGATAAGCAAAGGTTTACTGAAAAAATGCATGTCAAATGCCACCAGTCACTAGGTAGGAAACTGAGTACACAATGGTGAAGAAGCAGGCCTTGCCCTGATCTCATGGGAACTGCAGGCTGTAAAAGGAAGAAAGATATTAAAGGGGGTAAAACACTTAGAATTTGATAAGTGCTTTACGAAAATATCATAGCAGGGTAAGGGATTAGAGTGCCTGACTGGAAAAACTGGTGATAGAACATTTGTTTTTACCCGATATGCACTAAAATTCTGGAAGGAAAAAAAATATTGTCTGCCTGTGGACACAGATGAGAGAACCAGGTGGTCATTGTGTCATGTTGGCAGTGACCTTGGTAGGATGCAGGATGACATCGACCATGGTCAGAGCCATGACTGGACAGTGATGATATTCTTCAGACCATACAGTATTCATCTCCTGCAGAGCTTTTGTATATACTACATTTGATTTATGCCTTAACAAGGGCATCACATATTTCACATCTACTTCCAGATGGAGGCAGCTTTAGAAAACTAATGATTGCCAGAATCTAGATTTCAGATTACTGGGGATATTTGCCTTGATTAATACAATTAAGAGATGTTTGAATATTTATAATTTATCTTAAATGATAGCAGAAACAAAGAGAAGAGAAACTACATGTGCATAATCAATCACAGTACACTTATGAATACGATATATATGTAGTATATAAATAGCTATGATTTATAAAACAGGGCTCACCTATAATCCAGGTAATCAAGAGACTGATACAGGAAGACCACTAGTCCAAGGCTAGCCTGAGCTACAATGTAAGATGCTATCTCAAAAAGTCAAAAGCCTTAAGGGAAGTATTTTTATTTGCAAAGTTTAAAGAACAGAGTTGCTATAATGAAAGACACAGCCCTAGTCTTATTTAGTTTTTAATCAGCTCATTTATTTCCTAAGGCTATAATCAAGCATTACTTGCTGTCTTAAAGCAGGAAGAATGTATTTTCTCATAGTTTGGGAGGCAAGAAGTTCAAAATTAATTTCACTGTGCCAAAGTTAAAGGTCGAATGGGGCCAGTCTCTCTCGGAGAGCTCTCAGAAAGCATCGGTTGCCTTTTCTAGCTTCAGGTGGCTACTAGCATCTTTGACATGTGAAGTCTTCCCTCTAAGCTCTGTCTCCTCCCCATGGGTAACCTTTCTATCTCTCTTAGAATGACATGGAATAACCCAAGGTGATCTCCTCACCCAAAATGCTCTGTCACATTTAGAAGGACACTTTATCCACATAAGGTCCATGTGCAGGCTGCAGGATTTTAGGTTTATAGTCTTTGCAGGGTTTGGCCTTTTTTCCATTTTATTCACATATATTATACACTAGGAGGGAAAGGATACATAGCATTTGAAGGACCTAATCCAAGGCTACAGACAGCATGCAAAAGAACCAGCCCAGAGTATTTTATCTCTCACTCCATGTCCAGTGATAGGAGTTTGTTAATATACATATAAATTTTTATCTGTCTGCTTATAAATTTGAGGAAGAATAAGAAATTTTTACTCCTCCCATCCTAGTCTCCCCATGAAATTTCTAGAAGTCCAAAGTACTAATTAACATTTGCCAGAATTCCATTTAGTTTCACAACCAGTCATTATCCCTAATTTCTAATTTTCATGTTTCCAGAGACTTCTGAGAAATATCTATTTATATCTTGAGACTGTCCCATTCAAGCCTCATTGTTGTAGTCAGCTTCATGTTGCTGGGATCAGCCTCCAAAGCAGACACAGTTCATAGGAGGAACACAATTTATTGAAGGCTTACAGATCCAGGGAAAATTTCATAATGACAAAAAAAATAGAAAACCCACTACCAAAAGCAAGAGGAAATACCAGCAGCCAAACATGAGGAAACCCAGGCAGAACTCAAGCACTCTGTGTACCTTAGGCTGGAATTTAGATCTGTCCCCAGTAACACCTTAGGGCTGGACCCCAGAGTCCATCCACAGTGAACCTCCTCCAGCCAGGCTAACCTACCACATTATGCCCTGGCCCCCCAATAAATCCATATCCATCTGACATTGTAAATTTTATTCAGTCAAACTTCAAAGATCCCTATAGCCTTTACCAAATTAAAATTGTTCAAAAGTCCCAAGTCTAATCTGAAAATTAACATCCTCTCTGTAGCAGACAGCTTCGGATTCACTGAGATGAACTTCCAGACCAGGCACAGTTATGGAGGAAGGGATTTATTGAAGCTTACAGATCCAGGGGAAGTTCCATAAAAGCAGAAGAAACTGGCCTGCTTTCACAGGCCCAAGCAGAGAGAGAGAAGTACAAGCCTAAAAGCCACACAGCACAGCACACTTCAGGAACTCCTGCTAGGCACACTTTGCATATCTTTAGATTGAAATCTGAAACCCACCACCACACAATGGTACTGACTCCAGCCAGGTGGCTGCAGATGCAAACTACAAACAAACAACTGAATATATTGGGGGCCATCTATTCTATTCAAACCACCACACTCTCTTACTGTGAGTCCTGTAAAATCAACACAACTTATATACTTTCAACATATAAAGGCACAGAGTAAACATTTCCATTACTCTGATGCATAACTAGGAGCAACTGGACCAATGCAAACTCAACAACTATTAGGTAAATATCTGAAGTTAAAGTCTAATATCCACAACTAGTAATCAGTTATTAGTATTCTTTTCAATTCTGCCCCTCTAGCTAGGCTTAAAGCCAGGGAAAACTTCCATCCCAGGCCAACAGTGCTCTATAGTAGCCCTTGCACAATTATGGCATGTCCAAAATATCTTTGGGTCTCTACTGAAAGCCACAGTCCATATTCAACTCCATACACTGACTTTCCAGCCTTTAAAACAGGAATATCCTGTTTCCTATGCCTTATTGCAGCAGAGGCTCCTGAAACTATGCCCACTGCATGACCCACTCCATAAATTTTTCATGCTTCTGAGATCAATACCAGGTGTGAAGGACCCAGCCATATTTTTAATTCGGAGACTAAATAAGTCATGACCTTAAAGAGCATATTCCTTCCTTGCTAAAGAATTTGTATTTCTACCATCCATTCTTTCCTTAGGAATCCCTTCCATTGTTTCAATGTAAAGCACTTGGGCCATCCTTCATCATGGCTTTATTCTTTAACAATAGCAGCTTCAGCAACCATTCTCAGTGCCAGTACTTTAAACTTGCTTGAGTTTTTCCAACTTTAAATCTTAAAGTTCTATATCTTTAGTCAAGTACATCAGTCCCTTACAAATTTAACCTTGCTATAACTCTTTGGGCATGGATAGCTGAACACACCAGCCCTTATACCAGTAGCCCAGTTCCAACAAAGTGCTCTGCAGTCCTTCCTTCTCCTTAGGAAGTTCATAAGCAAAGCCTCCAAATAAAGTTCTCTCTGTTCTTAGCATTTTCAAACACCCCAGAATAGTCCATAGAATTCAACTTACTACTTTGGGAAGCATCTTTAGTTGTAACTACCAAGTCCATGTCCATTTCTCTAGCATAAAAGTTCCTAAAGACCAATATCCACATGGTCAGACTCATTACACAGCAACAACTCAGTCTCTGTTACCAATTTTTGTCACAGTCAACTTCACATTTCTGAGACGACTCTCCAAACCAGACACAGTTCATAGGAGGAACATAATTTACTGAAGGCTTAAAGACCCAGGGGAAGTTCTATAATGATAAAAAATAGAAAACTCACTACCAAAAGTAAGAGTAAAACTCATCAGCCAAACATCAGGGAACCCAGGCAGAACTCAAGCACTTTGCATACTGTAGGCTGGAATTCAGATCTGCCCCCAGCAACACCTTAGGGCTGGATGCTAGAGTCTACCCACTGTGGCACCTTCTCCAGCCAGGTATCTGGAGCTCTTATTGGGGACATCCACCTAAACTACCACAGTTACAAAAGAAAAAATTTCAACAACATGGATTTTTAAAGTCATCTTTAATGTCCCTAAGTTTATCATGCATTTTCTTGTGTCTAAGAACTAGTACAATCTACCTGAATGAGCAAAATAGGCTCTCTATAGTTGGTCTTTTCCTTCAAAATTTGCTTGTAGGTTGATTTCATTCTGAATCCTTACCTTAATCACCTACTTCTTCACCTGGCAACTTCCACTTACTGAAGCAACTCCTTCAGAAATCCATTGGTGCCATGAGACTTTTCTTAGGCCAACACTCATTATTATCATTCTAACACTTGGCATTTTGCTATTGAATCATGGAAACAAACAAAGTAGTTCACTGTTATTTCATTTTTCAGTTTATATCAAAGTCTGAATATTTTCAGTTGGGCATGGTGACAAGACCCTCCAGATCTTGTCCATGAGAAGGCTGAAGCAAAAGATTCTAGAGTTCAAGACCATTCTGAGCTACATGTGGGACACTGTCTCAAAAATAAATAATCTAGAATCATTTTCTAAGCATCATATATGCTATTGGTTCATAAACAGGTCCAATTTTGGCCCAAAAGGACATTTGGCAATGTCTGGATACAATCTTTGGTTGTCAAGTATAAAGGCATCCAAGAGGCAAAGGCCAAGGATGTTGCTAAGCAACACACAGAGGACAGCCTTTATAGCACAGCATCACAGGACCCCAATGTCAAGAGTGCTCCTGTGGAGAAGAGCTCACGTAGGTTAATAGTACCTCTCTTTCAGTTCTATTTGATAGATTGTCTGAGCTCTTTCCTCACTAAAGGGTACAAACATACAGGTCTTACAAGACACTGAAGTGGGAGAAGCAGCTCCACTGATGTGATATGGATTCACCTTGCATCTCCTTCCCAGTAACCTTGGCATAGCAAATGGCTTTCATTTGTTCCACCTGGGGTAATATGATATTATGGTCTGGGATCCATAGGATTTCTGAGAGACTTTAAAGTCATTTCTTTATTTTTCTAATTTGTTTTTAATTGACTAGTCTTGTACTCAGTGAATATAGTCAAGTTGGTACCATTGTTAGCCACCTCCCTGTCCTCTCTCTCCACCTGCCCCCTCCTTGTTTAGGTATATGGGCCATTCATTGTGGAGTCAGTCCTCAGTTGTGGTTGGAGGAAATGTCTCTGCATATCATGACCCAACATGTATCTCTGACATTCTTTCCTGCCTCCTCTTCCACAAAATTTCCCTGAGCCATGTTGGGTTTATTTTAGGTCTGCTTCAGTGAAGAGGTGTTGGGAGCATCTGTGTCACTGGATATCTGATTTGGTAGGAGTTGATTGTTCTCTGTGTCAATCTTCTTCACCCTTGTGCTGGTAACAGGTTAACCAAGAAAACAGCACCCTTGCTTGTTTTGCCAATTGTTCTTGCTTTCAGCTGGGGCCCTTTTGAGGTACGACGGGCTGGTTCTTTCCTTGGGATCTGTGTCTATCTGAAAAAGAGAAGCAGATTCTCCAATTGAGAGTAAAGTTAGCACCAGAAAAATGGGATAACCCTTATTTTTTTAGAGATAATTTAATATGTGTAGGCCCTCTTGTAGCCCACGATTGGTGATAGCTTGATAACGGCGAGCAGGCTCATGTTTGGATATGGTTCTGACTTGTTTCCTAGCTCCAGCTATGGGTCCTGTTCCACTGAGCAGATCAGTTAGCCAAATCAAGAGTAGTTGGTTTCCCTCCATGGCTGTGAGCCACTTTTGCACTTGTGTGAGCATCACAACAGGTTATTTGCTGCTAGGTAGGTTAGACCATGAGTTGCTTGGACAGATATTGGTCATTTTCCCCCAGCCCCCCATGTAGCACCTTCTGGCACTAGAGACACGCTGACTGTCTGGGGACTGATTCTCTTCCTACTTCCAGCCATGTCACTTCATGTTACATGTCAACCATACATGGTGTCTTCAGCAATAGGGTCTTACCATTAACCTTTGGTGGGTCATCAAGTACTCTTATATAAATATGTCATTCTTTTAGGAAACCTTGTAGGTCTCTCTGATCAGAAGCTCATTGTGGATGATAGCCACCTGCTCATACTGGGAGATACAGGTCAGTTCCTACTAAGAAAAGGAAAAAAAGATAACTAATATAAATTAAGTTAGAGAGGAGAGAGAGAGAGAAGCTGTAGAAGATTAAGGTCAGTCTTCATCGCACCCTCTCCAGTGCTTTGTGACTCAGGTGTTCCCTCTAAGGGCCTGGTGAAAGTTCCACCATCTTGTCTGCCTTTTAGGATGTAGAATTTATGATACCATTGCTGTTTGGGTCTATATTTGTGTTCTTTAAAACAAAATTAGCACAGTGAGGACTCTCTAGGGTACAGATGCTTTCATCCCCACCCTTCCTTTTTATCTCAAGTTCAATGACTTTTGCTTTTTTTGTTTATTTTTAAACTTTAAGAATGGTGTTTTGTGGTCCTCAATAAATTCATGTAAGGTATAAATATAATGAATGTTTGCTGAATGAATGACTTATTGTGTTGTTTAGAATTTCATGTTTATGTACAGATAATAAAATCCAGTTGTTTATACTTTCCCATCACATTTTCAGAATTGTTCTGTCTTATAACTTCTGTTTTATCTTTCATTCTGGTTAATCTGTTTCTCACCTATTTAATTCATTTACCATTTTACTAATTATTTACCATGATAGACAATAGTAACAGTGCAAGAAAGGTACAAGGAAGGTCAGTCTTCCAGGAATAGAAAGCAAGACATGACTCAAGGCAATGAGTAATTATAACACAGAGGATGGCTGAATTTTAAAAAGAATCTGATATAGAAGGATCAGAATGGAATCTGGGTCATAGAAAAGGAGTTTACAAGTGAAATGGTTTAACCTGTGCTCCTGTAAGTGGGATGTTTTTTTTTTATTCATTTCTCACATTCAGTTCATATGCATAGTTTGAGCTTGTGCCAAGGAGATGAGTAAAACATTGTTTATATCCTTAAATGGATCATAGTTTAGTGAGAATAGAGGAGACAGTAAATACAGCTTCTGGGGCAGTTGTATAAGGGCTATTGGGTGACTACAGAATATATCATGAAAGGTAGAAAGGTAGACTGAGGAATGCCAGCTTCCCTGAAAGATTACCATTCAACTTAATGGTAAAGATGATGGAAGGATGGACCCATCTGAGCAGGGTTCCAGACACAGAGAACAACTGTTGGGAGGCAAGTGGTTGTATGAAGGCTGGAGAAAGAAGACATGGAGGATATGAGTGAGGAGAGTGGGAACTTAAATCCAGTTAACTGTGGTTGCTTCATTAGAGAATTTTGATACAATCAGAATCCACAGAAAGAAATAGAGTATATTATAGCCAATTAATAAATGAATCAAGTGATTACTCTAAAAGGTTTGTGTAAAGATAAGAGAATTTGAAATCTTTTGGTGTTAATAGTGTAAGGCTTGTGTTTAAAGTTCTCATGAATAATTTTAAATAGGTAAGACGAGGCAAGATTACTATAGAATGTGAGAACTTTGGTGATCTTTTATCTATGAAGTGATTTAAGGTTTTGTCACCATACTTACTATGCCCTAGATGAGGAAAGGAGCTAAGGACTGAATATAAGATATGTTCCTTTACTCTCAAATGATAAGAACCAAGTCTTGTACAAGGAAGAATCAACAGTATGGAAATGAGAGAGGACATTTCTCACTCTTCAAGTTTAGGTAGATGAAAGCTTAATGGTCCGTGGGTCAAATCGGCAGCTATGGTTTGAGAGAGTGTGAATTATATTTGGCACCTTAGGTTTCAGATACACAGAAGACAAAAAAGTGAACCTTCCCATAGCAGTCAGGTTCACATTGATGGCAGAAATCGCCCAACCAAGAGCAGCTTGTGGGGAAAAAGGGGGGTTATTTTGGTTTACAGGCTTGAGCAGAAACTCCATGATAGGGAAAACGATAGCATGAGCAGAGGGTGGACATCACCTCCTTGTCAACATCAGGAGAACAAACATTGGCAAGAGGAAGCTGGTTATAATACCCATAATCCCGCCCCCAACAATACACTGCTTCCAGGAGGCCTCAATTCCCAAATCTCCATCACCTGGGAACCTAGAAGTCAGAACTTAAGTTTATAGGGGGACACCTGAATCAAACCACCACACTTCCCATTAGCACTTTGAATGTAGCTTGTTCTAGAAGTTGAAGCTGGAAGTACAGATTTGGGACTGTTCAACCTAGAAATGATTAGTTACAGAATACACAAATATTTCTTGATAATTTATGTCAGTTTTTGAAGTAAATTTTTTGAATGTGGCTTACTTGTTTCAGTCTGACATTGCACTACTGGATTAACAAAGAGGCACTTTATGTATACTTTTTCTCTGCTGGGAATCATCTGCTTAATGCATTTTACCACCAAATTGACTAGGATGCCCTGCGTCATCAGTCTCTCCCATTGTGATGAAGTAGAGATTCTGGATGCTGTCTACATTCTGCAGCTTCCAAGCATCACCTAATGCTTTAATGTTGTGTTTTACTTTGGTTGCTAGGGAGTGAAGGTAGCCCCTCACATTAAGCATATGCTCTAGCACTGAGCTATACCTGCAGTCCCTGATAGTTTAACACATCTGAAACCATGACGAATTAAATACTGGTAAGAGTTCTTAATAATTGGACCCTCTGTATAAAAGTCTGCATACATTTTATGGAAAAAAGATAACTTCTGGGGAGAACCCATGTGTAGCAGTTAGCCTCAGGTCTCTGGGATGAGCCTCCAGTCCAGACACAGCTTATGGGAGGAAGAAGGGATTTAACTGAAGCTTATAGATCTAGGGGAAGTCCCATAATGGCAGAAGAAGTTGACCTCCCATTCACAAATCTAAACAAAGAAAGAGAAAAGTAAAAGGCCACCATCACCAGTACAAGCAAATTAACATACTTCAGGCAGAACTCCAGCAAAGCTCCAGCACTTTATACCTTACGTTGGAATTCTGATCCAGCCCCAGTGATACCTTCTCCAGCCAGGTAGCTAGAAATCCAAGGAGCTTTAATAAGCCATTAGGTGTCACCTGTGTGAGTACAACCTCCCTGTTTAAGTAACTTATGAATGGGATGGCTTGTTGCCACTGGGCCAAGCCAAGCAAGCAATCACAGTGAGTGTGGAGAACGAGTCACATAGAGTTCTGTAACAAAAGCTTGCAAAATACTTACAGCAGCATAAATGACCTTTTCAAGACCACAGAATAAAACACAGAAATCACAGTGTAGTGACATTTGCACTCAACCCCAAAGGCCAAGCAACATTTGCTTTGGCAGTTAAGTGTGCCAGTTGGACAACATCATATTTTGACAAATAAAGTCAAGTTTTTTAAACAATGTGATTGCTTATTTAGAACAAGATATGTAGTCAAAAATGAAGAAAACTGGTAGCTCTTTGTCAAACAGGCAAGGGTAAAAAGGAACAAAGTGTATGTGCTTCAGAAAGAAGCAACAATGTGAGTGTAAAAAACACATATGCCAAGCAGATTTCCCTAATGTGGTGGCCATCATGCTTGCCACACAAAACACAGATGCATTAAGAGTAGGTGTGACACACTTTTGTCTGGGATCATAGTGAAACATTGGCAAACTGTCATAATTGTCATGTAAAATGGACTCCAAACCTTCCAAAGGGGGAGCACAAATTGTACACACATCACGACAGAGTGAGAAAAGAGCCAACAGCAACTTACTGCACTGGTCTCCATAAGAATGAATGGGGGCCTGGACTGAGGGAGAGGATAGACTTTGTGGTAAAATTTGTATAGTTTAGTGGCTAGTTAGCTGTAGGAAAATGTAAGCAAGGATGCTACAGTTACCCAAGGGACATGTCAGTCTGACTTCCAGCAAATCTATCTGGCCTGCCTTGTGCTGAATGAGGAGAGGACTCTGAATCTCACAGTGCCCCACGCTTCCTCAGTGTTTGCATGACACTTTGAAAAGTAGCATTAATACATTCTTGTCACTGGGGGACTAATCATAGCCATTTTCATTACTGTAAAACTGAATTGCAGTTTTGAGAAAATAATCATGGCAATCCACAGAGGGGCCTTTCTGAGAAAATGATGTCACTGTCTTAGGACAATGTCATCTACATTACCATTCCATGAGGCCGATGTCATGTAAATCATCATTTTTAGGTAGCTTTTGTTCTCAAATTCTTAGCTGTCTCTGAGGTTCATTGCATACTAAAGCCTGTGTTCATTCTAGACATGTTGAATCTGTGGACATAGACTGTATAAAAATGAATTACTAGGAAGATGATTAGATATAAGTAACTGTAGATAAAAATATACATAGATAGACATGTATGTAGTTTGAATGTAGAATGTCCCTCATAGGCTTATGTGTTTGAACCATTGATACCCAGATAGTGACACTGTTTTGGAAAGTTGAGGAACCTTTATGTGGTGGAGACTCACTGGAGGAAGTAGATCCCTGAGTGTGAACATTGAGTTTTCAGAGCCTTGTCATGGTTCTGGTCCCAATGCACTTCACTCTCTTGCCGTATGTCTTCCCCACCTTGATAGGCTATATCCCTTCTTAAATCCTGATCCAAAATTAATCCTTCCTTCCTTAAGTTGTCTTTGTTACTTTGTCAAAGCAACAAGAAGAGAAAAATAATAGAGGTAAATGAAGATACATAGGTAAACAGGTAAATAGATAATAGAAAGATGATAGATATATAGATAAGTATATATATACATATATATATATGTCAGAGTCTCACTCTAGCTCAGGTTGACCTGAAATTCACTATGTAGTTTTCAAGGTGGCCTCAAACTCACAGTGAGTGATCCTCCTACCTCTGCCTCCCGAGTGCTGGGATTAAAGGGGGGTGCCACCATGCATGGCAAAAGATATATTTTTAATGATTGATAATAACAGTTAGATTTCTGCTTCCCTAAAGTTATTAACAATTTCAAAGAAAATTAGCTTATAGTGACTTAGTAAAAACTCAAGCTTACGTTTATGGCAAATTGGCAACATGTAAAGCACTCTGTTGGGCTCTTGCTCACTAGCCCCTGGAGGTCAGAAATATTTCACCATCAATATTTCAACTGCCAAGTATGAGTGTTCTATAAGATTAACTGAAAATTTAACCTGATATTTCACTCAATTCTGATAAGATCTCCTTGAGGTAGATATTGATATTCTTTTAAAACAGATATGGATACTAAAGGATACTTGAAATTTGCCCAAGGTTATGTAGTACAGACGCAATAGAAAAAACAGAATTCAAAGACATCCTGAATGATCCAAGCAATTTTCTGCTTGTGTCCACTGTCTTGAAGACACCTCTTTGATACTCTGTGAGCTCACTTGGAATTTTACACAATGTCCTACCTTGGAAACTTAATTGGTATTTGAGTGAGTGGAAAAGTCTCATCATGACTGGATACAAATTTATTTGTGCTGACCTGGACCTATCTTAGTATGTTTGGAGCTGTCTGTGAGCACTACTAACAATGGCCAAAGCTGAGAGGCCACAGCCACCAGCTTCACAAAGTAACTATGATAATGACACTCATAGCTCTAGCCATGAAGCTCTTCTTCCTGCCTGGGCAGACAAATGCCATCTACAGAGCAAACTCTAATTTCTTACCATGAACCACCAGAGTATGTTCAGATAATCATGAAATGACTCCATAGGACCCAATGGCACTGCTATTGAGTACAAGGGAACAGAAGAATAGAATTTGGAGGCAGAACTGTAAGTTAATAGACCATAAATAATACAACTGACTTTATGTCTTTGATCAGGCCTCATAAGACTTCTGAGAATAAAGTGGTTTTAGGAATACTTTATTTAATGTTGGCCCATTAGCACTGTCCTGCCACATTCTCCAGAAAGTTCTTGGAGTTATTTATCTATTAATGCTATGTACTATAAAATTTTCACCTTAGAAATTCACAAATATGACAACACTTAAATTTATGGAAATTGAAACATTTCTAATGTCTGGGCTGTAGAGTAAGAGTCTGATCTACTTATTTAAAAGAACTGCTATTCAGGGACTATAGAGATGGCTTGGCAGTTAAGGCCAAAGTCTAAGGACCCAAGTCTAAGTCCCAGAACCTATGTAAGCCAGACACATAATATGATGCATGTGCACAAATTGGCACATGTGTCTGGAGTTTGGTTGCAGTAGCTAGAGGCCCTGACATGCCAATTTTCTCTCATTCTCTTTCTCTTTCTCTCTCTCAATCTCTTTCAAACAAAACAACCTTAAAAGTTCTGCCACTCAGATGCAATTTCAGTCACTTCCAAGTTGGTCTTTCATTTGCTCCTCCTTTCATACATGTAAAGAGAAGAGAATATCCTCCCAGGCTGCCCCTCTCTCAGATATCTTTAGAAACCTGGAGTGACACTGATTGCAATCCTTCGTTGCCATAGAAAGACAACAGAATGTGGTTAGAGGAGAAGAAAGAGCCTTAACTATGAATTCTTTTCCTGTAATGGCTAATTTTTTTTTTTCCTCTGATACCTTTCCAAAAAGGTGGCAAGGTGACATCTGCGTAGAATGTATCTAATTACAACTATCAGAAGGCTGAAACAGTAAATCTCACAGAACCCTCAATAATGATTCAGAATGTTTGGAAAAGCAGAGCTGAAGTGTAGTGTCAGTGAAGTGAGAAGAAATTGGAATTCTGAATAGTCTGGCTGGTCTACTGATTACACTCTGCAACAAAGAGGATGTGCCAGCCCTGATTTTGCTCTCTGATTTCCATTCATTGAGGGTCCTTTCATCACCATCAGGATCTTTCTGGTAGCTATAGTACTTATGATCTACGGAATAGCAGGGAGTTTTTGTTCTGTTGTAATGTGGGAGCCTCAGATGCAAGGAATTTGATTATAATCCTTGTCTATAGCAAACCAAAAGCCGATTAAGGACCTCACCCAGAATGACTTCCTAAACCGTAGTTAAAATGTGTATGTGTGTGTGTGTGTGTGTGTGTGTGTGTGTGATAGTATGCTTATGTGTATGCATGTGTGTGTGATTTTTTATTCATAGTGGAATGTACACTAGCTATGCAAATAACAAAAGTTAATGATCCAGCCATTAAATTACAGTTAACCCTTGCTAATTTTTGTATAAAATTACTAAAAAAAGGCTTCATAATTTTCATTATATTATAATTATCTTTTTAATTCAGTGAGAATAATTACCAGAATTTTGGAGGGATAATATTTGTGTTGAGAAAATGCATTACTTGTCTAATTCACAAAATAGGGGTCCACAGATGTGAGGTGTTGAGAATTGTTCAGGAGAAAAATTTGTTGTTGCAAAGCTTACTCCTCAGCCCCACCTCCCTCTGTGTGTACCTGTCCACAACCTTGCTCCCTTTTGCTTCTACATAACCAAAGCTATGACTTCCTGCTCACATTGAGAAAAGATGGAGAGAAGAATAAGTGCAAATAACCTCACGATGTGAGAAGCTCATCATTCTTACACTTAAATAGGATTGTAAAACCTAAAATCATTTGTCCTATAGCATTTTGTGAGCCATACATGTCTTAAGGATAAGCAGGACATAGAAACTCTGGGCAGTTGTCCAAAACAGCACAAATACATCATTCCAAATAGATTTCAAAACATCCAGTTTTGAGAAGAATTCTAAAATCACCTTATAAAAAGACAAATCAATACTGCTGATTTCTTCCAGGGGAGCAATTGATTTCCCAAAAGTAAAGGACAATCTTTTAAAACATCAGGTTCCCTAGAACACTAGGGTGGCACTTAAATAAGACTATAGCATTAATGACCATTAGGGACTTTTAGCCTCACTGATTTCAAACAAAGCCCATAACTAGAGCCCTTTTATTTTTTGCTTGCTTCACACATTATTTATAAATATGACTGACATCTTTAAAGGCAGGAAGCTACTATGTAGTAGAGACTGTTCAGTTCATCATCTCTCTCCCTCACAGAGTTTTCCCTCTGCAGCTCCTCCAAGAGTAGTCAGTATTGAATACATAGACTAGATTATGGACATATCAAGGATATTGCATTCAGGCTGAAGAGATGGCTTAGTGATTAAGGTGCTTGCGTGCAAAGCCAAAGGACTCAGGATCAATTCCCCAGGGCCCACATAAGCCAGATGCACAAGGTGGTGCATGTGTCTGGAGTTTGTTTTCAGCAGCTATAGGCCCTGATGTGCCCATTCTCTCTTGTCCTCTCCTCTTTTTCTTTCTCAAATAAATAAATAAAGTAATTTTAAAAGAATATTGCATTCAAAGCATTTCGATATAATCAATGTAATATTCCTTGGGTGGTGACATGCTAGATGCCCACTTGTGCAGCAGTTAATATTTTCTAAGAGTGTGTGAATTTTAGCTGGGCTACATAGGTCTGCAAGGCTTGCATAACTTTACCCTGGTTTTCACAAAGCACTAAGTCTATTGAGACTGTGCTGTCACCTAGGAGTTGAGTGACTTTAGGAAAACCATTTCACCTTGATAAGTCTTCCATCAACTATCAGATGGAGTTAATATTGCTTCACCAATTTTCCCAGTTAAGCTGCTGATGAGATCACAGATGTCAAAGTGCTCTGAAGCATTGTGGGTCTTTCCACATCTAGTTTTCCATCATCACTCTGACAATAGACCCACCAAAGTCAAGAACACAAGACACGCTAGCTTATAGATTTGCAGTCCGTCCAAGGCGAAGCCATCTGAGAGGACAGAAGTCCTTACTCACAACCGTCCTAGCCTGGATTGTGGTACTGTGTTTAGGGCCTTCTCTGACCATCAGATCTTAGAATCCATAGGTCTAGATCCTAGAGAACAGCTATCCAACTTTGCCAGGAATAGTGTCCCAATGTGTTATGCAGTCTTTCTTTGAACAATTTCAGCAGATTTCTAAGGAAGGCTGTGAGCCTCCCTGTTATGGTAATGTGCCTATTCACTGGAGCATGGACGCTAATAACTATGATCAATAGACATCCCCATTTCTTACAACTGACCCCAGATTCATTTTAATCAAACATTTCCTGCTGGGTTTTCCATTCCAGTAAAAAATCTAATCAATTTGTAAGTTTCACAAGCTGATTTTTCTTACTGCCTTGCTACAAAACTTCCCAGGACATGCCCTATATATTTTGTGAATTATTTTTTCCTTCTCTAAGAATCTAGACATACTCATTTGACAAATCTAGGAAAAAGAGGATGGCCTTTAATGTCTCAAGATGTCAGGTTCACACAAGCCTTAGACAAACAGATATTTATTTCAACCTGCTACGTGCTGACACAATGCATGATAAACTCTATAGTAGCTCTAAGTCTAGAGTGAAGCTTTTAAGGACAGTGGGTGCTAATAATTCAACTTTACACAAATGCGCACTATCATGTTAAACTTTGCTAATACCTGGCAATCTGCAGTGCTCTCACATAACCTGTAATGTGGTTTGGGAATATTTCTCCCAAAGTGCTTTTGCCATAAAGTAAAAATAGCTTTAGCTGCCCACTAAATAGAGTTCTTACTAAGACATTCATTATTCATTGCTCACTTTTCTCCCAGGCTTCCCACCAAGATCTTAGAAGCTTTCACACAGAGGTACTTCTGGGTATGACCTCCAAAGAAGAACATTTGGGGAGGAAGTAGAGGAAGTAAGACTCTTGACAATGTCATGCCCTACTTTACACTGAATGGTACAGTATATCTGTGTAGCACAGGGACAACTTTTACCTGAATTAATACAGCTCATAGGAGAGTGTTCACTTTAGCCATAATTCTAGCACTCTGAGAATAAAATTCAATGTTGTAAAACATCATATGTAAAAATCTATTTTGTTATGATTTTACCTAGTAAAGAAACCAAGTGCTCATAGGCACTCTTCCTCTTCAAATGGTCCTTGTACTGTTTTTGACCGCAAAGAGTTTACATAGATGCACATCTAAGTTATGCATTTTTAATTGACTCCTGGGATTTTGGTAAATCTTATGTGTTTTTCATGATTTATCAAATTTAATGTAGTTTGGTTTCACATGGGAAAAGAGTTTACTACTGTTTTTATATCAGTTAGGCCTGATGACAGGGGCTGTCTGGGACTCACAAGAGAGAATGTTCTTCCTCAGCCAACTGCCTCCACACAGCAGAAGTGAAGAATCTCCTAAGGCTCCAAAAGGAATTGAAGTAGATGAGAGTTGACTAGGTCTTTTTAATTCCTAAGATATTCATTTTCTTAACTTATGGAATATCTGCATTCACATGACATCATGAGTAAAATATAGCCCCCATCTCAGTGAAAAGAGATCTTTTATGAAACCTTTCATTTATTGGCAAGGAGAGAGATAGAATGGCCATGCCAGGACCTCTTGCCATGACAAACAAACTCCATATGCATGAACCACTTTGTGCATCTGTTTTTTTTTTTTTAAGTTATATACACAGTGTGTATAAAGCCATGCTGGTACCATAATTGGCCCCTCCCTCTCCTCCCTCCTCCGAAGGGACCCTCCTCATTGGGGAATGTGGATCGTGCATTGTGGGGTTAGCCATCAGTTATAGGCAAGAGGCAATGTCTCTGTGCATAATGTCCCAACATGTGGCTTTAACAATCTTCCTGACCCCTTTTCCATGAATTTCCCTGAGCCAGACGGTTCGTTTTAGGTCTACTTCATTTATGAGGTTTTGGGAGCCTCTGTGTCTCCGGATATCTGGTTTGGTAGGGGTTGAGTGTCTCTGTGTCTATCTCCTTCACCCTTGTGCTGATACCAAGTTCACCAAGGAAGCAGCACTCTTGCTTGTTTCCCCAATTACTCTATGGTTCCAGCTGTGGCCCTGGTGAGGTGCAATGGGCTGGTTCTCTCCTCAAGATCTGTGTCCATCTGAAAAATATTAGCAAATTCTCAAATGGAGAATAAAGTTAGAACCAGATAAATGGGATAACCATTGTTTTCTCAGAGAGAATTTAATAGGTGTAGGCCCTTTTGTACCCATGATTGATGGGAACTTGACAATGGAGAGTGGGCTCTATTTTTGAATATGGTTCTGGCTTGTTTCCCAGCTCCAGCTATGGGTTCCATTCCACTGAGCGAATCATTTAGCCAAGTACATCTGGTCTTACATGGGTACTGAGTAATTGAGAATCAAACCCAGGCTGTCATGCATTGCATACAGGTACCTTTAACTATTGAGTCATCTCTCTAGCCCCAAGATATTTTTTAAAAAATGAAAATGCTTAAAAATAAAATTTCTACATCTTTCTTTTCTTCAATATTTGTACCAAATTTTCAGGAATTTATGACAAAACAACTACTAACATGTCCATGTAATTTTTTTTGCATTCTTTTTTAAATATTTTCTTTATTTATTTATTTATTTATTTATTTATGAGAGAGAAAGAGGGAAAGAGAGAGAGAGAGAGAGAATGGGCATCCCAGGGCATCCAGCCACTGCAAACAAACTCCAGATGCATGTGCCCCCTTGTGCATCTGGCTTACATGGGTCCTGGAGAAAGGAACCGGGATCCTTTGGCTTTGAGGCAAATGCGTTAACCACTGAGCCATCTCTCCAGCCCTTGATTGCATTTTTTACTTCAGTCTTGTGATAGTCAGATTTTCTGTGCAATGACAATTGCCTAACAAAAATAATTCAAGTGCAGTAGAATATATTTTTGGCCCATGTTTTCAGAAGTACATAATCACATGGCACCATTGTCTGTGAGTCTGAGGCAGGGTAGAGCGTCATGGTGGAGAAGTCCTGACAGAGCAGAGCTACTGACCTCATGGTCATAGGAAGCAGACAGACATGAAAAGAAAGGTGCAAGGATGTATAAGATACCCTCCATAGCTGAGTCCTTCTTCCAGCCAGGCTCTACTTCCTAGAATTCCCATCACCTCCCAATAATGTCATCAGATTATGAACATATCAGTGGGTTAATCTGTTCATGAAGTCAGAGCTTTCATAATCTCATTCTTTTCTACAGTCCCCACCTTTGAACTCTGCTGTACTGGGAATCCAACTCAACACAAGAGCTTTCTGGGTGGACAATTCATAACAAACCATAGCAAAAACGAACAATTCTGAGCTTTTCTCTGGCTAAATTGTATTTACCATTTTGATCTTATCATTGGTTTCCTTTGATAGATACACAGAATTATTTCATTTCTAATATTTTGTCATGTTTGAGTCATTCAATTTTCGGCAGCTTACTGCTTAGTACACTTCCTTCGATTTTTCTGAACTAGGGCCTAGGGGTGGAAAGATAAAAGAATTGTTCTGTCATTCAAGAACTCACATATCTACTTTTGGGAGACACAGACAGTTCCATGGAGACTCACAAGTAGTTTCACTGAAATAGGCATGAATCAGAAGGACTGTTTAGACTTGGGGCTTGCTATGTACTCACATTCTCCTGAAAGGAAATGACTAATGACTATCAACACACAGGTAATATGTTTGTAAGCTACAAATACTTTTAAAGTATTGGCTATTGAGTGTATTATTAAGCCTTGAATGTGAGTCTGTTGCAGTGTAATTATTTGATCTTTATTTAAAACTTACATATGCTCCTTATCTTCTTACGAAAGTAATTAATACACTTTCAGTATCTAAGATGAGTCATATTTCCCTTTCAGTAGTTGTAGCCTGAGACATCTTTCCCCAGGGATTTTAATTTTATTACATGCAAAGAACAAACATCACCTGTTGTGTGATGAATACAAGCATATTCAGGGGTTTATAATAGCACTGCTAATGGGATAATGAATAATGTTTATTTCTAACCAAAAGGATATCTACCTAATTCATTAGCATTCTAAAATCCTTGCTATGACTAAAAATTAAAACAACCTGCTCTTACAAGTGAGAAAACCAAATCAGGTAAATATTTTCTTTACTGATGCAAGGCCTTACTCCTGATGTCTCATATGAAAACTAAAAGGAAATGATGTCAGGTCCACATCTACTTGTATATTAGGACACCATACTAGATGATGACAATACAGTGGTTGATAAGATATTATCCTACCCTCAGGGAGCTTACAACCCAGTTACAGGTAAGGATGTTGAGGTCAGAGTATAACATTTAGATATGTGATCTGGAGCACGTGGCTGAAAGGATGAAGTATAAAGAAGAGTTATTTTACCCAAGTGTGCATCATGTAAGAACAAACTGGTACGTAAAGCCTTAGAAGATTTTGTAAGAACTATGGGATGAAGGAAATAAGGTGGAGGAGAGTGGGAATTCCATAAAGTGGAAACATAACAGAGCTGCAAGGACCTTGAAATTGAAGTGAAAGAGATCGCAAAAAGAAGTGAGCCCACACTGCATCCCACTACATAGAAAAACCCAAATATGTCCATCAAAGGCACCTGTAAGTATGTGTTGGACAGAGCTGCCTGACTAGTGATTTGAACTTTAGGTACAGAAAGGATAGATGCAGAAGTCCAAGTACAGCCCAGCTGACAAACTGTGTCACTGCTAAAAGGATATTGGGTTTTGGTACCAAAAAGTATGGGCTTTGTTCCATAATTAAGCACATATTAAATATGTTCTTGGAAATGTCTATCCTGTAGGATATGAAAGAATATCACTCAGGGCTCTTACATTCAATAGGATTGGGAAATTCTAGTTTCAATAAAGCCAAAACCAGCATTTTTTTTTAAGATAAACTCCTTTTGGATCTGGAGTTCTCACACAAATTTTGTGACATATGCTGGAAGCACTGAGAAGCCGTTACAGGCTTTTCATCAGTTATTGAGACTACATAGTCAATTCCAGGTCAGCCTGAGCTAGAGTGAGACTCTACCTTGAAAACACAAATATATATTTTTTCATACCAGCCAGAGAAATCTAAGACTTTGAAACCAAGGTTGTAAAGCCAAATACATAAAATCCACTATAATATCATGAGTAAGGGAAGTGGGCAATAGGCTATGTGTCAGCATATTAAACTTATAAGAATACTCCCTATTTACAAAAATAAATATATTCTTTTCTATTTGATTTTAAATATGCACTATTCTCTGCCTGTATTTCATAACTGTTTATGATGGGAACACAATAGTGAGAAGCACTTCTCTATTCTAAGCGAATCTCCAGAGCACAGCTGATGAATGACATTAGACACCTAGCAATGTGAGTGATACAATAGATACTGGTGGACCAGGTATTTTGATTTTTCTGCAGAAGCTGAAAATTGGAATTTTTTAATTTTTATTTTTTTTATTAATTAGTTTTGTATTCAGCGAACACAGTCAGTTTGGTACCTTTATTAGGCTCATCCGTGACGTAACCCCTCCCCTTGGCCCCTTCTTGTTCCACCCCCTCTTCCACAAAATTTCCCTGAGCCATGTTGGGTTCATTTTTGGTCTGCTTCAGTGATGAGGTGTTGGTGGCCTCTGAGGCTCTGGCTCTCTGATTTGGTAGGAGTTGATTTTTCTCTGTGCTTGATCTCCTTCCCCCTTGTGCTGGTATCCGGTTCGTCAGAAAAACAGCACCTTTGCTTGTTTCGCCAATTTTTCTTAGTTTTGCTGGGGCCCTTTTGAGGTATGATGGGGTGGCTCTCTCCTTAGGATCTACATCTGTCTGAAAAAGAGAAGCATATTCTCCAACAGAGAGTAAGTTAGTACCAGGACAAATGAGATTACCCTTACATTTTTAATAGAGAATTTAATAGGTGTAGGCCCTCTTGTAGCCCACAATTGATGGTAGCTTGATACTGGAGAGTGGGCTTATGTTTGGATATAGTTCTGACTTGTTTTCCAGCTCCAGCTATGGGTCCCGTACCACTGAGGGGGTCAGTTAGTCGAATGAAGAGCAGTTGGTTCCCCACCATGGCTGTGTGCCACTATTGCACTTGTGTGAGCATCATGACAGGTTATTTGCTGCTAAGTAGGTTAGACCATGAGTTGCTTGGACAGATATTGGTCATTTTCCCCCATTCGCCCATGTAGCACCTTCTGGCACTAGACACGCTGACTGTCTGGGGACTGACTCTCTTCCAGCTGTCAACCGCATAAGGTGTCTTCAACAGTAGGGTCTTACCACTAACCTTTGGTGGGTCATCAAGTACTCTGACAGAAATCTGTCTTTCTTTTAGGAAACCTTGTAGGTCTCTCTGATCAAAAGCTCATTGTGGATGATAGCCACATGGTGGCACTGGGAGTTACAGGTCAGTGCCCACTACGAAAAGGAAGACAAAGATAACTAATATACAAGAGTTAGAGAGAAGAGAGAGAAAGAGGGAGAGAGAGGGAGAGGAAGGGAGAGGGAGGGAGGGAAGCTGTAGAAGATTAAGATCAGTCTTCAACATACCCTCTCCAGTATCTTGTGGCTCAGGTGTTCCCTCTAAGGGCCTGTTGAAGGTTCAGCCATTTGGTCTGCCTTTTAGGAAGTAGAATTTTATGGTACCATTGCCGTTGGGTCTAGATTTGTGTTTCTCACCCCCTCCGTTGCCCTCCCCTACCTCCCTACCCATCCTATTGTCTAGTCCACGAGATGCTTGCTGGGTATGAAAGGCATCTTGGGTAGATTCAGGTTAGGTGCTGTAGATGAGTGAGACTATGTGGCGATTTTTTTTTCTGTGATTGGGTAAGTTCACTGAGAATGATCTGTTCCAGGTTCAACCATTTTTCCTCAAATTTCATTGTGTCATTTTTTCTTACTGCAGTATAGAATTCCATTGTGTAGATATACCACATCTTAGTTATCCATTCTTCTAGTGATGGACATCTGGGTTGATTCAAGCTCTTAGCTATTACAAATTGAGCCGGTACAAACATGGTTGAGCAAATCTCTCTGGCCTGTGGTTTGAAGGTTTTAGGGTATATATGAACTCTCTCATAGCTTAAATATTTTCAGAATATTTACAGTGCACTATATGGGCATACCTATAGATATGTAAAGCATATTTGTAGGCCACTAGTTTATAATCTCTGTGTTGGGCCATATTGCTAGTTTAGAATTCATATGTTTAGGGAGACACAGTTTTAAATGAACTGCTAAGTTGTCCTGCAAACTTCTGTTGATTTTCTGAATGAAAAGAGAAAAATCCATGTTTCCAGAGCCAATGACTGAGGAGTGTCCTTATTTGTACATTAAATCTTAGCTGTGGAAAGAAAAGCCAAAAAATATAGTGCTTGCTGGAGGAGTTAATGCTTAAATTCAACTGAAACCATGAGTGAAGCTATGGCATAAAATTCTGCCAGGATAAAGTCACAGAAAGTGTGAAGTCTGGTGCAGTGAAATGGAAGGCATATTAATAATGTGCATCTCCATTGGCACACCTGGTGGGTTCTGTTTCACAGTGGGAGAAATGTGGGACAGTATATCAACTGTACTTTAATGTCAGGGGGATTGTGAGACAGTGCAGGGGATTCAGTCATGAAACTCCTGTGATGTCATATCTTGGTTTGTGGGAGCAGTGCTAATGGCACACATGTGAGCAGTAGATCAGATCCATCTGTTTGAAATGGGGAGCTCACATATGGGTGGCAATTGCCATCCTTCTGAAGAAACTTTGAGGAGGTGTTTAGTTCCTGCTGATAGGGAAGATTAGAATCAGGCAAGTTTTATGAATAGAAAATCATGAGTAGATAAGCTTGGGAGGAAATGTAATGAAATTAGTAACTGATGTACACCTCTCAGCAGGGACAAAAAGAAAAGTCTTCAAAAGATATTAGGCTGGAAATATTTTATTTTCTGAAGTGCAAGGAAGAAATTTAGATAAAGCTACAATATGAACAGTGCCAAAATGATTTGGTCAAGAAATATTTTTAAAAACTGCTATTTAGCAATTACTGGGAAGAACATGGTAAGAGCAAAACATCTTTATTGTCTCAAGATATCAGATTCACACAAGCCTTTAACCACCAAATATGTATTGAGAACCAGCCATGTGCTGGTTCCATGCTAGATAGACCTTGTAGTAGCTCACAAGTGGGAGCACCAGCACCCTGCAGATGACAGACTTTAAGTGCATGCTTGAAAGAAACCTATGGGTGAATTAGGGCCTGATCTTGTCCAGAACTTCACAGTACTCTGAATTCTTTGGGCCAAAAGAAAGTTCACAGGAATGGGACTGAGGACACAGTTCGTAAACTGCTTGCTATACAAACACAGGACATCAGTTCAATCTTCAGAACTCACATAAGTGAGTGCATGTGCAGAGCACAGAAGACAACCTCTGGTGTAAACCTTCAGTGACATCTACTTTGGGGGTAATCTATAGGCTCTGCATGCACATGCACACATGTGCACATTCACACAAATGCTTATACACACTACCATGCATACACACATGCATACATACACATACACATGCAAAACAGTAAAAACAAATTTAAAAAGTCAGAGTTATTCACATCTATATGCAAGGGATTGATAATGGTAACATTTAATGATAAAATTTTCTTGTTTCCATGTAAATAGAAAACTGACCTATCCTGTCTAGATCCATCTCTCTCCAGAATCACCTACCCACCTGTTTTTGTTGCTCTCTGCCATCTTTCTTTATTTCACTCTCTCCTTGAATCCTTTTCTCCTTTCTTCCTACTTTCATCCTTGTCTCCCTTCCTCCCTTTATTCCCTTTCATACTTTATTGTCCTCCTTTTCCCCTCTGATTTCAGATGATGATGTATTATAAAAGGAATTATTTTAATCATTACTATATTCAACATACACTTCCTAAAATATATGAATGCATAAAATCAAAAATAGCAGGAGCATGTCTATCCACAGCTCATAGATAATATACGTCCCTTAGCTCAAGCCAATAGGTAGCAATGGAATAGAGCAAGCACAGGGAAGGACAGGAGTACCTCCTCCTCTCCAGATGATTTCCTAATGCCAAATTATAAGTCAAGTAAGAGAAATCACATGCAATGAAACCAAGGGCAGTTGGCTTCCAATTGCTTTTCTGTCATGGAAAGTATGGAAAGGAGTAGAATTAATTTTAGCTTCATAATGTCCTCTTTTAGGATTTTATCTTCAAGAGTTGCTGCTCCTTTGAGAGCTACCATTTAATTTACTCTTTGCTCATAGCTTTCTTTACAGAAATGGCAGAAAGCACTTGTCTTCCCAAAAAAGTGGTAGTCTGAGCTCACAGCGAAAATGTCTGAAATCCAGCCCCAGCATCTATATCCACTCCTGAGTACTCGTTGGGAAGGTCATTGCTGTGTTTCCCTGCCTGTGAAGAGGCAACCACTCTGTTGTCTTGGGAGTATTAATTATTTAAAGTTTGTGAAATATTCCAAAGATAAAAATAGAGAATAGAATATAGCATCTACTCTAGAGTTAAGTTTTAAGAGCTTAGTCTTCTGGAAAAATCTAAATTAGTACTTCTAAAATATTGTAGTAGACATGAACATATGTATGTGTATAACACATGAATGCATATATATGCATGAGTTTATGTACACAGGTACATGTGTGTGTGAATGATTATCTGAATTCATATGAATTCATGAATGCCTATCTGTTTGAAGCTCAATAGACAGCCTGGAATTTTGGAACCAATATCTTGGACAGATTGAGGTTATTTCTGGTAAGATGATGCCAGACTAGGAAGTTCATCTGTCTAGACTCCAGTTGCCTCTTCAAAGCGAGTGAAGAACTGAACAAGAATGCAGTTAAAGCTTTCATCTTATCCCCGAGTTCTAATAGCTGTGTTTTTTTTTATTAGCATAACAGAGGATAGGCAAAGGAGGTTTCTCTTTAAAAGCTCTTCTACTCATATGAGAACATGTCAAGGATAGAAAAATGCTGAGCATGGTGTCTCCCATCATATTACTAGCCAGGAAGGGAAACAATCAAGCACACATGAATGCAAAATCATACCACTTACACTTGATCTACTGAGTAATTCATGAGAACAGGTTATCCAGGTTATCAGTATCTGAACTCTTACCCAGGGAAAGCATGTTCTTTGCATGCAGTAATATCTCTATACTTGCTTAGATCAGATCCTAGAGAACAGAAACCTACTTACACTATGTGTAATTTGTCAGAGGGCTTCTTAGGCTATTGTTTATTATGATGCACAGGGAGACTGATGGTATTTGTACATACTCTTTAGGTAATAGAGAAGGCTAAACTCAGATGGAGATGACCAGCCTAGTGGTCCATCCATATGTAGTCACACTCATTTACTCAGGAGCTACGTGGATCAATACTGTAACACATCCAAATCCTAGCATGAGTTTGGATGTTCTGCCTTAGTTCCAGGAGCCTATCATCTAGGGCTGAGACTTAAAAATGAGATGGTTGGGATGTGGGGGACAGAAGTAAACCTAAGCATTGTCTTTTTAAAGAAAAGTATCAAGTGCTGAAATAGCTCATAGCAATTAATAGAATCAAAATAAAGGCAAAAAGTGCTGGCTGTGGAGAAGAGGAATTTCCAGAGTAAGGAAAATGCATGTGACACAACAAATTAATGTGAACATAGGTGGAGTTTTTATAGGTAGAATGAGGATTGTTTAACTCCAATAGTGTCAGACTGATATAGTAAATTCTATCTGTTGTCCTCCACCACAGAAAGATCTGAGGTCTTTTGTCATCATTGCTATGAACAGCCCACTGCAGTTGTTCATACTGGCCTCCAGGTAGAGATGACAGAGTGGAGAAACAATGACCCACATGACATATACTTGCCATCCTTGATAAGGAAAGGCTGACAGACTAATACCAAGGCCAGGGAAGGACTATGTTTGAACAATGTTCAGTGGAAAGAGAGGGAGCCATGCCATGCCAATAGGTGGAGGCAAGCATCTGGAAGTGTCAGCACTAGGTGAAGGGCAGAAGCACAAACCCAAGACCAGGTTAAAGCCTGTGTTTCTCTTTTCTGTGTCCCTATCTACAAAATGAATAAGGTAGGGGTGATATCTATAATTTCCCCTGAGACTGGTCTAAGTATAGATAGATTTTATATGTTAATCATTTAACAGAGCACTTCCACATACTCACCATGGAGTGGAGTCCCTGATAGACAAGTGAAGAGAGAGAAATTGAGGCCATACATCTTCCTCTCATGGTGCTTTGAATGTATGGCCCCATCTACTCAGGCTTGCAACTTGAATCTCCAGTAGGCAGAGCCCTACTGGGAAAGAGATATGACACTGTGGGTCAGATCTCATAGTTTAGCCCTCAGGTGTGTGATCAGTGGATTTCTGGCTCTTTTGAAGTGCTAACTGTTGGCAGTGTCTCTCTGGTTGGATCAGTGGAAATGATTCATCTTCTGCCATTGATAGTGTTTCCCCTGGAATCTATAAGCCTGAAATAAACCCTTTCCTCCCATAAGTTGCTTCTGGTTGAATGTTTGTCCCTGCAATGCAAAGCTGACTTCAACTCCTTTCATCTCTAAAATCAGAGAGAATCACCTTAGTTCCCAGAACAGCAGAGCAGATTTTGTAAGAGGGAACTGAAAAGCATCTAACTGCACTCAGAATGTTTGGAACTCAAATCTTGCGATTCTAAGATGTCACATCCATGCTCCTTGGCCAGTGACAGATTTTTAAGAAACAGAAAATAGGAAAAATGCCCAAGTAATAGAAGTAGCAAAGATGGTCCCAATTATCAGATGAGAAAAGGCTGATTTTAGATGTACAACTTGATGTGGCTCCAAAGCCATACTTAGGGAGGGACTTTCAAACAGATGGTGGACAGATACTCCTAAATAGGCTGTGCAGGATGGGAAAGTGCTTGGACTGTGAAGCCAGACTAACTTGGGTACAGACAGGCATTCCATCACTTATTGGCTGAGTGGCTTTGCACTAGTTATTTAACTTCTAAACCTCAATGATTGAAGTTGTTAAGCAGAAATAGCAAAGCATATAGGGCCATGTAAAAAACAATGACAGTTTCATGTGCACTACCAAGCCAAGGCTTGAGCAAAACAAACACTGTCTAAATAAAATCATTACACATTTTGTATCCCTTATACAAAATGCCTAAGGCCTAAAGTACTTGGGATGTGAATTTTTAAAAAATTTACTTATTTATTAGAGAAAGACGAAGAATAGATGCACCAGGGCTTCCAGCCACTGCAAACAATCTCCAGACGCATGAGCCACCTTGCGCATATGGCTTACATGGGTCCTGGGGAATCAAATTTGGGTCCTTTGGCTTTGCAGGTAAGCACCTTAACAGCTAAGCCATCCCTCCAGCCCCTTGGTCTTTTTTATCCACATTTGGTAAAATTCATATACACATGGCTAGATATCTTGGAGATGTGACCCAATTCTAAACACAACATTCATTCATGCTTTCTGTTTGCCTTCTGTGCACACTGAAGGTAAATGGATACACCTCTTAGTGGTGTGAAGTTTTTTATTTAATTAGCATACACAATATCAGGTTTTTCTGTGGCATTTTCATACATATGTAGTTGAGGTTAATCCTCCCCTGGATTTCATGAGATGAAAGCAATTGCTCCACAACAAAGGAACCCACCAGCAGCATGAAAAGAAGCCTACAGAATGGAAGAGAATCCCTGCCAGCCATACTTCAGATGGAGGGTTGATATCTACACTATATAAAGAACTTCTCAACTTGAACACCAGTGAATTTAGATTACTGTTCTAAAACGAAGAAATCCAAATGTCCATTAAATGTTTTGAAAGGCATTCAACATCCTTAGCCAATAAGGAAATGCAAAACAAACTACTTTGAGATTCCATCTCACTTTAGTCAGAATGGGTAGCATCAAACAAAAACGTGCCTGCCATTTAGCTGCAGTCTATTGTGTGAAGTAAGCCTCGTATGGAATGTTTCATTTGTGCTATCATGTCAAAGATCAAGATGTTTCATATTTTGCGACATTCCAGATCTCAGATGACTTACAGATTATGAATGATAACTGTAAAGTCAAAGAAGGAACAGAAACTAATGGTTCAAACCAGGGTCACTAAACTTCTTTTCAAGGCCAAGCACTAAGCAGGCTGCCCCATGGAGCATTTTCTTGATGAATCTGAAGAGAACAGAGGATTTGGAACATGGAGGGGCTCAGATCTGTAGTCATCCATTTTGATAGGTCCGTTGTGTGGTTGGTTTCTTGGTTTATGTCCAAGTTTTCCTCAAAAACAGCTTTTTTACTTAAAGGATACTGGACAAATACTATATTCTATGCACTATTGTTCATGGTAGGGCTTTATCTATAAGCAAATGAGGTGGAAACCCACGCTCTGAAGAACTCATAACAGAGGCAGATGTGCAACTAACAAGCACATAAGCAAAGTAAGTCAGATAATGATAAAGTTTCAAGGACAAATATGAAACAATGGAAGCTGATATATAATCCAAAAAGGCTGTGCCACTTTAAATATGATTATTTGGAAATTTATCAATCAATGGTAGAAAAGAAGCTCAGATGTACACTGTCTGCCCCAGAAATGTTGAATATCTTCTTAGATGCTCTTCTGATTGTGGAGGAATGAACAAACAAAAGTAGAGGCTTCAACTCTCAAGTGGCTTATATATTTGTGGGCTGGTGGATAGAGAGTGGCAACAATCATAACTACTTCAAGTAATATTTTTGGTGTGTAAATGCATGTACATATGTGTACTCCACACACAGTGCCAAGGTCAGAGAAGGACATTGGGTGATCTCTTTACCACTCTTCTATCTCATTGCTTTGAAACAGAGTCTTTCACTGAACCTGGGCCTCTTTGTTTTTCACTTAGATTGTCTGACCAGCAAGCCCCAGCTATCTTACTGCCCTTACCCCCTCAGCACCCAGCTTTTTTATGTGGGTATTAGGGATCAAACACAGGTTCTTATGCTTGTTCAAGAAACACTCTTACCAATGTGTCATCTCCCTAGCTTGAGGGTGATTTTAGAGAGTGGGAAATGTGGCCTTTCACTCCATACTTCTCAACATCCATTCACTTCTGATCCTCTGAAGCTCTTTTGCCTTCCAGAAATAGATGTAAAAACAGGCTGTGATTTTTCATCGGGTCCTCATAATCCAGTAGGCCATGCAGGGCGCATTCTGGCTTTGGATCTGCTGGCATAGCCCACAAGGATAAGAAAGAACAGGGAGTGGACTTCAGTCTTTTCAGTGGTACTGAATGGTATGTGTTCCCTTTCGTTAGTTGTCTGCTGATAAACCTGATAAAATTAACCTTTCAAGCTTCATATTAATTGCTAAGACCACTGCTTATTGATCTGCAAGAGCAGAAAATCTAGGTTAGGATGGCTGTGTTCTTTAGTCAGGCAATGGCAGAGCCAGAGCACACATGCACAGATCTCTCCTAAACAATGGCCGTGCCTGGCACCTTTAAAGGAAAATGATACATAGGGACTCTCAGTTGGCTTTGCTTCAATCTCTAGGCCTGAATAGAAGATAATTCTAAGAGGTGGGTTGAGACCTAAGGCGGGTATTAGTCAATTTCATTACCACTATGGCCAAATACCTTGCAGACACAATTCAGAGAAGGAAGGATTTATTTTGGTCTAACATTCCAGAGATTTTTCACCCATAGTCCTTGGATCTGTTGAATCTGGGCCCAGGGCGAGACAGAGCCTCATGGCTTTGGGAACATGTGGAGGAGAAGGTCATTCACCTCATGGCATATAAGAAGCAGAAAGATGGACAGAGAGAACTAAGACAAGATACAGCCCTAAAGATGTGCTAAGGCTTACCTGCTAAAGCTTCCAGAACTTCCCAAAATAGTGCCACCAGCAATGCATTCAATATATGAACCTTTGGGGAAGACAGTTCATATGCAAAGACTAATAGACAGGTTGCAGTATAAATCCTGAGAAGATGAATCACCAATGACTCATAATCCAGGTACAAATGCAGAGGGGAGGATAAGGGCACTTAGAGAAAAATAATGAAAATTAAAACTTGAGGTTAGTAGCCTGCTTCAGCAATTACTTATCGTGAGTACACTAGGTTCCAGGAAAGAGTTGAAAAAGACAAAGTCCCTGCCTCTGAGTAGCTCATGGTGTCCTGAAGGAGGCAAGTACATGAATAAATCATCTCAGGAAACTGCAGATAAATGTCCACAAGGTGAGCACAATTTTTGATGGGGCTAAAAGTGGGTTTCATGCAATCTTAAGCTGTAGTGTTCTTAGTGGTGTAAAGTGAGTATAAACCCTAGGGTTCATTGTTAAAACTGCACCTGCCTCTGCTAGACTCCATTCATAGAATAATACTTAAGAATCACTGGGGAGAAAATTTGCTCTTTTCTTACAGACCTTTCACTATCTAAATGTCTTTGTATTTATTACCAGAGTGAAAATTTTCAGGTAAATTAACACAGGTTTTCTTAACTTTTAAAAAAGTATTTTATTCATTATTTATTTATAAGCAGAAAGAGAGATTGACTATGGGCTCACCAGAGTCTCTTACCACTGCAAATGGACTCCTGATGCATGAATACTTTGTGTATCTCAGTTTTCATGGGTACTAGGCATTTGAACCCTGGGCTGTTGGGCTTTGCAAGTAAGTACCTTTAACCACTGAGCAATCTCTCCAGCCCTTTCTTAACTTTTTACTGACAACCTCCAGACATACACACAATGTACCCTGACCATAATAATTTCCCATAACCCTCCTTTATCCTTTGTCCTCTAATTACCCCTCCCCACCCTGAACTTTTTGACTAGTCCCTCTTGTAATTTGACTCATTTTTTCCCTCCTATGAAGCTGGTCTTGTATAGGTAGCCATAGCCACTGCAATGTCATAAATGCAATAGCCACTCTCTGTTTGGAAGACAGCACTGCAAAGCAATTCCCCCCTTTTTTTTTGTTCTTACACTCTTTCTGCTACCTCTTCCACAATGGTTCCTAAGTCTTGGAGGATGTGATAGACAGAGGTGCCTCACTGGTGAATACTCCATGGCCACCTTTTCTCAGCAATTTGATGAATTTTATATCTGTCTCCCCAGTTGTCACAGATAAATTAACTCTTGATGTCATTAACCAACATTTATTTGACACTTATGGCTGAACCAGATGATATAACACAATGGTGATTACAACCATGTCCTCAGGTGGCTCACAGTCTGGAAGGAATGAATGGAAGATCAACAAGGAGACACTTATCATGAACAGTGATAATTAGTGACCCAGATCTATACATACGATTACATGGGGACATAGCAAGGACACCTACATCAGTCTGTAAGAGGGAGGGAATGGCTATCTAGAGATATTTGAACTGACACTTCAGGAATGAGTATATAATCCCAGGAGAAGACATAATGTTTAGACAAATGCTGTGCAATATGATGGACATAAGACACCCATGCTCACTGCAAAGCTGAAGAGAAGTGACAGGGTCAGATAGTACATGATGAAAATTATTGTCAGCTAACAAAGCCAAGTGCTGGTGACTGTTGTCAAGGTCAAGGCCCATCAAATAGCAGCATGGCAAGTAAGGTAGCATGGGGGAGCCCACAGCAGGATACTTGCTGTTCTCCAAGTCTTATTAGATGTGGAAAGGTAGACAAAGAGAGATCCTAGGTGCAGGCCCAAGATTCTAGTGTCATGGAGACTATGAACAGAAAAGAGTTCTGAGGACAATGATTTTTAATTTTTAGTTCTGGGGTGTTGAGTTACATATGACAGTCCCAGAATGATCTCTAGTAAGTAATCGAACATGTTGTTTAGGCAAGCAATGACAATAGATAACACTTTGGAGAATTGCCAACAGAGGTAGCCACTGAAGCCTTGAGTTAAAGAATAGCAGAGTGACTGACAGAAAGGCTGAAAGAGCGTCATGAAGGCTGGGCTGGGAAAGATGCTTAATGATCTCAAAAGGTTTTACAAAGTGAGGCTGCTTTGCCAAAAGATATTGTCTATGTAAGATCTAAATTAGAGTTTGAGTCATTAAATTAGTATTTTAAATAAGCTTGCTCTCTCTGGACACAGTGCAGGCAGTGGGGGGTGGGATCCAATTTTGTGCTTTCAATCAGCTTATTAACTTAGATGGAGAATGATGTACTTACTACATTGATAAGCACTACCAAAGAAAAGTCTTTAAGAGCACATTGGGAACTGGGAAGATAGCTCAGTTGGTAAAATGTTTGTCTTGCAAGCATAAAGACTTCAGTTGGATCTTCAGTACCCATGTAAGATGCAGGGGGTAGGAGTGCACACCTGTAATACCAGTGCTGGGGAGGTGGGGACAAGAAGCTTCTTGGAGCTTGTTGGCCAACCAGTCTTTCCTAATTCGTGTGGTATAAGCCAATGACGGGTTTTCTCTCAAAGGAGGTGGGTGATTTTCCTGAAAATGACACCCAAGGTTGTCTTCTAACCTCTACATGCATATGTGCATGTCTACCTACCCACATACATGCATCCACATATTTTTGAACATGTGTACATATATCCATGCACCAAAGACACACAGATGCAAAACAGGAGAACAGTATCCCTTTGGCACTTGATATGTTACATCAGAGGGAGTTCTGAGGATGTAGTTAGTCAGTTGAATCTAAAGGATGAGTTAAGGGATAAGAATAGAAGAACATCCCTGACTTCAGAACCTGAAGGATGCCTGAGAGATCCAGGAGTTGGTGTTTGAGGTGAGGTGATGCCACAGGTGACTCTATTCTCCAGGTGCACCCGAGAGCATCTTCCTGCACCTGCAGCAGCCGTGCTTTCTGCTGTAGACAGACACACTGGCAGGGCATGGGCTTGCCAGTCCAACTCAGCTACGTTGGAGAACATCTTGATAAACAGGTGGGGGATCTCCAGTGAGCAGCGCTTCCTCTTCACAGCCACTAGGTATTGGATTCCACTGCAGACACACGCAGTCAGTGAAGACAGCGAGAGTTGCTTACATTTACAAAGGGATTGTTGGAGCAGAAAAGAGAGGCAGAGCAGTCCAAGCAGCCAAGAAATCAATCTGTTTGGGTCAACACACCTCACCTGGGAGCACAATGTGTACGCTCAGAAGCAGCAGGAGAGTGTGTCTCTTCAGAACTCAGTGTGTTCAAGAAACAGCTCGTGTCAAGATCCAACCTGGGCACATATTGGGCCAGAAGAGTTCTTTTGTGAAACACAACAAACCAATAAGAAAAATAACCCTGGGAGGAAACTTGATTGATTTTTCTTTTCCAGCAAAAGTGAGAACACTGATGAAAATTTATCTTGTCTATTAAACTTATCCTCCTAGACAGATTGTAAGAAAAAGTAAACTAGATTTCAATTCAATTTTGAAAAAAAAAACATACTTTATTTGTCTTCTCACATTTTTGATATTTTCTCAGTTATTCCTTTCAGATTGCTTTGTTGGGGGGGGGGGGGGATTGGATGACCAGGTACTCTTGATGCATCATTGTTCTCTGTTGATGCTGAGTGCATCCTTATGTTTCTTGACTCCAAGTGCATGTTTTGAATTAATGTATCTTGCTCAAGATAATTAAAAGATTAAATATAGTGTCTTCAAGGTTTTGTGTCTAAAGTGAACTTGAGGAATGACCCAAGTTTTCATGTGTAGCTCTAGCACTGATTGACCACGGGTTGTTTAGCCCTATGTGTTCTTATCTGGAAAATGGGAAGAAATAAACCTTCCCACATACTGAAATAACATTTTTGAACAAGAATGAGGTAGCACAAGAAAGCATGCCTTCCATGTTAGCTATTAATATCATAGTGACTATTATCATTATGATCCTCAAGAAGATTAATCACACTGATACTCAAAGACATTTATTTATATCCATCATAAATGTTCATAAGTCCTCATGATTCACCATTTCCTCAGGTTTCACAAACACGTGTAAGATAGCATCACAAGAGACACGGGAAGGGAACCTGACCCCTCTCGTCTTCATTAGAGGGGAAAAAATTGTAGCTGTGGTTGCTAAAATCATTTTATTTGTCAAGTATACTTAAAACAAACAATGTAAATTGTGAAGTATATGTCACAATGGCACAAAACCACTACATCACACTTACCTTTTGTGGACAATGTAAAACAAGGGACACCAAATGTCTCCCTCTCTGCTGTATAAGCACATAGCAAGAAGCCAAGAAGAGTCCACACCAGGAAGAAAATCCTGCCAGACTTTGACGTTGGACTTCCTAGTTTTCATGTTATGGTCTGAATATATAGGTCTCTCTCCAATTTCTTCTCTTAGAACCTGTACCCAGGGCAACAGTATTACTATGTGTGGCCTTTAAGAGTGCTTAGGGTTTCATGGTGTAACTAGTATCCTTTGAAAGAGGCTAAGGAGTCTGTTTGTCCCTTCCACTATATGAAGACACATGCAAGAAGTTCAGTCTGAAGAGCAGTCCCTCATTGACACGGAATCTGCTCGTATCTTGATCTTGAACTTTCCACACTTCTAGAGTGTAAGCATACTCATCTGAGGTTTATAAAGAAGCCATGCCAAGGTATCTTGTCACACAACTCTAAATGGCCTTCATAAAGATCCATGCACATTCATGTGTCTGATGCAGTCCTGTTCCACATAGATGGCACCTTCTGTCCTATGACAGAAGGGGAAAAACAAGTCTCTTTGGTCCCTTTTATATGAACACTAATTCTATGCATAAAGCTCTAAGTACTCTTAATGGCAACACCAGTTAATAATGTTGCACTGATTATCAGGTTCCAACAGAAGAAATTGAGTAGGGAACTTATTAAGTCTAACACCCTTCCAACTGAGCTATTTTGGCTGGGTGGTATATTCATACCTTAACATTAAGACTGGGAAGGCCAAGGTCAATGTCTGCCAGGGTTTCCCTTCTGGTGAGGTGCTTTTCTTGTGTTCACCTAGCAGAAACAGAGATGTCTAATGTCATTTTTTTATAAGAAAGCTAGTCATCTCAGGGCTCTACCCTTATGATGCCCTTTAACCTTAATCACTCCTTTTCCCTTAAGTCTCCAAGTGCAGTACAGTCACATGAGGAGGTAGGGTTTCTATATATGAATTTTTGAGTGGAATAATTGAGTTCATGGCACTATGGGAAGAAAAGGAAGAGAATGAGTCCTAAAAGAATTTGGATGGTGAAACCTTCACCATGGACAAGAAGGAATATTCATGGTTGACATATTGTAATGGTTATGTTGTATTTTATGTCTGCTGGGGATGGATATTTTATATCCAGTTAGACAACGTTGTACAAAGTCAATACTGTTTTGACTCCTTCTCCATTCCACCCCACAATGAGCCCTTGCTATGATCTTCATGTTTGTGAGGCCCCTATTGGGTTCATGTTAGAAACCAAGTACCCAGGATGATGTCATTAATATGAAAGGATTTGGGGAAATAATTCAGTTATAAGAAATCTGCTCTCATGGATGAAATTAGGATCCTTATGAAAGATACCTGAAATCATCTAACCTCTGACTCCTACTCTTAAAAACTGTGGGTTGCTTTTAAAGGTCATAAGCAAATAGAATAGCAGAAACTGACTAAAAAACATCCAGACTTCCATAATTTTTACTTCTAGTTTTGGGTGAATTTTTATTTATTTATTTATTTATTTATGAGAAAGATAAAAAGGCATATAGATGAGACAAAGAGAGATGAGAGAGAGAGAGAGAGAATTAGGTACACTAGGGCTTCTCACTGCAAATGAGCTCCAGATACATGTGCCACTTTGTGCATCTGGCTTTACATCAGTTCTGGGGAATTGATCCCAGGTCTTTAGGCTTTACAGGAAAGTGCCTTAACTGTTAAGCCATCTCTCCATGGGTTAAGGATTGTTTATTTGCTATGAATCCTAGCACTAAGAGAAGATAAGAGGATATAGTATACAAAATGGACTTTTGTGAGGTGGGCAGAAGGTAGATAGGAAGTACCATTCATCTTTTATGACTATATCATGCATTCTCTTTCAAAACTCAGGTGACTGTAACAGATGGTGGTTCTGCTCCAAAGCAATCAACCATTTGGGTGGTGGTCCAAGTTCTGGATGAAAATGACAACAAACCCCAGTTCCCTGAGAAGGTCTACCAGATCAAGCTTCCAGAACGTGACCGGAAGAAGAGGGGAGAACCCATTTACAGGGCTTTTGCCTTTGACAGAGATGAGGGCCCCAATGCAGAAATCTCTTATAGTATTGTGGATGGGAATGATGATGGAAAATTCTTTATTGACCCTAAAACCGGCATGGTTTCTTCCAGAAAGCAATTTACAGCAGGAAGTTATGACATCCTAACGGTAAGATCCGAAACATTGATGTGATGGGGGCTACCTGTGTTGTTCATGTGTATTTTCTTGAGCAGTAAGTCCTCAGTATAAACAGTGCAGATGGAAAGTGGTGGAAGGCTGTTGTCTTGGAGTCAATTACAGGCGAGAGTTCTCGCATGTTTGGGTAGTATTCTCAAATAATGACACAGTTTTTTTGGCTTGTGTCCTATCAGAAAGCCTTCCTGATTGCTACTGCATGCTGAAGCCTACATACTCAACCACATTTACTGTGGCCCTAAGTCATTCTCAAGGTAATAAACATAGAGAAAAACTGAGTGCAGGGGAATAGCAAAGGGACTTATTTGACCTTGTGTTCAATAAATCACTAAAGTGTATCTCTAAGAAATATTGTAATTACTGGCAATGTTATAGAACATGAATTTAGCTATGTAAATTGTGAGACACAAGTCACCTATGTTTATTCTGTAAAAAGTGAAAGAATTCTAGTAAACAGTGCCTGGATTTTTCATTAAGACATAAAATTATAACTAAATACAAGCATAAGCATATTCTTAGCTACAAACTTAACCTCCCCTATCTAGAGTGCTTATACATACCCCTTGCCACAATCATGTTAGACAGAGTGCTTACACTTCCAGCAGAGGAGACTGGTCATCCACTCAAGTTATGGAAACTTTCCAGTGAGCCAACAACTGTTAAGAGTTGGCACCAATTATCACCCATCTCTTTGTCCTCATTTTCTATGTTATAAATAATCAGTTATTTATTATGTTAAAAATTACTCACATTCCCTTGACTTACCATTTTACTACTGATGTCTGGAACTAGGTTTCTTTATCTACTCAATCACACTCCTAGAATGGGCAAAGGTGAAATATGAAAGTACCAGCCCTGCTTTTGTCAGAAGCTCTGATGTGACACGTACTAATGAAGCTATGTGACAATTGCCACATGGGCATCTTTGAGGATTTGATGGACAATGAATGATACTGTGGTTGCCCTACCTATATCTATAGTTTATGAATTCTACACCTAATATGTTGTTGGTTAGTAAAGACTCACAGTTGCTCTTGTATCCAAAGCATAATCCTTGACTGATTTTTGACCCGAGTGATTCCATTTTCCCCACTCTACCACCCTATAAGCCCAAAGCCAATGATCAAATGACATCTGAATGCAAAAGTCCAATTCCCTTGTTCAAGGTAGATCCAATTCTGTGGTATAAAGCATAATTCAAATTGTCCCATGGGATTGGTAGAGTAAGCTAAGACCAACCACATCCTCAATCAATGCTTACTCTTGCTGGTTCTAAACCTTCTATCATAAGAGAACTTCCCTCAAAAATCATTTATACTCAAATCCCTGTCTCAATTCCATAGGGATCCTGACAGAACAAATGTAACTCTAGTGGTTCTCTACATATGGTGATTTTTCTGGGGCAGTGTAATTATCCATGAATGCATAATTTGAGTGTGCTTAATTTTTACTGTTTTCTAATACAATAATTAAGTACAATAGTGCAAAATCCTTTTTCCATATTTTTATTTGTTTTCAGCTTCATGAACATTGTGACCCTTTCATTTGAATCTAGGACAGTTTTAACAGTTCACCACAGCAAGCGAAGAGCCTTCTTCCCTCAGCCTCCTGAGGACAACAGATAAATCTTTAGCACTTCCTCTCCACACCTTGCTGTTGGTATAATGGAAGGGCCTCAGAGGCAGTTAGTTAAGGCTGCTGCCTCACCAATGCCTGTCCCTACACCCTTCCAAGGTACTGTGTGAATCCAGAGTATCTCCAGAATAAAGCAGAAGGAGCTGCGGCATTCAAACACGCACACACATGCACACACACACACGCACATGCATACATCCTCATCCACAAGCACCTTTCACTTATACACAGGTAGTCACAAAGCAGTACCAAACATGCAACTCAGAGTCATGCTATGAGGAATCAAATTAGCTGTTATTTATTGGTTTCTTTCTCATTGCTGAGACCAAATATCTGACCAGAAGCAACTTAAGGGAGGATGCATTCATTTCAGCTTGCAGCTTCAGAAGATACATTCCATTGTGACAGGGAAGGCATGGCTGCAGGAACAGGGGGTGCCTTGACACATTGCATTCACAGTCAGGAAGCAGAGTGAGAGAGAACAGGAAGTAGAGCCAGGCTATGAAACCTTCAAGTCTACCCATAATGATCTACTTCCTTCAGCAAGGTGCCATCTCCTAACAGATCCACCACCTTCTTAAACCATGCTACTAGCCAGGGACCAAATGTTCAAACACATGAATTTGTGGGGATATTTTACATTCAAACCACATGTTCCTACTCACACAAGCCAACACAGATACCCCTAAAACACTATATGTTATAATTACATTTGTTTTTCAAAGTTTTCATGCTGCTAATATTTGGCAGTAACTCAGATCAACCTCTGGCACACATAGAATGAGCCCCTGACCCCAATAAGATGTTTGTCCCTATTTCAGAATCTACTCTCACCAGGACTCCACTCTTTCTTCTTGCCACACTGCTGAGACTGACTCTTGACCCAATATAACACAAGTGAAAGATTTAAACTTCCACAGAATCAGAGCTCTAAGTCATCTCCCTGTGTTCTCTCCATATGTGAGTAGATCAAGGCTGTGGACAATGGCCGCCCACAGAAATCTTCCACAGCCCGCCTCCACATTGAATGGATTAAGAAACCACCCCCTTCACCTATTCCGTTGACCTTCGATGAGCCATTTTACAACTTCACAGTCATGGAAAGCGATAGAGTCACTGAGATTGTGGGGGTGGTGTCTGTGCAGCCAGCAAACACCCCTCTGTGGTTTGACATAGTTGGTAAGTTCAAATCTCTGGAACAGTACCAGGCAATGCAATTAAATGTTTGGAGCAAATAGCCAAAAATAAAGAAAAAAGTTAAAAGGCAAAAGAAAAAATTTAAAACTAGCAATTAAGTCTAAGATTTAAATATGCACAATAGTGCTGGAATGCAAAAGAGCCAGTAAAATAAATAATGGACTTGTGCTTTCGTTCCGACTCTGTAGCTAAGCTGAACAGAAAGTGCTCTCTGGCTGGAAGTTCCATAGTATGTTATTTACTGCGATCTTAATGTCTTTCTGTGTGTCATTTAAATTCTATTGTCACACTTGGCTAATCTCATTTCTAAATGTATTGATGGTACTAGACTTGCTGTCCCTCATTTCTCTCTTTTTCTTCACCTTTTTCTGCATTCTGTTCTTTTTTTTTTTCTGCTCCCGACTGCCCTGCTTCAAGGTGGCAAGCATGCTCGAGAGATGTTCTATATTCTACAGACAGCTTGTGGGCAGAACTGTTCAACAGAAGGTACCCTTAGTGCAAACACATTTGCTAAAATACAGCTATCCAATCTGCCTTTTGCGATGTTTTTCTTTTTTTTTCTTTTTTTTGAAACAAATTGAATTACATCTTTCATAACCGCCTGTGACAGGCTGAAGTGCAGCCCACAGATTTCATACATGCCTCTAACAGCTATCTCGTTACTTGTATCCAATGACTTCTTTGTTTGAGGTTTAATGGGGTTTGGGTTTTGGGGGGAGTTGTTTTGATTTTTTTTCCCTTTGCTTTTGAGGTATGTGGGCTTTTTGTTATTTTTATCTTTTTTGTAGGTTGGTTTATTTAACTGGGACTTTTCCAATTGAAAAATAAATGAAAATGTATTCCAGCCCCTCTGTTTTGCAGCAGTGGTGCCATTCATAAACTAAAAAGCCCCATTAGGAGAGTCCTCTGGCTGCTATCCACCAAAGGAAGGGCAGGAAATAGAACCTCGATGTACAGCCAATAAGCCTCCTGCACAACTGGAATAGAGAAAGCAGATGGAAGCAGACAGGGCAGACCTAGGAAACCACCTTCAAATTCCTTGAAAGAAAGCAAGCAAGTACACCAGGCTGCAAAGGAAAGGGCAAAGTCACCCTGCAGTCCTCTATTTACCAGCAGAGAGAGACTGGATAGGAGCAGCATGTGGGACTGGTTTAAAAAAAAATCAGGCTGTTGCTAAGAGAAAAGGGAGAGTGTTGGCCTGCTGATCTGACCTGAAGCCCATTTCCCATGCTTCCCTGTGGACAGCAGAGAACCCAGGAGAGCACAGGTCTGGGGGAATCATCTCCTGCTTCATGTTGCTGCCTGGACAGGATGGGCAAGAGCCAGAGTTTCCCCCACGATGGCTGGGTCTGGCGAAAGCATTTATAAAGCTGTACATCTGGTTTAATGAAGCTCAAAGAATGTCCCATGGCCCCCAGTCAAACCTCATAGACTCCTCTGAACTCTCATAAAGGACTTGCTTTCTGCTTATCTCATTGTATGGAATAGCATGGTTGTTTGGCTTAATTGACATCAATCATGACATCTTTGTATATGACCATTTGGTATCAACCACTTCACCTCCATTAACATTGTTGAAATGGAATCTCTTCTGATCCATGATAGATTCTCCATTACCTTTTCTTCTCAGTAATTGTCAGCTTGCTAAGATACGGTCTGATTCAGTTTCTACTTCCTGGATGCATCAAAAATTGTTTATATCACCAGTTAGTTGTCTGTTGCCGCCTACAAAGGCACCTTGGGGCATTCCTTCACCACCACTCATTCTGTAAGCATCTCATACCTCTTCCGGTTGACACCACCCCTTCTCTTCTTCTCATGATCTGGGTTGCAACTTCTGAACCCACCTGGCATTCAACCTATCATCCACATGCTCCAGAACATCCATGCTTGTATCCACACTAGAACTCATGCTAGCATGTCTTTGTTGAGGCCTTGGTTTAATCCGCATGACCACAGTTACCTAGGCCAGGTTTTCAAGTTCTCAGCATTCCTCTAAGCATGTTTCTATGTAGGTGAGCATGCTAGTTGCACTGTATGTAAGACTACTGGCAAGTTTCTCATGATACATGATCAGTTCTGCTATATGTCTTCACTTATGCTTGTCCTACTCTTAACCGTAAAGATTGCAGCCTATTCTTTCCTCCTCCTGCTAATGCTTCTGCTGCTATTTACCCAGGGTGAGTGGAATAAGCTACGGTGACTAGTGGTGATGCCTGACGAAAGCAACATGTGAACCCTACTAGTGGTTTTTGAGGCCTATCCAGAGTCCTTGTGGCCCTGCACTGCACTCTTAACTGTGACCATCTCAACAGTGACTCTCACTAATCTGAGAGAAAGAGTAGTTTATAGAGAAAACTTCAGGTGCCCTAGTATAACCCAAGAGCCATTCTGGAAAGAGTGACTTTAATTTTTATGTTTCTTCATCCTTGAATTCCTGAACATAGCCCTGCTCCTGTAAATGCCTCTCAATTCCAGTACACTGAGTAGTTCTTTTAACTTAGACTCAAAAGGTTGTCCCTCTGGTCTGGATGTTCCCTTCAAAATGCATTCCCAGTAAATCTGGTACCATCTAGCCAGGTTTCTTTTACAAATTGAACTTACTGGGCCCAATGCCCAGACTGAGCATGAATTTATTTCCATCCCTGTGTCCAGCCAACATCTTGAAACACCAACTCTTTACTTCACCTCAGAAGTAAAAGCCTTTCCCCAGGTGCTAGCTGCTCACAGTACAGAGATGTTATCCCTTTCCCAAATCTCCCATCTGAAAATCTTATTCATCTGTCAGAGTCATTTTTTTTTCTCAATGTGCTGAAAACATTTTTTCCCTTCTCTAAACACCTATTGTTTTCTTTATCATGTTCAGATGTTTCCTTCTCACTTTCAAGTTTCTTACTTATTTATCTTTGGCCATGAAAACTCTTGAGTATCTTCCTGTCTTGTCCTCCTGACATTAACACAGAGTGGGAGCTGAGGGGGAGCAGTGCTCCTTAGTACTCATGACTCATCTCTGCGCTAGACAATCAGCACACAGTGCAGAAGGGATCAGCACAGAACTGAAATGGAGCCACAGGTCAAAGTTCAGGCCTTACTCCAATACTCTCCTGAACAGTAAGTCAAACTTTGCTCCCACTATAGACCCAGTGCATTCAGTCACCTATGTAGTGGTCACAAAGATGACCACGACGCATCCTGGCCTATGATGTACTGTTAAGAAATGCTCTGAGAAATTCGCATTAATTAAATAGGAACAGTGTTTCAGCCTGCATTTCGCCTAAAAGCATGGTCTCCTTACTTTCACATTTCTAAACTTATCTGATTCTAATTTAACTGTATTCTTTTCGTTCTGCCAAAACACGAATTCACAAAAACTCTGTGTGAGCAGCGTTTTGTTCCCAAACCTGGGCCCTTATAGACTCTTGTGCCGCCAAAGAGACTGCTTCCTGTTAAGTCGTTAGACACCCCTGGCTTCCAGGAACAGAAGCCCTACTTACAACCAAGTCAAGCAAGCTGTAATTAAAAGGAAGCATAATAAAGTTCAGCTGTTGTGGGTTTAAACAGCCCAACACACAGCATGTTCCTTCTTCATGTTAAAAGGGAAAGAAAATGAAGGGAACAAAAATAACCCATAATCCTTTGTGGCTTTGTCACGTATCTTCACACTTCTTGGGAGATGCTGATTTTCACTCAGCCATGCAGGGTGCATGCAATCTGGCTCCTAGCTCATTCCCGGGATCTTTATCCTGATGGCAAATATTTGAATTGTAAAGGCCACTTCTTCTTACACACTGCAAACAACTCTTCTTTGCCCACATTTAAGTAGGGGGTGCTGAAGCCCTATAGAGTTAAAAATGCTTTTCCATACAGATAGAAATACACGGAATATCCTTATTTGCCTCACCCAATGCACAGAGAGGAGAAAGGCTATGTGAAAACAATTCTCTAATAATGAGCTGTGACACACAGGTCCAGCCTTTGTGCAATATCATCTGTATTTGCAGGTAAATAAAGTCGACCTTGCTGCTCAGTTTGTCAGAAGTCACTTCAGGTTTTGGATTCTTCTCTGCTGCTCCCTCATAAGCTTTATGCAGCCCCATAGCTGCCTGTCCTTGAACCTTGTCCCCTGTGGTGCTATGGCTTCTAGAGAGTTGAGTCAAGCAAGCATGATAAATGCTGAGAGCACTAGAAATGACCTTGTGCTCCAACTAGAGCACCGCTGGCTCTTGCCTGGTTAGGGCATCCTGTGCTCATCACAAGGCTCTCAGCCACCTGTCCTTAGAGAAGCCATGTCCATTTCTAACACACCTGTTCCTCCATCGTGGTGACTTTTGCTCAGTCATTTAACTGATACTTCATTTCTTTAACTTGGCCTTCTTTCTCTGATTTGATCCCAAACAGACCTCACTTTTCTCTATAGCAACAACCTCATTCGTAGAAGTACATCTGAAGAAACTTTAGAAAAATAGTAAAACACCTAAAAATACTTTACATATGAATCCTTGTAAGAAAAGAAAGTAAATCCTCTAAAGAAGGATTTTCTTTTCCTTCCCATCACTGCATTCTTACCTCCACCTGCCATCTCCTGTCTTCCATGCAGATGTCCTTTACAGCCTGGCATGTGCTTGCTTGCATCCAAGACAGGAAGTTATTCATGATCATGCTGTACCTGGTGCCTAACATGTTTCCATTGGTTGAATGCACATGCTGAACTTGAATGAGCAGCTTGTGTATGATGGCCCAAATTCATTGAGATTGAGCCACTCTGGTTTTGGAAATTTCTCACATAACACTCCCCTTTTGGAGACTACTAGGTTTGGGTTGGTTTTTTTATAATTACAGTGCAGTAGAATGGATCTTGGAGCTTCTCCACAGAAAGAGCAATGTGATTTTTTAAACCATTGGGTCTCTTTATGAAGAGGCACTAGTACTTCATACCCATCTTAAGCAAACAAACAAACCTCAAAACATAATCCAGTATCCTGACACCCAGGGCATCAAGCAGTAGCTGCTGCCTCCATGGATTTTTATTCGAGTCCTATTTTTTAAAGTCCTTTTAGGACATCCCTCTTTGCCATGTTTAACTTCAGAATCCAATAGTACTCCAATGTGCTTCTCTGCTCTTTCTTTACTTTATGACACCTGTCTTGACAAAAAGTGGCCAAAGAGAAATGTCCCTAATGTGATTATTGTTGTGTGGGCTGTTCACAACCTTGCTTTTAACCATCTCTGCTGCACACCCCTGTAGCAATGCTCAGGCTGAGACATTTCTAATCCCCAGTCTGTGGAAACTCAGGCCAGCTCGCAGTGTCTTTCCCTCCTCCCCCTTTTATTTGGCCTCATGCTGTTGCACCAAGCACACTCTGGCTTTGCATGCTCTGTTACTGGCTCTGACTGAGGAAGCACACCTTGTTTCAATGGAATGCTGCTAGTGAAAATGGACTCCTTGCTTTCATAGTCTCACCCCAGATGATTTGGATATGTTTCCTACAAAACTGGAATCGCCTTTCTGGCTAAAAAGAAGCCTGAAAAATGAGGCCTGGGGGAGAGCTATGGAGTCGTTTATGAAATGGGATGCTTAAGTGTAGGTTATTAAATTGTGTGAGGGTTGATGGTGAACTGCTGGTCTAGATTCTGTGTCCCTTGTCAGACATTTTTTGGAAACTTAAGGAAGATTTTGTTGTATAGTAAATCTTGGCTTAACTAGGAGCAAATGCCCTGGAAATGAAAATCAGAGAAGGCTGGCCACATTAAGGCACTCCCTCAAGCCATCTGTACTCTGCCTTCTTAATAATTTCCCTCCCCCTTCCTATCTCTTTAGAGGCTTCTGGTCAGAAATACTTGAAAAGATGAATGAGAAACACACACAAACACAGGACACACATACAAAATGAAAAGAAAGAATTAATGTAAATGACAGCTGCAAAACATTGCCAAAAATGTTAGTTGATCCCTAAACCTTTTTTGAAAAAGCACACATTCTACATGCCATATGTGACATTTGCAAATTCTATGCTATTAAGAACATAGGGTGACGATGTATATTGGGACCTGAGAAAAACAGTGGCCATAGTCAATGAGGGCAATACCAGACCAGCCCATTCAGCCAGTAACTGAAACACAGTAAATTCCCCATTCAACCAGAAACTGAACTTGGAAACTTTTGCCTGTATGGGTTCTAAGTATTATATCTATTTATCTTCAAGCTGGAGGAAATAAAGTTTTTATAATTGCATAATCCCTGTTTCACCTTAACCAACAATTTTTTTTGCCTTTCATAAATAATAAACATTGAAGTATGCATCCTGCTTCCCCCACCTCTGCCCCACACAATCCCCTGTAATCCTCATATTTAAGAAAGTAAAACACATCCTGGAAAAAATAAAAATGTTTAAAGGTGATTTAAATATGACTGAAAAAATGAGATCATACTCCAAAAAGCAGCTTAAAAACTTGCTCAGTGGTTAAGGTGCTTGACTGCAAAGCCTGAGGACACAGGTTTGATTCCCCAGTACCCACACTAAGTCAGATACCCAAGGTAGCACAAGTGCCTATATTCATTCACTGCAGTGGCTAGAGGCCCATCATTTGTCTCTTTCTCTCTTTCAAATAAATAAACAAATCTTAAAAAAAAAAACTTGCATTTTCATCTTTCCCATATCTCAGGAAACACTGGTATAATCTCTCTTTGAAAGATTCCATGGGAAAAGATTTTTTCCCAGAAAATTACTCTTGAATCTAAATAGTTTGCTTACTCATTAAGATAGCCATGCCAGACACTGGGGTTAGTCTTCATGTTATGTCATGTGGTTATCAACATGAAAAAGGCCCTCAAATAAGATGTGATTACCAAGACTTATTTCCCATTTCAGCCTATTTACCCTGCCATCTGATTTTCTAAAAGAATTCCTCAAAGTTTATTGCTTTTCTGTAAATCAATTAAAGATATTAATTGGAAGATAAGTCTCTTTTAGATGAAATTTTTGAAAAAGTATATCATCTCTAAGAATTTCTCTGGTAGCCTATATGTCCATAACTTTAATTAAATGTCAAGGACAATTATATCCTCTCTAGTAACTAAATAATCTTAAGTGTACATTATATCTGAAGCAGTAGGTACTTTAAATATATATGACCACATTTTTAGAAGTACACCATATTGTTTATCTTTGTCACTGTACATTAAATTCCAGCAATTTGGCTGACACTCTCCATCCCCTTTACTCATCTGCCCTTTTTATAATTGTAGTATTGTCCTCTGTGCTAAGATGGTTAAGAAGAAAATTATTTCACATATGGAAATCCACATTAAGATAAATAGAACATAAATGCATATACTGAAGTTTCTAGTGAAGTGTTCTAGCACTTACGCCATTATGTTTTATCCTCCTTAAAAATATCTAATTTGGGGAAGCTCATAAATGACACTTTCACTCACAGAAATTAAAAGCCTCTATTCTAATGTTCTTGTAATTGTGCCATCCACAGATTGTGAGTTGTACTTGGCCTAAATGAGAGCAAACTTTTCTACATTTTTATATATGTTGTTTTATAAGTTGGTGTTATACACACCAGTGTTTTCCTTACTTCTATCACAATTTCATTTTCTGAATCACAAATTTCCCTCTTTTGAGAAAACTATTCACTCTTAAGATGACAACAATATTTATATACTATCCTAGTGTACAGATAGAAAAATTTACACATGAAATTCAACTTTTGTATTTTTATTACCTTCTAGTATTCTTAATTTTATTTCTGACATTTCATTGAGGGACTCTGAATTTTGAGCCAGATGTTTATCATCCATCCTACAATAGACTCATTTTTAATAATTACAATTGGACTATTTTTTAATTATAACTTAATTCACTTGAGCAAAAGCAATAGGATCGTCAAGTTCCTAGCACAGAAGCCACATGGGGTGAAGGGCCATCAGCTTTCTAAATATTTTACGGAGTCAGTTTATGCTTCACTGCTCTAACATTACTGCTGAGGTTTTTCTTTACAACACATTCTTTTGTGTGACATTTATTATGCATTGTAGAGGCTCTGTTTTGAAATATGAATTAAGTTAGGAATAGAAAGGTCCCATTTAAGATGTACAAAATTGAGCCATAGGAATACCTGTCAAAAATATTTCGATGTAAGAGCTACTTTTAAAGATATATGTTTTGGTGCAAAAATACCTTTCCAAATGCTAATTTCATGTTGTTTCCATGAAATCATCAGGGGGAAATTTTGACAGTTCTTTTGATGCAGAAAAGGGTGTTGGGACAATCGTCATCGCAAAGCCTTTAGATGCAGAGCAAAGATCGGTCTACAACATGAGTGTGGAAGTCACTGATGGGACAAATATTGCTGTCACTCAGGTAAGATGTTACATTGCTGAAAGGCAGGAATGTACAAAATCTGCTAATGTCAGAGGTACTTGTAGTCAAAAATATGTCTAGGGAGTAATACACTAATACACTATGTCTATGGATTTCTATTTATTCAAAAACTCATTTTCAGAGAACAACCAAAACAAAGGATGCTACCAGTGGTAGCATAAGATTTAAGTGCCTCTTTTAAGAAACTGTGCATGGAAGAGCAATACACATTTCCTTCTTGGTCATTTACTGAATGTTTATCTCTTTGACAACAAAGTCAACTTCCTTTGAATGATAATATCTATATTGTCTGTGTCAGCACACCACTAGATTCTTCACTTTCTCATCTTTTCGTCACTGAAAGTTAAAGCTAAAGATAACTAGAGGGAATGTGCAGTTCTTCAGACTGAGATGGGAATTTTCAATCCAAGATCACACAGTCATTATATTAGTTAGTTTCCCATTGCTGTGAACAAATGCCTGACCCAGTACCAACTCAAGAAAGAAAAGGGTTTATTCTGCCTTACAGTTTAGAGGAAATACTTTTCTTTATGATGACCAGGTGTAGTGGCAGGAACATGTAGCAGATCTGTACTTCTGCTGCCAGTCAGAAAACAGAAAATGAACAAGAAGATGTTCCAGACTGTTAAACAACGCTGACCTTCAGAGCCCAACTTCCTCCAACAAGACTAGATCACCTCTAAGTTCCACACCTTCCCAAACAGTGCCACCAACTGGGAACCAAGTATTCAAGCACATGAACCTATAGAGGACATTTTCCATTCATACCAGAAGAGAATTAATAAAGGACTGGCATCTAGGTGTCCTGTGTCCCCACTGTAGATGACACATTATCCTGGCTACATAGTAGGATCCACTCGCATAGATCACAGTGAGAGAAGGTTCAAAAGCATGATGCTAGGGACATATACCCAGATGTCCTGTTGATTTCAACATGTGGCTGCAGTTGGAATTTTTATTTTAGGGTTTCACTAGAAGCAGATGCCATAACATTTATTCCACAAATACTTTTTGCATTCATGTCAAGTGCAACGATCTGCACTAGGGTGTTCCAGGTCAGTCAGAGTTTTGTGTTTGTTGTTTGAGACAGTCTTGCTACATTGCCCAAGTTGGCCTCAAAGTTCTGGGCTGAAATGATACTGTTGCCTCAGATTTCCTACTAATTGGAACTAAAGGTGACCACCACTCCCAAGCTTGTAATGCAGCATTTTAAATCTAGATGCCTAATATGCACACATTAAAAAATAATATGGAATCTTATATTTCAGGTCTTTAAATGCACACATTTTTGAGCCCCTACTAATATATTGTTAAACTTAGCTCTAGAGCAGTTCATAGCAAGTCAGAGAACTGGAGGTGCCCTTTGCAAGGGCAAACTAAGGAGGCTGATAAAGGGTGTCAAGAGATTTTCTTGACAAAGTATCCCAGTTTTTCCTGAATCCTGACCTTCTTGAGAAGTGTGAACTCACACTTTCTAAAGCATATATTTTTGTGTCCTCATTAAGTTGTTACCATCAGAAAGCATGAGCAGTGTACTGCGTTGGACCTGACTGCTTCAGCTTCTATCATCCCAGGCTCTCACTCTCTAAATGAGGCAACACCCTCAGAGTCAAGGACATTTGAACCAAAGGATATTTGGAGAATAAAATGTCATTCTAGATTTGTTTTGGAAATGACTAAAACATGCTTCAGTACATGACCCCAGAAACGTTAATGATTCTAGCATCATCAAACAGACATCTTTGTCCACATAACTAAATAAATGTCCTATGGCCCCAAACACTTGTTCCATACTCCTTTGGGAACTTTTGTCTTCTTTGTCCATTCAGTATCATAAAAGCATGGGAAGATATGGGCTTCCCATCAACCATAAACAACATGTTGAATTTCACTTCACAAATATCAAATAAATCAGAGCCTGAGGGATTTGGTGTCAGCATGTAAACCCTCCTTCATCTTCACTTTTGTCTTGTTCTTGGAACTCTCACAGGATTCTTGTGCCTCAGAGCTACAATATCTAATGACAAATAAACATCCTTTCCTTTGCTGAGATTGCCTAGCATAATGTGAGTACAGAGTGCAGAGTACCACAGATTTCACACTACAAAGATCACAAAGAATTAAATGTTGAACAATGTAGGCCAACATTTTCAACACCCTCCTGGAGAGATAGACAAAGCCATTCACATAAAGCAATGTGGTTTGGGGGGAAGGATATTATTGCTCTCTTTATGGTACTACTTAATACATAGCATAGTGCAGAAGCAGTCCCTGTGTTGATGTCCTAGAAGCCCAGAGACAAGGGAGAGCATTTGGATAAGAAGGGAAGGATGAAAGAATGGGGAGAATGGTATTTTGTAGACTTTCTACTTAGAGAAGTGAAGAATCACTGGCTGTTAAAAGCAGGAGGCGTGAGACATATCCAGGCAGAAACAAGTACAAAGAGCAGGAATAATGGCATGTCAAAGAGGAGGAGCTACTATCCACCTCATTATAAAGGGATACTACAGGCTAGGCATAAGAGTCTAGTTCCTATACTGTGGTTTTTCAGTATCATTTGTTAGAGACAGGAGCCAGAATACTTTACAGAAATAGTAAATCTCAGGATTAGGGCATTACCATCACCCATATGATTCCACCAGAGACTAGTGGTGTCATGTTGAAAGGTTAGCCGGAGGTTACTTGAATTAGTTTCCACAAGACAAAGATGGGAGCTTTTTAGCTTTTGCAATGACTTCATGAAGCAGCTATTATTTGTTAGAGGCAGAATGGGCCACCGCAGCCTCCCTAGGATTTACACACCCTAATCTTTGAAATTTTGATGTTATGTGGCAAGCCTGAAGGGATTTTGGAACTGATATTAAGGTTGTAAATCTTAAGATAGGGTAAGGACCCCTAACCCTCCATCTAGAAATAATCTGTTCACAGGAGTCTTAGAAGTTACCTTTCTCTATTGGGAGTGAAAAGGAAGACAGTAAGAGGGACAGCCAGAGAATCCAAGTGTGAGAATGATTTGAGACATTATTACTAGCTTGAATATGCAGATGGCCTTAAGGAGCTGGTGACTCAGACAAGAAACACTGGCCCTGGTCCTGCAACCAACAACCTGAGTGAATTTGTAGCAGATTCACCCCAAGAGCTTCCAGAGAAGAATGTATCTATGCTAACCTCTTGAGTTTGGCTTTGACTTCTAGCAGAAAGAACTATGAGGTACTAACAGCAAGTGTTGATTTAATCATCTAAGTTAGTAGAGACATTTTGTGGTAGAAATGGGAAATTCATTGACAAATGTCATCTTCTCTTCCAACTTAAATTAAAAAAGGCAACACGAGGTTAATTACTTTGAGTGGAAGATTGACTCAGCCCATGCAGCCAGATTAACAGAGCTTTTACTTTCAACAATTTTACCATGCTGAATGAAAGGCAAGTTCAAACCTTTGACATCTGCTCAAAGGCAATACTACATGAGAGACAGTTTGTAGGTTGGTTTCCTAAGGAACTTTAAAGCAGCTCTGATCACCAGAATGTCTCCTAGTCAGCTATGTATTTAGAAGAGAGCCAAATACCTGACCTCCTTATAACCCTTACTTCACACCTAAAGATGCATTTTTTACCAATGATGAGACATGTGAACTTTAATAGCACTTTCTACATGCCTGCCAAACCAATCTGAGCTATAGCAAATTTAAATAAATGCATATCAAAGCTCAAGGACCACTGGATACAAATACACAGAAATATATCACACCTGATACTTGCATAATAGAATCTCACTAACATGGATCATTGGGAAGATTCATTTCCCTATAACCCTGGGATAGGTAAATCAGAAGTTATCATTGTACTTACTTTACAGTGAGAAATTGAAGCTCAGATTGGTTAAGTGCCCTGCCTAGGTATATACAACTTAGATATGCAAGCCTCCTTCTTTCTCAAACTCATGTGTTCCTGGGAATGTTCCCCTACATATCTATATATACAAAATATACAATTTAAGGACTAGAGAAATGGCTCTATGATTAAAGGTGCCTGCTTGCAAAGTCTGTTGTCCAAGGTCCAACTTCCAGCCACCCACATAAAGCTGGATATGCCATTCATTTGATGCAGCAAGAAATTCTGGTGTATACACACAAACACACACACACACACACACACAATTAATTTCTTTAAAAAAACCACAAAATACAACTTGATCAACTAGGGAAAGTATCTTACATAGTGGAAGGAAAACTTATCAGTACCAGGTGTAACAAAAATTTAACTTGGCACTTGATGTTCATGTATGGTCTATGTTCCCACATATAGTCTCTCTCTCTCTCTCTCTCTCTTTCTCTCTCCCCCTTCTCCCTTCCCTCTCCTGCCACCACTGATTCCTAGATCCACATGCCCTCCAGGACATCTTTCACCTCATGGATTTTCTTTTGTTCATCTTAATGTCATTTGCCTCTTAGCAGGTAGGAAAATGCAACAGTCCAAACCTCTATTGTGCATATAAGTGAGACAAGGGGAAAGCTGACTCTTACCATGAGATTCTCTGTTAAGGGAAAAGAAAAAAATGATAAAATTTCATTACAAGTAATAGATCTGTGCCTGACCAACTTATGAGAAATCAATTTTTGAAAATGGATTCCAATTTCAAGTGCAACAGGAAACTTTCCACTCTAAATAATCCCACAAGTAATGTTCCGGAAATGAGAGTGCCTATATCAGTTACCTGTTTTGTGAATTAGGACTTTTTCTACAACAAAGGACATGGCATGGACACATATGTTTGTTCATGCATATGTTAGGTACATTTATTCTTAACATGTAATGTAATTTAAGTGCACATGGAAATGAGATGATGAGATGATACAGAACTGGCTCTTTAGGATCTGGATTTGAGTTTGACCTTGCCTTTTGACTTTGGAAACAACCCTTTAGCATTTTCTCTATTGATGATCAAGGGATAAAAACATATGAGGAAAAGATACAATGCAGATTTGTACGCATAAAGTGTGATAGGATTTTTCCATTTGTACATTCAAAAACAAAATATGTGCCGGGCATGGTGGTACACACCTTTAATCCCAGCACTTGAGAGGCAGAGGTAGGAGGATCACCGTAAATTCAAGGCCACCCTGAGACTACATAGTGAATTCTAGGTCAACCTGGACTGGAGTGAGACCCTACCTCAAAAAAAAAAAAAATATGTGTGCTTGAGGAGAATGCAAGAAGCATCTCCCAGGAAAGGATGTTTTAAATATGGTTTAGAAATGCCAACAGAGGCAGAACAGAATTTCAATAATTTAGGACTTAATTGGTTCTAATAAAAGACAGAGCTCTTGCCCTGCAACTCACCCCTGTGGACTCCTCATACCATAGGCCTTTGCAAAGCTGGGCTTGGCATCTACCCAGACTTAGCTTAGAGGAGCCTGCATGAACCCTAAGTGTTTGTGGTGGGCAGCATTAAAACCAGCTCTGAAGAAACTTCCTCTATTCAGGTTTCCTCCAGCTTTGATTCCATTGTGCCTCCATAGGCATTTCAATTGCCATTTTGAACACAACATCTTTGAGAGTTACTTTACTTTGTTTGTTGGTTCAGGAGCTCACAAATGGCCCCAACTGTGGGAAATAAAAAGGCAAATGAGGAGAAGGAAGTCTTTTACAGAAGAACACTTGTTCTGACTGTAGATGAGGCTCAGGACAAAGTAAGCAGAAAGAGCAAGCTTTTCAAGAACACATCAACATGGAAACTTCATGAAGGGCAGGGCAGATTGCTGGCCAGAAAGGCTGCTTCGTCTGTTAACTGCCTCTGCAAACACAAATATTTTAGCATCTTGACTAAGTTAACTTTAACTTTTTGAAGAAAATAATTGGCATTCAAAGAATGCAGTATAGTTTTAAGAATATACTCAAGAGCCTACTACACTTCTCAACTGTTTTTCTAGCACAAACTATAGGACAAAGCCAGACCCATGTTAGTATCGCTCCCAAAGACAAGTTGTCCTGGCACAAAATGATTACATTCAGAAAAGCATAAATTAGCCAAAGTGAGCAAAAATGTGGCTATTGTTAGAATGACCGTGTTCTAGCTACATTCGTTTGAAATAACCTTGTAGAATGCAGTCAAATGCTACAATATTAATATGTTATGGAAGATCACCATGGGCTTTGCTGCTAGTCAGGATTAAAATGTGTCAATCACTTCACTCTGTCCACTGCTATATAATATTTTGTTATAATGAAATTAGGCAAAATAAAGTACTTTGGTCAGAAGAATAATAAAGGAAAAGGTAATACATCTATTTTCAGTTTGCATACTTATATATCTGAAATACTAAAAAGACTTAATTGGGAACAAAAACTTGAAAATGATAGAAAGTTTAGTAAAATAACAGGTTATTAACTTAGCATATAAAGATCAATAACAAATAAACATATCCAGAAACATGAGAAAAGTAAAAGGAGAAAACCACTGAGAATAGTGCATATGGTAAAATGAAGTGGCAAAACATGCTTGAGTTAAACTAAAATATCCCGGTAACACAAAACAGTAGATATGAGAAAATGAAAACCTGGCAGACTATGTTGTTGGAAAGGAAGTGTGTGTTGTAAAGAAGTCTGTTCTCCCTTAGTTAACCTGTACTTACAGCTTAATTCCACTTAAAAATATTGCCTTGTTTCTGTTTGGTGCTGTGGAACACATTATTAAGTTCGTCAGGAGCAACAATAAGCAAGAATAGCCAGGGAAACTCGAGAAGAATGAGCAGAGAGCATCACTTTGCAAACATTAGAATGCATCACAGAGCCCCTACAATTAAAACAGTTTTATATTGATGCAGGCAAAGACACATAAGCCAATGGAGCAGAATAGGAAATCCAAAAATATAACAACTACATATATAAATTTGGTGTTAAACAAAAGTGGCTCCTCAAATCAATGGAAAGTTAGACTCTTCTAATTAGAAAACATTCCATTGAAATAAAGACAAAGCCACTTAGGGAAAAAGATAAGATTGGACCCATTTCTCAAATACTATTCTGGGAAAAAATCTAAATGAATTAGAGAGGTAAATGAAAGAAAAGAAAGCATATAAATGCTATTTTTTAAAAAACAAAAACCTATGTTTCAAATCTGAAAATGGAGAAAATATTGTACATTGTGACTTTATATCCAGAAACAATAAAAGAAAAAAGATTGACATTTCTTTATACATGGCACAAGGAAAATCACTGCACAAATTGTATATATATGTGTGTGTGTATAAAAGAAATGCAAATGGCTCTTAAGTTAATGAAAAAATGCTCAACATCACAATAACAGGGAAAAACACAAACTAAAACTGTAGTAAGATGATATTTTCATCTAGTAGATTGGCAAAAACCCAATTCTTACCTTGTACTCCATTGCCAAGGCTTTAAGAGATAGTCTTCATTATATACTGTCATGGGAATGCACAATTATAAAGCCTTTGAAAAGAAGAAATATAAAAATAGCTAACAAAACTATAAAAGCCCTTATCCTTTGATTAAAAAAGGACCAATTTGGGGTGATAAACTTGATATTTAAGGATGTTGGCACAAGTGTCTGTCTTGGATCTTCTAAAAGCAAAAAAAAAAAAAAAAAAGGAACAAATTTTTAGCAATACAATAGATAACTGAGCAAAGTTAGTCCATGACACCCATCAGAAGAGTTTCTCTGTACCACTGAGGATTTATCTTCAGTATCCAGAGTGGATTATTGGCAACAACCTAATGGACACATAGGTCAGATAGTTTTGTAGGTTTTTTGGGGGAGGGGGACTGTCCCATCAATTGCAACATTTTTACCAACCCAGCTAACACTTATTGGATTTCACTCACTTCCCTCCCTCCATCTGAGACCATGAAAATGTTCTCCCAGCACTTTTAATGCCAGATATCCCCTGGACCAAAACTCATTTCAGATGAGAACCAATATGAACTTTATGTTATCTGTATTTTGTAATGTTAATATAGTGTTAAGTGAAGCAGCATGGTAGAAAAAAACTATACACAGTCCACATTAACAAAACAGATGAGAAAACAAGAGTTTTAATAAAAATTATCTGTAGTAGGAGGAAGAATAGGATGAAGCAGGAAAATACAAAAGACAAACCTAACTGAACATACTTTTTAGCAAATATGATTTTGACACCATTACATATATACTATCAAACAATATTAAAAAGTTAAAAATAAGTTTCTGAGCTAAACATTCCTCAAAATGTGTCTACTATCTTTCCTTCTCAAGCAATAGGCTTAACCTGATCATGCACAGGGTTATACTACTTGAAAGAGCATGCTCAGAAATCTACTCCCCACTGAAGTGCTCTTTTACATGAATGTATCTAGGTTTTCAGAATCCAGTCCCCATGCTTCCTTTGTTCAGCAAGATATGGCTTTGAAAATAACTCCTGTGCTCTCCTTATTTGCTGCAGGGAATAAATCTTTCCCTATTCAAAATAACAAAAAAGGTAGGTTAAAATTTGTAACTAAATGGAAGCAAATGATAAATATGTATCCAGTTGAGGAAAAGGATTATTTTATCAGTCCAATTCACATTCTTATTGGGATATTTTAAGACAAAAAAAAAGATAAAATATAATATTAAATTTTTCAAAAAAAACCATAATCACAGTAACTAAAACAGAAATGCAGGCTTTTTTATTCTAAGTACTTTATGCCTTTATTTCAAATAAAATAATGATTAATTATGGTCATGATAATTGCATGAGAACTTTCACATAAAAAAGGAGAAACAAATATAACAACGATATTAAATGAAAAGACTTGATGTTGTAATTTTGAATTAGAAATATTACTATGAATTCATGAACTATTTATTTTTCAAAATTATTTACTAGCTCCATCCAATGAGCAAATTAAATAACATGATAGTCACTCCAGTAACAAGAATTCCTATTAGATTGTGATCTCCAAACAGTATTTCTAACTATGAAGAATATAAGGCTTTTCAGAGAAATAGATAATTCAGGACTGGAATAGAAAATTTTCAAGACAATGTTAGAAAAAAATATTAACAGCAATTATCTGAAAGCAAAGGAGCTCTCTGGGTATGTAGCTCAGTATCAAAGAATTTATCTTATATAACAAGACCCTAGGTTCAATCTCGAGCACCTCAAAAAAAAATAAGGAATGGAAAGATGAAAGAGAGGGAGAAACGTATAAAGAGAAAGGAAGGGGGGTAGGGAGGAAAAGGAATCAAAGAGCACTACAGTTTTGTCAAAAATCTCAAGAACCAACCTCAAGAGAATCCCTCTGGCCACAGAAAGATTATGTATAAGTAAATATGATAGAAGCAGTCATATGTGATTAATTTGTGAGGTTATAATTCTATGCCAAAGCATTCATCATCAGTCCCTTTCAATGGAGCTAATGAAGCAACATCTTATTTTGAAATGATGAAGGGAAAGAGTTAAGATCTATCTAATCTTTCCTATGGGAAGTAACCAAATATTAGCCTAGTAGTAACCAAATGGTTGAGAAATTTACTATTTTAATTTACAGTATCACATACAAATGAGGAATGAATCATAAAATTAGAACACTGGCACTTTTTTTTCACAGATTAATGTTACTTACTTAATGACTGACCATCAATGACTGCAAGTATGACAGAATAAAAGGGAGAACCAGGTATCATGTATTGTCAGAAGGCAGTACACTATAACTCAGGAAAGATATATGTCAAAGAGAAAAAAAAGCAAAAGAAAAGGAAATTGAACATGAATCTTATCACACCTCCTAAATCAAACTATAAATTTATAACCAATACAAAGGACAGAGGGTCATAGCAAGCACAACCATAGAGATGCAGTAACCAAAATTCAAACTGGGAGCTAAAGAGATCATGTCTTATTCTCCTCAACACAAATAGTTACCAGAATATCACAATGAAATAGAAAGAGGTAGAGAATCTACAAGTTAAAATATCATTAAAGGACATACCAACCAAACGCAATGTTTGGATCATATCTGTATAGCTGACTCTTGATAAAAAGAAATACAAATATACACACATACACACATATGTATATTCTCTCTCTCTCTGTGTATATGTGTGTGTGTGTATGTGTGTGTGTATTTAAGAATAGAACTATGAATGTCAATTAAACAACATTAAGTAATTGCTTTTTTCTCAAGGTTGGTGCAATAATACCATAGTTGGTTTGTGCATGTGCATACCTGTGTTTATTCTAAGAGTCCCTGTTTCAAGATACGAACTAAAATTATATAACATCTGACATCTGCTTCCAAACAACAAAGGGGAAGACTTTTATAAGAGAGTTTCTTGTATACTGAGACAGTTGCAAGAAAGTAGGATCCAAGGACACAGGAAGAGAGAAAAGCTTTTTCATTATTTATTGTGTTTATTTATTTGCAGTGAGTCAGCTTGAGTCATCACTCTGATTTTCTTTGAACTACAGGTATTTATCAAAGTACTGGATAATAATGATAATGGCCCAGAATTCTCTCAGCCGAATTATGATGTGACAATTTCCGAGGATGTGCTTCCAGATACGGAGATCCTGCAGATTGAAGCCACAGACCGTGACGAAAAGCACAAACTGAGCTATACTGTCCACAGCAGCATTGACTCCATCAGCATGAGAAAATTCCGGATAGATCCAAGCACAGGTGTGCTCTATACTGCTGAGAGGCTGGACCATGAGGCCCAGGACAAGCACATTCTCAACATCATGGTAGGAATAAATTTCAAATTAACAAAAGAACGATTAACTAGCCAAGGCATATGCCCTAGTCCTTAGAAATCCAAGGTCCTTAAATCTTTAGTATATAATGAGTTCGGTTTCTGCACTGTCAGACTGCATTGTGTTTTGCCTGTTTATTCCAATAAAGAATTTCTGTTTTTAGATAGCAGCTCCATGTTTTTTGGCAACCTGAAATATTACGTGAATTCTGTAGGCATAGTCTGTCCAGGAAATGGCATTGACAGCCTTGTATGAGAGGGAAGCAACAAACCATGTTCCCAGGCTCTGGAGTTGGTTTGACTCCAGAAAATTGTGTGGAAAAGTTGAAGAAGTTCCACGAGAAGTTAATCACAATGATCACTCTTTATTCCACCTGTGCTCAGTCCTTGGGAGTATCCAGAGACCTGATTTATGACTTACTGTTCTGATGTTAGACCTTGTGGGAGATACTGGCAAACAAAAGAGCTCTCAAGACACATTAAGCCTTCAGGGACTGTTAAGTCAATTAATTTTTTTCCTTCAGGTAATGTGACAGAATTGACTTTACTTTCAAAGTAAGGTTTGGATAATTCACAAAATTGAGAACAGATATTAATAATAACCGTCCTTGAGCAATTCATGACCTATACTCTGTCCCTTTCATGACCCAAGCACCTCATGGGCTATGCTCACCACTGTCTGTCAGAGCCCCATTGTATTCCTTGAGACCAGGATAGGTGTCAAATACTTAACCCTGTGCACTGTTTGGATTTAACATACCCCAACCCTGACCTTCCAGTAATCAAAAGTGATATTCACTACTAAGTGCTACATTCTCTTCATTGGAGGCCACCCTGGGCAAGGGGCAACTTGAGTACCATGCTTGTGGCTATGGTTTCCAATAAGACTCCAGGGACAGAAGCCACCTGCTACATCATTTTGGCCCTCATATATTTACACATTCATTAACAAAACACACTGTGCACCAAGCACTGTTCTAAGTTATGCAGTCTAAAGTTGAATGATCCAAGAGTACACATTTGATTAGCTCTACATTAACTAATAACAGAACCATGTAGTTAAGAACAGATTATTTATTTATCAGTTTCTGTCATATGCAATCCTGAAGTACAAGAAACAAAGTCCCTGCATCCTTGGGACTAACAGTTAATTGAAAATGACTTGGACTTCAAGAATTCCCAGAGAGAATTCAGCTTGATCCTTGGGTGTGGCTGACCAGTCTAGAGGCATTCATCATTGTCACGCTTGCTGTGTTGATTTCACATGTGTTTTCCTTCAAGGGCAGGAATCTTTGTGCTCTGACTAACTCTATTATCACAGTTCTTCAGATCATGTCTGTTCATCCTTTTCTTGATAAACTCAGAGTTCAGTTTGGTCACCTTCTACCATTTCAATTAGTAACGGAATACTTAAGAAAAAATAACTCCTTTTGGCTGTCTTTCTCCAAGATAAGCCATTTTAGTTCCTTTGCTCATGCATTCTAAGACCTAGTCATGAATACCCCTTCTATTTGATGGCTTTTTCAGTGTATTGTCTAATTACTTCACATCTCTGAAGTTATGCAGTCAAAGGTTGAACAAGCCAAGGGTACCCATTTGATTAGCACTACATTAAATAACAGAACCATGTAGTTAAGAATAATTATTTATGTTTCTGCCATAGGCAATACAGGGGAAATTTTAAGTGACTGGGCAATTTTTTTTGGTAAAGTCACATTGATTCCCTCCATCAGATGCATCTTGCCAGTGGTCAGGGCAGTCTCAGCATGGGGCCTTTGCACATATCAGGGCTTGCCTGGAAGTGCCATGTGCTACCAATGCCACCACTTGCTCCTTCTAGCTTTTCTTATTACATCTTCCAGGAAGTTGACGTGTATGTAAAGTCTCTCTTCCTACTTACTCAAGGGAATTTCTAATATATCTCATGCTGGTACTTACCACTGGGTATCACACATGTCTATATACTTGCTTATATCTTCCATTTGACTAAGTTTCTTGAATATAACACCAGCATTGTATTCATTAATTTCACTTCGTAGAACCACCCACCATTTCATGATCACCTTCTGAACTCATAATAAGGGAGACAGGAATATGTGAGGGGACCCAGAGAAGAAGACTGTGCTTGTGATATCCAGGTATCATACTGAGCTATACTATGGTGGGCAATAAAAATGATGTCACCTCTGCCCTTGGCTTGCTGTCAATTAGTTTCTCTGTTGGTAATATCACCATTTACTGAGCTCCTAGTAGGCACACAGATCTGAGTCAGCATCTTGCATGCTTTATCTCATTTTGTTTTCACAACAGACATAGCCATGGGAGTTCTTGACAAGTTTAAGATTTTAGTCATACTGCTTCTTGTATTTTGCCTAAAGGTCAGAGATCAGGAGTTTCCTTATCGAAGAAATTTGGCCCGAGTCATTGTGAATGTGGAGGATGCTAATGACCACAGTCCCTATTTCACCAACCCACTGTATGAAGCATCTGTGTTTGAGTCGGCTGCTCTGGGATCAGCTGTTCTACACGTGACGGCTCTGGACAAAGACAAAGGGGAAAATGCAGAGCTCATATATACCATAGAAGCAGGTGAGAGTTGTGACACTGTAAAAACTTCAACATAATACATGGCATTCCCTCCTCAGAGGTACATTTCATCATGTAAAATCCAGATTGTCATCACTGGAACATCTTCAAATGATTTTTTTTTTTTTTTTTGGTGTAGCAACCCAACCTATGTGTGTGGTAATGATTTATAAAATAGTTGGCATTTCAATATTGAAAAGAAGGAGTTTTCTTCACTGTATTCATTCTTGGATTTCATTAAACTAGATAAGAGATAAAAAGTGTCTAATAAATTCAGTGGCCAGGATCCGTAAGCCAACAAAATATGGCCTCAAACTGAAATAACTAAAGCCCCCATCACCACAGGGCTGCTGGGCTATGCTGTGCATTAAATCTCACATATTTTTGCCCATTTTCCAGTAGAAGTGTTGTCCAGGAATCCCTGTTTACCCACCATTAGCACAAACACTCTGCACTTTGCTAGAGGTAATTTATGCAGGGCAGTTGGTAGACAAGGGTTCTCAACTTATTGCTTATCCAGCAGATTGCCAGACAGATACTTGGGTTAAATTTGAGACTTAAAAGAAAACGGTTTAGCTTATATATGACAAGACCATTGTATACTGATAATTAGAACACAGATAAGCTAGAAAACATTTATGACAAAGATGAATGTGCAAGAAAGAGATTGTACTGTGGATGTAAAAATGACAAAAATCCTGTATCTGCTCTATTTTCCTTCCCCTGCAGTGTCTTTTGAATATTTGAGCCACACATTTCCAAACGTTCTGCAACATTATGTCTATCATGTGTAATGCCAAATGTGATCTCTTTTCATGCCAGCAATAGAAAGCCTTCTTTTCAGTGTGGAACAGTTTTGTGAGTAGCTAAATTAAAATAATAAGGGTGTTAAGAGGACAGTTTAGGACTAGAAATTAGTTTTTTTTTAAAAAGACATTAATAATGTTCTATAAAAGCCCTTGCATTGAATGACAATCTAAAAGGACTTCCTGTATTAGGCACCCACATTTTAAATGAAAAATGCTAATGTCATACAAAGGAACAAAAAGACAAGGTGTTGGTCCACCAAAGCTAGAAGCCTCACATGCTTTCCCCCAGTTCTTCCCTACATTTCCAGGGGGTTTCTTTCAGCCTAAAGCCCGGCCAGTACATAGAAATGTTATTTTACATTTCTTACTTATCACAGAATATTATTGTTTCATTAAGTAGTCTTTGCTCTTTTGGTTCCACAAATAAAATGAGAAACCTTAAAAAAACCTAATATTTAAACAACATCACAGAAAATACCATCTAATTTTACAATTTTTTTCCTTCCTAAGGCTACATCTAATCTTGTCCTTTTTCATTTTCCCTATATTCATTCATGTACGTTATCTCATACCAATTTAGTCATTGGAATATGAAACTTTACACCTACATTTACATTTACTTTCACTTTTACTTACAATGAATTTGGAGTTTCCCAAAGATAGTGTGACTTATATCCACCTGCAAGCACTTCACTCATGGTTTTACTGCCATGACTATGGCATGAGGCTTGGTCATTTGTTTTCACAATTGACTAAAACAAACAATAAAAACTATTTACTTAAAACATTTTTTTAATACAGGAAATCTGAATTTCTTGAAAAAACACAGGAATGACTGATATCTCAAAAATAACCTTTACTTGTTATTATATGCATATAAGAATTACAGTGACCAGAACAACATTCTTAGTGCCATTCAACTCCTTCCAAATGCACACACACACACACACACACACACACACACACACATGCCCCTACCTTCCTGGAGTCTGGACTGGTCTTCACTGAGCAAGCTCCTGGTGATGGAAAGCAACAGCACTCAGAAGCACACTGAAGCAAGTGACAGGTGGCTGTATAAAAGGTTACATTTTATTGAATTTTTCTCACAAACCTCAGATAAGCCAGATTTTACTCTGTCTACTGGTGAGCTATAAATTTTCCATTTCTTGCCTGACCTCTAATGTAACTACTGAAGCTTTTTATTTTAGCCTGAAGGACTGAGGCAAAATTTGAGGGCAGAGGTTTAGGTCTTGTATTCAGTTCTATTCTGTATTTGGTGCTGATACTGGCTCTAAAACAACAAAGTAGAAATTGACATGGAGAGGGACATATTGGATTCTAAAATGCATTAAGAATAGTGTTTATGTTGGCCTTTCCTTTCAATCATTCAACAAGTAATTACTGAGCCCCCTTCTTTGTGGAGGCATAGTGCTATGCAACAAATAAATGACAAGTAAAAGAACACAGCTTTAGGCCAATTGCTACAAGTCTACAGGGTGATATAGACTCCAAGAAAACAATTATAGGTTAACTTCCAAAGATTTCAGAAAAAAAAAGAAGTGAATAAGTAGGAAGTAGATTCCCGGAGAAGGACTCAGTATGCTGAAGACAGAAAAAGTAGGAAAGCCAAATTTGGACCCAAAATGTGAACAGAGCAACCTGGAAAGGTGTAACAAGTGGGTCTGCAGTGCTGGGACAGGAGGGTTCAGAATGTAGGTTAATTTGCGGTCATAAGCTGCCTTAACTTCATTCCAGCTATGAAATGCTATTGGATTGGACACCTATGAACATAGAAAGAGTGCTCTGTTAGCATCCATATGTCAAGATGGCCTATCCCTACATCACTTGAAGATAAAACTTCTTGGATGAAGTAGATGCTGGCTTTAACCTATGGGATCACACTCACGTCCATGTTGCTATTCACTGAAAATGTGAAAGCTGGCTGGGTAGATGTCTCAGTGGCTAAAGTGCTTGTCTTATAGCCATGAGAACCTGAGTTTGATCCCTAAAACCCATGTAAAAAAACTTAGGTATTTGGCATATACCTGAAATCCCAGCACTGAGAGAGCAAAGGCAGGCAGATAGATCCCTCGGGCTTGCTGGGTAATCAATCTAGCCTATGTGACAAGTTCCAGACCAAGGAAAGACCCTGTCTTAAAGACAAGGTGGACACAATGGTAGATGCCAACCTAAGATGTCCCTCTTCTTACAAGTTTAGGAAGGAGGAAATCCTACACATTGTCAGGAGAAATTGTTTCCTATAAGCTCTATTATTTCCTAGCTCATATTAACATACTGCTGTAGTTGCTTCCTCAAACCTGTGTGTGTTTGTTGTGCTGTTGTGGTATATGTATGTGCCAATATGGCACCCCACATGCTCACCTGCAGCACCCCATGAGCCCTCCTGAAGCAGCCAGAGGAAAATGTCAAGTGTCTTCCTGCAACACTCACCCACCTGTGTTTTTAATATTATTATAATTAACAACATATTTTAACGGATACATTATGTGCTAGTATCCTCTTTTCCCTCATCCCTGCCCCCCCCATTCTGCTTTGGAACCTCCTCAGTGGGGTTGCAGGCATTCCCCATGGGACTATGGGTAATGCATTATGGGAGCAGCAGTCAGGTTTTCTTTTGGGATGGGAGGGAATGCCTCTGGGCATGATGTCTCAACCTGTGGCCCTCACAATTTTTCCACCAACTCTTCTGCAAAATTTGCTGAGCTGTGGTGTGGTGAGTGTGTTTTAATTATACTTCAGTGGTGAGCTCATAGGAGCTTCTGGATCTCTGTTTTGGTAGGTATTGAGAATATCCTCAGGGTCTGTCTCCTTCATCCTGGTGCTGATTATCAGGTTCAGCATGGAAGTAGCACTCTTGCTCATCTCCCCAATTCCTCTGTGGTTTCAGCTGTGGCTTAGCTGAGGTGTGAGGGGTAGTTTATCTCTTCGGATCTCCCTATCTTCTGGAAAAGAAGAACAGATTCTCCAATGGAAAATGAAGTCAGCATAGTGTAAATGGGATAAAAAAATATTAATTTATGGAGAATTTGATGTATTTAACCCCTCTTTTAGTTAAAGACTAGTAATATCTTGATACTAAAGAGCATAATCTTTGTCTCCATAGGCTTCTGATCTGATTCCCAATTTTCTGCTCCAGTTTTGGATTTTGGAGTGTGTTGTTTATTTTTTTTTTTTTTATTGTTTAGGTTTCTTTCTTTCTTTTTTTTCTTTCTTTCTTTTTTTTTTTAGTTCTCTGTAGGTTCTAGATATTAGGCTTCTGTCAGTGGTATAGCTGGAGAAGATTTTCTCCCATTCCGGTAATCTATTGGCTCTGCTTATGATATGTTTCTCTGTGCAAAAGATTTTTAACTTCATGAGATCCCATAGGTTGAGTGATTGTTTAATTTCCTGGGCTACTGGGGTTTTGTTCAGGAAGTCTTTCACCACTCCTGTATGGTGAAGAATTCCTTCTATATTTTCCTCCAGTAGGAGAAAATTTTCAGGTTTTATGTTGAGGCCTTTAATCTATTTGGACTTGATTTTTGTGTGTGGTGAGATGAGTGAGTCTAGCTTCATTTTTCTACTTATGGTCATCCAATTTGTCCAGCACCATTTGTTGAAGATGCTGTCTTTTCTCCAGTCTACATTATTGGCACCTTTTTCAAAGATCAAGTAGCTGTAGTTACTTGACCTAAGGTCTGGGTTTTCAATTCTGTTCCATTGATCTATATTTATGTTTTTATGCCAGTACCATGATGTTTTTGTTACTATGACTTTGTCATATAGCTTTATTTATATTTTTTATTTATTCATATTTATTTTATTTTAATTTTTTTTTTTTTTTGGTTTTTTATGTAGGCCAGGCTGACCTGGAATTCACTATGTAGTCTCAAGCTGGCTTCAAACTCACAGAGATCCAACTACCTCCACCTCCACACTTTTTTTTTTTTTTTTACTGACAGCTTCCATAATTATAGACAATAAACCCTGGTAATTCCCTCCCCCTGCCACATTCCCTTTGCAACCCCATTCTCCATAATATCCCCTCCCCATCTCAATCAGTCCCTTTCATTTTGATGTCATCGTCTTTTCCTCCTATTATGATCGTCTGTGTAGGTAGTGTCAGGCACTGCAAGGTCATGGATACACTTGCCATTTTCTGTCTGGAAGAATGCATTATAAGCAGTCCTACCCTTCCTTTGGCACTTACATTCTCTCTGCCACCTCTTCCATAATCTACCCTGAGCCTTGGAAGATATGATAAAGATGTTTCAGTGCTAAACACTCTTCTACCACTTCTTCTCAGCACCGTGGTGCCTTTGAGTTATCCTAGAGGTCATTGCCATCTGAAAAGAGAAGCTTCTCTAACAAAAAATGAGTGTGGCACTAATATATGGGTATGAACATTAAGAGAAGTGCTTACCAGGCAGTTTGGTTAGCATAGTATATACATTTAGCCAGACACCGGTAAGTGTTATACCCCTAAGGCTCATGACTTCTGCCTTAATAGGTTTGCAGTATTACTCATGTATTCCCTCCTGTAGAGCACACCTCCAGTCCTATTAGAGAATAGTTGGTTTCCACCATGACAGGCATGCTACTATAGCACCCATTGGCTCATTTAACCTGACTCACCAAATTTAAGGCTTGCAATGTCCAGTGTTGTTTATCTCCACCAGTGATTTCTGTCTCTCCCATGGAACTGTATGCAGTGTACCTTTTTCCAGCTTTCTGTCAGCTGATTTTCACTGAGGAGGTTTTCATCTCGGCTCCACCACAATTTCACAGTGACCTTGCAGCCCAAATATGTGGAGTCTTCAGCAACGGGGTCTTACCATCTATTCCTGGTGGGAAACCAAGAGCCCCAGCAATGGCCTGTAATGTTTTTAGAGTATCAGGGTCCTCCCTGGCCAACAACTACTGGAAGGTATCCCATCCCTGGCACTGAAAGTTTTCTAGCAACAATCTATGGCTTCTGGGTGTGCTATTGTCCAAAACAGTAGGTTTCCATATGGTTTATTCATACCCTCTTAGATTTTGATTAGCCCTCCCACACCTTTCTTTAACTCAGTCTCTTCCCCTGACCTCCCTTGGACCTTTCCACCCACATTAATCTGTTCTTCTACTTACATATATAGATCAGATATGGGTGACACCTCCAGAAATGTTCCTTTGGCTGAGGATATGTTTGGATATCGAAGGCCTGCTGTCATTCCATATGAATTTTGAGCTCTTTTTTTTTTTCTGTGTCTGTGAAGAATGATACTGGAATTTTTATTTATTGGTATTGCATTAAATCTGCATAGTACTTTTGGTAGAATTTTCATTTTCACAATATTAATATTAATTCTACTTATCCAAGAACATGGGAGGTCTTTCCATCTTCTCAAGTCCGGAGCTCTAAGGGTTGGATTCCTCTTGTTTTTCCAATGCCTGTAGGTGGAAAGTTAGGTTATTGATTTGGGATATCTCTGTCTTTGTTATGAAAGCATTTAGCACTATGAACTTTCCCCTTATGACTACCTTCATTGTGTCCCATAAGTTTTGGTGAGTTGTATTTTCATTATTATTCATTTCTATGAATTTTACAATTCTTTTGATTTCTTCCACAACCCATTAATAGTTTAAACATGTGGTTTCAGTCTCCAGAAGCTGGTGGAGTTCCTGATTTATATCTTTTTAATTTCTAACTTTAAAGCATTATGATCTTATATGATGCAGGAAGTTACTTTAATTTTCCTGAATTTATGGAGGCATGCTTTATGGCCTAATACATGGTCGATTTTGGAGAGGGTCCCATGGACTGCGTGGAAGAATGGGTATTTTATAGAACTGGGGTGGAAAGTTCTGTAGATGCATGTTAGGTCTAGTTGATCTATGGTGTTGTTGAGCTCTGTTATTTCCCTGTTGAATTTTTGCTTGGATGATCTGCCTATTGATGTTAGTAGAGCATTGAAGACTCTGATTATGATGGAGTTGGTATTTATTACTGTTTTGTTGCTAAGTAGGTTTTTTTTTTTTTTTTTTTTTTGGTATTTTGAGGGAGGTAGGGTTACACTCAGGCTGACCTGAACTTCACTCTGTAGTCTCAGGGTGGGCTTACACTCACAGCAATCCTCCTACCTCTGCCTCCCAAGTGCTGGGATTAAAGGCATGTACCACCACACCCAGCATAGGTTTTGATTTATAAACTGTGGAGCACCTGTGTTTGGCACATATAGATTTACGGTTGTGATGTCACCATGTTGAATCATTCCTTTGATGAGTAAAAAGTGGTCTTCTTTGACCTTTTTGATTACTTTTGGTATGAAGTCTATTTTATCAGCTATTAATGTAGCAACACCTGCTTGTTTCTTATTTCCATTGGCTTGGAATATCAATTTCCATCCTTTCACCCTTAGGAGGTGTCTATCTTTAAGTGCTGAGGTGGGTTTCTTGAAGAAAAAAGATAGAAGGGTCCATTTTTCTGATCCACCCTGTTAACTTGTATCTTTTGATGGGGGATTTAAGAACATTAATGTTTAAGGTTATAGCTGTGAGGTTGTTTTGATACCTGACATCATGGGGTACTTTATGTGGTGTGGTGTTTTCTTGTGTTTTGTACTTCTTTTGAGCCTGGTATGTTTTTGGTGATTGTGATCTTCTTCTTGTAGGCTCTTGAGATTGGTTGTTTGACACTTCTCTATGGATTATTCTCTGAAGTAGTCTCTGTAGGTTTGACTTTGTGTTCATATAATCATAGAGTTGACTTTTTCATGGAATGTTTTCCATTCACCATATATTACAAAGGATACTGTCACTGGGTACAGTAGCTTGGGTTGTAAGTCAGATTCTTAGACATTGAAACATTCCATTCCAGGCCCTTAAAGGTTTCCACTGAGAAATGTGAGGTAATTCAGATGGGATTGCCTTTGTATGTAGTGAGTTTTTCTCTTTTGATGCTTTTACCACTCTCTGTTTGTTTTCATTGTTGAGAGTTTTTACTATGATGTGCCTTGGAGAGTTTCTTCTTTGGTCATGTCTGTTTGGTGCTCTGTGGGCTTCTTGTACCTGGATGGGCCTCTCTTTTGAGATATTGGGAAAGTTTTCAGCAATTTTGTTGAATCTGTTCTCTATGCCTCTGGCCTGGATTCCTCTGGTATACCCATGATCTGGATACTTGGTTATTTTAGCGTATCCCACAGTTCCCTCATATTCTGTTTGCATGATTATTTTGAACTTAGCAAATATTTTGGCCCCCTGGTCAATTCCTTCTGTCTTGTCTTCCAGCTCAGAGGTTCTGTCTTCCACACTGTGTTAGTGAGGAGCACTAGAGAGGTTTTTATAAGTTCTATTTGACTTTTGTTTTCTGTTGTGTTATTTTGCATCATGCATCATGTCCATCTCATTTTTATTTTTATTTCTTTCCACCTCTTTTTTGAGGCATGATTTCAGTTCAATGTCTCATTTTCTTGATGCTTCCTGAAATTCATTCTTCCATTTGATCAAATCTTCATTAAGCTTAATCAGCTGGTTATTGAGACCTTCCATTTGTTGACTCACCTTCAATTAATTTATATGAGGCTTCTAGATTTTCTTCAATTAAGTTAAACCTAGTGACAAAAGCTGAGTACTCTAAGAAATGATTATGCTCAATTTCATTTACGATACTATTGGTTTCTTGATGACTTGCTTCCAATTCAGCTAATTTTTTTATCAGGATCATATTTCTTGTTGTGCTATCATTTGGGGATTCAATTTCTATTGTTTTCTCTATGACCTCATTGGAGGCTTCCATTGCAATACTAGGTGTTTTGGTAAGATCTCTCAGTTTTCTGATTTTTGTTGGTTTTCTTGCATTGTACTCTGCCCATATAAGGGAAACAGTTTATTCTATTTAGTGGGAAGCAAGTATTTTTCTTTGTATGATCTTCAGTTGGTGTTCTATTTTAAATGTAAACCACATTGGAGTATGGTGGGGTTTTAACTCAAGATGCACAGATTGTGGAAACTGCAGATACATCAAAGGTACCTGGGGAACTGGGAGGTGGGGAACTAGGAGCCCTGGCCTACTCACTCCATGTACACAACCTCCAGAGCAGAGGATCCAGGAATTTGGGACCCAGGGGCCATTCAATCAGGAAGGTGGAGCAAGGGGCCTGCTGCCACAGCAAGTTCATGGGGTCCATGCAGCCCCAAGTCAGTATCATGGGAACTGGGGCTAGGAAGTGGGAGGTGGAGAAATCACTCTGCATACATACCCTCCAAAGCAGGGGATCTTGGAGTTGAGGATCCAGGGCCTATCTATTTTTCCAAAACAAAGTCTCTTACTGATTCTCGTGCTTGTTGTTCACAAGCTCTGACAATTCTCCATTTTCCACTCCCCACAGAACTGATAGATATGTGTGGCCATGCTCAGGTATTTACACCTTTCTTAGGATTTGAACTTGGGCAGTCTAAGGTACCCTCAAACCCTCATGCTTAGTCAGAAAGCACACTTTACCTCTGAGCCATCCCTGCAAACCTACAGTTCATAATTTTACTAGAACTCATTATACTTACTTTTTGATTCTCCATAGAGTAAATTCTCTCTTTTTTCAGCATGATAAGTAGTGCATATAAATAATTGTTCATCATTGGCCACATTGAAGTATTAAGTACCTTTACATGAAGAATTAGTCTTCACAAACTTTCCTAATGACTCTCTTGTGACTCATTTTCTCATTGATTTCTGTATTTTAGGGAACACTGGAAACACATTTAAGATTGAACCAGTTCTGGGCATCATCACTGTTGCCAAAGAGCCAGACATGACAACCATGGGCCAGTTTGTCCTATCTGTCAAAGTCACAGACCAAGGCTCTCCACCAATGTCTGCCACCACAATCGTGCGCATTTCTGTCACCATGTCTGACAATTCCCACCCCTAAGTTCACTCACAAAGACTACCAAGCTGAAATAAATGAAAATGTTGACATTGGAACATCAGTCATTCTAATCTCAGCCATCAGCCAGTCCACCCTCATTTATGAAGTCAAAGACGGGAACACTGATGGGGTCTTTACCATAAATCCATATTCTGGAGTCATCACTACTCGAAGGGCTCTGGACTATGAGCGCACTTCCTCTTATCTGCTCATCATTCAGGCCACTAACATGGCAGGCATGGCTTCCAATGCCACAGTCAACATCCAAATTGTTGATGAAAATGATAATGCACCTGTTTTTCTCTTTTCTCAATACTCAGGTAGCCTGAGTGAGGCTGCCCCTGTCAACAGCATTGTCAGGAGTTTGGATAATAGCCCATTGGTTATTAGAGCCACTGACGCTGACAGCAACCAGAATGCGTTGCTGGTATATCAGATTGTTGAGTCCACAGCCAAGAAGTTCTTCACAGTGGACTCTAGTACAGGCGCAATCAGAACCATTGCCAACCTGGACCATGAAATCATTGCCCACTTCCATTTCCATGTGCATGTGAGAGACAGTGGCAGGCCCCAGCTGACTGCAGAGAGCCCTGTTGAAGTCAACATTGAGGTGACAGATGTGAATGATAATCCACCAGTTTTTACTCAGGCTGTGTTTGAGACTGTCTTACTTCTCCCCACCTATGTTGGAGTGGAGATTCTGAAAGTTAGTGCCATGGATCCTGACTCTGAGGTTCCCCCTGAGCTGACATTCAGCCTCATGGAAGGCAGCTCAGATCATTTCTTAATGGACTCAAATAGTGGGGTACTAACCATTAAAAACAATAACCTCTCCAAAGATCACTACATGCTGATAGTTAAAGTGTCCGATGGAAAGTTCTACAGCACATCCATGGTTACTATTGCGGTGAAAGAAGCCATGGACAGTGGTCTACACTTTACACAAAGCTTTTACTCTACTTCAATCTCAGAGAATAATACTAATATAACCAAAGTTGCTATTGTCAATGCAGTTGGAAACCGCCTTAATGAACCCTTAAGATATAGCATCTTAAACCCAGGAAATAAATTCAAGATAAAATCTACCTCAGGAGTTATTCAGACCACTGGAGTACCCTTTGACCGTGAGGAACAGGAATTATATGAGCTGGTGGTAGAAGCCAGCCGTGAGCTGGACCATTTGCGGGTAGCGAGAGTGGTGGTCAAGGTTAACATCGAAGATGTAAATGACAACTCCCCCTTCTTTGTCGGCCTCCCTTACTATGCTGCTGTGCAAGTTGATGCTGAGCCTGGGACTCTCATATACCAGGTGACAGCCATCGACAAAGACAAAGGTGCTAATGGAGAAGTGACCTATGTCTTGCAGGATGACTATGGCCACTTTGAAATTAACCCCAATTCAGGTAATGTTATTTTAAAAGAAGCATTCAACTCTGACTTATCCAACATTGAGTATGGTGTCACCATCCTAGCCAAGGATGGTGGAAAACCCTCTTTGTCCACATCTGTAGAACTTCCCATCACTATTGTCAACAAAGCCATGCCTGTATTTGACAAGCCTTTTTACACAGCATCCATCAATGAAGACATCAGAATTGACACCCCCATTTTAAGCATCAATGCCACCAGTCCAGAAGGCCAGGGCATCATATATCTCATAATTGATGGAGACCCCTTTAAACAGTTTAATATTGACTTTGACACTGGGATCCTAAAAGTTGTTAGTCCTTTGGATTATGAAGTTGCATCTGTTTACAAATTGACTGTAAGAGCCAGTGATGCTCTTACTGGTGCCAGGGCTGAAGTCACTGTGGACCTGATAGTTGATGATGTAAATGACAACCCTCCTGTTTTTGATCAGCCCACTTACAATACAACATTATCTGAAGCATCTCTCATTGGGACACCCGTTCTACAAGTTGTTTCCACTGATGCAGACTCAGAAAACAATAAAATGGTACATTATCAGATTGTCCAGGATATTTACAACAGCACAGATTATTTTCACATAGACAGTTCAAGTGGCTTAATACTGACAGCAAGGATGCTAGATCATGAGTCAGTACAACACTGTACCCTGAAAGTGAGAGCAACAGACAATGGCTTCCCATCACTGAGCAGTGAAGTTTTGGTGCAGATTCATATTTCTGACGTAAATGACAACCCTCCAGTCTTCAATCAGCTCATTTATGAGTCCTATGTGAGTGAATTAGCCCCACGAGGTCATTTCGTCACCTGTGTCCAAGCATCAGATGCAGACAGCTCTGACTTTGACCGGCTAGAATATAGCATTTTATCTGGGAATGACCGGACAAGCTTTCTGATGGACAGCAAGAGTGGAGTCATCACATTGTCTGGTCACCGGAAGCAGCGTATGGAGCCTCTGTATAGTCTCAATGTGTCTGTTTCTGATGGGCTGTTCACCAGCACTGCACAGGTGCACATCAGAGTCCTTGGGGCTAATTTATACAGCCCTGCCTTTTCACAAAGCACATATGTAGCTGAGGTGAGAGAGAATGCAGCTGCTGGCACAAAAGTCCTTCATGTTCGAGCCACAGATGGGGACCCAGGAGCATATGGGCAGATCACTTACACCATCATCAATGACTTCGCCAAGGACAGGTTCCTTATTGACAACAATGGTCAGGTCATCACAACAGAAAGACTTGACCGGGAAAACCCTCTGGAAGGAGATATTAGTATTTATTTGAGGGCCCTTGATGGAGGAGGAAGGACAACCTTCTGCACTGTGAGGGTGATTGTGGTGGATGAAAATGACAATGCTCCTCAGTTCATGACAGTGGAATATAGAGCCAGTGTCAGAGCAGATGTTGGAAGGGGCCACCTGGTCACTCAAGTTCAAGCCATGGATCCAGATGATGGGGCAAATTCAAGGATAACTTATTCATTGTATAGTGAGGCATCTGTCTCAGTGGCTGACCTTCTGGAAATTGATCCTGACAATGGCTGGATGGTTACAAAGGGCAATTTTAACCAGCTGAGAAACACGGTGCTATCATTCTTTGTCAAAGCAGTAGATGGGGGTATCCCAGTGAAGCACTCCCTCATTCCTGTCTATATCCATGTCTTGCCTCCAGAAACATCCTTGCCTTCATTCACCCAGTCTCAGTATTCCTATACCATTGCAGAAGACACAGCCATTGGAAGCACAGTAGACACCCTGAGGATTTTGCCCAGTCAGAATGTCCGTTTTAGCACAGTTAATGGAGAATGGCCAGAGAATAACAAAGAGGGCATCTTCATCATAGAGCAAGAAACAGGCACTATCAAACTTGACAAACGCCTGGATCATGAAGTTAACCCATCTTTCCATTTTAAAGTAGCAGCTACTATACCCCTGGACAAGGTAGACATTGTATTTACTGTGGATATAGACATCAAGATATTGGACCTGAATGACAACAAGCCAGTCTTTGAAACATCAAGCTATGAGACTATCATAATGGAAGGGATGCCTGTTGGAACCAAACTCACCCAGGTGAGAGCTGTTGACATGGACTGGGGAGCCAATGGGCAAGTCACCTACTCACTGCATTCAGACTCTCACCCACAAAAAGTACTGGAAGTATTCAATATTGACAGCAACACAGGCTGGATTAGTACCTTGAAGGACCTGGACCATGAGACAGATCCTGCTTTTTCCTTCTCTGTGGTGGCCTCTGACCTTGGAGAAGCTTTCTCTCTTTCTTCCACAGCTTTGGTCTCTGTTAAGGTGACAGATATAAATGACAATGCACCCGTCTTTGCCCATGAGGTATACCGAGGGAACGTGAAGGAGAGTGACCCACCAGGGGAGGTGGTAGCTGTTCTTAGCACGTGGGACAAAGACACTTCTGACATGAATCGCCAAGTGAGCTACCATATTACAGGTAAGTCTCAACACCCACAGTTTCTTTCATGTGCTTTGCAAACTAAGAAATCTCTAAGAAGGGCTGGGGAGATGGCTCAATGAATAAGAGTACTTGGGCTGGAGAGATGGATTTGTGGTTAAGGCACTTACCTACAAAGCCAAAGAACCCTGGTTTGAGTCCTAAGGACTCACATAAGCCAGATGCAAAAGGTGGCATATGTGTCTTGAGTTCGTTTGCAGTGGCTGGAGGCCCCGGCATGCCCATTTTCTCTCTTTCTCTCTCTCTCTCTCTCCCTATCTCTATCTCTCTCTCTCTCTCCCTATCTCTATCTCTCTCCTTCTTTCTCTCCTCACAAATAAATGAATAAAAAAATAATTAAAAAATAAAGTAAGGGTGCTAGCTTCTTAAACATGAGGAACTGAGTTCAATCCCTACCACCCACATAAAAATCCAGACATGGTCATACATGCCTATAACTGTAGCACTGGGTGGGCAGTAGCAGAGGAGCTGCACAATAGCTGGAAGATCTGTTTGAAAAACAGGTAGAATTTAAGACTAAGTAAGAGACTCTATCTCAGGGGGGACTCTCTACCTTCTGCATACTATGTGTCAAAATCTGCACATGCATGTACCACTAGTCATTCTAGTCGAGTATGACAGCCAATCTACACATGCACGCATGCACACAAACTTAACAAAAAGAAAAGAGAAAAATAGGAGATAACAGGCAGCCTGAATATGTGATGAGAAACTGAAAGTGACAAAATCTGGGTCTGAGTAAGATAGCTGAGGAGATTTGCTTTTCAATCATTGGGCGTTAACTCAGGCTTAGGCTGAAGTATATTGATTTGCCTGTAACATGATTATACAAGTTGGCATCCAATCCTGTATCACTTCTTATCATTTTAAAGTGAAATCAAGGCAAATATTTTAATTAAAGAAATGAAGACAACAGCTTTTGAGTGGAAATAGATTTTTAAACTAGATTTACTCTTCATACTTTTAATAATATTTTAATACTAAGAAAAACAAATACTTGAGCCCGCCTAAGCTTCATATGTATCTTTCTCCTGACCATAAAAATGCAGTCACATACATATGCAAATTAGAAGTCAAAGTTGGACCTTTTGCTGAGAAATCCTAAATTACAATTCCAAATAAAGGTATATATCTTTTGACAACACTGATTACTTAGAACCATTATATATCTTCCCAAATAGTAAGAAGCTCTTCAACAAGAAAGCCAAGATAGACAATTAAGTCACCAAGAGTGCACAGAAATGTCACCATTCCTCTGTGAGGTTGTGAATTTTATATCAGAGTGAAAAGGTTGTCCTGCACATGAGTAGCTCTCTGGGGAGACCTTCCTTCAACAACAAAGAGGAAAGGATGGGTAGCATGGGACTCCCTTCCTAAAATCTATTTGTGGAACTTCAAGCTAATATTTGGGTGATGTGACATTCAAAGCTGGAACATAAGCACAGTGCCAAAAGATTTTAAATAATCCATCAATACTTGCAGTCAGGTGGTTTTCCCTTTAGAAAAACTACATTATTCAGAGTGAAACACGAATTAATTAGAATGCCCTTAGGGTACAGAATCTGTTTAAGTATGTTAGTGGGAAAGTTAATTAATCACTGCAGAATAAGATCCACAGCAGAGCCAACTCCTCAATGCCCAGGATCTCCATGCTTTTCCAGGATCCTTCTCCTTTTTTCCCTTTGTGGACCTATGTTCTTGATGCTATTTTCCATTTACAAAAAATTTGAATTTTATGCTTTATCTGATAACCCTAATCTTTTTCTATTAAAATGCATAGATGAGTGAAGGCATGCCTTAATCTATTTGCATGTAGCTACCCAGGAGTAAAGACATTTTGAGGGATACTTTTGTATTTGGAAGAACTGTTAAATACACACTCTTAATTGTTTTTGCATAGTATCTCAATTCTCAATAAGAGGCTTAAAGGGACCATCCCATCAGCTTGACAAAAATAATGAGTACGGAATTGCTTAAAGTGGCTGTTACTATTCTCAATGCCAACCACCAACTGATGTTAATTAGATTTAACTTTTGCTCTTGATGTAGCACAACTTGCCTATGCTGCCTCAGATTAACAAAGGACCATTAATCATTTTGTGTAACAAAAGAACGGTGTGGGTCTGCCTCTACCAAAAGTGTTTAATAGAGAGGTTAAATTTATGTGCTCTGAAATAACATTCAACTAAAACAGTTGAATCCTAGCCAATGGCGGTGGAAAGTGATATCCAAGGAGGACCCTGAGCTTGCCTGATCAGGGCTTCTCAGGCACACAATGATGCAATCTGGTCCTGGATATGTCTTTCCTGTGGAGGGCTATTCTGTGTATATTATGGGATGGTTAGCAGCAACACCGTGGGCCTCTAACCAGTGGATTCCATTACCATAGAGCACCATCACATCCTCCTAGTGTGACAACCAAAAACATCTCCAAGTTCTTAAAGATCCTCTGGAGAGGGAAGGACATCCTCCCCAGGTGAGAGCCACTGACCGGGAAGAATTACAGCCCTCATACTTCCTGGGCTTCTGTATTATTTGGTTCTATTTATCCTGTGTTTTCCCCTTGGTACAAAGGCCCCATGGCTGCTCATTCTTCCGTGCCTTGTGGCTAAGAGTACAGTGTGACTCTCAGCATTCCACCTCTCCCCAATCAGTCTCTTCCATAAGACCAGAAGGTAACATAGGCCCAACCTTACAATGAAGTAGCAGTTAGCATACAATGTTCTCCTTATTGGTTTCTTCATTGTGTTTATGATAAATTTAAGCACATGCTTTAAAAAAATGTTTGTTCTTTGTTACAGGGTCAGGGTCTCACTATGTGGCTTGGGCTGGCCTTGAATTCATGATCTTCCTGTTACAGTCTCATAGTGCTGGTTTTACAGGTGTGCACCACAATAATCAGCTTCACATTAAAATTTTAAAGTTTGTTTACTCTTTTAAACATTTATTTATTTATTTATTTATTTATTTAATTTATTTATTTGAGAGAGAGAGAGAAAGAGGCAGATAGAGGAAAAGAAGGGGCATGCCAAGACCTCTAGTCACTGTAAATGAACTCTAGATGCATGTACATGGGTACTGGGCATTGAACCCAGATTCTAAGCCTTTGCAGGCAAGTGCCTTAAGTAGTAAGCAATCTCTCTAGCCCACAAACAGTTTATTTAATCAAACAGCAACTCACAAATTGAGAAGCTCAAAATTACAAACTGTTCAGGCCTCCACCAAGAGTCACAAGGAACAAATGTTGATAGAATGTTCACGTAAGTAAGACAAAAAGAACATTTTACTGCTTAACATGAAGCAGTATGCTTCAAGTTCACAGTAGAAGTTACTTGGTGGTATCCTTTTGATAATGTTTAAGTTTGAACATTTACCTTGAGTTGGTTTCTGGTTTTGCCTAGAAGAACCCAAGGCACTGGGCCAATCTCAGCACCATGAATATCTACTTGGTTCTGTTATGCACTGTGATTCTTCCCAGATATAACTTTAGCCTCACCCCCAGAGCAGAGTCTTGCTGATCTTGTACACTCCTGATGCCCTGTTGCCTTGAACAGTTAACGTATTTGAGTGACACTTACTGCCTGCTAAATAAATGAAATAATGATCCACACACTCCTCTATGACCTTCTGCCGTCTGTCTTTTGCCCAGTCTTCCTGGCTTTGAACTGACATGACCTCCTCCTTTTAGGGATCTGAAGGTCAAGGCAATTTCCTTCCCTCCTCTTCCTACCTTGTACTGAGCCGCTTTGTCTCCATGCAGTTTAATGAAGTGGAAAAGGAATATGGCTGCACTCACTGCCAGCATTATAAAGAGTCATTCCACTCCATCTCTTCCACTTTGCTTCCACTTTCACCAGCTTTACACTGTTCAATTTGATCTAACTACAGAGCTTCTCTTTGAGCTGCTCCTTCAATGACCTCTCGTTAGGGCTATTTAAAACTAATGGATCTTACTTGGCACAAATTTTTCTCCCCAAACTCCAGTCCTGTGAAGAGAGCAGCTGTATGATAAAACCTTCATTAAAAGATTCCTTAATAGAACTAGCTGCCTTTTCCTGATTGCATAATCAACGGCTAATGAAATTGTCTTGGTGACAAGAGCTAGAGTGTATTACAGCCTCTCTTGAGACCAAGTGGAAATACAATTGTATCATCCTGAGGAGACAATTGATTGTTCACAGTGTGAATTTGATTGTCCTTAAGGGGAACTAAACAAGAGATCATCTCTAGCTTCTCTAAGTGGATTTTATTCTCTTGGAAACTTACTGTTTTCTTTCCACACACACCAAGCATATAAATGCCATGTTTTGTTACAGAAGATGGAAAGGAGTCTCCACTCTTCAGTATCACCAAAGTCACAGTGGGAAGGGACTCATGTGTAGCCACTTGCAGGTGTTGGCAGCAGCATTCCACCCCACTGCACATTCTTAGGAGTTCTGTTTCCATTGCAGGAGGGAACCCCCGAGGAAGGTTTGCCCTGGGTTTGGTACAGAGTGAGTGGAAGGTTTACGTGAAGAGACCTCTGGATAGAGAAGAGCAAGACATTTACTTCCTCAATATCACTGCCACTGATGGGCTCTTTGTCACACAGGCCATGGTAGAAGTGAGTGTCAGTGATGTAAATGACAATAGCCCAGTGTGTGATCAGGTGAGTTTTGGGGATGCAACTCACTTTTTTATTTCATTCCTCCAACATTAAATCCAGTCCATTTCACTTTTCTTAAGACCAGGCTATTTTCTGCTTTTGTCTCTAATTAGAAGTAAGAAATCGAACTGGGCATAAGATGAAGTAGAGTCTATGATAAGGATAAAATGTACTTAAATACAAAACAAGGTTAGATAACAAACAAGTTCAGGTACTTAATGCCTACCACACACCTCATAATAAAATAAAAGAAGTCTTAAAATTATTTTTTCAGTAATTCATAAAGGACCTCTTAACTTCTAAGTAGTTGGTATCACCATAGTGAAATGAACAATACTACAGGGTAAGCTACTTGTTTATGTGATTTTTACAGCTGGTTCATGTCAGTGTTGGTATTGACCATAGCCTCCAAATACCTATGAAGTAGCTTTCCTGTTGCTACACAAAAATCACAGTGTCAATTCCAGTTCCAGATTTTATTTCTTTCCTCCCCAAATTAAATCACTGTTAATCATTTTTTTCTTACCATGTGGACCAACAGACAATATTAGTATTCTGTAGTTTAAAAAAAGTATCACAAATAGATTCACTCTCTCATGCTAGTAAAAATTTTACATGGGTTGTTCATTAAAGAAATAAAAGCAACCCCAGCAACCAATTTGGTCTCCACAGAGAAATGGACAAGCTCAGCATGTGAAGTGTGTCATGCTCACAAAGAGCATGATACTGTCTATTTTCTTCACCATTGTATTCTTACTGCTTATACTACCTATAGTACCTTATACATCACAACTGCTCAATAAAATTTTTTAAGTGAATGCACATGGAAATGGTAGGTAAATAAATATACATTATTTCATTATATACTGCAGTCTGGCCTGAGATAAATTAAAAAGTAGTAAAAGCTCAACTCTGTGAATGAATTTTTAAAGCAATCTGGTATGAAATTATCTATGGCAATTGTACAACCAAGGGTAATGATTTGCCCACGTTTATTACTTTGGCTAGGTTGCATATTCAGCATCATTTCCAGAAGACATTCCATCAGATAAAATCATCCTGAAGGTCAGTGCCAAGGATGCCGATATTGGATCCAATGGAGATATACGATACTCACTCTATGGATCTGGAAATAATGAATTTTTTCTGGATTCAGAAAGTGGTAAGGTGAAATTTATTCCTTGGGTAAATGCCATCATTTATCCATGAGACAGGTTATCCTTTCATGTGATCTCACTGCTAGACACAGCTCTAGTGGCTTGGACACTAAGAAATGATAGTGGTACATGATGTCCCGATCTGTGTGCTTTAGGACACACAGAACTTATTTGAGCTAGAGTTATGGAGTTTTGTCCATTGTGTGCTTTTAAATTAGTGTTCATTAATAACTACTCATCTCTCTTTTTTTTCTCATGCCTGGTAGAAGTGGTCACATCACAGTTATGAGACACAAGCTGATGAGTGATGCATAGCGGGGGGTTCCTTCATGCTGACACCCCTTTGAGTCCTTTTTATTGTTTAGGAACACAGTTTGTCAGGGTTTTATTAAATATTTCTGCCTAGTTTCTTCAAAGTTATGAGCCCTAAGATTCGTTTGCATAATCAGGTAAAATTTACAGGGTGAAATATTATTTAAGTTAAAGACAGATGCCTGAACTCAAGGCCAGTGCTAATGAAAAGTCATATTCTATGTCAACAAATTATTTCAATGTTGTAAATTGGGTGATTCATCAAATAGCAGCTTTTTGTTTTGTTTTGATTTTTGGTTTTTCAAGGTAGGTTCTCACTCTAGCCCAGGCTGACCTGGAATTCACTATAGAGTTTCAGGCTGGCCTTGAACTCATGGCAATCCTCCTACCTCTGCCTCTCAAGTGCTAGGATTAAAGGCGTGTGCCACCACACCCAGATATGGCAGTTTTAAAATAAAGTATAGAGATTAAATAGTTTGTATGTTTACAGTATTGTGGTGGTCCGACTCAGTACTGACTACTGAGTCTTCAAAAAGCAATGGCTTACCCTTGCCCCACTCCCATGTATCCTACAAGGAGGCATCAAGGTAGCTACATGGGTATAGGCTAGCTAGCTCTCTAGTGTCGTGTTTGTTTATTCAGGCAGTAATACTTACTGGGAAGCTAATAGGCATAAAACATGTCATGTGATTTGTATGGAAAACTCTAAGATAAATAGAACAAACAATGCTCAAGGGATACTGTAATCCACTAGGGAAGGCAATGAGGAAACTGGTAATTATAGTAAAGGAAGAAAGGCAGAATGAAAGGAGTCCCGAGGAGAAACATAAGGAGAGCCATGTACAGATAAAGCAGAAGATGTAGCTAGTTTCTGAGAGAAAAGAAGCTGAACTAGGATTCCAGAAGTTTGCAGCCAGACACTGTAGGCTACAGCCCACAAAGCAGTTAGCAGAGCCATGCAGGAAAGTGACAGGAAAGCAATTTTGAGCCACTGAAGAGTTTTTAAGTAGGACCAGGAAATGACCCCACCTGACCTGTGTTTTAGAACTAGCCATGTGCAGGATGAAAGTCATAGAAGTATGTGTCTGATAAATTTATGCAGTTTGATACAAATGTCTGCCAATTTTATTTAAGAGTAATATTTAATGAGCCATACTTTGTAATAAATATCACAACAAGTATCCAGGTTTATCATGCAGCTTATAATTTTCTATTGATACAAAAAAAAAAACAAAAAACCCTACACAGACTATGCATGCATATATTTGTATATACATGTATTTGCATGTAGCTTGAAAGTAAAAAGGAGACTTGTAGTAGGGGAACCAGCAGGAGGAGGAAAGGGGAAATAAGAGGGCAATACACAGGAAAAGACAAAGATCGCATTTTCTCTCCTGCTCAAAATCTAGATTTAACTCTCCCTCTCTCTCTCCATATGTATATGTATGTCATGAAAGTAGGAGGGATACTACTGAGAACAGGAAGGAGACCAGCTGAATGAGCAAAAGCAGAAAAGAAGTGCTAATGTGGAAATGAATATGAGCAAAGTATATATGAAAATGTCATAGACCTAAAAACAAAATTAATAAAGAAAAAAGAATGAAGAAGGACTGGAGAGGTGACTTGACAGTTAATGGAACTTTCTTGGAAAGCCTGATGGTCCAGGTTCAATTCCCCAGTACCCACATAAAACCAGATGCTGTAAATGGCACATGAGTCTGGAGTTTTTTTGCAGTAGCAGCAGGCCCCACTGTGCCCATACATTTCTCTGTCTACCTCTTTCTTTCCGTTTCTCCCTCTTAAATAAATAAATAATAAAATATATTTAAAAGAATAAAGGGGGGAGACAGGCTGATGTCCAGAACCTATGTGACTTTCCCAGTGGTAAAATACAGACTTTACATGCCTCCATGAGCCTGCTATGTGGAGCGTCTCATTTCCCCCGCCTTAGCCCTTCACCAGCAACCATAGCCCTTTCTACAACCCAGCAAATTAAAGGCTAATTCTGGCATAGCAAGAGCCCTTCAAGGCTTTTTTTTCTGCCAAGGCCACCCTATTTTGATTTCCATGTTTCCCTATAACAGTTGGCATAAAAAAGCAGCCTATATGGAATCTTGTTGATTGTCCTTCTGAGTCTATGGGTTACAGACACAGTGACCATCAGATACCTAGAACTATAGTGTCTTTTCTGTGCTTTCTTCAAAGAGCTTGTCCCTGTCACCAAAAGAAAAAATATCTCTAGTAATCAGGTTTTGCAAAGGGATTAATTTGAAAGTCATGAAATGCATTTATTGTTGTATCTAGCATGTCATGATGTTTGTCCTGATTACTAAAAAACTGAATTTGCTGTGTTTTTCAAATAATGGGACATTAAAACTTTATGTCCTTGGTTTTCCTTGTATTTAGAATTCTTCATATAATTGACTTTCTACTTGTCAATAAAAACAGGTTTTGAAATACCAGATCAACCATGCTGTCATTTATTTTCATAGGTGAGTTAAAAACCTTAGCCTTGTTGGACCGGGAAAGGGTCCCAGTTTACAACCTGATGGCTAGGGCCACTGACGGAGGCGGCCGATTTTGCCAGTCCAGTGTCCGCCTGATCCTGGAAGATGTGAATGACAATGCTCCTGTGTTTTCTTCTGACCATTACAACGCATGTGTCTATGAGAACACAGCCACCAAGGCTCTGTTGACTAGAGTACAAGCCGTGGACCCGGACATTGGTGAGTCAGAACACTGGCCAGGCTTCTCCCAGTTCACACATTGGCACACTGTCTGCAGCACTATTTCCTGTAGGCTATGAGAACCTCTCCCCATGAGAACATGCCCAGTAAGCCTCATTTCAACTCTTCCACTGGCTCTCCTCTCATGAAGGAGAGAACGCTGCAGGCTGCCTTCTCTTCCTAGGCAATGAGGAAGAGACCCCAGGAATGCCACTGTCTTATAACAAGGGTGTGAAGTTAATTTGTTTAGTTTTGGTTTTTTGCTTGTTTTATTTTTTAACCTTTTGAATTAAAATAAAAAGCTATTTTACCTTCTCATTCCTCCTAAACATGGTTAAACCGTTGTCATGTATGGCTCAGAGAATTTGTTTCCTTTTCTATGAAGAATTGCATCATGGGATTCAGCTGCAATATGACAAACTTGATTTATTGTAGTGCTCCAAAGTGCAAAGACCTGTAGCTAAATGTGCTGCCAGTTCAGTGTGGATTTCTTTTAATCTGCCATTTTCCAGAATCTGTTTATTTGGTCACATATAAAAGGACATTACTAGGCAGAGTGGGTGTGGGGTGATAAGAAGGAATTAGAACTGAAAAGTGCTAATAAAGTTTGTGTTCAAGACTACTTTACATTAAGGAGATGATGAGTTAGGAAAGACTGGGATTAATTGTGAGGTAGAACTTCTGAGAATGTGTACTACTGAGGTGACTGCATGATGGAATGTAAATATGAAAGAACATACAAAACCTCTTGGTTGTGAGTGTTAAGAGCTATAAATCGGAGAGCCAAGGAATGATGAGGTATGTCTGCTATGCTAAACAAGCCTTTATATAATTTAGTGTCTTATTGCTTAATTCTGAATTGAAAGAAAAATTATTGTACTAATGGAAAAGTAAATACATGATAATTAGTTGAAAACAAACACAGAGGCCTAGGTCTCTTCATATATCCCCTTAGAGAAATTAATGGCTACACTTTGAATTGTTCTTACCATATTAGCATAGTGTTTGAGGCTATGAACCAACCCTTTAAAAGTATGCATATATTGTGAAAATGGCAAATAGGAAAAAACTGTTTATTAGTACCTAATTATATATTGCATGCAAATACTCCTTTTTAATGGAGGATTAGAAAACATTCTCTGAACTCTTATTAGAAAAATTTTAGGGAAGGAGGACAGAATTAATGCTAATTAATTCTTTAATCGTTTTAAATTTGATTTGAGATTATATAAATTAGTTCACAGGTAAAATTTTAAAAGCTAAAATATTTGAATTTTTCTACTTGCTCCCATTATGACAGAATAAGGTTTGTTCCAGCTGCTACACTGGAAACAGAGGTCTGGTCATTGTGCATGATATTCTGGACAATGCAGGGTGGGATAAGATGTGGCCACCTCACAGATGTAGTAGTTGGAGCTGTTCTGCAAGTTGTGGCAAAGAAAACACACTTAGTTCCATGTCTTCTTCTCCCTTCCTTTAAGTCAGATAGCAAGCCTGGGAGTTAGGATGACAGAACCCCAGCTGTATCAACTCTGATCATTTGTTAGGACAGATAATAAAGGCTTGAATGGACCCAAAGTTCACAGGGACATTGTGTTATACTTTAATCTGCTCATCTACCACCAGCAGAGCTTGCCCTGGAGACCAATGTCATGGATATTATACACACCTGTATATGAAATGTATTCATCTGGCCATTGTTTGGGCCTTAGGAAAACTCCAGTAACAGAACAAATGCTGATGCATTTTCTTTATGTTTGTCAATTTCAATTAACTTTAGAAACAATTTTGACAGCTGGGTAAGAACAAATGAGCACCTCAAGAAACACATGTTGAGCCCCAACCATATCCCAGGCATGGAGCTAAGAAAGTGGCTGTGAGGGTTTTATGAGCTCACCATGGATAAGCATTCGTCAAATGAATGTCAGTGTTACTCAGAATCCCTGAGTGTCAACCAGTTGATGGCTTAAGGCATTATCCTTAGTGGCTCTGTTAGTACACTTATCTCCAGAGTAACAATTTCTCTGAATTTCCTAATGGATGTTTAACTAAGGGAAACTGTGTACTAAGATAATCAGTGGTTGATTGGGATATTCAACATAGAAGTGAGGTAAAGCTCTGTGTGCAAGCTGAATTGGCTCTCATAAGGCTCAACTGAATCTAGTGCTCTATGCTTACTTTATTTTGTTTGTTTGTTTGGTTGGTTGGTTGATTGGTTGGTTGGTTGGTTGGTTGGTTGGTTGGTTTTTCGAGGTAGGGTCTCACTCTGGTCCAAGCTGACCTGGAATTAACTCTGTCATCTCAGGGTGGCCTTGAACTCATGAAAATCCTCCTACCTCTGCCTCCCAAGTACTGGGATTAAAGGTGTGTGCCACCACGCCCAGCTCTATGCTTACTTTAATTTTCAATCTTTGTTGCTCAAAAGATCTGGGATTAGTCAACATTATTCAAAATTCCAGCCTTTATTAAAAATTTTGAATTCCAGCATTTTTTTCTTTTTTTCTTTATTAGTTAGTTTTGTATTCAGCAAATACAGTCAGTTTGGTACCATTATTAGGCTCATCCGTGACCTACCTCCTCCCCTTGGCCCCTCCTTGTTGAGGTATATGGGTCATGCATTGTGGAGTTAGCCCACAGTTATGGGTAAGCTAAATGTCTCTGCATATCATGACCCAACATGTGGCTCTGACATTCTTTCCGCCCCCTCTTCCGCAAAAGTTCCCTGAGCCATGTTGGGTTCATTTTTGGTCTGCTTCAGTGATGAGGTGTTGGGGGCCTCTGAGGCTCTGGCTCTCTGATTTGGTAGGAGTTGATTTTATAAAACACCACAGCACTCAGAAGATTGCCATTTCCAGTGCTCAGGTTCCACAAGAGTGCACTAAGTAGCAGCTGGCTCCATGACAATCCATCACAGGTCTCCCCTCCCTCCTGACCAGCAACTTCACTTACTGGTGGCAACACATGACCTCATTGACTCCTTCTCCAGGGTAATAAGGAAATTTCTGACTCTTTTGCATGTGTTTGGTGTGCATGAATATGTGAATGTATGTTTCTATGTGTGTGGGTGCTTATGTATGCACAGGTGCATGTACCTGTGGAGACCAGGAATTGATGTTGGTTATTTCTCTTAATTGCTCTTCACTTTGTGTTTTGAAATGGGATTTCTTAGAGCTTACCAATTTTGCTAGACTAGCTAGCCAGCAAGTCCCAAAGACCCTCCTTGTCTCCAGTTCTCCAGTTCTGTGGTTACAGGTGCACATCTCTATGTTCAGCTTTTATATGGGTGCTGGGGATTCAAATGAAGGTCCTTGTGCTTGCATAGCAAACACTTTACTGACTGAGCCATCCCAAGCCCTTGAAATTTCAGATTTCTAAATAAAACATTTCATTTTGAAGTAATTATAAATTCACAGAAAGTCGTGCCTTTCATCCTACCTCTACACCAGTGATGACAGCTTGCCTAACTCCAGAACCCTGTCAAAGCCAGTACACTGGCCTCAGCCAATCAACAGAGCTTACTTGCCTTTTATTTCAGTGGACACCTTCACAGTGCTTGGATCACCTATGTCACTTCATAGAACTTCCATCATGAACCCAGAAAAATGTTTTCCCATACCCTCATATTCACATCAACCTCCTTCCCAACCTCCTGCCCAAGTTTAAAAATTTCATATTTAAAATTATTATTTAACTAGTTGTATATTTTGTTACCTTTTGAGCATGGCCTGGTTTCAGTTAGCATTAAGATTCTTAAGATTCATCCAAGCTGTTTAATTAGATTTTGATCATACTGAAGAATGCTGGAACCATTTGTATAAGTGACAGGGACATTTGATTCATGAAAGTTCCATTAAGCATATTCCTTTGCCTAAAGTTTAAATTATTTCATTGGGACTATAACATGAATATGTACTTGTAAATTCATATGATGAAATATAGCCCCTAATTTATTGGTATCAAAAGATGCAGCATTTGGAGGGTAAGTTGGTCATGAAAGTGAAGAACCCCCAATGATATGATTAATGCCTGATCAGAGTCTTGGAGAGCCTGGTTAACCCTTCCTTCTACCATGTGAGGACCCATAGAAAGTACAATCCATGAGGACTGGGCTCTCCTCAGACACCAGGCCTGCTGATGCCTTCTCCTTAGATTTCCAAGGCTTCAGGACTATGAGGAGAAAACTTCTAGTGTTTATAAATGAATGTATTGTTATAACTGTATAAGGACTGTTGGTATAAGACTACCAGCATTTGGCTACATTATATACTAGGTCACTGTAACTTTCAGGGAAATGACAAAGATATATTTAACCTGAAATCTGATTCCACAAATTAATGAGTCCAAAGTCCTCACTCTAAGCTGCAAAACCTTCTTACCCTGGTTTCCTCACTTTTAAACATAGTATTGCTTTTAGCTAAGTAACTCTTTCCCATGAATTATTCATAATGAACCAAAATTAAAGTCATAACAACTACTGAGGTCAGGAATAAAATAAAATAGAGGAAGACAAGATAATTTTGACACCCATGAATTCTAAGAAATAGCATGGCAACTAGCTAGATTTCAGCATCAAGTTCTTGGTTTTCCTGTAAAATGAAAATATCCTCAATCCCATACACTAGTGACATGACTTCATGACCCCAAATTTATAAAAGTTCAATCTTTGCAACAAAGACAAGGAGGACTTTCATTGCATTCTCTCTTTGGGGTCAAATACTAGAATCTAGTCTACTCTTGGACATTGCAGTTCAAATGCTATAATCTAATCTACTCTGGGTCATTTGGGGTTCAAATGCTATAATCTAGTATACTCTACTCTTGGACATTTGAAGCTAAAATGCTATAATATAGTCTACTCTAACAAGACATGAGAGTTTGTTTCTGGGATTCTGATCCTAAGAGTTTTCTTAACTGGCAAAAAAATATGTGTAGTATAAAGGATCATAGTAAAATATCTGTGACTATTTTAGGCAAAGTGACATGGAAATAGAGTGTAAATTCACACTGGATAAATATGCTATAGCCCAAGAGTTATTAAGAGGCCAATTTTCAGACATTTGAGATGGGAAAGGGCATATTTTTCTTCATATGGTTAAGGAATATGAAGTAACAAAATGTCCTAATGAGCCAGTCAACCCCTTTCTTATAAAATATTTCCTGCAAGGTTTAGAATTTCTTTTCTTTCAGGGACTTCAGAAAAGTATACAGGCTCAGAACATACATTACAGTTATTTTCCATTCAATTAAGCAAATATTTAATGATCAGTGAGGTGACAGGTCCTATACAAGGAGCAGAAAGACTCTCGAAGATGAGAAATGCACAGTGATAATCTTTAAGCAGTACGCGGAGCTAAAGGAGCAAGTCTGAAACATGCAGGTGCTTCTCAAAATGATGGAGCTAGAGAGACAGCTCCATGGGTAAAAGCACTTGATTCACAGCATGATGTTGCAGTTATATTCTTGATGCTGGACAAATACCAGACCAGAAGCAGTTTATGAGAGGAAAGCTTACAGAATCCAGGGGAAACACCATCAATGGTGGAAAAAGTTGGCTCACTTCCATAGATCCATAGCAGAAAGACATCACCAGCAGCAAGAAAAAACCAACAGCCAGCCATAACTCAAACTTCTTCTCACCACACACCTAACATGGCTAGGTTAAAAGATCTTCCCCCCATGACCCCTCTTTTCCAGCAAGACTCTGCAAGATGCAGACTCAAATTTCAAGCTCAATCTTAATCAAAAATCCCTGAGACTATAGGGGACATAAATTCACATTCAAACCATCGCACATGAAGACCTAAGTACAGATCCTAACACTCAGGCAGACCTCCCTGAGTAAAAAAGGCTTCAAGAGTTGGAAAGCACTCAGAGAGACAAAAACCAAATATGAATATGAATTCATAAGTCAGGATAATCTATATGTAACAAATACTTAGATGAATATCATGTTGTCCAGTATAGATGAGAGCAGAAAATAGAGAGGGCCTACCCATGGTTGATCATGTACTGATTCAGCCAGTTGAGCAAACAAGATGTATGGAAACTTTCAAGAGAAGAAATGACTAGTACTGTGTTTTGGGAATGCTGACATAAGAAGAACCTCAAAAATAGATCAGAACAAGGCAAGCCAGAGTGTGAAGAAAAATCCCTGGAAGGTATTGAAATAGACCACAGGGTCAAAAAGAGAACCCTGGGGTTGGAGAGATGGCTTAGCAATTAAGCACTTTCCTGTGAAGCCTAAGGACCCTGGTTCAAGGCTCAATTCCCCAGGACCCACGTTATCCAGATGCACAAGGGGGCGCACACGTCTGGAGTTCATTTGCAGTGGCTGGAGGCCCTGGCATGCCCATTCTCTCCCTCTCTCTCTCTCTCTGTCTCTCTCCCTCCCTCTTTCTCTCTTGCTCTCAGATAAATAAATATTTTTTTTAATTCATAAAAAGAGAACCCTGGTTTTGGATTTGAAACAAAGGATCAGAGGAGAGCCAACTTGATATTTAAATATGAAATTTGCAGTGTGGCAAGGGACTGGCCTGATGGCAGGGTCCACTGGATCATCAATGTCTCAACCTTGAGAAAGAGATGAAGATACCTTGTGACTGAACATTTGGAGTTGAAGTGTGGACCTGCAGGAATATGTCAGTAATTAAAATAGCTAAACAAAAAAAATTGAGAAGTCTTGCTTCCTGGGAGTTCACAGTCATAATAGTAAACAAATGAACATTTTCAATAGAATGCAGTGAGTGCTATACTAGAGTTGCATATATAAGAGAGATTTTGTAAGGCATACTCAGATAACACCTGTAGGAATGTTAAAATGTAAGCAATGAGTTTTTCACAGAGGCAAATCAGAAAGTGATATTAGCATCTGAGTTGGGTCTTAGGGGTTAGCGATTGAACTTGGAGAAGGGAAAGAGGAAGTGGCAAGAAAACAAGAGGTGAAGATTATTTCTGGAGACTGTTATGGTTTGAATATAAAATGTTTCCCACAGGATTATGTTTTAAATTCTCAGTTGCCAGATGGTTTGGGGAGATTGTAGAAACTTCAGAAGGTAGAGCTTAGGTGGAGGTCCGTGGGTTGTGTCTTTCAGGATATATCATCCCTGGCCAATTCCTGTCTCACTCTGTGCTGCCTGGCTTGCCACAATGTGAACTGAGTTGTCTGCCATGCCTTCCTCACCATCGTGGTGAAACCTCTGAAACTGTGAGTGGACAAATTCTTCCTGCCTTCTGTTGTTCTGGTCAGATATCACAGAGACACAGAAGCAATAAGTATGGACAGGTTTGGATTGACTGAGCAACCATAGACTAAATATCTGATCCTTCCATCCTATCCATGCCATCTTTTTGACATTTAGCCTCCAAGGATACCCCAACATGGGAAGAGTGTCATGCCAGGTCTTAGCCACCTCAGTTTTGGGGACCTATATCAGAAGAAGTGGCCACATGGCCTTACTCACCTGCATGAGAGGCTGGGAAACAGGGAAGATGTTGGAGCATTTGGAAAGACTCATCACTTGCTGCCACAAGGATGAAGGCAAGGACAGGAGGGTTCCAAAGAGGCAGTACAAGGTAATATTTCTCATATGGGTTGGGATAGTTAGCCTCAGTAACATAGAAGGTCCATGTGACCTTAGAAATGAGAAGGGAAGCAGAAAAGAAAAACTAAAAACATAAGGAAGAATCTAGAAGGAGATGCTGAGGGAAAACCAGTAGGAGCTTACATCTTCCTTTAGACATCTTCTTGCCATCGTAGGCGTCACCATCTGGAATTTGTTCCAGGTGAGGGGAAATGTGAGAGAAAGCTATCAAGGCCCAAGAAAGAGGTTAGGGTTACCAGGATGTGGCAGGCCTAGTGTGCCGTGAATTATAGTCAAAGGAAATGTAAAATGTTTTGAGTCTTCCATGATGCCTTTCCCCTAAAGTTACAGGTTACATCCTCCTAGTGACATAAAATGGGGAGAAAACTCCAAAACTTCAGAAACTTACAGAATACTTCCTTTTTAATATGAGTGTGCATATCCCTCCTGTCCCCAATGCCCTCCTTTCTGGGCAGCATTCACTATAATAACATCAGGCCACAGTCCATGTTAGCCGTTTGTACACCAATATCATCATGAGGCAGATGGCATCATTAATCCTGTGCTATTTTCAGGGAGCAGAAGCTAGAATGAATTTTTTCCCAAGGCACAGATCTTGTCAGACAAATTGCAGTACTGGCCCAGGGTCTGGTAGCACAGCTCTTTACAAAGGAGGAAGGAAGGATGTATGTGAGAAGACAGGGCACTAAAGCAATCACTGAGTGCTGCTAGGGCATCTCTCTGGCCAAATGACTTTAGATGAATACATCCATGGTTTCCTTACCCTTCTAGCTCATCCCTAACCTTTCTAGTTGGCCACTTTTTTGAGAAAAAGTAAGAGAAATAGAGATGGGGTGAGAAGAGTATACAGGAAAGCATGAACATGAGCTGCTGGAACCAACACAAAAGTATGTCTGGTACTCTGGGCTTGTGGTTTCTAGCATCTTCTTGGGACACAGTCTGAGTAAGTGATGTTGGCACCATCTGGTGGGAACTAGGGTTGTTCCCCATTCTGTACCTGGACTCCAAACACAGCATCTCAGAGATGATGGCCAAAGTAAAGTGTCAACTCCCCATGACAGCAGTTAGTTTAAATCTTTCATGATCACTATAGCAGTTATCTTCTCATGGATGAGACAAAACACCTGACCAGAATCAGCTTGTGGGAGGAAAGGATTTACTTCGACTTATAGTTTTGAGGGGAGGTTTCATCATGGGAGGAAAATCATGGCAGAGCAGGTACACGGGCATCACTTTTTTTCACAGCAGCTGAGAAGGAGCAGTAAGAGTGAACTAGCTCTGAACACCCAGTGGGCTGAACTAATAAATCTCAACAGCACATGTACTCCAGCAAGGCTCCATCTTCCAAATACTCCACAACCTTTCCAAACTGCCACCTGCTGTGGACTAAGTATTCTGAACACATAAGCTTATGGCAGACATTTTATATTCAAACCACCACAATCGCTTTTGTGATCTAATGATGAAAAGCACACCTATGTTAAGCATTTACTGTGTGAGACTCCAATCTATCCCAGACTTGGCTAAATATAGTGGCATTGCACTGGACCTCATAAATAAACAAGAAGAAACACATATGACAGAAGAGTTAAATTCTGAAGCATCCATCATATTCAGCATCTGGGTGTGGGGAGCAGGGCTGGGAGGCAACCTGTGGAATAAGGAATAAATTGGTTCTATGCATATATAGGCTACAAGGAATATATGCTCGGACATGCCACTTCTTTCTAGAGCTCTTTACTACCCTGAAGGGTCAGTATGAGTCTTGGGCCCAGGACAATCAAAGAAGTCTATTTGCATTTGGAAGTTTACATATTCCTCACTGGAGTTAGACCTGTGCTAGTTTCTGCAGTAACTCACACACAAGACTCCTTGCATGGTGCTTCTCCACCCATCCACATGCTCTGGACCAACACTGCTGGCTGAGTAAGAATTTCTAATGGTAGTAATCGTATTGCTATTCTTAGAACCCACGCCAGGTACTATGCTAAGTCCTTAATAAATATTACTTCCACTTCTCAAAAAAAAACCTCCAAGTAGCTTATTTGTGTTCTATTTAATGTATGAAGAAACTGAAGGGATAATTAACTTGCTCTGAGCCATTGGCTAGCTGGTAACAGGGATACAGACATTATAAAAGGGTCCTCATGATGGTTTGAGCAGGTAGCCAGCTAATAGTGACACTCAAAAAATGACAATAGTTCTCAAAAAGTGGTTCCTAGACCAATAATACCAGTGTCTCCTGAAGGCTGAATGGAAATGCCAACTCCAAATCGGAAATTCTAGATGAATGGCTCTCATACATCAGAAAGCATAAAAACATCTGGAGAGGTGGTCCTGAGCCCTGTTCATAGTGCTGGCCCCTCTTCCAGGACCAGACCCCTTCTCCAATGCTGGCTCCTCTCCCAAATTCTCTGACTCAGTAGTCTTGGAGGTGACATGGTAATTTGTCTTTCAGACTAGGTCTCAGTCTGATGTTGGTGCAACTGATCTCAGAACCACACTTCCAGAACTGCTAATTTAAAAATTCCTAAGAGTTTTGAATTACAAATACCTTAACAATTTGGTGGCATCTGCTAATCATCCCTCAGAACGAGGCTTTACAATTCATAAAAATGCCAATGATATAATAAAATTGTCTAAATATTTTCTAAAGTTGTTACATACTAACATGAATTCCTTTAATACATTATATAATAAGATCTAGAAGATTACATCCAATAATTTTCATATTTTCATATTCATAGTAATAGTGAAAAGAATGTAAAACAAATATCAAATGAAATAGAAACATCTGTATTTTATACTGGTTATCATAGTCTCAAATGCCACATATACTATGGTCTTGTTTCCTACTTTGGTAATTGGCTGTAACTCCAAATATGACTGGTGCTTAGTGAAAATAAAGATATCAGCTATTCCCTCTATGTTAGTTGACTCAACCAGTAACCCTTCCCAGTGAGTTCTGCCTCCTGGTAGTTACACTTCCCCTTGAGAAGAGAAGAGTATAGCAGAAATGATGATACCATCTCAAATATTAGAATATAAAGAGACTGTGGCATATCCTTGTATGTTAGTATCATCAGGTTGCTGTAATAAAATGCCATAGTCTGGGTGGTTAAAGTAACAGAAGTGTTTTTCTCCAAGTTCTGGAGTCTTGAGTTCTTAATTTGGAGTACCAGTGTTGGTACGGTTTGGGTCAGGGCTCCCTTCCTAGTTTGTAGACTGCTATCTTCCTGCTATGGGCTCAGATGGTTTTTCTTGAGGGCAGGCACACAAGTGGAGAGAGATCACTATATTTGCCTCTTACAGAGCTCAATATTCTCATGTTAGGATGCCTCTTTCAATCTTATTTAATCTAAATTGCCTCCTGGAAACAGTCTCACTGAAGACCATGGCTGACATATGAATTTTAAGGGGTACAGTTTAGTCTCTAACACTTTCTTTCATTCTCCCTGGGATTAGTTATCCCAGAAGACTGCAGCAGGGCTGCGAAAGACCCACATAGATATGAGTCATAGTTTCCCTGCAATTACACTAGTGAGCTTAAAAGTTGAACCCCTTCTTACATTATCTGCTCCATCAGAGGAAACAAATCCCTTCCTGACATCTTGCTGGCTAGATTAGCTAAGCTACACCTAGACTCATGATCAATGTAACAATAGAGAACTAATACAGTAAGACACACTCATACACATCTATAAGAATCCCCTACATCACCATTGTCTTTTGACAGGCTGCAATCTCTCAGGAACAGGAACTCTTGTGCTTTACATCAGGGCCCACCCTTATCAAGGACCACTTGCATCATGTAGGGAGCACAGCTGCTTTGACACATTGAGGGGGTGGTGGCAACATGATAACTCTTGGATGCTTCTTGCTTCTGCGCTCCGTGCAAAAGTTTGTGGACTTACCCCAATGCTAGGCCATTTCCCATGGAAATTATTGTCCAAGTGAATCTTCTGAAAAAGGCCTTGAAACAAAATACACTCAAAACACATTTTTTTTTTTTGAGGAGTAAATTGAGGTTCTGAGCAAAGAAACTGACCCAAGATGACTCAGTGGATGAGCAGAATCTAAAACAGGATGTCATTGCTCTGGGCAGCACTGTTTCCCGTATTCCAGTAATTTGTCCTGGAAAATGGTCCAAGAGGGATTCAGTTCTGATTTCAGCCTGTTTCCTTTCCTACATCATATATTCTATGTTTTCTGTTTTCCTAATGCCTTAAAACTCATAACCTCTAAGCTACACAGGTCAGAGATATCACGTTTTCTTTTTCCTTCCTCAAAGCTCTGTTATTCTCTAAAGTATTAAATCTTTGGAGGTGGCTAAGGGCCTATTAATATGTCACTAAAAATTAAATAATCCTCTCTGAAGAGTGAGAGACATGAGTCATTCTTTGGAGGACATTGTAGTCGAAGCCTCTTGTCTGTTGTTGATATAAAAAATCATATAATTTTATGTTTGAAGCATTTCTCCAGAGATCTTGAAGAATTTACACCTGTAATCTTACTGTGGAAGGAACAGATCTTAGTACTCCCACCTGCAGATGGAGAAACAGGTTAGCAAAGGTTAAATGGTCCCTAAATGCTTGTTAAATGGATATGGTTTGGGAATAGGGAAAGGCTCTGGGGACCAACTAATCTCTATCCAAATTCTTTGCTTTGTACTAGTATCAAGGCCTCATCTGTAGTATATGTGGATAGATGTCAGGCTTGTGACAACCTATCATTTCTATGTCACAGTGGCCTATTAATTTGGGAAGTGACATCATACAGTGAGTGACATTAGGATGAGACAGGATTAGATATTGCAGTTTCTGGGACTGAGGAGTACACAAGCATGAGGGCTTGAGAACAGATTCCAGCACCCATGTAAGATCTCAACTGTGCTGACACACATATAATGAAACATATATGACACACATGTATAATGATACATAGACATAATGACACACACATATAATGATACATGTATATAATAACACACATACATAGACACACTATATAAGCATGAGGACCTGAATATAGATCCTCAGCACCCATCTAAGATCTCAACTGCGCTGATACACATATATAATCCCAGCACTGAAGAGACAGAGACAGGCAGATCCCTGCGGCTCACTGGCTAGCTAGTCAAGCTAAATCTGTGAGCTCTAGGTTCAGGGAGAAACCCTGTCTCAAAAAATAAGGTGAAGAGGACATCTAATGTCAACCTCTGGCGTCCACATGAATGCATACACATGAGTGGTCATACACATATGAACACACATATATACATACACACATGTACATCACATACATGTACACAGAAAATGCATACATCTAAATTCATATATATATATATATGATACATGTATATATATGCCATATATACTACCCCATATATATATATGGTATACATGTATATATATATATATATATAGAGAGAGAGAGAGAGAGAGAGAGAGAGAGAAAACATACAGGTTAAACAGGCTAAGTAAACAGATGAGGAGGAAGAGTTTCATCTCCACAGTCTGATTCAAGAAGTATAAATTAGGGCAGAATATTTCTTTCTCTAGTCATTGTGAATGCCTTGTTTAACTTAGGAGCCTTTGAAAGTGGCACATAAGTAATTATTGTTATCCTTTATAAAATCTAATTTCTCTCAAACACAGATCAAAACACTATTTGTCAAACAGCAGTTCCTTCATGAAATGACTGTGGCAGAGAAGCTAAGCGCAAAACTCTTGTTTCTATCAGGCAGTCAGAGTGGTGCTTGCTGCAGCCCCATTCATGTGCTAAGGATGGCCACAGCCATCTGAGCTGCTACTTTTGACTGGCCCTTATCTAATACACAGAAATGCAAGGATAGACTTAAGGCTAATATGGCTGCAGGGATTTCTACCCACAGTGGGCATGTTGTATAGAAGTCCAGGATCCCAGGCTTTGACTTCCTGCTGTTTCAGAGTCTGCTGAGGCTCAGAGGAGCATACCTATCCACTTTGCTCCAAGACACTAGCTGGCTCTCCTTATTGCAAGGCCCTCATGACAGGTATCATTATGATGTCTGTAATCTTGTAGTAAACTCTTTTTTAAGAACTACCCACGTATGACAAAATGCTTCCTACCCATGTGCCCTCTCCAGCACACACTCCTTCCCAGCTTCCCCCACCTCTATTCACCCATTCATTAACTTAGGTCCAGTTTCTAGTTCATTCTAGTGATAATTGGTTGTAGTCACTCTAGTAGTTCTGGTGGTTCTAAGAATTAACAGTTTCAGATACTATCACTGCAAACTTAAGATTCAGCAATACTGAACCCACCTTCCTTCTATCTTCTTGTGAGTAAGCTTTGCAACTTCAACTTTCATAACTTCCCATAGTTTATCATCAGTGGAAATGTCCTTTCTTCCTGGTCTCTTACGGGGAATCCAGGTCTCTTACGAGGAATCCAGGTCTCTTACGAGGAATCCACATTTCTACCATATTGTTCTTGTACACCACTTCTACCTTTCCTCCATGACTCAATTCAGGTGTTTGTGACTCTAGAAACTTATGACCCTCTTTCTACATACAGTAATCACCTCTGTACATGTTTACCTCCTAATAAATGGGAGGTTTTTGAGGTCAGAAGTTCTAGAGAGTCCCTGTATGCACTGTGCACCAGGAGTCCTGCAGTATTCATTAAGTGAATGAATGAGTGAGCAAATGAATGAATGAATTCTTCCAGTGTCCGTCCTTGGTGGTCTATATAAGACACCTTGTACAGACCATTTGTATGGTAGCAATCAAACACCAAGTCCTATGCAATACTAAAGAGAGTGCTTTCAGCTCTTTGTTGATGAGTTTACCCACGCTTCCCTATCTCAGCCATAGAAATAAGCCATAGACTGCTAAGCCATAGAGAGTTGCTACAGTTTGCACCCAGGTTAGCAGTAATGAAAGAGGTATCTCTGCCCAGCGGCCAGCTTCATGGGTGTGCAGCCTAGCTTGCTTAGAGACCAGGCTTGGTGCAATGTTCTGCTGTGACTGAGTTGCAGTTCTTTATGTTTTTAAACAAGGGACCTGAGTTTTTGTTTGGCATAAGGGCCACACTCATGTCGTCAGATCCAGAAGGACAATGTCTGCCAACTCATTTGGCACATGCTACAGTCAGCAGGATGCCCTGTCTGGTTGGTTGTTGCCTTCTGTCTTCTTCAGACTCCTCTAAAGGCCAAGGAGCAGCAGACTCAGGGGATGGTATTCTGCCCAGGGGAGTGTGGCAGCTTTAGTCATCACTTAATGAGATCTTTTAAATGGCACTTAAAATGGAAGTCAGGTCAGGCGTGGTGGTGCACGCCGTTAATCCTAGCACTTGGGAGGCAGAGGTAGGAGGATTGCCGAGAGTTTGAGGCCACCCTGAGACTACATAGTGAGTTCCAGGTCAGCCTGGACCAGAGTGAGACTCTACCTTGAAAAAAGAAAAGAGAAAAATGGAAGTCATTGTCTATTTACAAGTACAATAATGACCAACTTAAAGAGTGTTGATAATTCCATGGATTTCATTGTAACAACTTCTCACATGGTTCATACTACCCCAAAGACAAAAAAGGAGCAGCCAGCCTGATATGTTTCTCAGCCTTCCAGTGAAGATGAACTTTAGGAAAGCCACTTGTATTGACTGCTTTAGTTAAAGAATAAAATGTAGTTTAAAAATATTTCTTGCAACAACTTTATCTTTTTTGTGTTTTGTTGAGAAATTTAATATATGAACATACTTTAATTTAATTGTGTTCCTATCCCATTATCATCTTTTGTCCCCTCTCCCCATCCCTAATCCAATGAAGACCCTCCTCTTTCTAGGTAGTCCTTCCTCTATTTTGTTGTCTGATTCCTTTTGTCCTCATGTGTCCTCCACCTCAGATGTTGATGGGCTCAAAACAGTGCACATCTTGTTGGAGTATCAATAACTACTGTGAGGTCATGAATGCACCAGTCAGTTCATGTGGGTGGACATAGTCCAACGGTATACCTTCCCACTCTGTGGCTCTTCTATTCTTTCTGGCCTCTCTTCCACAACGTGCACTGAGCTTTGGAGTGTGTGACAGATATCTCATTTAGTGTTGAGCTCTTGACAGCCTCTTAATTTCTGCTTTGATGAGTTTGTTTTGAGTCTCCTCTGTGTCGACCACAACCTCCATAGAGAAGCTTCTCTGGTTAGGAGTGAGAACTAACAACTCCTTGATTCCACCACTCCCTCTGCAGTGTTCCCTGGGCCACAACGGGTGTGATAGAGATTACTGGTCTTGTGTTAAGCACTAAGATTTCTCTTCTTCTTATAATGTAATGAGTCTTGGGTCTCACTGGTATTAACTTTATAATAAAACCTTAGCAAATAAGTGGTTTTCTAAGTAAAGTTACTGTCTTTCTGAGGATTAATGGAAATACTGACAATGCTTGGTGGTGGAAGCCTATACAAAATGTTACTGTATTTCTCTCTCTCTCTCTCTCCATATATATCAAATGAGATGCATGTTGAGAATTAAACTAAACTAGCCAGGAAAATAACTTGGAAAATTGATAGGAAGGAATTATATTGAGTACATAATATTTAATAGCTTGTTTACTTATTACAAATGTATTTTTGCATGATACATAGAATCTAGAAGGTTAAACAAATATGAAAAAAAGCAAGTTTCAAAGTTACCATTGTGATTGAAGTCCCTTCTATTTTTGTTCTCATAAAAATGAACTCATAAACCAGACATTATTTTGTAACATGCTCTTTTTTGCTGACTTGCAAACATATTTTCATTGTACATAATATTCTATATACATGATATTAATGTACCATAATTTATTCAACTAGTCCTTTGTGGTGGTTTGATTCAGGTGGCCCTCATAAATGTAAGTGTTCTGAATGCTAGGTTCCCAGCTGGTAGAGATTTGGGAATTCATGCCTCTTGGAGGCAATGTATTGTTGCAGGCAGGCTTATGGGTACTATAGCAAGTTTCCACTTGCCAGTGTTTGGAACATTCTCCTATTTCTGTTGTCTACCTGATGTTGATAAGGAGGTGATGTCTATCCTCTGCTCATGCCATCGTTTCCCCCTGCCATCAAGGAACTTCCCCTCGAGCCTGTAAGCCAAAATAAACCCCTTTTACCCCCACAAGCTGCTCTTGGTCGGGTGATTTTTGCCAGCAATGCAAACCTGACTACAGCATCCTTAGTTTGGAAAACTTGGGTATTTACCAACCTTTTCTTCTCAACTAAACACCTACTTAATAATGGCTTTTTTTATACTTACAAACATCTTGAATTTTACCATCACATACTCTGCATCTCTTTCTATTGTGTCCTTTTGAGATTATGTATTCTTTTAACACATGCACTTGCAGTGGGCATGTGTATAGTTGCATGCATCACTTGCACTCACATGTGTTAGCATGTTTATAACTTTTCTCCTGCCCCTGCTTGATTCATCTACAGCTCAGTATTCATGGTGTGTCAAAGCCCTGCTCATTATTAGCACAAAAAGATGAATAAGACACTGACCCTCCACCTAACAGGCACATTAACCTAGTGGAAAAGAGGGTATAGATGATGATACATTGACAAATAGATAGATAGTAAAATAGAGGTAAAAATGTTATCAGGGGATCACAGGAGAAAGAATAGCTGGATAAATTAAGGATATGGCTCCAGAGGAGAGGCTACAAAGAGTACATAGGGTTTCTGATGAAACAAAGAGGGAAAAGAATGGCCAGACTAGAAGACAGATCCCAAACACAGGCCCAGAGAAGTAGGTATGCCAGGCGTCTTCAGACAAAATCAGAATGGACAGAATGTGGTATATGTCTCAGGAGAGAACACAGAAATGTCTTCAAGAAGTAAGAAGTCAGTGATTGTTCTGGTCCATTCTCTTTTGTTGTAACTTAATAGCAAAGACTGGGTCATTCTAAAGAATAATTTGGCTCATGGTTCTAGAGGCTTCCTGTTTGGTAGGGACTCTACAGAGACCCAAGTCAGAGCAGATCATCATTTGTTAACAGGAGCACATGGAAGAGTCAAACTTGCTTTTATAACAGTCCCACTGTTATATGATGTGTTATATCATATGTTATATGATAGCCCAATGACGATTAACCCCTATTAACTTATGAAGACAGTGTCCTTATAATATACTCATGTCTTAAAGGTCCCATTTCTTAATAACTCACAAAGGGGATTAGAGGCCAGCATGAATTCTGGTGAAGACAGTCACTCCATAGCAGTGTCTAATTTGGAAGTGCTCAAATCCAGAGTTTAAGAACTTCCCAACAATGAGAGAGAGAGAGAGAGAGAGAAAGAAGCAGGAGGGGAAGGAGCAGGAGAGGCCCACCTAGATGTCAGTTCAGGCCACAAGCCATTAATTCACAGAATACTTGAGGCAGAATTTGAAGAATGAGTGTTCTGATCATGGGAGGGTGAAGCAGGGACAGTGGACTCACTTTAAGGAATTGCACACTAAATCACGAACCCTCTGGAATTAGAGAGGGCACTTCTTACCTCTACTTACCCCACCTCAGGAACAAGGCAAACAAACAATCCATTTGATAAGGATTGGCAAATCTGTAACAAATTAAAGAGTCACAGTCATTGCCTCTTATGAAAAAAACAGAAACCTTCCACTTTTCAGAAAATAAAAGTCCTTTAAGGAAAATACTGTAGCAAATGGATAAAACTACATACTCAACAACCAAATCTTTGTTTATTCTTTTTCTTTGAAGTTTAATACTTTGCGGTTTGATCACCAACTTAGGGTCATAAAGACTAAAAGCCAGCATACTGGTGGTATCTTGATGGCTTATGAATAAGCACTAATAAAGACAGGAGAAAGTGTTGATTTGAAGGCCATTGAGTGGCCTAGAGTGTAGGTCAAGGGCTACCTGAAGTGGGACATAAAGGAACTTAAAGGTTGTTAAAATGTTCCATATCTGGATAGAAACTAGTTCTGCGGTATAAGTGGGGTGAATATTTCTCAGAATTCATGGGCAATCATTAAAGTGTGTTCATGTTATTACATGTAAGTTATATCTCAGTGAGGTTAATATATAAATAAGCAAAATTTGTTGAAATTACTTCAAGTTATTTAGTGCTCAGTTATGTAGTTCATGTCCCTTTATAAAAGCCAGGTTATAGCAATTTAGTATTGTCTTCACTGGACAGTGGACACCTATGGACTAGATCCAGTGCAGATGACAAAGAACACAGAATGATTGTCACAGGCAAGGTCCTACAGGAAAGGATGCCAGATCAAGTAATGCAGTGATGGCTGTTTCCATAGAGAAACAGATGGTCTTAGGAAGAGGATATAACATGTCTTCAAGTACAGGTGGAATTTCAGTCTATTTGCTGGGTTGACCACACTTGCTTTAATTGCAGCCCTAATTTTTTTCATCACCCCCCAACACACCTCACCATACCACACCACCCAAACACTACCAGTTTCAGCCCTAATTTTAACACCTCTGAGCACATCATGCATAAAGCTGAGTGGATCTGACATTGGGTTAGCTCCTGGGGGGAACTCTAGCACTTGTGTTATTTCTCACTGAAACATACACTATTTTATAAGCTACCTGAGTATATTCTGAACAATAAATGAATGGGATCCATCTACTGTCTTCTCCATCCAGAATATTCCAGTTGTCTCATGAACCAGTTTAATATAAGCTTGGCCTGTAGTGATACTGGCCATCTTGAGCCCAAGTCCAGCAACCTCAGGAGTAGTGGGGGAAGGGCTTAGAGTCCATTTGAAACATAAATGAAACTAAGAGTATTTGGTGAACTTGGAAATGAATCTGAACACAGGCAGTCAGTCTCAGGTCTGCCTAACTGGATTCTGTGATTCTAGCAATAAAGACCCAGTGAAGTCAGAAGCTTGCCCTCGTATATACTTTGTTCATTCAGATCATGGACTACAAGCACTTAAATCCTTGACTTCTATGTTGTTAGCTTCATATCCAAAGGTCTTTTTAATTTGGCCAAATTGAGAGGGATGCATGTTCCACTTAGAAACTTTCCAAGGGAGAAAAAGCAGATATCTTCTGCCATGTGCCAAAAGACTTCATTCCTCATTTCATTGCACTATTTTTCTCCTTCAACCCTACTCCACAAAATGCCACTGCATATTATTACTTCCTTTGAGCAAGCAGGGATTTTAACCATTCTTTTTTGTACTTGATCTTAATCCTCTGGCAGGCCACATGCTTCATTCTCCATGGTTAACATGCAAAACTTCACTTGCAATGAAAGCCAAATTCCTCTTGTTAGCCTAGCATCTCAGTGTTTTAAGAAGCTAAGTAGCTCCATCCTCATTCAATTATTTTCAAATTGGAGAAGAAACTTACATACTTAAAAAAACAGATGCCGGATCTGGGGAGATATCTCAGTGGATAAAGTGTTTGCTGTGCAAGCAGATGAACCAGAGTTCAGATTTCCAGCTGTGCAGATGTGGTGGCCTGCCTATAATCCCAGCCAGGAGGCACAGACAGGGAAACTCCAGGGCAATCTGTTGAGCTATACTAGCCAAATGGGCAAACTCTGGGTTCAAGTTAGAGACTCAGTAAATAAGGCAGGAGAGGATGTAGTGACATATTTAACAACCAAAGCCTTGTTTGTTATTTTATTCGAAGTTTAATCCTTTATAACTTAATCACCAAGTCTTACATCTAAGCACATCCAGTGTTCTTAAATATTCATGTTATTACATGAAAATTATAATATCTCAGTGGAATTAATATTAAAAAAGAACAAGGGCTTAGATTGCTAAGTGGTCAAGGCAATTGCCTGCAAAGCCTAACGATCTGGGTTCAATTCTCCAGTGCCCACATTCAGCCAGATATCCAGTAGCACATGCTTCTGGAATTCATTTGCAGTGGCTGGAGGCCCTGGCATGCTTATTCTTTCTCTCCCTATCTCTCTATCTCTCTCTGCTTGCAAATAAATAAATAAAAATATACTTTACAAAGTTAAAATTTACATAGGAAACAATTGAGGAAGACGCCCAGCATCAATTTCTATTGCCTGCATGCATACACACATAGGCACACACATGTCCATATAGAATACCCACATACAAGGGTGCCCACATGAATGTGAACATGCATACTTACTTCCACTCACACCACACACAAAGCCATGCAAAGAGATTTCTAAATTAATAATAATAATAAAAGATACAACATGATGGAGTCATGCTTTACTTTAACATAATGTTTATGGCTGGCAGTAGGAGCCTGAGCCCTATTCACAAGTCCATTTTTTTTTTCTGCTGGGTATGTAGAAGGATGCAGTTCGAAGGAAGACACTGATCAGTCCGCCCACTGAGGCAGTGCAAGCTGCATTCATTGAATAAAAGCAACCCAGCATCTGGAGACAAAGCAAAGCCTCACACAGGCTCTGCCACTGAGCTGATATTTTGTGCTTCTGGGTGAAGAACACTGAGCTCTACTACAGTTGTGTCTAACTTGCAGCTTTAATATGTTCCAAATCCATCTTACTTTTATCTTGAGAACCAACAAACAATACGTAATAGCATTTAGTGATTTTTTTTTTTTTTTACTAAAATCCTCTGTACTATTAACGTGATCTTGCTTCCATATGAGAGAAGGAAACAAGAATCTCCCAGGTTCTCCTGTTATGAAAACCCAAGATAATGTCAGAAAAAAATGTATGAAGAGACACAGGAGGTACATGTCAGCAAGTTTTGGGTGGGAAGACAGATGATTTTCTGCTAGGGTAAAGCAGAAAATCACTGTCACAAAATTTAAATTAACAGAATCTGCCTGCAGGGGAGCCATGGTCTTTGTGTGGCTGATTAATGTCAGCCTTATAAATGCAGCACTAAAACAACAGGGCCATTCTCTCAGCAAGGAGTTAGAAGAATGGCATCTCCTGCCTAGAAGGTCAGGTCCAGCCAGTGCCTCAAAGAAGGGCCAGAGGAGAAAGGTTTGGACCTGAAACACAGATAATACTGCTAATCAGACACCATTTATCTGTCCTAATACGGGAAGCAGAAGCAGCCATTAAGTATATCTGCCTCCTCGCCTCTAACTCAGCATCGCTCCAGAGCAATGACTTAGGAAGTGCCTTCCCTCTAACTGTTTTTGGGCCTACAAAGGTCAAATGTCTAGGAGCAGATCTCTTACAGTCCTCCAGGAGATGAATCAAGGAGGATAAGGAACAGAGGACTTGGGATCGTTATTTCTAAAATTCCGGGGGAAGCCCTCCAACCCCTGGTTCATGAACCAGTGAAATATGTTGCGTAGTTCCCAGCACACACTCACATGGAAAGCCCTGCAGGCACATCCTGTTCACTCTTCCTGTTGGCAAGAGTTGTGTACCATATGCTAGGGGTGGAATTCAAACCCATAAAGAATGTGAGATTTGAACATTTGTGTGTCATGTTCATGCCAATCATGGCTGTGTTTCTGTAAATGCACCTTTGTGACCGAGAGGTATCCTGAGACCTCTGAGATCAAACTGGGCCAGACAGCTTCCAAGGCACCTGTTCTGACATCCAGGCAAGAAGATTGCTCCTCTCTGCAACCCTCCATCATGTTAACCCCAGGAATTTATGTGGAAGAATTTATTCTTACAGCCATTCCTAAAAATCAGCCAGAAGGCATTTCAGAAACCTCTGTTCTGGAGCCAGAGTTCAAGGTACAGCAATGGGAGAGGAAATCCTCTTAAAAAAAAAATGTGGGTAGAAATAGAGCCAAAGACTGATGATTACATATCACAGGATAGCTGTCTTAAAAGAGAACTTAATGGGCTGGAGAGATGGCTTAATGGTTAAGGCACTTTCCTGCAAAGCCCAAGGACCTGGGTTTGACTCCCCAGTACTCACATAAGCCAGATGTGCAATGTAGCACATATATCTGGAATGCATTTCCTATGGCTAGAGGCCCTGGCGTGCTCATTCTCTTTCTCTATCTGCCTCTTTCTCTCTCTCTAATAAATAAATAAAATACTTTTTAAAAAATAAAAAGCAGAAATGAAAGTGACTGATGAGAAATGGGGAGATAGCTCAGTAAGTGAAGGATTGCCTTGCAAGCATGAGTACCTGAGTTTAATCCCCAAAACCCACATTACATGGAAAGCCAGACATAGTGGTAGGTGGGTGCTTGTAATCCCAGAGCTGGAGAAGTAGAGACAGTCGGGTCCCTGGTGCTTGCTAGATAGCCAGTCTAGCTTATTTGGTAAGTACCAGTCCAATAGAGACCCTGTCTCAAAAATGGTGGACAATGCCTAAGGAATAACAACTGAAGTTGTCCTCTGGACTCCCCATGCATGCACACACACACACGCCATGCACATGGCACACTTACACACACACTTGTGTACACATGAGCATGCATACACATACAAACATGCACACATACACATGCACACACATACAAGTAAATGATGAAACTTTGGGGGAAAAGGGACTCAGAAATGGAACCAAAAAGATCTCTCTATGTTGACCTTTTGTTCAGAACCATGTCAGGCAATTTATGTCAACTCCCCTTTTAGAAACTTAGTTTTGTTAGTTTGCTGGGAATTTCATCTTAAGGGAAAGTGCATATTGGGGAAATAAGATGCTTAAATGTTAACACTGCCAAATGCCTGCCCCCTTGATAAGGTGTTGTAAGAGGAAAGCACCAGAGTGAAGCCTTGTCTTCAAGGATCCCATGACTGACAGACAGCATTGGCATTAGTGGTCATAGTCAAAAGCCCTAACTGACAACTGTCTCCATTAAGAGCCTTTATGTTCAGGATGGTTCTTTATCTGCCAACAAAATCATTCCATTTTCCTTCTTATAAATCTTATTGACTAGAGAAAATGTAAGGTTTATAAACTGTTTGGAAGTGCTGAGATTTTTTAAAATAAAAACAGTTATTTTGGACAGATGTCAATCCATTGTTACTCAGTAATATGTTTGCTATTGATGAACATCATTGGGTTGATAGTATTTCCTTTTAGGTATATGTTAAGATGGCACTTTTGTAATCAGGTGCATTTCTTGAAATCATAGAGCTGAGAGGTCCTTCCGATAGACCTGTTCCTCCCTTAATGGAGGGCTCCAAGATGGCCATCCCTCATGTAACAGAGTGCTAGGGGTTCAGGAAAGTCCTTGAATCCCAAACCCCATGTTTGTGTCTATTTTTAAGGTAAGAATTGAATAAAATAAATTATTATATTTATTGAGGGAAGTACAGAACCAGGAAAGGAGAATGAATACAGCCACATGGCTTGGGAGCCCACATGGTGTGTCTGGAAACACCATACAGAGGATAGAAAAGAAAGTAAAAAGAGCTCCTGCCATGTGGAGAAGGAGCCCATGAGGAAAGCAGGGGCTAAGGGGCTTACCACTCAACTCGACCCAGCTGGGCTGATGAGAAACTCACCAGAAACTGGAGGTTCATGAATGGTCAAGCAACCCAGAGAGAGGTTGTTCTCCCCTCACAAATGTATTTATATCTTTATGATGGAGTGTCCTAACTTCTGGCTCAGGTAAGCCAGAGGGACAGCTGATTGGTTTGGGTAGGGGCTGTCTCAGGAAGAGACCAGCCATGACACCAAGTTCTGGGGTCTAAGCTTGACCATACACAATTTCAGTATTCCAGAAAAAGTCCTTGCTCCCAGGGAGGGGCTCAGGCATGGAAAAATAGATGTAGGGACTAAACAAGAGATAAGCAATCAGATCATCCTTTGATCTCCAATAAGTACAAACCTTTCTGCCTTTTTACTTTCAAGGGCCCAGTCACCCTAACTCCCTAACTAAGCTACTACCTGACTCCCTCTCATTCGGGTGTTATATTTTTTCCTTTGCAGTCCTGGTGATCTCAAACATACTCATAGTTGTAGATGCTCAATTTTATAACCCCAACCTGAGCCTCTCTTCTGCCCTCCAATCTGTCCTACCTAACATCTCCATTATTTATCAAGTACACACCACAAGCTTAATGTAAGGCTTATGGTATTTCACTCAAAACCTATTCCTCTGGCTCAGCGAGTATGAACTCGCACTGTACTATTGCTCAAACTACATTTCTGTAGGACCTCAATGACTTGGTTTCTTTGGGTGTCTCTCCAGATGTCAGGAAAGTCAAAACATCTTGGTGCAGAGCATCTGGCCACACTCTTGTCCCCTCGTGTCTTTTGTCACCTTCCACAGGCATCAACAGGAAGGTCATGTACTCCCTGGCAGACTCAGCTGGTGGCTTCTTCTCCATCGACAGCTCATCTGGCATCATTATCCTGGAACAGCCACTGGACCGTGAGCAGCAGTCATCCTATAACATCAGCGTGCGGGCTACTGACCAGAGTCCTGGACAGTCCCTTTCCTCTCTGGCCACCGTCACAATTACTGTCCTGGACATTAATGACAACCCTCCTGTGTTTGAGAGGAGGGAATACCTGGTGACAGTGCCTGAGGACACCTCTCCTGGAACCCAAGTCCTCTCTGTCTTTGCCACCAGCAAAGACATTGGCACAAATGCTGAGATTACATATCTCATCCGATCTGGGAATGAACAAGGGAAATTTAGAATCAACCCAAAGACAGGTGGGTAAATAACAACCTAATTAAAGGTCAAGGCATCATGATATTGTGCCTCTCCTCCTCTAGTTGCCCTTCTTATCAGTATCTTTGTCTTCCTCCTGCCACCCTCACCTCTCATGATGCAGACATCAGTACCCTGTGTCAAGGATGGTCCTGCTAAATGCTAAGCTCTAAGCTGTTGGCTCATGTGGCAGACACTTGACCCTCAAGTGCCTCCAGGAGTTCTAGATAGGAGGATCTGGGGCAGCAATATGTTTCCTGGATAAGGAGAGGCAGTAGTATTTACAATCTAAGCATAAGGTGTATTTGCCTCTCTATTCTATTTGCTTTTATACTGAGATCCTATGGTCATGTGATGGGAAGTATACCAGGAGATGAAATGGCCACTGCCCCTTAAGACCGCCACTCTCTGTTCACCGCCAGGGCTGGCATTGGCTGTGCTCTGCGTAGTGACATGTGAACCTTCACAAATCTATACACCAAGTGGGCTTTATCATTGTCCAACACTGGTATTGCATTTAACCCCTGCTCAATCATGCTCAGAGTGGCATCATTTCTCACCATGCTTCAGACTCTGTAAGGAGCTGTAGCATCACTTAGGAAAACTGTGCCTAGGAACCCAAAGAAGATAGTCACAGCCCTCAGCTATATCTCCATCATGGACTCTATAAGTGTCAGAGGCATATTAGGTTAAAAATGATAATTCCCCCCTCCCCCCCCCAAAAAAACAAGTTTGGCTATTTGAAGAGTAAATTTCATCCTTGTGTTTTCATGGTGTTTGGATTTCTATGTGACCACCTTTTTGTGGTCCCCATTTTGCCAGGAAAAAAAAATAATTTGCCTCTCAAACCTCCTGGCCTTAGGATCTGCTTCCCACAGCACTCAGAGAATATGTACCTGCTATGCCAGCTTGCAAAAAAGGCCTGTTGTTCTTTAGGTAGTCAGTACATCCCAAAGAGAAGCTATCAGAAACAGCAACATTTATTTAACACAGCAAATATGCTAGATTCCTGGTAAATCTTCTGGGTTTTCTTACATTTTCTAAATGAGAAAAGCATGGCTTGAAAGAGGTTAAATAATTTCTTCAGTATCTACTGTTTATAAATGGATTATTCTGGATTTGAACTCTTATCTTTATGATTTGGGAATATATGCTATAACTCTAATACTACATAAACTATCTTTTTTGTTTGTTTTTTAAGGTAGGATCTAGCTCTAGCCCAGGCTGACCTGGAATTCACTGTGTTGTCTCAGGCTGACCTCGAACTCACAGTGATCCTCCTACCACTACCTGCTGAGTGCTGGGATTAAAGGCATGTGCCACCACACCAGACAACATAAACTATTAAGTGTAGTGATGCAAAAATGCAAGAGATACACTTCTCCCCCTTAAATATAAGTGGAAATATTGAAGGAGGAATTGATTAGGCAGCTTCTCCCAGCAGCAACCTTTTATTAAAGCCATTATCTCAAAATAAAATATATGGGGAATTCCCCTTACTTAGATATGTGTTAATGGCAGGTACCCTGTTGAGTTGTGACCATTGCATATGAACCATATGGATACTGTTAAGGGTTATTTATGGTTGGAACTAGGTAACAAGACGGGGCTGCAAACTAAAACCATAGGGGTGGTAGTTCTCAGAAAGCTTAATTATGAAGTAAAACATATTCTTGTCATAGGAATGAGTTCTGTTTAACTCTAGGGGACTTTTCTGTCTGGAATCGTGTATGGTGGTAAGTGACAGTCTCACCTCTCCTTATCATAATTTTTTTCTGGATGAGAGCAAAGCAAATGCCCCTAGGAACTACTCTCCTCTGCATGTACAGAGGCCAGCTACCAACTGCAGAACATGGCATCAGGTCATTCAGCAGGCAACACGGGGACATGAAAAATGCATCATTCACATTGCCCATCCTAGGGGTGACCCTCAGCTAGCTGCTTTTACTTGCTCCACTTGCCTAATTTAAACAACTGTGGCAAAACCATCTGTAGGTGTGAACACTGAGCTCATCCTTAATCATAGGGTTGTCTGGTTTCCCAGTAGTTCCTGTTCCCTCCCTCATACCTTGAGATTTCTAAGCTCTTTGATCTCTGTGCAGAATACTTTCTGATAAGCATATTACAACTTGGCAAGCAACCATATAGTTAATTCAATTCAGCCAAGAATTTACTTGGTGACAAGGAGTAGTGTCTCCAGTCATGTTCCCATGTAACTCAGTCTCAGTCTCCCTGGGTCCACTGGAGGAGTCAGGAGATACCTATCAGGGGTCCTTGACCACATTCACATTCCCTAGTTGTATCAGCAGAGATGCCCATGATGCTAGAGAGGCATTCAGGAACCATTGCAGAAATGTACAAAGACTGTTTATTTGTTCAAGGCAGTATTTGATGGATATCTATACTTTAATAGACAGCATTAATCAGACTTTTGAAATGCTTTCAGAAAGGCATCCTAAACTTATAAACTTCTCGTCCAGAATGTTATTATAAATGTCATGACCAACATGGAACAGCTAACCAATGTTTCTCCCTAACCAATTCTAAAGCTCCCCATTTTCTTTCAAAGGGGGTCTTTCTGTCTCTGAATCCTTGGACTATGAATCATGCAAAAGATTTTACCTGGTTGTAGAAGCTAAAGATGGGGGAACCCCAACTCTCAGTGCTGCAACCACAATCAGCGTTGACCTCACAGATGTGAATGACAACCCGCCCCAGTTCAGCCAAGATGTCTACAGTGCTGTCATCAGTGAAGATGCCTTGGAAGGGGATGCTGTCATTTTGGTAGGTGCCATGGAGGAAAGATTTTTGGAATGGAGAAGTTAGTGAGTTCTATCTTAGACTTTCATAACAAATTTCTCTTCTAGAGTCTTGTGTCCCCAGGAGGGCTCATCACATGACATGGGACTTGTGATCACCTACAGATCCATGCTCATCATGCAGGGGTCCTGCAACAGCTGCTTCTCTGGTTAATTAACGTGGATCTTACAGATTAATGTATTATGAAAGCCTAATTTGCCAGCAATTACCTTTCTTCCAGAAGTGTATATTTCTTAAGAAAACAAAATAAACCATGGCATGAATTTATAGAGTTATCTCCTACTTAATTGTGAACTTTGATGACAAGTTATTAGGTGTTAAAGTTACTTTTTCTTGATATCTGTTATGCAACATGGTCAATATCATTAATAATAATGAATTGTGTATTATATTACTGAAAGAAGAAATTTCAAATAGCTTCACCATAAAAATATAAGTGTTTCAAGGTGGCACATACTTCTGGAGTTTGCAATGCTAAAGGCCGTGACACACCCCTTCTATCTGCCTCTCTCTCGTGTCTAATAAATAAAATAAGTGTTTGAGGGGATGAATATTCTAATTATCATGATTTAATTAGTCTACATTTGTATTCATAAATCCTAACATCTCTTTGAAGCCTATAACTATATAATTTATAAGTTTATAATAAAATTATTAGGTGACCATGGATATAAAAATAGTATCCTCCCTTCACCCTCTACACAAACATAGATGTAAGTGAGCTCAAGGTGATTAGTCACTCTGAGTTGAACCTTATAGATAAGTTTTTGAAATAATAATAATAACAAGCCATGTGTTCTCAGACCCAGATTCTCAGATTGAGCCACAAATGAGTCTCACCCTCACCCTAACTGAGCATGGATGAGACAGGTCTCTCTTCTACCCACCAGACTCTTCTGTGTCTCCCACACCACTGAACAATCTCCTATGTGACCATGCTCTCTTCATATGTCAGGATGAGCTTCAAGGCCTCTCCCCTTTCTGAGCACACAGACTTTCTGTGCACATAAATGCCAACATTACTCATGTGGATATGCAGACACTGGGTCAGCATTCTTCTTTTGAGATGGGGTAAACATCGGCAGGCAACCTTATATAGACATTTATAGTTCCAGAGGATACTGACTTGGTGGTTATATTACTTTTCTTGTTGTGACAAAATACCTAACAGAATCAACTGACTTGAAGTAGGACTTATTTTAACTCATAGTTTTAGAAGGGATATAGTCCATCATGGCAGGAAAGCATGGTGGTATGAGAATGAGGTGCCTGGTCACATTGCCTCCATAGTGAGGAAGCAGAGAGAGATGAATGCTGGCACCCAGATGGCTTTCTCCTTTTTTAAAATAATTTTATTTATATGACAGAGAAAGAGGGAAAGAGAGAGAAAATCGGTTTGCCAGAGCCTCCAGCCACTGCAAACAAACTCCAGACACATGTGCCCTCTTGTGCATCTGGCTAACGTGGGTCCTGGAGAATCAAACCTGGGTCCTTTGGCTTTGCAGGCAAATGCCTCAACTGCTAACCCATCTCTCCAGCCCAACTCTTCCCCTTTTTATTTGATCTAAAATATATCCATCCCATTCAGGGTGGGTCTTCCCTCTTCAGTTAAACATCTCTGTAAGAACACTCAGATATCCACTCAGAGGTATGTCTCCACTTGATTCCAAATCTAGTCAGATTGATGGTGAAAATGGGCCATCTCAAGTGGTGAAGACCACTATTCACAGAACTGAGAAGAGATCCTGAAAGCAGCCCATCAGTTAGCTGTGAACTTGATCCTTACTATCTCAAGTCCTGATGAAAACCAAGCCTAACAGGAGTCGGGCTCTGGGCCAATGGATATAAACAAGGAAATGTAACAAGGCTTCAAGGACTGGTGCTGCCTCCTTCCTCCCATACTGTGGACAGACCACAAGCACTAGGGATCAGAGCTCCTAGGACACCACCAGATGTGACAGTGAGCATCAGTGTTTTCTCTGCCTCCTGTTTCACATATTGTCTTTGTTTCACTTGTTTTCCATAAAGCTAATAGCAGAAGATATGGACAGCCATCCCAACGGACAGATCCATTTTTCCATCGTGAGTGGAGATCGGGACAATGAATTTTCTGTGGATCCTGTCTTGGGACTTGTGAAGGTTAAGAAGAAACTGGATCGAGAACGAGTAAGACAGTTTGGGCAGCCCACTTACCATCTACACCTAACCCTTCACTGGATTCCGGACTGTAAGCTCTATGACTATGAACAACAAATTACGAGAGGAAACAGGGATGCATTCTTTTGGTTAGACATCTGAAAAACTTTTATGCTGATAACAGCTGTTGGAAATTTATTTGTGGTGACCTTATAAAGAAGTCAATTTTTAATAATTTGGATAGTTTGAATTTCAGCCCTTCCTAAAGCAAGAGACAGAAGAAAAGTACCTTTACTGCTAGGCCCTTGGAGCCTTGGTTTTACAATGTCAGCCTTAGGTGAGCCTATCCAGAAAGATCATCTGAAAGAGCCTTGGCAAGAATGAATGATCCAGAAAATTTCTCTTTCCCAAGTTCAACAAAATTTTCTAAATACTGTCTTTCTTGCCTAAAATATGTGTCTTCAAAGAGAAATTTGCTATAGAAACAGATGCCATAGCAGTGATACTAAAAAAGCAGATAAAATCTAAGAGATGAGGGGCTGTGGAGATGGCTTATCAGTTAATTGTGCTTGCTTGCAAGTCCTGTCACCCTGATTCAGTTCCCTAGCCCCCCATATAAAACTTTATAGACCTTCATTTGTAGCAACATGAGTCCTTGGTATGGCCATACACATGCAAATAATTAAAAATTTGCAAAAGATATACTAGTTGATACTTTTCCCATATACTCACAGAACAGGTAAGATAGAACAATGGTGTTCATGATGTTGAACACAAGTACAGAACCAGAATTCTAACTAGGAATGGTTTCTTCACCAGGCGACATTTAGCAATGTTTGGAAACATTTTTGTTTGGCACAACTGGGTAGAGAGTGATAGTTATTCCTAGTGTGTAGAGGGCCAGACACACTACTAAGCATCCTACAGTGCAAAGATCAGACCCCAGCAGCAGAGACTGGCCCAGCGCTACATGGTGGTGGTGCATAATCTTCAGAAGCAAGATAAGGAGGCTGATCTTCCAGACAGCACAGCCAGAACCTACAGGCTATCTGAACGTGCCCCAACCTGCTATTCCTTACTACCACCTCTTTGTGCTTTCGCAGGTGTCTGGATATTCCCTGCTGGTCCAGGCTGTAGACAGTGGTATTCCTGCAATGTCATCTACTGCGACTGTCAACATCGACATTTCTGATGTGAACGACAACAGCCCAGTGTTTACACCTGCCAACTACACTGCTGTAATCCAAGTAAGCAGATCTTGCCTGCCAGGCATTGTCTGTTTGTGTTCAACTTCGTATGCTCTGTTTTGCTGTGTCCATGATGTAGGGCTACTGTAGAAAATTCCTCAAAGTAGGGGGCTCCAAAGCAAACTAAAGGTATTACTGTTCATTTTAGAGCCTGGGAAATCCAAGATCAAGGCTTCCTCAGATTTCATGTCCAGTGAGGTCATTGTTTCTTCATAATGGTGGCTTCTATCTGTGTCCTTGTATGGTCTAAAGAGCAAGTACATACTCTTGGCCTCTTCTGTGAAGACCAGTGCTGAGCAAGGTTCGACCTCTTCATGTAATTGCACTAGGAATTGGGTATCAATTTATGAGTTAGGAAGGACACAAGCATTCTACCCACAACATTCATTAAGGGTTATTATTACATTTATTATCCAGTATCAGCTTGTGGAGTATGCTTGACAGATAGTTCAATTGATAAAGTGCTTATCTTTTTTTTATTAATTAGTTTTGTACTCAGCGAATACAGTCAATTTGGTACCATTGTTAGCCTCGTCCATGTCCTATCCCCTCCCTCTGGCCCCTCCTTGTTGAGGTATATGGGTCATGCATTCTGGAGTTATCCCACAGTTATGGATAGGATAAATGTCTCTGCATATCATGACCCAACATGTGGCTCTGACAGTCTTCCCGCCCCTCTTCCGCAAAATTTCCCTGAGCCATGTTGGGTTCATTTTTGGTCTGCTTCAGTGATGGGGTGTTGGGGGCCTCTGGGTCTCTGGCTCTCTGATTTGGTAGTTTATTTTTCTCTGTATTGATCTCCTTCACCCTTGTGCTGGTACTTGGTTCACCAAGAAAACATCACCCTTGCTTGTTTCACCAGTTGTTCTTAGTTTCAGCTGCAGCCCTTTTGGGGTATGATGGGGTGGCTCTCTCCTTAGGATCTATGTCTATCTGAAAAAGAGAAGCAGATTCTCCAACAGAGAGTAAGTTAGCACCAGACAAATAAGATAACCCTTTCTTTTTCTATAGAGAATTTAATAGGTGTAGGCCCTCTTGTAGCCCACGATTGGTGGTAGCTTGATAATGGAGAGCAGGCTTATGTTTAGATATGGTTCTGACTTGTTTCCCAGATCCAGCTATGGGTCTGAGTTCAATCCCCTCAAACCCATGGTTTCTGTGTTGTTTTTCTTAAGTGCTGTGATGGGCATGATGGCATGCTCCTCTATTCCAAGCACTGGTGAAGTAGAAAGAGTAGGACTCCTGGGCCTCACTAGCCAGCCAAACTAGGCGAACTGTTGAGCTTTAGGCCAATGACACCCTGTCCCATAAAATGTAGATTGTGCCTAATGAACAACACCTGAGATTGTCCATTGAAGACCAGTCCTTAAAGAGTAAGAGGCTTGTGTATACCACTTATCTCCACCATAGCCTGTAATGTAGGGTGATAAATTGAACCCCACCTTATGGTTGAAGGAGCTGAGTTCCATGAGCTTAAGTAGTTCACCCAAGATTATGCCATTGGTAAATGGTAGTCAGGATTTGAATTTGGGTCTGTCCTATAATTATATTACACATGCACATTTTCTCTCTCCCTCTCTCTCTCTCTCTCTCTCTCTCTCTCTCTCTCTCTCTCTCTCTTATGATAGACTATGATTAAGCAACTTTGTGCTTTTTGGGCAAGGGACAGAGAGAGAGAGATTGATATGAACCACCTCATCAGTCAAAGGCATACTGGACTTCATGACAGAACTGCTACAATTAATTATAATTATTCTTTCATGTACAATTTATTTAGCACTTTAAATCCACTTACTCTTAAAATTAGACTATAGGAGCAGGAGAGATGGCTTAGCAGTTAAGGTGCTTTGCCTGCAAAGCCTAAGGACCCATGTTAAATCTCTCTCCAGATCCCACATAAGCCAGATGCACAAAGGTGAGGCAAACACAAGGTCGCACATGACCATTAGGTGGCACAAGCAACTGGAGCTCGATTGCAGTGGCTGAGGCCCTGGCATGCCAATTCTCTCTCTGTGTCTTTCTCTCATTCTCTCTATCTGAAAAAAAAATATATATATTAGACCACAGGATAGAGCAACTGGCTGCTGGCCTTGTGCTATAAGAGAAAATGAATGACCGTCCCATTGGTGTATTACTCAGAAGGTAGGTCATGGGCACAATAATAGGTGCTGAGCTGCTCTACCACCCAGGAGTTCTAGAAGCTGGAATCCACCTTTAGGAAGACCAGGATGGCTGCAGTGTAGAGGATCTGGAGAGACAGACATTAATGCTCTTGTCTTAGAGGTGCACAGGAATTCTGCAGAAGCAACTCTTGCCTTATCTGGTTTGGTGTCACAATGGCTCCCAAATACACCACAGGCTTTGTAAAGAGAAAGTAAGACATGACTGTCTGGGTCTCAAAGGGCCCTTTTAGAATAAGATCATAAACTTTGAGTCTAGACATCTACCCATAGCCACTGAGTGGTCCAAAAATCAGACTGAAGTAGTCATAAAGCAAGCCACTGTTGCTATCTGCTCATCTCTATCTGCTTGTCAGTGAAATCCTATCCTTTCCTGCTTGTAACTTTGGTTCTCTCCTCTGCTGCTGCTACTGCAGTATGTGCACACCAGATGATTCTCCTTGATCCCTGCACCTCCCCTTTTCTTTCTCTCAGATCCATCATCCTGTCTCTTCTGTGACAAAGCCCCTCCAGGGTGCTCTCTCGGCCTCTCCCTGCCTCTGTGTGCCCTCCCCAGATTACAACACTTTTGCATATTGACATTTGGCTTTGTGATGTTCATTAGTCAGCTGGACAGACTTTTTCAGAAGCACAATTGGAAGTTAGCAATGAAAGAACACAGTGGCCAGACCACCCATAACCCCCATGACCCTCAGGCTGGGTTTGCCTGTAAGTTTGCACCCTTCTTTAAAAGAGGGTGTTGTGAAGACATACATTCTCTCTCTCTCTCTCTCTCTCTCTCTCTGTGTGTGTGTGTGTGTGTGTGTGTGTGTGTGTGTGTGTGTGTGTGTGTGTGTTGTGGAGGACAATTCCTTCACAGAGCAAGCAAACAGATTGATGAATTTTCGGTTTTGTGTGGTGCTGAGTGCCATCAGTGTGAAGCAGTAAATCTTCATAGGGCTCATATAGTCCCACAGTGGGCTCCAGACAGTGACAAGGTCTAGAGCTTGATGACCACAGGAGGTGGAGATGCAGCTGAACAGAGCCCTCTAAGGGCTTATTCTTGGTCTCTTCCAGAGGCATAATGCCCTCATTCCAACAAACACCTGGTTTTCTTTTTCTTTCCTTCCTTTGTGTTTGTTTGTTTGTGACTGTATAGCCTTGACTTGCCTATAAGTCATTGTGTAGTCCAGGCTAACCTCAAATTCATTATAATCCTCCTACCACAGCATCCCAAGTGGTAGGATGACAGATGTGTGCAGTCATGCCTTCTGACAACACCTGGGTCTCGTTCCGCACATAAAAATGGAGTGAGCCTGCCTCCCCAACACCACACACCACTGTCTCTATCTCTGAAATACAAACTCATTTAATCCTTAAACTGATGTCAACAAGAGAACCAAAGAATAAAATTGACATTAACCACCTATCATAGGACTAATCAGAGTAGGGCACAGAGACCAAAGCCTCAGCTACCAAGGAATTGATTCAGTGTCTTTAGAGTAAAGAAACAGCCGTTGAATCAAGAAAGAGCTAAAACAAGTCTGTGTTCCCATTTTGGGGAGACATCAGAGTTTCCAAAAAGGCTGATGAAGTTAAGGATTCCCTCTTGTTTGCTCTCAAGTTGAGAAATGTTTTAGCCCTGTCTTTCTTCTCTCTCTCTCTCTCTCCCACTCTTTCTTTCTTTCTTTCTTTCTTTCTTTCTTTCTTTCTTTCTTTCTTTCTTTCTTTCTCATAGAGTAGCATAACACAACTGTGCTTTGAGGTGGGTTGTAAAAGTCCATTTTTCTACCTAGTATATGGTTTTTACTTTTTAGGTTCTTTTTCAAGGTACAGTGTTATATACTGACTGGGTGGTTTCTCGTATGCCCCATATAAAAACAATTGAATTTGTGGCCATGTGTCAAAGTACTGGACTTCAATCCAACCATGTTGTAACAAATGTGAGGAAGTGCTTTACAATCTCAACAGGGTGATGTCTTCATGGATGTAGTGTGTTTCTAACATAATCCTAGTGGCCAGAGGCAGCACTGATTCCTAGTGCCTGACAGGTCAACCACAGAACAGAGACTGACCGATAAAGGACAAAGTGGGCCTGGCACTGTCCTTGGATCCCACAAACCTGTTCATCACAGTGGTCGTTGTTGTCACCTGTTATGTAGCACCTTGTAGTAGAGTTGTGTGGACACAGCCACAGATGGGAAACTGGAAGGATGATGCTTGAAGCCACCAGCATGTTTGCAGAAGACAAGATACATATCACAAGGAAAGCCTTCTGTAGAAAGCTGGGTTTCTAGCTGGTGCTTTCAGCCAGTAATGATGTCTTTTTTTTAAGTTGACAAGAGGTGTAATTTTATTTTATTTCTTACTACGCTCTTTTATACAGGAAAATAAGCCAGTGGGTACCAGCATCTTGCAGCTGGTGGTGACAGACAGAGATTCCTTTCACAACGGACCTCCCTTCTCCTTCTCTATTGTGTCGGGAAATGAAGAAGAGGAGTTTGTGCTGGATTCTCATGGGATCCTGCGGTCAGCAGTGGTCTTCCAGCATACGGAGTCCCCAGATTATGTGCTGTGCATCCAGGTAGGGCTGTCTGCCCACACGGAGCCACCTTTCTCTGATGTACTTGTCCCCCTGCCTGTTGGTTGTTTCCTCTTTGTTGAGAAAGACAACAGATTTCATTACAGTGAAGGAATGTTCCCCCTCTAATCTCAACTTCAATCTCACACCAGTAAAAATAGTCACTGCCTGTGCAGTTGAAGTAAGGAAAGCTCATTGTCTAGGAAGGTCCTTCCTGGAGGCTATGCCTGGCAGATAGTCATGAGGGCTCAGTGGGCATTGTTCAAATCTTGAGTTTCTAAGTGACTCCCAAAGACTCATTGGTACTGAGTAGAGTCTGCCACCTTGGCCTTTGCTTGATAGGCCTTCTCCAGTGAGGTATGAGGGGACCAAGCGCTCAACTGGCACTGACTTCCCAGTATCTCTGGCCCTCTCATGCATTAGCCTGCATGAGAGGAAATAGGACAACAAGGCAAAAGTGTAAGGCTTGCAGAGAATATAAGAAAGCACACCAAATTCTCACCCATGATATTGTCAGACCCAAGATTTAGATCCAATATGCAAAATTGAATGACATTTCAATCTACTGCGACACACAAAGAGCAACCTAACATTTTGAATGGTGGCAATGATGTCTTCTTGCAGCACAGAATTGTCTGTGTTATCTCTTGGCTTATTCCACTCCATGAAACCATCAGAATTAGTAACCACCAGCTCTGAACACACCCATGCCCATTCTACTTGCAACCTCTTCTCCAACAATTTTATTTAAAGAATTGCATATTACAGTATACAAACAACCAAGAGCCACAGGGGATTTTCAGTGTTCTCTCCTAAGCCCAAGAGCAGTTCTTCGCATGTACTGTAAAGAACAGCATCACATTTCCCCAGTGAGCCCTCTCCTCCAATTCTCTTACATTAAACATCCGCCATGTCCTGTGTTTTGGTCCGTCAGAAGGACCCCAGGTACATCAATTACCTTTATTCTCTTGTTGCATATTCAACTGTTACTATAAGAGACTTCTGGGTCATTTGTCTGACTTCATTCTCTTTGATACAGCACTTCACCCCTCCCAGGATAACCCTTGCACTTTAACTATGTCATTCTTCTAAATCAGAGATCAGCAGAATATAATTCCTGGATCAAGTGTTGCCCTCAGCTTGTTTTATGAATAAAGTTTTACTAAAACCCAGCCTTATCTATTCATTTTGACATGCTCTGTAGGTGCTCCTAAGCCATAAGGATAGGACTGTTTGAGACACAACATACAGCTCACAAAGCCAACAGCTAGTTATTGAGTTCTTTACAGAAACTTTGGCTATTTCTCTCTCTAATTTAAAACTATCTATGGCTTTCCAGTGCTTGAAAAATTGAACCATGCCACCTGAATTCTGGTCCCAGACTTTCAGATTTTGATTTTCAGGTTCATGAGGTCAACATCTTCTTCCCATCCTTTTCTCACCACAGGCAACTATATGCCTAGCAGAATTCTGGCCTGTAGTATTGGAGAAGCAACCTCTGCCAGGCCTGTGAAGGGGGAGGCTGTCCACAGCTTCACTTCAAGTTCAGCTTAATTTGCTGAAATTATCATCCTTACAAGAAGTCTACATTTCAGCATCTCTGATTGTGATACCACAAAAAACAGTGGTTATATGAACTATCAAGTACTATGTCTTTCTGTGATGCTAAGTCCTTTGGAATTATACTTCTAATTTCCACACAAACCTTGTGAGGTTGTACTAGTGTCTGACTCATATTAATGATACAGAAGGGCTGGAGGGATGGCTTAGCAGTTAAAGCATTTGTTTGCAAAGCCAGAGGACCTAGGTTTGATTCCCCAGGACCCACATTAGCCAGATGCACAAGTGGGCACAAGCATCTGGAGTTCGTTTGCAGTGGCTAGAGGCACTGGTGCACCCATTTTCTCCCTCTCTCTCTCTCTCTCTCTCTCTCTCTCTCTCTCTCTCTTTCTCTTTCCCCATAGATAAATAAATAAAAACATTTTTTAAAGATACAGAAGCTCAGAGACGTCAAATCACCTATTAAAAGCCAGGTATAAAGTGAGTGGCAGAGATAAGACTTAAATTCAGATCTATGTGATGCCCAGGTGCCCCTTTCATTGCTTTCTATACACCAGCTACATCCCTGCTCCCACCCACTCTGCGGGTTCACTCTAGCCCCCAGATCTGACCCATGAGAACCCACTTGCCTTCTGAAGCCCAACACCACTGACCACCTACCTCCAAAGGGCATGTGGAAGTACTTGGAAAAGATAAATTGACAAGGAGGCCATACTGTCAATTCCTCCCTTAAGAAGAAGAAAAGGGTTTAGGCTACCCAATTTCCCTTTGATGTGCCATTTTTTTAAACCTTACCAAGATGTAATTCCCACTTAAAGAATGTTGTCTCTTTCATGTACTGGAAAGGTGTCACCTGGTCCAGTCAAAAGGAAAAAAAATCAACAGAGAACAAAGATTCTTTCTCTCAATGAGAATGCCATTTATGAGGTTTTCCCCTATGGTTTCTGTCTAAAATGAAAATACAGCTTATCTGTCGTAGGCATGTTCAGTCTTGCAGCATTTCTCTTCCTTCCCTGCTCACCCACACTGGCTTTATTGCATTGACACATTTTATCATCCATAACAGAGTGTACATAGAAGGACTAAAGGCAATAAATCATTTCTTATTCTTAAATACACACCCTCAGCTTTTTTTTTCCAGAACAATGGCAGAGGTGTAGGATGAGGAAAACCTGGTCAACATGTTCTTTCTCAAGCTGTACTATTATTAACTATTTCCTCCTCTTGGTTGTCATAGGCAAAAGATTCAGGAAAACCACAACAGGTTTCTCATTCCTACATCCGTGTGCGGGTCATTGAGGAAAGCATCCACAAACCCACAGCCATCCCCTTAGAGATTTTCATCATTACCATGGAGGATGACTTTCCCGGTGGGGTCATTGGGAAGATCCACGCCACAGATCAAGACATGTATGATGTACTCACATTTGCTCTTAAATCCGAGCAGAAAAGCTTGTTCAAAGTGAACAGTCATGATGGGAAAATCATAGCTCTGGGAGGCCTGGACAGCGGCAAGTATGTCCTGAACGTGTCTGTGAGTGATGGCCGTTTCCAGGTGCCCATCGATGTGGTCGTGCACGTGGAACAGCTGGTGCATGAGATGCTGCAGAACACTGTCACCATCCGCTTTGAGAACGTGTCCCCCGAGGACTTCGTGGGGCTGCACATGCATGGCTTCCGGCGTACCCTGAGGAATGCAGTCCTTACACAGAAGCAGGATAGCTTGCACATCATCAGCATCCAACCTGTGGTGGGCACCAACCAGCTGGACATGCTATTTGCAGTGGAGATGCACAGCAGCGAGTTCTACAAGCCGGCCTACCTGATTCAGAAGCTGTCCAGTGCCAGGCGCCACCTGGAGAATGTCATGCGCATCGCAGCCATCCTGGAGAAGAATTGCTCGGGGCTGGACTGTCAGGAGCAGCACTGTGAGCAGAGCTTGTCACTGGATTCCCATGCTCTCATGACCTACAGCACTGCTCGCATCAGCTTCGTGTGCCCACGATTCTATAGGAACGTGCGTTGCACCTGTAATGGTGAGTACAGACAGATGATCATCCCTTCCCACACCCTAGCTATTTTTCTCATTGCTCTAACCAAATACCTGGAAAAAAGCAACAGAAGGAAGGCTGACTTTGGCTTACAATTCGAAGAGATACCATCCATCACGATGAGGAAGGCGAGGCAGCAGAAACTTAAGGCAGCTGGTGGCATTCCATCCACTCAGGAATCAGAGAGAAACCAGGAATGCTGGTGCTCAGCTCACTTTCTCCTTTTTATGTAGTCTGGGAGCCCAGGCCACGGGTGGCAACCGTGAAATTCCAGACAGGCCTTCCCTTTTCACTTAAGCCTTTCTAGAAACTCCATTATAGTTGCACCCAGATGTATGTCCCCATGGTGATTCTAAATCCAGTCAAGTTGACAACAAAGGTGAACCATCACACCTCCAAACTCCTGAGATTTTAGTAGTCTGAGATGTCGCACCTACATTAATCATACATTGACCTGAATACTATTAACTGACAACCTGCTATATGTCCAATCACCATGATAGATAAAGGGATGCAGAAGTCATTGCCCACTGCCACCGAGTGTTAGTTTTGTGAGTAGTGAAATATGATAGGAAAACCCATGGGACTGTGTTGTTAGGGTATAGATTCCTGCAGATGGCCAAGGAGGAGGCACATCCTATAAGATGAGAGAAAAGTTATGTCGGAATCAGGGAATGGCTTGCCTAAGGATGAGAAGGAAATCCACTCCAGGGAGATTGAAACAGCTTCCTTCTCACTAGAAGGTGGCAACCATGACAGATGAGGATGGGGTGTAGCCAGTGATCACACAAGGGGTCATTAGCCAGGATGGAGAATTAAGAAAAAGTGGCAGGATCAGGACTATTCTTTCAAAGGGCTTCAGAGGGAGTGATGACAGTGGCCAGGTCAGAGGCCCAGAAATAAGTCAGAAATCTGTTGAAGAAAGTGTGGACAGTTCTATTTGCTTCAGTGAAAAGCAGGGGACTGATGTATTGGAGCACAGTGAAGGGACTCAACTCTGCCCTCAGAGCTGCTGACACTGAGGTTCCTGTTGAAGTAAACACAGACACTGAACCTTGACTGGTCAAAAGCTGTAGCCATTCAGGGTCACATGCCCACAATGGTCAGGGAAGGAAATTTCCTCTCTCCCTATCTCTCTCTCTCTCTCTTTCTCTCTCTCTCTCTCTCTCTCTCTCTCTCTCTCTCTCTCTCATCCTCCCTACCTACCTACCTCCCTCCGACCATCCCATGCAGAGCTATAAATCCACTGCCATCCTTTAAGAAAATTGTACCCAGAGTTTTTCTATCCAGTGGAAATTCTGTCCACAGGGACCATGGCCAGAAGACAGCCCTGTGGATGATTACAGACAGGCAGCAACTCTTGCCTCTTCCCTGGCAGAAGGACTTCAGGCTTCTGTTGCAATTTGGAGAATCAGCTCATCAGATGGAGGACCTAGGGACCACACACCCTCCCCACAACAAATACTTTGACAGCCTCCAAGCTGTTCCAAAAAGTGCCAGGCACTAGCTGTGTGACACCCAGTGACTTCTGTTTGCTTTTCCATCAGGTTGATGCAGGGATGGTATGTGTCGTATGTAAATTAGCCGCAAAGTAACTCAGAGCATGCATGCTAGGAGAAATGCATTTCGAGCAGATGTCACCAACACGGAGAACTGATGAGTGTCAGCTGCCCAGGCCTAGATGTGCTTTGCAAGCAAACTCATTTATAAACCAAAGTTTTCCTAGGGACCCCACGCAGTGAATCACAGCAAGGTTCAGAACAGGTTCAGGATGGGACAGAGCAGACGCTACAGGAGAAACTATACCAGCTTATTAATCCTTGTACTCTAGCACTCAGAGCAGAAATATGTGGAGACAGTAGAGTTCTAGACAGAGAAGATTCAAAATAAAGTACTTGCAGGCCTCTCTGTTTGGGAGCTGGCTATGGCAAAACTAGCTTGCACCTACTTGCTCTCATGCTGACATAAGTGACAGTCAAAATCAGAGTGCCTCCTGAGGGCAAGCCTTCTGTGATACTTGTACACAGACATCACACAAGTGCTGGGTTTTTAGGACTAGCTGTGGGGGAAGGCAAAACTTGCAAAATTTCTTCAAAGCAAGAAGTTTAAAAAGGTGATTGGGAGAGGAGGGATTTGTTTTCCAGTTTGTATAGGACCCAAAATATTTCAAGGTAATGCCCAGAATGTAGCCCATATAAATCTTTTGGCTCCAAGTAAACCTAGAATGCAAAAAAAAGGGGGGGTTGTTTTTTGTTTTTGTTTTGTTTGTTTGTTTGTTATTCAAGCTCTTGATAGACAAGAGATAAACCTTTTCATTTGTGGGAGTCTTTCTTCAATGAGAGGTCTGAGCACAGTCAGGCCAAGCTCTCTGTCCCTCCTCACTTGTAAGTCACTTTAGTATGTTAGCTATGAAAGGACATTCTCAATTTTATTGGCAAACAGAGTTCGAAGTGTCATTTAGCTGAGACCCATCGTGAGTAGGTGATGTAAGCTACCCTCCAGCATGGCAGCCATGTGTCTTGCCAGGGTTCCATACTGCTGGTGAGACTGTGTACTGGTTCAGCATAGGGCCACTTTTATTATTTGCTGATATGATTTGAATCTAAGACTGCTCCCTGAAGTCTCATGTGTTACCGGCATGGCTTGTTCTTGACTGGCTTTGGAGAGATGATTGAAATGTGAGAGCTGTAATTATCTCCATGGGTTAATCTACTGATGAATTAATAGCTGAATGTTGGGCAGTGAGGCCTAGTTGGATGAAGTGGGTCATTGGAGGTATGTCTTTGAAAGGTACTTCTTATTCCCAGGCCCTTCTTCTCTGTCTCTCTTTCATTCCTGGCTGCCAGGATTAGAACATCTCTGTTCCATCACATCCTTCCACTATGATGTTCTGCTTTACCTCAGCCCAAAGCCACAGGTCTGCCTGTCCATGGACCCAAACCTCTGAAATCATGAGCCAAACTGAAGGTTTTTTCCTTTAACAGGATTTGCTCAGGCGTTTGGTCACAGTGACAAAGAGTGACTGACACATCTGCATCTCCATAACAAGGACCCTTCTTTTCGTGTAGATTGCAATCTCAGTGCTATGTGCTCAGAGAATGCTTACAGACTACCAGACTGGTTAAAGTGTTCCTAGGAACTGCCTTTGAAAAAAAGGACTCACTAACAGGGGCAAGCTGCAGGCTTAGATATGCACAGTAGGTTAGGACTTCAGCCTGGGAGTCTGCACTTGCACACCCTCCACGAGTCACTACTTGTGTCTCTACTGGTGAGAAGCAGGAAACCAAACTTGGAGAAAAATGTCCTCCAAGGGTTAAGCTATTAGTTATAATAGTCATATCCTTCTCATGCCTTCTAAATTTTCCTTCTTTTAGATACAAATTCAGTGAGGAATTGTCAAGGTTAGCAGTAGACATTTTGAAGCATAATGTCATTTATTCAGAAGCAGAGGTCATTAAATCCAACTGATGTTCCTCCTCCAACACACACACATGCACACACACACACACACACACACACACACACGGCTGTAACCTCTGTTTATCCTGGGAAGCTGACAGATTCATTAAGTGGACTATCTCACCACTTGGTGGAATAATTAGTATGATAAATAGAAGTAGTGATCATTCTGGGCTGTGTAGTCATGTTTATACAGATTTGGCCTCAGTATTCTATCCTCCTCCCAACTTCTAGCTCATCTTTTTCTCATGCAGATTTTTGGGTCCAATTTTCATCATTAGCATCTTGAACCAAAATGCTGAGTTATGTTAACAATATGAAAGCAGACTTAAATTTTAGTGCCAAATAAACTCATTACATTCCAGCCACCATAGAACATCAAGTTTGAGCAGAATTCAGAAGACACAAAGCTCTGATTTCTGAGATGGCTCAGGTAAACTTCAGATGTTCACTGAACTTGTTTGTCACTCCAGTAAGAAGATTAACATAACTTAAACAGGGAATGATAGATGTCATGGTCCATCCCTCCCTGCAGGTCAATAAAAGCAAAGGATGTTAAAAAAGCAAGAAGGTAGCCAGGCGTGGTGGCGCATGCCTTTAATCCCAGCACTCGGGAGGCAGAGATAGGAGGATTGCCAAGAGTTCAAGGCCACCCTGAGAATGCAGAGTGAATTCCAGGTCAGCCTGAGCTAGAGTGAGACCCTACCTCGAAAAACCAAAAAAAAAAAAAAAAAAAAAAAAAAAAAGCAAGAAGGAAGGAAGGAAAGCAGGAAGGAAGGAAGGAAAGAAGGAAGGAAGGAAGGAAGGAAGGAAGGAAGGAAGGAAGGAAGGAAGGAAGGAGGGGCAAACCTCATAATCCTGTGCTGATTATCCACATTTTAAATTTTTCACTTGCTTTTCAAAATTCTGTGATAAAAATATATCCAAAAATGACACACTTCTCTGGCAGAATGGTTTTCCCATATGGCCATCAGTTTAAAGCTGATGTATTGAATGTTTATGGGAGTAGGCAGAAGCAGTTGCCAGGTTTACCATCTTTATTCAGACAAGGAGCACAAAGTGGAACCTAGGGGATGGGGTAGTGAAATGAATGGAGCTCTACCATGAGCAAAGCTCTGTGCTAGACAGAGTAAAAAAGCAGCTGTACCCCAATGGCAGGAGAGAGCCCAGTCAGCTCTGAGGACCGTACCTAACCTTGGAAGTGAGCTGTCCACAGTCCAGGGGCAGACACCACTCCACCTGCAACTCTTGTGGTTTAGAGACCTTCACTGTAGGAGAAAACAATTTCAGGATGAGCCACTGTGAAACAGTTTTGGAGTATGTTAAAAGACAATTTTATCTTTTTAATTGTTTTTAAAAAATCAATTGGCCATTTTAATCAAAGGGATTAACAGAAAGAGAGGAATTCAGGAAGACAGTAAGACACAAGGGGACTCACACTTTACCATCTTTACAATAGCCACACACAAAATTTTGGTAATTTTTGAAGCTATTATTAAATTTAACTAACCTAACAATTTGGTTCCTGAGGTGTACCTGACAGGGACTTGTAAAGTAAAATTGGGTCACAGGGATGCAGGAAGTTAGGAATTCTTGACTGAAAGCAAAGTTAATTGTTTTGTTTTGAGGTCCCCAGAAAGCAACCAGTAGAGCCCTCTGAGGGCCTGAGAATTTAGAACACAAAAGCAGTTTGTTGTTATTTTGACCTTCTTAAAGGAAATCCTGTCTCTCTGTCCCCGGCCTTAACAGCAAATGTGAATTATGCTGTAATTCTTGATTTTCAGCTAAAAAGTGGCTTCAATCAGACTCTAGATTAAAGAGCTCCTTATCCTTCTATGTCCCCATAATTTCCACCAAGGAATGAATATGAGAATTGATATTTGTAGATCCATGACCAGTTTCCATGCTATTTTCATACCTGAAATTACAATGAGCCTTCCCTGCCATCCTATCAAAGAGCTATCACTAACTTTCTTCAAAAGTTGTGAAAAAATGTGACTCAGCAAGGTTAGTTGACAGGCTCAAAGTTACAGAGCTCATACATGGTTAAACCAGTGTTTGGTAACCACTTGACCTCATTCCCTCTGTGCAGTCTTGGAAGGAACTTGAGGCTACCCACTGCAGGCATCCTTCCTGGTACATTCATTTATATATACATTTACATATTTTTTTCTGGTGTGAAAATGTGTGGATGTTCCCCAGGGCTTATACAGCCCTGTTCCAAAATCCATCTTCTAATGTCATATAGCTTCATCATTTACAGCCACGTAGAATCTGGCAGATCCAGCCCTCCTCTATAGCCCACCCCCAGGTGGGTAAAGAGACTGGTTATGATTCCTGGAGTCCTCTTTTGATAGACAAACACCAGAGTTCCCTTGCTGCCTAGTATAAACAAACGCGTGCTACAAAGAGGAAGGGGTGGAGTAATTGGGGCACCTAGGAGGCATCAATTCTAGCTGGAGGAGTCTAAGAAAGACATTGGAAGCAGTGAAGCTTCTAGAAATGGGTGTTTGCCAAGCAGGAAATGCATTTTGAGTAGAGAAACCAGTAAAGAGAACGGACCAGATATTTCAGAGTACTATTCTTTTGATCGTTTACTAAGCAATTAATTGAAAACCATGATATGCCACACCCTGAGGAAAGTTTGAGGATGCTCGGTAAGAGACTGTTATGATCCTCAATCCCATGGAGTATGAAATAGTATCATGGTGTCAGACAGGTGACAGCGCTCAGCTCAGCTAGATGGGAAAGAGTGAAAAGAGTCCTTGCAAGAAACACTGTAGGACAGGGAAAGACAGCCTGCTGGTAGGTGGCTGTGGTAATATACTCTAGTAAGCACAACAAAAAATATACGATTATGAGGGATTTTGTGAGACAATGTAATACTTTGCCTTGATGAGGTGTTTTTTGTTTGTTTGTTTGTTTGTTTGTTTGTTTAAGTAGAGACAAATCTGGCATTGAGTTTATTATCAGGCCAGAGTTTGTTACCACTAATTCTCTGGGGAGAGAGTCAACAATCCCAACCCCAATGGTTTTTAATAGCCCTCAGTGTTGTTCCTGCATCTTAAAAACAGGTTCTGCCTACAAACTACAAAGTATTTATTTTCCACTCACAAAAGAGATATCTGCCTATCCCTCAGCTCTAGCACACATGAGTCCCCAGATGACAGGGAACTTGGGGCTGCTTCTTAATGCGACAGTTCCCTAATACACTCTATCCATGCATGGTAGCCTCCAGGGAGGGAGTTTTGAATGAAGCCACAGTCTTCCATTCATGAAACCATACAGAAAAGTTAGCTGAGCCAAGCAGGCAGCACTCAGGGAGCCTCTCTGCTCCTGGGAAAGCTGAGCCGACTATGTCAAATCTGGATCCTCTGGAAAATGGTGTTCTAGGTCTTCTTGTAGGCCATGAATAAAGAAGGAAGCTCACTGATTTCTGTGGTATTTTCCAGGACATGGCATCTTGGCAATGAATGTGGGTTTTGGGTGGGGTGTGTACAGTTAGTTATTGGACTCTTTCGAATAATGAGGCAGGGACATAAATCACACAAGGTAGTGTCAGCTCAAGTGGCTGTATAATAATCACAGCTAGCTGCTGATATATTGGCCAGTGGTACAGACATAATCCCTGGGGCTGTGGGAATGCAGTGGAGATGAGGGGAGCCATAAATAGGGCTGTGAGATCCTTTGAAAGCCTCCAGGGGACCACCCTTCTCCCTGCATGTACATGCTGAAGTGTCTGTTCAAGTGACTGGCCTGCTGTCAGCACTGTAGAAAGTGACCTGAATTTCTACCTTAGCAAACCTTTAGGGCCTTGAAAACTTGTAGAGAACAGCCACATTGTCAGCACGTTTCTCCTAGGTGTAGGGAACACACCCACCTCAGGTGGAGGAGAGGAAGGACCACAGCTCAAGCAGAGGAGGTACAGGGCTGTTGTCAAAGGGAAGAAGGGCAGGGCCACACCTGGGGAGAAAAGGTGCAGGTGCAGGACTGTGCTTAAGGTGGAGAGGATGCAGAGCCAAACTTGAAGTAGAGAGGGGATAAGACCCTATCAAGGGTGGAGAAGGTACAGGGTTAAACATCAGGGGAAAAGGGTACAAGGTTAAGCCTGAGGTGGAGGGGCTCAAGACTGTACCCTTTCTGAGGTAGAAAGGGTACAAGGTCACACCTGAGGCAGAGAGCAAGGCCATACCTGAGGTTGAGAAGGTAGCACAGGCATTCAGGTGCATGGACTCTGTGACCATGAGTAGTAGGCTACATGCCTAATTTTATGCCTCCAACACACGCAGGATTTCCTATCATCTATCAACTTATAAATCATAGCTCTAACTCAAAAAAAGAAAGCAAGTAAAAAATATAACAACTGGGTTCAGGTCTCTGCCATGTTGTCATGTCAAATTAATGCCACCAGTTTTAAAATCTTGTTTTTGTTTTTTTCTTAACAAGTTGCTTTTCAATATATCAGCACATACAAGTTTCATACTATGAAGAATAAACATTGCCTGATTTTTCTGTAAAAGGAAATCAAGATCCAAAAGCTAAGCAACTTGTTAAGGCCACCAAGTAAATGAATGCAATGACTAGCCAATTTTTCAGCCTGTTGATACACTCAGGCCTTCTCTTATCACATTATTTCATCTTCCCCAGGGGCCTGGGAAGGAGACAGAACTTATTCTTCCTGCTTTAAGTTGGGACAGAGGATAAATGTGGCTGTTCCTGCCCTTACAGACAACAAATAGAGTCATCTGACTTGATAAAGTGGGATACTTCTCCCTTCCTGCTCACTCCACATTGATGGATGTCTGGAGATCTGCAGCTTGCAGGTCTATGGACCCCACTCCCCAAGCTGTCACTGAACACAGCACAAGTTCATTAAACCTGGATTATTTAATGATAGTTAATAAGATAAACTTCCTCCCAGAAGCCAACAGGAGCCGACATGTCATCTCTTAACTGGTACTCAGGAGCTGATGAAGCACTTCTGCCACCAGCGAGAGGGTCTTTAAGGCTCTTAACAATAATAGGTATGCACACTTCTCTGAGAAAACATGACATAACCTGTGATTTCTAAAAGCAAGTTAACCCATTAGCACCCATACAAAACAGAGTACATTTTATATAGCTAGAAAACTTAAGACTTTACCTGTAAAGAAGGTCTTATCCATAAAATGTCCTCAGGATCCAGACATGAGTCCATCTGAAGCCCAGAGTCATGTGACACTTTTCAGGGTCATCCTCCAAAAGTCAAGTCCCTCTGACAATATGTTTTGAAGAAAGGACATAATTTCATGTGATAGTTTATAGAAAGTAGAAGATTGCAATATTGGATAAAGAGAATATTTAGTTTGCAGGAACTTGTTTTTCAAGGACATTAGAAATCTTCATTGGGAATAAACTGCAGTTTATGCTTCTGACCTCATCTTCCCCTAGATATGGAGATTTTTGAATGTACATCAAGCAGCAGGCTCTACTCTGTCACTAGAGAGTGGGCCCATGGGCAGAACTTCCTGACAGCAGCAATTGGATCAAATGCTTATGGCTAAGCACAACCTAGGCTGGGACACAGGCAGGAGGTCCCAGAGCACTGCTAAAGCATCAAGAGTCACATTACTTGCCAAAAACTGTCCCCTTAACCCTAAACAGCTTATTAAAAACAGAAATATGCCTTTTATCCCAGCACTTGGGAGGCAGAGGAAGAAGGATCACTGTGAGTTCAAGGCCAGCCTGAGACTACAAAGTGAATTACTGGTCAGCTTGGGCTAAAGTGAGACCCTACCTTGAAAAAAAAACAAATAACCAAAAAAAAAAAAAAAGTGAAAAGAACCAAAGTGGCTGGCAGCTGAGATGAATGTGAATAAACATTATTCTATATTGAATAACTATATGAGTTATTAGTTTTAGATTCACTTGTTATATTTCTGTTCATGTTTTTATAAATCTTCAAGCCATATTTTCCCTAGTGGGGATGGGAGCTGTCAAATTCTGTTAGTTAGTGACTGGTCTAACTGTATCAGTTGCTATGCATCATGATACAGGCCATGAGAAGAAAGGAGCTTGTGTTTGTGGTCCAGTTGCTGATCTAAGTAGATTTGTGCTTTAAGTCAAGTTAGAAGCATAGGTGATCAACTGAGAAGCCCTGGGCTCAGAGAGAACACTGACCATAAAATAAAATGTCAAAACATGAGCAAATAAAAAGTAGAACTACCAAAATGCTGAATTTTCTCAGAAATGTTAGCTTTTATTATATGCACTCATAAATTATTGGTTTTATCTTATTAATGTTATAATTTCTATGGGAACAGATAGAATTACTGTCATGGGTCTAAAATTATCTAGCATTCTTTTCTTCTTTGAAACAGTGACATAAACCAGATTTTTAAGAATATGAGATTTCTTAGTAATTCAGCCATTACAGAAGATTCGACAAATGTAATATCTACAGCTGTATGTCAGCAATGTGGATGCCACCCTGAGATTAGCTAAAATAGAAGGGTTATATGAATGGCTATGGAATCAAAAGCAATAGACTTCTTTTTCTCCATTTTTTAACAATTTTATGCATGTATATAATGTATTTTGACTATAGCGAACTCTCATTACTTTCTCTTGTCCCCATCCTGCCCCCACTGAACCCATTCTTCTTCCCAGATAGTCCCTTCCCCCACTTTCGTGTCTTTTTGTGGTCTCCTTATATACATAAATAACATGCCATCTGTATGTCAAGTGGAATAGAGCTGCCTAGGTCACCCAGAGGCTGGAGCTGCTTGATGGACGCAGTCTGCACTTTGTGCACATTGACGTGGCCATTCAGCTGGTGAGCTTCAGGCTTACTTGCACTTTGAGTACATTCTAACTACTGGTCAGCATTTAGGATGCTCTAAAAGTGATCAGGCCATCAGGGACTGGAACAGAGACACACATGGGAAAGCAGAGGGTCAGCGGGTAGAGGAGTAAACTTGCTGGGAAAAACATTAGACCATGCCCAAGGTTAAACTACTTAACCATGGTCAGATCATTGCTGTTACTCAAAGGATCATGTCCTTCATGTCCTTCAAGCTTGGGTGAGAACACTCCCTGTCTTACAAAGGCACCTGACATCTTCCCAGGAGAAACAGCAGTACTTCCCTTGCATTCACACAGCCGACAAACAGTTACCTTACGTGTAGCACACATGTACTTGCATGTCAGCACCATTTCCCATCATATTTATATGCCCTAGCTTATCAACCCATTGATCTTGAACAACTACCTTACTTGAGTTAATTTTTAAAATTTTTCCTTGTTAAATTAATAAGTCTTAACAAAGTGCTTACTATTTGTTGATTGAATATGCCTAGATCTATTTAAAAATGGGTTATTATCAAATCCTTTGAAATGGTTTTTGAGATGGTCAAAGAACTGTTTTATTTTCCATGACTATTGATGAATATAGGGCAGACATAAGATTTGGGGTGAAAGAAATTGGAAAATGTACTTCAGTCCTGTAGAACTGTTTCTAGAGCTCATTCTACATGTTCAGTTAAAAGTGCTTTCATTCCAGGACTTTAAGGTGCACCAGTGGCAAGAGTGTCCTGTATAACTGAGCTGTAAAGAAAGGAAGACAAGATTTATGAATTCTGAGTTTTCTACTGTCACTTCTAGTGCTTCACTCAAGGATTACAGTCCCTAAAATGGTTGTAGGGAGTTACCATCACATTTCTGCTTCCTTCTGGACAAAGCCATGACTATCAGGGGACCATGTGTTTAATGATGAGGAAAGAGATCCTTCGCTGAGAGGAGATCATTGGCAGGCTCTTGTCAATGAAAGAAGCATTAATGTCCTGTGTATTCTTGAATCACAGCGACAGGGCACTGCCTTATGAATACTGTTAATCCAGTTCAGATACTGCCATTCAGTTGTAGGATAATTTTAGTTTGATTCTTTCTTCCAGTGGTCCACTTTCCACTTAAATTTTTACCAGATTGAAACAGTCCTAATTGCACTCGATGTACTCAGGACCTCTGGAAGGCATGCTTCATTCAAAAGGCCCACATCTGCCCTCACCTCAGTTCTGACCTGTATCACCTGAGCCCTGAATTCCAATGTAGCTATTTCATTTGCTTCACCAATTTCCTGTCCAACAGGTTAACTTTTATCTCACTGTCCTGTGAATATCAAGGAGGTAAAAATGAACACCATATCAGCCAAAGAGAATTATGCAATTTTTGATATCTGGCAGGTTCCCCTTAAAAGATCATGTGGCAGAAGGAATCAGAAAACAATAAGAATTGTGCCTTTACGATTTTTAATTAGGCGTTTCCTTCAGAAATCTCTCTCTCTCTCTCCCTCTCTCATTAACAGCTAACACCTAAACATTTCTACAATGTGCCTTCAAGATTTTCAGGATAGAGATAGACTTCAGAAGAAAGCTAGACACATGTAAATAGCCACCAGGATGCTGGAACCCAGCTTTGGTACTTTTGATGGAGCCTTGGTGTGATCTTCCTTCAGCTGAAGTTCATCCAAATACAACTTAGGCATATTTTGGCCTAAGGGGTGGAGCTCTGTTTTGTTTTTTGCACCCAGCCCACTTTAGCCTGACATTCACATGTTGGCATATGTAGAGAGACATGTGATGGGTACCAACACTGAGTGTTCCCCAGAGCTGAGGCCACTGAGCTCAGCTGTTCACACATTTCTATGCTCCGAAACATGAAATGAATCACTAGATGTTCTGACCATACATATTCCCTTTTGTCACAGGAGGACTGTGCCCAGGGTCCAATGATCCTTGTGTGGAAAAGCCATGTCCAGAGGACATGCAATGTGTCAGTTATGAAGCCAGCAGGAGACCGTTCCTCTGCCAGTGTCCACCAGGGAAACTTGGAGAGTGCTCAGGTATAGTGGCATGGACTGATGTGGGTGTAATGTCCTATTTACACTGCCCAAGCCTTTCTGGAAGACACCTGTGCATGCACACAAACCCACATTATTTCCAAATACAGCATAGATAACATTCACATTCATGCTTACTTGGTATGTATCACAATTGCAGTATGTGCTAAGGAAACATTTCCAGACAGGACTTTTTTATGAAGGGGAGATTGTAGTTTGTCTTCTCAGTCATGTCACATGACTGCTAAAGGTACAAAGCTATAGTAAATAGAAGGCAGAGGAGACACAGCCTTTGGTGTTCTGGAAGTTGCACAAATCAATATCCATAAGACAGAAGCCAATAGAAGGTAGATCTGAGCTGGTCTTGTCAACCTTCAATAGAGTCAACTGAACATTAAAGAAACCAGCTAACTTTATGTTTCAGAAAAGAGAGGTGCATCTTAGGGAACAAATATTTATATTATTTCAAGCCAAATGATCCATTTCTGATTTTAACACTTTTTTGATTCACATATTATCTACTACTTTGTTCTTCTAAAAAAGTATTTTTCATTTTTGGTACAAACAGAATCTTCATTTTGTGGTAAGGTGTACTTAAAACACAAGCACACCAATATCAGTTTGGAAATCTAAGAAATAGTTATTAAGTGATGATAATTACAGTAATTATGGTGGGAATAATAAAATCATGTCTCATACATTCAAGACACTTCACTAACACTAGATTTCAGAAATTAAGCCTTTGTAAAAAACAAATGTATTTCTTAAAAAGTGGAAGCAAAATTCTTTCATGGATGATCATAAGAATGGAACTTGTGCCAGGCATGGTGGCGCACGCCTTTAATCCCAGCACTTGGATGGCAGAGGTAGAAGGATTGCCGTGAGTTTGAGGCCACCCTGAGACTCCATAATGAATTTTAGGTCAGCCCGGGCTAGAATGAGACCCTACCTCAAAAAAACAAAAAAAAAGAAAGAAAAAAAAAAAAAGAATGGAACTTGTTGCTACATAAAGTTGAAGAAAAAAAAAACTAAAAATAGTGAACTCCAAATGGAGTGAATTCAGGATCAAGTGGTGTAGGTGGGGTAGAGGTCCTGGGAAGGGGGGCCTTTCAGTTAATGGTCAAGGCTGGAATTCAGACTGCCCATGAAAGTCCTTCATGCTAGTTGTCTTTCTTCAACACTGGTGCAAATGACATCAGTTGGCTATTTGGTGTTAGGATACTTGAGAAATATGAATATTATGTGAAAGTTGTTGATAACCTTTCCTTTGTTTAACAAAATTTAAAATTCTTTGATTGATTGATTTGAAGATGAAGGGATTGAGCCTAAGGTCTCACACATACCAGAGAAATGCTCTAGCACTAAGCAATAGTCTTTTTTAAAATAAAACTTTTTAGTTTTATGACAAGATTTCCCTAAGTTGTCCAGGCTGACCATGAACTCAGTCTATAGTCTAGATAAGCCTTGAACATGATATCTTCCTCAGCCTTCTTAGCAGCTGGAAATACAGGCCTTCTCTACCAGGCCCATGTAAGTATTTGAGTGCTTATGCAAGGCAATGGGGAAAGGCATGAAGGGGTATCTTTTAATAATGATAATTTTAGAAAGTGATGGTTTCAAATCCACACCACGGAATTTACCAAGTTATCCTAAACATGACACAACTAAGATGTTTTTGGTAGCAGACTGTTAACAAATGTTTTAACTTTGAATTTAGGAATAGGGCATGAATTGGTGAATTTTTTTTAAGTGAAAACTCGTTTCTTCCCAGTACTACTGTTAACTTCTCAATCAACTTTTCTTTGGGTGCCAATTGACTTCATGGGCTCCTGTTCATTGCTAGAGGCATAAAGAACATTTCTTTTTTGGAATGATCATTTCAGGACATACTTCTCTTAGCTTTGCTGGAAACAGTTACATCAAATACCGGCTTTCTGAAAATAGCAAAGAAGAGGAGCTCAAGCTCGCCCTGCGGCTGCGCACTCTGCAAAGCAATGGGATCTTAATGTACACCCGAGCAAACCCCTGCATGGTTCTGAAGGTTTGTAAGAACAGTTACACTTCCCTGTGGCGTTTTTATGTGTTGTTGCATTCGTTTTCTTAGGTTTGAGATGGGGGTCTCACACTGCAGACCAAGTTAATCTTGAACTCAAGGCAGTCTTTCACTTTTTAAAATATTTTACTTTTTTTTTTCTTTTTTTTCTTTTTTTTATTTTATTTATTTTTTATTATTTAAAGTCAGTTTGGTACCATTATTAGGCTCATCCGTGACCTATCACCTCCCTTTGGCCCCTCCTCGTTGAGTTATATGGGTCATGCATTGTGGAGTTAGCCCACAGTTATGGGTAAGCTAAATGTCTCTGCATACCATGACCCAACATGAGGCTCTGACATTCTTTCCGCCCCCTCTTCCGCAAAATTTCCCTGAGCCACGTTGGGTCTGCTTCAGTGATGAGGTGTTGGGGCCCTCTGAGGCTCTGGCTCTCTGATTTGGTAGGAGTTGATTTTTCTCTGTGCTGATCTCCTTCACCCTTGTGCTGGTATCCGGTTCATCAGGAAAACAGCGCCCTTGCTTGTTTCTCCAATTTTTCTTAGTTTCAGCCGGGGCCCTTTTGAGGTATGATGGGGTGGCTCTCTCCTTAGGATCTACATCTATCTGAAAAAGAGAAGCAGATTCTCCAACGGAGAGTAAGTTAGCATCAGGACAAATGAGATAACCCTTTTTTGTTTTATAGAAAATTTAATAGGTGTAGGCCCTCTTGTAGCCCACAATTGATGGTAGCTTGATATTGGAGAGTGGGTTTATGTTTGGATATGGTTCTGACTTGTTTCCCAGCTCCAGCTATGGGTCCCATACCAGCGAGGGGATCAGTTAGCCGAATTGAGAGCAGTTGGTTCCCCACCATGGCTGTGTGCCACCACTGCACTTGTGTGGGCATCACAACAAGTTATTTGCTGCTAAGTAGGTTAGACCATGCATTGCTTCGACAGATATTGGTCATTTTCCCCCAGTCGCCCATGTAGCACCTTCAGGCACTAGACGCGCTGACTGTCTGGGGACTGACTCTCTTCCAACTTCCAGCCATGCCATTCTAATTTGCATGTCAATCACATAAGGTGTCTTCAGCAGTAGGGTCCTATCACTAGCCTTTTACTTATTTATTTGAAAGAGAAAGAGAGAAAGAGGCAGATAGAGATAGAATGGGTGTGTCAGGGCCTCCAGCTACTAAAAACTAACTCCAGAGTCATGTGCCACCTTGTGCATCTGGCTTATGTGCGCACTGGTAAGTGCCTTAATCACTAAGCCATCTCACCAGCCTACCAAGGCTGTCTTTCTAACCTCATTCTCCAAGTGTGAGCCATCATGTACAACTTCTAATCATCCCTTATGTATTATGGCTCTTGAGTTGGGAGCTGCAAAAATTCTGCTGTTCTTTGGGTTTAAAGAACAGAGCAGACTTCAGGGTGAAGGAGAAAGAGATATAACAGTGCTGAGAAGTCTGCCAACATCCTGAATCCTTTGAGATATTTGCCTTCAAAACTTGTTAGTGGAGTTATGATCTCCCTCTAAAGACAGCTCAAGGCCTTACCAACCTTGAGCTAGTTTCTCAACAAAGATCTCCTAGCCAGTCCCATGGTCAGGAGGGTTGGCTATTTTCTTATCCACCTCAGAGCTCTGCCCCCACTCAGATGAAATCTAATATGCTTAGTAAAGGATTAAGCTGAAGATATTTGTAATCCAAGTATCCCACTATGACCAAGTAACCCAAATTTTAAATCATTTCCTGCCCTCCAAGACCTGTTAAGGCTACAGATTACATCAGAGAGAATCTGACATTTGTGTGCAGTTTCAGGTTTCTAGCCATCATGAAAACAATAATCAAAATACTAAGATATGTTTGCATCTTTCTAATTTCAAATTTAATACAAGTATGTTATATACTGTCACCCCCTTAAATCAAGAAGAAGGCAACAGATGTGGGAGTTTAACTTGCCCAGTGAATAGTGGTGAGTCCCGACTCCATACTCATATCCCCCAGTCATTGCCCTTCATCCCTGTGTTGTCCTCAGCTCTCTATCTTTACATTCTACTTATTCATCAAGAATCACCGTCAGTGTGTCTGTAGAACAAAGCCAGCCTTCTACTAAGGAGTCAAGGGTTGATAGAAAGACATGTTTCATATGATGCTCCTCCGGCCTGTATTTTAGCCTACTGTACTTTCTATTCAAAAACTTTCAGAGTCTGTACAGTAAAAAGAACCCATCCCAAAAATACATGTGGAAATAATTTCCCCTTAGGGTATCACTAATACCATCAAGGCCCTGTCTAGCTTCCTTACAGCTCATATTGTTTATAGTATTGTGTTCATGTTGCTCAGGGGCCCAGACTGCAATCCTAAAGGAAGCTGAAGAAGAAAACAGGGATGCACTGAATTCCAGTGGCTTCTCTTGATGATGTCATATTTTTTTAACTTATCCATGTCCTATATTTCCAGGCATGATGTGGTGGCCAGGGTTGCATGAGCAGAGTCAAAGTTAGGGCATCATTATGTTTATGGGGAGTCTCTCATAAACCTTATTCATTCAAACCAAAGAATAATTTCAGCTTGGAAACAGAAAGTAATTTGTTTTTAAAAGAAAATAAGAATTTACTGTAGAGGCAAAATTTCAGAAAATAGTACATTCAAATCAGATATTTGTTATAGAAGAAGAAAAATTCAGAAGTCCAAATCCTAGCTTTATTCCCTCCTGTCCCTGGAAGTGCTCTGTCCTGCCTCCAGAGATCATTTTCTAGGCTGTCCAGTGCGGTAGGGTTTCATGGGCTCACTGGCACTATACCCTGCTCTTTCAGAGCGGCCAGAATATGGTGTCTCTGTTCAGAAGACACTGGACTTCCTTCCTGATCTTTCAGGCTCTGACAGAGCTTCTTGCACAGCATGGTGAGGTAGGTATTTTCTGCCAGCAGATCTCTATAGAGCACTACATTTGAAGACAAAAGCTTTAGATGGTGATGGTTTGATTCTACACTGGAGCCTATCATTTGCACTTCCCTGGCAAATGTTTAGATCTCCGAGGATGAGAAAGAAGAATTAAGCCTCTCAGGCAGCACTTGCTACTCAGGTATATGATGTTTCACGAAATAAATAATTTCCTGGGAGTTGTGCAGGCTGAATCTTTGTAAATGGCAACAGTAAACTGGAGTGGCTGCTATTTGAAGAAACCTTCCTTTAACCCCTTTGTGATATGGATCATTGCCTCCACGGCCTATTCAGTAAGTTTGTTCTTTTTCATTTGGCGGCCTTGTCCGAATCAGGACACAGATGTACTGAACTATTGCAGATCACCTGCAATCACCAGGATCTCCACGTAGGGGATTTGAATCTGTCTGCTGAACACTTGAGTCTCATGCATGATTTAATTTCATTGGCATTAGGTGAAACATATGCCTTGTGATTTGGTTCAACAACTAAGCCAAAATCTTTATTTAAACTGCACCTCTTGTTTGTTTAGTTGGTTCCCAGTCAGAATACAGTCTGTAATAGTATTTAAGACAGTCTGAGGGTGGAGGGCATCCTCTGGTGGCAGTTAAATAGCCACAGGAAGACCTTGAGAAATGAATGTCCTTATGGACAGAAGTGCCTCTGTCTCCCATAGCAATAAAAAGCTCTCATTCTTCTATATTCCATTAGTACCCTGTCTTCCAAAAGAGATTTGAGGCTTACCAAAAGCACCCAAATGCAATAAGATCAATATACCACTAAAATGGAAGTAAAATATTAACAACCAGCCAACAACTAAAAATAAGTAGAATGTCATTATTTAAAAATAGAGATCAGGGCTGGAGAGATGGTTTAGCACCTAAGGTACTTGCCTATAAAGCCTAAGGACCCAGGTTCGATACTGTAGGTCCCATGTAAGCCAGATGTACAAGGTGGTGCATGGGTCTGGAGTTCATTTGTAGTGGCTATAGGCAATGATGCACCCACTCCCTCCCTTTCTCTCTCCCTCTGTCTTTTTCTCTCTCTCCCTCTCTCTGACTCAAATAAATTTTTTTAAAGAAAAACTAAAAATAGAGGCCAGGGCTGGAGAGATGGCTCGGCAGTTAAGGCACTTGCCTACGTTGTCCAACGAACAGGGTTCAATTCCCTAGTACTCACATAAAGCCAGATGCACAAAGTGGCGCATGAATCTGGAATTTGTTTGCAGTGGCTGGAGGTCCTGGTATGCCCATATATTCTCTCTCTCTCTCTCTCCCCTTGCAAATAAATAAAATATTTTTTAAAAAATAGATATCAAAGGAAACTATATCAATAGGGCATAAATCCTTATTCTGAGTTTTCTAGTAGCCAAAGGAATAGTATAAATGACATCTTTGACTCTCCTCACACCTACAAAGCCAACATGTCCAATTTCCAAAGGAGACATAAGGAGAAATTATAATAGCACAGACTTTTTCTCTGTGTCAATCTTTTGGCTCCCTGGGTAAAGCACAAGGAAGTCTTGGTTGTGAATTTTAAAACATTCCATGTTTTATACCTTAGGCATGCTACTTCATGCTAGTGATGGTTAGACATAGTGAGCTCAATGCTTCAGGGTTAAAAGAAAGACAGGGCGAGTTCACAAGTTCATTTGGTTTGTGAAACAGCCCCTTTGTGTAGCCAGATTTTTCCAGCACAGACCAGAAGAGCATCAAGGAGCTTCCCCATGTAGAAAATAATTTCATATATATCTATTTTTTATTCTTACTCCCCTCCCTAAGCTAGCTATGTCTATATCTGCCTGGGAGGAGACTGGGATTCAGAGAGCTGTGTTAACGTGCTCAGGGTGAGATCTCGTCAACAGAGGGTCAGGGCCTGCGGCAGAAGCAAGCAGATTGGAAGTACTGCAGGGATCCAGAAGCCACTCAGAGGGCTTGGATAATCATTTATTGATTCCTTCAAAATGTATTTTTGAACATATTCTGTGTGTCAAATAAGTGCTAATAGCAGTACAGAAATAGGATTTTAAAGAGTCTACTTTCCAAAGCATCTGAAATAACCTTTGTCGTGGTTAATTTGGATTGTGAACTTGATTTAATTCAGAAGTACTCAGGGGGATGGGTGAATTTCACCTCATGGAATGTCAGAATGTCCAAGGGTGATTAACTAGGAAAGTTCCACCAATCCTGAATATGAGTGGTGCCATCCTATGGCCTGGAAGCCCAGGTGTAATAAAGGGGAAAAGGAGACAATTCTATGGTTAAAAGCACTAAGCAAGCATGAGGATCAGAAAATACCAAAAACCCATGTAAAGCAAGAAACAGGGAACATACCCATCTATAACACCAGCCCCCATGATGCACTGGGAGGCACAGTCAGGAGAATCCCAAAGCATGTGGGCCAGGAAGAGGAAGTCTGGGTTCATAGTAGCAAAACAAGAAAGACTATGGCAAGCAAGGTACAAGGCAAGGACTAAAGTTGACCTTTGATCTCCAAGCATGCACAGTCACACACACACACACACACACACACACACACACACACACACACACACACAGAAAATATCAGACAGCCAGCACAATTCTAGTTCCACCTTTAACCTGCTTTCTGGACACCACGATGTGAGCTGCTATGCTCCAGCATGTTCTCCCTACTGGGTGGTCTTAACCCTCTGAAGCCATGAGATAAATAAATCCTTCTCTCTTAGGTTTTTCCTTCAGATATTTTGATCACAACAAAGATAAGGCCAACTAATATGGCCCTCTTGCAAAACAAGCAATAAAAACCACAATTTACACTATTTACTCAAAATCCTACTTCCTTACAAAAATTACTCCAATAGTTCAGATTTCTTGTCTCTTAAGCCTATTTCATTGAAAATCTATCAGAAAACACAACACTTGTTAAAAACCGCCATGAAGATGGAAATATTTAATAACATTAGGGTGGTATTCTCTGAATTATACATGTCATTGATCAAACCACCCTTGTACCCCCTACTCAGACATCATCTCAGCAGAGTAGTTACTGACTTTTCATACAGCCTCATGCCCAATTCAGTTTCTATTGAAATACCTATCTATCTATCATCTATCTATTTCTCATATCTGAGGAAGCTTTATCCTTAAAAGAAAACTTCTTTAAAACCCTAGAGAAAAGCTGGAGAGATTGCTCAGTGGTTAAAAGTGCTTGCTCACAAGCCTGACCACCCAGGTTTAATTCTCCAGTACTCACATAAAGCCAGGTGGGCAACACAAAGTGGTGCATGAATCTGGAGTTCATTTGCAGTAACAGAGGTCCTGGACTTACTTTCTCTCTCTCTCTCTCTCTCTCTCTCTCTCATACACATGCTCTCTTACTTTTGCTCTCTGCTTGCAAACAAATAATAACTAAAATATTTGTTTAAAAAACTATACAAGTCTGGAGAGATAGCTCATTGGTTAAGAAGCTTGCCTGCAAAGCCTAAGGACTCGGGTTCAATTCCCCAGTACCCACATAAAGCCAGATGTACAAGGTGGTACATGGGTCTGGAGTTTCTTTGCAGTGGCTAGAAGCCCTCGCATGCCCTTTCTTTCTCTCTCTCTCTCCCTCCCTTCCTCCTCCCTCTTTCTCTGTCTTTCTCAAATAAATAAATAAACTCTAGACAAAATAACTGAATGTGATATTTTCCTATGTAAAATGACTTGGGTATGAAAAATATATATATAATTCTCTCTCCCTAGCATAATACCCTTGTAGTGCCAGAAAATATTATTAACTTTTCTCAAGGTAACATTTTGCACCAGCATTCCAGTTTGTCATAGAAACAAAGCTGATAAACCCAAACTCCTAGGATTGTGAAGATCCAGATGAATTTTGTTTGGAGAGAGAGAGAGAATGAATTGAGTGGGTTATCTGGCTCCTTTCATATAGCCATGTTGCTGTTGTCACTTTTTAAACAGGAAACTTGATTCTACTTTGTTCATATGGGATAATTTTATGTTGCTTAACTTTGGAGGATGGGACTCATATCAGTTCTTGGTGATTATTCAGAAGCAGAGGGCAGTGATGGGGAAAGAGAATGGACCAAATAATGTATTAAATGAGTATCCTTTCACAAAACTTACATGAATTGCACTTTCACCACCAGATTTTCCACAATAGTCTTGGGACTGCATTTTGTAGCCATGGGGCAAAATAGCAGATGGGCTACAGCAGAAGACGGTGTCTCCAAAGTCACATCTCATCATTTTATTACTTAAATTAAAATACAAATATGGGTATTATGTATGCATTGTCAGTGAGCAGGTTTCCCAGCATGATTTACAGTAGCCATTCAGTCTATTTTGCTGAACTTAAAAAAATGTCAATTGCATATGATTGTAGGTGAACACTCTCTCAGAAAAATAAATGTTTGTTTCCAGAGTAGAGTATGTGCGCAATGTATGATGTGGCCAGCCATTCATCAGTGGGCACAATAACCTTGTAAAAATAAGCCACAGCCATATTCTTATATTCATTCATTCTCATTCTCATTCTCCCCCCCGCCCCTCTCTCTCCCCCTCCTCTCTTCTGCAAACCCAAACCCAGCAAGGCAGAGCCATTCTAATCAGTGATCTGGTTGGTACATGACAGAGCTGTAAATACACTCAGCATCTCCAAATTCCCATGGCTCTGCCTGTCTCTGGGAGCCCCTGCCTTCCATATGTGTGTGTTTATATCACAGGAATGAACCCCTGACCTTGACATGCAGATGATACATGAGCCATGGTTTCACTGGTGCCTTTGCTACATGATAAAATACCTGACAAAATCAACTTAAGTGAGGAAGGGGTTATGTTCCTGGGGATGCAGTCCATCTTGGTGGGGAAGGAGGCATGGTGCAGGAATGTGAGGCAGTTGGTCACATTCAACCCAAAGTCAGCAAGCAGAGAACAATGAATACTGGTGTTTGGCTGGTTCTCCTCTTTTTGTCCAGTCTGAGACCCCACCCATGGACTGATGCTGCCACTAGTTAAAGTGGCTCTTACCTCAACTAACCTAATCTAGTAACTCCCTTACTGACATGCCCTTAGGTTGTTACCATAATGACTCTAAATCCCATCAAGTTGATGAAGATTAACTAGCACAAGTCACAAAGTTAGAAGTGAGCATCACTCTGGGTTATTTGCCTTTGGAGCTTCCAGAAATGACTGTGAGAATGACTGATTCTGTGATCATTACCAATTCTATTGTTAGCAAAACACATCTTTCAGACTGCTTCAGCCTATTTCTGGGGATTTGTTTCATATATGATCTCTTTGGTAGCTAACGACCTGGAAGATCTACATTATCCTATCATTTTCTTTCTTTCCCGTTCTCTTTTCTTCTCTCGACACATGTCTGCTGTCTGCACAGAAATATGTATGCCAGCATACCTCAGGGACAGCCACCCCCCCTCACAACTTTGACACTGGACTCCACAGGATCATTTTTGCTGGATCATAGACATAGCCCAGAAAAGAGGCTTTGGTTTCACAGTGTCATGCTGTGAATCCCTTCATGGCCAAATATAAACTTGGCTAGCTGGGGGTCTAGCCCTCATTCCTGTGACACTAAAGCCACCTAACATTTCTGAGAAATAAAATCTGAGGTGGAGCCAAAGGAGTCAAAAGCCATCTTCTGAGCAGCAGTGCGCCCTGGGTCTCCATGGAGGATGCAAGCTGTCAGCTGTGGTCTGCCAGCCAGGATCCTTCCGCATCTGGGTTTCCTTTACTGAGGATGCCTTTCCTTTATCAGTGCCTTCAAAGAAGAAGGCAGGTCTCCATCGTAGCACCCTGACCAGGGCTGGGAGCACCCCAAGGTGTTACCAGATGTTGCCCTGTGGAGGGAGGGCCAGATACTATTAAATATACATATATAGTAAGCAGTAGCCAAGCCTGGGCACCTTGTGAGCTCCTTCTATCTGAACAACGAATAAGTCCAAAAGTACTAGTTAAGAATAGTATCAGTGTAGAATGCAGTGCTTTAAAATCAGAAATATGTACAAACTGGGAGCTAGAACCCCTTTGCTTCCACCTGGCCTCTGTCTCTCCTTTCCAATACTCACACAAACTTCTGGGAGAATGCTGTAGATACCTTCCCATTGCTGGGACAAAACACCTGACCAAAAGCTGTTGATGGGAGGAAAGGGTTCCTTTTGGCTTTATAGTCTTCAGGGGAAGCGTCACATTGGCAGGGCGTAACTCCCTGTCCCCACAGCTGGAAGGAAGCAGCAAGAGTCAGCTGAGTGAGCAGAGAGGAACTAACAAACCTTAAGGCCCACACCTCTTCCTGCAAGGCTCCACCTCCCAAATTGCTACCAATTGAGGACTGAGTATTGGAAAACATGAGGCTATAGGGGACATTTCACATTCCAACTACCACAGGGAGTATGTGCATTCGTGTAATGAGTTAACATTTGACCATCTTCCCACTACATGATTAAGGTTCTGACAATGAACACTGCTTACCACATGGCGTCCGGTAAGGACTCGAGTTCACAGAAATTATGCCTCTGGTGGAAATGACTAGAATAAAAATACCTCTTAACACGATATTGGTGTGGATCATAAAGGGAGGATGGTCCACAAATTAGAAACATTCTTTTGTTTGTTTGTGGGTTTTTTTGTTTTTGTTTTTCAAGGTAGGGTCTTGCTCTAGCCCAGGCTGACCTGGAATTCGCTATGTAGTCTCAGGGTGGCCTTGAACTCTCAGCGATCATCCTATCTCTGCCTCCCAAGTGGGTGGTGTACACCACCACGCTAAGCCAAAGATTAGAAGAAACATTCTTAAACGTAACAGTGAACGTCTAAATTGTTCCTGTGACTAATGGCACTAAGGTTTGTATGTTACAGGCATGCTTTTTTGTAGCTGATAATAGAGGCTCTAAGTTCTCTACAGGGGCCCTCCTCCATCAAATGCTTGGCAGGGTTAGGACGGCGGTGTTTGGGACCCCTCGAGAGGTTGGAGACTCACAGGAGTTCGGCCTTCCTTTCTCCGCACAGATTGTGGATGGCAAGCTGTGGTTCCAGCTGGACTGTGGGAGCGGCCCTGGGATCCTGGGCATCTCGGGCCGGGCTGTCAATGACGGGAGTTGGCACTCGGTCTTCCTGGAGCTCAATCGCAATTTCACAAGCCTGTCCCTGGACGACAGCTACGTGGAGAGGCGCAGGGCACCCCTCTACTTCCAGACGCTGAGTACTGACAGTGCCATCTACTTCGGAGCCCTGGTGCAGGCGGACAACATCCGCAGTTTGATGGAGACACGCGTCACGCAGGTGCTGGGCGGCTTCCAGGGCTGCCTAGACTCGCTGGTGCTGAACCACAACGAGCTGCCGCTGCAGAACAAGCGCAGCAGCTTCGCCGAGGTGGTGGGCCTGACCGAGCTGAAGCTGGGCTGCGTGCTCTACCCCGACGCGTGCCAGCGCAGTCCCTGCCAGCACGGTGGCACCTGCGCCGGCCTGCCCTCTGGCGGTGAGTGTCCCCGCGGCCCTGGCACCTGGGAGGGGAGGGTTGTGCTCTTAGGGGATATCCGCCCTCTCGGCCATCACCTCCCTGGGCTCTCCTGAAGCAAGGATTCCTGGAGGCTCTGTCCCGAGCCTAAGCTGCTGACAATCACTGGCCAGTCCAGTGAGCCATTCATAGATGCCATCCACCCTGCCCGGCCCCTGCCTACCCCCAACACCCTTCCCAATTTCAGCTGCTTGGACTGGTAGACCTTGTAAATTGTGCCTTGGGGAGCCGCCTGCCTGTCTAGGCAGGAAGATAGGCAGCCTCTGAATTTAGTGTGCGATGCTGTCATTGGTTGGGATTGCTGACTAGGCAAAGAGGGTGGGGGTGGGGTGAATCTGCCACCCTAGGAATTGAATTAGAGCGGAGGTCTTTGGAGCGTGCTTTTGAAATGTGTGTATTAAAAATGACTCGTCTCAGCCGTGTAGAGGAGCAGGGACTCAAGAGCAAGGAGACAGAAATGTACATGAAGTCTCAGGAGGGAAACAGTCAAGGATGGAAAGATGCTTTTCCTCAGTAATTTCCCCCAAAGGTACATAGTGAAGAAGAAAGGAGAGGTTAAAGAGGAGAGGGGCAGGGAGGGGAAGGAAAAGGAAGGGAGGGGAAAGAAGGGGGAGAGGAGAGTTGATTTAGAGTGTTTCTATTGTGTGAGGGGAAAGCCAGAATTATTTAAGGCCCCAGAGCCTGGAATAAAAGGATCCCTGACTTCACCCAGGTGCAGGATTTGCTGGCTGTGAACTAGGTCAGGCATCTTCCTGGCTGGGACCTGCCACCTCCCAACAGCCCAAGGCTGGTTCTTCTCAGCCCCTTGGCAGAGCTGCTCAGCAGTAGTGTGATTAGCAAATTTAAAGCTTCCTCGCAAATCACTTAAAGATGCTGCTGTGCTTCACCGTCTAATGTTTGTGAGGCCCAGCTCCAAATTTAGAGTCCATTTTATTATTAGAATGATATAAACTGTCCACGAAATGATGCACTGTGGAAATACAGACAGCAAAGTTGTTTAGACTCGCATATGTTACTGCCACAATGAGGGCCAAGTACCCTGGGGGGAAGTTTCTGCCATCTCGATTTAAGAAATCTATTTGCCGTTTTTACTGTCTCAGCAGTATATGTAAATAAAGGGTTGTTATAGTGCCATAATTCCCCAGTGATGGGCAGTGACTATACTTCAGTGGTTCTATAAACCAACCCATTATGACAAGTCATGGCCAGTTTTTCACCAGGCAAAACAATCCTACTCGTGTGAGCCACAACCAATATATAAAAGGAGCATATAATTAAATTGGGTTGAAATAGAACACCACTCCATGTCAAATCCCGGGTACACAGCCACAAATTGTAACGTACTTTTAACGATGGCAGGACGTTGTTTTTCCTGGCAAAGCTACGGTTTTCCACAATGGGCTATCTTTAAAATAATAATCATCACTGAACAAAGGGAAGAGGCCACGGAATCTTGCTCAGCAGGGTGCATTTTAATTGCCATAAAATCTTTTAGCTAAGGATTCAGTGCAGGTATGTCCCTGAAGTAAATGGTTCTAGTACCAAGTACAGGAATTACTGGCATGTGCCATCATACCCAGTTTATGCAGTGCTAGGGATTCAAGCCAGAGCTTCCTGCATGCTAAGCAAACATTCACCAGCTGAGCTGCATCACCAACTGCCTATCCCTCACTCTTTATTTAATTGAATCTCTTCTGGTTTAGCAGAATTTTAACATGAAGGGCCCACTTGCCATATACTTTCTCTTTGGTCTAAAGGTTGTCTCTTTCCATCCCAAGGGGTGGCCTTACCACATAGCAGACTACTTCCTTCTATGACTGCGTGTGAAGTCTTTTGTCAGCTTCTGTCTCTTCTTTATATCATAAGGGCTTATGCTTTCACTAAAATGAATATAACATCCTTCCTTACCTCTGTCTACTCTATTCCTTTCTCTCAGGCCCACTCTGCTGAGGTGAAAGGGGGTAGCAGGGCTCCTAGGATATTAATAATCCTGGTCCAACCAGTGGTTCTAATCTCAGCGGATCCTGGACTGTTGTTCCAGGTGGAGCAGTTTCACCTTACAGAAACTCTAAAAGGACTCCTCCTGCTTCCTGAGCAAACAGAAGATAATTCCTCTTCTGATTTGTGCAGAGGTACCTAAGGGCTCCCTACCTGTAGAGAAAAGGCCTTGAACTCTGAGGAAAGGAGATTGAAAGTCTATTTCCTAGCTTCTACTTTCTGTTCACAACACAAGCATTTTTGCCAACTCCTTGTATCCTACCTAAAAATTCCCTTTTGCCAAAATTGGGTTGAGGTGGAAGAAAGGAAGAGAGCGCACAATTTGGTCTCTATATCTATGAAGCCTTTAATTTAATCATAAGATTGCTTTTGAGTGGCAATTTAAAAAGCATGGTAAGACCCGGTCTTTAACAATAGAATACTCATCCCATTAGAAATTCCCTCTGGTTTCCAGGGAAGCCTGATCACAGAGACATAGCCTTGGGTCTTCAGATCAAAGGCTAGGATCCAGACCGTATTCAAAAAGGAAATAGGTTAGAGAAAGAAGAATGAGGTTCTGAAGAGGTGACCCTTACACATGACAGTATTGGAGAGAGGTAATTATTTCAACAGCAGTCTGTTGTTCAGACCTGTGCTATGAGTTACTCTAAGACCATACAACATATATTAACATAGTCATCACCTTGACTACTAAAGAACACTTGAGGACAGGTTGTGGGATCTCCTGGTGATAGACTCCATTCCCAAGATATGCCTATCTTCATTGTTCCAAGAACATTCATAATCTTTCAAGTCGAGAACACACAGCAAGAAACATTTTCTTTTAAGATTCCTCTTCAACCACTCGGAACCCAATCAAACCCTTGACACATGAGTTAAGGAGCCACATCTACCAGCCTGGAATGACATGGTCAGCAATTCTGACCAAACTCCTAAATCTGGCTACCCAATAAATGACCCATAGCACCCCAGGGGAGTCACAGCCCAGAATACTGACTTATAATAAGAGCTGAAATGTGACTGTGAACCAACCACAAAAGGAAGGCTCTCTCATGGTGATGCCTCAAAATTATATGTATTTCATAAACACAGCCTGGAAATAGCAACCACCATGGAGAAGAAACAGCCAGGATCTTTTATGACCCCTACATTTCCAGACCCATTAGGCAGAATCATCCCAGTGTGCCCCACAGTCTGAATCAGACTTGCTCTATTCTCCACACCTTATCATGCTCAGCTCAAACCCGTTGTGGGAATAAGCAGTTGAAGATAACTTATGATTTGGTGTACCAGTTTCCCAATCTACCAAGTCAGGTGGTCACCAAGCCAACAATAGTCATTTAAACATGTTTTCACGGGACTGGTAGCCTGAATTATGAAATTAAAGTTAGGTAAATTGTTAGTAGTAAGAGCTACTATTTGTTAAACCTTTACCATGTGTTTAGTACTGTGAGGCATGCTTACTTTATAAATGCTGAAGTGCTGAGACAATTAATTTCCACAATTCTTTGATAACAGTACTATTCTTCTCTACCATCTACCCACTCCCATGTTATAAATAAATAAGCAAGCCAGCTGAGTGATAAGCCTGATATTGCACAGCTACTCAAGTGATGCAGCCAGGATTTGGCTCAGGTGTGTGGAATTCTCCAGCCTTTGCCTTGCCCCTTGCTATACATAAGTGTGATCCAAGGACAAGCAACATCAGCATCACTGGGAATTTTAGAAAGATAGCATTTCAGGCTAGAAAGATGGCTTAGTGGTTAAGGAGCTTGCCTGAAACACCAAAGGACCCCAATTCGATTCCCTAGGACACACATAAAGTCAGATATACAAGGTGGCACATGTGTCTTGAGTTCATTTGAAGTGCCTAGGGACCATAGCACACCCATTCTCCCTCTATCTGCCTCTTTATCTCTCTCCCTTTCTCTCAAATAAATAAATAGTTATTGTTTTCTTTAAAAAAAAAAGGAAAGATAGCATCTCTGATCCCACCATAAACCCACTGAGTCAATCTATACCACAACAAGTTCCACAGATGGTACCCTGATTTCTCTCCCTGACACTGAACTACCCTGGAGCCTGGAAATTTTTTCTAGTTCTTGTTTCTCCTCATATTGTAGATGGGAATTCTCAACTCCGAGGTGGGCCCATCACCCAAACACCTTCTTAAAATGAGGCCTCGTTTCACAACAGTCTCTTGACTCATTAAAAAGGAAAATCTAGTTACTTGTCTCTATCCTTTGCTGTCTATATCAAAAGAACCTGCTGCTGGGGAACCCAATCATATTTGTGAACTCTTGAACTTATTACTGAGAAAGAAAAGATGAGGCGGGGGAGGGGACAAAACATACAAAATCAGAATCTGCAGGAATTCAGGCACCTCTTTTAACAAGTCTCCAAAGCAGATTACATGCACATCCAACTTTGAGAATCGCTGACATTTAGGAATCCTAGTAGTTCTGTATTTGCAGAATGCAAGTCAATGAGTCCCAGGAGAAATAAGCAGATGTGGGACCTTCAGGAGCTGAAAGTCAGATAAACAAATGGCCTTTTTAGAAGAAAAGTTGTTTCATATAAAGATGGAACATCACCCCCTGTCAGGAATTTTGCATTGCCCTGACAAAATAAATCAAAGACAAAAATAATAGTATCTTTCCAACTCATTCTAAGCAACATAAATATTTTGCCAATCAAATTGCATGAGTGGATTCTTGGATGTTGTAAACAGTTAGTACTAGAGGTGTTCTCAGTGACAGAGTCCCTCATGCTACTCTGGGCCATGTTTTATTGTGCAGTACATCAAATGTAATTAAGTATAGTTGTGCTGAGCTCTATGCTGAGTCCTGGGTACCATGAACATGTGGTACTCTATGAACATGTCGACTCTCTCTTCTCAAAACTGAAGGAAGGGGACTGAACCGGATCCCAGTGTATGTTCTTCCCACTGTCCACTGGGCAGAGGCACAGGAAGGGAGAAGCTAGCCTGCCAGAGATTAACATTTGGATGCATTTCTCAGCTTCTGTAAAACTTTTTTCCTTTTCAGAATGACTCTCTTATAAATACTGAATAGATTTGTTTTTGTTGTTTTTCTTTTGTACCTTGGGAAATCCTCACAGTAACTACCTTAATAATGATACACGGTAACAGAAAAGCTTAGACCTGTCAGTTACATGAAGATACAAAAGAACACACCAGAAGATACAAATCCACTATGTGTCTAATATTGCTAACACATTAAAGGCTTCCACATCCTCAAAGAAACTGTTAAAGGCCTGATTCAATATACAACATATGAAATGTGAGGCAGATTTCCTGAGGAGCAATATAATTACCACCTTCAAAAGTTTTCATTTTACAAGGACCAAAGGCATTGCATGTGCCCTGGCTGCAGAAACAGAGAGGTCAAAGTGACTAAAAATTGAAATGGAAAGGTCATAAAAGAGTCCACTTGTGATTAGCATCTCACCTGATAAGGTGTCCTCGAGATTGCCCACATCAACTAGAGCCTAAGTTTTTCCCTGGGGGTACCCAGCTGCAAAGAATGAAAACTCTGCGTGCTTTCTCAGCTATTAGGTTTACAGCAACAGGAAGGTGGAGCTGACTTTGGAATCTATAGCAATCACAATAATTCTAAGAAAACATCTAGTGTTCTCATGCTACACGGAGTTTCAGAAATCTAGAAACCTTAGTGCTCCCTCTGAAGTGAGTGTTCATGAGTATCATTATCAGAAGGAAGGCAGGTTCTTGGAGGTCAGACATCTGAGCTGTGGCCACACGCAGCTCATGAGCAATAGCCGGGACTGAGCTCTATATACAGCACCACACTACACATCACAGAGTTTCTTTCAGTTTCTAAATGAAGTCCACAACTCAGCCAGCATGGTGGCAGATGCATCTCCAGATCCTAAGCGCTTGCTGCTTTTGTCATTGTTTCTACCTCTGTGCATCAGACAGCATTCTCCTTATCAAGGCCATTAAACCAGAGCACAGTGATGCTCCCCTACATTGATGAGCAGGGCAAGAGGGCTGAGGCCATTGCCTGGATGAATCAGTAATAAGATGACAACTGAGTCAAAGGAGTAAGACACGAATTATCTTGATTACTCACTTACGCAGCCAAAACTCACTCTCTAATTGCTCATTGCCATTCTCTTTTTGCATTTAATTGTTTTTGCAGTGCTCTTCTTTGAGCATGGAAAGGATAAGACACTAAAAGTTTGCCTGGATGCAGATTTCAGAACCATCTGCATGTGCTATAATTAGGACTGTAAACAGGAACACAGATTTGTGAGTCAAGTCCTAAGAATACACTTCTCATAGCTCCAACAAATATTTGAGGAGTAAGAGGTATTGGTGTTTGTTGTGCATGTATTTCAATCCTGGTAGGACCATTTCCCTTTTACAATCTGAGAACTGCTACAAAGTACATCTGCTACTCACTGACATCCACAACCATGAAAAAACCATCACATTTAGGCTTCAGTTTTCTTATTTATAAAATAACCATGATATTAGTACTAATGTTATGTAGTTGTTATAAAAAATTAAATGAGATATAATTTATAGAAAATATTAGAGCTTTTCCTGTCTCATAATAAGCATTTTTTGTTTAATAGTTCCTTATTTGATACTCTTCTACCCAAAAGAAATCCACTCTGGTTAAGGCTTGACATTATGCAATCATATTGTTTTCTTTTAAATTTACCACAACATTAGATGCTGTTTATATCAAATAATGTCTGGATATCTCTGAAATTTTTGTTCTTGCGTGTGTGTGTGTGTGTGTGTGTGTGTGTGTGTGTGTGTGTATTACAGTAACATATGGTAATGCTTGGGATGAGTAGAAACATATTATGCTATGCACTTATTATTTAATGATTATTTGGCTCCCAGAAAGAGTATCTGTTCTTGTCTATATTACTATATCAGCCTTTGCTTCTTGGGAAAACTCTGGGACATTATTACAACTCGCTCTCTCTCTCTCTTGCTCTCTAACTCTCTTTCTCATTTCTAAGAAATAATTAATTCTCATTCACTCATTCACTCATTCACTGAGATAAGTTCTAGTGCTCACATAGTGTTATAGAAATATCTGGGAATCAGCAAACCTAGATTCAGATTCAAACACATTCACTCACTAGCTCTATCCTTGCACAAGCCTCAGCAGTGTCCCCCTGCCCCATAGGGTAGAGGTGCCTCTTGCTTCCTCTGAACATTGTTTTGTTCGCTACGGAGAGACTGGAAGTGATTTTCAAAACACTAATGCTCTAGATCAGTTGATATTATTATGGCAGACGTATTGATTTACAAATTATTAGTAATAGGCTCTATGGCAGGATAATGAGATAATAACCCTATGTGATAGCAGGTTAATTTTGATAAGCAAGCCTTTCACAGAAAATGAATTATAATGTTCTTACTTCATTAAAACAAATCTGAGTGTTTTTTTTTTAAATCCAAATGCTTTCCCCTCACATTATATTAACATAAAACCTCCTCCAAAATTAAATGTCTAAAAGCAGATTTGTTCCCTGGGGCCTCTGCTCCTGTCTCTTGTCTTTTGGTTTGATCCTAGACAGTTTGCCTCACTTCATGATAACAGAGAAATGCTTACAGGGAGTGTAATAACGTGAGATGTTAACAACAGTTCAGGGCTCTGATCAGAGCAAGATTCTGGTGCCAGACTGTCTGGGTTCAAGTCTATACCAACTTTGTAACCATGAGCAAGTAACAGTTTCTTGAGCCTTGCTTTCCGTAACTTGAAAGGCCTCCCTGTCTTTGAATCCCTAGTGCTGTCATCAGCTCTATTCCAGGTGTGTGCTGGTAAACCACCACTATAAAAATAAAGGCCCTGATTTGGAGAGTGTTCTGAGCTCTGTGGTATCACTACCCACACCATGTTTGGTACTGGACTACCACTGGTTGAAAATCTGGCCTGCCCAACTCCTGAATATTTGGGGTTCAATGTTCATGAACCTTATGAGTGAAGACCAGCTATTAAGAAGCATTCAGCCCATGTGGACAACTGCATCCGTCAAGCTAACTGCTACATTAAGCAGTACTGGACGCCCCACAGGAAAAACGACAGTAACACAACAAAGAAGGAAAATGTACATGAGGGCAAGAGCAACTGAGGCCATGTCTTGTTTGGAATTCTGATTTTCCAAGGCACAGGCATAATGACAGTGATTAAACAGCCCTTATTTTCAGACATTCCCACTCCCCCTCTTCCATACAGAACTGCTTCTGACACAATTATACTTAAGAGACTATCAGGGGCTCTGACCTTAAATGAGCCTACCCCTGCCTTTCCTCTCTCTCCAACCACAGGTGTGTGGTCTCCAGCATATGGTTGTCCCACTATGCCCTTTGGTCTAAAAAGAATCTAAACTATCCTCACAGTTTGCTCTGTCCCAAAAGACATATCATCCTGACCAAGACCTAGCCACAAGCACTTTCCCAATCCCAGTTGCTTTCAGCCACTCCTGATTCCATTAAGATGAGCAACTTTGAAAATGGGAGAGTAACCTTACATTATGTCAGCACAATTTGAAGCAAGCATACTTTGTAGTACTGTTTCCTGCCCTCAGGCCCCATGCTAGCTTTTTTCAGAAAGTTTGCATCAACAGTGCAGATCCAGGAAAAAATCCATGGCAGCATAAGTCACTTCAGTCCATGGCTTTTTAACTGCCTTTCATCTGTAACAATGAAGCTATACAACACAAACATCAGTCACCAGCCATGTGGACAGCCCAAGAGCCCCACAAGGAAGAGTGAAGGTGGTTATCAACAGGTTTGCAAAAGATGGTAGCAATGAGGAAAGCATCACCAGCCCCTTCAACATAAAAGTGGCAGCTTCCTGCCACAACCCAATTACCATGGAAGTAAAGGTGTTTCCATGCCATAAGTCCACAGAAGTGAGGAAAATTGGCCAGGAGGCAATACTAACATGGGTTAGAAGTGAGAGACCTGGGAATTAAGGAAGATGGAAAAGAAACCTTGGTAGAAGGGAATGTTGGCAACAAAAGACTCAGGAATTAAGTTGCACTCACTTCTAAAAGGAAAGTAGTAGAGAAGTTATTAATCACTTTTCAGTTACCTTATCAGAATACTTGAGGTAGGGAATAAAGAAAAAACAGTTTAGCTCTTAGTTCTACGTGTTCCAGGTCATGACACTGCCATGGTTAGACTCTAGTAAGGATCCTGTAGAAAGTGGCATCTCACTGTACATATGTGATAGAAGGAAAGATCACACAGCAGGTAGAAGACAGGGTACAACTGGAGCTATGAGAACTTCTTTATTCTCCTAATGGCCTACCAACCTCTTACTATGCCCCACTCTTAGAGGCCCTACTAGTTCAACATCCACACACAAGAGACTAAGTCTCTACCACCTATAGGGACACACTTAGGTCATATGAAAACCTAAGCAAGCATGAAATAACAACCAGCCAAAAGGCTATTTAAGAAAGTGGCAGATAGAAGCAGTGTGGATATCTACCTTCTCTCTAAAGGGCCAGACTATAGCTCCCCACAGCCTCACAAAGCCTTCAGGATCTTGTGACCCCCAAAAACTGACATAGAGCTGTACAGGGGTGGGGCTAAAGTAAACACAATTTGCTTACTGGATGTGGAAGCCCTCCATAACTGTTCCCCACCACCAAGGCCTCCAGCATTGGGCTCTCCCCCTGGCAGGTGAACCAACCCCAAAAGTATTGTCCCTATTTGACAATTAGTGAGCCCCACTCATTTACTCAGATCTTCCCATTGTATTTCTAGCTTTTTAGTGCCCTGATCAATGAGGGTAAATTGTAAGTGAGGGTTATCACATAAATGAGAGAATCCTATAGTTTGAAAAACAGAGAATGTATTAGAGTTGCCCAGAGAAAAAGAATGTGTGTGTGGGGGTGTGTGTGTGTGGGGGGGTGTGTGGGGAGGGTGTTATATAAAAGAGGGAGGTTGATTTTTTTATGGAATTCCCTCACATGACTTGGGGGCTGGCAAGTATTGAAATCTGTAAAGGCAGATGGTCTGAGCGTCCATGTAAGTAAGAATAACTTTTTCAGCATTGAAGTAAAAAGTCATGCAGCAGGCCAATGGGCTGGAAACTTGGGCAAGATTCCTCAAATATTGGACTTAGGTCAAATTCTTTCTTCTTCTTCTGGCCTTGACTTGAATGATCAAGACCTACCCACATTATGGAAAGTAGCATTCTTTACTTAAAGGCAATTGATTGGAAATATTAACACCTCCACAAACACCTTCATGGCAGCATCTAGACTGGTGTTTGGCTAATAAAGCACCAGTAGCCCAATAAACTAGCTGGGTTGAAGTATAAAGTTGTTTATCACAGAATCAGAAAATAGAGATAAAGAAGAAAGCAACTTAAAAGAAACTTTGCAGGCATACAGTTTTATAAAAATATTATTAATATCCTCTTTCCTCAGAAAGATAAGAGTATATATAACCACAACACAGGAGCTGATATTATATATTAACAAAAGAAAAGAGGAAAAATCTCAGTGACAAAAAAGAGTTATTGAAAGATGGCAACATAAATGAAAGTCTCAAAAAGTTCAGGATACAAAACATTCTCAGAAAGTAAAGTAAGGTATATGAGAGCAAAAGATGAAAGCTTGATAAAGCTACAAGATAGTCTGAACCTCAGAATCAAACTCTAAAAGTTCCATAAAGACACAGCACAGAAAACAACAGAAATGTCCAATGAAATAATTTAAAAAATAACTATCCTAAAGTTAAAAGACAATTTTCTAGATTGCAAGAGCCTACTGAGTACCCAGGAACAGCTGAAGATAAACCCACATTAAATTGTATCACTGCAAAATTTGGGGCAAAAAAGATGGCTCATATTGGGGAGAAAAGAATCTAGTCACATTGAAACTTCAGATAACAAAGTGAGTTTGGATTTCCCAAAAGCAACTTAAAGAGAATTGCTTAGAATTCCTTATGCAACCTAACTCTCAGATGCATAAGGGTTTAACCATGCAAGTTCTTATCAGAATTTTCTCCCATAAATTCTTTCACTGGAAGCTACTGCAGAATGACTTCTATCGAAATGAGAAGTTAACCAACAGGCAGCAGCATGAATCCAGAAACTGAGCTGCAACCCACGAGAGGGGACAGACTGGATGGCAGGTCATCTATTCAGGAGGTAGCTCTTCAGTGAGTGGAAATACAAGTTACCATGTACAACTCAAGACAGAGAGACCAAGCGATGAAGAGTCTAGAGCTGAATTTAAATAAGCATGCAGGAAAGGGGCAATCCAAAATTCAGGGCAATCTTTAATTTATGAAGAAAACATTGTGTATGAAAATAAATTTCATGGGCTGAAGAGATGGCTTAGTGATTAAGGTGCTTCCCTGAAAAGCCAGAGGGCCAAGGTTTGATTCCCCAGGACCCACATAAGCCAGATGCACAAAGTGGAGCATACATCTGAAGTTCCTTTGCAGCAGCTGAAGGCACTGGTGCACCCATTCTCTCTCTCTCTTCTCCCACCAAATAAGTAACTAAAAATATTTTTAAAAGCAAATAAAAATCACAATTCACTAGGCAGCTTAGATATAAATAGCATTTCATAGTTATTAATATAAGCACTGGTTGTTTAACAAAAATCAAAATATTACAATATATTGGGAGGTAGGGTCATTAGACAGGTCGTCTTATGTGGTAGGATTGATAGTTTGAAATAAAAGATACAAAGGAAAACAATTTTAAAATGCTAAAGATTTACATAATCATAAAACAGCAAAATTCCAAACAAGAAAGCATTAAAATACTAGAAGGGATGCTGAGGTGACTCCTGAGGAAGTGTAATCTTTAGTTTATAAAATAAAACTTACAGAACTATGTTTTCTTTAACACATGTATGCATAACTTCAACAAAAAAAAAACTTGGTATTTTTAAAAAGGAGGGAAACGACCTTTAGTAATTTATTCATCCTTCTGCGTCTGAGGAATGCATAGTACTGTTTCCTCTTAGAATCACACTTCACAGGATATTTAACATTCTCTACAGTGCAGATAGTAGAATACATTTCTTCATGTCAGGTTCATGATTAGGAGGCGAGACATATAAGAATGAGGGTCTTGCATAGGCAGCTGGGTAAAGACAGTGGTTCAAGGCCATGATTATGCCAGTCGGTGTGTCAGCTAAACTGACCTAACCTCATCTTACTTGCTCTCCCTTCACTGTGAAAGGGCCAGGCAAGGTTTCAATACTTGGCTCCTGAGAAAGAGGTCAGTCATAGGATGAGGTCCTGAGACTAGGGAGTATGGTTCCAATGGGAGATGTCTTCCATCTGGATATGGCCTGTCATGCACAGTAGCAGTGTGTTGGAAAATGCATTCCCCACCTCCCTCCCATCCCGTTCTGCTCTTAGAATCTTTGCCTGCAGTTCTCACTCCTATTTTTGTATGTGGTTAATTAAGTGAATTTTTGTGGACTAACAAGGAATCCAAATTGTAACTTGGTATGTTTGTGGCAAAATGAGTTCCAAACAACCAATTTATTAATCATCTTTGGAATCCGGGCCTTGCTGAAGGTAAAATTTCCATGACAGGGTTGGGTTTACACATTACAGCTGAGTCTAAGGACTCTACAATTCACACTGGCACCTACGGTTCACGAGAACCTCTGTTTCCCCAGGCTATCAGTGTACCTGTCTCTCTCAGTTCACGGGGAGAAACTGTGAATCTGAGATCACAGCCTGCTTCCCAAACCCCTGCCGGAATGGAGGATCCTGTGACCCCATAGGAAACACCTTCATCTGCAGTTGTAGAGCTGGGCTCACAGGAGTCACGTAAGTCATGAGGTTCTTTCTATGTTCTTGTCACTGAGAAAACAAACCAGTTAGACAATTCATGGGGAAGTATTCACCACTTATGGGACAATAAGAAGATTAATGTCCTGACCATATAAAGAATGAGGACTGAACCATTCATAGAAATCATTTCTGAGTGGTGAGGATAGATTAATTTGTATGTTTACTTTGCACTTTTCCACATTTTCATATGCTATAATTTCTATGCATCCCATAACTAAGAGGGCTGTAATTTGCCAAAATGTGCTCAGTGCCACCTATTTTTTCCAGAACAACTCTGAGGCATACTGAATACTTCTTTCCCCAGTACCCATTACTGCACTCTACTTACTACTGTTTTATGATTGCTCTGAGAAACTAAACCTTACATTTCCTTTGTAATTTTTTTTTTCCTTCAAGAAATGTGTGAAAGTGTTGGCCAAATGGAAATGGGATGTTTTAAATTCTTAGTTAAAGGCCATTTTCGGCCATCCTTGATGGTCTTAGAAGTATATACGTGTAATCTCCAGCAAGTGATATTCTAATTACAGTTCAGCCTCATGTATTCATTAGAGCAAATCTCCTGAGGACTTTACCAAGAAATACTTAGCTACTGCTGAATTGCTGGATATAATTTAAAGTAATAAAGCTGCATTTATTTTTAAATATTCTGTGATTCTAACTAATTTCTGGATGACCTGGCCCCAATCTGTTCAAATTAGGAACATTTGACTATGTTTTAAAAGGTGGATTTCAGGGCTGGGGAGATTTCCCAGTGGTTAGAAGCAGCATCTTACAGAGCCTGACTGCCCAGGTCAATTCCCCAGTATCCACATAAAGCCATATGGACAAAGTGGCACATGTGTCTAGATTTCATATGCAGTTGACAGGAGGCCCTGGCATGCCCATTCATATTCTCTCTCTTTTTCTCTTTCTCCCTCCCTCTCTTTGTCTATGTCTCTCAAATAAATAAAAATACAAAATAAACGGTGGATTACCAAAAGTGTAGGTGACCAGGCCTTTTGGTGAACATATCAGAACAATTACGGAAATTGGGAGACATGAAAAAGGAAAGAAGGTCTTTGTTTTCAGAGCATTAAAGTAAGAAAGAATCAGACTTAAATGCTTGTTTGTAGGTATTTTCAGAGTCATGAATTGTTTTACAGAAAATAAAACTTATTTAATAACTTTTAACTAGAACCGTAGTTTTTACCTGAGAGTTTTCAACAGCAGTAGCCTTTGTCACAAGGACAGAATACGGAAGAGATGGAGTCCTACCCCACACCACATATCCCACAGCCTCACCTTTCCACAGGGACCAAAAACTACTGTAGCCATTAAAGAAAAAAGGAACTTGGGGAAGCCGTATCAGGGGGTGCATGGGCTCACAGCTCTTTGCATTCAGCTCTGTAATTTCAAGAGCTTAGAGAACTTAAATGTTTGGGGTACACTGTGGCAAACTGATGTGGTAGCAAACCTGTCCAGGACTGCTCTGCAGCTCTTTGTCGTCTTTGTTTTTCTCATTTATGTGAGCGTCCATGTGTTTCCCTGCAGAATTGCTGGTATATTGCATTATGAGGTCCTATGCCAGCACTATTCCTATTGAGGGACAGTAGTTTGCATAATGTGAGAAATAGGAACTATATGTCCTTTCTAAAATTGTACATTTTAAATTCTGAAGTGCGCCTGGTGCAGAGATTTTGGAGATGAGTACCTTTTCCATAGCATCTGTTTTTTTTTTTTTTTTTTTTTTTCTTTGCTTACTCCTTCCCTCCATCTCTTCTCTTCCCAACCACCTTAGAGGACACAGACCTGGGAGGGAGTACCTGTGTGCAAAGTGACGACTAGGCACATTGAGTACAAACATGCCTAAATTCACCTCTGCCCCCTCCCCCCCACACACATTTTTGCCCCGCATTTACTGTCCCCTCTAAGGGCTTCCTTCCCTTCTAAAGCGGGCCCTTTGGACGTGCTCAGCGCCCTGCTCCTGATGTTGGGAGGGGCTTCCGTGTGCTGTTTTGCTGCAGGTGCGAGGAGGACATCGACGAGTGCCAGCGGGAGGAGTGCGAGAACGGCGGCTCCTGCGTCAACGTGTTCGGCTCCTTCCTCTGCAACTGCACGCCAGGCTACGTGGGCCAGTACTGCGGCCTGCGCCCGGTGGTGGTACCCAACATCCAGGCTGGCCACTCGTACGTGGGCAAAGAGGAGCTCATTGGTATCGCGGTGGTCCTCTTCGTCATCTTCACCCTTATCGTCCTCTTCATCATCTTCCGCAAGAAGGTCTTCCGTAAGAACTACTCCCGCAACAACATCACTCTGGTGCAGGACCCAGCCACGGCCGCGCTGCTCCACAAGAGCAACGGCATCCCGTTCCGCAGCCTGCGCACTGGCGACGGGCGCAATCTTTACCAGGAGGTGGGGCCCCCACAGGTTCCTGTGCGCCCCATGGCTTACACACCCTGCTTCCAGAGCGACTCCAGGAGCAACCTGGACAAGAGTGTGGACGCGCTGGGTGGCGAACCCCAGGAGATGACCACCTTCCACCCCGAGTCCCCACGCATCCTCACCGCCCGCCGCGGAGTGGTTGTGTGCAGCGTGGCCCCCAACCTCCCAGCTGTGTCGCCCTGCCGCTCAGACTGTGACTCCATCCGGAAGAATGGCTGGGACTCAGGATCTGAGAGTGAGTGGGAAACTGGGATGGGTGGGCTTTGCCTGGCTGGCAAGGTTGGGAGAAGTGGGAAATGAAAGAGAGCCTGCAGGCGACGCACCCAGCATTCCCTGGAGCATGTGCTGTCCTGGGGGTGTGCACACAGGCCCTGAGAATTGCTCTTAGCTCCATCTACAGATAAGGAAATTGAGGCTGAGAAGGTAACATCACAGGCTACAGCCAGCTTTTAAGAATGTACTGGATGGTGCTACCCACCTGCTGTCCTACTGATGCTGTGAAAATGTAGTTCTCTCCCGAACTCCAGCCGAGGACCTGGCCGCTTTGTTACTCAGCACGCAGTACCCTTTCCCACCTCAGGGCCGTTGCACCTAGGCTGTCCCCTGGGCCTGCAGCACTGCTATATGAGGCCAAAGGGGGACAGAATCACAACCACCTGACTTCCTCCGCTACATCTGCCTGTGTTTTAATATCCTGTTTCATGGTCCTTACCCTTCACAGAACAGAACCACTTGTCATAGCTCAGGAGGCAGGCACTCTCTAGAGCCTATAACCTTCTCTATAGGATACCACTGGCCTCAAGCAGAGAGCCCTGTAGCCATGTAAACGATGGACTAACGTACTCTGGGAGGTCAGAACGAGTATGTGGAATCCTGGATTAAAGACTGGAGGAGGGAGAGGAAGATTTCAGTTAGAACATCACTGGGAAAAGGTTCTGGAGAAAGAAGGAAATCCAGTTAGAAAAAGAAACAGTGTGGTGGTACCCACCTATATCCCCACCCTTTGGGGGGCTGAGGCAGAAAGATCATGAGTTCAGAACCAGATTGAGCCACAGAGTGAGACCCATTCTCACAAAGAAAGGGAAGGTAGGGTGAGAAGGAGGGAGAGAAGGAGGAAGGGGAGCCTGTAACTCGAGAGGATAAAACACAGGAAGGAAAAGTAGTTGGAGTCAGGGCTTGGAACAGGGGAGGTTGGTGGGGAGTCTGTGAGTATGCAGGGAGAGAGCTCACATTTACATCAACAGAGGTACATATGCTCAAACCCATAAGTGGTATGATTGAGTTACATTCTTAGAAAATGTCTCTGACTGATGCCCCCAACAGGAATGAACATGATCTAGAAGGGAAGGCAGAGAGCCCCTTTAGCAGCCTCTAAGTATACAGCTGAGAAACAGCAACTGTTTCCTGACCTAGCATCAATCTGAATTAGAGTATAGCAACCTCTGTCATGCCCTGACTTGTCATCGGGTCTTGTAGCTTTATACGCCAGCAGGAAAATGTCCTAGGTAGCTAGAGTTTCCAAAGGAGTTGGTTGCAGAGCTGTGGAATATACTACCGTAGAACGAGGTAGATTTTATATAGCCTTATATAGTGTCCTCATGGATGTGGAAGAAGGGCAAATTTCTAAATATCATTTAGCAGGATTTCAGGTAACCTCTGGAGGAGGCCTTCCAGACCCAGGAGGTGGTGAGAGCAGTGTAGAGGAGGCATGCTGTGGTTCCTGGAGTGTCAATAAACTCCATGGCTCAGGAGCAAGGTCAAGATGAGAGGTGATCATTGCACAGCATCTTTATGTAGCACACTTGAAGGTACAGGAAGGTGAGCTCATTGAGAAGCAAGGGTAGAGATACATAATGGGCACACCAAACCTTCAAAAGGAGCTGGGAGATACCTACATGAAGGCAGATGGCAGAAGGGGAGGGCAGGAATAGAGAAGCATGCTTCCCATCAGAAGGGAGAGGCAATTTGAAGAGCCAAGAGAGTCATAGGGCATCAGTGCAAGGAACTAGAAAAGCACCAAGGGGAAACAAGTGGGGGTTGGATAAAAGGACAGAGAGTTGATGAGAATGGAGAAGTAAAGCCACCACTGCATGTGTCGTGTCTGCCACAACTGGATGCTGTTATACCACATGGGTACTATTGCTAGTAGTCCATCCAATGATGGAGGACTCCAGGCCAGTTTTCCCCATGCTATTACACCACATGAGTACCATTACCAGTAGTTCATCCAACCGATGCACTTCAGAAATGAAGCAAGTTGCCAAGGACATGTAACCTGCAAAGGACAGAGTCTCCCAGGCTTCAAGCCTGCACTCTTCCCCATGTTGCTCCTGGGAGGAGCTTGGGAAAGAAGAAGAAGGGAAGTGAAAGGAAAAACATCTCCAGAGAGAGGAGTGCTAAGGATGAGATCTGTCTATTCTAATGCCACCCGAACAGCCACCTATTAGTTCTGGCTTTGAGTACACACACACACACACACACACACACACACACACACACATTTTAAGTTGTTTCCCTTGACATTAACCATAAATACACTTACTTTGAAATATTCTGCAGAGTTGGGGCTTATTAGAGTGTAACAAATCTTCTAGCAAACAGGATCTTTTTTTATTTATCAATGGAAAAAGGAGTTTTGAATACACAAAGAAGCTGGGAGTTTTTCCCATGGCATTGTAATCACTGGGCTAATCATCCATCACTTCTTTTCTTGTGTTCAGGGCTGAGCTCTAGACACCTTGTCCTTTGCTGAGGCACATTCTTATGTTTTGTGTTATGGCTGTTGAGAGGTGTTTCTCCCTGCTGTCTCTCTCTCCACTTATACCAATTATTTACTCAACTCAGCATCTTTCTGTGGCTTCAGTACTTGAGGGCAGATGCAGAGCCCCCATGCCTGCTCCTGCCTTTGCCCTTTGTGGAGGGAACAAAGATTTTCATGGCCATAAAGAACAATGCTTCCCATAATCATCACACATCTGTGTCTCTCTGTATACTTATGCTCTATGGTGACTTGTAGCCTTTCCTGGCTCATTCTTCCACCTCTACTTCATGATCTGACAGCTTCATTTCTGGAACTTACCTCTGGCCAAAATCTCACATTTTCCCCCAAAATTATTGTTGGGTTTTGTAGAACATACGTCTGTCCTTGTTAAATAAGGCAGAGTTAGCTGGCAAGAAAATCTCTGGGCAAGTTATTCATTTTGTACTTGACCAACTCATTTTTATTGCTTCTTTAAATTCCATCAATTAGTAAGTAGCCCTACTGTGTGTATGCATTTGTGTGTGTATGTGTGCATGCATGTGCACTGCACACATGTGCATGTGTGGGCATATATGCATGTGCATGGGTGTGGGTGTACATCATGCATATGTGTGTGTGCATGTGCATTGGATGCATGCATTTTGTGTTGTATGTGTGTGTGTTGCTCTGGCTGCCTTTCTACCGCAAAAAGGAAGAACTGTGTGACTCAGGGCAAAGTCACAGGGCTGACTAGCCTCCTCTCAGACACAGGGCAGAGAACATTGTCATCCTCAAAAATGAGACACCACTGCCCTCTAGAAGGCAGAATTGAAACTTCCACGCACTCCCCAGAGATGGGAACTGGGAGAAATGTAATGGTATTCTTGCCTATAAAATATTTATGCTCCTATTTTAAAAGTCATCTCATTTAACCTGGTGTTGACACCACAGGGTTTGTGCAATGATGTAAATTAAGTCTGCATGGCAAGGAGCAATACTGCCACCTCATCCTCCTTGCACTCTTCACTTGGAGGAGAGAACAGCTACTTTCGACTGTCAGCTTATTTGGAAGCTCATTTAAGATGTGTTAAGGGTTTCAAATCCATAATAAATCCCTTGATTGACAGACCTTTGCCCCCCATGGCACAATCAATTTTTCATTGTGGAGCTAAATTATTTTCTCAAAGCAAGCGAAAGAGCCAGGAGAAGTGAATGGGGTTGGGGTGGGAGGAGCAGGACTGAGATTGCACGAGGTAACCAGTGTCACTTCTGCTTTCTTTTTGCCTGTCCACAAAGACAAAGGGGCTGATGACCCAGGAGAAGTGACCTGCTTTGCAGGCAGCAATAAAGGCAGCAACTCAGAAGTTCAGTCCCTCAGCTCTTTCCAGTCGGATTCTGGGGATGATAACGGTAAGCTTTCCTCCTGTTCATGATAGGCTCTGAATCCATGCTGGGGACCATGACTAAGGTGAAGGGACTGTGCTTGACATTGTTTCTTCACCTACTCGTGGCCTGCTGAGTGTGCTCACTGACTTTGTAATGGACTCTGTTGTTGAATGACGTTGTCACAGCCACAGGTCTGAGCAGACCTGAGGATCTGTGTCATGGGGTCAGGGACTGACAATGTTCCTTGAGCCTCCAGAAGTGAATTCTCTTTGATTTGAATCATGAAGGAATTACCTCATTTAACAGCAAATAAGATGATTTATTTATTTGCATTTTACTTAGGATCTCTTTTCTCTTCACTGTACATTCAACCTCTTCATCATTAGAAATTAGTTTTGAAACAAGAGTGTCTTCCTATAGCACCGGAGCATCTTGGTTCAGCTGAAACTACCTTATAATTTGGGGTCATGGGCCTTTGGAGGATTGATTAAAAACTGTGAAGCAGCTTCTTAGGAAAATGCCTGCTGCCCAGAATGCTGCATGCAAGACCTATTGCAACAGATTGCTTTGATAACTCAAATCTGCTCTCTTCATTTCCTGTGAGCGTGGGCTAGTGGAGAGAGAACTAATGCTGGATGAGGACCTCTGAGTTGAGAAACCAGCTTTAGGAGATGAGTAATGAGAGAAGCAGCAGCAGTCACAAGAGAGTTAGTGCTCTCTATATGGTACTAAACCAAAAATAATTTCATATAGCCATCCAGAAAGGCAGACAGCCTTCCCATAGCCAACAACTTAGGCCATTTTTTCCCATTGACTGGCAATTGGCCAAAAAAGGGGCCTCTTGTTGATTTATGTATTCATTCAACACATGATCTGTTGTTGATTCCCTTCTCTATTCTGAGTCCTATACTGGGTATTTTGTGTAGAAAAGTGCAAAATGAAAACAGCACAGTCCTTATCTTCAAGAGAAATCCAGTAACTTGTGAGTTTCAGGACCACAAGCAATCATAGAAAACTAAAGTAACCTCCTTACACACACACACACACACACACACACACACACACACACACACACACACCAGATCTCTCTCACACCTTTGTCAGCCCTGGCCACTCCTGAGAAGTACAAAGTATTGGTGTATCTATCTGATAGGATAAAAAAGTATGTAACTGGATGTCTTCAGAACATTCTCAGAAAGTCAAGTCACAACGTCTAGGACTATTTGCCTTGGTTCACCCTCCTTCCTCACCACCAGGTAGAAGAAAAGTTACAGCTACCTTGCTTTATTGTTTTTTTTTTTTAAAAACATCAGGATCATAGAACTTCCACCCCCAGAAAGCAGCGTTAACGATGATGCATGGCTGTGGTTCTCCCAGGTTCTCAAGGTCATGGGCCAGTCTTTTCATGATCAACATTCATGTTTGGCAGGTAGGGTTAGGATCTCCCACAAGTTGCAAACAACATCCATTACAGCAACTACAATAGAACAGAGACTGCTTCCATATTCTGTTTGAGAGTCTAGTTGCTACTTTCTCTCTAGCCTTTAACAGTAGGAGATGGGCTTTGAGTTGATCTGCACTGTTGGTGGCATCAGGTGAGACCATCAGATTTAAAAAGGTCATCTTCCGTCACTGGCATTGGGCTTAGAGCAACATCCCTAATGAACAAGTGATTATCCCCAGAAACAGTGAGGCCTTCTTCCAGGAGACACTGGGCTTGCTAGTGAGTAGTTAGCATGAGCTTGAGAAGCCCCTGTCTTTCTAGACTTATTCAGCTGAGCCATGGGGTTTTGAATTGATGACAGACCCAGCAATCCCTGCCAATCATGCTTTTCAAGAGGCCTGCCTCAGACCTTGCTGCCGCTTCTTTTCTGTTCCAACAATCCATGGGACCCTCATAAATAAGCACCATTGACTCAGCCCTAAGGGACAGACTGTGGGAAGGCTTTGGACGTTTATGCGTTGTTCCTTCATTGTCATTGTTGTGAGAAGTTAACATGTGTTTAAAATACATAACTAACCTAAAGCTGTCCTCCCCCTCCCTCCTGTCTTGTCTTCTTTTCCTGCCAAAAGCATCCATAGTGACTGTCATTCAGCTTGTCAACAATGTAGTTGACACTATAGAGAATGAAGGTATTTACTGTTTTTCTTTTCTTTGTTAAAAGTTGTCTTTTTGGATATTTTGATTCCTGTTACTTTATAGCAGGGCTGACTTTAATCAACAGAGGGTACATACAATAAAGTGGTAGATTCAAATAAGATTCTGAATGTTTCTCTATGATCTGGAATAAATTTAACAATTTTGAAAAAAATATTGGTTCATAATTTTTAAAATATATGAGATACTCGCCTATAAAATCCCTTCAAAATAAAAAGTACCCAGTTAGTTGCAATCCAGATTAATATTACATTCTTTCTTGCATTCTTTGAGTACCTACTGTGGACTGGGGATGCTTAATAAATCTTTGGAAAGTACAATATTATGGAATTAATTTATATAAGGTAAATTTTATTAGTGTCTTCATAAAATTATATCATGACACAAATGAGATGTATGTCTTTATTTGCCTAAATAGCAATGGATAGAAATTCTTAAAAGGCTAAACTCAGTCATAGGGAATAATTCTCTAGGAGTATTTTATGTCTTCTAAAATGTCTGCTTGATCTGTCTTCACCTGATGTGGATTGTTAGATTTACACTTCACTTTGTATTTAAACAGTGTCTGTCATGGACCAGGGACAGAACTACAACCGAGGTGACTCTGCCACCACCCCAGGATAACATTTCTTTTATGCACTTCGCATTGCTGAGCTCATTTTCTCCCCGTCCTTCCCCTCCATCCCCTCCATCCTCTGCAATCTGACTTTAGCATGTTCTAAGTGTTTTGTGTGCAAAGCTTGGGAGTGAATAGCTCCACCTACATTCCTCTCCCCTCCCTGTGAAACTCATCCATTTGCCCGCATAATCCCTTGCCTTGTGCAGCCAGTGTGCTGGGTGCACCTCTCTCTATGAGCACGCTGGCAGCTGGCTCTGTGCATAGCATGTGGATAGGAAAAGGTGGTGGGGTGGAGATGGAGGTCCTAGTCCTCTTTTCCTTTAGCAGGCCCTTGTTGCCATCTCTCAGGACTTGTTGGGTGTGAAGCTACAGAAACCATCTGGTGTTGTCTTGCTGTCTCTAGGCCAGAGCATGGCTGGCTGTCATAGGCTCTCCCAAGGAGCATGTGCATGACCTTGGCTTCTTAGGTAATCCTGAACATTAAGGAGTATATGGCAGGCCCATCTTCTGCTCCTTGTGCAGCCTTGCCCACCTCTAATCTGGAGGAAGTTAACTCTCTGGCCTTTTCCTCTCACAGCCTACCACTGGGACACCTCTGATTGGATGCCTGGGGCCCGGCTATCTGACATCGAGGAAGTGCCCAACTATGAGAACCAAGATGGAGGGTCAGCACACCAGGGTAGCACGCGGGAACTAGAGAGTGATTACTACCTGGGTGGCTACGACATCGACAGTGAATACCCACCACCTCATGAAGAAGAGTTCTTAAGTCAGGACCAGCTGCCCCCACCCCTGCCTGAAGACTTCCCGGACCAGTATGAGGCCCTGGCTCCCTCCCAGCCCGTCTCACTGGCTGGAACAATGAGCCCTGACTGCAGGAGAAGGCCCCAGTTCCACCCTAGCCAGTACCTTCCTCCTCACCCATTCCCCAATGAAACGGATTTAGGGGGTCCACCTGCCAGCTGCGATTTTAGTACTTTTGCAGTAAGCATGAACCAGGGCGCAGAGGTCACGGGCCAATCAGAGAGCATGTCTCTGTCCTTGCACAATTCCAGAGGCACCTCATCCTCGGACGTGTCGACCAATTGCGGCTTTGATTCAGAAGTAGCCATGAGTGACTACGAGAGCGTGGGAGAGCTCAGCCTCTCCAACCTTCACCTTCCCTTTGTGGAGACGCAACACCAGACTCAAGTGTAGGGGACACAGCTTGGGCGTTCTGCCCTTTTCGTTACAGACACTTGGAAGGAGATTGGCTGTGCTTGTGTCTCAGGGGAGAGGAGTCTGGAAACATGGCATCTTCCCCAAGGAATTCTTCACAAGTCACATGGTCACAAGCAAGCAAGCTTGATTAGGAGAGTGATGAGAGAAGGCTCAGAAATTGTTTCTGAGAGGGGAGAGATAATCGTTGCTGTGGGTACCTGTGTTCATGGTTGGAATGCAAAGAAGGGAAAATGAGTGTACGAAATTAACCAGGAGATCCTGAATGGTTTTGTGCATTATTGCACCCTGGACAGTATAAGAGCATCAGCCCTTGGCAGTATTAACACCCAGCAACGGAGAGGCATCCTTGCATGTAATGTTGAGCCAATGAAGTGAAAATAGTAGTGATGATTGTTGGAAAGTTAGTGTTTTAGGTGAAAGAAAGAGAAATGAACATTAAGCAAATAAGAAAATGGGCCAAAGCCTTTAAATTCACCTCTATTTTTTAAATAAGCTGCCCCATTTTCAGCTATAAAATTAGGTTTGAGTAACATATTTAGTATGCTCATTTTTTTTGTTTGTGTTAAGAATCCAATATCATAGAGTTGGGTTGTGTGACCTCTGAGAAAAATATCCGTGATGAGCAATAAATGACTTTTGGGTTTTCATTTGGCAGGTGGGGGAGAAGGTTAATGTTTAAGCATTAGAAAGAATGTGATAATCACATTTTTGTGTTCTCTGGTAAATATTCCCAGCCATATCTGCAATGGTAACATTGCTGTAGAAATTGACCTCTGTGCACATATTGTTCTCTAGGAAGAGACATTTGAAAACTTAAGCAGAAATCACACAAGTTTCAGGGAGGGGAGTGGGAGAAGTATGGTCCTTTCAAAGTTTTCAGCCTGGGTAATCACAATTCTTCATAATGCAGATAAAAGATGTGTATGCTATTCTAAGTTGGTAGCATTATCATTACGAATACATTATGGTTTTTAAAAGAATTAGGTTAGTTAGCAATCATGTATAAACTAGGGTGTGTGCGTGTGGGGGGGCATGCATGTGTGTGTGTGTGTCTGTGTCTGTGTGTGTCTGGGCCCATGTACACATATGTGCTTGCACTTAGTAAGGCTGCTCTTGAGGTAAGCTGACTTGAAGCGTTTAGGAAATGGACCATGATGAAAATCCTGCCACCAAGTATGGCTTACCTTCCAATTTCTCTGATCTCTTTGATGTTAAAGAAACACCAAATGCCATATTTTACTCCAATTCAGTTGACCTTATTTTGGTAATTCCATTTATATTAACTTAAATCAAGTGCTGTGCTTTTAAAAACAGTATTTTATAATTTTCCAGAGCTAATTTCTATTTGAAAAATTTATAATATTAATTACACCTTGGGGTTTTTCTCCAACCTGACATGTGGGCTTTGACCACAACTTTCCAAAACTGACAGAATGCTCATCCCACCAGAAATACAATTACTGAAATCACAGAAGTTAAAGTTGACAAATGAAGTGACTTTCCTCTTTGGCTTCAACAGACCATGGCCACACATGTGATGGCCACAGCACATAAATGCATATTTGCACTATCTGCTTCATGAGCAAATCTGTGTCCACAGTTTTGGATGTCATCTGACATGGGTATGTAGGTGGTACTGTGTTGAGTCTGTGTGTCATACACTGAGATGTATTTTCAGTTGTTTCAATTGTGTTCAATCTACTTACTTCTTTATAGGACTCTGAACTTCAAATTAAAAAATAATCTCTTTTCTTCCCAAACTTCCTAAGTGGGGACTTGATGGGGTTTGGTTCTCAGGCTTTCTTCTCCTGTTTCCCAGTTTGACCTACTTGTGGAAGCATTATCCACACTGGTCTAGAGAGCAGTGACCCTCACTAAGGCTGCTTCTGAGAAGAAAGTCTTTAGGTTTTTTTTTTTTTTCTTTTAATGTAAGAAGCACATTTGTAAGAATCACAAAGAAAATGACAAACTAATGGTCCAGACTTGAATCACTGCTGCACTTTTAATAATGCTATGACATAAAAACCATCAAAGTAAAACCAACAATTCATTTCTTGCCCCCAGGAAATATTAGAGTAAGATTAATGCTTGTGAGTCACTCGTGCTTACACAGCATCTCCTCCACAGAGAATGCCTGCCTGACACAGTAATGAAGGCATAAATAGACCCTAATGCAGCTGAGAAGTTGCCAGAGAAATTCCTGCTCACCCTTTGCTCTGCCCTACATAAAATACCTCTTTCTTCAGGATAGTGTCCCCCGATTCTCTGCAGGACAGCTCTGCAGCAAAGTACACCAGAGACAAACATGAATTACATCTCCTGTAAACACACAATATCTCTTCACTTTCTTTAACAAAAAAAAAAAGATTTCCCCATATATTAGAGAAAGGTTTGCAGTTAAGCCAAGATAGAACAATGGTGGGGTGAGCATTGTTTCAATGAATGAAAGGCCCCTTAAGATATCCTCATCCAGTGCCCATATTTTATAAAGGAGGAAAGATGTCCAGAAAGACATGCTGAAGCTCACATAGAAAGTAATGGAACAAGGACTAGACACCTCCCTGCCCCCATGTAGTCACTACTCCTTCTGCATAACACTGCCCACTGCTAGACTGCTTTCAATGTGGCAGAAACTTCTTCCAGGTGGATCCTCTGACTCCTTACCATTCCTTCTTTAAAATATGCAAAAAATAAAACACATGGAGACTAGTTCTCTGGAAGCCTCATGATCTTGTTTCCCTGTCCCTTACAAAATTCATACTTTTCTTTGGACAGTTATCACAACACAGTTTTTGCCAAATGAATGTTTCTAAAATGGGGATGGAATGAGAAGTAATTAGATAAGTTATAAATGATGACAAGATTGATTTTACATAATATAATCCACCACATGCATTTTGGGTTTGGGGTTCAGTTTTGTTTTCTTCTGCTACTTGTTTGTTTCTATCCCCTCAGCCATGTTCCACCATGATGGAAAACATGAAAATGTTTAAACCAATTATCATCATTCTGTCTGTCTGCACATGTTCTGGTTAGATGAAGAGTAACAGGACTGTTGGTGCTTGGCATACTAGAAACAGGAGCTCTGGGGCAGTCAATAATGAATAAACCAGGTGCTTAATTTATTCCCTCTCATTAGGAATATTTTGCTGCTGAGTCCCATATCATGCCTGATTTCTGCTTGCTCATGTCCTTCCCATTCACAAGATGCCATGGACAAACTTTAGGCACACAAAAGGGTCAAGTCCATGCATTGAAGTTTAACCTGTCAGAGAGTCAGCAGGAAGGCCTTGAATGGGAATTTATCCAGAACTGCCCTTAGAAATCACTAGCACAGCTCAAAAAAAAAAAAAAAGTAAAGTAAAATATGTCTCCCATTGGCTTTCTCCTACTGAGTTCCCAGCCTCACACTAATACCGTGTCTGCATCACCAAAGTCCAGAGGACTGAAAAAAGACATGACCAAAATAAATCATGTAGCCTTAGAAAACATTTCTGAGTGAAGTAATTTGGGAAGACCTAATATTCATCTTGCAAGGATGGTCAGGTTGATTTCCTGGCCTCTGCATTTGGCAGGCCAGACACTACAAGTGGGTTTAGGCATGAATGTCTATACCCTGATGGGAAATGGGCTTCAAAGAGGCATTTTCTTCATGCCATTATTCTGTATGTTCCACGAGAAGTCAGTTCTTATTAGTTTATGTCCTACAACCTTCAACTGCACATCACTGATGAAGACCCACCTCTTTGAGCTTCGGTTGTGGAATGCTGAGGTTTAAAGTTGCCATGTGTGGGCTCAGCATCAGTCAATATTTATCCAGCTGGCTAAGACAGGAAAGGAAGGAAGTATTTCTTTCCTTATGTGATAATGAAAAGCAATAATTACAAGTATGTAATAATACACAAAGGCCATAATTAGTCTCTTCCAGTGTTTCGGGTACACTAGAGAATCGTATAGTTGTTTGGAGCGTGTTTGGACCCATTAGTATGTACTGCAGTGCCCTTCCAGCAAACAAATACCTGAATTGCTACTATTTAACAGTTTTATGAGCCCAGACTACTGCATTTCAGGAGTGACAAATGCACTTGGAAAAGGAAGTACTTCCTCTAAAGCGCTGTATGGGAGACCGTGTTGTACATGTGCCTGCTGCAAACAGGCTGCTTTGTAAAAGATGTATGTTTTGGTGTTGAAAGTGTTTATAAAATTGTATATAAATTGTTCCAGTTTTCCAGGCTTTTGTAGATACTGTATTTGATGCCTATCAGGATGCTTTAATTTGGAGGGTCGAATAGAGTTTAATTCATCCACGCTGTTGGTCTGCAAACTTTTGAGGTAACTACACATATGAAAAGAGGACTTTAGATTTGAAAATGATGTTTTTTTAGTCATTTTGAAATGTACTGTAATCTTAGTTTGGCTCTACATCTTCATTTGACTCTTTTCAAAAAAATAGGTTTCTATTGAATTATTTTTAAGATGAATGTGTTTTGCTCACTTATTACATACCTGACTTCTTTGCCACTTCAGAGTCAGAATAAAGTATGTCATTTCTTCACACATATTCACACTCACCTAAACTTACACACACACACACACACACACATCACTTGCCAAACCTTATGCAAAGGGGAAATCTATCACACAAGTGAATCTTGTCCCTTATGGAAATGGATTGTCTCTGCACATATTGCTGTTGGCAGTATTCAGTCTTATGTTCTTTTCTTTAAAAAGAAAAAAGAAAAAAACAAGACAGAAAAGGCTAAAAAAACAAATTGTAGCGAAAAAGAAAAAAAAAAGGAAAAACCCCCAACAGTGTATAGGTTTGTAACTGCCAAATTTGATCATTAAAACAAATTTTCAAGTAAAATGGGAAAAAAAAGCAATTCTCACTGTGTTGGCTCTTTTTAAATCTCTCCTCATATCTTCCTTGGTGACTGCTCACATGGCAGGTGGGAAGCTATGTTCTGCAGGGCATGATGGGTAATCCAAGTCCAGCTTTCCAGCTTCCATATATCTCTCAAAAGGGGGGTCTCTGCTCTGAAGAGGCTGTTTGGTTTTGTTGTACTGGTGTGTATTTTTTTCCTCAAAGACGTTTTATCTCTCTGTTCTGGCACACATATACTGATAATTTATGGAATATCTTGCTAGGAACATGGTCTGTGGGACTTTTTCCTCAATAAGAATAAAAGACAGGTTGCTGGAGACTAGAGCCGAGTGCCCAGTGCATTCTGTCTCTACTAAAATCTCCCCTAAATCCAGCAGCTCCAGCTCTCCAAGATAAAAATTAAATTACTCTCCCATTTCTGAAAAAAAAAAAAAACTTTCTTCAAAAGTTTGGAGTACAACTGCTGCTTCAGAAATTGTTCCATGTGACATAGAAGTCAATTAAAATTCATGAGATGGGCCGGGCGTGGTGGCGCACGCCTTTAATCCCAGCACTAAGGAGGCAGAGGTAGGAGGATCGCCGTGAGTTCGAGGCCACCCTGAGACTCCATAGTGAATTCCAGGTCAGCCTGGGCTAGAGTGAGACCCTACCTCGAAAAAAAAAAACAAAAAAAAAAATTCATGAGATGGGAGAGGTTCAGGTTCAAATTGGCAATCTGAAAAGGAAGTGATTTCACATGTGTTACCCTGAGACCCCCCCCTGAAAGAGAACCCTGAACCTTTGCTGAAGGGAGCTGGAAAAGGCACTCTGAGCCCGAGTAACAAAAGGCCCTGGGCACTACCATCCGAGTGGGCCATGCCCTCACCTGACCCAGAACCTCCTCTCTCCAACCGGCCAGGATGCTGGGCATCCACAACTCCCCAGAAAATTCTGACGCCAGACACTGCTCCTCTTCCAGCTGAAAATCCTCATGATTACAAGAGCTTACCTTTGACAGAGCTCATCATACTACAATCTTCTGGTTGCCTGTTTTTCACACAGTAATATTAAGGTATTTATCAGGTGTAGGGACACCAATTCATGGCATGTACCCATTTCTATGCATAAATAATCACTCTGTGGCTGATTATAAGGCAACGGGAATTGGCATTCAAGAGTCCTGGGAGTCTAACTGTAGGTGTCCACGAGTCAGTAGGAGCCAACATCAGTGCACCAACAGTTTCTCATTGCACCATAAACGACCTGCAGGCAATACAGTGACACCCCATCTTTGTATCATCTTTGTACCCTAGACTGTCAGGACACATATGGCCCTCCTTAAGTGATTTTTAAAAAATATATATTTATTTATTTATTTGACAGTGAGAAAGAAGGGGAGAGGGAGAGAGAGAGGATGGTCATGCCAGGGCCTCTAGCCACTGCAAATGATCTCCAGACACATGCACTATTTTGTGCATCTAGCTAACGTGGGCCCTGGGGAATTGAACCTGGGTCTTTTGGCTTTGCAGGCAAACACCTTAACCACTAAGCCACTCCTCCAGCCCTTCTTAAGTGATCTTGATGGAAAACAAAATTAATCATTCCTTCAGCTAAAATGCCATCATTGTCCTCATCATTTCCTCATCTTGATGAATGTTTGACAATTCTCATGAGAAAGATTTCAAGAAAGGCAAGTGTTACAATATCTTAAGTCTCCTGCATCCCTATCCACAGCAGTGTGTTCATGGTTTGAGCTGAGGGAATATATCACTGGTGTCTTTTGTGTGGCAACTTTTTGCAGAAACTTGGATTAAATATTCATCCTTCCTGTTTTTTTTCTTTTTTTCTTTATTAGTTAGTTTTGTATTCAGCAAATACAGTCAGTTTGGTACCATTGTTAGACTCATCCATGACCTACCCCCTCCCCTTGGCCCCTCCTTGTTGAGGTATATGGGTCATCACTTCCTTTTAAAATGGTAGAGCCACCCATAGATGTCAATAGAGAGATAGTGCTAGTCTCTTGGAAGGAGAAGAAAGAAGAGGACAATTTATATCTATCTGCCTTCTCAGTTGGTTCTTTGGAAGAGCTGGCTCTACTATGGATATACTTCTCTGTGAACAGATCTTTTATTCTATCCTTGGCTTAAGGTTCCAAAGACCACTTCCAGATCTTATGATTCACTAGAAGGATATTTAGGACTCAGCATGTATTTATATTCACCTAGGATTTATGACTATGAAAAGACAAACAGAAAAGTCAGCAAAAAGAAAAGTTGTATGGGGTAGAGTCAAAGGAAAACCGGAGGCTTGGAAGCATTCTCTCCCAGTGGGGTCATGTAGAACGGACACAATCCCTACCTCTATCAACAAGCTGTGACAGCAGGTATAAAACGTTCTATCAAGCAGGGACGCTCATTAGAGACACAGTATGTTACAAGGCCTACTCTTGATGGCAGGTCTGGCTCCCAAATGAATAAAATTTCAGACTCCTAAAAGCAAGGTAGGTGTTCAACATGAGTAACGCTATTTGCCAAAGTAGTTTAGGCTGAATTACTCTTACCAGATCTGAACACAGTGGCATCTCTCTCTTCTTAGTCCTCGGGCACCAATCAAGGGTCAGTCTTTCAAAGAGTAACAGTCAGGTTGTAAGTCAACTATTTTATGTATAGTTTAGTGTTTCCACCAGACTGACACCCCTTGTTTGTCTAAACTCTTCATAATGAATGATTTTTATTTCTTACCATGTACTGTGGATAGTCAAAACCGTCTGAATGGCCTACTTGGAGCTGTTCCTCTAATGTCCCCCTCTTTTCTCCAGTGAAGACTAGGAGCTGGTCAACATAAATCTAGTTAAAGCGTTTTGTGTCCATACCAGCTGGTCAGTGGTATGCTAGTGTCACGCATACCATTTGCACAAAATTAGCATACCTAGCTATTAATTTTGGATAGCTATTAAGTTCTGTGCATATAAAGGGCAGATTTTCAGCCTAGTTATATAGTTTGAGGAATTTTGGTTCACTTTTCAAAATTCTTCCATTTTTTTCCATTCTTTTGCTTATTAAATTCTAATTAATCTTTAGACAATTTTGCCTATACTGATTTTAAATAAATAAGTTGTGGAACAATCCAAAGATTAAACAATAAGTGAAAATATTTACTACCATAAAAATTAAAATTGCAAAGCAAGCTGAGTAGGAAAAAGTGGCTTAAAAGAGAACATTTTAAAAACTTATTTTGTGTGAGTGTACCTTCAAGGAATTTTACAGGTTTATTATCCCTTGTCCAAAACATTTGGAACCAAGTGTTTCAGATTTCAACATTTGTATAGATTATTATTTTTTGCATGGATATAATGAGATTTCTTAGGAATAGAACCTAAGTCTAAGCATGCAACTTATTTATGTTTTATTTAAATATATAAACAAAACTTAAAGATAACCACAATATTTTAGTTCATCATCAAGCTGTCATGTGAGGTTAAGTGTGCCATTTTCTTCTGGTGGTATATGGCAGTGCTTAAAATGTTTCAGATTTTGTAAAATTTTTATAGCAGATTAGGGTTGATAAAACTTTATTCTTTATTTCCTTTGATAATTTCCAAAGCAGTGAATTCTCATTACAAAGATGAAAAAATAACGATAGAAAAAATGTCTTTAATAATGACCATCAATATTTTATCAGCAATGCATGAGTTTAACACACACACAAACACACACACACACGTCTTTCAGGCCATCTTTATTGTCATATTTTTCTCATGAACAAGGAAGATATTTATAAATATGCTTTTTTAAATTTTCCAATATTACTTCAATTAATAGAAGCCTACTTTCCTATGAAGGTGGAAACCAGAAAAAGCCATTCAAAAGCTAGGCATGGTGACACATGCCTTTAATCCCAGCAGTCAGGTGGCAGAGGTCAGAAGATCCCTATGAGTTGGAGGCCAGACTGGGATTACAGAGTGAGTTCCAGGTCAGCCTAGGCTAGCATGAGATGCTAGAGTGAGACCCTGACTCAAAATCAAAAGCAAAAATAGAAATAAAAAAGCCATTTAAAATACAGCATGAAAATTCCCTTCTCTTTGCATCTGTCTTTCCCATACCATTTCAACCTCCAACAGAAGTGGTGTAATTTCTTTAAAATTAGAGGAAGGGGCTGGAGGGATGGCTTAGCAATTAAGGCATTTGCCTGCAAAGCCAAAGGACCTAGGTTCTATTCCACAGGACCCATAAAAGCAGATACACAGGGTGGTCCATGCATCTGGAGTTTGTTTGCAGTGACTCTTAGAAACCCTGGTGTGCCTATTCTCTCTCTCCCTCTCTCTCTCATAAAAGAACAAAAATTTTAAAAAATTTCAAATAAAATAAAAATAGAGTAGGGATGCTTGGTAGATGGCACAGTAGGTAGATTACTTGTTGCATAAGCATGAAGACTTGAATTCAAACCCCCAGTATCCACATAAAAAGCCAGGTATGGTGGTGTGGCAGGCACCTATAATTGCAGTGCTGGGGAGGTGGACATAGGAAGATGCCTAGGGTTTGCTGGATATCTAGTCTAGTCAAATCAATGCACTCTACATTCAGTGTGGGACATGGTCTCAAAAAATACGGAGGAGAGGTTATGCCCATCAAAAACTCTTCTAAATGTTTGTATTTATCCCCTTTGATTCATGCTGCTCTCACTCTTGGCTAGAAAATATGTTTTTTTATTTTTTTTTTGTTTATTTATTTATTTGAGAGCGACAGAGAGAAGGAGGCAGAGAGAGAGAGAGAGAGAGAGAGAGAGATTGGGCGCGCCAGAGCTTCCAGCCTCTGTAAGCGAACTCCAGATGCGTGCGCCCCCTTGTGCATCTGGCTAACGTGGGTCCTGGGGAATTGAGCCTCGAACCGGGGTCCTTAGGCTTCACAGGCAAGCGCTTAACTGCTAAGCCATCTCTCCAGCCCGAAAATATGTTTTTTTATAGATAGTAGTGAATACCAGGAAGACTCAAAACTGATCAAGATGACAAAAAAAAGAAGCAACTGCCTCACATGAAACAGGTTATCTCTATCACATGTGCTAATTCCCAGGAAACACTACAGAGGAAGTAATTAGAATGAGTGCTGTTCTCACTGCTAGATGGACAGCCTCCTCCATGGAGATGGTAGTAGACACTGAGGAGACTCAAAACTCATCAAAGCAAAAAATCAGAAGCTGCTGAGGGCTCAACACTAAAGGACACTTATAACATTCCCTATAATGTTCAAGGAAGTTGTGGAAAAGGGAGTGGAAAAAAATGTAAGAGCCACAGGGTGAGAAGGTATATTCTGAGTCATGCCCACCTTCAATATACAGAGTCTAACTGGTGCATTCATGACCCCTCAGTGATTACTAATGGCCCCACTGAAGAAGCCCCTCAGTGGAATGGGGCCCAGGAGAGGGACCATAAAAGTATGACCTATTGTGATATAACCAATTTGCAATACATTCATATATTAAAGTTCTCCATTAACAAAAACATTAGGTAAAGAGTGACTGAAGAGTATGCTTAATGTTGATTCTGGCCTCCACACACGCATGTGCTTCCACACATACACTATGCACCTATACATACACACATACATACACACATACATGCATACATACATACATGCACACACATGCAAAAAGAATATAAAAGGTATTCTTTAATCCGTTATTTCTAATCTTTTATCCAATGCTTTTTTGAGGCCTTCGTTAATTATTTCCTTCTTACAGATCAATGGTCTCTCAGCTCTTTAATGTACTTCCACGTACACCACAGGGTTCAGTTGGCTGTCTCACATGTCACTGCCAGGTTTTGTGAAACCCTGCCTCTTTTCAGTATGCCCTTTCATTTGATGGTCAGGTGCACTGAGTTGGTTCTAAGTTTAGACTCCATAACTGGGTAGCATCAGAGCAGTCCAAACTTTGACCTGACTCTGGTGCTAAGCAAGAAGAGATACTGGGGTACAGACTGTGTTTGTAAGACTTCAGTTCATTGGTGAATATATTCTTATTGTAACAACTTTGCCTATTACTGAAAAGCATACCCATGAATGATTCAGTTAAAGCAGACTCCATACATGCCTGCCATGGACTGAATGCAGTGTCTCCCAAATTCACATTTTGAAACCCTAATGCCATAATTGATGTTAAAAAGTAGAGACTTTGTAGGGCAGGGCAAATAGATTACAAAGATGGAGCCCTACTGAATAAGGTGAGTGCCCTTACCACAGGGGATTCCTGATAACACTTTCACCTTACTTTCTACTGAGAGGGTACAAGAGAAGTTGATGGTGTGCCATGGAAAAGAGGGTTCTCACCAGAACCCAGCCATACTGGTACCCTGATCGCAGACTTAAAGTCTCCAAAACTGTGACTAATAAAATTCTGGTTTTATAAGCCTTTCTACATGGCTTTATTATAGCAGCCCAAACTTGCAAACATAACTCACCAATGAACTATACACAACAGAGGAGGTTACATAATCGAAATTACTTTCTTCTTTTTATTATTATTAGTATTAATATTATCAACATATTTTGTATGGATATATCATGTGTTGGTACCTTCGTTTCCCTCATCCCTGGCCCCATTCTACTGGGGCCCTCCTCTGTGGGGTTGCAGGTATTCCACATGGGGTTGTAGTTTATGTGTTGTGGGAATAGCAGTCAGGTATTTTGACGGGGCAGGGAATGCCTCTGGGCATGATATCTCAACCTGTGGCTTTTACAATCTTTCTGCCCCCTCTTCCGCAAAATTCTCTGAGCCGTGGTAGGTGAATGTTAAGTCTACTTCAATGGTAAGTTCTAAAGAGCCTCTGAATCTCCTCTTTGGTAGGAGTTGAGTATCCTCAGGGTCTGTCTCCTACACCCTGGCACTGATTACCAGGTTCAGCATGGAAGCAGAACTCTTGCTCACCTCCCCAATTCCTCTGTGGTCTCAGCTGTCGCTTGGCTGAAGTGCAAGGGGTCGTTTATCTCCTTGGGTATCGCTACCTTCTGAAAAAGAAAAACAGATGCTCCAATGGAAGAGTGAAGTCAATATAGTTTAAATGGTATAAATATTATTAATTTAGAGAGAATTTGATATATATAACCCCTGTCTTAGCCAAAGACTAATGAGAGTTTGACACTGGAGAGCATAATCTTTGTCTCCATAGGATTCTGATCTTGTTCCCAATTCCAGATATGGGTTCCTTTACACTGAACAGATCTCTTAGCCAATCAGAAAGCTATTGTTTACCCACTGAGGCTGTGTGCCCCTATTGCACTGACATGTGCATCCTATCAGGATGTTTACTTCTGAATAGCTCAGACCTCTGGATGCTCAGATCATTGTTGGCCACTTTTCCCCAGTAGCTCATGCAGCACTCTCCAGCACGAGACAGGCTAACTGTCTGGGGACTGACTCTCTTCTGGATTCTAGCCAGGTCTCTCTGTGCTCTGTGTCAGCTTCATATGGTATCTTCAGCAATAGGGTCTTGCCTTTTGCCTCAGGCAGATAATCAAGTGCTTTGACAGAAACTTGTCTTGTTTTGGGGACCTCGTGGGTCTCTTTCATTAACAGCTCATTGTGGAAAGCAACCAATTTTTGGTACTGGGAGTTATAGGCCAGAGACAAAATAAATAAATAAATAAATAAATAAATAAATAAATAAATAAGCTTAGGCTTCATCCCACCCTCTCCAGGCTCCTTCTTTTCAGGTGCTCGCCCCTTACTCCTGTTGAAGGTTGGACAGACTTGGAACAACTCATACTCAGTGAACTCACACAATCACAGAAAGACAAGCACCTCATGGTCTCACTTATCTGCGGTTCCTAACCTAGACCAGCTTGAGTTGCTGTCATACCTGATAGGCAACTCAAGGCACAGACAATAGGGATGGAAGGGTTTGTGGGGAGGGTGGGGGAAAATAAGCACAAAACTAAATCCAAAGTGAATTGGTACCATAGAAGCCTTTATCCTTGGAGATAGACTAGAACTAACTTTTTTATATACAAGTTGCCTTAAAACTTACTGTGTTCACTTAAGAATGGATATTGGGTTTGTGTGTATTTTGCATCTGTGTGTAATGGCAATGTTGATCACCATATGATGGTCACTTCATGACTTGTCTATACATGCTCTGTGGTCTTCCTTGTGACAATGTGCACTGTGTGTTAAGACGTCTGACAAGAGATTTATGGGAGGAGAATTTTTAGGCCAAAGGATATGTTCATTTTTAATTCTTAGAGTTTCTTCCCATTTTACTTTCAACCCCATTAAATAATAAATTATAAATACTACTATAAATCATAATCTCATTAATATTGCACACTCTATGTAACAATCTGTACCACTGAGTCCACCAACTGTATGAAGTTGGTTATGTTCTAGAAGTCATTCTTGTATTCTAGATTCCCAGAACATATTGCGCTAGGGAATGCCATGGCTCCTTGTCTCCATCAAAAACTGGATTTTTAAGGCTTCATTTCTATGGGCACTGTCACCTGTGCCATTCCTCTGCCTAACTAGAGAAGGACCAGATAGCTGGTGGGAAGACCATGGAAGGAGCCATTCTCTGAGGCACCTGGTGCCTGGCTGTCTGACATTTGAAGAGGACAGTAGTAGAAAGATTGGTTTCCCATAAGCAGATTCTACAAAGCCTGAGTACAAAGGGACCACCATAGAAACTTATGCCTGAAAGATCATTACTTCACAATCTTTAACCTGACATTTTTTATCTCTGAAATATAGAATAAAGAAGTCCTTAAAACATGAATTTCTGAGCTTGAGAACTGGCTCAACAGCTAAAGGCACTTACTTACAAGGCCTTGTTGGCCTGTGTTCAGTTCCCCAATACCCATATAGGGACAGATTTATGAAGTGGCCCATGAGTCTGGAATTTATTTTCAGTGGAAGGAGACCCTGGCATGCCCATTATCTCTTCTTTATTTCTCTCTGTCTCTGTCTCTCTCTCCTCTTTCTCACTCTCTTTATCTTTCTCTCTCCTTGCAAATAAATAAATAAAAACTTTTTAAAAACATAACTTTCCATATGTGCTTTTATTGGTTAAAAATAGGAAAGGAGGGCTGGAGAGTGATGACTCAGCAGGCAAAGGTGCTCACTAGCAAAACCTCATGGCCCATGTTCAGTTGCCAGTACCCATGCCAGATGCATAAAGTGGCACATGCACCTGGAGCTTGTTTATGTTTCCTCTCTCATTTATATTCTCTTTCTCTCCTTCTCTCCTTGAAAATAAATTTTTAAATTTTTTTTTAAAAAAAATAGGAAAGGAATACTAAAAGAACAATTATGTTACTGGCTGTGGGGTTAAGGTCCACCACTCATTCCTTACATTGTGGTCTAGCATCACTGAGCTCACCACAGAGCTTGCTGAAAACACTGGATCCACGGAATGAGACTGCATGTTACCATGATCTCCTGTTGATCGGCATCCAGCTTCACGTCTAGTAAGTGCTGCTTTTGAGTCTGACTTAGCTCTGATGCTTCCCACTTTTGTAAAACTCTCTCTTCACGTGCTTTATCATCAAGACATAATACACACAGAGCTTAGCCCAGTGCCTAACAACAAGCCCTCCAGTGATAGTGCTGTCGTTTTTTCATGAGTTTTACCCATTCTCCACTGTGAAAAGGTGCTTTCGTCTTCCTCCTTACAAAGGAACCCACCTTGAACAGCTCTCAGAAAAGTAGTTCATTATGTAATGATTAAACTAAAAAAAGGAAGTGGAGTTAAGGCTTGAATGTTCTTTGGAGCTGTGTTTTCAGAGGACTTCTTTGGAGCTGTTTTGCAGAAACAGAAAAGCCAGCTTCCCAGTAGCCACACTGAGGTGCATCATAGCTCACCCACTTGTTTTCTAATGAAACCAAGATTCTGATCAATTTCCAGAGCTGCTTCTTGAGACTTGAGGGCAGCATCATTTCTGTGACCCAGAAAGAAATGATATTTAACTAGGTCACACAGGAATTCAGTGACAGGTGAGGCAGTCTTGGTGTGGAGAAAGCTAACATTCTGGCTGCTTGTTCTAAATGGTAGGAAATTGACTGTGAGGAATGAGATTAAAATGACCAAAAGGACAGCAACTTTAGGAACAAAGCTGAAATGCAGTGAGAAGAAATGATTCACTTAGCACAAGAGAAGGCTTCCTGGTGACTCTAAAAACAAGGGATCTGACTTCTCCATGCTTCAGAATAGAATTAATTAAGAATTCAGGATCCAAGGTAATTAGAGAAGCCATAGCCTAGAGGCATACTGCTGAGCTATTCTGATCACTTTTAACAATGAGAAAATTTAATTTTCTCCTCACAGGGTACAGATCCGAAATTTAGATAAAGTGAAGAGCTATGGTTATGTAATGTAGTCAGAAAATTGAATTATTTCTTTTGATTTTGATTTTCCAGTGTAAATCAGGATCAATTTACTGAATCTAAATCATGGAAATGATTGTAGGCACTAAAACACCACTTGAGAGAAAAAAATACAGATTGCAATCTGAAATTCGTATCTTCCTTGATATCAAGCTGCCTGTCATTCCAATCTGTGTGTGTGTGTGTGTGTGTGTGTGCACGTGCGCGCGCGCGCGCGTGCGTGCATGCATGTGTGAAGCTAGTCCATTACATCGTGCTATATAATGTGGTAGTGAAGAATAAAGAAGCAACTTCTCCATATAATGAAAGTACTGTCTAGTACCAAAAAATTTCTCCCACTTCCTTAACAAATAGAAATAGGAAAATTATTTTCTCTTTGGTCTTCAATTATACTCAAGTAGTTAAAATTTAAGAACTAAATTAACTTTTTTGATGAACCCAGTAATAAGATATGTGTAACAATCTACTGTAGTTATTGAATTACCCATTTTCATTATTTCAGGCATTTTAGTACAAATATTTCCAAGTCGTCTCGTGATGCTCTTAATTAATTTATCAACTGTGCAGTGTGAATTTTCAATACTGTTAGAATATTTTCCCAATATCTGTTGATTTTTTTTTATCCTACAAAGTCCTCCCTTTCATTGTACTATTAATATTTTTGAAACTTCACACTAGGTTTCAGAGACTTGGGTTTGACTCTTTCTGTTGTGGGGTACTGTTTTCAAGTTTAGACTATATCATTATAAGATGGTACAGTCAGAGGCAGATAGAAAGGAAGGGTGTGCAGCAGTGAGGCACATTGAAGTACTGTGTGCAAGACAAGAAGTACCAAGAATTGTTAGCAACCAGCCATGAGACACTGGGAGAGAGACATCCAGGACAGATGCTCCCTCAAAGCCCAGAGGACATTTGGATTTTGAATTTATAGATTCCAATCTGTAGGAATATACTGCTCTGGTTTAACACAACACAGTTGGGTTTTTGTTTGTTTGTTGGTTGGTTGGTTGGTTTGTTTGTTTGTTCATTTGCTTGCTTATTTGTTTGTTTTGGCAGCCCTAGAATAATAACTTCTCTGAGTTTCTGATTTTCCTTGTGCACACTGGGATTAACAAGGTACATTGCTCAGCAGATTCTAGGTGGGGATTAAACGAGATGGTGCTACAGGTGGTTAATGAGCCTGGTACATGCTAGCATTCATCCTAGTTTCTCCTTGGTTTGAGAAGCTTGGAAATGAGAGACAACCCAGAAGAGTTTGCCTGCCCTGTCCTCATTGGACACAAGAACTTCCTGTGTGTTCCCCTTTTGCTTGACAAGCCACAAGAACAATACTAAACAGCTTTGGCTGGGGCTGACAGGGAGGAGACCTCTTCCCACTTAGCAATTCCCATTTTCATTTCCTAGCATTACTTTATTTTGATGACTGCATCTTTAATTGCAGTATTGATATTATTTTATGATTTTCATCTTTCACACTGTATATTTTGAATATTTTTCTACTTCTCCCCAGTCATCATACTCAAGCTTTAATGATTTTCCTTTTTTATACTTCAGGGCTGCGGTTGAGTTCATGGAAGGAAGAGCTTCTAAACCCAGAACTGAGGGCCATGCAAAGAGTCTAACCTGCTGAGGCTGACATAGAGGAGAACTACTATCCCTTTCCCTGGGGTGCCCTGGTTCCCAGGAGTCTCAGTTTTGAGAACAACACTCTTCAGAGAAGTGAGTGTTGCCGAGAGGCTATGAGAGACCTTGAGAACAGTACCCAGTGCCCTGCTGTTCACATGAAGGGACACTTTCCAAAACATCCTACTTTGTTCTCCAGAGGCAAGTGCCACCATTGACTCTAACCACTTTCTTAAAGCTGCTCTTGCAAGAAAAGCACAATTAGGGGTTTCATGTTGACTTAAGGGGCCTGAAGGAAACTGCAGAGGTCAGCTTGGAGGTGTCTTCACTGATCACATTTACCCTCAAGACACTCAGAAAAGCCATTTCTCCCCTAGGAATGTCACTAGATCATTAAATCACATAGGTTAGTAGGGTTTGCCAAAGAAACAGAACCAATAGTGTGAAGGAGGCAGCAAAACAGAGACAGAGAGAAAGAAAGAGAAAGCTATTTTTTTATTGTATATATGTAAGTAGAAGACTAGATTAATGGGGGTGGAAAGGCCCAAAGTGAGGTCAGGGGAAGAGATTGTGTAAAGGAAAGGCAGAGGGAGGGCTAATCACAATCTAAGAGGATATAAATAAATCATATGGAATCCTCCGGTTTTGGACAATGGAACACTCAGGAGCTGTAGATCGTTGCTAGAAAATTTTCAGTGCCAGGGATGGGATACCTTCCAGTGAGTTGTTGGCCAGGGAGGTCCCTGATGCCCCCAAAACATTATAGGCCATTGCCAAGGCCCTTGGTTTCCCACCAGGAATAGATGGTAAGACCCTATTGCTGAAGACTCCATATACTTGGGCTGCAAGGTCACTGAGAAAACCTGCTAGAACTGAGGTGATAATCTCCTCCATGTAGACCAGCTGACAGAAAGCTGGAAGAAGCCATTCTACATGCAGTTCATTGGGAGAAAGAGATACCACCAGTGAACATACTCAACAGTGGACACTGTAAGCCTTATAATTGGCCAGCCAGGCCAAATATGCCAATGGGTGCAATAGTGGTATGTCTATCATGGTGGAAACCAACTGACCTCCAATTGGACTGGAGGCCCGCTCTGTGGGAGGGAATACATCCCTGATACTGAAAACTTAAAACAGGGGTAGTCATGAATCCTAGAGGTGTAACATCTGCTGATGTCTGGATAAATATATATACTATGCTTATCAAACTACCCAGTAAACACTTCTCTTAATATTCATACCCTTATATTAATGCTACTTTCACTTTGGGTAAAGAATCTTCTCTTTTCAGATGGCAGTGACCTTGGGATGACTCAGAAAGTATCATAGTGCTGGAAAGAAGTGACTAGAGTACTGATTAACATCTCGATCACACCTTCCAAGGCTCAGGGTCTAATGCAGAAGAGATTCTTTCCGTCATCTCTTCTGAGTCATCCCAAGGTCACTGTGTGGGGAGGGAGGGTATTACCATGGGATATTTTTTATAGTCATGGAAGATGTTAATAAAAATTGAGAAGAAAAAAGAATTTTCAGGGTAGCTGGGCGTGGTGGTGCATGCCTTTAATCCCACCACTTGGGAGGTAGAGGTAGGAGGATTGCCATGAGTTCGAGGCCACCCTGAGACTACAGAGTTATTTCCAGGTCAGCCTGAGCTAGAGTGAGACCCTACCTCGAAAAAGAAAAAAAAAGTTGGCAGGCTAGAGAGTCCAGAAGTGTTGTAATGGCAGTTTGCTGGCAAAATTTCTTATCGCCTGAGAGTTCAGTCTTTGTCTGTTAAAGCCTTCATTGATTGGATGAGACCTTGATTGGTTAAAGCCTTGACTGGCTGAAACTCTCCATGTATGGAGAGTAATTTGCTTTCTTCAAAGTCCACTGATTTAAATGTTAATGGCATCCAGAAACATCTTCACAAAACATTTGAACAAAGATGTGGACAAGATGACACATACCATTAACAATCACATTTTGCACATGAATGAAGCCATGCCTTCCTCAAACACTTATGCTAGGGGGTATGATGCATGTACTTTTTACTTGATGTATGAAAGTAAAACATCATCTATAAAAAGTATAAATCAGAAAACAAGAAGAAAACTATGCTTGTTCCTGTCCCCAACCAACTTCCCAGAGACAGACTCCTAGATGTTATTTTGACTCATATCCTTCCAGTCTTTTAATTACATTTTTCAGATATAAGATCCAAATGTACACACTATTCTAAAGCCACTTTTCTTATGTCATGGGCATCTTTCCAAAATCAGCATAGTCTTTTAGCAATTAGCAATTGCATACATGGATGGAATGTGTTGTACTTTGAACGTGAACTGCCCCCTATACGCTCATGCATTTGAACACTTAGCCCCAGGTGCTAGTTTTGTTTGGAAAGGTTGTTGTACCTTTAGGAGGTGAAGCCTTGCTGGAGGAAAGGAGTCACTGAGTAGAGGGCCTTGAGGTTTTATAGCCTCACTTCATTTCCTGTTCACCTTGGCTTCTTGAATAAATTCAGTGTGACAAGCTGGCCTCTCACTTCCTGCTACACTGCCTTCTGGCCATAAGGGAGCATATCATCTGGAACTATAAGTCAAAATAAACCCTTCCTCCATTAAATTGCCTCTTGACAACGATTTGGTCACAGAAATGAGTAAAGTAACTAATAGAAGGTGCATCTTCATTTACTTAATTTTTCCTATGTGTACATTTAAATGGACAAATTTTGTTCAATAAATGAGTTTATCAAAAGGTAGGCTCACTGATTTTAAATTAAGTAAGAAAGCTATCTTGCACATCCTTCATATTCACTGAATACATGGTAACTGCCCTTATACTAGTAGACACCAAACTGTACTGTTGTGACATTTTTGTAGTGGGTAAAACCCATCTTGCTATCTACAAAACACTACCCCATATGGGCTTAAACAGCTGATGGATAACATCTAGAAGAGAGATTCTGGCTTTGTGCTTGGGTTACAGTTCACACAAGGCCAAGGGCAAGCAAATGACAGCAGCACAGGCTGGAATAAGCCAGGCAAAGGATCCTGAAAGATTTAAGCCTGGTTTCATGCTACATTTTCATTTTCATTCCTCCACTGGTGGCTTGCTGTATGGTATGGAACACCACAGAAGGATGGGCACAAATGTCTTCACCTCTAGAATTTTTCCTTACAATGTAAGGACCAGTTTTCATGATGGTATTGAAAGAAAGTAGCACAAAAGCTGTGTGGGTTCTGCCCCGCACCCCGTGGCTGTGACAATTATACCATTTGGGATAATTGTCTTGTAATTGCTGCTATGATTTAAAATCTAATGTTATCCTCCAATTGTTCTGATGTCTTTTCATGAATAATGCAGTCGTCCCTAGAGCCCTCTGCCAGTTTCTCATTTAGATTGGGCCTGTGTTTGACTTATGCACCACTGTCCTACACATCATTTTCTCACAAAACTAATGTAGCAAAGACAATACAGGAAATAATTAGGATTGGCTAATTATGAGAATGTGAGTGACTAAAAAAAGAGGTTTTTATATGGAAATATTTTCAACTTTTTGATGGTCTGTAAGTAAATAAGATGGGATGGAGGGTTAGTTTTTTTCTTTGAGAATTATATTCAGCTGATACATGTGTATCCAGTCAGACTCTTTCTGTCTGATACAATGGATTTTTTTTTCTTACATTTCATTGCATGATGAAAGTAGATTTTCCCGGAGAATGATTTTTCTCCATTTGATTGTGTTATCATCAACAACTACAAATAGTTCCAACAACATGAGTTAATTCATGTTCCAACCAGGCCAATGCACCAGTTGTGTATAAGAACGGCAATGCCAGCCAAAGTGTCTGTTTTCAGTACCTGGGACCTGGTTTTAGATGACAAGAAGATATCAATTATGTTCAAGCAAATAAAAATTAGAATAATTCTAGAATTTCCATTTAGTTTATACCCAATGACATAGATGCCATCATGATTGGATTCTCTATGGCCTAAAGAAAGGGGGCAGAGGTCTCCTGTCTACCCAGCAGCTGGCGGATTTCTTTTTTTTTCACAATTTTTTTAACATTTTCCATGATTATTAAAAATACCCCATGGTAATACCCTCCCTCTCCCCACTTTCCTCTTTGAAATTCCATTCTCCATCATATCCCCTCACCATCTCAGTCAGTCTCTCTTTTATTTTGATGTCATGATCTTTTCCTCCTCTTATGATGGTCTTGTGTAGGAGGTGTCAGGCACTATGAGGTCATGGATATCCAGGCCATTTTATGTCTGGAGGGAGCACGTTGTAAGGAGTACTACCCTTCCTTTGGCTCTTACATTCTTTCCTCCACCTATTCCGCATTAGACGCTGAGCCTTGGAAGGTGTGATCAAGATGTGACTCAACACTCCAATCACTTCTTTCCAGCACTATGATACCTTCTGAGTTGTCCCAAGGTCACTGCCATCTGGAAAGAGAAGATTCTCTTCCAAAAGTGAGAGTAGCATTAATATAAGGGTAGAATATTAAGAAGATTGCTTACTGGGCAGTTTGATAAGCATAATATATATATTTATCCAGACATCAGCAGATGTTATACCCCTGGGGCTCATGACTACGCCTGTTTTAAGTTTTCAGTATCAGGGATGTATTCCCTCCCATGGAGCAGGCCTCCATCCAATTGGAGGGCAGTTGGTTTCCACCATGATAGACGTGCCACTATTGCACAAGATGGCTCATTTGGCCTGGCTGGCCAATTATAGGGCTTGCAGTGTCCACTGTTGAGTATGTTCACTGATGGTATCTCTTTCTCCCAATGAACTGCATGTAGAATGGCTTCTTCCAGCTTTCTGTCAGCTGGTCTACATGGAGGAGATTATCACCTCAGTTCTAGCAGGTTTTCTCAGTGACCTTGCAGCCCAAGTATATGGAGTCTTCAGCAATAGGGTCTTACCATCTATTCCTGGTGGGAAACCAAGGGCCTTGGCAATGGCCTATAATGTTTTGGGGGCATCAGGGACCTCCCTGGCCAACAACTCACTGGAAGGTATCCCATCCCTGGCACTGAAAATTTTCTAGCAACGATCTACAGCTCCTGAGTGTTCCATTGTCCAAAACCGGAGGATTCCATATGATTTATTTATATCCTCTTAGATTGTGATTAGCCCTCCCTCTGCCTTTCCTTTACACAATCTCTTCCCCTGACCTCACTTTGGGCCTTTCCACCCCCATTAATCTAGTCTTCTACTTACGTTTATACAATACCAATGTATTAAATACCCTCCTCCCTTCCTTTCTCTTCCCTTTTTATCTCTTTTCCAGCTTATCGGGCTCTGCTGGTGAGTTTTTCCTTCTCACACAGAAGCCAATAATGTGTAGCTATGATCCACATATGAGAGAGAACATGCAGCACTTGGCTTTCTGGGTCTGAGTTACCTCACTTAGTATAATCCTTTCCAGATCCATCCATTTTCCTGCAAATTTATAAATTCATTTTTCTTTACCACTGAGTAGAACTCCATTGTATGAATGTGCCATATCTTCATTATCCACTCATCAGTTGAGGGACATCTAGGCTGGTTCCATTTCCCAGCTATTATGAATTGAGTCGCAATAAACATGGTTGAGCATGTACTTCTAAGGAATTGAGATGAATCCTTAGGATATATGCCTAGTAGTGCTATAGCTGGGTCATATGGTAGATCAATCTTTAGCTGTTTTAGGAAACTCCACACTGATTTCCACAATGACTGGACCAGATTGCATTCCCACCAACAGTGTACAAGGGTTCCTCATTTTCCACATCCCCACCAGCATTTATGATCATTTGTTTTCATGATGGAAGCCAATCTGAAAGGAGTGAGATAGAATTTCAATGTAGTTTTAATCTGCATTTCCCTGATGACTAGGGATGTAGAACATGTTTTTAGATGCTTATATGCCATCGATATTTCTTCTTTTGAGAACTCTCTATTTAGCTCCATAGCTCATTTTTTAATTGGCTTGTTTGATTTCTTATTATTTAACTTTTTGAGTTCTTTGTGTATCCTAGATATTAATCCTCTATCAGATATATAGCTGGCAAAGATTTTTTTCCCATTCTGTAGGTTGCCTCTTGGTTTTATTCACAGTGTCCTTTGCAGTACAAAATCTTTGTAATTTCATGAGGTCCCAGTGGTTAATCTGTGGTTTTATTGCCTGAGCAATTGGAGTTATATACAGAAAGTCTTTGCCAAGACCAATATGTTGAAGAGTTTCCCCTACTTTTTTCTCTAGCAGTTTCAGAGTTTCTGGTCTGATGTTAAGGTCTTTAATCCACTTGGACTTAATTCTTGTGCATGGAGAGAGAGAAGAATCTGTTTTCATCTTTCTACAGATACATATCCAGCTTTTCCAACACCATTTGCTGAAGATGTTGTCTTTTCTCCAATGAGTATTTTTGGCATTTTTATCGAATATCAGGTGGCTATAGCTACTTGGACTTACATCTGGGTCCTCTATTCTGTTCCATTGATCTACATGTCTGTTTTGTGCCACTACAATGCTGTTTTTGTTACTATGGCTCTGTAGTATAGGTTAAAATCAGGTATGGTGATACCACCAGCCTTATTTTTGTTGCTCAGTATTATTTTAGATATTTGAGGTTTTTTTGTGATTCCAAATGAATTCTTGGATGATTTTTTCTATTTCTGTGAAGAATGTCATTGGAATTTTGATGGGGATTACATTAAATGTGAAGATTGCTTTTGGTAAGATTGCCAATTTCACAATATTGATTCTTCCAATCCAGGAACAAGGGATGTTTTTCCATTTCCTAGTGTCCTCTACAATTTTTCACTTGAGTGTTTTATAGTTTTCATTGTACAGGTCCTTTATTTCCTTGGTTAGGTTTATTCCAAGGTACTTTATTTTCTTTGATGTAATTGTGAATGGGAGTAATTCTCTCATTTCATCCTCTGTGTGTTTGTTGTTAGCATATGGGAAGGCTACTGATTTCTGTATATTTATTTTGTATCCTGCTACCTGGATGGAGGTGTTTATCAGCTCTAACAGTTTGCTGGTAGAGTCTTTAGGGCCCTTTATATATAGAATCATGTCATCTGCAAATAATGAGAACTTGTTCTCTTCCTGTCCAATTTGTATCCCTTTTATGTGTGTCTCTTGCCTTATTGATATGGATAAGACTTCCAGTACTATATTAAATAAAAATGGGGACAGTGGACACCCCTGTCTTGTTCCTGATTTTAGTGGAAAAGCTTCCAGTTTTTCCCCATTTAGTAATATGTTGGCTGTAGGCTTGTCATAAATAGCCTTTATTATATTGAGATATGTTCCTTCTATTCCCAGTCTCTGTAGGACTTTTATCATGAAGGGATGTTGGATTTTGTCAAACAATTTCTCTGCATCTAATGAGAGGATCATGTGATTTTTGTCCTTCAGTCCATTTATATAATGTATTACATTTATCAATTTGCATATGTTGAACCATCCCTGCATCTCTGGGATAAAGCCTACTTGGTCAGGGTGAATGATCTTTCTGATATATTCTTGTATTCTGTTTGCCAATATTTTGTTGAGAATTTTTGCATCTATGTTCATGAGAGAGATTGGTCTGTAATTTTCTTTTTCTGTTCTATCTTGCCCTGGTTTGGGTATCAGGGTGACTCTGGCTTCATAGAAGAAGTTTGGTAGGATTTCTTCTTTTTCTATTTTATGGAAAAGCTTAAGAAGCAATGGTGTTAGTTCTTCCATGAAGGTCTGGTAAAATTCAGCAGTGAATCCATCTGGGCTTGGGCTTTTTTTAGTTGGAAGATTTTTGATAACTGCTTGGATCTCCATGCTTGTTATAGGTCTATTTAAGTGATTAATCTCATCTTGATTTAATTTAGGTAGGTCATATAAATCAAGGAAATCATCCATTTCTTTCAGATTTTCATACTTTGTGGAGTATATGCTTTTATAGTATGTCCCTATGATTTTTTGAATTTCTCTGGCATCTGTTGTAATGTTACCTTTTTCATCTCTAATTTTATTAATTTGTGTCTCTTCTGTCTTTATTTTGGTCAGATTTGCTAAGGGTTTGTCAATCTTGTTTATCCTTTCAAAGAACCAACTCTTTGTTTCACTGATTCTTTGGATTGTTTTTTTTTTTTTTTTTTTTTGGTTTCTATTTCATTAATTTCTGCCCTAATCTTCATTATTTCTTCCCATCTACTGATTTTTGGTTTTCCTTGTTCTTCTTTTTCCAAGGCTTTAAGGTGAAGCATTAGGTCGTTTACTTGTGACCTTTCTAATTTCTTAATATAGCCACTTAAAGCTATAGATTTGGCTCTTAGGACTGCCTTCATTGTGTCCCAGAGATTTTGGTGTGTTGTGTTCTCATTATCGTTTGACTCTATAAATTTTTTGATTTCCTTCTTGATTTCTTCATTGGCCCATTCATCATTTAGTAGTGTGTTGTTTATTTTCCATGATTTTGTGTATGCTCTATAGCCCTTCTTGGTATTGATTTGTAGTTTGATTCCATTGTGGTCAGATAGAATGTAAGGAATTATTTCAATTTTCCTGGATTTGTTAAGATTTGCTTTGTGTCCTAATATATGGTCTATTTTAGAGAATGTTCCATATGCTGCTGAAAAGAATGTATATTCTGCAGCATTTGGATGAAATGTTGTGTATATATATATTAGGTCCATTCCTTCTATGACCTCATTTAGTCCAGATGCCTCTTTGTTTATTTTTTCTGGGATGACCTGTCAATTGATGAGAGTAGGGTGTTGAAGTCACCCACTACCACTGTGTTTGGTGTTATCTGTGATCTTAGTTCTAGTAGTGCTTGTTTGATGAATTTGGGGCCCCCATGTTAGGTGCATATATGTTTAGGATTGTAATGTCCTACTGTTGGAGGGTGCCTTTAATGAATATAAAGTGGCCTTCCTTATCTTTCCTAACTAATGTTGGACTGAAATCTACCTTGTCATATATTAGGATAGCAACCCCTGCTTGTTTTCTAGGCCCATTTTCTTGAAACACCATTCTCCAACCTTCCACCCTAAGATAGTATCCATCCTTTGTAGAAAGGTGGGTTTCTTGGAGGCAACAAATTGAAAGATCCTGCTTTTTAACCCAGTCTGCAAACCTATGTCTTTTGGTTGAGGCATTGAGGCCATTGATATTAGGAGATATTATTGAAAGGTGTGCATTCATTTTGACCATTTTTTGTAGTTCTTCCAGTTTTACCTTTGCTCTCTTGTGTAAACTAGTATTTGAGTATTGTTTGTTTTTTCCCAGTTCCTTATATGTGTGCTTTTCTTTTTCTTCAGCATGGAGGATTCTTTCAAATGTTTTCTGTAGAGCTGGTTTTATCTTCAAATACTCCTTTAGCTTGCTTTTGTCATGGAATGTCCTTATTTCTCCATCTATTTGAATGGATAGCTTTGCAGGATAAAGTAACCTTGGTTGACAGTTATTATCTTTCAGAACTTGGAATACATCACTCCATGCCTTTCTGGCTCTTAAAGTTTGTGTTGAGTAATCTGCTGTAATCCTGATAGGCTTGCTTTTGTAGGTAACTTGACTTTTCTCTCTGACTGCTTTCAATATTTTTTCTTGTTTTGTGTGTTTGGTAGTTTGATTATAATATGGCGAGAGGAGGTTCTCTCCAGGTTTTGTCTGGCTGGTGTTCTAAAGGATTCCTGTATCTGCATTGGCACCTTTTTTCCCAATTTGGGGGAAGCTTTCTTCTATGATTTTGTTGAAGACACCTACTATGCCTTTGGAGTGAAATTCTTCTCCTTCTACTATGCCCTGAATTCTTGTTTGATCTTTTCATAGTGTCCCGAATATCTTGAAATTCCCACTCATACTTTTCTATTAGTTTGTCTTTCTTGTTGGACTGTATTAGATCTGCCACCTGGTCTTCTAGCTTAGATATTCTGTCCTTTCCTTCATCCATTCTACTGGTGAGATTTTCTACAGAATTTTTTATTTCATTAACTATGTTCTTTATTGCTAGTAATTCTAACTGGTTTTTCTTTATTATTTCTATTTCCTTATTTATGTCTAGTATTGACCTCTATTTCATTAAATTGGCATTCTGTGCCTTCTTTGCTTCCTTTGATTTCTTCTTTGAGTTCTTTGACCATATTTATAATCATTCTTTTGAAATCTTCCTCAGGCATTTCCTCTAACTCATTCTCACTGGAGGTCATCTTTGATGCATTAATACTTTTTGGTGGATTTATATTGTCTTGATTTTTGGTGTTTCTGGTGTTATAATGTATATATTTTTGCATCCTGGATTATTTAATGATTGGATTTTCTAGTTAGCTGGATATTATTAGATGTATCAGTCAATCTGATGTTATATATCTTCAGGGTAGGAGCTTAAGGCACTAGGTGTGGCTCTCAAGACTCTCAGAGTATCTACAAGGGTGACTCTTGGTGTTGGGTTTGCCTATTATGAGAGTATTCAAGTAGGCTGAGTGGAACCAAATACAGACAGTTTCTAAAATTTAACTAAACAATATACACTTTCAATGAAAAACAGCACAGAGTATTTATCCAAGAGTAGGTATTATGACAACCAGATCCTCTGTCTCTTAGGCTGTGTGGTGCCTCACCCACTCCCGTAATCCTGACAACAAGGAGGTTAAGATTTTGGTCTGTAGAGGGTTCCAAGTCAACTTGTGACCAGGTGAGACCCTTCCCTAATGTATAATAGAAAAGGAAACAAAGCCACTTTAAATCAAGAAGCAACAAATAACAAGCCCAAAATACAGTTTATTTACTAATTGCAAATCTGACCATCCAACAGATTTAACATATAATTTATCCTGATATGGAAGGTGCAAGTAGCACTTCTGATTCAGGCCTATATACCAGGTTTATTAGGCGGGTTACCCTTCGGGATGATTTTGGTCTCAGTTATACTTGGGTCCCACTGTTGGTTCAAGTAGGCGTGGCTTGGTCCCTGGACTGCTGCTCTGTTCGCTGGAGCTGGGCACTGGTATTGGGGGACGGGAGGCTGCTGGTGCTGCTCTAGTTCTCTCACTGTTCCACTTGTTCTTCTACCTTGTGATCTGCTCCTCCATTGTTCACTGCTGTTCTACCTTCACATTTCTTGAGTTTGCGGAGAGTTTTGGTGTGAATGGAAAATCCCCTCACCTGGCTTTTCCTGCGGCTCAAGCCAAGCCTGGCAGTCGGCTAGCGTGCAGCTGCCGGGGTCCCATGTGCAGACCTGCTGGTGGCACTTCTGCCTGCCTGTGTGGGCTCTGGATGCTCTGGATCTCTTCTACTTCTCCGCTGACATTTCAATTTCCTATACACCTCACTTTTTAGTAAAAGTGTGTATTTTTCTGGGTTTTTTTTTTTTTTGGCTTTTTCTCCCCAGGCTGCTTTGGCATGGTACCTACACCGCCATCTTAATCAGAAGAAACTGGAGTTCTATTAGGTGAGGTGGGCATAGGGTTCTTTTGCCTTGAGGGAACCAGGTCAAGCTCTGAGAAATATTCAAGTTAGTGCTTCTCACATAGAGGAGAAACAGCCAACCCTACACTGCATGACTCCCCGACGCCAAGGCCAAGCCCCCAAGGAGGCATCAGGACCCTTCAGTGTACTGCCCATCCATTCGCCCATACTCACTTCAGGACCACCATCATGCCCTCGATGCTGAATCTACCCCAGCCTTCACACATACTACTACACAGGTCAATTTCTCTCCCTGTTGAATACATTTTCCTTGATTCTTCAACCATTGTTTCTTCAATCATTCTTCAATCATTGTTATCCCATGTACTCTTCCAGAACATCCTGAAGTTAGCCCTGTTGCAGGGCTTCTACCATAATGTCAGTCTCCTGTTACTCTTCTGTCTCCCTGCCAGGCTAAAGAATGGGATGGGCAAGACTTCTCTGCCCAGGTCTCTGGTCAAGAGGGGACTAGTGAACATGTGGAACACTCTCCATTCTGCTGGCTTTAGTTGGGTGCAATAAATAGGGTGGCCCCTGTGTGTCTGAATGGTTAGCTTGGGGTGATAAGTGATGTGACCAGTGGGCTGTGCTTCTACTCAGAACTCACTCCATACACAGAGGCTGACACCACTCCAGAGTAGACTGCAAACTACAGAACCTCTCAAAATGAACCTCAGAAGCTGCCCAGAGAGAGGACCAGAAAGGAAGCTTTTCAGAACAGTTAGAATCTGACAGGGAACATACAGAAATCTGTATACCCAAAGTATTTTCTTTGGGGTCTTTGATAGTCCAGTCATCTCTGGAAACAGGTACAGCCACACCACAGACAAAGCATGCTTATTACAAAGGAATGATGTAGGGAGAGCCAGGGTGCTTCTGTATCACTGATCCATGAGTTAAGGGAGGACCTGTGGGGTTCCAATAAACCTTGTGGCTGTGTTAGGGTGGTTTGGCCTCCAAGAGAAAACTGGTCTAAGAACTTACTGCTCAGTGTCTCCAGGACAATATGAGAATATGGGCCACAGGTTAGTTTTACTCTGAACTGTTGGGTGGCTGCTTGACACCAGAAGCACAGAAACCAGAAACACTGTAGGGGTTCTTATTTAGGATTTTAAAGAGTAACCAGAATCCCCTGGGCTAGGATAGCCACCACAGCGTCAGGCCAGCTCAGTAGTCCACTTAGTACCCAAACGCTTGCTGCCTGGCATAATAGATACCAGAAAAAAACATCCTACTGCTGAAATTAGTGGAACTCAAGACAAGTGAATCAACTAGAACAATTTATTGTGTAGGACCCTTCCTAAATGAAGAGAGGAGCCCAGCAACCTTGACCAGCTTCTAAGCTGAAGGACTACAGCATGCTGAGTTATTTCCAGGGACTTATCTCCACAAGGCACCAAGGCCAGGAAACAGTCACACATGCCTGTAACATGTTCAACATAGCCTGGCAGGACAGGATGCCCAGCTTTTATTAAATTATACAACAGACATGACTATTTCATGACTGCTTATAAAAGTATGTGTGGGAGATGTCAGGCAGAGCTGCACTGTTCTACTACCTGGTGGGCAGAAGACAGTCACTCTTGCAAGGGAAGCCTACTTAATATTTGCCAAAAAAATGAGTCCAATAATTGTGATGACCAAGATGGCATGTCTGTCTGACCATTGTGTTAAGGAGTATACAAGAGTACAAGAGTCTTAGGACCAGCAGGCATCTGGTAGCCCATCAGAGGATGGCTACAAACTCCTATTTTTCAGTCAAAGGACAGAGCTCTTATACTCTAATGTGTATCCTATTGTCACCTTTTGATATAAGATTTCTGAATCCAGAAGTTCTATTTTAGTACAACTCAAAAATGCCCATGAATTTTCTAATGAGACTGAATAGCCTGTTACTTTTCTTCCAATAGGCGACTTGAGGTTCCACTAAAGAAATGAATGAGCAGAGATTAAGGCACTTGGAGTAGTAACTGATTTTTTTTAAAGTATTATTTATTAGAGAGAATGAGAATATGGACATCACAGTACCTCCAGCCACCACAAACAAACTCTAGATGCAAGTGCCATTTTTTTGTATCTGGCTTTACATGGGTACTGGGGAATTGAACCCAGGTCTTTAGGCTTTGCAGACAACTGCCTTAACCACTGAGAAATCTCTTCAGCCTCAGTAACTGATATTTTATGTTCTGTTTCAAAGTTTATTTTTAGGCTACCCTTAAGAATAAGCATCTATAAGCATGATATTTTTGAGAAGTAAGAGTGAATAGGGGACTGGAGAGGTTGCTTAGTGGTTAAGGCATTTGCTTGCAAAGCCAAAGGACCTTGGTTCAATTCCCCAGGACCCACATAAGCCAGATGCACAAGGCTGCACATGCATCTGGAGTTCATTTGCAATGGCTGGAGGCCCTGGTGCACCCATTCTCTTTCTCCCTCTTTCTTTCTCTCTCTCTCTCTCTCTCTCTCTCTCTCTCTCTCTCTCTCTCTCTCTCTCTTTCTCTCTCAAACAAATAAATGAAAATAAAGTTTTAAAATGAGTGAATAAGGAGACCTGGGAGATGAGTCAGTTGTAAAGTGCTTGTGTGCAAGTGTAAGGACCTGATTTCAGAACCACAGCACCTACATAAATGTTAGGCAGGCACAGTAGACCACCTATAATCCTAGCACCCCACCCAGTAGATAAAGGCAAGGGATCCCTAAGGCAAGCTGGTTAGTTAGACTAGCTGAATCATGAAGCTCTGGGTTCAGTGAAAGACCTTATCTCCATAAATAAGGTAGAGAGTGACTGAGCAAGAAAACCAATGTCAACCATTGTCCTCTACATGCCCACACACACAATTACATATGTACCCACTCACAAACATGCATCTACACACATGTACATACATATCACACACACACATACATGCAAAAAGGAATAAATTGGCATTAATTTCAGCAAATGTATACTGACTCACATTCATTATCACATAAGCATGTATTGATCTCACATTAGAGCCCCAGATGTTGCTTGATTAGATGCTTAATTCCCCACTCATTTTAAGCAAAATTGTAATTATGATCTATACAAGTCTAAATAAAGTGTTCTGAACAAAAAACCTGGCTAGTTATTTTTCACAGGTCTCAAGAAGGTGATGGTAAATATAATAGGTGAACATTCTGCATTCTATTCTTGCTATAGCCCTTTTACTTGCCAGGCTCCCCATCGAGATTGGGTGGCCTTTAGTGACACTAACAGGCTTGAGGTGCTCCAAAACTTGGTCAAGTCCCAGTAGGCACTGACTTGTGCTGACAGCAGCAGGAATCTGACAGGCCTCCCATCACTGGAGACAAGTGAACCTTTTGATGTGTAGCCTGGTGACAGGCCTGCTATGGCTCCTGTTATTATTTCTAGGTCTGTGGTATGTCTGTGGCTTCCAAGGGGATTTGCATTTGAAAGGAAGCCAATATGACAGGCAGGAACAGGTAAGATTATTGATCAGAGTGAAACTTTGGGTGGGCTGGAAAATTGTTCAGTGGTTAAGAGTGATTTCCATGTAATTATGAGGACCTAAAAGAATCTGTTTCACCCTGAGTAATTCCCTAGCACCTATATAATAAGCTGGGCATGGCCGTACATTTCTGTTACCATAGCCCTGTGGAGAGCAGAGACCAGAGAATCGCTAGATGTCTCTGGTCAGTCAGTCTCGCCAAAAATAGCAGCTCTGGGTGAAGTCAGACACTTTGTGTCAAAGAAACAATACAGGAGAGTGACAGAAGAGAGGATCCCTGATGTTTTCTTCTGACCTCTACATACATGTACATGGGGCACACATATCTGTACACACATGTGCATACAACACATCACACACACACACACACACACACACACACTCCTAGTCTAATCCTTGACCATCCACATCTCATGAATGGTTTTCCTGCACAACATTTCCAACTCTTGGCTCAGAAAAGTTTCTGAGAGTCCTCCTGGAAGACCCATTTTAAAAGTCAGAATTCTCAGTGTTTGAAGCTTGACAGTCTTTGCAAAAGAAATCTGATCATAAATATGCAGTTAATTCCTCCACTAGGACAATAGGGTCTATTGTGTACTTAAATGTTCTAGAAGGTGCTTAAGATGGGACTTCCATGTAGAACTCTTCCCCTGATTATGCCAGCCTCCACCCCTCCTCTAAACTCCTGACCATGTCCAAATGCTTCAGTACATCTATTAGCAAACCATCCAGTCCACCTCTCATTGGTAGCTCCAATCTTCTAATTCCTGAGCCAAAGCCAAAACCCTACCCTGAGCTTCCCTTCTTCACACCCTGTACCCAATCCTTAGACATTTCTGACACCTTTCACTATACAATATACCCAGAACTTTCTGCTACCATTAATGTCATGTCTACCAATCTGGTCCAATTTTCTGTCAGTCTTGGATTGTGCAGTGGTCTCCACTGGATTACATTTTTCACTCTTCTTGGGTTATTCCATGTTTATACCATTTTATTTTCTCATATACTACCATATGATATTTGCCTTCTGTCTCCAGCAACAGAATAAGTGCATGTGGTCAGAATAGCATCTGGCACATGGCAAATGCTGATATTTGATAGGTGAGTAGATAATATGAAGAACATAGTGCAGACAGACCCTAGATCCTGACTTTCAGTCTATGCAGAATAACCAGAAAAATTTAGTTTATTGCATTTCATTAGTTACCATATTGCATCCATTAAGGAAAAAAAAAGCTAGGTAACAAAGGCCACAGAGCTCCTTATCTGTTGTTTAGCAAGTTCCTCTGAATTAAAAGATTAACCCTTGAAGAGAGGAAAGAAGCTCTGGAGACTGAGGCCAACAAGTCTGGGGAAAAGGTTGCAAGACCTTGCCCTAAAAATATATAAAGGGAAAAAGATTCCTTTGGAAGAGCCCCTCCCACCTGCCCTACAGAGCTGCTTGTAGGTCATGTAGTGTGCTGGAGACCCTTAGACTAGCTGAGCTGCCTGAAGGTTGTGCAATGAGCTCCAGAGACATGACTTCCATGAGTCACCAGCTATGCTGGAGTGAGCTTTTGGGTGATGCAGCTGTCTTTGAGTCATACATACTCCTATAAGAAACCCCTCACCCTGCTCTGTAAGTAATCCCAATACACTCATTGGTTCACCAAAACTAGTCTTGGTGCAATTGTACTTGGCAAACTGCTACCTGAGCCTTCTCTGGAATAGGCATGTGTTCATGTCACCTCAGGGAAAAAGTTTCCCATGACAATCCCTTTTCTTCTTAACATATTGACCTAACAGACTTGGAGTTTTGACCACTAACTTCTGAGCTCAGTGGTACAGTACTTGCTTAGCATGTGTGAGGCCCTACATTCAATTCACAGCACCACACACAAAAGAGGCTTTTTGAAATTGATGGTGTCCTTTGTCCCCTAGTTATGTTTTGTTTGCATTAATGGATGCAATATTCAAGGTTTTCTGATAGAAAGCTTCTGCCTATATAGTGCTACCTGTTATTGCTGGGGAAATATCCCATTATTTTCAAACTTAAAAAACACTAGGAAATTCAAAATAATTTTATTAGGGGCTGGAGAGATGGCTTAGTGGTTACGGCACTTATCTGTAGAGCCAAAGGACCTAGGTTCAATCCCCATGACCCATGTAAGCCAGATGCACAAGATGGCACATTATCTCCTCTCTCTCTCTCTCCCTTTCCCCTTCTCCCCCTGTCTCTCTCAAATAAATAAAAATAAAACATTTTTTAAAATAATAATTTTATTAGAAATAGTAATTGAAAAAAAGAAGAAATAGTAGTTGTAATTATTTTGGTATAATATGTGTTCTCTGTGTGTGTGTTATATGCATGTGTGTCCAGATGTATGTAACCTGTACAAGGGGAAGATGTTGGGTGTCCTCTTCTATTGCTCTTTCACCTTATTTCCTTGTGACTGAATCTCTCACTGAACCTGCAGCTGCCATTTTTAATCAGACAGGCTGATCAGAGAAGACACTTTCTTTTCTCTCTGATTCCCTCAGTACTAGTTACAGGCACATTTGGCCACACCTAGCTTTTTATGTTGGTGCTGGGATCAAACTTGGATCCTCATGCTTGTGCAGCAAGTGTTCTTACCTGCTGAGCCATCTCCAGCCACTAGAACTAGTACTTACAATTCTTTTGTGAAATATTTATTTATTTATAAGCAGAGAAAGAGAGAGAAAAGAGAAAAACTGAGAGAAAGGCTGAGCCTGGGCCTCCAGTCACTACAAAGAATTTCAGATGCATGTGCCACATTGTGCTTCTGGCTTTACATGGGTACTGGGGAATCGAATCTGGGTCCTTTGGCTTTACCTGCAAGCACCTTAATCTCTAAGCCATCTTTCCAGTTCCTATGCTCCTTTAAAAAAAAAAAAAGATTAAAAAATCAACAATGAATATGGATCCTCAGTAGGGTGGTGATATGACAGACATGGTAGGCATCTCTTTTGTATCCCTGGTAGGTATAAAACCATTCCACCTGGGGCACCCTCTAGGAGGGTTTAAGTTGAAGTGGATATGTGGAATATCTTATCTCTAATCCTCTACTAACCAAGCACCTTCTGTCCAAATTTAGAAAATAGAATGTTCTAAAGAATTATTTGACTGAGATCACCTCAGTGTCAAGACTGTGAATGAGGGCTGGAGGGATGGCTTAGCGGTTAAGGTATTTGCCTGCAAAGCCAAAGGACCCAGGTTCGATTCCTCAGGACCCACGTTAGCCAGATGCATAAGGAGGCGCATGCACAAGGAGTTCATTTACAGTGGCTGGAGGCCCTGGTGCACCCGTTCTCTCTCTCACTCTCTCTCTCTCTTTCTGTCAAATAAATAAATAAATAAATAAAAATATTTTTTTAAGAAAGAATGGGAATGAACAGGGAAAGACAGCCTTATCAGAGACTGGTCCCCTACATAGCCCAGAGAGATTCAGCTTTCAGGCCAGCAGAAATAGATAATCAAGTCCTATGTAGAAAAAAAAATTGCAACAAATACTAATGGAGTGTAGTTCACATGTAAGTTATTATAAGTAAGCCTTGAAACAACAAAACAGACCAGCATATGCTATTCCTGAGGCCAATCCACATCCCACTTCAGAGCCTCAAGTCATAGCTCTGACATGTCACTAAGGCCCAGCCACTTCCCACTCCAGAGCCTAGAGTCATGGCACTGAGGTGTCCCTGAGGCCCAGCTACCTCCCACTTCAGAGCCTGGAGTCATAGCACTGAGATGTCCCTGTGACCCAGCCACTTCCTACTTCAGAACCTCGAGTCATAGCACTGAGGTGTCACTAAGGCCCAGCCACCTCCCACGTCAGAGCCTGGAGCCATAGCACCAAAGGAGGGAAAGAACCTAGAATTTAATGACTGTACATTATTAGTTACTTTCTGCTTAAAATCCTTCCCTGGGGAGTGGAGACAAAGAGGTAGGGCCTTCCTCTATGTGGCAGGGTTTGTTCTCTTCAGGGAGCTAGGGGCCTTGTGGGAAGCCCAGTTAAAACGAAAAGCTTTCCTGGAGCTGTCAGAGAGCAGCATTCATTTAGAAAGTATTTCACAAGCACTTCGGGGTGTTGTTGAATCTCCATGCCATGCTGCGGGCAAGGATCTTTTTCCTAGGCCTCCATTTCAACCCAGATGTGTTACTGTACAAAAATAGTATTCTTGCCCCAACCAAAATATGCTTTCTCTTTAGAAGTTTCCAAGACAAGGTTTTAGTACAACAATGTCACCTTAGATGTGGAAAGTGAGATGGAGGCAGGTCAGATTCAAACTGGTTTGGGCCTGTAAACACTCATGCTGTAGCGACAGTGAAAGAAGAATCGTCACCTATAGGAAACCCTGTACAGGGCTAAGGAGACCAACTCACCCTTAGACTAAATGCTGCAAGGCAGAGCTTTGCACATGAGTAGTGGAAACATAATCCCAAGGGACCACAGTGCTGTCTGCTGAAGGCCACCCAACAAAGGAAGCTCCTGGCAATACTTACATGACCTTTTCTCTTCACCTCTGTAGGCAAATATCTCTTCCTTCCAGAATCCCAGAGTTAATTTTAAGGCAGCCATGTTTACTCACTTTGTATTGCAGGCCAGAGAGGAGCTGAGTAGACTCAGAAACACAACCCAGAGGCAGAGCAGGGCAGAAGGTGAGGACTGAAGGTATGAGGGTGACCACCCCCAGCCCTGCTGCTTTCAAGGAGAAACATCTCAAGGGACAGCCAGGGCAACAGGGGGCTCCTTTCCTCTGTGGTTCAACAGACAAAGACAACAAAGCGAATTGAAGGGTAAGAGGTGAGGACTAGGATGCTAAGGGCAGAGCCAGAACTGAATGCCCCAGGGCTTGCTTTTGGAAAGTCTGACAATTTGTGAGTGGAAATCAGCAGAGAATTGTTCACTTATTCATTCCTTGGTTTACTCAAGGAGGAAACAGGGAAGGAATACATGTTTTCAGCTTTAAATCTTTTTAATCATGGAGCATATGATGTAGGGGAAATCAGACTAGAATTATATTCTCTACTTTTGAGACGCCCCTCCTCCCTCAAGTCTAGAAATCTGAGTTCAAATCTATCTCACTTGTCCCTGGATGACTTTGGGTAAGCCACTGATTGCCTGAATTGTAAGATCTCCACTTGCAGAACAGTGTTCCTAACCAGGCCTGCCAGGCTTTGGGAGAATCAGATTAACAACTGAGAAGCAAGACCATAGGGTTGGGATGGGGCCATGACTCAGTGGATAAACCATGTTGCACCCAAGCCTGAGTACCCAAGTTTGAATCCCTGAACACCAGGTAAAAGTCAGATGCCATTGGAGGGCTTCTGCAATCCCAACATGCTAAGGGTGAAATGGAAGCTGACAGGAGAATTTCCCAGAAGCTTCAAACCACCCAGCCCTCTGAGCACAGTGGGGATCAGTAACAAAAGATTCTGCTTCAAACAAGCTAGAAGGTGAGATTTGACACCTGAAAGTTGTCTTCTGACCTCCACACACACACATTATGTGCATAAAAAATTAATTTTAAAAACAACCCTATAGGAGTCCACAGTGCAACTCCATTGCAAGTGAACAGAAGTTGGCAGTAATATATATATACATATATCATCATCATCATCATCAGAGCATTGGAGGAAAAAAAGTGATAGAAGCAGGGTCTTATTGGAGATGTAGGTTCCAGGATCATGGCTGTGGACTCCTTACCATGATTTGCAAGTAATAGTTTCAATAGTGAAGGATGAATGAAATATCCTGATGTCTTAACATGCCAACTGAACAGATACTACTTAGAGCACTAGACAGACTGAACAACTCAGTTACCTTCGGAAATAATTCAGTTTAGAATAATGGGAGGTATCAGGACAAAAGAAACAGAGCAGAGAGTAAAATTGGAAGAAAATTTAAGGGTGAAACAGTTGACTATATATCAGATGAACAAGTAAGCCATCCTGTGGCATGTCAGAGCCCACTGCATTGTTGGTGTAATTTAACTGTTATTTACTATTTATGGATAACAGGCATACTTGCAAATTGTTTCAGTCATTTTATTGCTGTTCTGTGAGAGATAATTAAAACGAGACCACTTCAAATGAGGCTACTCAAAGGTATGACATGGTTGTGCTAATAATGTGCTATATAAATGCAAATTATCAGGATCCTATAACAGCAAAAACTGCTTTTATCATTTTTTACATGAGACCAACATGTAAATATTATAATAGTGCTCTGATTTATAGGGTATTTTTCCCCTTAAAAGATTAACATGCCCAGCCATGCATTATTTAGCAGATTGTCCCAACTCTAAGGGATGATCCCCTAATCCTAATACTCAGATCTTGCAACAATGCCCAACTCAAAGCAGGTACTCAGTGTGTGACAACTGATGGGATGAACGGGGTGGCCTTTCAACAAAGCTCACAGGCATTAGTAGTCCTTTTGAAGAAAATGAGGGTTGTGGTGAGGGGGAGCTGATTGTGAACTAGAAAGGTCACAGCATTTTAGCAAGTCCTGAATATTCAAAAGGCTTAGAAAAAAATGAAGAAGAGGAAGAAAGGACACATTTGGGTGGGTGAATTGAGGCTATTCATAGTGTATAGAAGAAGTCTATTTTTTCTAACCCTCAGAAGATGAAGAAACTAAAAAAGAAGAAATGATGGGAAAATGCACTCATAATTGATGAGGTTAATATTCTAAAACATAACCCCAACTGAGCTATAATCTGTGGGTTTTTTTGAATTCTTTTTTATTTATTTATCTGAGAGAGAGAGAGAAAGAGAGATGCAGATAGAGGATGGGCATGCCAGGGCCTCCAGCCTCTGCAAACAAACTCCAGATACATGTGTTACCTTGTGCATCTGGTTTACGTAGGTACTGGGGAATAGAACCTGGGTCTTTAGGCTTTGCAGTCAAGCTCCTTAACTGCTAAGTTATCTCTTCATCCCAAATCTGTACTATTTAAGTGCCCAAGAAGCCAGCCTCATAGAGAGATCCGCACTTCAGATTCCCATGAACCTAGCTTGTAGAAGGAAAGCTCAGACTCACACATATTTAACTGGGAAAACCATTGTTGGAGGCTCACTCTTAACCACTTCTGGAACTAGCAGACTGGGGAAGAATAGAAAATTAGGACAGAAAACCAACCCCCATGTGCATATATTTTCTGAAAAGAAATAAATTATATTCCTGTTTATCTTGAGATCCAAGATTTCTGAATATTACAGATAGTACATCTCCTGTTTGATTGACTATTCTATGAATTTAGCAGGGATATGTATATGATCCCTTTAGCGATTATTGTTTCTGTAAACATCATTATTTTGTTAAAGTTATTGCTGCTGTTTTCACACCTTTAAAACACAAAAGAGTGCCTCATCTATGACTATTGCCTCAATGGAGACTATGCCTGAGCAGATCTGTGGGTTGCATGCAATGTACGGCTATCCTTGGCCTGAACTGGGAGATAAATTGTCATACCCCAAACCTGATCTGATGATGGATGAAGAAAGCCATATTCTGACCTCATAGACCTGCAAAGAGTATCACAACAGTCACATCTAGATTTGGTTACCCGTAAGATAACAGTATGAAGTCTAAATGCTGACCTTTCTATGCCTGCAGGTACTCACCATAGGCATTGCTCCATAGTATTCTCCCTGTGGCCTTATGAAGTGGGTGTGATTTTGCAACCAAGGTTGTTCAAATGCAGAAATCTCAGTATTGCTTTCCTGGTGCAAGGAAGATGGATGTCAAGATTCCTAGGTCTTCATGGGAGAAGTGGAGTTTCACACAGGCTTCAGAGAATGCACTGAACATTCTCAATGGTAATAAAGAAGCTGAGAGCCTGAGCAGAAAAACTTTAGAAGTTCTTCACACTTGAAATATGGAATCCAAGGTTGGTATTGAGACCTTTACCACAGTCCTCTCCCCCCAATGCCTTCATCAATTAGGACCACAAAACTGACTCAATAACCCAAGCTTTCAAGTGCAAAGTCATGGCAAGACATGGGGAAGAAGCCAGCTATGTAGCAAGGGAGGAGCCACCTGTGCAGCCAAGAGTGAAGCCAGCAGAGATGGGCAAGGGGAATGTCCTCAGTCACAGGTGGAGTATGATCCCAGACACAAGTACTAGTACTGTAAGCTCAGAGTACTTGTGCTGTGGGTGACTTCTCAATGGCCATTTGAGAAGGTCAGCAGTTGCTTCATAGGCTAGGAAATATAGCTCTGACAACTTGTGCTGTTTGTGTTTTAGGAGAACTGATTTCAACAACTAGACTTTGGAGCAGAGCAATGGTTCACTAAATAAAGTGTTTTCTGCATAGGCATGAGGGTCTGAATTCAAATCTCCACCACCTACATAAATTCTGGGCATGGTAGTAAGTGCCTATAATCCTAGCACTGAAGAGATAGAGACAGGCAGATCCTCAAGAGTAAGGTGGCTACCTATTAAATTCCCCCTAAAATAACAATGGTTATCCCATTTATATGGTACTAACTTCACTCTCTGTTGGAGAATTTGCTTCTCTTTTCCAGATGGACACCAATCCTAAGGAGAAAACCACCCCATCACACCTCAACAGGGCCCCAGCTGCAACTAAGAGTAACTGGGTAAACAAACAAGAGTACTGTTTTCTTGATGAACCTCATACCAACATAAGGGTGAAGGAGATAGACACAGAGAACACTCAATTCCTACCAAATCAGATGTACAGAGACACAGAAGTTCCCAAGACCTCCTCACTGAAACAGACCTAAAATGAACCCTACATGGGTCAGGGAAATTTGTGGAAGAGGCGGCAGAAAGAATGTTAGAGCCACACACTGGGTTATCATGCATAGAGACATTGCCTCTTACCCATAACTAATGGCTAACTCCACAATGCATGACCCATATTCTCCAATGAGGAATTGAGGAGGGTCCCTGAAGAGGGGAGAGGATAGGGAGGAGGCTAAAGATGGTATCAACATGACTATATACACACTTGTACATAACTAATAAAAACTAAATAAAAATTTTTAAAAAGAGTAAGGTGGCTATTCAGACAAGCTCTGGATTCAGTGAATGACCTTGTCTCAATAGAGTAGGTGAAGAGTGATTGAGGAAGACATACATCGACCTATGGCCTATGCACATAGGCACACAACCCATGAAAACACACGTACATATGCAAGACAAAAGTCTGGACTTTGATTCCTTCTTTGCAATCACTAGGAATAGTGGGTATATTCCAAGTTTAGAACCACCATCACCTGCTTCAGGAAACATCCACAGAAGCCCAGAAGGGGACAAGCTTGGTCTTTTCATTTTAGCCATTTTCTTTCTTTGCTTTGCTTTGTTTGGTATTGTTTTGATTTAGCAAATGTGTTAAATGCCTACCATATGTTATGGGCTGTTACATTACATCACTTCAATAAACTGTGGTTACTAACAATAGTAACTGTGCTAAGCATATAAATGTTTTACTTCAACTTAGTCTCATAACCCTGTGAAATACCATTCTGAGAATTTGGAAGTGGACGATCTAGATGAATGGAAGGGGAAAAGAGAATTGAAGTTAGTTGAGTGCCAGTTATAAATGCAAAGGTATTTTCTATATCATTTTTGCTATTTTGAACAATGTCACAGAGACTAACACTAAACTGGAAATAATTTCCTTTGTCTTTTTTAGGCTCCATTTTTTTTTTATTGACAACCTTCATAATTGTAAACAATATCCCATGGTAATTCCCTCCCTCCACCCCCAACTTTCCCCTTTGAAACTCCACTCTCCATCATATCTCCTGCCCCTCTCAATCAGTCACTCTTTTATTTTGATGTCATGATCTTTTCTTCCTATTATGATGGTCTTATGTGGGTAGTGCCAGTCACTATGAGGTCATGGATATCCGTGTCATTTTGTGTCTGGAGGGGCACATTGTAAAGAGTCCTACCCTTTCTTTGGCTCTTGCATTCTTTCTGCCACCTCTTCTGCAATGGATCCTGAGCCTTGGAAGGTGTGATAGAGATATTTCAGTGCTGAGCACTCCTTTGTAACTTCTTCTCAGCACCATGGTGCCTTCTGAGTCATCCCATGGTCACTGCCACCTGAAAAGAGAAGCTTCTCTAACCAAAAGTGAAAATAGCATTAATATATGGATATGAACATTAAGAGAGGTTCTTACTGGGCAGATTGGTGAGCATAGTATATACATTTAGCCAGACACCAGCTAATGTTACACACCTAGGGCTCATGACTACTCCTGTTGTAAGTTTTCAATATCAGGGATATATTCCCTCCCATGGAGCAGGCCTCCAGTCCAATTATAGAGCGGTTGGTTTCCCTGATAACAGACATGCCACTATTGCACCCATTGGCTCATTTGGCCTGGCTGGCCAAATTTAAGGCTTGCAGTGTCCACTGTTGAATATCGTCAGTGGTGATTTCTCTGTCTCCCATTGAACTGCATGCAGCATAGCTTTTTCCAGCTTCCTGTCACCTGGTCTACATGGAGGAGGTTTTCAGCTCAGCTCCACTAGGATTTCTCAGTGACCGTGCAGCCCAAGTATGTGGAGTCTTCAGCAATAGGGTCTTACCATCTATTCCTGGTGGGAAACCAAGGGCCTTGGCAATGGCCTGTAATGTTTTGGGGGCATGAGGGACCTCCCTGGCCAACCACTCACTGGAAGGCACCCCGTCTCTGGCACTGAAATTTTCTAGTAGTAATCTATGGCTTCAGAGTGTTCCATTGTCCAAAAAAGTAGGTTTCCGTATGATTTATTTATATCCTCTTAGATTTTGATTAGCCCTCCCTCCACCTTCCTTTACTCAGTCTCTTCCCCTGACCTCACTTTGGGCCTTTTCACCCCCATCTTTTACTTACATATATACAATGCCATCCTGATAAGTCCCCCTCCCTCCCTTTCTATTCCCTTCATATCCTTATTAAAATATTTTCCCATAATTTTAATTAACATATTTAATGCCTGAAACTGTTCTATCTAATCTAGTGGCTACTGATTGTTATATGAGATAGGAATATATTAATCTGATATTGGACTGACCTTGTGTGTGGTTCAGCTTCCCCTATACACACACAAGGAAAAACTTGAGCACTTACTGAAAATAGATGGCTATGGACTCCGTAACAATGAGTCTATATCCAGTAATCAATATCTCTCTCTCTCTTCTCTCTCTCTCTCTCCTCTCTCTCATCCACACAATGTACAATCTTGACATAGTTTAGAACTTCACTCCTTTAATTGTGGGTCACAGTCCCACATAAAGTCCTATAACTGAATGTTAGGAGAGGCATTGCAAAAAAAATTGGCAACAGCAAAAAGGATATGACTGTACAGCCAAAAATTATTCAAAATCAATCATGTTATGAATACAAGGTTTTTTTCTGGCAATACTTGCCCATGTTGCATTGTGTGATGTGACTTCACTGTAGTCTTACTTTGAACATACAAGGAAAGTTTGCATTGTACATGCCATCACACTAAGCAGTGACAGTAGTACTGCCTAAAACAACTCGGTTCAGTCTTGGTACTGTTGTGTGTTATGAATTACAGTGTTTTAAATGAATATATAAAGTCTGCTGTTCTTATAGAAACATAATGGATTAATTATAGAAAATAGACATTTAATATTTTTCCACCATTATTCTTCAGCATATATCAAATCAGTTTATCTTTGGATTATATCCTGTTGAAATGTTTGATTTAAGATTACTGTTTGGAGGCTGGAGAAATAGCTTAGCAATTAAGGCACTTGCCTGCAAAGCCAAAAGACCACAGTTCAAATCCCCAAGACCTATGTAAGTCAGATGCACAAAGTAGCGCATGCATCTGGAGTTCGTTTGCAGCAGCTGGAGGCCCTGGTGTGCCCATTCTCTCATGCTCTTTCTCTCTCCCTCTCTCTCTCAAATAAATAAAAATGAAATATTTTAAAGGTGTTTCAGCTGCTACTGGTATCCCCGTAGAAAGTGATGAAGATAGCAATGATAATGACAGTGACTTAGAGAATGAAAACTGTATGAACACTAATTAACAAAAGTCCTAGAAGCCATAAGAGAGACTTCCCTTCTGGTGGTATTTATGGAAATTAAGTTACCCACCACATTAAAATAAAAGTCTGAGATGGGGAGTTTCAGATAACCAAATGTAAATCCTTCATCAGATTTTAACTTGTGCAGTACTTGCAGTGAAACACAATGAAAACTTTAACAGAAATTGTCTCTTAATACATTCACATTCTTGTATTTACAAGCAAAATATATAGGAAATCACAAATAAGTCTTTTAAGTTGGCTGTTGTTTTGGTGAAAAAATAAAAATAATAATAATAAAATTACTGTTTGAATCATCTACTTGAGTTGCATTTACAAAATTTGGTAAAGGAATTCTGGTTTGGGATTAGGACAGAATTTTCAAAACTTTCCGAAATAACCCTCAACATACTTCATTTTATACCATATGTTTATGCAAAGCAGGATTTCAGCAGCACTGACAGTTGTAAAATCAAATTCCAATCAGCTATGAAAAATGTTGAAAATGCCTATACTCTGTAGCATTAAATATTCAGCCAAGACATGATTCTCCTTTGTTTGCATGTGTGGTGTGTGTGGTGATGGTGTGTGTAGTAAATGTATATGCATGTGGAGACACACGGACATATGTGCATGCAGAAGCCAGAGAAGACTATCGAGTGTCCTTCTTTTATTGTTCTTCAAATTTCCTAGAGATAGAATCTCTGATGAAAATGGATCTCCAGCTTTAATGACCCCCAGTGATTCTCATGTCTCTGCTCCCCACAGGACCAAGGTTACAGATGTACATAACCACATCCAGCTGTTTACATGAGTCCTAGTGAATTAAACTCAAGTGGTCTTAAGCCCTCATGCTGTGGCCAGTGTTATCTGGTGACCCATCTCCCTATCCCCTACCCCTGAGATTTAATTCTTGTGTAAAAATAAGCAAGTACATTTATTTCATTATATTAAAATTTGCTTTCATCTGTCATAAGTGGTAGTTATATGTATACTAAGGAATTATTTTAAAATAGACTTATGATTCATTATCAGCAAATATTTTCTTTATATACATTTTTATGTAGTTATGTGGTCATGTAAAAATTTCTCAAGTGAAAAGGGGTTATAAGTTTTATAGAAACTTCTTCTAAATTGAAATATTCCCTCCTGAAGGGAGAGGGAGAAGACTCGGGAAATAAAGTCTGGGAGGGCTGAAATTTAAAAGGTTAGAGGACTACTTTCCAAGGTTATAGGAGCAGTAAGCCACTATTGAGGGGCAGTCTCTGACCAGTGTTGTGTGCAATTTTCTTTGAAATAAAATATTATATCCTGGAGGGAGGAGGGAGGAGGGAGGTCAAGCCTGAGGAAAGGCTTTCAAGACCCCTCCCTAAGTTTATTGAGGAGAAACTTTCTGACCAGCCATACTGCCTGTGGGTTATGCAGTGTGCTCTAGAGACACAGCTTTTGTGAGTCATCACCTGTGCTGAGGTGAGATTTTCTGTGATGCAGGTGCCTTGGAATCATCTATGCTCCTATAAGCAACCCCTCACCCTGCTGTGGAAGTAACCCCAATAAATTTATTGGATCACCAAATCTGGTTTTGGTGCAATCATGCTTTGGTCTTTCATCTGTGCCCCATCTGGGGTGAATAGTTGTGTGTTTGTGGCTCCCCAGGAGAAAAAATTTCTCATGACCCAGGGTGCCCTAATGAGATGCAACACAAATGAATAGAGTTTAAGAAGCCCCGACTTAGCCACCTACAATGGAAAGCCACTTGAATAGAACTGGAGCATTTATAGAGAATAAATATTCTTACTAATTAAAGTTTATAGCATGTGAGAAATTCACCTTTAAAAAGCTGAGATTTATTTTCCTATTCAGGACCCGTGGTGTCATGATCAGTAAATGGAAATCCAATAATTTTCCTTACCATAAGATGCTTTGTCTTCTCTCTGCATTCCTCTAAACTTGTAAGAGGAAATTGAATGTAAGAATTGGATGAAGTACCTCCCTGTGGGGGCATTAGTCATCCTGCTAACTGAACTCCAGATTTAGTCCCTGGTTATTTCTCACCCATTGCAAAGTGAACTTGGCACCTAGGAGTATAGCCATGTGACTTTCATACACACAGACCCTGGACCAGATGCCAAGAACTCCCAGAGATTAATAACAAGCAGAGACACAGGATGCTCCTGTTGTCTGCACTTATCACAATAGAACGCTCAGGGCACAAGCTACCCAGAAACTTGACTCTAGCTTTGTAACTTACTAGCTTGGTGACCTAAGGCAAGCTGCTTAACGTTCCTGAGCCTCAGTTTCCTCATCCATAAAATGGAAAAGATAGCAAAGGATGCAAATACTCAGGAAAACAATCCAGGTGACACTCATAAAACAGTCCTAAACATAGTGTTCAGTGAATATTTGTTAGTATTATTATTATTACTTGTATTGTTTCTTACCATTGAATTTCAGAGAGGGAGTTTCCAAGGCAGAGCTGCCCCGAAGGAAATATTTCAACTTTTAGAGACAGGTTGCACACTCAGCTGATGGAGCCACACTTGCAATAAATGCATTTATTGTAGTGAAGAGAGATCGGCATGAAGAAGTCATCCACTTCCTCCATCAACTTATTCCACATGGAAAAAACTGAAATCCAGGGATAACCCCCATGCCCCTTTTTTTAAATAAATACTCATGATCAAGTTCTAGGCTAGAGTACAAGTAAAGGACAAAATGTCTAACAGTGATAAATCAAAATACCAAGGCATTTCATAAGACGTTTTACTCTACTTTGACAAATGCATTTTCAAGCTGTCCAGGAAGGTCAAATTTCAATTTAGAATTCTATGCCCAGATGTAGCACTGTGAGAACTGCTGATTTGATCCCTACCGATAGCCTCCCACCTTCTCTCCCTACTCCAGACTCAGTTCTACAGCCTGAATCCTTTCACACAGAAATGGAAATACTCCCGTTTACTTATCCCAGCTCCATGCCCAGTTTCACTCACCATTCCACTGACATGCTTCAGACCTATATGCCCACTCTAATGGCTCAACCAGCTTTGGGAGGATAGATGCAGGTAAGAGAAGGCTGCAAACAAAGGCAATGAGCTCCAGTCTAGAGAGAAGATAATTTCAGGGGGCTGCGTACCTAGAAAGAAGACATTTCCTTGGGCAGACAATTCCCGTTGGTCCTGTAAGCTCCTCACTCCATAGGAAGAGACACAGCTGGATCCAGGCTGAGATCCCCTAGTTTAGGTGTATGGGAAGTGACACTGGTTAAGCCTTTCCTTGTGCCACACAGTGACTTGCAGATAGCAATTGAGAAGGCAGATATGCCTTATATGATGGACAACAATTCTTTATACAACAATTCAATAACTCTTTATATAAATATTGAATTACCATCATGATGATGCAATAAAGGAATAGCCAAAGGATTGTGAGCTTTAGACAAAGCAGCTTAACCCTCTCCTATGAGGTGGAGAAGTTTTTGTCTGGGAAAGTAAAGAGAACTGAAACCTGGAGCATGCCAAAGGAAAAGAGAATAAAGTCTAGACAAGAGTGTCAAATACAAAGACCCCAAAGTAGGAAGAAGCCAAAGAAGATTGACACTTCTGGAGTGAAGAGAAAGACCATGATGCTATGAGGTGAGATTGAAGATATAGGAAAGGGTGAAGTGCTTCCAGCATTGAGTTTTGTAACAATGTATTTACAAGCACTGGGAAGGCATTTGAGGATTTTGACCAAAACTATAATCTTATGAGCAAGGGATTTTGAAAATGTTGTCTCTGTCTTCTGGTCACAGGAGGGATGGGGGTGAAGGACACAGGAGCAGGCATCATGAATCCAGCTGGGTGGCTAATGCAAGCATCATGATGGCTGAGGGAGGATGTCGAGAGAAACAATGACTGTGAGGGACACAGCTACAGGAAGGTGACATGAAGGCAGAGGGAAACAACATAGATACATCTCCAAGTGTCTGACTTAGCACCTTGGTATTTAGTGAGACCTGGTTAGTGGGCTTAATGATAAGAAGCCAAATGGAAGTAAGTTCAGAAAGGATGCCTGGGCTGGTCTTGCCAATGGTAAGAAGGACATTGATGTCATGGGAGAAGATGGGGCTACATAAGTGAGATCTCACAACAGGAGCCTCACATCATGAAGAATAGACAGCAGCTAGCAAAGCCCTAAGGCATTCCACAATGGTGTGGTGGACTCCGTGATCGCATCACCCTCAGCAGAGCATCCATCCTCCCTGCTTCCTGCATGGCAGCAGGTGTGGTCCTTTCAGAACACACAACAGATCATGTCTCTCCTCAGCTCCAAACTACCTACCACCCCACAAATCACTTGAAAGAAAGCGAAAATCCTCTGGACCACAGGCCCTGCACAACTTGGCACACACACCTCTGTTCCATCCCCTCTCTGACTTCATGGTCAGCTATTCTCCTTCTCACCCCTGCACTGAGCATCTGTGAGCTTCCATCTGCCTTGAAGGCTTTTCCTCCACGATGTTGTATGGCAAAATTCCCCAGCCCCATGTCACTTTCTCAGAAAAGTCTGACCATCTTGGTCAATCCTCCGTGCACATTCCCACTAAACCAGGAGCTTTGTGGAGGAAGAAATTTTTATCTTGCCTTTCCTTGTTGCTGTTTCCCAGCACCTGAAAGAATGCCTGGCATGTACTTAGCTCTCAATAAAAATAGGTAAGACAAAAATAAATTAACAATACGAATAATAATAAGTTGTCAAAGGAAACTGATATGCATCAGCCATTCAAGAAGAGTGATGCTGGGCTGGAGAGATGGCTTAGCAGTTAAGCACTTGCCTGTGAAGCCTAAGGACCCCGGGTTGAGGCTTGTTTCCCCAGGACCCACGTTAGCCAGATGCATAAAGGGGCCTACGCATCTGTAGCTCGGTTGCAGTGGCTGGAGGCCCTGGCACGCCCATTCTTTCTATTTCTCTCTATCTGCCTCTTTCTCTGTCTGTTGCTGTCAAATAAATAAATAAAAATAAAAACAAAAAATTATTTAAAAAAAGAAGACTGATGCCCAGTGAAAGTCATTTTATACTAACTAAGCAATCTTTTGCCTCCCATGAGCCCTTCATGCTCCTATGTTTGCCACTGGCTCAAGTGCTTAACATTGGGTGTCTTTATTCTTTGTTTACAGCATACTCCCACTGCCTGGCACAGTGCCTGAACACAGTAGATTCTGAAATATGTGCTTGAACTTCCAAGAATTAGCATCACAGGTGTCCATTGGTGGCTATAGAGATGGCACTATTGATTGTGTAATAGGGGGGGAGGCAGATAGAGGAGGTTGTGTCTAGTGACAGGAACAGAAATGGTGTGTCTGGCATTTAAGAGACTGGAGAAAACTGTCTGTGAAGGGGACAACAGGGATAAAGGAGTATCTGGAAGGAGGTATGAAATAAAAGAAGACTTTGTTGCTAGTTTTTAAAGAGGGAAAGGCAGAACTTTGCAAAAATGATAATTAGGAGAGGCCAGCGAAGAAAGATGGAGAAGACTTAGGAGACAGCAAGTGCAAGTCCTTTAGAAAGGCCTAACAGCATGACAACCAGACCTTGTACCGGGAAAGGACCCTGCTTTTCCAGGAACAGCCACGGTGCACCAAGTCAGTGCAGTGGTAGAAGCTGCAGGCTTTTCTTCTGTTGGTTCCATTTTGACCAGGCAGTAAGAGGTCTTTGACTGGAAGATGTCAAGGAAGAAAGGAAGTCTAGAGATGAGCAAGGACTTGAAATTTGAGGGACAGAATGGTAGAGAGTGGGTAGCTGATGGTGGTGTACATATGTAATTGTGATATAAGAAATACACATTTTGGGCTGGAGAGATGGCTTAGCAGTTAAGCGCTTGCCTGTGAAGCCTAAGGACCCTGGTTCGAGGCTCGATTCCCCAAGACCCATGTTAGCCAGATGCACAAGGGGGCGCACACATCTGGAGTTCATTTGCAGTGGCTGGCAGCCCTGGTGTGCCCATTCTCTCTCTCTCTCTCTCTCTCTCTCTCTCTCTCTCTCTCTCTGTCACTCTCAAATAAATAAATAAAAATGAACAAAAAAATTTTAAAAAAAGAAATACACATTTCTTTTTATCTCCCCTTTCACTAAAACTCTTGAAATCTCCAAAGTGATGTGTGTGTGTGTGTGTGTGTGTGTGTGTGTGTGTGTGTGTGTGTGTGTTTTATATGCTATATGCTTAGAGCTCTGATACTCTCTTCATGGGAGGGTTGGTTTCCAAGGGAACCAATCATGTTATTAGAGGGTCCCAAACTCCAGCATGGGAAATGAGACTAAATCAGTAAATCAGTAGCCAATTATTTAATTATCCACGTCCACACAATGAAACCTCCATAAAAACCAAAGGAAAGGGTAGGAGACCTTCTGTGTTGTTTAATACATAGATGTACCAGCAGTGTGATGGTAGGAAATACAGATCACAGCTTGGGATTTGCAATTGATACGTGCAATAGAGGGAGTAATCTTATGGGAATGAACACTCTGTTGGTGGGTCTTCACTAAATCTCTGCTAGTTAGCATCAGAATTAAAGTATAAGACACCCAGTTAGTGTCCACAGACAATTGGAGAATAGCTTGATATGGGAAACCCAAAATTCTATTGTCAAAACTGAAGTAGTACAGAGAATTTGTTTTTCTCTATTCAGCAGAGCACATGCTTGGGGGAGAGCCCATCAGGAAGTCTCTGGCTTCCAAAAAGAATAGATTAAAAGAAATAAGTGTGTTGTTCAGGGGTCTAGGTTTTGCATATGTCAATTTCCTTATCTGTTTGGAAAAAATTATCTACAATATTTTTTGTTTTCATATTTTTGAAATCTGTTGCGCCCACATAGGTTATCATAATGATGGTGCTATCTCCCTACAGCATATCAAGGCAATAGAGAAATTCAGTTTGAGCCCAGAGAGAAATTCCATTAGAGTCTCAGGGCTCAAACTTTAGTCTATTATCAGATCTCTCCAGGAAGCAACAATGCATTATCTCATGAACTAGAAGTAATTAGATGGAGGGTCTTTGCTGTTTGTATCTGGAAGTGTTGTCGGCATTGACCTCCATGGGCTGGCTGAAGGGATTCAGAGATCCTCGTGGAAGATCAAATACTATAAGGTGTGAAGCTATTGCTCCCCATATAGGGAACAGTTTAAAGGCTACCAGATCATAAATGAGGTGATCCAAGTTCAAATCCTAGACTTTCACTTGCATAAGGAAAGTCATGTGATAGAAAGGACCATTTCAAACCTGTCTCGCTGACAGTGAATGGGAGAGTAAGCCCACATGACTGCACACAGGTGTTGACTAAGATCTCAGTATTTCATGAGATTCATTATCTGGAAACTGAGAAGTGGAGATATTAAGTAACTTTCCCAACACCATTTACCTAATGAGAATAGAGCCACTCTGTTTGCAGAATTGTAGTTTTATGTATTCATTGCCAGGTAGCATGCCACAAACTGAGACTTGGGCCTCTTGTACTATGTTTAGTTATCACAGTTACATACAATAATCTCCTTTATAAAGGAGATGCCATTCCCCAAGACCAGAGAGCCACTATGTGGCAGACCTGGGCATAAACTGAAGTTTGCTGGATTACAAAGCCTGTCCTATTCCTATCACATTAAGGTGTCCTAAAGTACTAAAGTAATACATGAAATTACTTGGCTAGTTTATAAGATACTGTACTAACAATGGCATAGCATTGCGATTCTCAGTGCTTTTGCTCAGAATCTCATGTTGCTTTTACAGATAAGAATGCTGAGATGTAAGTAGGACCGGAGTCATTTCTATAGCACAATAATATACTATGGTTAACAATAGTTAACTACTTCAAAATAGCTTGTGGAAGTGATTTGAATGTTTCTATTGTGTGTTCAAAGAAATAATAAATGTTTCTTACTCAGATCCTTGTTGATATGATAAATACCCAAGATAATCAAAAGAAAAAATTGATTTTTTTTGGATCTTATTTTGAGGTTCTAGTCCATGGTAGGCAGTTTCACTGTTCTTAGGTCTCTGGTGGATGGTCTGAATGGCAGGAAGACTGTGTAGAAGGCAACAGATAAAAGAGAGTTAGAGATGTAACTCAGTGGTAGAATGATTGCCTACCAAGAGTGAGGCCTTGAGTTCAATTGAGAGTGAGGGAGGGAAGATAGGAGGGGAAGAGAGAGAAGGGGGGAGAGAAATGTCCCCAAAATTGGGACTTGGGAAAGGCACAAAATTACCTAAGAACTTTCTGCTTGGATCTGCTTTTTATTTATCTATTTATTTGAGAAAGAGAGAGAGAATGGGTATGCCAGGTCCTCTAGCCAGTGTAAATGAACTCCAGACACATGCACCACCTTGTGCATCTGGCTTATGTCGGTACAGGAGAATCGAATATAGGTACAGGTAAATCAAATTACCCTGATCTGATCATTATACATTATGTATAGATGCTTTTCCTATTTATGTCTATGCATATTAATATATAAGCATATAATTTGTGTATATAAACATATGTCACAATGTAGACCATAACTGTGTAATTACTGCATATCAATTAAAACTCACATGTATCTGGATTTAAGACCATAAATTAATTTTTTTAATGTTGCACAGGTAAGAAATGAGAGGTGAGACTGGAAGCAGGTCTGCCTGGCCCAGTGATGCTCCCCATAATCTCTATGGCCCTTACAGAGAGACACCAAGGCTCAAGAATAATGGCTAACATATGCTGCATAAAGATGAGTATCCTTCTGCAGAACTGACTATTCAGAGACCGGGATGAAGTACCCTTTGCACGTCAGGCATGCTATTGTGTTGATATATCAGAATAACACATTCATGAGTATTTGTAAGCAAACAAGAGACTTCAGTTTTGCTCTTGCTACTGCACCCAAACTAGCCCAGAGCTTGGCAAAGGGATGCTCCTGGACTGCACATTTTTTAAAAAAAAATAATTTTATTTATTTATTTGAAAGAGTGAGAGGAAGAGGCAGAGAGAGAGAGAGAAACAATAGACATACCAGAGCTTCTAGCCACTGCAAACAAACACCAGACACATGCACCACCTTGTGCATCTCCCTTACAGGGGTCCTGGGAAATTGAACCTGAGTCCTTTGGCTTTGCAAGCAAGCACTTTAACGGCCAAACCATCTCTCCTGGGCTGCACTCTTTAATTTCAGGTGATGTATCAGCAGGAGTGTTGATGCCCTCAGTATATGGTAGTCTGTGCCAGTCCTCATACTCCAATAGGCCAGGGGTAAAAGGCAGAACAACAGGGCTCTTATGGCTTTGGGTTGTTGTGTTGGTAGGGGTGCCAATTGCTGCCTGCCTTAGCTGTAGATAAAGCTGCTCAAGTTGGGGGTAAGAGGCAGCGTGTTTTGTTGTTGTACTGTGTGTTGCTTTAGGACCCTGGGGACACGGTTAGGCATAGTTGAAGCAGAGACTCTAGAGAGCCAGTTATCTATGCTCGTACCCTTCCACCTCCTGACAGCAAGGTTGTATTTTCTCTTCTTACCACTGGGGGTCACAGGTGCCCACAATAATGTTTCATTGCTATCTAAAAGCAAGCACGTTTCTTTTGGTAAATGAGGTGGGGATCACTGAAGTAAGGTTGTTTTGCCCTTTGGTTAATGAAGGTGGATGGAAGGATAGGAGAATGATAAGGCCTGCAGGCTGAAGGGCAGGAGGGTGAACTTCCTCTCTGCACAGGAGAAAAGAGCAGTGACAAAGCAATGTGAGTCACTGAGCACTGCAAGTGGTGTGACCTTCCCAGGAGCCGCCCTTGGGCAGCCAGGGTCATGATACCCTGGCTCAGTTAAAACTTATTTCAGGTGCATAACCTATCTTTTCTCATTTAAAGTTAAATTATTTGCCTCATTAGATGGAAAGGATTTTATTAAGAACATATTCTTTGATACATTAAATATTAATGATATGCAGCTTGATCAGAGTATAGCATTTTATACTAGACTTAAGTTATGACCCAAATGTAAAGAGACCCCACTCTCAAAACAGTGTTTTTTTTTTCCTAAACATAAATGACTGAAAAGCTCTGCAATATTGTCAGAGCCATGTTTTAAAGGTCAGTTGATTTAAAGGAAAACACTGAACCAAAAAGGATGTGAAGAGGTCCATGTAACTGGCTGAAACCATGAATGACTGGATTTTGGTGAATAGTTACTTTATTAGTTCTCTCTGCAAACCTCAGGGGAGATTCTTCAGGCTAAGAGTTTTTCTTACTTTGTTTCTTGATCCCTTGCCCTTGACATATCACTCATACCAAAAATGATGGTGACATTTCCCAGATGGCGTTACTGAAAGCTGTCACTTCCTCTGCCCTGCACATGCTTTCTCTGTCTCAGGCTTCTGCAGTGAGGGAGACTAGCTGTCAAGGGGTGAGCTTCTCTGTGGCGTCATCCTGCTGGAAAGGAGCTGATGTCTTTGCCACCAGGGAAAGAAGATCTGGAGCCTGCCAGTAGCCATGTGAGAGAGATTGGATGATGTCATTCCTGCATACAGGCCAGACAGCACTGTGATTGCAACCATGTGAGACAGTGCATCACAGACACACAGCTAGTCACACCTGAAGTCCTGACCCACAGAAAATGTGTGATAATGATTATTGCCAGGTGCTGCTTTCATGATAAACTATTAAGAAGCAACAGGCAACTAGTACAGATTTTGGTGTCTGTTAAGTAAATGTGCCTTAACAAGTACTGAGGATTGATCCTGGAAGAATTTTGAAGTAAGAGACAGAGAAAGCCTAAATGGCCTCAAAAAAGACATTTTGTGGACATCTGAGTTTTGAAATCATGCCTCTTTTTTCCCTATTTTTATTTATCTATTTACTTCATGTCCATCTGTGTGCGTGTGTGTACACATGTGAGTACATTTGCCAGAGTGTCTTGCCACTGTAAACAAACACCAATGCTTGCATCACTTTGCATTCAGCTTTACGTGGGTACTGGGGAATTGAACCCAGGCTCTCAAGCTTTGCAAGCAAGAGCCTTCAATGACTGATCCGTCTCACCAGCTGAAAGTCATAGCTCTTTATTGTACTTCCACACATTTGAGAAAACACTGCTCAGCTCCTCCACACATAGACAAGAGACTCTATGCAAAGTCTGTACTCATCTTTAACAATTCTAGTGGCCTTTTTCCTTTAACATGAGCTTGTTATCTCTGTGATTATCCAGCTGATATACGTCTTCTACTCATATATTTTCAGACACAAGGCAGATATGGTGGATAAAACAACTGGCTTATCTAGGGCTTATGACACAGACTTTCTGAGAAGGCAGTTGCCACGCAGCCCAGGATATAGTGGCCATACTGCCCAACAAGCTGGGGAAAAGAGGACTTTTGAATTATTTTATTAATATTTAGAGGCTCTCATTTTAAAGACAAACTACATAGATTCCAACATTTATAAATATTGGTTCAAAAATGTTTGTGTATTAGGCTGGAGAGATGGCTTAATTGTTAAGACACTTGCCTGCAAAGTCAAAGGACCCAGGTTCAATTCCTCAGGACCCATGTAAGCCAGTTGAACAAGGTTGCACCTGTGTCTGACCTCATTTATAGTGGCTGGAGGCCCTGGTGTAACCATTCTCTCTCTCTCTCTCTCTCTCTCTCTCTCTTTCTCTCTCTCTCTCTCTCTCTCTCTCTCTCTCTCTCTCATAAAAAAATGTTTATGTGGACCAATGGGTCACACCTGTTAGCAGCATTTGGCTGGTAGCCCTCGCACTTGTAGGCCCCTTAGTCTTTACTACTTTCTCCCTCCTCGAACTAAAATGTCACAGAGCAGACATCCTGAAGGCCTCTAGAGTCTCTGGCTTGGGGGTCTATATTTGGTCACTTCTGAAAAGTTCTGCCTCCTGTTCTGGATAGGCTCTAACAGAACACCATATGGAAGTAAATTGGCCATCATACCCGTGACTGTCAGCAGGATGGAAGCAACTTACTATCAAAGAAATAATCAGGTTTAGGGATGGTTGTGCTAATTATTATTATTATTTTTTTTTCTTTTGCTTTTGAAACAGAATGTCCCTATGTATGTCAGTCTGGCCTGTAACTTTCTATACAGCCCAGGATGACTTCAAGATCCTCCTTTTCAGCCTTTGCATTGCTGGGATTACAGCCCTGTGACTCCATGCTTAGCTGGCAAATCAGTGTTTGTGTGTGTACGTGTGTGCATATACGAGTGCTTGCATGTGAAGGCCAGAAGACAACATCATGTCTCATCCTCTGGAATGCCATCCACCTTTTTGTGTTATTTATTTATTTATTTATTTATTTATTTATCTGTAAGCAGAGGGCAGAGAGAGAGAGTCACTGCAAGAGAAAGAATGGGTGTGCCAAGGCCTCTTGACTCTGCAAACAAACGCCAAATGTCACTTTGTGCATCCGCCTTTATGTGCGCATTAGTAAATCAAACCTGGGCTGTCAGGCTTTGAAAGCAAGCAGCTTAACTACTGAGCCATCTCTTCGGGTCCTTGCTGTGTTCTATGTGTTTCTCATGAACCTGAAGTTCAATTAGTCTCCACTAGCCAGTCAGTGAGCTAGAGGGGCCCACCTAGCTCTACCTTCCCAAGCACTGGAATTGCAGGCATGTACCACTGTGCCTGGCATTTACATGGGTACTGGGGATTGGAACTCAAGTACTCATGTTTGCAAGACATACATTTTGCTAACTAAACCATCTCCCCAGACCTCAAGTCATTTTTGCAGCATTAAGGACCTGGTGCTTGTAAACTGGCTTGCAGTCTAATGTAAAGACACTCACTTTGACCAATAGCTGAGTTGGACCCACACTGAGGGGGATGGTCTCCAGCAAGCCATCACTTCTGGGGAGCCCACATGCCTGCACATGCCAGCAGTAAAGCTGCAGGGATGCTTACCCACACCCCACTTCCTTCATCCAGGGACTCTGTTCCAAGAAAGCTCCGTCATAACTCCTGTCACAAGGAACTAGGTCCCTTCATGGGTCTTCTATACCTAGAACAAAAAGGATCAGAACTTTAAGGGAAAATACTGGAGGCAGGTTTGCTTCTGGCTTCTTCCTTTTAATGCCCTCATCCTCCTCACTTTCTCTTTAGTCTGAGAGATGGATCAGCCCATTTTCTAATTCTAATATCTGAGTATCACAGACCAGGTAGCCCTCCAGAAAAGAGATTTATTTTGGATCACAGTTATGGAGGTACTGCACTGAGAAAATACATCCACATATGACCTTATTCCTGGCCGAGTCATGAGGCCATGCAGGGCATTACATGGCAAGACACAGAAGCTTATGTGTTCATCTGTGAGTCTCTTCTGATCTTTCTCCCTCTTCTTATAAAGCTTCCAGGATTCAACTATGCTTGCTACACCCTAATGACTTATCTAATCCTAATCATCTACCCCAAATCCACCTCCAAAAGCCACAGACAGATTAAGTTGCTACTTTTTAAAATTATTACTATTTTAGAGAGAGAGAGAGAAAGAGAATTGGTTTGCAGGGACCTCCTCCACTACAATCGAACTCCAGGCACTTGTGCCACCTAGTGGGCATGTGCGACCTTGTACTTGCCCTCACTTTGTACCTCACCTTTGTGCATCTGGCTTACATGGGATTGGGAGAGTCAAACATGGGTCCTTGCGCTTAGCAGGCAAGTGCCTTAATCACTAAGCTATCTCTCTAGCCCTTAAGTTGCTACCTTAAAAAGTTCACAGTATCAGGGCTGGGGAGAGGCTCAATCAGTAAAGTACCTATCACATAGCATGAGGATGTGATTTGAAATCCCCAGCATCCATGTAAAAGTCAGTGCAATGATGCCTGAAATAACAGTGCTGGGAGGTAGAGACCAGGATTCCTGAGGCCTGCTGGTTATCAAGTCTAGCAGAATCAGAGAGCTCTGGATTCTGTGAGAAACCCTGCCTCAAAAATTAATGTGGAGGGCTGGAGAGATGGCTCAGCAGTTAAGCACTTGCCTGTGAAGCCGAAGGACCCTGGTTTAAGGCTCTATTCCCCAGGACCCACATTAGCCAGATGTACAAGGGGGCGCACGCATCTGTAGTTCGTACGCAGTGGCTGAAGGCCCTGACGCACCCATTCTCTCTCTTTCTCTCTCTCCCTCTCTCTCTCTCTTTCTCTCTCTCTCTCTTTCTCTCTCTCTCTCTCTCTCTCTCTCTCTCTATATATATATATATATATATATATATATATATATATATATATATATATATATATGCCTCTTTCTCTCTGTCTCAAATAAATAAATAAAAATAAACAAACAAAAAAACTAATGTGGAGAGTGACTGAAGAAGACACCCAATTTGACCTCTGGCCTCCACACACACATGTGCATACACACCCACATACACACATGCTTCCACCCACACACATATGAACACACACCGCATACACACAATGATTCACAGTGGGGAATATATTCCAATACATGAAACCTTAGGCGCACACTTGGGCCACAGCCTAACCACAGCAGGAATCAGGCAAAGAAGAATGCCTTAGAGGAGCAGAGTGATGGAAAGTGGCTCAGAGACTTCACTCAACAGAAAAGTACTTTCATTATCCATGGAGTGTTTTTAAGTACTTGCAGCATGCCTGGTAATATGCCAGGTACTAATGGGACTAAAAACGAAAACAGAGTGAATAGTCTATCCTTAAACTTTTTGGAGGGACACAACAACAAACCAGAAGGAACTATAAAAGGGGGGGATATGAAAAGAGAGAACAATTCAAAGTGAAGGAGACTAGAGAGTAAATAAGAAATAGAATCACCATTTGTCCAAAAACACTGGAGCAGACTATGTACCTGGTTTCTCTATCCTAACATTGTCCTTTCTTCTTAGCCTCAGAATTCACTCTTCTCATGAATCATCACTTTCATTGAGAAAAGAACTATAAGCTTTAACTACCATGTTTTCTATAGCAAGAAGTCTGAATAGATAATGTGAAAGTGAATTCCTCCTCCTCCTCCTTCTTTTTCTTCTCCTCCTTATTCTTTCTTCTTCTTCCTCCTCCTCCTCTTCCTATTCTTCTTCTTTTTTATATGTGTGTGTGCGTGCATGTGTGTATGCATGTTTGTATGTGTGGCACACATGTTTGCATCCACACACATATGTATGTGCCTATGTGTAGAGGCCAAAGGGCAACCTCTAACATTGTTCCTGAGGTACTGAGGCATGTGGTCCACCTATTTTTGAGACAGTCTCTTATTGTTCATAAGTTTATCAATTAGATTAGACTAGCAAGGCAATGAGCTTGAGGACTCCTTCAATCTCTACCTTCCCAACACTGGAATTACAGACATGCACCACATACGGCATTTTACATGGATACTAGGGCTGAAATTTAGCTCCTCTTGCTTCTGAAACAAAGCACTCCCCAGCCTAAATTTTTCATTTTCTCATAAAAGTAGTTATATGGGAAGTTTATAGAGGCAAAATAATTAGATTGCATTTGATTACCCAATCAGCAAGTTGTCCTTTCTTTCCTTCTTTCTTTCTTTCTTTTCTTTCTTTCTTTCTTTCTTTTTTTCTTTTTTAGGAACAGCATAGCAAGGCATACTGGGAAAATCTGAAGTGCAAGACCGTGTGCTGCTCTGGCAATGCCGTCTCTGTCCTGGGCCAGATGACAAATCTGACTTGGCCCCTGAGAATGGAGTCTGAGCTCAGGAAGTTTAACTGATTTTAAATCAGCCTCTGGCCTGCAGAAACAGGGACTGTTAATTCTATCATGGCCTTGGTTCATAGCATCTCAGTGTTGGGACTTTTATTGTCAAATATTTCCACTGCTTAAAAATAATAAATAATCATTGATAGTTTCAAAGAGTTTGGACTAAGAACAAAGGGCATCCTGAATATCATGCAGGGTCACTGGGGTGGGGGGAAGGGAGAGCGCAACACAGGCAGATACCAAACCATGAGGCTTTCATGAGGTTTCTCCATTCATTCCAGCCCATCAGGATGGCAACCTGCCTGGCACATGCTCAGCCCCTTGGTCATGAGAAGCCACATAGATGTACAGAGGACAATAAGCTCACAAATGCAGTTACTTTGAGCAACAAAGTAGGTTAGAGCAATGAATGAGTGAGTAGGAACAAGGAGTGTGTATACCCTAGGTCCTTCATATACCTATGTTTGATATATTCATAAGTTCTCTTTACAATAAGAAAATAATATAGGAGGAAAATCGATTTTGTTTTATCAGGAGCACAAGGGGGAGCACTGGGAACTGCACTTCAGAGTAAAGGTCCCTCTGTGATGATGGACATAGCCTCCTGTTACGTAGCAGAGGCCTTAAAGATTGAAATCCTGGAGGAGAAAAGCGGAAATGCACGTGAAACCACTGAGATATTACCACTCAAAGTTACAGGACCCAAGAAGCCCTTCCTGAGGTTATATAAGCATTTAACAATTGCTAGGGGAGAAAAGACTCTTCAGTGGAGCTGCCTCCAATTTGTGCAGGGAACTCACCAATGCTGAGGTGAGCTTTCCAGTAGTGCAGCTACCCAAGACACCCATGTTGCTATAAGTACTCCCTCATCCATTCTTCTGAAAGTAACCCCATAAACTCATTGGGTCACTGATCTAGATGTGGATAGAATCATTTCTTTGGTCAATTGTGCCTTGTCTGGGATTAGCAGACAGTTTTTCATGCCTCCCTAGGGAGAATCAGGAATAACATCTTGTTAGACTTCACTGTAGTCAGGCCAGGCAAGCCAGATCTTCCATACTTCAAGAGAAGCCAGATGTGACTATTTTTATGTAAGCTCTTCATATTTCCTATTATTATCATCAAATTAAAGTAGTTAAACAATCCTTCCTGAGGTACAATTATGCAGTCAAGTAAAATCAGCTTAATTCCTCCAAAGAAATGGACCCTGCCCTTATGTCAATTGTCATATGCTTTGGTAGATAAGACATGTATTCTAACTTATGTAAGAGATGAAAATATCTCTGAAAGGTACTGCTGTCTATGTTCACACTCTTCATCTTTCCCTTAATAAGACAGTGTTAGTGTGGTAGAACAACAACAAAAACAATGACAGGCTTTCTATATCTTTACTAGTCTTTCTGAAGAAGCATAAATTACCTCCATCCAGTGAGAGGTCAGAGCAAGAAAAGACTTGTATTTGCACTAGTTTTGCTAAGGAGCATGATGACTGAGTTGGTAAGTATGTCAGATCCATGTGTTCCTTGCCGGGTTGTAACATGCATGGCCCCTGTTCCAATTCCCAAATAGACTCTTTGTTCCCACTGGAACCTCATGGGCCTGGCTTTCAATGTCTGCATTCCTGTCAGCATTCTGGTCCTCTGAGCACCTACCAGGATCCCCCATGAAGCTCTGCTTACAGAATTCTAATCTGACTCTACTTTGCTTCTCTAAAGTCTTCCAAATTACTCTCACAACCCATTCTATAAGCTTAGGAGCCACATTGTCAGGTAATCATGATAATGCCTCACTTCTCTGGTACCAGTTTTCTGTATTAGTTTTATCATCTTTGTGGCCATGAAAACCTTAAAGGAGGAAAGATTTAACTAGTTAATTTATTTATATATTTATTTTATTTATTTTAATTTAATTTAAATAACTGTGGTTACTAGTGTCCATGTACTTAGTGACAATAGCATGAGCATATACTAGGCAGGAGGCAAAAGGAACAACAGAGAAGGTCAGGAAAAAAAAGACTGCCCTAAGGACCTGCTTCCATTAACCTACATCCTTTACTTAAGTTCTACCTACCAAAGATTCCACAGCCTCACAAAGTAGTATGAGGAGTTGGGGTCCAAAATTAATCAGATGAACCAAATCATAACAGGATGTGTTAGGACTCTGGCTCCCACATGAGCACCCAGGTACTGGCAGGCCCTTGCAAACAAGTTGGTTTTCTATGATTCACCCATGACATATCCAGAGACTCACAAGGTATATTTGGCATGACTGGTGTTTGGGTCAACAACTTTCCTTGACATAAGGCATTTTTGAGGGCTGCTTCTCTCTATAGGAAAATGAGCTCCGTGTGAGAAAGCACGAGTATACATAAGCAAGGATGAATCATTCATGCTTCACGTTCTACCACCAGGCTGGGCTTCCTGCTCATGGCATTGGAGGTTCGGCTGCTAAGTCCTGACTTTGGCCCTTGGGGGTTAGTGGGGCTGCAGCTTCCTCTGCCAGTGGTTTTTCCGCAGGGTGGGCAGAGGAGAGACTAAACCCTATACCCAAGAAAGATAGGCACAGATACTTCCTGTGTTGGCTAAACTTTATCAACAACTACATGGAAAATGTAATCACCCTGTGTTTCCAGAAAGGCTTGACTGGAGAAGATTCATTCAAACTATGGGAAGCACCATTTCAAGAACAAAGTTGGCTAAGCACAAGAATTCATTTCTCTTTGCTTTCATGCCTTCCCCAACAGTATGGACTATCTCCACAAGCTGTGAGCTAATATAAACCCATCCTTCCTTAAATATCTTTTGATAGATACTTTGTCACAGCAAAGAGAAAAGTTACTAGTACACCTCTCATCATATCCAGCAGAGATGCGAAATTGAAGGACAGCCTATCTGCCTCCAGAGGTGGAGTCTGTAAAGGCCTTATATATGCTGATTATGCTATTTTTCCCACAGCCTTGCTTGTCCAGTATCTTGCACTGAGACTCATCTTCCTAAGGCTGGTCCCAATAAGATTCCAAAATGAATTTTCTTCTGTAGAAATAAGAACCATCAGTGTCTCTCTCTCTCTCGCGCGCGCGCGCGCTCTGTGTGTGTATGTGTGTGCATGTGCACACACATGCACATGTGTATATTTGTATGTGATATTTGTATGTGATGTGCATTGATGCAAGTACTCATGTTGGGGAGGTGTACTTGCACTTGTATAGGCATGTGAAGACCAGAATTTGACATCATATGTCTTCCTTATACTCTCTCCTCTTCGTTTTACTGAAGCAGTTTCTCACTTGAGCCTAGAACTCAGCGTTTCAGCTATTCTTAGCTAGCCAGCTTGCCTGGGGATTCCCTATCTCCAATTCCCTTTCTAGGATTACATAGGGATGCTGTGCCCATCTGGCATTTACTTGGGTGTTAAGGATAGAACTCCCATCCTCCAGTTTGTACAGCAAATGCTTTGATTATTAAGCCATCTCCCAGACCCCAAAATACTCTGTTTTAAAAATAATTTGTTAAGAGAGAGAGAAAGAGGGAGAGGGAGAAAAAGGGAATGAGTATGTGTAATCTAGGGCCTCTTGCCACTGCAAATGAACTCCAGACCCATGCACCACATTGTGCATCTGGCTTTATGTGGGTACTGGGGAATTGAACCTGGGACCGCCACATTGCAGTCAAGCACCTTTAACTGCTGATCCATCTCCTACATGGATTCTGGCTTTTTATGTGACATCTGGGGAGGATAGAACTAAGGTACTCAAGCCTGAGCAGTGAACACTTTATTCTTTGAGTTATCTCCCAATCCATATTCAGATATTTTTGCATGTGTGTATGTGTGTGTGTGTGTGTGTGTGTGCACGTGTGTGTCTGAGTGTGTTCATGTTCATATATGTGTAGGTACACATCTGTGATAGTTTACATTAATTGTCAATTTAAAAGGACCTGGAATCACTTTAAGGAATTATCAAGATTAGGTTAGTCTCTGAGCATGCCTACAAGAGATTCTCTTTATTAGGTTAGTTGAGGTAGGAAAACCCACTTTAACTGTAGGTGGCACCATGCCATGGGCCAGGGTCCTAGACTGTATAAAAAGAGTTCTCCTCCCACTGCTAACCCAGCCACATGTCCACTGTGGGAGAAATGCTAGCTCAGCAAGTTTGTGGTTGGCTCCTACCTCCCCTGATCCCAGCTGCCTGTCCATTCAGGAGGCAGCCCTAGAGAGAGTTCACTGTTTGTTTCTCCTTTCCACCCAATCCAGTTGCATGTCCACCCACCACAGGAACAGCCCTGGTGGGTACCTCCCTCCCCCGACCAGGCATGTGTATCCATGGAGGCCCAGTGAAGTCCAAGCAAAGTAGGTAAGTGAGTCAGTCCTTCCCTCTCCCCACAACATAACACCAGCCCTGTGACCCTAGTGTAGTCACTGTTACTACAATCTCAACAAAGGGAATATCTCCAGATAGGCAAATTGCATCTAAAAACAACTAACACAAGAAGCTAAGGTAACAAGTCCCTAACAAGAATGCCTACTCCTAGAGTGGAAGACTCCATAGAGGAGATTACAAAGATCCCTAAAATACAATTCTGGTTAAATAGATACAAAAATCTGAAAGAAGACATGAATAAACATCTGAATGAAATCCAAGAGAGCACAAGCAACTGAACAAATCCATTAGACATCTGAATAAATTCAAGTAGGACATGAACAAACACCTTAATGAAGTACAAGAGAGCACAATTAACTAAGTGAAATTAAAAAGTCAAACCAAGATAGGAAAATGGAATGCAATAAAAGATGGAGATACTGAAGGAACACAAAGTAGGAATGAAAAAATCTAATAATTCAACTAAAAAGCTCCCTGGTTAGCCTAACCAACATAATAGACCATGTAGAAGGCAGAATATCAGGGCTTGAGAATGAGGTAGAGGAAATGGAAAATAAACAAATCAGCAGATCATGCGAGAAATGTGAGACACCTTGAAAAGACCAAATAGTTGAATTATGAGTATATAAGGAGAAGAAGTTATGGCTAATGGTTTAGAAGATATTTTTAGCAAAGTGGTTACAAAATTAAAGGTCAGTAGCATTCTTATATATCAATGACAAACATATTGAGAAAGAAAGTAGGGAAATAGTACCATTCACAACAGCCACAAAATATTAAAGATCTCAGAAGATCTAAAACCAAAGAAGTGAGAGACCTCTAGAATAAAAACCTTAAAACACTAAAGAAAGAAATTGAAGAAGACACCAGATGATAGAAAGATCTCCCATAGTGAGGATTGAAAGAATTAATATCATAAGATGACCATCCAAAAATAATATACAAATTCAACATAATTCCAATAAAAATTCCAATGCCATTCTTCACAGAAATATAAAGTATATGAATATTCATATAGAAGAACAAAAGGCCTCAAAATAGCCAAAAATGTCCACAGCAAAAAGAATTCTTCCAGAGATATCACCATACCTGAGTTCACCTTATAGTACACAGCCATAGTGGTAAAAACAGCATGGGACTGGTACAAGAAGAGACACATACATCAGTGGAATAGAAGCTTAAGGTATTAAGGCAACTATAGCCACCTAACGAAAAAACCAAAAACATACATTTTAGAAAAAAGTTCAGGCACAACCAAATGTCTACATATAGAAGGAAGAATCTAGGCCACTTTTTTCTTTATCCTGGACAAAAATCAACTCCAAATGGATGAAATACCTCAGTATGAGATGTGAAAGTCTAAAATGACTAGAGGAGAAAGTAGAAGAACACTTCACCATATAAGTTTAGGGAAAGATGTTCTGAGTAGGACTCCAGTAACCCAGAGGATATCAACAAATATGACCTCATGAGACCAAAAAGCTACTGTACAGCTAAGAACACCATCAATCAAGAGACAGCCTACAGAATGGGAGAAAATCTTCACCAGCTATACAACAACAGAAAATTAAAATTTAGAATGTGCAAGAACTCAAAAACATAAACAATAAAAAAAATCAAACTATCCAATCAAAAATGAGCCAGAGAACGGAGCAGAGTTTTTTCATGGTTAAGGCTCTAGCCTGCAAAGCCAAAGGACACAGGTTTGATTCCCAGGACACACATAAGCCAGATGCACAACATGGCACATATGTCTGGTGTTTGTTTGCAGTGGTTGGAGGCCCTGGTGTGCCATTCTCTATTTCTCACTCATTCTCCCTCTCCCTCCCTCTCTCTCTCTCTCTCTCAAATAAATAATTTTTAAAAATTAGAAAACAAAAAAGAAATGCAAAGGGCCAATAAGCACTTTTAAAATGCTCCACATCTTTAGCCATCAGCGAAATACAAATTAAAACAACTTTGAGATTCCATCTTATCCTGAGAATGGCTATAAACAGAAAAGCAAATGAGAACAAAAGCTGGCGAGGATATAGGAAAGAAAAGTCCTCATCCACTGTTTTTGAGAGTGCAAGCTGGTATAGAAACTATGGAATTCAGTATGGATGTGTGTCAAAAGCCTCAAAATTGACCTACCATATGACCCAGCAATATGACTCCTGGTCATTTATCCTAAGGACTTTATATTTTACTGTAGAAATACTTGCTCAAACATGTTTATTGCTGCTCTATTCACAATAGTTAGGGGATTGAAATGCCCAGATTCCCATGAACTGATGAATAGATAATGAAGAGGTATAGATACACAATGTTTGATTCAACTGTAATGAAAAGAAGTCATAAAATTTGAAGGAAAATGGGTGGATCTGGACAATATATATTTAGTGAGATAACACAAGTGTAGAAATCAAAATGCCACATGTTCTCTCTGATATGTGGATCCTAGCTTTGAATTTTGAGATTTGTATATAAGATGAAGTAAGAGTCAGTAGTAGAGACCAGCAAGCTAGAATGAGACCAGGAGGGAGGAGAAGTAAAGAGGGAGGGTATAGTGGACCAGTAAGTCCAGGGACAGTATATAAAGAAGTGGTAAGGTCTAAGTGGGAGGCAGGGGAAAGGAATGGAAGAATGGAGAAGCAAAAAGGGATATACAGCCACAGTTGAAACCACAAAGGAATTGCAGAGGTGAGCAAGGGTGCTACTATGGTGGTTTGATTCAGGTGTCCCCCATAAACTTAGGTGTTCTGAATGGTAGGTTCCCAGCTGATGGAGATTTGAGAATTAAATCCAGGAGGCAGTGTATTTTGGGGTGTGGGCTTATGGGTATTATAGCCAATTTCCCCATGCCAGTTGTTGGCACACTCTCTTGTTGCTATTGTCCACCTTTATTGGCCAGGAGGTGATGTCCACCCTCTGCTCATGCCATTGTTTCCCCTACCATCATGGAGCTTCCCTCTCAAGCCTGTAAGCCAAAATAAACCTCTTTTTTCCCCACGAGCTGTTCTTGGTCAAGTGATTTCTACCAGCAATGTGAACCCGACTGCAACAGTAAAGTGGTATTGAGGAGTGGGATTGCTGCTAGACACCTGACTGTGTAGCTTTGGCATTCTGGAGTGATTTTCAAGAGGAATGTGGAAGGATTTGAAACCTTGGCCTAAGAGACTCCTTGCAGTGCTTACAGTACAACTTGATGGACTATTCTGGTCAGAGTTGAAAAACCTGAATGCAGTAAGAACTATGGACTGTGAGGTTTGGCTTATGAAGATGAGAAAGAGCTTTGCTTGGACTGGGCTAGCAGTTAGTTTGTGTGAGAAGCTTTCTGTTATGCCCATGTTCTGACATGTGCAGGGTTGCTTTGCATAGAAATGAACTGGTGTGAGCAGAGGGATATGACATGGAAAAAATGAAATCTTTGGGTGAACTGCTGCCTGTTCAGCTTCAATTGAGAGATTGCAACCTTTGAGATTGGGTCACCTGACCTGCACTGGGGCAACAGGAAGAATGTAGACTCTTTTGGAGGTGCCTGAGTGCTCAAGGAGTATCCTGTTCATCAAAGTCTGCTTTACCCCCCCCCCCCGGATTACCAAATTGGCACCCAACTTTTTGGTATTGTGGTATTGTGGAATATAAGAAATGCTGGAAAGAGAGAGGCATTGAGTTTGCAACACGGTTTTGTGTTTTGGAAATGGCCATGCGCAGTGTGAAGCAGGTTTGCTGGATGCCTGCATGGAGACCCCGTGGGGCCATGAGGATGAACCATGGGTTGCAGTAGAGACCCTGTGGAGACCCAGTAGAGATTCCTGGACCAGATGAAGTTTTCCAGGACTGTGAGTAGCCTAGCTGGAGGGGTGGAATTGGAACTCCAGAGACTTGTTGATAGTTAGAATTATTGGAGTTGGAGATTTGTCACTGACTAGAGTTGTTGGATTTGAAGCTATAGAATTTGATATTTGCCCTGTTTAAATCTTGTATTGGTTGAATATTTCTTTGCTATGCTCAATGCCATCTTTCGCAGTGTGAATATTTATTCTGTGCCATTATGGGGTTTTTGAGGTTACTTTTTGGTATTATGGCTTGGTTAAAAGATCTTGGACTATGGGGATGTATGAATATCATAGTAATTGATAAAAACTATGGGGACTTTTAAAGTTGGATGAATGCATTACATTTTATATCATGTATGTTTATCAGTTTATGGGGGCCAAGAGTGTAATGTGGTGGCTTGATTCAGGTGTCCCCCATAAACTTAGGTGTTCTGAATGCTAGGTCCCAGCTGATACAGATTTAGGAATTAACAGCTCCAGGAGGCAGTGTATTGTTGGGGGCAGGCTTATGAGTATTATAGCCAGTTTCCCCATGCCAGTGTTTGGCACACTCTCCTATTGCTAGGAGATTGGGTCATCTGTCCTGCACTGGGGCAACAGGAAGAATGTAGACTCTTTTGGAGGTGCCTGAGTGCTCCTCATGTCCACCTTATGTTGGCCAGGGGGTGATGTCCACCCTCTGCTCATGCCATTGATTTCCCTGCCATCATGGAGTTTCCCCCTCAAGCTTATAGTCCAAAATAAACCTCTTTTTCCCACAAGCTGCTCTTGGTCAAGTGATTTCTACCAGCAATGCAAACCTGACTGCAACAGCTGCTTTTGATGTTGAACCTGATAATCAGCACCAAGGTGAAGGGGACAGACCCTGAGAATTCTCAACACTTACCAAAGCAGAGATCCAGAGGATTCCAAGAGCTCATCAATGAAGTAGACTTAAAAATCACCCACCATGGCTCAGGGAATTTGTGGAAGAGGGGGCAGAAAGATTGTAAGAGTCACAGGTTGAGACATCATGCCCAGAAGCATTCCCTGCCCCCCAAAATAACTGACTGCTGCTCCCACAATGCATAAATCATAACCCTATGGGGAATACCTACAACCCTACTGAGAAGGGTCCCCAGTGGAATGGAAGCAGGGAAAAGAGGGTGCTAACACATGATGTATCCATACAAAATATGTTGTTAATAATAATAATAATAATTTTAAAAATAATATGCTAAGGAAAAAAGAAAAGGGGTATACAAAATTAAAGATATTATGAAAATTCATATAGAAACCTACTTCTTCATTAGCTAGTAAAATACACAATTAAAAGAGAAAGAGAGTTTGAGTAGAAGTACCCAGCTAGCATAGAGAATGTAGTGTCCAGAAGTCATAAGTTTTTGTAGGTAAATCCCACTGCCAGGGGTGGGCCAATGGCCCCTAGTGAGTTGTTGGACAGAGAATCCCTTAGAGCAATGTAGGTTACTTCCATTGTTCTTGGTTGTCTACCATAACTAGATGGATGGTAAGACTTCATTTCCGAAGATAGTGCATGATTCAGTGGCAGGACATTGAGAAATCAAGCTGGAAATGAGCTAGAAATCTCCTCCCTGCTGTGTAGCTGACATAATACTGGAAAGTGCTATGCCGGCTGCTGGGGGAGGAAAGTCATTGACAGTCTAAACCAGCAGTAGTCCCTGCAACCTACACAACAGGACAGCCAGGTAAGACGTGGCCACTGCTACAATAGTAACAGGTCAGTAATGGGGCTTTCCAGTTTCTCCCTAATTGGATTTGAAGCATGCTCCACAGGACCAGGACTGAATCCATGCCTGGCACTAACAACAGTTAAAAGCCTATGGCTTGGAAGGTCATAGACCATAGGAAGTAAAATACCACTGTTCTTTGTCTAAATGGATATAATATGCACATCAAATTATCTTCTAAATGGTTTTAGTTTATACTCATAGTTTAGGGCTGTCCTTCCTGTTGGTTAAAGAAGCTTCTGTTTTAGACAATAGTGAGTCCTGCGAGTCAAGACTCACCAAGGGGATGAGAAGAAGAGACAGTACAGTGTCCGGCACTAGACAAGGCATCCCTATCATGCCCACCAGGGTACAAGGATCATTGCAAAGGAGGTGGCTGAAGGAATATTAGTGCTGCTCTCACTGCTGGCCAGAGAAACTTCTCTATGGAGATGGTGTAAATAATGAGGAGAATCAAAATTCATCAAAGTGCTAAAAATACTCTTATTTGTTGAGAGCTTGAGCTAAATGAGACATGTTTTTAAATTTTTTTTAAATTTATTTTTATTTGTGACAAAGGGAGATGGGGGGAGAGAGAGAATGGGCATGCCAGGGCCTCTAGCCACTGCAAATGAATTCCAGACACATGTGCCACCTGGTGCATCTGGCTTACGTGGGACCTGAAGAATTGAACCTGGGTCCTTAGGCTTCACAGGCAAGCACCTTAACTGCTAAGCCATTTCTCCAGCCCTAAATGAGACATCTTTATTCTGCCCTCCATGTCTCAGGGAATATTATGGAAGTGGATGCAGAGGACTGTAAGAGCAGAAGTTAGGAAGGAGTACTTTGGGGTACTGTCCTCCAGACATGAACTGGCTGATATAATCATGATCTCACAACAGAGGTCATCTCCCCCATAAGTCCTACAAAATATTTTGCCCATGAACACTTTTGCATAGAGAACAGGAGGGGGGACAAAAATAATAAGACATCAAAACAGAAGGACTACTTGGAAAACAGGGAATAGTAGAATAGGAGTAGAGAAAGGAGAGTACAATATGAAAGGAATAAGATCAAGTGGCAGCATTTTTATGTATTAAAATATTAGAGAAAAGGAGAGAGCAAGCTGGCAGCAGCATTCATCACTCTCCTTCCTCACTATCCTGAATGCAACCAGCTGCCTCAAGTCCTTCCATGAAGGTGGACTGCAACATGTAACTAGAAGCCGAAATAAAACTTCCTCCCTTAAACTGATCTTTGTCAGGTAATTATTCAAGCAATAGTAAAGCAACCTATCTCACGTGTATGTGAGTGCATGTACACCTACATACACATGCATGTGGAGACCAGAGCACAACACTGGGTGTAATGTCTCAGGTGCCATGCACCTTTTTGGACAGTCTCTCGTGACCTGGGGTAGTTAATTAGGCCAGATTGGCTTCAGCCAGCAATTGCCAGGGATCCTCCTGTCTCTGCCTGATTACAAACACATGCAACCATCCTGGCATTTTTAAATGGGTTCATGGTATCTGAACTCAAGTCTTTATGCATAACTGTCACTTTCTCATTGCTGAGAAAAAAAAAAACACCTGACCAAAACCAGCTTGTGGAAGGAAAGGATTCATTTCAGGTTCATTTTATAAGGTAGACTCCATCATGTGGAAGGAGCATGACAGGAGCAGGAAGCCTATGTTACATGGTCACATCAGCAAGGAAGAAGTCAAGGCCTATAAATGCCGAGTGCTTAACTAGCTTTCTCCTGTTTAAAACACTTTTAATTTATTTATTTGAGAGACAGAAACACAAAGAAAGAAGCAGAAAGAGAGAGAGAGAGAGAGTATGGGTGTACCAAGGCCTCCTGATACTGCAAATTAACTCCAAAAAGATGCACCACTTTGTGCATCTGGCTTTTTGTGAGTACTGGTGAACTGAATCCCTAGTCATCAGGCTTTGCAAATAAGTGCCCTTAGCCACTGAGCCATCATTCCAGGCCTAGCTCTCTCCATTTTATACAGTCTAGGAACCCAACCCACGCAATGGTGCTGTCCACAGTTAGACTGGGTTCCCCCCTCCTCAACTAACCTAATCTAGACAAGCCCTCACAGATGTGACCAGAGATTTGTATCCATGGTGACTCTAAATCCTTGTCAAGTTGATAACTAGGCATTAACCATCAAGTCATGCTTGGCAAGGCAAGAACTTTACAGATTTAACTATCTCCCTAGTCCTTAAAATTTATTTTTAAGGGTGGGAGAGATTACTTAGTGGTTAGGGCACTTGCCTATAAAGCTTAAGGACCCATGCTCGACACTCTAGATCCCATGTAAGCCAGACTCACAAGGTGATGCATGCACAAGGTTGCACATGCACACAAGGTGGTGCACACATCTGGAGCTCCAATACAGTGGCTGGAGGCCTTGGCATGCCAATTGTCACTCTCTTTCTTGCACTTTCTTCATAAAAAAATTATTTTTGAGTAATGCTGTTCAGTAATTTATAAATTATTTTTTAATTCTAGTAAAACAAAAGTAAATAATTTAAATTATATGCATAATTAATATATAAATGATATGTAATTCACATATAAATATATCATTTATAGCATATGTAGTAATCATATAAATTATATTTAAAACTATTTGCTAAATAATCTTTTCAAGATAGCATGTGATGATATTATCTGAGTTCACTAGCCAACAATGTAGACTGGAAAAAAGACAGCATCTTCAACAAATGGTGCTGGACAAACTGGATAACCATATTCAGGAAAATGAAATTCGATCCACATATCTCGCCATGCACAAAAATCAAATCCAAATATATCAAAGACCTCAATATAAGACCCAAAACTCTATTACTACTGGAAGAAAAAATAAGAGGAACTTTTCATGATATAGGGTTGGGAAAAGACTTCCTGAACAAAACCTCAGTAGCTCAGGAAATTAAACAATCACTCAACCATTGGGATCTCTTGAAGCTGAAAAGTTTTTTCACAGACAAACATACAATAAACAGAGCCAACAGACTACCTACAGAATGGGAGAAAATTTTTGCTGGCTATACAAATGACAGAAGCCTAATTTCTAGAATCTACAAAGAACTCAAAAACAACTTACTCACAAAAAGAACTGAACAGGGAGTTCTCAGAGGAAGAAATACAAATTTCAAACACACACTTAAGAAAATGTTCAACATCCCTAACATCAGGAAAATGCAAATTAAAACAACTATGAGATTCTCCCTTGCCCCAGTAAGTGTAGCAAACATTAAAAAATCAAATGAAAACAAATGTTGGTGAGGATGTGGAGAAATAGGAACCCTCATCCACTGTTGGTGGAAACGTAAGATGGTACAACCACTATGGAAAGCAATATAGAGGCTCCTAAAATGGTTGACTATAGAGTTACCAACAGACCCAGTTATTCCTTTACAGGGCATTTACCCTAAAAGCTCCATGCCTCAATTCAGAGATATTTTCTCAACCATGTTTATAGCTGCTCAATTCATAATAGCTAAGAGCTGGAATCAACCCAGATGTCTATCATTAGATGAATGGATAACCAAGATGTGGTATATCTACACAATGGAATTCTACACAGCAGTAAAAAAAAAATGACACAATGACATTTATAGAAATTTAGTTGAACTTGGAACAGATTATTCTCAGTGAACTCACCCAATCACAGAAAGACAATCATAGTATGGTCTCACTCATCTGTGGCTCCTAAACTAGATTTGCCCAAGATGCTGACATACCTAATAGGCATCTTGAGAACTGGACAATAGGGAGGGTGGGGCTGGAGGAGAGGGTGAGGGTGCGGAAGGACACAAAACTGGACCCAAATGGATCTGGTACCATAAAATCCTATATCCTCAAAGACTAAAAGGCTGAACCTTCATCAGGTCCTTAGAGGGAACACCTGAATCAAGGTCCCTGGAGAGGGTATGATGAAGACTAACCTTAATTTTCTCCTTTTTCTCTCTCTCCTTCTTTTCTCTCTTTATCTTTTGTATTACCTATATTTTTCCTTCTTCTTTTCCCTTGGCACTGACCTGTAACTCCCAGTACCAGGATGCAGTTAACATCCACAGTAAGCTGTTGATCAGAGAGACCTACAAGTTTTCCTAAAATGACAGACTTCTGTCAGAGCACTTGATTACCCACCAAAGGTTAATAGTAAGACCCTATTGCTGAAGACCCCATATGCTTTTTGTATGGAACATGGAGAAAACTGGCTGGAATCCGGAAGAGAGTCAGTCCTCAGACAGTTAGCTTGTCTAGTGCCAGAAAGTGCAGGGGGAATGGCCAACATCTGTCCAAGCAACTTGTGGTCTAAGCTACTTAGCAGCAAACAATCTGATGGGATGCTCACACAAGTATAATAGTGGCACATAGCCATGGTGGGTAACCAACTGCTCTGGGATTGGCTAACGAATCTACTCAGTGGAATGGAACCCATAGCTGGAACTGGGAGACAAGTCAGAATCATATCCAAAAAATGAGTTCGCTCTCCAATATCAATCTCCTACCAATCTTGGACTATAAAAGGGCCTACATCTATTAAATTCTCTATAAACTAATAATAAACTAAGCCATTTATACAATACTGACTTCACTCTCTATTGGAGAATCTGCTTCTCTTTTTCAGGTGGACGCAAAACCTGAGGAGAGAATCAGTCCATCGCACCTCACCAGGGCCCCAGCTGAAACCATTGAGTAATTGAGGAAATGAGAAATGAGCAAGAGTGCTGCTTTCTTGGTGAACCTGATATCAGCACAAGGGTGAAGGAGATAGACATAGAGAACACTCAGCTCCTACCAAACCAGAGACACAGAGGATCCCAAGACCTCATCACTGAAGTAGACCTAAAACAAACCCAACATGGCTCAGGGAAATTCATGGAAGAGGGCACGGAAAGATTGTTAGAGCCACAAGTTGGGACATTACACACAGAGATATTGCCTCTTCCCCATAACTGAAGTCTACCCCCACAATGCACAAGCCCCATGGGGATAAATGGCATCTCCAAAGGGGAGGGTCCCTTTGGATGGGGGAGAACAGGGATGAAGACAAGGATGGTACCAACATGTGCTGTTTATACACTGAGTATGTACATAACTAATAAAGAAAAATGTTTAAAAATGCTTGATTTGAGGGCTGGAGAGATGACTTAGCAGTTACATTGCTTGGCTATGAAGCCCAAGGACCCATGTTCGACTTCTCCAGATTCTACAGGGTCAGGGTTATCGAAGAAAGGAGTTAAAGCATTATGCTGAAACATTGAGCTGTTGGATGAGACTTAAACATGAAATAAATAGGACAATGACTCACATCTATTTTCCCCAAAGGGAAAGAAAAAGTCAGAAAAAGTAAAGATCACATAGTCAGAAGTGGAGAAATTTTCTGCCCTGGCTCTGCCTCGGGGCTCAGCCCCAGGATCACTGGCCTGATATCTGCCAGGGGCATGTACTAAGGATGCTAACACATCCCAGGAAGCATGCCTAGAAGGTGGGCTTAAAAATAGTTGCGCTTTTACTTTGTTTCACTGTAGAATATCCCTCTTTCCAGACTGGTCTGTCCTTCAGTTCCATGTTCCTCAGCAGTGGGCTATTTTATACTGCTCTAAAGTCATCTTTTTCAAAGACAACAGAAGGTACTAGAATCTTACTTCTTTCTCTCACAAGATTCAACCTGCCAAATATTGTTGAGCTTCTCTATCATCTTCTTAAAGTGGAGAGCAGGCTAGAGACTTGAATATCACCCAAGGGAAGAATAGAACTGCACCAACTTGTGACATCAGACAACCTTGGCTCTGATCACTACTCTGAGGCAACTCCCTGGGCAACTTCAGGCAGGTTCCTTAATGTCTTGGAACCTCATTTTCTTCTTAGCACTCAGTGACAACCCCATCACATACAGATGGGATGAAATGGAAACAGAAGAGTCCACACCTCCACATGTCTAATGCAGAGTCAACTTAGTAAAGGCTATGGTGGTTACTATTATCAGTTTTGGTCTTATGCAAAAGGTATAAAGTTGTTTCAGCCCCTTTGTTTATTAAATGGAATTATGTTTACATTCATATTTCATTCTGAGGTAGTACACATTAAAATACTCTTAATAGAAGAAATGAATTCTCTCAGAGAGCTTGCCTTGTCAGTTGCCAACCACATGTAACTTACCTTCTTCACCAGCTGGGCCAATCACTCTTGTCCCAGATCTCACACAGAGCTGTTAGAGGTGACATGAGATTACCTGAATGAACACAACTTGGACAAGGTTTTAAATACTATCTGGAGTGCAAGTGTTGTTGGGATGTGGACATGGGTGCTGATCTTCAGGGCAGATATAAGGGAAGCTTTACAAAAATCTGCTCATGTGTGCAATCTCAGGACACTCTAAGTGTTCTTAATGTTAACTATTCTGTTAACCCACAGGAAATTGATCTCTTTCCTCTGTCTCTTTCCCTTCTCTTCTCTGGGTTTGCCTTTTCCTCCCATATAACTTCATCACTGTTGATGTTGTCTTCCTCTGATTCATTCTCCTCCTCCAGTTCCTATTCCCATTCCACCTCCTCTTTGTATTTCTCCTTTGCTCAGTGCTAGGACACCCTGGACCTAACGGATGCTAGTATAGTACCACAGAGCCACACCTTCCCATCCCAGACCTTCCAATACTTAACCATCTTTCTCTTCACCTTCTTCCAGAGACCCATTCTATAAACATCCTCAGAGCCTTTCCAATAGCAGTCTATAGAACTCTTCTTCACAGACTCCATTGTAGCTTGGTGGTAACAGGTATTCTTAGCAAGTTTAAGTTCCTGAATTCAGTACCTCCCACCACTAGAAAAAAAAAGGAAAAAAAGAAATCTAAGTTTTAACCAACTCAGTCTTTCAAGAACACAACTTAAAAAGAATAAACTCAGCTGGGTGTGGTGGTGCACACTTTTAATCCCAGCACTTGGGAGGCAGAGGTAGGAGGATTGCCATGAGTTCGAGGCCACCCTGAGACTCCATAGTGAATTCCAGGTCAGTCTGGGCTAGAGCAAGACACTACCTTGAAAAAACAAACAAAAAAAAAAAAAGAATAAGAAAACAATAAACTCATCATGATCTGCTGAACTTTCATACCCTCCTATCCCTTGACTTTATCCTTTCTTCTGTCCTATCCCACTTTCTCATCATTCATTTAACTGCAACCCCTCAGTCCATCTTCCCATGACACCTGCATTCTTCTGTTATTTGTTTCGGCCCAGCCCCCCACCATCCCAATTACAGTTTGTCCTGCCTTCCTTCCTGTTCTGAGCAGCAATAGCTTGCTGATTAACAGACACCCACCAGGCTGGCTTGGTTTGTTTAAAGTTGTGCACAGGGATAGTCACTCTCCTGACACACTGCTGTGTCCTCCTAGAGGAAGTTCTCACTTTCTGAAATGTCATTTCATACCTCTCCTGTCTTCAAACCTCCCACACTCTGTTCCCCAGAAACATGGATAATGAGGTAGCCTCAAACTCCCAAGAACGTGAAAGAACGGAGAGGAACTCCAGCACCTCTTTACACAGTCTGGAATTCGCATGTGGCTTTGGCCTTCTCTCTGCTGTGAGGAGAGTCTGCCCGCCTCACCGTGAAATCCCTCCTTGGACTCTGGATGGCTCATCTGCCCAGGGTGCCCTCCTGCCATCATTGCCACTGCTGCATTACCAGTGCCCTCACCAGTGTGTCCTTCCTTCTGGAAATGGTGGGGTATGGTATAAGTTACAAAAAGTCACACATAGAAATAGTATCTCAGGACAGGGGATGTAGTTCAGTGGTCGAGTGCTTACCTAACATTGTAAGACTCAATGCCCCAGAAAAATACATATATATAAACCAAATCCTGAGTCTTTTGTCCTTTCCTCCAGTCAATTCCCATTAGCAAACATTGTTCTGATTCCTGCCATCATACATTAACTTTTTGTTTTGGGCTTCATGTAAATTGAACCATGTAATATACACATTTTAGTATTTGATTTGTTTTATTCCACATAACGCATGTGTGTGTGTGCGTGTGTGTGTGTGTGTGTGTGTTGGGGAAAGAGGATCATACTGTATTTCAAGCTTGCTAAGAACTCACTGTGTAGCCCAAAATGGCCTCAAACTTATGGCAATATTCTTGCCTTGGCCTTCTGAGTGCTTGAATTCAAGGTGTGAGCCACCACACTTAGCTTTCAACATATTTTTCAATTAATCCATGTTGTTATGTATGTCACTTTCTATTACTGAGTAGTATTCCCCTGCATGGAATGTGTTCATCACGCTTCTGTTCATGAAAATTCGGGTTGTTCCCAGTTTGGTCTGTTACACATAAAGCTGCACTGGACATTGTTCTATAGCATATTTGTGGAGAAACATTCTTGTATTTTCATGTTGAATTCCCTTTTAGTTTTTGTTTCCTCTTGAATACCCTGTGATGGAGAGGCACATGTTTCACTGTGTTAGTAGAAAGCAGGTATTTCTTTGAAAGGCCTGCATCATTTTCCTTCTAAGACAATGAAATGAATTCCATTTGCTTCCTTGACAAACTCCAGATTACCAGTCTCTTGGTTTAAGTGACTCTAGTGGCTGTAAAAGCTGCATAAGGCCAGTGTAAGATGACATAAAGGAGATTGGTTCTTATTAGCAGGGTAAGTGTTCCAACATTTTGAACAAAAAGTACCTTTGGGGGGTCGGAGAGATGGCTTAGCGATTAAGGTGCTTGTCTGCAAAGCCAAACCATCCAGGTTCATTTCCCCAGGATCCATGTAAGTCAGATGCACAAGGTGGTGCATGTGTCTGGAGTTCATTTCCAGTGACTGGAGGCCCTGGAATGCCCATTCATTCTCTCTCTCTCTCTCTCTCTCTCTCTCCCTCTTTCAAATAAAAAAATAAATAAAAATAAAATATTTTTAAAGTACCTTCTTGTCTGTATTTATGCCTCACTATTTTTGACTGTGAGCCCTTCCGTCAAACCCACATCATAACAGCAAACAAATAGGCATTGTGTTTAAATAGATAACCGCAAATCCATTATAGTATTCGCTTTCCAGCAATGACCCCCAACCAGGCTTTCTGCAGTACATAACCTGTGTCTAATCAATAGCTCAGATTAGCCCTTGTCTGCCACTGCTGCTTCTCTCTGCAGTTCATCCACACACCCGGAGTTTTGTCCTCCAAGGTCTCACCTCACGTCTAACAATGCATCCGAGGTCCCCACGACCAACATCTCCTCCATTCTGCAAACCATGATGCCCAAACCTGCCCTAGGCACAGCTTCTCCAAGTTGTAAAGAAAATGGGGGGGGGGGGGGCAGGTTGGGTGTGGCCTGATTCTTGGAGACCCGGGTTGGACAGGCTAAGTGGCCTGAGGTGAGTCAGGCGCGTGCTCAGCCGGGAGCAGCAGCGCCCCAGGCGCGGTCCAGCTGTTCCGCAGCACGCCACTGAAGAACGCTTTGCTTTCTGCAGCACCTGAGCCCCAAGTCCTTCTCCGGTTCCTAGGTTTTTCTCCGCCCGCCCCCCGCCCCCGCCACGCTTAGTTAATTGTCTCCTCTATTTCCCTCCCCACCTGCCTCTTCCCTGCGCACAGGGTGGGCTGGGAAAGGACCGACAGAGTGCCCTGCGCTGCACTGAGCGTCCAGCACCATCCATCCCGAGTGGCGCTGGGCGCGGTGGCCGGAGCGATGTCCCAGAATGACTCTGAAGCCAACTGCTGCGAAGCTGATGGGCTGTCAGTGCGCCCCGGCTGGACCGTGGTGGCCGGAGTGCAGCCCTCGGGTACCCCGCAGACTAGAGCCCCCTGGGTGGCTCCCGCTCTGTCTACGGTGCTCGTGGTCACCACCGCCGTGGACGTGGTGGGTAACCTCCTGGTAGTGCTGTCGGTGCTCAGGAACCGCAAGCTCCGGAACGCAGGTGAGCTTCAGGGACTCCTGGAGGGGATAGGACGCGCACCGCTTCTGGTCTTGGTTCCTGACCTGAAATCCTAGATCCTTTTCTCTCCTCAGTGCCAGGCGCCCCTTTCTCTTCATTCCACGCTGCTCCCCAACTTTGGTCCTTCTCCTGGAAGTTAGGGCAAGTTCAGGCTCCCTAATGCGCGGTGATTCTGGCGCGCCCGCCTCCAGCAACTATCCAGGACGCACGTGGCAAAGGAGTGCCAAAGTAAATCGAATACAGCTTTTCTTGCGCACCGTTTTGGCGGAGTGTGGGTTCCAGGGTACCCAGGCAACTGCATGCATCACCACCTGTGGCGCTCAATTGTGTCCTGCTGAATGAGACTCCCTTGTGACTGATTTCCCTTTTCTCTCCTGCCAAACCATGCAACTTCACATGCTAGGTGCTTAGAATGAGCGCGTGAATGAATGAGTGAGTGAATGAATGAATTCTGCTGCATTGTGTCTCCATGTCCATGCCTGCTCATCGGAAGGCCCAATTCCACCCGATATAGTAAATAACATAAATTGCAGGAGCTGCTTGGACTGAACTGAATTACTTGGAGTCAGCATGGGCTTTTCTGAAGACAGGAAAGCTGTGGGCTTGGCTGTGAAAATAAAAACAATAATATGACTAACTCTGGTTGCAATCCTAAAAGTATTTCCCTTTCAATCTATTCTCATTGCAACATTGCCCTGCTCAGGTCTGCCTCAACAAAACCAAAGAGAGGGGTGCAGGAGCTCATGCCCCCCAGGTGGCCAGCGCAGAGGCCTCTTTGTTAATCATGTAATTTCTCATCTCCTGATTAGAGCAACTAAATATCAATGCGAATTAAAATTGAAAAATAATTGTAAGGCTTTAACATGCCTTTCTGAGATTCCAGACCACTCCAGAAAAAAAAAAAATTCTTTTAGCAAATGAGCCTAAATGTTTGTTTAGACTTGAGGATTTTTATCTATAAAAGAAGCCAAAAATTAAGATGTGATCTTCTAGCCATCACACAGGAACATTTTTACTGTTAAAGAGGTGCAAGTCTTCTCACTCAGGCATTTCAGTCAGGAGGGCTATGCCGTCTGCAATTCCTTTCCAACATGCTTTCCCATTCTTTGCAAAAAGACATGGCTTAGGAAAGAATAGGTTGTGATCAGAAAAGTATATTCAGTGTTTTCGGTCACTGCTCAGTGCAGCAGCCTCAAACATTTATTTCCTACACAGGGAGGCAATGAGCAGTGGCTCCAGGCTTTCATCAGGTGAAAGAGAAGCCTTAGCCCTGCAGGTTCTGAACCCGGTCACTTCCTTCCCTGGTTTGCTGGGTTCTTAGAGAAGTGCTGACAAGCAGAAGACCGTGCTCAGTACTTGAACTGTCAGCCCTGAGAAAGGGGGCTGAGGAGGTGGCTTCTGTCCCTGAGAAAGAAAAGCACGCCCCCTTGCTAGGAGCCGTGCAGGGCTGCCTGTCCTGGGCTTCCTCATCAAAGAGTATGGCCGCAAAGGAAGGAAGCGCGTCAAGTTGCTGGCACAAATCACTTCCTGTTCTGCCTACCGCCTTCATGTGCTGCTACTAGATACTCTGTATCTAGATGGCATCGATTCCTGCTGTTGTGGGGGCTGCCACAGTCATGCAATTTCACTAGGATTTTTTTTTTTTTTTTTTGAGGCACTAGGGATGGAACTATGCTAGCTATCACTCTACTATGAGCTAAGGTCCCAACCCTTAACTCACCTTTATATGATTATTGGCTTCATTGGTGACAGTCATAAAAAAAAAATTATCATGTGAAACCAAATGATCTTGGTAGAATGAGATATCAAAGGGTATTTAAACATCTGTAGCACCTTGAAAGGTTAGCTCCCATTCTACTCATTTTTTTTTTTTTTTTGGTTTTTCTTCGAGCTAAGATTTCACTCTAGCCCAGGCTGACCTGGAATTCACTATGTAGTCTCAGGGTATCCTCAAACTCATGATGAGCCTCCTACCTCTGCCTCCCAAGTGCTGGTATTAAAGGCAGGCACCACCAAGCATGGCTCATTCTACACTTTATTAGGACTTTTCTTGTCTAATAAGTTTGGATTTACCTCAAGACTAGCCTCAGACCTTTTGTATCTAAGTCAGGCTCCTCAAGAGATCAGTATAAGAAATTAGAAGTATTACATCGAGGGTGTGTGGTGGTTTGAATGTAAATGTATGGCCCCCATAGACTCAGGTACTTTTGATTAAGCTTCCTACTTAGTCCTCAGCAGGCGGAGCCCTGCTGGAGAAGATGTGTCACTGGGGGTGGCTCTTGAGTCCAGCCCTATAGGTTTGTAGAGAGCCAGCTTGAGCTCTTGAGCTTCCTGGTGCTGGCAGTGATCTCTGTACTATGGCTAAATGTGTGCCAGCGTCTTCCACCATGATGAAGCTTCCCCTGGAATCTATAAGCCTGAAGTGAACCCTTCCTCCCATAAGCTGCTTCTAGTCAGTGTTTGTCTCAGCAATGCAAAGGTAACTGACAGGATGTATGTAGTCCCAGCCACCAAGGCACATTTGAGATCACAGCAGGCTTTTCAGAAGACTTGGGTCACAAACCCAGTTCTTCTGTGAGTAGGCTGTCTGTCACACCTAGATGGCTTCTCCCGCACTGCTGTTGCCTGTGGCGAGCTGCCATTTTCAGAGATAGCCTGGGAGAAAAGCAGACCAGGAATATAGATGACAGTGAGAGACAGGTGCAGGGCACTGAGCATTTGGAAGGTAAAGCAGATTTGTGTCACTTCCTGACTAGCCCTGGGTTGTCACATCACACTTGTCAGCATGCTTTCTGGCAGATTTTCCTGAGTGCATTTGAAGGCAGTTCCCCATGCCCACCTGAGCCACTTTGACCCTGGTCTCTGCCTTACCAATATTTATATTTAGCCCTGATGGCATTGCTCTCTTCCCTTCTGTTTTCAGGAACATTCCTCCACCAGGTCTTTCCCTCCCCCCCCCCCCCCCGTCCTCCTCTCTCTTTCTCTCTTCCATCTTTTTTCCCCTCAGCTTACATACACTCACATAGGCATAAGACAAGTCTACTGTCTCTAAAGGAGGAAAGACTTTCCCCTTGATGCTATATTCCCAACTCTACCACTACCTCTCAGTTCTATCCTCTAACTCTCCCCCATCACTCCCATTTCCTTCCCAGATCTCAGGAATCTCCATACTGATGTGTAACAACCACTGAGGCCCACTCCCTCTTCAAACAAACCTGATGCTAATTTCTAGCACTGGGCCTGGGAGTCAATTTTTGGTTCCATATTTTCATTCATTCCAGATGGTTTTGCTTTATAGTATTTCTTACCACCTCCCCCCACCCCTTTCTGCTCCCTGTTCTTAAAGTTCAAATTCCACCTTCCTCCTCCCTGGAGCACACTGTATCCATAGTGCCATGCCAGTTTCCCTGCCTCTTCCTAGAGGGGCTTTGAGACCTGCCAGTTCCCTGCCTCCTCCATTCAAAACAGCATTTCCTGCAGAGTGGGGCTCCCATGACCATCTTCAGCCAGCCTCACCTACCTCACTTGACTTTGTCTTGCAATGCCATTTCCCATGTAGCAGTGCTATCTGATATACCTAAAAGGTCTCCTCTGCCTCTTCTACCTCTTCAATATCTGTTCCTCCCCACATCCCTTCCCCATCTTCCCCTACAAGGCTATAATGTCTGTTGCCAACACCATGAATGGCATAGTAAGGGTCATCCTCTGTAAGCTTCCATGACATCTTATAGCCTCCCTACAAAATGGCCCATCTCTGTAGTGTTATTTTTTTCTTTTTGTCTCTCTCCCCACTGCATGAAATGAAGCCAGAGACTTTTACTCCACCTGGGAATATGTGGCCCTATTCACCCCAGATAGGGCACTGAGGATATAACAAAATAACAGTTTCATCCAAGTCTAGTTTAGTGAACCAGTGAGATTTTGGGTGATGCTTACAGGAATATGGGTGGGAGGTGGCCTACAAGAGATGGATGACTCAAAGGCACCTAGATCACTGAACAGCTCACTCCAGCATGGGTGAAGACTCATAGAAGCAGAATCTCTGGAGCATAAGGAGGGGTTCTAGGCAGTCCTCAGCTGGTTAGAGTCTGCCCTCCCAGGCAGTTATTATTGCCTATATTCCCTTGGGGACTAGGCTTGTGAATCACAACTTTCCAGAGCTTCCTGAGATTGGAGGTCAAGGGATTTTTTTTTAATTTCCTGGGCCTTGTTGAGTTTCGTTTGAGTCTTTTTTAAAAAAAAATATTATTTATTTATTTGCAAGGACAGAGAGAGATGGAGAGAATGGGTGTGTCAGGGCCTCTAGCCAGTGCAAATAAACCCCAGATGCATGTGCTACTTTGTGCATCTGTCTTTACACAGATGCTGGGGAATCAAACCCGAGCCCCTAGGCTTTGCAAGCAAGTACCTTAACCACTGAGTCATATCTCCATCCCTAGTTTCTGAGTCTTAAGAAGCCTCCCTCCAGGACAGAATGTTTTAGTTTGGAGAAAATGCCTGCACAGTATCTTCTCAGTAAAACACAGTGAGAACTGAGCATGCCTCTGAAGAAATAAAATGAGCCTGGACAAGAATCCAGGCAAACCATGGGACAGGAAGAACCTACAATGGTTTCAAGAGATTACAGAGACCTCTGTTACAGCACTTGATACAACATAGACAAACTTTCAAAGAAATGTGTTGCTTTGAGCACTGAAAGCCCTAAGGACATTTCATTTTGTCCTTGGAAGCTAACCAGTGGCACTTTTCTTTGCAAAGGCATGCCTGCTGTTTGATTGCTCCTGGTAACTCAGCTATACCACAGTTCTCTGAAATTGTGCCCTCATGACTCTTCTCAGTGTATTTACCCCCCTGCTGCTCTGTCCTGAGCCACTTTAATCTCCCTGTAAAAGATGGTTTCCTGCCACTACCTGCAGCAAGCAAACAGACCCTGGTGCATGAGAGCAAAGAGAACTGTGTCCTCTCTGAGCACCCACCATCATCCTCTTTGTTAGCACAGGGAAAAGCACAGCTCTGTCAGCCAAGTTCTTCCTGTATCCCCTGGCATCTGTCAGAAGGTGTGGTCTGACAATGGACTTCTGTGCTGCAGTGGAGGTAAAGAAATTATTTAGGAGATGTTGACAGTGAGTGGACATTGGCATTTCTACAATGTTCCAGTCATTTGAAAGACAGAAGGGCATAAATAGACTGACCCTAGGATTTTTCAAGAAATTCAGGGATGTGTTTGCTGCACACGCAGGTATTTGTGCAAGCTCTTCTCTACTCACACCTTCTCTTATCCAGAATCAATGCCTGCCTACCACCAGTGCCTGGTGGATATCCTGTACCTTGGTGCTGTGTATGCCCAGTTACCCAGGGCAAAGGCAATAAGATTCCCTAGTAAGAAAAGGAGTGATGCCTTACTAAGAATGATGGCACTGGACATAGACACTTTGAAGGCTTAAGGGTTCTACTAAACTCAAGGCTTAAGGCTTTTGTTTAGTAGAACCACAGTTCCTGCCTTCCAGGAAGTGCAGAGAAAGGGGGAGACCACTCTAGGTAGGCCTATACTGCCACCAACCACTCACTGAGATGTCACATGGTACCAAGTGTCTATGGATTCTGGGTGAGCTGGATTGAGTATGTTTGTTATCAGCTGAAGACCAAATTGGATTCTCTGGCCTTGCTCCTTAATGTATTCAAGCTTCCCAGCTCCAAATCTCAGCCAGGAATACCTTATTATCTCTTCACTGAGCAAAACTTAAGACTTTTTAAAATCCCATAATTATGTCTTTAGCTACAAAATGAAGAAAGCTCTTAATCCTTCCTAATTCTCCCTTGGAGCTCTCAAAGCCCAGGAGTATAAAGACTTTCATGTTTGGCAGCCTTTGTTTACAAAACATTGAAATCTGTATTTAGACATGATATTCTGCAAGACTCAGAAGATACTGAGTGTGGCTAGTGAGTCGCCTAGTGTAAAACATTTATTTGTGAAGAAGGAAAAGTTAGGGAATTAGTATGCAAAGTCCCTTTTCTTAGAGAGCCTGTGAACTACAGGGAATGCCCCACTTTCTTCATTGTCTGCATCCATCACTACTAGAGCCTACGTGTGCAGCAGATTGTGCCATCTGTGTTTCTGTAAGTATACCCAGGGATTTTGACACAAGGATGAAATGACCTAACCACGATTGTCAGAGAATATCCCCATCATGTGAGATGACACACTACTTAGCTTCCTCACTTCTTACCTCACAGGGATCCTGATCTGAGATATCAGCCTTTTTCTTATGTCTTTAAATATACCTAATGGTGCTATAGAAAGCAATAATAGAGCTGGAGAGATGGCTTAGCAGTCAAGGCGCTTTCCTGCAAATAGCCTGAGTTTGATTCCCTGGTACCCATGTAAAGTGCATGTCTGAAGTTCATTTACACTGGCTGAAGGCCCTGGCATGCCCATTCTCTCTGTCTCTCTATTTCTCTCTGCTTGCAAATAAATAATAAATAAAAATATTTTTAAAAAGGAAGCAATAATAATAGCTAACATGACTAAGTGCTTCTTATGTGTCAAGTACAAACCTTCATTAAGAAAGAGACAGTAGGAGGGAGGGGAGACAAGAGACAGAGAAGGGCAGAACAGGGTAAATATGGTCAAAGTACATGACATACTTGAATGAAAATATTTTCACCAAACCCATCACTATACAAATACTATATACCAATAAAAGTGAAAGGGAAAAATGAAGATAAACACCTCACTGCACACTAGCATTTGATCTCCCATAGGTAGCAGAGTTCACCTCATGGCCAAGTTCAGTGGCACTTTTCTGTACTTTCTCATTTTTTATGACAATGGAACAAGTGTTGGTTTTTATCCCCTGAATTTCTCTTTAGTTTGTGTTCTTCCCCCACCTTTCTCTGTTGTAGTTTTGAATTATTCCCATAGTCTGAGTGCCCACTTCTTTATGTGGGAGATGGAAATCATTTGATTAAATCTAAAGGTTTCTAACAAGACACACTCAGCTTATGTAAATGTATACCATCCACTCTAGGTGGTATGTCAATTGTTGTTCTGTTTTTATTCTTTAGGGTAGTAAGCTACTATCCATCAGAGTTCCCACATGATCTCTTTTGATGGCTGCAGAAAAATGTTTTGTGACAGCATAACACTTATTGATTCAAATGCATACTTACTATGCATGCATTTTCTTTCTTTACACTGTTGAAATGCTGCCTATCATATCTTCATGTGCAATGTTAGATTACCCAATAATATATTTTTTAAATAAAGCAAAGATTTCAACTCAGCCCTTAGATGCCTCATCCTGGCACCTTCAGTTTTCTCATGAATAATGTGACTTTGGAGGAAAGTAATTTTTACCCTCAAGGAACTTGGAAATCTAATTAGGAGCATACTGTAACTGCATCATTTCAGTATTTGTAAGGAAATCAAGTTTTTAAATAAATTATTTGCTCTTTTTTTTCAAAATTGCTTCTATACAGAATATAATTAAAATATCTCATATTATTCATGTTGGGATTGTTATTATTGTTTGTGACCTTTCCTCAACAAAATCCTGTTTGAGATGCACTGACATTCTTGGAGAGAGGCAGTCCTTTACCAAGGAACTTGGTGAATATCCCTGCCTGGCCAGACTCTCTCTGTCACTACCTGTGGTCTCAGTCCAACTTAGGAATTCTTGACTGTTCCTACCACCTCCTTCTGGCCTCCCTTCCAGCTCTCACTACATTGAATGGTACTGTTCCTACATGTTGTTATCTCCATGCTAGGGATAGTTCTTCTTCCAGCACTGTGCCCTTCCTGAGGATGGCAGATGCCTAAAAAATGCATTAGACACTTAATAAATGAAGGACAAAGGAAGACCTCAAGCTATAACAAGTTTTACCCTGCTAGCAATGATAGTCACTTGCTGGCTTCTTTGCCATCATCCTAGTATCTTGCTTTCATCTGGTTGTCTTCTCTGTGAGACCAGGAGCTTGATAATGCTCAGAAAGGGAACTTATAGTGTTTCGTGCTACCATATGCCCCTGGAACAATTAGAGCTGCTGCCTAGAAGACTTCCAATAATATTTGCTTAGTGAATGACTTGATGAATATCTGTTTCTGCACTGTTTTTAGCTCAATGATCAGGGTCTTCTTAAATACAAATAAACTCTTCTAATCCTAGAAGATTAGTACATAGAGGAGGGACAAGGGACAGAGGTAGCTTTGCATTTCAGAATTATCTTATCATAGCACAGTGCTGGCTAGCTCTTTCATGGAGTGTGAGATCCTCAGAAATAGAATTCCCAGAAAGAAGGAGACTGGAAAGGAGGAGGAGACTGTGGTAGGTAGTTCATGTGGGTGGAGGATGTGCTTGGCATATGAATACTGAAGTGACCCCACATTAGTAAAGAAAACCTGGCTGTGGAGGCTTCTTTCCACTATCATGCCCTGTCTGATGGAGGCAGACAGAAGTGAGTCACACCACGACATGACATAAATCTTCATGACAAGTCTGTGCACAGACATTGCACTGACTGATTGCTCACTTGGGTGGGGAAGAGATGGATGCAGAGCAAAATCTCCCCTTACCTGTCATCCAGATAGGCCCTAGCATCCTCTAGAGGATATCTAATACAAGAACAATAGTTACTGAATCTGGAATCATGCCAAGAAAGCCAGGAGTTAGTAGGATAACTAGATGACTCTACAGCCGGGGCTGGCTAAAGTCAGCCTTTTAAGAACAGCGGGCTTTATAGGGGAGAGTAATTGAATCACTTTCCATGTGGAGCTGAATGTGTTCTGCTCACTATTTACAAGCTGTTTTCAGCCTCTGGGGCATTATTAGGGGATGAGCCACATTAACACAGCCGAGCATGCCTCAGCTTTCCCAGGGAAACCAGCTGGCAGAGCTGGCACCAGATCCCAGCCACTCTTGACTTTCTCTGCTCATGCTTATACATGCCAAGAGCCTGTTTACCGATGGTCCAGGGGCCAGTGAACCTTGCAAAAGCCAACCATCCTGTGTTAGCAAAAAGAACAAGACAGACACTGAGAACACTCAACATCCACCAAAGCAGAGATCCAGAGGCTCCTAAGAGCACATCATTGAGGTAGACTTAAAACTCACCCACCAGTGCTCAGGGAACTTTGTGGAAGAGGGGGCAGAAAAGTTGTTAGAGCCACAAGTTGGGACATCTTGCCCAGAGGCATTGCCTCTCCCCAGTAGCTGACTGCTGCTCCCACAACACATTACCCACAATCCCCACAGGGATAGCATGTGACTCCAATGAGGAGGGCCACTTCGGAAAAGGGTCAGGGATAAGGAAAAGGTTGGTACCAACACGTGATATTTCCATACCAAGTATGCCCATAACTAATCATAAAAAATAATAAAAGAAATATTCTTCACAGAAACAACCATGTGGGATGTGTGTGGACAGGGGATAGAGGTCTCCACTTGAAAAAAAAAAAAGAAGGATACACTACTGAGGGAGGGACAATCCCAGAGAAGAAGCTCAGTGATGAGCCAAACTCTCATAGCTGGATATGAGTACAGCTAAGTGTGTTCCTGGTTCATCTAATTTCTAGCACCTCCTCTAAATATCAAAAGTAGACATAAAAGTCTAGGACAACAAGTAGTTGAGCTCCTGATTCAGCTGAAGCCAAGGAATTTGAGAAGCTCCCTAGGGACCAAGTGCAGGTGTATTAGTTACTTTTCTCATGGTGACAAAATACCTGTTGTGGCTCACTAACAGTTTGAGGCAGGAGAAGCCTGGTGACAGGATCATGAGGGGACTTATCACTTTACTTCTGCAATTGGGAAGCCGAGAGATGAATGCTGGTACTTGGCTCACTATCTCCTATCTATTCAGTCTGGGACCCCAGATCACACGATAGTACCACCTACATTTAAGGTGGGCCTCCCCTCCTCTGTTAAGCCTCTCTAGAAACTCTCACAGACATGCACACAGATGTGTCTCACAGTTGATTTTAAATCCATTCAAGTTGACAGTGCTGACAAACCACCATAAAAAGTGCGTCTGATACAGCTGACAGTGGAGATAACCGGCAAAGTAGAGATTGAGATGCAAAGAAACCAGGTTCTCACACCCAAAGCAGGTCCTCAGATGTGCATTTCTTACTTTGAAGTAACACCTAGAAGGAAAATGGGTGTTTTAACTCTGGCAGTAAATTGACTCCTCAAGTAGTAGAGCAGGAAGGGACTAAGCAGGGCAGCCTGTACAATGCCAACAGGCACCCTCTCCCCCAGGATAGTGTGAGTGTGGAGAGTCCTCCAGAACAGGGACATGCCTCCTCTCAACAGTGTGTCACTTGTCCAGAGGACCACCACTCCATCCAGTCACATCAGGGCTCTCATGGACTCAACCCTGGCTTGGATGCAGGAGCAACAAGTCCTTAGGTCCTCAGAACTCTGGGACACGAATGGACTTCTTTTCTTTCTGTTCTGAGTGAGACTGATCCCCAGCCTCTTAAGCTAACATGGGTACTTCAAGATGACTGTCCTTGGGTCTTCTAGGTTCCTAAACAACAGCTGTTCCTCTCAGTCTTCTTATAGCTAGGGCAAGAATGTGTGTCAGGAGCATAGTGGGCTAGAGGTAGTCCTATCCCATCCTTGTGCTGTAATAAGTGCAAGTGTGATGTTCACTTCACCCAAGGACCTGACTCTAGTGAACTCCCAGCTACATGGCTCTAAGCCTTCCATCTTCAAGATCACAGGCTAGCCTCTCTGTTGCTGTACTTGTGGGACCTCATCCCATGGTTCTGAGACTCTTGACCCCTGAGGTAGTCACATCAGCCTCTGTGGAGTGAGGACAGATACATGGTGGCAGCAGAGAAACCACATCCTTACAACAGGGAAGTTCATCCTACAAATTCATGCCACCTGTCCACTGAGTTCAACCACCTGCAGGCAAGAAACTTGTCCTTTTTGCTATGTTGCCAGTGGCCTGAAAGCATCCAGTGCACACTGGGCTTGCTGAGTGTCCCTGACAGAGGGAAGGTCAGCTGTCTTGTGAGCACATGAGAGACGCTGAAAAAGTACAAGGGAAAAAATGGCATTAGGGATGGAGCTGCTCATGCCTTGTGCTTCCTGCTGAAAATTTACAGGTTCTTGGTGCTTTATCCTTGATGCTGTGCTGGTTTCAGGCCTCAAAGCTTGAGGAGAAGGGGCTGTTTAAGAGTAAGCCCAAGTCGTCTCCCTAGGACTCTGGTCCACGACATGCCTAAAACATATCCACTGATAGATGTGAGGCTATCTAAGGTCCCACATAGTGGTGATGGATATGGAGAGTGATTGATGGTGTGGAGAATGCTTCCTTCAGAGGAGCAAAGTAATTCAGAAAGCCAGTGAGCGGGCAGACAAAGCAGGCAACCCAAGTCCGGGAGGATATGGAACAAGAAGTGCCTACAGCTCCTCCCCAGCCCACAAGACAGGGACCCTACCCGACTCCTGCAGTTTGTTAGCGTGGTTACATGGTTGTAAGTGTAGACCCTGGACAAAGCACCTGGGAAATATGGGAAATACATGATTCCCTCTCTGAAACACAGTTCACATGTAGAACAATGACTTATAGACACTTGAGGAGCTATGGAGGCAGGTTAGTGGTTAAAAGTGCTACTGCACATGCCTAATTACTGGAGTTCTGACCCTCAGAATCCACCTCAAACCTGAAGCAATTAGATCACACATTGGGAATTCCAATGGGCCTAAAACAATGGGTGGGGACACAGTCAAGAGAATCCCAAAGCTTACAGACCAGCTAGTCTGATGTTTCTGATGTTCACAGAAACAGTGAGATACTCGGCGTCAAGGTAGAAGGCAAGGACTAACACCCCAAAGTTGCCCTCTGACCTCTACATGTGTGCTGTGATACACCCCAAACTTGCTGGAGCCTATACAATGCCACTTCTCTGCACTTGTCTTGAGAACAGTTGTCATTTGAATGCACCCATTCTATTCTGCATCATTATCTTATTCTCACAGCTATGCCACCAGGTAGAACCATTGTCCCCATCTCCCAAATGGCAAAGGTAAGCCTTGAAAAGAGTAAGTGACTTGCCTCAAGTAGTGAGTAGCAAGAATGCAATGTGAATTTTAGATTGTGTCTATAAATGCTACTTGGTTTCCCTTCCCAGTGTTGAAGGTAGCCTGGCAAACATGAAATGTTCCAGTGATTGAAAACTGTAGTATCTCTGCTAACCATTTCTTTTCCATGTTTCAGGCAATTTGTTCTTGGTGAGTCTGGCGTTGGCTGATCTGGTGGTGGCCTTATACCCCTACCCACTGATCCTCGTGGCTATCGTGTATGACGGCTGGGCACTGGGGGAGCTACACTGCAAGGCCAGTGCCTTTGTGATGGGCTTGAGTGTCATTGGCTCTGTCTTCAACATCACGGCCATCGCCATTAACCGCTATTGCTACATCTGCCACAGTGTGACTTACCACCGCATCTGCAGGCGCTGGCACGCCCCCGTCTACATCAGCTTAGTCTGGCTCCTCACTCTGGTGGCTTTGGTGCCCAACTTCTTCCTGGGGTCTCTGGAGTACGACCCACGCATCTACTCCTGCACCTTCATCCAGACAGCCAGTGCCCATTACACAGTGGCCGTGGTGGTGGTTCACTTCCTCCTCCCCATCTCTGTGGTGACTTTCTGTTACCTACGCATCTGGGTGCTGGTCCTTCAGGCCCGCAGGAAGGCCAAGTCAGAAAGCAAGCTACGCCTGAGGGCCGGTGACATCCGCAGCTTTCTAAGCATGTTCGCTGTGTTTGTGATCTTTGCAGTCTGCTGGGCCCCTCTCAACTGCATTGGCCTTGCTGTGGCCATCAACCCAGAAGAGATGGCACCGCAGGTACCCGAGGGACTCTTTGTCACCAGCTACTTCCTGGCTTATTTCAATAGCTGCCTTAATGCCATTGTCTACGGGCTCCTGAACCAGAACTTCCGCAGGGAGTATAAGAGGATCCTCTCTGCCCTCTGTGCCCCTCGGCACTGCACCCAGGATGCGTCCAGAAGCAGTCCTGCAGAGGGTCTCCAGAGCCAGGCACCTGCTGCTGCCAGTGCCCACCACCCATTGCAGGAGGATGCTCTCTAGCTGCCCTTAGAGGTATACTGGATCAGCAGCAATTGCAAGAAGAGAAGACTGTGTCATCATCTGTGTGCTGTGCCACACTGTCATGCCACACTCACGGTCATCAGCATCATGGGCCCAGGCTGAGCAAAGGGCTGCAGCCCTATACCCACAGACACTCTTGATGGCATGTTGGACCCTTGGCACCCAAGAAGCCAGGGAAGGAGCAGAATGTTAAAAAGGTCAATTCCTACCCATGAGACACTCTTCTTCATCCCACCTTGACCTGTTTCTGAGGTCTACCTTTCCCTGGAGGCCAGGATGGAAGGACAATGTCTGCGTTGCTGAAAGGTGGGTGATCACAGACAATGAAAGGGTTGAAGCAAGTGCATAGGGCCTGTCCCAGTCAACCTCTCCTACACACCCATTACACACATACCACACAGAGTCCCACAACTCACCACACATACCACACACCACATATACCACACACACCACACCACAAATACCACATAGTCACACCACTTACTACATTATACCACACCACACCACACATACCACACAGTCACACCACTTACTACATTATAACACACCACACCACACATACCACACAGTCACACCACTGACCACATATACCACACACCACACTATACTACACATACCACACCGAGTCATACCACTCACCGCATATACCACCCACCACCTGATGCCACACACTACACCATACCATATATACCACTCCAAGTCACGCCACTCACTTTATATACCACACACCACACCATATCACACCACACACATACCACACCCCAGTCAAACCATATATCACACAACACACTTACATACCATACCACACACACATACATAATCATACCAAGTACCACACATATACACCACACATATCACACACACATAGAGCATATAAGCACCACACCACACATAGCACACCATATACACACGACACCACACACTACATACAAACCACACATTCACACTACACAAAGCAAACACATATACTATACTACACTATATATTACCAACACATACAACACACTGCCTAACTGATTACCAACCTACCCTTTCCCTCCCTTCCTCCTTCTTCCCTCTCTTTTCCTGTCACTCTCCTTCCTCACTCTCTCCTCCCCTTCTTCCTTCTTCCCTCTCCCTTCCTCCCTTCCCTCTTCTTTCCTTTGGTCTATATGACTTTCTTTCATGGTTCCACATGTTGAAGTTCTATGACATGGGGCAAATCATATAACTTCTTTATTCCTCAATTTGCTTATCTTAAGGTGATGATCATACTTGTCTGTATCCCAGAATTGTTGAGTGCATGCATACGGGTAACATGCCTATGAGGACAGCACTTGACCTAGGTCAGCACTCAGTGTAAGCTTTTGTTATTATAACCACAAGAAGTGAAAGATGGCCTTGAAGGACATAAAGAATCATAGACAAACAGAAAAGGGGGAAGAGGAAGGAGTTGGAGATGTGGATGTGGAGGAGGGATGGCTCCACCCCAGTTCTTATCTTATGATTATGTGCTGATGTACTTTGTACTTGAAGAAATATCAAGTTGTCCTTTAACTTTCATTAATTGACAGTGCTCTGTCAGCTTGGTCTGGTAAGAGAAGCCAAAAGCATGTTGCCTGCCCTCTGAGAGGTGAGCCTATTATTAGGCTCATATCCACAATATTTGGGTTTGTTTTCTTTGTGCTAGTCTGTGGTAAATGATTGATATGCATTAGCTCATCTAATTCTACCAAAACCCTTAGAAACTGATACTGTTATCTGTTAGCATAGTAAGGAACTGAAAATAAAAGAAGGGGAATGCTGGTATGGGTCATTGGAGCTGCTCAGTACAAAGGTAGGTGTGGATCCAGGTCAGGCAGCACCCAACTCCCTGCCTCCCCTGGGAGCATGTGGCAGAGAATCACTCGACTGGGCTAAGTGCCCCAATCACATACGATGCATGAGTGTCTTCAGGAAGAGAAAACAGTTCCCTCAGTCTGAAGGAAGAGCCCAGATGCATTTGACAGGCTTGCTGTCCTCTAGAAAGAGTGCACGCTGCACCTTCTCCCTTCCCTGTAATGGGAGAGATCCCAACTGAGTGCTGAGTCACACAGTCACCTGGGCACTCCCTAAGACTGAAAAATCCCTCAGTCCCCACCATGAAGGTTTCATATGGGGAAGTGGGAGGAGGGCCATGGAATGTGGCTCTGATACTAAAGGTTCTCTCCACTTTTGCTTGTCTTTTAGTGATGTGTTGAGTGTGTGCACATAATTGATAAATACAAGTTGGAGGAACACAATCTCTCTCAGTTTTCTGGGCCCATTACTGAGAATGCACTAACCAAGACCCTTTCTTGTGTCCTTAGGTTTTGGTGATGAACTGGGAGCCCAGAGAATGAAAAAGTGGGTGAAAGCCAAAGCATTAGACAGTGTACATACTCTACGGAATGGCTTCAAGCTGTCAGCCCTAATTCTTAATAAAGATGATTTTGTTAATGTTGTATGGGTACTCTACTCATCTTCCACCTCATAGACTCCTCCAGCTGTTCAAAGTGCACCTCAGTCACCTTCCTCCCATGCTTCTGTGGCCTTCTTGTGGACCCCTTAGTTCTAATTTCTCTTTGAAGCTCTCAGCACTGAGGAGACCAGATTTCTGACTGAGTTGACACCAGAAGTGATTCAATATCTCAACTCACCAACAAAAAGACATGGGGCAGCTGACTAGATTAAAAACAAGATTCATGGGTCTGAGAAGATGCCTCAGCACTTAAAGATGCTTGCTTGAGGTGTTCATTTGTAGTGGCAAGAGGCCCTGGCATACACACACACACACACACACACACACAATGTATTCACACAAATACTTAATTTTTTAAGTGAGCTGTAAAACCTCAAGGCCCACCCACAATGACTAACTTCCTCCAGTGAGGATCCACTTCCTAAAGATTCCACAACCTTCCCAAAGAACACCATCAACAGGAGACCAAGTGTTCAAACATATGAACCACAACAGGTACCAAGGACGCACAGTGGGAATAGGCTTTGGGTGACTGGAGACTATGTGACAGAGTGGAATTTAGAGGAGCCTTAGCAGCAGAGTGAGTCAATCTTTACTTGCCACTTCTCCTGGATGCACTCTTATAATGCACAAGTGAGAGTGGGCTAGGACGGCTGAAAGAGGACCTTTCAGCATATAGGTAACTGTATGGTCCTGATGTGCTGAGATGGGGAGGGCAGCTGACTGCCAGAATAGTTCTTCTGTGGGAAGCTCTGAAACTGTGGTCCAAAGGATGGGAAAGGGAAAAATTAATGAATCCCAGAATGCCAAACTGGTGGTGGAGTAGAAACAGGACTCACCCAAAGTTTGGGATCAAGTCTTGGACTTAGAGATTCCACATGGTACAGAGAACTGATGTCTGAGCTAGAAAGCACAAAACAACTTCCAGGGTCTCATCCATGTTGCCTGATCTGGAGAAAGTCTTGTTCCCACCTCCCAAATGTTTGAAGCTGGTATTTTCCAAAGTCTAAATAAAGCCAAAATGCAGCCTAGACCTCTATAACTACATAACTACAGTTACATTCCCTCACACAGACACAGTAGTCTTCACAGGAGCGCTCCAGCCCTTTGCTAGAAATATGAATATATATAGATATATATACAAATATATATATATATATATATATATATATACAAAATCTTTTATACCTCAGTTTGACTGGTCTTTTCACAAGGTGCCTGGCATATAGTAAAAATTATAAAATGTGCAAAGATAAAGGAAATGCAACTCATGGATAAAAGGATAAAAGAAAAGTCATAAACACAAGGAAATGTAGACTCCACAAATGTATTAGAATCAAAGTAGAATTTCAAAAGTAAATTTGAGAAATGCATTAAAGTGGATAGAAAGAAAAGGTGGAAAACATATGTGATGAGAACTTTAAAATAGAAATGAAAACTATATTTAAAGATATGGAGGCCAAATAAAAATATGATACTAGATGTGAAATGTTTATTTGAAGGACTTCATAGAAAATTGGATACAGCAGAAAAAGAAACAAAGAAATCAGTAAAGGGCAAAGGATCATGGGACCTGATATGGAAAAAGACAGGGATAAGTGTGTAAGAGTCTGTGGGAAGCCATTGTTCAGGCAATGAACCAAGACAGCTTGTATGTGATGCTGTTTCTCAAGAGAGCTTATCTGAGCCTGCTGTCTAGAGTTTGCATCATAAGTTCAATCACACAGGAACCTTCTGCATAGTGCTTACTAAAATCTAGATCCCAAGAAGGAATGCAGATTTTATTGTAAACCAACTTATTTGTATAACAATTTAAGAGTACTGAGCCACTGTTGCCAGTTTTAAAATAGTGGTACCCTCCCCAAACTCATGTTCCATCCATCAGCCAATGGTCAATTTGACAAGCAGCCTTTCCATGGACAACAGGCTCCTGAGTTAATTCTTTCCTGGACATGGCTAACTGCAAATTTAGTACATAGTTCTCTTGTATTGAAGAAAAATCATGAGAGAAATAAAAGATTTTGAACTGAATGAAAATAAAAAATAATATGCCAAAGTATATAGAATACAGCTAATGACATACAGTCAAGTTTATGGCTTTACAAGTTGATATTATAAGATAAAAAAGATATAAACTCAAGTCTGCATTTCCAGTCTTAGAAAGACAGAGAAAATAGTGAAGGGAAAGTGTTGTATAATGAGCACAGCATGTCAGTTTTACAAGACAAAAGTGTTCTAAAGCTTGGGCTCATGATGTAAATACCCTTGACATCACTCTGTACTTAGAAATGGATATGATTCTAAGTTTTGTACTGTATGTTCTTACCATAATAACAACAACTTAAAACTTAAATAATAGCCAGGTGGTGGCACAAGCCTTTAATCCCAGCACTCAGGAGGCCAAGGTAAGAGGATCACTCTGCGCACAAGGCCAGCCTGAGACTACATAGTGAATTTCAAGTCAGCCTAGGCTACAGTGAGACCCTACCTCGAAAGACCAAAAAAAAAAATAAATAATTTTAATAATAAAATGTTTTAAAAACATGCAGAGTCAATTAATACATTCATTTGGAACAGAAATGAAACAATTAACAATTCAATTAGAAGCAAAAATGTCACTTAAAAGAATATATGTACATATGCATATAAATACACATAGATATGTCAGACAACCACACAGCTTCACTAGACATTGGAAAAGATTAATGAAACCTCAATAAGATATTCCCACAAACCTATCAAAATGACTAAATTTTTACAATTAGGTACAATAGCAGATGCTGGAGAGTGTCTGAATCAAGCCACCACAGCGAGTGTGGAAAGAGACTGAATCATCAAAATTGCACCATTGTTGGTAGACATAGAAAGGGCACAGCTACTCTGCGAAACAACTGGGTATATCCTAACCATGCAGTTATCAGATGGTCCAGCAACTGCATTTGAGGGCATTTTATCCCAGATAAATAAATGCTGCCACACAGACCTGCACACAATCACTGAAACTCTGTTGGCCAGCCCTTAGTAGGGGAATAAACTGGCATATCCACACCATGGAGCACTGCTCATCAGTGAAAAGCAATGTATTAGTGATCTGTCAAACTGCTAGCATGGATCTCTCTTTTATATTTGGGGGAAGGGAATGAATCCCCAAAGATTACATACTATATGACTCATTTATGTAACTGTTGGTAGAATGCACGGTACAAAACTTAACATCATAGCCATTTCTAATTGTATAGCTCAATAGTATAATTATATTCATACGGTTGGACAACCAATCTTTAAAGATTTTAACTTACAAAATAAATACTCTGTACTCATAAGCACTTACCTCTTTATTACCCCACCCACTTGGAACTCAATTCTCCTTTCTGTGTGTAGGCAGCTGGCTACTCTGGAGACCTCATGTGAGTGGAATAGTGTGGTATTTTCCTTTTGTGGCTGGCTCATTTCACTCAGAATAATGCCCTCAGTGTTCATCCATGTTGCAACGTGTCTCAGAATTACATGCCTTTCTTTTTAAGTCTGAATTATATTTCATTGTCTGTTTCTGCATTGTTCTTATCCTCTCACCCATTGATAGATAGTTTATATAAAAAATTTAATGAGACATTTTATGAGTGGAGAACAGGGTAATGATTGTGGAGTTTACAAATGAGATGAGAAGGGCCAGAGGGAGGTGGATGTGACCATAAAAGGCAACGTAAGGGAACCCACTGGCCATCATCTGCGCTATGTCTTGGTTGTAAAAGTGAGCACAGGAATCTCCACATGCTATAAATGTTCTATACAACTAATTACAGGTGTGTGCTGAATTGAGATAAAAACTGAGATATTGGAATGAGATGTATCTATGTTGATATCCTGGTTGTGTTTTTGTGCTTTGCAAGATGTTGCTATTAGGATTAATTAAGTACGGGTAGATGGCTCATCTCTGGTTCCTCTTTATTTTCTACTTCTTTCTATCCTTTCTTTCTTCATATCCTTCTTTTATTTTTTTGCTGTAGCTCAAGCTGGCCTGGAACCTGCTATGGTGTCAGGCTGACCTCAAACTTTTGGTATTTCACTTGCTTTAGTCTCCCCAATACTGGGGTTACTGGTGAGGTGTGAGCCACCGTGCTCCATTTCCCTTTTGATTTGTCACAATTGCACAATTTTTGGTAAGTCTATAATTATCTGAAAATTTTTAAATGTTTAACTATGGAAAAAGCTTTAAGCAGGAACATCACAAAGAATATATATAAACTGCTTGTGAAAAATAAGAAAAGATGATGAAAAGCATTGATAATCAAGGAAGTGCAATTTTAGAACATTGTTACATCATAATCCTTGCCTTCTGGACTGACAAAAGTAAAAATTCCTGATAACATTTATTGTTAACAAAGGGAGGACAATGAAAACTCTCATGCACCATTGCTTAGGGTGTAAAATCACATTATCATTTTAGAAAGCTGTCTGACAGAACCTGACACACATGCAGCCTCATAAAGAGCTGAGTCATAATGCCTCACAGGCTTTTACTAAAAAGAAAACATGCTCATAAAAAGTTTGCATACAAACCTTAATACAAGCTTTTCTCATACTTATCAAAACCTTAATAACACTAATATTCATTTATAAGAAAATTGAATGAATAAACACGCTTGTATTTTGTACTTTTTGAAATGTCTGCTCTAGAAGATTTTTTATATTCTAAAAATATAATCAAAAATATAAAAAATATAATACAAATATATAAAAAATACAAAATATAATAAAATATAATCATATTTTAAGGCTCAGAAAAAAATTGGAGAGTTGATTTTGCAAAGTGTGTCACATTTTCTTGGTGTGTATTGTTAAAGGAAACATGTATTTGGTTGGAAATTTTTAGGGAAATTTTTAGTACTGGGGATTCCACCCATGGCCTCATGTATGCAAAGTAGGTATTCTACCACTGAGCTACATTTGCAGCCCATTATTGTTCTTCTTGTTTTGAGACAGGATCTTCATGGTAAGTTATGTCATCTGGGTTTAAACCAGGAATGTCCTGTCTCAGTCTTCCAGATAATTATAGGTATGCACCACTACATCCAGCTGGTATAGATGTGATATTTTGTCTTTGATGATAAGTCAAAGTTTTGGAGACAGTCAAAAATTATTGAAAGGCAAATGGAGTGTGTCTGTTAAAGAAAGAGTAGTTCTGAGTCCTTGTCACTCACTAGAGAACTTGAAAAAATTGATGAATGCCTAAGAATTGTAACCTAATTAGTTTATGATGAGCCATAATTGACATTTTGCTAAAGCTGTCCATATGATTCCCATATGAAGCCAAGCTTGAACACTATGGCTGGAAGGTAAATGTTGGTTTTCTTGTGTGGCTTATAGACTAGCTTCTCGCCAAAGACAGGTCTCCTCCAGTATTGGGGAAACATATGTATAACCTTTCAAGAGGACTATTTGGAAGAAAAATAGCCACTTGGAAGCATGAATTCAGAATTTTTTTTCTTATTTGTATTTATTTATTTTCAAGCAGAGGGATACAGAGAGAAGAAAGATACACAGGGAAAAAGAAAGAAAGTGAGGGATACAGAGAGAAGAAAGATACACAGGGAAAAAGAAAGAAAGAAAGAAAGTGTGTGCCAGGGCCTCTAGCCACTGCAAATAAACTCCAGATGCATGTTGATGTGGGTTTGCATGAGTCCTGGGTAATCAAACCAGGGTTCTCAGGCTTTGTAGATAAGTGCCTTAGCCATTGAACACCTCTCCAGCCCTCAGCATGTTTTTAAATAGATGTTTATCTCTTTGCAGGCACAATGGCAAAATAATAAATGTAAAAGATCTACTTGATTGGCCTTAGCAAATCAATTCAGACAGTTAAACACATCATTACAATCCCATGGAGAATATCAACAATCCCATTGAGGAGGGCCCTCAGTGAAATGGAGCAGGGAGGAGGGAAATGATGGTACCAACACATGATGGCTCCATACAAAATTTATAGTTAATTAAAAAAATAAATATTTTATTTATTTGCTAGAGATAGGGAAGAGAGAGAAAGCATGAGCATGCCAGGGCTCTACAGACCCCTCCCTCTCTGCAGACCCAAGACACATAACTTTCAAAAATGTATTTGTACTTTTCTAAGAGCAGCTAGGTAAAATTCTTCTACTTTTCAGTTGTGGCAGTTAAAAAGATATGAAACCTACATAATTGTAAATAATACATAAAAAGCCTAGTTGGTAAAGAAAAAAGAAGATAAATATGTAGATATAAAATATGTGATTAGGGGCTGGAGAGATGGCTTAACGGTTAAGCACTTGCCTGCGAAGCCTAAGGACCCCTGTTCAAGGCTCAATTCCCCAGGACCCATGTTAGCCAGATGCACAAGGGGGCGCACATGTCTGGAGTTCATTTGCAGTGGCTGGAGGCCCTGGCGTGCCCATTCTCTCTCTCTCTGCCTCTTTCTCTCTCTGTCTATCTGTTTCTCTCAAATAGATGAATAAAAATAAAAATAAAAACAAAAAAATTTTAAATATGTGATTATAAAAAGATGTATATAAATCTATAATCACAAAGAATGCCTGGTCTTATGGCTCACGGTTTTCTTTAGAAAATCCCATGCAAGGGCTGGAGAGATGGCTTAGCGGTTAAGATGCTGGCCTTCAAAGCCAAAGGACCAATGTCTGATTCCCCAGGACCCACGTAAGCCAGATGCACAAAGTAGCACACGCATCTGGAATTCATTTGCAGTGGCTGGAAACCCTGGTGCACCCATTTTCTCTCTCTCTCTCTCTCTCTCTCTCTCTCTCTCTCTCTCTCTCTGCCTCTTTCCCTCTCTCAAATAAATAAATTAATTAATTAAAAAGGAAAAAGAAAAGAAAAGCCCATGCAAACAACTTAGAAACAGCTCTGCCATGCACTCACAGTTCATTGCTGCATTCTTTCACAGTCATTAAATTATAAACTTGAAATTGATGAGCTGGTTGAAATTCTCTTGGACCAGGCCAGAATGTGTCTGGTGGCTAATATCCCCAAAGTCAGACTAACAAATGGCTAGTATGCCCTGCCAAACTGCCAGGCAGCTCTGAGAGAGAGATTTCCAACACCAGCTGCAGGGTTGGGGCTTTGATGTGCCACATGCCAACTCAGCCACACCATGCAGTTCTGCAACTGCCTCACCTGTGCTCAGCACTGGGTGTAGTTTCAGGGTGCTTGTCAGGAAGGGTGGGGTCAAACATAAGCCACACATGCTTCTTGCTGTCATGGCAGCTTTCCCATATCTGTGACAGTATCTCAAAAGCCCAGTGATGGTGATGTAATGGAAAGGACAAGAGACCATGAAGAATGGCATCCATCAGTGGTTGGATGCATGCCCAGGTCAGGCCCTGCACAAGGGCTTTAAATCCATTATAACCTTTTTGATTTTTATAGGTTATTTCTTATGATCACAATTTTAAGAAAGCTCAAACTAAGTGATTTCTATAAATGCATATATAAGTCCATTGCTTGTTCTGAGTCTGTTTCTCCAGCTATAAAACAGAACGATTACACCTGCTAGCACTGCAGAGCTGGTATCAGACTAAACTGGTAAGACATGCGTCCAGTACAAGGCAGCATGGGGCTGCTAAAAGTAGGGCTATACCATTAAAAGTGTGAAGATTTCATAGTGAATGAGTGTGTTCGACAAGCATGCTGACACTGGAATCAGTACAGGTTGTCTCCACATTTTGTTCCCTTCAAGATATCCTTATTTTGCTCCATTTTACAACCAGAGTATCTCAAAGGGTACCCTATCTCCCTGGGCACACCTTAATTAGAAGATAATGACTCTTTAATAGCCATAGTAGTATAGCATTGTCCTAAATGCACATAAAAGTTAAAAAGCAAAACAAAGGCCTCTTAAGGTTTGACAAAGTTGCAATTAGCCAAGTAGGTTCCATACATCCCACAGCTGGAACCTGAACATGGCTATTGGCAGATGTACCCTGAGAAATGCTTTGCTAAAACAGAAAAACTAATCTTGATATATGGGCATAAACATCCCCAGTCAACGTGTTTCTTTAGCTATTCATTTTCCTTGGTATGGTAGATCCCATCATTTTCTTCTTCATCCAGTGAAGAGAAATGATAGCTTCTTCCTGGGATGATACAACCCACTAGGGGTGGAGGTAGCTGTGCTATGGACATACATGCATTGCTCATGTGAACGCAGAACATGCTCTGTCTCTTGTTTGCCTCCTGTTTAGTTAAGAGGTAAAATGATGGGACAACTCTTTCAACTGAGGTGCTGGACAGACAAGGCCTCTGACAACCCTTTATCATAACAAAACATCTGCTCTTTCTCTTTAACTGAAATAGCACATTAGATAAAGTGAGTAAATACTTTAGGGAATGAAAGGAGGCACTGAGACTGGCCCAGAAACAGGGATATCATCTGAGGTAATTCTGATGGGATTACCTTTATATGTTGTGAGTTCTTTCTCTCTTGCTGCTTTTAGACTCTCTCTTTGTTTTCATTGGTAAGAGTTTTAACTATGATGTGTTTTGGAGTTTCTTCTTTGGTCTTGTCTGGTGTTCTGTGGACTTCTTCTATATGAATTGGGCTCTCTTTTGAGAGATTCAAAATTTTCTTTAATAAATTTGTTGATGTTCTCTATGTCTCTGGCCTCGATTTTCTCTCTTTCTGGTAGCCGGGCGTGGTGGTGCACGTCTTTTAATCCCAGCACTCGGGAGGCAGAGGTAGGAGGATCGCCATGAGTTTGAGGCCACCCTGAGACTCCATAGTGAGTTCCAGGTCAGCCTGGGATAGAGTGAAACCCTACCTCGAAAAACCAAAAAAAAAAAAAAAATTGCAAATCGTATTCAACAACACATAAAAAGCATTATCCACCTTGATCAAGTAGGCTTCATCCCAGGGATGCAGGGATGGCTTAACATAGGGAATCAGTCAACAAAATATACCACATAAATAAACTGAACCATAAGAACACATGATCATCTCGATTGATGCAAAAAAGACATTTGACAAAATACAGCACCACTTCATGACAAAAACACTGGAAACAATAGGCCTGGAGAGTTTATATCTCAACACAATAAAGGCTATAAATAAAGCACCCTGAATCACAAATAATGCTTAGTGGGGAAAAACTCAAGGAGTTCCCACTGAGATTGGGAACACGACAGGGGTGCACAGTTTCACCACTGCTCTTCAACACAGTACTAGAAGCACTAGCCCAAGCAATAAGACAGGAAAAAGAAATAAAAGGGATTCAAATTGGAAAGGAAGAAGTCAAGTTAGCCCTATTCAAGCATGACATGATCCTATATATAAGTCACTTGAATGTCTCCATCTCAACTTCTGAAGATGATTAATTCCTTCAGTAAAATGGCAGGATACAAAATCAGTGCACAAAAATCAGTAACTTTTGTATATGCAAAGGGCAAATATACAGAAAAAGAAATCAGTGAGGCTGTCCCATTATCAATAGCAACAAAAGAAAATTAAATACCTTGCAATAACGTTAACTAACAATATGAAAGACCTGTAAAATTAAAACATAAAAGAAATCCAGGAAAGAAACTGAAGAGGACTTGAGAAAATGGAAAGACCTTCTATACTCCTGGATAGGTAGAATTAATATTGTGAAAATGGCAATTCTACCAAAAGAAATATACAGATTTAATTCAATACCAATAAAAAATACCAGCATCATGCTTCACAGAGATTGAAAAAATTATCTCAAAATTCATATGGAATGGCAGAAGGCCTCAGATATCCAAACATATCCTCAAAAAAAAAAGCCCTCTGGCAGTATCACCAAACCTGATCTAAAGCTATATTACAAAGCCATAGTGACAAAAACAGCATGGTACAGAAATAAAAACAGAAATATAGACCAACGGAAAAGAATAGCAGACCTAGACCTAGACCTTAGGTCAAGTAACTATAGCTACTTGATCTTTGATAAAGGTGCCAATAATGTAGACTGGAGAAAAAAAGCATCTTCAACAAATGCTGTTGCACAAAATGGATGACCATATGTAGAAAAATGAAATTAGACCCACTCATTTCGCCATACACAAAAATCAAGTCCAAATGGATTAAAAACCTCAACATAAGACTTGAAACTCTTCAATTACTGGAAGAAAAAATAGGAGGCACACTCCACAATATAGAACTGGAAAAAGACTTCCTGAACAAAAGCCCAGTAGCCAAGGAAATTAAACAAGCACTCAACCAATGGGATCTCATAAGGCTAAAAAGCTAAAAAGCTTTTGCACAAACTTACCATAAGTAGAGCCAATAGATTACCCATTGAATGGGAGGCAATATTAACTAGTTATACCACTGGCAGAAGCCTAATATCTAGAATCTACAAAGAACTCAAAAAACTGAACAATAACAAATCAAGCAACCCACTCCAAAAGAGAGACAGAGAACTGAATAGGGAGTTGTCAGCAGAAGAATTACAAATGGCTAACACACTCTTGAGAAAATGCCCAACATCCCTAACCATTAGGGAAATGCAAATTAAAACAACTATGAGATTCCACCTTACCCAAGTAAGGATAGCAAACATTAAAAAAATCAAATTAAAACAAATGTTGGTGAGGATGTGAAGACATAGGAACACTCATTCACTGTTGGTGGGAACATAAGCTGGTACAACCACTATGGAAATCAGTATGGAGACTCCTGAAAGGATGAATGCAAAGCTACCAACAGAATCAGTTATTCCTTTACTGGTCATTTAGCCTAAAAGCTCCACATCTCAGTGCAGAGATATTTGCTCAACCGTGTTGATAGCTGTTCAATTCATAATAGCTAAGAACTAGAATCTACCCAGGTGCCCATCACTGGACGAATGGATAACCAAGATGTGGCATATCTACATGATGTAATTCTACTCAGAAGTAAGAAAAAATGACACAATGAAATTTGTAGAGAAATGGTCAAACAGATTATTTTAAACAAACTCACACAATCACAGAAAGACAATCTTTGCATGGTCTCACTCATCTGCAGTTCCTAACCTGGATCAGCCCAAGTTGATTATATACCCGAATGGCATCTTGAGGCTTGGACAATAGAGAGGGTAGGGTTTGGGGGAAGCAGGGGGGATACAAAACTGAACTCAAATTGAACTGGTACCATAGAAATCTATATCCGGAACCCTCAAGAGAACCTTACGGGGAGCACCTGAATCAAAGGGCCCTGGAGAGGGAGAGATGAAACCTAGCCTTAAATTTCTCCTATTTCTCTTTCTTTTCTGTCTTTTTCTTCTTTTTTTCTTTTCTCTTGGCATGGACCTGTAATTCCCTGTGCCAGGATGTGGTTAACACCCACAATGACCTGTTGATCAGAGAGACCTACAAGGTCTCCCAAAACAAACCAGACAGACTTCTGTCAAAACACTTGATTGCCCACCAGAGGTTAATGGTAAGACGACCCTACTGATGAAGACATATGCTGTCAGCATGGACCTTAGAGAGAACTGGTTGGAATCTGGAGGAGAACCAGTCCCCAGACAATTAGCCCATCTAGTGCTGGAAGGTGCTACATGAGCTACCAGGGAAAAGTGGCCAACCACTGTCTGAGCAACTCAAAGTCTAAGCTACTCAGAAGCAAACAACCTGATGTGATGCTCACACAAGTGCAATAGTGGCACACAGCCATGGTGGGTAACCAACGGCTCTTGGATTGGCTAACAGATATGCTCAGTGGTAAGGAATCCATATCTGGAACTGGGAAACAAGTCAGAATCATATCCAGATAATGATTTTACTCTCCACTGTCCAGCTCCCACTAATCTTAGGCTATAAGAAGGTTTATACCCTTTAGGTTCTCTCTAAATTAATAATGGTGATCCCATTTAACCAGTGCTGACTTCACTCTCCATTGGAGAATCTGCTTCTCTTTTTCAGATGGGAGCTGGACCTAAGGAAATAAATGACTCAGTGCACTTCACCCAGCCCCAGCTGAAACCACAGAGGAATTGGGGAAATAAGCAAGCAAGAGTGTTGCTTTCTTGGTGAATCTGATATCAGTACAAAGGTGAAGAAGATAGATACTGAGGACACTCAATACCTACCAAACCAGAGATCCAGAGGCTCCTAAGGGCCCATCATTGAAGTAGACTTAAAATGTACCCAACTTGGCTCCGGGAATTTTGTGGAAGAGGGGGAAGAAAGATTTTTAGAGCCACAAGTTGAGACATTTTGCACAGAGACATTGCCTCTCCCCCATAACTTACTGCTGCCCCCACAAATGCATGACCCACAATCCCCATGGGGTTGACCTGCATCCCTGAAAGAGGAGGGCCTCTTCAGAAAAGGAGCAGGGAGGAGCAGAAGGATCATACCAATATGTGTTGTTTACATACCAAGTATATCCCTATCCAATAAAAATAAATTTCAAAAAACTGATATTTGCATTGCCTCTTCAGATGCAAGCCAACAGTGCATATAATTTTTGTACCACCTTCAACAGAGAAGAGTGTTTCATATGGACCTTTGCAGAGCTGTGGTACTGACCTATCAACTACATTCCTAGAGAAGTTGATTTTATTTAAGAGAAATAGATCCATGAGGAAATTTATGAGTCGTAAAATACGTGGCCATATGAATGGATTTCTCAATGGTATGTTAGAAGAAGGTCATGCAACAGTGTAATGAGCAAAAGAAGCTAAAGCTGGTCCTGGGTGCCTTCACCTCAGGGGGCTGGGGTGGAAGGATTGCCACAAGTTTGAAGTACGCTTGAAGGAGTACTGGCCGGTCAGAGATTTAAAGCGGTATCTGCATCAAAAAAAAAAAAAAATTGAGAAAACAAGTCATGTAAAATTGATATGTTGCATGTGGTAAAAGGAAAAGAAAATCTCCTTCATTCATTTTACTTTCTAGCCTCTGAAGTAGGTGGTAAGAATAATTTCTTCTTTCAGTCACTGTAGAGAAAAAAAGTAAGAATAGAAAAAATTACAGCAGAAAAGTAGAATCAAAATGCACAGTGCGTTCTTACATCCTTAAAGAAATTTGCTATCATATTTGTTATTTATTAGTAATTTTTACTGTGGCGTTGCACTAGTAATATTTTTCTACCTATTGGCAGTTTGTGGTAATAAGTCATATACCAAGAATATTTGATTGTAATATGATAATAAAAAACATCAAAAAAAAGAAATGCTTTTGTAGTCTCTTTTACGCTTCCATGTGGAATTTAGGGTTTGTTTATGTTTCCATGAAGAATGTCAGTAGAATTTTGATGGGGACTCCATTGAACCTATATTCAATAATATTCTTTTGATATTTATGTATTTCTTTCTATAGATGCATAACATTCTATTTTTTAGATATTCCATAGTTTATTTATCCATTCAGAATTCATTTACATTGTGTCTAGTTTTGTGCAAATGTGAGTGAATAGTAGTATCATAAATGTATGTGTGTGTGTGTGTGTGTGTTTATGTGTGCGCAAGTATGTAAAACTTAAAAGGTAGAGACTTGCTGGAAGAAGCATACCATTGAGGATAAACCTTGGAGTTTTTTTTTTTTTTTTTTTTTTTTTTTGGTTTTTTGAGGTATGGTCTCACTCTAGTCCAGGCTGACCTGGAATTAACTATGTAGTCCCAGGGTGGCCTTGAACTCATGGTGATCCTCCTACCTCTGCCTCCCAAGTGCTGGGATTAAAGGCGTGCGCCACCACACCCAGCAAACCTTGGAATTTTATAATCCAACCCAGCTTGCCAGTGCTAGCTAGCTCAGTCTTGCTTCTTTTCCCCTACTGACAGGTGACAAGGTGAGCCAGCTTCCTGCTATGCTATGCTTTTCTCTTCATTATGAAAGTTCCCCACAAAATAATAAGCCCAAACCAACCCTTTCCTCCCAATAGCTGCTTCAGGTTGGGCAGTCCAGCATGAGACAGTAACTGTTACAACATGTATATATTTGTTTAGCTGTTTTAAATTATTTGAGGAATATACGCAGGAATTAAATTGCTACTATGGTAATTCTATTGTTTAATTTTTACGAGACCCTAAATGTCCAAAGAATATTCTTTTGGCTTCATTAATGACGTCTATGCTCAGATATTTCAGTTTTGCAGTATTTTCTGAATTTGTTCTATTTTCTCTCAAGCCTCCATGCCTGCATCAATTGCATATCCTTGCATAAAACATTCTGCCCTGCTTTGTGATTAGGCTTAGATGCTTGCTATTACATGACACATTTGTACTTTCTTCCTTCCTGAGTCTCATAGCTCTATCAATTCTCCCTTAATAGCATAGTTTGTGTCTGCTAGACAATTTCTTTTACAAATGTGTCAGTTCTGGGGAAGAGGCCAAATCTTATGAATCTTTGTAAGCCCAGTTCCTACTACATATAAGGCATTATAAGTACATAACAAATATTGCCAAATAAACAAATTATATAATAACATAGCTAGTCACAGAACAGAAATCATGAGGCATTTCCATGAGGTCAATTTATATTTGTTGCTCATTATTTTTTCTTGTAAATGATCACTTTGTAAAAATAGTGACGATGACGATGATGGGTTCTTAATTTGGGATTCTGTACCCATCACCAAAGGGGAGAGAATTTGTTTCAGAAGATAATTGGAACTCTGCTTGCTCTGCCATGGTATATTATGTAGGGATTTCTAGTAGACCATAACCAACAGAAGATATCTGTATCCTAAAAGGGGAGTCAGTAGAATAGTTCAGAAGATACAAGCTGGGTATTCCAATAATGGCTGTCTGCACATTACAGAGGCAGAGAACCTGGTCACTGCTCAGTTCATGAAGCAGTCTCATTCTAGTTGTAAAGGCTTGGAAAGTCCCTGGAGAGTCATTGATACGCACTGTAAAGCCAAAGAAGTTGGGGGTCTGATGTCAGCAGGGGATGGAAGAAGCAGTAATAAATGCACTTGCTCAGGAAGAAGAGGCCAAGACAGGCGGGCACACTGCTCCTTTCCCAAATCTCTGCATCTGGGCCACCCATTGGAAGGTGCTTCCCACTTTGAGGGAAGGTCTTCCAACTCAATTCAACCTCTCTGGAAGTGCCCTCACCGACATGCCAGAGGTGTACTCCCTAGGTAATTCAAATGCCATCAAGTGGACAATTAAAACCAGTTGTCACATACATCGCTCTATAGTCCCTTTGTCTTCTACTGGTCCCAGGTGGAAAGTAGCCCATTAAAACCAATCCTCTAATGCTTAGGCCTTATATTAACCTCTCCAGAAATTCTCCCAGGAGCTATGTTTACGAGGCTAGCTCTTTCCAATCTCTCTTCTTTATTATGGTGAGGAAAAGGTTTCCAGTTGGATCTCAGCTTTGATTTACATGTTAGAAACTCAAAGCAATATTTCTTCCAAAAATTTTTATCAGCAAATTCTCTAACCCTCTATGTTTTATAGACCCTTTGTGTCCTTATAGTTGGGAGGTCAAGGTCATGCCAAAACTTTTCAAGTATTTCTAACAAAAATGCTTCAATCTGATTATATACTTCTAATTTTATATTGTCATCTGATACATATTTATATTGTAATAAAAACTTTCAAAGACTATGTGGCAAAAAGAATTCTACAGCTAGACATAATTTTTACTTTGCAAACATTCTCAGAAAGAGAATACACAGAAAAAGAAAAAGGAATCAAGGTTCCAGCCACTTTGTAATATGTGGGATTCCCACCTGAGTATCTCTCACATTTATAAATGCTATTGAGGGACAACAGGTGACAGGTATGCTAATTGTGTCTATGCATACTCCTTGTCTCACATAGGTATCTTGCTTATAAAGTTTAGTCATGAATAGTAAATTAGTAGATTGCAACTATAACAGTGGTAGAAATACTTGTGAATTTGAGGATAACAGGGACATTGGCAAAAAATTATCAAATGCCAGAAAAATGAACCAGGCACCACATAGACTCACAAGTGATGCTTGAGGTCACAGTGGCACTGAGACATGAGAAGTCAGGAGTCAGTCCTGGATCTTCTTGGTCTCGTAACAGCAAGCTACTGACATCTTAAGATGAACCAGGTCTGATACATATGAACAAACTCAGCACAAATGTACTTTGCTGTGTTTCATTCTTTTACCACAGGTCAGTCTGCCTGCTTTCCCTCCCTTCTATCTGCCCCCATAATAACCATGTCGTACACTAATTGGCACAGCAATTATCAGGAAAAATAGAAGAAACAAACCTGCCCAGCATTTCTCCCACTCAATTTAGCATTTGATTTCCTAATTTCCCCCACCCCTCCCCAGGAGTTCAGTATCTTGAGACAGATGGCAGCCACCTGTGAACCACTGCAGGGTTTCCAGGAGGATCTTTGTTCCACATGTTAAGCTCAGGCGTACTTCTCTGATTCTCCAAGCATAAACTTGGATAAAGTCAAAGGTGAAAATTCCTGAGACTCAAGAAAGTGTCCAAGGCCTTTGCCAGTGCAGAAGGAAATCCAGAAGGACAGTGGATTTTATCTTGGGGACAAAGTATGGAAGAATTATTTGGCCACACTTTCACCTACAATACCCCCATCCATACCGCTGAAATGAGAAGCATCCCTCAGGGAGCAGCTCCTTTGAAGAGAACTTCCAGCCCCTCTACAGTCACAGTCACTGTTCCAAACAGAGGCACCTCAAATCATGCTGTACATCTTGAAATGGCATACAATTCCTCTCCAAATTTCAGCACATCATGTGCTGCCCAACCTATTACATATGTATGTAGCAGCTACCTTTTGTTTCTTGGGAAGAAACCACCCAATCAGAAGCAGCTTGTGGGAGGAAAGGGCTTATTCCAAGCCTCACAGTTTCTAGAGGAAGTTGCATTATGGTGAAGAAAGTGTGACAGGCCTGATCAGGAAGCCTTAGTTACATCTCCCCATCAATGGGAAAGAAGCAGTCTATCTACTGGGCTTGAAGCTGGGTTATAATATCCCAAAGCCTTCCCTAAGCAAGATACCTCCTCCCTCCATCTAGGCTCCACCTCCCAAAGGCCCCACAAATCTCCCATATTGTCACCATCTGGAGACCAAGTATTCAAAATACATGAGGCTATGGGGCACATTTCACATTCGACCCATAACAGCATGATAACATCTAACCATCTATCTATCAACTATTTATTTATTATCTATTATGTTTCTATATATCAACTAGCACACCATCTACCTAGCTATCATATATCTCATGTACTATCTATATTATAATGGCTTGGATGAATGTTGCAATGACCTCCTAAATATCTCTGTGGATCTAGTATCACTAACCTCTGATCTATTTTCCATATTCTGGAAACCATGATTTTTCCAAAATTAGAATTAATAACATCATCTTCCTGTAACAACATTGACCAAAGCACAGTTCCAGGGTCTCTCTCCATGTGTGAAGCTCAGAGTGCTTCAAGTTCTTCCTTTGCTCATTTCTGCATGCATAGATAGCCTCTTCATGTATGCTGAAGAGTCAGTGCTGGGCCTGATCCCTGCCAGCTCTGTTGGACCCTGGCCTCGCCTTTCAGATGAACTCATTCTCACACTTCGGAATGCAGCCACATCTCCACCTCTTCCCTGAGGTCATCCATCCCTGCATTGGTTCAGTGCCCAGTTTCTCCTGCCCTTTGTTTTACAATTTCTATATAATACTCATTTGCCTTAATATGTTCCCTTAAAAAAAAGCTGAAAAATGTTTTGAGGCAAGACCTATGTCTTGGTTACTTTTTGTCTTTACTGTGCTTAATACAGAATACATATTACATAGCAAACAATCACTGTGAGCTAAAGGATTAGTGAATGAATGAACAGACAACTCGAGTTACAGGAATGAGACCCAGAAAATAAAATAAAATCTCATCTGATCCTACATGCAGCAGGCTGCAGTACTATATAAGCAAATCAATGGGAGAAAGACAAATCCAAAGAGAGAACCATCTATATTAGGAATTTAGAATTCAAGACATGTTCTTACAAATAGTAAAGAGAGAAAAATAATTTTTATAAAATATTTGTAAATAGCATTTTAGTATCTATTTACAAGTTAATATACTTACGTAGCAATATAATTTGTGAAAATATTTATACCATTTGGTATTCATGCAAAAATAGCATACTTTTTTATTTATTTATTTATTTTTGCAGTGCTAGGAATCAAACCTGGGACTGTGCATGCTTAGCAAATGTATACATATTTTAGGCATCCATCAATAGAACCTAATTTTACCTTGGAATTGAAGGAGAGTGATCTACATTTTATTTTATTCCTTCTTTACTATTCTTCAAAAATCTTGAATTCACTTTATTTTTGCAAATAACATAGATTTTTAAAAACTCAAACATATACCACATAATAGGATCCTTTATTTATCATGCTATCCCTGTGCAAGAATGGCTTAACCACAACAAAATGAATTAGACATGGGAAGACGGGGGGAATACTATGTCAGTGCTGCTAAAAGGGCTAGCAGATGGCATCTTACTGGGAGTGAGGATAAAAGGGACTAGAACAAAGCATTCAGAAACAATGGTGAGAAATGGCAGAAGCAAGAAGCCAGTGTCTATGGTCCAGAGACATGCAGGGTATCCTACACCCAGTGACTGACAAGGAGAGTAGGCTGAAGTAGAGTTGGCAGCAGGAATCAAGACAACCAAAGTTCTCAAGTATAGAGGATGGGCCATCACTTTTCAGGTGCAGCAGAGAGATAGTAAGAATGAAGGAGAATCCACTGAGCTCATTGGCATGAGTTACGAAGAATAACACAGCCACAGTAATGGTTCGTGCAGAATAAGAAAAAATCCAGTTTTGAACAGTGATAAGATATCCATCCATTTACTACAGAACTTCTGACTCTCATGTAAAACAGGATTAAGTCTATACTTGTGAATCAAATATACTGAACTTTATGTAAGATATCACAGAAAGTAGATAGGCAGGTACCAATGCTGTTTGGGGTGACTGAGAAAGCAATATAGACCTTTTACCCTCCACAGCTGAGTCTGCTGTCCCTTTTAGCAGACTGACACAGTATTCCTCCATCCCTCCCCTGTCTCTTCCTTTTTGTTGTGACAAAGCCATTCTTGCCCAGAGATATCAAGATATGTTTGGGCTCACGTGTAAATAAAATAAAAAGAAAAGGATTCTACTTGCAATCTAACAAAATGCAAGGAATTACATTAACCCAAAGTCATAGCTTCTAAATTTCTGATATGTATGCTTTTGACTTGACTTCTTACTTTTAGAGTCATTAAGAAGTAAGAGACTGGTCATGGTTATAAACATCTACACATTAACTCAGAGTTCATCAATCTTGGCAGGTCTCTCCTTGAATCATCCTGAAACCCCTATATACTTGGAGATGATGGAGTATCAGGAAAAATGAAGAAATGCAAATGCTGTCTTGGATTTATGACCTCCTTTATCACTCAAGGTAAGAACTCAAGAATTCAGAATACTACATTTTTATCTAATTCCCAAGACTAGATTAAACAGTGAGTTACATGATAGATGGAGCTGGGATTAATTACTGTCAGAACTTATATAAATTGCCTATGATAAGGAACAAGGTAAGTAGATTTGATACATCATCATTTCTCTTCATTTAACCCACTGAGAGGTGGGTCACGGGGAAGACACACTGCCTATGTGAGAAAAATGAGCAGAGTTTTGATAAAATTACGTTCATTTCCTTTTCAAGTGCTCAAGAAATGAGCTCATGAACCTAAAATTCATATTCATTGTCCAAACCACTTGTGCTTTCATGTAAGAGCAATATACTATTTGTTATTAACAGCCCTTCACTTTAGCTACGAAAATGCACAGGAAGAATTTTCTTCTTTTATTATTTTGGTGTGTGGATAGTATGTGGTACATGTGTATGCATGTGGCATATGTACATGTGTGTCCAGGTACATGTACCCTGTGCTCATGCAAAAGCCAGAGGAAGATTTTGTGTGTTCTCTATCACTGTTTACCCTTCTTCCATGAGATAGAGTCTCTCACTGAACCTGGAGGTCATACCAGTCTTCAGACTGACCATGAAGCCCCAGTGTCCCCCTTGGAGTGGTGTTGCTGGTATGTGCAGCCATGTCCAGCCTTTCTGCTGTGGGTTCTGGAGATTAAACTCAGGTCTTCATGCCTACTTAGCATGCTCTCTCCTGCTGAGCTGTGTTCTCAGCCCCAGGGGAGTTTTCAGTGGAAGAAATATTAGAGCTGTCATATGTTTCTGGTTGTCTTGAATATGATGTACTTTGTCAGAGGCTGGTACAGGTGACAAGAGAGAGGATTCAGGAGTCAAAATCAGATCAACAATAAGAAGCACTGAGTCAAGTGTGATGATCAACACCACAGGCTTTTCCTGGTCACTATATCTACATGCTCACACAGGATAGGGACTCAACAAAACAGAAAAAGGGTCCTGACCTACAAGATTCCAAGCACAACAAAGATGGAAAAGTGCCTGGAGGGTGACCAAAGAGTGAGAAATTTCCACATACTGCCAAAATTTAATTTGATAATTTTGTCAACAACCTAAAGTCAACAAAATTATTTTTAATATGTAATTGAACACATATCTGATAGGTCTGGCATGGGTAATGAGGACAATTAGAGCATAAGTCAAGATTCCCACCCTAGAAAATTGAATTTTCAAGGTGATAGACACAAAAACAAATAGCATTCCACAAATGATAAACATATAGAAAGGAAAAAGTGTCTGTGAGCATTTCACACTTGCAGAAACTGTTTATGTCTTCACAAAGACATGACTGTGATGGTGAATCTCAGTAGTCAACTTGACAGGATTTAGAATCACCATGGAAACAAATCCCTGTTGGTGTCTGTGAGGGATTTTCTACATTAGGACAATTGAAATGGGAGGACCTACCCTAACTGTGGCCAGATCATCACATGGGCTAAGTTTCCGGACTATATAAAAAGCAAAATCTTACTAAGCATTCATTATTCATCATGTGCTACATCCCTACTATGGACTGAATGTGACCAGCTGCCTCTCACTCTTGACACTATGACTTCTCTCCAGCATGGTAGACTCCACATTATGGTACTATAAGCTTTAAAAAAAAAAAAAACTCCATCTGTTAAACAGATTTTTGTCAGGTATTTTGGCCTGGCAACAAGAAGGTAACTTATACAATGATCTTTGGCAGCCTTGGAATAGACAGAAGGTCATTAGTCATGGAGAAGAACATGTAAGACAGAGAGAACCATAGAACCCTTAAAGGCAAGAATCCTTAAATAAATGACCTCATTCCTTTCTTACTTATCAGATGTTCTACAGTTTTAATGTATGCATGATGTTGTGCGTGCAATTGTTGGAAACAAGCCTGCTGGTATATATCTGGTTGAGGTGGAAGTTGATACAAACCCTTATGGAGGAACAATTGGCAAAATCTTTCACAATAACAAAGGCACCTGCATTTACTCTATCAATTTCTCTTTGAGATAGTTGGCATAGAGGTATACTCACCCTTGGGATAATAGACAATACAAAACAATGACAACACTGCTTTGCTAGCAAAAGATCAGAAGTAAGGGCACATCATAAGACTGGCAAAATGAAGTTCAATGCAGTTCTATGCCATGTTACCTTGGTACCATTAACACTCTTCACATTCAGATATTAAAGGACCTCCAAGATGCAGAATAGCAGGTGTGAAATATTATTATCCATGTCAATAACATTAACAAAACAGAAAAAAGTAGAAATATTTGGTCACCATGATGCCCACTGACTGAGTGAAGAAACACCAGATAGCTCATACAGAATTATGACTGAGCTTGTCTGTGAAGGTGTTTCTGGAGATTAGCATTGATTCACTGGCCTGAGGAAAGGTCTGGCTTCACTGTCCTGGCCAGCCCTGTTCCAGCCACAGCTGACCCATCCATGGAATGATATCTACTTTCCCCAACATGGGCAGCATGGTCCCATATATGACATAGAACAGAGACAGGGTGAATCCATGAACCCCCTCTCTTCTGGAGCAAGAACATCCATCTTTCTTGTCTTTGGGCATCAGAACTCAAGTTTGTACACTGTGTGTGTGTGTGTGTGTGTGTGTGTGTGTGTGTGTGTGTGTATGTGTGTGTTGTATGTACACAGAAGTGAACAACCCTTGTGCACATATGCAGAAGACAGAGGAAGATGTTCACTGTCCACCTCTATCTCACTTTTGTCTTATTTCCTTGAGACAGAGTCTCCTGAATGAACCTAGAATTCACTATTTTCTGTTAGACTAGCTGACCAGTGAGCACCAGAGATCTGCTTGTCTCTGCCACCTCAGGGCTAAGGTAAGGTTACAAGTGTGCACAACCACGCCTATCTTTTGTATGTGATAGGGATCAAAGTCAGGTCATCATGCTTCTATAGCAAGCACTCTTTTCCACTGAGGTATCCCCAAGTCCCCAGGTTGAAGCCTTGAATCAGGAGTTTCAGTGTTGGCTCCACTGGTTCACAGACCTTCTGACTCAGCCTGAATTAGACCATTATTTTTTTTTCTTAGTTCTAATCTAGCAGGTGGCACTTTATCAGACTTCTTGGCTTCTAAAATTTTGTGACCTAATCTCCACAATACATCTCCACATTGATATCTCTATCTGTCTACCTATCCTAAGAGTTCTATTTCTCTGGAGGAACTTGGATAATGTATTAGTATATGCATAAAATGTGTGAAGAAAATTGCTTCTTGGCCATTTGGCTAAAATCAAGCATAAACTGTCTGAAAAGACAGGAGAACTTAAACAGTGAGTCAGATATAGGACTGGACAAGAGAATCCTGACCATATGCCTCAGGAATGCAACCATATTATGTGTTGAATATAATTAGATAGTGTTGTAGGTAAAATGTTACCCATAGGCATATCTGTTTGAATATTTGGTCCTTAGTGGCACTGTTTCGGAAGGTTGTAGAACCTTTAGGAGGTGGAGCCTTGCTTGAGAAAGTGGGTCACTTGGGGTGGGCCTTGATGTTTCATAACCTGGCCCCTCTTCCTGTTCACTCTGCTTTCTGACTGAAATGTGAGAAGCCAGGCTGCCATACTGGTCTTCCCTCCCATGATAGAATATATGTCCTCAAAACTATAAGAAGAAATAAACTCCTTTCCTTCCTTAAGGTGCTTCTTGTCAAGTACTTTGTCATAGCAAGGAGAAAGTAACTAAAACAGATGGCTTTTTCTTTGCTGTTGTTAGTGGTGGTACTTGTTTTGTTTTGTCTTATTTTGTTTATTTATTTTTATAATATCTCACCAGGTAACCTAGGCTGGATGGCCTCAAACAACTGATTTTCCTGCCTCAGCCTCTCAAGTGCTCTGATTACAGTCATACACCACCATACTGAGCTTTCTAAAGTGTATGATATATATGTATGTATGTATGTATGTATGTATGCATGTATGTATGTATATAGTCTTCTGTGACTGCTTTAAAAGGAAAAATTTAGAGAACTCAAACTTTAATAGCTCATTTGAGCCAAGAATGAATTGTCAGGCAGCACTCAGAGCCAAGAGGCTTGAGGGGCTCCACCTGGAGCCAGCAAGCGGCATTTATGCATGGGGGGGGGGGAGATGCCCAGATGCCATTCAATTCTTACAGCTGGGTGTTCACCTCCTTTGAGCAAATGGTATGAGGAGGTACTTGATTTCCATGGATGTGATCTGGTTAGTTGGCGAGCTTGGGTTAGCTGAGACTCAGCTGCTATAATCGGTTGAGACTCAGATATCTGTGATGAAAACACAGGCAGCTTATAGCTCATTATGTAGGGATTCAAAGTGTAAAGGTGGCTTTAAGCTAAATTCCATTTATCTTAACACTGTTTTTAAAAGTGTATGCTAAGGGATCTGGGCAAGAACAGTTGAGGAGCATAAAACCCCAAAGGGTTAGGACCGAACGTGTTTTTACTCCAACTTAATAGAAGCATTTCATGATGGGGGGAGACTACATTGATACACTGGCTTTGATGATAAAGATAACTTTGCAATCTACCTCTGAGTACGTGCTCAGGAGTGGTACAGCTGGGTCACATGATAGCTGTATTTTCAGCTTGTTGAGGAGCCTTAACACTGATTTACATAGTGGCTGCACGGGTTACATTCCCATCAACAGGGCAGGAGAACCTTGTTCATCATGTTCATGCAGCACTGTTCACAGTAACCAAGTTCTGGAACCAGTCCATGTGTCCATCCACAGAGAAATGTGTACAGAAAATGTAGTACATATACACAAAGGAATTTTATTCAGCATAAAGAAGAAAACTGTATCATTTATGGGAAATATATGAATTGGAAATAGATTAAGTTAAATAGGCCTGTTGTCTAATGTTCTAGAGTGGGATTGATGGGTTCCAATAAGGAGCATTGCTATACAGCAACAGCTACAGAGAAAAGCCACCAGCTCTGTTGTGATGGCAATGCAAGGCCATATGATTGGCACATGGAGCATTTGCACTGACTAAACCCTCCTGGTTGCTTCATAGGATCTAGGTTGGCTGAAACATTTGCACAAGGTAAACCCATCAGCATTGAGGACACACAGGTTTGTAGAGGTTTATTCCCTGAGCTTCTCCTCTCAGTGAATTTCCTATTGATTTTGATTCTTTTTTTGCCCTAATTCAAAATTACAAACTAAAGTTATCTCACCACTTTTAGGATTCACCCATCCTGCAAGCCAGCTTAGTCTTCTCAGACCCCAATTATACAGCAAATATATTAAGTACTTACTGAGTGTCTTCTCCATGTCTGATGCTTTGCATCCAAAGTAGCAAGACCTAGGAGCAACCTCAGTGGCTCCTGCTGATGAAGCAAAGATAACAGTTCTGGGCATAGACATAATAGGAGACTATGCAGTCATAAAATGGATGAGAGCTTGTCATATGTAACAGCATGGATGGAACTGGAGGTCCTGTGTCATGAGAAATGCACTAAGTAGAGAAAGAAGAATACTGCATAATCTCACTTACATGCGGAATCTAAAATGGTGAATCTTACAGCAGTTGAGAGAAGAATAGTGGTTGTCAGAGGCTGGGACAGTAGGAGACAGAAGGAAGGGGTGAAAATGACTAATAGGTATCGTGTTATGTTGAGAAGAATAAATTATTGTGCTCTATAGCACAATAGGGATGCTATATATGATGTACAAAATGTTTTCTTTTTTCAAGAAAACATTTTATTTATTTACTTATGAGGAAACACAGAGTATGGGTGTGCCAGAGCCTATTGCTACTGCAAAGAAACTCCAGACACTTTCCACATCTGGCTTTATGTGGCTACTGGGAAATCGAACCTTGGGCTGACAGGCCTTGCAAGCAAGTGTTTTTAACTGCTGAGCCATCTCCCCAGCCCATTATTTTAAATGAGCAGGAAAAAAAGACTATGAATGATTTCCCTCCAATGAAATGATAAATGTTTGAGGAGATAAATGTTTACTCTGATTTGCATATTTTACAACATTTATATGTATGGAATAACAGCACTCTATAAATATGCATAATTTTGTTTGCCAATTAAAAATGCTGTTTTCAAGTTCTTCCATGGGTTTCTTTGAGTGTGTTTCCAGAGACAATCAGCATGCAGGTGGAATAACAGAATAGTAAACAGGAGCCAGGGGAGACCCACCATGAATGTCAATAACACTGTCTACCTAATAGGTGGAGGGCTGAGAGAGAACATGCAGCATGGCTGAAGTTGCCATGCATGCCAAGCTAGTTGTCCTTGAGCTGCTGCACTGCATGCTGCTGACATCACACCCCACATTCTTCAGCCTAGGAATGTGGACTTCCGCTAGTGACTCTCTAGGACCTTCCAGACCTTCAGCCTCAAACTGGGACTGTACAATTTGTCCCCATGCTCTGTGGCTTCCAGATTCTTTTCTTTAAATTTTTATAGTTTTAATGTTATATTTGCGTGTGCACACTTGTGTGTGTGTGTGCGTGCGCGCATGTGAGCATAGGTATGTGCCACAGTGCCCATGTGGAGGTTAGAGGATAACTTGCATGTTGTTGCAGCTACCTACTTGTTGCTGGGGGCAGAAGACACCTCACCAGAACCAGTTGATGTGAGGAAAGGGTTTATTTTAGCTAACACCTCAAAGAATGTTTCATAACAGCAGAACAGCATGGCAGAACAGATGCTGGGCACCATGTCTTGCCACAGCATGTGTAAGATAGCAGCAAGAGTGAGCTAACTAGCACTGGCAAGGGGGAGCTGACTATAATGGCCATAACCCCACCCCCAGCAACATATCTCCTCCAATAAGGCTGTGCCTCCCAAGTTCCCACCATTGGGGACCAAGCATTCAAATCACATACCGCTATGGGGGACGTCTGATTCAAATTGCCATACATGTCCACCTCATTTGAGACGGATTTCTCTCTGTGGATTCTTGCTCTGATACTCCTTGCTATGCTCACCACAGCTTCCAGGAAATAATCCTCTGCCTTCCATTTTTCCAGCAGCATGCTGGGATTACAGAACCCCACCACAGCTTCTGGCTTTTTACCGAGGGTGTGAGGATTAAACTTGGGTACTCTGGCTCACCACTCAGGCAGGCATCTCCCCAGCCTGACTCCAATTTTCTTGGGCTGGACTGAGAAGCTACTGGCTTTTCACACTCTCATCCTGAAGACAGCCTTTATGAGACTGTCCAGCCTTTGATTACATAGGAAAATCATAGCATGGCAAATTCCTTCATACACACACACACACACACACACACACACACACACATGAACACACGTAAAATTTCTATTGGTTCTGCTTCTCAAGGGTACCCTGACTGCAATAGATATAAACCTATTAGTGAGCTTTCTGAGTCATATGCTAGTGCTATTTTTAATTTTTGAAGAATCTCCCAACACTATATTCTTGTTGTTTTGTATTTTTAATGCTTATTGTATATGTGCATGATGTGCATGTGATATGTGCCTGTGGTATGTGTATGCATGTTCACATGTGTGTGGATACTCATACACATGTTTATGATGGAGGTAAATGTCAGGCATTTTCATTAGTTGCTCTCTACCTTATTTTTTTGAGACAGGGTCTTGCACTGAACCTGTAACTCATGGAATTGGCAGACTGGCTAACCAACAAGTCCTAGGGATCCTTCTGTCTCTGCCTCCCAAATACTGGGATTATAGGTGAGCACTACCATACCCAGCACTTCTATGTGGGTACTAAGGATCCAAACCTAGGTCCTTGTGCTTGTGTGATAAGCCTTTTACCCACTGAACCATCTTCCTAGCCCCTTAACAGTATTTTTCATTCCCACCAGTGAATGAAGACAGGGGTCCCTTTCCTCTTCATCCTCCCCAGCATTTGCTATCTTTTGCCTTTTTGATAGTGGTCATTCGTACTGGGGTGAGGTAATACCCCATTATAATTCTTGTCTCTGTCTTTCTGATGATCAGTGGTGTTGGATATTTTCATATACCTCTTGAAGATCACATATATTCTTTTGAGAAATGTCTGTATAAATCTTTTGCCCATGGGATCTCTGGCTCCCAACCATGTCTTGCTCATAATACGATTTTTTTATTTACTTATTTGACAGAGAAAGAAAGAGTCAGATAGAGAAAGAGAGAGAGAGAATGGGCACACCAGCGCATCCAGCCACTGCAAATAAACTCCAGATGCATATGCCACTTTGTGTATCTGGCTTTACATAGGTACTAGAGAATCAAATGTGTGTCCTTAAGCTTCACGGGCAAGTGCCTGAACCATTTTCCAGTCCCAAGAGTATGATTTTTTCCTCAGCACCTTTGATGAAACTGCTCTCTACATCTTTACCCAGTCACTGGTGAAAAGACTGAGCTTGAGGCTGAGATCTGGACCCAGTAACAATTCGTGCCCTTGAGGTCACCTTCTTGGCACAGGGAAATAGTCTGTATCTGCTAGTATTTTGCTAGAATGCAGCTATCCTATGGTACCTGTAACACACTTAGGACACCCCCCTTCAACTTCCACAGATGCCACAAAATGCTTGAGTCCCTCATATAATATGCTACTATATTTTCTTAATTTTTATTTATTTATTTATTTATTTATTTATTTATTTATTTATTTGAGAGAGAGAGATAAGAGGCATAGAGAGGGAGAGAGAGAATGGATGCAACAGGGCCTCCAGCCACTGCCAACGAACTCCTGACACATGTACCCCCTTGTGTATCCAGCTTACATGGGTCCTGGGGAATCGAACCAAGGTCCTTTGGCTTTGCAGGCAAATGCCTTAACCGCTAAGCCATCTCTCCAGCCCCATGCTACTATATTTTCATATGTCCTACACACAGCTTCCAGTGTAGTTTTCCTAATCTCTGTGTTACAACTGATAAATATTGTAATGTAAATGGTATGTAGATCATATACTGGGTAACTGGAGAAATTATGTTCAGTACAGATAGTACAGATGCAGCTTTCTTCTGAGATTTTTTGATCTGTGGTTGTCCATGGGGAAGGAAAGGGCACAGTTTAGATTTCATCATGCTAAACTGAAGGGTAGGTACAAGGGCTATGTAAACTCCAGTCCACAGAGTGGCATCTGTACTCCCTACCTTCTTTATCTAGGGTAAAATCCAATTCTTTTAGTAAGAAGGTAATAAGCCTTTGCTACTATGGTCTATTATTTTCTTTTAAATCATGTTAAAACCCAAAGCTATGTATATCCTTTTCCCTTCTTTCTCCATTCCTGCTATCCTTACCTTATTTTACTAAGGATTTGAGGAGTCTTGTGGGAAAAACCTTCAAGATATTGGTAAACCACAAATCAGCACTGTTAAACAGAACTGTAAGTTTTAAATCAGAATAAGAATATTAACCTGGGATGGAAAATAGGATACAATTATTCAGGTTGCAAAGGCTTTATAGTTGATATAGTTGAGCCTCAAGCTATTTCCTAGCAGCTTATAGACAATTTTGAAAGTATGTGCTCTCTAATTCTCAGCAAAAATTGAAGATAAAAGGATAATGCTAATTACTCACCAGGAAAAGAATAACAATTTTTGCTGTTTATTTCTAAAAATCCACACTGTGTCTGATTGAGTTCTAAAATCAAATCTTTATGTTCACAATAAGCGTTCCCAAAATTCTTCTCAGTTTTTCTCTCCCCCTTACCTATCTAGGCTTGTAAAATCCACTTCCTTCCTCATTGTAAGAAGGAAGTCTAATTTATCTTTGGCTTCTAGCGTTCTCAACAACAGATATGATTTTCCAGGGAAGCCACAGAGAATAATTCCTGGAAGAAAAACCCATGATGGGCTCCTCTTGCTGGTGATAGTGGCAGCATGAGATATGCTCCCATACAACAAATTTGAGCACTCACTACACATGGACTAAAATGTAAGCATGGCATTTGAATCAGCCTTTTAAGAGACTGAGGGGAGCTTCAAGCAAAGGTGGACAGATGGGCATGCTGTCCTGGTGGCTTGAAGGGCTCCTATGGTAGGAGCAAGACAGCACTCCCTTGGTGAGGCCGCTGGATGGAAGCTCTGGGATAGAAGATTAAACAACTGATCATAAATAAAAACACAAATTTATTTTTTAAAAATTAAGACAAGGGCTGGAGAGATGGCTTAGTGGTTAAGCGCTTGCCTGTGAAGCCTAAGGACCCCGGCTCGAAGCTCGACTCCCCAGGACCCATGTTAGCCAGATGCACAAGGGGGCACACGCATCTGGAGTTCATTTGCAGTGGCTGGAGGCCCTGGTGTGCCCATTCTCTCTCCCTCTCTCTATTTGCCTCTTTCTCTCTCTGTCTCTCACTCTCAAATAAATAAATAAAAATAACAAAAAATTAAAAAAAAAAAATTAAGACAAGCAAGTCGGGTGTGGTGGTGCACGTCTTTAATTGCAGCACTCAGGAGGCAGAGGTAGGAAGATCAGCATGAGTTCAAGGTCACCCTGAAACTACACAGTGAAATCCAGGTAAGCCTGGGCTAGAGTGAGACCTTACCTCCAAAAAAAAAAAAGAATTAAGAGAAGCAAGGTAGGGCTGAACAGATGGCTCAGTAGCTGAAGTGTTTGCTATGTAAGCATGAGGACCTCAATTCAAACCCCTAGCACACACATAGAAAATATACTTGGTGGCATGCAACTATAACCCCAGTGCTATAGAGACAAAGAAGGAAATCCATGGGCTGCAGGCTAGCCAGTCTAGCAAAATCCATGAGTCCCAAGTTCAGTGAGAGATCGTGCCTCCAAATATACATATATATATGTATATATATGGAGAGAACTGAAGCAAACACCCAGCATAGAACTATGGCCTCCATCCCCATACACACACTCACACTTACATGCCAAACATACAGACATATGTATCCACACCATACACATACAAACACACCAAAAACAAAAAAAAAAGAGAGAGAGAAACAATGTTACTACAATGTTTCATAGAGAAAATACTTTTGTTGAAATACATATTGGAGGATTAAAATGGCCATGTTATTTCCCTTCTCAACAATGAGACTTTAAAAAATATATTGAGGAAGGAGCTGGAGAACTTGCTCTATGGTTAAAGGATATTTCTTGCAAAGCCAGAGGGCACAGGTTTGATTCCCCACTCAGTATCCATGTAAATGCAGATGCACAAAGTGATGCATGTATCTGAAGTTCATTTGCAGTACATAGAGGCCCTGCCTGTGCCCATTCTCTCTCTCTCTCTCTCTTTCTCTCTCTCTCTCACTCTCTCTCTTTCTCTCTCTCCCTCCCTCCTTGGCAAAAAATAAATAAAAATTTTAAAATAATATATTTTAAATTTATATTCTAGAAAACACAGGCTCAAAGTGAAACAAGAGCATCATCAAAAGACAAGGCAAGTTCAGCAAGGATTAAAATACAGTGTGCTCTTCTTTTTTCCATCTGTGAAAAATAATGTGCAACATGATGTACAAAGTAATTAGGTATGATTTATTGAATCATTACAAAGCAAATTCCCATGAAACAATGATGCTAGACAAGAAAGAGACTATTGCCTATACCCCAGGAATTCACCTTTTACCCTTCCTTTGCCTACCACAAGCTTCTCTCTCTCAAGGAACTGGCCACTATCCTGAGTTTGTAACAATAATTCTATTGTGTTGCTTATTTTGTTGTGATCATGGACTATAACATAAATACAGTTGAACTTCAGTGTCTGTGGGAGAGCTTGTTCCAAGACCTCCTCAGATGTCAACATTCTGAACACACTGTGGATCCATACCCAAGTCTCTTGTAGAAAATATCATAATATTCACATAAACCACACTACATTTCCACACACTTCAAATAATCTCTGGATGTCTCCTCATGCCCAGTAAAGTTTAAATGCTATGTAAATTGTTATGCTGCAATTTTAGTGAATAATTATAAAAAAGTTAAACTATAGATGTAATTTTCAGATATTTATGAGCTGAGATTGATTGAACCTGTGTATATAGAACCCAAGGGCTGGGAGTGTCAGGGACTGCCAGGCACAGGCTGGAGCCTTCAGGAGAGGGGCCTAAGCTGCCAGGCATGGCTAAGGCCCCCCATGCTACAGGAGGCCACTCCCTCTCCAAGCCAGGCACACCTGAACTTAGGCTTCACCCATAGTCCTGTGACCTTTGTCCAGATGCCTAGGAAACTTCTGATATGGTGTCAGCCAGCAGGCTTCACAGAGCCCATTCCCCTGCGACCCTCTTTCCACCACTATGTAGATCTCCCGACTCTCTCCCTGCATGCAGGAATGAATGTCCCTAGGCATCAGCTAGCAACCTTTGACCCCACCAATCCCCTTAGGACCCTCTGTCCACTCTCAACTGCTTATAAACCTATTTTCCTATTGAATAAACCAGAACTACTCTCTGAAGTCATCTCTCCTGGGTGTACTTCTCCCATTGTGCTTACGACTGCTCAAGACCCTGCTCTCCACAGGTGCCTGGACGCCTTCGGCGAACCGCAGCCCCGAGGATCCAGGGACCCACAGGGAGAGCTGACACAGTATGGTTTAATTGTTTCTGTTTTTAATTTATAGAAATAAAGTTAATATGTGCATTCTTTTGTATATACTGTGAGCACTCATGTATCTTGATGCAATCATGCATACTTTTTGCTAGAGAATATTGTTAGGAGTAGAAGAGCTAGTTAGTCTTAAGATTTCTGTGTCTGTCTTCAAACTCCCTAGATAAATGTCCAGTTGTTTTTCAAATTGGTTGTACCAATTGTATTCCCTACCTTGACCACCAACCAGCAGTGTAAGATGCTTTAATTTTCCCCATTATAAGGATATGTGATGCTCTGTGTGATGGCTAATCTCTGGTTGTCAATTTGACAGGATTTCAAATCACCATAGGAACAAATCTATGGTTATGTCTGTGAGGGATTTTCTAGAATAGGTTAGTTGAGATCAAAGAACCCACCCTAACCGTGGGTAGCACCACCCCAGGGCTAGGTTCCTAACCTGTGTACAAAGGAGAAGGCAAGCTGGAAAGAAGGCTCATCAGTTAAACACAGTTTCTGTGTAAGCACAAGGACCTGAGAGGGCCTGAGGATTGTCAAGTTTGAATCTCCAGAACCCATGTAAGCAACCACACATGTCTGTAACCCTAGTTCTGTGGGAAGATGAGACCAGAGAATCACTGGGGCTAGTGAACAGCAAGTTCTGGAATCAGTAAGAGATTCTATCACAAGGAAAGGAAGGAGGTGGATAATGTAGGGAGACACCTGGTATTCTGTGGCTACCATTGGTGAGTGCTGGGGAGCATCATATTAGCACCTAAAAATACCAACACTACACCACACACATACACACACACACACATAAAAGACAAGCCTTCCCACCCCCACAAAAGAGATCAAGCTAGCTGAGCCAGCAGCATTCATTGCTCAGCTCTACTTCCTGTGATGATGTGACACCTGCTTTCTCTGACACGATGAATTCTAACCCTCTGCAACTATAAACCTAATTAAACCTTTTTCTTTCCATAGGCTGTTTCTAGTTGGGTATTTTGTCACAGAAATGAGAAAGTAACTGATAAATCATGTTTTCAATTTCATTTTCCTCCTATCTATAACATTAAACACTTGTCTTATACTTACTATGCATTTTGATAGCCTCCTTTCCAAAGTACTTACTCAATATTTCTGTTTTTCTACTGAGTCATTTCCTACCTTTTGTTATCGATTCCTAGGAGCTATTCATATAGTTTTAATGGTAGCATGGTGCTGATGTTATGTGATACACATTTCCTTCCCATCATCTTGTCTTTGTATGCCTTTCACAATGTTTTAGAGGAAGAGAGCTTCTCAATTTTAATATGCTTCCATTTATTTAACTTTCCCTTTATTGTTATCATATTTTCCTTTTTAAATAATCACCCTCCCACCTTTACAACCTTGGCTTCCATATGGAATTGACTGAATAAGATGGAGGAATGCAGTTTCATTTTGGTCCATTTCTAGCCAGTTTTCTCAGCACTGGTTATTAAAGACTGACCCATCTCCATCAACATACAGTGTCAGGTCCATCGTGTTTCATGTCCATATATTATGTCCATATATTAATGGACTTACTTCATGTTCTCTATCCTATTCCATTACTCTATATATCTAATCTATATATCTATCCATGCATTGAATCAAACTGACTTCCTCACAATACATTTAAAATTAGCCTTGATTTCTGAGAAACCAAATTCTCCACCCTCTTCTTGAGTTTAGTGTTATTTTCAGTTCCCCTAGGAATCAGAGGTTTACACACACCCACAAATTACAATCCTCTCTAGATAATTGGAGGAAATTTTCCTTTTAACAGTATAAGCCACTTGAATCTAATCATAATATACTTCTTAATTTCTTATTTTTTCTTGCAACATTAATTCTTCTACACAAGGCTAAGGACATGACTTGTTACATTTAGTCAAATTACTTCATTACTTTAATTTACATAATGTCAGAAGCCTTTGTTCTTTGGTTCCCTTTGCAGTTGTGACATGCACACCTGATGTGGTCTCAACAACGAGGCTCAGCAAATGTGGTTCTGACTTGGAAAACGAACGCCAGCTGTGGAGAATAGACCTGTGTGGAATCTTTTGGCCAGTGACAGAATCATCCAGGTGGCGATGAAGCCTGTGGTTGTGTCGTTCATCTGCGAGGCAGTGCTGTGTTGCTCAGCTCTGGAAGATGGTGGCCCCTTGTCACTCAGCTCTGGGTGTGATGGTAGTGTCGTTCATCTCTGAGGCAGTGCTGTGTTGCTCAGCTCCGGAAGGTGGTGGCCCCTTGTCACTCAGCTCTGGGTGTGATGGTTGTGTCATTGAGCTCTGGTAGATGGTGGTCGTTTCATTCTTCTTTGGTGGAGTGTAGCAGTGTTATTTCAGCTCTAGAGGAAGGGAGTTGCATCACTCAGCTCTGGGAGGAAGAGGTGATTGCGTCATTCAGCTCTGGGGTCTGATAGTCACGTCATTCAGCTTTGGGAGATAGTGGGCATGTCATTCACCTCTGGAGGACTGTGATTGGGTCGTTCAGATTTGGAGATGGCCGTGAAAGCTGTTCCAGTGCAGAAGTGACATCAGTGGAATCAGTAATAGATGAATCTATTTCTATTTCAGAGGAGTCAACTACTTGACATTAATCTTTGTTTCTGAGATGTCAACATCAATATCCAAAGCTAGTTCTTTAGTTTGGGTTCGTTGTAGCTGTCTTCTCATTGCTGGGATAAAGCACCAGACCAAAAGCAGCTGGTGGAAAGAAAGGTGTTTTGTTTTCTTATTTTATCTTACTTTGGCTGAGTCTCAAAGGGAAGCTCCATGATGACAGGGAAAAGCATGAAATGAGCAGAGTGTGGACATCACCTCAGCCACAGCAGGAGGAAAAGAGCATCAGGGGAGTGAGCCTAGTTCTGGCAAGGCGGCTATGATATCCCTAAGCCCACTCCCAACAAAAACCTCATGCAGCAAGGTTCCACCTCCCAAAATGTCATCAGCTAGAATTCAAGCATTCAGACACATGAGTTTACGGGAAACATCTAATTCAAACCACCACAGATTCTAATAACACTAGTCCTATTTAAAAAGGAAACTTTTCAAAATGTAGTTTTATGCCTAAAATATAGGAATATGACTCACTTGTATTGATTTTTAATTTAGCAACCTGTCTAAATTCTTTTTCAATTGCCTTTAGGTTTGTATAAATGTACTCTTTATCTTTAATCATAAAATTCTACTTCTTCCCATCCAATCTTTTGAACTTCTGTCCATTTGTCTTTCTTTTTAAAATATTTTATTTTTATTTTATTTATTTGTAATAGAGAGAAAGAGGGAGAGAGAGAAAGAGAGAGAGAGAGGGAGAGAGGGAGAGGGAGAGGGAGAGGGAGGATGGATAGGCAGGGCCTCTAGCCACTGCAAAGAAACTCCAGATGCATGTGCCACCTTTTGCACCTGGCTTATGTGAGTACTGGGGAATCAATCCTGGATCCTTAGGCTTTGTGGGCAAGCACCTTGACTGCTGACTGCTAAGCCATCTCTCTAGCCCCCACTTCTGTTTCTAATCATTTCATCTTCCTCCATCCATATAGCATTTTCCCTTCTCTTTTTTCTTTAAGTGTGCAATAAAATTTGCATTTGGAATTACCTGGAGCTTGTGTTTCCTGTGTGGAAAAACATTTTGGTGTCTGATTAAATTTGTCAAATGATTTTCATTCTGTTCGAGGATTTTTCTTCTTTGCCATACCATTTGAGAAGGTGCTTTTCTCTAGAGCTTTAGTGGCATATTCATATCTTCTTATAGCGTGGTAATGTTTCTATCTGCAATGCCATGATAATATCCTTTTCTATTTATATTACTAGTTATTTGTGCCTTCTTGCTTTATTACTTTTGTGAATCTAGCTAGGGATTTTTAACATACCATTTCTGATATGTATAATTTTTGAAGAAAAGTTGGCCCAAATGATCCTTTTAAAATGATTTCTATTCTATTTTGTATGCTTCCTGATATGCAGGAGTCTGTTTCCCACTGATGGTCTTAGGCTGATGGAAAGCATATAAGGGAGGGAGAAAAGTGGAGGACTTACAAGGATGGTATTATATATACATGTATGTAGATGAACAGATTACTGAGTGTGGAAAGCAAACTGACAATTTTCCAGATATTCATTTAGCTATGCAAGTACAAAGATTTCATTTACTTTCACCAACTGTAAACCTTAATCACATATTTGTTAAAGCCACAAACTTGTTTAACATTTATTTTAGGAAACTTTATTTGTTCAGTTAGGGTGTTAAATATATTTGTTAAAAGAAATTGATCTTGTTCACAATCATTGAATGCACTTACCAAGCCTTGAGTTAATTAACCCATAACTCTCTAATCCACAGACAGAATATTAATGAGCCCACTACTTTATATATATGTAGAGCATAGTTTTCTCCATTAATAAGAAAACATCAGAAGCTAATGAAGAATATTTTTCTCCAGTGTGCTTGAAGTAAAAGAACACTATTAGTATATTCCAATTTAAACACAGCATGAGGATTCTTTCTTCCCTGTGAGAGTCATTTGACCCTTGACCAAAAGCATTCAAATATGAGATATGGCAGAGTAAAAAAGACATATCAGGTCTCTGATGTCATGGACCTGACATTATGTAGCAGGGGCTGGCAAACTGGCTTCAGGCCAAATCTACTCTCTCTACATTGGTCAGTTGCTTCTATGTCCTTCTTTGAGTGACCCTGTAAATTGAATGTGAACATGACATCTCTCAACCTGAGTATCATGAGTGTGTGTGTGTGTGTGTGTGTGTGTGTATATGTAAGCACCTATGTGCATACAGGTACAACATGCACATTTGTATATGCATGTGGAAACCAGCAATCAATGCTGAATATATTTCTCAATTACTCTGCACATTATTTACTAAAACAAGGTAACTCACTGAACCTATAGCCCAACAATTCAGCTAGTCTAGCTATCCAGCTTTCTCCAGGCATCCTCTTGTCTCATTCTTCCAAGTGCTGGGATTATAGGGTCATGCAGCCACACACATCATTTACATGGATGCTGAGAATCTAAATTCCAACCCTTACACTTGCACTGCATGGGCTTTACTGACTAACCCAACTCCCAGTCCTTGTCTTTTTGAAGACAAAAAGACAAAGACTCCCGTACCACAAATATGAAGCAAAATCCTATTGAAGTAAGCCATCCCTGCTCCAGTACTATGGACACAAAGGTTCTAGTTGGAGGATGATATAAAGATGTCTAAGATGTAGAACTGAGATTACAACAAGTGATAGATTTGGAGGAAAATAACAATGATGTGACACAAATGGATGGACCTATCCTAGCTATATAGGACAGATCTGGAGTTGTCATTATTCTGAAGGTAATTAAAGGCAATTGTGAACAGCATGACCCAGAAAGCAGATGAACAATTCTTTTCTCTCTAGGCACAAAACTGAGTCCATCTTTAATTGTGAGAGCCATGTGCTGCAGAAAGTGTTTTTATGCTGCCCTATGACCTATATGAAAAGGAATACATGAGCTGTAGAAATGTGGAGTGATTTCTCCCTTTTGTTACTGAGCCCTGAAGCAAACAAGTAAAGGGTACCCTCTGGCCTTGCTTCCCAGCCAGCAAATGCTAGCAAAAACTTCTGACCTTCACACAATGTAAGGTGCAATCAGCAGACAGCTGGTTAGCTAAAGGAACAATTCATGGAACAGGTTAAGTATTTAGCTAAATATTTGAAAATGTTTGTCTCCCTAGGGAAGATCTACAGTTGGAATGAATGACACTGTCAGGTAAATGAAGTTTTCAGGTTAATACAAATGAGCTGGTTTTGGTTGGGCACATGAGTTCAAGGGAAAGGTAAGACTTGTAAGGCTCACTACTGTATATATTCCTCTGTCTTACATTTATCTATATCATTCCATTCAGTACCATGGAGATCACTTTGGAGAGCTTTGTGCTTAATGAGACAAGGGAATGCTAAATACATATGTTGCAAATGCACCTCAGCCACTGTCATCCAATGCCTGTCAAACAACTTAGAAAATATTAGTGGCACCTGTTAATTAGAAGATAGAGTGGTTGGCCAGGCATGGTGGCACATGCTTTTAATCCCAGCACCTAGGAGGCAGAGGTAGTAGGATCGCCATGAGTCCGAGGCCATCCTGAGACTAGACAGTGACTTCCAGGTCAGCCTGGGCTACAGTGAAACCCTACCTCAAAAAAAAAAAAGATGGAATAGTTGTAGTATTCCTTACCTTCAGTTTATGTGTGTGCATGTGTGTGCTCTGCATATGTAAATGTGTGTCCAGGTACACACATACATATGTGCACATTCATACTGATGCCCAGAGGTGTCTTCCTATATTGTTCTCTATTTTGATGTTTGAGGCAGGATCTCTTACTGAACCTACAGATTACTAACTAGGCTACACTAGCTACCCAACAAGCCCCAGGTTTCTGCCCCCTAGCTCTGGAATTACAAATGCACACCATCATGCCCAGCTCTTGAATGGGCACTGGGGATCATAACACAGGACCTCATGTTTGATCAGCAAACACTTTACCAGCTGAGCTATCTCCCAGACCCCTGTACCTCCAATACTGATCTTAGATAGTACATTTCAGGAAAAGCAAGGTGAACCAAATTTTACCGTGAATAAAACATCTATTGGCACATAGGCACTACTAGTCCTGTAGCATGTCTTTCTAAGCATCATGTATCTATTACTTTGTCATTGCTTGGATAAAATACCCAACCAGAATCAGCATACAGAAGGAAATGATTTAATTCAGCTTACCATTCCAGAGTACAGAGTCCACCATAGCAAAGGAAAATAAGACAGGAGCAGGAAATCAGTATCACAACAGCACATCAGCAGAGAGGAAGCAGAGAGAGAAAATAAAAAGAAACAGCAATCAGGACCCACCCCCAGTGATACACTTTCTCCAATAAGGATCCATCTTCTCAATGTCTGACCAACTTCCCAAACAATACCACCACCGAGATAGTTTGAATAAATGCCCTCAGTACACTAAGAAGTTTATTAAAATTTGGATTTCCAGCCACCTGGCTGGGGGTGGTGTCACTGGGCAGATTTTAGGGTCCACCCCTAAGGTGTGGTGGTGGGTTTGAAATTCCAATCTAAAGAAATGCAAAGTGCCTGAGCTCCACCTGGGGTTCCTGAAGAGTGCTATGTTGTGTGGCTTTGGTTTGTGGCTTTTCTCTCTGTGTTTGGTCCTGTGAAAGCAAGCCAGTTTCTTCTGCCATTATGGAACTTCCCCTGGATCTATAAGCTTCAGTAAATCCATTCCTTCCATAAATGTGCCTGGTTTGGAAGTTCATCTCAGCAAACCTGAAGCTGTCTACTATAACCACCTAGAGATTGCATATTTAAGCACATGAGCCTGTGGAAGATATTTTATATACAAACTACCATAAGATTCATGGCCCTCTACTCTTTAACAATCTCAAGATTATTCAAAAGTCCAAAAGCTCATCTAAGATGCAAAGCAGTCTTTTAGCTGTGTGCCCTATATAATTAAAATACAAATTCCATATTTCCAACATATGATGACATAGAATAAACATTCAAATTCTAAGAGGAAGGAATAGGAGCACATCAAGTAAAGGTTGGACCAAAATAAGACTGAAACCCAGCATGGCAAATATCAAACCTGCAGCTCCATATCCAGTAGCTGAGACCTATGATGAAATTGTGTAGGCTCCAAAATCTCTACCCTTCCAGTTGTGTATCCTGTAGACTCTCTCTTGGGCTGGATCCACCCTGATCCCTCAGCTTTCCTTTCTGAGTGTCCCATGGTCCTGGCATCTCCAACATCACAGGTTCTCCATCGAAACTTACAATTCATCTTCATGGTGTCAAGCAGTGGCCTTACAAGGTCTTATTGCAGGGACTCCAACCTTACCTCACATGGCTTAGTCTCAGTGGCTCTCTGAAACAGTCGTGTAATCCCCACAATCCCCTACATCTTGCATCTTTCATTCTTCCAAAACCAGTTCTATGTGGGCAATACTGCCAAGTTCTGCTACTAGACTAGGATAAATCCTGAAACCCTGGACTCCAGATGCAGCAGTCTCTGTATGGTGACACTGAGGACAAAGAACTCCTACATTCTCTTTCATGCCTTTTCCTTATAAAAGGTTTGCGTTCATCCTAACTTGGGCCTTCAATGGGTTGGGTATTGCCTTCATGGAATTCTTCCCACTATCTCAGTGTAGAGCAGTTGGATTATCTTTAATGAGAGTAACTTATGTAACAATTATAGTTAAAGTCATTGCAGTTTCTGTACCCCAGACTTTAAATTTGCACACATTTATTTACATGTCGATCTTTATATTTTTCATATCTTTCTCCTCTGAATTTGGTTCTCTTTCACTGTAGATCTGAAGCAGGGCAGCTAAAAGAAATCATGTACCATTTATTTTGCTATTCTGCCTTGAAATTTTCTCTACCAAACACATCAGTCCATTGTTTTATTTTTATTCAGAGAATGTGATATATTTTAAATGTTTGTTAGAAATCAAACATTTTTGTAATTTAATTTTAACATAAAATCTTTTGTGTGACTTTGAATTTATTGACTAGTCTTTTGTGCTCTTTCTTACATAAACTAAATATAAAATGCAAGTTTTGCTCTCTGTTAAAAATTTAACATTTAAACTTTTTATTGGTAATTTTCCTATATGGATATAATGTGTTTTGATCACAATCTTCTTCTGTTACCTTTCAACTTCAACTTTGCTCATGTTCTCAGGACATAGACAAAAATGCATCTAAGGTTTTTTTGTTTGTTTGCTTGTTTGTTTTGTGTTTTTGTTTTGCCAGATGTCACACAAACTGCCCCTAAGCCAGTTCCCAATAGAGTCTTACTCCCCTTGGAATCGTCATGAACCTGGATTTCACAGTCCACATTTTTCAGAATATGGCTGTGAGGGAAAGATCCCACACTTCTGGTAACTACATAGTGAACTAGTTGCAGCTGGGGCTCTGAGAATCCAGGGCTCTGGAAATTTTGCCAGAAAATTTGGCTGAGGGAGTTCCCAGTTGGCTGCTTCTAATGCTTCTCTGTGGTCACTTGCAGGTCAACTCAACTTGTTCTTCACCAATTCAAAAGATTTCTCCATTACTGCTAAGAAACTTTTGATTAGATAATCAATCAACCTATGACACCTTCAATTATAGAAAGACATACTCATACTCTCCAAAAGCAGCCCTCAATCAAGTTCCCATTTCAGGACTCCCATCCACTTTAGTGGGTGCTTTCTTGCTTGTAATAAAGCCTACTGTTTATGCCTTTACTGTATTTTTTTATTCTTGTACGATAAAGTTCGCTGTATTCCTCTCTCTCATCAGCCTTCTGACTGTTTTGCAGACTGAAAATGGTAATTCTTTACTGCTGACTGGATAAGAACTTTTCCAGCAGAGCTCACCAAGAACTCTTCCCCCATTTCAACTGATTATTCACAAGGACATATCCAAGGATTGATTGAGAGAGAGATCCTCAATAATTGTTTTCTCTAATACTCCCAGAACAGAGAGTGTGTCTCTAAACGGCATGTAGCATTCTTCAGCAGAGGAGTTGCCCAGCCTCCCTGAGATACAGTAGGGACATGGTTTGAGCACCCCCATTACAAATGAAGACATTTGAGACTAAGACTCTGGGAAAGAAACCTACCGGGCTGAAGGGAAACAGGGTTACCAATGGGAGGTGTTTACTTTGTATTTTTTTTAAGGAACTGAGAAACTCTATGTGAAACTGGCATAGTGCTGAATATGACCATAAATTTTATTTGATGAATCCAAACCAAACACACTTTTTTTAACTAATAGTATCTTCTTGTATTTTCTTTTACATTTTTAACATTTAAGAAAAGTTATATCCTTCTCGTTGTGTCACTAAAACACACATTATTTTATTTTATTTATTTATTTTTATTTATTTTTTTATTTTATTTTATTATTATTATTTATTTTTTTTTTTTTTTTTTTGGTTTTTCGAGGTAGGGTTTCACTCTGGTCCAGGCTGACCTGGAATTATTTTATTTTTTATCATTCTTTTATTAATTAGTTTTGTACTCAGTGAATACCGTCAAGTTGGTACCATTGTTAGCCTCCTCCATGTCCTACCCTCTCCCCTTGGCCTCTCCTTGTGGAGGTATATGGGTCATGCATTGTGGAGTTAGCCCACAGTTATGGGTATGAGGAAACGTCTCTGCATATCATGACCCAACGTGTGGCTCTGACATTCTTTCCACCCCCTTGAGCACCCTGGAGTTTAGGGACAGGTACCAAAAGTTCAGAGACTGATGAACAGATTTAGGTCCAGAAGCTGAAACTCAGCCCTGTCAAAAGATGGGATAAGCAGTGGTTTGTTTGCACTACACTGAGGAATCAAGCCTCCTCTTGCCAATTAGCTGCCATAGTGCTGGAAGTTCCATGGAGACTGCTACGGGAGAAAAGTCATGGAGTGTCTTACCGGCAATAGAGCCTATAGGCTATACAGCCAACTAGCCAGGCAAGATGTGCCTACTGGTGCAATAGTGGAATGAGTGACTGGATTTGAGGCCTGCTCCTCACGCCTGGTACCAAAAACCTAGTCAAAAGCCTATGGCTGAGAAGGTCACAGACTTTGGTGGGGGAAGTTTCTACTGTTGTTTGCTAAATGGATATGTTATGCTCTTCAAATTTCCCTCTAAATTTCTATTTTTATGCCCATAGATTTGTGTTGCTGTCACTATATATCAGAGAAGCTTCATTTTGCAGCTGACATTGACTACTGGGAAGACTCAAAACTCATCAAAATGCTGAGAATCACTGACTATCAAGTACACTAAATTAGATTATCTTAACCACACACACCCTCCAAGGCTCAGGGAACACTGAAAAATAGGGAAAGAATGTAAAAGCCATAGGATGACAAGGAGTACTATGTACTGCTATCTTCTGGATACGAAGTGGCCTTTTGCATTCATGACCTCACAGCAACAGTTATTGCACAAGACTGGCACATATTAAGTTCACCAGGATTCCATCATAGAGGGTGGAGGAATGAAAAGAGGGCATAAACAACCAGTTGACCTCAACAAGTCCAGACTGCTATGAAACTTCTTGTTACAGAGTGCAAGAAGGTTTACTGGTGATGGGCTAGTGGGAATAACGTCATGTTGGTAAAATAGAAACTGACAGGCATATGAAAAGGGAGAATCCATTTTTCATACTTTACTGATTTATGATAACAGTGAGCCTCTGCTGAGCTGTAATCACATGAAAGCTCACCTGTGTTTTGGTCACCACTCTTCCACATGCTCTGGAGAAAGGAATCATGGTGTAGGTACTCTACAAAGTCCAAAAGTCTTCATTTCAGGAAAAAAAAAAAACTAAAAATGGAACCATGCTATAGGTGCTTCACAAAGTCCAGAGCTTTTCCTTTCAGAAAATAAATAAATAAATAAAAAGATACAAAGGAGAGAGGGGAGAATTATTTGAAGAATGTGTTTAGATGTTTGGATGAGGCTATTAATATGACCAGGATAAATGGGCACACTGTGACATGTTAACTTTAATTCAAAATAGGTTTTAAAGTTTTATGCTCTGATTCTTATGAGAAAATGACAAATATGAAGATGATGCTAGGTTGACTGCATCTGTGGGGTGTCCCACGGATTTTATGAGAGTAAATACCAAGGAAGTTGCAAGGTATGTTTTTGTAGCAGTTGTCCACAGTACAGCTAAGTGGCCTGAACAGCTTTTCACTGCCCTCAGATCCCCAGAAAGACACAAAAGAAAAAGTAACACCAAGATACCTGTCCAAAAGGGAGTGGTGAGTACATGCAGTGTGTTTTCTCAAAGAAACATGAATGTAAGGTTTGTCAAAAAGTAAAATCAGATCATATTTTAAACTTGTACAAGTTTACTGTGCATACAAAGGACAGTTTGGGAATTAGAGGACTGAGAACCAATGTGGTGAGAAACCGTACTTTATCAAGCACCCTGGAGCAATGATGATTGATTGGCTTTATACCTTTATAGTCTTTCAAGGGCCAGCAGAACTGTTTAAGCTGACTGGTCTGGAGCTGACTCATACTAGCAAAGATGTATCCCATGTGTTTTGTGTATCATTTGTGATTAGAGCTAGTATTTGGAGGAAATTGGTATAACTTAGATTTGGGCTGTGTAGTCATGGGGATGGCTTTTCAAAATGTCTGAACTGTGTGCCTCTATTTTTTTATATTACCCCTTTTCTATTGCTCAATTAGTTGAACTGGGTGCAGAGCGAACAATCTAGTGTGACCCTTAGTCCTTATATGATTTCTGTTCCTAGTCATAGAGCACACACTGAAATCTCAGGTTCTTTCTGTAGTTCTTGCCTTGATGTTTATGTCTCCCATGACCATGGAGATCATCTAATGATTCAACAGCTTTTGACAACACTGAAGGATCTGGAGAGAAGGTGACACACAGAGCATGTCATCAATGTGACTAATCAGAGGATAATACCAAGAGCTCTGGAAATACTCCAGTATTAATTACATATATTAATTAGAATACACAGGGGCACTATTCTTATTGATAACCCAAGCCTTTTGAATATATATATATATATAAGAAACCAGAATACCCACTTTATTAACTCAGGGACACCTGCTTAAATTAACTTGGGGAGGTATTGGAGACCAGTTTTAATAATATTAAAGCACACTTATCCCCACTGTTAATTTCCCCAACTGTTTACATTCATAGTTCAAAAAATGAAAGATTTGATCCCCCATGATATGGGGGGAAAGGGTCACGTTACCCCATGAGTGTGTCACACACCTTAATAAATATTCCACAGTGAAGAACTCACTGGGCTGTTCCCCTTAAGGTAGCCCAATTCCAGTCTGTCTTTGGAGTGCTTGCTTTGTTGAACTTTGCTAAATAAATGCCTACTCACACTGTCTCTGTTACTTGACTGAATTATTCTCCTCTAGAAGACAAGACTCAAGAGACTTCCATAAACTATTCCAACTCTGCATTCTCATTCCTAAAGCTAAATTTCCTCAGGCCTTTGGTTTTCTAGGGATAAGGGACATTTCCCCTATTTTCCAAAACAAAATGTTTCAAAATCATAATAGGTAGGTCTTGTGACAGCTGTGAAATAACTACTACAGCTCGGCGAGTTGATGCCGGCTGACAAGAGAGATTCTACAGTGGTCTGAAAAGAAGCTCTTTGATTGTGGTTACAGGAGTGTGATATAAAGAACGTGAACAGAGAAATTATCCCATACTGTAAAGACAGACGGCTGTCTGTTTTTCCAAGTATTCAAGCAATGAGAGGGATATCCAATAAGGGACACTGCCTCCTCTCTCTCCTTCCCTCGTCTCTTCTCTTCTCTCTCTGTCTCTCTCTTTCTCTTTCTCTCTCTCTCCAACTTCTTTGAGTTCAGCCAGGCTGTACTTATTATAACACATAGCCACCTCTTCATGGAAGCATCATTCCAGCCTCATCATTCCAGCCTCATCATTCCAGCCTCATCATTCCAGCCTCATCATTCGCGGGTGAGGCTTCTGGCCGCAGCTGCCAGAAAGACATGTCCTTGTGCTCTGCCTGCTGATTGGTGAAGGAGAATAGCATGTGGACTTAATATTTTCATTATTCATGGCTGCTTTGCCTGCTTCAGAGAGGGAGGCTGTAGCACTGTGGCTGAGCAGACACAACCTGTGAGGATCTGGGTGAATGAGTTCCACAGTCAGACACCCTCCTTTCCAGATGGATTTCCCAAGGCTTTATGACTTACTCTTGCCTCTGGAACCCAGGGTTTTACTTTGGGGCTTGAATAGCCCCATCTGCTATCAGCAATAGAAAAGCAGGAGAGACCATGACTGATACCCGTAGCACAAGTGGCTACTTTCAGGAACCCACTTGTTCATTACAGGGCACGTGCAGACACTCAGAAACATCATTTTGATCGTGAAAAGGCCAAACTGTGCTCACACTAAAGGACATATTGTCACGCCCTGCTGTCAATGTTGGTTGTGAAGTTAATACTTATGGTCTACTATATCAAGACCAAGATCTGTCATCTGTCCCCTCTAGGTTTACAAAGACCTGGCAGGGCCTGGATGTGCTATGGGAGTAAATGGAGTATTGTCAGGGACTGACAAGGCTTGTGAGATTGAGACGTTGACATTCAAAATGCATTCTCACAGAACCTTTGGACTGTGTTGATCAACTCTACTGTAAGCTGAAGCTGGCATTTCCCAGTGGGGTAAAGTTATCAGAGCACAGAAGGCATTGAGGGGGTTACTTTTAGGAGGGTTGCTTTGAACCCCCACTATGTTACCAATGCCACAGTGAAGGGGAAATTTTAATTATGGCATCCACTAAGAAATTCTGGTCTGCTGGTTTTTACCCACTTGGCACACAAAACATCTAAGATGATGGTGTGGCTATCATTTGTGGGAAGGTCCCACATACACTAAAGCGAGCATCTTCGCAGCCTGCATGCAGAGCATTGCAGAACTGGCCTTGCCCTTTGATCATCAGCCTCTCAAAGGAGGACCTGCACCTACATCTGTGAAATTCCCAAAGCCAACATTCTAGTGACTTTCCTCCTGGAAACCACTCTGAGAGTTTATTTTGGCAGACCACAATTGCCACAGTTCTAAGACAACATGATGCCCAAGATAATGTCATCTACCAAACACTGGGAACAGCTGATTTTAACAAGATAAAGAACCAAGCTGGACTACTTTGAAAAGCAAGTCCTCGGGCTTTGTTGTGCACAGCGGGCCTCGTCTGTGATAGAGACAGTAAGGGCTAAAGGAAAGGTGACAAAGGAATTCGGCCTAGGGGCTTTGTCTATGTGATTATCAGGACATGAAAGCATGTTCTGATACTGTAAAAGATGGTCAAATGTTGGGAAAATCTGTGTGTGTATGTGTTTCAAATGTAGGAAATGGAGATATTATAAGACCTTTCTTAGAAACTTGTCTGGTGCCACAGCTTTTACACTGCCACCAGCAGTTTCCCAAGCCTTTGATCCTTGAAGTCCATCCAGCCATACTTAATGATGCAGTACAGTGACTGGGAGCATGCTGGCATAGAATAGCAACAATCACAGCAGGTGTTCACAAAGTATGTCATTCCATCCTCACTAAGCTCATTCTAAATTTGTTCTGGCCATTGTTGTGGCAAGATAACCCATGAGCTTCTCGGGATCTTCCTGTCACCACCTTCCACCTTTCCATGGGTGTGCTGGGGTTGCAGGCGTGTGGCACTTGGCTTCACATGGCTTCTGGAGATCTGAGCTCAAGTCTTTATGGTTACATGCCAAGTGTTCTTACCCACTGTGGTAGTTTAAATGTAAAGTTTCCTCCACAGCCTCACGTGTTTGTGATTAAGCCTTATATTCTATCCCCAGCTGGTAGCAATTTTGTAGGCAGAGCTTGGCTGAAGGAGGTATGTTACAGGGGGTGGAACTTGAGGTTTATTTATTTATTTAAGAGAGAGAGAGATTGAGATAGTGGGCATGCCAAGGCTTCTAGCCACTGCAAACAAACTCCAGACACATGTGCCACCTTGTGCATCTGGCTTTATGTGGTTACTGGCAAATTGAATCTGGGCCCTTTGGCTTTGCAGGCAAATGCTTTAAGTGCTAAAACATGTCTCCACCATTCTCCAGATAGTTAGCCCATCTAGTGCTGGAAAGCACTACATAAGCTACTGGGAAAAAGTGGCCAACGATGGTGTGAGCAACCAGGGGTCTAAGCTCCTCAGAAGCAAACACCCTGACAAGAGTGCACAAAAGTTCAATAGTGGCACACAGCCTTGGTAGGTAACCAATAGCTTTCTGATTGGCTAAGAGATCCATTCAGTGGAAAGGAACCCACATCTGGATGTGGGAACCAGGTCAAAATCCTATGGAGACAAAGATTATGTCTCCAATGTCAAGCTCCCACTAGTCTTTGTCTAAAAAAGGGGCTACATCCATCAAATTCTCCCTAAATTAATAATGCTTATCTCATTTAACCTGCAATAACTTCACTGTCCATTGGCGAATCTGTTTTTCCCTTCAGAAGGTAGTAAGACCCGAGGAGATAAACTACCCCTCACGCTTCAGGCAAGCTCCAATTGAAACCACACAGGAACTGGGGAAACGAGTGAGAGTGCTGCTTCCATGGTGAGCCTGACAATCAGTGCTAGGGTGAAGGAGATTGACTCTGAGGTTATTCAACACCTACCAAAGCAGAGATCCAGAGGCTTGTAAGAACTCATCACTGAAGTACATTTAAAACTCACCCATCATGGCTCAGGGAATTTTGCAGAAGAGGGGGAGGAAAAATTGTAAGAGCCACAGGTTCAGACATCATGCCCAGAGGCCTTCCCTCCCCCCAAAATAAGTGATTGCTGCTCTCACAAAGCATAACCCACAACCCCATGGGGAATACCTGCAATTCCACTAGGAGGGCTCCTAGGGGAGCAGGGATGAGGCAAAGGATGGTACCAACTCATGATGTATCCGTACTAAGTATGTCCATAATTAATAAAGAAAGAAAAATGAAAAATCTCTCCGGCCCAACCTTGAGGGTTATTAGTCCAACTCCAAACCCAGTGCTGAGAGTACTTCCATCCAGATGATGGGATGCCCAGCTTCTGCTCTGCCATGCTTAATGCCATGAGGAAACTTTCCCTTGTGACTGTAAGCTAGAATAAACCCTTACCTCCCATCAGCTGCTTCAGGTATGGTGTTTTGTCCCAGCAATGAGAAGCTAACTGCTACATCCACTGAGCCATCTACCCAGCCCAGAAGGGAGTACATATGATAGAACTAAGCCCTCCATAGTGTATCACAGTCTACTTAATTAGCTAAGAAGCTGCATAATTATATACAATGTGTGAGCTGAAAATCCTTATACACAGAGGGGGAAAAATGTGCTTTCAACTAAAACTTTCTTCTCCAGGTTTTTCGTGAGCTACATGAAATTAAACCGAGCTATAGATTGAAGGTCCTTAGTCTTGAATAGAGAAAATTCATGGAAAAAAAAACAGAATCAACATAATGTGGAGTTAAGGCCAGTTTGATGAGGCTCAACAAAATTAACTGTATCCACAGAGAAAAAGTCCCAGTAACTTTGCCAATAAACCTGCTAACATACCCTTTCTGATGACCTGAAAAAGTAGTTTTGGGTATATTTACTTAAGGATGTGTTTCTTACCACAGTTGAAGCTCATTAGTAGCAGCTGAAAGTAATTAGAGGGCTAATTAGAACAGAGTAATGAGGTGGCTTGGCACTAATGATATGATTCTCTTTGTTAATCCACTCTGGTGTTTTTTGTGTCTCATCTCTCATTGGGGAAAGAGCATGCATTCTGCTAAATACAAAGAGGTCTTGCCATTTTTATTGTAATATCCCAATTATGAACTTGTGAATAAAAGCCATGGGAGAAGAAGAAAACCTTGCCACCTCTCCTCTTACAGAAAGTCAATACATCCAACAATGTGAGTGGACCTGGACTTTGATGGCCAGTATTCCCTTCTGGATCTTAAGAGAAGTGTCAGTGGAAAGATAATGGCTTAAGTGGTTAAGGCAGAGCAAGAAGACTTGCTAAGGGAAAAGGAACATACAGTTTTGATAAGAAATATGAGTTCCTTTGTCCAGAAAGGTATGACGGCTAAAATAATGAGATACTTGAGAAATTTTATTCATGGTTTGTTTGTTTGTTACTCCTGGAGCCCATTCAGTAACATTAACATTACTTGGTAGAAAATGACTATATTTCCAGGGGGTATAGCTAAGTAGCATTGCATTACTTGGTAGAAAATGACTACATTATAAACGTTGTTTTTCCTGGTGTGAGAAATCTAATAGAGACAATGATACCACTAGTAATTCAAAACAAATATTTGCATATAGCTCATAAATGGCTGCAGGATAATTTGAAGATTACAATAAGGGTATCTTACTGAAATTTCTAAGAAAATGTAAAAATAAGATTTAAGTAGAGAAACTTGCTTATTTTAAGACCAATTCAAAGCCAGTCAACACATTAAAAATGGGAAACTCAGTGCTGGAAATATTAATAGCTCACTTAAAAGAAGTTATAATCTAGAGCAGAAGTGATCTATTAGGAGGTGCTTTGAGCCATGGAGGTTTTAATAATGCACTATCCTTGGAGAATAGAGAAATCCCTTGCTAGGATTTGAATGTAAAAACCTCCACAGGCTCATGTGTTCGAGTACTTACTTCATCCCCAGCTGGTAGTGCTGCTTTGAAAGGTTGTGGAACCTTTGGAATGTGGGCAGGCGTTGCTGGTTATACCAGCCTCAAATTCTGGTCTCTGCTTGTGGTTTCCTGATGGCCCATGATATGAAAAGCAAAAGCCATCTGCTCTCCATGCCTTTCCCACTATGGTAGACTATACCCTGGGAAGCCATGTGGAAAAATACACCTTTCCTCAAGCAAGTCTTGCCAGGTATCTTGTCACAGTGGTGAGGAAAGTAACTAATACATCACTAGCAATTAGTTTAATCTCTCATGTAATTCACACCACATGGATGAAAGAAATTTTGTCTATTTCTTCCACCATGCTTCCTTGGCCATGAACATGTATCTTCTACTCAGCTGCCCTGCTCCGTATTCAGTTCCAACTCTTTCCAAAGAAGCCCACAGGAAAATCTTCATCACATCTCTCATGTTAGCAGGAATAGAGGGCTCTGTGTCTGAAGCCCAGCTCTTCTCTGCAGCTACCTCCTTCTGTGTGCCCCTCCTTGCACATCCTATGTCCACAGACTACCTGTGATCTTGAAAATGACTCTGCTCTTACCCACTCTCCAAGCCTTTGCTTATCTAATACTGTTCTAAAAACCTTCCTGATTTCCTCAATGGAAGCCCCTCCTCAAGCAGCAGCACTTGGCTTAAGTAAGCTTTTACTTTATATTATGAGCTCTCTGTGGTCTAAACTAGGGTTGGAAGTATTTCTCAGTGGTTAAGGCACTTGCCTGAAAAGTGGGTACTTGATTCTCTTATACCCATGTAAAGTCATATGCACAAAGTGACACATGCATCTGGAATTCATTTGTAGCAGCTACAGGCTAAAGCCTGTACACACATTTCTCTCTCTCTCTCTCTCTCTCTCTCTCTCTCTCTCTCTCTCTATCCCTCCCTCACAAATAATTAAAAAACAGAAACACAAGCACTAAAACATACGCTGGTCTCTCCATTTTTTTCTGTCTCTTCAGAATCCTTGGATACTTGAATCCTTCAACATTCAACAAGTATTCACTGGGTGCCTATCTGAAGACAAAAACTGTTGTCAGTGTAGAGGATACAGTGATGAACAGTCAATTCACTGCTTCACTGGAGAGGCAGGGAAGAGCAAGTTTGAAACAGACCCAACTAATTTTCACAGTGCTTCCTGATATTAGTTCCAGCAACCTTGGGATTGAAAATTCTGAAAATAAGAAAACAATATAAAATCTTCTGCATTAACCTAAGCAAACATTTTCTCCAAGGACCTCATTTTAAGTTTGAAGATATCTAAGGTAAACAGAATTTGTGGGTAGCAGAGCTGAATCCACAATCTCACTTTCTGATTCCACACTGAGTGCTCTTGTTGTTCTTGGAAGGTCTTAGATCCTAGAGGCAAGCTTCTACTATACCTGGTCTGCCTTCTCCATGGTATGCCCAGGCTGCCCATTCTCTCCTGACCTACTCTTCCCCTGAATTACTTGTTCTCCAAAGTTCTTGAGATGTGATTAGTGTTTTTACTTAAATAAAGGGTTTTTGTTGTTTGTTGTTTGGTTGAGACAAGCTCTCACTATGCAGGCCTGGCATCAAACTGAAGGTCCTCCTGCCTTAGCCTCCTGAGTTCTTGGGTTACAGACATTATCTACCATGGCCAGCTCAAATCAAAGGTTCTTAGACCCTGCACTGTTGACATTTGGGGTCAAATACCTATGCTATCCCTGGCATTGTAGGGTATGTAGCAGTATCCTTGGCCTGAGTGTGTAGCAGCAGCCTTGGTCTGAGCTTTTGGCAGTATCCTTGCCCTGAGTAGAGCTGCCCTCAAAACATGTCCATCTAAAAATATCTCCAAACAATACCCAATGTCCTCTGGGGAATAAAACCACTTGGAGCTAAAAGGCCATTAATCTAAACTTCATGAACTTATTATTTACAATAGCAGTTCACATGGGTCCTCACTGTCCATGTCACATAAGAACATCAGCTAAGGGATACTAGCCTCACTTTATGCATGGGAAAATAGGCTTAGTAACTCACCCAAGTCACAGAGCTCAAAAGTAGTGGAGCTGGTATGAGAAGCAGTCCTCTGCTCCAGAAGTAATACCAGCTGGGCTGGCTGACCTCCCTTTTCAAGTCCCTGCCAGCATCACCCCACTGTGGCTTCTCCTCCTTGCCTGGGGCAGTTCTCTCCTGGAGTCTCATCTGTCCCCCATTCTCTAAAGCATCATCATCATTGTGATCTGAGTTACACCTTGCCTGAGGTTCCTCCTCAGTCTCCTAAATTTTAATCCTTTTAAGCTCTTCTTTCCTTCCACCAGTTCAGCATGTAGCTGCTTTCTTCATTTGAGGATCTATATGATCCTTAATTGTTCTCCCTTGATGTCTTCGTTAACTAATCATCATTTCTTTATGCCTAATTAGGGATCCTTTTATTAAATTATCTTTCTGCATGTGTGTGTGTGTGGGGGGGAGAGAGAGAGAGAGAGAGAGAGCACATGTTTATGTGCATGCATGTGTGCGGAAGCTAGAGAACAACTTTGGGTGTCATTCCTCAGGCACTAACTTTTTCTGAGACAATGTCTTTCATTGGCCTGGAGCTCACCAAGCAGGCTAGACTAGCTATTCAGTGTGGCCTGGGGATCCTTCTGCCTCTGACTCCTCAGCCCTGATTCCAGAGTACGCCACCACCAAGCTCAGCTTTTGTACTGTGGATTTGGGGGGACTAAGTCAGATGCTTGTAAGGCAACCATTTTACAGGCTAAGCCACCTCCACAGCCCTAAATTACCTTTCTCGTAAAATAACTGGCATGGTTTCTGTCTCTTGCTTAGATCCAAAACCATGTAGATGCCACAACCCCAGAGGCAAAAAGCAGAACTAGGCACACTTATTATATTTAATTTAGGCAATTATATATGTATCCATATATGTAGAGCTTTGAATATGCTCCTAGAAATTGGAATCATTATCAAAAGTGCTAACAGAAATGATCATGACATATTCCCGGAGGAAAGCAAAGTAGAGGTTATGCTATTAGTGATGATGGCGAGGACTTATCGTGGATCCTGGTGCTACTTTTCAAGTGAGGTCCATGAGCATGCAGGCAGCCAGCAAACACCACACACTGGAGAGGGCAACAGAATCTATCTTGAACTTTCAAGTGGGGCACTTAATACAGCAATAAACTGTTGGAAGGAAATTAAATTGAAATGGGAGATTGAGATTTCCTTGGATGAACTTTGGACCAGCACTCTAGGGAAGTTCTTAAAGAAAAGACATCAATAAGGAGTGTAGTCCAGGCTGATGAATCCCAGTGGTCCATTTTGATTAGCAAATGCTTTTCCCTCCAAGTCACAGGATGTTCACAGTAATGAGTTTTAATCACAGGAAAAACATGCTTTATGCCCAAAAGGCAGTTCTAATATCTTTTCCAGGTACATTCTGCCTCCTATTCATCTAAGGGCTTTCAATCATGGCTCTTGTAGGAAAAACACAGCTTGATTTAAAAGGCTAACCTTATATACAGTGCATCTTGTATTCATTCAATTATTTCTAGAATGCTCCTGGACATTTCCATAAGCTCTCTAGGGCTAGAAATCACAAACAGGATATCTAGATGCTTACAAAAACAGCTTCCAGAGGGAACCTCAGTCCCTCTAGCATGAGCCACAGTATCTTTGCCAGGATTGCTATGGCTCTGGAAAGGTTGTGTTCCTGACAGTGGCCCCTTCCTACTTCAAGAGCTGCTCAGATTCCTATGGAGACCCTATTTCTCTGAGAAAGGACAGCAGCCAGGTGAATTGGCTATTCCTCTGTAAGCCTACCCAGTGCTTCCAGAATGTTCCTTCTCCTACACAGTGTGGTATTCACTTGGGTTCACAACTTCACAAGTATGGGGGTTGTCTGAGATTCTGTAATACAGACATTTCTATAATAAAAGTCGATGTTTATTTTGAAATTTTTGCATCAACCTCACGAGCCTTTTTAAATAAATAGATAAAAAGTATGATCTAATTAAAGAACCTGGTATTCTTATGTTGATTCTGACACCAGCTAAATGTGAAAACTTAAGTAGTTGCTTGATCTGCATGAATGATCTCATTTTCAACTATGAGAACAATATTTGAAAATCCTGGCATCCTCTATGGAAAAAGGTTGGAGATAGGTTTAATTTTAGAACTGGGAAGAAAACATAAAGATGATCCTGGAGCACCCAGGAGGTAAGAAAGTGTTCAACAAATAAACAAAAATGTCTACATTGACAGAGACATGGCAAAAGGGCATCACAGGCAACCCAAAAAATTCCCAGCAGACAAAGCCAGAACAATTTAACAGCAACATAGGACAGCATTGGATTCTAACACCAGCTATAAAATAAGCATGCTGAATTCATACTTATATAAATAAGTTGTTGGATACATAATAAAAGAGTAACAAGAAACAAAGTCATCTTGCTTAAGAATTCCAAATTATGTACATAGATACACTGCCCTCAAGGAATGATAAGTCCCCACTCCCTAAGTGTGTCTGTGTATAATGTTCCAAAGACTGAAGTGTACCATCTGCAAAGGCTGAAAGAATGTTGTAGTGGAGAATCATAATGAGCATAACCTTCCTCAGGGGGTCCAAGCCAATATCCACCATAATGAACCATAGTGTCCACTTGTTTGAAGTGATGAAACTGAGACCTTATCTGAGTCATCTTCCTCCCAAGAATGAATAACCACAGTCAGATCAGGAGGAAAATACCTTACAGATTCCACCAGAGGAGAATCCTACTGTTCTCATAGTTTAATTTAGAAAGAAAAGCATTTGCTAATCAAAATGAGACAGTGGGATTCATCAGCCTGGACTCTTCCCACTGACTTCTTTTCCAAAACTTCCCTGGGGTACTCATCCGTAGTTCATCCAATGAACCCTTAATTTAACTTTTCCCCAACAGTTCAATACTATATCACATGAACATTTTTCATGCTCACTGAGGGAATCTTAAAAAATATTTCAGGGGCTGGAGTGTCGGCTCAGTGATTAAAGCACTTGCCTGCAGGAACTAATGGTGGACCAGATTTGATTCCCCAATACCTACGTAAGCCAGATGTACAAAGTGGCACATGCTTCTAGAGTTTGTTTGCCATGGCTGAAGGTCCTGCAATGCCCATTCTCTCTCTCTCTCTCTCTCTCCCTCTCTCTCTTTCTCTCTCTCTCTCTCTCCCCCCTCTTTCAAATAAAAATAAATTTTAAAAAAAAGAATAGGAAAAAAAGCTTGAGAGACCATTACAACCCAGGCAAACCTAACAAAACCAGGAAACTCAATGTAATGGGTTCAGGGTGGGTGGACGGACATATATACCTTTCACAGACTTGATTTGTGGCTGATTATACAAGATGGCTGAAGCTTATCCTTATAACCATGATCCAGCACCCCTTATGATGATGAGATCCTTGCATGGAGTATGCCTATGTGCACACTCCCTATATAAGCACTCTGTGACTGGAATAAAGGCTCGGCTCGGCTCGGCTCAGCTCCGCTCTGCTTTGCATGGCAACCGGCATTTGGCAATGTCTACTTCAGGTGCCTTCCTCTGTGGGGCTCACCCCCTCCATGAATTTCCCTGGAGCTGCTCACTCCTGACAGTGGTTTTTCCATAATGAGAAAATACATTAAGTAAATCTAAAAACAATAACCAAACTATTCTCTTTCATCATTGAGACATCCACATTATTTTACTGAATGTGCAATACTGTATAATGTTATCCAAAAGGGGATGAGAGGGCTGATTAAGAACTCTTTGGGAAAGTTTGCTCAGTGGTTAATGCGCTTGCCTGCAAAGCCTAATGACCTGGGTTCAATTCTCCTGTACCCATGTAAAACCAGATGCACAGTGACACATGCATCTGGAGTTTGTTTACAGCAGCTGAAGGTCCCCTAGCATGCTGATTCTCTCTCCTCTCTCTTCTACCTTTCTCTGCTTACAAATAAATAAAAATATTTTTTAAAAGAACTCTTTGTACTGTTTTCTCAGTTGTTCTGTCAACTTAAAACTAGTCAATTATGGATGAGCCTAACAATGGTACCAAATTGACTGTGTTCGCTGAGTACAAAACTAATTAATAAAAAAGATATAAAAATTACAAAAAATTGGCAAGTGAGGGAAAATTTTAATACATGAACAACTAGTATAAAATCATGTTATTTTCAAGTTCTTTTCTATTTTAAACATTCTATTTTTGAAACTATGTTCTTTAATGACTGGGCAGAAGCCAGGTAGGAACCATAGGAAAATAAACAGAATGTAATTTGATTAAAAAAAAAAAAAAAAACTAGTCAACTAAGCCAGGCATGGTGTCACAGCATGCCTTTAATCCCAGCACTCAGGAGGCAGAGGTAGAAGGATCACCATGAGTTCAAGGCCACCCTGAGACTACACAGTGAATTCCAGGTTAGCCTAGGCTAGAGTGAGACCTTACTTCAAAAAATAAAAAGAATTAAAAACTAGTTAATTAAATAACGCCTATTTTTTAAAAATACAAAAGCAATTTAGAAATCACATTAAAAAAAATTCTACCTTCCTAAAATCCATGGAAAGTATCATGCCTTACTTTATTGTTTTTGAAGGTAAAAAAGCTGAAGGCTGTGTGCCAAACACTGCTAATTATATACCCAAAGCCATTTTCCCTCCTTTCTTTACAAACAGCAAATTTTATTTGGAATTGCAATGGAATAAGGACCATGGAACCAAAAGCTAGAAACAGCCTGGATCTTATTGTCATTATGAAGTGCCTACCTCCCCTCTGCTCAGTACCAGATTTCTTTTCATGCAAAAGAAAAAAAATCTAATTACAATAAATTTCTTTTATAAGGGGAGAAGAGGAAGTGAGGGAAGTTGGAAAAAGCTATTTGGTTACCTTGTGTTCCTGTTAGATGCAGCCACATGTGTCAGCCAAAATGACACAGTTGGTTTTGATCATATCAAAGCAATTGGTCAGTTCCCTTCAGCAAAAGCAAAATAATGAGATATCAATTAAATGGACCAAGAAAATCTGATGTTTGGACATGGTACTGGGAAGCTACGGGAAACTACACGATGCCTTTTAGTCCGACCTTTGGCAGGCCGTTCTGTGCCCTGGCCCCATTGGGTGGGGGGGGGGGGCAGAGAGCGAGTGGCCCAGGGTTTCTAAACTCCCTGTAGATGGAGTAGCTCACAGAGACAGAGCACCCCACTCACTAGTGCTCTGATGCATCGTCCATGCTTCAGTTTGAAGCTCCTTGTGATATACCTTTCTTTCTAATAATGACTTTCCTTTTCTTCCCAGGCTTCCAGGAAGTTTAAAATAAATTTTTATACTAATGACATTAATCAGGCTATTCCTGTGAATTGATGATGATCTTTTTCTATAGTTTGATGCTACATAATAAGCTGAGGTGACTGCAGTCCTTTTGAAGGGTTGATTCCAAGTGACAGAAATGATGATTCTGTGTAACTTCTCTTCATACCAACTCTTTTCTTGTGCTTATAATGTAGGTGACAGTGTTGTAAACTCTTCCAGAAGTAATGAAAGTGAGATGGTTGAATGGCTCCCTACAGAGCTGATCTCCAAGATCAAAAATAGCACTTAATTTCTCAACTCAGAAATGAGTCAATTGTATTGCTGTTTTTGTTGATTATACTGTCAAATGCTATTTCAAATGTTTTTTGTTTCTCGAGGTAGTTTGAATGTGAATTGTCCCCCATAGCCTCATGTGCTTATTTATGATTAAGTTTTATGTTCAATCCCCAGCTAGTGGCAGTTTGGAAGGCGGAGTCTTGCTGCAGAAGGTGTGTCACTTGGGGCAGGCCTTGGGGTACTATAGCCCAACCCCCCTTGCCAGAGCTTCTTGTGCCAACTCCTAGCTGCTATGGCAAGATGTGATGCCCAGCCTCTGCTCTGCCATGCCATGATGAAAGTTCCCTCAAGACTATAACAGAAATAAACCCTTTCCTCCTTTAAGCTGTTTTTGATCAGGTGTTTTGTCCCAACAATGAGAAGGTAACTGCAACAGTTTTCTCTATGTCTCTTTCTAATTTTATTGTTTGCTGTTTAATTTTTTGAAAGCTACAAAAATATCTAAGAACCTTTAATTGGCCAACTGACTTTAAAAAAATAAAAGATAAGTATAAATGCTTCCCAAGAACACCAAAGGACTTAAATTTAAATTTAGACTTTTGAAGAGTTAATCACCTGTGAAACTGGGTAATAGAAATAAATAATAATGCTGCGGGCTAACATTTCTTATAAATTAGTTCTGTTTCAGTGATTTAAATATTTCAATCTACTTAACATATAATCCCTCTCAATAACCATATGAAGCAAGGTCTCATATTCTCCCTATTATCCAGATGAAGAAACTGCAGCACAAACTGAGATTAAATGCCTTGCCCAAGGGCACAGTGCAAGACATGAATCTATGTGTAAAGTGGGTTCAGAACCTTCCTCTAACCTCAGTGCTATACAACCTACAAATAATAATGGTCACCACTAACCAGTGAGAAGATGACAGAACACCGAAGGAACCGTAGTGTGGAGGAACTGATCAGAAAAAAAATCACTAGATATCTATGGAGAAAAGTTCTTGAAACAATTTTATTTTAAAAAACATTTAGAAATGACTAAAATAGAAACAGCTACTTCATGGGTACTCCTTCAAAGGATTATGTGAACACTCAGTTTATTAACAAGTAAGACCCTTATGTGTGTTAACACATGTGTAGCTCCTGGACATAGGAAGAGCTCAATAATATTAACATTATTAATATTATTAATCATAACATTAGTGTTGCTATTTTGTTTTGTTTTTCTTTTTGTTTTTCGAGGTAGGGTTTCACTCTAGCCCAGGCTGACCTGGAATTCACTATGGAGTCCCAGGGTGGCCTCGAACTCATGGCGATCCTCCTACCTCTGCCTCCCGAGTGCTGGGATTAAAGGCGTGCGCCACCACGCCCGGCTTAGTGTTGCTATTTTGTGATCAGATTACCCATTAATCACTTGACCTTGGAGAAGGTCAAGATTGTTTTTTCCCTCTGAGCTTCAATTTCTGTATCTATAGGAAGAGCATTTATACCAAACATCTTGATGCTGCTATACAAATTAGGTTCGATAATGAGTGAGACCAAGCCTTGCCCAGTACTTTCTGTATGGGAGGGACTCCACTGAGGTTCCCTTCCTTCTTGAGGAAAGACAGCAGCATACTGTTCTGCTTTGACTTGCTTATCCAGTAATCCCTGGACTTGGCCATTTCAGGCACCAACAATATTTATTCTGTGTGTTCTATCTCTCACTTCCCTTTCTGCTTCTGACAAACCCAGGCGCTTCTTGCCTTGTGGGTGGTAGTGTCCTGTGTCCTCACAGTCTTTCCTCTCAATGGGTCTCTCTTCGTGGGTCCAAAATTTCCCTTTTCATAAAAACATAGTCATGTAGGATTATAATTCCACCTGAATCACTGGATTTTAATTTGTGGAGGCCCTATTTCCAACTCAGGTCACATTCTGAGGTATAGGAGACAAGGAATCAGTGTCTTTTTAGAGAGACACATTTCAACCCAAAGCAGTCTAATTGTTTTTCTTCTTTCTGTCTTGGGTTAAATGTGAGAGGTGAAACACAGCCATTATATTCTTTGTAATCCAGAACTTAATAACAAGAGAAACATAAACAAACCAAAAGAAAAAATTTCCATCTGTTAATCTTAATGCCTTCTTTAAAGCATTTATGATGTTTTAGAAAAAGAGAGATGCTATTGTTCCAGAGCAGCAGGACCTTTTACAACATGTTTTCTTAAGAACATCTCAGATGGAAGAGGGAGAGGCAAAGATCTTGAGTCTGAGGCCATTTCCCCCAATAAGGCCAGAGAAGTCACTGCTTACATTTATTTCACATACTTAGAGAAGAATCTTATTTGGAAGTCAGGAGACTCATTACAAAGACACCTATAACACAAAACATCTCTTGACAGCCACTGCTCTAAGGCATTTTATGGAGCTCACAAATTCTTCGTGAGACATTTGTTTCAACCCTTACTTTGTGTTATTGGTGAAAACCAAAGGCACAATTCTTTTGGTGCCCTTCCCAGTCCATTTGTGGTGTCAGCACACCTGTTTGCTCCATTCTTCCCATTGCTGCAAATTTCATCCTATAGCGAGGTTGGTTGGCATACTTCAATTTGCCTCTTGGAAGATTTGTAAGAAGGCTGAGTTTGAGTCCATTCAGAGTGATGCCTAATGTGCTGGAAAATGTCTATGTTGTCTCCCAATCAGCAGGCAAGCACTCGGAGGCATTTTAAGGCATTCACCACCTGTGTACTGCTCCCTGTCCTTCTGAACACTATTTCCCTCCTCTCTCCCTCCTTCCCAGCCCCTCCACTGTTTCCCTCTCTCTTCCTTACACTGGACTGTTATAAACTGAATGTTTGTGTCTCCCACAAGATCCATATGTTGAAATTCTCACCTCCAGTAAGATGGATGATGGTACAAGGTGGCAATTTTTTAAGTTTTTATTTATTTATGAGAGACAGAGAGAATGGGCATGCCAGGACCTCTAGCCACTGAAAACAAACTCCAGACACATGTGTCACCATGTACATCTGGGGAATTGAACTTGGATCCTTATAGGCTTCACAGGCAAGTGCCTTAACCACTAAGCCATCTCTTCAGCCATAAGGTAGGAATTTGGAGCAGTAATTGGGTCATAAGTGTGGAACCCTGACAAATTAGATCAGTGCCCTTTTAAGAACAGACACTTGAGTCCCCCACCTCTCCACTGCATCATATGAGAATATAAAGAGAAGGGAATTGTGAACAACCATGGGTGAGCCTTCACCAGACTGGGAGCTTGCAACCCCTTAAGCTTGGATTTTCAGCCTCCAAAAGGAATGCCTTCTAGGTCATACAAGCTGTGGCAATTTGTTAAGGCAACCATGCATAATGGGCTCTGAAGCACTCCCAAGGGGTCATTGCACCCACCTGTCCCTTTCAATGGACAGTTTCCTAAAAAGACATTGTTTAGACCAGACACCTTTAAATGTCCTCCACCTATCTTTCTTCTTTCTGTGGCTGGTTGTTCTCCATTTGCCTGAAGAAAAGATGTGCTCCTTAGTGACAGGAAGCAGCTGATTTGAGACACATTTGTACTGACCTTTGATGTTAGTGATATTGTCAGCTTTAAGAGTAGCAAAAGCATGCTTTAACAGTTTATGTGGCTATTAATTAGCAAAGAAATTTAATGGGAAGTGGTTTATGAGGCTCTGTAACTGTGCTTTAGAGAGTCTAGTCTGTCCTCTGATATTCATTTTCATAAAGTACATGTTTTGAATGTACTCCAATCTCAAAAGATATTTGCAAAACTATTTTTCTTTCTTTTTTAAAAATACACAATATTTTATTAAGTAGGAACTTTGTATGGACACATCACGTGTTGGTACCATCATTTCCTTTTCTCCTTGCCCCCACTCCACTGAGGATCCTCCTCAGTGGGATTGCTGGCATTCCCCATGGGTTGTGAGTTATGAGTTGTGAGAGCAGCAGTTAGTCATTATGGGAGGGGACAATACCTCTGAATATTCCCTCCCACCCTGTGGCTCTTACAGTCTTTCCAGTCCCTATTCGACAAAATGCCCTGAGCCTTTGAGAGTATGTTTTAAGTGTTGAGCTCTCGAAGCTTCTGGATTTCTGCTTTGGTAAATTTTGAGCATCCTCAGTGTTTGTCTCCATCACCCTGGTGCAGATTGTCAGGCTCACCATAGAAGCAGCACTCTTGCTCATCTCACCAGTTCCTCTGTGGTTTCAGCTGGGCCCTAGATGCTGTGCTACGGGTGGTTCATCTCCTGACAGGGAGTCAGCTATCTTTTCTTGTCTTGTTGATAGATTTTGGATGTCCTGTTTTTACTACATTCTTTTTATTTATTTATTTTATTTTATTTATTTTTTATTAATTAGTTTTGTACTCAGTGAATACAGTCAAGCTGGTACCATTGTTAGTCTCCTCCATGTCCTACCCCCTCCCCTTGGCCCCTCCTTGTTGAGGTATATGGGTCATGCATTCTGGAGTCAGCCCACAGTTATGGGTAGGATAAATATCTCTGTGTATCATGACTCAACATGTGGCTCTGACATTCTTTCCAACCCCTCTTCTGCAAAATTTCCCTGAGCCATGTTGGGTTCATTTGTGGTCTGCTTCAGTGATGAGGTGTTGGGAGCCTCTGTGTCTCTGGATATCTGATTTGGTAGGAGTTGATTGTTCTCTGTGTCAATCTCCTTCACCCTTGTGCTGGTACCTGGTTCACCAAGAAAACAGCACCCTTGCTTGTTTCGCCAATTATTCTTAGTTTTAGCTGGGGCCCTTTTGAGGTATGATGGGGTGGTTGTCTCCTTAGGATCTGCATCTATCTTAAAACAAGAAAAGGTTCTCTAACAGAGAGTGAGATCAAGATAGATTAAAGGGGATAAGCATTGCTAAAGAGAGTCTGATGGGTATAGACTCTCTTTTGGCCAAAGACTAGTGCAAGCTTCTCATTATTTTTTGCAGCTTATACACCCAATGAAATAGAAACCCATAAATGAGTGTCTCATTAAATAAATATTTAGTATTTACTTAGTATAACTGACAACTTTTTCTCCATCTAATCTAATCACAGAATATGAGTATGCCTTGTACTTTTGAAATAACTTAAATTTTACTGGTCAGAAAAGCTAAATGGATTTATGGCATGGTGAAATTTGTGTCTGGATTGGGTCTGACTTTTATACCATAATCCCAGCTTTAACATACATTAGTTTGCTCTTGGGGAACTCATTAAGACTGTCAGTCCAGGGCTTGAGAGATGGCTCAGTGGTTAAGTGCTTGGCTGTGAAGCCTAAGCACCCCAGTTTGAGGCTCAATTCCCCAGGACCCATGTTAGCCAGATGCACAAGGGGGTGCATGCATCTGGAGTTTGTTTGCAGTAGCTGGAAGCCCTGGCGCGCCCATATTCCCTCTCTCGCTCTCGCTCTCAAATAAATAAATAAAAGTTAAAAAAATTTTTTTAAAGACTGTCAGTCCACCTATCTTCTACAAAAAATAAAAATAATAGTATCCATCTTCAAGATTGGTTGTAAACATTCAAATATACACAAAATGAATTATATAGACTTAAGTATAACAGGCAAAATAATAAAACTCAGGACTGTATTACAACTTAAAAGTTTTGTGTTGTGTTGCAAACAGTAACATTAAGAAAGTGAAAATAGGGCTGGAGACATGGCTTAGCATACCATAAGGACCCAGGTTCAGGACCCACGTACAAGGTGGCTCATGTGTCTGGAGTTCATTTTCATGGCTAGAGTCCCTGGTGTGCCCATTCTCTCTCTCTCTCTCATAAATAAATAAAATAATTTTTTAAAAAAAGAAAGTAATAAGGATGAGGGGAAAGAGGGTAACAAAACATGATGTATCCATATGAAATATGTTGTTAATAATAATTATTATTATTTCATTTTTAAAAGGTTTAAAAAAGGAAGTGAAAAGATACCTCTAGAACTGGAAAAACATTTTCAATTCACAAGCCTAATAAGATACTCAGATCCAAATTATAAAGGACTTTTGCAATTTAAGAAATAAAGATATGTAGAGTCGGGCCTGGTAGCACATGCCTTTATTCCAGCACTTGGAAGGCAGAGGTAAGAGAATCACTGAGAGTTCAAGGCCACCCTGGGACTATATAGTGAATTCTAGGTCAGCCTGGGGTAGAGGGTGACCCTACCATGAAAACCAAAAGCAGAAACAAAAAAAGAAAGAAATGAAGACATGCATCTATAAATACCTAGATGAGCCCAGTATGGTGACCTGTGCTTGTTATCCCGGCACCTGTGGTTCTCCTGCCTCAGCCAGGTCCTGAGCAACAGAGCAAGAGTTTAGCTCAAAAGAAAATGAAAGCAGGGCTGGAGAGATGGCTTAGCGGTTAAGCGCTTGCCTGTGAAGCCTAGGGACCCCGGTTTGAGGCTCAATTCCCCAGGACCCACGTTAGCCAGATGCACAAGGGGGCGCACACATCTGGAGTTCGTTTACAGAGGCTGGAAGCTCTGGCGCGCCCAATCTCTCTCTCTCTCTCTCTCTCTCTCTGCCTCCTTCTCTCTGTCACTCTCAAATAAATAAATAAACAAACAAAAAATTAAAAAATGAAAGCAAACAGACAAAAGTAATTTTTTCTGTAGAATCATTTATAATACAGCCAAAATTGAAACAATGCAAATGTCAACCAACTGATGAATGAATAAAGTGTAGTACGTCTGTATAAGAGAAGAGCTTTCAACCATAAAAAGGTATGAAATACTGATTGATATGTGCTATGACATAGGAAAAAAATCATTATACCAACTGAAAGAAGGCAAAAATAAGATATTGTGCATTTGTATAAAATATAAGAAAAGGGCAAATTTGCACAGAGATGGCAGATGACAGATTCATGGTTGCCAGGGGTTGGGAGAGAGAGGGTAGATGGAAGGGGAACTGCCTGAGAGTATAAGCTTTCCCTGTGTGAGGATGAGTGATCTGAAGTTAGATTGTGACTAGAGGGTACAAGCCTGTGAATATTATTAAACTGAGTTGGACAGCTTAATCAGGTGAACTTTATGGTATGTGAATTATATGTCAGTGAAAGGATTGTTAAAGAATTAAGTTAAAAGGCAATTCTAAAGGCCCTAGGAAGATAAAGGGAACAGAGTAGGCACTTACTGTGTGTTAATTCCTCTCCCTGTGCCTCTCTCTGCATGTTTGTTTTGTTGATCTATTATACTGTTTTTCTATTTCACTAACTTGGTTGGTATTTCTTTTTTTATTATTCTTAGTTTTGTACTCAGTGAATACAGTCAAGTTAGTTCCTTTGTTACCCTCCTTCTGGTCCTCCCCCCTCCACAGGGACCCCTCTTATTGGGGCATATGGGTTGTGTGCTGTGGGTTTAGCCATCAGTTATAGGTGGGAGGAAATGTATCTGGGTATCATGACCCATTGTGTGGCTCTAACATTCTTTCCAACCTCTCTTCTATAAATTTCCCTGAGCCATGTTGGGTTCATTTTGGGTCTGCTTCATTGATAAGGTCTTGGGAGCCTCTGTGTCTCTGGATATCTGATTTGGTAGGAGCTGATTGTTCTCTGTGTCTATCTCCTTCACCCTTGTGCTGGTACCAGGTTCATGAAGAAAACAGAAATCTTGCTTGTTTCTCCAATTATTCTTAGTTTCAGCTGGGGCCCTTTTGAGGTATGATGGGGTGGTTCTCTCCTTAGGATCTTCGTGTATCTGAAAAATAGAAGCAGATTCCCTGATGGAGAGTAAAGTTAGCATAAGATAAATGGGATAACCATTATTTTTTAGAGAGAATTTAATAGGTGTAGACCCTCTTCTAGCCCATGATTGGTGGAAGCTTGATAATGGAGAGCAGGCTCATTTTTGGATATGTTCTGACTTGTTTCCCAGCTCCAGCTATGGGTTCTGTTCCACTGAGCAGATCATTTAGCCAAATCAAGAGCAGTTGGTTCCCCACCCTGGCTGTGCGCCACTATTGAACTTGTGTGAGCATCACGTCAAGTTGTTTGCTGCCAAGTAAGGTTAGACTATGAGTTGCTTGGACAGATACTGGTCATTTTCCCCCAGTCGCTCATGCAGCATGTTCTGGCACTAGACATGCTGTCTGGGGACTGACTCTCTTCCAGCTTCCAGCCATATCAGTCCTTGTTACATGCCAGCAGCATATAGTGTCTTCAGCAGTAGGGTCTTGACACTAACCTTTGGTGGGTCATCAAGTACTCTGACAGAAATCTGTCTTCTTTTAGGAAACCTTATAGGTCTCTCTGATCAAGAGCTCATTGTGGATGATAGCTACCTGCTGGTACTGGGAGTTACATGTCAGTGCCCAAGAAGAAAGGGAAGAAAAAGATAAGTATTACAAAAGAGATAGAGAGATGAGAGAGGAGAGAGAGAGAGAAACAGGAGATGAAGGTCAGTCTTCATCATACCCTCTTCAGGGCCTTGTAACTCAGGTGTTCCCTCTAAGGGCCTGGTGAAGAGTCAACCATTTGGTCTGTCTTTTAGGATGTAGAATTTTATGGTACCGTTGCCAATTGGGTTCATATTTGTGTCCTCTACCCCCTCCCTGACCCACCCCTCCTTACTCACCCACCCTATTGTCTGGTCCTCAAGATGCTTTCTAGGTATGACGGCATCTTGGGTAGATTCAGGTTAGAAGCTGTAGATGAGTGAGACTATGCAGCAATTATCTTTCTGTGATTGGGTAAGTTCACTGAGAATGATCTGTTCCAGGTTTAACCATTTTCTTCAAATTTTGTTGGGTCATTTTTCCTTACTGCTGTGTAGAATTCCATGCTGTAGATATACCACATCTTAATTATCCATTTGTCTAATGATAGACATCTGGGTTGATTCCAGCTCTTAGCTATTATGAATTCAGCAGCTATAAACATGGTTGAGCAAATCTCTCTGGACTGAGGCATGGAGCTTTTAGGGTACATGCCCACTTAAGGGAATAACTGGGTCTGTTGGTAACTCTATAGTCAGCTTTTCTTAGGAGTCTTCATATTGCTTTCCAAAGTGGTTGTACCATCTTACATTCCCAAGAACAGTGGATGAGGGTTCCTATTTCTCCACATCCTCACCAGCATTTATTTTCATTTGATTTTTTAATGTTTGCTATCCTTACTGGGCTAAGGTAGAATCTCATAGTTGTTTTAATTTGCATTTACCTGATGATTAGGAATGATAAACATTTTCTGAAGTGTGTGTTTGCCATTTGTATTTCTTTTTCTTAGAACTGCCAGCCCAGTTCTTTGCCCCATTTTGTGAGTGGGTTCTTTGACTTTTTATTGTTTAGGTTTTTGAGTTATTTGTAGATTCTAGAGACTAGGCCTCTGTTAGGTAGATATTCAGCAAATATTTTCTCCCATTCTGTGGAAAATCTATTGGATTTGCTTATTGTATGTTTATCTGTGAAGAAATGTTTCAGCTTCATATGATCCCATTGGTTGAGTGATTGTTTAAGATCCTATGCTACTGGGGTTTTGTTCAGGAAGTCTTTTCGCATTCCTATATTATGGAAAGTTCCTTCTATATTTTCTTCCAGTAGTAGCCGAGTTTCTGGTCTTATATTGAGGTCTTTGATCCCATTTGGACTTGAGTGTTGTGTGTGGTGAGATATGTGGGTCAAGTTTCAGTTTCCTGCATATGGTTATCCAGTTTGTCCAGTACCATGTGTTGAAGATGCTGTCTTTTTTCCAGCCTATATTGTTAGGGCCTTTGTCAAATATCAAGTAGTTGTAGTGGCTTGACCCAAAGTCCGTGCCCTCAAGTCTATTCCATTGGTCTATACTCCTGTTTTTATGCCAGAACCATGCTGTTTTTATTACTATGGCTTTTTATTTTATTTGTTTTATTTTTATTTTTATTTTATTACTATGGCTTTTACTATAGCTTTAGATCAGGTATAGTGATGCCTTCAGAGGTGCTTTTGCTGAGGATATGCTTGGATATCCTAGGCCTTCTGCCCTTTCATATGAATTTTGACAAAACTTCTACTTTCTTTAGATCTAATTCCTTTCTCAATTATATTAAAAAAAGTTAACTCTGAGATGATTGATTTTCAGTGAGTGTATCAATTACTTTCTTGCTGTGAATAAATACCCAACCAGAAGCAATTTAGGGAAGGAAAAAGGTTTAAGTTAGCTACAGTCTCCAGAGAAGTTTTGTCATGGCAGGGAAGCCATGGCAGGCCCAGAGCAGGAACAGAGCTGGTCACATGGTACCTGGGTCAGGAAAGTAGAGGGAGAATTGTATATAGGACTGTGTTATGAAACCTCAAGACTCTCCCACAGTTACTTTCGTACTCCAGCACAACACCTCCTAAAGGTTCACAACCTTTCCCAACAGCACCACTAGGTGGGGACCAAGTGATCAAACACAAACACCTATGGAGGTCATTTTACCTTCAAACCATAACAGCAAGGCAAGCCCTTATGAACTTAGCTATGTCTCCAACCTCTCAGCTTCACTTTCTTCAAGCTTTCCGAGATTAATGAGCATACTTCACATTTTATATCAGGTAGTTCCAGTATTTGTGGGCCTGCTTTGGTCACTTCTGCTAATGTTTATTTTTAATGTTTATTTTTATGGCCTCAGGTCCTCAAATGCCTGGTTATTGGTGATAATGTGACATTGTATTGAAAATATTCTTCTGACAAACATTGTAAAGGCTGCAATGATTTTATACTCTACCAGTGAGAAGATTCATGTGCTCTTTCAGGTACCAGTCACACTAGCTATCAGGACCTTTGTAATAAGTCTCCTGAATTCAGCCATCTTTGGTCACCCACATGATTAGTAGTTGTTCTTCAGTCTCTACCAGGGTTGAGTTACTTCTTTATTATTATTGTTGTTATTAATTGTTCTGATTAGCATACAAAGAAATGGGCTTCACTGTTACATTTTCATATATGTATATATATATAATGTTTGTAGTCATTATACTTTGTTCTTATCCACCCTACTGCCCTCTTATTCTTCCCTACTGTCCCCCTTGCTGGTACCCTTTATCTTCCCAAATAATCCTTCCTTATGCCCCCTTGACACATATATTTCTTTACCCTGTCTTGTCCCCTATCCCTTTAAATTAATTTCTTCCTCCTCTTTCACAATTCCCTTTCTGCTTTCATATTCTACATATATATTTAAATATAATTTCTAGATATGAGAGAATATATGTGATATTTGCCTTTCTAAATCTGGCTTACTCCATTTCCAGAAAAATGTCATAATTTCACTCTTTTTTATAGCTGAATAAAATTATATTGTGAATATATGCCACATTTTATTTATTCATTCATCCATTGATGAATATTAAGACAAGTTCCATATGTTTGCTATTGTGAATAGTGCTGTGATCAAAATCGATGTGTGGCATCTCTGTGGTAGCTTCAGGTACATACCCAAGAATGACATAGCTGAGTCATATGGCAGGTCTATCGCTTTGTAAGGAGCCTCTGTGCTGATGGCCATAGAGGCTGTACCAGTCTGAATTCCCGGCAGCAATGTATAAATGTCCCTCTTACTCCTTCGTTACCTTTTTAACTGTACAGTTTTTATAACTGGATTTAGAAATTGAGACAAACATTGCAGTGAAGGAAACAGCATATAAAACCCTAAAGCTCTCAGGAGAAACATTTTATGCTATAGGAAGAAGATAATTCTCACTAGAGGTTGGCTTGAAGTTGGAAGTAAAGATGCTAGCTGCAGTAATAACAGTTGATGCCTATGTAGTGCTTGCTCTGTTCTGTGTGTTTTCAGTACTATCTGTCAGTACAAGCTGGAGACAGAGAAGTGAGTCTCTTTGCATTGTGAGACCCTCATTCTCCTTGTTCCCAGTCCTCAGACAAACTGCCACCTTTCTTGTAACAGAGAGATGGAACATAAGGTCTTTAACCAGGCAGCTCATATTTGCTCAAATTTTATAAGCAACTTCAGTAGTGACCTCCTCATGTTCTGTGTTCCAAGCCTAAAAGTTAGGAATGCCAGGCCTGGCCTATTATTTTTATTAAATAATGGCTTTGCTTGCCAGGGTTTTTAATTATTTTTTCCTTTATACCCATCACTCTGGCTGCTGCTAACTTACATAAATTGCTGCCAAACTTTCCCCCAAGCAGCTCACATAGAATAATTCTTGAATTAAACAGTATAGATTCTATAATTCCCCCAGAAAGGCAGGTAGTATTTGTAAGTGATTGCACATAAAACATCATACAAGTCATAAATGAAATTAAAACTTAAAAACTCACAATCTCTTTAGCAATAAGATAGAAAACTGAGCAAGTTTATATCATAATTTTGTAGAAAACTCTGCTCAATTCCATATTTCACCCCTGAAAAATCTGCACTATGGGCAGTTTCAAGGAATAATAAAAGGAAATGTAAACCAAAAAAAAAAAAAAACTCACAATCCCATCACCTTACCAGTTCTTACATGTTGTTTATAGTTCTTATGTATGTATTCTTTTTTATTTTTTATGTATTTAAGAGAGAGAGGTTCTGATAGAGGGAGAGAGAGAAAGAATGGGCAAGCCAGGGCCTCCAGCCACTTCAAATGAACTCCAGATACATGCGCAACCTTAGGCATCTGGCTTATACAGGTCATGGGGAATTGAACCTGGGTTCTTTGGCTTTGCAGGCAAGTGCCTTAACCACTAAGCCATCTCTCCAGCCCATTATGCATGTCTTTGTAAAACATGATTGTCATCTTTCTGAAGATCCAATATTAAAGTCTATAATTAATTAATATTTCTCTAAGTACGGAACAGAAGCATCTAGAAGAAGTTAGGGCAGACATGGACCTCGCTGTTCATTATCTAGGGGAGAATAACGCAGGAAAACAGAGTGGCCCCAAGGAAGCTGCAGGCCAAAGTCCACGCGGTCTCCCAGGTGCTTTCCTTACCTTACCTGATATGATCTTCAGTCTGGCTGTGAAGAGTCAAATCTGTGGCATACCTAGATTAGCATAACTTTCACTCCACTTCCTATTTTGTTCTGGAGCAAAGCAGGGTATAATTAACTATCCTATGTAATTACTCCTATTTAATAAGATAATGAGTCCCATTTAGAAATCAACAATCAGAAGACTGCATGTGTCACTCTTGTTAAAGATGGCAAAGCTGACCCTTGAGCCCTTAGCTCATAGACCAAAAAAAGGACCTCTTTAATCGCCACTAAGCACTCACTCAGCCCCTGTAGAGCACGACCAGATCTCACAGATAGGACAGCCAGCTACATTAAATTCAGATAAAAAAAAAAAAAAGAAATGAGCTTTGGGAGTAAATATTGAATGCAACCCATCAAAAGGGGATCAGCTAAATAGCCACATTCATGCCCTGCCATCTCTCCTCTTTTCTCATTTCTCTTCTCTTTCTCCCTCCCCTCGCCTCTTTTCTCTTCTCCTCTCTCCTCTCCTCTTTTCTCCTTGCCTTCTCTTCTCTCCTCTCTTTCTCTTTCTCCTGTTAAAGGCACAGGAAGCATGTTCTGAAGTCTTGAGTATTAGAGCTGTAAATTCTTATCAAGCCCATGTATGGTGAATGTATTGTTCAGTAAATAAAGCTGTTGGTAGAGAAGATTGTGGCAGAAATGCAGAGAATCTATAGTAGGAAAGGTAACCACAACAGTTGTTGTTGAGTCCCTAGTGCATAATACTCTTGGGGTTCAAAATAGTCCCCTTTACCTTGCTAACTTGATAGAGTCCTCAGTCCTTGTAACTTAAGCCTAGACTAAACCTCCCGGTAGTTGTGGGGGTGCATTACTTGTGACACGGTTGAACTTTCCCATGGATCTGAGGAGGAGCCTCCCTGACTCTGTGGTGATGTCAGTAGGCACTGTGATCCCACAGTCTGTTCCACCTCTCTCATCCACTGGCCTGCAGGAATCAAATGTCCGGGTGACTCTGCCTTGCTAGCCAAATTTTTCAAACAGGCAGTGTGATGATGCATCTTCAAGGTCAACTTGGCAGGATTTAGAATCACTTTGAAGATATACCTCTGGGCATGTCTGTGAGGGTATTTCAAAAGAGGTTTACCTGAGGAGAGAATACTCACCTTAAGTGTGGGCAGCACAATTCTATCCATACTTCTATGTGTACTCACACTACTGGGTGATGTCCTAACAATAACTCAGTCATCATCATAGCAACCTTATGAGTTAGGTAGTATCTGCACTGTTTGTAAAATGACTTTAGTCACATTTATCCACATCTTTCCATACGGCAAACACTGTGAAAAAAATGTTATTTCATTTTAGGGAAGGTAATATTCTCATTCACATGTCATAGAGATGAAAATACAAAGAGAGAAGCAAATTAACTTGCTTAAGGCCTTACTTGAGATGCCTAGGCAGGCCCAGCTGCTGAAAACAAACTCCTGATGCATGTGCCACCTTGTGCATCAGGCTCTCATGGGTCCTGGGAACTTGAACCTGGGTCCTTTGGCTTTGCAGGCAAGCACCTTAACCACTAGGTCATCTTTCTGGCACTATTTTTTATTATTTTAATGTCATTCTGCCAATGCTAGCTGAAAATATTAATAAGCATTAACATGTGTATCCTCCCTTGGTGATTTTGTTTGAGTAGATTATAATTTTTCTGTGATGGGATTTGAGATTCACATTTCTAACAAGCTCCCAGGTGTTGTTGATGGTGATACTAGTCATAGGTAGGGCCAGTTGAACAGCAATATGTAGAGATTCAAAGCCTATTGAAAGAGACGGGAAACAGGACCAAGAGATGGCTCAGTGGTAAAGTGCTGGCTGTATGAACATGAGGAAGTTCAGAATTTCAGAACCCATGTAAAGTGCAGGTGCGGTGGTACATTCCTGTAATCTAAATGTTGGGAGATGGAGACAAGGGAATCCCTGGAGTTTGCTTGCTAGCTAGACTAGCTAAACTGGCTCAGTGAGATATCCTGTATCAAAGAATAAAGTGGAGAGTGACTGAGGAAATCCTCAGCATTGGAATCTGGGGAGATAGCTCAATTGAATATCCTAGCCACCCATGTAAAGCCAGACAGGCATTTATTTGCAGTGGCAAGAGACCCTAGCATGTGTGTACATGTGTGCACTTTTGGATATGAGCACATGACACGCACACACACACAGAAATAAATAAATAATTACATTTAAAAAACCCAGACATTGATATCTGGCCTCCACACACAGGCATATACATGTTCACACATGCATGCCCACACAAGTGCACACATACACATACACAGACACCATACACACATGCAAGGAAGAAGAAAATGGTCCATTTCACTCTAAAAGTACCAGAACATCGGGTAGTAGCCCCTCAATAAGGGATACCTATTACCATTAATCTGGTAATTGTCTACACCCACAAGGCTGTCTACTTTAACATGACTTTATTATGCACTGCTTTCATTAATATTATTTTATTATTCCAGGATGCCATTGTCCAGGAGAATAGAATTGCAAATAAATTTATTTCTTTTAAGGATATCCAAAAAATTATTTAAATGAACCTGAAACTACTAAACTATTTGAATATCTATTAAAACCATGACCTCAAACAATTGCCCATGGCACAGGATTCCTCTTGAAAGCTTTGCCTCATTGTTGTTCTAAATACATCATGTGATTTCTTAATCCTAGACAAAGCCTCTATGACAAGAGGTTTGTTTCAAAACACACCCCAATACCTTATAAATGTATATTGGCCTTCCCTGCTTGTGATGCTGTTCTACTATGAAGCTGTCAGTGGCTCGGTTCTTTGGGCTGAATGTAGCTGTCTTTCCAAATTCATAAGCTGAAGCCCAAGTGTCTTGTGATAGGTTTAGGGATGAGAACTTTGGAAGGTCATTAGGTCATGAGAGTGAAGTCTTCATGAATGAGTTTTGTGTCCTTAAAATAAGAGAACTGAGGGAACCCCTTTCTTCAGTCAGCCAGAACCTTTACCTTGGTCCTTTTAGATTCCAAAGCTATTAGAAATAAATTTCCATTTTTTAAGCCATGTAATCAATAGCATTTGTTAAAGCAGCCAAAGCTAAGACAAGTGTTTTTCCTTATGTCAGTGAAAAGTAATCTTAACTCTTCCTTCATTTTTCTCAATAATTTTAAGGTTTTATTTAATTATTGTTAATTAGAAAGTTTGTTGTATGGGCAAATCATGTGTTGATCCCAGTCCCTTCCTATTATATCCCCTCCTCTCTGCCTCCATTCCACTGACAGCCCTCCTCGGTGTAATTATTTGTATTCACCATGAGGTTATGGCTTATGAATTCAGCTGTCAGTCACTGTGGGTAGAAGGCAATACCTCTGGATACTCCTTCCCACCCTGTGGCTCTTATAATCTTTCAATCGCCCCCCTTCTGCAATGTTCCCTGAACCTTGAAGGGTGTGTTATAAGTCTACTTTAGTGTTGTAAGATCAACTTTTATTTATTAACCGATTGTTTTGGTGATAAAATTTAGTATATTAAAGAAATTTTACTTTGTTTTTATTTCAGTTCCCAGTTTCAGAAGGTAGAGTCCATCATGGTGTGGAAAGCATGGCAGGAACAAGAAGCTTGCATCACATCATCATATCAGCAGGGAGGAAGCAGAGCATGATGAATGCTGCATGTTCAGCTAGCTTTCTCTTTTTTATACAATCCCAACCAAAATTATGGTGGGTCCTAATCCACCAACTAATATAACCTAGAAAATCCCTCACAGATATAACCAGAGATGTGTTTCCATGGTGATTCCAAATCCATCAAGTTGACAGCCAGAAATTAACCATCCTGTCTAGTGACATGCATTTAAGGCTTCTCTGTGTCTTTTAATGGCTTTATAACTCATTTCTTTTTAGCCATGAATGATGTCTCATCTAGATATACCACAGTTTACCTATTCATTCATGATAAGACACCTTGGTTTGAGATGAAGCATTTTCACAACTATAATTGCACCTGCCCTAGTGTTAAAGAAATGGACATGTATGCCATCATGATGAAGTAAAGAAAGAATTACAGGGAACCTGTGGGGGTTCACACGTCCATAACTACTATCAATGGCATCAGAGACAAAGCCACCCAAGAGAAACAAGTTGTAATCAAAGAAAAAGTGGTCCCTTTCCTGGAAGGTTGGACCCTGCTATCTTCCAACCCAAGCAAGAGCCTGTGTCCTTGCCCAGGGTTCCCAATGCCCTATAGGTCTTACCTGGGAACTAGAAAGGAATCTCTTTGTCATCTCTCTTTGATGGTACTCTAATACTTTCTGAGAAGTCTGAATTTTTACAGTGGATATTTTATAACCTGAAAAAAAAAACCTTTAACAGTTATAACGTGTTATTTCTTCATTAATTGCTAAGTCAACAAATATTTTGAGTACCTACCATATCTAAGTATTCTAGGTGCTGGGCACATGCATCATTATAAGACTTATCTTCAAAAAATAATTACCCTAATAGGAAAGTTTAAGAGAAGGTTATTCAGAGAGAAGATATTGCCCCAGCTACTTTTCATTTTGATGCCTCATGGACACCAGAATCAAAGAAGTAGCACTTGCTAATCCAGTCTTTACTTCTTCCTGAGAGCTGAGTTAAAATCTGTTTCTTAATCTTGGCTCCTTCCATTCTTCTTTCTCCTTGTGACTGAGATCTAAGGAAGGCCTTGATCCCAATGAGGAATAATAACATTGATTTCAGTCTTGAGTAACAAAAGGTATGAATAAAGAGTAATAGCACTCTTGTGGGCAGAGAGTATGAACATAATAACACTAAACGCTTGCTAAACACAACACTGTTTAAAAGTTACAAATACATTGTTTGTACATTGCAAAGGAATAAATTAATCCCAGAGAAAATAGGTCACCCAAATGCCAGTAATCTAAGGAAATTACTTCCAAGACTCCTTCAAATGTCATATTTAGGCTATTTATATTAATCCAAAATAGCTTATCATCCCAGACTCCTGTGGCTTGAATCACTAACATGACTATGTGCTAAAGGGAAAAGGAATGTATTAGAATAATTTCCCTTTTAAAATATATTCTTTCATATGGTAATGTATATTCTATACAAAAAAGACATATTTACTGTGTTTACTTTGTATTTAATTAGTTGCTGTTACTTTTCTGCTTGTTCCTTGGGTAACCAATGTGCAATCATATTTACAATATTCTTTTGTGATTGTGAAACTTTATGTTTGCGTATTCTATGTGGGGATTTCTTTTTTGGTTGGTTGGGCAGTATTTGTTGTTTGTTTTGTTATTTCTTTGAAGGCAGGGTCTCACTCTAGTCCAGACTGACCTGGAACTCACTATGTAGTCCAGACAAACCTCAAATTCACAATTCATGGAGATCCTCATACCTTAGTCACTGAGTCCTCGGATTATAGGTGTGAGCCATCATACCAGCTCTATTTATGTATTTTTTTGTTTATTTTATTTATTTGAGAGCAACAGACAGAGAGAGAAAGAGGCAGATAGAGAGAGACAGGGAGAATGGACACACCAGGGCCTCTAGCCACTGCAAACGAACTCCAGACGCGTGCGCCCCCTTGTGCATCTGGCTAACGTGGGTCCTGGGGAATCAAGCCTCAAACCGGGGTCCTTAGGCTTCACAGGCAAGCGCTTAGCCTCTAAGCCACCTCTCCATCCCTATTTATGTATTTTTTAAAAGTCTAAGCACAAGTCATGAAGGATATATCATGTCTTTTTAACAATTTCAGTGTGTATATTCCTTGTTCTACCTTGTGTAACAGTCCTAAGGGAAAAATTATAATTTTGTCACTATGAAGAAAAATGTAAGTGTTTGGGATGGGTAAAAGAAATTAACAGATATCCTTTCAATAAAAGGCTGAAAGACCAGAAATTATTTAATTCCATACAGAGACAGCTGTACTCTGATAATCTTACAACTCCATATGGCTTGTTCTAGTAAGCAGACAGCAATGCAAGCAATTTTTGTTCATAGAAATATAAATTATAGGTGTCAAGTTCAAATATAGACAACCTATGGATGGAGCTCTTTCTGTAAATTCACTTCAATATCTCTTAATTGCATTATAATTCACTAATTCACACAAGTCATGAATTTCTTAAAACCTTTGATATATATTCATTTTATCTTTGAAAGTCATAAACACTACCAATACTTGAAAATTAGCCTTGGACATCACACATAACCCTGATCACAAATTTTCATTTATTTAGTACTTGTATTGAATTATTGATTTGGTTGTTAGTAGTCATGAAGATATGGGACAGAGATATAATCTTCTGCCATTTGGGTCAGACAGATACAAAATGCTTAGAACTTATGATCTAGCAACATACTGAAGTCCAATCCAAAGATAGGTCTGTTCCTTTTACACAGTTTCTAGTCCATTTGATTATGACTCACATGCTTGCTGCCCACTCTATTGTCAGTGGCCACACAGAGATGATGAACACTGGAGGCAGAGGTTACTGTTGAGAACTAAAGGGGTTTCCATGTATAAAAAATGCATTTGGAATGATGCTAGACTTTTGTGAGTGGTTCAATAAATATTAAGCTTTATAAATAATAAAAACCCACCACAAATAAGCTTGGCTGTAGAATATTTAATGGATTTACAGTAAAGATTTACAGCACTTTAAAAACCAAAATGGATATATCCTATATCCTCACTAGGTTTACTATAAACTAACCTTTGATAAGTTTACATGGCCTGGTGCCAAGAAGAGACATTTTCAGTAAGATCAGAAAACAGAGTAGAATGGCCAAAAGCAACATTGTGTGAAAAGTGAAAGAAAATCTCTCTGTGCAACACCATTTCTCAGTATGTGGACCAAAATATGAAAACAGTAAGTATTTATAGAATGAGTGAGCAAATGAAGTACCAGTGGTTATCATCAGATGTCACAGTGATGTCATGGGATTGTAAACAGGATTGCAGCAAGAGCTGTTTGGAAGCCTGAGGACTATTGCCCACATCCACCCACCATCAAGCCCCAAGAAAATTATACAATACTTTCTGAATATAACCCAATTGCTCAGGCAATAAAGCCACAGATTAACCACTGGGACCTCATGAAATTACAGTGATTTTGTACAGCAAAGGACACTGTGGAGAGAGCAAAGAGGCAACCTACAGAATGGGAGAAAATCTTTGCCAGCTATGCATCTGACAGAGGATTAATATCCAGGATATACAAAGAACTCAGAAAGCTAAATATTACGAAAAATAACCCAGTTAAAATATGGGCTATGGAACTAAATAGAGAGTTCCCAAAAGAAGAAATACAGATAGCATATAAACATCTAAAAAAAAAGTTCTACATCCCTAGCCATCAGAGAAATGCAGATTAAAACTTCATTAAGATTCCATCTCACTCCTGTCAGATTGTCTACCATCATGAAAACAAATGACCATAAGTACTGGTGGGGATGCAGTAAAAGATGAACCCTTCTACACTGTTGATGAGAATGCAATCTGGTCCAGCCATTGTAGAAATCAATGTGGAAGTTCCTGAGACAGCTAAAAATAGATCTACCACATGACCCAGCTATAGCACTCCCAGGCATATATCCTAAGAACTCGTCTCATTACCTTAGAGATACTTGCTCAACCATGTTTACTGCCACTCTATTCACAATAGCTGGGAAATGAAACCAACCTAGATGTCCCTCAGCTGATGAGTGGATAATGAAGATATGACACATTTACACAATAGAGTTCTTCTCAGTGGAAAAGAAAAGTGAAGTTATGAAAATTGCAGGAAAATGGATGGATCCGGAAAGGATTTTACTAAGTGAGGTAACTCAGGCCCAGAAAGCCAAACGCCGCATGTTCTCTCTCATATGTGGATCCTAGCTACAAGTGACTGGACTTCTGTGTGAGTAGGAAGAAAACCCAGTAACTGAGGCCAGTAAGCTAGAAATGAGATATAAAGGGAATAGAAAGAAAGGGAGGGGGGACTTAATAGGAATATATTGTATATATGTAAGTAGAAGAACACATTAATGGGGGTGAAAAAGCCTAAGTGAAGTCAAGGGAAGAGATTCAGTAAAGGAAAGATCAAGGGAGAGCTAATCAAAATCTAAGAGGATATACATAAATCATATGGAAACCAACTTTTTTGGACAATGGAACACTCAGGAGGCATAGATTGTTACTAGAAAATTTTCAGTGCCAGGGATGGTATACCTTCCAGTGAGTTGTTGGCCAGGGAGGTCCCTGATGCCCCCAAAACATTACAGGCCATTGCCGAGGCACTTGGTTTCCCACCAGGAATAGATGGTAAGACCCTATTGCTAAAGACTCCACATACTTGGGCTGCAAGGTCACTGAGAAATACTGCTGGAACTGAGCTGAAAACCTCCTCCAGGTAGACCAGCTGACAGAAAGCTGGAAAAAGCCACACTGCATGCAGCTCAATGGGAGAGAGAGAAATCACCAGTGAAGATACTCCACAGTGGACACTGCAAGCCTTATATTTGGCCAACCAGGCCAAATGAGCCAATAAGTGCAATAGTGGAATGTCTGTTCTGGGGGAAACCAACCACCCTCTTATTTGACTGGAGGCCCGCTCCATGGGAGGGAATACATTCCTGATACTGAAAACCTACAACAGGGGTAGTCATGAGCCCTAGGGGTGTAATGTCTGCTTCTGTCTAGCTAAATGTATATACTATGCTCATCAAACTGCCCAGTAAGCACTTCTCTTAATGTTCATACCCATACATATATTAATGCTACTCTCACTTTTTCATTAAAGAACTTTCTCTTTTCAGATGGCAGTGACCTTGGGATGACTCAGAAGGCATCATGGTACTGAGAAGAAGTGACAGAGGAGTGCTCAGCACTGCAATATCTCTATCACACCTTCCAAGGCTCAGGGTCCATTGGAGGAGAGGTGATGGAAAGAATGTAAGAGCCAAAGGAAGGGTAGGACTCCTTACAACATGCTCCTACAGACACAAAATGGCCTGGATATTCATGACCTCACAGTGCCTGACATTACCTACACAAGACCATCATAATAGGAGGAAAAGATGATGGCATCAAAATAAAAGAGAGACTGATTGAGAGGGGGAGGGGATATGATAGAAAGTGGAGTTTCAAAGGGGAAAGTGGGGGGAGGGAGGGAATTAACATGGGATATTGTTTACCATCATGGAAGTTGTTAATTATAAAAATAATAAATAAATAAATAGTTTATATTATATTTTCAAAAAGAAAATTATACAACAAAAAAGTTTACTCAATAACATTACTGAATTTATTGTAGGTTTGTCTTGCTACTTATATTTTTCCTGCAAATACAGAGAAAAACATAAAAAGTATGCAACTACAGTGCAGAGATCTCTGTAAAATTTTTCATGTTTCAAAATAGGATGCCTTGGTCAAAAAAGTTTGAACTATTTTTCACCAAGAGCCTCACTCTCTTTCGCATCTCTAACTCTTTCTTTATATACAATATTAGATCTATTAATATAATTCTCTATAGATACCTTAGAACCTGCCATTGCTCTTATATGTGTGTGTTACTATATTTTGAGTTCTAAAATTTTCATTTTTGTTCTCGTCCTATCTTCTTTTTCTTTTCTGTTTCAAGTATGGTCATAGTTGCTTGTTTTCTGGTGACTTTTTTTCAGCTTCCAATTTCTCCTGCTTATTTTTTTATGTTTATCATTATTATTATTAACAAGATGTTTTGCATGGATACATCATGTGTTGGTACCTTCTTTTCCCTTGTCCCTGCCCCCATTCCATTGGGGAAACTCCTCAATGGGGTTGCAGTTATTCCCCGTGGGGTTGTGGATTATGTATTGTGGGAAAAGTAGTCAGTATTTTGGTGGGGGAGTCTCTGGGCATGATATCTTAACCTGTGGCTCTTATAATCATTCTGCCTCCTCTTCCGCAAAATTATTCTTAGCTGTGGTGGGTGAGTTTTAAGTCTACTTCAGTGATGGGCTCTTAGGAGCCTCTGGGTCTCTGCTTTGGCTGGTGTTGAGTATCCTCAGGGTCTGTCTCCTACACCTTGGTGCTGATTATCAGGAACAGCATGGAAGCAGCACTCTTGCTCATGTTCCTAATTCTTCTGTGGTTTCAGCTATGACTCGAATGAAGTGCAAGGAGTAGTTTATCTCCTCTGGTCTCACTACCTTCTGAAAAAGAAGAACAAGTTCTCCAATGGAGAGTAAAGTCAGTATAGTTTAAATGGGATAAGCATTATAATTTAGGGAGAATTTGATGTATGTAACCCCTTATTTAGCAAAAGACTAGTGAGAGCTTGATACTGGAGAACATAATCTTAGTCTCCATAGGAGTCTGATATAGTTCCCAATTCCAGATATGAGTTCCTTTACACTGAGTGAATCTCTTAGCCAATCAGAAAGCTGTTGGTTACTCACTGAGGCTGTGTGCCACTACTGTACTTGTATGTACATCATGTCAGGTGCTTGCTTCTAAGTAGCTTAGACTTCTGGTTGCTCAGACCATTGATGACCATTCTCCCCCCCTCCCCCCATAGCTCATACAGCGCTTTCCAGCCCTAGACAGGCTAACTGTCTTGGGACTGGCTTTCTTCTGAATTCCAGCCAGGTTTCTCCATACCATGTGTCAATAGCATATGGTGTCTTCAGCAATAGGGTCTTAGCTTTTGTCTCAGGCAGATGATCAAGTGCTTTAACAGAAAGCTGTCTTGATTTGGGGACATCATAGGTCTCTCCAATCAACATCTCAGTGTGGGTAGCAACCAATTTCTGGTTGTTACAGATCAGAGATAGAAAAAAAATTATTTTAAGCTTAGGCTTCATCTCACCCTCTGATGACTGTTTTGACCCTTTTTATATAATAGCACTCTGTCACTACTTGGCATCCTTAAGTTTCCGTACAATTTTTATAATCAGGTTGTCCAGTTCTTAAAAGCCCAACTAGGATTTGAGAGGAATTTTGTTGAATCTATAGATCAAGTTGGAGGAGGAGGGATATCACCATCTTAACGTTATTCACTCTTGGATCCATAAACATGAGCTATCCTTAAGTTTGTTTAAGACTAATTTCTTGCAACTATGTTTGGTAGTTTTTAGAGTATATTTGGTACCTCTTTTTTTAATTTATGCCTTCTTATTTTATCCTTTTGATACAATTATGAATGGAATTTTATTCTCAATCCCAATTATGATAAAATACACATAGCAATTTGCCATTTTAATCATTTTAAGTGTATAGTTCAGTGGCTTGAATTGCATTCACAGACCCATTACTATCATCTGTCTGCAGAACATTTTACCATCTCAAACTGAAACTCGGTGACCACAAAGTAACATTAATTCCTACCTCCTTCACCCCTGGAAAGTACTCTTTGGTCTTCTGTCTGTATGGATACAATTATTTCAGGAACAATGTGTAATTGTAATCATATAATGCTTGTCCTTTTGAGCCTGAGTTATTCAATTTAACATAGTGTTTTCAAGGTGTATACATGTTGTAAAATTATAAGGCTGAATAATATTTTATTTATATAATCTACATTACATTTTACATCATTATATGTTTTGAGCATATCTCCCTATGCTCCCTTACCCACTCTTTTCTCACTCCTCCCTCTCCCATTGGTCCTTTCAGCCCCTCTAGAGAGAGTTTTGACATATTTCATGTAATGTAATCATACATGATTTTATGTAGCTATATAGAATCAAGGAACCACAAATGAAAAAATACATGATATTTGTCTTTCTGAGATTTACTTAACTCACTTGATATAATTATCTCCAGTTGTATACATTTTACTGTAAAGAACATAAATTTATTTTTATTTATGACTGAAAAAAACTTCTATTAAGTATATATGCCACATTTTCTTATCCATTCCTCTATTGTTGGAAATTTAGCTGTTGTGAATTATGCTGCACTAAACATTGATAAGCATCTTTCCCTGTGATATGCTGACTTGGAATCCACAGGGTAAATACCCAGAACTGGTATATCTAGGTGAATATATTGCATTTTTGTTCTGAGATTCAGTTTTCTGGCATTTTGTGTCTACACTCAAGCTATAGTTTCTTGTTTCTGGTTTTCATACCAGGTATTAGGTGTCTTACTTCACAGTGTGAGTTATGACGTGCTTTCATGTGTGTAGACTTTATAAAGGATCAGTTTCAACTCTTTAAAACTAGCTTAGCTTTCAGAATTGAGGGTTGAAAGGAACTGGCATAGATCTTCCAAAGACAGGCCTATGACTAATATCCCTGTCTCCATTGTATTCATGTCTCCCCTAACCTCCACACTCATAGGCTTGATGCACAATGCTTCCCAGGGTTCTGTTAAGGAGATAAGTGCCCACTCTTCCAGCATCCTTCTGGACTTCCTGTCTGCTCTGCTTCATATATTTATTACATATTTCAGGAATCTTTCCTTTGCTGATGACTCTCCTAAAATTAATTTATTTCTATCATGTATTTATTTCCATTTGTACCTCTACTGCTCTTGGAAAGGGGACTGATGAAAGAGAATCAAATGTGCTCCCCACTTGCCACTGTGAGATGGAAGTCCAGGGCTTAACCTCAAGATTAACTCTTGGGTAATCCTTACTCAGTGTTTGGAGATGGGACTGAATTAAATTCATTACTGGATTTTAGACATTCTGCTATACTGCTTGACATCTTGCTTTAGGTACTTCATTTTATAAAATTAGAGTGTCATTTGGCTTGTTTTTATATCCTTGAACATGCAACTCAAAGTATCACTAGATTTATAATTTTAATAATACATGTGTACTTTAGAAGGATTTTAATTATAGTTGTATGCAAACACATAGACATGCATATACATCTTACACATATATGTGTACCCAGACACATATTCACACATATATGCATACGCCTATAACTGTAACATACAGAATCAATATCAAGATTCTCACTGGAATGTGAGTTAATTTTTAAGTGCTCAAATAGAAATAAAATATAACTGAAATATAAATTGTCTAATTCTAACATTCAGAGAGATTGGGTATCATTTGATCCTTCCTGATTATAACCAGAGAGAAGTTAGAAATATGTTTCCAAGGTTTTGAATTTGGGTTTGGAATTTATTTAGTAATGAAAACCCTTGAGGAGTTTCAAATTTAATTCAATCAAGTTCTCTTGCATTGGACTGAAATCTTTAATCCTTTTTTAAACATCTTAATATATTCGATCTCTCCATAGTACATTTCCATACTTAATACACTATTAGGAACTTGTTTTTTTTATATCTGACCTGCTTCAATTTGAACCTGTCTCGTTTTTTTTTTTTTTTGTTTCTTGACATTTTTAAGAAGACTAGAACATGCTGGAAGCACTCACATCATTACCCAAAGAAGTTACTACTGCATTGTCTGACTTTTGAAAACTGCCAAAAGCTATTATCATTAAAGTTGAACAAACCTACAGAATGGAAATTAACTTGATCTTTAACCATTCAATGTCATCTTCCTGCACTAAGAAGCCACTGGGGTGCAATAAGGAACATAGTGTTTAAAGTCAGAGGGCAGTGTTGGTCAGACTGAGAATTGGCTCCTGGCTTCACCACTTAGCAGCCATGTCTCCTCAGGCATACTGTTGATCGTTATTAAGTCAGTTTCCTCTTTTGAAAATTGTTATAATAATAGTACCTCCCTTGTGTGCTTGCAAGACCAAAACAAGATATCAACTAGAAAGACCTTTGGATGTAAATGATTTCTGTTGCTCTTGTCTAGACCCGCTCAATTAAAGGACAGCAGTGAACTACCATGCACTAGCAATGAGCTACCATGCACTAAAACACATCCTTATAAATTACCCAAACAACTCTCATTGCTCCATGAGATCAAATTTAGTAGTAACAATGAGATATTCATTTTATTTTAATAAAATAAGTACATAATGAAGAAAGACTTTTTGTTTTGTTTTGTTTTGTTTTGTTTTGTTTTGTTTTTCAAGGTAGCATCTCACTCTGGTCCAGGCTGACAGTCTCAGGGTGGCCTTGAACTCTCTCAGCAATTCTCCTACCTCTGCCTCCCAAGTGCTGGGATTAAAGGCGTGCGCCACCACGCCCAGCTGAAAGACTTTTTTAAACATTAAAAATTTAATCATTTAAGTTCAAATTAAACTTTGAACATTGTTACTCTTAATTACCTTTGTTTTTATCTCAGCTTCACAGAAATCAAGTGTATTCAAGTCTTGTGGAGCTTTTGATAGACCCAAGGACAAAGCACTTGGATGGGAACACAGCTACTGCTGGCCAAGTGGTGTCAGAAGTACTTATAAGAATTTCTTCATTCTTGTTGTTGGACTCCCATTAACAGTCTAACAGAGAGAGAAAACAGCAGGATAAATGAACACAAGAGATCTAAACTGTGGGTTAGACAGCATTCTTGTCAGGCTGCTGAGGGAGGCAGAGTCTCGGGTGGAGAGCTGGAGTGAGAAAGCATGAGGACCACCAACCGCCTCTGCACGCACTCCTCTGTGCTCCCACACAGAGGTTCTTCTATTAGCACAACAGCTGCTCAGCTTTGGAGAACCTGGAACCCTCCAAAAACAAAGTACTATGTATGTGAACTAAAATGATTGCACAATGACCTCATAGTCTGTGGCCTGTGAACTATGTGTGAACAGATGACTAAACTAAAGCAGTCGGTGGTGGAGAACAATGAGACAAAGCAATGGGGTTAATCTATTACCTCTGTGTTGTTATGAAGGTTTGCTTGCACATTAGTTATCTTACTCAAATAAAGTGAAATGCCAGATATACAACTTCTTTAGAAATGGAGAGTTGTGTAGTTCATAGTCAAACGCTAAATGTCCAAACATCATGTACAGGCTCTGGCAAGGTCTCCAGACAAATCACAATGAAGCATCTGTACAAAGACTCTCTCAGAGCCGGAAGCCAGAGCAAGGCTGGGTCCCATACCTACTTCTGGGACCCCACCCCCATGACCTGTGTACTTCCCATTAAACTCTACCTCTTTTATATATATTTTTTTGGCCGTGTGCATGCATGTGCCTGTATGTGTGTGTGTGTTTGTGTGTAAAATGCATGTTTTTATGTATGTGGATATACTTGCCAAATTGTCTATTCTAACTAGGCAGCTTGGCCCAGGGATCTCTGTCTCTGCCACCCAAGTGCTGAGATTTCAGGCAGGCTACCACACCCACTCAGCATTAATGAGTTCTGGAAGTCTAAAATCAGGTCCTCACATTCATGTGGCAAATGTTTCACTGTCCTCTTAAAGATTCCAACCATCACTACATGATTAACCACAGGACAAACACGTAATACATGAACCTTAGGAAATTAGACTTGACCATATTCACACCACAGAAAATTACTTTCATTGCTTCTATTTCCTTCTTTAATATTTCATTAAACAATGCTTTTTATGAAAAATATAAAACACAGTTACTAGTCACTAACAGCCATGTCATGATTATATATGCAACTTCAGTTCCAGAAAGTCTCCTTAAATAAGCAAAGACTCAAAACAGGAAGTTGAATTACTGATTTTGTCTTTTCAGTCAACAATGATAGAGTGCTATACTCAGGAGCCGGGCATCTGACAGTATTGCTCCTTCCATCTACTCCTCAATTCATCAACTGTTTGCTGACACCTTGTTAAGCTTAGAAGGAAAATTTCATTCATCTCAGTGGCTGTCTCCTTTGTAATGCCCTAACTTAACTCTGACAAGGTTTGAAGAGGAAAAAGTATATGCACATTTCAGAAGCAAAACCCAAGTGAAACATTATTCTTTATTATCTGTAGCCTAAAGTTCCTTCACTCCGTTCTGAATGCTAAAAGCTGGCTAGAAGAAAGGGGAGGTAGCTGGGGAGAGGAAGAGGGCCAGCAGGAGGGGGGTGGTAGGATAGAGTGGATGGAGAGGAAGATGAGTAAGAACAAAGTGTAATGGTGCTTATATGTGAAAGTACTAACTTAAAAATAAATTTTTAGGGCTGGAAAGATAGCTTAGCAGTTAAGACACTTGCCTGCAAATCCTACGGACCCAGAGTCGATTCCTCACCTACGTAATCCAGATGCTCATGGTACTGCATGAGTCTGGAGTTTGTTTGCAGTGGCTAGAGGCCCTGGTGTGCCCATTCTTTCTATATCCCTCCCTCTCTCAAATAAATAAATACATATAAAATATTTATTTAGAAATGATTGGGAGTAGGGAGATACCTCAGTTGGTAACATGCTTGCCTTGCAAGTTTGAGGACCTAAGTTCCATACCCAGAAACTGTGTGAAAGCTGGGTTGTGGTATATGCTTGTAATCCCATTACTGGAGAAGCTGTGACAAGTGGATCTCTGGGCTCACTGGCCAGCTGGTTTAGACTAATTGGTGAGCTCCAGGCCACTGAAAGCCCTGTCTCAAAAGAAGGTAGACAGCATTTCTGAGGAACAACACCTGAGGTTGTCCTCTGGCCTCCACATGTGCAAGCATGCATTCTCATACACATAAGCATGTACACAGATGTGCATATACTGAAAAAATAATTCCTGAGAAGCCAAATAGGCTGGATTCCTTCTACCGTCTTATAGTAAAAACAAGTCCTAGAGATTGTCTCCTCTTTTTTATTTTTATTTCTTTATTTGCAAGCAGAGAGAGAAGAAAGACAGATAATGGACACACCAAGGTCACTTGCTGCTGCAAATGAATTCAAGATGCATGTGCCACTGTGCATCTAGCTTTACATGGTTAATGTAGGATCGAACCTGGGCCATTAGGTTTTGCAGTCAAGCATTTTAACCACTAAGCCGTCTCTCCAGGCCATGACTGCCTCTTCTTAGGGTGCCATGTTGAGCTGCTAGTTTCGCTACTAATAAGATCACTGCTTCACAGGTTTCAGACCCTAGGAGTGGATTGCCTCCGTGAAACAGGGAGGCATGGAAGGAAGTGTGCGAGAAGGAATGCTGCGCATGTGCTAACAGTGTACCTGCTCTTTGTTGCTGCTTGCTGAGATGACCGTGAACCCATGTGGATGACCTTGGCTGAGCCCATTCTAACTGACATCTACAGCTCGCAGTTTGGGCAGGTGAAAAGTACAAATGGAAGTTTACCAAAATATCTCTTGCATCAAGCACTCAAGATGTGTTATCTTAGGGGTCTATAGCATAACCCAAATTAGAATCCTTAAACTCAAATCTTCTTTGAAGTAGTGTACTCTATTCTAAAATTTCATTTGAAAGTATAGCCAATAGCATAATTGCTTTTTGACATAAAATAGTAGTTTTATCACCGACTCCAGCTGAGCCTCACTAGACCCTTACAACCCCATGTCCTCTATGGGGCATATGCAAACACCCTATTTCCCAGCCCCTCTTGGTAGCTGTGGCAGTTTGAGTTCTTTTGCCAACTTCATCAGATTAGGAATCAAGTAAGAGACATGGCTCTTGTGCTGGTCTGCAGGATGACTGATGGAAAGGGGAAGACCTTCACTCAGTGGTTGGCCCTTCCAATGGTGACTATATAAAGAAGCTTCAGGAGAACATAGTGCCTTTTGCCTGGCTGCCCAGGCTATTCAATGATGTGTGCATTTACCCTGCCACTGCTGTCCTTCACAGACACTAGAGCAAGCTTCTTTGGCCTTCCAGCATGGACTAAAGACCACTGATTCACCAGGAATCTTCCAGACCTTCAGTGGCAGATTGGGACGGCTGAGGCATCTAGCTACATGGGCTAAACAGCTACTGAGTTGTCAGGCTCTCCAGCCTGCTGTCATTGATGGACTGCCAAACCCATAACCTGTATGCTAATTTAAGAAATCCCTTTATAATATATACTCTCTAGAGAACCCTGGCTAACAGGTAGCAGAGAGGGTGATGTGACTCAATTCCAGACATTAAGATGGGGGTGGAAATGGTGTGCTTCTCTCATCCTGGCCACAAGGCTGGCAAGATTATCTGTTATCCCTGAAATAACAATCTTAAAGGCCATGTTTGGAGTAGGATAGTAACATTGATGCAAAGACCTAGGTCAATGTGCCTCACCTGGAGGAGAGGGACCACTGTGCACACTGTGATATAAGCCAAGGGAAGATTTCTATTACATTAAGTCACTGAGATTGTGGGGATGTTGTGATACAACAGCTATTCTTCCTGTCCTGACTAGTTTACCACTGGAATAATTTTCCCTGCCACCTAAACTTGTCCAGATTCCTCCACTGCACTGAATTAATTTGCAAATGAGGTCTCATTGAAGAATGCTGAATACATCACACTGTCGGGCTTGGTATGCAGGCAATTTCCCCCTCTTTCTTGGTATTACACTATTTCAGAACTCAGACTCACAAAAAAGGTGTGAATATCAAAATGATTTTTTCTTTTCTTTTTCTTCCAAAGGCCTATTGAAGTAATAATGAAGATAAGATGCCCAGAATAACATTTTATTTATTTATTTATGAGAGGGGAGGGGGAGAGAATGGACATGCCTGGGCCTCCAGCCATTGCAAAGGAACTCCAGACACATATGCCACCTTATGCATCTGGCTTATGTGGGTTCAGGAGAATTGAACCTGGGTCCTTAAGCTTTGCAGTCATGCACCTTAACTGCTAAGTTATCTCTCCAGCCCCCTAGAGTAGTATTTTCAAAGTCCATGCTCTGAGTTTGAGTTGGAGTTTTGTCAAGTCAATCTTCTTGTGTATAAGAATGTTTTCTTGGATTATATGACAGATTTGAAGATTTCCTGACCCACTAACCATTCCATTAGTGTTATAATTGTAACCAAAAGAGTATGACTGATCATGGTAGTTATATTTCTCATTGCTCAAATACCTGACAAAGTCAACATAAGGGGAGAAAAGGTAATTTTAGCTCCTGGAGAGGGCCTAGTCTGCCACAGAGGAGAGGTATGGTGACAGGAGTGGACACAGCTGGCCACAGTGTCCCCGGTCAGGAAGGTGGTGTGGTGACAGGAGTGGATACAACTGGCCAGTGTCCCCGGTAAGGAAGCAGGTGTGGTGCCAGGAGTGGACATAGCTGGCCACAGTGTCCCTGGTAAGGAAGGAGGTGCTAAATCCTGCTGCTCAACCCATACTCTCCTTCATGTTCAGTCTGGGGCTCAGTCCATGGGGTGCAGCCAACCCCGTTCAGGATTGTTCTCCCCTCAATTCAATTTATCTATAAGCTCTCTCAGAGGTACATCCAGAACTGTGTCTTCTAGGTGATTCCAGTTCTAGTCAAATTGACAGTGAAGATGAGCCATCACACTGATGCTGCATTTTACATGAGTTCATTCTCCGCATATTCATTGTCCTTGAACTTGCAATGCTCCCACTTTTGTTCCTGTTCTCAGACATTTCCAATGTTTCACAACTGTAGCCAGGAAAAGTTACATGGGAACAATCATTGACCATATTCAGAAAGCCCCCACTTGCCCACCAACAACCTCCCAGTAGTGTCTCAAATATTTATTATTCCAAACTGCTTCTTGGTTGTTCAGTCTACTCTTGACCCATCAAGTTTAACTGAATAGGAATAAAAAACAAAAGATTAAACTTTACATACAAAAAAGCACGTGTACCATTAATGGCAAGAGCAGTTGTTTCATGTCTGTGAAAGGTGAATGAGCTTATTGCTAACCAATGGCTGAGTTTTTTTGACTCAATAAGTGGTTAGTTCTTTTTCTAATTATTTTATGTGTGTATGTGTGTGTGTGCTTGTGTCTAAATGTGTATGTATGCATGTGTGTGTAGAGTATGTGTGGTATAGTATGTGATGTCATGTATGTGGTGTTTGCATGCATGTATGCACATGAGAGTGCCCCATGCATGTGCAAGTAGAAGCCAGGGGTCCTCTTCTGCTGTTCACCCATGTATTTTGTTTTGTAAAAAGATATTTTATCTGTCTATTTATTTATTTGTATGGACAGAGAGAGAATGGGTGCACCAGGGCTTCCAGATGAATTCCAGATGCATGTGCCACTTTGTGCACCTGGCTTTATGTGGATACTGGGGAACTGAATGCTGGTAATTAGGCTTTAAAGGCAAGCACCTTAAGTGCTAAGCTATCTCTCCAGACCCCATCCATGTATTTTCTTGAGGTGCAATCTCTCCCTCAACTTAGTTTGCCATATTCAGTCAGTAATCCCCAGAAATTCTCTGTATCTCCACACTCCAGAATTAGGGTTACAGACATGCATGGCCATGCCCAGTTCTTTACATGGGCACCACTGAGGAATTGTTCTCAGATGCCCATAGGCCATCATATCTGAACAGCAAATGCTCTTAACCACTGAGCCATCTCCCTAGCCCCTCAAGTGTCCAGTTCTACATCATAGCTCATGGTTTCTTTCATGTTTGAAATTGCTCCTAAATTAGAAAACTCAGAATCCCAATTATTGGTCATTGGAACATCACAAGTATGTGATGGCTGTATCTGACGATCCTGGATGTTCAACTCAAACACAAACACGGAAATACTGGAGAGTTTTATCAGAGAGCAGTAAATACCCAAATGTAATTGAAACCTGCCAGTTTGATTGGTTCCACTTGGAGGCAGTGACAAATAAATGTCCAATCTACACTGTGATTTCATTACACTCTGCAGAGCCACTCTTTACGTTCTGTGTGGCATCATGTGGTTTTTACCTGTGCCGGAACGTTCCTTGCTTTGTTCTCACTAATGGAATGAAAATGAGTTAAGTGCCTACTGAAGGAATTACTACTATAGCTGTTTTTTTTTTTTTTTTTTTTTTTTTGCTTTGTCTTTGTTTTAATCCTGCCATTTTATTCTCACCAGAAACATTGGCAGTCACTCATTCCTGAAGTGATAAGTTCCAGCTTGTCAAGGTAATTAAGGATGCTGCGGAGACAAACTGTGCATCTGAAAGGATAAAATTTATCTTTATTGGTATTATCAGTGTCCTGGAGAAATGTTCTCCTCATGATTTCTCACCTCTTAGAATCACACTTCCCTTTCCCAAGTGACAGTATGTTCCCTCATGGGCGTTTCTAGGTAGAACATGCTGAAAAGCTCAAAAACAGCAAGGCGCTCGTCACCACAGACTTCTCCTGCCTTCCTTAAATGCACAGCTGTACTCAGGAGGCATTGCAGCAGCAGCTTATCCCGGAAAAACAAGCAGCGAGTGGACTTCCATCTAGAAGTCCTTTTCACATCTTATAATAACCTAAGCCTTAGTCCAAATTGAGCAAGACCTGCATTTCCCAGTCTATAAACATGTTCCAAAACAATCTTTAATTATTGAAAAATACTCTCTTCCTCTCATCAGGGTTTTCTGCATTGCAAAAATCATAGACCACCAGCACCTTCTTGGTGTATATACTATATGTCATCAGCTAAAGCACACTCATGGAATCCCATTACACACCACTGACATTAGGCAATTTCTACCCATATCTCTTCAGATCAATGCTCACCAATTATTAGCATTGTGTGGTCAGTTTGCAAGCATCTTCTATCATAAACAAGGGGACTCAAATACTTTTTTACCACAAGAAAGGTAACCTTGCAGCGTCTCGTGTTCTCTCAGTGGCAAATCAGCCTATTTTATATGGAAAGCTACGATTATAGTGATTGTTCTCTCTCTCTCTCTCTCTCTCTCTCTCTCTCTCTCTCCCTACCCTCTCCCCCCCCCTATAGTGTAAACTGGACCTTGCATGCAAATACACTTGAACAAAATCTCACAGAAAACAATGTAGTGCAGCAAATGGAGTTCGGGGAAATTAATTTCCATTTCCAGATAAGCATTGCTATTCTATTTTTTTATTTATTAATTAGTTTTGTACTCATCAAATACAGTCAATTTGGTACCATTATTAGGCTCATCCATTACCTACCCCCTCCCCTTGGCCCCTCCTTGTTGAGTTATATGGGTCATGCATTCTGGAGTCAGCCCACAGTTATGGGTAGGATAAATGTTTGCATATCATGACCCAACATGTGGCTCTGACATTCTTTCCACCCCTCTTCCACAAAATTTCCCTGAGCCATGTTGGGTTCATTTTTGGTCTGCTTCAGTGATGAGGTGTTGGGGGCCTCTGAGTCTCTGGATCTCTGATTTGGTAGGAGTTGATTTTTCTCTGTGTTGATCTCCTTCACCCTTGTGCTGGTACCCAGTTCACCAAGAAAACAGCACCCTTGCTTATTTCGCCAATTGTTCTTAGTTTCATCCAGGGCCCTTTTGAGGTATGATGGGGTGGCTCTCTCCTTACAATTTACATCTATTTGAAAAAGAGAAGCAGATTCTCCAATGGAGAGTAAGTTAGCACCAGACAAATGAGATAACCCTTACTTTTTTATAGAGAATTTAACAGGTGTAGGCCCTCTTGTAGCCCACAATTGGTGGTAGCTTGATAGTGGAGAGTGGGCTTATGTTTGGATATGGTTCTGACTTGTCTCCCAGTGCTATTCTATTCATTTCTCTTTTGGGGTGGTTTCTACCAATTGATCATATGGACAGAATCACTTCACCCAACATTTCTGGATTCTCATTCTAGCCCTAGACTCATCTACAATATGTATCATGATGTCTTCAGAGAATAGGTAGGTTTTCAGAGCAGAAACAGAAAATCTCTTTTGCCAGAAGCATCCAGAAAATGATTTCATAGTATATCTTTTTCATAAGCCAGAAATACTGCCATACCAAAATATGTGGAAAATATTCTCTAGATGTTATGCTTTTGTATTTTTAGACAGAAATGAACCACTTTTATTCTGGGTTGTATCTATTTTTTAAACAATGGGGAGAAAGTATGGCTGATTATTTTTCTACAAAATCAATCTGTTAATGTAGAATATAAAGACGTAAGTGCTTGGGACAAAGGACTTTTCAATATTTTTATTCTCATACTTTGTTTGCAGATTACTAAAACCTTTTGGATGTTTTAAGGTTTATCTAATTAATAGTATCTTCTACTTAAATTTTCATTCTATTAAACTAATTTATTCTATTTAAACTTCAATGTACACTGCATGTTGCACAACTGAGGGTCCTTCCATCTTCTATCATCTCAAATATGTCACTTCTATGGGAGGAAGACACTCAGCATCATCTCTTCTGCTTGTTCTGAATTATGTAAGGCAGCACTGTCGATGACAATCACCTTCTCTGTGATAAAACACACTCCTATCTAGCTCTGACTTTGTAATGTTCACCAGTCTCTCCTCGTGGAATGTTCTGTAAGGCCTGCAAACATGGCTATCTTAGTTTTATAGTGACTTTGTGAGCTAACATGCAAAATGGGAAGGACAGCCCAGCTATGTTTACTGAGAAAATAGACACAGGGCCAAAAAGGGCAGTTAAACAGCACAACTTTCTTGCTGCCTTTGAAGATTCTACTATGCACCAGATCTCTCTTCTTTTTCTCTTCTCGCCCTCCCCTCTCTTCCTACAACTTCGCTTTCTCCCTCCCTCTTTCTTCGCCCTACTCCCCCCCCCAATACATTCAACAAGATTTTTTGGAAAGCTGCCTGACATTCACCTATGCACTAGTGAACATAACAAAACTGCTTCCTTGGAGGTATACACAGTCTAGGGGAGGGTAAAAACAGATGAAAGAAACAAAACTCAGCAACAGAATTAATTCTTGGCAGAGATGAGAATATGAGGGAAGACTTCCTGGTAGAAGAGACACTTAAGCTGAGTCTTAATAACTAAAAGTTTTCCAGGAAGGATCAGAGAGGAAGTAGGGAGCATCAATTCAGCAGGAGCAAGACTGGGAAACTTGACTGCAGCGTGTCTATGGGCCATGAGCAGTTGGGTTTCCTGCCACCTATTGGCGAGGCAGGAGAAAGGCCTGTTAGTGTGCATAGTTAGGACCTTGGTCTTGGTACAGTGAGATTGGGATAGACAGAGGAAATAAAGAAGGAAAAAGACCAGATTTTTAAGCTCATTTTCTGTTTCCCTGTGGAGTACTTAGGTACTGCAGCGGCAAGACAAGAATACACTACAAGCAATCCATAATAAAGGCACCATCCATGTGTCTCTCGGGGGAGGGGGGTGTCTGTGTGTCTGTGTGTATCAATATTGCATAGGGATTTTCACAGACTGCAGACGTAGTTCAGTGGCAGAACACTTACCTAGTATGCACAGCGCCCTGGGTTCAATCCCCACAACAAGCAAAACAGTCACAGCTGCCTTGGAGCTTTTCATAATTATAGTTGCATCTCTGTATACCCCATACACCTAACATGTGTAAACATATACAGAGACATATACATATATAACATCTATCTTTGTGCTCCCTCTGTTGCTTGTTAGAACCATGTACAACTTATAAAGGTTTTGCTCTATTATTTCTGTTCTGAGACTAGGCGTCACTGTTAAATTCTCTTGTTGCCTTGATCAGATTAGGAATCAAAAAACACCTTGGGAAGGTCTATGAGGAGGTTTCCAAGAAGGATTAACTGAGAAAGTCCTTCTCCTAGATTGGGTGTCCCTGGCTGGCTCTGGCATTTGCTGGTGTATCTACCCTGTTGCTGTTTCCTTTGTGGACATTAAAGCCTGATTTCACCAGCCTTCCAATGTGAACTAAAGATCACTGGCTCTCTGAAAATCTTCCAGGCCTTCAGTGCCAAATCGGGACTGCTGAGACATCCAACCTCAGGGACTGAGCAAGTACCAGCTTCTCAGACTGTCCATCCTCATGAACTAATCAGCTGTGGAGGTTCTCTGCTCTCCAGCCTACAAACAGCTATAGGCTGAATGCCCAGTCTGCATCCTACAAGCTAATCCAATAAATCCCCTTCACAATACACATTCATCCTATCGTTTCTGTCCCTCTACAGAACTCTTTCTAATCCACTGTCTTAAAACTACACACCCTTGGCTAGGCGTGGTGGTACAATCCCAGCACTCAGGAGACAGAAGTATGAGGATCACCGTGAGTTCAAGGCCACCCTGAGACTACGCAGTGAATTTCCAGGTCAATCTGGACTAGAGTGAGACTGTACCTCAAAAATAAAAAAAAATAAAAATAAAACTACACTCCCTTCATAAAACCATACCCCTCTATTCCTTACTCCTTCCATAGTCCTCTTTTGACTAACCATTTAAAAATAATAAGACCCATTTCTTTATCTACTAAGATACACTATATTTAGAAAAGTATTATCCTAACATTTTCTCAATATCTCATCTTGGTCCAAAAGCATATTTTTACAGACTGCAATTAAAAATTAATTTTGTGGGGCTTTCCAAAATTATTAATCTTCATTATAACGTCAGTATAATTACTGTAATCTCCATTATAGTCTAGGATGAAGCATCATAATCTATTACTACATTGCTGAACATTTAGTTTGCTTCTAACACTTCAGCATTAAAACCTAATGCTTCATGGGGCTAGAGAGATTGCTCAGCAGTTAAGTGTGCTTCCTACACAAGCATGAGAGCCTGAGGGGGCTTGAAACTGCCTGGGTTCACATCTCCAACACCCACATAAACAGCCAGCTATGGTCATACACATCTTTAAACCCAGTCCTGTGGGAAGCAGAGACCAGAGAATCCCTGGGGCATCACAAGGAAGACCAGGCAGATGAGTGATCCAGTTAACAGCTGCCACAGATGCACCCACAGAGCACCACAGGAGAATTACACACCACACAAATTGTGCACACGCCAACAAAGTGCAGATTCACCTTCATAGAGTCTCTCTTCTCAGAAACTTGGATGTTCCCTTGTGCAAAGTTCACAAGAGCAGAATTCCTGGACTAGAGGTAGAAACAGCTCTGTAGTCTTTGCTATGGGGCTGATGTGATGCTTTGCAACTGCTCTGGTCCATTTTTATAATACAAGCAAAATGAGTGATACAAGCCTGGATTTGAAGCACTGTTTACAAGTTTTTTCTAGAGCTGGAGAAATGGCTCAGTCAGTAATTGCTCTTGCACAAGCATGAAGACCAGAGTTTAGATCCGTAGTGGCAACATAAAAGCCAGGTGTGATGGCTGGCGTGCACCTGCAGTCCAGAGATATGATGGTGGAGACACGAGGATCCCTGGGGCTCAATGGCTAGCTAGTCTAGCTTAATTAGCTACAAGTTCAGTGAGAGATACTCTCTAAATAATGAGGTAGGGAGCAACTCATGACACCTGACATCAGCCTCTGGCTTCCAAACACACACAAACACCCCTCACAAGCATGCAAAAATAAGAAATGTTTTTCTATCAAAATACTTGTTTCTTTTTCTTTATTTTTTCCCAAATAGCACATAGAAATTGCACATATACATGGGGTACAATATGAGGTTTCAATTCATTTATACATTGCATAATGTTAAAATCAGGGAACTGGCTTATCTACCACCTCAAGGACTTATCAATTCTTTGTGGTGCTAGATTGTTTGAAACAGGGAAGCAGATGCAGCACCTGCTGACGGCAAGTTCGGTAGCCTCTCTTCAGGAAGTTCAGAACAGGCACTGGAATACATCCTTCCATCTTAATCAACGTCTGCTCTTAAATCTCACAGGTAATTAATATCCACATTCAACATGACAAAGGATTAACCATAAAGATGGTAAAGTATTTTAACAAGTATTGTTTATTATGAAAATATTATACCAGTGCCAGTTTCAGCTTATGTTTGTCTATGTCATTTAAAAGACAAATTTAAAAGGCAAATGCAAGCAAAATAACTATATTTTATTGAAAATTCAGACTTACAGTACTTTAAGACAGATTTTTTTCAAATTATTTTATGAAGTAAAATAAATTACATAAATGACGTGAGCTCAGTTATGTTTTGCTTCCATTAAAACTAAAAAAAGTTAAAGGCCAGGCGTGGTGGCACATGCCTTTAATCCCAGCACTTGGGAGGCAGAGATAGGAGGATCACCATGAGTTCAAGGCCACCCTGAGACTACATAGTGAATTCCAAGTCAGCCTGGACTAGTGTGAAACCCTACCTCAAAAAAAAAAAAAAAAAAAAAAAAAAAACTAAATACTAACAACATCAGGCTGGAGAGATGGCTTAGCAGTTAAAGTGCTTGCCTATGAAGCCTAAAGACCCATGTTCTACTTTCCAGATTCCACATAAGCAAGATGCACAGGGTAATGCAAGTGCACAAAGTCACATATGCGCACAAGATGGTGCACATATCTGGAGCTCAGTGACAATGGCTGGAGGTCCTAGCATGCTAATTAATATTCTCTATCTCATAAAAAATATTAAAAAAACTAACAAAATCATTTTTGAAGAACAAAAATCTATAGCTTAAATTTTTTCAGGGCATGAACATGTACTTTCTATGTTATCAAAAAGTTCTCATGCAATATTTTTCCAGTGACCTGTTCAATTCACCACCATTTTGGATCCAATCGGTGGAAAATCAAATAGCAGAGATTACTCCCATGAGTCCAAGGTAGGGAGAAGGTTAATGTAATAGGAAATCTAAAGAATTAAAGTGAACTGTCATTTCAGTTATTGAAAAATAAATACCTTATCTAGCCATTTCCTATGCTTACTTGTTTAAAAGCAGGTCAAAACCATACTGTATGCATGGTATACACTGTTACAGCCATTTAATGTTAGGAAGTATCTTGCAGTTCTTTCTGAGATCAGCTTCCCAAGAAAAATACAACTATTATGAAAATACATAATAAAGTCAAGTCCTGTTAGGAAATCTACAAGTACACTGTCTTAAACGTCAGTAAAACTTTGAGTGCATTGTCTAATAAGATTCTGAAATATCTTTAATAAAGCAGCCACTGAGCACAGACCTGAGCAAAATGTGGCATGTGTAAATACACCACTTGTTTTCTTTTGGTAACAGCATCTAAACTGCTCTCTAACCAAGAAAAGTCCCTTGTTCTTATTTCTTTGATTGTGAAGTAATTGGGCCATTGAGGGAAAGACCCTCTGATTTAAAAACTGTGTAACCAGTGTTTTGACAAATGAACTCCAATGCTAATAAAACTGCGGAGTGCTGGGGAACAGACAGTACAGTTTACAGTACAGCTCATCAGAGGTGATACCACTTTTCAACACTCCCACCGCTTGACACTGCAAATGGCTGGCTCGTTAGCATTTAGGGAAAGTGCCTTGCTATGACAGCAAACAAATGGTGAAGCCATTGTAGCTAAAAGTGTGATGGACCAAAGAACAGACAGAACATTTAGCAGGTGCAATCCCTCCATTTTTCAAGGCCCTTAAAATAAGAGCAACAGCTGACAGAATCAAGATTGCTTCTCCAGAAATCCTTGGAAAATATGACTTGAAACTAAACACCAGAGAAGAAGTATCATTAAAGAAGACTTCACTTACACTTTGCATATAGTGTTTCATGTCGGGAATTAAAACACTTCTCTTTTTAACCTGAATTTCATTTTTTCTTGTTTTGATAATTAGTGCTGGAAGTTGATTCAGCATTCTTACTGCACAGGAAGTCCTGGTTGATAATATTCTCACAGTGGATTTGTACTGAATTTTAAAATAATTTATTGCTAGGATCCACTTTAAAAAAAATCATTGCAGGGCTGGAGAGATAGCTTAGTGGTTAAGGTGCTTGCCTGCAAAGCCAAAGGACCCAGGTTCAATTCCTCAGTACCTATGTAAGCCAGATGTGCAAGGTGGCACGTGTGTCTGGAGTTTGTTTGCAGCGGCTGAAGGCCCTGGTGCACCCATTCTCTCCTCTCTCTTATAAATAAAATGAAAGTTTTAAAATTCATTGCACTTGATTAATTCCATAAGAAAATAAGCAAAAGTACAAAAATAAAATTGCACATATGAACTAAAACTATAATGTGAGGATAACTGACAAGAACCTACCACTGCCTCCTATTAAGTAATGTCTTTTAACTCATTTGATAGCGGTATAAGTTTCTAAAGCATCCAATGCATTTGTCACAATCATATCAATGATGATTACTCTCCTTATAACAGCTTCCACCTTCTCTTAGTATGACTAAAGAGTTAATGTAACAGATATAAAAGTATCACAGTTATTGGTAATACCTAATGTAAATGTTTTTAAGAGTTTTATATATCATGAATTTGTACTAAAATAAAGCTTCTGATATATCTTAGGCTCATGCTTGAAGACAAGTTAATGAAGTAAGCAAAAAATACCTGAATAAGTTAACATTTACATACAAAAATAGAGAACATCTGCAGTGATCCTCATGGCACTGTGCAGTGTCACGATGAGTGAATGACCAGCTGGTTGAAACACTCATGTTTTACGGTAGGAATTCTCTTGAAAATCGGAGACAATCCTCTTCTAAATCCTTTAAGCTTCATAATTTGCATTTAACCCAGCAAATGAGAATCTTTGTTTTGGATTAGTAAGTGCTTTTAAGGATGGGATGATAGAAAGTTTCTTTGTTTTGGTTAATAAGTACACTTGAAGATAGTAATCAAAGGTATTTCTCTAGAAGTCTGGAGTGTCTCAATATTCTGAAGACTTTATCATTGTTTCAACTTTTCCCATGCATGCATTTTATGGTTCTTCTAATCTTCTCAGTCAATGAAAGACTGTGATAAGAAAAATCATGGGTCTGGCAGGAAGGATCCACAGATCCTGTATTTTGCCAAATATGTATGGAGCTTATAAACGCAGGGGGGGAAGGAAGCATGAAGAGAGGTCCAGCCGAGAACCTGCAGCCAGCAAGCCCCTGGCAGATAGGAGTGTAGCCTCCATGCTGCATAAGGGACTTTGCTTCTTTCCTGTTGAGGTTTGGGAAGCCACCACCCGATACAGAGTTTCCTGATTTTCCACTAAGGTCATATGTACTATTGAAAGATCATGCATCCACTCTCAAAGTAGGGAACTATAATTAAACACATTCTACACTAAAATTAAACAGTGTAGTTTTCCCTTATTGGATATAATGTAAAACGTAAAATAATCCTGGACTGGGAGCCAAACCACCAGGTTCTCAATCTCAAAACTCTGAACTCAGACCTCCCTGGTAGGGGTCCCCAGCTCCTCCAGAGACAGAAGAGCTTGTACTCAAGAATCTTTACTGGCATTTCAACTATGGCTGAACCACCAGGTCAGACCTGCTCAGGCCCTCTAGATACTATGAAGGTCAGCTACCATCACAGTAGAACAGTAAAATAATCCTGGGTTTGGGAACATCCTGGTGCTTACATTATGATTAATGGGAATTTTCTATACTTCCAGGGGCTGGTCATAAGCACTGGCCATGTAATAAGAACAAAATCAATATTTTTCACATGATACATGATGCTTACTTTGATATTCAGTGGGATGGCCTGAAGAGAGATTTTTATGACTGTCCTTTGTTTACTTCTCCTTTTCTTGAAATCCTGTATCTTCTCAACTGAATAGTCAAGCAACAATGGAGTAAGAAAGATGACTCATGGGTAAAGTGTTTCTTCCAGAATTAAGAGTAACATTTTTCTTTAATTTTTTTAAATTTTAATTGTTTTCAATTTTCAAAACTATTTTTTAAAATGTGTTGCTTTGGGTATTACCAAGGATCTGTCCATAGTTCATCATTATTGTTAAAGAAACCTAGTTTACTGCCAAAAGGTCTCAAATGCACAGGACAGCTTGGTATTGTCTTTAAGCATACTGCAACACATCTCACTGGTTCTTATTCATCTGCATGATTGAGGCAAGGGTAAACGACACATAACTGCTTCTGCTATTTCAAACCAGATGTGAAGCATGTTGAGTTCAAATTCAGAGAGGGATTTTGTAGGGTGCCAACTGTGGGAGTAGGATAAATAATTTCTTCGACAGTTACATATGTACCTAGCAAGAAGCCAGCAACTCCAGTGAATGCTATAGAAATGTTTTTCAGGATCATCCATACATTATAATGCTCCTTGGAAAATGTAAGAATTTCCACCAGAGGCGGCAGGATGAGGGCCAGTGTGCTGCTGCTCACGGCTCCCACAAAGGAAATGACGATGTCTAAGCGAGGAATAAGAATTGCCCCAGCACCTAGAAAATAAAAGTCCACACACATTTCCTACTTAAATGTCTGCTATTTATATGAAAACTAAATGCAGATCTCTTCAACAGAGTGAAAGTAATTTCCAGAAGTCACACACGAAACTAATGTTTGTGATGAAATATGTATGCCATATTTGGTTCTGCTCTAAGAAAAAAAAAGTGAGTGCCCTGTCCTGGGCTCACTTGACCCCAGTGTTTCCTAAGGAAAAAACTATTCATTTTTTGTTCTGAAATTGGGTCACATATGTCACAGCACTGCATTCCTCTGCCTACTACACAGCTGATTCCACAATATACAAGACAAGATGCTGTGGTGTGAGTAACTGGGAGAGAAGAGAGACCTAGTTCTTGCAATAGGATTACAATTAGCCACTATGGAAGGGACAATCAGAATCATCAGCAAGAAAATGTAACATGCTGGGGAGATGGCTCACCACTTTAAGGTGCTTGTTTGCAAAGCCTGATGGGCCAGGTTCAATTTCCCAGTACCCACATAGGGCCAGATGACACATGTGTCTGGAGTTCATTTACAGTGGCTGGAGGCCCTGGTGCTCCCATACTCACACACACTCTCTCTCTATCCACCTATCTACCTATCTCTGTCTCTCACACAAATAAATAAAAACATTTACTTACTATAAATTAAAAAAAGAAAACATCACAGTAAGGATTTGGTTAGATGTCACTGAACGACACAGGCACTGGATGTGTTGCACGTGAAGGCACATGCCTTAATCTCAGAACTCAGGAGGCTGAGTCAGGAGGATCATGAGTTCATGAGCTGGAGACTTAGTGAACTCTACAGCAACAACCTTGTCTCAAGATCACAAAGGCTAAGGATGCAGCTTAGTGGTATAGCACTTAGCTAGCATGTGCAGTGTGCATAGCCTTGGGTTTGATCCCAGTACTGAAAAGAAAGAAAACTGGATGAGATCAGGATATGTGCACAGTCTCTAAGTGTCTCCCTACATTATTCACAATGATTGTAAGGCGGGAAGCAATGTTCTGCAATAGAGAAATGTCAGAAGCCATTTTCACCAACAAACAAAGCTGACTTCACTAATATAGCACAGTGGTCCCTTGTGATGTATTGCAAGGTTCCCAGCTCTCTCCTGGGGAACTTTTTTTAAAGCTTAACTTTAAGCCAGGTGTGGTGGTGTGCACCTGCAATTTCAGAACTTGGGAGGCTAAGGCTGAAGGGTGAGTTTGAGGCCACCATAGGCTACACAGAGAAGTTTTATTTTTAAAAATACTTGTTTTTTAAATATCAAATAATTTAAGTAGCTACATTTTTAAATTTTTTAAAAATTGTATTTATTTGTGAGCAGAAGGAGAGAAAGAGAGAGATAGAGAATAGATACATCAAGGCCACCTATTATCACTGCAAAGAAACTCTAGATGCATGTGCCACTTTGTGCATCTGACTTTACATGGGTACTGGGGAATTGAACCTGGGCTAGCAGGCTTTGCAAATAAGTTCCTTTAACTACTGAGACATCTTCCCAGTCTAGTAGTTACAATTTTTAACACATGCACATATAAAAGAGCTATGGTACTCATATGCAGTGATACTTACAAGTGATACTAACCAAGAAGGCCCTTATCCCAAATTCACAGAGAAGTTTCCACTTGGCATGAAGTCTGGCTATGACTCCAGGGATAATGATCTCTGCTGGAACATAGAACTGAATTGAATAGGTCACGAAAATGCCAAAGGAATACAGAATTTTCACTGATTGATACAACCTGTTGGGAAAAAAAGTCTGCACTTAATTTTTGTTCACATGTATCTGACATGCCTTCTTTTTTATTCTCATAAGAGAAACAAGTAATATAGGACACCAACTTCAAAACCTAACTAAAACACTTGTTAATTAAAAAAAAAAAAAAGCCAACTGAGCCTGATGCAGCTGTAATCCAGCAGTCAGGAGGCTGAGGCAGGATTGCTGAGGATTTCAGGAGCAGCCAGGCTATGTAACGAGACCCCTGTTTCAAGGGATCTCCACTGACTAAATTTCTAGATGATGTGCAGAATTCTCACTGTGCCGCCCATGGAAAGTCTGATGAAAGCACACAAAGATCTGGGAAATACTACTCGGAAGATTTCACTTGGGGCTCAGCCAGTGTCCTATGTTTAACACTCAGCTCCAAAGAAGAGCTTTTCAAAACTTCTAAATTTTTCTTTATGAAAATGGAGCATCCAGTATTTCTTTGAAATCTTGAGTTACAACCTTAGCAATCAATATGTAGAATTAAAACTTCATATTAAACTCTGAATTGGAGCTCTTCTTGCATGAAAATCGAAATAGTAGCCCATTAGTTGCATATGAATCTTCAGTCCAAGACATCAACATTACCTCAACTCGAAAGTCCTCTAAATTATATACCTGCTATCTGTGTTAAAATCAAGCTAACAGAGAGACAAAGTTTTGGGGCTATTCTGCCCAAGTAAACATATCAGCTTGAAGCTCAGTACTCAAAAAATGTACAGAAACTTTCAGCCTCAGAAATATATTCATACTTCCTTAATTTTTCACTTTAGATGATACATAAAATACATGTTTATAGAGTATAGTGTGACATTTCAGGTCATTATGAAATATCTTGTTGACAGACTCCTATCAAAATTCAGCACGCATTCTAAACAAACACTTTGGGATCTGGAGAAATAGCTCAGTCAGTAAAGTGCCTGCCTTATAAACATGAAGACCTGAGCTTATCCCCAGTGCCCATGTAAAGTGCTGGATGTCATGGGGCATGCATGGGCCTGTAACTCCAGTGCTGGGAAAGCAAGAGGCTCTGGGGCTCTCTGGCCAGCCAGTCTAATCTCAGCGGTGAGCTCCAGGCCAATGTAAAACCTTAGCTCAAAACAAAGGTAGACAGTATTCCTGAGGATGACATCCAAGGTTGTTCTCTGGCTTCTATATGCTTACACATACACATGTACACACACACACGCACAGGCACTCACACACACGTGCACCCACACACATGAACATGCACTGCAACACAGATATACACAAATAAAAATAAACACCTTGGTAAACTGCCTTGTCTAGGAAAGACACCATTTTAAATACTGAAAATGAAATGGGGGACATACAGAATCATGGGAGCAGAAGAATATCACAGAACTTACTCCTTTAGATACAAATAATGACACAGGTCATATTTAATACTTCAGTCTTTTCCAGCAATCAAAACAAACACCCACTCACTCTTGCATTGTAAGACACAAGCTAGAAGCAGCAGCAGCGCAGCCTCTCAGTGAGCTGAGTCTCTGCATGGAAGAACGCTTCCCTTTGGAGCCAGTCCTGCAATTTTCAGAGGATACAGAGTGTTCCACTTTGGGTAAAGTAGTTAATTGGCCTAAGCTTATAACTGATGTCTTAAGGCTTACAGTAGTAAGAAATACAGACAGATTTCTAATATGTGGCCAACCAAGAAGGAATTCAATAAGTTCCCTGATATAACACATTCATTGTAGAAGTAAGACAAAATAAGGTTGAATAAAAACAGATTTGAAAATGCAACAATAGCATAATTATGAATAACTGAAGTCCTTGGGGGTGGCAATAATAAACCCTAATTTAAAAATTAGCTTAAGATGCATTTAATTTAAAGCTTAAAAATTAAATACAAATTATTGGAACCAAAAATATGTAAAGTGTCCAAGACTGGCTTTGTATACTCTCATATGCAGTGGTAGTGAATTAAGTGAATATTCCAATTAGTTTATTGCTAATTTAAGAAAAGAATTTTACTTTTTAAAATACATTTCCACTTACATGTCTTGAGAAATAATAGCTTATAAAATGTATAAAATGAGAAACATATTGTGCATGTCAATACAATTAAATTTTATGACAAAGCTGAAGTAACATAGTCTAGTTATTATTAAAAATATTAATTTTGTACAATCACCATTATTTGGTGTTATGAAAAGTTAGAAGTGAGAAATAAGATGGTTTGAGTCTTTTAGAACTTGATGTGCCTACAGCCCGCCAACCACAGAACAGTAATGTAGAAAATAATAATAACCCACAGATTAAAATCTTGCCAGGGCTGGAGAGCTTTCTCAGTGGCTAACTGCACTTTCTACACAAGCATGAGAGCCTGAAAGGGCCTGAGACTGCCTGAGTTTGAATCTCCAGAACCGACACTAAACAACTGTCCATGGCCATGTGCACTGTAACCCCAGTCCCACAGGGAGCAGACAGCCAGGAATTGCCAGAGAGCCTGTTATAGCAGGCTCCAGGATCAGTGACAGCCTGTAGCTCAAACAAGGCCAAGTGCAGGAATAATGGAGCAGAACACCAACATTATGTAATCACCACAGGTGACAGCACGGGGCACCATAAGTGTACATATACATGCATATAACACACACACACACACACACCCTTCACCACAGATACAAGCAAGACCAATCATTTAACTTTTATCTATTTTCTGCTTCAAAATTCATTTCTATATTTTAATCATGCTTAACTGTTTTCTGAACTTTTCTACAGATATTATTAACCTTTATTCTCACTTTGATTGTAAGCAAGAATCCACAGTAAAAATCTTTCATGCATTACACTTTAGAAATAAAGAGAAGTCAAAGGAAAAAGCACCCACAAAACTCTTTCTGGACAATTAAAAAACTTTAAGATTATAAGAATTTAGCCAGAGGATAAAAACATTAAAAAAAAAAAAAACTTTTAGATCACATTTAGTACAACCTATCAGGTTTGGAGTTTACAATAGAGGCCACAGACAGACAGGTTTGTTAGCCCAAGGTTTTATTTAATATCAACAGAGACCAGCAGAATCCAAAGCAAAGGGGAAAAAAAGATCTGGAATATCAGGAAAGAATGGTGGGATCTGAAGGAGAGGGAGGCCTGGGACTCTAAGGGAAGTCTGTGGACTTTCAGGAAGGGGAAAGAGGAGGACTGCACTGCAAGGGAGGGGGCTGGGGCACCTGTAACTCAAGCCTATCAGATATGGGAGGCATTTCTTTTATGGGTCTGGATTTGTTTTTGCATGTGGGGATGGGGCTCTCAGGATCTCTTATGCTTCAAAAATACTTGTCCAGCCTTACATGGGTGGTTGAGGAAATGAACCTGGCCAGCAGGCTTTGTAAGCAAGCACTTTTAACTGCTGAGTTATCTTCCCAGCCCCTGGGTCTGGATTTCACAGCCACTTGTTAGGGTTCTCTGAAGTTCCTACAGAAACTTCCTTAGGGAAGTGACCTTTGGATTGCCACATCCGGGGCCTCAGGAGCCTAGGAGGAGGCCTCCTTCTCCATCCAAGTCCTACGGCAGTAAGACTTAGTTTCCTTAACAGTAGACAGGGATTATCTGGGCCTGGGAACACCTGTTTGGAGAGAGGACAGACAGCTTTCTCAAAATCTGAATAGCCCATTTCAAATATTCCCAAGAGACACAGTCTTATGCTTCTGCTTCTGCTTTCAATGCACTAAGAGCCTGATACGCATCTGACACTACTAGTTAAAATGGGAATACATGAATCACCATTAGAAATCACATATATCCAGCATGACAAACACTAGCAGTGCTTCAAAGAGTGGAAGGATTTGCTCTTGAAAACAAGATTTATCCTGAGAGCAAAAAAACTGAACATCTCAGTGAAGGGCAGAAACATATTTTAATAATTATTTGGGGGTTGGGAAGATTGCTTAGTGGTTAAGGTGCTTACCTTGGAAGCGTAAGGACTAAGGTTCAATTCCCCAGTACCCATGTAAGCCAGATACACAAGGTAGCACACGTATCTGGAGTTTGTGTGTAGTGGCTAGAGGCCGTGGCATGCTCTTTCTTTTCTCTCTCTCTCTCTCTCTCTCTGTCCTTTTCTATTTGTCTCAAATAAATAAAAAGGGAAAAGATGAATCAATAATTATTTTGTGGTCAACATATGGACTCAGTTTATGGAGACAGTTTATGGACAACATCATGATCCAGTGAAAATGTTAGTTTATAATGAGAATTTCACATTTTAAAGTGCTGTTATTCTTGTCCTCACTTTGGCTAATAAATCAGTGGTCTAAATTTTCAAGTATAAGCATCTTTTTAAAAATCTAAAGGCAGCTTAGGAAATTGGTCCTTCCAGAGAGAGCTTGAAAAGCTTGCCAGGCAGCTGTGTCCAGGACCAACTAAAGTCCTCCCGTAGGGTCCAGCTCACTCCAAGCTACGGCGTAAGATAATGACGATTGCTAACATGTGTCACTAGCATGGAGGCCTTGAGCCTGTGAAGTCGTGAAACACGTGCACTAAACCATAAGCATGATGAGCAGGTGACTTTAGCAGGTCCCTCTGTATCTTTGCAGCATGAACAGGAACTGGGACATAACCAGTATACCATGGATAGCTCTTGGATTAATGACTTTAGTTGATGTTCTTCCTTTCACATTTAATGTAACTATTAACAGCCAACCCATGAGGAAAGGCAAAACCAGTTCTGACCAGATCCCCCAGGGATAGGCAACTTTAAGATTAAAGGATTATGAAATTATGAGTGCATGTGAATCTTACTTTCTCAGTATCCTCACATACATACGTACATGTATGTGTGTATTCACTGCCTGCTGACTGCACACCTTGGGTGACAAGTTTCCTCAGAGTCCAGCCCCTTGACCATCAGTGGGATAAGTACTGTTAAGACTACAATACCTGCCACTTCTCCACAGCTTCATGTCCTACATTATGCAGGCTATGAACTCCTGTATGGGCTTAGAAGCTGAAGTTCTAACAAAACTATTTTAATAAATTATAAAATTAATAGCTACTCTCTTCTTTGTCTCATTTTTTATTCACTTTTTCTACCTGATACGTATTTCATAAAGAACACCACAGAGGAGAAAGAAGTAGTCACCTCCTGCTTGATAATGCTGGGTAGTATGAAAAGCTATATCCTCTCGTGTTCTCTGGTAAAAGTGTTTTATGTGCTGACAGAGTGATTAGCATGTGAATACCTTCTAGGCTAGTATTTTCAAATTCTAAGTAATGACCCACTTTTCTGTTCCATTATGAACATAAAACATTCGAATGAATTTTATCTAAACTTTCACTTCCTTCATTATTTTTGATGTGTATACATAGGAGATATATATATCCAGAGACTCATGCACACACATTAGTTTTTCTTTAAAATGTAGATCACTTTTCATTCTGTGTTGAAGCTTAAAATGCTAAAGAGCTGCATGTGAAATCAAATAAACAGGTACAAGAGTCATGATGAGAATATGACAGGAACTGAACTGGTGCTTCTACCTAGAAAACAACCACACAAACATATTGTCCCTGTGCTGTATCTGAGTGAACACAATAAGGCAGACAGATCAACCCCGCTTTCCTGGCTGTTACTTCAAATGCTCAGGAGAACTGGAGTTGCCTACGGCATCCGCTGCTAGTTACTACTCTAAGTTCATGTTCTGATTTTTCAGATCAGTCTCAGGCAAATTTTTCGTATTTGTGACTTTGTTGTTAGCTTAAAATAATACCTATAACTACCTATAACATGTTAGAAGTTGAGGCCATTTGTATGAAAAAACACAATCCATATAAAGTCAGATACAAAATTCTTCAAGTTAGTCCTATGACAAGAAATATCACTTGATGGTATTTACTGTTCTTGCCATCATAACTTCATTTGTGCAGATTTCTGTTTTTGGTTTTTCGAGGTAGTGTTTCACTCTAGCTCAGGCTGACCTGGAATTTACTATGTAATCTCAGGGTGGCCTCGAACTCACAGCAATCCTCCTACCTCTGCCTCCCAAGTGCTGGGATTAAGGGTGTGCGCCACCACACCTGGCTTTTGTGCAGATTTTTGAAATCCAGTATGTAGCATGTTGAGTATCTCTTTCTTGTCATTCTTCTGGCACTGAACCTCTTTTTCAGTGGATTACCACATATTTCCTCCTGGTATATAGCAGGGTGCAGTAGGTTCTCAAAGCTGTAGAATCTCTTTAATTTGTTTGCTTTTTTGAGATAGTGTCTCCTATGTAGATCAGACTAGCCTCAGACTTAAAAGGACTGAGATTAAAATGGATACCAACACACCATGCCCAGCTTTGTAGGTGTAGTTTTGGGTTTTGATTTTCTTTGAAGTGTAATATCTTTATATGAAAACATGATGCCATGAACTAGAATGCAAAAGATGCAATCTGAACAGTAAAGCACAAACTGATGCCATGCTGGAAGTCAACCACTTGAAGCTCTCCTCCAACACACCCAAGGACTACTTCTTTTTTTTCCCAATGTTACTTGGGCTACTTGTGTACTTTGGATTATCTCTCAAAAGCCCAGGTAGCATAAGCATGGTTCCCAGCTTAGACCTTTGGGAACTTTAAAAGGTAGATCCTAGAGGCGGTTCTTCTGGTTACTGGGTATATGCCCTTGACTGAGATCGTGGGTCCTCTCTCTCCTTCTTCATCTTTTCTCTTCAGCACCATGAGGTAAGCAAGGGGCTTCACTCTCTAGTGGACTGAAACTTCCAAACCTACGATCTAAACTATGCTTTTTAACCTCATAAGTTGATTTTCTCAGGCATTTAGGATAGTGGCGAAAAGCTGACTAGCAGACACAATCATGGGAAGCTTTGAAAACACTGATCAACATTATTTGACTTACATATTGGAACAGCACCTTGGCTATACCATCAGGTCACATAGGAAATGCACTTATGCCTGAAAGAGTACTTAATAAATATTTGCCAAGTGCCCCCAACATGTTAGCCATTGTGTTTAGATTACAGGGATGCATCATGAACTAGATGATGCTAGGCCTCTGCCTCCAGAGGACAGGCCACACAAAGCACACCACTTATTGAAAAGGGGTCAATCAACAGATCAACATTTATCTGTTTTTCTATTTCTACTTCTTCTCAAAAAATTTTACACTATTTTCTTCATGTAAACCCAGTGACTTAGTAGGCTTTCTTGAGGAGAAACTATAATCAAGTATTCTCCTTTTGGGGACAAATACAAACTAGCTCCATTCTGACTGAAGAACCACAGCAAGTAGGATGGAGGTGCGGTAAGACAGGCAATGGGAAAGTGAGCAAGGAGTTAAGCAGGGTTATGGCAGAAACAGTGCCACCTCCCAAGGCTGACCTGTGAATAGTAGAAGCATCCCCTCATATCCTTTTTAAAACTAAATTACCAATTTATTAATTTGACTTTGAACTGTTTGCATAGCAATTAAGTATATTAATTGATAAAATATAAAAGAGCAACATACCGAGTGTTTTTAGTGCCATATCAGTAATGCTCTGCTAGATAGCTCAGGGGACAGAAAGTGCTTTCTGTTTTGGCCAATGTCACAAACTGGTTTGGAATCAATGAACCTGGGAAGTATGTACTTCTTCATTTAATGGTTTGAACTGTCCTGGGCTACTTAGTTTGGAGACATAGTTTTGTCCTGACAATCTTGTGGAGTGCCTACACAACTGTTCCTGGACCATTCTTTATCTGCTCCTTGATTTCTGTGGACATTGAGAAAGTGGGCATAATTTATCTTCATACTTTTTCCTTTCTTTTTTTTATTAGCTTTGGACATACTCAGTATGTAAACAGCACATTTTGGTACCATCCTCACCCTCATCCCTGCCCCCTCCAAAGGGGCCCTCCTCATTGGCATCCCCTCATATTCTTGTCCACTGTTCACTCACTATGATCTTAGCCATCTGCAGATAGGAATATCTTAAATGCATGAATATCTCTTCAGTCCCTTAAATATTAAATTTTCCTTAAGTACATTTTTAAATAAGATTGCTATTGTTTATAGCTATATTTTATATTTAACATAAAAAATTTCCTGCCAAATTCCTCAAAAGAATACATACAAATAGCCAACAGATACATGGAAAAAATGTTTAACAAGATGAAAACCACAAATTCCACTACACTCAGCAAGTACAGGGATAATCAAAACAATTAAATAATAGCACACAGGCAATGACATGGAGCAAAGAATCTTGGCACAGTGTTGATAAAAATACAAATCAGTATAGCCACCACAAAAGACAGTCATAGTGGCTGCCAAAAACTAAAGTAGATCCACTGTACTGTTCAGGGATCCCCGTTGCTAACTATGCATGCACAAAGAAAATGGCATCAATAAATATGCAAGCAAGATACCTACACTCCTGTCCTCACTACGCAGCACTCTTCACAATATCCAGGAGATGGAATCAACCAAATATTGATCAGCAAAAGAAGAGATGCAGAAAATACAGGCCTTGGCATGATGGTGCACACCTGTAATCACAGCACATGGGAGGCTGGGGCAGCAGGATTGCTATGAGTGTGAGGCCAGCCTGGATAACATGGTGAGTTTCAGGCCAGACTTGGCTACAAACTGAGACCCTCTCTCAAAGCAAATATTAGTATGTATGTATGTATGTGTGTGTGTGTGTGTGTATATATATATATATATATATATATATATATATAGTATTTAGCAGTAGAAAGTATGAGGTCCTGTCATTTCCAAAAACATGAGTGTACCTAGAAGATAATGTGTTAAATGAAATAATCTGTGCACAGAAAAAAATCACATGATCACACAAGTATATATTCTAACTACACATAAATACATGCATATATGTATGCATGTGTATAGTTAGAATCAAGAAATCTTAATGTATATGAAAAGAAGAAACAATAAATGCTTAGGGCTTAGTGTTACTTATGCTACTGATTACCATCCAATTCACACATGAATCCTGACACCATGCTATACCTTAGGAATACATAAAAATGATATGTCACTCAAAAACAATTAAAAACATGCAAATTTTGAGCCAGGTGTGGTGGCGCATGCCTTTAATCCCAGCACAGATGCAGAGGTAGGAGGATCACTGTGAGTTCGAGACCACCCTGAGACTACACAATGAATTCCAGGTCAGCCTGGACTAGAGCAAGACCCTACCTCGAAAAAACAAAAATGCAAATTTTAAATTACTCTTTTTAAGTTTTAGTCTAAATGTTATTCTATTGTTTTAGACATTTTATAGTATTTTAAAGGATGTCATATTTTTCAGCTCTATTTTATACTCATTAAGTTGTTGAAGCTTTCAGTCCTACTTAAGCTTCGCATTTCATATATAAAAATGAAAGAAGGGCTGGGGAGATGGTTCAGCAGATAAGACGCTTGCCTGCAAAACTTAATGACTGGGTGCAATTCCCAGGTACTCCTGTAAAGCCAGATGCATAAAGAGGCACATGCATCTGCAGTTCATTTGCAGTGGCTGGAGGCCCTGGGGTACCCATTTTCTCTCTCTCACTCCCCCTCTTCTCTCTCTTTCTCTGTCTCTCTTCTCCCTGTCTCTGCTTGCAAATAAATGAATCAATAAAATATTTTTTAAAAACTAAAAATTATAAGGAAACAAAATCATATAATCCAGTATAGCATGGGTTAATTAAACACATGACAAAGGACTCTGTCTTGTCTGCAGTCTTGACTTCTTGAAACATATCTGTATCCTTTGAAGCATGTGTCCACCAGAAATACATTTATAAAGTGTTGGGTTCATGATCATGATTTTAATTATAGTTTAAAAAGTGAAGTGGGCTGGGGAGATAACTTAGTGGTTAAAAGTGCTTGCCACTTAAGTATGAGGGCCTCTTGTCCAGAGATCACTTGGTTGGACTCCCCAGTACCCATTTAAAAAGCTGGGTATGGTGGCTATGCACACCTGGAGCTCACTGACTGACAGCAGCTCCACGTTGAGGGAGACATCCCTGGATGAGCAATAAGAGAAAGACCTCTGACTTCTGGTCTCTGCACACATATACTGGGGCACACACATGAACATATACCACACATTACACCACACACACACACACACACACAGAGTAAAGCACACTTGCGAACTCCTGTGCAACCTGGAGACTACCCCATTAAACTCCCTCAATCATGAATGTCATCCTCTAGACTTCTGTCCTAAGAGCTTATTTTCCCTGGCTCTAAAGCAATGACCAAATTGGAGGCAAGCTCTCATCAGGAAGCCAATCAGACACAACATCCACTGTGGTTGGTTTTCACTAACCTGGTGACCCAGTGAAGGTTTCACGTCCAAGTAGCAAGTTAGCATTTATTCTTTGAATTATCAAAACTAAGATATTGCCTTCCATGCTATATGTAAGAGGGTAAGCCTGCATGGCAACCACTGGCTGTCTTTAAATTTTCCAAAGACCAACGCCTAGAAGAAGGAGAAGTCATATACATTGCTTCACTTACCATAAGTGGCTCCAACATTAAAGAAGAGCTGTGATGCATCACTATTACTTACAATGGATTCTACCAGGGCTTAAAGATCACAAAACGAAAAGTGACCAGGGAGTAGGGAAGACTATAGGATGATGGGAAACTGTCTGACAGGAACCCAGAGAACTTAGTTTGGAGCAGCAAAGTTATTTTTTAATTTAAAAAGTACTAAAATAATAATAATTTCAATATCAAAAGAATCCATATTTTGCCATTATACTTAATGAGAATTTGAGACAGCTTAAATATTTAATTTTTTTTAAATCCCACAGTGAGCCATATATTTATAGATGGTCTCCTCTGAGAATTATGAAAAATTCTAGATTATGCAAATAATAAAAACCTAGTAAAAAATTAAATTTTTACATTAAAAATCCAAAACTAAGCCGGGCGTGGTGGCACACACCTTTAATCCCAGCACTTAGGAGGGCAGAGGTAGGTGGATCGCTGTGAGTTCAAGGTCACCCTGAAACTACATAGTGAATTCCAGGTCAGCCTGAGCTAGAGTGAGACCCTACCTCAAAAAATAAAAATTAAAAAAAAATCCAAAACTGTATCTTTGTGATTAAATGTTCATAAATTGTACCTTTAAATCATATAAACTAGGATTAATAAATTTATAACTACCTACCACACATCCTGGGGAAGATTTAAAGTTATGCTGCCTTTGATTTCATCACGGAAACACATGTAGCCTAAAGTAGCCAGTGTGATATACAGAGCCATGACAATTCCCATGCCGACATTCAGTGCTTGAGGGAACCGTTTGGATTCTTTCATTTGGTTTTCCAGTGGGAGGACCTAGGAAGAGAATGTAACTCTTTTTTAAAAAATATATGATACAAGTATTTCAGAATACAGTACAAGTATTTCAGAATACAGTGTTACAGGGAAATTCAACATTTTCTAGACTATACTGCAATAACTTTTCTTCCTTCAAAACAGCATATAATTGTTCACGTATTTTTGTGGGAGATGTATATGTATGTAAACTACACTATACATTTTTAAATTCTACAAATATGAAAATCAGCTCTTGGTAGACAAACCAGTCAGGTTTTTTGATATGCCTTTTTCTTCTAAGGCAATTTTTTAAAAGTTGCAAAGAAAACACAAAGAGCTTCCATATACCCCTGAAGAGGTTTTCCCCATTAACATTTAATATTGTCCATGGTTCATTTGTTACCATTTATCAACCAGCACTGGCATAGTCCTAGTAATTAAACTCTAGACTTCATATGGATGTCATTAGTTTTTCATTAGCTACTTTTTATCTGTTATAGAGTCCCACTGGTATTTTGTCACCTTGCTTCCTCAGTCTCCTCTGGTCTGTGATAGTTTCTCAGTGCTACCCCATTGTCCAGTATCTTGAAAGTTTTTGAGCTATGGGTTGCATAATGTTTTTCTTGTGACCAGATAGGGACTGCAGGTTTAGAGGATGCCAAACAGGGAAAGTGAGTTTCTTATCACACATTGTCATCATGATTGATGGCTAGTAAAGTTCATTTTTGTCACTTGGCTAAGGTAATTTTCCAGGTTTCTCTGCATTACTCTCTTAGTTTCTAAATCCAGTCCACACTCTACGGACTATGAAGGAAATAACTGCACCTACATAACTTAACTTTCAATTCCTTTCAAATAACCTATCTATAAAATGTGACATTTGGACATGCTTGAATATATGGGATATAAATAAAACAAAGTTCGTCATTAATCATTTTTTGAAACTCTGTGACTCATAGAGAGGAGTTTTCGCTACACTATTCTAAATTTTGTATAGGCTTGAAATTTCCCAAAATAAAATAGAAAAATCTGGTCTAATATGCTCATTTAAAATATAAACAAAAACAACCAGGCGTGGTGGCACATGCCTTTAATCCCAGCACTTGGGAGGCAGAGGTAGGAGGATCACCGTGAGTCTGAGGCCACCCTGAGACTACACAGTGAATTGCAGGTCAGCCTGGGCTAGAGTGAGACCCTACCTCAAAAAAAAGAAAAAAGAAAAATATATATATAAAGAAAAAACTTGAGAGCCTAAATAATGTCCAATATGAAGCTCCTAGTTAGTGGAAACCATACAATAACTCACGTCTATCACACCAAACTGTAAATCATGTTTTATGTATAAAGGAAAGTCAAACACATACTTTTGTATAGTTTGACTATAGGAATTTGTATGATTACTGATGAGTTTAAAAAATAATTACAGGGGCTGGAGAGATGGCTGAGTGATTAAGGCGCTTGCCTGCAAAGCCTAAGGGCCCAGGTTCTATTCCCCAGGTCCCACATAAGCCAGATGCACAAAGTGGCGCATGTGTCTGAAGTTTGTTTGCAGTGGCTAGAGGCCCTGGTGTACCCATTCTCTCTCTCTGTCTCTGTCTCTGTCTCTGTCTCTCTCATAAGCAAATAAATATAAATAAATCAGAAAAAAATTAAAAAATAATAATTACAACGGTGAATTCTTACCACTCCTATGCCTTCAAAAGCAAACACAGCAGTACCAAAAAACAGTGGATATTTCTTCCAACCAGCCACAATTGGAAGGTTGTGAGGATCTGGCATGTTCTGCAGAAAGGAAGGAGAAAAAAAAAAAACATCAACAAGTTAAAGCTTTATCTATTTTAAATGATTTGAAATGAGAGAGCAAAATCACATTCTCCTGAGCTTCACAACAGCAAGCTTGGGTCATAAAAGTATTTTCTGAAAAACACTTGAAGTGTTTTCTGTTAAGTGAAGCTAAAATGTTAGGGTTTAATTGCCAAAGCAACTATTTCTCTCATACCCACTACATTCTATCTGAGTACCTGTGTCCTCCAGCAAGTCCGGGGAGCACAAGAGTCAAGAGTCACTACCAGCCACTGCTGTCCTCACTCATGCTCATCTCAGCTCTTGAAGGCACCTGGATCCTGACTTCAGCTTTCTCCCGGCAGCTCCCCAGGACAGGTCTCCTCTGATAAGAAGCACTGTCTCTGACTCATCCATGACAGTGGCTGTGACCTTATTACTTATTTAAGCACGACCTGGCTCTGTCTTTGATTACATGGCCCTGATTCATGACCTTGGTTCCCACTCTCACAATGTGAACAAACCACAGCACATCCTGTTCAGGACCTCTGGCTCCACAATGATGCCTTCTTCCAGACACCTCAGGGCTGGTCCATACTTCCCACCAACTGTTTTCTGTCTTAACTAACTTAAACTACATGTCAGGGCCAAGGAAAGAGGGTAAAACAACTGAAGTGTATAGGTATGTGGATAATTTGAGAAACAAAAAGTCCATAATGTTTGAGGCATTTGAAGAATTATGTGAAATGAAGCCAGGCGTGATGGCACATGCCTTTAAACCCAGCACTCAGGAGGCAGAGGTAGGAGGATCACCGTGAGTTCGAGGCCACCCTGAGGCTACATAGTGAATTCCAGGTCAGCCTGGACTAGAGTGAGACCCTACCTTGAAAAATCAATAAAAAAAAAGAATGATGTGAAATGAATAGGATACATAAGGAAGCAGAGGAGCAGGGTTTTACAGGGTCAAGATCATTCGATATACTACACTCCTGCTCAAGACAAGCGCATCTCCAAGGCATCGCTCATGTTCTTCCCTCTCCCAGGGAACGGCTTTCCCTGCTCCACCAAATCTTATGTGTTTAGCTCAGGGGTCCAAACCCTAGAGAGCTTTCTGCAGTCTTCTTTCTGGTTTCCCTCCACTCTGATTTGCTATGATAGAGAATATAGGTTTGGGAATGAAACAGACCTACTACAGAAGTTTGTAAAGGGTTATGATTATTTTGGAAGCAATTTATTAGAGGACCTATATCATGAGGGACTCAAACAGGGATTCTTAGTCTTCTTAGGGTCCTTGCCCCCCTGCCTAAAGAAAGTGAGTTAGACTGCTGATACTATGGACAATGAGATCATTTCCTGGTTATTGCATGTGTCTCAGATAAAGGGGTTACAGACTTGTGCTGTGGCAGTGAAAGGAAGTGTAGCAACAAACCAAAATTTAAAGTAAAAGATTACAGAGTTACATTTGTTTATGATTGGCTTAAAGTATGATGACACAGACAAGATCCTTAGTGAGTGGCTGCGTAAGAGGCTCTGGACTAAGAGCACAACCCTATGTCTCACAAGAAGGCTGGTAGGGTGGGCATCGCCCCATTCAGAAGCTCTGACACAGTGCAGAAGCATCCTCACCAAGGTTCAAACCACCCTGACCTCAAGACCTGTGCCTGCCTTGCTGGTAGCACATACACTGTCATTAGCAGTATACCCCAAACAGACTGCTTGTCCTCTGTGTGCCGCACACATAGCATACAGGCTCATTGCTATCACCTCCAACATAAATACAAGCTGGTACCCATATGGAAAATAAGACATTTGGTTGAAAACATACTCACCCTAATGACATATTGGTAAATTATCACAAGACTGGCAGCCATGGTGATGTTTGCAAGGAACGAAAGTATGAAAAGATTCTTTAGCTCACGAATGAAGACCAAGAGGATCAAGAAGGGAAGGAAGCAAAGCATGTAGATCCTGAGGTCGGTGCTTCTCCTCTCACATGGGTGGGATGGGTCCGAGCTGTTCAACACTAGCACTGTACTCTCCAAGAATCCTTCGTGGACCTGTGGAGGATCACCAGGGGTGGGAGGAGGAAGACGAGCATCCATCAACTTATAGACATGAGAAGAAAGACTAAGAAAATTTCCAGTCTAGATCCTCTATGATCAATTTCTATGACATCCTTGAAAATCAACTAGATATTCACATTTTTCAAGCTACTCTGCCTTCCCAGAAGCACATATACAGAGTACAAGGAGAATTATTGCATGATCATATTCTTTGCAAGATGACTTATTTTATGTACTCTGAAAATAAAGCTCACTAGAAAATGATGAGGATGGACTTACTATTTTGAAGCTTGAGTCTATTCTCCCCATGATTCCTGCAAAGACTCAAAGACCTGCTTCTGACACTATGAAAACCAGGGGCAGACCTCTCTACACAGGTAAGTAGGTATCAGTGCTGTGATACAGCTTACTGTTTGCAGAGCAGGAAACAGGTATAAATGTCTTGCATAAATGTACAGAAGCAGCCGGATGAGGTGTCACATACCTTTAATCTCAGCACTTGGGAGGCAGAGGTAGGAGGACTGTCATAAATTTAGGCCAGCCTGAGACTACAGAGTGAGTTACAGTTCAGCCTGAGGTAGAGGGAGACTCTGCCTCATTGAAAAACCAAAGAGAAAGAGACAGACAGACAGACAAAGCAAACTTTAAAAAGCAATTACAAATAAATTGCAGATAAATAATCATTACTATCACTATGTATTTACTGGAAATTCAGTATCTGTGTGGCCATATGCTGAACAGTAGATAACTTCTACTAGGGCAGAAAACTTGTACAAGATAAATCAAATTTATCTGAAACTTACCCACTTATATAACACAAATGTCGTATTTCAAAAGAAACAGCTTCACAGACTCCATATACTAAAAACCCTCCATAATTCAATGAATCGTATGATCCAACTAACTAAAATAGAAAATTAAATTATAGAGAACTTCAGGAAAAAAAATATAAAACCCTTATAGTCCAGGCAAGTCAATGAAAGCTTATTTGTCTCCAAATACCACACACTCCTTTGAACACACAACTATTATCAAGTGTCTGGATTCAAACATTCATGTGAAACAGATCTTATCATGATAACACTTAGTCCTTTATGTGTATTGGGTACTCAGATACATGTGTTGTATACATCTCTTTGAATTATCCTAATGGAAATGGATTACAATAACAATTTCAATTTCAACTAGAAAAAAAATGAAGCTGAAAAAGGGGGGAAAGACCTCACATAACATAAGCCAGTGAGTGGTGGTTCTAGGACTCAAACTTAGACCTGAGATTTATCAAAGCCACATGACATGTAAACATGACCGAAATACTAGGTCCAGAGGGTCTGCTCTTTGATAGTACCTGGCCTCTAGTGACAGTTCTATCTCTATGAAGGTAGTGTATTATGAGGCCAAAAAATCCGAAAATTAAAACAAAATGTTATATGGTTAATAATGCAAGTATTTATTTTTTCTAATAATCACTAATAATCCACATGCAATGTCAAACATCACTACAAATGTATACATGATCTCCTATGGCAGGTAAACAATCAACCAAATTTTTAAGCTATGTATGCAACTTAGAGTTTACATAAGACTAGCACACTCACACTACACCCTGTACCTAAAGCTCAGGCTGCAGTGATTACTCAGTGGTTACAGGTGCTTGCTTGCAAAGCCTGCCAGTCTGGGATACAATTCTCCAGTAAAGTCAGATGCACAATGTGGCACATGCATCTGGAGTTTATTTGCAGTGGCAAGAGGCCCTAGTGCACCCATATTCCCTCTCTCCTCTCTCTCCCTCTCATAAATAATAAAAGAATATTTTTTAAATATTGTGGTTTCCCAAGTAGGGTCTGGATCTATCCCAGGCTGACACAGAATTCACTAGGTAGTCTCAGGGTGGCTTCAAACTCATGACAATCCACCTACCTTTGCCTCCCTTGTGCTGGGATTAAGGGGATGTACCACCACACCTAGTATAGTTTTTTTTTTTTTTTAATTTGAAAAGATTATAAAGAGAAGAGAAAGGAGGGGAAGGGTTCCTAATAGGATAGTATTGTATATATGTAAGAAGAATAATAGATTAATGGGGGTGAAAAGGCCCAAAGTGAGGTCAGTGGAAGAGATTGAGTAAAGGAAAGGTGGAGAAAGGGCTAATCAAAACCTAAGAGGATATAAATAAGTCATATGGAATCCTCCGGTTTTGGACAATGGAACACTCAGGAGCTGTAGATTGTTGCTAGAAAACTTTCAGTGCCAAGGATCGGATACCTTCCAGTGAGTTGTTGGCCAGGGAGGTCCCTGATGCCCCCAAAACATTACAGGCCATTGCCGAGGCACTTGGTTTCCCACCAGGAATAGATGGTAAGACCCTATTGCTAAAGACTCCACATACTTGGGCTGCAAGGCCATTGAGAAATCCTGCTGGAACTGAGCTGATAACCTCCTCCATGTAGACCAGCTGACAGAAAGCTGGAAGAAGCCATTATACATGCAGTTCAATGGGAGAAAGAGAAATCACCAGTGAAGATACTCAACAGTGGACATTGCAAGCCTTATATTTGGCCAGCCAGGCCAAAGGAGCCAACAGGTGCAATAGTGGCACGTCTGTCATGGTGGAAACCAACTGACCTCTAATTGGACTGGAGGCCCGCTCCATGGGAGAGAATACATACCTGATACTAAAAATTTAAAACAGGGGTAGTCATAAGCCCTAGGGGTGTAATGCCTGCTGCCATCTGGCTAAATGTATATACTATGCTTATCAAACTGCCCAGTAAGCATGTCTCTTAATGTTCATACCCTTATATTCATGCTATTCTCACTTTTGGTAGAGAATCTTCTCTTTTCAGATGGCAATGACCTTAGGATGACTCAGAAGGCATCATGGTGCTGGAAAGAAGTGACAGGAGTGCTCAGTACTGCAATATCTCTATCACATCTTCCAAGTCTGAGGGTCTATTGTGGAAGAGGTAGCGGAAAGAATGTAAGAGCCAAAGGAAGGGTAGGACTCCTTACAACATGATCCCCCCAGACACAAAATGGCCTGGATATCCATGACCTCATAGTGCATGACACTACCCACACAAGACCATCATAATAGGAGGAAAAGATCATGACATCAAAATAAAAGAGAGACTAATTGAGATGGGGAGGGGATATAACAGAGAATGGAGTTTCAAAGGGGAAGTGGAGGGAGGGAGGGTATTACCATGGGATATTTCTTATAATCATGGAAGTTGTTAATAAAAAAAATTTGAAAAGAAACACTAAGTTCACTATCATCTTAAAAATGCCCATCAAAACTTCGTGTTATGTTTTCTATCATTTGAAATTGAAGCAATGCCAATTCACATCATTGTGGTTTTAAGAATATATTTCACTGTTGATACAACTTTCACAGAAATCAAATTATTAAAGGCCAAGTTCTTCTTATCAAAGCAGTACCTCTGATTACGAGATTAGGAAGTTATCAAAATTAAGCTCTAACATGAAATCCTGGCAAGAAAAAGACAGTTGCACAATTTTTACAAGGTTATTTGAACAATTAGGTGCTTGAGATTTTAAAACTTGCTTCTATCACAAATATTTTATGATATTTTAGCATTCTTTGGCAGGAAGGGGGTTATAGAAATTCTCAGGATTAAAAACACAGTAAGATGAAAATGTAGGTACCTGTACTACAACAAGACTTAGTGCATACTTGGGTCCTGGGTGCCTCTAGAGACAAAGAGGGACTATCTAACAAACTCCGTATGTTTCACACATTTACCAACTGGTAAACTATTGGAATAAGTAGTATAAAGTAAAATTCCTAAACTGAGTTGTTTCCATTGAGACCTCAAGTTTACCAAGGACCACTACTTACTGACTTGATAAGGACACAGTATTTTAGTGGTCAAAACTCCAAAGGCCAATTAATGTTCATTATTCAAGCTAAAGAATAAAAGTCATACAGTGAAATACTGTTTAAAATTCCCCACAGGCTTTTATAAAATTTTTGTCAGTACTGAGGAGATGGCTCAACAATTAAAGCCTCCTGTTTGCAAAGTCTACCTGCCTGGTTCAACTTCCCGGTACCCACTTAAAGCCAGATGCACAAAGTGGTGCATGAGTCTAGAGTTTGTTTGCCCTGGTATACCCATACATTCTGTGTCTCTGTCTCTCTATCTCCCTTGTTTCTCCCTCATTCTCACACACTGAATGATGTGGGAATTAAATCTGAGAGCAAGGGTTTGCATTCATACTTTCCAACTCTTGTCAATGTCAATACATTTGATGCTCATACTACATTCTTTCCCTGCTGTCTGTGACCATACATGGTCTTACCTCTTTATCTAGAAAATCACAGAGGGAGAGAGAAAGAAGCTACTGGAACCAGGGGAATAGACTCCCTGCTGAATGTGCATAGCAACTTCATGAAACAACAACAACCATGGGGTGGCGATAAATCATATTTCCACATCGCAATGACAGCAGAACTTGAATTCTACTGGTCAGTGAAATGATACAGCCTTGACTTCCTATAGATCAAGGAAGTATTCATCTCAAAATGTTTATTTGTGGCACAGATAGTGAGTGAGGTTAAGTGTCCTGTCCATATTGCCACCAAATGGGAAGAAACCTGCAGAGAGTAAAAATCTCAAATGCCATGCTTCTATAATAACCATTACCCTCCTCTTTGTTCACCACTACCATCAGTTATTTCATTCTTTTTCATTTTTATTAGCTTGAAGAAAATTAAGTTTCATTATATTTTCATACATTTGTTTCCTTTCCCCCTTCTTTCCCTCTTCCCCCATTTTGCTCACCCCCAAAACTTAGCCTCCTTTCTGCTTTCAGACTACATATTTCGTTTTTGTCCTTTCTCTACTTCGTATCACCTCTTATTCCTCTCTCAGTCTCCTGCCTAGAATCATAGCCTAACCTCAGTCTCACATCTCCTCATTTACAAGTACACAAATAAGTTAGGATCCACATATGTGGATGTCTGAAATGTGATGTATGGCTTCTTGGGTTTGAGTTACCTCAGTATAATATTTTTCAATTCCATCCATTTTCCTCCAAATTTCATAATTTCATTTTTCTTTACAGCCTTCAGTCATTTTCTGGAGTCTGCTGTGTGTCATTTTCTGCATGACTCTTTATACCTCCAGAGGACTTCCCTAATTCTACCTACAGAAAATACTTTTTAACCTGTTAGAGAGCAACTGCTACCCCATCTTCTCAGGATAGATACCAATGGGTTAAATTTTGCCACCAAACTCTGGAAGCAACCGATAACGTTTCACAAGAGAAATTTAGCCAAAGCTTTTAAAGTTTCTTTTCTCTGCTTTTTATACTCTATTACACACACACACACACACACACACACACACACACACACAACTGAAGTCAGACAACAATATCTATCCAGTGATAACATGAAGGTACCTAAACTGATGGGACATCACATACCTGTAAACCCTGCACTTAGGAGTCAAATTCACAAGGCTAAGGCTGTATTGAGACTCAGTCTCAAAAACAAAACAAACAAGGGCTAGAGAAGTGGCTTAGTGGTTAAGGCACTTGCCTGCAAAGCCAAAGGACCCAGGTTCAATTCCCCACATAAGCCAGATGCACAAGGGGGTGCACACATCTGGAGTTCATTTGCAGCAGCTGGAGGACCTGGCATGCTCATTCACATCCTCCCTCTCTCTCCCCCCCCTCCTTCTCTCTCTCTCTCCCCTTCCTTTTCTCTCTCTCTCTCTCTCTCTCTCTCGTAAATAAAGAAAAACAAAAAAATTAAAAAACAAACAAAAACCACCCTGGGATAGCTGCTGTGACAGAAACCACATCTGGTTGACATCACTCATGCTGTATAAGTGCTTCATAAAATGAACACAGTAGTTACTTTACAGAATAATTGTGAAGACTAAATGCCATATGTCAGTTTATAATAATAAGTTGTAAGGCACTGTCAGCATCCTTCCTCGAATCAAAAAGAACCTGTTGGTGAGTCTCTTGAAAGATTAGAAAAGATCCAGTACTGGTCAGGCACTGGAGTGCATGCTTGATCCCAGCACTTGGATTAGGAGTCCAAAGCCAGATTTAGCTACACAGCAAGTTAAAAGCCTGTGTTGAGGGGAGGCAAGGAAGAGGAAAGGATCCAGTCCTGCCTCGTTATGCAATCTTATAAAGGCACTATTACCATCATATGAATGACTTAATCATGAACAGCCTCACAATGAATCAGGAGTTCTGGACCATGCAATTTATGGCGTCAAGTACCAGCAAAACCCAAAGCACAGCCCCTACAATGAGCAATGATAACGAAGCACAAATACAATGTCGGCAAGCAAGAGTAGAAACAGAATTCTGATTAGTTCTACTAGTGCTTAATCCTTCCTATCTCCTACACATCTCTCATTTCTGTTTGCTCTCACTAGTCTTCCACTCCATTCCACGATCATATTTAACATAATTGAAAGAACAGCAGTGGCTTAAGTTCCTAGAAGTTTTGTTTCATAGGAACTTAATTATGTGGGATGGGGATGAATCTCAATGTTAGAGAGCTTGCATGTAAGAAGCCTTGGGGAAGAAAGAGAGGAAATGAAAGAATATGAAAGTGAATCCAGAAAAGAAAGGAAATGAGAACAAGTAAGGTATCTGGAAAAACAGACAGTAAACTGAAGTTGGAAACAGAAACTACCTAATTTACTCAGGCTCTCAGACAGACAGCTTCTCAGATATTTCTGCTGACAAGAACTATCAAAAACTCACAACATCATATGTCATATGAAGCCATCATACCCAGGCTAAAGGTGAGGAGCTGACAGAGAAATGGGAGGTACAGGTGCAGATAAGGATGTGAGCAAGGCAAGTGGCCATCAATGGGGAAAGAGCAACATAAGAGTCAAAGCTTGTCACCAGCAAAACATTACTGAACACTTACTCAATAAACCAGGTTTACCACTAGATCTAAAAAATAAATGAAAATTCAAAATTTCCTCCCTGGGACTGGGGAGATGACTCAGTTGAGCAAAGTGCTTGCTGTGTAATCATGAGGAACTGAGTTTGGCTCCTAGCACATGCAGCAGAACACATCTGAAATCCTAGCACTCCTATAGCGACATGTGAGGAGGAGGCAGGAGAATCCCCAGAAGCTTGCGGGCTGGCTGTTGTCTGCAGCAGAAAACCACACAGGCTCCCTGCCGCAAATAAGGTGACAGATGAGGACCGACACCCAGGATTTCCCTCTGACCTTCTCGTGCACACTGTGACACATATGCACTTGCACTTACAAACACACACACACACACACACACAAACACAAATGCATAAATGAATAATAAATAAATTCCTCCATATCTAATGAGTCTGTTTCCCTTCCAATGTAGTCGTCACACTGGGTAGTAATAAGTCAGGCGTTCTCAGAAGCTCACAGCATATAAAGTGGGTCTTTCCCTCATGGGATCTGCAGTCCAATAATGAAAATTAACTTGTAAATCAACTTTGATACAGTATGGTCAAGATTATCTTATAAGGTGCTGCAGAAGCTGGAAGAAAAATAACAAAATTCTAGCAAGAAGCAAGAGAAACTTTGGCATGGACGGACAGACCAAGAAGGCTTCACAAGACCGATGAGGTTAAAACCAGGTCTGGAACAGTTCCAATTAAAAACAAATCTTCCATAAATGCTGATGTGGGCATGATCTGGAACACTGATCTGGAAGTCAAAGCTCTAATTACTAATCAGTCCTGGCCCTTGAAGAGAACCTTCTTGTTCCCATTATAACTGTGCTTTCAACACTGAGCATCCAATCTCATGCACAACTCAAATGCATACACGGTGATAGTTGAAAACCACAGCCTATAGACCAAGTCTGGCCTACCATTTATCCTGCAAATAAAACTTTACTGGAACAGTGACATGTTTATTTGTTTACATATTGCTGTCTATGGCTCAGCTGCGTAGTTAGATCCCTCATGCCTACAAAGTGGGAATACCTGGACTGTACAGAGAAAACGTTTGCCAGCTCTTGGTAATAGCTAGGATGTACACTTTGTACATTTATGTACCTGAGAGTCCTTGAGAACACATTCGCACTGTCATATTGCATTGAAACATCTATGGGTGCTGGAGAGATGGCTTAGGAGTTAAGGCACTTGTCAGCAAAGCTAAAGGATGCAGGTTCAATTCCCCAGTACCCACATAAGCCAGATGGACAAGGTGGCACATGTGTCTGGAGTTCATCTAAACTTGAACTAAGTCAGAAATAGTAAATCCTATCACATCCCATCTAACCCAACAGGCATAACTAATAAAATGGCAAGAAGAATGCCACCAGAAATCCAGTCTGTAGGAGTGAGAACTAAAGGAAAAATCTACCAGAGGCAAGCATTTGAGGGTAGCTCTTTTCCATTTTCAAGCACGGTGTCCACAGAAGACAGAGTATGATTTCACTGACTGAAGGAAAATACTCACTTGCTTCACATTTTCAGCTAAGAAGACAATATAGACACTGCAGAATCCCAGCTGTGTTATCACCAGAAAAGAGTCAACCACACTCCTACAAAGAAATATATACAGCAGTGTCACAAAAAGAAAGACAGCATATTTTATTTCATTTTAAAAGATTTTATAATAGCATGTATTCTTTTTGTCTTAAACACATAGTTATTTTCAAAAAAAATTCACCCATCAGCATCAACATGTCAACAGTAGAATAAAATGAATGCTTTATTAAGTGCAAAGGCAGATTTTACACCACTATATACTTCTACAATTTAACAGTTCAATGATACCTTCTTGTGAAATGATTACACACACACTCACGTGCACACACACTTTATTTAATCTTCTCAGGATCAAGGTATAACTCAGTAGTAGAGTACTTTACCTAGCACACACTAGGCCCTGGGTTTGAGTCTCAGCACTAAAAAAAAATGTAAAATGAGTCATCTCTCCTACTTCTCAAGAACTTCCCCATCAACCCAGTGTACATGCCACCCTGCCAGCTCCAGGTCGTCTGCAAACATGACGAGCATGCCTGGAGCTATCCCACCACAGTGGGCAAGGACAGGAGGCATGGCCCGAAGACCAACGTCTACAGACCTCTTCCAGAGCTTTCCCAGCACTTAGATTTTAGTGAGATTCACGAGAAAGCACCATACATACAGAGAATACAGAGAGGAAAGGACTGTCCCCAGAGAAATGTCATCATTTGAGCATAAGAGATTTCCAGCTACAACTGGCCATAGTTAACCATAAACAAGTCTACTGACATTATTTTTCATATCATCTAATTCCTATCACATATATCTTTATACCATGTTAGTATTTCATTGGTTGCTTACATTTTTTTGTGTGTTCCTATACATCTGGCATTTCCCTAGTAAGATTATGTAAGAAAATAAAATAACCTTATACTAAAGTTCATCCAGATCTCAGATATATTATGACCAAGCAGCTAAACACCACAACTTCATCTAAAATAACTACAACATTTTTTCAACACTCAAAAAAATATATTACCTGGACTACAACAGAGTTAGACCCTTTCTAAAGAAAAAATAGGGGCTGGAGAGATGGCTAAGTGGTTAAGGCACTTTGCCTGCAATGCTTAAGGACCCAGGTTCAATTCTCCAGGACCCACATAAGCCAGATGCACAAGTTAGCGCATATGTCTGGAGTTCCTTTGCAGTGGCTAGAGGCCCTAGAATGCCCATTCTATCCCTTGCCCTCTCCTTCCATCTCTCTCTCTCTGTCTCAAAATAAAATAAATAAAAAGAAAAGTATATTTGGATATGGTTCGGATATAGCCTACTCTCCAATATCAAGCTACCATCAATTGTGGGCTACAAAAGGGCCTACACCTATTAAATTCTCTATAAAAAAAAAAGTAAGGGTTATCTCATTTGTCCTGGTGCTAACTTACTCTCCGTTGGAGAATCTGCTTCTCTTTTTTAGATAGATGTAGATCCTAAGGAGAGAGCCACCCCATCATACCTCAAAAGGGCCCCGGCTGAAACTAAGAAAAATTGGAGAAACAAGCAAGGGGGCTGTTTTCCTGATTAACCGGATACCAGCACAAGGGGGAAGGAGATCAGCACAGAGAAAAATCAACTCCTACCAAATCAGAGAGCCAGAGCCTCAGAGGCCCCCAACACCTCATCACTGAAGCAGACCAAAAATGAACCCAACATAGCTCAGGAAATTTTGCGGAAGAGGGGGCGGAAAGAATGTCAGAGCCACATGTTGGGTCATGATATGCAGAGACATTTAGCTTACCCATAACTGTGGGCTAACTCCATAATGCATGACCCATATACCTCAACAAGGAGGGGCCAAGGAGAGGGGGTAGGTCACGGATGAGCCTAATAATGGTACCAAACTGACTGTATTTGCTGAATACAAAACTAACTAATAAAGAAAACAAAGAGTAAAAAAAAAAGAAAAATATAAACTATTTTAAAAATAGTATTGAACAAGACTATGTCAATGGTTGGATAAGTGCTATAATTATAAACATCATGTAATTTTATCAAGTATAATAATCCTGGAAATATAAGTTCATCCCACAATGAGATAGCCCAATCAAAATAGTAAATAACCAATGTCAAAAAACAGAAAATAGTGGAGTGATTTGAATCACTATGTGAAAGTAAGAAACATGAAATATATTTTATTATATCCCTACAATTTTATAATATTTTTACTTATGTCTTATTTTATTTATATGTTTCAATTTTAACATAATTCCAACAACTGAACACTAGACACATGGTGGTTCTTACCGTCCCCACGCTGCTTGCTTCTGGAGACAATTCCAAGGGCTGACTTCCATCGCAAAACTCACTGTGTCACTGTAACCCAGTGTTGACTTTTTAAACCTATAATTTAATCACATATATGCAGAGGAAAAAATATTAAGTTCATTCATAAAGCCAGAACTTCAAATATTTGAAACTCATGAATGCAGGGCTCCACATTGGCAGATTTGTTTTCAAAATAGGAAGATCTGGATACTTGGAGATATGCTTCATGAGATTTTACAACGTCTCTGTCCTTTTCCTTTACTGCTAATCTATCTGTAAAATTCAGAAAGCACAGTACTCACATTTCACTGACTTAAATATTTCAAATAAAAAGCATCAACTATATTGCTCATGTTCAGCATTTTTACAACAGCATGGTTTAATATATCTGTACGTGCCTCTACAATTATTTTCACATAAACTATATCATGTAATATTTAAAATAACTTCACTAAACAGTTATTACATGTTCATTCTCTTCTACTTTCTTCTTTCAAGCATGCATTGTTATTTAAACATGATCAATGATTTAACCAGCCTTATTTCCATTCATCAGTCAGTAAAAACTACAGTATAACCACCATGTACATAGTATTTATATTCTATTGTTGGTATTGTAAGTAAACAGAGATTATTTAAAGTATATGGGAGAGTTTGCAGTGGTTACATTATTCTAATCTACTAGAATAGGAAATAATTTTAAGACTGGTTCAATGTTCAGTAGAAGCAATTCACTCTACAAAAATTAAAATGTGTATGTTATTTCCCTGACCATCCAAAATGCTACACATGAATAAGCACCACTAACAGTGCTATACCCCAAAGTGAATTACTAATAAAATGATGACCTAGATCAGTAACTAAAAGTATACCACTACCTCCATTTTTGCTGCATAGCTTTCCTGATTTTTCCACTTACAGTACATGAAAAAAAAGCCCATCCTATTTCACAAAGAAGATACCTTTTGTAAGTATAGTTAGGCCTCAATACCCAACAGTTCCTTATTTGTGAACTCAACCAGTCATGTATTAAAAATACATGAAAAAATGTATCTGTACTGAATATACACAGCCTTATTTTTCTGGTCATTACTAAGTAAACAATATAGTATAACAGCAATGTGTATAGCATTCATTTTCTATTAGGCATTATGTAACTATGAATTATTTCAAATATATGTGGGTAGGTATAGTGGTTACATCATTTTATAAGAGGGACTTGAGGATCTACACATTTTAGTATTCACAGGTTCCTGAACCAATGCCCTGAGATATCAAGGAAAACTATAAACAGATTTTGACCACATTTAGTCACATAAAATGGCACCCTATTCCATGGTTACAATCTAGATGTGTCTATACATGGATGAAAGAAAATACAACTTATAGTTGCAAAACACAGTAGAAATGTGGGACAATGATGCTCTAAATACACAGCTTTAAAATAAATTAGACTTAACAAATCCACATTTACCTCTGACATAGAAAGTGACTGCAACGTACCAATATGTGCATACAGTGAACAGAAATGATTCCTATAAACACAAGGCTGATTGGTCCCAGCTGTGGAGGAGAAAATTCATAAGACTTAAATACTTATCTTTTAAAAATTGAGTAATTTTGCAAACAATGAGTCAATGGACAACTCATTTTTAAAGAAAAAGTACTTGTTGAACAAAATATTAGTCACTTCCAAAATGAAAATCAGTAAATACTATATAGAAAGGATTTCAAGTAATATTTAAGACAACCACATATGACACTACCTAATCCACTTGGCTACATAAGCCTTTGGTATAGAGAGCAGGCATGCAGCATAAAAGGAAGGACTATAACATCACAGTCAGCATCTGAGGGCAGGCCTACGCCATCAGTGTTCACTGTCATATGCATTTATAAATCATTATCTCAATGACAAAAGCACAGAATCATACTTCTAGAATACACTCCTATAGACCACTTTTTGAGAACTAACATGTCAGGAACTATGCTTGGAAAGTAATTATTTCAGGCTGGAATGATGGCTCAGCTATTAAAGATGCTTGCTTGCAAAGCCTGATGACCCAGTTTTGACTACCCAGTACCCATGTAAAAAGCCAGAAACACAAGGTGCCACATATGCCTGGAGTTTGTTTTCAGGTTTGCAGTGGCAAGAGGCCCTGGCATGTTCATACTCTCACACATACATTTACATTCTCATTCTCTCTCTCTCTCTCTCTCTCTCTCTCTGTGTGTGTGTGTGTGTGTGTGTGTGTGATAAATAACAATATTTTATTTAAAAAGAAAATTATTGTTTCAAAAGTGGCACAGAAAACAATCATTTATTTGCCAAAATTAGAATGATACCTCAGCTACTCAACTATAACCAAATAAATGCCTAAGCTTAGTTTAACAATCAGAAATTTATAGTTACTTTAAATACAGGCGGACAAAACAGATAAACTCAAAAATAGGTAATAGTTAAAACTTTTATAAGCTAGTGAATTTAAAAATAGTTAAATATAATTTCATTACTTTATAAAATAATTCTCAAGATTACCAAATAATTATAATAACTGCCTCTAACAATGATTTAATATTTGTTTTTAAAAGATATTCTCTGAAAATTCGAAGAATAGTAAGGCATAACCATATCTGAAAAAAATAAATTCCTGTTTTTGGAGTTTTTTGGTCTTGTTAAATATTGAAAATAAGTAATTAAGTAAAAAAGAAAGCAAACATTCTCATTTTGGGTTGAATACCACTATTACAGTTCACATACTGGTGTCAGTCCAACAGCCAAGCAATCATGTAAGTGTCACTTGACAGGTTATATTTGATGAGGCTGATTTTTAAGGATAGCTAACTGGATCTCTAGAGATCACCAGCTTACCACAATGCCTGCATTTTTTATTGCCAAGGGAAGTCCTAAAAGGCCAGTTCCAATGTTTCCTTTAAGAAGATGCATAAGAGTTTGTACAAATCTGAAAAATAAAATTGTAAGATTTTAATATTTTAGAACAAAATCATATGGTCATACATTTACTATTAGAATGAAACTGGAAATACATCTAGGCAATGAAACAAATACATTTCCATCCCACAAGTAATCCAGAAGTCCCTCTTATTCTTGTCTTACCTTCACTGATTAAAAAGAAGTGCCTTACACTAACTCTATCCACTCGAGTACCCACTTCTCCTAACACTCCTTATCCTCTCAACCAGATCCCCTTTGTGGTGGTTTGATTCAGGCGTCCCCCATAAACTTAGGTTGGTACCGAGAGTGGTATCATTGCTGCTTAGTCTGACTGTGTGGTTTTGGCCTTTTGGAGCTGCTTTGCAGGAAGAATGTAGAAGGATTTGAAACCTTGGCCTAAGAGATGCCTTGCAGTGCTGCAAGTACAGCTTGATGGACTATTCTGGCCAGATTTGAAAGACCTGACTGCAGTAAGAACTATGGACTATGAGGTTTGGCTTGTGAGAGTGAGAAACAGCTTTGCTGGGACTGGGCTAGAACCAGTTTGCATGAGAGGTTTGGTGTTATGCCTGTGTCCTGAGAACTTGTGCAGGGTTGCTTTGCATAGAAATGGAGTGGTGTGAGCAGAGGGTTATGGCACAGAAAAAAATGAAATCTTTGGGCCAAAACTGCTTCAGCTGCAATTAAGAGATTACAACCACTGAGATTGGGCCAAATGACCTGCATTGGGACAACAGGAAGAAAGCAGTCTTTTTAAGGGGCCTGAGTGCTCAAGGAGTGTCCTGTTCTTCAAAGTCTGTTTCATCCCCCTCTGGGTTAACAAACTGGCACCCCACCTGGTATTATGGACTATAAGAAATGCAGAAAAGAGAGGGGCATGAATTTGCAGCACGGTCTTGTGTTTTAGAAACAGCCATAGGCAGTGTGAAGCAGGTTTGCTGGATGCCTGCATAGAGACCCCACGGGGCCATGAGGATGAACCATGGATTGCAGTGGAGACCCAGTGGACATGCTGGGTCCACAAGATGGCTGCTAAGGAGAGCTGCTGTCCCCAGATGAAGTTTTCCAGGACTATGAGTAGCCTATCTGGAGGGGTGGAATTGGACCTCCAAAGACTTGCTGCTGATTAGAATTATCAGACTTGAAGATTTGTCACTGACTAGAGTTGTAGGACTTGGAGCTACAGAGTTTGATGCTTGCCCTATTTAAATCTTGAATTGGTTGAATATTTCTTTGCTATGTCCAATGCTATCTTTTGCAGTGTGAATGTGTATTCCATGCCATTATGATCTTTGGGGGGATATTTTGATATTATGGCTCAGTTAAAAGTTCTTGGACTATGGGAATGTTTGAACATAATTAGGACTGATAAAAAACTATGGGAACTTTTAAAGTTGGACTGAATGCATTGTATTTTACATCATGTATGGTTATCAGTTTATGGGGGCCAGGGGTGGAATTTGGTGGTTGGATTCAGGTGTTCCCCCATAAACTTAAGTGTTCTGCATGGTTCCCAGCTGATGGCAATTTGGAAACTGACACCTCCTGGAGGCAGTGTATTGTTGTGGGTGGGGTTATGGGTATTATAGCCAGCTTCCCCATGCCAGTGTTTGGCACACTCTCCTGTTGCTTTTGTCCACTCAATGTTGGTGAGGAGCTGATGTCCACCCTCTGTTCATGCTGTCGTTTTCCCCTGACATCATGGAGCTTTCCCTCAAGTCTGCAAGCCAAAATAAACCTTTCTGTCCCCACAAGTTGCTCTTGGTCAGATGATTTCTGCCAGCAATGTGAACCTGACTGCAACACCCTTCCTTCAGTATACACAGCACTTAACATGCAATGTCACTGGGGCTGATTTGTACACAATGCTCTGTAATCTAGGTTTCCCTCCCAAAATGGACTGCAAACCCCTTGAAAGTGGAGACGACATCCTAGTCACCTTTGTGGCAGCTGGATACCTAGTAAAATACCTTGTCTAGAGAAGACTGCAAAGTACACAGGGTGAAAGGGAAAGGGGAGAGACAACTCAAAGCACTTACGAGATTCCGCCCTGGTCCAGCTGGTAATGCTTCTGCACAGGCAGGAGCTCCTGCTCGTGTTCCTCATCTGACGTGCCATCAAAATTCTGCTCATTTATCAAAGGCCTCATCACATCCATATCTATGAGACAGGAAAACAGCTTCACTGAAGGTTCCAAAAATGAGGGTGCACTGGGCATGGTGGTGCAGCCTGACACTACACAGTGAATTCTAGGTTAGCTTGGGCAAGACCCTACCTCAAAAAAAAACTGAGGGAACACTGCTATCAACACTTTATACCCTGTTCCTTCAGTCACTTCTCTATCTACATCTTACATTTAAAAATACAATCAGCAGCAGCATTCATTGTCAATTCTTTGCCAAGGTTTCCTCAATTAAGATGTAATTGGAACTTTTCATACCTTCTAGAAAGTGCTTCAGAGTGGCCCTGTATGTGGGGCTTGCTGGAACACAATGTACATAGCTCCACCAGAAGTTTCTGACTCAGTGGGTCTGGTGTAAGGCCTAAGGGTATGCATTTGTAGTAAGTTTCTGCATGATGCCGAGGCAGCTGGTGTGGGGACCACATGTGAGTACCACTGCTCTGGCACATTCTTTAGGAAGAGCGTTCCCTCAGGAATCTTTTATACTATGACCATATAAAGTAATGAGTTTCACTCTGGAATTTTCATAAACTTTGTTTTTGCTGCTTTTGTTCCCCCAATCTCTTCTTCTGCTCCCCTATTCCCTTTCTTTTGCCCCTCTTCCTATCGCCCATCACCCTCTTTTGGCTTTAGAATCACATGAATTCTATTAGACTCTTTTTCTGCCCCCAAGCCTTTTTTCCCCTCTCATGGTCCCTTTTCTAGTTTCATGAACTATGTCTCTTGCCTCCCCCCACACAAATATATGCATATATAAATTTAAATTTAGGGTAAACATATGTAAAAAACATGGAATTTGTCATTTTGAATCTAGAATATTTCATTTAACATAATTTGCAGTTTCATATTTTTCCTGCAAATGTCATTTTAATTTTCTTTATAACTTAATAAAATTCTATTGTGTATATTATCACATTTTCTTTATCCATTCATCTGTTGATTAACATCTAGGCTTATTTAATTTCCTTATTACTATAAATAGAGCAGCAATAAGCACAGATATGGACTTACCTCTGTGGTAGAACTTAGAATGTTTTGGGTATATACTCAAATATGATATAACTGGGTCATACGGTAGTTCAATTTTCAATTTTGTTAAATTTTTTATCTTTATTAATTTACTCATGAGAAAGACAGGGAATGAGTATGCAAGGGCCTCTAGCCACTTCAAACAAACTCTACACACATGAACCACCATATGTATCTGGCTTATGTCGGTACCGGGGAATCGAGCCTGGTTCCTTAGGGTTTGCAGGCAAGCTCCTTAACTACTAAGCCATCTCTCCAGCCCCTATTTTTAATTTTTAAAGAAAATTCCATACTGATTTCATAATGGCTACAACAATTTACACTCCCACCACCAACATCCTTCCCACATGTTGTTATATGTTTTCTTTGCATGCACCAGTGATTTTCTACAGCCTGGACATCCGAGAACTATGTCGAAAATCTTCAGCTAAATGCTGCTCGAGGCTTGCCTTGCTTTTCTATCAGCTTCTCTTGTGTTCTAATATCAGACTAATTTCTTCACCCATTAAGTAATTTGTTTTTACTGGAGAGTCTAATCACTTTCCCTTATCTTTAAAGTCTAAGTATTTTTACAATGTCTTGAAGATGTTCATCCTGAGTCATGTTTTCATTTCCTGAAGCATATATTTACTTTATGTCATGACTGAGGCTGAGTCACTCACAGTGAGAAGACTGAAGCAGCGTGTCTTCCAGCTCTGTCCTATCTCTGCAGGATCCTCCATTTCTCCTTCCTGCCCTTCACATCGTGTATGGGGGTCACTCCTATGCTATTCAGCTCTCCTCCAAAAGTAATGCTTTGCCAAGGCTTCTCCCTCAGTAATGCTCACTTCAGATTCCTTTTCTGATCTCAGGTCATTGAACCGCAGCTACCTTGCAGGCCTGACTCCTGTGCACTTTTACCACTCCAGACCATCTTGTTCTGAGGGACATTTTCCTAGGTTTCCTTCTAGTCTCATGCCTGCCTCTCACTTCTACAGATCCTGTCCCCACCTTATCCACTCTCCATGGCTACTACAGCAACAGGAACACTATGGACATCTGCTGTTTCTTTCTCTATTTACTGATGACATAAAGTTGGTAGTAAGGTTGGCTTCATGCATCATTTACTTTTGCCCCTGGTTGAATTCAGAGATTTGAGGGTGATGTATTTAGAGATTAGGACTTAGGAAAACTAGTGTGAACTAAAATTCTGCATATCACTGTTTAAGTAAACTGATTATTTTCAGATGCTGGAAGACGCTTTTAAATAGTCTATTCTTACATCATTTCTGCCCCAAAACTTATAGCATCCAGATTAAACAGGATTTTTCTAAAATTTTCTATAATTCAAACTCCCCAGATTTATGTCTCTGGGTGGTTTTCCTAACTCTTAATCTTCAGGACATTCCATACAGGTTATTTTGTGTGACTTCTTGGGTCTTGTTCTTCAGAATTCAAGATGACAGAGCCTGGATGTATACTGACAAACCCCAAAGCAGAAATCAAGTGTTTCCCCAAAGTGTGTTTACTATGATACTTTCTACCTCATAGTTACTCCAGAAACTTGTTAATAACAGTTAGGTTTCTCTCTTCTTTGAACAGGTCCTGCAGCCTCTTCTGTTATACTCTATGCAAAGTTATTTTATAATTTCTCTCACAGAATCATCACATTAGTTTTCTAGGACTGTTACAAGAAAGTACTACAAAACAGGTCACTAGCAACAGAAATCAATTGTTTCAAAGTCTAAGAGGCTGAAATCTGAAATAAAGGTGCTGAGAGGGATAATTCCTTTGGAGGACAGGAATATTGTGCTCCAGGTCTGTCCACGCCTTGCAGAGGACCATCTTATGTTCACATAACATTGCCCTATAACTGTAGCTGTGTCCAAGCCCTATTCTGTGACAATTAATACAGGTTTCCAACTTGATGGGTTTCAGAATCCACCAATGGAAACAAACCTGTAGGCATGTCTGTGAGGAACTGAGATATAAAGATCCGCCCTAAAAGTAGGTGATGCTTAATGATATAACCATAGTGTCCAGGACTATATAAAAGAGGGAGTGAGCTGAGCATAAGTATAAGCACTTCTCTCTCTCTGTTCCTGACTACAGGTACAACCTGACCTGCTACCTCATGCTCCTGCCACTATGACTTCCCCTCTATGATGGAACTGCATTGTATCTTCAAACTGTGAGCCAAATAAACCCTTCCTTGTTTAAGATGTGTTTGTCAGATATTTCATCACAGCGACAAGAAAAGCGACATGCACCCTCTTTGTACAGACACCAGGATTAAATGATTTAGCATTGTCTTATTTGAAGTTGTTGGTCTGAACTCCAACAGTTACACTCTGCTGTGATTCTTAAATTCCTTCTTTCTCAATGTTATATTGTCTAGGAAACATTAAACATGAAGTACTGTAGAAAACTGCTTTACATATATACTTCATTACTTTAAATTCATTTCTTTCATCTTTTATGACTTCAAATTTCTAGAAAATTTTTAATGATAGTCTGAAAGTTCCTGTAACTTTCTCTCAGTGAAATTTAAAGCAGTTAACTTTTAAAAATTGAAACTGAGAGAAAAATATCTTAACAATTATAGAGATTTAAGTAGACATTTGTATATTGTTTTGATTCTACTATATAAGCAGAGCTACCTGATATGACATGTTATTAACTAAGTTCTGCCTGTGTGCTTAAGTATACTTTTTATTTTTATTTATTTGACGGAGAAAGAGGGAGAGAGAGAGAGAATGGGCACACCAGGGCCTCCAGCCACTGCAAACGAACTCCAGACGCATGCACCTCCTTGTGCATCTGGCTTACGTGGGTCCTGGAGAGTCAAACCAGGATCCTTTGGCTTTGCAGGCAAATGCCTTCACTGCTAAGCCATCTCTCCAGCTCTTAAATATAATTTTAAGGGCAGTTTAAAAAAGCTCCATGACTTTTCCAGTAGTTTTAGTCTTCATAAGCAAAGCAGCAACCAAGTACCCGTACCTGACAAGAACCACAACTTGAAGTAACACCCTAATTAAACCCTGACCTCTAGAGATGAAATCTGCTAAAAGACACTCAATTAGTATTTGTAAATGTCAGAAACTACATGTAATACGAATTATAAAATGCTAAATTATGTTCCAAATTTAGGAATTCAAATACTGTAATATTGTCTCCTGGGCAGCTTCTAGAAAAATGTAGCTAACATAGTTTTCTTATGTTTAATGCAGATAATACCATTTCTGTATGTTTAACTCTACAGAAAATAAAGTAACATCATTTTCCTACATTTAACTCTAACTTTTAGCAGAGCAATATATGTATGACCTGGTAGTGGCCAGGATGCTGCATAGGTCACCCAGGCTTGCACACACTGCCTGCTTTTATAGAAACTCTGGGTGCTTTGATGTGGTTGAAAAGCAAAGCTTCAGGATGTGGCAGACTAACCTGGGAGGCTGAAAAGTTTTAAATCGGTTTCACTCAGAACTACAATCCCTTTCCTTCAAAAGGTTTCTTCTCAGGTTCAGCCCCATATCCATCACCTCATATCCTCTGCCAGTTATCTCACTCTCTCAAGTCAGAAAAGGAGCAGTTAGGTATGGGTTAAAAAATTAGCATGGGCTGGAGAGGTGGCTTAGCGGTTAAGCGCTTGCCTGTGAAGCCTAAGGACCCCAGTTTGAGGCTCGATTCCCCAGGACCCACGTTAACCAGATGCACAAGGGGGAGAAGGGAACTCATGCGTCTGGAGTTCGTTTGCAGTGGCTGGAAGCTCTGGTGTGCCCATTCTCTCTCTCACTATCACTCTCTTTCTCTCTCTCTCTCTCATCTGTCGCTCTCAAATAAAGAAATAAAGATAAACAAAATTAAAAAAAAAATTAGCATTCTGGGAACCTCCTGTGACATTGCCTGAAAGATGTAGACATGGAAGTGGTAACAGTGTTCCCTGCATAACAGATTCCCTGCTTACTTTCACTTGTAAAGGATAAATTTTCTGTGCATAATTTGAATGTGAGTGTCCCTCACAGCCTCAGGTATTTGGGTTTAACCCTCCTACTTAGTGCCTAGCTGGTGAAGCCTTTGGGAGGTGGAGTCCTGCTGGAGGTGGTATCTCACTAGGGGCAGATGTTGAGGTTGGTTAGTGTAGCTGTGTGGTCAGAGTCAGCCCACTCTTGACACTTTCTCTCTCTCTACTGTGGATGTATGATGAAATAATCCAGTTTCTTCCACCATGATGAAACTTCCCCTCAAAACTGTAAGCTTAAAATAATCCCTTTCCTCCCATAAGCTGCCTCTGCTCAGGTGATGTGTCCCAGCAATGAGATGCTAGCTGCTACATCCTGCCACTGAATGCTCCAGGAGCTAATGCAGACGGATACAAGCCCTGCCACAAATGTCACTGCTTCTGACCTTCTCAGGAGCTGCTTCTGAAACATTGGTATGAGTCTTACTAATATCTCCTGACAACAGCAACCACCAAAGGTCAGTGTCTGTATTCATTAAGGGAGCTGAAGTCATTTTTCTATTCACTATTACAAACAGTAATGGGGCTCCAAATCATGTTTGTTAAACGCTTCCAGATGCTGGGAATACAGCAATTACAGAAACTAAAAACAATCAAATAAAAAGCCCTCCACTCTTAATAAGCATGAACTCCAATGAGGGAAGGAGACCATAATTAACACAGTGAGTCAAACAGAGGTGTGCTTGGTGGTGGAGAGAGAAAGGGGGGCCTATAATTGTAGGGCAGCAAAGTCAGCCTCCCTGAGAAGGTGCATTTGGAGAGAAATCAGGAGGTGCGAGAGTGTAGGTAGATATTTGGGGAGAAGCAGCCAGGCAGTGACCTCACCAACAAAACTTATCCCAAGATGTGGAGCCTGGTGGAGCTGAAAGGAGGAAGAGAAGTTAGAGTTAAAGGAACAATGGGTGCCAGCTGGGATGTGAGGGAGACATTGTGTACAACCTGTGAACCTGACTCTCAGGGACATAGAGAGCCACAGAGCAGTGCTGTCCAACAAAAGTATAAGGTAAGGTACAAATACAACTCACAAGTAACCATGTTTATAAGATAAAGAAAACAGGTGAAGTAAAATGTAATGGTGTATTTTATTTAACCTGCTATATCCAAAACTTATCATTTCACCATAAACTCAACAGAAAAAAAATTAAGATATTTGTTTCCTGTCTTCTCCACTAAGTGTCTGAAATTTATATTTGACACATTTCAGCTTGTCCACACATTGCCACCGGTGTCTGCTGTGCTGGGCAGCACAGCCCCAGAGACCTTTGAGCAGAGGAGTCACAGCTGACTGACACCTTACCCAGAGTCCTCTGACAATGAAACTAACAACTTCTACCTCACAGGGGATTTGTGATGGTGAAATGGAGTGACATCGAAGAGGCAGGGAGCCAAGTCCACAGCACTAGTAATTAATGAATACTATCAGAAGAAAATGATGCTTTTCAGGATTTTAAAGTATTAATCTTTTAAATAAATTAGAAAAATTATTGATCCTTACATCCTTATATCCTGTGCTATAAGACTAAAGATGTCAGAAATAGAAAGTATGGTTGCAGCTGGGCACGGTGGCGCATGCCTTTAATCCCAGCACTGAGGAGGCAGAGATAGGAGGATAGCCATGAGTTCGAGGCCACCCTGAGACTACATAGTGAATTCCAGGTCAGCCTGGGCTAGAGTGAGACCCTACCTTGAAAAATCAAAATGAAAAAAAAAAGAAACAAAGAAAGTAAGGCTGGAGAGATGCCTTAGCAGTTAAGCACTTGCCTGTGAAGCCTAAGTACTCCAGTTCAAGGTTCAATTCCCCAGGACCCACGTAAGCCAGATACACAAGGTGGCGCATGCATCTGGAGTTTGGTTGCAGTGGCTGGAGGCCCTGGCATGCCCATTCTCTCTGTCTCTCTGTCTCTGTCTCTGTCTGTCTCTCTCTCTCTCTCTCTCTGCCTCTTTCTCTCTCTGTCACTCTCAAATAAATAAATAAATAAATAAATAAAATTTTAAAAAGAAATAGAAAGTAATGGGAAAATTTAACCTGGTAAAAGACTTAACAAGTAAGAAGATATGAAATAAAGCTTGAACACTCCATACCAATTAATTTTAAAACTTATATGATACAGTACACCTTATATATAAAATGTGTTACTTTACAATGTTTTGATGCAATTTAAGGCCTAGTACTACACTGGGCAACTGAAAAAGTCGTAATTAGTACAGATAAATACTAATAATGTTTATAAAATAAAATACTACTAAGCAGTGGATATTAAGCTACTGAGACATAATTATTTCTATTTATAAATGGAGAATCTATATGTTAATAGTAAATATCAGTAGGATTCAATATTGTGCACCATACCTAAAATATGCATGGTATGTATAAATTAATGTACATAGTATGTACAGATCAATGAAACATTCTATTTTAACATTTTATTTTTTTAATTTTTTATTTTACTTGTCAGCAGATAAAAGATAGAGAAAAGAGAGATAGATAGAATGGATGCACCAGGACCTCCAGCCACTGCAAACTAACTCCAAATGCATGAACCACTTTGTGCATCTGGCTTTACATGGGCACTGGGGAATTGAACCTGGGTCATTAGGCATTGCAGGCAAGCATCATAACCACTGAGCATCTCTCCAGCCCTTAAATTGTTTTTTGGTTATTTTCAAGCAAAGAGAAGCAGAAAGAATGAGCATGCCAAGGCCTCCAGCCACAGCAAATGAACTCCAGAGGCATGTGCCACTTTGTGCATCTGGCTTTAAGTGGGTACTAGGGAATTGAACCTGGGTCATTAGGCTTTGTAGGCAAATGCCTTAAATGCTTAGCCATCTCTCCATCCCTAATGAAATATTCTTAAGTTAGGCAGGGTATGTATGCTCTCTTATACCCCGCCCCCAGAAATTTGGTTCAACCTCAGTTTCCTAGCCTAAAATTAGCTTAAATTCCCATTTGTCGTTAGACTAAAGAAAAATGACATAAACATAGTAACCTGTATTATTCTTAAAAATGTCTGTTACTGAAGACCCTTAGCAGACTTGGGGCAGGGGTGAGGGGGCCTAAGAATACACCCTTTTTATAAAAAAAGCAAGTAATATTTTAAGTCTATTACTTTCATTCAGTAATTTAAAATAATTGCTCTACTGGTAAGCCAGTAATGAAGAAGAAAATTTCTGCCCAAAGATGTCATCTGACAGATTCTGAAATTCTGAAAACAAACTAAATGTATAACAATCAAAAGACTGCTAAATTAACCACTGCACATCCAGTTTATAAAGTGTGACACTGACTTTAGTTATGGTTATGAGGTCTGGGTCCTTTATATATAAGGGACAATTATGTTTAAACTGACTGGAGGAAACATAAGAACAGTATGATTGCAATAATTTTTAAAAAATAACAAACATGAAGGGAAAGAAATACACTAGAATGGGAGCAACTTAACGAGGATATATATTTCTGTCTTGCTCTGGAAATGTTAAAAACAAGAAATGAATTTATATTACTTTTGTGTAATAGCAAAATAAAGAAAATAACATACATGTTGGCAGTGGACAATCTAAAAGTAAAGTTTCTTTTCAAAAATATTTTAGTTATTTGTTTATTTATTTAAGAGAGAGGAAGAAGAAGGGAGGGGTGTGTGGGTGTGGGGGGGCATACTAGGCCTCCTGCCACTGTAAACAAAGTCCAGATACATGTGTCACTTTGCGCATCTGGCTTTACATGGGTACTGGGGAATCAAACCCAGGCCATCAGGCTTTGGAAGCAAGTGCCTTTAACTCCTGAGCCTTCTCTCCAGCCCATAAAAGTATAGTTTCTTTTATGAAAAATAATACAATGTTGCCACCTGATTCTATAAACCACTATCTAGACACGAGATGAGAAGGGCAACTATTTTCTTTATTTCTGAGACAGACAATAATATATAAGGAATCTTCCAGAAGTCCCTATGGCTAATGAGATTAACATCTGGCTTTTAATCATAGGAAACATGTATATTAATGACTCAGCCGTGCCTTCCAAGACCCATTGTTAAGTTCCTTTTAAAATTAGTTTTCTCTGTAGAAAATCAGAAAATATATAGGTAACAGCATTTTTTTAATTAATTACTTCATCACCCAGAAATTACTTCATAAGACTAAGAATTCAGAATTCATTCTGTCATTCTTCCCTCTTTCTCTCCCTTCTCCCCTTCCCCACTGGCTTTTACATCAGCAATAACTTTCTGATTATTATCTCTAGACCCAACTTCTCAGAAATTCTACATGTAAATTTAATTGTGTATTCAACATCTGTAATTTCCTATCTGAACAGACATCTTCAGTTTCTCATATTCCACACTGAACTCATCTGCTGCACTAAGCTTGTCCCCCTATGACTTCACTCATCTAAGCTAGTTATATATTACAGCTACACTTGCAGGGATACTTTCTGTAGTTGGTACCAGTTATCTATAGCTTTATATCATGAGGACTCAGTTCCATGCCTTTTGCCTTCAAGTGGCTGTAATAATTTCATGTATCACAGTGTAGTCTCAAACTCTCTATGTCGCCAAGAATGACCTTGAAATTCTGATTCTTTTCTATCTCCTGAGTGCTAGGCACACTCAGTATCATGGAGCGCTTGGTTGTTCAAACACAGGGCTTCATGCATGCTAGGCAAACACTCTAACAACTGAGCTCTATCCCAAGCCTTGCTCTCATCCCTTTCAAACATGTAATATATGTAACTGTAAACTGCTCAGCCCCATCCACACTCCTGACGTCTCTTGTGGTGCCCTTCCCTTTAACTATACTTTTCACTGAGCACACTATATAATCGACTAATTAGCATCTCTGCTGTTTACTGTTGGCTTCTCCTTTCTAGATACCTATGCTTGAAAACAGTAATTTTAATCTTTTTCCTTCATAGTGTATCCTGTGCCCTGGAGAAGTATGCTGGACTAGTGAGCACACATAATGTACAAAATAATCAAATGACTGAGTGGCTCATGCCTATAATCCCAACACTTGACAAGATGAAACAGGACTGCCATGACTTTGAGGCCATCCTGGGCTATATAATGAGACCCTATTTCAAACATCCAGGACTAAAGAGATGCCTTAGCAGTTAAGGTGCTTGCCTGCCAAGCCTAAGGACCCATGTTCAATATCTTTCCAGATCCCACATAAGATAGACACACAAAGGTGACTCAAGCGCAAAGTTTCACATGCACACTAGGTGGTGCAAGCGTCTGGAGTTCAATTGCAGTGGCTGAGGCCCCGGTGTGACAATTCTCTCTCACTCACTTGCTCATTCTTGCTCTCTTTTAAAAAATTCCACAGAAAAGAGGAGGCAGAGGAGGAAGAACAGGAGGAGGATGAAAGACCTTTTCCAGTTAATAAACATGTACATGGTGAGTATATCACTTTTTTATTTGAGAGAGAGAGAGAGAGAATTAGCATGCCAGGGCCTCAGCCACTGAAATCGTGCTTGCACCACCTAATGGACATGTGTGACCTTGCACTTGCCTCACCTTTGTGCGTCTGGCTTACCTGGTATCTGGAGAGTAGAATGTGGGCCCTTAGGCTTCGCAGGCAAGCGCCTTAACCGCTAAGCCATCTCTCCAGCCTTTTAACCATCAATTGCAGTATAGCTAAATCACAACTTACCCAATGTCTCTCACTGGACTGGAAAATCAGATAGTAACCTGCCTTTCCCTACTACAAATGTTGCAATGAAAATCTGATTTAAAATTTTATTATATGATTTGTTTCCTTAAGAAATATTCTAGAAGTAAAATAACTGGGAGAAAAGACACACACTTTGGGGGAAGTCTTGAGATTGGGTCTCATTCTGTGGCACTGGCTGGACTGAAACCCTCTGTCACCCAATAACTTACAGCAATCCTCCTGTTTCAGTCTCCCAAATGCTGGGACTATAGGTGCATACTACCAGACTCAGATTTATTATCTTTTAATTTAATAATATCATTTGTATATTACATACATTTGATGATAATTACCATGCTCCTATCAATAATGCATGAAAATGACCATCTTCCCACATCCTCATGAAGACAGATTAATGAACTGAGAAGTCAGATAAAATTGGGTTCATAATGAAGTTCAGCTATTAATGAGCTTAAAATTGCAAAGTAAAAGAAGTCTCCTCAGAGAATTTTTGTGAGGTCAAAGAAACAGTGATGTTATGAGGCCCACTGCTTACACACAGTCTGCTGTCAACAAAAGTTATGGTTATTTTTCTACCATTATTGTAAATTTAAAGAAAGGAACTGCAACATGCCCTCCACACTATTCATGGAACATCAGCCTACCAGTTACTTACAATAATGTATTTTATTAATTTTAATCATTCAGCATGGAATTAAAAATATTCCTAAGTACAGTAAATGTAAGTGAAAGGACATTTTTGCCCTCCTGATCTGCGGTTTGCAGGAAACGTAAGCATTTCCTGTGTGAGGAAGACAGAGGAGCAGAGGAGGCAGGTCAACCAACTGTGCCAAGTCACACTACTGAAAGGTCCATCCATCCTGATGACGTGGGTCAGCAAGGACCGTGTGTACGGCAGGGGCGGCAAAGGGTCCAGTGAGGACTTACCTGGAAACTCCCAAGGGAGAGCTCCGTTTGGAAACGGAACAATGAGAATTTCCTTACAGACAGCATCATAGGAAAAACACCGAGTGACAGCGCAGCTCCCGCCTCCTCTTGACGTGGACACACGGGGCGCCTCCCCCACAGGAGCGCACGGACGGACCGACGGACGGGGACACACGCACACACACACACTCAGGGATGCACGGACACAGCACAGAGTCAGCACACCTCACACACCCCACCCTCGTTGCCCTGGCCACGCTCGGGTCCGTCCCGCGGTCGCAGCGCGGAGCCCGCGGCGGCTCGGCCAGCAGGCTGGGTCAGCCGCGTCCCGGGAGCGCAGGTCCAGGACTGGAGGGCGAACCCGTGCCATCCCGCGGCTCCACCTGCGCGCGCCCCACTGCGTCCCGCCCCGGCCCGCCAAACACCTGGAGCGGCGATGCCAGGCGGCCGCGGACGCGAGGGAGGCCTGCGCCCCCAACGGACGCCAGGGAGGCCCGCGCACCTCCACCCCCCCACACCCGGGCCACCGACGCGGCCCGGCCACGCACACCCACCGAGCTCCTCGCATCGCGCCGCCTCGGCCGCCGGCGCCGCCGCTTCCATCTCTCCGGAGTGTCCAGGACGCCCGCCCGGGGCCGCTCCCCACCCCGGCCAGGCCCGCTCCCCCGCGCGGCGAGCATGCGCAGTGGCGCCGCCGGGCGGGGCGGGGCGGGGCGGGGCGGGGCCGCGGGAGCGCCGAGAGACCCCGCCTTGGCAGGCGGCCTCCCGGGCCGCGGACCCACGCGAGATGACACCCACGCGTGCCGCGCTGGGGAGCGTGCTTACGGCTTGGCCGGGATGCAGGCGTGGATCTTCTCCGGGGTCTCCTGACGAACCGTAGTTTGGGGTACGCTTGGGTAAGACGCTAGGAGAATGCAGAGAGCCCTTGGAATTCTGACCTTCAGCAGAGTTTGGTTTAGTCACCCTCAGTGTCCCCCTTAAAGATGCTGTAGTGCGCTTCAAGACAGTTGACTTAGGGTTAACCAAGGTTAAAACATGGAGGACTATGACCTCCCTGCGAGACAATGTAATGTCATATCCATCACTTACAGTGAGAGAAGGCTGGGAAGCACACAGGTAACCGCACCAGGGACAGAAAGCTACTAACTGTACTGACTGTCAAGGGAGGAATCTGCAGCCACAGCCAGGACTCAGTGGGCATGGAAAGCTGGCCTCAAGTTGGGCACCAGTAGGTACTGATGAATAGGTCGATAGCTGAAGCATACTTTTTATCAGAGAAGAAAATACTTTACTGTTGCAACTGCTTTCAGATTTTTTCACTCAGTTATTTTTGTCTGTTAGGAAGGCATTTCAGGAGATGGGCGTGTGTTGATGTCCATGACCTAGCAGTGCTTAGCACTATCTTCACAAGACCCTCATAATAGGAGGAAAAGATGATGACATCAAAATAAAACAGAGACCATTGGAGAGAGGGAGGGGATATGATGGAGTGTAGATTTGTGCAGGAGAAAGTGGAGGAGGGAAGCCGGGCGTGGTGGCGCACGCCTTTAATCCCAACACTCGGGAGGCAGAGGTAGGAGGATTGCTGTGAGCTTGAGGCCACCCTGAGACTCCATAGTGAATTCCAGGGCAGACTGGGCTAGAGTGAGACCCTACCTCGAAAAACCAAAAAGAAAAAAAAGAAAGAAAGTGGAGGAGGGGACGGAATTATCATGGTTTATTGTCTGTAAGTATGGAAGCTGTCCATAAAAAGGGAAAATAAAGCCAGGCTTGGTGGTGCACGCCTTTAGTCCCGGCACTGGGGAGGCAGAGGTGGGAGGATCCCCGTGAGTTCGAGACTACCCTGAGACTACATAGTGAATTCCAGGTCAGCCTAGGCTAGAGTGAGACCCTACTTCGAAAAACCAAAAAATAAAATAAAATAAAAATAATTTTAAAACAGGGATGAGGGCAGTCTGATTTCTAGGACCACTGATGATAGAACCTCGTAATGATGATGTTAAGTATTGAAATTTTCCAGATTTAAAACAGAATCATTACATCATATCCACATCTTTCTTCATGCTATACTTGCCTTAGGCTTTCACTGCATAAGTAGTGGCAGTGATGGTTTGCCAAAACCCCCTTTCCCCTAAAATCCACACCAGTCGCTCACAAGTAGGCAGCAACATCTACATTCCTAGCATAGCAAAGATGTAGCACAGATGAAGTGCTAGAGAGATGGCTTCTAACTCATGGTGGGTGGATCAAGGGGCTAAAGATCAGCAGGACAGGAGATCTGCATTAGAAGTGACAGCCTGGGCATGGTTGTAATAAGGACACTTAAGAGTCTATTTCAAGGAGAATAGTAGCTTTGCATGTTAAAGGGCATTGAAAGCCGTTGTCCTGTAATCTATCAGCATCGGGAAGAGCGAGTGTAGCCCTATGGAAGGGACAGCTGATGGTCCCATAGGGTCAGGCTTCTTTGGAGAAGCCTGGCTGAGAGAGATAACTGAGCTCGATTGCTTTACAGAGTAATATGGTGATGAGCCAAGTGATACAGTATCAAGAAAACTATGTCTTTCTTACCTCATGACTTGCAAGCACAGTTCCTTACTATCACTTTTGCTACAGGTCTTATAAGTTAGAAGAGATGAAGTAGTCCTTCTCATTGAGGGACACATGTTCCAAGACCCCCACTGGATGCCTGGAACTATGGATAAAATACTAAATTCTGTTTATATACTGTTTTGTCCTACACATGTTCAGTTGTAACTGCCTGGCAACAATAATTAATAAAATAGAATAATTACAACAGAAACTATGTGAATGTTCTCTCTCTTGGTATTTATTGTACTGTATTTGCCTTTCATGTGATAATGTGCCAGGCCAATGGGATGAGATGAAGTCACATGAATGAAATTGACATTGTGACAGAGCATTAGGGTACTAAATAAGAGTCACTTGATTACAAGCTTTATGAATTGTAACCAAGATGTGAAGTGACCAATGAGCAGGTGGTACATATGGGATGGATATACTAGACAAAAAAAAAAAAAGGATTCCCAGAAAAGGCTGGGTCAGCAAAGAAAACTTCACCACAATACTCAGAATGTCACATTCAATTTAAAACTTATTGACTATTTAATTGTGGAATTTTATGCTTAATATTTTCAAACTACAGCTGATTGAAAAGAACTGAAACCAAGGAAAGTAAAACCACAGGTAAAGGTATTCTTACTGATTGATGTAACTTTATAAATAATTACTATTGTCATTGAATCTATAAAAAATTGTTATTTCCTTAAGCTACATGAAACTGAAGATGCCTTATCTCTTTAACCCAAAGAATTCAAGGTTTACTTGTCAGAAAGATATGGAAACCTGCCCTGTAGCCTGTATGCCTGTTCTTGGTCCCATTAAGCCATAATGGACAGTCAGTGTAGTATAAGTATGTCTAGTGCATCTTGGTTATAGTGAGCCTTTCAATGTTCTTTTTGTGCTTTAGAAAATTTCAAGTAGCAGGTGTGATGGCATATACTCCGGAGGCTGAAGCAGGAGGATCATGAGTTGAAAGGCCAGCCTGGACTACATAGCAAGGCAAATAGAGAAGGGTGTAGAGGAAGACTGAAAAAAATGCTGAACATGTGACTACAATTGCTGGTGAAGAACATAGTGGGGAACTACTTTAGGTTGGGAGGGAAGAGGAGAGTTGGCCCAGCATGCATAGGAAGATGAGCATTTCAGCCTCTCCCATTTTTAGAATAGGAAATGGTTCTATTTTGGACATACTGATTTGAAACACTTGTGGAACATCTTGACACATTTGCCAATTACGCAGTAATTGGATCTCTAAAGTACATAAAACAACGTTATCAAAATTACAGATTGCTGTGATACTTTTATTAGATCAAAATATCTAAGGTACTAGCATATTGCATGGCTCGTTCAAAGTGCCAAACACCCTGGGAATATAAGATAGAGAATTTTTTTTTATTTTTCCAGTTGAGAAGCCAATTCAAACTAGCCTAAGTCAAAAAGGAAATTTAATGAGGATTTTGAGGTCCCCAGGGCAGAGATGAAACAGCTTAGGAGCATGCGGTCATATTCCACTGAAACTCACTTCCTTGTCCAGTCACTGCTTTTCCCTGAGCCTCTGCGGCTGCATCCATCAAGCTTGTTTCTGCAGAGTCCCTCTACTTCTCAGCTCTGTCCGTCAAGTAATGTTTCTCTTATTTGGAATTTATATGTGCACACATATTCATGCACACACAAGGGGTTTTTGTCACTACAAATAAATGCCTGTGTTGCTTTACATAGATGGCTGGGGAATTGAACCCTGGGCTGGCAAACTATAAGAAAGGACCCTTTAAGTGTTGGGCCATATCCCCAGCCCCTAGAAATGTTTCGTCAAGGCTCACAAGTTCTTTCTCACATAGTTTAGGTGTCCAGAGTAAAGCCAGTTTCTTTTCTTTGTTCCAATTTCAAATTTTCTCCAGGAAGAACTGTCATTGAATTGCTTAGATCAGATTCCCACCTGACTTGCTAGGTGGTGGACCAGGTCATGTGTTCTGACATGTCCTTATGGAACTGTGTAGATGACAGAGTACAGTAGAGGCTGAGCAGACCAAACCTGGTCCACTTTGATTCTCCTCCATTAAAATATTACCCACTTTGTATGTTAAGGTTGTTTTACCTTCTGATGGTTCCAGTGGAAGTTGAGATGAGCTTGTGGTGGTCCTCTTCTGAATGACTTCCCTGTTCTGTTGGTGAACCTAGGACACTCACTGACCAGCACTGCTCACTAAAAGGCCCTTCATTGTGACTGATAGCATGATTTTTATGGCCAATAACTTTGTTTTACTTAACTCTTTATGACTAATTTAGTCAACTGAAAACTAAGGGTCTGGAGACAAGAGAAGTGATGTAGGTATCATAAACTTAACTTTTTAAAGGTCTTCCATACTATCCTCGAATACGTTTTTTCAGTTTTTTAATCAATTATTTACTTGCACATGTGTGTACGTGTTTATGCACAAGCAGGTGCACCAGGGTCTCTTGCTGCTGCAAATGAGCACCAGATGCATGTTTGCATTACTTTTTGTGTCTAGCTACGAGTGATAGCAAATTGAACCTGGGGTGGGTATACTTTCCAAGCAAGCACCTTTTAACTGCTGAGACATCTCCCCAGACCCTTTCTTGAATCTTTAAACCACATATGTGATTAAAAATATAATAACACCTAGGCTGGGTGTGGTGGCGCATGCCTTTAATCCCAGAATTTGGGAGGCAGAGGTAGGAGGATTGCTGTGAGTTACAGGCCACCCTAAGACTACATAGTGAATTCCAGGTCAGCCTGGGCTAGAGGAAGACTCTACTTCAAAAAACCAAAATAGGTAAGAAAAAATGACACAATGAAATTTGAGGAAAAATGGTTGAACCTGGAACAGATCATTCTCAGTGAACTTACCCAATCACAGAAACAAAATCGTCGCATAGTCTCACTCATCTACAGCACGTAACCTGAATCTACCCAAGATGCCTTACATACCCAGCAAGCATCTCCTGGACTAGACAATGGAATGGGTGGGGAGGGAGGGGAGGGCAAGGGAGAAGGTGGGAAACACAAGTCTAGACCCAAAGGCAATGGTACCATAAAATTCTACATCCTAAAAGGCAGACCAAATGGCTGAACCTTCACCAGGCCCTTGGAACACCTGAGCTACAAGACACTGGAGAGTGTATGATGAAGACTGACCTTAATCAATCTTCTACAGTCTCTCTCAATCTCTCTCTCTCTCTGTCTCTCCCTCTCTTCTCTATAACTCTTTTATATTAGTTATCTTTTTCTCCCTTTTCTTAGTGGGCACTGACCTGTAACTCCCAGTACCAGCATGTGGCTATCATCCACAATGAGCTTTTGATCAGAGAGACCTACAAGGTTTCTTAAAAGAAAGACAGATTTCTGTCAGAGTACTTAAGGACCCACCAAAGGTTAGTGGTGACACCCTACTGCTGAAGACACCTTATGCGGCTGACACGTAAAATGGAATGGCATGGCTGGAAGCTGGAAGAGAGTCAGTCCCCAGACAGTCAGTGCGTCTAGTGCCAGAAGGTGCTACATGGGCGACTGGGGGAAAATGACCAATATCTGTCCAAGCAACTCATTGTCTAACCTACTTAGCAGCAAATAACCTGTTGTGATGCTCACACAAGTGCAAGCGCACAGCCATGGTGGGGAACCAACTGCTCTTTTTTGTTTTGTTTTGTTTTTTGTTTTGAGAGTGACAGAGCGAGAAAGGCAGATGGGGGGGAAGAGAATGGGCGCGCCAGGGCCTCCAGCCACTGCAAACAAACTCCAGATGCGTGCGCCCCCTTGTGCATCTGGCTAACGTGGGTCCTGGGGAATCGAGCCTTGAACCGGGGTCCTTAAGCTTCACAGGCAAGCGCTTAACTGCTAAGCCATCTCTCCAGCCCAACCAACTACTCTTGATTTGGCTAACTGATCCCCTCAGTGGTACGGGAGCCATAGCTGGAGCTGGGAAACAAGTCAGAACCATATTCAAACATAAGCCTGCTCTCCATTATCAAGCTACCACCAATTGTGGGCTACAAGAGGGCATACACCTATTAAATTCTCTATAAAAAACTAAGGGTTATCTCATTTGTCTGGTGCTAACTTACTCTTCATTGGAGAATCTGCTTCTCTTTTTCAGATAGACGTAGATCCTAAGGAGAAAGCCACTCCACCATACCTCAAAAGGACCCTGGCTGAAACTAAGAACAATTGGTGAAACAAGCAAGGATGATGTTTTCTTGGTGAACCAGGTACCAGCACAAGGGTGAAGGAGATCAACACAGAGAAAATCAACTCCTACCAAATCAGATATCCAGAGACCCAGAGGCCCCCAACACCTCATCACTGAAGCAGACCAAAAATGAACCCAACATGGCTCAGGGAAATTTTGCGGAAGAGGGGGCGGAAAGAATGTCAGAGCCACATGTTGGGTCATGATATGCAGGGACATTTATCCCACCCATAACTGTGGATTAACTCCAGAATTCATGACCCATATACCTCAACAAAGAGGGGCCGGGGGAGGGGGTAGGACATGGATGAGCCTAACAATGGTACCAAATTGACTGTATTCGCTGAGTACAAAACTAATTAATAAAAAAAAAAAATGAGGCCTGGAGAGATGGCTTAGTGGTTAAGGCATTTTCCTGCAATGTCAAAGGACCCAGGTTTGATTTCCCAGCACCCACGTAAGCCAGATGCACAAGGTGGCACATGTGTCTGGAGTTCGTTTGCAGTGCACTGCTGGAGGCCCTGGCATGCCCATTCTCTCTCCTCTCTCCTCTCTCTCTCTCTCTCTCTCTCAAATAAATAAATAAAGAATGACTGTTAAGATTTTTAAAAAGCTTTCAAAATTCTTTTAAAAAACTAAATAAATAAATATAAAAACTAAATATACAAAAGAATTGTCAGTCTCTGCCAGTCACTAATTTTATTGACAAATATACAAGAAAATCTACAATATAAAGTCTATTATTGTATAAAGTCATATAATTTTTGGCTCTGTAGTTATTTTCAGATTCTTTGGTATTATGTTATTGTCATTGGTGGTGTTAAATGTTTTGGGAGGGAGATGTCATTTTTTTAACCTCAGTGCTAGAGACTGAACTCAGAGACAAACCAGGCAAGCCCTCTCCCAAGCTACCTCCCCAGCCTTGTGCTTTTTTTTGTTTTTATTTTTGATGTAGAATTTTCTTAAGTTATCCAAGTTGGTCTCAAATTTGAAGTGCTCCTGCCTCAGCCTCTCAGATAGCTGAAATTACAAGTAGGTGCCACAAGTGGGTATGAATTGTTTGTTTTAATGCCAGTCCTCCTTATGGCTGAGGGTGTAGCACTTTAGATTATAAATGTTTACAGGCTGAGCAAGAAGGTAAAGACAGTAGATTTTCTGCAAAGCCCTTTGAAATGGTATACTTAAAGGGGAAACTTTTGGTAAAAAACCATTACCGCATAAGAAATAAGCTTAAGGGCTGGAGAGATGACTTAGCAGTTAAGTGCTTGCCCATGAAGCCTAAGGACCCCGGTTTGAGGCTTAACTCCCCAGGACCCATGTGAGCCAGATGCACAAGGTGGTGCATGCATCTGGAGTTCGTTTGCAGTGGCTGAAGGCCCTGATGTACCCATTCTCTCTCTCTTTCTCTCTCTCTCACTCTCTCTCTCTCTATCTCTCTCTCTCTCTCTATCTCTCTCTCTCTCTCTATCTCTCTCTCTATCTCTATCTCTCTCTCTCCCACCCTCTTTCTCTGTCTGTTGCTTTCAAATAAATAAATAAAAATAAAAGAGAAAAAAAGTTTAAAATATTACTAATTTGTCCATCCTCTTTAAAACTGCTTAAATGTAAAATTTTGTCATGAATCATAGATTGTGAGTCATTTTTATTTGGGGCTAAGAAAGGCTAAATATTCCATATGTTGTAGAATTTTGGAAAGCACTGAATTAAAACACTAACTGTCTCACTCACCTAGCAAGTCTTTTCTAGAAAAGCAGAGCACCATAGAGAAAGAGGAAGCACAGGCTAGAGATCTGGGTAACTGTAGTTTCATCAGCCCAGATCTACCAAACTCAGCTTGTTTGCACAGAATTTTAGAGCAGTGTTCTTACACTTGTAATGACCACACATTCAGCTGAGCATATGAGACAGGGTTATTGGGAAAGTCTGTTTGAACACACTAAAACCTTCTGAAGTGTCCAAAAAGTTTACTCATATAAAGCTTTGTGGTCTTCTGAAAAGTTCTTGCACTATCCACTATCTACTTCCCAAAGTTAGAGCTAGATTTTGAAGTCTACTCTATGTGTTCTTTTCTTTATTATAATAACTATAACTAACATGTCAGGCAACATGCCAACAGCCTTGTAGCTTTCTCCAGTTATCTTCCCTCTTCCCAACCAAGTTTATACTCCCTCTTTTTCTGCTTTTTGCCCTGAACGGTCATCCTGTACAGCATGCTGGAGGGAGCTTCCTTGAGCTTGGCTCCTAATGAGGTCTGCCCAAAGAGGCTGTAGAAGGAGACCACAGGACAGAAGTGAGGTAGTTTGACATTCATCTTCATGGCGTGCTCCTCATGGAGTATAGAAGTACCATTCTTCAGGTCTAGAAAGATGGCTGAGTAGGTAAAACTTCTTGCCATGCAAGCTCAAAGACCTGTATTCAGATTCTCAGCACCCATGTAAAGTGAGATATAGTGGCATGGTGTAATCCCAGTGCTGGGGAGGCAGCGATGGAGAAATGCCAGGACTCACTAGCCAGCTAATCTAGCCAAACTGGTGAGCTCTAGGTTCAACCACAGACTCTGTTGGAATAAGGTGGAGAGTGACTGAGGAAGACCCATGATGTTGACTTGTGACCTCCATGTGCACATGTGCTTGAATGAACATATGTATACACACACACACACACACACACACACACACACACATACATACCTTCCCTGAAGAGGTACATCATGGCTTGTTGGTTTCCCTACAAACCTGCTTTCTTAGCTTAGCCTGCTATTACCAACTGCCTTATAAACAACCGAAATGAACAGCACAGGTCAGGAGGCTGCATCTGAAATCAGAGGTCCTGCACAATGAGGATGTCTTCTGGGTCACAGGCTGCACACTCCTCACTGAACAGTCACATTGTGGCATGGAGGTTAGACCACTCTTTCATCTTCTGGAGTGAGGATCAGACAACCTTTTTATAAAACCATTATCTCTTTCATGAAGCTGTCACCCCCATAAGCAAACCATCTCTCCATACTACAGTTCCTAATGCTCTGTCACTGGGACAGGTCTTCAGTATATGGCTTTAGCAGAAATACAGCCCACTGCACCTGCACCTGGTGGATGATTCATCCTTTACTGAACTCAGATTTGCAGTTGTGTGCACTCTGTTTTGCAGTAAAACCTATATTCACAGACATACAGAAGCTCACTGATTTCTCCTTAAAAAAATGAAAAGAGAGGCTGAGGAGATGAACCAGTGGATAATCAATTGCTGCTCAAGCCTGAGTACCCCAGTTCAATCTCCAGCCCCACATTTTTTTTAAAAATCCAGAAAGTTGGTGGGCTTCTGTAATCCCAGCACACTGATGGGGAAAAGGAAAGTAGAGCTGGATTTTTCTGGAATCTAATGGAGAGCGCAAAAACGAACAACAACAACACAAGATCCAGAGAAACCCTACCTCAAAGGGTGTAGATGGGGAGGACTAACCCCCAGAATATGTCCTCTGACATCCACACACACGCCTGAACTTCAGTGAATACATACATGCATACATACGTACATACAGACAGACATACACAAATTTCAAGTACTATTACCATGTTACAAATGAACTTAAACACTTTGCTCAAAATCAAATCATAAAGCCAAGATTATAATCCAGGTGCGAATAGCTGTTTTCCTTTCCAGGACAGTCTCTGGGGTCACTTATCCAGGCAGTACGAGATCCCATCCCCTCCCAAAAAAAGTTCTCAACATTTGGATCCTAAGGACATTTCTTGTCACCTAGGTAACCTTGTTTGGGTGCAGACCTTTATAAGAAGGAAGAAAACAGTAACTGAAGTAGCTGTTTCTTTTTTTATTATTATTGACAACTTCCATGATGGTAAATAATATCCTATGGTAATTCCCTCCCTTCTCCCATTTTCCCCTTTGAAACTCCACTCTGCATCATATTCCCTCCCCCTCTCAATCAGTCTCTCTTTTATTTTGATGTCATGAAATTTTCCTCCTGTTATGATGGTCTTGTGTAGGTAGTGTCAGGCACTGTGAGGTCATGGATATCCAGGCCATTTCATATCTGGAGGAGCAAGTTGTAAGGAGCCCTATACTTCCTTTGGCTCTTACATTCTTTCCACTATCTCTTCCGCAATAGACCCTGAGCTTTGGAAGGTGTGATAGAGATATTGCAGTGCTGAGCACTCCTCTGTCACTTCTTCTCAGCACCATGGTGCCTTCTGAGTCATCCCAAGGTCACTGCCATCTGAAAAGAGAAGGTTCTGTAACCAAAAGTGAGAGTAGCATTAATATATAGGTATAAACATTAAGAGAAGTGCTTATTGAGCAGTTTGATGAGCATGATATATACTTTTAGCCAGACAGCAGCAAACATTACACCCCTAGGGCTCATGACTACCCCTGTTGTAGGTTTTCAGTATCAGGGATGTATTCCTTCCCATGAAGCGTACCTCCAGTCAAATTAGAGGGTAATTGGTTTCCCCCATAAGGGATGTGCCACTATTGCACCCATTGGCTCATTTGGCCTGGTTAGCCAAATTATAAGGCTTGCAATGTCCACTGTTGAGTGTCTTTACTGGTGATTTCTCTCTCTCCCATTGAACTGCATGCAGTGTGGCTTTTTCCAGCTTTCTGTCAGCTGGTCTACATGGAGGAGGTTTCAGCTCAGTTCCAGCAGGGTTTCTCAATGACCTTGGAGCCCAAGTATGTGGAGTCTTCAGCAATAGGGTCTTACCATCCCTGGCACTGAAAATTTTCTAGTAAAAATCTATAGCTCTTGTGTGTTCCATTGTCCAAAAAAAGTAGGTTTCCATATGACTTATTTATATCCTCTTTGATTTTGATTAGCCCTCCTTCCACCTTACCTTTACTCAATCTCTTCCCCTTAACTTACTAAGGCCTCTGACTTAAAAGATAAAACCCTGTGGATAGTGTGATATCAAGGCACCAAGTGAGGGTCTCCTTTCCACAGGCCATGTGCTTTATCTGCCCATCTTCCATCTACAGGCTCTTCCCTTTCCTCAGGGATTGTTAAATTGGAAATATATTTTCTAAAACTCATTCTTCTCCCTTCTTCTCAATGCCTCTCTTCTCCTCTTTTCCTCTGGGCAATTTAAGGAGGCTTTTCTTTCTAAGGCATACTGTCCTAGGAATGGGTCAACAGGCTGTGAATTTTCTTGGAAATTATCTTGGAAATTTTGTTCCTTGATTTACCATTGGCAGATGGTAAAAAAAGGGGGGGGGTAAAATTCTGACAGTGAGGTTAGTGTAGTTCATTTTAGTCTTTCTATCCAGGTTCTTACTTTCCACCCATCTTCTTTTTTTGTTTGTTTTATTTTTATTTATTTATTTGAGAGCAACAGAAAGACAGAGAGAGAAATAGGCAGATAGAGACAATGGGTGTGCCAGGGTCTCCAGCCACTGCAAACAAACTCCAGATGCATGTGCTCCCTTGTGCATCTGGCTTACGTGGGTCCTGGGGAATCAAGCCTCGAACCAGGGTCCTTAGGCTTCACAGGCAAGCACTTAGCTGCCAAGCCATCTCACCAGCCCTCCACCTCATTTTCTAGTAGTCATATGTAAGAAGTCACACAGTGGTCTAGATATTTTTAAAGAATTGTAATAGTTATAAAATTTTAACAAAGAAATCAAAGTTCCATTGAGTTAGACTATATGCTAAGTGCTTTGAGTCTATCCATGCACAAAATAACTTCACAAAACCTCATGAGTCCAAATGAGAAATTATAGCACCTAATTGGAGCACAGAAATAAGAGTTGTAGTCAAAAGGTTAGGAAGAATGTTACCTGAATCTTCTCTCTCCAAAGCTTATCTGTACAACATGGAGAGAGAGATCCAATGTGTAGAGGAGGTACAGTGAGGTACATACACAGTTTTCCTTTGGATACCAGTACCAGGCACAACCTAGTGAACCAGAGCACAATGCTGGTCCCACTGACCCCACATTATAGGCCTATCCCAGTGATTGCCAGGCCTTGCAAACTCAGGCTCAAGGCCCACCCCACACTACAGTGGCTTTGCTGCTGTTGATTCAAAATTGGCTTGCAGACACAGGCTCGGTGTCTCTCTTACCCATTGACCCAGGCTCCAGGCAAGCCCGTCTGGGGACTCCAGCAGCAAGTGTGCCTGCAAACCACCTCCCCACTCAATATGCTGGCTGGTCAAAGGTTTTATGTGCAAAAGTTGATCTGTAAAGACTTGAAGAGATGCTTACTTCCTCAAATGTGAAAACACCAACTCAGGGCCTCAAGAACCACAGTACTCAGAGAAACATCATATCATCAAAGGAATAAAATAAATCACCAGGCCCCGCCCTAAAGGAAAAGAGATCAATCAGCAGGCAAATGAGTCAGAATGATCATCTTACAGTCTTGGTAAGTTACTAGAGAACACAGATGACAACTGAACAACAACCAGGTCACTGTACTAAGTGAAATAAGCAAGGCACGATCTCCACATATGAGACCTAAAGAAGTTGAAGTCAGGCAATTGAGTGGTGGCTGCTAGAAGCTGAGGGGTAGAGGGAGTGAGGAATTCTTGATCAAATGGGATTCAGTTTAAGTTATGGATGATAACTAAGTTACGGGGGGTTTAAAATACAGCATGGTGACTAGATTAATAGGACCATATTGTAAACTTTAAATTTGCTGAGTGTGCATATTTAGGGGGCTCTCTTCTCTTCTCTCTCTCTCCCCCCCTCTCTCTCTCTCTCTCTCTCTCTCTCTCTCTTTCTGTCTCTCCACACACACACAGTCAAGGATATACCATGTAAAGTAATCAAGGCTGGCTTTAAACTTCTTATTCTGCTTCTCCTCCCCTCACCTCTTGGATCTTGAGGACATCACTCCCGGCTTACATTCAGTCTATGTTTATCAGTTTACGTCAGTCAGATGAGGAAGCCAGGCCTGGTGGTGCCAGCCTACAACCCTAGCTACTTGGGAAGCTGATGCAGGAAGATTGCAAGCTCAAGACCTTTTGGGACTACAGAGTGAATCAAAGCCAGCCTAGCCAGGCAACTTAGTGAGACCCTGACCAAAAACTAGACACACACACACAAAAAAAAAAATGGTTGGGGATATAGCTCAGTGGCAAGGTATTTTCCTGGTATGCATGTACCTCAATACCTCAGAGAAAAAAAATTAATGAAAACAAATGAGGGATGGAGAGATGGCTTAGCAGTTAAGGTGCTTGCCTGCAAAGCCTACAGACCTGGGTTTGATTCCCACTACCCACATAAGTCACAGGCACAAGGTGGTGCTTATGTCTGGAGCTCATTTGCAGTGGCCAGAGGCTCTAGCACACCCATTCTCTCTCTCTCTCTCTCTAATTAATTAATTAATTAATTTTTAAAAGAAAGGAAAGGAGGGAAATGCAGTTTAGACTAAGCATGTTGCCCCAAGTCTCACAGCTGGGAACCAATTGTGATTCCAGGAAGGTTGTTTTATTAGCACTCTGCTTCACAGCCATCCTGACTCCTGGCCACTCAGCCACATGAGTTCCTAGGCTGGAAGAAGAGGGTCGTTCCGACTGCTGCCCAGTGCACAGTGTGTGACTTACTCATTACAGCATCTCACATTTCTGTGAACCTGTTCTCATAGAACCAGTGAAAGATCACTGTGAAATCAGGTAACTGAATGCCTCTGGTGGGCTTAACTCTGACATAAGTGTCACTACTAACATATTAAACACTGTCTTCTGAAAATATTGTGGTTTCAAGGGCAATAGGAAAAGTGATTTATTTTTGCACATGTTATTTATTCCTTTGATGTTTAACATAAATGGTAAAGAGCTTTATTGCTCATATTTTTATAAATCCCAAGTGTTCTTCAAAAGACATTTCTGAAATGAGAAAGAGCACTTTAAACAGTTCACCTATTTCCATCTTACGCATTATGTCTTAGTTAAACCTTAAACTCTGAGGAAATTATTTTCCTTGAGCTGTCTTCAAATGAAACCATTGTCATGCTGAGTACAGAAGTCAGGATGCTAAGAGCCCATGATCCTCCCATGTAAATTTAAGTTGATAAGTTCTCTCTGTTTCAGCGTTTTAACATCAAGGTCTGGTTTGGGATTTAATTTGATAGGCTGTGCCTGTCAGCTTTTGTGTAGCCCACTTTCATCACAGTTCAAACAGAGTGTGTGAAAGACTCATGGTAAGTAGGTCACTAGAGACCCATGTTATGCATGAAGCATCCATAGTTCCTGCATCAGAAACTGTCTCCATGGCAATCTGAGGTGCAGTTTAATATCATTTTAATATCATTGTTGAAAATATTAGCCACATGGGGAAGAGGTAGAACCATAGGCGCATTAGGAAAATCTGCCTGAGACATGAAGATCCCTGGTGGACTTGATTAGAGAGACTAACACCAGTACCCAACCTGCTCTGGAGTAATAAAAAGAGGTGCTATAGAAGTTAGGAAGCTTCCAGTCAGAAAGAATTTCCAGCCAGACAGTCAGTCACTTTCCAGTTCAGGACATCAGAAGTTTTTAAGACTTGGTGAGAGGATTTTACAGAGAGATTGCATTTACAAATGACCTGTTTCCCTTACACCTAGCTGGTAGCTAGTCACATTATGCTCTATGTATTTGGTAATTGCTCCTGCCAATCTTGTTTGTGGGCATAGAAACCTATGATTGATTGTTCACTATCTGATGAATCCAGTATTTACAAGGGACCTACCTTTCCTCAGCAGACTCAGAGCAGACTTTTCCTTAGCTGAGATGCGCACTCTAACTTAAGGTTACAGGGCAGGGACTTAGCAAACCTGTCTCTAAGCTCTGTTTAGTCTCTTCAGAATGAACACAGCACACGCAGGCTGTCTTGTACTTCTCAGGGATTTTGTTTCCCTTTGTGGCCCCTAATCTACAGTTGAAATGAGACTGTCACTGAGTCCATTCCCAGTGCAGGTGATCTATGTTGATCACTAGGTACCTGTTTGACTTAGTAGTCTTTATTTTCTTTTGTTCAAGGGTCCTAGTTTGAATAACAAGCTTTATTCTCATAACACTAACTACCATCTAATGTGAAGACATGCCACAGTGCACCATTTATTTTTGAACCTTTTACCATCAAAGCAGATCTACATTTTTGGTATTGTTCACAGGGACATAATTTTCATAAGCTAAACCTTCACCTCCCATAATAGTATAAACGTAGGGAAGCCCCAAAATTCTTTGAAACTCATCCTCCTTTAAAACCATTTAAACAGCTGCCTTCATGCACATGTGGAGGTCAGGGTACAACTTCAGATGTTGGTCCTCACTTTCCACCTTGTTTGAGGAAGGGGATTCTAGACACCTGACATAGCTTTCGGCTTTTACATGGGTGCTGGGGGGTCCAAACTCAGGCACTCAAACTTTCATGGCAAGCTCTTTACCTAGTGGGCCATCTCCCCAGCTGTCCTTGTGACTCTTACTAGGTACATGGCATACTGCATATAGCCCCACTAACACACCAGCCACGAGTTCTGCCCAGCACAGCTCCTCTGCTCCTGACTACTCAGGGAAAATTTTAAGTACCTGATGTCACCACCCACGGAGCTGCTTCCTTTTTACAGAGCTCAGAAACAACTAGAAGACTGCACTAAGCAAATATCATAGATGTTATGCTAAACAAACAGAAGCCAAGAATTCAAGGTGTCTGGGAAGTGCGCTATGCTGCACAGCTGTTCCGAGGGTAATGGAGCAGACAGTATGTACTCTGCAAAGGTTAGTGTCTCCTTGCCCTGCCCTAATTGAAACTTCTCTTGCCACATATGGGCTCTGAGTCAGACTTCTCCCCTGCTCAGCCCCGAGAGAAACAAGCTGGGAAAGACAGCAGAAAGTGGTCCTGAATATCTGCTTCTGACTGGGGCGGCAATCCTCACAGACCTTTTGGAACTCAAAAGATTACAAATTAGTTGAGCATTCCTGTGGTTTGAACGTGAGGTGTCCCACAAACTCATATATGTGAACACTTGCTTCCCAGCCAGTGGTGCTGTTTGGGAGGTTGTAGAGGCTTTAAGAGGAGAGGGCTGGTTGGACGAAGTAGGTCTCTGTGGCAGGCTTATGGGTTAAAGCCTGTTCCACTTCTGATCTGCATCCCTTTCTGCTTCCAGTCTATCACCCCATGTGGCCAGTTGCAAGCCCTGATCCCAAAGCTCCAGCGACCATGCCTCCTCCACCATGAAGCTGTGAGCTGAAATAAATCCTCCTGCCACTAAGCTCTTGTTGAACACACAATTAAATGTTGAGTAGAGTACACAAAACACCATTTATTTATAGGTTTTTAAATATTTTTATTTATTTACTTAAGACAGAGAGATAAAGAAAATGCTGAGAGAGAGAGAGAGAGAGGGAGAGAGAGAATGGGCATGTCAGGGCCTCCAGCACTGCAAACTCTAGATGCATGCACCACTTTGTGCACCTGGCTTACATGGGTCCTGGGGAATCCAACCTGGGTTCTTTGGCTTTGCAGGCAAGCGCCTTGACCACTAAGCCATCTCTCCAGCCCTATTTATAGAGTTTTTTTAAATTTTTTTGTTTTGTTGATGTTTCCATTCAAGTCAGGATCTCATGTAGCTCAGACGGATTGACCTCTATACTTACTGTATAACTGAGAATAACCTTGGACTTCTAATCCTCTTGTCTCTTCCTCCTCAGAGGTGAGATTACAGGCATGTGCCACCTCACCTGGTTCTTCTGGGTGCTGAGGATTGAACCCAGGGCTTTGTGCATGCTAGGCAAGCACTCTGCAAACTGAGCTATATCTCAGCCCCAGCACCCCAAAAACTCTTTAAAGAGAAAAACCTGGCTGTCAGCTTGCAAAACTTGTCTATAACAGAAAGGAATGAATTACCTTAGCTGAGTGAAGGATATGTAAGGAGGAAAGTGACATAAAGGGCTAGGCAAGCATGGGGGAACAGAAAAGCCACTGAGGTGACCGTTAGCATTACCCACTCAGCACTGCCCAAGAGAGGCCGTGACCCAGCCAGCACTTCTAGGTGAAGCACGCACCCCACCTGAGGCCGGCACACAGTCGGTCCCCCTTCCTTTTAGCTCTGCACTCCAAGCAATGGCTTCCTGACTCAGGCTCAGCTTCTCTCCTAAAAAGGATTTTTTTTTTTCTAAGAGCTTTGTTTCTAGCCCCTGTGGAGTAAATTCTCCTGAATGAACAAATTTCTTGGAAATGGATTGACTGGTTTCTGATTTTGATTGGACTTTTCCTACTTTGGCACTGATCAAACTTTGTCTGGTATTCTGATAAAACTTTATCATTGAGATCATGGTATATTGTCTGTGTTTACAAAAGTTGTCATGAAAAAGTTTCTATTGAAAACTAATAAGCAGGTGTCCTGATTGAGGCAGACACTACTCTGTGGCCAGCTGTTATCTTGTTTTAGTGACACATTATCAGCATTGGGCTCTGAAAGGCCCTCTTTGATTTTATTTTCATTTTACTACATCAGCAACACATAAAAGTGGAAATTAAAAACTGCAAATACAAAACCCACTGTTTACTATATCATTTGTGTGAGTTTGATCGATGTGTGGGACTAACAGCTATGAGGCAGCAAGCACAGGGAAAAGTTTAGTCACCGGGGACACTGTGTGGCTTGAGCAGCCCACATACCCTTCTGCTAAACAGTGGATCTGGGAACCCACTGGGACACAGAGACCTCCACCTATACCAAAGTGCACATGCATGCCACTCCACTCCTCACAATGAACTAGATTTCTCCTCCCCATAGCAACCACTCTTCATGATCAGTACCCAGTGAAATATATTCTTAGATCCAGGATGGAACATCAGGAGTTATCTACCTCGACTGGTTTTGGGTGTATGCACAGTAAGCCAACTATGTCCTCTAAGTGAACTTTTAGGGAAGAAACCTGTATTTACCATCTTATGTCCATGTGTAACTGGGCATACCTATGAGTAAAATCAGATGTATCATGGGAAGGAACACATGCAGCAGAAATAATATTATATAACCCAAGACTGTCAGTCAAACCACAGACCACCTAAACTATGTCCTTACTAACCAATCCGTCTGCTGCTAAAAATTCTATGAAGAGAAATTCCAAACCACTTCCTGTTACCCTTGAGTACTCGCCACTGGAGTGGCCCACTACCTCTTTGGCAGTGTATTCAAGCCTTTCCTATCACTTTGCCCTTAATACAGTATCTGTCTGCAAAACTACTTGTGTGCATCTTATTTCATTTCTTCAAGACTCCACAAACCTGGAAGCACCCAGAGCCCAGATCCTGTATCAGTGTGCTGCTGCTCTTGGCTCTGCCTCATTGTGTATCCCAGCAGCGCTGTATCCAAGGATTCCAGGTCTGATCTGGTAACATCTATACATTAAGTTCCTCTGTGTGATGGCCTGTGTGGGCCATGCAGGTCTCAATGCTCCCTCAGGAGACCAGTGAGAGGCATTAGTGGTCTCCTCCCCAGTGTGTGTTGTTTTATGGGGAGGTATGCATATATATGAATGTGTGTGTGTGTATAGGTGTGCATGTATTTGGAAGCCAGAGATCAATATTGGGTTCTTCCTCAATCACTTTCTGCCTTATATTTTGTGACAAAGTGTATCTTTGAATCTAGAGCTCACCTATTGGGCTAGACTAGCTAGCCAGCAAGACGTACAGATCCTCCTGTCTGTGCCTTCCCAGCTGTGGAACTAAAGGCACATGCCACCACAGCTGGCTTTGCATGAGAGCTGAGGGTCTGAACTCAGATACTCATGTTTGCATAGCAGGACCTTACGCACTGAGCCATCTCCCCAAGTGTGAGCACCCCCCCAAGTGTGTTCTTGGCATCATTACTTACTCTACAATGACATCATGGACACAAAGCCTTACTTTTCTGTGCTGCCCACTTGGGTCAAATAAAATGTTGATGAAACAAATACGATTTCCACTTTTATTCCCAAAATAAATTGATTACTTTTCAGAGATGGAAAAACCAAAGCTAGCTAGCCCATAGTAAGCTCTATGTGCTGTGTACAGAGTTATGTATCGTCTCACTGAATCCCACAACCACCTTCCCAGAACCTGGTAAAAATAAGCTCCTGGTGCCACAACTCTGCAGCTTGTTCCTAAGTCCACCAATGATCCTCTATCGCTGTGCTGCTGCTCTTGGCTCTGCCTCGTTCTGTATCCCAGCAGAACTATAATTCAAGGATCCCAGGTCTGACCCTGAGCCTCTGGTCCTCCTCAGCTCCCATTGCTCCCAACCATCAGTGCGACCTTGGTGATGACCCAGCTGAGGCCAGATCAGGACAAGGTAGGAGGAGCTGCCAATTATCATGGGCTTGGCCTACACCATCTAAAAGAGAATCCAACACCACTCTATCCTCTTCCTGTGGCTCTCTTGCACCTGCTGTGGAGGCTAAGTCTCTCCACACTTCTGAGGGCAGGAGAACAAATTTTTAAGACCAAAGTATGTCAAGCATCTCTTTTCTACATCCCTCTGCACTGGAAGAGCATCACTGTGCTCACTCACCACACAGAGCAAATGTTCTGTTAAAACCATATCAGTACTGTTGTTCATGATTTGCTAGAATATTCTTTTTTAATTTTACTTTTTATTTACTTATTTGAGAGAGAGAGAGAGAGAGAATGGGCATGCCAGGGCCTCCAGCCACTGCAAAAACACTCCAGACATATGTGTCCCCTTGTGCATCTGGCTAATGTGGATCCTGGGGAAATGAACCTGGGTCCTTTGGCTTTGCAGCCATAACTGCTAACTGCTAAGCCATCCCTCCAGCCCTTGCTACAAGAATGTTCTTTAGAAGGAAGTGTAGGTCCCTTCTAAATAGGAATTTTAGTAGTAAAATGATGGTGGCAAGCGTCTGTTCAATCAGCATGTCCTTAATGATGTCTAAAGGCTGTGGTCCACTGGAGCAGCTGAAGCAAATGGAACAGGGAAGGAAACAGCTTATTCCCATAATCGAGGAGGCTGACTGGTCTGACATGCCCAGGACATTCCCAATTTCAACACAGAAAGTCCCTCGTCCTGGCACCTGACCTGGACAAAATGAGACAGTTGATCAGCCTACCACCTCTACAGAAAATACCACAGTGACAAGATAGAATGAGAGGCTGGAGGTGTGGCTCAGAAATAGAGAGCTTGTCTATCATATCCACCCCTGCCCCCAGACAGAGTAAGGATGAAACCCCCCGCAAAAAAAGTTGCACCAAAATCCAACTTGCTAAACCAATGAGTTTATGGGGGTTACTTAGAGAGCATTGTGAGGTCTTGCTGACAGGAGTATAAATCACTGAAAAGTTTACCCAACATGGGTGACAACTGAGAAAAGCGCCATCCCTGAAAGTCACTACATGACTTGCAGGCAGCTTTGACAGTAGGAGAGTCTCTTGACCAACTGTTTGTTTGCTTCCTCTATAACTTTTAGGAGGGTCAACTTGACTCTTACTAGCCCACAGTGAGCCTTCTCAAGACCAGTGAGCTGCTGGTTTACTTTCTGATTCTTATGAGCCTCCCTCCAGGAGGGAATGTCCCAGTTCAGAGAACTTTCTACACATCACCTGGCTAGTGAAATGTGATGGTATTCCCTAAGAAGCTGAACAATGGCAGTGAGCTGCAGCTCCCAGGCAACCCGCCATTAGATTACTGACATTCCATGGTTACCAATCAATTACATGAGACACTCAACACTAGTATAATCAAAGCGTGTAATAGATGATTTTGCTCGAAGGTAGTCTAATAGAAATGTTAGTACATTTAATATAGACTAAGCTTAGCTATGATGTAATGAAGAGTATTAAATTTATTTGGGAATTAAGATATTCTCAAAAACTAGGTATATTGTTACATACATGCAATACCAGCACTTAAGAGGTAGAGGCAGGAGAACCAAAAGTTCAAAACTAGGGCTGGAGAGATGGCTTAGTAGTTAAGGCACTTGACTGCAAATCCAAAGGACCCAACATAAATTCCCTGGGACCCATATAAGCCATACGCACAAAGTGGCACATGTGTCTGGAGTTCATGTACAGTGGCTAGAGGTCCTGGCGTGCCCATTCCCTCACTACCTATCTGCTTCTCTCTTTCTCTCTCTCTCATTCAAATAGATAAATAAAATATTGGAAAAAGTTTTCAAGACTAGCCTAGGTTATATGAGACTTGTCTAAGGGGCAGAAGGAAGGAAGGAACGAACGAACAAAGGAACAAAGGAAGGAAGAGGGGCTGGAGAGATGGCTTAGCAGTTAAGTGCTTGCTGTGAAGCCTAGGGACCCAGGTTTGAGGCTCCATTCCCCACTACCCATGTAAGCCAGATGTACAAGGTGGTAGCACATGCATCTAGAGTTTGTTTGTAGTGGCTGGAGGCCCTGGTGAGCCCATTCTCTCTCTCTCTCTCTCTCTCTCTCTCTCTCTCTCTCTCTCTCTCTCTCTCTGCCTCATTCTCTCTCTGTCACTCTCAAATAAATAAATAAAAATAAAAATTTTTAAAAAAGAAAGAAAGAAGAGAGAGGGGGAGGGAGAGAGGAAGGGAGGGAGAAAAGGAAAAATCCATTGTTGGGTAAGACCATTGATGACTTCTTCCCCCACCCCAACAGTCTGTGTAACACTTTCTGGCACTATGACAATCAGTCAGCAGGGAAGAGGCTTACAGCGAGTTCCAACTTTAATTCTCTGTGTCCTGCAACCAAAGCATGTGGTGTCTTTAGCAACAGGGTCTTATCATCTAGTTCTGGTGGGCAACCAAGAGCACTAACAATAGCTATATTGTTTTGGGGACATCAGGAGCCCCTCTGACCAGCTACTCACTGACAAATCCCATCCCTGGCACTGGAGTTTTCTTGCAACAACTTATGGCTTCTGAGAGCAGCATTATCCACCCTCCCAATCCACCCTGAATGCTATATAATCGACCAACCAGGAAAGATGTCCCCACTGGTGCAATAATTAAGTATAGCTGGCAAAGATTTTCTCCAATTCCATAGACTGTCTATTCACTCTACTGATAGTATCATTAGCTCTAAAGATTTTTTTTTTTTTTTTTTTTGGTTTTTCGAGGTAGGGTCTCACTCTGGTCCAGGCTGACCTGGAATTCATTATGTAGTTTCAGGGTGGCCTTGAACTCATGGCGATCCTCCTACCTCTGCCTCCCGAGTGCTGGGATTAAAGGCATGCACCACCATGCCCGGCTAAGAAATTTTTTTAATTTCAAGAACCTTTCAGTTCTTGGAGTTATTTCCTGTACTATTGGATTTTTAATCAGAAAGTTCCTGTCTATGTTTACATTTTGAATTATTTCCCTTTAGCAGTTTCAGCATTTCAAATTAACTAAGGTCATTGATTCATTTTGCATTGATTTTTGTGTAGGTTAAGAGATATGAGTCTAATTTCATTCTTCTGCCAGTAAATATCCAGTCCAAGCACCATTTGTTGAATAGGCTTTTATAAATGTGCTTTTGACAACTTTGTCAAAAGTTATGTGGCCATATCAATGTGAGTTTATTTCTGGGGCCTCTATACTGTTTCCCCATACAGTTCAGAAATAGGAGCACTAGGGTACTGGTTAGAAAACATGTAGTTTATAGCATGGGGGGGGGGGCTATGGATAGCAATATTTAAGCACCAAAGTGAGGAAAGAATGGGAAAAGATGACTGAAGGGGGAAACAAGAATAAGCTATGGTGGTTTGAATGTAAATGCATGTCCCCCATAGCCTGAAGTATTTTTGATTAAGCTGGCTGGTATTGGCTTTCCTCTCTCTGCTGTAGATGCATGCTGTAGTGAGCCAGCTTCCTCTGCCATTGATGAAGCTTCCTCTGGATTCTGTAAGCCTGAAATAAACACTTTCCTCCCATCAGCCATTTCTGGTCAGATGTTTGTCCCAGCAATGAGAAGGTAATTGCAACAGAAAGTAAGCATATAGGTTAGAGGCATGCAAAATAGAAAAAAAAATCAACCGCTACCAAACCAGATATCCAGAGACACAAAGGCACCCAAGATCTCAACACAGAAGCAGACCTAATATGAACCCAACATGGCTCAGGGAAATTTGTGGAAGAGGGGGAGGAAAGAATGTCAGAGCCACATGTTGGGTTATGACACACAGACATTTCCTCCTACCTGAAACTAAAGGCTAACCCCACAATGCACGACCCATACACCCCAACAAGGAGGGTCCCTGTGGAGGGGAGAGGACAGGAAGGAGGCTAACAATAGTACCAACTTGACTGTACTCACTGACTACAAAAATAATATATATATATACATATATATATGTACATATATATATTGTATATTATTTTTTGTAAAAGGACAGACATCAATGCCTTTTCTAGAGAGATACTAGTCAAAATACAATTGAATAATTAAACTAAAAAGTGTGACTACTTTAAAAATACAGAAGTACAAATAAGATGTTAAAATAAGCAAAAAGGTATTATTCCCTCAATCAGTGCTTCTTTTTGATTGGAAAAATATGGTTTATCCCTACCCTTGTATTTGTTTTCATCATTTTCCTCAGGTTGTGGAGGGAAGTATGCTAGTCACAGTAATTCAAACAATCCAAGAGGATTTCTGTGGCCAAAGACACTTTCTGCTAAAATTCTTCCTTCTGATTTCCCAGGTTTCAGATTAGAACTCTGTAACTGATGCTTCGGGTATGAGTCAGTGGGCCCATGGCTTTCTGTGACTGAGGGTTACAGAGCGCCCTCGCAGCTATTACCTGTTTTCAGTCTGTCAGGATATTGCAGCAGTCTGCCACAAACTTCCCGAGAGCCAACCAGATCATTCTAGCCAAGGCAGGGGTTGGGGAAGAGTGTTGGGAATCCATCCTCAGCTACAGGCTCCCTTACCACACCTCTGTCTCCACCTTCACCATCTGTGCTGTTTGGGATCTGTTGGTGCAGGAATTTCTACTCCCAAACTGCCTCGCTGTTCCTCCTGTCAGGATAATGCACCACATCCCAAGTTCAGCTGTGCTCTTCCCATGGTCCAGACCCCTTGCTCGCTTGCCTCAGGGCAATGCCAGGGGTGTGGACAGTGGGAATTTGGAATATCTATCGAGTTCAGACTCCAGTATTCTGCCTCAGATGCAGTGTCCGCAGCCTTCTGTGCTCCACACACCTCTCGGGTCACACTGAATTCAGCCTCCTATTGGGCTTTCTAGCATGAAGACTCTTTCTCTGGCTCTCAGGGCAGCTGGTGCCTGGTGTCCCTGAACACACTTCCTTGGCAGGACCCTGCTCAACAGGAGCAGCTTGCCGTATGAGGCTGAGGGCACCAACTGACATGTTTGCAGAGAAAATCCCACATCATTTTATTTTTGCCTCTATAACTCTTTCTCTTATTTTTCTGTTGTGACTTCTTACATTGGCTTTCTTCCACCTGAAATCACAGGTGGAGCTTTGAATCTGCCATCTTGCTCCTCCCCCTACTTTCCTGTATTTTTAAACTTCCATCTGAGAGCATATGGTATAAGGTAATTGGTGACTATAGTACAAGTGGCTTCCTATGTGGAAAATGTGTGGGAAGGAAAACTTACTTTTTAACTATGTTCTGTTGTGTCTTTTGAAATTTCATCTTACACATTCATGGCATTTTGTTCAGAAACAGGAATAAATTTTTTAAAACTACATAGGTAGCTATGTAGAAGCCAGAAAGAAAGGGCCCCTGATTTATATGTTTTGTCCTAAAGGAAGGAAGGAAGGAAGGAAGGAAGGAAGGAAGGAAGGAAGGAAGGAAGGAAGGAAGGAAGAAAGGAAGGAAGGAAAGAAAGAAGGAAGGATAGAAAGAGGGAGGGAAGGTAGGAGGAAGGAAAAGAGAGGGGTAGGAAGAAAAGGAGAAGGGAAAAAAGAAGGAAGGAAGGAAGGAGGAAAGGAAGGAAGGAAGGAAGACAAAGCAGTGGATTGTGCATTGGTGTGCTCTGGGACAGTCCTGTCATCTTTATTTCTCAGTCCTTATTTTAGGATGAAAGCAAGTATTTGGCTTGGGGACAGACCAACACCAGCCACTTCCTATAAGTTCTACTTCTTTCTGATAGTGAAGGTTTTGTACTGTGATGAGTTACAATCATTCTGCATGTGAAAACTCTCTAGGGCAGGATAGATGCCTCGGAGGTTAAAGGCACTTGCACACAAAGCTAGTGGTCTGAGTCTGACTTCCCAGTACCAACATAATGTCAGATGCAAAAGTGGTGCATGCATCTGGAGTTTGTGTCCAGTAGCAGGTGATCCTGGCATCATACCCATGTTCTCATTTTCTCTTTCTGTCGCTCTTGCACGCTCTCTCTAGTTCTCCCTCCCTTTTTTCCCTCTCTTCCATTGCTGTAGACACATTCAAGGGCTATTAACCACTGAACCATCTCCCCAACCCAGCTCTCACTCCCTTTTTCAATTGCTGTAGGTATTTCTAGAAATTCAGGTGACAGAGTGTCAAAAACTAAAATTCATTTTTTTAAAACTGGAGCTTAACTATCTCTTCAGAATAATGATAGAATATCACGGCCGTATATCATAGTCAGTATGGCAGGACTGGCTGCTCTCAGAAGATCCTCAAACACCATTCCCTAAGGAACAGTGATTAAGCTATGCTGTGAGCTTTTCTGTCACCTAGTGGACAGTGATGTTATTACAACCTTCTCCAGTAAAGTAGGTGTTAATCAGTCTGTTTATGCAATTTTGGCTTGCACTCGTTGTTGTAATTAATGATAGAGTCCATACCTATGAGGGCTGTTGCTTTAAAAAAATACAAGAATAAAATCCAGCATAATCCTCCTAGCTACAAAAAACAACGTTAGAAAATGTTCCTGACAACTTCCTCTCTCCCCTGGATGATGGAATCTAGACAGATCTTAAGAGCAGAGGGTCTGGCCCACAGTTAGCCTTTGACAAATAACTTTTCGATGCATCTAGGTCACCTTTAGTTCATATAGGAAGCAATAACAAATTATCAACAAAATTTTTTAAAACTACCATAAGCTTTCTAATCGCTTCCCTGCTATGGGACTGTTGATACACATTTTCTTAATTGATTCTCAGAAACATCTTTATAGTAGAGTACATCTTTTTCAATGTAAAGACAAGGGAAATAAGTTTTTAAAAGGACAAGGGTCTAGATAGAAGGCTTAGCAGTTAAAGTGCTTGCCTAAGAAGCCTAATGACCCAATACCCACGTAAGCCACATGCACAAGATGGTGCATGTGTCTGGAGTTTATTTGCAGTGGCTAGAGACCCTGGTGTACCCATCCTCTCTGTCTGTCTGTTTATCTATCTATCTATCTATCTGCCTGTTTATCTCTCTCCCTCCCTCCCTCCCTCTCTGTCTCTCATAAATAAATAAATAAAATGTAAAGGATAAGGTGGTGGAGGCTGGAGGAGAGTGTATTCCACACCATGATCTTGTTTCTGGCCCTGTGACTGGCTCATCAGAGGAGACATTAGGAAAAAAGGTAATGGTTTAATGTCTGAGAGAAAAGAGGAAAGGAGAACCCTATGAGGAGGAGAAAGAAGGCTGTGGCAGAAGACAAGGCTGTGGAGCTTACACATCCTGGGTGGTAGTTAATGTTGACAGTCAGCTGGATTTCAAAGAGTCACCAATAAGATGTTTGAAGCATGCCTCTGGGTGTCTGTGAAGTTTCTCCAGAGATGATTAGATCAAGAGTCTTCATTAGATCAAAATGAATGGAGTGATCCCTTGATGGATTAACACTATGATGGCATCATTGGGAAATGGTGAAGGTAGGAGGTAGGATCGAGTTGGACAAAGTCAGTCACTGAGATTTGTCGCTGGAGGGTGGGGTGTATTTTGTCCCACATGCCACTATTCTCTGCTTCCTCTCTTCTAAGAAGTTAAAAACAGCATCTACCTCCCAGGACTGCCACCATGCCGCGCTGTGCCACTCCACACCATGAGCTGACCCTCTGAACTGTAGGCAGAATAAATCAATCCTCTCATAGGCTGTTTCCTGCCAGGTTTTTGACAACAAATATGAAACAAAAATGAAATAAAAAACTTAAACATTCCCCCTGTGCACTGCTCGCTACCCCCATGTCACCATCTACACCCTCTGGTCTTTCTAGGCCCTGCTAACCCAAGAATCCCACTTCTCCAATTCTCTGAGTTCTTCCTCTCCATGGAAAAATCCCTTTCACCTTTAGAAAGTAAAACCAAGCACCTGCCTTCATACAACCACCACACTGTGATCTAGAATGGACGCATTAGCAGGATGGACTCTTACTGAACTACACTCTACACATGTTGACTCCTTAATTCACTCCAGTATGGCATCCATTCAGGCCCTATCTTCCTACAGCTGCCAAGGCCCTTTTGTCAAACCAGAGCACTCCTGACATGCATTTATTCAGTAGTCCCAGTAGTCTTACTCTAGTGGTGCAGAAGTTTCCTCAAGTATCTAGTAAAGAATCCTATCTTCACTGAACTGCCATTGCTCTTCAGTGGAGTTTAATCTGGTATGCCTTTCCTGGTCTCTTCTGACCTTGATAGTTTTGAATACTCATACGTTGTCTGCTTTGTGCACTGGTTTCAATATCAGTGTGACTGTCAGTCCACTAATTAAATTAAAGTTGTACACTTTTGGTTTACATCTCAATGAGAAGCTTCTTGATGACAAGGGAAAGCATGGCATGAGCAGAGGCTGGACATCACCTCTGCCACAGCAGGTGACCAACACCAGGAGAGAGAGTGAGTGGATCTCTGGTTAAGGAGAGCTGGCTATAACATCTGTAAGCCTACCCTCAGAAACACACCTCCTCCAGCAAGACTCCACCTCCCAAACTGCCATCCTCTGAGGACCAAGTATTCAAAACACATGAGTTTATGGGGAAGACCTGATTCAAACCACAATACCCACCTTCTCCTGAAGACACTTTAGTAAAGCCACAAGACTCACCACTGGTATGATATGAGGAAGCAGATTCTATGCAGTGGAAAAGAAAGAAATGCCCAGCATTTTCTAGTCCAGGCACTAGAGGAACACTCCAGGGCAGAAAATCAGGAGGGATGTGTGTCCCCCCTTTGGGAAAAATGGTGATAGGTGATAGAATCAGGTTAGTAAGAGATCTGTTGCTGTCTCACATAAATCTCTGAAGCAGGCTCCCAGACTTAATGGTATGATGTGGTCATAGAGAAAGACCCTGAGGCTTAAGTTTTAAGAATCACTTCAATTCCCATGAGATGACCTCACGTCAGAGGTAAGGAGCGGGTGCTTGGGCTGGAGAGATTGGTCAGTAGTAAAGGGCTACCTGAATTGGAACCTCAGGCAAAAGCTAGGTGTGGGGGCACACACCTATAATCCCTACTCTGGGGAAGCAAAAATGGGAGGATCCCTGGGGCTCAATTGTTAGCTTGTCTAGCCAAGTCAGTGAGCTGTAGGTCTAACACACCCTGTCTCAAAAACTACAGTGGAGAGCAAATAAGGTAGACATCTGCTGTAGTCAGGTTCGCATTGCTGGTAGAAATCACCCAACCAAGAGCCGCTCGTGGGAAAAAGAGGTTTATATTGGCTTATAGGCTTGAGGGGAAGCTCCATGATGGCAGAGGAAAACAATGGCATGAGCAGAAGGTGGACATCACCCCCTGGCCCACATAAGGTGGGCAACAGGAATAGGAGAGTGTGTCGAACACTGGCATGGGGAAACTGGCTATAACAACCATAAGCCTGCCAGCAACAATACACTGCCTCCAGGAGGTGTTAATTCCCAAATCTCCATCAGCTGGAAACTTAGCAGTCAGAACACCTAAGTTTATGGGGGGCACCCGAATCAAACCACCACAACATCCAAAGTCAGCTTCTGGCCACCAAACACAATATACATCTGCATATGCACTTCCACACACATATATGCTTATACACATGCATATATGTATACACTACACACATAATACACAGCCAAAATTAAATTGCAGTAATGTTTTTAAAAGAACAAGTGTCATGCGGGCATGGTGGTGCATGCCTTTAATCCCAGAACTTGGGAAGCAGAGGTAGGAGGATCTCTGTGAGTTTGAGGCCAACCTGAGACTACATAGTAAATTCCAGGTCAGCCCAAGCTAGAGTGAAACCCTACCTCGTAAAACAAAAAAGAATAGGTGTCGAAACATCAGGATGGAGAGTGACTGTGGCAAGGACTTGGCAGACGCAGGGGGAAGACCAAGCCACTCAGAGTGACCCCACGATCTGACTGAGCTGAGAGACCAGCAGGAGGTGCCCCAGCACAGACTCCCCCCTGCAACACACACACAGAATTCCAGAAATTTCTCTGGAGGCCAGAAGAAAAAGAGGGCACACACCTGGAGAACCCCAATGCTTCCTCTTTGTCTCAAGTCCAGTAAACGATGCCTCCCTCTAGCTCCCTTAGACCTCGATGCTAACTTAAAAAGCAAAGCAAAGGGAAGGGAGAGTAACCTGAAAGTTGAACATCTTGCTCAAAATGCTGAGAATTGTTTAAAACATTTGATTGACACAGTTTAAAGACATTGCACATGTAATTCTCACACTAGAAATTGAAGATTTATAAGGCCAAGAGAATAGCAACAATATTAAACATCGTGTGTGTGTGTGTGTGTGCGTGTGTGTGTGTGTGTGTGCATACATGTGCACACATGCACATACATGGGAAGCCAGATGACAACCTCAGGTGTTATTTCTCAGGTGCCACCCACATATATTTTTGAGAAAGGATCTCTCACTAGTCTGGAGCTTATCGATGATGTTAGACTGGCTAGCCAGCAAGCCCCAAGGTGCTGCCTGTATCTACCTTCCCAGTGCTGGGATTACAAACTTGTTCTGAAGGTCAAACTTGGGTCCTCATGCTTGCCAAGCACTTTACCAACTGAACTTTCTCCCCAGCCTAACATTTTCTTTTTTTCACCCTTTGTTATCAAAGAGAGTCTCCCTATGTCACACACACACACACACCATTTATTTGTGTGATGAACTGTTTAATCAGTTGCCTTCCTCACTAGAACATAGTCCCTGAGTGGCAGGAACAGTGAGTTACTCCTGCTCCAGCCCATCAAACAGGCCGCTGGAACTGAGCCTAGCATATGGCAGGCACCAGTTAAATAATTTTGGATGTTGATTTTGCTCATAACTCTTTGTTGGATGGATTAATCAATTCAGAAACTGAAATGATCACATGGGAGACATAATGGTCAAAGGCTTTCCTGGCTGAGGACTAAAGAAGATTGGGTGAGGATTTACAACCAAATTCGTAGTGGGCAATCATTATAGAAGACGTCTGCAAACCCATGGGACTTAAGAATAGAATGTCATACGTTTATACAGCCTAAAGGCCTACCAGTGGCATTCACTGTATCACACGGCTTGTCTCAACAGCCCTGTTGGATGGGTCAAGTATATGAATATTATGTTCTAGATAAGCTGATAAGAGGTTCAAAGAGGCAAACCAGCTGACCTGGGGACTGGAACCTGAAGTCAGTACAGCTGTGATTGCAATCTGGGCTTTCCAGCTCTGCCTCATTGGGTCACACCACTATGGTCAGGACTGTGACTCTGGAACTGACCGGGGCACCCGTGGGGAAGACGGTCTGTGTGAACGCATTCTTTTCTTCAGAGACCTCCATTCGAATGTAGCAGCACGTATAGCTACAGGAGTGGAGAGAAGAAAGCCTAGGGGCGCCGTGCTTCCTCCTGTCCCGGGCTGAGTGTTCCTGCGGTGCGGTCTAGTGAGGTCTCCTGAAGCAGCTTTTCCAGGGTAATGGGAGGAATGGGATGACCAGAGTCAATTCTCTGCCCTCCGTGACAAGGGGGAAATGGGACATGACTTCGTGGTAAGGTCCAGTTTTCTTATCTGCAATGCACGGTTAAGAGAAGACTTTATGCCCCGAATGTGAAGTTAGGCTGGGGGCAGCCTGAGGACTGAGCACGTTGGGGGTCGGAGGCTTTTCCTTCTCCACGCAGCAGGCTTTATGTCTAGTGCTCTCGCCAGATGAAGCTGAGCTCCCAAGCTGGTGCAGGGCCCAAGGGGCTAAACCCGGCACTACCCAGACATTCCGCACGGTGGCAGTGTACGCTTAGTTAGCAGATACCAGGACGTGCCTGCGTGGGAAGGGACCTAGTTAATCGGTCTTGCTGAAATAGAACCTGCATTCAGGTAGGGGCCAGAGCTGTACTGGACCATGGGCACCTCCCCAGTTCTCTGTTGTGTCCCATCTCTGTGTTGTTCCTTTGTAACATCCAGTAACTGTATAGTTTATCTCTCTTTGCTAGTGGGAGAAACAAACTCCTCAAAGGCAGGGATATTTCTGTTTCACCCTTTGCCACTTCCCCAACACCTGTCGTAAAGTCCTGCTCGCTTTAAGTACTCCATAAATGTTCTTGAATGGAAACAAATAGAGGTACAATTGTTTGTGCCACCTCCAGTGCAAAAAAGGGGGGGAGGAATATGTCTACATTTTTTTAAACCCAAGGAAATCTTATTTACCAATATTAGCAATAAGCTTGCCATTCATTATTTTTAAACCTTCTTCCACTATCTACAGATCATACTGAGAACCAGGGCTGTATGCTGCTGAGGAAGCCGAAAGGCAAGCGTGGCCCCAGCCACTGCCTCCACTGCAGCGGAGGCAAAGCTCTGGCCCTTGGCTCAGGTGGCCTCCCTCAGACCTCCCATCTCAATCCTGAAGGGGTGCTGCCTAGAAGTTCAGTGAGGCCCACAGCATGAAAGCACACATGCCCCCCCCCCCTTCCAGCTTCTAGAAAGTCACCTTCAGGCAGAGCTAGTCCAATCTTCCACCCTTGATTCTGCCACCCAAGCTCCTTTGTGGTTGTTACTGCCTTGGGAGGGGGGGGGGATTTCCAAATTAACATTGATTAATTAGCAGCTTTGTAAAGAAAAGCACCAATTAACTCTGAACAACTCTCCCTATGATTAAATGAACGGATGTGTATTTCTGCAGAAAAAAAGCTTTCTAAGAACACTGCATATCTCTTTCTTAAGGTGATTGAACTTCTGCAAGTCAATGAGCATCTATTATTTCTGAACTACTGCATTCTCTTGAGTCTCAGAAAGAAAAACAATCATGTACCACATAATGATTTAGAGTCAACCACAGATGGTGGAAGATGGCTGCATAAGATTATACTGGAGGTGTGCAAGGGGCTCCACCACACAGCTCAGGAGTGCAGGGGTTCCATCACACAGCTCAGGAATGCAGAGGCTCCACCACACAGCTCTGGAGTGCAGGGGCTCCACCACACAGCTCTGGAGTGCAGGGATTCCATCACACATCTCAGGAGTGCAGGGGTTCCATCACACATCTCAGGAGTGCAGGGGTTCCACCACACAGCTCTGGAGTGCAGGGGCTCCACCACACAGCTCTGGAGTGCAGGGGCTCCACCACACAGCTCTGGAATGCAGGGTCTCCACCACACAGCTCTGGAATGCAGGGGGCTCCACCACACAGCTCAGGAGTGCAGGGGCTCCACCACACAGCTCAGGAGTGCAGGGGTTCCATCACACAGCTCGGGAGTGCAGGGGCTCCACCACACAGCTCTGGAGTTCAGGGGCTCCACCACACAGCCCAGGGGTGCAGGGGCTCCAACACACAGCTCTGGAGTGCAGGGGTTCCATCACACAGCTCAGGACTGCAGGGGCTCCACCACACAGCTCTGGAGTTCAGGGGCTCCACCACACAGCCCAGGGGTGCAGGGTCTCCACCACACAGCTCTGGAATGCAGGGCCTCAATCACACAGCTCTGGAGTTCAGGGGCTCCACCACACAGCCCAGGGGTGCAGGGTCTCCACCACACAGCTCTGGAGTGCAGGGGGCTCCATCACACAGCTCTGGAGTGCAGGGGTTCCATCACACAGCTCAGGACTGCAGGGGCTCCACCACACAGCTCTGGAGTTCAGGGGCTCCACCACACAGCCCAGGGGTGCAGGGTCTCCACCACACAGCTCTGGAATGCAGGGCCTCAATCACACAACTCTGGAGTGCAGGGTCTCCACCACACAGCTCTGGAGTGCAGGGCCTCCACCACACAGCTCTGGAGTGCAGGGGTTCCACCACACAGCTCTGGAGTGCAGGGCCTCCACCACACAGCTCAGGAGTGCAGGGGCTCCACCACACAGCTCTGGAGTGCAGGGGCTCCACCACACAGCCCAGGGTGCAGGGTCTCCACCACACAGCTCAGGAGTGCAGGGGCTCCACCACACAGCTCAGGAGTGCAGGGGCTCCACCACACAGCTCTCGAGTGCAGGGGCTCCACCACACAGCCCAGGGGTGCAGGGTCTCCACCACACAGCCCAGGGGTGCAGGGTCTCCACCACACAGCTCAGGAGTGCAGGGGATCCACCACACAGCTCTGGAGTGCAGGGGTTCCACCACACAGCTCTGGAGTGCAGGGGCCTCCACCACACAGCTCAGGAGTGCAGGGCCTCCACCACACAGCTCTGGAGTGCAGGGCCTCCACCACACAGCTCTGGAGTGCAGGGGTTCCACCACACAGCTCAGGACTGCAGGGGCTCCACCACACAGCTCAGGAGTGCAGGGGCTCCACCACACAGCTCTGGAGTGCAGGGCCTCCACCACACAGCTCTGGAGTGCAGGGGGCTCCACCACACAGCTCAGGACTGCAGGGGCTCCACCACACAGCTCTGGAGTGCAGGGGTTCCATCACACAGCTCAGGAGTGCAGAGGCTCCACACAGCTCAGGAGTGCAGGGGCTCCACCAACAGCTCTGGAGTGCAGGGCTCCACCACACAGCTCAGGAGTGCAGGGCTCCACCACAAGCTCAGGACGTGCAGGGGATCCACCACACAGCTCTGGAGTGCAGGGTCTCCACCACACAGCTCAGGAGTGCAGGGGCTCCACCACACAGCTCAGGACTGCAGGGGATCCACCACACAGCTGGAGTGCAGGGTCTCCACCACACAGCTCAGGAGTGCAGGGGGGGGGGGGGGGGGGGGGGGGGGGGGGGGGGGGGGGGGGGGGGGGGGGGGGGGGGGGGGGGGGGGGGGGGGGGGGGGGGGGGGGGGGGGGGGGGGGGGGGGGGGGGGGGGGGGGGGGGGGGGGGGGGGGGGGGGGGGGGGGGGGGGGGGGGGGGGGGGGGGGGGGGGGGGGGGGGGGGGGGGGGGGGGGGGGGGGGGGGGGGGGGGGGGGGGGGGGGGGGGGGGGGGGGGGGGGGGGGGGGGGGGGGGGGGGGGGGGGGGGGGGGGGGGGGGGGGGGGGGGCCCCCCCCCCCCCCCCCCCCCCCCCCCCCCCCCCCCCCCCCCCCCCCCCCCCCCCCCCCCCCCCCCCCCCCCCCCCCCCCCCCCCCCCCCCCCCCCCCCCCCCCCCCCCCCCCCCCCCCCCCCCCCCCCCCCCCCCCCCCCCCCCCCCCCCCCCCCCCCCCCCCCCCCCCCCCCCCCCCCCCCCCCCCCCCCCCCCCCCCCCCCCCCCCCCCCCCCCCCCCCCCCCCCCCCCCCCCCCCCCCCCCCCCCCCCCCCCCCCCCCCCCCCCCCCCCCCCCCCCCCCCCCCCCCCCCCCCACACAGCTCTGGAGTCAGGGGCTCCACCACACAGCCCAGGGAGTGCAGGGTCCCACCACACAGCTCTGGAGTGCAGGGGCTCCATCCACACAGCTCTGGAGTGCAGGGGTTCCATCACACAGCTCAGGACTGCAGGGGCATCCACCACACAGCTCTGGAGTTACCAGGGGCTCCACCACACAGCCCAGGGGTGCAGGGTCTCCACCACACAGTTCTGGAGTGCAGGGCCTCCACCACACAGCTCTGGAGTGCAGGGGCTCCACCACACAGCTCAGGGGTGCAGGGTCTCCACCACACAGCTCTGGAGTGCAGGGCCTCCACCACACAGCTCAGGAGTGCAGGGCCTCCACCACACAGCTCTGGAGTGCAGGGCCTCCACCACACAGCTCTGGAGTGCAGGGCCTCCACCACACAGCTCTGGAGTGCAGGGGCTCCACCACACAGCTCTGGAGTGCAGGGGCTCCACCACACAGCTCTGGAGTGCAGGGGGCTCCACCACACAGCTCTGGAGTGCAGGGCCTCCACCACACAGCTCTGGAGTGCAGGGGATCCACCACACAGCTCAGGGGTGCAGGGTCTCCACCACACAGCTCTGGAGTGCAGGGCTCCACCACACAGCTCAGGAGTGCAGGGCGTCAACCACCAGCTCTGGAGTGCAGGGCCTCCACCACACAGCTCTGGAGTGCAGGGCCTCCACCACACAGTTCTGGAGTGCAGGGCCTCCACCACACAGCTCTGGAGTGCAGGGGCTCCACCACACAGCTCAGGGGTGCAGGGTCTCCACCACACAGCTCTGGAGTGCAGGGCCTCCACCACACAGCTCTGGAGTGCAGGGCCTCCACCACACAGCTCTGGAGTGCAGGCTCCCCCACACAGTCTGGAGTGCAGGGCCTCCACCACACAGCTCCTGGAGTGCAGGGGTCCACCACACAGCCTCTGGAGTGCAGGGGGCTCCACCACACAGTTCTGGAGTGCATGGCCTCCCCACACAGCTCTGGAGTGCAGGGGATCCACCCACACAGTTCTGGAGTGCAGGGCCTCCACCACACAGCTCTGGAGTGCAGGGGCTCCACCACACAGCTCTGGAGTGCAAGGGCCTCCACCAAGCACAGTTCTGGAGGCAGGGCCTCCACCACACAGCTCTGGAGTGCAGGGGATCCACCACACAGCTCTGGAGTGCAGGGGCTCCACCACACAGCTCAGGAGTGCAGGGGATCCATCACACAGCTCTGCAGTGCAGGGTCTCCACCACACAGCTCTGGAGTGCAGGGGGCTCCACCACACAGCTCTGGAGTGCAGGGGGCTCCACCACACAGCTCTGGAGTGCAGGGGGCTCCACCACACAGCTCTGGAGTGCAGGGGGCTCCACCACACAGCTCAGGAGTGCAGGGTCTCCACCACACAGCTCTGGAGTGCAGGGGGCTCCACCACACAGCTCAGGAGTGCAGGGGATCCACCACACAGCTCTGGAGTGCAGGGGCTCCACCACACAGCTCAGGAGTGACCCGCTGGGACCACCACCACACAGCTCCTGGCCGTGCAGGGGCTCCACCACACAGCTCTGGAGTGCAGGGGCTCCACCACACAGCTCTGGAGTGCAGGGCCTCCACCACACAGCTCAGGAGAGCAGGGGGCTCCACCCCACAGCCCAGGGATGCAGTCACTACACCACACAGCTCAGGGGTGCCATCACTCCACCCCACAGGCCAGGGTGCAGTGCTTTGACTGTATGGATTCCATGTAAGGCAGCCCATTATGTTCCCACAATGACTTAGCTGCCATACCATGCCTGACTCTGACTGGGCCCTGGAGTCACGCAGCACCACTGTGCTTCCATCCTGTGAAACATAATGGAGACCATGTCATTGCAAGCTCCTTGGGAACATGCAGTTCATAAACGCAGAAGACTGTTATTGTCAGCAGTGACTTCTGTATTTCTCAGCCAGGTAAGAGGTGAAGTGAGGAATGCTCTCTTTGGGGTATTCCAATTCTCCCATGATGGCTTTTAGCTCAAACCATCATCCCTCAGCTCTCCATTAGCCTAGGAAGCCTTGAACTCCTTAAGAAGGCTTCATGTGACAGTGTTTCTTTCTTACTGGCTTTCAGTTCAACTCTGACACTGTACAGGGCTAGTATGAAACCACTTGTAAGGAGTGTAGTCATAGTGATGTCATAAGTCCATTCAATTCCAAAGAAAGTTTGTGATTATCAAAATGTCTACATGATGACAATCGGTATAGGATTTCTCCTCTTTTTATTCATTTACATAACACTTATTTAGCACCTATTCCATATAGGATAACATTCTAAGCATTTCTTATATTTATTTGGATCAATAAGGCCATTTAATATTGTTCCAATACATGAAATTTGGCATAAGAAACTTTAGCTCACAGTCCTCTCCCTACTCCACAGTGAAGTCATTTTTCTGAGCCCCAGTCTTGAGCCACTTACTCTTTCTCTGCTTTTTCTATGTCCTCAGATGCCTTAATGAGAATGTGCCTCTACTTCCTTTTCGGGGTTCTTGACTAGTACATTGCCTGATGTGTTGATATTGTTTTCTAGGGAACACTCTGAACCCCTGTGATAAATCAGCAGGAAACAGTACTGAGATAAAAGCAATGGAATAAAAACCCAGTACAATGCACAATACAAGTGTTCATTGCATGAAGTATGACCTGTTGTGTGGTGACTAACGATGCACCAGTTTGGAAAGTATATGTACAGTGAACTTAGAGGCAAGGATTCAGGCTGAGCATGCCACACTTTGACATTTGAACACAGAGACAGCTTCATTTTCCTAAAGGTGGGTCACCCATGTTGTGTTCTCACTGTGCCCTCTTATGGTCTCTTCCAAATCATCGTGTGCTTTATTTTTTCTTAAAATTGACCTGCCTACCCTCCATTTTGGGTTTTTTTGTTTGTTTGTTTGTTCTTTTTGAGGTAGGGTCTCACTATAGACCAGGCTGACCTGGAGCTTACTATAGTCCCAAAAAGGCCTTGAATGCACAGCGATCCTCCTACCTCTGCCTCCCAAGTACTGGGATTAAAGGCATGCGCCACCACTAGAGGCCTGTTTCTTGAACATATGGTTTGGAGTGTGTGGCCCTCTTCTCCATCATTGTTTCTTGGACAGGAAAGGTCATGGGACAGCAGGGAGCAGGGACAACCATGCCAAGATGCCGGGGAAGCAGCTCTAGTCTGTGCTGATCCCTTGCTGTGGCACCAGCACCACTGAAACCGCTGGCAAATATCCAACTTTAAGTTGTCACATGTGTTTAACAGAGGAGCTCCCAGAGTCCCAGAGAGGTTCAATAATCTACAAGGTAAAACAGCAGCTATGGACCTGGGATGTCAAACCAAGCATTCTGCTTTAAGGTCCCTGCACAAAACTACTGTGTTCAACAACCTGAAAACTTCCTGTGGGCCAGGAGATGTAGCTTGGTGACACAGCACTTGCCCAGCATGTGACAGGTCCTGTGTTCTTGTTCCCTTTGCCACTATTCAAACACTAGGACTTGATGCCACCCGTATCTGACGCCTTTTTTGTCACCTAATGGTGGCCTCGCTTTATTTGGAACTGTCTTCCTTCTCCCAACCTTTATTTTCCCATATGGAGCACAATCCCCACCCCTACCCCTTGAGCACGTAGATGAACACCAACCATGGGGAAACCCTACCAGCCCCTGTGAGACCCCAAGAATTTCCTAGTGAGAAGTTTTCATGAGTAAACGGGACCTAAGCAAACTTGTTGGTCTTCAACTGAAGAACTTTTATTAAGGAAAAACCCTTCTAAGTAAAAAAGTCCAGGACTGGAGAGATTAGTGGTTAAGGCTCTTGCCTGTGAAGCCTAAGGACCCAGGTTTGATTCCCCCAGAACCCACGTAAGCCAGATTAACATGGTGGCACGTGCATCTCGAGTTTTACAGTGTGGCTAGAGGCCCTGGTGTGCCCATTCTCTAAATCAATCTCTCTCTCTCTCTCTCTCTCTCTCTCTCTCTCTCTCTCCCTCTCATAAATAAATAAATAATAAAAATATTTTTTTAAAGTACACACACCCAGGGATAGAATGTTACTATCACCCAGAAGTTCCCTAAGGCCTTTTCTAATCACTGTTTCCCTCCTAACCTAACACTAACTACTTCCACACTCCAGATTTATCTAGTTTTGAATTGTATGTCGAGGGAATCATACTGTGTGGATTCTTTCATGTCTGCCTTCCTGTGAGATTCTTCCCAGTGGCCTTGAGGTCACTTGTCTATTTTCACAGACATAGCATTCCCTTGTATGACTACACCACAATGTGCAGATCCATCCTATGGGTGGGCATGTGTTTCCAGTTTGCAGTTATTATCAAAACTGCATTGGTGGACATTGTTGTCCCTTTCTCTTGGTGGTGAAGTGCTTAATCTGTGCAGGATTTGTATGTGTGTGGGGAGGGGGTAGAGAACTTTCACCCAGAGAACAACAGAAAATGGAGCAGGGATGGTGAACATGGCACTTTGGTAGTGAGCTCATTGAAAAGGTACCACTGACCAAGAACACTGTTCAGGCATGATTTTGAGATTTTCCCTATTCAATTCAGGGGTTCTGTAGAAGCCTTCTTGGAGAGCAAGATTGTTTGTGAACAGTACTTATGTACAGACAGCATTTGTTTCAGAGAACATTCATCCTTGAGAGACATTAACCCTACATAACTTACGTTTCTACCACGGTGAAAAGGCATAGATATGGAAGACTGGAATGAACGAGCACATGTAGCTATAGAGCAGAAGTCCAAAATCTCAGCCACCTCAGCAAAAAAAAGCCTGAACTCTAAAGACCAGACTGATGATAGCAAAGCAGTTGACACAAAGTGGACTGGATGGAGCTACATGAAAGATGGATGTAGGGACATAAAACCCAAGTGCAGGTAGATGCTTGCCCAAGCAAGGGGCCAGGAGTTCTGGCTAAGCTCAGGGCATTCAGTCCTTTAATCAACACAATGTCCCCAGCCTCTGGTTGGGGCTGAATGCAGAATGGGAGCTTAATAGTTATCAAGTGCAGCATGAGTAGGATGTTTGTTAAGAAGAGTTTGTTACATTAATAAAATAGCTAATGGTTTTCAGCCTGTTGTCTCATGTGAACAGACTATTACTCTTTACTTCATGCTGAGAGAGAAAATGATATGAATGATTGTTATAATAGGTGTGTTGCCAATTCAACAAGCAGAAAACATTTGCTTCTCTTTCCTTCCATCAGTCTCTGTGTAATCTTTTAAAGGCAGGCGACTGTAAATGGCTGGCTTGTTCTCTTCTTGTGTGGCTTTTATCTCCAGCCCCATGATAGGGACCACATCCCCTGATTAGTAAAAGCAAAAACTTTGGGACTGGAGGGATGAGTCATCACTTAAGAGCACTTCCTCTGCAAGCAGAAGGGCCCAAGGATGCCTGAGAGAAGGCACCAGTCCAATCCCCAGGAAATGTGTTTATGAACATCACTTCTCATCAAAGCACTTTTGTCTATGGTGTCACTTTAGCATGGTCCCGTGACATTCCCAGCGTAGACATCATTATGAGCATGTGATTATACATCAGTGAGTCCAATCTGGCAGCCACAGACTCATGCAGAGAGTCTTAGAAACACTGTGTAGGAGCTAAGAACCAAAAAACATGTCTGACTACAAGGAGATCTCAATGAACCTTTGTTAATGGATGAATAAACAAATGTGTACATAAAACTTTACCAGTAAAATTACAAATAAACTATTTAACTAAAACAAATACAGTATACTCTTTTTAAACTGGAAGCTCTGTGATTAATGAAACAATTGAGTATAATTCACTGGAAGGACTTATTTGTTTAGGGAAAACTGCCCTTGTCTCTATCACTAATAGATCCCTAAGCAAAGTTACTAAAATGTGTAGGTTTGTGGTTTTAATGTTAAAGTTGCATCACCAAACTTGAAGTTGAATGTCTTGCATACATTTTTAAAAATGATAGAATATATAGACTGCAAGGCGACAATAGGTTACACTACATAAAAATGCTCACTACCCCACTATTTTAAGTTTATTGTGCAAAACACCATTTTACTGTTACATACAACCTACACCCACATTACTACATATTATTTAACCTATGTGTAGAAAGTGGGCATTTTGTAATCACTTGCAGGATAAGACATAGAATGTGGCTGACATTATGGATTCTTCTCCCACCCCATATATTTTCTGATCATAAATAAAGCTTTTCTTGTCCTCAAAGGCAATTATCATCCTTCTGTTAATGATAATGACATCATTGCTTTCTAAGCACTTTTACTATTCATATACATCCTTAAAATAAGTGTACAGGCATCCCCAAGCTATTGAGTTTAATTCTGCCCACTCAAGCTCTATCTGCATGTAAATTATATACTTCCTTATATATCATGGCTTGTTGTTCAGTATTTTGATTTATTCATGATATTTTGTATTTGATTTGATTTGCAGTGTAGTATTTCATTGTATGTCTACACAACTTACCTGTTCTACTACACATGATCTAAAGTTGTTTTCAGGTTGGACTGACCAAGTTTTAGCAGAAATATTAACTGAATTTGCATTATATTTCTGATAATTTATTGATATATTTGGGGTTAAATGTATCATATTATTCAATGCCCCTATTTTTTAGAAATCTTTGGTATTCTCTCCTGTAATATTATTTATTTCAGAGAAAGAGGCAGATAGAGAGAGAGAATGGGCACACCAGGACCTCCAGCCACTGCAAACAAATTACAGATGCATATGCAAACCTTGTGCATCTGGCTTTACATGGGTACTGGGGAACTGAAGCTGGGTCCTTTGGCTTTGTCAGCAAGTACTTTAACCACTAAGCCATCTCTCCAGCCCCCTACTATTCTCTTTTGCTATCAACTTTTCGGATTATTTTTATCATTCTATACTTTTCTACTAGCTTAGGATGTGTACTGACTACACCCTGAACCAAGCCTTGGCCATGCCATTTGTTTTGGCCATTGGAACACATGGAATGAAAGTAGAGGTATTCCTTGTGCATTGAAACTTGCTCTTTCTTGGTGCTCACCACAAAGTGTTCTGTAATAACTTGTCCAATGCCATATGACTTCTATCATCAGGAGGTAACCCCATCAAGTGCACCAGAGAGCCCACTGCCTGGCTGCACTTATGAGCCCAGTCCAGTCATGACACTAAAGCTACCCTGCTATGCCCAGCCCCACATATTGCCCATAGACCTAAGAGCCAGTAATGACTCATATTTCAAGTGGCTTAGTCTTAATATGAATTGCACTGGCACAGAAGTTAACCAAGGTTAGAAAGAGAAGAAACTAATTGTACTTTCTAAAATAAGTAATGCAGAAAATCAAAGAGGCAAAAAGAAGAAACTTTTGACAACTAAAGTTTATCATCATAACTTACCATGATGCAGTTTGGATATAGCTTAGTGTGTGTGCTTATGTATTTAGTAGTAGGTAGGGTGGGGGCAAGTGTGTAAGTCCAACCACAATCCTGCAGTGAGATCTGAAAGTAACAGTGGTGGGCTTGTCACCTCCTGCCTAGGAGACCCACCTGTGCTGGGAGAATAGTGAGTCACCACTTCTCTCTGGATACCTGCCCTAGAACACATAATGGGACTCCTACCTCCTTCCTGTGGTACAGTAGGGAACTGCAGTAGAGAGTGATTTTAACTATGTGGCAGCCTAATGTGCAACTGTAAAAAATAGGGTAAAGCTAAACATACTAGATATTTCTATCCACCACCTCCAAGCCCCCATCAAATTTTAAAAGGGGGTATTTTAAATATTTCTCTTAAAAGCAGAAGTCCAGCTACTACTAGGCCTGGATTTTCCCTTGGCACACACTGGCTGGAATGAAAAGTTATATGCTCTACAAGGGGACAAGAGCTCTGAAAGCATGAGTCCCATGACTGGTACAGCCTTGCTCACAAGTTTAGTGTCTAGAGCTCTGGGTGACAGTCCTGTCACCTTCATCCCCATGGCATTCACTGAAGATTATCTGTGTCACTTTCTGTCTCCTGACCTCAACATTCAATTCGTGAATTTTAAGTATACTGCAAGCAGCTTTTAACACCCCAGCCCCTTTCTCTGCAGGCTAACCTCAACCTTTCTGCTTGTGGTCCCCTTTTCTTCTTTTCCCTCAAAAACTAAATCCAGAGTTCCTTTCCTTCAGATTTCAATGGCTTGAAATTTTTGACTTTTGGAAAGCCCACCTACTGGGGGTTACCCTGGGACCTTATATAGAGAGCCTCACCTTTTTTTTAGCCTTTTATCAATTCCCATTGACCATGATATCCCTTGCACAGGACAAGAGAGCTACATGGGCACTTTCCTGAAATAATGAAAATGGGGAGAGTAATTTTTAAACTTTGATATTTACTTCATGTGATCTTTATTTAGGCCATTGTACACTCCAGGCAATTCTGTTAAAAGAAATCTGACTTTGACCCCCTGCTGGTTCCTTAACCACTGATGAATTGGAAGACTGGAGTTCAGCTTTGTAAATGTTACTATCTTAGCATTGAAAAAATATTTCTTAAGTTTCCATCTGGGAATGTTATTGGGCCAAGACAAGATAATCCCCATAAAACAGTTCTCTGATGTCTGGCTTTGAAATTGTGTCTAGGATGCTGGAGAACTAAAAGAAAACCTCTTTGCCCCGGCATTTCTACATTCAGTTTGAGTCACACTGTGATAGTCTATTTAAGTACACAATTTGGTTGATCTGTTATCTTCTTAGTATTCAAGTTGCTTCATACGTGCATGTTTTCTGTCTCTCTCTTTCTCAGAGCACAACACAGGACTATTGGTTTTGCTCAGGTCTCTGTGAGAGGGAAAGTGAGAGAATTTTGAAGCAGAGTCACTGGAAAGAGACTATTGCCACGGTCCAGGTTTGAAGACATACTCATAGCACATTATAGCCTGATGGGAGGGCAATCAACTGGAAAGATGATGGAAAGCTGGAAGCCAAGAGGAATTTCTCCAGGTATTAAAGAACCTTAGCCAAAGTTTGTCCTCTAAACCTCTAGTTTCAGAGATTGTTAAACCAATAAAAGTTTTGTAAATATGAACTTTAGGAAAAAGTTTGTTGTGCTGTAAGTCTTCTCAGAGATTTTAACATATTGGTGTAATTGTGATTATGTAAGAGTGGGATGAATTAAACCACACTGCCCAACATGTTTTGATCATGGAAATATTGTGGTTAGGGACATCTCTCAAGATTTGTGTTCTAATACTAAATAGAAAAACAAAGAAAATGGCAAAAATGTTGGGGTCTCACTCCTATGTGCCAGCCTGGATTTAGGGAGGAAGAATTTTTAGCCAGGATGTATCTCTTGGTAAGGTACTTTTGGTGTTGTAGAGGATATCATCAGACAATACCCAGATGTCCCATTTGAGATCAAGGAATCCCCCAGTGCCAAGGATATTGCCAACTGACAACTCACAGACCTTGTGCAGAAACTGCACTCAGTTCAAGATTGTTGCCTGGGCCAAATCTCTGGCTTCTTCCCAGTGGCAGCTTACACTAGTGATGAGTCAATGAAGGTAGAGCGGCTCAGGGCCCTTGCTTTGATAGAGATCACCTCTGAAGGTCCAACCCAGCTCAAAGGCAATCTGCATGTAAGGAACTCAATGGATAGAGAGGCCAAGTCCCCATCAGAAAGGAATCTGCAATCTTGTAAGCCTGGAAAGGAGTGGTAATCATTCCCTAGTCCTTCCTCACAGGGACTTAGAGCCATAAAATTGGGTTCTGAACACTAAAAAAATAATGTGCACATGGCTGAAGACTTTTTGAACACCCATCCCAAGTTGACAATGACACCCATGTGATCAATTGAGATCTCTATTACAACTACAATTCCACAACCTTTTAATTACATTGGAGGCACCTAGGAGTCCAGTAGGGGTCTAGATCCTGGTTTAGTGTGTTCACTGGCTTCATGAGCTCACCCCATGGTCATTTCCAAGTCTTTTCATGTGTAACTGGAATAGACATTCTTGATAATGGGTTAACCTTGCATATTTATTCTGTTACCTCTTAAGGTAATGATTGTTGGAGAGGGGCAAGCCAAACAGCAGCCTACAAAACTTCCTTTCTGCCTAGCTAAGATTATAAAATTGAGTGTCCTTTGATATAGACAGGGGCAGGATTGAATGCTACCCTGAAAGAACTATAAGGTTCAGGGGTTGCGGCCCCTCTCATATCCTCATCCATTTAATCAGTTGGCTCAGTTCCTGAAAAAACATCACAGCTCTTAGAGGATAAGATTGGACCATTATAAATGCAACCAAATAGCAGCCCCAGATTATAACAAACATGGGCTCATGACGTGTGGCTACTGATCTAGTAAATGTTTTCTTCATCATCCTGATCATTGAAGGAGGTTCAGTTGAATGTCAAGTGGAATAGATAACAGCATACATATATAATCATGACCTGGACTGTTAATTGTAACAACCACTGTCAGTCTGAATACACCAAGTCCATTTTAACCTCCACAGAATATCATATCATCTTACCATATCTCTAAAAACATGTTAACTAAACCAGATGCAAAAGTAGTGGTAAGTTAGACCAAGATGGTTTGGAAACACATATAATACACCAGGTAGCAGGAGAGATACTTTTCCAAGATTTAAAGGACTCATATCAGTAAACTTAAAAAAAATTAGGATTCCAGTACTCCAGTCATACTAGGCTACCCTCCCCCAAAACAAAGTACAAATTATTATTTTGGTTTTTCAAGGTAGGGTCTAACTCTAGCCCAGGCTGACCTGGAATTCACTATGGAGTCTCAGGGTGGCCTCGAACTCACGGCGATCCTCCTACCTCTGCCTCCCGAGTGCTGGGATTAAAGGCGTGCGCCACCACGCCCGGCTCAAAGTACAAATTATTACAACTAGGATCCTCCCTACACACAAAGCCTAACATATAGAGAGCCTTCTCAGATTCTAAAGGCAACAACTTTTAGTCTTAGAAATACTATTCTAACCTACCTGCCTGATGACTGAGGAGGCTGTCAGCCTTGAGGGGGACCAGAGCAAGAAGAGGCTTTGTACCATTTCAGCCCTACAACATGAGCTGCACATCATAGACCTAGTAAGTAAAGACATGACCTGAACTATCCACCATGAGCTGGACTCTTGCCAACTCATGGAGTCTGGCAATCCAGAAGCAACTCTACACAGGATGAAAGTAGAATATCTTGTCTTTATGCACTGTACCATGTCCCCAGCCATCTTCAGATGTTCTCTTATGGCCACAGTGACTTCAACACCTCCAAAAAAGGTCCTGTGTACCTATAATTGTGCTCAAAGCAATATAGTTCACAGTGGCAAAATAGCCCCAAATACCCATGAAAAGAATAACATCTGTATATTTGTGAAATGGAATACCATCATATTCAATGACAGAATTGAACAGTTGAAATAAATGAGCTATGATGAAATGCAAACAAAAAAAAATGAAACCAGCAATATGTCAACTGAAAAAGAGTGAAAAGATAGCACACTGGATAATTTCATCTTTATAGTTATATAGGTATAACTAAACATGGAGCATATAAGAATATACAGATGGAATTAAGGAGGATTGTCCTAGGACAGGTGATGTGTGAGGATCTTTTATTGGATACAGGTTATTGTCAAGGACTTTACTTCTGTTTTGGTAATGTACCATGAACTAAAGGTTATAATTAATACAATCCTATCCCACAAAAGACTGCCATATCTGATTTGTGCCTTTAATGTTACTTGATCTTGCAGGATTACCCTTGCATGTCCAGGTCAGTACTTCTAACTTAGCTCATCCAACCTCCATTCCGGCTCCCTTGTAGCATGCAAAAGCCCATAAAACTATGTTATACTTATCAGACTTCCTTGCAGGCAGACTTGCACCTGAAAAGTATCATCAGATGAGAGTGTGACTTAGAAAGAAGGCATGTAGAAAGCAAGCCAGGATTCCACATCATTTCACTAAGTGGACAATGCACTGGAGCAGTATTGCATGAAACTTTTTTTCTTGGGGAGACACAAACACATGGCTCTTCACTCCAGATAGGACACAGATGACAAACCAAAGCATGGTTGCACCATAACCTGTTTTGGTGAGCCAATGAGTTTGTTGGGGAAGTGTGCAGAGCAGGATGCGAGGTTGCTTACAGAAGCATGCATGATTGGAAGGCAGCTGCGTCATCTCAACAACAGGGACAATACAGAAGCTGAATCTCAGGAACACACTGGGCCACTTACAGGCAGCTCTGCAGGGCAGGCTATCTCCTCCCAAGCAGTTGTTTGATCTTTATGTCACCTCAGGGAGGGGTCTTTCTTGTGATATTTCTCCAAGATGTGTTGACCTCCTGAGTTTCTTTTCTCCCAGAAGAGGGAATGTTTCCATACAAAGAAAGCTGCAACACAACACTGGTAAAATCTGCCCTTCAACCGTTGTTTACCCTTCCTATAGCCCTGGGGAGAGTTCCCGTGACCTTTTAAGTTTCAGGTTCTTCCAGACTTGATCTCCAGGGTCTCCTGAGCCTCCTTCCTCCCTTCAGAAGGGAAAATTTCAAGGTGGAGGAATTCATTAGATAACGAGCAGGCAGCTGGAGTGTCAGCTTCCTAAGTCTGCAGTGTCAGAGTGTTGCAGGAGCAACCACTGCCTGGGCCTGGTGTGGTGTGGGGAGGTGATCTCAGAAGTTATGTTAGAAGGCTTTTTTTTAAAAAATTTAAGGTTTTTAATGACCTTATTGGCCAAAAATAACATTAAGCAAATGAAACATAAGATCTAAAAGCTTTCATTCTCTTTTATTTTCTGTTACTACTGATTGGTTCAGCTGAATAGCTTTGTTTATTAATAGCCAAACATTATGTACTTTGTATAAACCAAATTACAATATTCTGAAAAAGTCTCATATTGACAAAAAGTAGAGTTCACATATTTAAGGCACATGAGGCTATAGAGAGTAAACTATGAACAAAAGATCTGCTAACAGAATTTAAAACAAACAAGAAATCTATATTATGTAGTAACATTTTGGGGCTTAAACATGAAGACATGAAAAACTTCACAATTTTTAAAGCTCATCAGAATCAGGATACCTTTATATAATATTTTATATCTTTTTCTTTATGAGGAGATTTAGCACTTGTAAAAGCTAAATAAGGTGTCTACCCAATCTGTAAGTCAGTTTCTGAAATTACTTCAGCTATTCTAATATACTCAAAGAATAGAGGAACTGGACTAAACTGCCATGATCTAATGAAAAAGGAGACAAGTCTCATGGAAAAGAGAGTTTCATGACATAACCTATAACTACTCAAATCTTAACCAGCTCTATAACTCAGCCTGTGGCACTCTGGTAAACTCGCTCAATAATGATGTAAGTTAAATCTAAAGTAATTGAGACTGTGATTGTTGGAGGAATTGAGGAATTACATCTTAAATCACAGCATCACTTTGTTTAGAATTTTTTTATTTTATTTTATTTTTTACTGTTCACCATGACGTAAATAGTTTCCAAGTGTACGACAGATAAATGCTGTTCTGTGTCTCCAAATGTGGTCTGTTTGCCTTATAAAATAGGAAAAGAAAGTAGATAATTCCTCTGAGAAATTTTTTTGAGGCAGGGTTTTAGATATAATAACCTTAGGAGAGAATTAAATATTGAGCCAATTTTAACCTTAAGATTTACTTGAAAGGTTGACAGATAGAGGAACCTAGCTAACTTGGTTGGGTACTCTAAATCCAGTCTTTCATAACCATTATCATGACTAGATTAACATCAATAAGGTAAAGTTTTAAGTTTACAGACTGAATACCATAGTAGCCTGCTACCAGCCATGGCTGTCCTTTGTTAGGCTGATGTAAACCCTAGGCTAATAGTCATTTTATATCTCAAGAAGTCTGTAATCTGATCAAGTGCTTAAGATTTAGTTAATGAACTTTGTCTTTAACCTTCTGATTAGGCTTACTCATACCTTCATCTACATACTTCATTTACACCTTCATCTTCATACTTTACTCTGCAATTTATGTAACCACTCTGTAACAAACTTTTTCATCAAACATTTAACATCCAACATTTAGTTTTCTCTCCAGTTTATCTTCCTTAGTTAGTTCCTCTCATAACTACCAACAAAAATTTTCATTGTCTTTACCATAAGACTTTTAATATGACCATTTAAGTTGGTTTGTGTGTGTATGTGTGTGTGTATTGTTTTTGTTTTTGTTTTTTGTTTTTTGTTTTTGTTTTTTAAATTTATTTATTTGAGTGCAACAGACAGAGAGAGAAAGAGGGAGAGGGAGAAAGAGAGAGAGAGAGAATGGGCGTGCCAGGGCTTCCAACCACTGCAAACAAACTCGTCGCAAGTGCCCCCTTGTGCATCTGGCTAACATGGGTCCTGGGGAATCGAGCCTTGAACCAAGGTCCTTAGGCTTCACAGGCCAGCGCCTAACCACTAAACCATCTCTCCAGCCCGTGTTTTTGTTTTTGTTTGTTTTTTTTTCTTTGTCCTCAGAAGGCTTTTTGAATTAGCTCTTTACAAAAGAGTAAACCAGGCTTGATTCATACTACTTACCCAGAACATCCTGAAACACATGTTTTTTTAAATATGAAAGCAAGTTCAAACATTACAAGAAATTTTCTGACAAACTCAGTATTGACTACTTCTAAATTTACACATAAATCTTGCTGCTGTTGTCTGTTGATAGTCTCACAGAAAGTGGGATAAAGTAAACTTAGAAACAGTTGCAACTTTCTTGTAGGAAGGCCCCTACTTTTGTCCTTGCTGTGGAGAGCTGGCCCAGCCACAGCAGTTTTTCCCCAGGTTCTAGCATCTTACCCCTGGGGAACACAGTGGGACAGCATAACCTTTTCTTGTTTTAATTTCTGATCCTGTCATTTTAAGAGCAGGAGAATCTTGCCATTTTTTTTTTCTGCCTATGATCTTAATTACTTTCAGTGTTCCTTCTGGGGGACACTCAACAGTAAAAGTTGAACATGCAGTCTAGGACAGTAGGCTTGGTGGAGGACATCCACCACAATGAATTTCCCATTCTGCAGCCTTAGGGTTGTGAGCCACAGATATAACATTCATTCCAAGTGCACTTTTCATATAGACTCCAGACATATCTCCCCATCACACATCCATTCATTTATTCAGATGCTATGCATTCCCATTTTAAATTCCTATTCTATTTATAACTCTGGAGATCAAAACCAAACCTCGAAATTACTTCAGGTATAATTTCAGATTTCATATTCAGGATTTTCCAAACCAAAACTTGACTACTCTCAATTCCAATTTTTAATTTTCTATTTACCTGGGGTTTTCAGGGTGTCCAGGTCACTGAAGGACAAGCCCTGACTTGATTTGCATTTGGGAGGTTGAAGGTCCCCTCTGGTGGCCTCCCACAACAAAGGACAGCCAGTCTAATTCCGAGAACTTCCTCAAGAAGAAGGCATCACATGTGGTGCCTAAGTCAGATACCCACTGTTGGAAAAATGAGGAGTTAGTAAGGACACATTACAAATGGGCTAGGTGTGCTCTGTCCCATGGTGGAGTTTTCAGATTCTGCAGCTGGTTTCCTAGGAGGATCCAAAAATGTTATGCACAAAAGGACAAAACAAACACTAAACAAAACGACAGACATGTGGCCACATAGAAGTAGCCTTCCTGTGAATCCCCCTTTCCTCCGGAGGCTTTCCAGGCCCCATGACTCTCTGCCATAGCGTCGATGACTTCTGACTACCACTCTTTCCTGCCAGGGCCTGGAGAATGCTCCTGGGACTGAGTAACATCTGTTAGCAGCTGCCCCCTAGGGTCTCCAACCAGCAGAGTACAGTTCCAGAAGTCCACGCTGTGAGACCAGACTCGGTGAGACTCAAAAATGCCCACAAACAGCAACAAAACTTACCTCCGGAGCGCCTCCCTGTCACTCTAAAGAAGTCTCTTTGTCTTCAGTAGTCACAGAAGACATCAAGGCGTTAAGGTCCCGGAAACTTTGACAATGCCAGGCCTTACTGACATCCTACTAGGGCCGAAGCGGAAAGTCAGTTTGTCAGCTGTCCCGAGGAGTTCTGCCCCCAGTGTTCCACTGGGCCTTAAGGCCACTGGGGGCAGGGGGGATTCTGGAGTGAATCATGCTCAGTGCCCCTGGCAGGTCCCAGGCAAGCCCCCAAATGTAATGGGTCTTGGGGGGTCACTCAGAGATTCACCACTCTGACAGGAATATATTAATAAACAGAGGCATTTATTTCTGGCCAGGACTACACTTTGAGCCGGGAACTAGAGTGCAGCCAGAAGACAAGTTTTTGATTCCCAGTGGCTCTCTAAGTCATAAAATACCCTTGCATAAATTTCTTATAAACTTGCTAAATATATTTTTCACAATTTAACCCTAGCTGATATAATATTCACAATGACATTTCCATGGTTTCCATGTATGTGTGCCTGTTCATATGTGTGTAGGTACACACGTGTATGAGTGCATGTGCACATGCATGTGTGCACAAAGAGGTCAGAGGTTGAGGCTGAGTGTCTTCAATGCTCTCTACCTTATTCTTTGAGCCAGGGTTTCTCACTAAACAGGTGCCATCACCACAGCTGACTTTTACACAGGAGTTAGAATCTAAGCTCAGGTCTTCATGTTTGTGCAGCAAGCACTTTATTGACTGAGCCATCTCCCCAGACCCCTGCTTCTTGGTTAATCAGATAATTGCAAAAGAAAGGCAAATATTGTTGATTAGTCATTTTCTTCCTTCCTTCCTTCTTTTCTTGCTCAAAGGTTTTCTTTTAATCTTTTTATCAAGAAAGGCTTGAAGACATTCTGTGTGTCAGTTTAAATAACAGTGACACATATCATTTGCAAATGTGACAGATAACAGTTTTTATATCTCAGAGTTCATCTTGAGATAGACTGTAAATGTCTTAGTACAGTCAAATCACTATGTTCTTATCACACTTCTTCAGAATAAAACAATATTGTGCTTACTGAGTGTTAAAATTCTACAAATGTAGAAAGGTATGTGACAGTGTGATAATTAAATAAAGCTCAACTTGGTATTAAAATCACATCTACTCAGATGTTCTTAATGTGTAATTATTAATGAAAGAGGCTTATTACAATCCCACAGTGACAGGAAATGTATGTGATGTAGGTACTTACTCAGACATGACACCATTTAGCTGAAAGGGTTCTGTTGGGGGAGGGTGGGAAGCTGTGTTCATCTCCTGAGAATGGCTTAGTCTCCAAGCAGGAGTCCTGTCTAATTATGCAGTGTGACTTAACTGAGAGAGCATCCACTGGAAGTAATCTCTGCAAGTGGCATTTCCTGAGAAGGAGCCTTCTGCTTCCCACATGTTGAATATGTGCAAAGTTACAACTAAAACCATGAAAATTACACCAACATAATTGTAGCAAGGCCACTACTTACTGCAAGGCTTATTCTTCCTATGGTTGTTTTCTGTCATGAATGTAATTTATTCATATTAAAACTTGGCTTTGCACGTAGGTACACACCTTTCATCCCAGCAGTTGGCTAAAGCAAGAGGATTGCAAATTCAAGGTTGGCCTGAGCTGCATAGTGGCTATGAGGCCAGCCTGAGCTACATGATAGCAAGACCTTGTCTCAGAACAAACAAACAAAAGAACTGTAGTAGACTTTCCATTAGCGTCTCCAACATGTTTTACAGAAGGGCAATGATATCTGCCATGGAGGCTGAGGGGCATGCAGGGCCATAGGGAGAGATGTGCCAGAGAGATGCTTATGCATGTGAACACCTAACTTAAAGATGCACTAGGAGACCGCGCCACAGAATTTGAACTCAGATTCACAAAGACTGAGCATCAGTGATGGATCTGATGCTGAGTTATGGAGTCTGAGAACCCTTGGGTCCATAAAAGAAGTTTATAGAGAGAAAGAGCCAGGGGAAGCAGCAAGAAAAAAGGAGTATATCCACGAAAGGTCTGTCAGTCTCAGCCTCTATCCGGCTAAAATGATATTGTGTTAGTTAATTTTTTTATACCTGACAAAAGCAACTTTAGGAAGACAGGGTTCATTTTGATTCAGTTTGAGGTTACAATCTACCATGGCAGGAAAGTCACGGCGGTAAGAGCTTAAGGCAGCTGATCCATTGCATCTGCATTCAGGAAACAGAGAGAAAGAAAGAGAGAAAGAAATGCTCTTAATGAACTATTTCCTTTTTATTCAGCCCAGGTCCCCAGATCATGGAACAATGTTGCCCAAAATTATGGTGGATCCTCTCCACTTCAACCTAATTTAGAAAGTCCCTCACAAACATGTTCAGATATTTGTCTTCTAGGTGATTCTAGAGCATGTCAAGTTGACAGTCAATATTAACCACCACAAAAACAATATAAATAATGTCTAAAAACCATGTCTTAGCACAAACCAAACTTCACAAGACTATGTGTTTAGACACTGGAGTGTTTCATCATCATTGTCAACTTGACAGGATTCAGAATTACCTAGAAGCCACACTTCTCAGTCTATCTGTGAGGGCTTCTAGAGAGAACTGACTGAGGAGGAAAGATACGCCCTGAATGTGGGTGGCACCATCCCATGAATTGGAAGCCCAGATTGAAAAAAAAAAAAAAAAAAGGGAAGAGGAGAAATCACACTGAGCACCAGCACCAGCATTCATCTGTGTCCGCTTCCTGGACCACCCTGGTGTGACCAAGCAGCCTCGTGCTCTCACCTCCATGCTCCCCACCACGATGCATGGAACTCTTTCAAACTGTAAATCAAAATAAACTTTACCTAAAGTTGGTCTTGTGAGGTATTTGGTCACAGAAATGAGAAAAATAACTAATATAGAGCCAGCTCAGCCACCATACTAAGCAGATAATTATTTCTAAGGTCCTCCTATGACTTTGATGTGACATCAGCACTTTTGCCCCCTTTGGTCTCTCCTTTTATTAGAAAACAACATAAATTAAATTTTATAATTGAATTGACATACAGTAAATATAACCCAAACCGAGTCCATCTTTATGTATTCATTATTTTATAGTCATTTTCTTCTGCTCTTAATAAAAACTTGTATTGGCATGTTCTTGGGCCCTTAAAGTATTGTGGATCATATGCACATGGGGACACTGTACTGTACTTACTGGGTAAGAGAAGATTTGGAATTTCTAATACATCTGAATACTAGGCTGAAGGGGCTTTGTGGAGCATGGGTAGGAGCACCTCAACTTTCTTCTAACGTCAGCTTTATGATCTTCCTGTGCTTTTTGAAAGCACATGGCTTGTTTGTTAGCCGATACTTCCTATTTAACTTAACATCTGTAATTTAGCTGTCAGTGTTTAAGTGGTCATCATTTCCAACCTGAAATCGATGTCTTTTACTTTTCTGTCTCCCAGAGGAAAGTGTGTACATTTGAACTGGCTCACCTTTAGGACAGCTTAAAGAAGATGCTTAAATAGTCACCACAATAGATGCAGAAAAGGCATATGATAACATTCGTTTTCTAATCAGTTTAAAACTTGTAACAAACTGTAAACAACTCAGGGGAACAATCCAGTGAGTAAGAAAGGCACATGCAAAGGCTTAGAGTTGTTCCACATGCGTGTGCCCATCAAAGCCCCAGGAAAGCAGCATTTACCACTCTCCTAGATTTGTTCATTTGGAAACCAAGGAACAAGGAAGGAATTTGTTTTCTTACATCACATGTAAAACCAGGCAGAACTCAAATCCTTTAATTCCAACCCATGACCTAATCATTTATCATTATTGCCCAAATAAGGGACACACTTCAATGAACATATATAGTTCATTCAACTTATCTCAAGTATATTAATGCCTATTATACAATAAATATTCAATAAAGAGAGGTAAGACTTAAGAATTTGGGGCTACAGAGATTTCCCAGTGGTTAAGGCACTTGCCTGAAAAGCCTAATGATCTGGGTTCAATTTCCCAATACCCACATAAGCCAGATGCATCTGGAGTTTGTTTGCAGTGGTTAGAGGTTCTGGTATGCCCATACTTTCTCCCTATCTGTCTGTCTGTCTGTCTGTTTGTCTGTCTGTCTGTCTCTCCATCTCTTTGTTTGTATCTCTTTGCTTGCAAATAAATTACATAAACAAGAATACTTTAAAAAAAACATAAGGATTTAGATGGTTCTGCCTTCTGTTTATAAACATATTCCATACAAGCAAAAACCCTGTCTCTTTTGCCCATCACTATCTCTCTGGCTTCTAGTAGAATTCTGGATACATTGCAGGTTCTATAAACATATGTTGAATGAATGAATGAACCTCCAGGTCTTTTCCTTTAACGATGGGAAAAATTCTCCTTATCTATCTTAACTCTAAAGCAATCCTTCAATGTGCATTCCTGGGACTTCCATTCATATATTTTCCACTTTTCACTATGACAAAGCACTTAGAATATAACAGCAAGGATCCTAGGAAAGAGTCTGGTTCACGCTTTGGACCTGGATGTCTTCCCCATCTGTGGACTGGGTGATAGAATGGCAACCTCCTGTCTGTCATTAGTCATCTGAAACAACACATCTGTGTGGCTTAAACCTTCAGAGACTGGAGATTTATTATACATCAGCAATTCCTTCAAACACTGGAGATTAATGAGGCATGAGAGATTACTTCAAACTTTAGTGCTCTCAGGAGCTTAGTAAACATGGCAAGCTTTTCAGTGTGGAGAGATCTGATGGGGCCACAGTAGGCCTTATTTACAGAAAGCCTGCTTCTGCACCAGTGCTAGGTCTGCCTTTGACTTTGAGAAAAGATTCAAAAGACAGTTTGGGGTTATTGCATATGAGTTCTTGTCCAAGTGATATATCAAAATGCTTCAGCCAGCATCCTTCAGGATTTGCCATCTTTCTATGTGGCTGTTCAGTCTTGTAGTTGAAAAGATGGAGGCAAAAGGTCACCTGTCTACTGCTCAGTGATTCATTTTAAGCACTTGCTACACACCAAAGATTACCTTAATCAGTCACCAAAGTGGAGGGTTGAGAAGCACACATGAAGTATTGTCCCTACTCTAAGAAGAATAATAGACAAGAGAAATCTTACATCAAATACCAAATATTGGGGCAACAGGACTACAAGGGTAGAGGCACTATGCTCTGAGAGCATCCAGGAAGTTGTATTGGGGGAAGCAGGCCTTGAGATGTTTGAGCTTGGACCATTGCTTCTGCCACAGACATACTTTCTACTCGTTGCTGCTCTCAGGACAGGCCTCCAAACATTATTCTCAGGCCCCTTCCTCTGCTTAGAATGCTTTCCTTCCACTTCCCTGTCTGGCCAAATTCCTCTTTAAGGCCCACTTCAAGTATGGCTTTCTCTTTCAGAGCTTTCCCTAATTTCCTTTGGCACATGGGCAAAAGTCAGTCATTATCTGTGTGTGTCTCTAATGCAGCAGTTAACCAGTGTTCTACAATGACTTCATCATGTGTCTCTTCTTCCCACTTCGTGCCTCAGGAGCCATGAGTTCTCAGTAAACACTGTTTATATAGATAGATGAATAAGTTAACTAGGGGGAAACTTTCTTTTTCATATATTTTATTTTTATCTATTTATTTATTTGCAAGAGAAGTAGATAGAGAGAATAGATGGACCAGGACCTCCAGGAGCCACTGCAAACAAACCCCAGATGCATGTGCCACCTTGTGCATCTGGCTTACATGGGGACTCTAACCTGGGTCCTTAGGCTTCATGGGCAAGTGCCTTAACTGCTAAGCCATCTCTCCAGTCCAAGAACTTTCTAATGAGAGACCATTGGGAAATCTAGAAAATGGGTCCAAACTTTGAAAGAACTTTTAAAAGGCTATCCAAAGAGAGGGAGGAAGGAAGGGAAAAATAAAAAGAGCTTATGTAGGTTAACGAAAAACATTGGGACTTGGTTTATTTTATCCAGAAAATGAAAGGACTTTATAATCTCACCTCTCTGAAGAACTTACTATAAACAAGTTCTGAATCACTAACAGTTATTTTTTTTAAGGTAAAGTCTCCCTGTACCCCAGGATGACCTGGAATTCACTGTGTAATCTCAGGGTAGTCTGGAACTCATGGTGATCCTCCTTTCTCTGCCTCCTGAGTGCTGGGTTTAAAGGCATGCACCACTATGTCCAGCCACTCTAGCAATTTTTCTATGCATATAAATCTGTTGTCAAACATCCTTATAATTTATATCCTCAGTATTCATGTAGAAGCATGCCCCCAAATCCAGCCAAGCAACAAATACTGATTTTGTGCTTGCAATTGTCATATCACAGTAAACAAGACAGGCATTAACCTTGCCTCCAATAGATTCACAGAAAAGTAGGTGAAAGGAGAACTAAAAATTATAAATTGTTAAGTAAATAATTAAATTGTGCAAAGATGCATCCACACCAGTGTGGTAAATGCTTTTGACAGAGGTGTGATATGACAAAGGAGCTGTGTCAGGCGATGCAGCTGGTTGCAGAATAGATGGAAAGGGGAAGAGAAGTGAAGAAAAATGCTTGAGGGAACAGCAATGAAAACTTAAAAAATAAAAAATAAAAGTTAAAACAAGAAATGCTTTAAAGTGCCAGGTGTAGTGGTGCACGCCTTTAATCCCAGCCCTTGGAGGCAGACGCAGGAGAGGTAGGAGGATTGAGGTGAATTCGAGGCCACCCTGAGACTCATAGTGAATTCTAGGTCTGCTTGGGCTAGAGCAAGACCCTACCTTGAAAAACCAAAAAAAAAAAAAAGAAAGAAAGAAAGAATAGAAAGAAAAGAAATGCTTTAAAGTAAAATTTCTTACTCTATAGCCCATGAAACTCTTTAAGGGGTCTAAGGATAAACCAGGACTTTTGAAACCTCCAGTTTGCTTCTTATGTATTGAATGTATATGTATTTTTTACAGGTGGCATTTTCCACCTCTTGGCAGGAAGCATACAGCACAGTGTTTTAGGATTACTGTGATGGTTAATTTGACTGAGCTAAGGAATGCTCAGAGAGCTGCTAAATATTATTTCTGGCATGCCTGTGTTTATTTGAATAGGTCAGTGTTGTTTTTAGGAGGTTGGGTAAATAAAAGCCACCCTGAACAGTGTAGGTGGGCATCATCCAGTGGGTAGAACAAAAGGTCAGAGGAAGAATGGATTGACTCTCTACTTGACCTGAACAACTATTTCTTCTGGCCTTAGACATGGTGCTCCTGATTCTCAGGCCATCTAACTTGGATCAGGACTCACATGTCAAAATCACAAGCTCTTAGACCTGGAGACAGATTTAGACCTTAAGCTGCCCTCATTCCCAGACCTTCAGAAAACACTGGATGGACACATTTGCTTTCCTTGGTCTCCAGCTTTCAGAAAATAGGTCACATAACTTCCCACCTTCCATAAACGTGTAACCCAATGCCTATAATAAATCTCTCTGGGCTGGAGAGATGGTGCAGTGGTTAAGGCACTTGACTACAAGGCCTAAGGATCAGGCTTCAATTCCCCAGTACCCATGTAACTCCAGAGGCACAAGATGACACATGCGTCTGGAATTTGTTCAGTGGCTACAGGCCCCTGGTATGCCCATTCTCTTTCTATACTCTCTCTCTCTCTCTCTCTCTCTCTCTCTCTCTCTCTCTCATAAATACATAAAATATATTTTAATATTTTAAAAATAAATATCTTTGAGTATATATCCTTTGGCTTTTATTTCTTTAGAAAACCTTAACTAATACACTCATTACCTTTGGAGTTACAACTTCAAGTTATACCACAGAGACATCTAACAAAAAACATCATGGTACTAACTCAGAAACAGACATAAAGATCAATAGAATAGATTGGAGAATGCAGAATTAAACCCACACAGCTAAAGCCACCTGCTTTTTCCCAAGCAGAACCCCATGTGGTGAGAACCTCATGCTGCTTAAATTCATGGTAGAAGGTGAATGGGTGAACCAGAATGTTTCAAAGCAAAAGAGGCAAAACACAAGGGGACAACATGGTTTATGATAGCATGTTTCTGGGATACAGCCTTTCTTATAACAATCTGTGCTTGTGGTAACTAATCATACCCTACAAGATTGAGACCTGATTCATGCAAGTCATTGCTATCTCTTACAGATCTGATCACCTCTTAAAAGCCCTACCTCCAACACCACCTCACTAGCAATCAAGTTTCACATAGGTTTCCAAGAGGACAAACCATAGCAGCATGTTCTAGTATCTAAACAGATTCCGTCTTTAGAAGTGTTGCTCTCTGCAAGCCTGTCTGTACCCCACCTTCATAAAGAAATAAAGTCTTCCTTAACAATGGGTAAAACACTAAGTAAGTGCCGTATGCATCATGTCTTAGGGAGAAAAGCAGGTTCCTTGTACCCAGTGTTACTATGTTTGGTGGTTGGAATTAGGCGTCCTCCATAAATTCATGTGTAGGAAGGAGCTCCTGGTAGCAGGAGTGTGAAGCAGCTGGTCACACTGTGTCTGCAGTCAGGAAGCAGAAAGTGGACAGGAAGTGGGGCTGGGCTATAAGCCCTCAAGGCCCACCCTCCATCACCCACTTCCTCCAGTGGGGCTTCATCTCCTAAGGGTTCCAAAACTTTCTAAAGTAGCGCCACACCTGGGGAACAAGTAATCAAAACACATGAGCCTATGGGGACTACAGCAGGCAAGCGACAGATGCCTGAGTAAACAGCCAAAACAGAAAGTCAGCTCCGGCAGCATCCTATGTGGCCCCAGCAACACACGCGCTCTTTGATTAATGAAAAAGATTGCAAGCACTTCAGAAAAAATTAAAAGTTAATTCGACTATGAACAGATACCCACTGAACGCTTACTTAAAGCAACATCTGAATGTGAGTCTGAAAGACTTGTTAGTTTTCCAGACCTTTAGCTTCCTGAAATCCTTTCCCAGAATTAAATTAGGTCATTATAAAGATTTAGCATTATAGCTTTTGCTCTAATGGAGAGTCATTTAAGGAGCATCATTTAAAATAACAAATGCCTTTTGTTTCACTGGGAGGAAAAGTTCATTGCTCCAGGTAAACAATATGTGCTTCCTTTAATTATAAAAAGGACTTTAATGTTTGAATGGGTTTTCTGTTTTGTCTTAGCTACCAGGAAACTCACAGCCACAATATATGCCTGATGCCATTTCTACAGCAACCATTTTCACTATATTCTTGTGAAAGAGTCTCATGTAACCCAGGTTGCCATCATTGTGTTGCTGTAGATGACCTTTAGCTTCTGATCCCCCAGCCTCCACCTCCTGAGTGATAAGACTACAGGCAATGCCACTATGCCTGGTTTTATGTGGTGCTGGGGATCAAACCCAGGGCCCTTTGCATGTTAAGCACGCACTTTACTAAGTGAGTGTGGGGTTTTGATTCAGGTGCCCCCTCCATAAACTTATGTGTTCTGAATGCTAGGTCCCCAGCTAATAGCAATTTAGGAATTGGAGGCCCCTGGAGGTGATGTATTGTTGGGGTGATCTTATGGGTATTATAGCCAGTTTCCCCTTGCCAGTGTTTGGCACACTTTCCTGCTGCTATTGTCCACCTGATATTGGCCAAGAGGTGATGTCCACCCTCCGCTTATGCCATTGTTTTCCCCTGCCATCATGGAGCTTCCCCTTTAGTCTGTAAGCCAAAATAAACCCTTTCCTCCCACAAGCTTCTCTTGTTCAGGTGTTTTCTGCCAGCAATGCAAAGCTGACTGATACAGTTAAAATTGATACTGAGAGTGGGGTTACTGATGCTAGAAACCTGACTACATGGCTTTTGGCCCATTGGGACTGACTTGAGGGGGAAATGTGGAAGGATTTGAAACCTTGGTCTAAATAACATCTTGTAGTGGATAAGTACAGCTTGATGGACTATTTTGCTCAGAGTTGAAAGACCTGAATGCAGTAATAACTAAGGACTGTGAGTTCTTGCTTCTAAGGGGAAGAAAGAGCTTTGTCTGACCTGAGCTAGAAGCAGTTTGTATGAGTGGCTTGTGCCAGTGTCCTGAGAACTTGTGCAGGGTTGCATTGTATAGAAATGGACCTGCCTGAGCAGATGGACATGTCACAGAAAGAACTAAAATCTTTGGGCTGACATTGCTGCTTGTTCAGCTGAAATTGTCTGAGCAAATACAACTAAGGAATTGGGCCAGCTGATCTGCACTGGGACAGGAGGCTAAAATGGGAACCCTTTTGAAGTAAGGGGCCTGAATGCTAAAGGAGTGTCCTGTTCTTCAAAGTCTGGTTTATTGCCCCCTGGATTAACAAGTTGGTAGCCCACCTGGTACTATGAAGTATAACAAATGCATGAAATATAGAGGGTCATTGAATTTGCAGCACAGTTTTCTGTTTTGGAAATGGTCATGGGCAGTGTGAAGCAGGGTGGTTGGATTATCTGCATGGAGGCCTGATGGAGCCAAGAGGGTGAACTGTGGGTTGTGATGTAGACATAATGGAGATTCCAGGATTATGGGAGGCTGCCAAAGAAAGCTTCCAGCACCAGATGAAATTTTCCTTGACTGTGAGTAGCCTAGATGGAAGGATGGAATTGGAACTCCAAAGGCTCATCATTGGTTAGAATTATCAGACTTGGAGTCTCCTTACTGGTTAGAGTTGTGGGACTTGGAGCTACAGAATTTGATGTCCATCATAAGGTGGACCATAGCAACAGGATAGTGTGCCAAACACTGACAAGGGAAAACTAGCTATAACACCTATAAGCCCACCCCCAACAATACACCACCTCCAGGAGGCTTTAATTTCCAATTGCCATCAGCTGGGGAACCTTGCTTGCATCCAGAACACCTAAGTTTATGGAAGACACGTGGGTCAAACCACCACAAACCCTTTCCTCCACAAGCTGCCCTTGTTGGGATGCTTTCTGCCAGCAACATGAAGCTAAGTGCAACAGTGAGCTATATCCTTAGCTTGCTCTTAAGTACTTTTGTTCTGTTTTGTTTGCATGTGTATGTGCATGGTGTGCATGTGTGTTTACACATTTTCATATGTGTGAGCACACGTGCAGGTTCACATAAACATATGTGTGTATGAATGTGGAGGTCAAATGTTGCCATCAAGTGTCATCTTCAACAGTTCTCCACCTTGTTTTTTTTTTTTTTTTTTTTTTTCTGGATACAGAGTCTTGCACTGAACCTGGAACTCACTGATTAGGCAGACTAGTTATCCAGCAAGCCCCAAGAATCATCCTGTCTCCACCCAGCACTTAGATTACAGTGCATGCACCACACCTGGCCTCTATGTGAGTGCCAGAAGTTGATCCTTATGCTTGCACTCCACAGCAAGTGATTTACCCCATGGAGCCATCTCCCAAGCCTTTTCATTCCCATTTGAAAAAAAAAAAAAACTTTATATATTTTACTATTAGAAGTTATTCTCTGACATTTTTTGGAATATTATGTTGAACCATCTGAAATTATTATGGCCATTTCTAATATTAAAATGATTACAGATGGTTTGATTTATAAACTAAAAATAAATGCAGGATGGATATTAGTGCATAATGAATAGTCTCAAAGGGCATATGACAAGATTTTAACTGTGAAATACTTAATGCTTTGTATTTCTTCTCCCTGGGCAGAGAGATGACTCAGCAGTTAGAGGCAACTGTTTATATTTCTTCTCCGTGCATTTGTATTTTCTAAATGTTTGGTTGAGCACTCATGATGTTGTCATGTCTCCTGCTGTGCCCCTGCCATGCTTCTGCCAGAAGCTGGACCTCATTGCACTGTTCTTATTACCCTGCATTGTACCTTTAAGAAAATAGATGAGTCTTTTCTGTGAATTACTGAAAAGGAAGTACTGTGTCTAGTTTGTCTTAATATCCACTGTACCTGGCACACAGGAGGATTTAATAAATGCTTGCCTGATAGAGTGGATCAATGTAGCCAAGTCTGGCTTAACTGAATCAGAGCATAATTCATGTACAACTTTTTTTATCTGCTGCTTTTCCTAAAAATAATTGAATAGAGCTTCCTAATGACTTCTCATATTTTTCATCTTCTCCTCTATTAATACACCAACCTTTGGATGACACCCATTCTTATATTCTATTCAGGTGGCATTTACATTTCTTTATAGTTTATTCAGACCCAGCAGTGGCTTTTAGCCTCACATGACTATAGCCTGAAGGTCATACTTAGATACTCTCCAGATTTCTTACATTAAAAGGAAGTTATGTTCAAAGGATGTCCTTGACTTTTGTCTTCCCTGCCTTGAAATTGTTTCTCTTAATGAACCCAGTATCTATCCCAAGTCTGTGGCAGATAACCTTGAGGTCATTTTGTCCCAGAGCCTTCATTTATGTTTTACAATGGCTTGTGCAGGTTGCAGCTTCACTCTCAAAATGAACAGTTTCAGATCATAATGATTTCCTGGACTTTCCAAGCATGAAGAAATCTCTCTTGCATGTACATAGAGGCAGTATGTGGGTTAAAGCCAGCTGGGGTAGTTTGAATATGAAGTGCCCTCCATGGATTCATGTGTTTGAACACTTGGTCCCCTGCTAGTGGCACCGTTTGGGAAGTTTGGGGAACCTTTAGGAGGTGGATCCTTACTGGAAGAAGTGGATCACTGGGAGCAGGTCTTGAGGTTTTATAACCTGGCCTCACTTCCTGTTCTTCCTCTGCTTTCTGGTTGTGGATGCAATGTGGCCTTTGGGCCTTCTGCTGCCATGCCCTCACTGCCAAGATGGAATATATTCCCCTAACACTATAAGCCAGAGAAACCATTTCCTTCCTGAAGCTGCATCCTGGCAGGTATTTGATCACAGCAATGAGTAATGTACCTAATACATCAGCATCTCAAAATTCCATCCACATACAAATCACCTGGCATCTTATAAAAATGATGGTTTTTGTTTAGTATTTCTAAAGTGGTGCCTGAAGTTCTACGTTCTACAAAGGTGCCGCTGGTCCAGGCCCACCATCTGAGCAGCAAGGATGGAAGCTCTAAGTGGATCCCTTGGAGAGCTCATCATTAGTAAAGACAAAAGTCCCACTGGCTACTGAAACTGCATCCAAATTTGGCTACAGGTGAGTCATGGTTTCCCCAGAGGTTTTGCTTTCAGGGTTCTCACTGTGGCAAAACTTTACTCTCTGAGTTGCCCTGCAATGCATTTGTGGTGGTTCGAATCAGATATTCCCCACCACCCCAGCCATAAACTCATGTGTTCTGAATGCTTGGCCCTCAGCTGGTGGAAATTTAGGAGGTGGAGCCTTGCTGGAGTAGGTGTGTCAGTGGAGGGAGGCATTGAGGTATTATAGCAGCCCAAGACCTCTGCTAGAGATGGGCTCACTCTCTTGCTGTTGTTTTTTACCCACTGTGGTTGAGGTGATGTCCAGCCTCTGCTCATGCCATGTTTTCCTCTGCCATCATGAAGCTTCTGCTTGAGACTGTAAGCCAAAAAAAATCCTTTCCTCCTATTAGCTGCTTTTGTTCCATCAAAGAGAAGGTAACTACAACAGCATCCAATCAATTCAAGTTCAGATTTGAATCTACTGATATAAGCTAATTAAAGCAGCCAATCAATCAGTGATGTGTCAATAGAATATTGTTTATCATGTTAATTTCTGTTTGAAAGCAAAAGTCCTTAGCTTGCATCTTACTCTGCAATTCAATAACTATTGATTTCATCACATCAATTAGTGCTAGTGTAGGCTGAATAAATGGCCCAGTGCTATCTAGAATATCTAGATTCTTATGTGTAGAACCTAGAAATGCTACCTTATATGGAAAAGTTGTGTTTTTTTTTTTTTCCACATATGTGGATTCCAGAAGTCAACAGCAGTCAAGTCATCCTCCTGAGACCATGACTTTTGCTGAACTTGGAGCTCACTGACTGGGCTATAGTAGCTAGCCAACAAGACTTGGGGATCCTTTTATCTCTGTCCCACCCCAATGCTGGAATTATAGGTGCACACCACCATGCCCAGTATTTTTCCATAGGTGCTGGGGATACTAACTCAGGTTCTCATGCTTGCATAGAGAGCACTTTACCCACTGAGACATCTCCCCAGGCACCCCCTCCATCTTGGATTTTATATGTGACTCAATGTAATCAGAGGAATCCTTTTAAGAGGAAGCAATGTGAAGAGGGAAAGAGATTAGAGTGATGATACCACAAGGCAAGACAGTCTCTAAAAGCTGGAAGAAGCAAGAAATGGATTCCTACGTTGAGACTCCAGAGGAACCAGCCTCAACAAGACCTGCATTTTAGCCCTGTATGGCCAACCTTAACCATCTGGCCTCTAGAATTGTAAGGAAATGAATTATATTTTTAAGCCACTAACTCTATAGTAATTACAAAACTAATACAATGTCTATTTCTGTATATTTTTATTCTTAGACATAGTCTCTCATTGAACCTGGAACTCACAGGTATAATACTAGTAAGTAAGCCCCCAGGATTTTGTCTCCTCTTCTTCCTCTTCCTCCTCCTCCCCTTCTTCTTCATTCTCAGCATAGAGATTACAGACATACCACAACATTCAACATTTCATGTGTTTGCTGGAGCTAAGAATTCGGGTCCTCATGCTTGAAGGACAAACACTTTACCTATGAGCCATCTCCCCAGGCCCCAGTGTCTATTTCTTAATATATAAAATGAGGCTCAAATAAGAATTCCTCCTACTTGAGTGCCTGGAAACTTGGAAATAGATTTTATTCTGTCTTTCAGACTCAAACATCATCTCCTGTTTCAAGTTTTTTTACTTATGGACTAGAGTGAAACATTGTGTGCCCTAAGTCTAAGGCTTGGCGCTTAGACTAGAATGGTATCATCATTTCACTATCCTTCTCTATACCTAATAATAGAGCAAATTTTCTGTGACAGCTTCAGAAATGCAGTGAGGGACTCCTGCTAGGACCCAGAGGTGCCCATGACTTTGACCCACGAAGTAGAAGTGATCTGCATGGTCTGAATCTCCTCAGCCCAGCCAGTCTACACTTAGTGCTTGAGGCATTATGAGTTAGTGAGGACAGAGCCTGCCCTGAAAGAACTGAGCATTTTCAGAACTCCCCCAGACAGCACTGTGGAGGTAAAAGCAGAGACCTGGAATTAGCTAGCCTTGCTATGTCTCTTCTATAACCATTAGCAGGTGACTTAACCTTTTGCTTCTTTGCTTCAGATATGCAGTGCAAACGTTTTTGTACATTTGGCTTTTTCATCCTTGTATTTCATCCTAGAATGAATCGCTAAGAGCAGCATCATCAGTGAGATACATCCACGGCAGAGTGCAGACCTCAGGCTTTGGAGACAAATCTCCTGGGATCTAATATCAGCTGCCCTGCTTTCTGGCTCTGTGCTGTGATGCAGGTTTCTTGGCCTCTCTGCACTATGAGGGTAAGGAATTTATACCAATACCACTTGCTATCATGAGATTATGAGTACATAATTGATGTCCATATTATAGGGGCAGATAGCCTTCTGAAACTGGAATTTGATTCCTATCTTAACCATCCTATCAGACTAAGAAAAGAACTGACTCTTTTTCATGTCTATCATGTTGATTGGTATGTTTTAACACTCTTATTTTCTCTTCTCCTAATTTTTCTGTGATATATTTGTTTTATATTCTATTTCTCCATTATAAAGTGTTCTGTTTCAAGAGTATTTCACTTATCATGAAATACAATACTGTAGATGTGGCACTATAGAAAGTGAATTGTGGAGACATTTAGGGAACAGGAAGCCTTCCTTCCTGGCACCCTTCCTGGCACACCAAAGATAGGCCATCTGAGAGTAACAGCAGGAACTCAGGGGGCCATAGGAAGGCTGGATTTGAACCTGAGAGGAGTGATCCAAGTAATGGGAAAGGAAGAGCGGCAAGAGTGAGTGAGCCCGTATCAGATCAGCTTCTTGTGAACAAGTGGAACACAAAAGTCTTTTGGTCCAGTGCAAGATCCTTTCAGACAGACTGAATTTTTTTCCCTGCCTGTACACTGCCACCAAGTTAAGCAGTCTTTGTAGAAGACACTAAGAAGAAAAGGAGGCAGTTGCTGGTATACTCACGACATGAACAGAAAACAACATATAAATGATACTAAATTGCAAGTGTCACAAATTCCCATCCCTGCCTGTGGGCACACTATCCTTGCAATAAGTATTTCTGTTTTTGAAGTGGATGGAAATGAATGTGATGGCAACACAAAACCCACCTTCCCTATAAGGCCAGAGCTACAGTGGCTAAGCTGGTGTCCTCTGAACAAGATAGTCGTGTAAAGAAGGACACTGAGTGGCTGTGGGACTCTCGACCCTCCCTGAGATTGCCTGAGTGCTCTCTCGTCCCCTTTTGTCACTTTGTAGCATGATTCTAATTGGTTGATTTTGTCTTCATGCCCAATGAAAACAGCAAAGGTCTAAATTTCACAGGCAGTCAATTTTATCCATTGACAGTGACAATATTAAACGTATCACCCCATGTCTGGCTTGAGTTATATGGCCCCACTAGGCTTATGAGCCCAAACATATCTAAATTCTAAACATTGTCTTCCTCTTTCCAGGAGTAATGTACAAAAAATGTTAACTAGTGATGCCAGTATCTAACCAGAGTGGTCATGAGTGTTAAGATAGTGTGTTTACAGTTGCTAAGTAACTAAAGTGCTTAAAAATTAATTTGTTTTTAACTCCAAAATCTCACATCTACTCAGTACTAACAGATGATAAGAAAATGACAAATGTTCAGGAACATAGTAAAGATGATAAGAATCAAAGTAATTCATTAGTGTTTATTGAATATGAATAAATGATGAAAAATACACATTAATTCACTATTTTATAACTCACCAGTACCTTTTCTAATCTATATTCATTCCACTCTTGTGTTTATTTTAAGCTCACTGTCTTTATAATTTTCTTTTTTAAATTTTTAGGATGTATTTAATTCATCTAATTCTATTCAATATTTAATAATGAAAGAATTTAAAAATATTAAGTTATGAAGTTGGAGAGCTAGCTCAGTATGTAAAGTCCTTACTGCCCAAGCATGGGGACCTGAGTTTGATCCCAAATGCCCATGTAAAACTTCCAGGCATGGTGGTCAATGCCTGTATCCCAGTGATAGAGAGGCAGAAATAGGAGGATCCTTGGAGTTCACTGGCTAGCTAGTCTAGACTAATAGATGAGCTCCAGACCAAAGAGAGCTTGTTTCAAAAAGCAGTGGATGATGTTCTCAAGAATAGCACTTTAATTGTTCTATGGCCTTCACAGATATGTGAACACACATGCACATGCACATTTACACATGTGTAGCCACTATATATGCCACACACATGGAATTATATATACATATATAAATTCATTTATATAGTCATATATGTATATAATATATATTACTTATATGTAAATTTACACATATATGTAACTGCCGGGCTCCCCCGGCAGGTAGGTAGTGCTGAGGAAGGACCAGGCCTACTTGTTCCTCCCAAGGGGTTGAGGAAGTGGGTGAATGTCGGATGACTCAGAACCTCTCCTAGTCACTGGAGAGAAACCACACTGAGTCGGGAGTCTTGTTGAAGCAGGAACTTGCTTTATTGTTACAGGCGGTTGCCTATATAATGTTAAGAACGAAGGCGGGGATTCTAGGATGGGGGAGGATTCTAGGATGGGGGAGAGGTAAGGGCGAATAGTAAACTGTGACTATTGAAATGATAATTCCAACTCCTATGCGGAAGTAGCAAGCAAGAAGCCATTAGGCATCTTGCTGAGTCCTAGCTGGCCAGAGACAGGTCGCCAAACTTTAGCTAGGCTTAGGAAGTTCCACTAGGCCTCGAGTCTGGGCCTCTCAAGGCCCAACATGTAACTGGACCCAAATGGAACTGGTGCCATAAAATCCTATATCCTGAAAGGCAGACTAAAAGGTTGAACCTTCATCAGGTCCTTAGAAGGAACACCTGAATCAAAGGGCCCTGGAGCGGGTATGATGAAGACTAACCTTAATTTTCTCCTGTTTCTCTCTCTCTCTCTCTCTCTCTCTTCTCTCTTTCTCTTTTATATTACCTATCTTTTTCTCCTCCTTTTCCCTTGGCACTGACCTGTAACTCCCAGTAGCAGGATGTGGTTAACATTCACAATGAGCTGTTGATCAGAGAGACCTACAAGATTTCCCAAAAGAAGACAGACTTCTGTCAGAGCACTTGATTACCCACCAAAGGTTAATGGTAAGACCCTACTGCCGAAGACTCCATATGCTGTCAGTACAGAACATAGAGAGACCTGGCAGGAATCTGGAAGAGAGCCAGTGCCCAGACTAGTGCCAGAAGGTGCTACATGAGCTACTGGGGAAAATAGCCAATATCTGTACAAGCAACTGGTGGTCTCAGCTAGTCAGCAGCAAACAACCTGATGTGATGCTCACACAAGTGCAATAGTGGTACACAGACATGGTGGGTAACCAACTGCTCTTGATTTGGCTAACAGATCCACTGAGTGGAATGGAACCCATGGCTGGAACTGGGAAACAAGTCAGGATCATATCCAAAAAATGAGTTCACTCTCTAATATCAAGCTCCCACCAATCTTGGGCTATAGGAGGGCCTACACCTATTAAATTCTCCCTAAACTAATAATGGTATCCCATTTATCTGGTGCTGACTTCACTGTCTGTTGGAGAATCTGCTTCTCTTTTTCAGATGGATGCAGAACCTGAGGAGAAAATCAGCCCATGGCGCCTCAACAGAGCCCCAGCTGAAACCATAGAGTGATTGGGGAAATGAGCAAGAGTGCTACCTTCTTGGTGAACCTAGTATCAACACAAGGATGAAGGAGATAGACACAGAGAACACTCAACTCCTACCGAACCACAGATCCAGAGACACGGAGGCTCCCAAGACCTCATCACTGAAGTAGACCTAAAACAAACCCAACATGGCTTAGGGAAATTCATGGAAGAGGAGGCGGATTATTAGAGCCACATGTTGGGACATTATGCACAGAGACATTGCCTCTTCCCCATAACTAATGGCTACTCCCACAATGCATGACCCATAATCCCTGTGGGGATAATTGGCATCCTCAACCAGGAGGGTCCCTTCAGAGAGGGGAGGACAGGGATGAGGGTAAGGATGGTACCAACATGTGTTGTTTACATACTATGTGCATGACTAATAAAGAAAAAAAATGGTATAAAAAAAGGAATAGCACTTTAATTGTCACATATGTGTGTATACATGCACATACACATTTATACACATATATCCACAAATATACATAAATGCCACACACATGGAATTATATATTCATATATAAATTCACCTATAGTCATATGTGTGTATATAATGCATATATTACTTATATATAAATTTATATATATGTACATTTACCTATGTATATAAAGTTACCTATAACTTTGGCTATAGCTCAGAAGTTTTATATAGTGTACTGCTAATTTTAAGTAGTCTATAATTACAGGGGTTTTTATTTTAAACTACTTAGCAAATATTTTTCACATTTTTAGGAAGCTAAAATTTTTTGCTCATACTTCTGTTAACAATTTCTGCCTCTATTTCATGGTAACCAGAGAACATGGATAGCGAATTTTTTGTTTCTCTTATAATGTATTATGTTTTCTTTGTTACTACTATATGCTCAAGTTCTCTAAAATTTCTAGGAGCACAAGAAAAAGTAAGATATTCTAACTTCTTAAATACACAGTTTTACATATATGTTTAATTGCACATATGTAATTTAATTACCTCACTAATTAAAATATCTGTCTTCTCTGTATCAACATTTTTCAAGTGATGATCAATGGATGAACTTTAGGAAATCCACATTGTGCATTTAATTTTATTTTAACTGACACATAAAAATGTACATAATGATGGGATACCATGTAACATTTCAATGCAAATAGACATAGCGCCATGTTAAAATCATAGTTAAGGGCCTAAGGCGATAACTGAAGCACACTGGCTTGCAAAGCCTGCTGATCCAAGTTCTCCCCAGCACTCACATAAAGCTGGATGCAAAGTGGCACATGTGTATGATCCCAATGCACCTATGACAATAGGAGGTAAAGCCAGGAGGATCTAAAGCATCTAGGTCCACTAGACTGGTGTGCTTTTGCAGTGGCAGAAGACTGTATCCAAGAAGGCGGAAGAAGAGCACACACTCCTCGTGGGTGGCTGTCCTCTGACCTCCCCATGTGCACTGTGGTGCACACGTGCCCATCCACACATACGCTTATATACACACATAGTTAAACAAAACCCATGACCACTTAAACACTGGCCATTTTTGTGGTGAGAACACTTATTATCCTTTTTTCTAGTTTTTTAAACATATAGTATATGATCTCTGTATATTTTTATTGTGCAAAAAAAAAAACAGAATTTATTTCTCCTAACTATAAGTTCATTTGTACTCACTATCCTACATACCTCCCTCCTCTCTATTTTCCCAGCCTCTGGCAGTCATTATTCTGTTCTCAACCTCTGTGAGTGCACCTTTCTAGATTTTCCCAAAGGAATGAGACAGTGTGGTCTTTATGTGTCTGGCTTTGGTCACTTAACAAGACCTCTGTGTGCATCCATGCTTTGCAAATGACTGAATAAGATTCCACTGTGAATGTATAGCACATTTTCTTCACACAATCATTTGCTGATGGACTCTCAAGTTGTTTTCGTATCTTGGCTCTTAGTGATCAGTGCTTCTACGATCATGGGAGTATAGTGTCTCTTAGACACACTGATTTCACTTCCGTTTCTTCCCTCTTCTCCACACCCTCACTAGCAGTGCTGTTTAGTCTTCTTGGTAACAGCCATTTGACTGAAAACAAGGTGACATCTCAGGGTTTTCTGATTTTGAGGGATGCTGAGCGGACCTCCTAATACACCTGTTGGCTGTTTGTATGATTTCTTGGGTTTGTTGACCATCTTTTCATCAGAGTACTCACTTCCTTGCTATTGAGTTGTCTGCTTTCTCTGTAATACCGATCCCCTTCAGATGAAGTCCGCAGTATTTTTCCTTTCTGTAAGTCGTGTCTTCACTCTGTCAATTACCTCCTTCCCTGTTCAGTTCGATAGAATCATATTCATCAATTGTTGCACTTTTAACCTCTGTGGGGTTTTTCTTTTTTGGAAGGGATGTCGTTTCCAAAATAATTGCCCATTTCAAAGTCCTGATACATTTCTTTTATAGAAGTTCAAAGTTTCAGGACTTACACTTAAGTCTTTATCCCAGGCTGACTTTTGAAACTGGTGAGCATAGGAGTAGAGTTTCATGTGAATATACAATTTTCCCAGCACCACTTACTGAAGAGACTGTCCCTTTCCCACTGCGTGTACCTAGCACCAGCATCAGACAGCAGTTGCTATCAGTATGCAAGCTTACTTCTAGACTCTCTGTTCTATTTTTATACTAATAAATGCTGTTTTAATATAGGGTAATGTCTCCTGCTTTGTTATTCTTGTTCATGACTGCTTTGCTATTTGAGTTTTGTGTGGGTTATGATTTGAATCTAAAATGTCCCCCACAGGATCATATTTTAGCACTTGGTCTCTAGCTTGTGATTATTTTGAAGGCTGTGAAACCCTTAGGAGATGGGTTCCTTGCTGGTGGAAGTGGGCACCTAGACATGGACCTTTGAAGGGGATATTCACCCTGGCTCCACGTGCTGTATCTGTTCCTGGTCTAGCCTGTCTCACACTTCACCACTTCAGAGGGAGCCACCGTGCTATGCTTTCCCTGCCATGGTAGACTAAAGACCTGAACCAATACAAACCTGCCTTAAGTTGCTTCTGGAAAGAATGACCTTGCTATTTTGACAGGGATTACATTGACAATGTAGACCATTTTGGGTAGCATGGACATTTTAGTAATAGATTACTCAATCAATGAACATTAGATGTCTCTCATATTGTGTATGTGAGCCCTCTTCATTTTTTTTCCCTCTGTGATATCCTGTTTTGCAAAGAAATTCCACTTCTTGATTTAAATTTATTCCTTGGTAATTTATATTTTGGAGCTAAAGTATATGGGATTGCTTTCTTGATTTATTTTTTAATACTTCGTTATTGGTATATAGAAGTGCCTCTAATTTTTATGTGTTGATTATGTAACATACAACTTGCTGGATTTATTTGCTCTAAAAGTTTTTTTTTTTTTTTGGTAGATTCTTTGGGGTCTTTTCTACATAAGGATCATAGTATCTGTAAACATGACAATCTGGCTTCCCTCTTTTCAGTTTGGATGTTCTTTATTTCTTTCTGTTGCCTGATTGCTCTGGCTAGAAATTCTAGGACTTGACTTAATAAAAGTGGTAAAGGGTAACAACAGTCTCTGAACAATGTTGGGCATCACTGTGTCATCATGGATGATGGAGGAAGGCAAAAAAGACGCCAAAGTCTAAAAAGGACTAGTTGATAAGAAAAAGGGGTTCAGTGGTGAAAGGGGCCATCCTTGTCTTGTTGCAGGGCTTAGGAAGAAGTAGTTTATCTTTTCTCTGTTCAGAATGTTAGAAGAGCTGAATGTGGTGGCACAAGATTTTAGTCCCAGAATTCAGGAGGCTGAGGCAAGAGGATTGCCGTGAGTTTGAAGCCAGCCTGAGGCTATAGAGTGAGTTCCAGGTCATCCTTGGCTAGAGTGAGGCCCTACCTTGAAAAAAAATCATACGCAAAATGATGTTAGATAGAAACTTGTTATATGTTAATCTGGCATTTTCTTTTCTCATACTGTTCTTAAAGGGATTTAGGCTCAAAGTTTCATTAACCTTATAAAGTTAGAAGAGTATACTTTAAAAAACTAACTTTGTATAGGATTGGAATTAATTCTTTTTCTTTTACTGATTGATAGAACTCACCAGTGGTTATCTTGGTATAAAATTTATTTTTGGCAAATTTTTAATCACACATCTAAATCCAAATTTTTTATCTGTATTCATATTTGAATATGTTTTGTAATATATTTTTCTAGGAATGGTTTCTTCTTTCCTAAACATGTAATTTGTTGGTACAAAGTTCTTCATAAAATTCCCTATATCAACATTTGCTGTCTATAGCACTCTGCAGTGTTCTGTATACTTTGGTTAAGTCATGTGACTCTGCAAGGATTAGTTTCTGTTACTTGCAATTAAAAACTTTACTGGCAGCCAGGCATAGTTGTGCACACCTTTAATCCCAGCACTTGGGAGGCAGAGGTAGGAGGATTGCCATGAGTTCGAGGCCACCCTGAGACTACATAGTTAATTCCAGATCAGCCTGGAGCAGAGTTAGACCCTACCTCGAAAAACCAAAATAAATAAATAAATAAATAAATAAACCTTACCAGCAAAGTAGTTGGTTGTTTCAGAGTTCTTGTTGATATCCTAAAAGAGGTTAACATTAAGCAATCCTTCAAATTTTGGAAAACAAATTTGCTGGCACATGAAAATTTTAAAGTCAGGATATTTTATACTGAAATGCTAACTTGCACATTCAAAACACAGTCCAATGAATAACTAAATGGGCCTAAATAGAATTGATTTCCTCCTGATAGAGTAGCTAAACATTCTTGATAGCTACACATTCTGCATTATTTAGTTGTTAATATGCCCAAAGTAACTCAACTGACTCTTGCAACAGGTTTAACTTTTTAGCCAAGGAAATGGATTGACTCTGTGTCTATATAATTGCTTTCTCAGCAGTTGCAAAATGCTTGATCTAGTTAATAATATAGATCAGCTCGTCTTTTTAAGAGATTAAAACAGCATGTAATTAATTAACTAATTAATGTATTGATTCATTGTGTTTATCCACTGAGTATAGCTATAGGTTTTCACCATAGCAAGATGTCCAACACACACAAAAGATACAAACTTGTTTTTCATTTGCAAAGGCAAGAGTGCTTATACATCATTCTTTGTTTCTCCCCCTCAACCACAGGCATGGCCACCCACCATGACCTCCTGTCTGGGCTTCTGTGAATACTCTTCTGTAGTTTCTTACCTTTCACATCTTCTGTTCTGCACCCCATTATCCTCTGAGGAGCCAGGGTATTTTATAAATTGTTAGCTGAGTAATATTGCTGTTCTACTATAAACTCTTCACATTTTTCCTTAGATTTAAATCTCAAGTTCTTGACCTAGTTTGGAAGGTCCTATATAATGTGTCTATATTTATAACTTATACAACCCTACTTAAAGTGGAATGACCCAGGACTTGGTTCCCCAGAAGTATAGTGTGGCCATTGTGGCAGATGCTGCATACTAGCTGCCACCATTCCATGTCAGTCCCTTGGGAGATGTGCTTGCTACATGCTTGAACTTAGAAAACTCATCTCCAAGCTTCTTTTGTCTTGAGGATTGCACCCAATCTATGTTCTAGCAGAAAGAACTTCCTGTATCAGATTTGGGAGGAAGCCAACTTTGCTGCTGCCTTTTCCACACGCAATGATAAAGGTGTGTATTCTCCTGGGCTGCTGCAGTAGAGGTCTCAGGGTCTCATCACTGGCTCCTGGTACTGAAAGGCATGGTGCTGAGCTCCCCTCCGGCGCATACAGATCATGGTCAGGCTGAAGCGGCACCAGGATGAAAGCTTCTGAGAAGTCTATTGAAACTATTACAGAATTTAAAAGTCACTTGAATATGCAAAAACAGGACAAATACAGGCACTGAAAATGTTCAGCCTCACATAATAATAAAAACACCCCACATGATTAAACTTAAAGCCATCTCCTCTCCACAACTGAACTAGGTCTAGTTACAGGCTCAGCATGGCAGGGCTGAGAAGGTTTCCTTCTTCTTTTCCATTCCTACTCTTCCATCTTCTGCTTGTTTTCCATTTCTTGACCCCTAGCACTAGAGATGAAGGTTGGGAAGGAAGGAGACAGGAGAGTCTTCATCTGACCAATATTATCTTAAAATGTTTTTATTAACTGGCTCTGGAGATGGTGAAATTGACTCTCTTTGAGTGATTTGTTAGAACCTTCATGTCACAATCGCCTTGTACCGGCAGTTTCTCTAATGGGGCAAGTGCATGCTATCCCTGCACTGCCTTCCTCAGCAAATGCTCCAGGGTGGCTGACCATCTCCGCCTCATTTATGATCAAGGTCACTGATCACCTAATGCTTCAACGGAAAGGGGCTGATATGATTCTCAAGCCCAACCCACATCCTGGCCACAGGAAACGTGCTCCTGACCCCAACACTATGAGTGCATATCCATACTATAGCAGAACCCCCATAACACACACACACACACACACACACACACACACACACACACACACACTGCCACAAAAACTGCCTGCCAGACCACCTCCAGCCTTCCAGGGTGGATATCAAACCACACTCACTGAGTTCCTGCCTGCAGGGGAAACAACCAAGATTGATTGGGTCCCTTTCCCCTTAGTGAAATGGTTTGAAACTCACAGCATGCCACTGTCTTTCTCTAAAAATAATTCACACCAAGCCCTCTCTCCATCTCTACTCTCTCTACCATTTTATGTCCTTGATATGATTGATTCAGCTAATCAGCTCTCTGCCATCACCAACACCTACTTTAAATTTCTGCAGTGTGAAGTGCCTTACAGCTCATACTGCTGCCTCAGTCGATACATGTACGCTCTGCATCACTTGTGTGTGTATGAGGGAGAGAGGTAGGGAGAGGTGTACTTATATGCATGAGTACAGGTATGCAAGGGCCACAGGCATGTGTGAAGGTCAGAGTACAACCCCTAGTGCCTGTGCTAGCCTTCCACCTTGTTTGAGGCAGAGCCTCTTATTGTTCACTGCTGCATGGCTGGCCCATTAACCCTCCAGGATTCTCCTCTTTCTGCCTCGCATCTCAACATAAGAAAAATGGGATTTCCAATGCTTACTATTTCATCCAGCTTGTCACTCTTGCACAGTTACCCAGTGAGTCACTTCCACAGTCCTTGTAAGTCACTTTTGACTTCTTTTCATGCTAGCATTCCTTTCTCCAACTCCAAACTTTTGTGTTCCTAAGAGAACACATCTCTTTTGAGATATCCACCTCCAACAGCCTTGACTAATTCAATCCAACCTTACAATACACTGTTTTACCCTCTTACCCATGATGAGTTCAAGAAGCAAGGTATAAGCTAATCACAAAGATTTCCTCATGGTCTATCATTGGCTACAGTGGAGGGCATGCCCTCAAGTAGCCTAGTTATATCAAAAGCAAAAGACTTCCTCTCCACTTCACCTGTATGGTATATAAAAGAAAGTACATCATCTTAGTAGCTGCTAGCTATAGTCGTGAGAAAAATATTCTCAGGATAATACCAAGCCATGACTTGGCAGTGGCTGGGACTGACTTACCATTAGTCTTCTTGTTGTAAGAAAAAATAAAAATTCTTATTACATAAGCCAATTTGAGTCTGAGCTTCTGTCATTAACAACCAAAAGCTAGTGGTGATCTTTTATAGATTCCCTTAATCAGGTCATAGAATCCATAACCATTCACTGTTGAAATGAGAGTATTTGGTAATGGAAATGTATGGTAATTCACAACATTGTCCTAACGTGGGTCATTTGTTTCATCCCTGGAACTGGAGGTAGAGCCAAACAACAGTAATGAAACAGCTCTCCCAATATTTAGGGAAAGAGGAAAGATAAAGACATCCAAAGAAGATAAATTCTTCTCTGAGACAATAGGCAGAAGCTTTGAAGGTAATCCCTGAAGCCATGGAGTGAGTGGAGAGGAGTGTAGTGGAGTGGCGTGGCACGGAGTGACTGGAGTGGAATGGAGTGAGTGGAGTGGTGTGGCACAGAGTGAGTGGAGTGAGTGGGTGGCGTGGCATGGAGTGGGGTGAGTGGCGTGGCATGGCGTGGCCTGGCATGGAGAGTGAGTGGAGTGACTTGGTGTGGAGGGAGGCTGCAATTGTGAGGTTCTGGTCGCCTGGGTGCTAACAGCGCCTGAGCAGTTGGTGCTTTTTGGGATAATTGCTTCACACACTGCAGAGGTCCACCAGCCTTGATTATTTCCTTCCCAGAGGTGTTTTGAACCTAAATTTTATTAATTTTGGAAGCTAGCATTTTTTTTTCAAACTCCATAAATGTTTTATAGGAAGATGGCAAATCAGTACATGGCCTCCTGAACTTCATTTTTAATTAAATAGATGTCTTTATGGTAAGTTGCTGTTCCCAGCACAACAAGGCTCTTTAGTTAACCATTTGCTTTAATTCTATCATATTGGTAAATCACCTATGTACTCTGTGTATTTGGGGAAGCTCAGGACCCCTTTCAGTATTTGACGTGCTTATCATGCAGAAATATGACGACGCGATAAGCGAAGCCACTGTGCTTCCAGGTAGCTACAGCACAGGTGATAGAAATAGACAGCACTGCTTGTATTATGGTTGAGGAGCGATCAAGAACCTCTGAACGCCGCTGAGCCTCCTCCATCCACGGCCGCCTCAGTTCAGACTTTCATTATCTTGCTGGATTACTGCAAAGCCGCTAGAGCGGTATCTGTTTTAATCTCTTGTCTTTCTCCAGTGCGAGCTTCATGCTGCTTCCAAGTTCCCCTTGCACATCTGTCTCACTCAAAAGCCTTCAGGGACCCTACACTGCCAGAAAAATATTGATGGCACTCAGGACCCTAGTGCTCAAGTGCCTTGTCATGTGACCAAAGCACATTTTTCAAATTTTTCTCTCATTCTTTCTCTACATGTTATGTATTATTCAATCGACTGAGCATCTTGCCTACCCCCACCCAAGAAAAACACTCCACCGCCACTGTGCCGAACCTCTGCGATCCTTCCTCTCAGAGGCCTTGCACTTCTGCCCCCTACTTGTCCTTCAAGGAACACCTCAGGGTCAATATCTCATTCTGTTCACACCTCTCAGGTACACTCTATGGGCAAGGCTGGGGGAGGGGGTAGGGGAAAGACCATCAAATCCAAGTTCCAAAATTAATTCAAAAAGGTGGTTTTCGTTGTTGCTCCCAGAGCTCCCCTTCCTCCCAAACCGGGACTTACAAATTGAGGTCTCAAAGAGTTGCTTCCACCGGCTCCTTGAGAATAAACCCCAGCTTCAGTCTGGGATTCTACAAAAAAAAAAAAAAAAAAAACCACCTTCTATGATGGTAACTCCTAAGCCCTTTCTCACCTGGATAGGAAGAAACAGCCCCTTCTTTGGAGCTAACACGTGAGAGCGCAGAGGCCCACGTTGGGAACATCACAGCTCCGGCACGATTTCTTATCTTTCTTATCTCCATAGGGAACAGACAGCCCTCAGACAACCCCTGCAGCAGAGCCTTCCACCTCTCTATGCAGAGTACTAACCCCACCCGCACCTCTCCAGAACACCGTGAGACCCCTCCCCTTCTCTTCCTAGGCCACTCGGAGCCCCTCCCACTTTATCCCTTTGCTCTGAGTCCCACCCGCGCCCTGACTCTGAATGGCCTTAAATAAATACCATGGAATCCCCTCCCCCCGAAAAAAAAAAGTTTCCACGGTTTTCTAAATTCCGAATCTCAGAATTATCTGTCCTTTGATGCAATCCTCTTTTACAAGCGCTGCTGCAGTACCTGTTTTGTGAGCGGGGGGCGGGGGGCGGGGGGCGGGGGGGGGGCGGTAGAGGGACTGGTCCCTGGGGGAACAAAGCAGACGCGAGCATCTTCACTGAGGACTGGGAAGCGAGGCGGAGTCATCACTCCACTCAGAAGAGCCTACCCAGAATTGAAGATTCTGAAAAATTCAGACAAAAATAAATCATTTTGTTGTTTTATCTTTTTGTGGTCTGGGTTCCCCTGAGGTTGTAAATTTCTTATAAAACTGGCTGGAGAGAGTGCCCTTTATTTTCAAGAGAAGTGATAGCTGTGCGACTGGATCACTGGTCCGAGGACAAATTTAAATCCTAATTTCTTCACCAAGGGTCCTACTCAGCCTCATGGAATCTCACATTCAGGCTTATCAAAATATTCATTTGACCTTGAAAGCATTCTTATTGATGCCATGCTGGTGGAAAACAAATAAAGTATTTGAACAAAATGTTTGCATCAGTGACTCCAAATTGACACCATCCATGTATGTTGTGTGCGACGAGAAAACTCTAAGGCTCATTTTATTTAGCGCCTGCAAGGCTGTGTTATCCTCTGTGCTAAAGGATGACAAGAAGCATGTTAATTAAAGAACTGACATCCTTCCCTTTCTGCTCCTCTTACTCCCCACAGTATCCTTTTTCTCCCCCAACTGCCTTCCCCACTTCTGCCATCCCCAAAGAAGTGTAAATGAAAGAGTTCACAGTTTTTATATGAATAATTTGTGGATAAATACTGTTCTTTGCATCAACTGTGCTACAGAAAAGTCAAATTGTATGCCCTGTTATGTTAGATGCTGATCTTTTCAACACAAGAAAAAAATCATTTTGATAAAGGTTAATGCCTCCTTAATATTTATACACTTGAATCATATTGAAAGTGCATTTTAAAATTCCCAAATCTTGAATTAACATGACAACCTGCAAAGACTGTGTGGCACCATTTGTAATCCATTAGCACATGCTTTACAATACATTAGCATTAAGTGCTGGCAAATCAGTGAGTTTCATCTTTATCTATTATCTATAACTTTAAGGTTCTGACATGAATGTCCAGAGACAATTCCAAATGATGCTTGCAGATCAGAAATAAATCAATTAATCCAACCACCTGCTAGGTATAATATGTTACCCTGAGAAACATGCTTACCCAGCAGGCACATAGCATATGTTTGTCTAGTTTTGAGCAGATTTTGAACACCAGACTGCCATAATGTGAATGAATTGTGACATGATCCTGGTAAATTGGGGACAGCATCTGCTGTGCTGCACCTGGCACCAGGTCCTCCTCCCACAGTTAGTCCACAGATGATGAACGGTCTCTACCGCTCACATCATTTTGAAATAGTGCCTAGGTAACCCCCACGTGTATTGTCAACAGCTTCTGGAACAGATGGAAATCTAACAGTGTCACAGATTCCATAAGTTTGCTCTTTGCCAATGCTAAACCCTCTGGAATATTTATTTTAATGATTTGTTCTCTTAGGAATCTGAAAGCCAGTCTTTGATGGACAGTGTCCAAAGCAGCAATTTGATGGCTGAACTTAGTATGACTCTAACCTCAAATATTTAGATCTTAGCTCTTTAAAATATGCCCAAATTGGGCCAGAGAGATGGCTTAGTGGTTAAGGTGCTTGCCTGCAAAGCCTAAGGCCCCAAGTTTGATTCTCCACTACCCACATAAGCCAGATGCGCAAGGTGGTGCATCCAGAGCTCATTTGCAGGGGCTACAGGCCCTGGCACACCCATTCTCTGTTTCTCACTCAAATAAATAAATAAAAAATTTTAAATGCCTAAATCATTTAAGGCCACCTGAGACTACAGTGAATTCCAGGTCAGCCTGAGCTAGAGCAAGGCTGTGTACCTTGGAAAAAAAAAAAAAAAAGCCCAAATCTGTAAAGACTCTGACATCATAGAATATTTAAAGTTCCCTTAGCATTAAAACTTTTGTGAGGTCCTTGCATAGAAGTTTATGCTTAAAAATATTTACAAGGATGTTTCTGATTTATTATGAAAGAGAAAAGTAAGGGTGGGTAGGTTTCTCAGTGGGTACAGTACTTTCTGCACAAGCATGAGGACCTGAGTTTGCTCACTAGTACCCACATACTATAAAGCCAAACATAAAGGTGTTCACCTGTAAGCCTGGTCCTGAAGTGGGTGGAGACAGGAGACTCACTGGGGGTCCCTGATCATCCAGTGTAATTGAAAAGCAGCAGCTCCAGGTTCACTGAGAGACTGAGAGACTGTATCAAGGAAATAAATAAAAGAACACTAGAGGACATCTAACATGTTCATCTGGCTTCTATGTGTATGTTCATGGGATGCTCACATCACACACACACACATGTGCACACACACATTTTTTAAAAAGAAAAAATGGGAATGGTCTGAATTTTGAAATCCACAAGGCTGCTTCATGTCCATTATTAATCTATGGCTCAACTATCCAAGGCTGTGCTGTAGTTTGACCCACTTTAATGTGCATTTAAGTATGACCAGATGTACATGTATGTTCCAATTGCTCCTTGTGAAGGTCTTTACAAATCAAAGCCACTATTCTGGTGAGTTTCTGAATGTCTTGTGGTGGCCACTGATGCCTGCACCAAACAACTTACTCTTCCTCTCTTGGAGCAGGTAGCTGGATTAGCTGATTTTTTTTCCTGACCTGCAAGTGTCTTTGGACTTCATGTCAGAATCTTGAAGCTTTGCTTCTGATCTAACCCCAGCCTTGCTGCTTCACCCTCAATCACCATCCAGGAGACTATGAGTTGCTTCTATTCCCATTTTATCCTCTGTATAGTAATAATAATAATAATTACAATTATAATAATAAAATGCTGGATTTTAGCTAAATTCATTGTTGCCCACCCACATGCTACATTTTCTATTCTTTCTTAAAGCTGGATATGACCAAATGACCTCATGTTAATCAAGAAGATAAATGGATTTATATGGGTGTAGAAGAGAGGAAAGAGAAGAGTAGAAGAAAAGATAAAAGAGGAGAAAAGAGAGGAGAAGAGAAGAGACAGGAGGAAAGAGCTACAAGTTGATTAGCACATGCTTGTAACTGTAGCCCTTGGAAGGCTGAGGCAGGAGGATCCTGAGTTTGATGCTAGTCTGGCCTGTATACTAAGTTCTAAGCCAGCCTGAGCTACAGACTGAAATTCTTTGCAATCCAAGGGCAGTGGAGTTCACTGAAGAAAAGCACAACCATGGATCTCACTGGTGAACCCCCACCTGTCAAGGTTGTGCTTTACTGTTGTTTTTTCTCCTGCGCTGATCAATTTTCCAGAGAGGAGTACGCCACATCCTGTCTTTAAATTGGGCTGCAGCATTCCAAAGCCAGGCAGAGAATGTTCAAATCACAGGCTTTCACCCTGTTGCCATCTGGTACTCATCTTCTCTGCCTGACACTCTAACACCAGAGTCCTCTGATTTGACATATCCAGAGAATAAACCTCTGAACTTCCTCTGGAGCTGGGGTTGGAGAGTTGCCCAGATGCCACCAGTGCTAGGGAGACGCTCTAGGACAGAAACTGCATCTTCCCATCAGCCCTCCCACTTTTCTTTCTTGAGTGCCCCCTACATCCTGGTCATAAGGAACCCAGTTCCTGAAATGTCTGGAAATCTCAGGCCAATTTTGAACATTGTCAGGTTTCCAGGCTTCAGACCTGTGGGCTCAGATTTTATCTTCTTATCTGTACAGCTACTTAAAGCTCTTCCATCAGCTTGCAAATGTCAAAATCACACCAGTGTCTCCTCTCTCTCTCTCTCTCTCTCTCTCTCTCTCTCTCTCTCTCTCTCTCCTCATTCTGTGAGAAGCAACTTTTCTATGAGACACTTGAGAAGCCCTAAGGAAAGCCCCAAAAGGCAAAGGAACCAATCTTCCCACTCACAGCCTGTGGGGAACTGAGGTTCTCAGCTGAAGTCTTTGGCCATCTTGAAATGGTCCTCCCAGCCTGGCCCCTGCCTCACATCCTGACTATAGTCTTGTGATTGATGTTGGGCCCAATCAAGCTGCTTTCTGATTTCTGCTCCTCAGTAAATGTGACAGGAGGGCTAGAGAGATGGCTCAATGGTTAATTTTCTTGCCTGCAAAGCCTTAAGACCTAGGTTCACTTCCCCAGTACCCACATAAAGCCAGAAGCACAAAGTGGCATATGCGTCTGGAATTCATTTGTAGCCGCTAGAGGACTTGATGTGTCCATTCTCTCTCTTTCTCTCTCTCTCTCTCTCTCTCTCTCTCTCTCTCTCTCTCTCCTTGCAAATATATATATATAGTAATTGTGACATGATATAAGCTGATATGTTTGGGTGTTTGGGGTGATTTGTTACCCCAAGATTTCAGTGATAAAGACTAAATGACTGGAAATCAGGAACTATCATAATAATGTATGAAAATGTGGAAGTGGGCAAATGCTGTGAGGCTCTAAGAAGAGCATTAGTGAAAGCTGGTGAGACTATAACAGAAGCTTCATAGAAGGCTTAGAGGAAGGTAAGAAAAAGCTTAGTGGAAACTGGAGAAAGTTATGAGTGACAGGAAGTGAGCAATAATCTCCTCTGGGACGATGTGGAAAGGGGAAACAGAACTCACAATGTGGGTGATTTGGGTTCAGAGATTTCCAGGTAGAGTGCTGAAGGTATCACCTGGTTTCTTCTTGCTGTGGACCAGGGGTGTGAAAGGAAGGAGCTCAGCCTCAAGAGGAAGGGCTGTCAGACTCTACAGATTAAAAAATATATACTAAAAATTAAGAAGCAAATTCTCAGCAAGGACCTAATTCAGGGTACTATCAGGAAGCATGACCCAGGGATGAACCTGGAAGTGTAGCTGTAAGATTTTTTTTTTGTGGTCTTGAGCTAAGGTGAAACCTCAGAGAATGGTTCAGGCCAACCACAGAACTCTGATAAAGTTTAAGGACATTGTCCTTCCATTGCTAGCAGAAGCCCAAAGCAGAGCAAAGCTTACCTTGGAAAGAGTTAAGGATGTGACTGTGGTCTAATTAAATGGACCCCCATATCAGATTCTCAAGAGACCCACAAAGTTTCTAAAAATAACAATAACAATAGAGATACCACCAGTTTAAACCACAGAGAAAACACAAGTAGCACACACTAAATGACAAGAGACACTTGGGATCCCAAACTGTTGCTTAAAAACTACATAGCTCCAAAACAGGCTCCTCTCCAAAGAAAGGATGAACCAGAGGGGAATCAAGAACCCAAAGGGGGGCTGGAGAGATGGCTTAGCGGTTAAGTGCTTGCCTGTGAAGCCTAAGGACCAGGGTTCGACACTCGATTCCAGAGGACCCACTTTAGCCAGATGCACAAGGGGACGCACGTGTCTGGAGTTCGTTTGCAGTGGCTGGAGGCCCTGGCGCGCCCATTCTCTCTCTCTCTCTCTCTCTCTCTCTGTGTGTGGGGGGGGGGGCGGGGGGGGTTGGGGAGTGGGGGGGTGCGCATGTGTGTGTCTGTCACTCTCAAATAGTTAAATAAAAAATGAACAAAAAAAAAAGAACCCAAAGGGTGGAGCCAAGAGCCACAGAGAATCACTCCTGGCATTCCTGCATCAGAACCAGACACCTAGCCCATGCCTGACTTCAGAGCTGTGTGGACCTCTGGGCTTCTCTTCCACAGGAGTTTCTAGACTTCTTGTGCCTCTTCCTCAAGTGTATTTGGAACAACTATTTGGAGAATAACTTGTCTGTAGCTCATATGGCTTAAGATATAAGAAACTGTACTCAGGAATCTATGCTTAAGGAACAACACCAGAAAAGCATCAGCCATGTCTGGATCCAATTAGCATGGGAGTTTCCTGACTTTCAGCAACCCTGTAAATTGTTAAGACTTGGAGTTGAGGGGATATTTTTGAAACAGGGTAAACATATTTTCCAAATATAAAGGTTGTCAATAATTTACAAATAGAGGACAAGATGGAATTTTTTTTTAGTGTGGTTGGAATTGAGCCCAGGGCTTCATACATGCATAGCAAGCACCAAGCACTCTACCTGCAGCTACAGCCCTGGAATCACTTTATAATATATCCACAAATTATTTAGTATTTTCCCTCTAAACAATAAAGGAGTATTGAGTAATTTGAGCTTAACACTTCTTAAATTTTACTGGGCTTGATAATCATTACTAATGAGCAGACTATTGTAGAAATTGAAGGGTTAATAAGTCACAGAGTGACCTGGCAGGTGGACCTCAGTTCTGGTTCAGAACAAAAAATCTCCCAGAAAGTCTCTGGGCTACAAAATACCTGAAATGTTTTCTCTAATAAGAACATCTGGCATGCAGAGACCCTTGCCCCAAGACCATAAAGAAGACAAACAGACCTAACGGGCAGAACAACCCAGTTGGTCTGCCTTTTCACCTCTACCCCCACCCCCCACTTCTCTTTTTCCCACTTCTGGCCCCATAAAACCCCAGCTCAGCTGCATCTGAGCAGGCAGTCTCTAATCCTGTGGAGAGACTGTCCACCCTTCATTGTTCTTTGCTCTGAATAAAGGACAATCTATTGCTATTGAGGTCGGTTTTTTAAATTATTTGTTTATTTATTTGAGAAAGAGATAGAGAGAAAATGGGCACATCAGGGCCTCCATCCACTGCAAAAGAACTCCAAATGCATGTGCCACCATAGTGCATCTGGCTTCCCTGGGTACTGGGGAATCAAACCTGGGTCTTTAGTCTTCAAAGGCAAGCGCCTTAACCACTAAGCCATTTCTCCAGCCTCCGAGGTCAGTTTTTCTTTCTTTCATTTTCCTATCCCCTCAGTTGGTCCCAGTCCCAGAATACCACAGAAATGATGTGGTATTTTTCCAACTAGTTCATAAAAGGTGTTATAGTGTTTTTTCAAACTGATTAGTTGAAAACTTGAAATTGTATCCATTTATTTGTACAATGTTATGATGTGAAATGTGTTTGTGTTGTGGGGTGGCTAAGTTAACCTCAATAACAGAGGCATTGTCTCATATTTGTCACTTGTTTGTGGGGGCCACTCTCATCTTGCTCTCTCTGTGCTACACCATGAGGATTCTCACACAGCCCTATGGAAGGGTCCATGTGGGTAAGGGACTAAGGCCCTCTTCTCTTCACACAGAGGAGGGGAAGAGCCTTCTTTGAAGCATACTTCAGACCCAGTCAAACCTCCAGCTGACTGCAACTCCCGCCAACATCTTCACTTCACTTGTAGCACAGCCTGAGCCAGAGCTGTTCAGCTAACCATTCCCAAATTCTTACTTACAAAAACCGTGGGATAATAAAGCTTGCTGTTTGGAACTGTTATCTGTTCATAGATTAGTTAAATAGCAAAAATGTATGGCATTCTTTTGTACTTGTGAACAATGCTATATAAAAATCTTGTACATATGAATATCTGTATGTTCTCTTGATATTTTTTTTCTGAAGGATGAGTTTTTAAAACTAGATTTTTCTGGCTATATATATTTTAAATTTAGAAAGATATTATCAAGCTAATCAAATATTTTCTAAAATAATTACTTTCTTTGAGATAGGGTTTTGTTGAGTATCATAGAGTGGTCTAGAACTTACAGTCCTGGTACCTCCATTTCTTAAATGCTGGCATTACAAATATACCCCATCCACACCTGGTCATAATAATTTTAAATGTTTTTTTCCCCTCTTGCCACTGCAAATGAACTCCAGATGTTAAATGTTATCATTCTTTCCAAATTTCCTCAATTCTATGGAAGAATTTCAAAATTTTGTTCTTTACTGGTGAGGTAAAGCATCTCTTTGTATATTTATAGTTTATGGTTTAAAGAAACACCTTGCTTATTTCAGATTACATTCTCTTGTGTGTGCGTGTGTGTATTAGTTACTTACTTTCTCATTGTCGAGAACAAAACCTGACCAAATGCAATTTAAGGAGGCAAAGGGTCTAATCCGGCTGAATTTTAAGGGGAGGTTTCACGGCAGGGAAGGCAGAGCAGCAGAAGTGGGAGCAGAGTTGGTCACGTTGTGTTGGTAATCAGGAAACTGAGAACAGGCTATGCGGCCAGGCCATAAAACCTCAGGGTTCACCACCAGGAGCCCTTCTTCCAGTGAGGTGATCTTCCAAACGCTCCATAACCTTCCTAAACAGCGCCACCATCTGGCTACCACGTGTTCTAGCACATGAGCCTGTGGGGAACATTTTACATAAACACACGCGGTGTGCATGTGATGTGTGTGCATGTGTGTAGGTGCACGTGTGTATGTATGTGTCAGTGTTGCATGTTGTCCTCAGTTGCGCTATATCTTATTCTTCGAGACAAGGTCTCACATTGAACTCACAGACTAGACTAGACTACACTAGACTAGACTAGCTAATCAGTGAGTCCTGAGGATTCCATGTCTCTGCCTCCCCAGTGCTTGGACTACAGGTGTGTGCCACCACACCTAGCACTTTACATGGCTGCTATGGACTGAACTCGGCTTCTCTTGCTCGTGTAGCAAGCTCATGATCCACGGAGCCATCCTGGGCCCCAGAGGAAGTTCCTTTGTGTGTTCCTGTGTCTTACCTCCCCTCTCCCACAAAAGCTAGCATGTATTTCATATTACATAAATGTGCGGTTCTAAAATGGATGACAGACTGAATAAATGAAATTCAGACATGCAGAAAGTCTTTACTTAATTCTATGAAACTGGTTTAATTGAGAAATATTTAATTAATTTAATCATCCTTTCCCTTCCCTCTTCTTATTGTTCAATTATCATTCAAGGGTTCTCTGAGCTTTACAACGTGTTCAGATTAAAATGTTTCTGAACCTAGCCCTATATTTATCTGTGCGTATTTTAAATAGAACACTCATAAGATAAATACTAATAGCAGTGACAATAATTCTGATGCTAATTTTAATTACTCGGGTGCCATGACATAGAATGTGCATTGTGTACATAACTAATCTAATGTAATCTTCCTGCAGCTCTGTAAGTATTGTTATTACCCAATCTGGAAATGAGGAAAATAATATTTGATGAGTCATAGAGCTACTTAAGAGTAGAGTTGGGATTTAAAGTCTTAGCTGTGAGAATTCACAGTCCATATTCTGTCTACAACTCTCAACTGACTTTCTTGGAAGTAAATCATTTATATCGTTTTATCTATCACATTGCCCTTTGAAAGAAAATGGGGTATTTCAAGAAAAGTAGTTCTACAATTTTAAATAGTTAAATTATTTTTCCTGCCTGGGAAGGCAGTTGCTTACTCATATTGTTTTGTTTTAGTAATTACCAGGAAAAAAATAATATTAAGTGAGAAGAATTAACATTTTCCTTTCGTCCATGGTTTACAAACTTAATATAGTCATCAATGGGTAAGTGACTGATATCAGTCCGTTTGGGGTTGCTACAGCAAAATGCCAGAGGCTGAATACCTTATAAGGAAAAGTGGTTGATTTTGAATGCGGTTTTGGGAGACTGAAAAGGCCAAGCTCTGGTGGCCATGTCTGGTGACTACGGCATACAGGGGCAGATGACATCACATAGCAGGAATGTGTGTGAGGGCAGCCAAATTTTAAAGTGACCTGCCCCCAAGGTTACTGATCCAGTCCTGCATAACTTAACCCACTCCCACAAGGTAGACATGAATTCCTTCCAAGGTGGTGCCCCCTGAGCTAGTATTCTTCAAACAAGCACTACCTCGTAAAATGTTCCCCACCTCCCAGCACAGCCCGCTGGGGGAACACCTTCTAGCACTTGAAGCTTTAGGTAAGAAACCACATCCAGCCTACAGCATGACTTAGCTAAAGATGAAATGCAAGGAAGAAAAATAAAATGAAAAAACCTTCCAGTGATCAGTTTAACTGTCTAAGGATTTATGTCAAGCTGTGAAAATTCTCTTGGTCAGATCAGAAATAAGAATGAATAATGAATTTTAACACAGCACTGTGAAAATGAGACAGATGCCTTCTTTCAAAAGCAATTTGCAAACTTTCAGAGATAATTTGAGCTTCTAGATGCTAAGGTCATCACAGACTGAAGAAGGTGTATATTTCAGGTGACATTCTAAAATGTTCTGTCTGAATGATGTCAATTTATTTCTTAGGTTGATAACTCCCCTAATTGTCAAAAGTTGTTTCCAAACAGACTCCCAGCATGATGAGCGCAGTCCCGTGGGGAGTAAGTGACATTGTACGTGAGGACATCATGAATTAGATTTTATGTGCAGCCTTTTCTCTGCTGCCTTTTCTAAGATATGTCTATGAGTTTTCATAAATTTTGTTCAGGAAAAGGACAAAAGAAAATTGTTGTTTTCATTTCTCCTATTGAATGTGGCAAATTCATGATGCCTCAGTGCTAAACTCAGATGTGCCCTAGAATACACTTTTATTATTGTCATAACAACTCACATTCAGCAGAGGCAGCAGCAGTGCTATGGAAACCAGGAGCAGAAGGAGGGGAAAAGAGAGGCAGAATGGTGAGAGCAGGAACAAAAAAGGGACACAAGGATGCACACTTGATGAGCAATTGAGACACATGAGCCTAGGTAATGAGCTCGCTGGGAGTCGTTTCCTTCACGTGTGTGTTGTTCCACACGAGCATTTAAGGGAGACACTGAGCAAGTTAAACACTGGTATCTCTCTAAAACAGGTGTCGCAGTGTCTTCTGGTCATGGCAGGGTGTTTATTCATAACAGTGAAGTACTTTCTCAGTATCGCTACCTCAGCTTTGTTCAGCCAGCTGTATGTTAACCACTATTTGCAGGATAGCCTAGAAACTTGGAATGCAGAGATACACAAAAAGGAATTCTTAATTCATGGAAGTCAGCCTCATAAAATTAAATGTTAACTGTGGTGGTTTGAATAGAATAGATGGCACCCAATATATTCAGTTGTTTATTTGTTTGTAGTTTGCATCTGCAGCCACCTGGCTGCAGGCAGTGTCACTGGGTGGATCTTTAGGTGTGGTGGTGGGTTTCAGATTTCAATCTAAAGATATGCAAAGTGTGCCTAGCTGGAGTTCCTGAAGTGTGCTGTGGCTTTTGGCTTTAGGCTTGTGCTTCTCTCGCTCTCTGCTTGGATCTGTGAAGGCAGGCCAGCTTCTTCTGCCATTTATGGAACTTGCCCTGGATCTGTAAGCTTCAATAAATATCCCTTCCTCCATAATTGTGTCTGGTCTGAAAGTTCATCTCAGTGAACCTGAAGCTGTCTGCTACAGTAACCAATGCAGAGTTCTGTGTTGTATGTATTGTTTTTTTGTTTTTAAGACTGGGTCATATGTAGTACAGGCTGGCCTTGAACTTGCTATATAGTTGATGTTGATTTGACCTTGAACTCCTGATCTTCCTGCTTCCACCTTCCAAGTGCTTCGATTACAGGTGTGTGCCACCATGCCCAGATTTCTAAATAGACATTTAAAGACATATTCCCTTGTAACCAGGTATATTATGTTCTTTTGGTTTTCCCTAACACCACTATTTATATCAACTAGGATCTTATCTCAAATTATTATTTATTTAATCCATTCATAATTTACCTACCATGCTTCCAAAAATTAAATAGTTGAGGAAACTTAAAAGGTATTTACATGAAGCAAAATATGAAAAAAGCTAAAAATAACATAGAAAAACTTTTATTCCTGGTAATATGTTTGATTAAACAGCTCTCCTGAGACAAAATATTCATAAAATATGGCTGCATTTGAATGAAAGAATAGACTCCAACAATGTCAAACCCTAGGTAAAGGCAGAAACCCTAACAAAGGAGTGAATGCTGAAAGTATCTTGCATCCTGAATGCGTCTGCTTGAACGTCGTCGGTCTACATGCAGGCTGACAGGACACAAGCCCAGGGCCAGCCACGGTGACAATGCCGGCAGAGGACTTCTGCCTGAAACTGGGATCCCAACAGACCACTAGAAATAAATGAAGCACAAATAGTGAGCTCTCATGTATGCAAATTAAGAAATTAGGAAGTTGAGAGAGCTGAATAATGAGTACTGTGAGAAGGCAATCTGATCATCACGTGGCAAATGTGTAAAACAACCTCGGTGAAAGAAGTGGAGGGAAGGGATAACTTCTGTGCAGATGAGGACTCCACATAGCTGAAGGCCCGACTCATGGGCACAGCACTGCTCTGACTGACAGAGAGAGCACAGGTTCATAATTCCAGTGCTCTTATGCATGTATGCTACAGTTGGATGGCAAATGATAAGAGGTAGTTTCTCTGTTGGAGTAGAGGTTTACAAATAAATCTGGAAGAAGAGGAGCCTAGAACATCTTATAATGCAGAGGGTACTAAAATTACCCAAAATAAACAATGAATTTTTAAGCTTCTGAACAAAACAAAACCCCACAATGATGAAGGTAAGTGTAATAGTCGGCTTCTCACTGCTGGAACAAAACACCTGAGCAATAGCAGCTTATGAGAGGAAAGGGTTTATTTCAGGCTTGCCGTTTCATGTAAGGGGAAAGCTTCATCATGGTGGAGAAAGCTACGTCATTTCATCATACATCTGCAGCACAGAGAAAGCAGCAAACCAGAGCTGACTCAACATACATAGTAGAGCTGGACTCCTCAACCCCAAAGTGTGTCTCCAGAAATATACCTCCTACAGCAAGGCTCCACCTCCGAAAGACTGTACCAGCTGGGGACTAAGTAGGAAGCTTAATCAAAAATACCCGAGTGGTGTGCCGGGTGTGGTGGCACACGCCTTTAATCCCAGCACTCAGGAGGAAGAGGTAGGAGGATCGCTGTGAGTTCAAGGCCACCCTGAGATTCCATAATGAATTCTAGGTTAGCCTGGGCTAGAGTGAGACCCTACCTCAAAAAACCAAAAAAAAAAAAAAAAAAAACCTGAGTGTTGTACTCAACTCCAACTCTGCGGGGTGAACTTCCAAACAAGGCAAAGTTTATGGGAGAGATGGCATTTATTTGAAGCTTACAGATCCAAGGAAAGTTTCATAATGGTGAAAAGCCACCACCAAAAGCAATGGAAAACCCAGCAGCCAAGTATCAGGGAACCAGGCAGAGCTCAAGCACTCTGCGTTCCTTAGGCTGGAATTCAGATCCTCCCCAAGGGACACCTTAGGGCTGGACCCTACCATTGGCCCACAATGACACCTCCTCCAGCCAGGTGGCTGGAGTTCCTATTGGGGGACATTCATTCAAACTACCACACTGAGGCTATGGGGGACATTTACATTCATACCACCACAGTTTGACAAAACGATACACGCGGAAGCCACATAAGAGCTCTCAATGGCCAAAAATGGCATAATTTGAGAAACAATGTGCCTCTAGGTTATAATTCAAAGTACCAATAAAGATCCATGAGTCCATAGTGATATAAACTGAACAAAGCTTCTAAGAAAAGGAATTCCACATCATTTATCCAAATACTCTGCTGCTCATACGGAAGAAGTTACTCCTTACTGAAGCCTGCACTGCCCATGATTGCCATCTAAAAAGTTCAACATGGAAAGGAGGGAGAGGCATGGCAAGTACTATGTAAACCAGAGGACCAAAGTCAACATCAGCCATGCTAAAACATGAAGAAATTACGGCTAGATTAAGCTGGAAGCTGTTTCCTGTTAGGCAGGACCGTGCTCAGAACAAAGGACCTCACATGACGGCCATGCCGTCCAATAATCCCACCACCCACATTCCTGGGCATGATCGGGACCAGCAGTTTCAAGACTCCCCTGCCGGCCAACAGCTGGTCCCCCTCCTTAGTCGGGATCTTATAAGGACACCTCTGCTCCCGCTCCCTCCCATCCTTGAAATAGTTACTTTTCTTAGCCTGCCCCTGGTTGCTAGCTAACACATCATCTTCCCCGCCCTCCCCTTTAAAAGACCTCCATCCTAGGTCCCAGACGCGACTTCTCTGGCCTCATATCTTGGGACCAGTGAACCTCGCCCAAGGGCTGTGCCAATAAACCTGAACTAGCTTTACTAATCTGGTCTGATCTGGATCCTCGTGTTGGTCAAGCCTTTCATCTGGTGCCAAAACACCCAGGAGGAGCTGAGCCCCCAGTATTGAGGGGCCAGCCCCCCAGTAGACTGCTGGAGACCTCTCCTCTTCCGGCTGTGGAGCTGTGGACCCGTCGCGATTGGTTGTCTTTTCACGGTAAGCTGCCTGCTTTTTAACCTCCACCTCCTGGGACCTCAGCTTTAAAATGGACAACTCCAAATCAAAACTCAATCCCCAGTCGCCTCTGGGCTGTCTGTTACAAAACATATCCAAATTGGAGCTCTCTCAAACTGTTAAACCTAACCACCTGATTTTTTTACTCCCCCAAAATTAGTCTTTTTACAAACTCACACTCACACTGGCCTGCAGAGGACAATGTCCTTCGTAATTTAGAAGACTTTTGTCACCGCACCAGCCAATGGTCTGAGCTCCCTTATGTTCAGGCTTTTTGAAAACTATGCTGTTGTCCTTCTCTCTGTATGCTCCAGGATCTCCAGCCACCTGGCTGGAGGAGGTGTCACTGTGGGCCAATCCTGGGGTCCAGCCCTAAGGTGTTCCTTGGGGAGGATCTGAATCCCAGCCTAAGGAACGCAGAGTGCTTGAGTTCTGCCTGGGTTCCCTGATGCTTGGCTGCTGGGTTTTGCTCTTGCTTTTGGTGGTAGCTTTTCTCCTTTTGTTCCACGGCTCAGGTTCCCCTAGCCAGAATAGACAAGTCTATGAACCAATCAGAACCACAAGACTCAAAACCCAAACCCAAGTCTTCAGCACTAACTGAACTCCCAGAACATTTGCACCCCCCCCCCACCACCACCACCACGTGGGCCTCCCAATGGTTCCCAGCCTTCCCTTTCTTCTCCCTCCTTGCTACCACCCCCACTCCTCCTTCCCTCTCCACCTCTTCTTCTCCTCCTCCTGCTCCAGTTCCCCCTCCCTCATCTCCTACTCCTCCCTCAATCACAGCCTCCTTTCCAAGCCCTCGAGGCCTTTACCCGCTTCCCTTACCCTTATCCCTTCCCCTCACTCCCTTCTATGGCTCTCAGTCCTTCCTCTGCCCTATCCGCCATGCTCCACCCCCTCTTCCACTCTCTTGCCCCACCCTCTCCCGTCACTCTCCTCTCTTCCAGTACCAGCCTTTCCCCCAAAGCCTCAGCCGACTCACCAGGATTCCTCCTCTGCACCCCTAACACTCCTCCCCCAACCTTATCTTCCCTTACACAACCCCACCCTGTTCATTCAGTCCTCTACCCCATACTCTCCAACCCCCACCCGCTCACTTGCTCACTTCCTCTGCTCCGAAAACTCCTAACCCTTCTGACCCCTCTCCTATCACCTCCCATGCCCAGTCCCGACAGCCCCTTGCTGCGGGCATCTTTCCCCTCCAGGAGGTGGCAGGGGTGAAGGTGTTGCCCGGGTACAGGTTCTATTTTCTCTCCAGGACCTGTCCCAAATTGAGAAATGCCTTGGATCTTTCTCTGCCAACTCAACCTCCTGTATTAAAGAATTCCCTTACCTCACTCAGGCCCATAGCCTGACCTGGCATGACTTACATTGTAGCCCGCTTAGTCGTCTCGCCAGCAAGAACGCACACGGGCACCAGGATCCTTCTGCCGCAAGCGTTTATTGCAGTTAACAGATGAAAAGAGGAAGACCCAGAGCCCCGAAATGGCGCCGCTTATATAGCCCCTAGGCGGCGTGTACTCTGCTGATTGGCTGCGCGCTCATTACCCCATATGACGCCCCGGGCTGGGCAGTGACTTGGCGCGCTTTTACCACTTGCACATGCGCTATTCTACTTGTTCACCAGGGCCGAGGCCGGATGTCAGCGCCATCTTGTAATGGCGATCACACTCTCTCGGCTCTCCACATTACATGTTATCCTTATTTCCACCCTCATCCCAGAAAAATGTGAACGGATACAGACAACAACTAAACAATACGCTGACCAGACTCACGTAACTAACCAAACTTTTCCTTCTGGGGCACAGACGGTTCCTGACACAGACCCAGGATGGAGTTATCAGGAGGGACAAAAAGGTAAGAGACAAAGGGACATTAGGGTGACTTGTCTTGTTAAGGATATAAAAACAGTATCTAACAAGGACTTTAATTTTAATAAACTTAAAAAGATCACTCAGAACTCAGATAAAAACACAACTACTTTTCTAAACAGGTTACAAGAGGCTATGATGTAATACACCCGCTTAGATTGGGCTTTGGAGGCAGGGGCCACAGTACTGGCTACCCATTTTATTTCACAGTCCTCCCCAAATATTAGAAAGAAACTAAACAGGGCGGAAGAGGGGCCTCAAACTCCCATTCAGGGTCTGATGAGGATGACTTTTAAGGTCTTTAACGCCCAAAAAGAGACAGCCAAATCCTCCCATCAGGCTCAGATGCAACAAAAGGTGATCCTAAAAGCCGAAGCCTTGATAACTGCCCTCAGGCCATCAGTCTTCCTGCAGAGGGGACAAGGGAGTTCTCCTAAGCCCCATCCCGCTGGGACACAGTCACGGTACACCTAGGGATATGCTTTAAATGTGCCCAGAAAGACCTTTGGGCCCGTAAGTGCCCTAATAAGCTGCCACCCATCAAGCCATGCCCTATATGTCGACAATCAAGTCACTGGAATTCGGACTGCCCACGTGTGGGCTCATCCTCCACTTGGGGCCTTGGAGGTCCAGCCCCACAAAGTGAGGCTCTCCAAACTCTCCTGACATTAGAGCTTCTTGGGTTGGCAGAGGACTGAAGACGCCCAGACTCCAAGACTCCCATTACCCTGGCTGAGCCCAGGGTAAAGCTCCAGGTAGCAGGTAAGTCCATCATGGGGACTACATTTTTCTGGTTTGCCTGCCCACTCGGGCCCCACCATCCCCTCATCCGTCTCTGTTACGGGAGTTAGTGGGATTCCCTCTTTCCTACCAAAGACCTTACCTCTCCCCTGCTCATTGGCCAGACACTGTCTTACAGTATGTAGATGACTTTCTACTCTGAAGCCCACCCCTCCCTCTGTTTCCACAAGCCTCGGCTCCCTCTTAAATTTTCTTAATAGTAAGGGCTATAGGATGTCTCCCTCCAAACAAAACTCAGCTTTGCTCTCCTACTGTAACATAACTGGAAGTCCAGCTCAGCCCTGGCTCAAAGGCCTTAACAGTTAATAAAATCCAAACTCTCCATAACCTCCAACCTCCAAAAAATACAGATCAAATTCTCTCTTTCTTGGGTCTCATAAAAAAATATATATATATATATATAAGATCAAAATAGTCGAAACTCTTCAACAGTCCAGGGCTCAGGACACCTTGGCAGTCCTCAATCAGACTGGCCATAGTACTTCCCTATCCTTACAGCACCTCCACTCTCCATTACTCTTGGAAAACAATCCTTTCCGTGTCACTGGGACTCTTACAAAACTGCAGGTCTCTTAACTCCATGATGTGTTTTCTTTGTTACGCACTCCAAGAGCCTGCCTCTTTGTTCCTCTTCTAACAAAAACCTATGTTACTGTAAAAAAAAATTTTTTAAAAATGGACTTAATCTCTACAGATAGACTGTTTATTAAAGAAAAAAAAAAAAACACAAGGGGCCTCAGCTTTCCCGCAGGATGAAGACTAAAGCACTGAGCCAGGCTAAGGTGTAAGTTTATAAGGAGGATCCTAAAAATAAAAACAGATGGTACCAGGTGCAGTCCATTAAAAAAAAATTGTTTGTGTCCTTGTTCAAAATAGGCTTCTTCAGCCAGAAATGTCAAAGGGAGAATACTCAGATGGTCTCTGGTCCTTCAAGGCCATCTAGGCTAAGGGGAATACATCAATCAGGAAAGGGTACCAAACTTCTTCATTGCCCACAAACTTGAGGGATAGCTATTAACTATGTAGTTCCCTTTAGGTTTCAGGAAACCTTTCAGTTACCCCTATAAATTATTGCCCAAAACATCCCCTGTCCTCTCCTCTGTTCATACCCCCATACCTCAATATCTCTAAATGCTGGGGTTCCAACAGGAATACAATGCCCCTCCTGCCACACAAACCCATAACCTTGTTTCAGACTTGTCTTTACCTCCGGGAATATTATTCCTTTACAACTCGTCACTGTACCACTATGCTAACCCCCAGTGGAAAGTCCCATGCATCCCAATCACCTTAATCCCCAGCTTAACAGTCTATACTAAGGAAAAATTAAAATTATATTATCAACAATGTTCAAGTGCCCCCCTAAAAAAGACAAAAAACAACACTGACTGTACTGGTTGGAGTAAGCTTAGTCCCATCAATCCCAGCATCAGGCCTGGCACGAGGAGGCCTAGGTCACAGCCTGATGACAGCCCAACACTTTTCCCAAGAGCTAACTGACCTAACTGGAAGGTTCACAGACGCGGTGGAGACCATCGCAATGGCCATATGATCCCTACAGCTCCAGCTGTCGTATCTGGCACAGGTAACTCTCCAAAACAGGAGGACTCTAGACCTACTAATTGTAGAAAAGGGGGGAATATGTCTCTTTCTCAGAAAAGAAGGCTGCTACTATATTAATAAATCAGGCCTGGTGAAAACCCAAACAAAAACACTCCAGACACTGGGTAAAGACGTCAAACACTGCTTCTCTGACCAGGCATCCTCACCGAGCTGGTGGCAATCCACACCTCTACCCTGGCTTGCCCCACTTATGAGTCCATTACTAATGATTTAGTTTTTGTTCTTCTAATAGCCCCTTGCCTCCTCCACATCCTCCAGGAGTGCGTCGGGAAGTTTCCAGGGTGACTGTCAACCAGATGCTCTTACACTCATATGTGCCCTTGAACACGGACCCACCAACTTCTGACTCTCCCTCCTCTACATCATCCCCAACCAGCTTGAAGTAAGCCAGAACTTTAGTCAGCGCCTATATACACAAAAAGGTCAAAATGTTAAGTGGGACAGAACAGAGGATCTAACATGAGGCTCATGCCCTCCAATAACCCTTCCACCCATATTCCTGGGCATGATGGGGACCAACACTTTCAAGACACCCCTGCCGGCCAACAGCTTGTCCCCCTCTGTATTTGGGACCTTATAAGGAGATCTGTGCTCCCTGTCATGCTTGAAATAGTTACTTTCCTCAGCCTGCCCCTGGTTCATAGCTAACATGTCATGTTCCTGACCCTACCCTTTAAAAGACCTCCATCCTAGATCCCGGATGCAACTTCTCCGGCCTCACATCTTGGGACCAGTGAAACTTGCCCCGGATCTGTGCCAATAAACCTGAAGTAGCTTTACTGACCTGGTCTGACCTGGTTCCTCGCGTCGGTCAAGCCTTTCACTTCCCTGTGGCTGGAATTCACAGGATTGAAAAGCACAATGTAGGCTGCTGGGATTGAATTGTCACACATAGTGCTATTTAGTTATGACCCCTATGAGCTACCAACATGCTAGGCAATATGTACCCACTGGTATAATAGTGGCAAGACTGTTATGGGTTTAACCAACTTATTTCTACCTGGATTTAAGTTCTGCTTCATAGGAGAGAACTCATATCTAGAACTGGAAATCAAGACTAGAAATGTATACCTTAGGAGAGCATAAGCCCCAGTAGGTAAGCAATCAGCCATTCATACCACCCCTCCGAGGCTCAAGGAGCACTGGAAGAGTGAGAGCGGGGACCGGGGGGGAGACTATATGTACTGGAGGAAGGAGTGGAGTGTTTTGTACCACCAGATTGAAACACTCCCACCTAGAAGGAGAAGAAAAAGTGATCATTAAGAATCAGGAAGATTAGCCGGGCGTGGTGGCGCACGCCTTTAATCCCAGCACTCGGGAGGCAGAGGTAGGAGGATCGCCGTGAGTTCGAGGCCACCCTGAGACTCCATAGTGAATTCCAGGTCAGCCTGGGCTAGAGTGAGACCCTACCTCGAAAAACCAAAAAAAAAAAAAAAAAAAAAGAATTAGGAAGTTTAAGAAACTTACAAGGCTCAGGAATTCCCCAAACTGATAGGATTTACAAGTACCCTGCCTAAGGTTATAAAACCAGTAACAGTTTCTGGGGAGAGGAGACTTTCCTACATCTGAGCTGCCTGCAAGTTGTTCACGGAGTGGGCTTCTGGGAGATGCCTTCGAGAGACCTACACTGCTATGAGTAACCCTTTGCTCACACTCTTGTAAGAAGCTCAGTAAATTCACTCATTCTGTAAGTTACCCTGATGGAATCTTTGTTTATTGCTCTGTGGTCAGTGCCCTATCAGGGATGAACAGATAATTTGTTTATAGGGATGGCGAGATGACTTGGCAGTTAAGGTACTTGCCTGCCAAGCCAAAGGACCCGGGTTCAATTTCCCAGGCTGCATGTAAGCCAGATGCACAAGGTGGCACATGGGTCTGGAGTTTGTTTTCAGTGGCTACAGGTTCTGGTGTGTCCATTTGTTTTTTTTCTCTCTCTGTCTTTCTCTCTCTCTCTCCCTCTTTCCCCCCTCAAATAAATAAATACTTAAAAATTTGGGGCTGGAGGGATGGCTTAGTGGTTAAAGCATTTTCCTGTAAAGCCAAAGGACGCAGGTTCGATTCCCCAAGACCCATGTTAGCCAGATGCACAAGGAGGTGCAGGGTTCTGGAGTTCATTTGCAGTGGCTGGAGGCCCTGGTGCACCCATTCTCTCTCTCTGTCTATCTGCCTCTTTCGTTCTCAAATAAATAAATAAAAATAAACAAAAAAATTAAAAATTATTTTTAAAAAATAGTTCTGCTTTTGGAGACAAGCCATAGAAGAAACTGGCTTCACAAATCAACATGGCAGTGACTGCTGGGGAGACTCAATATTCATCAAAGTCCTGAGAAGAAGTGCAAGTTGAGTGTTCAGCACTAAATGAGACATCTCTATCACACCCTCCAATGGCTCATGGACTATAGCGTAAGAGGTGGTGGAAAGAATGTAAAAGCCAAAGATGGGGAGGAGTGCTTTGGACTGCTGTCTCCTAGACACAAAGTGGCCATTGTATTCATGGCCTCACAGCAGCTGTGGTCACCTGCATAAGACCTGCATAGTATTAAGCCCAACAACATGTTGTCATAGATGATGTAAGAGGACAAAAAAAAAAAAAAAGACATTAAAACAGAACAGAAGAATAGGGGGTTCGGAGAGGAAAGAGGACAAAGAAGGGTGATAGGAGGGGGTTACATAATTTTTTTTTCTTTTGGCTTTTTGAGGTAGGGTCTCACTTTAGTCCAAGCTGACCTGAAATTCACTATGTAGTCTTAGGGTGGCCTTGAACTCATGGTAATCCTCCTACCTCTGCCTCCCTAGAGCTGAGATTAAAAGTGTGCGCCACCATGCCTGGCTTGGTTATGTACATGTTTTAATAAAGTTTTTATTTTAATTTTAAAAATAAGGCTAGAGAGATGGCTCAATGGTTAAGGCACTTGCCTGTAAATCTTAACAATCTGGGTTTGATTCCCTGTACCCACATAAAGCCAGATGCACAAAGTGCAGCATGTGTCTGGAGTTCATTTACAGTAGCTGGAGGTACTGGTGTTGGCTTGCTCTTACCCTCTTTCTCTCTCTCTCTCTCTGCATGCAAATAAGTAAAATGTTTAAAAATTTTTCCTAGTCATGGCAAATAAACATTCTGTTTCTGCCTCTTTAAATTTGACTACTTTTGTACTGAATAAAACAAAATCATTTTTTAAAAAATAGGCAGGGTGCAGTGGCAGAGCAGGTGGCTTGATGGAAAGCAGCTGAGATGAATTAGCCTTTTAGAGTTAAAGCTTTATTAAGAAAGTTATGGACTGGAGACATGGCTTAGCAGTTAAGGTGCTTGTCTGCAAAGCCTAAGGACCAGGGTTCTATTCCACAGTACCCACATAAGCCAGATGCACAAGGTAGCACATGCATCTGGAGTTTGTTTGCAATGGCAGGAGGCCCTGGCATGCGCTCTCTCACTCTCTCTCTCTCTCTCTCTCTCTCTCTCTCTTCCTCTCTCTCTCTCTCTCAAATAAATAAATAAAAATTTAAAACAATTTTAAGAGAGTTATAATACCATGCCATCTTAGCATAATAGGTTCCCAAACCCAGGGGAGGGAGTGGGGTTTGTGGAAATCCAAGGAGCAAAGTCAGGTGGTCTCTTTATGAGAGTAGTAGAGGCACAGGTAGAGTTCCATGTAACACAATTCAGACTATGTTCTAGGAAACACACAGGCAAAGGAGAGTGGGAGATTTAAAGAAGTTCTATATTTCATTTCTTAATACAAAAACCCACGTCAGGTTATTTCTATATAGCCACATATATGCTGAATTGTGTGTTTATTTCCTATTTTGCTATTATAAATTTTGCCACAAACAGGTTTTGTTTTGAAACATTTTTTATTTTAAAGTTGATCTATTGCTGATTACTATGTACTCCCTTGTAGTTGGTCTCTCAGGTTCTCATCCATAGAGCACCCTTGTTTTTCAGCATCATCTGCCTCCTTGATTCTCGGTCGAACATTTCCAGTTGTGTTTTATATCTTCTCCTGATGATTCAACACTTTCAGGACTATGCTTTCCCTCCCACCAACTCCCTTGAGAAAGCACCCTCACCCACATCACACTCTTCTCCTTGAGATGTGGGGCCTTCCATTATCCATTTGAAAACAAGCTCCATGAAAAGATCGCATCATAGGTACATTTCAGGGCAAGTTTAAGTCTTTATAGGTACTCCCTACTGAGGGGTCATCTATTTTTAATCCTAACATCATTCTGAAATAAAAGCTTTTATTTGTATTAAATTGAATGGAAGGGCATTCTAACCTAAATACCAGTTTTCCTAAAATTCACCATGGTATGTATCTTCTCACAGAGTTTACAAGTCCTTCCAACATCCGTTCTCTGTCCTGAAACTATGAAACCCACAGTGACTTCTACAAGTCCCACACTCCTAAAGACCTAGTCTCCTGAGTAGGTTAGAAAGTGAACCCTAATTTTTATATAGTTTAAAGAGGAGGAAATTTGGAGTATGATTACCTAGGCTCACAGCTTAGTTGAACTTGAACTGTATATAGCATGTTGGACAAATCTTCATTCTCTTTAAGCCTAGGTTTCCTATTATGCTAGACTGGGCTTCTCCTACTGCCTGTTAAGTTTGCTTCATGGAGTATTTCTGAGCTTGGAAAGGAATAACGGACTGTGAATAACCTTGGGCACTTTGAATCTTTATTAAATTTCCTTCCTACTTCATTTTCTTGTCCTTGGTTTAGAAAAAAATACATTCAGTATTTTAGTTTAGGCAAGAATAAAGAATATGATGAAAACTCACAGGATAATGGAAAATTTCAAGATACGATGAAATAACCAGTCTCCTCATTCAGCCCCAGTGTGAGAGCTGTGAGCACTAATTAGAGCTAATATCCTAGTTACTCCACACAATTCATCTGTGAACGTGCTTGTACCAAGAAACAGCAAAGGGCTTTATGAAATTCACACAAAACCTGGAAGGAGGATGTGGTTCAGCTTAAAATTTACAGTCTTGCTGAAGTAGCAAATAGATACAAAATTACTCAAGTTGGTAGTAATCCAAGTCATATTCCGTGTCATTTCCTCGGTGAAATCAAAAGGGTGAGACAGTGATTCTGTCATCAATCACTGGAATGCGGCCAATATAGTAAAGAAGAATTTGGAATCGTTTTCCGCGAGTTCTGTCCGTTCCGGATTTAGTAGCTATTTCCCTTGTCCTTAATACCGCCTGCTCCACCCCACCCCACCCGCAGTTTCCAAGGACCGGTGCTCTGTATGGGATAGGCAGATTCAAACGGCGCTGCTGTCAGCAGCCAAATGACAGTGGAGCGAACGCGCACCTCCCTAACTGGGGAACATTGGCGTATAGAGAAGTGCGCTCTCTAGACCCCAGGTATCTTTTCCAACCCTTTGCAAGTAAGGGAAGAGAGCTGTGGGAGAGCGAGGAACTCGGGTCCCGCGCGGAATTCGGGCCTGTACTGTTCCTGAGATCCTGCAGATGGACAGGTGTCCTCGGGCCGGCCGTGTCTCGGGTCCCGGGCCACGCGCGGCGCAGGGAAGGACCAGACCCGCGCTCCGCAAGGAAGTTCGCGCCGCCCGCCTGCTCCGTGCAGGTTGGGACGCGTCTCCATGGCAACCCCACGGGGACCCAGAGGTCGCCGCGGCCTGGGCGGCGCGGAGCTGCGGAGGCGGCGGGTGCTCTCCGGGCGGGCCCAGCGCACACCTCGGGCCCGGCGCGGCGCAGGTAACCCCGGGGTCAGAGCTCGGCGGACCCCGGCCCTCGACCCTCCGCCCGTCTAGCTCGGACACGCCCACCGGGGTCGCGTGAGGCTGGGGACGCGCGGGGCGGACCTGCGCCGGGCCTGGCCTCTCTGCTTGTGCAGCCTCCGGCGAGCCGCTTAACATGCCTGGGCCTCAGTTTCCCTCCTTGATCCTGCTGAAAGGTCTAGTCTAGCTTTCTTAGTTCTTTCTCACCCCAGTGGAGCCGGCCCGCTGCTGCACTGATGTGTCCTGAAAGTTATATTCCTCTGCTTCCCCTTCCCTCATCCTCATCCTCCCTATCCTCCTCCCTCTTCCTTCTCTCCTCTGCTCCCCACTGCCCCTCGTCCCTCTTCTTCCTCCTCCCCTTCTCTCTTTTTCTTCTTCTCCCTCCTCTCCTCCTTCTCCTTCTCTCCTCCTCCTCTCCTTGCCCCCTCCTCTTATAATTCAGAGGAGTTAAAACGCTTTTTAATACTTTTGTCTTCATAGATTATTTTTTCACTAAAACTTTATTGCTGAGAAAAACTTTTTTATGTGTACTAAAAGTTAGTACTTTAAAATTATTTATTTGCTTATTTGTATGTGAGAGTATGTTTGTGGTGGGTGCACATCAGGGCCACTTGCTGCGGCAAACAAACAAAACAGATGCTTTTGTCACTCTTTGGCATCCGGCTTACATGGGTGGCTTAGGAATTGAACCCAGGCTGATAGGCTTTGCAAGTAAGTGCCTTTAACCACTGAGCCATCTTCCCAGTCTTCAAAGTTAACACTCTAGGCAAGTCCTACCAACCCCATTTTATCAAGAGGTGAACCAGAACCCACTAAGCCTTTGAGGAATTATAAAGTTTAGACTTAAAATAGAACAAATAAATTCAAATAAATCAAGACTATTTTGTCCTAGATGTCATGATACAGTCATTCTGACAAAATGCAGAACAAGCCAATGAATAAAGCACTCAGAGGCAAAGCATTGGAGGGTCCACTTGCTCAGACAGTTGGAGAAGTTGGGGCTCAAACTCTTCTGAAGCTTGAATTCTGTTTTATGCATCCTCCTGTACCAAATGCCTGGTACCAAGCTGATAGTAAATGCATGCTCATTCCCATCAGAGTCACATAGTTCAACTGAGGACTAAGCCAGTATCATAGTCATAAGTGCGTGGGTGGGGGGCTGGGGTATATCTCAGTTGGTAGAGTACTTGCCCTTCATGCCTAAGGCCATGGGTTCAGTGCCTGGTGCTAAAAAATAAAAATTAAAAAAATAAGTTCATGGAAACACTTAGACAAGTAAAGCCTGCTTGTCTATGTTTTGTCAGACCCAAAACTAACACACTTAGAAAAAAAACCCATGCTAAATGGTTGACCAATAGCCAATTTTTCATGTTTAATGTTAGTAAATGTAAGCATTTTAAAAATCTAAAGCATTTTCCCCTAACAGATTAAAAACCAAGAAGCGTACTCCATATGTAGCTGAATCTTGACATGGAAAACCAAGTCACCATGGGGTAAGTACTAGAGATATTTCTATTTAATAAGTCAAATTTCCCTGGTGAAATGTGAATTTCTAAGTGTATTGGTAAGGGAAGGATGTGCTGATTGACTTTTTGAGCCCCTCTACCTTACAATAGCCCTGCTAGATACCATTCTCATTTAATCATAAACAATTGAATGTATTAATACTATAACATCTTGAAACAAAGATCCCAAGATCAAGTGGCTTAAATAACAGTAAAGTTTATTTCTGTTATATACTAGTCCAGAGAGAAGCAGACAGGGTGTGGTAGGATTGGCATCTGCACTACATGGTTTCCATCTCTGGACCCAAGGAGGTTGCATCTTCTCCACTCATCATGATTATGCTCCTCCAGTCATGACTATGCCCTCAAGGAAAGGAAGAGGAAAAGCAAGAGGAGAGAGTAAGATCTCCTCTTTTAGGAGTGTGAACTAAAGTAGCAAGCCTCACTTGTGTTCACTATCCATTGGTCCCAGTTAGCTGTGAGAAAGACCTGGAATTATGGGCTCAACCTGGGCCTCACATGTGCAGGCAAAGCTCAGAAATTCTGCCAAATACTCAGTGCTCAACTTAGGAGTGCCTTCATGACTTTCAAAACACTATACGTGCAGTAGAAACCTTACACCAGACTTTGAATCTGAATCTGTTTCCTGACTGTGATGCCGTGAATCTCTCAGAGAGCTTCGGGGATTCAGTTTTCATGAGTTGTGGTCTACACTAAGGGGCGACAGGGCACTGAGTAGCCAAGCCATTAAAGTCCAATGGGCTAGGTATTAAGTGCATTTCCAACCTTTCATAATTTTAGCTCAGAATGGGCCTAGCCAGACGGAGCCTCTGAAAATGAAGAACAGATGTTGCTGCAGGCTCTGCCCATGTTGACTCAGGAGATAGAGTGCTGAGAAGGCAAACAGGAATTTTACCCCCAGACTACACAAGTGGTCCATGAAGAAGGGCCATTTGAATAGGACTGTGTCTGGCTCAAATGCCTGCATTCTTCCCTCTGAAAACCAATGGCAAAAGTTAAACAACATACCTTGCTTCCATAGCACAGCAGGTTGGGATTTTGATGAGCATGTGTTGGGTCCCTACGTGATAATGACACTAAGGGCTAAGACACAGATTGAAGGTGTCAAACCTAAGGTGAATACCAGATCACTTCAGTCCTATAAATTTGAAATCTTTTGGTTGCTGGGGATATAGCTCAGTGGTAGAGTGCTTGCCTAGCAAGGAGATGTTCCCGGGTTCAATCCCTAGTATCACAATAAACAAACAAATGGACCATATTGAAATCCTGTGGCTCATAGTAAGATTGTTTAGAAAAAAATCCTCACCCTTAAAGAACTTGGAATTTAGTGGGGAGCTGTATTCTTGTGTAAGTGCAATACAAAGCAGAAATTAATGTGCATTCCAGGAAATTTCCTTGAAAAACTGCTCACTCGTCATGGCAGGCAAGGGGACAGACATCAGGCACTGTGATCTCCTGAGTACAGAGGCCTTGGACTTCCGTGTTACTAAAAACAAGTCAAAATCTTGGGTGTTCACCAGGCACTTGCTATGTAGCTTATCAAACCATGTCATCATCCATGTACACAGTAATGTCTCTTAGAGAAGCTCTCATTCAACAAAGACATAGCATCTGTGAGCACACATAGCTCATGACACTATATAAACACAGATAGGGATCATCTTGGGCTGCTATAAGGAGAAAGATATGTGTATAATAGAAAGAGTATTAGTGTCTTCATCAGTACCAAAAAAAAAAAAAAAAAAAAAAAAAAGCCTATAGTCTCCTGGTCTCCTACCCAGTTTTGCATCCCCAGAGGCAACCACTTTTGGTGGATCCCTCCTCCCTCACCTTTGGGGTTATCTCCACATCTTTAAATAACATGCTTGGTGCTATTTCCTTATATTTCAGTTTGAGGCATTGTCTATTGGCTTTTCCACTGGATAATATTTATGCCCCACTACCACTTTATCCCCCCTCCCTCCTCCTCCTCTCTCTCTCTCTGTCACACACACTCACATACACACAATGGAATTCTATTCAGCAGTACAGAAAAATAAAATTTACAGGAAAATAAATGGACCTGAAAAGAATTGTATTAAGTGAATTGGTCTAAGTTCAAAAAGATCAAAACTCTGTGTTCTCTCTGATAGGTGGATCCTAGCCTATAATATCTGTAAGTTTGTATATTGGGGGGAAAATGTGAGTAAAAGCTACAAATATTGAGTGTTCACTGAGAGAGTATAGAGATGAGTAGGAAGAAGAGTAAGGGAAGGGCTGAAGGGGAGAAGACATTGAAGGCGAGAAGGCAACTGTGGAAAGAGGGATTGGGAAGGAGGAATGACAAGAATCAGCAAATTGTATTTGAAAATACAAGAATGAAAGATACCTAAATCTCTGTATACTAAATAAAAAATAATAATATTTAAAGTGGTATCTGACTTGCATGTGTGGCTTTCACTTGGGTGAGGCTCTTTCCTGACAAAACCCAAGGCCACCTTCTTCCAGTCTTCTGTCTCAGATTGGTCACGTTTGGAAGAGAGCTTATCTGATTTCTGGGCAGGAGGATATAAGCTGGCTCTCCAACATTCTGTGAGCTGAGAAGAAGGAGAGAGGCCAAGGTTCCAAACTCCTGCTGTATGACTTTAATGCCCGAATGTTCAGCACAGTGCCCATGTCCTACTGTCCTGGTATGCCCCGAGCTATTTTCTCTTCTTCCAAAGAATGGGCCTATTCTGTTGCTAGAACAGAATATTTAAGGCTTGATACTTTATACAGAACAGAAGGATATTTAGCCCACAATTTTGGAGGGTGAAAGTGCAAAATCAGGAAGCCCCATTTAAGAGAGATGGTAGCAGGGTAAATATGGTCAAAATACATGTATGAAGGTTTCAGAAATAAAGTTAAAATATAATGCTGAGAGAGCAAGAGAGAGAGAGATGGAATGGCGAAGGTTTCTGGGACAGGGTCAGGTGGTCTATTTGAGCATGTGAAGCTTTAAGATTCCTCTGACATTCAATGGAGCAACACTGAGTAATAGTGGGGCATGGAAATCTAGAACTCAAGACCTGAGCCTGCATGCAGATCTGTAGAAGTCATCTCAACGAGCTGGTATGAATGGGTCATCATAAATTTCTAATATTTAGAAAACACTGTGTTTCTTTAAAAGCGTTTGTTTCTTAAAACATCTATTATTGGAAAAATAGATTTTATCAGGACTTACCTAGTCCTTCCTGTTGAAGTCTAGTGAAACAGAAGGCTCTACTGTTAGACTGAAAAAGGGAAAATGACTCTCCTCGCCTGAGCTAACAATGTGACCTCTGATGTCAAGGGGGGATTTTAAATTCTAGAGATTTACATAACCCAAGTAATGTTTGTGAAGTTAAACATTAATCACTGGTTGTATCATATGCTTATATGTATGACTGTGGAATCATTCAGGTACATACGCTTATGAAGATAGTGAGACTATTATACTTCTATATAACTATAAAGTTTCCTCTGAAGAAAGAGGTTAGTGCAGGCACTACCCCCTTTTGCTGTCTGTGCACTATCAGGTCACTCAGAATGTGGAAAGTGATTACAGAATATATCTTTAGTGTGGACATTTTAGTAGATTGCCTCCTTTTAGAACAAAAGATACTTTAAATTTTTATGTGCCTAGAAGTCTACTAAAACATTGCTAGTGATGTCTAGGTTATAGCATCAAATTTCGTTTCTGTTAAGATCTCCCTTTCATGATCATGATAAAGGCTTTAAAGTAAGACTTTTAAAAGTACACTTAAGCATATTTTTAGAATACTAGGCTTTATGCTACCTCCAGCACCAAGCTTCTTGCAAATGAGAGAAAAGAATAGACAGAATATGAGCCACCACCTCACTTGTATAGTAAACAGGCATTTTCCTGCTAGCTCAGCAAACACTTAACGATAACAGTAAATAACAGTCTGTGGACAGCAAAGAAAGTGCTTGAGGAAAAGTTATTTTTACCTATGATTTGACAATTAATTCTGAAGAAAAGGAACTATGAAGCTATGAGCTAGAGGGCCTCAATGCCAGCACTTTCATTGTGCCATTGGAGGAGATTTGGGGCTGAAGCCCAGTGGGCTCAGAGGCCTGTACCTGAGGACAGATTCTGGGTCTCCTGGGCTGTCTCCTGCAGCCACTCCATGTGCTGCAGCATCTGATGGTGGCTATCCTGGAGAGGTTAAATTATGTGCAGTATAGCCTGTTAGCTCAGGCAAATAAGTATGTAATTTACTTTAGGATGAGTGTTATTAAGAGATCTTGGAGAAGTTAAGGCTACATAAGGTTGTTCACCAGCCCTTTAGAAACCCCATGCTTCAGGAAGAAATTCATTCTTCTCTATATCTTCCATGATCATCTCCATATATGTGTGTTAAACTGCCTTTTCTTTCCCCCAAGCTCCAGACCCATTATTGTGCTCATACCTCACTCATTTCCCCAACTGAGTTAAGCTAGCTGTTCCATCCAGTGTCCCAGCATAATTATGGTCCATGTGCATCTACTTTCAAAGCTGTCTTTGTTTGGATAACAAATCACAGACATCACAGTGGACTGTCTGATGAAAGTTCACATACTTTTTTTAAGAACTATAACACAGGGGCTGGAAAGATGGCTTTGCAGTTAAAGGTGCTTGCTTGCAAATCCTGCTGGCCAAGTTTCAATTCCCAAGCCGCCCACATGAGCCAGATGAAAAAAAAGTGGTGCAAATTCTGATGTTCATTTGCAGTGGCAAAAGACTCTGCATACCCATCTACACACACACATAAATAAATAAGTGAAAATGTTTTATAAAAGCAACCATAACATAAAGCCAAGCATTGTGGTTCACCCCTGTAATTCCAGAGCTCAGTTGGTTGGAACAGGAGGATTACCACGAGTTTGAGGCTGCTCGGGAATACATACTGACTTTCGCAGAGAGAGGCTTTGCTTCAATAAACAAAAGAATGAGAATATAAGCCCATATTTTAAAGGACTTTTGGGTGAGAGCCTACCTGCTACAGAATTACTCTGGGTTCCTCTGCATGTGTCCATGCATCTTACTTTGAATCTTTTTTAATTTATTATTTTCTTACTCACACATGCAATTTATGCATGCCTATGAGATAGAATATGAGGCTCTGATTCACATATGACTGAGGTAGTAATCTAGGTATGATAATTAGTATATCAAACACTGTATCATCACTTTATGATATGTACATTTAAATTACTGTATTCTAAACATTTTGAGATATGTAATGTTTATTGCTAATTATATGCACTGTGTGCCACAGAACACCAGAACTTACTCCTCCTGTCAAATGATAACGTTATGTCCATAGGTCAAACTCTGCTTTTCCCCACTACTGTCCTCTCCTCCAGTCTCTGGAAACCATTATTCTGCTCTCCACTTCTCTGAGAGTATTTTTCAAATTCTACCTATGAAAGAATTATGTGGGGCTTCTTTTCTGTACTTACTTTTCACTTAACCTCCAGGTCTATTCATGTTATCACTAAGGACAGGACTTTATAGTTCTACATCTGAATAACATTCCATTGTATATATGTGCCATGTTTTCTTTACCCATCCATCTGTTGGTAGTCATTTAATTAATTTTTATTTCCTGATTATTGTGAATAGTAATAAATTTGAAGTATAGTGTATATATCATACATATATAATGAATGCTTATCAAATCTGCAGCTGACACCAAACAACACTTGAAGGTGGAGGGTATGCATATTATGGCAGAAACAGGATCTCAAGCCTGTAAGCACTGCCTTTGTCAGGAAGCCTCTAGTTCCTACATTCATCAGCCTCAGGTCACTAGGATGAACCTCCAGACCAGACACAGCTCATGAGAGGAAGGGATTTATTGAAGTTTACAGACAGAAGGTAAGTTCCATAATGGCAAAAGAAGTTGTTCCCTTTACCAAATCCACACACAAAGAGAAAAACACCACCACCAACACAAGCAAGCATACTTCAGAAACTCCATAATGGCCAAGCACTCTGCATATCTTTAGACTGGAATTCCAAATACACCCCCACACCTTAAGACTGGACCCTAGAATCCACCCACCTACAGACAGCTAGAGATCTAAATTACAAGCTTTACTAAACTTCTGAATTAATTGGAGGACACCCATTCAAACCACCACAGTACCGTTATACCTCTATTCATCAGTCTCTTCTTCTACCAGCCAGCAGGCCTCATGGGTCTCTCTTTGTGCATAGGCAATTGGTCTTATGTTTATTTTCCCAGAACCTCACATACTGCTTAATGAAAGTTTGTTGAAACAATGCTTGTGATTCACACTGAAAGGCTCAAACTATCAAGCCAAAATTCAATGATGATAAATATTAAGCCCTTTCTATACAAACCCCCCACAAAAAAAAAAAAAAAAACAAACACAAAATAGTGAATATATGGCTTACTCATAGCATGCAGGAAAAGAAATAGGAGTTGTAGACAAGAATAAACTCACTGTGATATATAGCTGCATAATTTTTTCCCTTCTCAAATTCAGAGCTCTTATATTCCTCATCTAATTGAATAAAAGTAAATGGACCTAACACAAATGATATAAGTACCTCTTTTAGTTAATTAGACTATGCTTGTGGTATGAAGTTCTGAATGGTGTGTTTCAAGAAAGAAATTAACAAAGACAAATAAACAATTTTACTGAAGTACAACTGCTAAGATTGTGAAAGGTCTAGAAATCTTACCATACTATTTTCTTCCATTCATTTAATAAATATGTACTAAATAAAAATATTGTGCTATGTACAAGGTGTAGAACTATAGGGAGAAAAATATGTCTGGGAGAAATCATAGAAATAGTGTTATTTTTTTCACTAAGTAAATAAGTAATAACACCCAAATGAGAACAAGCAGAGGCTATTTATCACTTGAAGTATTACCTTTCTTGTTGTGACAAAATACTTGACCAAAGAAACTGAGGAAATGAGTTTATTTTGGCACTTGGTTTGACGGGATGCAGTCTATCCCAGTGGGGAAGGCCAGGCAGTGGGGACATGAAGTGGCTGGTCACACTGCATCTTCAGATGAGAAGCAGAGTGACGAATATTAGTGTTTATTAGACTCTCCTCCTTAATTTTCCCATTTTATTTAATCTGGGCACCAGACCCATGTTGAAGGTAGTTCTTCCCCCTCCCCTCAGTTCAACCTCTCTGGAAACCCCCTCACAGGAACATACCATGTGTCTCCTTGGTTACTCAAATCTAGGCAACAATGAAGATCAACTATCAAAAGTCTACCTCTGTTAGCTTGATACCCAACTACATCGCTCTGAAACCATTACATTCACCTCTACCTCCATAGATAGGTTCATGAAATGCAAAATGCAATCAGTCCAATTTCAAAAGCATATATAATCTTTAATAGTACAATACTGTTCAAAAGAATGAAGTCTGTTTTGAGATTCAAGACAGTTGAGAAACTGAAAATGCTTATTTAAAAAAAAAAAACAAGATACAGGGCTAGAGAGATGGCTTAGTGGTTAAGGTGTTTGCCTGTGAACCCTAAGGATCCGGATTGGATTCCTTAGCACCCATATAATTGAGATGCACAATATGACACATGCATCTGGAGTTCGTTTGCAGTGGCCGGAGGCCCTGGTGTGCCCATTCTCCCCTCCCCCTTCTCTCTCATAAATAAATAAATAAAATATTTTCAAAGACAAGATCTAGGGCTGGAGAGATGGCTTAGCAGTTTAGGCACTTGCCTGTGAAGCCTAAGAACCCAGGTTCAACTCCCCAAAACCCACATAAGCCAGATGTACATGGTGGCACATGCGTCTGGAGTTCATTTACAGTGGCTAGAGGCCCTGGTGCACCATTCTTTCTCTTTCTCTCTTTTTCTTCTCTCCATCTCTCTCTAAATAAGTAAAACTAAAATAAAAATAAATGGCATTGTTTCATTCAATTAATTAAAAATGCAAGATATATACTTCTAATATTCAACAACAACAAACAAGGATTCCCATCCCAAAAGGGAGAAACAGGAGCAAAGCAGGGAAAGACCAGGCCAAAGGAGGACTGGGACCCAGCAGTGCAAACACCACATCCTGCACCTCCATGTCCAGCATCTTGGGCTCTTTATGGCTTTGTAAACAGGAGCTCCAACAGTGTTGGGTAGCCTTGTCACTGCAGCTCGAATGCCCGACACACTACTAGCCTCTTTTATAGATTGGCTCTACTATGTGCTTACCTCTTCCCTTGATAAATGTCCCACAGTCTTACATCGTCAACATCCTGAGGTTTCTATTGTGACTTAGGATTCACATAAATAGCAACATGCAGTGGCCTTTCAGAGTCTTCTTGCAGGGAATCCAACCCTGCCACACATTACTAGCCCACAACATCTTTTTTGGAACCCTACTGCAATCCACAGTCTTGCATTTTTCATGCCCATAAAATCAGTGTCATGTGGACAATGCTGTCAAGTACAACTGCCAGCTGAAGATGTAGCCTGGCCCCCTTCCACCACATCTGTAGTGGCCTCTGTGCACCTTAGTGGATAAATCTAGGAAATGAGTTCCATGTGCAGTTGTTATTTTTTATTGTTTATTTATTTATTTGCAAGGAGAGAGAGAGAGAGAATGAAAATGAGAATGAGCATGCCAGGGCCTCCAGGCACTGCAATTGAACTCCAGATGCATGTGCCACTTTGTGAATCTGGCTTTACATGGGTACTGGGAAATTAAACCCAGGTCATTAGGCATTTATACAGCTGCTCTAAAGCAGAGAATCTCTTCAGTGGCATGCTCAGATCACTCTCTTCTTTCAAGTGAATTTGCATTTTTATAAGCTGGAACCTTTGATGGGTAGGGGCTGGCTCTCAAGGCATTTTCTAATTGTCCCAGTGCAATGGACAAGGTTTTTCCTTAATGGTATTAATCTCTTTAGCAATTACAGATTCTTTTCACTCTCCTTATGACTTTAAACTCACACACTTTTCCTCACCAAACTGCACATTTATCATCTTTCTTTTTTTACTTGCAGCTGTCTCCCACTGTGAACCTGAACAAAGAGCAGTGGGCACTATTGAGACAATAGTTTGAATTCAAATGTCTAAGATTGTACTTCTAATATTCAATAATAATAAGTATTCATTTCCATTCCAAAGCAGAGAAATGGTAGCAAAGCAAAGAAAGATCAGGCCAAATGAAGACTGAAACCCAGCAGTGCAAACAGTGCATCTGGTACCTCTATGTCCAGCATGTTGGCTCTTTGTGACTTTTTCTAAGACATTTTAAAACATTTTTTGTTTATTTTTATTTATATATTTTAGAGCAACAGACAGAGAGAAAGAGGCAGCTAGATAGAGAATGGGCACACCAGGGCCTCCAGCCACTGTGAAGGAGCTCCAGACTCATGTGCCACCTTGTGCATCTGGTTTACGTGGGACCTAGGGAATAGAGCCTCGAACCAGGGTCCTTAGGCTTCACAGGCAAGCACTTAACTGCTAAGACTTTTGAATTCAGCCTCATTTCTCTTCTCAGGACATGGGCAGAACACAGCCATATTCTTTGCTAGAATATAGCATGAGTGGACTCTAACCCAGGTCCCAACAGAGTCCTTGTTCCCCTCTGAAATCTCATAATCTGGGCTTCCATTGTCTGTGTGTCTTTCAGCATCCTTGTCTTCCTAATTTACACTAGAATAGCACTAAGCTCTGCTTACAGCACTCTAGGTCTTCTTTGCCCTTCAGTTCCAAATTTATCCTGCAAACCAAAGGTCTACAAAGAATATGGTCAGGTACAGCAACAGCCCCACTCCTCAGAATCATTCTTCTATATAAGTTATTTTTCTCATTGCTGAGACACAATATCTGATAAAAAGCAGCTTCAGGAAGAAAAGGTGAATTTTGGCTCATGGTTTGAGGAGATTTAAATCCTTGCCCCATTGAGTGGTGATTTTTGGGCAAGGTTAAAAATAGAGTCTAGATTCATTCTTCTACATAAAGATATCCAGTTTTTCTAATAGTTTTTTTGAAAATGCTTTCTCTTCATTGTGTGTATTTGGCTTCTTTGGGTGGCTGTAGTTACATACACTTGTACCTGGATCTTTTATTATATTCCAATGATTTACATGCCTGTTTCTGTGCCAGTACCCTGATATTTTATTACTATGGCTCTGTAGTATAACTTGAAATCAGGTATGGTGATACCTCTAGCAGTATTCTTTTTGCTGAGGATAGTTTTGACTATCTGGGATATTTTGTGCTTCCATATGAGTTTTGAGATTTTTTTCCTATTTTTGTGAAGAATGGTACTGGGATTGCATCAAATCTGTATAGTGTTGGTGGTAGGATGGCCACTTTCATGATATTAAGTCTTCTAATCCATGAGCATGAGAGATCTTTCCATCTACTGGTGTCTTCCTTAGTGTATTGCTTCAAAGTTTTAATTTTTTCATTGTAGAGGTCTTTCATTTCCTTTGTTAGAGATATTCTATTCTGAGATATTTAAACTTTGTGGCTACTGTGAATAGGTGTGTTTTCCTGATTTCTTTTGCAGTATGTTTGCCATTGATATGTAAGAAAAGAAGTCTATAGGTTTTTGTGTATTAATTTTATATACTGTCACTTTGCTGAAAGTGTTTATCAGCTCCAAGAGTTTTCTGGTGGAGTCTTTATAGTCTCATATATAGAATCACATCATCTGTAAATAAGGATAGTTTGATTTCTTCCTTTCCTACTTATGTGCCTTTTATTTCTTTTTAAAATATTTTATTTATTTATTAGAGGGAGAGAAAAAAGGCAGATAGGGAGAATGGACATGCCAGGGTCTCTAGCCACTGCAAATGAACTCCAGATGCATGCACCACCTTGTGCATCTGGCTTTACATGGATACTGGGGAATCAACCTGGGTCCTTTGGCTTTGCAGACAAGTGCCTTAGTTGCTAATCTATCTCTCCCTCTGATCCAGACTGACCTGGAATTAACTATGTGGTCTCAGGGTGGCCTCTAACTCACGGTGATCCACCTACCTCTGCCTCCTGAGTACTGAGATTAAAGGCGTGCACTACCACACCCTGCTCTCTCTATTTCTTTTATCTTATCACTCTACCTAAGACTATAATTAAATAGCAGTAGAGAGAGTAGACACTCTTGTCTTCTTCCACATCTTAGTGGAAGTGCTTCAATTTTTTCTCCATTTAGTATAGTATTGGCTATAGATAGTTTGTGACATATAGCCTTTATTATGTTAAGATATGTTCTCTACTCACCTAGCCTCATGAATGTTTTTATCATGAGCCCTAATTGGATTTTTCCAGAAGTTTTTTTTTTCTGCATCTATTGAGTTATCATGTGATTTATGTCCTTGAATCTATTTATGTGATTATATTATGTTACATTTATTGATCTACATATGTTGAATCATTTCTGCATCCATGGACTAAAACCTACTTGATTAAGTGAATCATCTTTTTGATATGTTCTTGAATTCAGTTTGCAAGTATCTTAAGAGGGTTTTTGCATCTATGTTCATCAGGGATATTGGTCTATAGTTTTCTTTTTTCATCATATCTCTCTGTCTGGTTTTGCTATTAGTGTAGTGCTATCTTCATAGAAGGAGTTGGGATCAATCCCTTTTTCCATTTTATGGAATAACTTGGGAAGCAGTGGTTTCTGTTCTTCTTTAGAGGCCTTATAGAGTTCTACAGTGAACCTGTTTAGACCTGAACATTTTTGATTGGGAGATTTCCTCGTGTTTGTGGTGTGTGTGTGTGTGTGTGTGTGTGTGTGTGTGTGTGTTGTGGTGTTCCATATACTAGCCTGCAATGGTGAGTAGGGAAAGGGAGACACTCACCTACAGCAGGGTGGCTGTAGTGGATTGTCAGGTATCCATCACCAATGCTCTTCTGCCTGGTCTTTGTTGTAAGGCAGAGTCTTTTTACTGATTCCAGAGCTTATGGGGCTCTGATGATTCTAAGGTCTCTGCTCCCCTGCTAGACTGGGGTTATAAGGGCACATGGCCACACTCAGCTGTTCCCATGGGATCTGGAGATTTGAACTCTCCCTTCTGTCATCATGCTTGCACAGGAAGTGTATTTAACTGCTGAGTCATCTTCCAGCCCAGATTGGAAGATTTTTTTGATTACTGTTTTAATCTCATTGCTTATTATAGATCTGTTTAAATTATTTATTTCATCTCAGTTTAATTTTAGTAGGTCATATGTATTAAGAAGTTCATTCATTCTATGTACATTTTCCAATTTGGTGGAATTTAGACTTTTGAAGTATGTCCTTGTGATTCTTTTTATTTCATTTGTATCTGTTGTAATGTCTCCTTTTTCATCACTAATCTTATTGATTAGGGTCTTTTCTTTCTTTCTTTTGGTAAATTTGACTATGGATTTGTCTATCTTGTTTATGTTCTTAAAAAACAAACTTGTTTCATCAGTTATTTTAATTGGTTTATTTATCTTTTTTCATTTCTATTTCATGGATTTCTGCCTTAATCTTGATTTTTTTTTTTCTTTCTTTCTGGGGTTTTTTGGTTTGGTTTGCTTTGTTCTTGTTTTTCCAAGGCCTTCAAGTTCATCATTAAGTGATTTATTTGACATTGGTTTATTTTTGCAATGTAACATTTAAACCAATAAACTTTCTTCTTAGGACTGCCTTCATTATGTCCCATTGATTTTGGTATGTTGTGTTTTCACTTTTATTCACTTCCATGACTTTTATATATATTTATTTATGAGAGAGAGAGAAGGAGGCACAGAAAGAGAACGGGTGTGCCAGGGCTTCCAGCAGCTGCAAATGAACTCCAGATGCATGTGCCACCTCATGCATCTGGCTTATGTGGGTCCTGGGGAATTGAATCTGGATTCTTTTTGCTGGCAAGAATCTCAATTGCTAAGCCTTCTCTCTAGCCCAACTTTTAAGATTTTTTAAATTTTCTTCTTGATTTCTTTGATGATCCATTCATTGTTCAATAGTGTATTGCTCAATCTCCAGAAATATGTGTATTTTCTATTATTTCTCTTGTTTAAATTCTATCTTTATTGCATTGTGGTCAAATAAATTACAAGGAAGTATTAAAATTGTCTTAAATTTGTGGAGAGCTGTTTTGTGTCCTAATATGGGATCTATTTTAGAAAAAGTTCCATGGGTGCTGAAAAGAATGTGTGTTCTGTCATGTTTGGATACTATCAATGTCTGTTGGGTTCATTTGATCTATGGTGTCCTTTAACTCCCTTGTTCTCTGTTTATTTTCTGTCTAGATGACCTGTGTATTGGTGATAGTAGAGTGTTGATGTTTCCCAAACTTATTGTGCTGGGATTCATCTCTATCTTGTCAGATATTATAATAGCCACGCCTGTTTGTTTCCTAGTTCCATTTCCTTAGAATATCATTTTCCATCCTTTCACCCTTGGGTAGCATCAGTCTTTGACAGTGAGGTGAGTTTCTTGAAGGCAGCAAAAGGATGGATCCTATCTCTGATCCAGTCTATGCCTTTTAATTGGGAAAATGAGGCTGCTAAGATTCAGAGTAATTATTGAAAAGTGTGATTTAATCCCTGTCTTGATGATTTTGTGGAATTTGGTGTTTTCTTGGTTTTCATTTGCTTGACCATTTAGAGTCAGTTATTGTCTTTTCTCTTGTATCTTCTTAAATGAGCTTTTGGACTTGTATTTTCTATTTCCAGCTTTAATTCTTTTTGATTATTCTTCAGGATTTCTATCTCTTTACTGAGTTTCATTTTCATATCTTTGTTTGATTTCTTCATTTCATGTAGCTATTTGTTTTTATTGTCTCGGATTCATTTAGGCATTTACTAGTGTCATTTTGAAATTATTCCCTATGGTTATTTGAATGAAATGTCCCCCATAGGCTAATGTGTTTTGAAGGTTTGTCCCTCAACTGATGGCAGTTTGGGAAGGCTGTGGAGCCTTTGGGAGGTTGAGCCTTGATGGAGGAATTGTGTCACTGGGGGCAGGTATTGGGATTTTATAGGCCAGCCCATTTTGCCATAGTTAGAGAGCTAACTCTTGCTGCTATCCTTCCTGCTGATATGTGACCATCAGAACCAGCCTCATGCTCCTGCTATGCTTTCTCTGCCATAATGGAAGCTTAAATAAACCCTTTCATTCCATTAGCTCCTCTGGTCAGGTGCTTTGTCCCAGCAATGAGAAGGTAACTGCTACATTCAGGATTTCATTTATCCATGTCTTGTGTGAGTTTCTTGTTCATACTTATAAATCATTTTTTTTAATTTTTTAAATATTTTATTTATTTATTTAATAGAGAGAGAGAGAGAGAGAGATGAAGAGGTATAGAGAGAAAGAGAGTGAGAGAGAGAGAATGGGTGTTCCAGGGCCTCTTGCTACTGCAAATGAACTCCAGATGCATGTGCCACCTTGTGCATCTGACTTATATGAGTACTAGGGAATCAAACCTGGGTCCTTAGGTTTCACAGGCAAGCGCCTTAACTGCTAAGCCATCTCTCCAGCTCTTTATAATCATTCTTCTGTGCTCTTTGTCTGGTTTTTCCTAGGCAGCTCTCATGCAGGTCCTCTGCTTTGGGATTGATATATCTTGGGAGACACACATTAGTTTGTTTCTTCATTACTGCAGTTAGATTTACTAATCTGAAGATACTGCATTGGTCAGGTCTTTGTAGCACACCCATCTTAAGTGTGTACTTAGAATGGTGCTTGATGTTGGTGTTCATAGGTCTTTGTTCTGGTGCATGGAGGTACTTGACACTGTTTCATGGACGGGATAAGTGAGGTGTATTTGGTTCAGTTGCAGCTGGGCTTGAACTTAGGCTTGGGTCTCAGCCCAAATGAGAGAGAGATCATCAGTGCCCTGCAGTGAGGGTAGGAGGGTTGGTGAAGAGAACATGGGTGCTGGAACATGGATCGAGTCATAGCTCCACTAATGTGTGGCCTGTGCTCAAGGGGTGAAAGAAAGAGGATTCCTGAGGAGAATCCCATCCATGTGCTGGAACTTGAATGCTGGAGCTACTGACAATGTCAGATCATGTGCACCCACACAAGGTAAAGGGACTAGAATTTCTAAAGGGAAGCTGGGTGCTGGAATTTGCATGTATTGGACCCAATTAGGTCCCAATCACAGGTTTGGGTCATGTGGACCCACACAGGGTGAAGAGGAGGGGAGTCCTAAAGGAAATCCAAGTAGTGTAACTTATACAGGCCAGCCCCAATGAGGTCCAGATCACAACGGCTCCATCAAGTTCTTTATAGAATTAGCATGCTTCCTTTCTTTTGGTTTGACTAAAGTTTCAAGTAAAAACACATAAGCCTTATATGTTAGTCTAGGGCTTTCATGAAAAGACTTCAGAATGACACTTTGTACTTGAAGCCTCTCTTGTGTCCAAACTTGTCACTGCCCTGTTGTGTAAATCAAAGATACCATACTTGCTTACTCAGGACAACTCTGAGTATTTCAGAAATTGACTCTGGAATTCTGAGGTCTTTGTGTGACATCCTTGCTTCTAATCTTATGTGATTGGAACTATAGTTCTTAATCTTGTTCTTATTGAAAACCTCCAAAGGCTATACTTTCAAGGATCATTTCTTTAGTTAGTTATTGAAACGCCCTGGCTTTTGCTGTGTGGTACATGAGGAAGCTGGAAGACAGGAAGTAGCAGCCTAGGACCTGCCTCCATAGGTTAAGTGTTCACCTTAGACATCAGTGGGCCGCAGTTTTTCAAAATGCTAAATGATCCTTAAATTCTAAATGATCCTGAACATTCTTATTTGTTAACACAATTGAGGAAATGACATCATTTTTCAGACTCCTCTCCTTCCTGCACTCCTGCCCTCCACATAAACATACTAGAAGACTGATTACTGCCAATAAAACAAAGAAAAAAACTGAAATAACCTGCAGCTTATCCATTTGTGTGAACCTTAGGCTGAAGTCTGAGGCTTCAGTGTCGTCCCCCTCCCCCCATCCATTCTAGATGCCTGGACTTGAGCCAGCTTCCTGGTAAATGATTCAGTATCTTTGGAGAAGACCTCTGAATATTCAGCCATCTGTCTCTTCACCAGTTTTCAGTCTCCGTGATGCTAGCTATTGCCAGAGGTCTTAATTCAAACTCAATATACCTTCCTAAACCCAAAATATTGTCACCAGTGTGAGTCATAGCACTCCATTGTCCAAAGACCTGAGCTGTGCCATCCACTTGATCAATTCCTTCTAAATAGACGTCAGGTCAGGGCCTCTCTTTGAGGAGCAGCACTGTTGGGATTCCCAAATGTAGTCCTATCTCTCTTCTATACATGGCAGGTGTGATTGTTGGCCTCTGTCAAAGCTCTCAAGTTATGGCAGTTGTCAGTATATAGTCTTACTTGTAAGAACACTGATTTCTGAGCTATGTCTTACCATTTTTTCAGAATTAGCATATTGCCTAGAACCAGCTCATTCCAAGAGATATTATTTTTTCTTAAAAACTTGAATGTTTGTACCCTGTGAGCTCTGCAATTATCTTTCAGTTTTTAATTTTAAAAAATAACCTATAGCTTTTGGTCTTTCTCCTGTTCAAGTAATCAAACAACTTGAGGAAATTATCAGCTATACAGAGCAATGAAGCAATCTTTCTTGCCCTCACAGTTCACTCTTTGAAAATGTATCTTAGTTTTCTATAACTTTCAGGGTTTCTCCTTGTGAGGCTGAGCTTCAGGAGCTGATGGAACAGATCGACATCATGGTAAGCAACAAGAAATTGGACTGGGAAAGGAAGATGCGGGCTTTGGAGACTCGGCTAGATCTTCGGGACCAAGAGTTGGCCAATGCACAAACTTGCCTGGATCAGAAAGGTCAAGAGGTACTGAGTTCATGTTAGTAAAATATTCAACCTCTGACTCCTACAAATAATAGTTATGACATCTTGTCATGTTCTTCATTGTAGATCCCTTTTCTTAGGTATATTCAACAGCATTTATCACTCATAAATTCTCTCAGCAAATAGTATTAAATTTATGCTACCAAATAAGTACAGAGACTGCATCCATAGGTATTTACTGATGGAGACAGACAGTGTCAATGCCACCTACAAACATAACCATTTAATATATTTGTGAAAGCCACGCATGGTGGCACACGCCTTTAATTCCAGCACTCAGGGCAGAGGTAGGAGGATCACGGTGAGTTCGAGGCCACCCTGAGACTACATAGTGAATTCCAGCTCATCCTGGACTAGAGTGAAAACCTACCTCAAACAACAACATATATATATATATGTATATGTATATATATATATATACACACATCTGTGAAATAAAAATTGTTTTCACACAATAGTGTAAATGCTTCTGCTCCTATAGAAGCAATGAATTGGTGATCACAATCATCTTTGTTCAATAGAGTTCAGATCTATTTCCTTCATCTGAACTGCTAGAAAAATATTTCCTAAAAATACAATGCCAGGAATTAATTGCAGAATGAAGAATGCATTTGGTGAAAGAAGGTGTGTGTGTGTGTGTGTGTGTGTGTGTGTGCATATACCTGAGGCCCTCATGTAGGAGAAAGAGTTCTCTCAACTCCACTACCAAGCTGGTGCTCATAGAAGAATGTCGTAACACTTAAGCCTCCGAAGTTCAGGAAAACATATGTCTTGTTTAATGTGGACATTTATGTCTCTGGATTTGTCTTTTAAAAAATATTTTATCTATTTATTTATGAGAGAGGGAGGGGAGGATAAAGAGGTAGATATATATATATGTGTATATATATATATATATATATATATATATATATATATACACACACACACATACATACATACAGAGAAAGAGAGTGAGCATGCCAGGGCCTCTAGTACACTGCAAGCAAATACTGGATGCGTATGCCACTTTGTGCATCTGGCTTTACATGAGTACAGGGAATTGAACCCTGGTCCTTAGGCTTTGCAGGCAAGTGCCTTCACCATTGATCCATATCTCCAGCCCTGGATTTTTCTTTTCGGTGAAGGATAAGGGAAAATCTTGCCTGTTATGTATTAGCATATCACCAGTTACCTTATTCATTGGCCACTTTTCTAGCTTCATTGGCTTTTGGGTAGAACTTAGTTCTGATGCAGCTAAGTATGTGAACACTTGGCATGTTAACTTGGTTGTGGTTCCTTCACAGGAGAGGTAGGTCATCAGTCCTGGTATTTGCAAAGAATTATCCCCTCACTTCTACATCTATAATGTTACAGATATGTAAACAATTTCAATAAGCCAAATCTTTACCAAGTGCTTTCAAACATTTTTTTATTTTTCTCTTTAATATGTTAGCTTTTATAAAATGTAACAATTATTCATAGTGCCACTAAAACTGAACTACCTTTCCAGGCAGTGAACCCCTCTCCCCCCCCCCAAAAAAAAAAACCTATGAGAAAAATCTGAGTTATGCTAGTAAAGATTTTGCCTCAGTAATGATGATATCACTTCCCAACCTGATAATGCAAAATAAATTTTAAATCTTAATTTAAAATGTGATGGTGGCAAGGGTCTCTTGTTAATCGTCCATACCACTCTGTCCTGATGTGTACCTAGTGGAATAGTACTGGTGAAGTATGCTTGCTGTGAATTTAATTATTAATAGGTATTTTAAGAACTGCAGTACAAATATTTATTCTTTCTGATTTTGTCAGAGAAAATTTAGAGAAAAGCAAAATTAAAGTTTGTTCTTAATGCAGGTGGGTTTACTTCGACAGAAGTTGGACAGTCTAGAAAAATGTAATATAGCAATGACTCAGAATTATGAAGGACAACTACAAACCCTAAAAGCTCAAGTAAGAAAATATTAAAATTTAATGCTTCATGTTTTGATGTATGTTTTTTACCTATAGTACTATGTTAATTTTATTTGTGCTAATTTTTTTAAATGCAAGCAAAAGTTCTTGTGTTTTAATTACATGTTTGACCCTGACTTTCATTGTTTCATATGTTTTGATTTTGTGACTTTTACTAGATTTTGTCAGGTACACCATCTGTGCTGTTAATGGGTTAGCTGTTAACATAGTGCTACACAAATAACTTTCAGTTTTTCCAGAGACTTTTTGATTAATTTATAATTATTGTATATGTGAAAAAAACAGCAAAAAACATAAAATTCTCCTTTGTAATTATTATTACCTAACATGTATGCCCTTTCCTCCATGCAAGCTATAGCAGTTACTTTCTCATTGCTGGGACAAAACACCTGACCAAAGCAGCTTATGGGAGAAAGGGGTTTATTTCAGCTTACAGTTTCATAGGGAAGCTTCATTGTGGTGGGAAAAACATGGAAGGGCAGGCAACTCATCTTGTCATGGCAGCAGGGAAAGGAAGCAATTCTAGTGAGCTAACTGAACACCCCATGGACTGGACTAATAGACTTCAAGGTCCACTCCAGTAACACACCTCCAAAGGCTCTACAACCTTCCCAAATTACCACCAGCTGGGGGCCAAGTATTCAAACCACATGATCTGATAGGGGGCATTTCATTCAAACCACCATAACAGTATAAAATGTGGAAGCTTATAAAATTGACCTTGTGGCAATCTCACAGATGATACTGCTCTGTCTATGTCACAAAGGGAGACTGGTTTCTTTCTCACCCATCCCTGTAGCTCCCACTGAGCCAGCATGAAAGCCTTCTCTCCTTGTCAGATATCACATAAGGTAGTAATCATCTTAGTATCTCAAATCCAACAGACACTGTAGTGTCTCTGCTTAACCTAGGAAATGAGTTGGTGGGTACTGTAATTGGATTATAAAGTTTTGCTTTACAACCAGCTTTTCTTGAAGTGCAGACTTTATACATGATAACCTAGTTAACACAGCCCAAAGTTGTCAAAGCCTCTCCTTAAATTCCTGTTCCAGGGCAGCGGGGGGGGGGAGATTCAGCCATTAAGATGGGAATAGGAAATGTTTAATACCATTTAACTGCCATGTTCTTACAAAGTGTCTAAGGCTAGCTGAGTCTGCCTAGAGACTTTGCCTACAATTCGAGCAAGTGCCACTAAATGGTGGTAGCTTGTATTATGAAATCACATTGCATTATAAAGTTAGTGTTTCCTAGCCAGGTGAGACCCCAAGCATTAAAACTCAAATCAAGTAACCTTGTTTTTTTCTACAATGACTGCAACATAAATATTAAAGAGCTATAATTGTTCAGTGTGTAGATGTGTTTTAAGACTTTTGCTTCTAGAAGGATAGACTAGTTTTTCCCTCTTCTGACGAGTGTAGTTAAAAGTCCTGGACACCATTTATAAAGCAGCACAGGAAGTCAGTGGGAGTAGAGAAAAGAGGCAGGTTGGAAGTCAAAACATAACACACTGGGGAGTTCATTGGGATTTAGTTTTGTATCGTGTCACCAAGATTAGGTAGGAGAAAAGCTAGTAGCACAGACACACCAGTGGGTACAGACAGATAGAAAAACAGACAGAACCTTCAGAAAAGCCTATTATCTATTGCCAAAAAAAGCCAAAAGCCAAAACTAAAATAAACCCGAAAAACAAAAAAAACAACCACAAAAGAGGCAAGCCTAACAACCTGAAATGCTTTCAGATAATAACTTCTCTGCTCAAGCCAAATACCATTTAAAAAACAAACACTACAGCCACACTCCACCAACAAATGCTGAGTAAAAAACCTGGATTCCCACCCTCTCCTAGATATAACCCCATAGAATGGTATCAGAAGACCAAATGGAGAGTCAGGATATTCTGATCATAAGACAGCAACACCAGCTGATGAATAGTATAGATGGTATACAAGGAATCACTAGGAGCCTGGATTTCTACATGTGCCTCATGGTAATGAAGTATCTCTCCCTGTGCTCTGAAGGACAGTACTCGTAGTAGTAGCAAGGCCACGCTTATCTCCCACCTTGCCTCCATGACACTGTCACTGCAGGCCAGGTGAGATGCAGTAATAAGACACCCCTCAAACTCAGTGATGTCAGCATAAGACCAATGGGGAGCCTGAACTCCCACTCCCACTCAGTAGTTGTGGGACATACTTTCCTCCTCAGGTACTAGCTGAAGCCAGCTTAAGGCCTGGACTTCCACTATCACCCAGAAATAGTCAGGGTCTCTATTAGCAACACTGTCAGAAGACAGTCTCAGGACACAATGCTCCCAAACTTCAGGTTTCAACAGAAAATCTCTTGTGACAGAAAGAACTAGAATATCTAGGCTTGAATTAAGAAGAGTCAACAGAGATGCCAGCACTGCGATGATACTGATGTTAGAATTACCTGACAGAGTTTTCAAAGCAGCTGCCGCAAATGCTTCAGTGAGCAATTCATGCTCATGGAAAATGAGTAGAACTTAGAAATTTCTAGTAAGATTAAATGTCAAGAAGTAATTAATAGACTTTGTAACTGAAAAATGCAGTAATGAAGCTAGGGCCGGGCATGGTGGCGCACACCTTTAATCCTAGCACTTGTAAGGCAGAGGTAGGAGGATCACCATGGGTTTGAGGCCACCCTAACACTACATAGTGAATTCCAGGTCAACTTGGATTAGAGTAAAACTGTATCTCCCCCACCCCACCCCCCAAAAATGAAGCTAAAAATTCAGTGGCATACCTGCAAAGAAGAATGGAGAAGACAGGAAAGGGCAGAGTAGAAACAACTCAATCTGAACAGCACAGAGAAAGAATAAAGGAAAGTAAATCTGAAGGACATGGACATTTTAACAAAAAAGTTTTAAATCCATGTCATCAAAATATAGAAGGAGAAGAGAAAGAAGGCAAGGGAAAAGTATTCAAAGAAATACAGGCTGAAACATTACAAAATTTGGCAAAAATGTAAAATTCCAGATCTTACAAGCTGAGTGAAACTTAAGCAGGATAAACCCAAAGAAATGCATAGCAAGATGCATCACAGTCAAAATTCTGAATACAAAAAGTTAAAAACAAACAAAAACTTAGAAATATCTTACCTGAAAGGAAAAACAATTCAGGTAACAGGAGATTTCTCTTCAGAAACCGTAGAGGCCTGGAGCATGCCTCAAATGCTGAGCAGATACAACAATCAAATCAGAATTCTGTTCAGTAAAATATCCTTAGGAATGGAGGAGAAACCAACACAAGAAGGGCTGGAGAAATGGGTTAACAGTTAAGGCACATGCCTGTGAAGCCTAAGGACCCTGGTTTAATTCTCCAGGTCCCACGTAAGCCAGATGCACATGGTGGCGCATGAGTCTGGAATTTGTTTCCAGTGGCTAGAGGCCCTGGCACGCCCATTCTCACTCTCTTTCTCCCACTCTCTGTCTCTAATGTAAATAAAAATAAACAAAATCTTTAAAAAAAGAAGATGAAGAGATTTCATCATCAATAAACATCCTAACAGAATGACTAATAGGACAGCCTTTTTATAGCATCAGGGAGGGGTAAACACTGAAAAAATACTTTTACATGGGCATATGGTAATAGACTTTTCTTCACCTGTTGAGTTTTCAAAATTGGTAAAAATTATATCTAATGTAGTTCTCAATGTAAGTAGAAGAAATATTTAAGGCAATTATGTTTATGAATGGGGCAAGATAAAAGGAAAGTAAGTTCTACTCTCAAACTATTAAAATAGCAACACTGTAGACTGTGGAGAGCTGTGTTAAGTACAGTGTAATGCCCAGAGTGACACTGAAAGAGCTGTACAAAGAGATGCACTCAAAACACTACATGAGGGGCTGGAGAGATGGCTTAGCAGTTAAGCGCTTGCCTGTGAAGCCTAAGGACCCCAGTTCGAGGCTCTACTCCCCAGGACCCACATTAGCCAGATGCACAAGGGGGCACACGTGTCTGGAGTTCGTTTTCAGTGGCTAGAGGCCCTGGCATGCCCATTCTCTCTCCCTCTCTCTCTCTATCTGCCTCTTTCTCTCTCTGTCTGTCACTCTCAAATAAATAAATAAAAAGAAAAAGAAAAAAACACTACATGAGGACTGGAGACATGGGTCAGCTGCTAAGGCACTTCCCTGCAAAGCCTAACAACAAGGGTTCAATTCCTCAGTACCCAAGCCAGATACACAAGATGGTGCATGTATCTGGAATTCATTTGCAGTGGCTAGAGGACCTGGCATGCTCATTCTCATCTCTCTTCTCTCTCCCTGCAAATAATATAATATCTTTTATTATTTTATTCTTGATAGAGACAGGGAGAAAGAGAGAGAGAGAAAATGTGTGTGCCAGGGCCGTTCAGCTGCTGCATACGAACTCCAGACATGTGCGCCCCTTGGGCTCTTGTGCTACATTGCATGCTTGTGTCACTGTGCTACAGGGGCCTTAACCGCTAAGCCACCTCTCCAGCCCTAATAAAATATTTTTAAAAAATACTACATGAGGTCAGTCTGGGCTAGAGTGAGACCACACCTTGAAAAACCAAAAATAAATAAATTAATTAATTAAATAAAACAAAATAAAAATACTACATGAGCTGGAGACTACATGAGCTGGAGGCATGGCTCCCATGGTTAAGAGTTCTTACTATGTCTAAGGACCTAAGGAGGCTTGAGACACCACTGGAGTTTGATCCCTGGGACCCACATAAGAGCTGGGCATGGTCATGTGTATCTGTAACCCCAGTCACATAGGGAAGAAGAGACCCCCAAAATCCCCAGGACTCATGACCAAATGACAAGCTCTGGGATCAGTAAGAGACTCCAGCTCAAGTAAGAACAGGTGGTAGAGTCAGGAGTGGGACACCCAACTTTCTGCTCTGAGTGCTACAGACTAGAGCACTCTGCCGCAGGTGAGCACACACATGAGCACATACATCTGCAAACAGCTCACTCCCTACACACACACACACACATACACTAAATGTGCATAAAAAACTACATGTAAACCACAGTGGAGTCTTGAAAATAGTAGCCCACAGGGGGATAAAAAAGTGAAGACAAGCCACAAACTAGAGACAAACAAAACCAAAAGTTAATCTTAGAGCTGGAGGAATGCCTCAGCAGTTAAGGCACTTTCCCACAAAGCCTAAGGAGCCAGGTTCAATTCTCCAGTACTCACATAAAGCCAGATGTACTAGATAGCACATACATCTGGAGTTCATTTGCAGTGGCTAGAAGCCTGGCATGCCCATTCTCTCTATATCTATCTGCCTCTCTCTGTGTCTCTATCTGTCTGAAATAAATAAATAAATAATTTTTAAGTTAAGCTTAAACCAAATATGATAATTATATTAAATAAAAAAATTGTCTAGGGCTGGGGAGATGGCTTAGTGGTTAAGTGCTTGCCTGTAAAGCCTAAGGACCCCAGTTCTAGGCTTGATTCCCCAGTACCCATGTTAGCCAGATGTACAAGGGGGCACATGCATCTGGAGTTCATTTGCAGTGGCTGGAGGCCCTGGTGTGCCATTCTCTCTCTCTTTCTCTCTCTCTCTCCCTTCCTCTTTCTCTCTCTGTCTATTGCTCTCAAATGAATAAATAATTTTTTTAATTGTCTAAATCTGCCAGTTAAAAGAGAGTGGTAGAGAACTTTAAAAAAATGAACCAGATCTAGAAATTCTTTTCAAATATAATTAAGTAGAGAGAGTTGAAAGTCAAAAGATAGAACAGAAACTATATTATGTGAATGCTAACACACACACACACACACACACACATACACAGACACACACAGATGTGCTGCCAAGATAATTCAGTGGAAAAAGGTTAGTCACTTCAACAAGTACACAGAGACTCTCTGAAGTAGTGAGTTGGTGTTCACTTGATGCCAAGGTTTTAACCAATAGAGAAACTGAGTCCAGCAGTTTATGACATCAATTTGTTCAAGGCTTAAGGGTTATAAAAACTGGCTTTAAGGCTCTCAGTAAAATAAATTAGTATTCCTCTGTTTGTCAAGGTTTTAAGTATCGGAGAAACTGAATATTAAGAAAAAGGCTCATTTATAAGTGTTTAATTTCAAAAGATGAGGTAAAGACATTATGACTTTAAAGATAATTCTTGTTTTATTTATGCTAATTATATCAAATGGTCATCACTAGGTTTAATCACTTAGGTTTAAGTGATTCAATTTCAGTTACTGTAACTTTGATTCTCCTGTAAAAAAACACATGTTAGGGGATAGCGTGCCTAAGAGGTATCAATTTTAAGTCATAGGAAAGACATAAAATTATTTTATGTTAAAAATTCCTATTATACATAAGATTAATTGCTATCCAAGATTAAGCTAAGAACATTGGTTGTCAAACAGTGTTTTCACTTTCAAAACAGATTTGTCAAGGGTGTATTAGTACTTAGCAGTTTATGTTCAACAGTGACCAGATTCTGCTCCACTATATGTAAAGTAACTGTATAGTTTCTGGCATCTCAAGTCCAGTGTTTATAATAAAATTAACTCTTAAGGCATATTTCCTGCTTCAGGGTACAGCCTCATGCTCAAACAATGGTCCTCATCTGAGAGAAATAATTTCAAGCTCTGTGGTTCTGTTTCCAATGTTCTTTGGGTAACTCTGGTACTCACACAGGTATCTGGACTAATCAAAGATGTTTTCAAACGCAGGTGCCAAGACTTTATATTGTCTTACTTTTCTTTTTCCTGACAATTTCTAGCTTAAATTAATTAGTTTAGATTTGTACTGTTTTCAAGACTAGTAACAGGTTCTGCCTGCATTTATACCTATTAGATATTAAAATGATAAGATGTGCCTACTTTCTATGCTTCAGATATAGCCTATGCCAGCACAGAATGACTAAACTTAGAGGCTAGATCAAATAACTTACAACATTTATGTCATTCTTTAACTGGATAGGTTTTAGTAATCAAAGGTACTACATATATACCATTCAAGAATGGTGTAACTTCATTTCTAAATGTATTAACAACTTATGAAGAAGCCAAAGCCAATTGGAATCATCAGAGCTAAAAAGGCCAATATTTTGGTCCCTGCTCCCAGGTCATGAGGCCACTAGAGATGATGGGACACTTCAACACTAGCCCCCTGGTAAGTCACCTTGTCCTCTTGATCAGAAAGAAATATGGACACCCAGAAACAAACAAACAAAAAAATAGTATATAGTCTAAAACAGGAGAGTCACAACTGAGCAAAAAATCAGTCCTCCTGGATTCCCAAAGAAGGGAAAACAACTTGGCCAACATGGCCCTGACTCATCCTAACAGATAGCCACCAGTATTGAAGAAGCTATAGAGCTACTCCTAGGTCCCTAAAGTTTCCTTTGGAGAGCCATTAGTGACCTCCAAAATTAATCCTTGATTAAATTTTGGCTTTCTCCTTGGTCTTAAACATTCAGAGAGAAATGTATAACCAAAGATAAAGGGATACATCAAATATTATATGAATGGCCTATTAAGTAACACAACAAAGAGCTTTCCAAAAGGGGAAACAAATAAGGCCTTAAGACATGTTGTCCCCCTCTCTAATAGTTCTAATTCCACAATAAGGAAAAACAACCATAGATGTCCAAATGGTTCTTTTCAAATCATATATATATATATATATATATATATATATATATATATATATGACTCTGACCAAGGGTTGCTTAATTCAGAAGATTTCCTTATATTGGGAACAATGGTAAAACTCTTCTAACTTGTGCCAGAATATCATTAAATGAGTCCTGAGGCCAAAAATATATTGTACAGCCCCCACTGGCACCCAGTGGCTCTATGGTACCAACCTTTAGCCCTGGCTACCCTCAGGACAAATTTTTAAAGGTACATTCTGGAAGGCTATTATACAAAATATGGTGTATTCACCATTATCAAGGTTAAATGCTGTGTATATATATTCCTGATAACTGTGCCAATATCTTGTCTGCTTTATAAGCCATACAGAGCCATATTCAGGCCATGTCAGACACTTCTGTGCCATTCTATGAACGTTTCTGAGACAACACAACTCCTTCTACCTGGGTTCCCTCAAATGCTCCCCAAGGCCTAGAAGTCCACAAGAACAAAAACCCCAAAGGTGACCAGTTTGCTGTGTGCTCACTTCTCATTAACTCCTTACTTTTGTTCTTTTTCCCCAACATTTTCATACAAAACTGTTTTCCAGCACTCCATCAATACACTTTTCGGGTCCTTTAGAATAGTTCCCCTCTGTGGGAGAGACTCTCTACCTGCCATATTTCTACACCCCTATTTAGTCAGAAGTAGTTCAAGATCTGACATCATTGCCCCCTGTCCTATAACAGCAGTTAGAGTGTCTTCTCATGAGAGGGGGGAATGACAGGGAGTATAGTTAGGATGACTGGACCCTGAAGGTAAAAAAGGCAGGAAAGTTTGCACTTACTAGAAATCAAAGATGATCTAACTTCTTATCTCTTGCCTAGTTCCCTAGACCTGTTTTTCCAGAAACAACCAGGACCCCTCCTGGGAGTGAGGTCTTTCATAGGATTTAAACATTGTAGTTGGTCAAGTTCAGCCCCTGGAACTTGGTGTCAGGACTAGCCTCTTCCTTAGACAGTCCCTAGCCCTAACCAACCAATTGTCCCTCTAGTTTACCTGAGCCAGAAGACAATCCACCACTGTAAGGTTATCAATATCTTTTCAAGGAGAGGGCACACTCTCTGGGCTATCTGACCACTTGGGAACTTCCAGCTGTGGGTGAGTTTTTTCCTGGGCTGGCTTGGCCCAGATCCAGCCAGGAGATCCCCCAGCTCTTACTTTCCACATGGGCTCCTTTATCCCCTATAGCTCCCCACATAGCAGGAGCTCCATGAACTTTCCTTTCTTTCTTTTCTTTCCATGGCTTTTCCAGGCCCTTCACATGGGATCTCTAGCCACATGGGTGCCTTTGTACTTCCCTCAATAACTGACTTGACTTTGTACTTCCCTCAATAAATACAATAATTTAATAAAAAAAAAAAAGAAGTGAGTTGGGCTGCTACTGTAGCCTGTAGACAAAAATTCAAATGTCAAAAATAAACTTATAAAACTCTTAGAAGAAAAGCACTATTAGTAAACTAATAAGACAACCTACAAAATGTGAGAAGATACTTACAAATCCTATAAAAAAAATAACTTCTTGGTTGTACCAGTTCATTTCCTATTGTTGTAACCAGGTATCTGGAAAGGGGGCATTTTAGAAAAGGTTTCTATAGCTCTCACTCTTGGAGGCTCTGATCTCTGGTGAGGGCTCCCCTAGCTGTGTCAGAACAAGGCTGACGGCATGGCAATTTCAGCAGTGCGTGTCAGAGAGGTCACATGGCAAAGATAGAAAGTAAGAGATTCAGGACCCAAACATGTTCTTTTTATTTTTTAAATATATTTTATTTATTTATTTTTTAATTTGAGAGAAAGGCAGAGAGGGAGAGATGGGTGCACCAGCCACTGCAAACAAACTCCAGATGCATGTGCCACCTTGTGCACCTGGCTTATGTGGGTCCTGGAGAATCAAACTGGGATCCTTTGGCTTTGCAGGCAAATGCCTTAACTGCTAAGCCATCTCTCCAGCTCCAACCGTTCTTTTCATAACAGCTTGCTCCTTTAGGAACTAAGCAGAGGCCCATGTAAACTAAATGAATCCCTTTCCAGGACAGCCTCTCCAGCTGCCTAATCACCTTTAGCTAGACGCCTCCTCTTAAAAGTCCCATCACCACTCAACATCACCACATGGAGAGTCAATTTCCAGCACTCTACTCTTTGGGAGATATGTCCAGATCATATCTAAATCATAGCACCAGTCAATTATAAAAATAAAGTGATAGAATTTTAAAATACAAAAAAAAATTAAACATATTTCTTCAAAGAATATACACAAATGGTTGGTGAACTCATGAAAAGAGTGTTCAACAACATTAGCCATCAGGGATATGTAAATCAAAACCTAAACATAATTCCCTTCATACCACTAGAGTAGCCTTGCCATCAAAAAGAGAGAAAATAGGGCTGGAAGGATGGCTCAGCGGTTCAGGAGTTTGCCTGCAAAGCCAAAGGACCCAGGTTTGATTCCCCAGGACCCGCATTAGCCAGATACACAAGGGGGCTCACGCGTCTGTAGTTAGTTTGCAGTGGCTGGAGGCCCTGGTATGCCCATTCTCTCTCTCTCTCTCTCTCTCTGTAAAATAAATAAATAAATAAATAAAATATTTTTAAAAAGACACAGAGAGAGAATAGCAAGCACCAGTGAAGATGCAGAGAAACTGGAACTCTGCATACACTGAGTGGGCACATGAAACAGTGGGAGCAGTGTGGAGAGTCTGGCTATCCTTCAAAATGTTTGAGTTAGTATATGACATAACATTTCCATTCCTAAGTATATACTCAAGAGAAATGAAAACATACATCTGCACATATAAAAGATATAAAAATGTTCATAGCAAGATTGTTCACAATATCCAAATTTTATATAAATATTTTTGTTAATTTTTATTTATTTATTTGAGGGTGACAGACAGAGAAAGAGGCAAAGAGAGAGAGAGAGAGAATGGGTGCGCCAGGGCCTCCAGCCACTGCAGACGAACTCCAGACGTGTGTGCCCCCCTGTGCATCTGGCTTACGTGGGTCCTGGGGAATAGAGCCTAGAACTGGGGTCCTTAGGCTTCACAGGCAAGTGCTTAACCACTAAGCCATGTCTCCAGCCCCCCAAAACTTAAAAACAACTCATGTCCATCAATTGATGAATAGTGAAAATAATGCAGTACATTCATTTGATGGAGTATTACTCAGGTGAATTTTATAATAAATGAAATACATATCAACAAAACCACATGAGAAAAAAGAAAGCAGGCATGGCTTTTTACAATATCAGTTGATGCAGACACAGTTATCAATGGCTTTAGTTGTAATAGCCTCAAAGAGGAAATGATCACAACTTAACAGGGAAATGGCTATCAAAACTGAAATATCCATAGTAGAAAACCAAGAATTCATGTCAAGGAAGAAACTTGATACACACCTGGACCTCGTTGCTATTAAGTTGAATGAAAAACAATCCCATCATAGAAGGTTTTATACTGTATGCTTCTATTCTGGAATATTCTTATGATGAAAAAATTGTAGAAATGGTTTCCAGGACTTAGGAGTACGAGGATGGGTGTGGAAGTATGACTCAAAGTGGGTAACATAAGTGATCTCTGTGCTAATGGAAAGTGGGGGTCGGGGGGAATGCTATCTATTTTTTCTTTAGTGCTGTGACTCAACCCAGGGCCCTGTGTAGGCTAAACACGTATTATCCACTGAGCTGCACCCAGTCCCTCATTCTGTACCTTAATATCATGGTTGTGGTCTCTCAGATCTACACATGTGATGAAATAGCATAGGACTAGACACATAACTGGACTGTGGTAGTTTGAATGGATGGCCCCATAGACCGGCTGTTTTATTAAAATCAAGCTTGCAATCTGAGCCCCTAGCAGGCAGATCTCAGCTACAGGGAGCACATCGCTGGAGGCAGATCTGGGTCCAGCCTTACTAGGTATGTTCAGAGCAGTTGGATCTCTGACTGTGTGAGCTTGCCTGGTGTTGGCTTTTGCTGGCTGTTGGTATATGGTGTATGGTGTCTTTGCTTGGATCTATGGAAATAAGCCAGCCTCTTCCACCACTGATAGTGTTTCCCTGGAATTTATATATTTGAGATAAACCATTTCCTCCAGTAAGCTGTTTCTAATGGGGTGTTTGTCCAGCAATGCAGAACTGACTGCAAGATGGACCAATTTCAATTTTCAGGATTTGCTACTGCCCAATAGGTTAAATAAGATGAACATATTTGAAGAAACTAGGTAAAAAGGACCTACAACTTCCCAGTAATAACTATGAAACATCCTATGAACCTATGTTATTTCAACATAATGAGTAAACATAAAAATTGAAAAACAGATACATAGAAATTTCCTCAAAGATGTTACCATACTATTCTGCTTATAAGAAATATAATCTTGGGCTGGAGAGATGGCTTAGCAGGTTAAGCACTTGCCTGTGAAGCCTAAGGACCCCAGTTCGAGGCTCGATTCCCCAGGACCCACGTTAGCCAGATGCACAAGGAGCACATGCGTCTGGAGTTCGTTTGCAGTGGCTGGAGGCCCTGGCGCACCCATTCTCTCTCTGTCTATCTGCCTCCTTTTCTCTCCCTGTCCGTCGCTTTCAAATAAATAAATAAAAATAAACAAAAAAAGAAATATAATCTTATAAATTACCTGTTTAGTTGTTTTGATTGGCAACTAATTGGTTGTTTTATAGATGGAGTTATTGAAATTTAAATTATCAACACAAGATGGCACTAAATAAAAGTAAGAAAACCTTGTAGTTTTTGTATTTTAATTGTGAGCTTCGCTACCTACATACGGTTAAAACAAAACATGTATCAGGTGAGTCATCGTTTCATTGTGCAGTTAATGAAGTTCCTAATTTACCTGAACACCAAATCGTGTTCGGCTTCAATAATTCAGTTTTCATTGCAGGTTCTGTCTTTGCTAATAGGAATATTTAAGCTTTACTATGCTTTCTAATCGTGACTTACATTTTCAAAGAGGGGCACAGCAAAATAAATACTGCAAATGAGGCTACAAATAATTGCTGGTGGTAAAATGTTAGTGTTTTCTGTTGTTTACAGTTTTCTAAACTAACCAATAACTTTGAAAAGCTGAGGTTACACCAGATGAAGCAAAACAAAGTCCACCAAAAAGAAGAAATGCCCTTTGAACTGAGCAATCTGAACCAGAAATTAGAGGTAAGGAGTATGTTTTCAGCCTATTCTCTATTACAAAGACTCATTTACAGTGCTGATGTTGTGGGTTGCCTGTTTCCAGGATACACCGAGTGGGAGCCTACTGGAGGGGTGACAGCAAGCACCATTACAAATTAACCTCTCACCAATATGGCTTCCCAGTTCACCTTCCCTTCAAGCACTTAGTGAATTAAAACATCACTTTGATTTATGCATCTTTTATATATGTATCAGCATTTAGGGAGAGCCAAAAAAAGTTCAAAGAAACTGCAGCTGTTGAGTGAAACTAAAGGACACCCCTGGGTCAGTTAAAGCGAATATCTAATAAATCTTTTAATGGCCGTTTAACTATTAGGTACTTAAATCCCAATGAGCCTCACAACCATTTTCAGAGCAGAGCTTGAAGGTTCAGGTTTTTGTATTTTTTTTTTTAACTTTAAAGGCGTAGTGTCACTACAATGAAGCTGCCCCTATGTCACCAAAAACTTCTGAAATCACAGTCTCTGCAACAGGTGCCTTTGTCTCACGTACCCGTAGTCTTGTCCTTTAGAAAACACAGACCAGACCAGCTCTATTACTTCCCTGAACCTCAACAGTCCCTGCTAAGTGTCGCTTGCCCACACATAGATTCTGCTGCAATTTCTTGCTGTCTGACTTGCACTGGACCCTCAGCACTTTTCAGCTATTACTTTTTAATTAACCCTGTGTTATCCTAAGTCAGTGTCTTCCATTCTTCTAAGTCCAAACCCCAGAAGCCATGGCCACCCCCAGCCCACAAGTCCCATTCTTTTGTTGGGAATGCTCTTACGCCTCCCAATTACCAAGGTTAGAAACTCTAAGGTTTTTTGACGTGGCCTTATTTCTCATATTCCAGTCCAGATCTGGCCCTTTAGATTTCCTTCTTGTCCCTCATCATCATCACCGTATTACATATGTCACCATCTTGGTCTTTCTGATCCAAAATATCTGTAAGAGAGAAGAGAAATGAGGCCTGGTATCACAACCTTAAAACTAGCTTTTTGCAAGAACTTTGTAGGAAGTCCTGGTTTTTATCTTTCAAAATACTGCAGATTCTATATCTTATTGGATATTAATTATGAAGTTGTTTGGATACAAAATTACCATCACTCAGGGAGACACACTCCAGGAAATTGAAGAACTTTCACATGCTCAGCAGCACACATGTTCTTTTTCTGAAAATGAAGGTCAGATTATGGATTGACTTTTCATGGGCATAGGGGAGAACCACATTCATACAAATTGTTCTGACAAAAAAAATCTTCACATTAATGCCAAGCACTTTGTGTATACACATTTCACTTAAGAATGCCAATATTTAAATGAAATATATCTGAGTTAGGATAGAAATTAGTAACAAAATGTTTTTATGTTCATTCTTATGCAGAAATTTTAAGGACACTATGTTGATATGGATTCATTTGTATAATTGTAGAAACATGTTAGGTATCTGTTTTTATTTATAGCCCTCTGAAAATTTAACATGTAAGAGATGGGCTGTTCTTAATTGAGTCTGCATGTAAGCATGTGTTTCCTTTTGAAGAAATGTGATCCTTGCTATACTAATAGCAATATGGATAGCATGTAATAGTGGGAGAATATCAGAGTTTATAACCTAAAATGGACTGTATCCAATTTGTTTATTCACCCTGTGAAAAGGTTAATTAATTAATTAATTAGACAAAAATAATTGCTTCATAGAGGTTCCCTTTGTCCATCAATGCTTAGGCTTTTAAATGTATTATTATAGGCAATGTTTTATTTATGGGAAAAAGTAAAATATATACACATATAAGTAAGCATATATGCTTAGACACACTGTGGAGGGCCAGGCTGATACCTCAGCCTCTCCTCAAACCCTCAGCGAGTTGTCTCTGTCCCACACTCCTGAAATCACTATGCTTGCTGGCTGGCGTTGAAACAAGCACCTTTGTATGGCCAAGAAAGCTGTGACTGTCATAAGCACTATGATATGTCTGTATGACACTTTCTAGTCATTACTGGCCTCATTTATGCCTGCTGTAGCCATCATAAGTAGTTAGGGTTAATGTTCCTGCTTCTCATTACAGCATACTCAGAAGTACTTGCTTTCAAAATCATAGTAGGTTGTCGAATAGGTGATGTTAATTGCATGTATTATCTTTACTTGCTTATCTGGGTATAGTAATGTACACCTCGGATCCCAGCACCTCGTAGGCCGAGGAAGGATTAAAAGTTCAAAGCCAGCCTGGGCTACCTAGTGAGCCCCTAGCTCTAAAATAAATAAGTATAAGCAAATAAATGAAAAGATGCTTACTTTAAGTCAATCTTGCCCCAATTTTGACTACCTACACCCAAAAATTTATTTTTAAATTAAAATTAATTTTTAACTTAGCATGCAAAGTAATGGGTTTCAGTATGGCATCTTCATACATATTCAAATCAAAATTTTTTATTACATTGCATTGATGTTTGTTTGTTTGTTTGTTTGTTTGTTTGTTTGTTTTTTTCGAGATAGGGTCTCACTCTAGCCCAGGCTGACCTGGAATTCACTATGGAGTCTCAGGGTGGCCGTGAACTCACGGTGATCCTCCTACCTCTACCTCCCGAGTGCTGGGATTAAAGGCGTGTGCCACCACGCCCAGCACTACATTGCATTGATTTTTAAATGCTACCTGTTTTCTATTAGAACCTAATTTTGTAAAATTCTCGCTATTATCAACAACTCTTTTCTTTACCTAATTTTTGCATCGCTGGGTGTCAAGCCAGTTGGTCACCTCAGATGGACTGTCTTCATTTAGTCTAGTAAATGTAGTGTATCTATCACTAGGCGTTTTGCACATTTATGAGGAGGTATGCCTACCCACATTTTTCCAACCATGGCTTAATTTTGCATTACTTTTTTTCAGCTTTTCAAAAATTACTTTTAATTATTATAAAATATTACTAATTTATAGACTTCTGTAATTGGGATTTATAAATTTTTAAAAAACGTTGGGTGTGGTGGCGCATGTCTTTAATTCCAGCACTCAGGAGGCAGAGGTAGGAAGATCACTGTGAGTTCGAGGCCACCCTGAGACTCCCACAGTGAGTTCTAGGTCAGCCTGGGCTAGAGTGAGACCCTACCTCGAAAAACCAAAAAAAAAAAAAAAAAAAAAAATTTAAAAAGCTACAATTTTTCCAAGTGACATTTAAAATCATTCATGTATAGGAAATATCAAATATCAAAAGCTATGTACTCATTTTAAATTAGATGTAGTTTTTATTGTGTAAATTGGCATGTTTCTTCTCCAGCAATGGCCAATCCAGGATTTTCAGTCACATTCTAAATAATACAAAACACTGTGGCCAAATGAACTATGTTCTAATTTGTCATATTGGGAAAAGAATATCTGCATGGTTTTTATGCAATAGTATTACTGTACTTATATTGTAAATGTACTTGTTTATATGTGCATGCCCTTACTCTTCTTTCAAAATAATTTAATCACAAAATGTTTCCAAATTTTTCTTTCTCCACAGTACCTCTTAAATGTTGGGTATTTATTAACAAATATGACTGAAGTGATGGTTGGAAACATTCATGCCATATATCAATAGGCAGCAATATATAGCTGAGGTCTTAGTATATTGTTTGTTGCCAAGCTGGTTGCTCTCTTTGCATACACTAAGAAAGAATGTTTGAAACTCTAGGGAAGATTATCACCATTCCTAAGTCTGGATAGCCTAAAATAGATCCTAAAATAGTCCTAAATCCTGGATAATCTAAAATAGATCACATCTGCAAGGAGTCTCATTATGTGTTTGCAAGTATTCCGAATTATGGGATCTGAAATACTCCAGTCCCATACATTTTAGATAAGAGGTGTGCAACCTGTAGTCATAAAACCATCATGAATGGTTGGATATTTCTTGTTTGTCTTCCTAGTAGGTAAAGGATGGACTTTTTTTTTCTCAGAATCAAGGCATACAAATGAATGTTGTCCTGTTCACAGTGCTTTACATGAATAATATTCTTCAATTTATGTTTACTTCTCTCCCCACTTTTTTAAAAAGGAATTTAGAGCAAAGTCAAGAGAATGGGACAAGCAAGAAATATTATATCAAACTCACCTAGTTTCTTTAGATGCTCAACAAAAATTATTATCTGAAAAATGTAATCAGTTTCAGGTAAGTTACCTATTACCATTCTCTAAATTGGAAAGATTATTCCATCTGTGCCATTCAGCACATAACCTATATATAGATGGAAATGCAAACCAAGGAAAGGTGCCAGAGTGGGGCCAATGGTGGGTCTAGTCAGTCACAGTATTGGGAACATCTGTGCTGATGAACTTGGTCTACATTTCTGTAAGTATGGTACAATTTTAAATAATTACATTTTTAGCCACTTTGGGCACACATTTGTCATCCCAACACTTGGAAGGCTAGCACAGGAGCATCATGAGTTTGAGGCTAGCCTAGACTACATAACATGATTCAAAGAACCAAAACAACCAACCACTGAGAGGTACCGCGAGGGTGTGTGATGACTTGAGTTGTATGCATTTTCCTAAAGACTTACAAGACAGACATTTTTCATATACACTTTAGCAGTTTTGATTTTCTCTTCTGGAAATTATCTATTCATGCTTTACTCGTTTTCTTTTTGTGTTGTTTTTCTTATTGACACACAGTTTTATGTATTAGGAATTAATAAACCTTGTTATAAGTTGACAATACAATCCATTTGTTTTTGTTTTGTTTTGTTTATTTATTTTGGGCCCTAGAGACATTTTCAACTATTAAATAATTGAACTTTAAGTTTTCTCTTTTTATAGCTTTTAGATTTTTCTTTCTTGCTTAGTAAAACTTCTCTACCCCAAGCCCCCCTCCCTAGTCTACAACTTTGTTCTAAATATATACAATCTATTTTCTCATTATGCCTTCTGAAATTGAAATCTTAAACAAACATATAATACTGTAGTATACAAACCAAGGATCATACTTTGATGTTTTTACTAATTCTTTTCTTTCATTTTTAATTGTATATAAGATTAAGTATTACCTTATTATTTGCTCTTAATTTACTGAGTTTTTGTATTTCTTAGAAACAGGCACAAAATTACCAAACTCAACTAAATGGTAAAAAACAGTATATTGAAGACAATAGCTCTGAAATTCCTCGTTTGGTTTGTGAATCAGATCCCAGTTGTGAAACCAGTGAAAGAGATGAATTCATTATTGAAAAGTTAAAATTAGCTGTGAGTGAAATAGCATTAAGCCGGAATAAGCTACAAGATGAAAATCAGAAGCTCCTACAAGAACTGAAAATGTACCAAAGACAGTGCCAGGTAAAGATTTTCTTGTTCGTTTGTTTTTCCAACTACCAATGCCAATGAGTGGTTTAAATGTTGACTTTACAGTGATAGGGCATAGAAACCTATACAAGGGTTTTCTATCACATGTATAAACTTGGCATACTTGCTCTGGTAAATAACTCATTTGAGTAAATTAAGTAATTCTGTGGGTACTTTAACCCCTGCAGTTCACTTTGATTCTCTAATAGCATAATAATATCTTACCAGCACATTGTAATAGTGGTCACTCGTAGACCTCTGAACCTAAAAACCATGCCTCGTGAGCCACACAAACTGCTATCCCCACTATTGTCTCTGAGTCTAAGCCTCTGACCCATAAAACACAAAAGGTGAGAGGCATGGGTGATCCTCGGAGGTTTATCACGAGTCACTGCACACGTTAGTCAGCTTCCCATCACCATAAAAAAGACTCCTGAAATACTCAGCTGACAACTAAGTTTCTTTCCACACACGGCTTTGGATTTCCAGCTCATAGTTAGTTGATCTAGTTACTTTGGGCCTGCGGTGAGGCAGAACATCATGGTAGGAAAATGTAATCACTCATTTCATGGCCAGGAAACAAAAGAGGGATGATAAGAGTTTGAGCTCCCATAATCTCTTTTTTTCTTAAATATTTCTATTTATTTATTTATTTAATTTTCAAGGAGAGAGTGAATGTGCACACTAGGCTGTCCTGCCTCCTGCCACTGCATACCAACTCCAGATCCACTTTGTGCATATGGGTTTACGTGGATACTGGGAAATCGAACCCAGGCCATTAGCCTTTGCAAACAAGCACTTTAACCACTAAACCAATTCTCCAGCCCCCTACAATCTCTTTATATGACTTAAGAGCCTCCCATCAGGCTCTGCCTCCCAAAGGACCCACCACTTCCCCTATAGTGCCACACTGGGGACCAAGCCTTTAACACATGGGCCTTCAGGCACCCTTCAGCATCTAAACCATAGCACCTTAGCAATCATAACCAAACAGTATTCTAGAGTTTATTGGTAGGTAATTTTAACAGTAAATTGATGGGTTTTTATCCCCATTTATAGTTTTCTTTTTTGTTTGTTCTACTTTCTGCACACATCAGAGAAGTTATACAGCAGATGCAGTAGCAGCCAGCAAAATTGTCCTTTGCTGATTTTTTTTTTTTGCTAAGTGTGTATTCTGACTCATGAAAATCCAGCTACTTAAGACATTCTTACAGGTTATCTCCCACCTCCAAACATTCAGTTGCTTTCTACTATTTCCTTTATGTCACTAGTCTACCTCTTTGCTCTACTCTGTTCCCTCTTCATCTGAAGATAAACTTTTTTTAGTTTTTTTTAATATTTTTTTATTTTTTGTTCACTTTTATTTATTTATTTGAGAGTGACAGAGACAGAGAGAAAGAGAATGGGTGCACCAGGGCTTCCAGCCACTGCAAACGAACTCCAGACACATGTGCCCCCTTGTGCATCTGGCTAACGTGGGTCCTGGGGAAATCGAGCCTCGAACCAGGGTCCTTAGGCTTCACAGGCAAGCGCTTAACCACTAAGCCACCTCTCCAGCCCTGAAGATATACTTTTTTTTTAATATGCATCATCTTTTTTTTAAATTTTTTTTGTTCATTTTTATTTATTTATTTGAGTGTGACAGAGAGAGAGAGAAAGAGACACAGAGAGAGAGAGAGAGAGAGAATGGGCACGCCAGGGCTTCCAGCCACTGCTAATGAACTCCGGACGCGTGCACCCCCTTGTGCATCTGGCTAACGTGGGTCCTGGGGAATCGAGCCTTGAACCGGGGTCCTTAGGCTTCACAGGCAAGCGCTTAACCACTAAGCCATCTCTCCAACCCTGAAGATATACTTTTTTGAAGCCACTACTAGAGCAGACTTCACAGACTTCCGCTTCCCTAATATATTGAACCTCAGTATCTTCTGCCACTTGAACTCTTGTGATCCTTCCTTAATCATGAGCAAGCCCCTCATGCCCCAACTGCCACACTGTGTATGGGGCTGTCCTGTAACTTTGCTCTGAGCACAGGCTCTTCCCATGTTCCCCTTTCCTCATGTTTTGGAAGAGAGAGCACAAGGCTCCCAGCTTCTCTCCACTAGGGGTGCTTCTAAGAGACTTTTATCTCCTCATTTCAAACTCTAGCTCTGTTGGAGGCATTATGGTAATACAAATTAAAATACAAACATAAACAAGCAAACAATGTTAAATGCTAAACACTGAAGAAGACAGAATCTTCTAGAGATAGGAAGGTATGCTGACGTCTTCTCTGATCCCACCATAGTCTAGCAAGATCAGCCCTTCTCTTTTCCGTTGTCATCCTTTTCTGAGGGCCGGTGCTCAGCTGCCCACTTGCACTGGGGCCGTTTGCATGGCCTCGAGGCCCAGGGGTGTGCACTCTTTGTGGCTGCAGCTCATCACCTCTCTAGAATGGGCCAATGGTAACCCCTTCTATTAAAGACAACTGCAAGGCTGGAGAGATGGCTTCGTGGTTAAAGAGCTTGCTTGCAAAGCCTAAGCACCCAGGTTCGATCCCCCAATACCCACATAAGCTAGATGCTCAAGGGGACACATACGTCTGGCATTTACTTGCAATGGCTAGAGGCCCTGGTGTGCCCATTCTCTCTCTGTCTCTCTTCCCAAAAAATAAATAATATATAAAGACAACAGCAGTTTACATCTCACAGCTGTTCTTGTACTGCTGGACATAGAGCCAGAATCACATTCAATGAATCGAGAAATGATTTTTCTAGAATTTTCCCAAATACTCTGCCCTGAGCTTCAGTTCATCCTGGATAGACTGAAGAATCTCCTACTTTGTTTCCTCCTAAGGTAATTTTGGCTCTGTTCCCTCCAAGCTTGTTCCCTGCACAGCCCTCTCTGCCTCTGTTCTATTTATTTTACCTGAAATATCTTCCCTAGCACGTTCACCCATCACCTGGTTCCTCCTTCACTGAGGCTTAGTCTCTTCACCAACATCACTTCTTTTTTATGTTTTGTTTTGTTTTAGAGGCAGGATCTGCTATACACCCCAAGTTTGCCTCAGACTCTCAAACTCTTTGCAGCTCCCAGTAGTGACCACTTCTGTGGGCGTAGGTGCAGCTCTGGCCTGGCTCCAAGGAAAAGTATAAACAGCTGTTCTGCTCCCATGTTCTCAGAAAAAGAGCCTGGCTTCCCACAGAAAGCAGAATGGCTGACTTTCTCTGAAGTGCTTACTTTGATAAACTCAACCTTTCTCCTCAGAATGTTATCACTTATACTTTTCTAGAAATAATCTTCTTCAGAAAGAAAAACCTGTTGTAATCAGTGGAAGAGCATTACATACACAAAGGAACATGAATAAATTAGCAGTCTTAGTTTAGATGGTCATTTCTACCTTGGTTTATGAATGCTGTAAGCTGACTGAGGCTTCTCACACCCCTCACACCTACTTGCCTGTGGGATAGAAGAGAGAGTGGAAACTGGGAGTCTGAAGGTGTAGCAGGTTGTTAGAGGACATGAGCCAACTATTGGACAAGGTCACCCTCGCTTTCTCTGGTATCTGTTCATTGACTTACTTTTCCTCAGGACCCAAGTCCCACAGGATTTGGCTTACCACCTTCCCCCCACCAAAGATTTCTACAAACTTCCTGTTTTTTTAAAGCAGGATCTCACTCTAGCCCAAGCTAAGCTGGAACTCACTCTGTAGCCCAGGCTGGCCTCCAGCTCATGGCACTTCTCCTGCCTCAACCTTGTGAGTGCTACGATTAAAGGTGTGAGCCATCATGCCCAGCTTAGTTTCTATAAACTTCCAAGGTCTAACCTGCACCACTTAGCAGGTTCTGGGACTGCTTGATTTAAGGATCGTCAGGCTACCCACTTGATTTTTCCTTAAGTGCATACATTTCCATGTATTTACTAGTTTAAGTTCCTGATTATGCACTAACAAAATTTAAAGTAGTGATTCATGATATGATGAAGTAAGTCGATAAAGTGAAGTATGTTTCTAATGTTTATTACTAAAGGCTGCAAAACAACAGTATACTTGTCTGATTATATTATGACTTTCCTTTAAATCAGTGTCTAACTACTATTGTGATTTGGTCCCCAGGTGACATACGGCCATGCCTAGATAAATATATCTGTTTGTTGTCACAACAAAGTAAAAAGGGCTAGCCTCTAGTAGGCAGAAACCACAGATGCCACTAAGCATCCTACAGTGTGCTAGGAGCCCTAGCCAGCCTGCAGCCAGTGTGCAGGCTAACAACCCACCTTGAAATTTTAAGAATGAGTCATTTTTCTTGCATTTGTCACCAAGAATTCTCTAACTTCTTGCATACTCTATGTTTCCCATAGTTAATGAGACATTTTAAAGTGAGTAACATTCATATTGATTTCTTTATTTTTGTTTAGCCTTCAAACACCAACCACTCACTTGGTTTCTAAGTCTCATCTCCTCTCGTCTGGGCTCAGGAAGGAAGGCTGGTCCTTGCTCAGTGAAGTAATGTCTGGGGTTTACCTTCAAGCCAGGAGGCTCTTCTAAGACCCCATACCCTTGGCTGGCTGTCTACTACAACTCAGCAGGGGCGAGGCCTTTCATTCCCACATTTACGCTGCTTTCTATGAGGAAATTTGCCAGAATTATGTTTTTACAAACTTCTGTTTACTTAAAAGTAGTTCATCCCTAGGTCTAGGAAGATTTATTCAATTGAAACAAAGGAGACTGAAGAGATAGCTCTGTGGGTACAGTGTTTACCTCACAAGCCTGAGGACCTGACTTTGATCCCCACATCCGACATAAAAATGCCAGGCATAATGGTTGCTTCTATAGTGCCAGCTCTGGGGGAGGCAGAGACAGGTGAATCCTTGGGGCTCACTGGCTTTTGACTGCTGAGCTCCAGGCCAATGAGAGACCCTATCTCAAAAACAGTAGATGGTACCTAAGGACAACATGTGACATTGTCTTCTGGCCTACACATGTGCACACACACCTACGCACATGTGTACCTGCACACACATAAACATACACATTAAAAATTTAAATGAGGGGTTGGGGATTTAGCTCAGTGGATGAGCGCTTGCCTAGCAAGCGCAAGGCCCTGGGTTCGGTCCTCAGCACCGAAAAAAAAAAAAAAAAAATTTAAATGAAGCCAGGCGTGGTGGCAAACGCCTTTACTCCCAGCACTCGGGAGGCAGAGGTAGGAGGATCACTGTGAGTTCGAAGCCACCCTGAGAGACTCCATAGTGAATTCCAGGTCAGCCTGGACTAGAGTGAAACCCCACCTCCAAAAACCAAAAAAATATTAAATGAAGGGCTGGAGAGATGGCTTAGCGGTTAAGCGCTTGCCTGTAAAGCTTAAGGACCCCGGTTCGAGGCTCGATTCCCCAGGACCCACGTTAGCCAGATGCACAAGGGAGCTCGCGTCAGGAGTTCGTTTGCAGTGGCTGGAGGCCCTGGTGCACCCATTCTCCCTCTCTATCTGCCTCTTTCTCTCTGTCACTCCCAAATAAATAAATAAAAATAAGCAAAAATCAATTAAAAATATTAAATAAAAAATTTAAATGAAGACTCTCCAATTTATATTTTTCAAAAGAATTACATGCCCTGTGTAAGGAAAGTGTCTAGAACCCTATTTTGTTTTGTGTTAACAGAACAAACCTGAAAGTGCTAGATTTTTTTCTTTAACCTGCTAGATAGTCTTACAAAACTAACCTTCATGGTGGTGGTAAGAGTCTCTAAAGTGATGTACTGAAGTGAGATGGGGAATGCCTGCCTCCAATGGGTGTCTTGTTCTCATGCAAAATCCTGGCACTGTATAATTCAATAGCCACTACAAGCTTTCTAGTTACTCTGAAAAATAACATCTAAGCAGTGGTTAAACAGGAAAGCCGACTTCTGTGTGCAGCTGGGATGGAGCTCACATGCAAGTCTTCTCCCACTGAGCTATGTCGGTATCTTGAGAATAAATTTGACATCTTTTCTGTTTTTGTTTTTTTTTTTTTTTTTGAGGTAGGATCTCACTATCCAAGGCTGACCTGGAAATCTGTAGCCCCAAGCTGGCCTTGAATTTGTGATGATCCTCCTGCCTTAGCCTCCCTAATCCTGGTCTTAAAGACATGGGTCACCATGTCCATTAAAGTAGACATTCTAAACTACAACCACTTTAACCCTGATCAAGTTGTTTGTCCTTTTCAAAAACATCCTGTGGATGTCAGTTGCTATGCAATTGGATTTTGGTGTGTTGACACCATGCCTGGCTTTTTACCTGTCCTGTAAAGGTTGTAAATAAAAACTCAGGCTTTTTGTCCTCCTTCATCTGCCTAAAATTATTGCATGTATTAAAAAGCAGAACAAATTATTCTGGAGCCTGCTTGGGGGAAAAATTGCTATTCTAATGAAAATAATTTTGAAATGTAATTTGATTTTAAAAATTCAAGATTTCTGCTCTCAGGAAAATATTATTTTTTTATCTACTTGGGAAAGGAAGCTGAGTATTTTTTGTTGTTGTTGTTTAGCCTTTTCTCTGTCCTACTTCCAAATTTTATGAGAGCTCCATCTTTGTCCTCTAGTATAAATACTGGGAAGAAATCATTTATTTATATTTATTAATTTGAAAGTTGAACATCACTGTTCCTTTCACTGCATTAGGCAAGTTTCTAAGCAAACAGATGGGTCTTAACTTGTTTTACATAATTTGTATTTTACCAAATGAGAATAATTAGATGCAAATAATACTGTAACCAGAATATGTATTTGGAAATAAATTTATCTTCTCTTTTTACAAAACTGTCATCTGACAGGATAGTCCACATCTTGAATATAAATGCAAAAAGACAGCTATTCTATCTGAATTGCTGCCATTTGTTCTAGAATATTCGCTTTAGTGTGACGCACATTGTAATGCCAGCTGCGTTGGAGTCTTCATGCATCCTTCTTCCCATTTGTCTTTCTACAACCTTGAGATGTGTCAGCACACGCATTCCACTGCACGTGTTTGTTTACTGTGCAGCACTACCCTCATGTTTAAAAATGTGCAGTCTATCCCATTTGAGACTAATGACAAAATAAGCTATTTTGTATTTTTCAAATATGTATGCTCAAAAAGTTAACCCGTATTTGTTTGCCTGCTAATGCGTCATTAAGACACTAGAGTGACACTGTCTAAGAAAAGTATAATTCCAGTCACAAACCTAATTTAAAATTTTCTAGTAGCCACATAAAGAAGAGAAGTGAGTGAAGTTAATGTAATAATCTTTATTGGACCCAATCTGTATCCAAAGCATTGACATTTCAAATGTAATGTATTTATAAAAATTACTAATGACAGACATATCTTATATTTTTTTCATACGATGTCATCAAAATCTAGTGTACACAATAACACAATATGCTGAAATTTCAATGTAAGCATTGAAATACTTTGTATTGAATTTTGCCTCCTGGCCTGGAGTTAGGGCCTTTTTCCTGGGCTTCTTCCCCAGGTAAAATGCCCACTTTTCTCCCTGCAGCTTCATGCTTGATATTAATAGTCCCTGATGGAAAATTTGCAAAGCAGAAAGCTGGACAAAGCAGGTGACAGTCATATCAGTTAAATTGTTTACCTTCCACATGATCTATTGTTTCTCATCTCTTTTTGGTTTGTTTGTTTAAAATTTCTTTTTAAAGTGTTGCATCACATTCTTTTTTAAAAATGTATATTTATTTATTTATTTATTTATTTGAGAGAGATAAAGAGAGAGAGAAAAAGAGAGAGAGATGCTGCTGCAAATGAACTCCAGATGCATGTGCCACCTTGTGCATCTGGCTTACGTGGGTCCTAGGGAATTGAATCATGGTCCTTTGGCTTTGCAGGCAAATGCCTTAACCGCTAAGCCATTTCTCCAGCTCCCTATTTGTTGAAAATTTTAACCCTCTCTGAAAAATCCTTACTGATCAAATCAGAGACTATCTAAACAAGTCTCCTGAATCATCATTTTTTGGTTTTGTGTGTTTGTGTATGCAGTATGTGTGGTGTGTGTGTGTGTGTGTGTGTGTGTGTGTGTACCATGAGGAGGTCAGCCAAAGACACTGGTATTCTCCTCTACTACACTTTTCATTTCATTTTATTTCCATGAAACAGGGCTTCTCATTGAACCTGGAGTTTGCCAGGCATTTGGTCAAACTAGCTGACCAGTGAGCCCCAGCTTGTTTCCATCGCACTCAGTACTGGGGTTACAGTTGTACACAGCCACACCAAACTTGGTATGTGAGGTCTGGGAGTGGAACTCAGATCCTCCTGCATGTACAGCAAGTACTCTTACCATTGAGCCATCTCCTCAGACCCTTAAGTCATCATTTTGAGTCTGTTTTTTAATCTTATTTCCAATTCAGCCAGGAACTTATGTGGCTAAGGCATTGTCACCAGACCCTTCACTGAACCCAGGCATCAAGGTCCCTTAAGAAGCAGCATATATTTAAGGCTTTGGGTTTTAGGGGTTTTCTTAAGTATCTAAAAACTCATCATCTACATAGCTATTCTTCTAGGCCTTGTGAGCATTTGGGTAATAATTGGTGAATAAGAAAACATATTCCTACATAAAGCTTGTATGTTAATTTATATAGTAATAGTATTCATAGTGGCCTAGAAGTAAATGAACTCAAATACCCATCAACTGATGATTATGTAATTCAATATGTATGAACCTTGGAAACATTATTCTAAGTGAACACAAACAGTCGCAAAAGCCATGCATTATATGATAACATTTGTATTCCTAAGGAATAGCCAATGTTGCTGCAGAAAATCACTTAAGAGACCATGACCATGAACTTGAAATGATTGCACAATACTGCCTGGTAATCCTACCAGGTTTCTCCAGTTGGCTAACTCTCCCATTCCACTCCAATTCCTGAAGTTATCTTTTACTTCAAAAAAAAAAAAAAAACCTAGAAGCAAACAGAAAGCCAGACTCTGAATATACCCCCATCCCAATATTTAAATACATAAATGTTCTGATATTTCATATCTCTCTTTCCTCTGCAGGGGAGCAAGGGCTCTCATATTATGCAGTTCTCCACTTGTGCTGTGGGGCTCATGCCATCCACCTTATCAGGAATCTAACCCTGTTTCCATGGCCCTTGTTTCCTGTCCAGATCCTGCCCATTAGCTTTTGAACTTGTTCAAACCTCTCTTATTAGCAAGGATAGACAGCATTTCTAGTTATCAACTAAAGTATGATCTAGCTATTACACATTGGGCAGGAGTGGAATGATGGCTCCTAGTTCATTTTGTCTGCCAGATATGCCCTGGGATAATTCTAATAGCTTTGTCATAACATGATTTTCCTTTCGATTGTTTGTCATTCACTCATTATCTTTTGAAATCTATATTAATTCAGAGTTGTACTTCAAACTTAACTGTCTCATTCTTTCAGGTTTATATACAATGTGATTTTCATGTGATTTTTTTTGTCTTTGTCAATAGATGGTGAGCTGTCTGATGACAGTTTTTGTGTCTGTGCCTCAGAGAACATAGAGCTAATTAAATATTCATTGGATAAATGAAAAGTGGTGTAGAATTCTGTAAGACAGAGCAAGCAAAGGAAGTTTGCTTAAAGGACACTGGATTTTAGATGTTCAATGTTTTGAAACCTATTGCTCATTATTATATCAGCAGTGACAGCCTAGGGAGATGTCTCAATGGATAAAGCATTTGCCAGACAAATGTGAGGACCTGTTTGCATCCCAGCACCCATATAAATTCCAAGTGGCTATGATGGCCCCTTTCTAATCCCAGAGCTCGAATGGCAGAGTGAGGTTTGGGGTGCTAATTCCCAGGACAAGCTAGATAGCTAGGCTAGCCCAGTTGGCAATTTCTGGGTTCAAGTGAGAGACCCTGCCTCAGTAAATAAAGTAAAGCATCCTGGAGGAAGATACACATCAGCTTCTGACCTTCACCAGCACGTACACACATGTGCACATGCATCCACACACATGTGTCCACATGCATTTAAACACACATACACACATGAAAGATTTTTTTAAATCTCCTAGGAACATCAAAACTTTTTTGGTGTCTTCATGCAGGCCATGGAGGCAGGACTCTCAGAGGTGAAAAGCGAGCTGCAGTCACGGGATGACCTCCTGAGGATTATAGAGCTGGAGCGTCTGCAGCTGCACAGAGAGCTGCTAAAGATGGGGGAGGACCAGAATGCTCATGACCACAGAAAAAGGTACCATCTGGATATTCAACAGTCTGAGAGGAACTATTCAAAACATGATATAAAGCCGGGTGTGGTGGCACATGCCTTTAATCCCAGCACTCAGGAGGCAGAGGTAGGAGGGTCGCCATGAGTTCGAGGTCACCCTGAGACTCCATAGTGAATTCCAGGTCAGCCTGAACTAGAGTGAGACCATACCTTGAAAAAAGAAACAACATGATATACATTAGGGGTTTCATACTTGAAACTAGAATTAAAATTTATTTTAAAGTAGCATGTTCTTCTTCTTTTTTTTTTTTTTTTGTTTGTTTGTTTGTTTGTTTGTTTTCAAGATAGGATCTTACTGTAGCTCAGGCTGACCTGAAATTCACTCTGTAGTCTCAGGGTGGCCTCGAACTCATGGCAGTCCTCCTACCTCTGCCTCCCGAGTGCTAGGATTAAAGGTGTGCACCACCACGCCTGTATGTAAAGTAGCATGTTCTTAATGATACCAATGCTAAAATAAAATGGTCATTTCATCTTCAAAATTAATCTTTACTTACCTAGAAAGTTATATCATAATCTAGTTTGTGGATACTTCTGTCACACTGAGTGAGATATTTTATTAGAAATTTTATTCTTTAGGATATCATGAAAACAATAGAGAACTGGTATTTATATATCTGCAGAAAAATTAGATTTATGCTATAGTATTCCAATACTTTCATTCTGATTGCCTGTAAGCCTGATGCTAACCTTTTCAATTATCATAGTGCAGTTATTTTGCTTCTGCGTGCACTACCCTGAAGTGCCATCAAGAGTTCTTGTTAAAATAGATTTTTTTCCCTCTTGAAGATCAGACATATACTGGGTGTTCCATAACCTCCAAGAAAATGGGCCTTCTGAGGAGAATTAAATGTTTGTGCTTGCAAACAGAGTGACTGCTTTAACAGTTTGCTGAGACAGAATGCTCTCCGAATCAGGAAGCTGATACAAGACCAATGATAGGATTTTAAAAACTAAGTAGCCAAAGTAGCCAAATGATGAAGGATTGTTTTATTGAAAGATAATTATTATTTACTTAAAGGTAGAAGTAACTTTATTCAAAGTTGTAGGAATGCTAGCATTTTTTTGAAACCTATAGCTAACAAGAGATGGCAAAATAATGTCCCCAAAATGGCCTGCTATCTCACCAAGGCTAGCAGAATCCCTGTTAGCCAGTTATCATAACCGCATGCTCTATGGTGTGTATGCCCCACACACCACCATTAATGATGATTAAAAAGTCCATTGGATATTGACTATGTAGAAGGTGCTATTCTAGTGCTATGAGATGGTGAGGAATCTCTTCACACACACCAATAAAGAATATGCATGCCTAGCCGGGTGTGGTGGCGCACGCCTTTAGTTCCAGCACTCAGGAGGCAGAGGTAGGAGTATCGCCATGAGTTTGAGGCTACCCTGAGATTACATAGTGAATTCTAGGTTAGCCTCAGCTAGAGTGAGACCCTACCTCAAGAAACAAAAAAAAAAAAAAAAGAATATGCATGCCTAAAAATATAAGAAATAAAGTTCACAGGAGAGCATACCATTTCATCTGTGTCTATCTCCAGTTTTGTGAAGTGTGGTGCTTTATTTATATAGCACTTTTACAAGGTCAATGACAAATTCCAAACATTACCAGCTTTCCTTCATGACATGATTTGATCCAAAGTGTAGCATTTATTTATATATTCAGCCAATGCAAACTTTTTGTTCTGCTTGTTTGCTATATTCTTGTTCTCATTTGGAGGAATTCCCTCAGATGTAACCTTAGGAGATTTGAAGAAGTGGTGTGTGTTTAGCACCACAGCTTAACTTCTGCCCTATGCTAGACTTCTCAGCCTTCATCTTTCCCCACCTCAAGTTTCAAATCTTTTTAGTTTGTCCTCATATGGATTCTGCTCTCCCTGCCATATTGTTGGGTTTCTTTTATTTGGAGCCTGTTCCTTCTTTACAGCTTGTCAAAAATGAAGCAGTCTGGACCACCACAGCAGATGCAAAGCAGCCTCATAAAAGTGGACCAGTAATGTCTTCATTCACATTAAGAACCTTTCTCATTAATGATAATTTGCATTAGTTGTGGGAGCACCTTGAGCTGACATGTTTTCATCATTAAAAATAATTCTGGGGGGGGGGGCTGGAGAGATGGCTTAGCAGTTAAGGCATTGCCTGCAAAGCCAAAGGACCTCGGTTCAATTCCCCAGGTCCCACATAAGCCAGATGCACAAGGTGGCACATGCATCTGGAGTTCAGTTGCAGTGGCTAGAGACCCTGGTGTGTCCATTCTCTCTCTCTCTCCCTAAATATATATATATGTGTGTGTGTGTGTGTGTGTGTGTGTGTGTGTGTGTGTGTGCATATGTATAGATAGATATAAATGTATATATAGAGAGATCTAGCACCCTTTCTGACATGACAAATGGTAGCTCCTTGATAGATTTTTTTTGATAGATTATTGTTCTCTTAGCACCTGTCCATACTGAAATTTGACATGTTTCATTCATTCATTGAACTCTGCAAGTTTTCCACAAAGGGTTTGACATTTTCAGTTCAACATTGTGATGCCTGGGATTGTGTAAGAAGAATTGAGAAATATGGAAGTTCATTTTTCACTTTTTCCAAATCATAGCAAATAAAAATTTTAAGATTAATCTTAAAATGCTGTTTTAGAAGGATATTGGAACCAGGTGCACACCTTTAATCCCAGCACTTGGCAGGCAGAGGTAGGAGGATCACCATGAGTTCAAGACCACCCTGAGAATACACAATGAATTCCAGGTCAGCCTGGGCTAGAGTGAGACCCTACCTCAAAAAAAAATTAGAAGGATATTGGATAAAACAAAAGAATGTTAACTACATACTAAGTGAAAAATAAAGGGATACTGAAAAATAATATTTACATTATAGGGGAAATGTGTATTTATTTGTAAATGTATATACATAGGGGAAAACAGTATGTTAAAATGCTAACAATGGTTTTGGTGGATGATAACGTTATGGCAGGATATTATACACTGATGTGTTTTGAGGTCAGGTGAACATATGTATGTATGTATAATAATGCCTATCATAGTCAGAAATAGCAATTACCCTAGACACCTGTACTTCAGGGACATCACTATCAATTTATACCTTTAGAGTTCCTTTATTTTTAATACTTATTATTTCCTCCATCATTACTCAGATTTGGGTTTTTTTGTTTACATTGACATGGTTTATGTTTTTTATATGTGGAACCTCGCTAAAGCTTCTTTATAAATTATAAATGATACTCACTTCCCAGAGGGTTTATACCTCATAACACCAGACTCCATGCTAATAGTCACACCCAACCTCTGACCTCCAATAGCAAGCCTGCCGCTGTCCCCACCTGCTTCTTTACTTTTGTGTTTTAATGGTTCTCCTTTTATTTGAACACTGCCTGCTATTCTTCTCCATGCTCCCAGTGGGGATTGACCTTTTCATACGCATCTCTGCTCACCACCAGTATGAACATGTGCTTGCAATTCTGTTTTATAAGTGAGTAGTCTGAGTAGTTGCATTTAAGCTGTCTCCCTGGTTGCACTGTCAGATATAATCATTTTTGAGCATTTCTATGGCGTTTTTGCTCCTCCTGGACTTCTCATGGCATAGTTACTTTCTGCACTGCATTAGTGAGTGTGTGTGCTTCCCTTTTAGAATGGGTTCCCAAGCTGTTTATCACAGGAAGCAATCTTCTCTTCTTAAGCAAAAGTCTTATCTACATATACAATTCCAGGATTCTGCCAAGTTTTAACATATAATTGAAATTGCACATTAACTGTTACCTTTTTTGCATTAAAACTACTCTCACTGGAAGATGTAAATACTTATGGGATCAGAATGTATTAGAATTTGCAATTTCTGTAACTAGAAATGTTTGCAACAAAGTAATAATCTATTTCTGCAGCCTACAATGTTCTAAGTGAACAATATGATTACAACTGTTCATCAAGTTAAACTTAATTTTTGCCTGCTTTATTTGTAATTTACAGATTTGAATCATCCTATTCACCTTCTATTAAAGAACCAGAAAGCAAAAAGAAAGAGCTGTTTCCAATGGTCCCAGATCAACCAAATCACAGAAAAGAACTAAGCAAGGTATATGAAACATGAGCTCTGTTCTTCCAGGTAGATATGACCTGCAAAAGATCAGGTTAAAAAAAAAAAAAAAAAAAACTTCCTTCTGACTCCCTTCTTTTTCTTGTTTTGTTTTGTCATAACAGAATAGTCTGTTATTCTGTAATTCTGAAATTGTTCTGTGCAAACATAAATCTTGGGTTATCACTCTGCCAGATGGAGACTACTCATAAATGTGGAGGGGTGGCTTCATAGGGAGGTAGCGTATTGAAAGAAGGTGGCTAGCACAGACAGCTGCTCACTCTGTGTACAAGCTTGGGGAAATTGCACATTGCTAAGATTGCTAAGAATGGAGGTGAGCAGTACTGTTACATAACTTTTCCTGGGGAGATATGACCAAACATCTGTTCATCCCAAATAGGGTACTGAAGACAGACCAAACAAATGACTGGTGAAGTAATTAATTTATTAAGATTACCTACCAAAGTATAACTGAGGGATTACTTACAAGAGCATGGGTGGCTCAAAGGTAACTGCATCACCAAAAAGCATCGGGATAGCTAAATCCCCAGAACCTCTGACCAACTTGCAGGCAGTTCCACTGAAGAGAGTCTCTCTCTCTTCCCCATCAATTGTTTACCATTTATAGAACATTTGGGAAGGGCCTTGTGAATTTTACTGCTTCATGAACTTTCTTAACTTTTGTCAATTTCTGAGTTTCCTGAACCTTGTGGTGAGTTTTGTTGATTTCCTCATTCTTTTTTAAGTTTTTATTTATTTACTTGTGCGTGTGTGTACATGTGTGTGTCTGTGCATGTGTACATCTCTTGCCACTGCAAAAGAACATAAGACACTTGCTACCCTTTTTGTGTCCAGCTTTACATGGATGGCTGGGGAATTGGTCCTAGGCCAGCAAGCTTTGCAAGCAAGTGTCTTTAACCACTGAGCCATTTCCCCAGCTCCAGCTTCCTGAATCTTATGAGCCTCCTTCCTCCCTCCAGGAGGTAAGTTTCCTTCAATTCAGAGGAACTAGATACATAAGTACCAACCTTACAAGGTTTTGATGATGACAAAATGAGCCAATAATATTTGGTATTTACATTGCTCTTATAAATGTCAGGGAATAGGGATTTAATAATGCTAACTCATCTATTCCTCACAACTATCTTATAAAGTGAGTCCTATATTATCCTCATTTTAGATTTGAGGAAATGAAGACACAGCAAAGTTAATTACTTCCCCCCAAATCAAACAACTAATAAGTAGCAGACATGAGATTTGAATTCAGGCTCTCTTACTCTAAAGAATCTAAGCTCTCTATACTCCTGTCTTAAGTTAAAATCCATGAACGAATGCAAGTAATATGCTTAGAACAGAACCTGGTTAGAGGAAACACATGGTGAATATGACCTATTGATATCTTTAGTCACACCCACATTTCTCGTTGTAAACCTGCCATGTGCCAGATCTGCCAGAAACTAGGACTATTAGATAACAAAGGCCTAAACATTGTTTTCAAAGTGATTTTTCATTGTCCTACAGAAAGTATATGCTCTTCTTTTTCTAGTAAGATTCAATAGTGACTTCATTTCTAAAGTTTTGACAGCTGTTACCCATTTATCTGGTCTATGCTTAAGGATTAGACAGAATATTTAATGCTACAAAATCTAAACAATTATTAAAAGGTAAACAAACTTGGGCATGGCTTGAAACTGTATCATCTAGTGCTCTAGACATGCTTGACACACTGTAAATGAAAATAAATAATGAGAAGATAACTAATATTAAGGCTTAATTCTCTGATAATTATACAGGTTCATAAATTCAGTTGCTTCTACAGACATTGATTAAGCATCTATCTTGTAGGGGAATAACTGTTCTGCTAATTTCAATAGGAAATACAGTGTGAATGACAAATCCTGGCCTGGTGTGGTGCCACAAATTTGCAATCCCAGAACTCAGGAGAGGAGGCAAGAGGGTTGTCATGAGTTTGAGTGCAATATAGTGAGTTTAAAGCCAGCCCAGGCTACATATCAGGACCTTGTGTCAGCTCCCCACACATCAGAAGACAGATCCTGGGCTGAAGAGATGACTTTTGGTTAAGGCACTTACCTGCGAAGCCCAAGGACCCAGGTTCAATTCTCCAGTACCCACGCAAGCCAGATGCACAAAGTTGCACAAGCATCTGGAATTCGTTTGCAGTGACTAGAGGCCCTGGCACACCCATTTTCTCCCCTTCTCTCTATCTGATTCTCTTTCTCTTTCTAAAATAAATAAATAAATAAGACAGATCCTGTCTGACAGAGCTGACTGTCAGAGACTGAATACAGGTTAAACATAGAAAGGTATTATAGATTAATGATCATTTCACTCATGTTTTGGACACTTTAATGCCATAGAATCCTATGAAACTGATTTTGTTGATTTTAAATCTATACTTTCAAAAACTGTTCTTTACTGGTATTCCCAATGAATGCCTTGGGATTTTAAAAAACTGGGCAAAGACATATATAGTTATAATCTTCTTAACCTCATTGATTTTTGATAGAGCAATATAAAGAGCTACTGATTCATGCCATCTGGCATGGAGGGAGAGAATGCAAGGCACACATCTCTCCATAGGTTCCTGGGGTCCACAACAGTGCTGTGTAGGAAAGGGAACAAGTAACTCATGTATAAATAGCTGTGGCTTCCAGGAAGTGCTTGTGGTGAGCATTTTCATTCCGTTGTAATAAAACCAACAAAAGCCATGTATTATGAAGCTTGAAAATGTTTTTTTTCTTTTTCTAGCACAGAGCTATATTTAGGCATTTATTATGTGATAAAATGCACATTTTTAATAAAGCCAAGTCATTTGAAGCTCAGGTAAATTAATCTCATTTAGAAACAAGCTTTTCAGGACAGCATGTTGCTTTAATATCTAACCACTATAAACATAATGAAAGTAGTTTAATCCTTTTCAGAATAATATATTCATTTTCTTAATTTTCCAAGTTCCATTTTTAAAAGGATGTAACTTAAACTACACCACAGGGATGAGATCAGCAAGATTCAGCCTGGCCAAACTGCAGAACATGGTTGTTCTTCAAATAAATTATAAGGGACCAGTGAAGAGAAAAGACATTAAAGGAGGCATGCAATGCTGTCTTAGGGTTAGGATGCTTACAGTCTGTCTCTGTCTCCAGGAGCTGGGTTATTTCAGTCCACTCAGCTCTCTTCTCTTTGAGTCTCTTTTCTCCCCGTTAAATGGTAGAACTAAGACCATGGGATTTCAAAGGTCATGTCCAGCTTTGAAATTCTAAAAATGTTAGTAATCCTAACAAGATCAAACCAGGCATGGGTGACACATGGCCTGGTACTGGTCGGACTTGTGTACCTCTGGACATGGGCACTTTCCTTGTTAGATCAGTCTCCCCCAGATGCCAGCCCTGAAACCCAGTTTGTCCTCCTGTGGGAGCCACAGTGTGCATAGCCACAGGAGCCAGAAAGCAGCTGCCTTTCAGGAATGTGATTGGAAAATTCTACACTTGCATCTCTTAATCTGCAAACAGATTGTGAGAACTGGAGAAAATGCACACAGAAACACACACAAGGAGAGATGTTAAAGGGATAAAATATGCCACTCCCAGTGGGTAGACCATATGTAGATCCTAATGCTATTAAAGAACATTAGTTACATACTTGAGACAATTTTAAATTTGAATTCTGCAGGAATATTTGGTGATATGGAGGAACTGATCATTATAAAGACATTAGCATGGTTGGGCAACTTGGGAAAGAAGGAGAGGCAGAGAAAGAGTCCTCAAGCTTTTAGAGATATACATTGAATGTTTAAAGATAAAAATAGAAAAAAACTCACTTCTCTCTTGCAAATACCTGGGGTCCACTCATATAAATCTCTCTGTGGCTGACTTTGACTTACCCTCTTAGCCTCTGTCTCATAGCACAGTTGGTCAGGTCACTCCAGGATCCCGTGGTCCACTGTAGTGTTCACGGTTCTCCCACCTCTACTCGCTGCAACAGTCTTTGCCTGAAGCCCATCCCCATCTGGCCTTCTGATATCCATTCACCCTTCAGCATTCGGTCTGATAACCTCTCCTCTGGGAATTCCATCCTGACATCCACCCCAGGCTGGGCTAGCTGCCCTTCCCAAAGGCCTATAAATATTGATTACTACTAGCCTGTGCTATAATTGTCAGTTGTTTTCATTTCCCCCAACTGTGATTTTCATTTTGCGGTAAGTGATTCTGAATTTGATCTCTAACTCTCAATAACTAGAAACCATACATGGTGCTAGATATCTCTAGAAAGAGACAAGGTGTCAAGACCAAGGTATCAGCAGTAGGAATGAAAAAGAGAGGTGGGTTTGGGAAGTTGGTGCTTGGCATGTTTGGGCAGATTAATGGTGCTAGGGACTCCAGGATGATCTACAAATTCTGCCCTGAGAAACTTAGCCAAGGTTAAGAATAGAAGGGACTCCATGAGCTAACGGGGGAACAAGTGATGCATTTTTGTGGGCATATTACACTTCAAAGGCACAAGCATAATCACAGACAACACAAGATCATTTAGTATTTTTTTCATCTTAATTTAAAGCCCAAAACCCCAAGTTTTAGTTCCAGCTCTGATATTTATTAGCTTTATGACTTTCAGCAAGCTGTTAAACCTCTTTAGGTTTTTCTTTTCCTTCATAAAAGTCTTGAAAGGCTGGTCATGGTGGTAGTCCCAGCACTTGAGAGACTGAGACCAGAAGATCAGGTGATTGAGGCCAACCTTAGGGAGACCCTGCCTCTAAAAAACCCAGAGGAGTGGGAGATGGATTGGTGAAGAAAGCAATTGCTTCGCAAGTATGAGTCCCTGAGTTCATTCCACCCCATCAGTGGTGGGCATCTGTAATCCTAGTGAGACAAAAGAATCCTCCAGAAACTCCTGGGCCAGCTACCCTGGGGAATACAGTGATGAACACAGAGACCCTGCCTCAAATAAGGTGGAAGAAGAGGGAAGACACCTAAAGTTGTCCTTTGACCACACACACACTCAAGCCTTGATGGAAAACAATCCCCCCCACACACACACAAAGAGAAAGAAAAAAAGAGTGCCCAATGATACCCTCTCTACCATCCAGTCAATATAGTTATGAAAGTAGTGTTGGTAGCAGGTGTGCTTTGTATCTGGTAGACAATAAAAATGAAAAGTGAAGGTTTAGAGTTGAGAGGAAAATGTGCACAAGTCACTGAAGTGCCTTCTTTTACCTTCGCACTGATCAGATCAGAGGGTACAAGGGGCTGCCAAGCTTTTAGGGCAGGAGGTCCAGCATGGCCAATAAATAAAAGCTGCAAGCCGCTGGAAATGAAAGCACACGTTCACGTTTCGGGTCTCTGTCTGCTGCAGATGAGAAGCCCGCTATACCAGGAGGAAGCGTACCACTGCTCTGAGCAGGAGAGGATGAGGAATGAGATCTCTGACCTGACGCAGGAGCTTCATCAGAAGGAGATCACCATAGCAACGATCACGAAGAAGGCAGCATTTCTGGAAAGACAGTTAAAGATAGAGTTAGAAATCAAAGAAAAAATGTTAGCAAAGCAACAGGTATGAAAGCAGGAATACACCTGCTCTAAAGCAGACACACTCCTGCTCGGCTGGCATCACAGTGTAGCCTTCCTGTCAACTCATTACTTTGGCCAGTTTTTGTTCTAAGACTCAGCATTCCAGAAACTCTTGTGATGTCTCATAAAGCCTCTGTGAGGTGTCCCAAATTATTGTAAAAAAAAAAAAAAAGAAGTATGTGTACAAGGGACCTCACACAATAATCATAGTCACTTCCCTTCCACAGTTGCTCATGTCAGCTTTGCCCCTCACCTGTTTTCTGTAAGCCCTTTCCACTAACAAAAAAGAGAGAGAGAGAAAGGAAGGAAGGGAGGGAGGGAGGGAAGAAAAAAAAGAGCAACTCCAGCTTTTTTGGATATTTCCCATCCCCCATTTTTATGATGAAAAAAATAATGCTACCAGGGCTGGAGAGATAGCTCAGCGGATAAGGAGCTTGCTTGCAAAGCCTAAGGATCCCATTCATTTCCCCGGTACCCACGTAAACCCAGATACACAAGGTGGTGCATGCATCTGGAGTTCATTTGCAGTGGCTAGAGGCCCTGGTGCACCCATTCTCTCTCTCTCTCTCTCTCTCTTTCATAAAGTAAATAAAAATAATGCTACCAAATGAATAACAGTTTATAGGTATTGAGGATTCACTCAACACACAGTTTAGGACATGGAGGAAAACAGGAAGTGTAGCATTCTACTGCTCAAATACTGCAAGAAACTCCTATGCCAGCCTGTCCTTCCTCCCTCCTTTCCTCTTTTCCCATCCCTTCCCTTTTTCTCTTCCCCTTCCTTTCTTCCCTTCCTTCCTTCCTTAATTCCTTCCTTCCTTATTCAATTCTAGCAGTCTCTTACTCATAATCAAATAATTAGCTTGCTATTGACAGTATAGGGCTTGTCTGTCTTTCACCCCAAATTTAGATAATTTTAGAACACAAAATTTTTATTAAGACAATTTAGATACCTTTCTTAGCATATGACCACTTCACAGATAGCTCAATTCTTAAAGTCCTGTGTAGTACAAAAGCAGAAAAGATTCAGGCTTCATCCAGTCATAAGCCTTAGACTGACTGATTTGTACGACATGCAGGAGAATGGCACAGACTGGGAAATAGGATGGACTGTACTTGCATGAGCAAGGATGTTTTACAGACATTAACAATGATCTGGGTAGCTGCATTATGAATGATTCTTATTGGCACTTTCTTATTCTTACATGTTGTCTAGATTTCCAATGAGTATACATTTTATAATTTACAAATGTAAATATTTTTATTATTTTTTAAATATTTTATTCATCTGCAAAAACAGAGAGATGAAAGGGAGTGTGTGTGTGTGTATAACCATGCCAGGGTCTCCTGCCACTACAAATGAACTCCAGATGCATATGCCATTTTGTGCATCTGGCTTTCTATGGGTACTGATGACTCAAATCCAGGCCAGCAAGCAAGCACCTTTAACAGCTAAGCCATCTCCCTGGCCTGCAAGTCTTTTTAAAGCAAGAGTTTTATATAGAAATGGGCCCTAAATATATAAAAGGAAAGAAAAGGAGCTGAGCGTGGTGGCACACGCCTTTAATCCCAGCACTTGGGAGGCAGAGGTAGGAGGATTGCCATAAATTAGAGGCCACCCTGAGACTCCACAGTGAATTACAGGTTAGCCTGGGCTAGAGTGAGACCCTACCTCGAAAAACCAAAAAAAAAAAAAAAAAAAAAAAAAAGGAAAGAAAAGGCCCTGGCATGGTGGCACACATCTGTAATCAATATAATCTCTAATCCTACAGTCAGGAGACTGAGATGGGAGGTTTGTGAGTTTAAAGCTAGCCTGGGCAACATAGTGAGACCCTGTCTCAAAAGAACAAATCAGTATATGGACAGATACTATATCAAAGTATTTTAGGTAAAAGAAATTAAGGAAAGGCAAAAGAATGAGAAACAAAACTGGATGTGGTAGTGCACACCTTTAATCCCAGCACATGAGAAGTAGGAGGATCACAGAACATTCAAATCCACCCTGAGACAACACAGTTAATTCTAGGTCAGCCTGAGCTAGAGTGAGACCCTACCTCGGAAAATTTAAAAAAAAAAAAATTAACAAAAACAATAATGAGAAACAAAATTAAGAACTCACAAACAAATAAATAAATGGCAGAAATACTAGATGAAACACAAAACAAGAAAGTTACATATTACATATTGTAAACATTAATTAGGTATTGAAGAAATTTAATAATAGACAGAGCTAGTTTAGTAATGTTTGTAAAATTGTGGCTTTTTTGGTAACAAGTTGCATTCTTGAGAAACAGAAATTTGGACTTGGTAGGAAAAAAGCAAATCACTTTTGTAAGCATGTTTTTAATTTAGCACTGTTCATAGCAGAAGGGTAAGAGTGAGAAACCAAAGGAGAGCAGTTTCCCTTCACTACAAGATTTACAAGATGAAATTAACTAATAAGATTATGAGTTTTTGGCATAAATTTTACATTTGTCTTTTATTTCCTAATCTTTTAGGTCTCAGATAAGAAATGTAAAGCTGTCAGAACAGACAACACACACCTGAAAGGAATGATGGGAGACTTAGACCCTGCGCGGTACATGGTAATACTCTGAATTTGTTCAGTATATTGAACAGAAGGCTACTTGGCTGTCAGGACTGGCCTGAAGCCTCTAGGGCCCTTACTGGAGAAGCTGCACATGGCCGTATACAACCTTGCACTGACAGAGGAGGAACATTTGGATTTCAAGTGTCCTCCCTCATCTTTTTTTGGATTGGGCTCAGTTCTGATCATCTCTTAGACATTCCAAACATGTTGTTTCCTGGCCTTTGATCTTCCTGTGGCTTTGAAGCCTATACCCGATACGGCCCAGTTTAAGTACCAACTTTCCACTCCATGAAGTCCTCCCCTCAGGCCCTAATCAGAATGAATTGTTCCATCCTTGCTTGCTTTGTGTTTCGGTCTGACTTATCGCGTGGCCTGTTGCTTTTCCACTGAGTGACAACAAGTAGAGACCATGTGAATTATTGTTGCTATCCCCAGCAGCTCACATTAGGTGTAGAGAAGGTGTTCCAATGCCTGGTAATTAAATAGATGGGTGAATTAGCTCCTGGCTCTACAGGCTTCCACAAGACAACTTAAACAGGCTCTCTGTCTCTGCTTTCCATGGTCTATCACTGACAGCTGAATTTTATGTGAGAATTTTTATTTGTTGAATTATACAGGTATTGAGATTTCAGCATTATCTGTCCTTTATTTACATTGAGAATCCTAGAGTAATTGTCCTATTGTTCAAAGACTACTGAGGCCAAGACAAGGGCACTGTATTTTTCACCGGCTTGCTTCTTCAGCTAGACAGTGAGGAAGTTGGATGAGGCCTTTGCCAGGGGCCCTCCTTAAGCCGTGATATTATGCTTATCTGATACTATGTTCTTCTCCTCGCACTCGTCCGTCCGTATTCCAGCATCAAGACCGTAGAAGCACCTGGAAGCATTCTCCCTTCTTTGAGCATGGCTATGGATCCTGTGATTGGAGTACAGATGGATAAAAAGGGAAGCTTGTGTGGTCTCCCTGTGTGCTACATTAAAGAAATAACCTGATTCTCACCTGTCTTTTTATTTCTAAACCCTGGACACACAAAGTTAACCATTCCTGCTCTGGGGATAGTTTTCGCACTCCATCAGAACATTTTCATGTGGTATTCTAGGACATCACAGCTCCACCAAGCTGCTTCTCCCCAGCCCCAGCAGGCCTTGGGATTTGTTCACTGTTTGATTTTGTTTTTAAGAAATACAACAGGAAAAAAAGAAAAGAAAAAAAAAGAAATACAACAAGGCTGGAGAGAGTAAATGCTTGTTTTGCAAGCTTGAGGAACTAAATTCAGTCCCCAAAATCTGCATAAAAAGTACTGGGTTTGGTGGCTTGCACTTGTAATCCCAGCACTGGGAAGGCAGAGACAGGTGGATCCCTGGGGCTCACCAGCAAGCCAGTCTAGACCAATTGCTGAGCTCCAAGCCAATGAGAGATTCTGTCTCAAAAACAGGTGGACAACGCCTAAGGAACAACACCCAAGGTTGTTGGCCTCTACATGCACTCATACATACATGGATGTACACGTACTCACATGAATACACAGAGAGAGAGAGAGAGAGAGAGAGAAATAAAATACACTAAGATATATAAAAAAGCTAATTAGCCGGGTGTGGTGGCACAGGCCTTTAATCCCAGCACTCGGGAGGCAGAGGTAGGAGGATCGCCGAGAGTTCAAGGCCACCCTGAGACTACATGGTTAATTCCAGGTCAGCCTGGACCAGAGTGAGACCCTACCTCGAAAAACCAAAAAATAAAAATAAAATAATAAAATAATAAAAAATGAAAAAGCTAATTATCCTTACCTCTCTCCCCAATCCCAAGCTGGACACCACAGAAAATATATAAAGTTTGTCAGAATGAATATTTCTTGCTTTATAGCTTTGGAGTTTGCTTCCTTGAATAACACAGGATTTTTCCCAACATCTACATGTATGTATCTTTTATTTTTAAAAATATTTTTTGGAAGCCGGGCGTGGTGGCGCACACCTTTAATCCCAGCACTTGGGAGGCAGAGGTAGGAGGATCGCCATGAGTTCGAGGCCACCCTGAGACTCCATAGTGAATTCCAGGTCAACCTGGGCTAGAGTGAGACCCTACCTAGAAAAACCAAAAAAAAATAAAAATAAAATAAAAATAAAAATAAAAATAAATAAAAATTTTTTTGGTATTTCTCATACAAGTCTTAAATCCATTTGAATTATAATTTCAAATGTGATATAAAAAAGCAGTTAAAATTTTTACACGAACACTGATTTCAACTTATCCAGTTTCTCCTAATTTCATGTTGGATTCTATTTGGAACTGAATTAGGTTTATATATTAACTTTGAAAGATTTAGAATTTTTTTTAGCATTTTTGTTATAGTAACATTTTCCCTTTAAGAATACAACATTTCAATTTCTTTACAGCATATGTTTTTCAGTAAGATCTTATAATTTTCTTTTTATAGCTCCATCACTTTCTTTTTAAATATCTCCCAGATATTTTACAATTCTCATCACTGTTAAGAATGGAATATTTTCTTTTGCCACATCAAGGAACTTATTGCTAAAATAGAAAATAATTCAAATTATTTTATTAAATCAAGAAGAAATTTTACTAGAGTTGTTTAACTTTTCTGGAATATATAATCATCATCAAAAATAGCTTCTCTCTCCGGTGCATGCCTTTAATCCCAGCACCTGGGAGGCAGAGGTAGGAGGATCCCCATGAGTTTGAGGCTACCCTGAGACTACATAGTGAATTCCAGGTCAGATTAGTGTGAGGTCCTACCTTGGTTAAAAAAAAAAAAAAAAAAAGCTTCTCTCTCTTTTCTACTAATCACCACGCCACATTGGGTTTTTTGTTTGTTTGTTTGGTCAAATTGCATTTGCTAACACCTCCAAGAAAATCTCAGCTAACAATATTTGCTGGCACATTTCCTAAACTTTAAACATCATGCTTTTAAACTTTTGTTGAGTAAAACATTTGTTCTTGATTTCTCACCCTTATTATGTTGCCATTTCCACGTGGATTGTATTTTGTTAAGAATGCTAAAAAAAAAAAAAATGTTTGTTTTTCAAGACAGGGTCTCACTGTAACCCACGATCTGGAATTCACTATGTAGTCTCAAACTGGACTCCAACTCATGGTGATCCTCTACCTCTGCCTCCAGAGTGCTGGGATTAAAGGTGTGCTCCACCATGCCCAGCTAAAAATGCTAAATTTTTTATCAAACATCTTTTCCATATGCCTATGTGGCTTTTGTCATTTTGTGTATAGATATGTAAGAGGCTATAGTTAATACATTTTCTGATTTTGGTCCAAATTCAGATTTGAAGACTATAAATTAGTCACAGCTTAGTTTGATAGGACTGAAGTCATAAACTGTCACCATGCATTTGCTTAGAGCAGCAGGAACATATGGGTTCACAGTCCTGGAGGCCACAGGTTCAAGACCGTGGTGTGCTGAAGCTGGCACACCCTCTGAAATCTGCCCAGAATGGCTGTGCTCTCTTCTCGGGCTCCTGCTCCCCTGCATAAACCCTGTCCTTGCTGTTCCTGGGTAGGAAGGCGACTGCCTCAAGCCAGCCCTCTTCCCATGTTGTTTGAGGTGTCATCTCTCTGTGGCACTCTGCTCCTGTGCTCAGATGTCTCCCTTTTAAAAAAATTATTTATTTACTTATTTATTTATTGGAGAGAGAGAATGGGTGCACCAGGGCCTCCAGTCATTGTAAAGGAACTTCAGAAGCATGTACCACCTTGTACATCTGGCTTACGTGGGGACTAGGGAAATGAACCTAGGTCCTTAGGCTTCACAGGCAAGTACCTTAACTGCTAAGCCATCTCTCCAGCCTAGATTTCCCTTTTTATAGGACACAAACCATTTTGGATTAAGTTCCCTTAAGGACTTCATTTTAGCTCCATTACCTTGTTAAAGACGCTTTTAATAAATAAAGTCCTATTACAAGGCACTAAGAGTCAGGACTTCCTCAAAACCTCTGTAGGAAGTCACACAGTTCAACACATAGCAAAACAGTCATTCTCTAGGAATTTTGATACATCATTGGATTCTGTGTAAAATATTTTATTTAAAAGTTAAGTTTTGCATATATAAATGAAATTCATGTATAGTCTTGTTCTACTTGTTTTAAAGTTATGCTGGCTTTGAGTATACATTGGCAACTATCAAGCAGTGCTGGTAGCTAATTAGAATAATATTTCTTTGAGGCTTAGAAAGAATTTAGCTATAGAACAATCCAGACTTGTAGGTCTTCAGTTACCTTTTCTTTTAGGGTACTTGCTATATTCAAATTCCACTACTACTACGTAGGTCATTTTGATAATTTATCTTTTTCTAGGAAATCTACCCATTTCAATTTGTTTCCTTGTTAACAAAGGTGGTAATATCTTAAAACTTTTTTTTTTTATCTCCCATACTCTGGGTTTGTTGTTGGGGTGTTTTGGGTTTAAGACAAGGCCTAGTTGCATAGCCCAGGCTGGCCTTGAACTTTAGACTTTTTGCCTTGACCTCCTAAGTGCTAAGATCGCAGGCATGAGCCACCATACCTGGTCCTATCATCTGCTTTTAGTTTTTTTTAATTTTTTTTTTTTTGTGTGTGTGTGTGTGTGTGTGTGTGTGTGTGTGTGTGTGTATGTGTCGCAAACCTAACAGACTGGCCTTTTCTTTTTTTTATGAGAGAGCAAGAAAGAGAGAGAGACTTAGTGCACCAGGGCCTCCAGCTACTGTAATTGAACTCCAGATGTGTGTGTTTGACCTTGCACACTTTGTGGTGATTCAAACATGGGTCCTTAGGCTTCACAGGCAAGTGCCTTAACCACTAAGCTATCTCTCCAGCCCTGTTCAGGATTTTAAAACTTCTTAATCTAGTATAGTTTAATACATTCTTTTTCTTTTGTTTTAATTCTGGCTTACAAGAAGTTTATTTTACTAGCATGTAAAAATACATTCATTGGTGGAGTAATATTTTTCATCCATTTCGTTTATTTTTAGATTCTATCAATTAATTTCTTATTCCTGGTTCATGTTCTTTTGTTATACTTTTCCTAACTTCTTACAATGAAGAAAATGTTCCTTTTATGTATTAAAATTCTGTAAGTAAGTAGAAACAAATACCAAATTAGATCATTATTTCAGAAGTAATTAGAATGGATAAATATAGAATTAAATAATTGGCACTGAAACTTTATCCCAGGCAATATATATATATATATATGGCTTCATATATATATATGCTTCATATACCTTTTTCACCTTCTAACATATGTTATATTTGGATAATGTTAAAATAGTAGTTATTTATTCCTTTCCAGGCAAGGAAATTGCTGATCTTAAGGTTGATCATATCTAAAATACAGCTTTGGGAATTTTTCTGCTTGACTCATTGTGACCTCTCAACTTCTTTCTATTGAGGGATGAAAAATGGCCAAAGATGCCCCCGCCCCAAGAAATTAAATAAAAAGACATATTTCCAGTGGTGAAAGCATCTCTTCATCATGGAGAAGGATGGCCCTTATTAAACTCTGAGAAAGCTGTGCTATCTATGATGGTCACCCAGTCTCAATGAGACACTTGTTACAGAGCTAGCATAAGACTCTTGGCTTGGAAAAACATGTTTTTCTTGGATTTGTGTTGAAATTTGACTGAAAAAGAAACAAGGATTTTTCTTTTAGTCCACTCCCAGGTGGCTAACACAGAATTCAGTTTATCATGACTGTGTTCTTCGAGTCACATTTAGTTAGTCCTATGCCTGTATTCATTAATTTTTCTTAGACTTAAGAAAGTTGTAGTAAAATTATATTACCTCAGAACTCAAAATTTATGCTAATTTTTAAGAAGACCAATTTGTTTTTCCCTATCCATAGTCACCTAAATAAAATAGTAGCATAAAAAATTAGTACCCTCCCAGTTATTAAAACATCTATTTTCACAGCCGGGCGTGGTGGCGCACTCCTTTAATCCCAGCACTCAGGAGGCAGAGGTAGGAGGATCGCCACGAGTTCAAGACCACCCTGAGGCTACATAGTGAATTCCAGGTCAGCCTGAGCTAGAGTGAAACCCTACCTCGAAAAAAGAGAAAAAAAAGGATCTATTTTCATACCTAAAACCAGCGTACTCACCATAAAACATGACTAACTCTTGTCTTTCTATAGGTATAGTTCACTAGGCTAGTTATTATTGTTAAATATACACAACTAAAAAGAAACGCCGCAGATGCAAAATGCAGTTCAACTGGCCTCCTCCTGGGCTTCCAAGCAAATAAGCAGCAGGAGGTTTCACCATTTTGGGCACAAAGAAAGGAATTAAAATGTAGAACTCTGAAAGAAAGAGAGTTAAGTAACAGGCCTCAGAAATGCAAAGGTAGGGGTGTAGGTACTTAGGAGGGCCTGGGTTTAATCCCTAGAACTTGGAATTTAAAAAAGAAAGAAAGTGCCAGGCGTGGTGGTGCATGCCTTTAATCCCAGCACTCCGGAGGCAGAGGTAGGAGGATCACCGTGAGTTCGAGGCCACCCTGAGACTCCATAATGAATTCCAGGTCAGTCTGAGCTAGAGTGAGACCCTACCTCAGAAAACCAAAAAAAAAAAAAAAAAAAGAAAGAAAGAAAGAAAGAAAAAAAGAAATTAAAATAAGAAGGAAGGAAGAAAAAGACAGAGAAATTTTTTAAAGTAGATTTAATTTGAATTTTCACAAATGTTATTTAGCAAGGAATATGTATTTCAGAAACGACTAAAAATGTATTCAAGAGGAGCATGAAAAGTGTACCCAAAAGACTGTTAGAAAAATAGAATATTCCCTTAAATGTAAGACATGTAAGTAGTTTATATAATGACATATATAACACATGTATATAAATTACCTATATGCTTTTAGATCATGCTTATAACAATTATGGTACATTTACACAATTGTAGATCTTTTCTGAATCATTACTATCATTCTTAATTATTTTTAACCACCAAAAGTGATAACTCTTTTTTTTTTTTCAAGGTAGGGTCTCACTCTAGCCCAGGCTGACCTGGAATTCGCTATGGAGTCTCAGGGTGGCCTCGAACTCACGGCGATCCTCCTACCTCTGCCTCCCGAGTGCTGGGATCAAAGGCGTGTGCCACCACGCCCAGCTTAAAAGTGATAACTCTTAACTAAGCATGAAAGCATTATAATCATATAACTAGTAATTGTACAACTTCAAATTATATAATGTCTTGTCCAAGGTAAGATTCCGGTAGGTCTTTTTTAACAATATCTGCCCATATGAATTTTTACCTTTTGAAGGGTAAAATTTTATAAACTGTCTCCTTTATATTCATTACAAACCTACTGTAATTGTAAATAAGTAATCCTTTCTCTTTTAAATAAAAGGCAACAGATTGTCCCATTATCTGCATTAGTATCTCCAAAAAGAGTAGACACTGAGAAATCCCTAATAGAAGTTCTCTTAAGGTCCACCTTTTTAGAGCACCTTGGTCTGTTGATTTAGAAGCATATGACCTTTCCCAAGCTGTTTTGCAGAGAAGTTTTCCTCCTAAGCATCTTTTTCCATTCAAAAGGGAGCTCGGCCTACACATTTACTAGGCTTCTATAATGTACAAGAAAATATGGCAAGCAGATATGTCTTTGAAGCAAAAATAAAACCAATAGGTAAATATTTTAACATCATATATGTCCATATTTTGAAACTTATTTATCAGAGTTGATATTAATATGGTAATATGTGAATAATTTCCAATGTGCAACTAGTCAAAAATTTCAGAAAATTAGGAATAACTTTATGGGGAATTGATTAGTCCATAAGACTAATATCCAAAGCCTTAAATTTAAGGCTTCAAAATATATAATAGATCATTCAGTGAATAAGCTTGAACCATAGATTTCTGTACCTTCAAAAGTGATGTTTTACTCAAGTTGGACTTTTCCTGCTAAAATATTACCCTGCCTAGATCAGAGAACTGTGGTTTAATCAGCAGCAATGCAGCCCACAGACTTTTAATTCACAGGAGGATGTGAGGGTCCTGCAAAGCTTTCTCTTGAGTTTGCTTTGTGAGAACAGGGCCTTTCATACAAAGCTTGGTGAGAAGAAAAGTTCAGACACCCGCCAGGAAATTTCTTCTAGCATTTAATTAAAGCAGCTGAGAAGTCTGTAATCTTCTCATTTAAACTTCTCATTTTGTGATTTAAACTTTGTTCATTCTCTATTCTGGGGGTGCATTAAAACTGAGTTTCCCTACCAGATAGTAACATTTTATCATAAAGCTGCATCTCTCAAGTGTGGCACAGTATCAGCTCTATGATCAGTACGACTGAATGGACCACACCTCAGTTCACATAGACTTAGCACATGTGACTTGCTGCCCCATCCAGCAGCGGGGAATGAATGCTTTAATCACTATGTGATTGGAAGAATTTACTATTTTTATTGTTTTTCTCTCAGTTTATTGCAAAGTTGATTCCAAATACACTAGAGAATTAAATGTAAAGCAATGAAAGCATGAAACAGCAGGAAGCACACGTGACTAATAGTTCTTACAGTGAACAGAACATGGAAACACAAGAAAAAGAATGATCCATTTTGCAAAATTGGATCTGGACTGAGAGATACTTTAGCAGTCAAGGTGCTTTCCTGAGAAGCCTATGGACCCAGGTTCAACTCCCCAGAACCCACCTAAACCAGATGCACATGGTGGCACATGCATCTGGAGTTTGTTTGCAGAGGCTAGAGGCCCTGGCATGCCCATTCTCTCTCGCTCCCTATCTCTGTCTCTGTCTCTCTCTCTCTTTCTCTCTCTAATAATAAATAAATTAAATATTAATAAATAAAATATGTTTAAAAAACTAAAAACACCCTCTAGATAAAGCACATCACACTCTAAATTGAAAATTTTTTAATCACACAGAAAACATACTTTCAAGCAAAAGGAGAAGCAGTGGATTTCTATCTCTAGTGTTAATTTTTTTTAATTAGTAAACACAAACACCATAATGAAAAAATGAACAAAGATGCAATAGATAACTGACAAAATATGAAGTAGAAATTGCCAGAAAAAAATATGAAAATATCATTCAGCTTCACTAATAAATAATCTACTGTTTCATTTATCATTAACAAATTTAGTAAAATAGCAATGTTAAGTTGTTGCAAGTGTGATAAAATAGGCTTCTTAATATATTATTGGTGGGAATTTATAGGGTATTTTTTATCAAGGTCCTCAAAAACATTCATATAATTTATCCCAGTGGCCCCTTCTTTGGAATCTGTCTAAAGAAATATAGGCCAAGATTTGTGTATAAGGAAATTAAGTGTTATTTATAATTTTGAAACCAAACTACATTGCAATTACAAGAATAGTTTAATAAATTTATTCATGCCTCTTCAGTCATTAAAAGTCTTTTGGGGGGATGGGGAGCTGGTTCTGAAGTTAAGAGAGTTTGTCATTTAAAAATTGTGGTCTGGGAGTGCCTGTGACCACTGATTTCCCCAGAACCCATGCAAAAAGTTGGGCATTATCCATGCATATGTATGTGCAACCCCAGTCCATGGGACAAGTGGGGGGCAGGCTGAGACCAGAGAATCATTGGGGCTGTCTGTTTGAGGGAGAGACACTGTTTCAAGAAACTACATGGGTGAGCAATAGAGAAGGGCACCTACTGGCCTACACACATGCATATACCACACATATCATATCACACATAATCTTTACACACACACATACACACAAGTCTTTTTTTAAGTATATATAATGTTCAAGGGATAAAACAGTCCGCAAAGCTTTGTTGTACATTATAATTTTGTAATTATAATTTTATAAATAACTATCATATTTTATATCAACTATATTATATTTCCTATTATATTGATATACCAATTATGATTTTGTAAGTAACCAAACATCACAATTATGTTGACCTTTGTGTTTATTAGATTATATTTTGTATTGATAGAAAAAAGCCTGGATGACAATATATTATATATATATATATATATAATATATATATAATATATATTATATATATATATATATATATATATAAATATATTAGTATTTACTAATATCAGTTAACTGACTAGTGGTAGTATGGAATATTTATTTTGTTCTCAGTATGATTTTCTATAATGATACAGATTATTTTAATCAGAAAAGATATTCCTTTTAACTTGAAGTGTATGTATTTCCATTATTAAACATTAGAAGTTATACTGTATAAATACAAAAATCTTTAAATCTGTCTGATTTGTTCTATACACAATAATGTAGAGCAAACCTTACCTGTATTGTTCAAGGTCAATACTGCATGCATTTCTTTTAACACAAATAAGAATAACATCACCTGGCTCGAATGAAAGGGCTTTCCAACATATGAGTCCATGTACACAGACAATATACATTATTTATAAAGTTCAACTCACTCAAAGGTAGTCTGTTTTATTCTCTAGAGTGTGGACTTCACTAACAGGGAACATTCAAGGCATACATCTATTAACAAACTGGAATGTGAGAATGAACAGCTCCGAAATGATCTTGCAAAACTTCATATCAATGAAAAATCAGCATGGCCCAGTCAAACTACCTATGAAGAAACAGAAAGATACGCCTACCAAAGCCAAATAAAAATGGAAAAACATGAAGATAGGTATGCTAGCTCCATTATATAAGGACAGAAGTTTAAAAACATTTTATTGGAATTTATTTTTAAGAAATTCAAATTACAACTGTATATCCTCCCTGTTCAGTTATCAAAATTACTTTGTATTGGCAATACAGTTGGCTAGGTGTATTATTTTATAAAGAATGTGTGTTAGCACAAACTTTTGAACTGTGGCAGTGAACTGGGTGGAATGTTAACAGAGGACTGTAGTTTGTCAGTCGTTTCAGATCTTCCTGTAAGCTGACCTCAGTTTGCAAAGAGGTAATCATCCTCTTAATGTGAGAGGAACAGAGAAAAGTAGAATTCAATGTTCGGCACACTGTTCAAACATAACAGAACATCTTACTGACCTTCAGTGATACCTCAGTAAGACTTTATCTTGACATTCTTGCCGTGGTAACCAACTACTGCTATTTCACAAGGGAAGACTGCATTTGTAAGAGAAGCTGTCTCTGAGTGAAGTGTATGGAGATCAATACCCGCTGTCCATTATGCTCCCATGATCTCTGAAATGTCTTAGTTCAAGTTCTAAGTAAATATATCAACCATAAAGTATGAAAATTAATTCAATTTTAATAAATGATTTATAGAGTCAGAACTGTCTCCAGAGGCCAGTCACTGTTTCACTAAACTTAGAAAATGCTCAGTGAAACATTTCTTTTCCATAGGATTTCTCAGAGCCATGCTAATTTACATTATGAGTTTCTCAGAAGGGCTCTACGATATGCAGCATTCCCCAACTCATTTTATATCACAGTTGCCAATTTTCCATGGTACTCAGAAAAATGATGTAATAGGTCCAGACTCAACTTTAATGCAGCTTTACTCAGAAGCTCATGACACTTAGCATGAAAAACCCAACATATTGTTTTTGTAACCGATATTGTTAGTACCAAAATTATGTATCTAATAACTGTAATATTCTCTAATAATTATCAAAGCCTAAAATGTATATTGGGTGATTAGGCTAATGGCTGAATCTAACAGGTGATACCAGGCTCATCTTGGTAACTAAACATACATCAATTCTAGAGCATAAATCCAATGTCCATGGGACAATTTTTTTTTCTTTTTTTAAGCGACTTTTTTCCTTTTTCTTTTTTCTTTTTCTTTATTAGTCAGTTCTGTATTCAGCAAATACAGTCAGTTTGTACCATTATTAGGCTCATCCGTGACCTACCCCCTCCCCTTGGCCCCTCCTTGTTGACGTATACGGGTCATGCATTGTGGAGTTAGCCCACAGTTATGGGTAAGCTAAATGTCTCTGCATATCATGACCCAACATGTGACTCTGACATTCTTTCCGCCCCCTCTTCCGCAAAATTTCCCTGAGCCATGTTGGGTTCATTTTTGGTCTGCTTCAGTGATGAGGTGTTGGGGGCCTCTGAGGCTCTGGCTCTCTGATTTGGTAGGAGTTGATTTTTCTCTGTGCTGATCTCCTTCCCCCTTGTGCTGGTATCCGGTTCATCAGGAAAACAGCCCCCTTGCTTGTTTCTCCAATTTTTCTTAGATTCAGCCAGGGCCCTTTTGAGGTATTATGGGGTGGCACTCTCCTTAGGATCTACATCTATCTGAAAAAGAGAAGCAGATTCTCCAACGGAGAGTAAGTTAGCACCAGGACAAATGAGATACCCCTTACTTTTTTTTTTAATAGAGAATTTAATACATGTAGGCCCTCTTGTAGCCCACAATTAATGGTAGCTTGATATTGGAGAGTGGGTTTACGTTTGGATCTGGTTCTGACTTGTTTCCCAGCTCCAGCTATGAGTCCCATACCAGTGAGGGGATCAGTTAGCCAAATTGAGAGCAGTTGGTTCCCCACCATGGCTGTGTGCCACCACTGCACTTGTGTGGGCATCACAACAAGTTATTTGCTGCTAAGTAGGTTAGACCATGCGTTGCTTCGACAGATATTGGTCATTTTCCCCCAGTCGCCCATGTAGCACCTTCTGGAACTAGACGCGCTGACTGTCTGGGGACTGACTCTCTTCCACCTTCCAGCCATGCCATTCTAGTTTGCATGTCAATCACATAAGGTATCTTCAGCAGTAGGGTCTTACCACTAGCCATTGGTGGGTCATCAAGTACTCTGACAGAAATCTGTCTGTCTTTTAGGAAACCTTGTAGGTCTCTCTGATCAAAAGCTCATTGTGGATGATAGCCCCATGCTGGATCTGGAGTTACAGGTCAGTGCCTACTAAGAAAATGAGGAAAAAGATAACTAATATGCAAGAGTTAGAGATAAGAGAGAGAGAGACAGGGAGAGGGGAAGTGAGGGAGGGAAGATGTAGGAGATTAAGGTTAGTCTTAATCTTACCCTCTCCAGTGTCTTGTGGTTCAGGTGTTCCCTGTAAGGGCCTGGTGAAGGATCAGCCATTTGGTCTGTCTTTTAGTAAGTAGAAGATTATGGTACCATTGCCGTTTGGGTCTAGATTTGTGTTTCCCACCCCTTTGATGCCCTCCCCTCCCTCCCCTTCCATCCTCATGTCTAGTCTACGAGATGCTTGCTGGGTATGTAAGGTATCTTCGGTAGATTCAGGTTAGGTGCTGTAGATGAGTGAGAGTATGTGGTGATTTTTTTTCTGTGATTGGGTAAGTTCACTGAGAATGATCTGTTCCAGGTTCAACCATTTTTCCTCAAATTTCATTGTGTCATTTTTTCTTACTGCTGTATAGAATTCCATTGTGTAGATATACCACATCTTAGTTATCCATTCCTCTAGTGATGGACATCTGGGTTGATTCCAGCTCTTAGCTATTACAAATTGAGCCGCTATAAACATGGTTGAGCAAATCTCTCTAGCCTGTGGTTTGAAGATTTTAGGGTAGATGCCCAGTAAGGGAATAACTGGGTCTGTTGGTATCTCTATACTCAGCTTTTTCAGAAGTCTCCATATTGCTTTCCAAAGTGGTTGTACCATCCTACATTCCCACCAACAGTGGATGAGTGTTCCTACTTCTCCACATCCTCACCAGCATTTATTTTCATTTGATTTTTTGATGTTTGCTATCCTTATTGGGGTAAGGTGGAATCTCATAGTTGTTTTAATTTGCATTTCTCTGATGATTAGGGATGATGAACATTTTCTTAAGTGTATGTTTGCCATTTCTATTTCTTCTTCTGTGAACTGCCTGTTCAGCTCTTGGCCCCATTTTGTGAGTGGGGTGTTTGACTTCTTACTGTTTAGATTTTTGAGTTCTTTGTAGATTCTAGAGATTAGGCCTCTATCAGTTGGATAACCCACAAATATTTTCTCCCATTCTGTGGGTAATCTATTGGCTTTGCTTATTGTATGCTTGTCTGTAAAGAAACTCTTCAGCTTCATGTGATCCTATTGGTTGAGTGACGGTTTAAGTTCATGAGCTACTGGGGTTTTGTTCAGGAAGTCTTTTTCCATTCCTATATCATGGAAAGTACTTCCTAAATTTTCTTCCAGTAGTATTCGAGTTTCTGGTCTTATATTGAGATCTTTGATCCATTTGGACTTGAGTGTAGTGCATGGTGAAATGTGTGGGTCAAGTTTCAGTTTCCTGCATATGGTTATCCAGTTTGTTGAAGATGCTGTCTTTTTTCCAGCCTATATTGTTTGGGCCTTTATCGAATATCAAGTAGCTATAGTTGCTTGACCCAAAGTCCGGGTCCTCAAGTTATTCCATTGATCTATACTCCTGTTTTTATGCCAGTACCAACCATGCTGTTTTTATTACTATGGCTTTGTAATATAGCTTTAGATCAGGTATGGTGATGCCTCCAGAGGTATTTCTTTTGCTGAGGATATGTTTGGAAATGCGAGGCCTTCTGCCTTTCCATATGAAATTTGAGATCATTTTTTCTATCTCTGTGAAGAACAAGGTAGGGATTTTAATTGGAATTGCATTAAATCTGTATATTGCCTTCGGTAGGATTGTCATCTTCACAATGTTAATTCTGCCTATCCAGGAACATGGGAGGTCTTTCCATTTTCTCAAGTCTGCCTCAATTTCTTTTTTGAGTGTTTTTATGTTTTCATTGTATAGATCTTTCACTTCCTTGGTTAACGTTATTCCAAGGTATTTTATTTTTTTTGTTGCAATTGAAAATGGGACTATGTCCCTTATTTCTTTTTCTGTATCTTTGTCCATTGCATAAAGGAAGGCTACTGATTTTTGTGCATTGATTTTGTATCCTGCTACTTTGCTATAGGAGTTAATCACCTTCAGGAGTTTTGGGATGGAGTCTCTCGGGTCTCTTAAATACATAATCAAGGGACAAATTTTTTTTTAAAGTTGTGTTCGGCATTGTTGTGGACCTAGAGTAGCTCTCTCTGTACACCAACTTAGCCCCATGGGTGGTAGAAAGATAGATTCTAATAATACTAACACTGCTTGAAACAGCAACCATTCAAAAGTGCGTAATTAACCCCTCTCCGTTGGTCAAGGAAGGGTATGAAGGAAGGCCGGGGCTCCTGAAGGAATGGTGGCATGGTGGGGTAGCAGTGTGAAAGTGCCCCTGTGTGTGCGTCTGGCTTTACGGAAATGCTGGGAAATGAACCAGAGCTGCAAGCTTTGCAATCAAGTGCTTTAAAAAAAATTATTGACAACTTCCATAATTGTAAACAATATCCCATGTTAATTCCCTCCCTCCCCCAACTTTCCCTTTGAAACTCCACTCTCCATCATATCCCCTTCCCCTCTCAATCAGTCTCTCTTTTATTTTGATGTCATCATCTTTTCCTCCTGTTATGATGGTCTTGCGTAGGTAGTGTCAGGCACTATGAGGTCATGGATATCCAGGCCATTTTGTGTCTGGAGGAGCACGTTGTAAGGAGTCCTACCCTTCCTTTGGCTCTTACATTCTTTCTGCCCCCTGTGCAATCAAGTGCTTTTAATGGCTGAGCCATCTCCCCAGCCCTGGACACCTTTTGTTGAGCAAAGGTCATTGGTCTGGAGCTCACACTGGCCAGTAAGCCATAAGATTCTACTATCTTTACCTCCCCAGCACTGGGTTTAACAATGTGTAGCACCATGCCTGGCACTTACATGGGTTCTGGGTCTCAAACTCAGGTTTACACACTTACAAGGTAAACCCTTTACTGACTTAGCTATCTTCACATCTTTTGCCTTGTATGATTTTTTTAAATTTTTTTCTTGTTTTGATTGGCCTTTTTTTTCAGTACAGTGTGTGTTAAAAGTGCCTAACATAAACAAGGCAGTGGGGAACAGACAGCAGCCTGTGAGGCAAAAAGCACTACAGGAGATTATCTTAATAAGCAGCTTGGGCAACTATTCTGCTGCTTAGCTTGAGTCCTGCCAGTTTCATTTGTTGAAAGTTTCATTAAATTTGTTTTAATGCCTCGACTGATTTCAGTGTTCTCCAGTGACCTGGTTTTTTAAACAAAACAGCATTTCAAATGTTCTGAATAAATTATTACCATATAAAACCCACTATGAGGACGAGTTGTTGAGATGCAAGGGCACTATGAACTCAGCCGTGGACACTGGAAAGTAGATACCTCTCTGTGAATGCTAGTATTTCCTTCCTCCCTCACAGCCCAGCACAGTGCGCCAAGTAGTGAAAGCCAGCAGGTGTACATACAGACATTTATATAAGTCAGAAAGTATCTAATTCAATAAAGTTATTAAGCTATTTTAGGGAGGAAAACCTACATAAAAGCATTCCACAAAATTTTAAAGTCCTTAATCTAAGGAAAATTTTGCTTTTAACTAAGGAAGAATTGAATAGCATATTTAAATAATGCTTTACTCAGTCTTCAATTTTGTTGTCTGTCACTCCTGTTAGAATTATTAAGTTTCAGTGTTCACTCACTTAAAATGTGAAGCATTTTAGAATATTCCTTAGCACTTACTTTCCACCATGCCAATAGCTATTTAGCATTTAAAAAAATATGGAGCTGCAGAGATGGCTCAGTGTTAAAGGTGCTTGCTTACAAAGCCTGATGACCTGGGTTCATGATGCACAAAGTAGCGCATGCATCTGGAGTTCTTTTGCAGTGGCTAGAGGTCATGGTGCACCCATTCATATTCTCTCTCTCTCTCTCTCCTTCTTTCCCATCCTCCTTCTTGCTCTCCCTCCCTCCCCCTTGCAAATAAATAGTAAAAATATTTTAAAAATAAAAAATATGAAATGTAATTAAATTGGCCTGGGATATTTTGAGTATGGGTTTTAAAAGTTAGAGTTTTGAAGTTTCAGGATAATTTATAAGCTGATTTTCAGTAGTGGTACCAAAACTATTAATATATAACTGTTAATGATAAATCAGTTTTATAATAAATGGAGTTTATCTTCATATAACATGCATAGTTAACAGTGAATTTATGGTTTTCAAAGTTTTATTACACAGTGGAAAGATTTTAGTCATTAGAAGCATTCATCATTAAGACGGCTTCATGTCTAGCTAATAAATTAACAGTTTCTAATACTAAAACATCACCAAATCAGCATGTCTGTAATCACCACTCATAGTGTCCCTTGTCAAAAGATGAATCTTCATCTGGAAGACGAAAACCAAGCCAAGAAAATTTTATTGCATAGTATTATGACAGTAAGGAGCAAAACAGGGCAGACCGAAGGGTGTTAGGCCAGAAAGCCATGAGCAGCTCATTGAGAATGCAAAGCCTGGATGAGGTATGAGGAGCCAAAGCTGGAAGGAAGTCAGGTAGACATCTGTGTTAGGACCCCAAAGCCCAAGGGAAGCGTAAGACTTGTGGACAGAACTCTGCACTCCAGGGGCAGAGCTCTGCTTCCAGAACAGGCAGCTGGGCCTGTCAAAATTTGGCAAGGTCCTTGGTGTCAGGACTACAAAAAGCTGATTGAACAGATCAACTTGTGAGGAGATATTAAAAGCCTCCTGAAATACTTTTTAAGATTGCTTTTAAATTGATCTATGCACCATTTTATGCCAGATGGTTTTATGAAGTATTTGAATAGCTACCTTCTCGTAGAACTTGTCATATATAAGGATGACTTAAAGCAAAAGTACTTTACTTTATGATGTAGTCTTTCCTTTCAATCCTTGATAAATTATTGATCTCATAGTAAAAAGAACGTTCTTATATAAATTTTAGTAATTAACATCATAAAACTGTTTTTATGCATCCAGAGTAAAGTGGGTAACTGAGATAATTATTTAGATAATTTAGAACAAATAATGCTTTGCCTAAATCTCTGTATAATTGAGATTACAGATAGAAGCTTCTCGAATCACTTCTGTAATGATCTTGTTTTTTCCTCTGTGCTAAGAAGGAGAGAGTAGTTTGGGCTGAGTATGACACACATGCACATTATGCAATTGTTGCCACTCTGTTTGAATGTGAGATGCTTCATCTTATTGTTCACATCATAAACCATGTTATTTCCGTTTAATTTGCTGTTCTGTTTCCATGGTAATTTTGGCTTGGGAGAATGGGAGAAAAAGATTTATTTCAAGATAAGTAAAAATTGGAAACATGTTGTGTTTGTTTTTATGTGTGATTTGCAGACACCTCACTTAACATTTATTGCCATTTGCATGCATAGATTTGAAAATGTTTGCATAATAAGAAGCAAGTCTGTATAGATTGGTCTTTGGATAAAAACAGAAAAACACAATGTAGATTTTTTTTAATTGTGTCAAATAAAATATGCCAGATTTGAAAATGGCTAACACCTGTGGGCAATGTGGGTTATTAGTAAGGGTAAAAGACTTTAAATTGAAAAGACTTTTATGTTTCCATGGTCTTTGATGAGTTGATTAAATTAAATCCCACTTTCATGAAAGATATTTATTTAATTCCCAAATGAGCAGTACTATTAAGAGTTATGTTAAACATCTTTAGGGTAAATTGTTTTGTTTCTTTATTATTCATTTATCTTGTTACCAATCTAAAATTTTGAATTCCACTAGTGGTTTTTTTTAGCCTCATCTTCTCAATATTTAACATAAACAACAGATTCCACACTTTTTCATCCATATCGTGGAGTTTAAATTCAAGAAAACTTGGATTTGAGTCCAAACTTACTGTTTCCTAGCAATTTATTGATTTAAAATGTGAATAATCATGCCCGACCTGGAGGCACAGGCCTGTTATCCCAGCACTTGGAAGGCTGAGAGAAGAAGACCTCAAGTTCAAGGTATCAAAATGGAAACATAAAAGGGTCTGGGTGAGGTCCATGGTAGTGCACTTGCCTAGCATGTGCAAAGGTCTGGGTCTAATTCCCAGAAATAAATAAAAGTTTGCATGTTAGTTTCCAAATGTGAGGATGTTGCTTACCTTTTCAGGATGATTTTGGAGATCCAGTGAACTTTAACTAAACTTTATGGACTGTTAAGTCCTCTATATGCTCTATATACATTAAGCATGCAACTCTCAGAAGAACCCTTTCTGTCACTGAGAAGGTCAAAGTCACAGAGAGATCAAATCATTGGCTCAACATCACACAGCTAGTGAGTGGAGGGGTTTAGGAGAATACCACAGAAAACATGCTATAAATTAGTAAACTCTGCTTACTACCCAAAGACTTAGCTTACCATCAAAAAGCATGATTTGTGTTAGTAAAACCAGTGACGTATAATAGAGAATTTTAAAAAATATCCATTAAGAATTGGCAAGGCAGGGTGTTTTGAGATTCCTGTCAAACTTGCTTCAATTATCTAAATGGCAGAGACACAAAAGTGAATGGAGAGAGGAGGTAACAGGAAAGCAGGATTTCTTAGGAATTATGCTTTCTGCTTCATTGACTACCACTCTAAGTATTTTATTTCTATTTAGTTAAGAGAGAGCGAGAGAACTGGCACACCAGGACCTCCAGCCACTGCAAACAAACTCCGGACACATCCACCACCATGTGCATCTGGCTTATGTGGGTTCTGGGGAGTCAAATCTGGGTCCTTAGGCTTTGCAGGCAAGCACCTTATCTGCTAAGCCATCTCTCCAGCCCCACTCTAAGTCTTTTAAGTGAAATAGAAATTGTTTAGAGAAAGCATTGTTCAAGAGAACAAGCCCAAACATTTCATAGTGTTCCCCCTAGTTGGAGACCAGAGAAACAAAAGTCCTTGGAAACATGAACTGGGGTCCTCAGGAGCAACAATGACACCATTCCTTCTCTTTCAGACTCAGCCAGGACTGTGAGCTAAACATAAATGCAACACCTCCCTTGCCATCTTTGAGAAGCCCCTTGGTTAATGACGATGACATTTTCCCACTGGTGAGTTGACAGGGTGATTTACGTGATAGTTACACCAATATAGTGAGGTACGTATGTATAGTTTTCAGATGTCACTTCTTGAGTAGGACTCCAGGTTGGCTGTGACAGTTATTTTAGCTATGCCTGTGTGCAGAAGGAAAAGACAAGGCTAGCATTTCATGAAGACTTTCAGCCATGCCAGATTTGCTGCCAGGTGCTTTTGATTCAGTTTCTTAAGACCCCAGGCTGTGCTGCAACTCACAGAAATTCTCCTGCCTTGGGCTCCCAATTGCTGAGATTATGGACAAAAGCAACTGCACCTAGCTAGTTTTGTTTTATAAATGCAAGTATTTTGGACATGCCCCTGGGTTTTAAGAAGCTCCAAGTGATCTTTTGTTTCCAAGAAGCCCGGTTTTGATAGGGTCAAGTCTGGTGAACAAAATTACAATTAGAGAACAGTAAAATGATCCAGGCCTGTCGAAACACTCCTGCAATCCCAGCCCGTGGGAGGTAGGGGCAGGAGGGTCAAGAGTTCAAGGTCATTTCAGTTACTTGAGTTTGAGGCCAGTCTGTGCTACTTGAGCTCCTGGGTCAGGAGAGACAGAGAACAAGGGGAAGGAAGAGCAGGACAAGGAACAGGGGCAGAAGGAGAAATAGTAGTGGAAAATGAATCACGAAGCTGGAAATTAAAGTACAAACTTCCCCAACTATTTTTTAACTTTTTTTTATAAACTAAATACTATAAAATACATTACTACTTACCTTTATTCCATAGCCACATCTTTTTCTCTTGTTGTTTTGTGCGCACACACACTAAACAAATCACAAGCTGTTGAGTATTCCTGCCACATGTTGTCATTCAGATTTTCTCAGCTTTTTTTTTGTTTGTTTGTTTGTTTTCTCTATAAGTTAGTTTTGTATTCAGCAAATACAGTCAGTTTGGTACCATTATTAGGCTCATCCGTGACCTACCCCCTCCCCTTGGCCCCTTCTTGTTGAGGTATATGGGTCATGCATTGTGGAGTTAGCCCACAGTTATGGGTAGGATAAATGTCTCTGCATATCATGACCCAACATGTGGCTCTGACATTCTTTCCGCCCCCTCTTCCACAAAATTTCCCTGAGCCATGTTGGGTTCATTTTTGGTCTGCTTCAGTGATGAGGTGTTGAGGGCCTCTGAGGCTCTGGCTCTCTGATTTGGTAGGAGTTGATTTTTCTCTGTGCTGATCTCCTTCCCCCTTGTGCTGGTATCCGGTTCATCAGGAAAACAGCCCCCTGGCTTGTTTCACCAATTTTTCTTAGTTTCAGCCCAGGCCCTTTTGAGGTATGATGGGGTGGCTCTCTCCTTAGGATCTACATTTATCTGAAAAAGTTTCTCAGCTTTTAACAGGATAAATAAGGTGTGTCCCGGCACTGTGACCCTGCCTCATGCTGTTGCCCCAGTGTGCTGTGCTCCAGCCTGCTCACTCATCAGCATCAACCAGACCCTTATCCAGTGCTCTTGACTTGTTTCCTGATGAGCCTTCTTTATCCAACCTGCTACAATCTTGACCTTATGTTTGGGGCTTGCCTCTTTTCTGATGGGAATCCCCAGCTTGCAGATTGGCAGGGCATATTTTAAGTAGATTCCCTGAGAGTTACATAAGCCCTAAATCTGCAGTGAACCTCCTGTGAACCCTCCTACCAGAGCGATGGGGTCTTAGTTACTTGAGTTTAGCTCAAGGATATGCACTGCTCCGGCAGAAGGGCTCAGCTCAAGGCACAGGGCTCCATTAAATACAGCTGCAAGCTGACATGTCAGCGATAGTGAATGTCTGCAAACATGATTCATGTCTCCTCACTTTTCCTTCCTCTCTCTTTAGTCTCCTCCAGATCTATCCTTCCCAGCTTCCTTGGCTGCACAGCACTTCCTTCTGGAAGAAGAAAAGCGAGCAAAAGAATTTGAAAAGCTCCTAAACACACATATTGATGAACTGCAGAAACATACCGAATTCACACTTAATAAATACACTCGACTAAAACAAAATAGACATATGTGAGCTGTAACCTTTGTAATTTGCTGCCCCCACTGCAAGAACAAAAGCTCTGGCAAAATAGTCACTAAGCTGATTGATGAAACTGAGGAGTTTTGTTCTGTTTACTTGAGTAAATAATTTGTGTAAGGGAGCTAGAAAATAGTATTTTGTTAGATAAAATTGTTTGTATTTCTACATTCACATGCTAAATTGTTCTGCTGTAGAGTTACTATAAAATAACCATGGCTACTCCAAAAGAGATATTTTTTTTCCAGCCTAAGAAATGGTTTATAATTAAAAATGTAATTTTTCCTACTTGAATCATGCATATACTAAAATTCATTTTCTTTGCAACAAAATGTGGCAGAAAGGAAGCATTGGATAGAAATGTTAGTCAATCAAGAGCAGCTCTCCTGCACTTGGTACAAAAACCCAAGAATTTTTTTAAATGAAAAATATTTAAACATTTTGAACCATGTAAATATCCTAAGATTTATTTTAGAAAATATAGTTTTACTGCTTTAATTTCCACCTTTGTAATGTCTCTCTGTCTTATTACCTTGAAGGACATAGAATGTTGTGCAACCTATACACTAAAAACTCATGTGTCAGGGATAAATGTTGTATTGTTAGTACTAATTACTTCATGGAGATGAATAAGATAAAGCAAAGACAGAGCATCATTATTGCTACATCCCCTTTGTAATCTCTGTTTGTACTATAATAAAGGAATGCAAAATTCAATGGTCTCACAACAAATGTCAAGTTTGTGCATAACACGATGACATGGGAATTGGGGGGTGTCTTTGAGAGTATTGGAGCCTTAGCTCTTACATGGTCAGTAACTCAGGAATTAGGGTCCTGGATTGTCACAGTCACCCAAAACTTGCATGGAGTCAGAGGCCACCTGATTCTTATTTTATAATTCAAAAAATGTAAATCCACAAACCAAAAGATAAAATATAACAAGATTTTATTAGATTATTAAGTAGAACTTGAGAAAGGTAAAGAAGGCAGAGCTCTTGTCCAAGGAGGCAAGAAAGAGTTTCCAGACATATAAAAACCCACCACCTGCAGGCCCAGATTGGGATCTTTTATGTGAACCCCCTGGATGGACAGCCGGACTAGTCTATCCAGTCCTGATGTCAGGTATCATCTGAGGATAGGTTTTCTGGGAAAGGGTTGTAATGATAACACATGGTATGGCTTCTGTGAAGCAATGTGTTCTGTGCTAAGGTAATAATAGCAGATCTGCCACTCCTTTAGTTCCTTCTATGATAGTATCTGGGGCAACTGTTCTATGAAATCCCTTTGGGCCTGAGGAGAGGAGGACAGTGAGGGGAAGGGAAGGGAACATCAGGTGGGATCACTTCCTTCCTCCTCTGGACACCCAAACTAGAGCTTTTTGCTTTTTTTTTTTTATCTTGTGTGTGGACTTTACTATGTGATTAATCTTGAACACTGCATTGGTGTTAAACAAATCATAATGAAAAACTGACCTATTTTGTTAAGTGTTTGTGTATATGTACACAAATATTAAGATGCCTTTGTTTTTCTTTCCTCTATTTTCCTACTGTGCAATTAATATCAACTGAGATATGATCAGTAGTTAAGCATTGTTATATCCATATTTAAATTATTGGATATTAGAGACTAGGTATTCCACAAGGGACTTTGGCATGTGTTTGACTTAGCTGGAGACTAGTGCATTCCCAGTTGTTCTTGGGATAATTGTATCATATTAGGTCAGATTATGGCCTTGTTATTTGTCATTTGGAAAGTAAGCATGACATAAAGAGATATAGTTTAGTGTCAAAGGGTAGGCTTGTGCTAGTTAAATTCCATTCTCATTTGATCAGATTAGGAATCATGTAAGAGATCTCCTCTTAGGTAAATCTGCTATTATTGCCTTAGCACAGAACACATTGTCTCACAGAAGCCACACCATGTGTAATCATTATAACCTCCTCCATGCTACAAAAGCCAGTTTAGTAAAGTTTCAAGTAGGGAAGGCTTTCAGCAAACCCAAGCATAGAACTTCAGATGACCTGAGACTTCCCTAATGCACCAAGACCAGACTAAAAATGCTGAAGTTCTTATAGTTCTCAACACATGAGGATGGGTTACATCTATTGGACATGGGCTTCTCTATGTCTCAGGCTCATGACTGTACTAATTCTTCCATTCCTTATCTGTAGAGTAGGCATAATGCCTACCTATGTTAGAAGGTTCCTACAATGATGAAAGAAGCTAATATACATAGAATGGTATGTTTGGAAAGATTAACTTTGGCTACTATTTGAGGAGACAGAGTCCATGACAAGCATGGTGACTGGTGACTCCATGACAATGGAAGAGTGTAACAGCTACATGCTCACATCTCAGGATCAGGAAGCTTAGAACGAGCCAAAAGCAGAGCTGAGCTATAAACCCTCAAGGCCCATCTCCCCAGTGACACTTCCTTCAACCAGTTCTCTCTTCTCAAACATTCCACAACCTCTCAAAACAACATCAACCAGCTAAGACCAAGTGTCCAATCACATGAGCATTTGGGAGACATCTCACATTGAAGCCAGCAGGTAGTTAGCACAGAACTAGTAACACAGTAAATGCTCAGTACATGCTAGCTGTAAGCAGTCGTCATCCTTGTCTCCTGAGGCATTAGGTCCGAGCACAGAAGACAAAATATACTCCTTTAAAAAATACTGTCATTTGGGGGGAGGTTGCAGAGATGGTTTAGTGGTTAAGGCACTTGCCTATGAAACGTAAGGACCCAGGTTCAATTCCTCAATATCCGCAGAAGCCAGATGCATAAGGTGGCACATGCATCTGGAATTTGTTTGCAGTGGCTAGAGGCCCTGGCACGCCCATTCTCTCTATATATGTCTATCTACTCTCTCTCTCAAAAACAAAATACTATCATTTTTGAGGACCATATGCCAGCCACCATAATAAGTTAAAGCATCTAATAACTAACAGTTTTATTTATTAATAATTTACATGCCACAAAATCTATCCATGTCAAGGATACAATTGTACTGTGTTTGCAGAGTTGTGTGACCACTGCCATATCCCACCTTTAGACTATTCCCATCACCCCCAAAAGATACCCAGGGCCCATTGCCACAACTCTTTATCTCATACCAAATTTATGGATTAAATGGATTCATAGAGTATGTGAATTTTTTCTTTGCATCTGGCTTCCATCAACATAATGATTTGTGGTTCATATTGTATGATATATCAGTATTTTATTCCTTTTTATTGCTCAATAGTATTTTGTTTTATGAATAAACTATGTTTTATCTATCCATTTCATCAGGTGATGGCCATTTATTTGAGTTGTTTTTAACTTAGAGCTATTATGAACAAAGCTATTAGGAACACTGACACACCAGAGTCTATGTACATATATGTCTTCATTTCTATTGAGTAGTTTCCTTGCAGTATAAGTTCTGAGTTGTATGGCATATTTATGTTTAGCTTTGTAAAGAAAGCTGCCAGATCATTTTCAATATAGCTATACCATCTCACATTACCACCAGAAATATTAATGGTCCATTTCTTCACAGCCTCTCCCACACTTTTTAATTTCTATCTTTTTTGTGATAGTCATTTCAGTGTATGTGAATTGATATTTCATTCTGGTGGGGTTTTAAAACTTTTTTTTTTACTTATCTGTATGTGTGCATGCCCATGCCACAGCATGCATGTAAAACAGGTCAGGTCAAAGGGCAGTTCGAGACATCTGGGATCCACCATTCTTTGCTTTCAGACAAGGCCTCTTCCTTCACAAATGAACAGCCAGACCACAAACACCAGACTAGTGAGGCAGTGAGCTTCAGATGCTCCTGGCTCCTGCTCATAGGCAAGCATGGCTGGGCTCACAGATGCATGCTTCACTTTGCATCCAGCTTCTGAGTGCTGGGAATGTTCTGAACCCAGGGTGGCAGGCTTTGTGAGGAAATGTATTTAACAATTGAGCCATCTCTCTAGTTTCCTCATTCTGGATTTAATTTGTGCTTCTCTAATGACCAGTCATGTTGACTATCTCTTTATGTATTTACTAAGCTTTCACATATATTCTTGGATTAAATGTCTACTCAGATATTTTGCTTATTTGATAATTGAGTTCTTACTGAGTTACGAATATGCTCTATGTGTGTTGGAAATAGCCTTCTTCAAATGTGTTACCTGCCTATGTTTTCTCCCAGTGTGTGGCATGTCTTTTCGTCTACTAAAAGGTGTCTTCTAAAGCACGTATGTTTAAAATGATGATGGAATACAAGTAATCTTTTTCTTTAATGGATTATACTTTTGCCTTCCTATGGGAGAATATTTGCCTGCCTAAAGGTCATCAAGATTTTCCCCTATACTTTCTTTTAATAGTTTTACAGTTTTAGGTTTACATCAGGTCTATGATCTACTTACTGAGTGTAAGGATTTTGTGTCTTGTAAGGGTCGAGGTTAAACTTGTTCCACTGAATATTCAGTTGCCTCGCTATCATTTGTAAAAAGACTTCCTCCTTTGGAATGCCTTGTCAGCTTTGTTGAAAATCAACCAACCATAAGAACACAGGGCTACTACTAGACTTATTTCCATTCCACTGATTTATACATTATTCCTTCTACCATTACTCTACAGTCTTATTTACCGTAGCTTTGTACCAAGTTTTGATATTAAAAGGCATAAATACAGGCCATGTATGATGTACACCTATAATCCCAGCACTTGGGAGGCAGAGGTAGGAGGATTTCTGGGAGTTCTAGGCCAGCCTAGGATGGCAGTGAGTTCCATGTCAGCCTGGGCTAGAGTGAGATCCTACCTAAAAAATAAAGCATAAGTCCTCTAGATTTAAAGATGCTTCATGCTGCTGAAGTGAACTTTCAAACCAGACAGTTTATGGGAGGAAGGGATTTATTTGAAGATCCAGGGGAAGTTCCATTGATGGTGGAAAAGTTGGGCCCCTTTCACAGATCCAAGCAGAAAGACACAAGCACACAGCTAGCACCACAAACAAGAGGAAAATCAGCAGCCAGACAGCAGGAAACCCAGGCAGAGCTCGCTCTACATACCTTAGGCTAGAATTCAGATCAGACCCCAGTGATACACACCCTCCCCACCACCCACCCCCACCTCCCCAATAGGAGTCTGCCTGCTAGAGACAGAAGCTACAAACTCAGTTTTAATAACAATTGAGTCTATTTGTGGGACATATGTTCAACCTACCACATTCCACCTCTGGCTCTCAGTAGACTCATGACCATCTCACATTGCAAATTGCATTTAGTCCAACTTCAAAAGTCCCCATAGTCTTTACCAACTTTAAGATTGTTCCAAAGTCCCAAATCTCACCTGAGATTTAAGACTGTTTCTTAACTTTGAATCCTGTAAAATCAAAGGAATTACATACTTCCAACACACAATGGCAGAGTAAACATTTCCATTGCTGTAAGGCATAACAAGGGGCAACTAGACCAATGCAAACTAAATAACCATTAAGCACACATCAAACATCTGCAGTTCAAGTCTAATAGCCACAACCAGTGACTGACAGTCTCTAGATTTTCCAATTCTGCCCCTCGAGCTGGGCTGAGTGGCCAGGGAAACCTCCACCCCACGCCAACAATGCTCCATGGTAGCCCTTGCGCAGTTCTGGTAAAGCTAAAATATCTTCAGGTCTCCACTCCAAACCATCTGTGTTTCCATGCCATCTTTAGAGTCAGATTTCTGTGTTTAAGCCTATAGGATTTCCCCCCCCCACACACACACACACAGGAATTACAGTGATGATTCTCTTCAAACTGTCATACAGGGGTAAATTGCTATCATACTATACTGTCTTCCAATTTATAAATACAGAATGTCTCCCTAATTTCTTTCTCTTAGAAATGTTTTACAGTGTTTAGTGTGTATAGTGTACAGTGTTCTTTGTCTAAATTACTACTATGTATTTTACTTTGCTTAATGCTATTGCAAGTGGAATTATCAATTATAATAAACAGACTTTTGTGCATTGGTCTTATGTTCTGCGACCTTGCTAAGCTCACTTATTCTAGTAAGGTGTGTGTGTGTGTGTGTGTGTGTGTGTGTGTCTACATGTGCATGAGTGTGGAATCCAGAAGACAACTGCAGGTGTTGATCCTCAGGTATGCCACTGAGCTCCTTTTTGAAACAGCCTCTCATTGGCCTTGACCTCACCAAGTAGGTTAGACTAGTTGGCTAATAAGACCCAGGGATCTGCCTGTCTCCAGTTCCCCAGTTGGGATTACAGGTGCATGCAACTACATGCAACATTTTTACATGAGTACTGGGTACTAAACTCAGGTCTTCATGCTTGTGACACAAGCATTTTATCAACTGAGCTGTCTCTCCAGCCCCAAGCCAATATTAAGAAAAAGTTAAGTTTTTCAGCATTAAGTATGATGTTATGTTTACAGTTTTTATAAATGCTTTTTGTTGGGTTGAGGAATTTCCTATTTATTCCTAGTTTGTTAAAACTTCATAATTGGATGTTAGATTTTGCCTTTGTTTTTGCATCTTCTAAGGTGATCATGGCTTCTGTTCTTTTTTAATGGGATATCTACATTAACCTTTTAATATGACAAAACAATCACATACTCCTGGGATATTACAAGTTCACTTTCTATCACTATAATAAAAATACTTGAGATTGTATATTTCACAAGGAATTCAAATTATTTCAGCTTACTGTTGTGGAGAATCAAAAGCATGATGTCTGTATCTTCAGAGCTCTGGTGAGGGCTCCCTTGACCACCTACAACATGATGGGTGTCATAGTGGCAGAAACCAGAGGGATACAGAGGCCAGCCATGCTCTTATAACAACTTGATTTTATAAAAACCAACTCACTGTGAGGTTATCATTAATCTTGCTGGAGGACAAGTCCTCTAATGACCCAATTACAACCCATTAGACACCACCTTAAAGATTCTTAATACTACAACATTGGGGGCCAAGCTTCCAACACATGAACCTTTGAGGGACACACTCAAATAATATTTAAGCCACAAGAATTGTAATATACAATTCTCTCTACTCCTAGACTTGGTTTTCTAATGTTTTGATGAGGATTTTTGTGCCTAAATTTATGAGGAATGTTGTCCTGCAGTTTTATTGCCATATCTTTGGGTTTGACATCAAGGTCAGTCTTGCCTCAGCATGGAGTGGGAAGTTTTCCCTGCTGCTATTTCTGGAAGCATTATGAAGGACTGGCACTATTTCTAGAGGTGCTGTTGGGATTTGCCAGGGATATTATGTGCTCCAGGATTTACTCCATGGGAAAAAAAATCATTATTATTTAAGATCTTTGTTAGGTCCATTCTGATTTTCTATTTCTTCTTAGGTCATTTTCAGTGTTTGTGTCTTTAAAATCAGTTAAATATTTATAATAGCCCTTGAAAGTAAGAATTAAGCCCTCTTTTTTTATTTTAAGGTCAGATATTTGGAAAATGTGACTGGGGTTTTGGGGCTCTAAAGTTTTTGCTGCTTCTACCAGACCATGAAGTCTGTAAGCTTCATAAAAGGGAAGGTGGGGCAGGAGAGAAAACTCATCAAGTTAAAGGCGCTTTTGCTTGCAAAGCCTGATGGCCTGGGTTTCTATTCTCCAGTACCCATGTAAAGCCAGCTGAACAAAGTGGTTCATGTGTCTGGAGTTGGTATGCAGTAGCAGGAAGCCCTGGTACACCAATATTCTCTCTGTCTGCCTCTTTCTCTGTCTCTCTCTCTCTCTCTCTCTCTCTCAAATAAATACAAAAAAAAATTAAAAAAAAAACAGAAGGTGGTATCCTCTCTCCTGAAGAGAAAATCCATCTCTTTTGAAGGGTGCCTTTGTCCATCTACGCCCTTTCTCTCCAAGGCTTGTGCCAACCAACCCCAAGTCTCACTTGCTCACCTTTTTTGCACAATGAAATAAAATGCCTGAGACTGAGTGATTTGCAGCCAAGAGAAGTTTGTTTCATAGTTCTGAGAGGCCAGCATTGTTCTGGCATCTGGCAAGGCTGCCTTGATGCATCCCTCCATGGAGGAAGAAGGAAGGGCAGAAAGTGTGAGCAAGAAGCCAAGGAAGCAAGAGAAGGCCACTGTCACAGTGAGCACACACTCATGATAATTGACTCATTCCTGCAACAGCAACATTCATTAATGAATGGTAGAGCCCTCATGCCCTATTAACTCCTTATTAAGCCTCACCTCCCAGCATAATTGCACTTGGGATTGAGTTTCATAAACTTTGAGGGACAAACAAAATAGAAGACACAAACAGTCCAAATCGTGCATATGCTTACAGATCGAAGTTTTCCTTATTGGAAAGCCCCATTGAGTTGCTGTCTGAGATGTCCCAGCATAATGATTCCCAGTCAGACCTCCTGGGTAGACACCCAATGACAGAGGCCACACTTGACAATTTAAACTGACACATTTCCTACACTGGCCTTCCAGGGAAGGAACATTGGCCCAAGTGCCTGGAAAAGAACTACACTCACTTGATATTAACAAATGACAAGACCTCCCCAGATAGATAAGAGCTTAGATAGGTGACCTCCTGCATGTCATTCATTTACTCAGACATTGAAGGAAAAACTCACCAGACATATAACTGACAACTCCATAGGCTTCACATAAAGAATTAAGCTTTCTGCTTATCTGGTCAATATATCTTTTTCTCTAGTGTGGTAGCCTGGATGTCTTAGTCTATACAGGCTACTGCAACAAAATACCTTAGACAAGATAACATGCGTATAAACAATGGAAGTTTACTGTTCATAATTCTAGAACTGGGAGTTCATCAAAGCACCCACAGATCAGATGTGCAGTGAGGCCTATTCCTCATATGTGGGACCTTCCATGGGCACTCACATAGCAGAAAGAAGTGAGCAGCAAGCTCCCTCTTATAAGGATCCGCCTCCAAGCACTATTGCAATAATCCCTTCTAATTAGCTAATTAAGTCACCTCCTCACCACCAGCTCTTAATATCTTTACTTTGGGGATAAGATATCAACTTGATTTTTTTGTTGTTGTTTTTGTTTTTCGCAGTAGGGTCTCACTCTAGCTCAGGCTGACCTGGAATTCACTGTGTAGTCTCAGGGTGGCCTCAAATTCACAGCGATCCTCCTACCTTTGCCTCCCAAGTGCTGGGATTAAAGGCATGCACCACCACACCAAGCCTTTCAACTTCATTTTTTTCTTTTTTTGCCCACATTCTGCCCATAGCACTTGCCTAAAGACTGTAAGATACAACCAAATGACCTATACTAAATGGGCTTCACATTGTAGGTGAGGTAAGCACAATAGACCTTTGTTATAATGTAATACAATTAGAAGGGCACATCAGAAAAGCATTCAGTTATTTATTATGATTCCCATTTGCTATGATTTTAGCTTTGTTTGCTTATTTAAAATAAAAAAGAACATTACAGCCTTAATTTCCTCCTTTTGATCAGCTTGAGGAAAATCTCCCAAACATCAGTATTAGCTTTTTCAAATTGTTTTTAATCCTAAACCTATTTCTTGGCTAAATGAATTATTTGGTGAATCATTTAAAAGTGATATTGATGGGCCAGGCATAGTGGCACACACCTTTAATCCCAGCACTTGGGAGGCAGAGGTAGAAGGATTGATGGGAGTTTGAAGACAGCCTGGAGCTACAGAGTGAGTTCCAGGTCAGCCTGGGCTAGTGTGAGACCCTACGTCAAAAAAAGTAATATTGATGAATAAAATTATGAGGAATCAAACTAAAATATTTATTTGGTTTCAAATGTGTTTTGTACAAACAACACTTAGTTTATAAATAGTTTTTACATTGACTAAAACATCATCCAAGAATTTTGGAAGACTAAATATACACCAGACATGTGTGTATGTTTTTATGTATATGTACATAAACATCTATACATACATGTGACTGAAAATCATGAATAAAATACAAGTCAAGAACCACCCAGAGATTGTAAAATAAACATACATATTTTTAATGTTGAAAATACAAACACTTAAGAAAAAATAATTTTAGGCTGGGAAGAAGGCACAGCAGTTAAAGGCACTTGTTTGCAAAGTCTGCCAGTCTGGGACAGCATGGGTTCAATTCCCCAGTACCCACATAAAGCCACAAGCAAAGAGTGATGCATGCATCTGGTGTTCATTTACAGGGGCAAGAGGCCCTGGTGTGCCCATTCATTCTCATATTCTCTCTCTCTCTCTATCTCTCCCTCTCTCTCTCCTCACAAATAAATAAAAATATGTTTTAGAAAAGAAAAAAACAATAGCTGTGGTGGCTAATCATTGTAAACTGTATTTGGAATCATGCAGGAGACACACCTCTGGGTGTTTCCAGAGAGGGTTGGCTGAGGAGGAAACTCACCATGAAAGGGGGTGGTACCAGGCCATGAGCTGGTGTCCCCAACTGAATAAAAACAAAACCAAGCTGAGCACTAGGCAAAAAAACTAGAAACAAATTGGAATACTACCAGGTAGAAATAATAAGGTTATTAGAAGAGCAATGCTCTTCAAATTTTTAAGTAAAGGTAAGATGAGCCCATAAGGCAATATTGTAATGGACCATGAAGGATAAGTTGGTAAAGAAGTGAATGAAGGAGTAGAGAAGTAAACTGATGGCCATGTGTGCTTTTAATGCATTGATCATTTACCCTACAGATATCTATTGCGAACCTACCCACAGCTGGACGATAGTCCCCAATCTCAGATAAATGTGGGTAGCAAATTTAAACTATATGTTCACTGGTTGACTTACCTGTGAATATAATTATTATTTAGTCATCTACAAACACATCTTCCATAAACCTTAAAGGCTGCTTTGAATTGACAGGTTTGGGGCTGGTCTGTAGGGACACTTCTCTTTGAATGGAGGTAGAGAACACAGAAGAAGGAAGAGTAGTTTGCTCTCTCAGGCATGCCATTTCATTCAGTTCAGTGGTTGCGATTCTCTAATAGAAGCTGGGCTGGGCCAGGTTTTGGAGCTTTGAAGTTGTGTAAGAAACTATTTTTGTTCTCATGAAGCTTCCAGGTAAGTGTCAGACACCCAAACAGATCACTTAAAAAAATATGCACAGGATCATGGGCACTCAACAGAGGACACCTGACCAAGGGTGTGTGTGGAGGGGTGCTCATAATGGGAAAGTGGAAAATGGGAGTCACATGTTCCCGGAGGAAGTGATGCCCTGAGCTGAGTTTCCCAGGATGGGGAGAAGTTGGCAACCAGCAGAAAGCCAGACAGAGTGATCTCACAGGGCCAGTGCTCAGAAGGGCCCATTTTGACTGAATGCTCCACTATTGCTATCTGAAACTTCCCAATACTATTTAAAGAAACAGTGCTCCATTTTCATGTTGCACTGGGCTTTTCAGATTATGAAATTGCTCCTGAGGACAATGTGTGGATGGAAAGCTCTGTCTTCCAGGAGAATAAAGTCCGTGGTCATGGGACAACTATAAGCAAAGCTACAGCATGGTACTCACAGGAATGTCTTCATTTTGCAGTTCTGTTTCATCTTTGGACCTGTTTCCTCAGGTTGTACTTTTCTCCTCACACCTCTTCTTCCTGATAAATACAATCAAAAACTCTGGACTTATATTTAAAATATACACAATGTACCTGTAGGTAGAGGGAGAAGAACTCAAACTGGCTAGAGTCTTTGATAGTTTCCTTGATTTTCTGTTTGTCTCATGGTTAGGGGTAGCAATCCAAACATTGAATTCATATGTTGTAGTCTTAATACCTAGTACTGCACAACGTGACTTTATGTGGAAATAATGTCATTATGGATATAGTCACGATGATGTCTGGCTGGAATAAGTTGGACCTCCTAATCCAATAGAAGGGAAATGGGGGCACAGATATATGCTGGGAGGGTGTCATGTGAAGATGAAGGCAGAAACAAAAGTGGTGCTTCCACATGGCACAGAGCCAGCAAACCACTGGCCACCAGGAGGGCAGATGATTCCTCACAGCATTCAAAGGAAACTAAGCCACTCAACACCTTGATCAGACTTCAGCTTCCAAAGTTATGCCATTTAAGCCACCCAGTGTGTGAGATTTTGTTAGAGTGGCCCCAGAAAAACAGCTTCTTCTTGTGTCCCAGAATTGGAGCCAGAAAAGCTGATGATGGATGCAAACCAAAAAGCCTCAAGAAAGTCCTGCTTTCCCCAGGTAAAGAAAAAAAAAAGAGAGAGAAAAACATTTAGACAATAGCACTCTGAGCCAATGAAATACTACAGAAAGCTGGGCCTTGATAGGATAGCTATGTGAAAGCCAGGTCAGCCACCCTGGCTTCATGGTAAGGACCCTACACATTCCAGGTTAAACAGTGTTAAGAGGGGAAATTTAGACACCAAATTAGAAAGTGAAATTTAGACACCACATTAGGAAGCAGGAAAGACTCCAATCAATCATCTAAGTTCCTGTCTCAAGAATCTAAGGGGGGAAAAAAAAGCCAAAATAAGCCCAAAGCAGGTAAGTAGCAAAGGGTAGAAATCAATGAACCATAAAGCAGAAAAACTAGAGAAAATCAAAGAGCTGCATCTGAAAAAAAAAATCAATAAAATCAACAAATCCCTAGTAAGACTGACAAAAAACTGAAGCATAAATTACCAATATACAGAATAAAACAGGGAATCTCACTGCAGACCCTGCAGAAGGTAGAGGAATAGTAAAAGAATGCTTTGAACATTGATAGTTATCTGGCAACTTACTTGAAATGGATCAAAGATTTAAATAATATGATGTACTAAAATTAACCAATATGAAATACATCATTTTAATACTTCTAATACTGTTGAGGACATTAAGTTCATAATTCTTAAATTACCAAACCCAGAAATTTATAAGTCTAAATAGTTCCACTAGAAAATTAGGCCCAAATTAAAGAATTAATACAAATTCTATAGAATCTCTTTGAGAAAATAGGAGAGAATACTTTCCAATTCATCTCATGAAAAAATTACTATGATACAAAAATTAATGGCAATAAAGAGAGAACTGCAGGGCTGGAGAGATAGCAATAGCAACAAAGGCACTTTCCAACAAAGCGAAGGACCCAAGTTTGATTACCCAGTGCCCATGTAAAGCCAGATGCACAAGGTGGCACATGTGTCTGTCAGGAGTTCATTTGCAGTGGCTAAAGGCCCTGACACACCCATTCTCCCTCTCCTTCTCCCTCTCCCTCTTTCCCTCTCTCTCTCTCTGCCCCCTTTCTCTCTCTTAAATAATTAAAATAAATAAATAAAATATTTTAAAGGAGAGAACTACATACCCAAAGCCCTCATGAATACAAATGCAAAAATCCTCAATATAAATATTAGCAAGCAGGGCTGGAGAGATAGCTTAGTGGTTAAGGTCCTTCCTTGTGAAGCCTAAGGACCCATGTTCTACTCTCCAGATCCCACCTTAGCCAGATGCACAAAGGTGAGGCAAGTGCAAGGTCACACATGCCCATTAGGTGGCGTAATCATCTGGAGTTAAATTACAGTGGCTCAGGCCCTGATGCACCAATTCTCTCTCTCTCTCTCTCTCTCTCTCTATCTATCTATCTATCTATATCTCTCCCTCTCTAAAAAATATATTTAAAAAAAAGAAAAATATTAGGAAGTAGAATTCAGTAATGCATAAAAATTATGTATCAGGATTAAGGAATTTAGAAAGCAAGGCTAGTTCAATGTTCAACTCATTGTAATCTACCTATACATATGAAAAAACTATAAAAGAAGAATTGCATGATCATATCAATGTGAATTCTCATCACTCTTATTCAGTCCAGCATTAGAAGTCTTAGCCAGAGTAATAAGTGAAGAAAAAATGAAATCGTTCCTGTTTACAGATGACATGATTATCTAACAGAAAGTCACCGGAAATACATATTTTTTTAAACTCATAGACTTTTAAAAAATATTTTATTTTTATTTATTTACTTATTTGAGAGAGAGTGAAAGAGAGAGAGAAAGGGAGAGAGAGAGAGAATGGCTATGCCAGGGCCTCCAGCCACTGCAAATGAATTCCAGATGCATGCACCAGCTTGTTCATCTGGCTTATGTGGGTCCTGGTGAACTGAACCTGTATCCTTAGGCTTTTCAGGCAAGTGCCACTTCTCTAGCCCTAAAACTCAGAGTCTTAAAAAGACATCTCAGAAAGCCTACTGGATACAAGAAGATCCTACAAAAATCTATTGCATTTGTATATAACAACAATGAATATGTAGATATTGAAATTAAGTCCAGTTAAGATGCTCAACTTATGATGGGCTTATGTTTACCCAGCTCATTGCAAACTGATAATATCCTCAGCTGAAAATATATTCAATATGCCTAAATATTCAAATATCACATCTTAGCTTTATATATCTTAAACCCAGACCACTTACATTATCCCACAGTTAAGCAAAATTGCCTGACACAAGCCTGTTAAAAGTGATGATAAAGTGATGACTGTCTTATGCATATTGCTGAATTCTATAGGAAAAGTGGAAAATAGTAGTCTTATGAGTAAGGTTTCATACCATGATAAATATCAGAAATTCATAAGGTGAATTGTGGTAAGCTAGGAACTGCCTGTCTGAAGAGAATAATTGATATTGTTTGGTACAAACAGACCTCAGGAACACAGTCACTCAACATACTCAAGTGACTGTTTGCAGGAGTTCCAAAGAATTCATCAGAAATACAGGTTTTCTACAAATGTTGATGGAGCATTCAGACATCAAAAGAGAAAGATGTCCATCTTGACTTTGCTTCAGGTCTCACATTTTATATACAAATTGACTTGAGCTAATTAATAATAAAATTAATTTTACAAAAAAAAATGTGTCTGCCAGCCACAGTGGCACAAGCCAATAAATTCCTAGCACTTAGGAGGCTAATAAAGGAGAATTTCAGGATTTCAAAGCCAGCCTGTGCTCCAATGAGACCACGTCTCAATAAAAGAGGCGGAGAAGGCTAGGGAGATGGCTCAGGGGTAAGAATGCTTTCTTCAAATGCATGAAGCCTGAGTGTGCATTCCATCATCCATGCAAAAATAAAAAAATAAAAATAAACCTGATTATGGCCATGTGTGGTTGCTTGAATTGGATGTCTCCCATAAACTCAGGCTTGGTTTCTAGCTGATTTGCAATTTGGGAGGTAGGGCCTTGCTAGAGGAGGTATGTTATTGAGGGCAGGTTTAGGGGTGTTATAGCCAGCTCCCCTTTGCTAGAGTTGGGCTCACTCTCCTGCTGCTGCCTTCCACCTACTGTTGGCCAGGAGGTGATGTTCAGCTTCTGCTCTACCATCTTCTTGCCCATGAAGCTTCCCCTTGACACTGCAAGCTAAAATAAAACACTTTCTTCCCATCAGCTGCCTTTGGTCATGTGCTTTATCCCAGCAATGAGAAGGTGAGTACAACATTATGCATGCCTATAAACCCAGCCCTAAGGAGCACGGAGACAGGAGACTTGCTGGGGCTGCCCCAAGAAAATAAAGTGAAGATTGTAGAGTACCTAATGTCCTCTGACATCCACATACATGCATGCAAATGGGGTGCACACATCTGTACACACATACACACACACAGGATCATTCATTCATGAGTGTATGTGTTCCATGAACCTTTTAAGATAAAAGCTGTGGGATTCAGGGCTGGGCAAGGAGTTCTGTGAACTGACAGAAAAAAATCACAAAGACAAAACATGCAAATTGATAAATGAGATGCTATTAAAACCAAAAACATTTGCTCTGCTAAAGGCCCTGAAAAGAAAACCTAGTGTAAGAAAAATATTTGCAAACCACACATCTGACAAAAGACTAAGCAGCTAGAACGCACAAAGATCTCTCCAAATTCAACAGCAAAGCAACAAACAGTCCAATTAGAATTCAGTTAAAAGATGCAAATACCCATTTCACTGAGGAGAATTCACAGTGGCAAATAAGCATATGAAAGGATGGTGAGTATTAGCCATTAGGGAAATGCTAATTTAACTACAATAAGAGATCCTGACACATACAGAAGAGCTAAAAACAAAACAAATAAAACAGTGGCAATACCAAATGTTGGCAGGAGCACAGAGAGATTATGCTCCTGCCAGCATTGGGTCACAGCGCTGGTAGGCTGGTAAATCGTACAACTATAGTTTGGCAGTTGTGAAGAATCCTTGCCCTTTATTCCAGGCAGGTGAAAATGTATGGTCCCCAATTCGTGCATGTGAATGCGCACAGCAGGTTTATTCCTAACAAGCAGTAGAGACCTCATAGACACATAGATACCCAGTGGGTGAACAAAGTGGTATACACTTTGTTTAGGATAGTGTAGATTCTGCTCAGAAAGAGAGAAAACCAAACCTACTCTTTCATCTGAAGCCTGCAGCACTCACCTGAGGATTATGCTGAGCAAAAAAAAGAAAAGGTCCCCAAAGGCCATATTCTGTACAACTCCATTTGAAATGGCATTCCTGAAATAACAACACTGTAGAAATGGAGGCTCAGTTAGTAGGGGCCTGTGACTATGGAGGAGGCCCACAGTGATCTGGCCTGCAACTTGACATCACCAATGCCAGTATCCAGGCTATGCTTGACATTTACGGTAGCCATGAGGAAGTTAATCTTGGAGGACGGGGGGGCCTAGCTAAAAGGGTGCACAGAATCTCTACATTGTTCTCTACAGCTGCATGTGAATCTACAGTTATTTCAAAATAAAAAGTTTAGTTAAAAAAAAATAGCCAGCCATTCTTAACCACCCATCTGTTCAAACAGGTGGTAGGCTGGATTTGGCCCACAGGCTGTGGTAGTTGATATTATAGAGCTTAGTGCAAACAAGAAACACTGTATGTTCATTCATTGGTGGTGGCGTGGAGCGCTCTCCTCCAGGCACTCACGGCAATTGTCCTCTTAAACTCTCTCAGCAGCTGTGATTACTTGCAGGAGACCTGCACAGATTGAACCCATTACCATTCTATCATGGAGGAGGGAGTACTGGGGAAGCGCCCCCCCGCCCAAGATATATAAACAGCTGATGGTTACTGAGAGAGATGTTTTCTACAGTGGTGTAGCTTTTCGTGAGTTGCTCATGCTCTTGTAAGTAACCTCAATTAAACTAGTTGGCTCACCAATCTAGACGTTTGTGAAATCTTTCTTTGGTCTGTTATTGGTGCCCTACATAGGATGAGCAGGTGTTTATTTGTCTTCCCAGGAAGAAGTCACACAACACATATTTTAGCACTCTTGAACTGAAGACCCTGTGGGCTACCCTCTGGGGAAATTTTCTAGGACTCGAAGAAGTTTGTAGACTGAGTTTTGCCCATCTTTTTTACCCCACTCTCACAATTGCTTCCAGAAGAACCTGGTTCTTTAGCTCCTGTGCATCCGGAGTATCTCCCATGAAGGTGGGTTGAGAAGTTTTCACTATTCTACTTCAGTAAGAGTTACAAAGGATGAGCATTGCTTCAGGAAATGCTAGTGGAGTTCACCAGTGAAGCTATCTGGTCTACACTTTCTCTGTGGGAAAATCTATTCGATTTTTTAAAAAGTATATCTTATTTATTTATTTGAGAGAGAGAGAGAGAGAGAGTGCACCAGGGCCTCCAGCCACTGCAAATGAACTCCAGATGCATGCACCTCCTTGTGCATCTGGCTTACATGGGTCCTGGGAATCAAACCAGGGTCCTTTGGCTTTGCAGGCAAACGCCTTAACTGCTGAGCCATCTCTCCAGTCTGGAAAATCTATTTAAATCATTTAACTAAAAAACTGTTTGAGATTTTTGTTATTTTAGATCAATTCAGATTTTTTTTTTCTTGAGGGACTTTCAGTGAGTTGTATCTTTAAACACAAATTCCTCTTTATAATCACCCCATAACGTAAGAATTTGGCCCCACTGTCAGCTTATAATTCACTGTTCTCAGGTCAGCTACAGCCCATTCATTATTTTCCATCTTCCAAAATGTTGCTGTTCTAACCTCTTCTCCCCTTCTCCTTGTCCTGAAATTGATTGCTTTCTTTTTCTCTTTTACTGTTGTTTTGCTGGTAGTAAGGGTAAAATTGTTAACCAGGGGTCTTTACTCAGTGAGAACATCAGAAATGAATGAGGTAATGAGGCTTCCCCCTGCTATCATCATGATATCATGAGGGCTTGTCATCACTTGTCTTCAGTTATGAATTCTTTTCTCATAGTTAATTCAAGCAGATTGATGCAAATTCTCACTGACTATAGCAGAGATTATTTATTTAATTTCTGCAGATAATGGCAAAGACTGAGACAAGGGGTCAAATCCTGAGCATGACTTGAAGGCAGAAATACAGTGAAGAACATAATGGTACTTAGTTAGGAAAAGTTGTTCACATTCTTTTCATTTTGTGTTCTATTTTTGCTTCTTTTTGTTGTTGTTGTTTGTTTGTTGGTTGGTTTGTTTTTCAAGGTAGGGTCTCACTCTAGCCCAGGCTGACCTGGAATTAACTCTGTATTCTCAGGGTGGCCTCGAAGTCACAGCAATCCTCCTAGCTCTGCCTCCGGAGTGCTGGGATTAAAGGCGTGTGCCACCACACCCAACTTTGTTTTTGCTTCTTTTTAATTATTTTGTTGTTGTTGTTGTTTTTCAAGGTAGGGTCTTGCTCTAGCCCAGGCTGACCTAGAATTCACTATGTAGTCTCAGGGTGGCCTCAAACTCACAGCAATCCTTGTACCTTTGACTCTTAAGTGCTGGGATTAAAGGCCTGCACCACCACACCCCGCTTCTTTTTAATTATTTTTTAGTTGGAGTACAAAATGATGAGTTTCATGCTGACATTTCCAAGCATATGTCATAGCCCTATAATCACACGGACCTTCCAATCCACCTCATTCCTCCTGCTAGTTCCCTTCCCCCCTTTCTGCTTTTATGCCATATGAATGTATAGTTACATCTGCACAAACATGCAATATGTTATCTTTCTAACCCCATCACCATCTTGTTTCCCTTTGGACTCCTTCCTTATCCATGTACTCTGTCTTCCACTTTCAATCCTATATTTATTTATTTAACCTAGATACTGAAAATGAAACAAAATATATATCGCCAGTCTTTCCAAGTCTGGCTTATTTTTGTTAACATAATTATCTTTTTCTACCCATTTTCCTACAAGTGCTATAATTTCATTCTTATTTACAGTTGAGGTAAATGTATCCCGTTTTCTTTATCCATTCATTTGTTGATAGATGGCTAGGCTGGGTTCATATCTTCAGCACTATGGACAGTGCAACAATAATGTGAATGTGCAAGTATCTCTGGGGTATTGTGGCTTGCACTCCTTCTGGTATATATACCCAGGAGTGGTATAGTTGGATTATGTGCTCGTTTTATTTTCAGTTTATTTTGAGAACTTCCATACTGATTTCCACAGTGGCTATATTAGTTCAGGTTTCAAACAGCAGTGTATAAGGGTTCCCTTTTACCCCACATCCTCAACAACATTGCTTATTTTCTTGATTATAGTCTTCCTGATTGTGATAAGATGGAATCTAACTGTGGTTTTCATTGACATTTCCCAGATGCGAAGTACGTCAGGAATTCTTTCATATATTTATTGGCCATTTGTATTTCTTCTTTCAAAAGCTTTCAATTTAATTCACTTTCTCACTTTTATTGATTGGATGACTTGGGGTTATTTTATTCTTTGAGCTTGCTTTTTTTCCTTCTTTTAAAGTTTAGATATTAATCCCCAGTCAGGCACATGGTTCCACAGATTTTCTCTCAGTATGTAGGATGTCTCTTTGCTGTCTGTTTCCTTCACTGTGCAAAAACATTTTAATTTCATGCAATACCATTTGTCATTTCTTGGAATTATTTCCTGAGACATTGGAGCTGTTTTTAGAAAATGTTTTTATGCTTTCCTCTAGTAGTTTCGGGTTTCATTAAGGCCTTTGATCCACATGAATTAATTTTTGTACTGAGTTTTTCCAGCACCATTGTTGAAAATACTGTCTTTCCTTCACCTATATTTTTGACACCTTTGTCAAAAATTAGGTGGTTGTAGCTGAACAAGTTTATTTCTGACTCCTGATTTCTATTCCACTGGCCTGTGTGTCTGTCTTATGCCACTACCATGCTGTTTTTCTTACTTTGGCTCTATAGTATAATTTGAAATTACTGTGATGCTGTGTTCTTTCTGATTTGGATTGCTTTGGCTATTTGGGTCCTTCATGCCTTTATATGAACTTTAGGATTATTTTTCCCAGTGCTATAAAGAATGTCACTGCAATTTTAATGGGAATTTCACTGAATATGTAGAATGATTTGGGTAGTATGGCCATTTCTATAATATTAATTCTGTCAAACCATGAGTTGTTCCTTCTTCAAGTGTCTTAAATTTTTTCATTGTAGAGGCCTTTTACCTCCTCAGTTAGGTTTATTCTGAGGTAGTTTATTTTCTTTGATGCTACGTTGAATGAAATTTTTTCCTGATTAGTTTCTTGGCAAGATCACACACACACACACACACACACACACACACACACACACGGAGGGGGGTAGCAGAATCCATGGCTTTGCTGAGATTTTATTACTGTTTCAATCTCATTGCTCATTCTAGATCTGTTTATGTTCTCTTTATTAGATTTTGATGGGTAATATATGTCCAGGAATTTATCAATTTCTTTTAGATTTTATAGCTATTTGTAATACAGACTTTCAAATTATTCCCTAATGATTCTCTGGATTTCATTGGTATCTTTTGTAATGTTTTCTTTCACCTATAATTTTATTAACTCCCTCTTCCCAAACTCTCTCTCTCTCTCTCTCCCTCTTGTGATTACTTAGGCTAATAGGTTTGTCAGTCTTGTTTATTTTTTCAAACAACCAACTTATAGTTTCACTAATTCTTTTCATGTTCTTTTAGTCACCATTTCACTAATTTCTGTCTTGATTTTTACTGTATCTTTCCATCCACTTTTTTTTGGATTTGACCTGTTTTATTTATTGAGATCTTTCTAATTTGTTTGTTTGTTTTGTTTTCTGAAGTAGGGTCTAACTCTGGCTCAGGCTGACCTGGAATTCACTATGTAGTCTCAGGGTGGCCACAAACTTATGGCTATCCTCCTACCTCTGCCTCCTAAGCACTGGGATTAAAGGCGTGCACCACCATACCCGGTTGAGATTTTAAAGACTATTTTATTTATTTGTGTGTATGTATATCTGACTGTGCATGTGTGTATGTGTGTAGGCATGTGGGTCCATGTGCCACAGTGGGCCTGTGGAGGGCAGAGGACAACCTCAGTGTTTCTCCTCTCATTCTACCTGCTTTTCTTTCTTTCTCTCTTTCTTTCTTTCTTTCTTTCTTTCTTTCTTTCTTTTTTTTTTTTTTTTTTTTTTTTTTTTTTGAGTCATGCTCTCATTCCAGCCCAAACTAACCTAGAACTCACTCCAGACAGTCTGACCTTGAACTCATGGCAATCTTCCTACCTTAGCCTTACAAATACTGGGATTAAAGGCATGAACCGCCACACCAGGCTTCTTTCTGGTATTTTTAATGTAAGCACTCATAGTTATAAATATCCCTTTGCTGTGTCTCAGAGTCTGGGAAGTTGTGCTTTCGTTTTCATTTGAGCCTAGGAACTTTTTAATTTCCTCCCTGATGTCTTCAGAGACCCACTACATATTCAAAGGTGTATTGTTCAATCTCCATATATTGCTGCAGTTTCTGCAATTGTTCTGATTGCTCATTTTGTTGCGTTCCCTAGTACTAGAAACTGCCAAGTGGAAGGCATATCAACTGAAGTTGGAGACTTTTGTTTAGTCAAATGCAGGCTGAGATCTGAGTGGTTGAGGGTTAGATGCTCAACAATGCTACAGTCTCCTTAGGGCCTTCACTGCTTTGCGATCCAGGGACTGCTTCTGACCACCTTACCTTTGCAGCCCTTGGGCCAGGGAACAGGTTCTCATTTGCTCCAGAGACTTCCCTCTTTGTACTGTTAGTGGTGGCTAGCGCCTAAGCCAAGGGGTATCCCCAAGTGTGTTGGAGTTGGGGATGCTTTCTAGCCCTACGCAGTATTAAACACCCTGCTGGAAGGAAAACTTCTTCTTCCTGTCTCTTTGCTCCTGTTGCCCATGAAGTGAGCAGTCCTGCTCTGCCATGTGCTCCACAGGCCCCAAAGCTACCAGGCCAATAGGTCATAGGACAAACCCCCAAAATAAATCTTTCCTCTTTATGAGTTGATTTATCTTAGATATTTGTCATCATAATAGAAAACTTTTTTTGTTTGGTTTTTCAAGGTAGGGTATTGCTCTAGCCCAGGCTGACCTGGAATTCACTATGTAGTCTCAGGGTGGCCTCAAACTCACATCGATCCACCTACCTCTGTCTCTCAAGTGCTGGGATTAAAGGCTCTTTGTAAGACAGGGTCTCTCATTGGCCTGGAGCTTACCAGTATGTCTCCACCTCTCTAGCACTGGGATTGTAAACACACCATCATGGCCAGTATTTATGTGGGCACCAGGGATTGAGGTCAGGTCTTCATGCTTACAAGACAAGCATTTTGCCAACAGTCTTCTCCCTAGCCCAGGAAGAACTATTTATATTATCTATTCTGCTGACACTTTCCAGATCTGATGACACCTAGGTATTCATTTATGCATAAAGAAAAGGATTTGGGGCATGTTGTGCCTTAAAGGTTTTGTCAATTTGACAGGTCTGTTTCAGGAAATCTATTTATTTTATTTTATTTGTTTGAGAGAGACAGAAAGACAGAGAGGGAGAAAAAAATGGGTATGCCAGGGCCTTTAAATCTGAAATGAACTCCAGACACATGCGCCACCTTGTGTATCTGGCTTATGTGGGTCCTGGAGAATCGAACCTAGGTCCTTTGGCTTCACAGGCAAATGCCTTAACCGCTAAGCCATCTCCCAGCCCAAAATCTATTTTTAAAAACTTCTTATTGACAGCTTCCATAAGTATAGACAATAAACTATGACAAGTTCCACCTCCCACTCCCATTCTCCGGCTCTCAAATCCACTCTCCATTGATCCCTTCTTCTTTCCCATTAGTCTTTCTATATTGATATCACCATCTTTTCCTCCTATTACAAAGGGCTTGTGTAGGTAGTTTCAGGCACTGTGCAGTTGGAAATCTATTTTTATTGAAACAGAAATACCTTAGCTTATAAAGCTGTGGGATTTTTCATAAGCATACTCATCACTTATGTTTTCACTTATGAATTATATATTCTTTCAATTATTCAGAAATATTTATTGGCAATTTTAGTTTCTGAGGAAATAGGATTAGCAAGACAGAAAGTTCACATTCTATAGAGCTCATAAAGAGTACTTTTAATTAGTAACTTAATTTTTATAAATGTTTTTGAAAAATTTCTTAAATGTATAGACTTTACTTTTAGGGGCAGAATTTGAATATATGAATCAGATGTATTTTATTATGTTGTCTGAGTTTTCTAAACCCTTCTCTTTTATTCATTTACTCTGTCATAGGCTAAAAAATGGTGGACTGAAGTCTTAGATCACTAATCTATTTCTTTCACTCCTTATATTTTCTGCAATAATGTAGGAAAAGTTGATTATTTGTGCATGATCATAATTTCTGGGTCTTCATTAGGAATTTATTATCATATTATACCCTTTATCTAATTTATGTTCTTTGCACCCATTTAACCTCATGACCCCTATTTTCCTGACAATTTTTTTCATGTTTTTAAATACAAGTATTTAATGCTATAAAGCTTCCTCTGAGCACTCTCTTCATGGTTTTTGTTTTTTGAAGATAACCACTGATATCCTTTTGTCCTTTCTTTTGTCTTCAAATGTTTCAACTCACTTCAAGTTTTTGTTGTTTGTTTTTGAGGTAGGGTTTTACTCTAGCACAGGCTGAACTGAAACTCATTCTGTAGACACAGGCTGGCCTTGAACTCATATCAATCCTTCTACCTCAGCCTCCCAAGTAGGATCAAAGGCATGTATCACCACACCCAGCCAAGATATGTGTTATTCTTTTTCATAAGATTTATTCTTGGGTTTCAAAATTAAGTCTTTCTCTTAAATCTATACAAAATATTTACCCTTACAGAAAGATTTAGAAGAAACATGTACTTGTGTGGACGGCATAGAATCCACCCAGAACCTCTCCATGGAAGAAAGTTAAGAATTAAATAGTGATGCCTTAAGAATAGGAGAGAGAAACTATCTAAGCAAAGACCAGGAAATTCAGATGAGAAATGGGTAGGAAAGAGAGTTACAACCATGGTTACCCACGTTCAGAAAAATTACACACATAATAGGCCCAGAGTTTAGAGGCAATGCCCATGTGATAGATCTAGAGTAGAAAGGAAATACAAACACGGTAGACTTAGGGATCAGAGAAAAATCATACATGCAATGAAAGTGAGCACAAGGCAGACAGTGGGCAAGCAGAAATTACCCAGGCCAAGAAACAGTGCTCTCCCCTACCCATCAGCCAGATAGGGGAGAGCCAGAGGGACATGTGGTCCACAAAGATCAAAGGGCAAGGAGGAAGAGAAAGCTGGGCCACGTGGATAGCCTTCTTCGCATGGACCATACATCCAATCCATATGAGCTTCGTCATGGCACATGTGTGTAAGCAGAGCACTGCCTGATTCAGACTCTAGGTGCTATCCAGGAGACTGAGCTGAAGCAGCCCCAAGGTCCTGCTGTGTGTGTCCTGGCAGCCATCTGGGAGAGACAGGACCACCTGCAAGTTTCAGTTTTGTCAACATGGACATAATGGCAGCTCCTTGTTTCTTCTTTGGGTTTCTGTCCTTAACTAACTGCCTGAAAGAAGCTAGCTTCCTCATCTCCTTCAGTGTGACTGGATATATCTTGTGGGGCTTTTTGGGAGTTGTTTGTTTGTTTTTTTATGAATAAGCTTCCTGATATTTTCAGTTCTTATTATGTTTGAGTTATTTCTAGTGGTTATCTTTAAGTTCTTAAGTGACAATTTCAGTTGTATATATTTATTGCATATATGTTGTGAAATATATATACACTGTGGAGTGACTAAACTGTACTACTTAACATATGCATTACCTCCCATACTTAGCTTTCTGTAGGAAGAACATTTAATGACTACCACTCAGCAGTTTTCAGGAATATATTGTTAACTATACTTGTGTTGGACAGTAGACCTCTCAAACTTATTCTTTCTGAAGTTTTTATCCTTAAACAATATTTCCCAACCCCCAATGTTCACCACTCTATTCTTTACTTCTTTAAACTTCTTTAGATTCCGCATAGAAATGAGATCACATGCTGTTTACTTTCTGTTCCTGGTTTATTTCACTAAATGTCATGACTTTCATACAGTTTCACAAATGTCTTAGACTTCCCTTTTTAAGGCTGAATACTGTGTGTGTGTGTGTGTGTGTGTGTGTGTGTGTGTAAAATCATATCATCTTTATTCATCCATTGATGGACATTTGATTCCATTTCTTGGCATTGGAGTGCATATTAAGCATACTGATCTATTTCCTTTGTATATATACCCAGTGAAGGAATTACTAGATCATACAGTAGTTTCATTTATGGTTTTGGAAGAATCTCCATACTGTTTTCCATAATGGCTGCACTATTTTACTTTTTCATCAAAATGGCTCCATTTTCTCCATACATTCTGTCCAACAAAGGTCCTTAATCTTTCTGGTAGCATTCATTCTAATAGTCTTGAGGTACTATCTCATTATGATTTTAATGTTCACTGTGATGATTAATGAAGTTCAGCATTTATAACAGACTGCTGGCTATGTAAATGTCTTCTTTTGAGAACTGTCTACTCAGATCCTTTGTCTATTTTCTAATCAACTTGCTTTCTTGCTTTTGAGTTGTGTTCCATAAATATTTTAGATATTAGCCACTGCTCAGATATATAATTTGCAATTTTTCCCATTCTGTTGGGTATTTTTTACTGTTACTTAGTTGGCTATGCAGAAACTTTTTAGTTTGCTATAATACCATTTGTTTATTTTTATTTGAACTTTATAATTAAAAAAAAAATCATTGCCCCAACCATACATAAGCTGTAAGCAACCTTGACAGTATGGTATGCTTTCATTTCTTCTTACTTCCCCCTTCCCCTAAATCAGCTGGTAACATTATTTCTCAGCAGTTATCTTTTATCATATACCATCAGTTTCCAATAATTTAAGTCCTAATAAGAATATGAAACAGAATTTGCATGCCTCTTCTTACTTTTACATCTCACTTTCAACTTGTAACAGCATTTCTGGATATAAAATTTCAGAAATATGACCATAAAATAGTTGATTCTAAATCCTAGAGCAAATTCTTCTGATGTATTTTCTTCTTCATTTATCTCTTGATTGTTTGGACTTTCTCCTCTGACATTTCCTTCATGCTTTCATGTTCATAAGAAATGTAGCACCTAATTGTTCCACATTCAGAAATACCAATGCATTACTTACACATATGTTAGTTATGACATCACATAAAAACAGGAACATGTGTGTTTTAGTCACTGGTATATCTCAAGTGCCAAGCATGGTGGCCAGCACAGTCATTTATGCATTTGCGAAAATAAACACACCAGGGAAAAGAACAAAAAAAGCTTCTGGGCTGAGCTTTTCCCTGCAAATTTGGTGAGCATTGCTCCTTCAGCACTGGAGGCCTGATTCCCACACTCATCACAATTTATTTTAGGTTTCCAACACTGTGACTCAGGTGTTTATATGTGGTTTTCTTTGTTTCCTGCTTAGAGCTTGTTGTACCTTTGAATCTGTGGATTCATATTTATATTTTTCACCAAACTTGAAAATGAAGCCAATTTTTATGAATGTTTGCAGGTGTGCTCTTAGAAATGTATATTTTTTGTTGAGAGAACTGAATCTATATTTATCGACCAGATCAAGCTTACTCGCCTTATTATTCAAATATTCTGTATCTGTGCTCCTTTCAGCGGCTTGATCTTCGACTTCTGCAAGGTGTGTCAGTAGTCATTTGCGTCATATACATTTGAAGCCATTTTATCAACCTACATATCTATGATTATGTAATCTTTTGTCCCCCACAATACATTCAGCCTCTATTTGTTTTGCTGATGTTACCATTGTTGCCATGACTTCTGTTGCCTGCCATATCTTTGACCATCTTTTCATTTTCAACCTTTTCTATACTTTTGTTTTAAATATATCTTTGTAGATATAACCAATTTTTTTTGGTTTTTCGAGGTAGGGTCTCACTCTAGCCCAGGCTGACCTGGAATTCACTATGGAGTCTCAGGGCAGCCTCAAACTCGCAGCAATCTTCCTACCTCTGCCTCCCGAGTGCTGGGATTAAAGGTGTGCGCCACCACGCCTGGCTGATATAACCAATTTTTTAAAAATCCAATCTGGGAGGACTGTGTGAGGCAGACATTCTAATGTGTGTAGACTCCAAGTGCAAAGAATGAAATGATGGGTGGGGCTTCAACAGAAGCAGTGCAAGGGAAAGAAGTCTGCAAAAGGAGTCCATAATAGGCTTTCCTAACTATTCCATTCCAAACTAGCTGATACCTTGAGAATTAGGCCTGATCTCAAAAGATTAATACTTCCTAAAAGAGCTAGTGATCTGAATATGGCCCTGTTGTGATTTATTTCTACTGGCAAAGGAATATTCAAGAGTTGGCGGGGAGGGGGGGTGGAGGAGGTGGGGGGTAGGCGGGAAGGTATTCTTGCGGGAGAGTTCAAAGATAAACAACCTTGAGGAAACAGTGGGGAAGTAAATGCCAAGGGAAAGAAAGAACCTTAAGTGGGATGCTACCTGACAATACAAGCATTCACATACTGTCTGGGCTCCACATTTCTTAAATTATTACTCAGCAGCTCAAGGAATTAAAAGCTTTGTAAAAGGGCTGGCTGTCCTCCAATGAACTGACAGGCAAAGAAATAAACAAAGCATCTGCCTCACACTTAACACCAGAGACATGTTGCTCCAAGTCACAGACAAGAACTGCCTACTGGACTGGAAAAGACACACAAGAGTGACATGGAAAGACTGGGGTGTCTTTGAGATTGCTGGAGCCTTATCTTTGCTCTTGAGTAGGCAATAACTCAGGAGCTAAGGCCCCAGGAAAACTCAATGGTCACAAAAAGCTCTCACTGAGTTAGTGGCCTCTGAATTCTTGTGACTCCTAAGAATTGAAATTCATAGACCAGAGGATGAAATTTAGAAAGATTTCATTAAATTAGATAGAACTTAAGAAAAGGAAGGCAGAGATCTAGCCCAAAAGGTGGCAAGAGGGGGGTTCTCCAGAAATGCAAAAGCCCACCCTGAGACCCAGGATGGGGTCTTCTATGTGAGCCCCATGGATGGGAAGCCAGACTAGTCAGTCTAGTCCTGACATTAGATGTCTGGGGTCAGGTTTTTAGGCCAAGGGCAATCTTCCTATAAATCTTTTTTTTTAATTTTTTTTTGTTCATTTTTATTTATTTATTTGAGAGTGACACAGAGAGAGAGAGAGGCAGATAGAGAGAGAGAGAGAGAGAATGGGCACGCCAGGGATTCCAGCCACTGCAAACGAACTCCAGATGTGTGTGCCCCCTTGTGCATCTGGCTAACGTGGGTCCTGGGGAATCGAGCCTTGAACCAAGGTCCTTAGGCTTCACAGGCAAGTGCTTAACCGCTAAGCCATCTCTCCGGCCCATCTTCCTATAAATCTTAATCCTCTAGGGAGAGCAGTTTTGGAAGTGGGTAGAAAGTCTCCCCCAGGGGCCAGAGATAAGGAAAGGCCAGACCCTTCTGACATTTTTGACCTATCAAAATAGAATGACCTAGATTCTCCCCTACAGGCTCCAAGATATTCCTTGCTTTGACTTTTGGGGTCCTGTCACCTATAAACTGCCTCAAGAGGGAATTAGGGTCTAAAAAAATTGGTGAGGCAAGCGAGTTGTACAGTCACTCTTCCTGACATAAGAGCAGGCAAGAGCAGGGACAAGGATCCCAGGCCACAAACCTCCACCTCTGGAGCAAGTATTTGGAAGGTCTTAGGAGAAGGTTCTCATATATTTCCTCAGTGTGAAGATTCTGTTTCATGTCTAACGTCTGCACAATTGTCTGTGGCGAATATTACAGCTAACATAATCAGACATGGTTCCAACAGAGGAATTGCATCCACAATGAGGTCGGATGCAGCGTGTGGGACATTCTCAAAGCATCACTGGGGATGTATATAGATACAATGGTGGACATCACCCAAGAAATCTCAGAGCAACAACTCCCAGCGACACCCTTCTTTCTTTGCCTGTACAAAGTGAGTGTATGCAGGCTTCCTTCCTGTTCCCTTGTGGTGGTTTGAATGTAAACAGCCACATAGCCTCTGATATTTTTGAATATGCAGGCCACAAGCAAGTGTGTTGCTGGGGGCAGATCTTGAGTCCAGCCCCCAGGTGTTAGAAGTCAACTGATACTTGCTGGTGCCGGCTGTTTTCTCTCTACTCCAGATGCACAATGAAGTGAGCCAGCTTCTTCTGCCATAGTGACACTTCCCCTGGAATCTGTAAGCCTGAAATAAACCTTTTCTTCTGAACTCATGTAAGAGTTCTGAGACATATATGAAAGATGGATACATGTTCATCTGTCCTTGAAATGACCCAAGGGGGCCTCAGAGACTATCAGACTGAACTTGGTCTTCTTAGACTCAAAAGGAGAACCGAGCAGTCACTGCCATGCACAGCAGCCAGACACACGTGTGCACACACACAGCTGCCTAGAGCTTTCCCTCTCCGTGCTGCTGGTTCTCTGAGGACCCATTTGGAGACTTTGTGAATGCAACAATTTGGACTCTCTGGGATATCTGAGGACTAATGAGAGTCTATGGCCAGTGTGGTGGCTTGAGTGTAAAAATGTCCACCACTGGCTAATGTGTTTGAATAATTGGTCCCCAGCTGTTCGGGAAGATTGCAGAATCCTTAGGAGGTAGAGATTTACTAGAGACAATGTGTCACTGGGGAAGGGCCTTTCAGTGTTAACAGCCAGGTTCTGCTTGCTGTTGTCCCTGCAAATGTGGCCTGGCGATGCTGGCTTCCTGCTCCTGCCATGCCTTCCCTGCCAGGAGGAACTCTACCTTCTAGAGCTGTAAGCCAAAATAAGCTTTTCCCTCCATCTACTCATTCTGATGAGGTAACCTGTCCCAGCAAGGAGAAGGTAACTGATAAAGCCAGATATACCTATAGCAGGGTCTGGCCAGGGTCACAGGGTGAAGCAGGCGAGGTATGGATTTCTCAGTCTCACTTCTCTAACGACTACACTGATGGATCATTGATAATTTGCTTGGCCAGAGAATGGGTAAATATACAAACACACATATTAGTATTATATTTTTAAAAACACATCAAATGACACTATTTATAACTAATGACAATGGTTCCTATTCCTGTTTCCAACCACATTTCTCTTCTGAAATATGGTCAGTAATGAGGACTGAAGACCAAGAGTCCCACACGCCACTGCATAAGCCCCAGCATGACTCTGTGACACTCCTAATAATCATTCAATTTTGTCTTGAAGCCACTGCAAAACTGGATAATTTGGAAGCTGACGTCTCAACTCATTGTCAAGTGTGCCCACATGAGACTAATATTCACCCTGAGAACTGTTAAAATCCCACCACAGGAAATTGGCATCACATTCTTGTCAGTAAGTGAGCCACATCAAAATAGTGTTAACTTTAAAAGTCTACTTTCAGCCCACCTTCACCAAGCCTGCCCAATCATTGCTTTCTGGAGATCCAGTTCAAGTCTATACAGCCTCCCAAAGAACAAGGAAAAGGAAAATAGCAATGTAAATGAGACTCAAAATGCGGTTTATCACACAGTGTGCACTGTTATATAACTGCCAAGGAAGCCCTTGGTGAGCTATTCTGACCACTGACAAAAAGGATGGGAATGGGCATTGACTGAGCATCTACAATGTACTGGGCAGGGTGTTATGCTGATTCCATATTTAAATCGATCCCTCTAATGACTGAAGTCATTTAGCTAGAAAGTGGCAAAGCTGGGCTTAACAAACAACTTTGCTGACCCCAGCCCACACTTTCATTAGACCACTCCCAATTTCTCCTTTGCCAAAATCCTCAAAATATTTTATGTAAGAGGCCCACAGGACAGACATTTCTTTCAGTGGTTCCTGGGCAAGGTTCATGTTCTACTGAGCAATGCCTTGTAATGATGCTGTTCGGTACCTAGTGAGGAAGGGTGAAGTTGTTCTTCCTAGGTGAGGCCAATGCAAGCACAGCTGGGCAGCATGAAGCAGGAAGAGCGGAGAGAAGGAAAGAATTTATTGAACATAAAAGGCTAATGGAGAATATGGCCTCTGGAGCTAGAATGACTGGCTTAACATCCATTGCTAGGTACCTAGTCATGTATTAGAGGTTTGAAGGTTATTGAGGATGGACCTTGCCCTCATAATCAGCAGCTTACAAAGGAACTGCAATTAGAGGATGATGATCAAAAGAATAGGCCTGAGTTATATCTCTGGCCCTTGGTGGAGACATGCCATTCGAAACTGCCCAAAAGACCCCAAAATTACTATTGAGCCAGAAGCATTCTGGAAAATAACTAAGAACACACCATTGTTGCCTCCCTTAAGACTAAGTTCAAATGAGTCTGCCAATCACTTGGACAGGAAAATATCCCTTGGGAAGGTGTCTCTTCTAGCAACTTTTAAAAATAATATAAAAAACTACCTAAAAATGAAGTTTGCCACAACAGTCCCTGTGGCCATTGTACACTCTCACCCTGTGAGTGTTTTCCTTCACAACAGTCTTTGGCTAAAGTCTACTCTCACTCCTTGAGAGCGTCCCATTTCATACTTTAATAAACACTACCTCTCTCCTACACTGCCTACTTCTACATGACGCTCTGTGTAATAACCACTACCTCTCTCCTACACTGTCCTCTTGTACATGATACTGTGCAATAAACACCACCTCTCTCCTACACTGCCCTCTTCTACACGATGCTGTGTAACAAACACCACCTCTCTCCTACACTGCCCTCTTCTACACGATGCTGTGTAATAAACACCACCTCTCTCCTACACTGTCCTCTTCTACACGATGCTGTGTAATAAACGCCACCTCTCTCCTACACTGTCCTCTTCTACACGATGCTGTGTAATAAACACCACCTCTCTCCTACACTGCCCTCTTCTACATGATGCTGTGTAATAAACACTACCTCTCTCCTACACTGCCCTCTTCTACACGATGCAGTGTAATAAACACAACCTCTCTCCTACACTGCCCTCTTCTACATGATACTGTGCAATAAACACTATTCTCTCCTACACTGCCTTCTTCTACATGATACTGTGCAATAAACACTATTCTCTCCTACACTGCCCTTTTCTACATGATACTGTGCAATAAACACCACCTCTCTCCTACACTACCCTCTTCTACACGATGCTGTGTAATAAACACCACCTCTCTCCTACACTGCCCTCTTCTACACGATGCTGTGTAATAAACACCATCTCTCTCCTACACTGCCCTCTTCTACACGATGCTGTGTAATAAACACCACCTCTCTCCTACACTGCCCTCTTCTACATGATGCTGTGTAATAAACACCATCTCTCTCCTACACTGCCCTCTTCTACACGATGCTGTGTAATAAACACCACCTCTCTCCTACTCTGCCCTCTTCTACACGATGCTGTGTAATAAACAGCCACCTCTCTCCTACACTGCCCTCTTCTACACGATGCTGTGTAATAAACACCACCTCTCTCCTACACTGCCCTCTTCTACATGATGCTGTGTAATAAACACCACCTCTCTCCTACACTGTATTCTTCTACATGATGCTGTGCAATAAACACCACCTCTCTCCTACACTGCCTTCTTCTACATGATGCTGTGTAATAAACACCACCTCTCTCCTACACTGCCCTCTTCTACATGATGCTGTGTAATAAACACCACCTCTCTCCTACACTGCCCTCTTCTACATGATGCTGTGTAATAAACAACACCTCTCTCCTACACTGCCCTCTTCTACATGATGCTGTGTAATAAACACCACCTCTCTCCTACACTGCCCTCTTCTACATGATGCTGTGTAATAAACACCACCTCTCTCCTACACTGCCCTCTTCTACACGATGCTGTGTAATAAACACCACCTCTCTCCTACACTGCCCTCTTCTACATGATGCTGTGTAATAAACACCACCTCTCTCCTACACTGCCCTCTTCTACATGATGCTGTGTAATAAACACCACCTCTCTCCTACACTGCCTCTTCTACACGATGCTGTGTAATAAACACCACCTCTCTCCTACACTGCCCTCTTCTACACGATGCTGTGTAATAAACACCACCTCTCTCCTACACTGCCCTCTTCTACACGATGCTGTGTAATAAACACCACCTCTCTCCTACACTGCCCTCTTCTACACGATGCTGTGTAATAAACACTACCTCTCTCCTACACTGCCCTCTTCTACACGATGCTGTGTAATAAACACCACCTCTCTCCTACACTGCCCTCTTCTACACGATGCTGTGTAATAAACACCACCTCTCTCCTACACTGCCCTCTTCTACACGATGCTGTGTAATAAACACCACCTCTCTCCTACACTGCCTCTTCTACTCGATGCTGTAATAAACACCACCTCTCTCCTACACTGCCTCTCGCTAAGCTGTGTAATAAACACCACCTCTCTCCTACACTGCCCTCTTCTACACGATGCTGTGTAATAAACACCACCTCTCTCCTACACTGTCCTCTTCTACACGATGCTGTGTAATAAACGCCACCTCTCTCCTACACTGTCCTCTTCTACACGATGCTGTGTAATAAACACCACCTCTCTCCTACACTGTCCTCTTCTACATGATGCTGTGTAATAAACACCACCTCTCTCCTACACTGCCCTCTTCTACACGATGCTGTGTAATAAACACCACCTCTCTCTACACTGCCCTCTTCTACACGATGCTGTGTAATAAACACACTCTCTCCTACACTGCCCTCTTCTACACGATGCTGCTGTAATAAACACCTATTCTCTCCTACACTGCCCTCTTCTACACGATGCAGTGTAATAAACACCACCTCTCTCCTACACTGCCCTCTTCTACATGATGCCTGTGTAACAAACACACTCTCTCCTACACTGCCCTCTTCTACACGATGCTGTGTAATAAAGCCACTCTCTCCTACACTGCCCTCTTCTACACGATGCTGTGTAATAAACACCTCTTCTCTCCTACACTGCCCTCTTCTACATGATGCTGTGTAACAAACGACCACCTCTCTCCTACACTGCCCTCTTCTACACGATGCTGTGTAATAAACTACCACCCTCTCTCCTACACTGTCCTCTTCTACACGATGTGTGTAATAAACACCACCTCTCCTCCTACACTGTCCTCTTCTACATGATGCTGTGCAATAAACACCACCTCTCTCCTACACTGGCCCCTCTTCTACATGATGCTGTGTAATAAACACCACCTCTCTCCTACACTGCCCTCTTCTACACGATGCTGTGTAATAAACACCACCTCTCTCCTACACTGCCCTCTTCTACACGATGCTGTGTAATAAACACCACCTCTCTCCTACACTGCCCTCTTCTACACGATGCTGTGTAATAAACACCACCTCTCTCCTAAACTGCCCTCTTCTACACGATGCTGTGTAATAAACACCACCTCTCTCCTACACTGCCCTCTTCTACACGATGCTGTGTAATAAACACCACCTCTCTCCTACACTGCCCTCTTCTACACGATGCTGTGTAATAAACACCACCTCTCTCCTACACTGCCCTCTTCTACACGATGCTGTGTAATAAACACCCACCTCTCCTCCTACACTGCCCTCTTCCTACACGATGCTGTGTAATAAACACCACCTCTCTCCTACACTTGCCCTCTTCTACACGATGCTGTGTAATAAACACCACCTCTCTCCTACACTGCCCTCTTCTACACTGATGCTGTGTAATAAACACCACCTCTCTCCTACACTGCCCTCTTCTACACGATGCTGTGTATAAACACCACCTCTCTCCTACACTGCCCTCTTCTACACGATGCTGTGTAATAAACGCCACCTCTCTCCTACACTGCCCTCTTCTACACGATGCTGTGTAATAAACACCACCTCTCTCCTACACTGCCCTCTTCTACATCGATGCTGTGTAATAAACACCACCTCTCTCCTACACTGCCCTCTTCTACACGATGCTGTGTAATAAACACCACCTCTCTCCTACACTGTCCTCTTCTACACGATGCTGTGTAATAAACACCACTCTCTCCTACACTGCCCTCTTCTACACGATGCTGTGTAATAAACACCACCTCTCTCCTACACTGCCCTCTTCTACATGATGCTGTGTAATAAACACCACCTCTCTCCTACACTGCCCTCTTCTACACGATGCTGTGTAATAAACACCACCTCTCTCCTACACTGTCCTCTTCTACATGATCTGTGTAATAAACACCACCTCTCTCCTACACTGCCCTCTTCTACACGATGCTGTGTAATAAACACCACCTCTCTCCTACACTGCCCTCTTCTACATGATGCTGTGTAATAAACGATGCTGTGTAATAAACACCACCTCTCTCCTACACTGCCCTCTTCTACATGATGCTGTGTAATAAACACCACCTCTCTCCTACACTGTCCTCTTCTACACGATGCTGTGTAATAAACACCACCTCTCTCCTACACTGCCCTCTTCTACACGATGCTGTGTAATAAACACAACTCTCTCCTACACTGCCCTCTTCTACACGATGCTGTGTAATAAACACCACCTCTCTCCTACACTGTCCTCTTCTACACGATGCTGTGTAATAAACACCACCTCTCTCCTACACTGCCCTCTTCTACACGATGCTGTGTAATAAACACCACCTCTCTCCTACACTGCCCTCTTCTACACGATGCTGTGTAATAAACACCACCTCTCTCCTACACTGCCCTCTTCTACACGATGCTGTGTAATAAACACCACCTCTCTCCTACACTGTCCTCTTCTACACGATGCTGTGTAATAAACACCACCTCTCTCCTACACTGCCCTCTTCTACACGATGCTGTGTAATAAACACCATTCTCTCCTACACTGCCCTCTTCTACACGATGCTGTGTAATAAACACACCTCTCTCCTACACTGCCCTCTTCTACACGATGCTGTGTACTAAACACCACCTCCTCTCCTACACTGCCCTCTTCTACACGATGCTGTGTAATTAAACACCACCTCTCTCCTACACTGCCCTCTTCTACACGATGCTGTGTAATAAACACCACCTCTCTCCTACACTGCTCCTCTTCTACACGATGCTGTGTAATAAACACCACCTCTCTCCTACACTGTCCCTCTTCTACACGATGCTGTGTAATAAACACTAACCACCTCTCTCCTACTCTGCCCTCTTCTACAACGATGCTGTGTAATAAACGCCACCTCTCTCCTACACTGCCCTCTTCTACACGATGCTGTGTAATAAAACCCACCTCTCTCCTACACTGCCCTCTTCTACACGATGCTGTGTAATAAAACCACCTCTCTCCTACACTGCCCTCTTCTACACGATGCTGTGTAATAAACACCACCTCTCTCCTACACTGCCCTCTTCTACACGATGCTGTGTAATAAACGCCACCTCTCTCCTACACTGTCCCTCTTCTACATGATGCTGTGTAATAAACACCACCATGCCTTTCACAGATGCGTGTAAACCACCTTCTCCTACACTGCCCTCTTCTACACGAGCTGTGTAATAACACCACCTCTTCCTACACTGCCCTCTCTACATGTGCGTTATAACCACCTCTCTCTACACTGCCCTCTTTACACGATGCGTGATAAACACCACTCTCTCCTACACTGCCTCTTCTACAGATGCTGTGTAATAACACCACCCTCTCCTACATGCCCTCTTTACACGATGCTGTGTAATAAACCACTCTCTCCTACACGTTTCTACATGATTGTGTAAACACCACCTCTCTCCTAACTGCCCTCTTCTACAGAGCTGTGTAATAAACCACCTCTCTCCTACACTCCCTTCTACACGATGCGTGTAATAAACACCACTCTCTCTACACTGCCTCTTCACAGATCTGTGTAAAACCCACTCTCTCCTACACTGCCTCTCTACACGATCTGTGTAATAAACACCTCTCTCCTACACGCCTCTTCACACGCTGTGTAATAAACACCACCTCTCTCCTACACTGCCCTCTTCTACATGATGCTGTGTAATAAACCCCACCTCTCTCCTACACTGCCCTCTTCTACACGATGCTGTGTAATAAACGCCACCTCTCTCCTACACTGTCCTCTCTACACGATGCTGTGTAATAAACACCACCTCTCTCCTACACTGGCCTCTTCTACTACGATGCTGTGTAATAAACACGCACCTCTCTCCTACACTGCCCTTCTTCTACATGATGCCTGTGAATAAACACCACCCTCTCTCCTACACTGCCCTCTTCTACACGATGCTGTGTAATAAACACCACCTCTCTCCTACACTGCCCTCTTCTACACGATGCTGTGCTATAAACACCACCTCTCTCCTACACTGCCTCTTCTACACGATTGCTGTGTAATAAACACCACCTCTCTCCTACACTGCCCTCTTCTACACGATGCTGTGTAACTAAACACCACCTCTCTCCTACACTGCCCTCTTTCTACACGATGCTGTGTAATAAACCCACCTCTCTCCTACACTGTCCTCTTCTACACGATGCTGTGTAATAAACACCACCTCTCTCCTACACTGCCCTCTTCTACACGATGCTGTGTAATAAACACCACCTCTCTCCTACACTGTCCTCTTCTACATGATGCTGTGTAATAAACACCACCTCTCTCCTACACTGTCCTCTTCTACACTGATGCCTGTGTAATAAACACCACCTCTCTCCTACACTGTCCTCTTCTACACGATGCTGTGTACTAACACTCACCTCTCTCCTACACTGCCCTCTTCTACACGATGCTGTGTAATAAACAGCCACCTCTCTCCTACACTGTCCTCTTCTACACGATGCTGTGTAATAAAACGCCCACCTCTCTCCTACACTGCCCTCTTCTACACGATGCTGTGTAATAAACGCCACCTCTCTCCTACACTGCCCTCTTCTACACGATGCTGTGTAATAACACCACTCTCTCCTACACTGCCCTCTTCTACACGATGCTGTGTAATAAACACCACCTCTCTCCTACACTGTCCCTCTTCTACACGATGCTGTGTAATAAACACCACCTCTCTCCTACACTGCCCTCTTCTACACGATGCTGTGTAATAAACACCACCTCTCTCCTACACTGTCCCTCTTCTACACGATGCTGTGTAATAAACACCACCTCTCTCCTACACTGCCCTCTTCTACACGATGCTGTGTAATAAACACCACCTCTCTCCTACACTGCCCTCTTCTACACGATGCTGTGTAATAAACACCACCTCTCTCCTACACTGCCCTCTTCTACACGATGCTGTGTAATAAACACCACCTCTCTCCTACACTGCCCTCTTCTACACGATGCTGTGTAAATAAACACCACCTCTCTCCTACACTGCCACTCTTCTACATGATGCTGAGTAAAAACGCCACCTCTCTCCTACACATGCCCTCTTCTACACGATGCTGTGTAATAAAACACCACCTCTCTCCTACACTGCCTCTTCTACACGATGCTGTGTAATAAACAACACCCCTCTCTCCTCACATGCCCTCTTCTACACGATTGCTGTGTAATAAATGCCACCTCTCTCCCTACACTGTATTCTTCTACATGATGCTGTGTAATAATCACCACCTCTCTCCTACACTGCCCTCTTCTACACGATGCTGTGTAATAAACACCACCTCTCTCCTACACTGCCCTCTTCTACACGATGCTGTGTAATAAACACCACCTCTCTCCTACACTGCCCTCTTCAACACGATGCTGTGTATACAACCGCCACCTCTCTCCTACACTGCCCTCTTCTACACGATGCTGTGTAATAAACACCCACCTCTCTCCTACCACTGCCCTCTTCTACACGTGCTGTGTAATAAACACACCTCTCTCCTACACTGCCCTCTTCTACATGATGCTGTGTAACAAACACCACCTCTCTCCTACACTGCCCTCTTATACATGATGCTGTGTAACAAACACTACCTCTCTCCTACACTGCCCTCTTCTACATGATGCTGTGTAATAAACACTATTCTCTCCTACACTGCCCTCTTCTACATGATGCTGTGTAATAAACACCACCTCTCTCCTACACTGCCCTCTTCTACATGATGCTGTGTGTTGCATCTGAATTCTTTAGACAGAGATCACAAAGACCAGGAAGGTCAGGAGAACAGATCAAGATCTGAGTAGTGGAATTTTCTGTGTTGACTCAAAGCACACAGGCCTGTAAAGCTCATTAATTAGGACATGAGGCGCACTGCACATTCTATTTCCCACAACCAAAGCTGGAGAAAGCTGGACTCCTGTACTTACTGTGTGGGTTTCATGGCTAGCATCACCTTCTTTGTTTATAAAGTTGAGCACTTACAACAGGCAGCTCTGAGAAACAAATGAGTTCAAGCAATAAGGTGAGATACTACCATTGCTTATCGAGAAACCATATGCCAGAGACTAAAACTGGCTTCACAAACACAGTTTCAATTCCATCCTTGCTTCCGTTCTGTGAAACAATATAACTTCACTGTCATGTCAGAACATGAACTCAGAGTAGCAGCAAAGTTTGCATGCAAACCCAGGTTTCCTCTAAAACCTCATCTCCTACCAGAGGTCTCACTTCCCTAAAAGTGCTTTAGTGATTGTGAAGGAGAAACAAAGGCCCAGGGAGAACATGGATGCCACCTTGCCTGCCCTGGAAGGACTAGAACCCACACCTGATCCAGTCTCATCCATGATGGCTGCAAGCAACACTCCCCAGCAGCAACTAACTTCCTGCTTCTTCCTCAGCTCAGCATACCTGGGTGGGCTGGCCCTTCCTGAATCACCTCTTGGGTCTTCTCCCTTACACACCTGAGTCTGATGGATGTTTAATCCATAAATGGGCCTGACAGGTATATAAATCTGATGCCCTTTCATTCTCCTAGTGCCTGACCCTTTCCTGATTCTTGCACTTGTAAGCCAGGCTGGGAAGGGGCAGGGATTTCCATTTGCTTGGGTATTTCCCCGCTTGCTTTCTTCTGGATGCTTCCTTGTTTTACTATGTATGTGATCGCTCCTTAAGCTCCAAGTCCTTTACTTTCTCCTGATCTTTTCTGACCACTTACGTGAATGTAAAGGGGATCTTTGGGCTTGGGCTCTCATGTTTTGCCGTGTGTGTGTGTGTGTGTGTATGTGTGTGTGTCTTCTCCAGAGAGGCTTTACCTTAAGGAGATCTCTCTGTAAAGGAGATTCTCAATCCCAGAACTCAGGAGGCAGAGGTAGGGGATCACCATAAGTTCAAGGCCACCCTGAGACTAGTGAATTCCAGGTCAGCCTGGGCTACAGTGAGACTCTACCTTGAAAGACCAAAAAAAAAAAAAAAAAAAAAAAAGGAGATTCTCTTCATCCCCCCTCCTCATTTCTAGCCGGCAAGGGGGAGAATTCCCTTCTGGCTTGAGCCTTTCAGCTAGCCTTCCTTCTGAGTCCTAAGTCTCCCTAAAATACACCTCATAATTTACCCATTTCAAAGTCCATGTTTTTCAATTCTTTGCTAACACAGATAAGAATATAAAAGTTGGGGTCCATGAGCCTTGAATCTCTTGCATCTTCACAGAATTTAATCCCTCCCTGGGCTCAAAATCTTGCATCAATTGTTCATAGAGAAACTGAGGCACAGTGGTTTAGGTAATCACACTTCAGTGAAGGGCTGGGAATTAAACACAGACCAGACTAATGGACAGGACAAGCTGACCTTGCTCTGTCCTCACAGCATCCACTCAGGGATGGCCATAGATACTCCCATTATAAAATGATCAGGTCCTTAGGGCAGTGGCTAGAAACAGAACCAAATATGGGAGAAGAAAACAGAAGAGAACTTTGTGCTGATAGCCCTTGCATTTGACAAATCTGTTAGTAAGTCTCTTTCAGGGAAATTGATACTTGAGAAATCACAAGGAGAGTACCTAGCTTCTTACCCCAATCTCAGGATCTTGGAACACCAACTGAGTCTTGTCTTTTCTCTCCCTGCTTTACTCCAAGAGCCCTCAGAATTCCAGTAATAGCCTGGTCTATCAGTGAGCACGTCATGAACCCACTGGTATTGGACAGCACTTCTCTCCCTCCAAGTCTCTCTGTAATCAGCAATGACAGAGCAAAGAGACATGCTTATTCAGAACAGTTACCAGGAATCTGACTTCCAAAGAGATTACAGCTCCATCAGGCACAGGGAGGGACCTGGGAACCTTGCTGCTGGCATAAAATGAGCCAATCCATCCAGCATGGACAAGTGAAAATTCAGTTGGAATGCCAGCAATTTGCATCCTTTCAGCTAAGAATAAAAGCCAGCCTGACCTTTTACCACCAAGACCAATGTGCACTGACTGCAGTTTACAAACACCAGATCTGAGTGGGAAAGGGCTGGGTGACATAAAGCACTGTGGTCACATTCCAATGGAACTCTCACTTTGCTAAAGTAAGTCAATTAGCACTCTTTCTGCCCTTCTCAAGACTCTTTTCTCAATCCTACAAAGATCCAGTCAAAATACGCCATTTCCCAACAAGTGCTGAGCAACTGGAAGTGGAAGGGGAGGTGGACATAGCCTCAGAGGAGAGAGAAGGGAGGAGGGACGGGGCAATGCCTGGCAAAAGGAGCCGCAGCCAGCCAGTGCCTTCTGGAAAAACAAGATAAACATCCAGTTTAAGGCTATTACCTCCTTTATTCAAAAAATAAATATCTTAACTTTGAGTCAACATATTTGAAATCACATTAAGCACAGAGGAGAAATACCATCCCTTTGGAAACTGAACAGGAGTAGGAAAGCATGTTCCAGATAATGGGGTAAGGGCAGCACTGATTCCAGAAGCTTCACCCAGAGAGTCTCCTCTCCCCAGGCAGAGCTACATACTGATTCTAGGAGAGGAAAAGACACACGCGCACACAGGAAGTCTGAAAGGCACATGAAGTGGACCATCAGGAGTATGGCACATTCAGTGATAAAATGTTCCCTATTCCCTCCCAAGAAAAGCAGAGAAACTTTAATCAAGTAAAAAACCAGAGAAGACGGGGGGTTCCTGCTCCAAGCCCAGCATCCAAACACCTCTGCGTGAGATGCCATTCTTCCTTGGCTTTCCCCACCCCACCGTGGGAGCGCAGTGCTCACTCCGTGCCGGCAGGGCGTGTGGCCACATACACGAACAGCACAATCAGGAGCACCACTGCAGCCAGCGTAGGCAGCACCACTGTGGTGATCTGCTGCCGGGCCTCCTGCATGGCCTGCTTCCGTTCCTTCTTGTCCTTCGAGGTCTCCTTCTTGGGCTTCCCCTTGAGCTGCCGCATCTTTCCCAGCGAGTGGTGGTTCAGACAGAGCTTGGAGGAAGGGCCACACTCTGTTCAATCAGGAAGCCTCTGTAGGGAGAACACATGTGGTCAAGAATGAATGTAATTAGAGAGACAAAGTTCAAGGCAAACACACTTATAAGGCAGGGACCAAGAACAGCAGAGGTTGTGCCAGTTTATGGGCCCATAGACCACCTCATCTCTTCACCTACTAGTGAAGGTTATGGCTCCAAGAGCTGGGACTAGAGATGAGTGACTGTTTCTCCGCCCCAGAGCCCACACTGCATGGTACAGTCAACTGCAGGCAGAGTGGAGGCTGGGTCAGACCCACAGTGAAGCTGGGCCCATGTCTCACCACCCATTTAACCTACAATTCTCTTGTAATAAATTCTGAGACTCATGGAGGTGTTCAGGGTCTAGGAAATAAAACCCTGAAATAACTACAGTAAAGCTCTCTATATAATTTGCTTCTTAGTGTTAAGAAATAGAAATAGACTTTGTCCGACTTAAGTTGAGACATTTACTTAGTCTCTAGCATCTCACAGAATCCCCAGAAAAGCAAGGGCACCGAGCTCATATGACAGGCAGTATAAGGGATATGGTGCCACCATAAACTACATTCCAGTAGTTTCCCATGCAAGGGTGCCATGGCCTGTGTCCTCTCCACTGACATGGTACTGGAGGTGGTGCCTAGACACTACTACTGTCCTGGAAACAGATGCAATGGCTAGCATCAGCACCAGGATGAACTCCCTACTACTGGGCTTTTTGCATCACTAGCTCCCATGTGCTAGCCATGCCCAGGCCCAATATACCCATAACCTACCTTCTAACTCTCAACTGAGAGAAATCTCAAACACAAAAAAGGACTGAGCAGTGAGAGCTGGGCAAGGATATAACCAAAACAATGTCCATGACAACATCCTGGGAGACCCAGGTGGCATTAGGAAGAAAAGCTCTGTGTCCCATGCTCCTCTAACAAAGGGACTTTTGGGCCGACACTGTGTACTCAGTTTTGCCCCAGGGCTGTGGGTAGACTGTCATCATCTTGACGAGGACGATGACATTCAGTCTTGCATTAGATGGATGTCAGGTGACAGAATGTGCTCCAAGTCAGGAAGGGTTTTGATGGCTACCTACTTCATTGTAAGAGATTGTAATCGTTTACCATGAATCTGCTCCTCTGTTAACCCCAAATATGTACACCCCCAATCGGGCAGGCTCCAGTGTGAGATAGCAATATTATCATGCTGATTATGCAATGCCAGCCCAAACCAAATATTAAAGTTCAGGGCAAATGCCCCATTTCAGCAGATCTACACCAAGAAACTAGGAATCGTGAGCCAAAAAAAATCCTGCCTAAAAGACTCATATGTTAAGACCTGGTCCCCAGTCCACGGTGCTCTTGAGAGATGCTGGAACCTTTTAAGAGGCAAAATGTAGGGGGCTGGAGAGATGGCTCAGTAGTTAAGGCAAATGCTTACAAAAACTGTGGGCCTGGGTTTGATTCCCCAGTACCCATGTAAAGCCAGATATACAAAGTGGCATATGTGTCTGGAGTTCACCTGCAGTGGCAGGAGACCCTGGTATGTTCTCTCTCTCTCTCATTCTCTCTCTCAAATAAATAAAATATTTCTTTAAAAGAGGGTGAATATAACAGAGGTCTGTAGGTCACTGACAGGAATGCCATACCCCCACCCTTCCCTGTCCCATCAACAAGAGGTGGCCAGTTTTGCTACCATAGGCTTCTACCATGATGCACTACACCCACCAGGAGAAGCCTAGGAGCAGTGGGTCCACAAAGTCATAGACAGAAACAAATTCTAAGGACTGTGTTACAGAAGGAAAAGCTGGCTGCTACAGCACCACTGACAAGTGAGAGAACCCCTGGCATTTTCAACTCTTCTTTTGAAATCCTCCAAAGAACCTTTTGACACACCTGTGTTCATGCCAAAGGTTTGCCACCTACTGGCTAAATGGCAGTTGGCAATTCACGTCAGAGGCCTTTGTCACCACAGCAGTGAGAAAGACTGTGAGGGTTTTAAAAGGAAAGGCCTAGATACACAGGTTCTGCCTGCCCACCGCAGTCAGCACAGGCTGACGGAGATATCTCCACCACACACATGCAGCCTGGACCGGCTTCCTGAGCTTCACTAAGCTCATCTACCATGCCTAATGGTGGGGCAAGGCTCTGTGTACTTGGACTGCATTTACTGGAACAGATCTCAACTGTCCTGTGACAGGTTTACTGTCTATTGTAGAGAGGAGGAGATCTCAGACCAAAGAGGAAAGATGTCCTCCAATGTTCACCTGGTCTGTAAGCAGTACCGAGCAAGGGACAGCATCCCACCGTCCATTCTCTTCCTGAGAAACAAGCCACTAGCAACACCCTAACTTCCATTTTGCTGTGAAGCTGTTAGTCAAGTCAGACCACATAGCTTTCCCACACAGGCTGACCAGCATCACCATAGGCCTCTGTGTTAAGCACTCCAGCCACTCTGGCTAACAGTGCTGGGGCTCACTTCCTCCTGCTCCTTCAGCTTCTGGCTACATCCTCTCACACATGCATAATCCACATTCAAAGGCACCAGCCTTCATGATAGCTAGCTCTTGACATTTGTATGATGAACTTAACTTCTCCAAGGCTTGGGGCTTGGAGGGGAACACCTTGAGATGCATGGGCTGGTGCCAGCCTGGTTAGGATTTAAAGGATAAGCACACAGTCCAAAGTCTGCATTTTTTCCAAATTGTAGGTTTTTCAGCAGGTTATGGGAAGTATCCTCCCAGTTCCTGTTTACCTATGGAGTAGGAGTAGTGAGGGAAAGCATCTCTGAGATGCTGAAGAAGAGCATACAGCAGGGGAAGGGGAGTCTGAGCCAGGAAGGGCAGGCCAACTAGAGTGAGAGGAACAGGGCAGGTATGGGGCGGTAGAGCCAGGCTCTCCAGGGCTCTGCCTGCCACCATTAGGCTCGGTCTTCATTTCGAGGGCAGCACAGGCCCTCAAGACCTTGGTCCAGGGAGGCATAGTGAAGAGTGCACTGAAACAGTGGTAAGGAATGCAAACAGCCAGGGGGTGGGTCAATGGCTTGGACACTGGGTGGACAGTGTGATACAGAGGAAGATGGAGTTACATGCTGGAGGTCTAACAGGCAGGCCTTACTGCCAGATAGAATGTGGCAGTGAGGACCTGGAACATCCGGGAATCTAAGGAGACATTAGATGGGACACCACATATGGGTGGTGATACCATTTCATGAAATTAGCAAACATACAGGGGGAGGGCTAGGCATGGGGGAGAGCAGATTCAAGAAAGCTCAGTAAGTGCTCTGCTCACACCTGGTCACATATGGTGATGCCTACTGGGCGTTTTCATGCAAATATCAAGGAGGTGGCTGAGATGCAGGATCTGGGTTTGACTACAGATGTGCAATGGAGACATGGTTGGCTGTGGGACTAAGTAAGGTCACTATGGCAAGGTCAAAAAGAGAAGAGGGCCTAGGACAAAACCCTGCCTGTGGCTACCTGAAAGCAGTGGGTCAGGGGACTTGGAAAACAGGCAAGGAAAATAAGAGAAAGTGAATCACAGGGCCCAGGAGACTGCAGAGAAGAGGCTGAAATCAAGATAAAGTGTTCCCACCAGATGCGGCAGCATGAAGACTACCACAGGGGACTTCAGTGGAGGGTGGCCTCAGCCAAGCAAATATGTGTGACTGCAAACACTGAAAATGTATTGTCACTTGTCTGAAAAGAGAAGCTTGTCACCAAAGGTAACTGAGTACACTGCTTCCATCCTTGAGAGAGTTTTGCCATGGAAAACACCCCAGCCAAACATGCTCAGTAAACAGCTGGTTCCAATTTTGGAATGAGTGTCTTAATATTCGGCACACCAGCATTTTGAACAGCACAGGGAAGATAGCTTGAAGTTCTGCAGGAAGAACATGGGTGGCCAAAAGATGTTTTCTGATTTTATACGTGTGTGTGTGTATATTTATAAATTTATATATATGTATATATATTTACATCTTATGTATGTGTATATATACGTATATATGTATGTACGTATGTATGTGTGTGTGTGTATATATATATATATATATATATATATATATATATATATATAAAATAAAGTACTCAGAGGATGTTTGAGATCTAGAAAAATGGGAGAATCAATATGCTAAGGGCAGGGGTATCCAAAGGAGCAGCATGAGAAAAGTGACCATATATTTTCATGGAAGATAGGAAAGACCAACTTCTACAATACAGGAGGCAAGAAAAATAGGGAGGGTGGTTCTGTGTTGGAGGAAGACAGAGTTTCTATATTTTATTGAAATAGGAAAACTTAGTTGCACAGTTACAAGGCAGGTCTGAGTCAAAGGAGGCATGGAATTACTATGTTGGGGGGGAGGGAAACCTAGCAAGAAGTACCAGTCTATCTGTTTATGGCCTATACCCTGTCCCCTTAGTAGGCTGGGGACCAAAGTCACTGGCCTCCATGACTGAATCAGGTGGCCTCCTGGGCTGGCTGTTGCTGACTATGCCAGGACCTTGGAAATGCACAGCTTGCCTACAGCCCTCAGTGAAACAAGGGCATGGAAGAGGGGAAGTAAGAGTATAACCTAATGGGAATATAACCAATTTGCAATACATTTATATATTAAAGTACTCAATTAAAAAAACAGTTTATCCACCTGGCCTCTAATTTTTAAAAAATTGAGGAACATAAAGAAACACTGTTATTGGCTAAACCTCTGCACATTCAGCGAGTGGCTTTATAGGGGACAATCATGCAGATATGGGTATCTCAGAAGTCACTCAGTACCATGTTTAAAGATAGTAGGGAAGACAGGAGTGGGAGGGGATCAGTGATGGAAGGAAGGCTCAGCTCTACTAAAGTTCTTGTCCTTAGGTTGCTGTCATATGTATACATGTAAAGAAAATGCCTTTTACTTTCTTTCACTTTTTTTATGGCTCCAGTAGTCTCTGCACCTTACACTGGGCACAGCCCTGACCAAAATGACTTTTCCTGCTTTACCACAAGGAACCCAAACACCCAACTTTGCCATAAATAAGGGAGTAGCTAAACCCACTTCTGTCCAGCCTGAACAGTTGTCATTCTCCTGACCTACTTGGGGCCACATCAGTTGTTGTCAGCCCCTCACACAGAGGAAACAGGCAGCGAAGCTCACAGTGCTCAGCCTGGCTTCTTCCCAGCCAGCAACCTGGGTAGGACGAACACTAACGTCACCAGCTGAGTTCCCACTTTAGGACTGTGCAATAGGCCAGTCAGCCCACACTGCCTCTATTGCTCTTAACCAAGGAAACAGAAGCTTCATGAATGCTGAGTTCCAAAAGATTCTAATGGGGCTTCACCCACTACGCTCTCACCTCTATCAGTGAGCCCATGGCAACTGGTATGCTCTAGAATCTTCTGCCTGGCCAGGACCTGGGGGGAGACTGGATTGGGTATACACACACATACACACACACACCCTTTAGCACAGGAGTTTTTAAGGTTATGAGTAGTCTCTGATAATAGCTTTACAATCTTCTACACATGTGTATGTGGATGACACACACACATACATGCTTGCTATGGTCTTTTCAGATGGACTTTTCCCAATTTGGAGACCACAGTGGACATGATGTTGAATCTTACTGAAGAAACAGCCAGAAATAAGAACATGGTTTAAGGATAGGTTTGAGCCTCAGCTGTGCCTCACCTAGTTATATGACCTTGAGAATTACTAAACTCTCAGGTACTGACTCTCCTCCTGTGTAAACTACAGTGTATCTGGAGGGGCTGCTCTGTGGCATTATTGAAATACTCAGTGTACTAATGGGCCTCACCAGAGGCTCAATAAACAGTACACAGAAGCTTGTTATTCGTGGAGGTGTGTGCTAGATGTACATGAGATTGGAATACACCAGAGATTCTCACCTTTTTATATCTGATAACCATATAGCTCACAGGTGATGGAATCCCTCAGTGTTTCCTCTTTGACCGGAGTTACCAATCAGCTTTTGGGAAGGTATGTTCAAAGGTTGGTCCAACCTACCAAGGACAGGATTCAGGGAACTTGGGTCACTTGCAACTCCCACCACCCCAGACCTGCTGACCCCACATGGCCCAATATAGCCTGAATGGCTGCTGAGCATTCAAGACATGGCTGTGTTCTAAAATGAACTGTGCTGTGATATAAAATACATACCAGATTCTGAAGACTTAGTGTCAAAATAAAGAATGCAAAATACCTTACTAGAAAATTTATATCCTGATTACATGTTGAAATGGTAATGTTTGGATATATGGGATTAAATAAAATTAAAATTGACTTCATCTGCTTTAGGTCTCAATTTGACTACCAGAAACATTTTAAATTGGATCAGTAGCTTGCATTATACATTTTGTGGACACCCCTGTGTGTGTTCCAAGCAGTACGGAGTTCCCACTCTGCTCTCTTGGAAGCCTGCATCACACCATGCTCACCATGCTAAGCCTCCTCACATGGGCATGACTCAGGGCAGCCAAGCACCCAGGCTCCTTGTGTTCCCCTCTGCACCCCTGCTGCAGGGTCCTCTTTCCCAGTGCCAGCTGCCTGCAGCCCCTCTCACACTTGGCCAACCCATACACATGGCTTTCTCTCTCTCTCCAGGCAGGGTGCCAAGGATACAAACTTAGGTCCTTACACTTATATGGCAAGCATCTTACCAACTGAGCCATCTCCCCAGGCCTCAATTTATGCATTTGGCTTTACATGGTTACTGGAGAGTCAAACCTGGGTCATCAGGCTTGGCAACCAAGTACTTTTAACCACTGAGCCATCACTTCAGCCCTCCCAGGCTTCAGTGTATGTCTTCATCACAGTACATGCTGGTGGCTAATGCCTAACTGGCCAGGCCTCTAACCACCACACACACTTCTCAGAGACTACATATGTGTCTTGGGGGTAATGATAACCTTATGGGCTGGCAGGATGCCTTGTATATAACAGGTGCCTAAGTAAACATCTTCTGGATGGAGTACCAGACTGAAAAGACTTCATCCTAAGCAAATAAGCAGAATTAGAATAGGAAGAGCTGCAGGAACAAACTGCATGCTACTTACAAGCACTTATTTCATGCTTACCGCAGTCACTCAAGATTAGTGTTGTTACTTGTATTTTACAGGATGAAAAGTATGATGAACTGCTGAAGTTGAAAGACTACAAGAGAACCAATGCAATGTCAAATCCAATGAGAACTCACAATAATCATATATGAAATATTAATGAGTAAACCAACAAGGATTTGAATTCCAACAAAGCCACCCATCTTCTCTGCATGACAGCACAGCAGCTCCAACCCACCCACAACCAAGAGCAGCAGCTGCTTCCTGGGTGCTCATGACCTGCCACATATACCACTAGAGCCTCTACAGACACACAAGCCACATGGCGGCCTTGATCCCCATGACTCACACAGAGAAACCGAGGCTCTGAGTCCCAGGCCCCAAGTGATCATCAGGTTGGAAGTGTGGCTGGATATCAAACCCAGCTCCATCTGGCTCAGACATTACGTTCTTTCCCTACCAAGCAGTTTCTTCCAAATGGCTGGGACATCAGCTATTAAGAGTGTGGCCCAAAGGACACAGTCCCGGTCCATGCTGGTCCAGCCCATTGGCTTCAAAAGCTGAGGCCACATGGAGGGTGTAAGAGGTCCCACAGGTTTGTCTGACTTGTAGCAGACAGAATCTGTCTCTTAAAACAGGCTTGCCTGGTTCCTGGATGATACTGTGCAGACACCCTGGCCTATGCAGTTGTCCTGCTTGAGAGAGCATGGGGACCAGGTGATATCAAAGACGCCCAGCTGAAGTGCAGATCTCTGCCCACATCTACCCTGTCCAGGGCCAACTGCATGGAACCAGCCAATGGCTTCAGAGGCTGTTGGAGGGGTGCCCACCAAGAACAGCTTGACCTGGCCTGGGGGTCTGTGTTAAGTTGCTACAGACTGTGGCAATTAAATCCTACCACACGATCGATGAGAGTCCAGTAACTAGGCCCAAGGGGCAGCCAGCCAGCTTGTTCTCAATGCTGATCTCCCTTTTCAAGAGCCAACACCTGTCTGTCTTCAGAAAAGACATTTCACAGAGCTGCCTAAGACCCTGGCAGTGTTTCTCTCGTACTTCAACATCAGGACTCAAATGATGCCCAGCTCCTGTGCAGGGTGTGTGGGAGGAGAGCGCTACTGTTCTACTTGCGACTGTGTCATTCTACAACACACAAAGTGCTGAATCACTCCATGCTTTACGCACAGAGCCCAGAAACCTGCCTTAGGTTCAGGGAGGTGTAAGTCCACTTAAAAATTGTTTATCTGCACACGTGTATGTGTGTGCATGTGTGAGTGTTCATGCATGCTCACATGAACACACCAGAGCCTCTTGTCACTATAAACACCAGATGCTGGTGCCACTTTTTTGGTCCAGCTTAATGGGTGACTGGGGAATTGGAACCAGGTCAGTAGACTTTACAAGCAAGTGCCTTTAACTGCGGAGCCATCTTTCCAGCTCCTAAATCTGCAGAGAGCAGCAGCCCTGCAGTTCACCAAGTGCTCCGGCTTCACTTTATGTCCATAGTAGTGAGCCATGATGGGCCCGTGGTCACTTCACTAGTGTGCTGCACAGTGGGGGCAGGGAGCAGGCAGGCTGCCAACAGGATTGTGCAAGATGGGCCTCCTGACTCCTGCTAAGCACCTGCTGATAACATAAGTGCCTTCTTAGGAACATGGACAGGAACAAACAAGGACATCCACACAGGTGCTGATTCCACTGCCTCCTGCTGCTGGCGGGCCAGAGATCCAGGCTAGTGTGTGTGCGCTGGGGGTGGAGGGTCAGAGCTACAGACAGACCAAAGCGCACCTCACACCAAGGGCAACAGGATCAAGAAGATACACTACTTGGCAGTGTCATTATCAGCAACCTGTGAATAGAAATCCAAAATCACGAACAACCTTTGGGTGAATGGCTGAACAGCTCAGACATGACGAGCCAGGTGAGTTAGCATTTCTTTAGCACACTGGAATTTGTAAAGTGCTTTCCGGGCATTATTCATGTCATCCTCCAGTAACTCTGTGTGGAGTCATTATTGTCCTTAGCAAGTAAAACCAACACATGAAGCCATGAAGGGCATGTCAGAGTTTCAGTCCCATTCCAGTAATTGTAGGGTCTGTGATCCTAGCCAATAAGTTAGTCTCCTGGACCTTCAATGATTATTGTAAAACAGGGATAAAAATGCCTAATTGTTCCAATATTCTCCAAATACCCATCAGGGAATAAGGGTGAGAATGCAGCTGTGAACCCAACAGGCTGAAATGGTACTTGTAGGCTCTGGAGTTGCCTTCATTTAAAAGGACTATGGGGGAGACGGACAACTGGAAATGAGTAGAAGCCATAAAGGATGGAGACTGCTAACTTTGAGGTAACTGACAGAGAAGAGCTTCAGAAGAAAGTGATGCTGGACCAGGGCCTAGAAAAGGGTGAGGAAATGGCCTGTGGAGAGTCCTGGGAAGGCCAGGCAGGCAGGGCAGGCATGAGGCCCTCTGAGGAGCATGTCTGGTATGGCTGATTTGGGACAGAGGACAGCGAGGCTGGAGAGGGAGGTAGAGATTGCAAGTCCAGAGTGAGAGCAGGCAGAGCAAAGCAGGGATCATGGAGCCTTCTTCTTACATGTTATGAGCTCTGTGGGGACAAACCACTGCAAGGGCAATGACCAAGGCAAGAAGCTCAGTAAAGAGGCTGATGAGCCCTTCACATGGTTGTGGTGACTTGGTCCAGGGGAGGGCCAGACGTGTCTCATACTGAGCGCACTTTAGGAAGAGGAGCTGACTGCCTGGGAATGCAGTGTGACAAAAGGAACCTGATGAAAGACTACAGAGAACTAGAAGAATGAGATGGGCAAGGCCTGGGGGTATTGGGAGTGGGGGAAGTGTCAGTCCACTCTGAGAATTAACAGACCCACCACACGGAGACACCGAGCAGACTACTGGGCACAGGGGCAAGCCTGCAGCTCAGGGACAGCGGGGATGGATTCAAAACCATGGGAAATGAGATGCAATAGAGAAATAGGTGAGTAGGCACAGATGGAGAGGGGGTTCAAAGACCAAGCCCTGATGTCACCCAATGATCTGCTGCTTGGATCTTGGGGACTTAAGCGAAAACAGTAAGAAACTAACAAGGCGTGTCTTGGAGTTGAGTTGATGGCTCAGACAGTGAATTGCTTGCTGCACAAGCATTACAACCTGAATTTGGATCTCCAGCACCCATGTATGATGGCTGGATGTTGTGGCACAGGTGCCCGTAATTCCAGCACTACGGAAGCAGACAGGCAGATCCCTGGGGCTTGCACTAGCTAGTCTAGCCATTGATGAGCTCAGGATTTTCTGAGACTCAAAAAATAAGGTGGCATGCAATAAAGAAGACACCCAACATTGACCTTGGGCCTCTACATGCATATGCACACACATGCACCCAGACACATACAAATACACTTATACATGCAATATACATGCAAAAAAAAAATAGAAAGGGGCATCTTAGAAGCTACATGAAAGAGATTTTTTAAAATAGTTTATTTTTATTTATTTGAGAGACAGAGAATGGGCACACCAGGGCCTCCAGCCACTGCAAGCAAACTCCAGATGCATGTACCTCCTTGTTCATCGGGCTTATGTGGGTGCTGGAGAATGAACCAGGGGAATTGAACCTGGGTCCTTTGGCTTTGTAGGCAAGTGCCTTAACTGCTAAGCCATCTCTCTAGCCCGAAAGAGATGTTTTAAAGAAAGGAGCTGACTGGTGTGGCACTGGCAAGTAATTAGAATTATTAGCTGCATGGAGAGAGGCAGGGTGAGAGGAAAGCTGGAGGTAGGGAGCATGCAGCCATCAAGACCAGCTAGCCAGATAGCCACGGCGATGCTCTGTCTCTCTCCCCAGCCCTGCACTACAGGCTCACACCACCATTCCAAGCATTTTACATGGGTGCTGGCCATCTCAACTCACATCTTCACGCTTGGGCAGCAAGCGCTTTACACACCGAGCCATCTCCCAAGCCCATATGTTGTTTTGTTTAACGCAGTGTTTCTCTAGCTTTTCTATCTGGCATAGGCAGAGGCCAGCAACTGCCCATCTCTAGAGGCAAGGTCAGCTTAAAAATAAAATTTCATTTGTCTCCTCTTGATCTGAACGTGTCAAGGAGTCAGATGTGACATTAACCTTGTTTGCCTATGGTGTCACACACTGTGATGAAGCTTTCCGTGGCTGTCAGTGATTCCTGACAGCATCCTCATGTCTCTGGCTCTTCTTGGTCACCAGGCCCTCACCATCCCAGAGGTAAGAAGTGAGTTTTGAGGTTACAGAGCTGACCAAGACCCACAAGGTAAGCAGGCAGTAGGACAGCGTCAAACCTGGACAATCTGGTTCAAGTCAGCTTATCACGGCTGAGCTATGTTGAATTCTTCTCCAACAAATATCCATAACTGTTTGAATATTCTTTAAGTGTCACCTTCCCCAAATCTTTGGGTGAGGCATGATCCTTGGGGAAGGTGCACCACACTCACCCCGGGGGCTCTGTCCTGCCCCTAGTCCATAAAAATGCGAACTGGTCAGAACTTATTAGCCAGTCCCCACATTCCTGAGGCCAGACACAGGCCAGCAGCACCCTCCTTCCTAGACAAGAACATGGCCCTCATGTTCTTTTCGGCATGAACATCAACAGCTGAAAAATCACAAGCACCAGTTGTTTATAGCATCTTTATCATGAAAATTTCATCTCTAAATTACAGCAAGTTAATGACAAAGTCTGATGGCAGACACATGGAGGAAAGAAAGAGGGACTGCTTGCATTTTTCAAGCAAGAACAACCACATGTACCATGTCTGGGCCTTCCTTCCGAAAGAAACTGGGACTCATCCAATCTAGAGGTTTGGTCCTAAAGACAGGGAAACACCCACCCATTCACTTACTCAGTAAACACTTCATTGCACATCAAGTGCTGTGGGCTGGGCATGCACTCCCAGTCCATGATCCACACCTCTGAACACCCCCACAGGCCACACACTGGTTAACTATTGTCACTACACTGGTTGACTAACGGGTCTTGGGATCACAAACTATTCACCAACCACATTCATAGCTTCTATATGCCAGACACGGTTCTGGTGGTAGGGACAGAGTTCCTGGTGGCACAGAACTCCCATTCTTACTGCAGGAGACAATAATAAATGTTTGCTGTGTCAAGGGGCAAAGCCCTCCAGAGAAAGGCGTGTCTGTGTGCAGCGGTGGAGCAGGGGATGTGAGGACATACTCCCACCAGAAAGGAAAAGAGAAGAGGATGGTGTCATCAGGGAGGAAAAAGGAGCTGAACATGCAGGACAGGAGTGGTCAGAAAAGGTTCAAGTTCAGCAAGAAGGGCACCTGGAGCAGAGGGGCTGAAGTGCAGTGAGCAAGAGGGAGGGCAGAGGGGCTGGGATGACTGGGCCCAAACTGCAATCCACTGGCAAGTACCTCAAACCCATTCTTTGTATTCACTGCCGGCCCGTGACTCCTGACAAAATTCAACTGACAAAATGCAAATATTCTGTGCAAGGCAGGCAGTGAGCTCAGTGGCTATCCAGCATCTGCACAGTGCTGTGTCAGTGTTCTCTGGAGTCTCTAAGAGTGGGCCTGAGCAGAAGAAGAATGAGCCCATCAGACTGGAGGTGCCAAAGTGCGTTTGTCCCTGACAAATTGATATATGCTCATCTTTAATTGAATACCTTCTTTGGGGTTGAACTTTAAGCTGAGTTACCAAACTGAACAGCCAAGTGGATAGCTTTGGTGAAGGGCATGGAGCAAGAAGGCTGTCAGTTGAAGAAAACCAGCTTATCCCAGATTCCACAGATCTCCAGATCAGCCATGGCTTTAGTCTACTCAGATCTCCAAGGGGCCACTGTCAACTATGGTCACCTACCTCAGTGTTCAAAGTAAGAAAAAAAAAAAAAAAAAAAAACAGGGTCATCATTCCCTGTACCCTGCCCTCGACACCTCCAACCATTCCTGTTTACTAGGGACTGATCAGGCCCCTTCAGTACTAACTCTCCAATCTCCACCTACACAACTACTATAACTACACCTTTAGTTAAAGGCCACAGACCCCATGCACACCCCTGGGTGTTCTTTCTGCCACCTCAGAGTCCTTGCTGACTCTCACTGATGCCTTGCCCCTAAGGCCTCCAGTTTCAAGACACCAGGATTTGGGTTGATCTTAGCACTCTAGCTAAAGCCTTTGTGGCTCCCTTTGCTAGTGCTACATAGACCCATTGTGTCCCAGCTGAGTATGTCCCCTGAACATGGCTGACACTTAGTCACAAATCTGTTGGTCTGTCTGTCTGCACACAGTGTGAGAATAAGCTGAGCACCTACCTTCTTCTAAGCCTTCCCATGTTTGCCTGCCTTATTCACTTGCTGACAGATGCCAGCCTGCTCCTGTCACCAATGTTGCCCAGGCCAATGGACTCATCTGGGCCTTCTGCTTCTCCTATCACTCAGACACCACACTTCTATATTCCTACCACTCCCTGTCTGTGATGGTTTGAATATATGGCCCCATCAACTCAGGTATTTTTGATTAAGAGTATCTTAACCTTCCAAGTTAAGTGCCCAACAGATCCTTACTACAGGGGTGTGTCACTGGGGGCGGATCTTCAATCCAGCCCTACTAGGTGTACAGAAAGCAGTTTGAGCTCTGGCTGTTGGCGCTTGCTGGCTGTTTGGTGGTCTCTGCTGTGGATGCTAGAGTGAGCCAGCTTCTGCCATGATGGAATTTCCCCTAGATTCTGTAAACCTTTTCCTCCCATGAACTGCTTCTGCTCAAGTGTTTGTTCCAGCAACAAAAAATAACTGTAATACCATCCTATCCATCTCCTCAACAAATCCATTCATCCTTACAGGTACAAGTTGAGGCCTCATCTCTGTTCATGAGGATTCCTGCAACAGCTTCCTAACCTGTGTCTCCTCATAAACCTACCACTTTCTCAAGCCATAGGAATCCAAATACATCTAAATCCTTCCAAAAGTACTACCCATGCAGGTAGGGCAAAGCATGCCACAACCTGCCCACCTCCCACAATTCGCTTACCAGCAAAAGCAATATAGTAAACACAGAAGTCATGATAACAGCAGATGTGGGCAAAGTAAACACCTTTTTCAGCAGAGCTCTATGGATGACTCATCTAAACCTCATGCCTGTCTCACAGTCTAGTTATTGGAAACATTTTAGCAAGAAAATGTTGCTGGCAAAAATATTAACAACCAACCAAATCATGTCAGACTAATAATAAGAAAGCCAAGCTATCAGTAATTGATCATTAAACATCTAGATTCCCAGCAGTTAGAAGCTGCCACAAATCGATACCTCACTGACACTGCACTGTTCGAGTTGTTTCCAAGATCTGCAAGAACTATAAGCTAGATGTCCAGGCTCAGGAGACAAGGAACTAGCCGCTTCTGAGCACAACAATACCCTGGCTTCGGGTGGAATACAAAGCAGAGCCATCCAGAAACTCCAGCAAGGTACTCACTGAGTACCAACCACATTTCCACAGGGCCTCATGTAGCCCAGTGTCATGCCTCACACATTTTGAGACTTGAGGGAAGGGAGAAGAGTGTGGAGAAAATGGACAAGGTAAGAATACAACATTCACAGCTCAGTCTTAGGCATATGAATCTCCCTAATATTTAGACAGCTCCTCAAATCAGTCCAAAAAAGACTAATGACCCCAAAAGGAAAATGGGAAAAGAATATAAACAGTCAGATGTCTGAAAAGGATACAAATGACCATAGCAATAGGAAGAGAGGACAGATGTGATGGGTGACGTTCCACCATCACCTGATAGTCACAAGGATGTTAGGTCACACACAGAGGTGGGCAGTTAAATGGCTACTAAGGGGCTAAAGGTAGCCCAAATTTGGTTCTGGTCCTACAAATTTCCATCTCTCTGTGATCACAGGAGTTCAGTCAGTCCATTCTGTCTTATTTGGAGTAGATGTAGTGCTATTGGGGGAACTTTAGTTGAGGACCATTATTTCAAAAGCCTGATAGCCAAAGGGAAGAGCATATCTCCCTTTAAATTATCTTCTTTTCTGGGTTCTGCCAGAAGGGTTTCAGAAACACAATGATAAAAAGTAAAGCAAGCTACCTCTCTCCACTCTCTCTCTCCTTGCAAATGAACAAATAAATAAATAAATAGAATTTTGAGATTCATAGCCATAAGAATGAATGAAAAACTAATAGTCAGAATCAGATCACTGCCCTTCAGACAGGTCTTGGAGAGGGCAGTCCTTTCTGAAAAGGGTGGGGGTTACATAATAGGATGATATTGTACATATGTAAGTTGAACAGATTAGTGGGGATGAAAAGGCCCAAATGAGGTCAGGGGAAGAGATTGAGTAAAGTAAAGGTAAAGGGAGGGCTAATCAAAATCTAAGAGGATATAAATAAATCATATGGAAAGCTACTTTTTTGGACAATGGAACACTCAGGAGCTGTAGATTGTTGCTAGAAAATTTTTAGTGCCAGGGATGGGATGCCTTCCAGTGAGTTGTTGGCCAGGGAAGTCCCTGATGCCCCCAAAACATTATAGGCCATTGCTGATGCCCTTGGTTTCCCATCAGGAATAGATGGTAAGACCCTATTGCTGAAGAATCCACATAGTTAAGCTGCAAAGCCACTGAGAAATCCTGCTGGAACTGAGCTGATAACCTCATCCATGTAGACCAGCTGACAGAAAGCTGGAAGAAGTTCAATGGGAGAAAGAGAAAACACCAGTGAAGATACTCAACAGTGGACACTGCAAGCCTTATATTTGGCCATTCAGGCTAAATGAGCCAATGGATGCAATAGTGGCACATCTGTCATGGTGGAAACCAACTGACCTCTAATTGGACTGGAGGCCTGCTCCATGGGAGGGAATACATCCCTGATACTGAAAACTTAAAACGGGGTAGTCATGAGCCCTAGGTGTGTAACGTCTGCTGCTGTCTGGCTAAATGTATATACTATGCTTATCAAACTGCCCAGTAAGCACTTCTCTTAATGTTCATACCCTTATATTCATGCTACTCTCACTTTTGGTTGAGAATCTTCTATTTTCAGATGGTAGTGACCTTGGGATGACTCAGAAGACATGATGGTGCTGGAAAGAAGTGACAGGAGTGCTCAGTACTGCAATATCTCTATCACACCTTCCAAGGCTCGGGGTCTATTGCAGAAGAGGTGGCGGAAAGAATGTAAGAGCCAAAGGAAGGGTAGGACTCCTTACAATGTGCTCCCTCCAGACACAAAATGGCCTGGACACCCATGACCTCACAGTGCCTGACACTACCTATACAAGACCTTCATAAGAGGAGGAAAAGATAATAACATCAAAATAAAAGAGAGACTGATTGAGATGGGGAGGGAATATGATGGAGAATGGAGTCTCAAAGGGGAAAGTGGGAGGAGGGAGAGTATTACCATGGGATATTTTTTATAATCATGGAAGTTGTTAATAAAAAATTGGAAAAAAAATAATAACAAGAAAAAATTCAAAACAAAAAGGAAAAGACAAATCTGACCCAGTGATTCCCTATCTAAAGCAGCATTTTATACCCTACAGACTATCTAGAGCAGTATTCTATAGCCTATAAACTAAAAGAAGTCAAACCACCTTGTTTAATCTAGTCCCTGGATCTGGATCCTGCCCACCTGCCAGAACTCAAGCCCCAAACCAGCATGCCTCCTACAGTACCCTGGAGCTGCTTGCCATGCATACCTCTGCTCTCCCAACCACTCCTGTTCAGCAATTTCCTCTTTAAGACCCATCTCAAGGACAGCATGACTTTCTGTTCCCAAGATAAGTAGGGGCCCCATGTCTTAGGGTCTTGCAGCACCTGGCCATAAGATCATGACGCATGTAGGACCTCCTTGTATGGTTTCTGTGGTCACCTTTGTTGTCGCTAATCAGTTATATTGCTTAAGGTCAAAGAACAGCTGTGTTAGTTAGAAGCCATATTACATCAAAACTCCAGCTGGACTCTCCGTATTCCCATTAGTTACCTTGAACTGTGAGTATAGGGCATGGGCTATCAGATCAAGACAGAGTTTGCTGATCCGGGGTATGCTGGTGTGTGCATGCCTCTACAAACACACAAAAGAAGAGACACAGTTTGCTGGTCAGGGGTGTACTGGCATGTGTATACCTCCACAAACACATGTAAGAGGAAAGTTCAAGAGCAGATAAAACAAACAGTGCACAGGAAGGACAATGTGCTAAAGAGAAAGCTGTGTCCTGATTTCTAACTTTTTCTTTCTTTTTCATCTGTAGGATGTCAGTCTTTTTTATCACCAGCCTTCAATCATTCATGATTTCCTGAGCTAAAATGTTAAACATTTTTATGTCTAAAGTATTTGGGGGGACTACTTGGGGAATATAAGCTGGTATTATAATTTTATCTGGTTATGGATGTGCTATGAACTTACCAAGGTCCAAAATGAAATAGTGATTCACCTCTGAGTTCTAGGAGTTGATGTTCTGGGGTTTTTAGGAATAGATCACTCAGCGTTGCACTTCCCATAACACAATAGTCATCTTTCCTACACCTTTGAAAGCTTGACAGTTATTTTGTTGCATTTGGAAAATCAAAGTCATTGCAATCTTCTAAGGAAGTCAAAAATGAAAGGGGACAGTATCTCACAAGCTACAAGTTGCCAACACAGTTGTGGAGTCCTAGCCAGTTCTGGAGTCCAGACCCTAAAGTTCTTTCCACAGGCCCTGCTGGGCTGACAAGCTCCATCCAAGTGCCCGAGGAAGTCACTAATTAAGTCAGTCACTGAGTCAAGTCCTGAGTGGATGAGTGAAACCTGGGACAGAGAATCATTGTTAAAGATCACTGTAGGGTCAAAGAGACAAGCAGAACAGAAGCAGCGGGGACACTAGGCAGACAGCTGAAAGGCCTTGGCAGTCTCCTCGGCAAACAGTGAAGCTGCCATAGAGGTGGGAGGACAACGGGTTAGTTCAAGACAGCATTGTTAGGCCCTGAGATTTGGAGGAAGAGAAAGGAGAATATTAACAGATGACTCTCCAGGTTATACTTTAATGAGATGGAATGGAGGAAGGAGGTCTGGAAAGAACTAAAATGTGGACACAGTAAGTCTGAGGTATTCATGCCATATCCAAATACAAGTTTTCTAACTGCTAGAAAAGATATAAAAAGAGCCACAGAGCACAGAGGAGTCACAAGGAATAATGGGTGCCTGAAGCCAGGGTCACTGTTGGCCTCTTCCTGTCACCTTCTCAAGATGATGACTACTCTGCCACTGTGCCAGCTCAAGGTAGGGTGCAATAAAGGGGACCAAATCCAACCAGGAGATACAGAGGCTACTGTTATCATCCCCAGTAACACAAGTACCCACTTTCAGGATAAGAAAACAAAAATCTTAACAGTAATATGGGTCTGCACCATGCCACAACTGCCAGGATGTAGCTCTTGATTTACCAGCATCACTGGAGACCGGCAGACCTGACACTGAAGCTTTAAGGAGTCCCCGTGTAAGAGTGCTGCTATGTGGTCCTGGGCCCTGCTGCCTGCACCCTGGGAGCACCACCCTGTTACAGGCTGCAGGTTAGTCCCCTAGGCAGTATGTAATCCCAGGTGGGATCAGATGCAGAGGAAGCTCTTCCAACAGAAAAAGCGGGAAAGCACAGCCTATATCAGAAAACAGTGGCGTGTCAATACCATATCCTGCTCTTAAACATATCTGCTTCCTTCTAGACCACAACCTGGTCTCACTGTGATAAGCCTATTTTCCAATTTCCCTAGCAAAGGACAAATCAAATGTCAGTTACTAATCTGCTTTCTAATTAAAAATTGAGCCTTTTTTTTTTTTTTTGGAAATTACATTTAGCTAAACAATTCCACATGGCAATTCACTGTGCTCTGCCACCTTGACTGATAGGATCATTTGCAATTATTTAAAAAGGGAAGAAGAAAACATCATTAGATGTACCGAGATTAAGCTGTTTAGCAGCTTCCAGTTGACTCAGAGAGTAAGACAATGCACATTCATGTAAATAAGCTTCCTATATTTAAGTAAACTCTGAAGTGGGGGAGGGAGGCTAAGGCAGTTTCAAAACTGGCTGGAGGGTCTCAGGAGGAAGACACTTGCTGTGCAAGAAAACTGCTGGGCTGGCAGTAGAATAAACACCAGGTCTAGAGAACATGAGCCTTCTTCCCTGAAAGGACCCTGAGATAAGTAAAAGACATAGCTCCCAGGTTTCGTGGCACAAGCCCTTTGCTTATGTCATCCAGAGGGAAAAATCAAGATGATGCAGGGAAGATGAAACCAAACTCTATTCACATTGGCTTTTGGACTTGTAAGCTTGTTTGCCTACTCTGAGAATGAGAAGTTGCCATCCGTCAAGCCTGCTTCTCAGTACTAGTGGCAGAAGAAAACCTGGTGCTGGGTGTGGAATCACCTATAAAACACTCTGCAGCTGTGACAGCTATGGCTGCCATCCCCTGGAGGGCTGGGACAAATCTTCCAAGAGGCTGGTGACCAAGAAAAGTGATGTGATAAGATGAAGTTCTTTGAGGTATTGCAGTTTGATAAAAGGAACCTGGAGGTGGGTTATGATGCAACTGTTCACGGAAGTTGCCTGGAGGCGTATGTGAACAAGGGCAGGGTCGGCCATGCATAACCATAGGGAGCCCAAAACCTCACCCAACCTCTCTTTGTGCAATTCCCCACTCCACAGCAGCCACAGGGAGGCTGAGGGAGGCTGAGGAGGCACTGGATAAAAGGTCTTGGAAGACAAACAGGAAGAAGCTGAACAGAGAGGCAGGGTAAAATTCACATGCACAACTGGACATGTTAAGGAATGGAAGAGAGTAATGTCTCCCCAAGGATGAAATTCCCAAGGAAAGTGTTTTTACCTTTTCTTCAAATTCAAGAACAGCTTCTTCGATAAATTCAGCAATCTGATTTCCAGTCAAGGTGATCTGAGTTACTCCTGTTGAGAAATAAGAAGAGAAGGTATAATAGATGCTTGGGGATGGAGGGCTACCTCTCCACAGACCCCTTTCTGGTACCCCCATCGTGATGAGAAGAGGACACATGGTTCCCCTCCCTCAACTGACTGGTAGTGAGGGATGGACACCTGTGTGCGGTCAGCTGCCCTGCCCCACAATGTAGCTCTGACTCAGAGAGCCTCCTGCTCCAGTTTCCAGAGGTTGGTTGAGCTTTACACCCACATTCCTGAGAATATGCAGCAGCATTCTGCTAACTTACACTGGCATGGGAGCATTTGTGTCCTGAAATCAACAACTGCCATTTAAAAATTAGAGATCAAGGGTCAGGTGTACAAAAAGAAAAAAAAGAATGGAGCCTAAAGGGACAGAGGCTTTTGAAATAAGATCTTGGGGGAAAAAAAAATAGATGAGACAAACAGTGAGCTTTAGTTGTTGGAATGGTGAATCTGGAAGAGAACTTCTATGGGGCTTCACAAATCCAAACTCTCTCAGGCCCTCTGCTAGGGAGCAATGACTCTGGTGAGATCTGTAGTGGTTGGGAAACAGCTGGAAAGGAGAAGGCAGTCGGTTCTTCTGAGGGCCACAAATATCACATTATGGCATTTGGACTTTACTATACCAGTGTAAGAGTCAAGACAACTGTACTCCAGCCTTATACTAAGAAATAACTGGACAATGGCACACCCAGAAGCCATAGATTGTTACAAGAAAATTTACAGTGCCAGGGATGGGATACCTTCCAGTGAGTTGTTGGCGAGGGAGGTCCCTGATGGCCCCAAAACATTATAGGCCATTACCGAGGCTCTTGGTTTCCCACCAGGAATAGATGGTAAGACCCTATTGCTGAAGACTCCACATACTTGTGCTGCAAGGTCACTGAAAAATCCTGCTGGAGCTGAGCTGAAAACCTCCTCTGTGTAGACCAGCTGAGAGAAAGCTGGAAAAAGCTACACTGCATGCAGTTCAATGGGGGAGAGAGAAGTCACCAATTGAGATACTTAACAGTGGACAAGCCTTAACTTTGGCCAGTGTAGCAGACAGCTTCAGGTTCACTGAGATGAACTTCCAGACCAGGCACAGTTATGGTGGAAAGGATTTATTGAAGCTTACAGATCCAGGGGAAGTTCCATAAAAGCAGAAGAAACTGGCCTGCTTTCACAGGCCCAAGCAGAGAGAGAGAGAAGCACAAGCCTAAAGGTCAAAAGCCACAGCACACTTCAGGAACTCCACTAGGCACACTTTGCATATCTTTATATTGAAATCTGAAACCCACCACCACACCTAAAGATCCACCCAGTGACACTGCCTCCAGCCAGGTGGCTAAAGATGCAAACTACAAACAAATAAACAACTGAATATATTGGGGGCCATCTATTCTATTCAAACCACCACAGCCAGCCAGGCCAAAATGAGTCAACGGTTGCAATAGTGGCATGTCTGTTATGGGAGAAACCAACTGCTCTCTAATTGGACTACAGACCTACTCTACAGGAGGAAATATATGCTGTGGTAGTTTGAATAGACAGCCCCCAATATATTCAGTGCTTTATTAGTTTTTAGTTTGCATCTGCAGCCACCAGGCTGGAAGTGAGGTTACTGGGTGGATCTTAAGGTTGTGGTGGTGAGTTTGAGATTTCAATCTAAAGATATGCAAAGTATGCCTAGCTGGAATTCCTGAAGTGTGCTGTGCTGTGTGGCTTTTGGCTTTTAGGCTTGTGCTTCTCTCTCTGTGTTTGGTCCTGTGAAAGCAGGCCAGCTTCTTCTGCCATTATGGAACTTCCCCTGATCTGTAAGCTTCAACAAATCACTTCCTCCATAACTGTGCCTGGTCTGTAAGTTCATCTCAGTGAATCTGGAGCTGTCTGCTACACATGCTAATACTGAAAACCTATGACGAGGTAGTCATGAGCCCTAGGGGTGTAACGTCTGCTAGTGTCTGGCTAAATGTATGTACTATGCTCACCAAACTTCCCAGTAAGTATTCTTCTTAATGTTTATACTCATATATTAATGCTACTCTCGCTTTTGGTTAGAGAACCTTCTCTTTTCAAATGGCGGTGACCTTGGGATGACTCAGAAGGCACCATGGTGCTGAGAAGAAGTGACAGAGAAGTGCTCAGCACTGACATATCTCCATCACACCTTCCAAGGCTCAGGGTTCATTGTGGAAGAGGTGGTGGAAAGAATGTAAGAGCCAAAGGAAGGGTAGGACTCCTTACAACGTGCTCCTCCAGACACAAAATGGCTTGGATATCCATGACCTCGCAGTGCCTGACACTACCTACACAAGACCATCATAATAGGAGAAAAAGATGATGACATCAAAATAAAAAAGAGACTGACTGAGAGGGGGAGAGGATATGATGGAGAGTGGAGTTTCAAAGGGGAAAGTGGGAGGAGGGAGGGAATTACCATGGGTTATTATCTATAATTGTGAAAACTTCCAATAAAAATTTTTTTAAAAGATGGGCTGGAGAGATGGCTTAGTGGTTAAGCACTTGCCTATGAAGCCTGAGGACCCTGGTTCGAGGCTCGATTCCCCAGGACTCACATTAGCCAGATACACAAGGGGGTGCACGTGTCTGGAGTTTGTTTGCAGTGGCTGGTGGCCCTGGCGCACCCATTCTCTCTTTCTACCTCTTTCTCTCTCTGTCTGTCACTCTCTTACCCAATCACAGAAAAAAAAATCGCCACATAGTCTCACTCATCTATGTCACTCTCAAATAAATAAATAAAAATAAACAAAAAATTTTTAAAGAAATATCAACCATTCAGAAAACAGAAAATTAAAAAGGACTCTGCAGAGAAAACATGATCTGAGGCAGTGGGCTAGAGTTAAGCAGGCCAAGATTTGTGGGTGGTTGGCTTACTGGCTTCCATATACCCTAGCCTCTGGGCCCGACGAGCAGCTCTGCACACTGGGGTTTCCTGGAACTTCAGCTTATACTGGTAGGTGGAGAATGAGACCAAAACATCAGCTGGCCTACAGAACAAGACGAAGGACAGCTCTGCCGTCTGCTTACCCTGCTCACCCACTGTAAGCAGCAGAGGCCCAGCCACACCCTACGGGGCTCTGTCCCAGCCTCAGTTCCATCAGCCACAAAACAAAGTAGAAGACTTGTGGAGCTCTGAGGGTGGACTCAAAAGAGTGCTACCCACCAACTCCTTTCTGTCAGTCGTGCCCAGGTTAACACAGACATGAAGAGTAGGAGCTTTTCTAGCAATACAAGATGGGACCTGATCGGTGGCAATGCAGATTGCAGACTGGTATGAGCTTCTTGTGACTTTCAAAACAACCAACCACAGAATAAATGGCTTCTACCCGCAGAGTTTTATTCTCTCACAGACCTGGAGGCCAGAAGTCGAAAAATCAAAGAGAAGGTCTTCTTGCCCGTCTCAGTCCTGTGGCTCTGGGCATTTCTTGGCCTATGGCTATATAATCCTCATCTCTGACCCCATCTTTCCATTGACTTACCCCACTTATATGAGACCAGGTGAGATGGCATTTGGGGATTTCTGACTAATACAAGCTGATCTCATTTTAAATTCCTTACTTAATCCCATCTGCAATAATAATAATAATAAAATTTTTTGAAAATAAAAACCTACACAGGACCATTATAATAGAAGGAAAAGATGATGACATCAAAATAAAAGAGAGACTGATTGAGAGGGGGAGGGGATATGATGGAGAGTAGAGTGGTGAAAGGGAATGTGGGGGCCAGGGAATTATAATGGTTTATTGTCTATAATTATGGAAGTTGTCAATAAAAATAAAAATTTGAAAATAATAAATAAAATGTATTTTTTCTCTTAAACTCATATTTACAGGTTTTAGGGATCAGAACTTGAATCCGTCATTGAGGCTAGCACTCAGTCCACAACTGGTTTGGATATTACTGAATTCCTGTATGACAAATTGCATGCATATTTACTGTACATCAATATCAGCTCGCCTCCAGGAAAAAGGCAACCCCACCCTAGTTTCCAGATAGCCTGAGCAACAGTGATACACATCACACAACTCTGATCTCTAGAGTCATGCTCAGATCTCTGCCCTTCCTCTACAACCCTGAGGCCAGCATGAGGCTGGGCCAGACTGAACTGGGCACCTTTAGACCAAGAACACAGGCAGGTGGTACTCTGCTAATTGGTCCCTAGTTTATTCAGCAAGGCAAGAGCAACCATTATTCACTGTTCATCTGTGCCTCACAAGGCTTATCTACAAACGGACTAAATTGATCAATTTCTGTCCAACTGTGCCTCCCTCACACCATCGAAAACTTAAAAGTCCCAAATGTCTGACTCAGAAAACAAAAATAAAACTATCTACCAAAACCCACATGTTCTCTCCTCCAGCACATCTCCCCACTAACCTCACAAATACTCAGGAGGTTTCTAGGCTTCCAAAGAGAACTGGGAAGGTACTTGTAGATTTTGCAAAGCAAGAATTTTCATTTTGCAAGCCGGCCGTGGTGGTGCACGCCTTTAATCCCAGCACTTGGGAGGCAGAGGTAGGAGGATCGCCATGAGTTCAAGGCCACCCTGAGACTGCATAGTGAATTCCAGGTCAGCCTGGGCTAGAGCAAGACCCTACCTTGAAAAACCAAAAAAAAAAAAAAAAAAAAAAAGAATTTCATTTTGCAATGGATCTTGCCACAATCCTCCTTGCTAAAGAGTGTTCAAGCCCCTTTGCAAAATTCCAGTTCAGCCTTAAAGGGCAAAGTATGTCCAAATACATGTGAACACTTAAAAAGATGGAACAGACAGGGCCACACCATAACAGGTGCTCCTATCAGTACTGCTCTGCTAATGGGAACATAGCAAGCATGAGCCTTCCCAAACATAGCTCAATGTGTTCTGATTAAGTGGCTGAAACTGCACATATCCTACGATGCCCCAATTCCATTTCCTGAGTTCTACATTAAGGAACAAATCTGAAATAAAACAAAACAATGCTCAAAGATCCATGATAGTGTTATATATGAGATTTAAAAACTGGAAAGACACTTTGCCAACAGAAGGAAATTATTAGACAAATGGTAGTAGATTCACAAATAAAATCTTATGCAGCCATTAAAATCACATTTTACATGGAATTTTTTAAAATTTTTTTTGTTTTTATTTATTTATTTGAGAGTGACAGACAGAGAGAGGAAGAGGCAGAGAGAGAGACAGAGAGAGAGAATGGGTGCGCCAGGGCTTCCAGCCACTGCAAACGAACTCCAGACGCGTGCGCCCCCTTGTGCATCTGGCTAACGTGGGTCCTGGGGAATCGAGCCTCGAACCGGGGTCCATAGACTTCACAGGCAAGCGCTTAACTGCTAAGCTATCTCTCCAGCCCCTTACATGGAATTTTTAACAAGGACAGCTACACTAACAGCTAATCCTTAAGTGGGCCAGGCACTAACCTAATTTTTTTTTTTTTTTTTTTTTGGTTTTTCGAGGTAGGGTCTCACTCTGGTCCAGGCTGACCTGGAATTAACTATGTAGTCTCAGGGTAGCCTTGAACTAACAGCAATCCTCCTACCTCTGCCTCCCAAGTGCTAGGATTAAAGGTGTGTGCCACCACACCCAGCTTTACTCTAAACTTTTTAAAAAATGATTATAAATATGTATATATGTACATACATATGCATATATATATATATGTGTGTGTGTATATATATATTCATATATTCCCTCCCCTCTTGATTGTTTTAACAACTCAGGGAAGCAGATGTATCTATTCTAACTACACACTACACAACTGGAAAATGAAGGGGCTGAGAGTCCAGATACTTGCTTAGGGTCATAAGAAATGGCTAGGAATTTGCACCCACTCAGTCTAGTTTGGAGCCCACACTCATAAGCCCTCCAGCAGGCTGTACAATAGCCCCTGAGTTGTCAGGTCCTGACATGAAGCCTCTGAGTGTGACCTGACATGGAAAACTGCTCTTTGCAGATGTACTCACAGCCTTGAGCTCAAGGCAAGCTCTAGGCCAGCCTAAGCAACTTAGTGAGACCTTGTCTTATAACTTAAAAAATAAAAATAAAAAAGGGAGGGGACAGATATCAGAAGAAGAGTGATTGCCTAGTATGCAGGAAGCATAAAAATAACCTTGAAGCCAGGTGTGGTGGTGCACGCCTTTAATCCCAGCACTCAGGAGGCAAAGGTAGGAGGATCGCCATGAGTTCGAGGCCACCCTGAGACTACATAGTGAGTTCCAGGTCAGCCTGAACTAGAGTGAGACCCTGCCTTGGAAAAAAATAAATAAATAAATAACCTTGAGATGGAAAAATATTCTTGATTAACTGGATGGCACTTAAGTCATCATGAGTTCCTATAAGAGGAAGACATCACACACATACACACATGTGTGCACAAACAGAGAGTCAGAGACTGGAGTGACGGGGCCACATACCAAGAAATGCCATAGCTCTCAGAAACAGGGAGGAGATGGGACAGACCCTCTAAAGTTGTCAAGTGAGAAAAGTCTTGCCTATACTTTCATTTTGGATTTCTGGTCTCTAGAATTGTGAGGGGAGAAGTGTGGGTTGTTTTAAGCCACTCAGTTCATGGAAAGTAGTTATAGTACCTACTGAAAATCCATGCAAACTCCTATATGGTGTTGCAAACAATGCAGAAGTATCCATGCACAAAATGAAAAAATAGAAATAAAAATTTATACATAGTGATCTTAAGTATGCTTTTCAAATATATGCAAATACAACACAATGTTTGTAATGATTATCTCTGAATAGAAATATGGGCAATTTTTAGCACTGTGCTTTTGGATATTTTTCCAATTTCTATAATTAGTTGAATTACTTTCACAAAAAAGTTATTTTTTATTAGCAATTCATATTTCTGCTATTCTAACTCAATCACAAAGATTAGAAATCAAGAGATCCTGTGAAGCCCCGGTTTGAGGCTCTATTCCCCAGGACCCACGTTAGCCAGATGCACGCACAAGGGGGCACAAGCGCACCCATTCTCTCTCTCTCTCTCTCTGCCTCTTTCTCTATCTGTTGCTCTCAAGTAAATAAATAAAAATTAAAAATTAAAAAAAAAAAATCAAGAGATCCGAAGCTCCCTGATAATAATCTTAGTTCAATCTTGGACCAACACCTGAAAAAATCAGCAACACCATTCACGCTTTGCTCTGAGTGACTCTCCTCAGCCTGCCTCTTGAAACCTATAATTTTCAGACTCTGGCAGAAGCATGATATAGCAGAAGTTCCAGGCTTGGGAAGCAAGAAGGTAGCCTGGGATGGTAAATGCTTTCCTGTCTGTCTATCCACACATGTGGACGAGGGCAGGAGGGTGACTTTCATTCATTCCTAGAACTCATCCAGAGGTCCATGGCCCAGTGTCCACACCATAAACAAAAAGCAGGAGTTTAAACACATAAATGCTTGATTTCTCCGTGAGCAAATAATCTCATTAAACACCAGTCTAATCTCCTTACACAGGTCCTGACTGCATGGCTATTCTGTTACAACCCCTGCTGTCATCCAGCTAGGCAGCTATAACACTGAAGGCCAACTTCACTGTATCAATGCATCCTTTGACTCAACACATCCACAGGGTGCATTAACACTTCCCCAGTGTGTGGGCAGTATGGGACCAAAATGCACAGCAGGACATGTTTTCCCGATTTTCATTTTGCTTTGAGCTGACACAAAAGGGAGAAGTCACTAGTCCCCTTCAACCAGAGGCCAGCCCAGGGTCCAGAATACTCAATGAATGTCCCTTGGTTTCAGTCCACCAAGACAGCTCAAGGAAATGGGACACCGAGGGACAAAAGCACAATGACCTATAGTACAGGTTTTCCTCAGAATATTTACACACCATTCGATTATACAGTGAGTAAATGTACTCACACTAGGCCCTTAGTGGAGTTGTCTAACATTCTAAGATACACTCAACACGCTACACAGACAATGATCCAGCTGAGCAGATAGCTGATGCTATCTTCATGGGTCATTTGGATCAAGGGATGCCAGCAATAGTGTAGAGAAGAAGACCTAGATGGGCTAGGCAGAGCTGTTAAAATGGACCAGGGGTTAAGTATATAGCTCAAGTGAGAGCGCTTGCTTAGCAGGCAGGAGCCTCTGGGTTCAATGCCCAGCACCACATAAACCAAGCATGGTGGCATTAGCATCATGTCAGCAGTTGGAAAGTAGAGGCAAGAGGGTCAGAAGTTAAAGCTGTCCTCAGCTACATAAGGAATTCAAGGTCAGTCTGGGATATATGAGACCCTATTTCGAAAGAACAAAAAGTTATTTAGCACAGTTCATCTTTCTACAAGCCATTCCTATAGCTCTGGCATTGATGGGTATCTGTATCTGTACTGCTCACTTACCAATCATGATACTAGCACCTAGTGGTGTCTAACCTTACAGGGTACTCATCAAATATGTGAGATGTGGGGGCTGGAGAGATGGCTTAGCAGTTAAGGCGCTTGCCTGTGAAGCCTAAGGACCCAGTTCCCCAGTACCCATGTAAGCCAGATGCACAAAGTAGCACATGTGTCTGGAGTTCATTTCAGTGGCCGAAAGCCCTAGCTCACCCATTCTCTCTATCTGCTTCTTCCTCCCTCCCCCTCTCTCTCTCCTTCTCTCTCTCAAATAAATAAAATATTTTTTAAATATGTGAGATATACTTTTAAGGCAGTATATTTAAGGTAGTCAATTTCCTTATTGGTAAAAATTGAAAAGCCAGGCTATATGACTATTTGCTGAAGAAAGTTTCAAAGCTCCTCACTGCACAGTTATACTATAAAAACAAGGCTCACAAATTATTCAGCTCTGGATATGCTATGTTCTATAACTTCCTTGCACCATTACAGCAAAAATTCAGGGAATTTGTCAACGAAAAATCTGTTTGGGGCAAAAAAAAAAAAAAGAAGAAGAAGAAGCTGTTTGAACATTCCTAAATCCCTTCATGCTTAACCCTTGTTGATATCCCTTAAAACCAATGTTCAAGAAAATTCTGGCATACTAACCCAAGTTCTTTACCTGTTCAAAAAAATAACTCTTACCATGATGATAATCATGAGGAAGGTAACACTGAACAAGCGAATGAGTACTAGCTATGTTGGGCATGATACTTGGTATTATAGGCATCCAGGTAAATATGAAATTAAGTCACAGTCTATTATAAAAGAACACATGTTTTGTTGGGTCATGATATGCAGAGACATTTAGCTTACCCATAACTGTGGGCTAACTCCACAATGCACGACCCGCATACCTCAACAAGGAGGGGCCAAGGGGAGGGGGTAGGTCACGGATGAGCCTAATAATGGTACCAAACTGACTGTATTTGCTGAATACAGAACTGACTAATAAAAAAAAATAAAAATAAAAATAAAAAAAATAAAAAAAAAAGTTAAAAAAAAGAATCAAGATACCTCCTGGAAAGAAAAAAAAAAAAAAGAACACATGTTTATAGTAGTAATTTATAGTCGTAACTGAAGCAGTACACACACATGAATGCATACAGATATACATATATATACGTGTTCATATGTGTGTGTGTTATGTACACACAGAGAGACAAGGAGGTGATGGTGAGGTATGTGCTCCAGGCAGAAAAGACATGAAAAGCAAAGAGTCCTATGTATGCAGATCAACAATGAGCAGTCTCATCTTAGCAGGTGGTTTCAAAGTGTGCGCTGTGATGCTCTGCAGGACCCTGCAAGACCAAACAATGACGTAGAAGCCACAGTAGGGGCAAGTGCCAGCTCCTTAGCAGGAATCAGCGCCGTAAGCTCCAACTGTTAGTGCTCAGTGCTTCCTACACTTCCACGTGCTCAGTTTGTTGTTTTAAAGTCAACTCCATAAAAGTCAAAATTCTTAATGTTATTAAGAATCAACTCTCGAGTGCACATTTTCTTAATATCCCACATAACATGGTAAGTACTCATTAACGACTTCTGTTGGGCCGGGAGTGGTGGCGCACGCCTTTAATCCCAGCACTCGGGAGGCAGAGGTCGGAGAATCGCCATGAGTTTGAGGCCACCCTGAGAATACAGAGTGATTTCCAGGTCAGCCTGAGCTAGAGTGAGACCCTACCTTGAAAAGGCAAAAAATAAAATAAAGACTTCTGTTGGGCTGGAGGGATGGCTTAGCAGTTAAGATGTTTGTCTGAAAAGCCAAAGGACCCAGGTTCAATTCCCCAGGACCCACATTAGCCAGATGCACAAGAGGGTGCACACGTCTGGAGTTCGTTTGCAATGGCTGGAGGCCCTGGTGCATCCATTCTCTTTCGCTCTTTATCTCCCTCTCTTTCGTTGTCAAATAAATAAATAAATAAAATATTTTTAAAAAAGACTTCTGTTGCAGGTCACCAGAAAGAAAGCACTTGGGTGACAAGCCACTGTTCCTCACAGAACACTATGCTTACTTGGAAGCATGAGAGACAGAAAAACTATGGCTATTCAGACTTAGGTACTTATAGATACACATCAAAACTGAAATAAGGTATCCCTAATAGCTCAAGGCAAATTATTGGTACCTGTTGTTACAGGTAAAAAGCAAACTTTCAAAGTAAAATTTCAGGAAAACTGTATTCACTGCTGGGGATTTTGGGGCATCCCTGTAGTTAAGGCATTAAGATGAGAATGGCAGTGACATTAGCAATGTGGTATTTTGATATATTTCTGAACCACGATAGTAAATGTAATGTTTTAATATTTTCCAAATGAGTAACACATGCTATGAGAAAATGATGCATAAAAGATCTTCAAAGCTTAAGGTGGATGCACCAGTGGACTTCACTTCTCCAGAGAAGGCAAAGCTTGTGGGCATGGTTCAGAGTTCATAGTGCTGCCCCATTCTGACATGCTTTCAAAGATGCCCCATTCAGTGACTTGGCTGTTGCAGTACTCCTCCCTTTTCCAGATACCTACTACTGGACTTTCTTCAAACAGTTCAACCAACCCAACCTCCTGAACAGAATGAATGCAAAAGCCTTTCTGAGACCCAGCAGTCTTCTAGTAAGGCAGACATTCAAGTAAAACAATCTCACTCTTCTCATGAAACATTGATGACTTGGAAACAGTTATTTTTCATTGTTATGCAATGGGTTTGTCACTGTGGTATTTAAACTATGCTATTAAATATTTTTAAATCATTTCAATTTCTAATATTTACATGTTGCTAAGCTGTAGTCCGCCTAAACAGAAACTGTTCAGGGAAATCTCACAAAATCTTCAAGACTTAGGTGAAGGAGTCTTAAAACCCCAGCCTGTACCTCACAGGGGCAGATGAGGTGAAGAAGCAAGAGGGAGGGGACTCCAGGGGTTTCTGACACAGTGGAGGGGCGTTCAGAGCTGATCTTACAGAGCCAAATATGAGTACTGACTACCAAAATGCTACAGTTGGAACTGCCTTTTTAGAAAGGGCAAGGAGGGCTGGAGATATGGCTTAGCGGTTAAGCACTTGCCTGTGAAGCCTAAGGACCCCGGTTCGAGGCTTGATTCCCCAGGACCCACGTTAGCCAGATGCCCAAGGGGGCACATGTGCCCGGAGTTCGTTTGCAGTGGTGTGCCCATTCTCTCTCTCTCTCCCTCCCTCTCTCTCTCTCCCCCCCCCTCCTTCTCTCTGTCTGTCGCTCTCAAATACATAAATAAAAATAAAAATAAAGAAAGAGCAAGGAAACCAGGAACACCATCTCTCTGTTCCACAAACATGATTCCAAGAACAAGTAAGAGTGATGAGAAGTCAAACTGTAGGGCACTCGAAGCCCATCATTACAGTCTAAAAATTGAAATAAGTTTCTATTAAAAAGCAGGAACAGGAAAATATTAAAAGTTAATGCAGTCATAAGAAGAAAAGCTAGGTCTTGCAAACAGATTTGCATCCAAATAAAATCCTGCAGAATGAGGGAATTAGTAACAAATGCAGGCATTTAAGCTCCCACAGATGCTAAAACCAAGATGCCTCCTGAGCAAGCCTGGAAATCAAACATACAAGAGCCAGCTAAGAGCAATAAACTACAGCAGTAAAGAGAAAAACGAAAACAGAAGTAGTGTCTCTTGCCTGTAATCCCATCACTCAGGAGGCTGAGCAGGAGGATCACTGTGAGGGCGAGGCTGGCTTAGGCCACATGGTAAGACCCAGGAAAAGAACCCAGCCAGAGGAAAGAATGTAAGAGCCAAAGGAAGGGTAGGACTCCTTACAACGTCCTCCCTCCAGACATAAAATGGCCTGGATATCCATGACCTCATAGTGCCTGACACTACCTACACAAGACCATCATAAGAGGAGGGAAAGTTCATGACATCAAAATAAAAGAGAGACTGATTGAGATGGGGAGGGGATATGATGAAGAATGGAATTTCAAAGGGGAAAGTTGGGGGAGGGAGAGTAGCACCATGGGATATTTTTTATAATCATGGAAAATGTTAATAAAAATTAAGAAAAAAAAAAAAGAACCCAGCCAGAGAAGACAAACGGAAGCAGGCCGGAAGAAAAGTCATGAGGAAGAAACTGGCCACTGTTTACAGAGCTGCAGGATCCCACCACTGGAAGAGGGAGAGGAGCGGGAAACACTTCCAGAGCGAAGGACACCCTTGCAGAGCTGGGTCCAGCTGGTTCCCGAGCCAGCATCTCACCCAAGAAAACTGATTACCTCCAACAGACAACACAAGGACAAAAGACAACACCCGAACTGCCTCTCAAGCAGCTTGCACATGCTATGCCACGAAAGTCACTTACACAGTAGTGTAAAACCCGGGGTGGAAAACCTGGGTGACTCTCAGACTCACTGGGTGTATCACCTCTTCTGAACTACAAGGTGTCCACTGTCTGCTTCCAGGCACTGGTGGGCACTGTGAGCACAGGGCTGGTCCAGAGCAGGTACTCCATAAGCCAGTGGTGTGACTATCATGGTGGCTTCCACTTGAGGGCCAGAGCAGAACCTACACTTCTCTTGGCACTACGAGAGGCCAGGAAGTTCCCCAAGGTCAGATGTCAAGGCTTAAAAAAAATCACCAACACAGAAGCAATCTGAGTGGGTTAGCCTGGGGCTACACATGCGCAGCTGCTGAGAGCTGTCCTTGCCTCTCTGGCGCCAAGGAACATGCATCACAGCATCACAAAGGCACTCTGTCCAGCAGGAGCCCAAAGAAGGGACAGGTTAAGGAAACAACCGCCTTCCTGGACAGCCCAACCAGCAACAGGCCCCTTTCACACACAATCTCCCTCTCCGATGTCACGATCTGGCCGGATGTGAGCTGAGCCACTGTCATCACCCCCATTTTACGCAGCAGGAAGCAGCCTCTTGTAGAATTGTTCTCTTGATCTGAGGTCCAAGATGCTCTCAGACCACCCCATTTGCCTCTCCCCATGAGGATGGAGGGCCTGCCCAGCAAGATGCAGGCCAGCAACTCTATCCAGTTAGGACACATTAGACAAGCCCACTAGATCAAAAGATAAAACCTCACTCAAAGACATAAAGATAGCCAATTAAATGCTCCCTAGAAACATCAGGCAGGCAGGAAGAAAGGAATATTTTGGCAGCGATAATCAACTGGGCCCAAAATAAGACACTTGCCTTTTCTTCACATCCTCTAGCTGATGGAATAGCCAGTGTATTTTTCCTTGACATGCCAGATGCTGCCCTGGGGACTGGAGCTACAAGCTGGCCTATGCCCCAATGCCCTCACAGACATTAAGTGAAGGTGTCCTCATTTTCTTTATGACCGTTAAGAGTATGGTCAACTTGAAGTACAGGCCACAATAGAGACAGGTCATGAAAAGGCCTAACTTTGGTATACCTGGAGCAAATGCCAAGACCCTGAGGTCTAACAAGGCCTGGAATACGTAGGAGATAAATGGCCAGTGGGGGAGAAGAGGTGGATTAACAGTTAAGGTGCTTGCCTGAGAAGCCTAATGATCCAGGTTCTACTCCCCAGAACCCACATAAGCCAGACGCACAAGGTCATACTTGGGCATAAGGTCACACATACACACAAGGTGGCACACATGTCTGGGGCTCAATTGCAGTGGCTAGAGGCCCTGGCATGCCAATTCTCTCTCTCTCTCATAAATAAATGGCCAGAAGGCAAGAAAGGTAGTCAGCAGAAAAAGAAAAAAAAAAACCTAGGAAGCACACACAAACCCCATGGCTCACAGCCTTGTGACCACATAGATTTCACACTCTTCTATGAGAATAGGATCATCAAAGAGTCTGCTGGAGGAATGCTTCCTTAGATTTGCATTTTACAGGTACATTGTGGCTCCAGGGTTGAAACCTGGGGGAGTTTGTCAGACAGAATTGATCTGGCTTCTTTTTAACCACAACCTGGGCATAAGATACTTTCTTTTTTATATATTTATTTATTTGAGTGTGCAAGGGCCTCTTAAATGCTGCAAATGAACTCCAGATGCCTGTGTTGCTTTTGTGTATCTGGCTTTATGTGGGTGCTAGAGAACTGAACTAGGGCCATCAGGCTTTACAGGTAAGTGCCTTTAACCTCCGAGACATCTCTGAAGCCCCATGAGACACTTTACAACCAACTACATACACATGTACATACACATGCTTACAAGCACAGGCTGTACACAGGAACCCTGGTATCACCCTATGAGCCTGGGCCAGCTTTTCAACTTTTCTGGGTCTCAGTTGCCTCACCTGTAAAATGGTGGCAATAATGGTACCTACTCTTTAAATTGTTGGAGGAGGGAATAACTAAATTAGTATAAATGTCATCCTGTTTATGAAGCTATTATTACACATGAGCCTCACACACTATGACAGCCCCACTATATACAGTACCTCCTATGTTTTCCATTATACTTCTTTTTCTTTCTGATTTTGGAAATGTTAGAAAAGACCTATAAATTACTTTCAGAATTCAATGACAAGGGTTACAGCCTTACACTTGGAAAAGCTGACTTGGTCTTGGGTGATGGCAAAGGAGAAGTAGGGGTACATGGAGCAGAGCCAACAGGAGAATACTTTGACAACAGCATGGAAAAGTCAAATATACTGAAGCCTGTGGGTTGGTGGTGATTCAGTTTTGAGATGGAGGTCCCAGAGGAAAGAGAAGGCTTGGCCAGTAGGACAGGAAGACTAGACCTTATTTATCACTTGAGACTTCTGCCTGTAGAAGGATTTGGGACCAGGTAACAAAATTAATCTATGCTTCAACATGTCCCCAAGCAAGGGACTACATACAGTGGACATGCAGCATGGCTGTAACTGTTGGTACGGAACACATTTGTCCTGGATCCACTCAGGGAGCTGGGTCATCCTTGTAACTCAACACAATAGCATGTGGCCAACAGAGGGCTCAAGGATCTAGGGCTCCCCTAAATGTCTTCCTTATCCAACCACCAGAAACCACAAATCATATTTGATCAGAGCCCCTTTGCTCATCTGTTCCCGTTAACAGAGTTGCTTCAGGGTTAGAACCCTTGTTTCATTAATCTCCTATTCCCCAGCCCAGTAACACTGCCCTGCTCACTGCCTAAAGTAGGTGTTCAGTAAACATCTGCTGGTGGATAGCCACAACTTGATGGGATGAACTCCCAAAGACTAATTCAGTGCAGAAAAGTAAACTAAAATGAAGCAAGTGCAGGGTGAGGGCATAATCGGTGAGAGTACTGATCACTTAAAGGGCTGTGGAGCAACAAATTCAATGGCTCTGATGAGTTCAAACAGGGAAAATGAGTGTGAAGAAAAAGTTAGATTCTGGGAAGTAAAATGGATATGATTCTTCATCATAACACTAAAAGTGTCTACAATGGAATCTGGAGAACAAAAATGAAGAAAATAGGAAAAATGAGCTCATAACTAAATATATCCACACATATAAGTATGTAAATGTAGTTTCTTCCAAAGATCACCCAAAAGCTTTAATTCTTGACATTACTTCCCTTGATACATTTTTTGATCAGCACCATGTCTTCTTTCAGGAAGTTCCTATCCCCATCCTTTGCCACCATCTGATGCCATCTGATGCTGGGCAGGTTCTCCCTTTTCTGTATATACATATAGTTTGATGTATATGGATACAATGCAGTTCCCCAACAGATAGGGATGGTGTGACATACATTCTTGCCCATTCCCCCATCACTCTGCACAGAGGAGGCTCTTAGCAGCAGTTGACTAACTTATCTTTACATCAGTTAATTGACTTTGGCATTAAGTATCAAATTCAGATTCATAATTTCTAGACACACTACCTTATCTTGTTTCGGAAGCTAGAGTTATAGTAATATCTGTTTAATTTTTAAGGTTCTTTGCATGCACATGTGCACATCTGGGCATACCAAGGCCTCTTGCTAGTGCAAAGGAACACCAGGCACTCGTGCCACTTTATTATAGTTAGCTTATGTAGGTAGTCTGAGGAAACCTGGGCTGGCAGGCTTTGCAAGTAAGTGCCTTGAACCACTGAACTGTCTTCCAGCTTTACATGTGTTTAGTATGTACCTCATAGATAGGGCCTTTACATCACCTGTTGCCATCCTCTGCCATTTCCATTTTATAAGGGACAATCATGTTGCTCAGATAACACAAGACGCTCAAGATTCAGTGAGAGGCGGCACCAGCACTCAAACCCAAAGCTACTTAACTCCAAAGCCAAATAAATGTGCAATTACTCTAAAACTTTAGCACCATTATCCTTGTCACACAGACATGAAGAACTGCCCACTTGACTTGAAGGTAGCTCTATCTGCTCTCCGAGACATAATCAAGACTCAGCTTAGAGACTTTTTTTTATTTGAGAGTGAGAGGCAGAGAGAAAGGTAAGCCACTACAAACGAACTCCAGACACATGTACCACCGTGTGCATCTGGCTTTATGTGGGTACTGGGGAACTGAATGAACTTCGGTCTTTAGGCTTTGCAGGCAAGTACCTTAAGTGCTGAGCCATCTCTCCAACCCAGAAAGAGACATTTTAGGCTTGGAAAGAAAGGCCATAATTTATAAAGAGCCATGTGCTCACTTCACACATACATGGAAAAGTCAGGTCAAGCAACCCTAGGATAAAAAAAGAAATTCCAATGTGCCAACAATATCATTTATTTCTGACAGAATGCTTAACTTACAGTAAGAAACCCAATAATATTCAAGACAATCAAGTCATTAGTGTAAGGTAGTTAACAAATCAAAATAAGTTGTAGAAGCTCCCTTATTTCCTGCTGGAGTCACCCCAAGAAAAACAAGCTCACCAGTGTTTACTGCTTAGGACTCTTGGATATAAATCACAAAGCAGAACACCTCTGCTTAGCTCGGCAAAAGAGAAACTTTACAACAAGGCAGGTGGGAGTCCTGGATAAACACCTTCACCCCAGGCCACCTCTCCCCACACAGAGCATGCTGGGCCCCACAGAACTTGTCCTCCCTGTTCTGGGGTGGGGGGAGCTCTCCACACAGGCTCCTGCCAGGCTTCTGATGGAATGCAACTTAGAACTGTGAGCTGAAATAAACCCTTCATCCCTTACCCTGATTTTTGTCAGATATTTTGTATCAACAATGAGAAAGTTAACTAATTTAAAGATCAGTGGTATCCTAAAATTAGAAGACAACCATGTACTAACCATGAAGAAAGCAAAACTATTCCTTTACTCATAACCTCTACACAGCCCTCCCTCCTCCACTCCAGACCTAGAGGAACCCTCCTCAGGCTACAGGACCCACCAGGGTCCAAGGAATGACAACATCCTTTCTACCAAAGAAGAAAGCAAGAATCAGTCCTCAGAGGTAAACCAATATTTCAATGTCCTGAAAATACAAGGGCTGACTAGTGCTGACTTACAGAACAGCTCAGAATGAGCTGAGGACAGAAGAATAAAGAACAACCCAGATTTTCTTGTCTTTCCTGAGCTGGGGTTTTACTAGATAGTCCAGACTGGCCTCCAACTTGTGAGCCTCCTGCCTCAGCTTCCCAAGGACTAAGATTAAAAGTACACATCATCCACAGGGTCCATGCTGCCCCAACTGCCATGATATGTTTGGCCTTTCCTTCTTTTACTTAAATCACTGCTGGAGACTTACCAGGTACCTTGTGATTTGCTTCAGTTAGTAGATGTCAGCTCTCAAAAGCTTCACAAGGCCATGGTAAGTTCTAAAGGCGTCTAGAAAGCAGGGTTATAACTCTTTTCTTCAGCATACCACCTGAACCTGGATGCCTGATATCTGTCCCTGGGTCTCTAGCTCCAGCCGTCAATCTGCTTCTCACTGAGTTTACTTCGCTCTCTCCTTCTGTAAGCCTAACATAAAGGCCAATGTTTGTTAGCCCAGTTTGTGACCACTTATCTTGCCTGACCTAAGGGAAGCAGCCTGCTCTTAGACCCTCTTTAGCAGGCTGAGATAGCACTGGCCACCTCCCAGGCTAACTTGCCCATGAGACAGAATGACAAACCAAGATCCCAGCTCTGCTAACTAACTCCATACTCCCTTGCACCCACATTAAAGGGCCTTGCCAGAAAGCCATCCTTGCGCTGTGTGACTGTAAAAGTTCACCTTTACAAAAACACATAAGGTTGCTCTCCTTCAACCTTTTTTCAACTGAAGTGAAACTCAGATAACATGTATTCATCATTTTAAATAGAACAAATTGGTGGCATTTAGATGCTCACAATGTTTTGTAACCAACTCCTCTGGGAAGGCCGCAGACAGCGTCAAAATCCCAACAGAAGCCCAGTGCCCACGGCAGTCATTCCCTGCACACTCTTCCCGGCCTCCAGCAGGCAGACCTTTGCCTTCCTCTCCTTGGGTTTCTCTCTCTGGATGTTTTATAGAAACAGAACTGCACAGCACACAGCCTTTCGTGTCTGCCTTCTCTCACCTGCAGCGTCATGTTTCAAAGCTTATGCACATCACCTAATTCTTTAACAAGTCAGATCCAGGCACAAAGAACGCAAACAATACACTTGTTTTAAAAGGCCAAGAACAGCATAAAGAGGAAAGTCAGACACACAATTTTACCAAATACTCAAGAAAGGCTGCTGGATCTCCAGGATATTTTAACAGCAAAACCACACCTAAGCCATAGCTGCACCAGAAAGCACAGGGAGACATCCAGGACTTTTCAACCAGAGAAAACAATGGAGGAACAAAAACAGGCCACCAACAGGGACAGCAGCACCGTGGCCAAGGAGAATTTGATTTTCTGTCCTTGTTCTCACTTTTGATAAAATCATTTTACCCTCTGGAAAGTGTAAGTCTCCAAAAACAAAACGTGTCAGAAGTTCTTTAACCCCATCTGTGTCCCATCCCTGAAAAGAGCAGCTCTAGTCAGGCTTGAGCTGGCAGCAGCAGCAGGATAACTGGCTCAAAATTTGGGCTGAAACCAAGAGAAAAGTTAGCAAGCATGAGCACCAGGGCAGGGTGCACCATGTCCTAGCTCAGCCACTTTCACAAGGCTTACAGCCAGGAGGACAGCAATAAGATGAGAATATGTGTACCAAAAGAGCAGGCAGCCACGCCTTTAAACTAGGCTTAAGAGAACACAGTAAGCTAAGGCAAAAGACAAGAATAACACTTGGGATAGAAGCAAGACACAATACAGAAACAACTGGCCAATCAGGTAGCAGGAGAGGATCTGGCATTCACCAGGCAGGTGCTTGGTGAGACAGGAAGTGGAATGCAAACACTCAGTTCATCATTGTGCCTTTCTGTCCAGGAAAGCCTACTGATAAGCCCAAAACACCAACAGCAGGTCAAAGACTCACTCCATACACAGCTCCAGTTTTTGTTTGCAGAAGTGGGAACTGACAAAGAAGCATGTGTAGGAAGTCTTCCCACAGCATCTTTTTCCAGGGGAGCTGACCCTCATAGGACTCAACTTCCAGCGAACAGTACACGCTGCCCACTAGGTGACTTAGCTTGACATGTCCCAGGGCAAGAGCAATCCTGAGAGCAACCAGATTCCAATCTCCCCTACTACTGGCCCATCCAAGTTGGTAGTGCTTGACCCTCTGATGGCTCTCCCCAAGCTGCAGGCCCATCAGAAGAGTTCAGAATGCCTTGCCAGTAAGATCTCTTCCAGAATACAGTGGATTTTATGGAATGGGAAGTGAAAGCCAGGCGTAGTGGCACATGTCTTTAATCCCAGAACTTGGGAGGTAGAGGAAGGAGGACTGCCATGAGTTTGAGGCCACCCTGAGACTACATAGTAAATTCCAGGACAGCCTGGGCTAGAGTGAGACCCTACCTTGAAAAAACAAAAAAAGAATAGGAAATGAATGGGAGGAGTAAGATCCCAAGTCTACCTGCAGGGCCACTGTCTCTCTCTCCTCCAAGTGCAAGCTCCTCCCAGAAGTGGCTCCACAGAACCCAATACTGTCCTCCAGGAAGAAATCCCAGGAGAGGGCCAGCCTTAAGAGAGCTGCCTTTTTAGCTGGGTGTGGTGGCGCACACCTTTAATCTGCGCACACATTTAATACCAGCACTTGGGAGGTAGAGGTAGGATTGTCATGAGTTCAAGGCCACCCTGAGACTACATAGTGAATTCCAGGTCAGCCTGAGCTACAGTGATACCCTACCTCAAAAAAATAAAAATAAAAGAAGAGAGAGCTGCCTTTTTATTTCTATTTTTCAATATTCTTTAAACAAATTTTATAATAAATTTTGATCATAGTCACTCAAAGCATGTGTAAAGGGGCTGGAGAGATGGCTCAACAGTTAAAGGCACTTGCTTGCAAAGCCTGACAGCCCTAGTTTGATTCCCCAGTACCCACATAAAGCCAGATATGTAAAGTGGTGCATGCATCTGGAATTCATCTTCAGTGGCAGAAGGACTTGGTATGCTCATACTCACTCTCTGTCTTCTTCTTTCTGTTTCTCTCAAATAAATTAATTAATTAATTTAAAAAAGAAAGCATGGATAAAATACACAGCCATACCAAGACTGGCTCTGGTGAGCTCTTTCAACCCCAAAGCCCTGCAGAAACAAAGCAATGTACGTTGCATCATCTCTCAACATTAATGGCAGAGCACAGAGCCAAAGGCAGCAGGTGAGGCTTTGCAAACCACTGCTTTCTCTTTCTCTTTCTCTTCCTCTTTCTCTTTCTGGGAGCTTCAGATGGAAACATGGGGAGACATGGGGAGACACAGACAGAAAAGCTGTGAAAGCTAACAGTAAGGCAATGGATTTGCCCTCATTTGTAACCACCCCTATGTGCGAGGCTCTGCCAAGCTGAGACTTGACTGGAATCTAGCAGGCAAGCCTGGGGAAGGAACAGGCGAGGAAAAGAAGTAAACACAGGAGGTGTCTCGGCAGAAGCAGAAAATGAGAAAGACACTAGGAATGTAAAATCAAGGGAAGAAAAACAAGGGTAATCAGAGCCAACATGTGGCCGAGTAGCTACGACCCTCCCAGGCAGGAGGACCCAATAGTGCAGCCGGCATCATACCACTTGTTCTGACAGGAAACAAGGCATTCACCATGCAGATCAGAATGTTAAAGTTAGCAGATGTCTACAGCAGGCAGACAAAACCCTGTTATAAGAGGAAAGATGTTAAGGTCCTCTCCCAAAGTCACAGAGGTTTTTGGAAGCCTAGACAAAACAGGAACCTAAGACTGCCTGAGAGTTTGTGCCTCTAACTGTTAAACTTGCCTATTCCTACACAATGTCGCTTCCCAACTAAAGTACAAGCCAGAAACTATCTAGCATTAGCTCATTTTCAGCAATAACCACTTAACCTCTCAAAACACAAAAACACTCAGCACTTACAGATATAAAATTTACTTTAACTGTTGAGGAAAAAGAAGGCTCACAATACTCAAGGCTGGACAATCGAACAGAACAGATCCTGACCTGAAAACAAGGAGCTACTGCTGAACACCCCCCCCCCCCCGCCCCAGCACATGCGCCTTCAGCAAGTCCTGTGGCGTCGTCAGCTTTGTTCTCAGTACACTGCGGCTCAGGGACACCTACAGGATGACTTCAAATCTGTTTGCCAGATCTCAGAGCTTCCACTAAAATGACCACTGGGCTGGACACAAGGCTACCAGTTTAAACATGTAAGAAATGGTTACTTTTTGAGGGGGAGGGGGATAAAAAGCACTTAGCTTTCCCATGCAATGCCATTATCAGATTGCAGCTGATAGCCCCACTTCACCATCTATGGGTACGATGGTTTGATTCAGGTGTCCCCCATAAACTTGGGTGTTCTGAATGCCAGGTTCCCAGCTGTGGGCAATTTGGTAATTAAACCCTCCTGCAGGCAGTGTATTGTTGGGGGTGGGCTTATGGGTGTTATAGCCAGCTTCCTCTTGCCATGTTTGGCACACTCTCCTTTTGCAGTTGTCCATCTGATATTGGCCAGGAGGTGATGTCCACCCTCTGCTCATGCCATCGTCTTCCCCTGCCATCATGGAGCTTCCCCTCCAGTCTGTAAGCCAAAATAAACCTTTTTTTTCCCCCCACAAGCTGCTCTTGGGTGGGTGTTTTCTGCCAGCAATGCCAACCTGACTGCAACAATGGGAGATACCATGTCTTCTGTCCGGTACAAAACCAGGACACTTCCTTGCATGCACACACCCACTCTGTGGCAACATCTACTTCCTTTTACTGCCACAACCAAACCACAGGCTCCAAGTTCAGTTCCAGATCAATGACCATCCCTGAAACAGAAAGAACTCTGAAGGGCTCATGCAAGGGACCTGGCTCCAGCTGCCACCCAGGGACCCAATGTATGTCACATCATCTCTCAATACTAATGACAGAGCCAAAGGCAGCAGGTGATGCTCACTGATGCTTATCATATGCCAGGCACTTGCCAAAGGCACTTGGCTGGAGCTATCTGATCTACTCTCTACTATACCTCTGAGGTAGGTGTCATTTCCACCCCCCAACCCCCAAGTAGGGTCTCGCTCTAGCCCAGGCTGACCTGGAATTCACTCTGTAGTCTCAGGGTGGCCTTGAACTCATGGCGATCCTCCTACCTCTGCCTCCTGAGTGCTGGAATTAAAGGTGTGCGCCACCATGCCCGCTAGGTGTCATTTTTATACCTAGCTTTAAGATGGCAAGTGGTAGTGGGGGGGGGGGGTATCTGAAGTCACAGATTTCACACCCAGGTTTCTCAAACATCACAGTCTCTCTTTTTTTTGTTTGTTTAATTTATTTGAGAGCGACAGAGAGAAGGAGAGAGAGAGAGAGAGAGAAAGAGAATGGGCGCGCCAGAGCTTCCAGCCTCTGTAAACAAACTGCAGATGCGTGCGCCCCCTTGTGCATCTGGCTAACGTGGGTTCTGGGGAACTGGGCCTCGAACCAGGGTCCTTAGGCTTCGCAGGCAAGCGCTTAACCACTAAGCCATCTCTCCAGCCCACATCACAGTCTCTTTAACTATCACACACTAAGCACTATGGGGGAGTGAAATCACTCTCTACGTCCTGAGATTTTGATAATTGAGTCAATAAAGCTGACAGCAGGCCGGCTCACAGGAGAAAAGGTATGCACATTCATTTCCCCATACAGAGACAGCATATCAAAGAACAGTGAATGGGCTGAAGTGATGGCTTTGCAGTTAAGGTGCTTGCCTGCCAAACCTAAGGACCTAACTTTGATAACCACATAAGCCAGATGCACAAGTGGCACGTGTGTCTGGAGTTCATTTTCAGTGGCTAGAGGCCCTGGTGCACCCATTCACATTCTCTCTTTATCTGCTTCTTTCTCGGTCTCTCTCTCTCAAATAAGTAAGTAAATATTTTTAAAAAATAACCATGAACATTCAAGTACCAGGGATATCTGGAAGTGAACCTATAAGAAATACGGAGACACAGTGACTTGGGAAGAGAGAATGTTTTCTGGAAAAGACGAATGGGCCCTTAGAAGAACAAGTGTGGCCTATGGCAAAGTCCAGGCGGCCATGAAATGTGGGTATGGTATGATTTTCCCTGGTTGATACATTCCGAGAGAGGAGTATCATGTCTTCAACAGGCAAGGGAAGCTCAAAGAAACTGTCTATCATTCTTCCTGCATTGGCTGTGCCTTCAGCCTAAGGTCCAAAGTGACCTATTTGAAGTTGTATTTTCTGAACTCCACTATGGTACTTTGCATGTAAAATGTCTTCCATAGCCTCAAGTATTTGTGATTAAGCCTCATACTTAACCCGGCTGGTGGAGTCTTTGGAGGGGAAGTCTTACTGAAGGAAGTGTGTCACAGGGGCGGACCTCAGAATTTAATAGTCTAGCCCAGCTTGCTAGTGCTAGCCAGCTTGCTCATTCCTTCCCTTCTGCCCTCCCTCCCTCCTTCTCTCTCTCCTTCTTCCCTGCTGCATGGAGATGTGATATCCAGCTGTCCACTCTGCCATGCTTTCCTGCCACACTGAAACACCCTTGAAACTGTAAGCCAAAATAAATGTTTTCCTTGCATAAGTTATTTCTACTGGGTGTTTAGTCCCAGAAATGAGAAGGTAACTGCTATCCCCTCACTGTCTTCCTGCTTTTCCCCTTCAGAAAGCAAAGGCAAGACCAACATTTTCATTCCCTTGTGGGGATACCATGCTGAATATTGTCCTGAATATCTTTCTGGCTGATCTTCCAGCAGGAAGAAGAAAAACTAGTGGTTCCCCTGACAGATCAATCAATCAGCTGGGACTCAGCACTGCCAAGGATACAGGAGATAGCAAAGAGAAAACAAATCCCTAAGGCCCAAGGACTCCAGCAATCCAACCAATGCTAATATGAACTGTATTCTAACTCTGAGAACACGGTGATGATAACCAATGATCAAAAGTGCATTTCCAGGAGCTGAAGAGATAGCCTACCGGTCAAGAGCACTTCCTGTGCAAGCATGAGGGCCCTAGGAGGCTGAGACCATTTTAAGTTTGATCCCCAGAGCCTACATAAGTAGTTGGGTGTGACCACCATATGTATAACCCTAGTTCTACAAGGGAGCAGAGACCCACGAATAAATGCCAAGCTCCAGAATCATTAAGGGTCTCCCACCCAAGAACAAGCAGAAGAACAATGGATAAGACAACCAACAATCCATTCCCATCATCAGAGACAGGCAAGCACAGCCCACCAAAGACGTGAGCATAGGGTACTGTATAAGCACATACACACATACACCCCCCCACACACACACACATAGCAAAAAATGTATTTCCAGGCTAAGGAGATTGCTCAGTCAGTAAAGTGTTTGTGCACACACATGAGGACATGAATCCAGCTCGCCAACACCCACGTAAATGGTAGGCAGGTGTAGTGGCCTGCCTATAATGCCAGCATCATGATACCTGAGACATGGATCCCTGGGGCAAGCCGGTTGGCCAAGCTAGCTAAATCCGCAAGCTCTAGGCTTAAGTGAGAGACTCTCAATAAATATGGTGGAGAACAATTTAAGAAAATATGTGACACTGGCTTCCATGCACGCTCCCCCATATACAATTGTCCATACACATGCAAACATGCATTCACACCACACACACACATTTGTGTGTGGAGCTAGGAAGATAGCTCAACGATTAAAGATGCTTGTACTGGGTCCTTAGTATTCGTAGGCAAGTACCTCAATTGCTAAGCCATCTCTCCAGCCCCCATGCCCAGCTTTTCACATGGGTTCTGGGAGGCAAATTCAAGTCCTCTTGCTTGCTCAGCAAGCACTCTCACCTACTGAGACATCTCCCTAGCACCACCTCCGTTTTCTTTTGGGGGGGGGTGGTTGGGTAGGCTCTCACTGTATCCCAGGCTGACCTAGCATTCACCAGCTAGCCCCAGGCTGGCCTCGAACGCACAGTGATCCTCCTACCTCTGCCTCTTGAGTGCTGTGATTAAAGGCATGCATCACTACACCTAGCTCCCCACCTCATTTTTTAACTAGACAAAATTTTAGAATAAATTAATTCTTCCTTTGACACTTCTTCATTCTTAAAAGCATTTCTAAGGTTAGGTGGCTTAAATGGGCTTCCTTAGAGCTCCACTTCCTAGAAATTGAAACACCCAAAATCAAAAACTACAGGAAAAGGATAGAGAGATGGCTTAGCAGTTAAGGTGCTTGCCTATGAAGCCTAAGGACTCAGGTTCGACTTCCCAGAACCCACGTAAGCCAGATGCAAAAGGTGGCACATGCATCTGGAATTTGTTTTGCAGTAGCTAAGACTCTGGTAGGCCAATTTATTCTCTCTCCACCAACCCCCCACCCCATTAAAAAAAAAAAAAAAGGATGTTGGGCGTGGTGGCGCATGGCTTTAATCCCAGCACTCGGGAGGCAGAGGTAGGAGAATCACTGTGAGTTCGAGGCCACCCTGAGACTACATAGTGAATTCCAGGTCATCCTGGACTAGAGTGAAACCGTACCTCAAAAAACCAAAAAAAAAAAAAAAAGGAACAGGAAAGACCTGGGAGGACTGGGCCTGAAGTCAGGTTGTTTATGTATCTGCTCCTCCCTTAGGAAGGAACAGTTTGCAGATTGGGGCATTCACACTGCCCTTAGAGAAAGAGAGGGTCTCAAGTCTCAGTTTCTATAGCTGAGATCATTCTCCTAAGTCAAGCTGTTCTTATGATTTACGTAGAATGTCTCATGTGTATCTTGCCATAGCCTCTCAGAGAAGTTATTGTTAGCAATTTATAGTACACGGATGCAGAAAGGTCAAGTAGCCGGCCCCAGATCACAAAGCCAGGAAATGCATGAGGGGGGTCCAGCCACTCCTGACGCAGCAGCCACGGGTGTCAGCAAGCCGGAGCAGCATCTGGAGCTGCCTTCTTATTTGCATAACATGAGCTGGGTTTTGTTAATATATTTTTTATTTATCTCAGAGACAGGTAGAGAGAAGCAGGTAGAAAGAATGGGTATGCCAGGGCCTCCAGCCACTGCAAACCTCCAGATGCATGCACCACCTTGTGCAGCTGGCTTACCTGTGTCCTGGGGAATTGAACCTAGGTCCTTTGGCTTTGCAGGCAAGTGCATTAACTGCTAAGCCATCTGTTCAGCCCCATAGCTGGTTTTGAACAAACATCTCACATGTTTTTTAGGAAACCTTCAGGGGAAACTATAGCATGGGAGGAAGCATGTTATCTGTGAGTTTTAAGTCTGTGATTCCCCATGGAACTACACGTCAAATGGAGGTTGTGATGGCTAATCTCTGGCTGTCGGCCTGATAGGATTTATAATCACCACAGAAAAGGATTTATAATCACCATAGAAACGAATCTCTCGGCATGTCTGTTGGGGATTTTCTAGATTAGATTATTTGTGGTGGGAAGACTGGCGTTAGCTGTGGGCAACACTATTCCCTGGACTGGGAATAAAAAGGAGAAAGCTAGCTGAGCACCAGCACCCATCACTCTACTTCCCCCTGCCAGTGTGATGATGCAACCTAGGCTTCCTGCTCCTGCCACGCTTTCCTTACTGCAATAACATTTCCCCTGGAAACTGAACACTGAGAATAACCCCTTTCCTTCAGCTGTTTCCGAGCCGGTATTCTGGCCCAACAATGAGAAAGTAACTGATACAGGAATGCTAGCAGCTCTGAGGATTGCTGGACAAGCTGACACCTGGGCAAAGTGCCAGTGCCTCCAGTGTCTGACAGACCAATGAACATGACCCACCTGGAGCAGCAGCACTCCCTCCAAGCACACAGCTCTGGGGCCAAGCTGAGGGGGAAAGCCAAGCACATGCCTGCTCCAAACTCAGGTCTGCTTCTCAAACCTTCGGGGAAAGCAGGGCCGGCTGAAGAAGGGGAATGCTCCAGTCACCAGCTGGTGTGCTGGGGAAAGTGGTAAGCAATGCTGTCACCTTCTACATAGCTCCAGATCTCGCTGCACTCAGCTAGGGTCTTGGACAAGGACTCTAGAAGAAAAATTAACAGAGTGATCCTGGTCCAGCCAATCCATAGTGTCAACCTAACCCTAACTCCAGGTGACAGACTGCCTCCTCTGCCCTTGGGGGTGGAGGGTCTCACTCAGAGGTTTAACCAAGCTTCCATCCCACATGGGACAGCTTTCACATCCAGGGTCATTGTGCAAAAGGCTAGACTCAGATCAGAAGGGCCTGGGTATAAACTTCTGGCCTTACTACTCCCACAGGGATGTGGGCAAATGGCTCGGCCACTCTGATGCTGTCGTTCCTATGTGAAGTGGAGAAGACAATCCCCACTTGCCATAGTACCTATGTGGATTCAACAAGATAATCTGCATTAAAAGGCTCAGCACGGGCTGGAGAGATGGCTTAGTGGTTAAGCGCTGGCCTGTGAAGCCTAAGGACCCCAGTTCGAGGCTCAATTCCCCAGGACCCATGTTACCCAGATGCACAAGAGGGCGCACGCGTCTGGAGTTCGTTTGCAGTGGCTGGAGGTCCTCGCACGCCCATTCTCTCTCTCTCTCTCTCTCTCTCTCTCTGTAATCTCCCTCTTTCTCTCTGTCTGTCGCTCTCAAATAAATAAATAAAAATAAAAAAATTTAAAAGGCTCAGCACATAGCAAATCAACTAGACACAACTACTAACTTAAAGCAGAGGCAAACTAACATTAGGTAAAAAAAAAAATTAAATTTGATTCCTTGAGATGAAAAGATTTCAGCAGTTAGCAAGGACCAACAATATTCAGAAGACTCAAAACATGATGGGAAGACTCCAACCCCACTTCCTGAAGGGTTCTGAGGTCTCTTTACCACGGCTCCCTGAAGGCCAGGAGAACTGGAGTATCTCCCACTCCAGCCTCTTCACACTTTATAAATATACCCCACAACTAACCAGTGTGCTGTGGCCAATCTTCTGGGCAAATGAGGCCAGCAGAATTTGATCGGGAAATTAAATGTCCAGCCATACTAAGTTCGAAATAGGTATCCATGGCCTCCTTCAGAAAAGCAAACAGTCACAGAAGGAATGCCACCAGCAAATGCCCTCTGACTTCCCAGCAATGTGTTTCTACCTGTGGAGGAGTGTCTGCTAAAGCCACTGATGCCCCATCTTCCCCAGTCTTCCCCATGAAATAAAGGGTGCTCTGAGACTGGGTCTCATCTTCATCTTGATGTTCTACCTAGTGTTTTGCACAGAAAAATGTGCACCAAGATGAGCACCTCGCCTCCCTCTCCAGCAACAGAGCCAAGCTCTCAGCCTCCCAGCTCAGTACCCTTGTCTAACGAAGGGTGAGAAAACACAGCAGAAGGACTGAGCTGCAGACGCAGGATGAACAGAAGACCAGAGAAGGACTGCTGCCTACTCACAACCCCTCATTGCCCTTCAGTAGGGAGAGTTGAATCTTGCAGAGTGCAGCTAAGGAACTTGGCCAGGACAAATTTCCAAAAGCCTCCAAACACAGTGGAGCATTCCACCTTACCAGCAGAGCAAGGGTGGAGGGAGCCACTGAAGGCAAGAACAAAACAAGCCTAGCAGCCCTCACCAGTCCTCCCACACCCTTGCTCAGCCTCAGAATGCTACCCTCACTAGCCCTTGTTCCAAATCCCCTTCCCAGAAGCTATTTAAGAGTCCTCACCTTTACCCAGCATTCTTTCCCACATGATACCATTTATTCACCACCACCACTCAGGAAGAAGAGGGTTTGTTTGCAAGTGTACATGTTTGTGGGTACACGTGGAAGCCAGAGGTCGAGTTGATCAGGTATTCTCTTCAGGGGCTCTCTACCTTATTTTTTGAGAGTCTCTCGCTGAACCTTGAACTTATCTGTTTGGCTAGCCTAAGGCCTGTCTCCACTGCTCCCCAGCACTGGGATCACAGGTGCACACTCCTGTGCCTGGTTTCTACATGGGTCCTGGGGTACAGACTCCATTCATCATATGTGCACTTGACCCACTGAGCCATCTCCCCAGCCCAAAATCTGTATGTTTTTACAAATGATTTTCATAGAAAGGATTAAGGAAGATACTAAAGACATGTCTTACAGTGTCTGGTACACACTGAACTATATTTATTAAATTATTGTTATTAAATGGTATTTATTAATAATATTATTATCTATTATAATTTATTTATAAAGTTAATTATATTATTTATATAAAATTATAAAGTTTATCATTAATATTAACTTTAATAGATTTCACTATGAATATAACTACATGTACAATAAAAAGAGCAAAAATATAAAGATACAGGGCTGGAGAGATAGCTCAGCAATTAAGGCACTTGCCTGCAAGCCTAAGGATCCGAGTTCAATTCCCCAGTACCCACATACCAAATGCACAAGATGGCAGTATATCTGGAATTCACTTGCAGTGGCTAGAGGCCCTGGCATGCCCATTCTCATTCATTCTCTCTCCCTCTTTTCTCTCTCTCTCTCTCTCAAATAAATAAATATTAATATAGAAAGAGACAGAGAGAGATACAAATTTCATGTAATTCAAAAATCCAGATAACCACTGAAAGAACATCTGTGGTATTTTTTTCTATACAAGGATATTTCTTAACAGATTTGTGATATAATATCTATACAATCGTGTAGTCATGATCTGTCTTTCCTGTCTTGTAATGTGAAAACAACACCCAGAAACAGAGGGCTTTTGTTCAAGGCAAGGACAGAGTGGTGTGGAACTTGAGAGGACACGATTAGCTGAGCAAATGGAGCTGTGGCCTCCAGAACCCATATGGAGACTCAGCCAAATCCTCCCACCTGCTCCTCCTCCTCACCACCATTTCCCTAAGAGCAAGGACTCTGGAGGTAGCCAGCACCAGAGCTGTTATGAAGTGGTAGGATTAACAGTCATGATTTCTGGGGGAGTTCTGAACACATCCGAATGTCTGGGACAGAGAGTTCATTTCTTTTAACTAGGAAAGTCAGCCTTCAAGTGGCTCCCACTGTGACCATAGACATAGGGCCAGGGGGCTGAGCAAGTGTGTGGGAGGGATCCATGGAAGGGAGAGAATCGCTCCAATCCTCTCATTCCTCCCAAAGGCTAAAGATCAGACAAGTATAAAAGCAGGACAGTGCTGACAAGAAGACTCTTGAACAGGGAGCTACAGGGAAGCAGCTCTCGTGAGTGTCATCCACACTGAGGTGGGCTGCCAGTGATGCAGCTGACTCTGAGTCACCCATGCTCCTGTCAGTATCCCCAATAAACTCGCTGGATGGCCAAGCTAATATATATATGGTCAGACAAATGAGGCTCACGCAGCAAGTAACATCACCAAGGCAGGAGGGATATGAACAAATTTAACACTTAGCCTCAATCTAGGGACTAGAGGACCAACCTGTCTGAGCTCTGATCTAAGTCAGCAGCCATGGTTGGCCTTGAAAGTACAGGTCAGGCAGGTAAGTCCACAGGAAGCCAACCATGGCGGCTGAACAAGGGAGCTGACTGGATTCTTTCCACAGCATTTGACCTGACACCCAGAAGGAGCCTGGAAGCTGAGTGAGCTTGCACACTGACCTCAGCATTTTCTAAATCTGCCTGGAGCAATGACCACACAAACATGAGCAGTGTCCACCACACGGGCCCAAGGCTGCAGGGGAAAGAGGGACAGAGCCCACCAGTTCAGGCAGCATGGGGCTGTGCAGCTCACAGCAGGACAGCCTTGCAGGCTGCTTCCAGCATCCATATCACCCCAAGCCTCTTCTTCATGCATGTGACTTATATGCAGGAGGTGGGTGGGTGAAAAGGAGAGAGAACAGTAAGTAAAAGATGCTAGATCCAAGATGCAATAACTAACATTATTTTAATAGAAACCATCTCTCCAGCCCCAGCACTAACATTTTTAACAAACAAAATAACTACAAAATATCTAGCTTCATAGACACACACATACACATATACACACACAAATTGGTTCTGCTGCACAGAAGAGGACAATACAATGAGGTCAACTGCTGCCCTAATCTCTTGTTAGTTCTGTGTCTCTAGAGAACCCTAACTCACAGACACAAGGGGAACCCCAGGAGAAGACAGAGCAGAAATAGAGTTATGCTGCCACAAGCCCGGAACACCAAGCAGTGCCCACAACCACCAGAAGCTGGGAGAGAAGCACGGACCGGAGTCTGTCATAGCCTCAGAATTGAGCAGAATAAATGTCTGTTACTTAAGCCACTGTTTTTGGTATTTGTGACAGCAGTCTTAAGAAACTAACAGACATATCAGGTACTATACTCATTAGTCTCTCACCCTCAAAAGGATTTTGGCTTTTTAGCTCAGTGCAAATTCCCCAACATCAAGCACGGTGTCTGGCACCAGTTCAACACTCAGTAAATACATAAATTCTGAGTGAATCAAGAGGAGCTTAGAAAGAGGCTACTCTCATCTATAGAGGCCAAAACTGAGAGGATAATAGCCTAACTTCTCTCAGAGACAGCTAGCCAGGCGAGGAGCTGAAATGGGGCCATATTCATCCATTTGATACATAATATTGAGCACCTACTAGGTGATGAATGCAAGTTCATCCTCAGGAAAGCTGCTTCATAGTCATAACTATCCACTAATGTGGTGTAGTGGGCCAGGGGACAGGACACTCATCTCTATAAGGACTGTGACCTTGAACAAGTCTCTCAACCATGGAGTCTCAGGGTCCTTATCTATCACCTGCAGCATGAACCTTGGAGAGCCTACCTGCTCTAGAAGGGGTAAGTAAGGCTCATTTTAATTTGTGTCACTCAACCCTCAGGGCCAGCGAGAGGTCTTGATCTGCTGACTTTTGCTTAGTTTCTACTTAGGGCAGTACCTTTGGTACATATCGTAACTGCTCTGAAATCTGTCACACCTCTGGCCGCCAATTATCCCATTTGTATAGTTAATCTCCATACATATCATTCAGACTCGTGTCACTGCCTCTGTCTGAAACTGCAGGCTGTATGGTCTGCCAAAAACCTGCCGCATCCATACTGAGTGCTCTGTGCCCTCCAGGTACCCAGACCACATGACCACACACCAAGCATGATCCCAGCATCAAAGTTTCCTTTTCCTCAAGTGGACATTAGCACCTGGTTGCTCTGCATGCCCTTGGTACAGCCTTCCCCACATCCAACCTGCAGACCACCACATCTGATTGGGGTGAGCCACAAGCAAGCAGATTAGGAGCTGTGAGCTTGCCACCATGCACACACACACCCACAGTGGTGTGAACACAGGTGACCAGAATGAAACCAGCATACACATCAACCTGGGGCCATTAAGAATGCTGTTTAGTGCAGAAGACTGGGCTAGAGAGATGGCTCAGCAGTTAAGGCTCTTGCCTATAAAGTCTAATGACCCAGATTCAATTCCCCAGTGCCCACATAAAGCCAGATTCACAGAGTGGCACATGTATCTGGAGTTTGTTGCAGTGTAGCTAGAGGCCCTGGTGTGCTGGTGTTCATTCTCTCCCCCACCCTGCAAATTAATAAAATAACTTTTTTAAAAACAGCAGAAGACTATGAGTCTGGGGTGGGTAGACACAAATCATCTGAATGCCAGCAGAGTCTGGCCCTGAACCATCATCTTCCTGACCCCTCTGCACTGCAGTGACCTCACTGTGCAAGGCCTCATGGAAGTAAAGACAGCCAACTCCCTCAGTTCTCTTTTGTCACATCTGAAAACTGGCAACATGTGGAGAAGGGGCAAGACTCAACTCCCTAGAGACCAAGATCTAGGTCTACTTCTTCTGAACCCTGCCAGTCGTGCGACTCTAAGCAGACGCATGTCCTTTCAGCGCCTCCATCAGCAACCTCAGAACAGAGGCCCCCAGGGTTCTGTCTGTCTAAAAATAGTGAAAAGGCCTTTGCATCTGGTTTGTTACACCAGACACAGCAGGAGGTGTAGTATGAAAGACAGTCAAACTTCTTCCTGCCAAAGGCTCCCTGCCTGCATCCTTCTCTGTTACCTTAACTCCAATGACCCTCAACTGTCAGTAGGCAGATACTGATCTTTCTCACCTCCACTTTTTTATTTTTAATTTGAGAGAGAAAGAAAGAGGCAGAGAGAGAGAAAGAGAGAGAATGGGCACACCAGGGCCATCAGCTGCTGCAAACAAACTCCAGATGCGTGCAACCCCTTGTGCACGCTTTTGTCACTGTGCATTTGGCTCTCACGGGACCTGAAGATTCGAACATGAGTTCTTAGGCTTTTCAGGCAAGTGCCTTAACTGCTCAGACATCTCTCCAGCCCTGACCTTCACTTTCAATGTTACCAGGGTATATTCATTTTTCTACTGAGTAAATCAGATGTATAGTCATTCGTTTAAAAGCATTTACTAAGGAAAGGAGTTCACAGATAAGAAAAGCTACTTCAAATTACTGAGTATTTACTAGGTATAGGCTGAGCACTGCATGAACATTAATTACTCCTTTAATCTTCACAGCCACCCTATGAGATAGACCCTTATAATGTTCCTGCATTCCCAGTAAGGAAACTGAGGTCTAGAGAGTAAAGTCATCTTGCTCAAGTGCCACAGATATAATGGGCTTTGTTCTGCCCTCAATGAGAAGCAGATGAGGTCTGGGTGAGAGCTAGGCTCTGCAGTCCCTTCTTTCCCAGCCTGCCTCCATCACAGTCCTCTGTGTCACCCTCTCCGTGTCCGGTGAAGGACAGAGTTGTCTAGCAAGCCAAGGCTTCCCAAAGTCCACTCCACACTGTCCCCTGAGCAACTCGGCCAGCATGCACACCCTGGTTCCATGTGCTCCTCTACAAGCCTGCTGTCTGTGACCTGACCACCTGCTTCTAAGAAACCAGGGCTTCTCCTACAGCGCCCTGGTACTGGCCGAACTATCACGATATTCCCACAGAAAACCCAGAGCAGGATAGCCACACAGCACAGAGAAAAGCCTGCCTCACACAGAATCTTGCCTGAACACTTCCCTCAAGGTTTCAAGGTGCACAGTCCCTACATGCTTCCCCTGTGAGTTCGCCAACTAGAAGCCCTGCCTCTGCAGACTGGTCTCCTTTGCTACTTACACACGCCTGGTTCCTTGGGGGAGAACTTCAGACAAGCACTCAAGCACGTTTACATCAAATTTCAAGTGCTCTGCCACTGTATAGAGCCTCTGGAAGTGGTGAAAAGAATGTGCTGGCTTCCAGGAAGTATACTGCCACCCCCGGTGACACACTGCTCATATCACCCTGAGCAGAACCACAGTCCTCATGGGCTCTACTCAGTGGTTATCAGGGACCCACCCACTCTGAAAGTATAATCTTACTAATAAGATCCGTAAGCTGAACCATGGGTGTCAGAACATTACCAATAATCAACAAACTGCTTGCAAAACACAATCTTGTTTCTTTCATCCAGTAAAGTGTCAGCCAGTGGGGAAATGGTCAGTCTCATACAATACCCACTATAAATCAGGACATCTCTTAAGAACTCTGTAGGCTGCAACATTTGATTTTTTATTTTTAATAATAAATGACCTTTTAAAAATACTTTATTTTTATTTATTTATTTGAGAGACAGAGAGCAAGAGGCAGATGAGAAACAGAAAGACTGAACATGCCAGGGACTCTAGACACTGCAAACAAACTCCAGATGCAGGTGCTACCATGAGCATCTGGCTTACATGAGTTCTGGGGTCCTTAGGCTTTGCAAGCAAGTGTTTTAACTGCTAAGCCATCTCTCTAGCTCAGCTGCAACATTTTAAATGAACACAACATCTGACCCACCAAGTCCCCTCCCCCAGAGGCTCAGGTGTACTAATACCAGTATGAGATGGCAGCAACACTAGTTGACCTAGTCCATATATATCCATCAACAGGATATCAATTCATAACATGATATACCCACAGTAGATTTTGTAGACAAAAGACAAAATAAAAACATGTAACTCCAAAATACTTTATGTGAACAAGTAAAATAGTGAAACAATATATGCTCAGATTTAGGGTTGTGAGAAAAAGAAAAGCTTATATATGTGTGTCTGTGAAAACTGACAAATGGTTTAAAGATGAGCATCCAACTGCTAAAACTAGTGAGCACCGGAGGTGGTACAAGAGAGAGGGATGGTGGGTGAAGAGCCTCAACACAGCAACTAGCCTCTTCTCACTATGAGTGAGAAGATGAGGTGAAGGAAAGATATTCACTTAACTGTCTACATCCCTTAAGAAAAAAGAAACTGAACCAATTGTCAACACTCCAAGCAGGGTTTTTATGCTGACATCAAACTTCCCCACAGGCAGGAACAGGTTTCCACATCACACTCTAGGGGATACTCAAGCCTAATTTTTAGACTCAACCTGATAAAAAGGTGATATAGATGGGAGGAAAACTATGGTAGGAGCTCCAGAGAAGCCACAAGCCTTCTAAAAATTAGGCTGGCAGCATGGAAACTCACCAGTACTGAGACCTTTCTCCCTCTTCCACTCACTAAGAATGAGAAAAACAATAAAACCATGATCTCGAGAGAGTTCCCCTTTCCACAATAGAAGGGAGGACTCTCAATGACACCAATAGAGTGGCTCCCTGGTAAGCCAAGTGCAGGGCCTAGCCAGACTCTTTCTCCCACACATCGTGTGTGCCCGTGTACCATGAGAGCCAACGCTGGCAGCTGAAGCCCACTCACTGAAGTCCCTCCACTTTGGCAAGCAGCCCAGGAATCTTTTTCCTCAGTACTGAAACCCAAACTGCACCAGGATACAAATCAGATGGCTCTGCCAACAAAACAGCAACAATGTGGAAGGAAGAGATGAAGCAGTGGTATCCTGGCTAAATATATATTTATTCTTTCCACTTGCCAGAGCAGTAACACTGCTATAGATTTAAACATTTGGTAAATGTCATTGTTGCTTCCTAATAATAATTAAAACAAACACAAACCCCCAACACACACACACACACACACACACACACACACACCAAAAAGAAATCCAACAAAGAGACTTTGCTTAGGACATAATGTTCAGAAGCAGGCATGATAGGTACTATTTGCAAACAGAAATGCTCTGCTTCGGTGAAAACATGTGCTCTGTCTGGCAAGTGCTCCTACCACCCAAGACAAACTGGCTTTCACAGTCCCGGGTCAGGAGCCAAAAAGAGTTGTTCTAGAACAGGGATGAGAGGTCAGCTCAAGGGAAAGAGCTAGCAGGACGCAACAGGTGGTGAGCTGAGATGCAGTGCCTCTCCTACAGAGATGTGCACAGACTGGTGGACAGTCCAACAGAGGTAACTTTCGCTGCCTCCTCACCAAGACACAGCCCAAATAAAGGCAGAACCTGGCCAACTGATCTCTTGCCCAACCAGAGCAAGAACAAACCACCTGAAAGACAAGGGCATTATGCAATCTGGGAAGCAGAAGTCCACAAACAAGTCCATTAACGTGCCTGGCACAGACTGAGGGAAAGGACACAAGAGCAGCTCGTTCCTGGCAAGGCAGCAGTGTGCTCCATCGTGAGGACACATCATTGGTCTCACAGGACTGCCTCCGCTCCACACACAGGCTGCAGCCTTCAAGGGAGGGCGGCCTCCACCCTTCAGAGCTGGCCACTATTCACACCATGAACACATGCACCATCACCAATTTCCTTGTAACCCTTCACAGGACAGATCAGTTCTTAGGGAACCATACAGAATCCAGGACTAACCAGCCCTCCCCCACCCTGTGCATCCCTGAGAAACCTGCAATTATCAGGGTGCAGACCCCCTCCAAGGGAGGCTTCACTCTAACAGCTTCTTCTGTCTGGAACTTTTCACTTGACATATCAATGTTCAAATCAGCATCTTACTATGGGGGGTCTAAGGAGTCTAACTTCCATTCCAAGTAGCCTCTGGAAAAGCAGAAATGGGAAGGCCATAGGGCAAGCACAGAGGCAGTCAGGTTGACCTCAGCTGGCGGCAGAGAGACCAAAGGGAGCAACTCTGGCTTCGGTGGTGTTCTCAGTCTGTCAAGAGTTGGCAGCACCAGCCCTGAAACTGCAGGAGGAAGGACAAGGGGACGGAAGCTCTTTAATTCCAATGTGTCCTCTGTGCTCCATCACCATGCTCACCGTCTGTCTTACAGCTAGGCTCTCCAGCCCGTTATGTTCATGGACACATTCCTCTGCTCCTAACTTCCACTTGCTACACTTCATACTCCACATAGCCCAATGAGCAGTCCTCCTAGATAGAGACTTGACCCACTCTCTTTAACAAAGTTGCCAAACCTTCAAGACAAACACACCTCTCTTCATCAGAGGGAGGAGAGCCCAGCCTACCTTCCCAGGATCAATGGAAGCACAGGCCATGGCACACCTTACATGGCTGTAAGGCTGTCTACTTGCCGGATGTGTGTGCTTCTAAACCATCTCTACACCTGTGCACTGAGAAAAATATGAGCAAGAATTAACCCAAGAGAAAATAAGGCACATGTGAGCTCTCAAAATAAAAAATCTAGCCTATCAGAATGTGAAAGAAACTGAAATTAACTCATTATCAAAACAAAGTCAAAGAAGGGAAGGAAAGAGAGGAGAAAGAAAACATTACTTTGGGGAGGAAATGCTTTAGATATAAATTCCTATATTTTGGACTTCATCTGTTCTTAAGATTTGGGAAGAAGATATTTCAAAGACTCACAAAGAAGACACTTCTATTTAAAAAAACTATTTTGTAATTAATATCTTCACAAAACTAAAGAACTTTTAGAGACTGACTAAATCTTAATAAAAGTCTCAAAGAAATCTTGGCATCAGTCACAACAAACACCCTCTTCGAATTTAATTTCCTTTTCAGTATATGACTTACTACAGAAATTCACTTATGATGCAACCACAACCAGTCAAAATGTGCCTGGAACATAAATACTTCCAAGACCCAAAGGAGAGCCTTGGAAGACTAGGTGGAAACCCAGTCCTACACTGAACAGAGACTCCCCCGCCTTCCATGAAAAACCAGTTTCTGCTGTCAGCCAGATTCAAGTCCTTCACCTCCTGCCTACAGATCCTGCCCTCCCCCTTCATACTGCAGCTCCTCTAGCACCCCTCAATGCAGTACCTTTTCCCTGCCCAACAAATGAAATTAAAAGGACAGAAGTCCAAAAACTGAACAACAGGGATCCACACACCATCTTCAACTTCCTACAAAAGATCTGTCCTTCCTGGCCTCTGGTTTTGCTTGGTGCCTTCCTTTGGGCCTCCAAGATCTAGAGCCTGGGATACTCACTGTATATGCTAGCAACGGTGTAGTGAGGCAAAAGCTGGAAGAATTATTCATAAGGACAAAAATGTACTTTAAAAGCCTTTCTCCCCTGAGGACAATTCCTACTGGAAAACTTAATCAGCCCCATTATCTGGAGTGCCTGAGCCAGGAGAAAGGAGTGGCAGGCAGTTACATGGCACCACGGTAATTCACAGGTGCGTAGCAAGTAATATACAGCAGACAGTCCTGGCCTAATTTTACATCTACAGAAACCAGGCTTGGCCAGGTCGGGCAATGGGCTCTGGGCTTACATCCAAATCCACTGGACCCCAGATATCACTTCACAGGCTGCTTCCAGAATCCTGGTACTGATACTAAAACACCCTGGGTCAGAGAGCACTTTACAGTGTACAGGTTGCTTTCCACATACATGATCTCATTAATAATCACATTCCTGTAGATAGCTAAGAACTCCTTTCCATCACTACAAACAGCTATTTGGATTTGTGAGTAACATGCCAACCTGCAGGAATGTGCCCTCTCTAGCTTTGTTTTCTCACCAGAGAACTGAAACTCATTCCTACCGAACAGTGTCTGAAAAATGACAGGCACTCAAATGGTCACTATTATTAGGAATATGATTTTTGTTAATTTAGTAGCCCTCCATTAAAGTAACACTACAGATATTTCAAAGATGCAAGCTAACCAGTCAAGCACTTACTTGTTAGAGAAGATATCATTTACTGATACCTCACATGTAAGAGATAAACCAACTCCAGCTTCCAAGAAACTGACAATAAAAAAAAAAAAAAATGGACTTCCAGAAAACAGTGTGGTCAAACCCAATATGGATTTTGAAAGTTGCAAAAGAAAGCAAACAGAAGGAGAGGACCATTTAGTTATGGTAAAATACAAATAATCTCCTCCTCCTTCCAGCATGGTGGTTTCATCATGAATGGCCCCAAGTCATTCCAGTCGGTAAGGGCCCTCAACATCCAGAGCATGCCCACCGGCTCTGAAGGCTGCCAAGGGGTCTGGGGAAGAGGGCAGGGTGGAAGGGACTCCCAGGTGCTAGGAGGTATTTTTGATTTGCTGCATCCAAGCATGCTATTTGCCTATGTTTACTACATTCACTTGAAAAGAAACCAGCTTTGTTCAGAAATGCACAGCTCACTACTTCTCAAAGCAGAGGGGAAACGATGGCAGAGACACAAGTGCACCAGCACCTCAGAACCAGTCAGACAGAAGAAAACCTGTACTATATAGTAATGAGAGACCCTGGGTACGTTTTTTAGATATGGCCCACCAAGATCAACCCAAATGAGCATCGAGTTCAGGTTTGAGGGTTAACAAAATAAAAGAGGGACTGGAGAGATGGCTTAGTGGTTAAGGCGCTTGCCTGCAAACCCTAATTAGATTCCCCAGTACCCAGGTAAGCCAGATGTACATGGTGGAGTTTTCAGCAGCTGGAGGCCCTGGCATGCACATTCTCACCCCCCCCCCAGTAAAAAAATTCAATTTTTAAAAAGAAAAGAAAATTTTCAGGTTCACAGGTGATATTTAACAATACTTTCTAAGCCCAGGTAGCAACTTTCAAGCAAAGACACATGAACAGACCAGAACATGGCCTGTGAAAGAACAGTATTCACATTGTGAGTCTACTCCAATTATTAATTTGTTGCTTTTTCTTTTTTCTTTCTTTCTTTCTTTTTTTTCTTTTCTTTTTTTTTTTTTTTTTTTTTTTTTTTTTTTGTTGGTTTTTCGAGGTAGGGTCTCAGTCTATCACAGGCTTGACCTGGAATTCACTATGTAGTCTCAGGGTGGCCTCGAACTCACGGTGATCCTACCTCTGCCTCCCAAGTGCTGGGATTAAAGGCGTGCGCCACCACGCCCGGTTTGTTGCTTTGTTTTCTAAATCGTGGCTGCTTCTCATCTATTTTCTTTTAAATCTACCCTAATTTCCTTATCTGAAAAAAGCTGAGAAATACTCTGTCTGGCTGCTCCAATCTCACAAGGAAAAACATCAGTCTCCCTCAGACACTATTGCCTCATTCAAGGAATCTCACTCTTTTTAAATCCTATTTCACATATAAGATCCCTGTCCAGAGAGGGCAAATAGATTACCCAAGGTCATAACCTTGCTAACACATCTAGGCTCTCACAGGGGCTCCAGAGACCCACTGTCTGGGTACCAGATGTGTCACTACTGCACATGATTTGGCATACAGATGTCTTGAATACTAAGTTTATGGCGGGGAGGGATGAGTCATTTCTTCTCCTGTGAAGGGGCACCACACAGGATGTGCTAATAACACAGCCAGCATCCACAGAACCACTTGTTCTGGAGTGAACACCTCAGCCAGAGAATAAAGGCCATGTCTTCTACCCACAAGCTGCGCGGTGCACAAATGTGCCATGGGGCTCTGGGCGACTACCGGCCCAGCCCAAGGAATCTCAAACCCTAGGGAACCCAGACTTTCTCAGCACTGAGCCTGGAAGGAGAGAGTGGGTGGGTGAGTGCGGGGGTGGGGGATTGAATAAAAGGGTCTCTTCCAGTTAGGGTTTCGGGCAGTCCAATCCAATCCCATCCTCCTCCCAAAGCCCCTAAAACACATCGGGCACTCAGCGCTCCGCCTCAACTTCCCCAGGACGTCAGGGGTGAACGTGGCACCAGGTCCAGGAGCCCCGCGACCTAGGAAGGAACGCTCAGCTGCGCGGACGTAAAGGGACGTAACCCCCGGACGCCCCGGGAGTCTGCAACTCCCGGTCCGGCCCCTCTCCCCGCGTGTGTCGAACCCCGGCGAGCGGGAGGCAAGGTCCCCGCCACCCGCCACCCTCGGCCGGCCCCGCCGCCACCTGCGCGCCGGTCGCCCGCCCGCCGGGGCCCCGCGCGTCCCGCCTTCCGGCCCCGGGCCTCGGTCCGCCCGTCCTCCCGCCCGCGCCGCACTTCCCGCCCGGTCCCCGCGAGCCCGCGGGCCGCCCCAACTTTTCCCAGCGCGGCCCAGCCCGGAAGGCGCGGGGAGCGCAGAGCCGGCGTCGCCCTCCGCCCGCCGGCGCGAGTTGCGCGCGGGACCCGCGGCGGCCGCCCGGGCCTCCCGGTCCGCAGCCCGCCGCGCACAGGGTGGCGGAGGGGGCGGGGACGGCGCCGTGGCGGGAACCGCGCTGTCCCGGGCGCACCCCCGCCGGACCCTCCGCGCCCCGCGCCGCCCACCTGCCGCCGCCGCCGCCGCCACGGCCCCGAATACGTGGCAGGGGCCGCCGCACGCCTGCCCGCCTCGCCTCGCCTCGCCTCGCCTCTCGGCGCCCGCGCGGGCGGCTCCGGAGCGCCGGACCGCAGCGCTAGGCGCCCTCTGCCGCCGGGAAACCGAATCCTCCCGCCCTAACCCTAACGCTGGCCCGCCGCCGCCCCGGCCGGCTCGCCGCCGCACACCTCACACGCTGCCTGCGAGTCCCCGGACGGGCGGCCCGGGCCTCGGCAGCTCCGCGACGCCGGGTCACCCCGGGCCGAGCACTGAGCTCCCTTCCGCTGCCTCGGCCGCCAGGGGGCGGGATCGCTCGGGTCGGCGGTGAGCGGCGCCCGCCGGGCTCGGAGCACCCAAGTGCGCCACCAGCCACTGCGGACGGAGCCCACGCGAAGGCGCGAGCTGAGATTGGAGGGCCCGCGGGCGGGAGGGAGCGCGCGGGGGCGGGTTCTAATTTGTCTGTTTTTGTTTTGCAAAGGGCAAAGAGCTAGATCGCGAGGTCCACGGGCCACAGGTCAGTCTGTTGGTGGTGTGGACATTTCTAGGCGGAAAGGGGGGCTGAGGTGGATGGTGACAAGGGGACGTTTGAGAGTTCTGGAGGGCTGGTGTAGGGGTCACCGAACCTCTTCACAAGATCCCACATCTCTTGAAGGACAGGGTATCCTGCTCCACATGGAGGATTTTGAGCTTCTGATGGCAAGAGGTCACTGAGCAGAGGAGCTGAGCTGGCTTCAGCGCGTGTCCACTCTTGAAAAACTGTTCTCCAGTGCATGGTGAAAGCGGCTGTTTGATGACAGGGAGGCATGGTGACTGACGCTGGTTCCCTGATGGCTAGAGCTGGAGCTTGTGGTGTGACCTGCTACTTGTTCATCAGGAACCAGAACACCAGTGCCGATCTTTACCTCTTTCCACCCAAATAGGCCTTTATACCTCAAGTGGACAGAGTTCCTGACCTGGATTTTTTTAATTTTTTCTCTTGTAAATCACACATGCAAGCACGTGTTCAGCTTACCATAAATAAAATGGGACTCAGGATCCCCTAATCAGACCAGGACCACCAAAGCCACATAAGGTTCAGAGCTAAATGTTATTTAGGCTTTTTGTCAAACACACTTGGTTATTAGATCAACCACTTAAAAGGTGAGCAATCCCAGGAAAGCTAATCTCCTTGGTCTACCATCTATAAATTAAAAATCATAAGACCTTCTTCGTAGGATTCTGGTGAGGATTTTTTTGAGTTCACACACCATCTGTGTGTACAGCAGTCTGCAGCAGTGGGTATTTGGATCACTCCTGGTATAGACAGGGAATGAAAATCCATGTGTGCGTGTAAGAAAGCTCTAAGCCTGGGCTGGAGAGATGGCTTAGCAGTTAAGCGCTTGCTTGTGAAGCCTAAGGACCCCGGTTCGAGGCTCGACTCCCCAGGACCCACGTTAGCCAGATGCACAAGGGGGCACACACGCCTGGAGTTCGTTTGCAGTGGCTGGAGGCCCTGGCACGCCCATTCTCTCTGTGTCTCTCTCTCTCTGCCTCTTTCTCTCTCTGTCTGTTGCTCTCAAATAAGTAAATAAAAATAACAAAAAGAATTTTTAAAAAGCTCTAAGCCTGAGGACTCCCCTAAGATTCTTGTATGATGGCATTGCCACCTGCTCAGCAAAGGCGGCCCTGGGATGAAGGCTGCTCCTGTACCACTTCCACTATGTCCTCAGAGACTCATCTTGTGGCCCTTCTGCAGGTTTTCCACCAGGGTTTCTGTGGCCAGCCTCTCAGTTAAGCAATTTTTAACTGATGCCAAAGGCAGTGGACACTCGGCCTTTGCTGTGCACCACCTCTTCCTGATTGCTTCTTTCTCTTCTCTCAAACGCACTTTTCCCAGACATCACCTTTCTGGTCCACACGTAAAACAGCAGTAGAGTGATGCTCAGTACGTGTTCACCTAGGGCACTCCACACCTCATCCCTTTGAACTGTAAACTAGAGGGTGACATCTGCAGCACTGGAAGAGAGGTGGTGATCTAGTCTGTGAGGGAAGTCCCTAGAACACTCATGTTTCATGAAGGCAAGAATTGACTATTTAACAAGGATTTACAAAGCATCTATTTAGTATTGTGTGTGTTGAAAGTTTGGGGAAGCAGTGAGTGAGGTAACATTCTTGTCCTCAAAGGAGTTTGAGCTCTAGTGGATGAGACAGACACACCCACAGACATCCTCTGCACCAGGGCAGAAGGGATGGGAGAAAAGACATACAGCTCAGTATGAAATTAGCAAGCCTCCAGGTCCAAACTGGGGCAGTGGCATTGCAGTATGGGTTGCTTTCACCCACTACACTTGCAGATGGTACTTTCCTCTAAATATAATCTACACAACTTCTCAAGGCCACTGCTAAAAATTAATGAATATTTTTATGAGACATTGATGGAGAATTCAGTCCCTGAATGAGGTGGCTCCAGTGTTCCCTTACACTAGAAATAACCCATGTGTGTGTTTGTGAAAGTGTGGTTATTTACAAATTAAAGCATATATATCCTGCAATGCAAGTCTAAGGAGTGTTCACCCAGTGTTCCACTAATGACTTCAAATGAAGCATACTTACCATGGTGCCCTTGCATGGTGGCCCCCTTCCACACTGACCATGTGACTAGATGTGACCATGAGCACATTATGAGATTTGATGGACTGAGCATTTGAGCCTTGTTCCTTGTCCTCTCAGCGTGCTGCCCTCGGACTGGTCTGACCTCCTCCTCAGCTCTGCAATCTGCACCTACACTCAGCCACCTCAGTGAGCTTGGGCAAAGCCACCAACCCCAGAATTGCAAGAAATGAAATGGTAGTTGTTTTACGTCAGCAAGCATTGGGGTGGGCTTCTAATTTATTTATTAGAGAAAGAGAATGCGCATGCCAGGACCACTGCAAGCAAGCTCCAGACACATGTGCCACCTTGTGCATCTGGCTTTACATGAGTACTTGGGAGTGGAACCTGGATCCTTCGGCTTTGCAGGCAAGGGCCTTAACTGCCAATCCATCTCTCCAGGCCTGGGGTGGGTTTTACACAATTGATAATGGACACACCACACCTCCCTCCTAAGCATGACTACAGTTACAAGGTCTTGGTGAAATTCACCCAGGAATTAGTTCTCTTGCTAGTTTTTTCTGTCAGTCATGAAGCATTCAATTGAAGTTACTGTCTGAGCTTAGCAGTGTCACATTTTATGTAAATACCCTATCACGGAGTTCTTCCTTGAATTGGTTGTCACTGAGCTTGGCATAGTTTAAAATCCTTTCACTGACAGTATGACAAGAGGCTGGAACAGCCAGCTTGTAAGCTACCAAGAGCTTTAGGCCTGACTGATTGGAATGAGAACAGCAGGTGCTGTAGAAGCTGGGCGCTCTTCTATTCTAATTCATTGTAAGCTTCCTACTGACAAGGTTATTGACAAGGTTTAATGGTAGACCTGGAGACATCAGAGAAGCAAGGGGAACTGGGGTCTTTGAATCGGCCGCCTCAGTGTGTATGAGCAAACTGCCTAAGAGAGACAGGAAGAGCCTTACACATTTCCAGGGCTCTAGAGCTGGCACTGAGCCAAGTCCCTTGCACTGATGAACTGTTCTGTGTTGTTGTTGTTTTGGCACTTGTTGCTAATTAAAGCATTCTACGCCAGGCATAGTGGCTCATGCCTTTAATCCCAGCACTTGGGAGGCAGAGGTAGGAGGATCGCCTTGAGTTCAAGGACACCCCGACATGACATACTGAATTCCAGGTCAGCCTGAGCTAGAGTAAGATCCTACCTCAAAAAAAAAAAAAAAAAAAAAAAAAAAAACACTCTTCTCATGCTCAAAATTTGTCCCTTCCTCCAGTCCCCTTAGCATGGCCTTCTGGCCCCACGAAGTCGGTGCAGCTTGCCCTTGCCAAGGTGGTAGCCCTACTCTGCCCTCAGCACACTCTGCCTTCTTTCAGTTCCCTAATCCAGCAAGCTCTCCACCCCCTCAAACCACACGCTACTTCTCAAACTCTTCACAGCTCGGTGGAATTCTGTGGTTACAAGCAATGGAAAGCAATCGGGGAGTCGTGTGAACAAATAAAACAACTGGTGGACTGATAGGTGGCCCCAGTCTTCTCAGCTAAGTTTAAGAAAGGTCAAAACCAAGACAGCTGAACTCTGAGGAGAGAGATGCTTCATCAGGGCTCAGCTACTCAAACAGCCCCTCTATTTCTTCAGTCCTTGCATCAGTCTACTCCAGATCCCAGGCCCTAAAAGAAAATCCCATGGCCTCGCTTGCTCACCAGCCCTCCCTCATCCAGAGAAGAGCATGACACCTAGAATGGAAGCCTCCAGAGATAATCATCAGGGTGCTAGGACCAAACACAAGGGAAATCGATCCAGAATAACACAAGGCATGCATGTTCACCATGAACTACCCCAGGCTTTAGTTGAACTGTCACATTCTCAGGAAGCGTTGCTTTGGTTTTGTTTTTCTGAGACTGGGTGTCACAAGCTATCCTAGAACTCCTGATGCAGCCCAGGCTGGCCTTAAACTCTTGGAAATCCTCCTTCCTCAGCTTCTCCTGTGCTGGGATTACAGGTGTGAGCTACTGAATTTAGCTGAAATCTAATTTGTGAGTTGTTTGTTTTGTTGTGTAGTACTGAGGACTAAACTTGGACCTCAAGCATGCCAGGACAGTCCTCTACCACTAGATACATCTCCAGCCCCAGGGAAGCTTTTACTGTTGTTTGCATATGTATGTTTTTGTGTGGTGGTATGCATGTGTGTATGCATGTATGTATGTATGTAGGTGCACATGTGTGTGCATGTGGAGGCCATAGGTCAATATCAGGTGTCTTCCCAATTGTTCTCCACCTTATTTTTTGAGGCAGGCTCTGTCGCTGAACCTGGAGCTTGCCAATTTGGCTAGACTAGCTAACCAGCAAGCCCCGGGGGCCTCTGTCTCTACCTCCCTAGCGCTGGGGTTGCTGGGGAGGTGTGCCACTGCATGCAGCTTTTCCATGAGTGCTGGTGGTTGTGCAGTAAGCACTTCACTGAGCTATTTCCCCAGCTCCCATGACCAACTAAAATCTTATTCACTAGTTGTACTGTATGTTTGTTTCTTTGCTTTGTTTTGCAGTGCTGTGAGCTGAACTTAGGACCTCAAGCACATAAGGCCAGTGTTCCACCACTAAGCTACAGCACCAGCCCCAGTGGAGCATTTCTCACTCACTCCATCTGTCACACTCTCAATAGTGTTCCTTCTTGATTTCACATTTTTTAATAACATTTCTGTATGCTTCTTTCTCTCGTGTTCTCCATAAGAGAAGAGTGAGGCTTATCAACCTTCCACTATAGCCCAGAGCCTGGTATATAATCATAGACTCTAATATCTATTGGATGAATAAATTAATGGTGTAAGCCTTATGATACTTCTGACATGGTCCAAGTGAAGTTAACATTGTAGAAATAGAAAAAAAAAAAAGAAAGAAAGAAAAAGAAAAGGAGATTATGGTGAGCATAAGTTATAGAAGGATCACTCTGCTAGGTCTCTATGTAGAAGGATTCATGTTTGGGATGAATCAGGGAACAATGAGTTATGTGTCAGAGGTGAGCCACGTTGTGCTCTGCTGACTTAGTCTTGAGAGATGAGTTATATAAGCTGTGAAGTAAAGAAAACAAAATCAGTGCTGTCTGCATGCCTGGGGGCATCTGTAGGAGTAGGAACCCTTAACGCTGAAATTGGGTTCATGGCTGTGCTGCAGCTGCCAGAGCTGGGGTGAGCAGTGTACATGAACCTGCTCACCCCCATTCATGCTTAGCCATGCGTGCTACAGCAGAAGCCCCAGATTTCTCTGCTGGGGCTGTGGGTCCCGGGGAGCTTTTTACTACTCAGCCACAATGAGGACTAAGCAGTATAAAGCCACATGTGCTTATTTTGTACGTCAATTAATATTATTTGGGGGTGGGCAGGGCTGGAGAGATAGGTCAGTTGATAAAATATTTGCCTTACAAGCATGAGAACCTGAATTTGAACCCCAGAACCCATGTAAAAATGCTGGGCATGCCTTTAATTAATGTATTTTCACTCTTGGTTAGAGAACCTTCTGTTTACAGATGGCAGCAAATACCAGGGAGACCCGAGATTCATCACATAACAAGAAGAGAAGGCCCAGAGCTTAGCACTAGATGAGTCATCTCTATCACACCCATTAGGGCTCAGGGAACAAATGTTGCAGAGGTAGTCCCAGAAAGATTATGAATGCTGCTCTCACTGCTAGGCAGAGAACCATCTCTATGGAAGTGTTGGTGGACACTGAAGAGACTCAAAGCTCATCAAAGTAGAATATAAGAGGATGTCAAGATGTTGAGAGCTCAACACTCAAGGAGAGTTTTAACACACCCTCCAAGGCTTGATGAACATTACTAAAGAGGGGGTAGAAAGAATGTCAGAGTCATGGGGTACATGGGGATACTTTGGGGCACTGTCCTTCAGACATGAACTGACTGTGGCATTCATGACCCCACAGTACCTTAGAAACCATCATGGCTCTGAGCCCATCAACATTTTGACATGGAAGGTGGAAGAGGACAAAAGGAAGAGAAAAGAATAAAACAGAGAAAAGAGGGTCCTCAGGGGATGGGGACCAGGGAAGAGGGTGCCAAAAAAAAAAAAGAGGATAAAGAGATGAGACCATGATCAAATTATTATATGGTTTTATATTAAAGTTCTCCTTTTAAAACATGCTGTTCATGGTAGCATACACTTTTAATCTCAATGTTGGGGCAGTTCATAGAGGCACACTGGTCAACAAGTCAGTGTAGCCCAATTGGCAAGCTATAGGCCCATGAGAGAAACTGCCTCAAAAAGAGGTGAGTGTTGGGCTGGAGAGATGGCTTAGCTGTTAAGCGCTTGTCTGTGAAGCCTAAAGGACCCCGGTTCAAGGCTCTATTCCCCAGGACCCACGTTAGCCAGATGCACAAGGGGGCGCACGTGTCTGGAGTTCATTTGCAGTGGCTGGAAGCCCTGGCGCGCCCAGTCTCTCTCTTTCTATCTGCCTCTTTCTCTCTCTCTCTGTCACTCTCAGATAAATAAAAATGAACAAAAAAAATTTTTTTTAAAAGAGGTGAGTGGAGATCCTGAGAAATGACACCCAAGATTGTCATCTGGCCAACACATTCAAGTGTGCACACTTGTACACACACACACACACACACACACACACACACACACACACAAACAAACACATGCCCACATTTAAAAAGGGTAAAGAGGGCTGGAGGCATGGCTTAGTGGTTAAGGCATTTGCCTGAAAAGCCAAAGGACCCAGGTTCGATTCCCCAGGACCCACGTTAGCCAAATGCACAAGGGGACGCATGCATCTGGAGTTCATTTGCAATGGCTGGAGGCCCTGGCATACCCATTCTCTCTCTCTCTCTCTCTTTCTCTGTCAAATAAATAAATAAATAATAAAATATTTTTTTAAAAAAGGGTAAAGAGGGCTGGAAGGATGGCCAAATGCACAAAGTGGCACATGTTTCTGAAGTTCATTTGCAGCGGCTGAAGGCCCTGGTGTGCCCATTCTCTCTCTCTCTTTCTTTCTCTCTCTCTCCCTTCCTCCCTCTTTCTCTCTTTCTCAAATAAATAAAAGTTAAAAACTAAAAATAATTTTTAAAAAATATTTTAAAAGGGTAGAGAGGGGATAGAGAGATTGCTCAATGGTTAAGGCAGTTGCCTGCAAGGCCTACCAACCCAGGCTTGATTCCCCAGTACCCACATAAAGCCAGATGTACAAAGTGGTGCATGCATCTGTAGTTATATTGCATTGCCTCTGGAGACACCCATTTTCTCTGTTTGTAAATAAATAAATAAATAAATAAATAAATAAATAAATAAATCTTGCCAGGCATGGTGGCACACACCTTTAATCCCAGCACTTGGGAGGCAGAGGTAGTAGGATCACTGTGAGTTCAAGGCCACCCTGAGACTACATAGTGAATTACAGGTCAGCCTGAGCTAGAGCAAGACCCTGCCTGGAAAAAAAAAAAAAAAAATTTAAATCTTAATAAAATAAGTGGTATCTCAAGTACTATATACTTAAAAAGAGTAAAGAAAATAGAATTGAAAATATTTTATGATAGCTAGGGTATTGGGTTCTTTGTTATTTGATCATTTAAAAAAATTAAATAAAAATTTGACAACCTTAGCTCCCACCCAGCCCCCCATACAAATGTTTTTGTGGTATTACTGATCCTGAAACCTGAAAGCCCCAGAAATTACATTTTGCATTCTCAGAGACCCAACAATCTCTGCTAGCTTTATAGGCCCATCAGGAAATCATCTGCTGGTGTGATAACCATCAACACATCAACTCTGTTTGCTGTTGCTTTATTCCCAATATGCCCAGCTTGTTTCTTTTTCTGCCTCAAACCTCGGCAGTCACAGTAGCTCCACTGCACAGCACATGAGGCTAAAGACATAAAGAAAGAAATTACGTCATCTGCAGGAAAAAGGATGGAACTGGAGATCATCATGTTAAGTAAAATAAGCCAGACCCAGGAAGACAAATATATTTTTCTCATAGGCAGAGCTAAATTAAAAAAAAAGAAGTATAGGAAATGAATGTAAAGAGTGAACCACAGTAGAGAGAGGAAAGGGACTCAAGGAAGGTGGGAGGAGAGAAGAGGACAAATGAAGGCAAAAGGAAGAGAAAGATAAATATCACGTATTTTTGTTCATTTTTTAAATTTATTTATTTGAGCGACAGACACAGAAAGGGGAGAGAGAGAGAATGGGCGTGCCAGGACCTCCAGCCACTGCAAACGAACTCCAGATGCGTGCGCCCCCTTGTGCATCTGGCTAATGTGGGTCCTGGGGAATCAGGCCTCTAACCCGGGTCCTTAGGCTTCACAAGCAAGCACCTTAACCACTAAGCCATCTCTCCAACCCAGTATCACATATTTTTAACTCAAGTGGAATGTTAGACATGAAAGCAGAAAGGGAACTACCTTGGGACAAAAATGGACTAGAGGAGGAATGAGAGAAAAGAGAAGGTAGTGGGGAGATATTGTAGTTTGAATGTAAAATGTACCCCACACTTGGTCCCCAGCTGATGGTGCTGTTGGTAAAGCTGCGGAACCATTAGAAGGTGGACCCCTTCTGGAGGACCTGGGTATTATAGCCTGGCACCACTTCCTGTTAACACTCCACTTCCTGGCTATGAATGCAATGTGACCAGCCTGCCAGCTACTCCTACTGCCACATCTTCTGTGCCATGATGGAATGAATGTATCCCATTGGAACCATAAGCCAGAATAAAACCTTCCCTCCCTGGAGCTGCTTCTTTTCCGGGATTTGGTCTCAGAAATGAGTAAAGTAACTAATACAGGGAGGGAATATGAGTAGGCTACAGTGGTGTACATGTGCAAAGCTGCCATGATGAAACCCATCACTGTGTGCTAACTAAACAGAACTAAGATTAACTTAAAAACTGAACATAAGACACCCAGGCTTCACTCTTGGGTTGTATCTGTGGCTATGGGCCAGGAAGTAGGGCCTTCACTCTTGTCCTTCTGATTTAGCATCTGTTTAATGACAAGTGTGTGTACAGATGCATGGACCCATGTGGTCAGGAGTCCTCAGGTCATTGTGATGGTTTCAATTGATTGTCAACTTAACAGGATCTAGAATCCTAGCCTCTGAACATGTCTGTGAGGGATTATTAAACTAGATTAATTGAGGTGGGAAGATTCACCTGAATTGTGGGCAGCACCACCCCAAGGGCTAGGGTCTTGGACTGATTAAAAGGATGGAGCTAGTTGAGCATGAGCATTCTGTGTTCTCTACTTCTCCACTGTGGACACTAATGTGACCAGCTGCTCCAGGTTCCTGCTGCTATGCCTTCCCTACCATGATGCCTTAAAACTTCAAAACATGCCAGAAGAAATCCTTCCACCTTTAAGCTGACTTTTGTCAGGTATTTGGTCCCAGCAACAAGAAAGCTAAGCCATAGGAGAACTACTTATCCCTGGGAGGAAAAACATTTTTTTAAACTTTATTTTTATTTATTTATTTGAGAGAGAGAGAGAGAGAGAGAGAGAGGCAGGCAGAGAGAGTTGGAGAGAGAATGGGCGCACCAGGGCCTCCAGCCCCTGCAAACAAACTCCAGACACATGAGCCCTCTTGTGCATCTGACTTACATGGGTCCTGGAGAATCAAATTGAGGTCCTCTGACTTTGCAGGCAAATGCCTTAACTGCTAAGCCAACACTCCAGCCCCCCAGGGGAAACTATTTTAACCCTTGTCTGACCAAGAAGGAAGCTGGGGCTTTGAGCTCTGATAATGCTCCAACTACTTAGATGGTGCCAGGTGAATCTACATCTGATGTGAATCCTCAGAAGCCATCATTATGGATAGACCCTTGGAGAAATGGATCTTCCCTAAGCTAAGAGGGAAAACTGTCCAGCTTCATGTATTTGAAAAGTAGTGTGGCACTGGAGACCATCAGTTAAGCAAAATAAGCCAGACCCATAAAGACTAATGGTACATGTGTGTGGATCATGGATTATGCATACATACCGAAATGACTCATATATGTATATGAGATGAAAGTAGAAGTGAAACTACCTGGGGAAAGGACGAGCAAGGATGGGAGAGTGTGAGAGTAAATGTGATTCAAGTATGTCAGGTACTTGAGTATGTCTTTATTAAAACTACCACCATGTACAATGAGTATATATCAATTTTTCAAAAACATTTTCAAAACTAAAAGTAGTGTGGCTTTAAGACTTGTGTGTTCCACCTTCCACCAGAAGCTAGCCTTCTCATTTCATACACTTTGCTGGAATCTGAGTTAAAAAAATTACTGTATAAGTATCAAGTAGTATAATAACTTTTTTTCCTCGCTGGTAGTAATAGCATATAATTTGTAACAAAAGACTGAACAAAATTATGCCTACTCCATTACACTGTACAGGTAAGCTTGCCCAGTTTTCACAAAGCTGGAAACTCGCCCAAAATCTTCATGTTCACGGGCCCTACCTTCCTGAAATTTAAGTCATCACCTAAAAGACAAGAAGGAATCCCTACCCCATCCCTATTGCCAACAGCCAAAGCATGCTGTGTGTGTGTGTGTGTGTGTTACTGGGGATTGAACTTAGAGCCTCGTGCATGTTAGACAAGCATTCCACCACTGACCTGTATTCCCCAACTCAATTTTATTTTGAGATAGGGTTTCACTTAATTGCCTAGGTTGGCCTTGGATTTGCAATCTTCCTGCCTGAGCTTCCTCAGTGCTGGAATTGCAGGCCTGAGCTTCCAGATTCAGCTCAAGTCATGCTCTTAAGCCAAGAATACCAGTGAGTTCTTTCAGCTTAATTTCTTCCCAATTTTCTCCCTGCTGGTAAATGTTAAGCTTCTATTTCAGGAGAAATGAGAGCATCATTAACTTGCCTGTCTTCATGCTCCTCTAAGTCTTTTCAGGATTTCAGAGGTTTGCTTGGGAAAGTAGGACCGTAGTAACCCCACAATTCCCCAGAGCCCCATTAAAAGCAGAGCTATTGGCATGCTTAGACTGGAGCATTCCAACGGTTGTAAACAGTCCAGCACAGTATTGAAATTCCAAACTGAAATAGCACTTGTGAATAACCTTAACTTTCTGATCCATAATCTTCAAGGTCTTCAGCAGTGACTCATTTACCAACTGCCCCTTTTGGAGCCCCCCCCATACACACACATTTAACAGCCTAAATGTCACTTATGTTCTTGTCCTCAGTTGAGCTTCATCAGAGAGCAATGATGAGCTTTCTGTTCTGTGCTTAACTTTTCCATCACCCCACATATTTTTGCTTCATGCTAATCATACACGGTGTTGAGCTTTGTGAAATCAAAGGCAGATATGAAAGACACAGTCCTTTTCCTCCCTGGAGAGAAGCTCAGACCAGTGAAAAGAAAAAGATTATATCTACAAGTTACATTGTATGCTGAAGGAAAAGAACAAGGTTCCATTAGGAAGTTTAATAAAGCAAACAGTTATTTATTTGTTTGTTTATTTGTGGGGGGGGAGAGAGAGGATGGTTGTTCCAGGGCCTCTAGCCACTGCAAATGAACTCCAGATGCATGTGCCACCATGTGCATCTAGCTTATGTGGGTTCTAGGGACTCAAACCTAGATCCTTAGGCTTTTCAGGCAAGTGCTTAACTGCTAAGCCATCTCTCCAGCCCAAGAAAACAGCTTTAAATGGACAAATCATGGAAATTTTTTTCTGGAAGTGATCTAATGAATAGGTAGGTAACGCCCAGTGAGGAAGCTACTCAGACATGATCCTCACCAAAGGATTAGAGATAATTTAGACAAAGATTAAGACAAGAAAGGCAACTTTGACCCAGGCATAGTGGTGCATGCCTTTAATTCCAGCACTTGGGAAGCAGAGGTAGGAGGATCACTGTGAGTTCAAGGATAGCCTGAAACTACATAGTAAATTTGAGGACAGCATGGGCTAGAGTGAAAACCTACCTCAAAAGCCAAAGGAAAAAAAAAAAAACAGGAGGGCAATTTCTCTGCATCAGAGTGGAGTGGAGTCCTGGGGCCTGCCTTCCCACAGACCCAGAAGCAGGACAGGGAGCCCCCACAGGTTCTTCAATAGGAACTGCCCTCTCCATCCAGCTCAGCTCATGCTTTGCTCTTAGAAACGCTTAACTCCCCTCAGCTGTAGCCCTTAAGTTAGCAATCCTGGTGACTGTCAGTAAGGTTTTCACTCCCAGTGAACATCAGTCAGGGTAACACTTCCATGAGCATCAGCCAGGGTAACACTCCCAGTGAGCATCAGCCAGGGTAACACTCCCAGTGAGCATCACCCGGGGTAACACTCCCAGTGAGCATCAGTCGGGGTAACATTCCCAGTGAGCATCAGTCGGGGTAACACTCCCAGTGAGCATCAGTCAGGGTAACACTCCCAGTGAGCATCACTCAGGGTAACAATCCCAGTGAGCATCACTCGGGGTAACACTCCCAATGAGCATCAGCCAGGTTTGCAGTCCAGGTCTCTATGTATGTGTACTCTCAACACCCAAACTGTAAGTGTCTAGAGGACAGGCAACTGCTTTATTTTTTTCTCATGCCCATGAGCCTCTATTGTTCAGTTTAATTGAAGTGAATTTTATCTCAGTAGTGTGTCAAACATCTGATCTGATGTATACTGGGCGTCAAATGAGAGAAAGTAAGTGTTCTTGAGAACTGCAGACATCTAAAGAAAAGGGCACTGAAGAGCATTGGTGCAGAACTGCTTCCTGAAATGCCAAGAAACCCAGCGTGTGTGGCTTTGATTGACTTGTTAAGGCCATAGTTCATCAGCTCTGAAACTCAACTGTAAGTTACAACCTTGATCAACACTGACATGGCAACAGTTTACTTTCATTATCTACAAGACCCTCCGCAGAACTGTGGCAGGGAAAAGGGGACCTAAGAATACAACCTTTACTTTTTTTAAAAAAAATCAATAAATAATAAAAAAAAGTTTTAAAATTTGATCCTTGTCATGTATTCCAATAAACCTGTTGCAAGTGGAAAATGTCATAAGTCAAAATGCAGTTAGCACCCCTAACCTACCAAACATCCTCTATGGCTGCACCTTTCACCGTGGTCCTAGGTAGTCTGAGTGTGTGACTGACTGGGAGGTGCAGCTCACTGCACCACCCAGCAGAGTGAGTGTCATGGTACACGTGATGAACCTGGAAAAACATACAAGTCAACATTTCAAATACAGTTTCTCCTTTTTATAGGACTATCTGTACTGAAAGCCATATCCTTATTTTAGAGAAATTTAAATGGGTAAAATACTAAGAAAAAAAAACAGTGCTCATCATTTCTTATAGGACTTAAAGTAAACTTTTATTTCCATGAATTTCACAGCTATACAACTTTTAAAAATTGCAAGAACTCCTCAGATTCCTTTTAAGGGGTTCATCTTTCTTCTTAGATACAATCTACCGGGTTGGTCATCAAGGGACCCAGATTTCCACTCATGAAGTGATGGCGCTTGAGTCTTTCTTACCTAGGAAGCTCTGATATATGAACACTGATCAGAGTGTAGAAAGCCTGGCCACAGTTGGAGTACATTCCAGCTGTGTGATACACATAGAACTGTCCACATCCTCTGCTACAAGACACTAGTTCCAGAGTCAGTTTCTCTTAGTTATAGTCAAGGACACATAGGGTTCTTTGGCTGTAACTAAGAACCCTATGTGTCCTTGGCTGTTCCTTCCAGAACTGGGGCTATTAACCTGGAGGCTGTGGATTTGGAAGTGGTCCATGAATGGGTGTCAGGAGGTCAGTATATATGATACTATTTAATATGCATGAATGACTTCATTTTCTGATGAAATGGCCTCAGATTCTCAAAACTGAAAAGTTGGGTTAGAAACTATCAATTTCAGAGCAAATTTTCTCAACCAGGGTCTGTGGATGAACTTGGATGGGAAAAAAATTATTTTTTATTCACTTTCATCCATGTTCCCTTAATTATGAATGTTGGCAATCCACAATATTATTAACAATTCCTATAACTTTGCCACTATAACAATCATATATTTTCATATCATAGTGTTACAGATACCTCAAATATAACTTACACCTCTTGTTACTTTAAAATTATAGCGTTATTAAATCCACAGCTAGATGTTGTTACTCAACATGTTAATGAAGTATATATATATATATATATATATATATATATATATATATATATAACTTGATCACCAAATGCCTTAATATTTTATGACTGTATCCCAATGCAATTGGCTTTCTTTGTTATCTGTATGCTTTATTTTATTGAAAATATTATTCTGAGAAAAGGTTTAAGAGCTCCACCAGAGTGCCAAGAAAGCAACAGTTAAAAAAAAAAAAAAAGGAGCCAGGCATGGTGGCTCACACCTTTAATCCCAGCACTCGGGAGGCAGAGGTAGGAGGATCGCCGTGAGTTTCGAGGCCACCCTGAGACTCTATAGTGAATTCCAGGTCAGCCTGGGCTAGAGTAAGACCCTACCTCGAAAAACCAAAAAAAAAAAAAGGTCAAGAGACCCTTTAGGAAAATCTTGGTAGAACTAAGCCACCTGGACCTGCCTGTCTTGATCCTATAAATTAGGTTCTGATAGTTTCCCTCCTTTCAACAACCTAACATCTAGACTCCCAGAACTTCAACCTCTAAATTCTCCCAAAGCAGCAGGCATTGCCTAAGTCCAGAGAAACAAATTAACATGAACCAAATGAGAGGAAAGACAGATCGGGGTGAGTAACCACAGAGGGGAGATTGGTGGTTATGAGTGTGGCTGGAGGGGGTAATTGCTGAATGAGAGGATTAACTTCTTGTAACAGGCACAGGACTTCTTTTGGGATAGTGACAATGTGATGATGGCTCAGCACCATGGATGTACTAAGTGCCACCAAATTGTATACTGCAAAAGGTACAGTCTTTTTTTTTTTTTTTTCAAGGACAGAGCATGGGTATGCCAGAGCATCCAGCCACTATGAACAAACTCCAAATACATGTGCCACTTTTTGCATCTGTCTTTATGTGGGTACTGGGGAATCAAACCCTAGGTTGTTAGGCTCTGCAGGCAAGCGCCTCAACTGCTGAGCCATCTCCCCAGCCAGGGTTTGTTTTACTGTGAGGATTCTATCTCAGACATAAAATGCAATAATGAATAATAGAAAACTCCATAGCCAATTCTCCTGGGAATTATTTGAGGTTCCATTTAGGGAAACAGAAAAGACTCCGAAGTTTAACGGCACCTTGCTTCTCCACCTTTCCCCCTCAACCCACCCTCCCTAAGTTGTTCATGTACACTGCAATCTTAGATCGCTTATGAAATTGCTAATGTGTACTTTAGCCTACACATTAAATTCTGGTTTGCACTTATGCATATTAAAACACCCCACTAAATACTCACCTGACAAGCTATATTTTAATCCTCAAACTAGGCTGTATGGTGCCGGGATGCATTTTTAATGTGCCTGCTACAGTTCACCTGGACAAAAGAATGGCTGATAATGATGGTGATCAGGGAAAAGTGGTAGAATCTCTTGTTTCTATCCCACACTCTCTGCCCCAGCTTGGGGTATCCAGGTGTTGGCAGTCTGACTACTCGCTGCCCACAGAGACCTATCCAGGAAAAGATTTCAAATGTGATCTCATTGTCTCAAGCAGGATCAGTGAGATAACTAACAAATTTACCATTTGGGAACGCAACTGGCACCCTGGACCTCAAGGTGGCCAACCACACATATAGTCTTTGCCAGACTGCTCAAGCAGACTGTACCTTTCTCCAGCTCCTCTCTCATCTTTCCCACCCTGCGTGTGTGTGTGTGTGTGTGTGTGTGTGTGTGTGTGCACACGCGCGCGCACATGCCCACGCATATGGAAGCCAGATGACAGCCTCCTTGTCATTTCCTCAAGTGCTATCCACCTTTTCTGAGACAGGGTCTCTCATTGGCCAGAAGTTCACCAATCATGCTATACTGGATAGCCAGAGAACCCAGAAATCCTCCTGTCTCCATTTCCCCAGTACTGGGATTACATACCTGTGCCACCATTCTTGAATTTATTTTTTACATGGGTTCTGGGGATTGAACTCATATCCTCATGCTTGTGAAGCAAGCACGTTGATGACTGAGCTATTGCCCCAGCTCTCTGCTACAGTTTTGCTTTGTTTTGTTTTTTGGGGTAAGGGTCTTGCTCTAACCTAAGCTGTCTGGAATTCACTATGTAGTCTCAGGGTGGCCTTGAACTCATGGCGATCCTTCCTCTACTTCATGAGTGCTCAGATTAAAGGTGTGCACCACCAAGCCTGGCTTCTCTGCTACAGTTTTGAAGTTCCTTTTCCTGCCTACAACCTGACAGTTTTATGCAACCTAAGGAAAAGTATCCCACCACCTCAGCCAGAAAGAGCTGACATGTCTTGGGGGCTTGGATAATTCCAAGCCTACTCACCAAAATTTCCCTTTGACTTTATGACCAGCACTATGAGGCCTGGCCATGTAGGTGCAGTCATATAAAGTCACCCCCTGACATTTCCTTGCCTCCTTCCTTTCCATCTTTCCCACTTCTGTACCATATCAGTGAAGCAGACCCTTGACTATGTTACACCTTGTCCACAAAGATAGCTGTCACCTGCGCTACCTATATCCTACCCACTCCTTACTGTTTGGTTCACAATTCCCCTGCCCCCAACTAAGCTTTCTCACACCCCCAGTTCTCTGTTCCTCCTCTGAGTCCTCATTTATTACACCACAACTTGTAGCGTATATACAGATATCAGTGGGAGGAGGCATGCCCTTTCCTCCTCCACTAAACAATAACCCCTCTGGGATAGAAACTGAGTCCCATTTGTATTAGCCAGGGATCTCTAGAGGAACAGAACCTATAAAATGAATTGTATTAAAAAGGGAATCTTGGGCTGGAGAGAAGGCTTAGCAGTTAGGCACTTGCCTGTGAAGCCTAAGGACCCCGGTTCGAGGCTCAATTCCCCAGGACCCACGTTAGCCAGATGCACAAGGGGGCACACACATCTGGAGTTCGTTTACAGAGGCTGGAAGCTCTGGTGCGCCCATTCTCTCCCTCTCTCTCTCTCTCTCTCTCTCTCTCTCTCTCTCTCTGCCTCCTTCTCTCTGTCGTTCTCAAATAAATAAATAAACAAAAAAATTTTTTTTTTAAAAGGGAATCTTGGGAGCTAGGGAAATGGCTTAGTGTTTAAGACATTTGCCTGTGAAGCCTATGGACCCTGGTTCGAGTCCCCTAGACCCACGTAAGCCAGATGCACAAGGGGGCACATGCGTCTGGAGTTCTTCGCAGTGGCTGGAGGCCCTGGCATGCCCATTCTCTCTTTCTCTCTGTCTCTTCCTCTCTCTCTCTCTCTCTCTCTCTCTCTCAAATAAATAAAGAAATACGATATTTTAAAAGGGGGGGGCGGAATCTTGGATAGCTTAAGGCAGTCCGACAATAGCAGTCTGCAGGCCTGAGAGTCAAGGAACTTGGTAGCCTCAGTCCACGTGGCTGGACGCCTCAGCAGTCCCAATCCACCTCTGAAGGCCCGAAAGCTTCCTCAGAGCCACTGGCCTTCAGTCTGTGCTGGTTTTCAGTTAATGCTGGAAGGAAGGCTGAGGAAACTTGGTTCCAATACCAGTGACGGATAGGTGAACAGGATGGATGCACGTGCAAGTGACGCATCACCCGCAGCCAGCCAGGTGGGAGGAAGGGGCTCCTTCCTCTCAGGGCTTCCTTACATGAAGCCCCCCGTGGGGAGGGCCGCCCACTCTGGAGGAAGGACATCCTGGAAGCAACCTCAGAGACCCACCCAAGAGGAATGTCTGAGGGTTCTTAATCAGATCAAGTTGACAAGGGAACTTGACCGGCACCCCGTTCCGCTGGCTTCCCAGTGGGATGGAGACAGGAGCGGCACATTCAGACTTAAGAGAGGGATTTTTCAGGCGGAAGCGTCGGGCCTCTTCGCAGCTTCTGCACCTCCCCCACCAGCCAGGTCAGCTGGAGCTGCGGCATTCTGAGCAGGTGAGCCTGTCTCTGCCAGGATTGCCTGCCTGCTACACTGTTTCTCCCTTTGTAGCTGGGCGATGAAAAGGCTCTTTTTTCCCCTAACATGTCTAATGGCATCATCCTTTGCAGACAGAGACTTCAGAAGTCATGAAAAGTAAGGTCTGACCATTTATTCAGAAAATGAGCAGGCTGCGTCAGATCTCCAGATGTCTGCTGGCTGCTGGTGGGAGGGGGCAGGGGCCAGGTGGACTGCGTTGGCATGAAGAGGGAGTTCTGAGGCAGGCAGCTGAGCAACCCCGGACTCCACTTAGCTTGGGCAGTAGACACATCCCTTTCCCAACAAAGCACCTAGCAACCTGTTGGCAAGCTTGGCCTCCCCACCTGCATCAAAGTGCACACATCTCCACTTTAAACAATGGAAATAAGTCACCCACTTGGCAACTCCTTGGTTATGCCCCATTTCTACTCAGATATGTTCTAAGATATAACTGGAATGGGCAAACAAGGCTCATTTGGCCTCAGCTACTTTGGGGTGCATATGCAGTAAGACAAACTGTTGTGTTCTCTGAGTAAATTGTCAGGGAGAATCTTTTAATTATCACTTATTCCTATGTGTCAGTGAGCACACACATGAGTAAAATCAGACGCATCACGGGAAGGCATGTGTGCAGTAGGGAAAACTTGTATAACTCAAGCCAATCAAGCAAATTAGAGAACCACTGTCACCATGCCTCTTCACCACCAGCTCCTCCTCCTCCTAGATGTCATCCAGAGAAGTCCTAAACAGTCACCAGGGCCTGAGTTCTTGCTCACTGGGGGTGAGGAGGGGGGGCGCTGCCCCTCTTGTGTGCTCAAGTTCGTGCTTTTGCTTCACTCTTGGTAAAGTTTCTTGCTGCTTTACTTTTTGTGTGTATAAGTTCCAATTGTTTGCTAAAAATGCCGCGAACCTGGAAACACCCAAACAGAGACCACTGGAAGCAATTCAGTGGTGTAAGCATGCACAGAAAAGGACAGGGGCCGCGGGAAGAGGGACAGGGGTGGAAGGCACTGCTGCCTGCGTCATGTGATTCCAGAACTGCTAGGAGACTTGAAGCGTCCCTCAATGTGTCCCTTTGAACTTGTGGTGGTTTCTTCTTTACTTCTGGGTTGCAATGTCCGGTTTTACTCCATCTCTCTTCTAGATGGCATGATTAGCTAATAACTGCCACAATCAAGCACTGGACACTCTGCCTCCAGAACAAGAGGTACTCAGTAGAGTTCTCTAGGCCTACTCTCCCCAGCAGAGTCTGTTGACAGGGCAAAGCCATCTGCCTGTGTTCTGGCTACAAAGGAGACTGGGAAAGTGGGCTTCTGGCATCTGTCTTAGGAAAGCGCAACCCCTGATGTGCAGATTTCCCTATGTGGAGACAGGTTTTCAGAAGATGCTGGGCAGCCATAAAGGGAAGGAAATGTCACAATAGTTGCCGGTAAGGTTTTCCAAGTAGAATAAACACATTCCAAGCATGAGTTGGGAAGATAAATTGGGCATAGTATTGTTCACATGTTTTCTAAGAAGACAGAGCTAGACTAGGAAGGGCAAGGAAGACCATACTGAAGAGCTGTATTAGTCAGGGTTCTCTAGAGGAACAGAACTGCTAGAATTAATTATTTTAAAAAGGGGATTTATTGGATCAGCTTACAGTAGTCCAATAGCAGTTGCAGGTCTGAGAATCACCGAACCTGGTAGCTGCTCAGTCCACGTGGCCAGATGCCTCAGCAGTCCTGACCCGGCACTGCAGATGGTGTCGCAAAGCCTGGGGGCTTCCTGCGGAGCCACTGGGTTTCGATCCACATGGGTCTTCAGTTGATGCTGGTCTTTAGTCCGCACTGGTCTTCAATCCACGCTGGAAGGTAGTGAGCAGCTCCGGCAGCCAAGTGGAAGGAAGGAAGGAAGGAAGGAAGGAAGGAAGGAAGGAAGGAAGGAAGGGGGAAACTCTTTTTACCCAGAGCTTCCTTATATCAAGTCCCTCTCTGAGCGGGGCCGCCCACTCTGGGGGAAGGGCTCACCCTGGGGGAAAGACTTCCTCCTTTAGTTGATCCTTCCTAGAAGCAACCTGTGGATTACTAAACAGATCAAGTTGACAACACCTTAACTATCACAAGAGCCTACATCCAATTTCTGCTGAGTAGTGTTACTTTGGGTCCATTTTGTAGCCATACAGAATAAGAAGAGTAAGATGGGTATATCAGGAATGAGGTACCAGAGAGAGGAAGTGTCCACAGAAGGAAGCGCTGAAGGAGAATAGGAAGAGAACATTAAAGCAGGTGACACAGACCTAGCTGATGTATTCCTGAAGCACTGGGCCATGGAAATATAGCCCCTACAACAGCCTGTCGAAGAAAGTTCAGGGACTGGAGAGATGGCTCAGCAGTTAAGACACCTGCCTGCAAAGCCTAAGGACCGAGGTTTGATTCCCCAGTACTCATGTAAAGCCAGGTGCACAAGATGGCACATGCATCTGGAGTTCTTTTGCAGTGGCTAGAGGCTCTGGCACACCCCTTCTCATTCTCTCTCTTTCTCTCTCAAATAACCAGATAAATAAATTTGTTTTAAAAAGCAAGTTCAGACAAGTAGCTGGGGCCACATGGAGGCCCAGGAAGATGAAGGAACAGAAGCCAAGAGCTCCAATCTGGCACAAGGTAGGGATGAATGACAGCCACCACTGATCCGCACTGTAGACAAAGACCCAACCCAGCCTTTGCAGGAAGTGAATGGAGAAGTAGCAAGCTGTGGCCTTTAAAAACACCCAGACAGACCACTGTTTGGTGGCATAAACACCCACAGGAAAGTGTGGACACACCCAGTTGAAGGGCAGGGACTGGAAATCATGAACAAGGCAGGAATATCCTGCTGTGAGAGCAGTCAGTCTTCAGACATGTACCAGGGTTTCATTTATTTGTTTTTCATGGTGCTAAAATACACACAACACAAAGCATCATTTTATTCAGTTTAAACTGTATAATTTTAGTGACATTGAGGACTTCTACAGAGCTGTGCGACCCACCGCCTACTCCCTGAACCACCACCACCTAGTAACAGAACATTTTAATCACACAAATGGGAGTGCTACACTACTAAGTTGCTCCCCAGCAGCCCCTGGCAACCACCAGCCTGCTTCCTATGTCTCTGGATCTGCCTACATTACATGGCTCCTATTTCTATGATATCATATAATATGTGACCGGCCGGGTCCAGCTTCTTCATGTCTGGCATCATGTTTCTGAAATCTCTGTTTGCTTGGTTTTTTTGTTGTTGTTGTTTGTTTTTTGTTTTTTGCTTTTGTTTTTGTTTTTTGTTTTTTAAGACAGGGTCTCATGTAGTCCAGGCTGGTTCAAACTCATCATGTGGTCAAGCATGACCTTGAACTCCTGATCCACCTTCCAAGTACTGGGACTACAAGCATGTGCCATATACCTGGCTAGAATGGTTAATCTTAAATGTTAACTTGACTGGTCATTGTGTTCTGGGGTATTTAGTTAACCATAGTATGAGAGTGAGTATGTGAGGGTGTTTTGAGATAAGATGAACTTTCACTGACTGATAGACTGAATGAACCAAGCCGATTACCTTCCCTGATATACTTGGGCTTCATCCAACCTACTAAAGTCTGAATGGAATGCTGAAAAGAAAGAACTTCCCTCTCTCTCTCCCCTGTCTTTTAAAAACAGTGCAAGGAGGGCTGGAGGGATTGCTTAGTGGTTAAGGTATTTGCCTGCGAAGCCAAAGGACACAGGTTCTATTCCCCAGGACCCACGTTAGCCAGATGCACAAGGGGCACATGAGTCTGGAGTTCGTTTGCAGTGGCTGCAGGCCCTGGAGTACCCATTCTCTCTGTCTCTCTCTGTCTCTCTCTGTCTCTCGCTCTCTCTCCCTCTCCCTCTTTCTCTATCAAATAAATAAATAAATAAATAAAAATAAAAATATTTTTTAAAACAGTGAAGGAAATAATCACTCACTGAAACTCTTTTACCTACTGCATATTCTGCAAATATTTGAAAGACAGGCATGCCTTCTTAAAAATAGGGGCTAATCAGATTTATTTACAACTGTTGTTCACCTTATTCCATAATGTGCACTCATATTATATAAAACTTGTGAAAAAATAAACACCAAGCATTCCCTAAATCACAGTAATTTCAAAAGTCTACGCTTGCATTCATTTTCTAATGTTCTGTAACTGTAAATGTCCTCTCCAAGGTGTCATCAAAGGCTACATTAAAAGTAGGTTTAAATGCACACAGTCTTCCTTGCTAAAGGCAAAAGACCAGAATAGCTTATGTCACGTTCAGGGGCAAACAATTCGTTAGCAAGCTTCAGAGCACTGGCCGAGGGCTCACAGGCCTTTAGTGCATGCTCTGGATGCCCATGGACATGTCCTCTGCTCTGGGGCTCAGTTTCTTCAGTTGTGACACCTGTTCTTTCACTGGCACTATCCCAGGCTCTAGAAGATGATGGGACCCCCAAACCAAAGACGAGAAGACCTGCACTTCCCACCTTCAGAAGCCCATTGGTTGTCAAGGAGATACTGCCTGTGGGGTTACGGTGAGAAGATGACCACCCGTGAAGAAGCAGGCCCTTGACACACACCAAATCTGCCTGCATCTTGGTCTTGAACTTCACAACCTCTGAAACTGTGGAAAATGAATTTCTATTGTTTATAAGCCACCCAGCCGGTGACATTTTGTCATGGCAGCTGGGGTCAGACTAAGACAGTGTTTTAATGGATAGCATGATTATCTTCATTTACAGGTGATACTAAAACATAGTGCATTTCAGTGATTTATCAAAGTTACCTGGTCTTATAGTTTGAATGTGGACTGTCCCCCAACAGGCTCACTTGTTTGAACACATGGTTCCCAGGTGGCACTGTTTTGGGAGGTTGTAAAGCCTTTGGACATGAGACCTACCTAGAGGCAATAGGGCCACAGGGGTGAGCCCTTCTTCTGGTCTTTCTGCTTCCTGCTTTTCTGAGGTATGAATGACTCCATGTTCCCAACACCATGGAGCCACCTGCCACCATGCCTTCCCTGCTATGACTGTCTCCCCTCAGACCATGACCCTGACTAAATCCTTCCTTTGAGTTGCTTGCTGCTCATCAGGTATTTGATCACAGCCAGAAGAAAAGCGTACCTCTGCATACAGTCATAAACAAACCAAGGCAGCTTGGAACCCACGCTGCTAGCCATAAGACTGTGCTTCTTCGATACGTATTTACACAATATACACATCAATGCAAAACACAGGAGGATGGAGCAGAACCATCAATTTTTGTCTAAACAAAGAAACAGGAGACATCAGATGTAACTGTGTATCTCAGACAACAGCATGAGTAGAATTGCACCTGACAGGGATGGAAAAGGCACACAGAGCTGATGGACCAACAAGAGCCAACATCTGGCGATATACCAGAGTCGGGAACCTCAAAGAAGACCCTGGTGGAAGAGCCAGGCCATCGGTGTCAAAGTGAGATACAAAGACACAGGTCTGCTCTAAAGCTCCTTTCACTTCTTAATGCTGTAACTTGCTTAAAGCACATATATAATGCTTTATATAACAACTCACAAAGCTTATCTGCCCGTAAACAGTCATAGTGGTTAAGTAGGCACATACCTGTAGCCCACCAACAGAAGCTCCCCAAACAATACAGGCTATTGCTAATATTCTTGGTTGCCCACCAGATATAGACGGTAAGACCCTATTGCCAAAGACACCACATGTGTTGGCTGCAGGATACTGAGGAATCATGTTGAAACAGAGCTGGAAGCCTCATCCCTGCCGATTAACTGCCATAGTGCTGGGGGAGAATAATCATCCACAGTGTTACCTGGCAATGCACCCTGTAAGCCACTCACCTGGCCAGCCAGGTAGGTGTGCTCACTGGTACAATAGTGACACGACTGTTATCAGCGTAACCAACTGCTATCTGATTGGATTTGAGGCCCACTCCACAGGAGAGAATTCATGCCAGATAGTTAATACCTAAGGAAAAGCCATTTGGGGTGGGAATGGTCATAGGCCCTAGGGGGAAGCTACTACTATTGTTTGACTAAATGGATATGTGATGCTCATCAAAATGCCCTCTAAATATTTATAATTATATCATAAATTACTGCCGCTCTCACTTTTTAAAAATATTTATTTATTTGAAAGAGAGAAAAAGAAGGAAGGAGAGAGAGGAGGCACCATTGTCTTCTGTCACTGCAAAAAAAAGACAAAACCCCAAACACATGCACTGTTTTATGTGTCTGGCTTTATGTAGGAATTTAACCCAGGCCATCAGGCTTTGCAAGCATGTGCCTTTAACTTTAACAGAGTGCTAGGGGTTCAGGAAAGTCCTTGAATCCCAAACCTTAGATGTGTGTCTAATTTTAAACAAAGAATTGAACAAAATAAGACAGAGAAGGAAAATTATTAATTTATTATATTTATTGAGGGAAGTACAGAACCATGGAAAGACACCCATATGACTTGAGAACCCACAAAGAGGGCCTGGAAAACCCTGGAAAGGACAGAAAAGAGAGTTCAAAGAGCTCCTGCCACGAGGAGAAAGAGCCCATGTGGAAGGTAAGTGTCAGGGGCTCTCCCCTTGACTTAGCCCGGCTCGCCTGGGCAACGCCAAGGGGACACTCACCAGCAGCTGGAGGTTCCCAAGTGGTCAGACAGCTCAGAGAGCTTGTTCTCCCCTTGAAAACATGCTTATAACTTTATAGTGGTGGGCCCTACCTTCCGTCTCAGCTCACCTGAGGGACAGCTGATTGGTTTGGGCTATGGGCTAGCTCAGGAAGAGGTGGCCATGACACCAAGTTCTGGGGTCTAAGCTTGACCAACCACAATGTTAGGATTAGAATTAAACTCTAAGAAAGACCTCCCTCCCAGGAGGGGCCCAGGTTGTTTGTGGAATAACAGATCTCCTTTAGGCAAGGGTTAACTCAGATCATCCTTTGATCTCTAGCAGGTGTAGACTGCAAGGATAGGCCAAAAGACGTTCCTGTTTCTTACTTTCAGGCATCCAGTCACCCTAACTGCCTGAAAGAGCCACCTGACCCTCTCTCATACCCACTGAGCCATCTCGCCAGTCCCTGCTCTCACTTAAAGAAAATTATTTATTTAAGAGGAGAGAAAGAGAGACAATGGGCATGCCAGGTCCTCTAGCTACTGCAAACAGACTCCAGACACATGTGCCACCTTGTACATCTGGCTTTACTTGGGTACTGGGGAATCAAACCTGGGTCCTTTGGCTTTGCCGGCAAGTGTCTTTACAGCTAAGCCATCTTTCCGGCCCTGCTCTTAGTTTTGATCAGGGAAGCTTCTTTTTGCAGATGGAAATAATACTGGGGAGACTCTTCAAAGTGCTGAAAAGATAGCTAAGCCCTCTTCATCAAATGAGATGTGTTTATCACAACACAAAGGCTTAAGGAATATTGTGGAAGATGTGGCAGAAAGAACGAGCAAGAGGATGTTGGAACACCGTCTTCTAGACACGGTGGCCACTGCACACGTGACCTCACAGTGGCTGTTGTTACCTGCACAATACTGTGTCCATCAACATGTCATCGTGGACAATAGAGGAAAGCAAAAAAAAAAAAAGACATCAAACTAGAAGACAAACCAGATGGAAAAGAAGAAGGGCTTATATGAAGGGGCACGGGAGAGGGGGGCAAACAAAAATAATGGGAAGGGATCATTTCAAAACACATTATGTACATGTATGAAAACTGTCAATAAAAATTATTCTATAGGGGCTGGAGAGATGGCCCAGTGATTAAAAGCACTTGCAAAGCCTGATGGCCCAGGTGCATTTCCCCAGTACTCATGTAAAGCCAGACACAAAGTTGTGCATGCATCTGGAATTTATTTGCAGTGGCAAAAGGCCCTGATGCACCCATATTCTCCCTCCCTCCCTCCCTCTCTCTCTCTCTCTCTCTCTTTCTCTCTCTCAAATAAATAAATAATTTCTTTAAATTATACTATTAAAAAAAAAGAAAGGCCTCAATGAGTTCTCATTAACGACACAGCAGCAGCAGCAAGGGGTATCCTAGCTGGGGGGAATGGCTCCAAAGAGGTGACATTAGCACTAACCCCTGAGGGTTGAGCATGAGCCAGCTGTCAGGGGAGTTGAGCAGGAGCACCTGTGACCAGGAAGTAGTTGGCACAAGGGTCCTGGGTGGAGAAGAGCCTCTGTGAGGATTCAAAAGAGAAATGGCAGGGTGAGCTGAAGTGTCAGTCAGGGAGGAAGTGCTATGGACCTGTCATGAGAATTAAGTGAGAGAAAACATTTAAAGTGCTTAGTGGAAGCTCTGGAAATACTGTCTGTTCATCATTATCAGTGGTCACTATTGTCAAACCCGTTCTGAGAGCTAGACCACCACAGCTTCTGTAGCCCAGGATAAGAAACTGGAGCTCCATCTAACAGCCATGGATGAGCTTATAACAGGTAAGTGACATAGTCTTTATTGTGTCAAAGCATCCTCTGGCTGCTGTGTGAGAGAGATTAGAGCAGGGAACAGGGGACGCAAGGAGATGAGTCAGGAGGCCTTTGTAATCACCCAGACAGAAACTTAACACATCTGTCACTTTGATCTTAACACGGTTTTCAAAGAGCGAAGTTGTATTCTTTAATCTGCTACATACTTTTGACAGAAGATGTTTATACACTTTCTGGTGATGAATAAATTTATGTGGCTTCCTCAAGATCTTCACAGGGTGTTTTCCAATACCAGTGACTTCCCTGGTACCAACCGTGCATCCTAAAGTTTAGTTAGATTCTGGCACTTTGTGGAGTTAATGTCGGATCCCAGAAGTTTATTGCTCAGTCTCACAAAACTGTCCCACTTCAGACACCAGTCACAAGCTACAATGCACCCGTATTTCTGACTGACTGGCTATGAAGTCACAGGTTCCCATGATCCCTTCTGTATGCTTAGTGGTTTGCTAGAAAAACACACAGAACTCGGGACTATCCATTTGTTATAGAGGAGGAATCCCAGGAGCAGCAAACAGATTCATGGGGCAAGGTGGGGGGCTTCTGTACCCTCCCTAGGCACACCAGTCTCCCAGCCTCTCCACATAGTCACCAACCTGGAAGTCCTCTGAACCTCATGTCTATGGAGGTCATCACACAGACTTGGTCAGTTGTTAGCCCAATCTCCAGTCCCCTGTCCCTCCCCAGAGATTGCAAAACCGACCTGAGAGTTTCACACGTCTAACCAAGGTTTAGCCTTTCTGGTAACAGACCTCTCCTCTCCATTCTGAGATTATCTAGAGGCCTACTAGAGTCATCTCCAGAACAACAACAGAAATGTTCCAATCGCTCAGGAAATGCCAAGGGACTAAGGAACTCTATTCAGGAACAGGGATAAAGACAATTTGTATGTGTACATTATAACTCCCTATAACGAGGTGCTAGGGGTTCAGGAAAGTCCTTTAATCCTAAACCCTAGGTCTGTGTCTACTTTTAACTAAAGAATTGAATAAAAAGACTGAGAAGGATAATTATTAAATATTATATTTATTGAGGGAAGTACAGAGCCAACAAAAGGCACCATGTAGCTTGAGATCCCATGTGGAGGGCCTGGGAAAAGCCTGGAAAGAAAGGAGAGAAAAGAAAGTTCAAAGAGCTCCTGCCATGTTGGGAGCTGGAGGGGGTAACGAGCCCATGTGGAGAGTAAGGGTTAGGGAGCTCTTCCCTTGGCCGAGGGCAAACTCACCAGCAGCTGGAGGTTCCCAAGTGGTCAAATAGCTCAGAGAGCTTGTTCTCCCCTTGCAAACATATTTATAACCTTATGGTGGTGGGCCCTACCTTCCAGTTCAGCTCACCTGAGGGACAGCTGGTTGCTTTGGGCTAGGGGCTGTCTCAGGAAGGGTCCAGCCATGATGCCAAATTGTGGGGGCTGAACTTTGACCAACCACAATGCTAGGGCTAGATTTAAATCTAGGAGAGACCTCCCTCCCAGGAGGGGCCCAGGTTGTTTGTGGAAAAAACAGGACTAGGGAACAAGGCAAGAGATAAGTAGATCATTCTTTAATTTCTAGCCTGTGCCTTTTTACTTTAAGGGGTCACCCTAAGTGCCTAAAATAGTGTCCTGACTCCCTCTCACACCCTCAACAGTACTCATGGAAGTGTGATTTGTTTTTAATTAATTAATTTATTTATTTATTTGAGAGAAGCAGAGAGGGAAAGAGAGAGAGAGAATGGGTGTGCCAGAGCATCCAGACACTACAAAGGAATTCCAGATGCATGTGCTACCTTGTGCATCTGGCTTACGTGGGTCCTGGGGAATTGAACCTGGGTCCTTTGGCTTTGCAGGCAAGAGCCTTAACTGCTAAGCCATCTCTCCAGCACAGTGTTTTGGTTTTTTTTTTTTTTTATCCAAAGAAGAGTATGCTTGTTAATTATATTTAGAATCAAATATATGGACAAATATATAAAATGTTACTAGTGTATAAATAACTGATAACTAGAATGTCTTAAGTCATACCAGACAGGTCTTTTTATTTTGTAATAAACTGCTAACTTCCCTGGGTATTAGCCTTCTAAGATTAAGTTCCCTCTCCCCTGCCCACCCCAGAGCAGGCCAGTGAGTTTTGTCTTGGTATTGGCAAATGCTTAGCATAATCCCTGACATATAATAAACCTTCAGTGAACGTTTCTGAAAAGCATGAATGAATACTATGGAAACACTGCAGTAACAAGCAGGCCCTTACCTGCAAGAAGCTTGGAATGGATTTGGAAAGAAAACGGAGTAATGAACACGTACATAGTTCCTCTCACAACCCCTCATGAAGGGAACGTTCAGTATGTAACTGTGGTCAGAGTAGGCCTGGGCTGAGACTCCCTCCTGTGTATCCTTTAGAGCTACTTCCGCTTTTTGTGAGCCCAAGCCCTTTTCTGCAAATGACAGTTATGACACATAGATAATCCCTCTAAGAGCTTATAGGTTTGTCTGATACAAAGAAAATACTTGCAATTTGAATTCCAAAGAGGAAGTAATTTTTGCCCTGAGTAGTAATGATGTCAAGACCAGAGCATTTGTCTGGGTTAATAAGAAACAAGATTAATAGGATGATGGAAAGCCTGTGTGATTTGGCAACCTGTGAACCTTGAAGGCTTAGTCTCACCCCAGCAGAGAGGTGTCTGGTCTTCAAACACGCAACTCACAGCAACAGCAGCTGCTCTGCAGCAACACGGGGGCTTTGGCTGGGTCCTTGGCAGGCCCCTTTGCAGAGAGTCACTTTGGGAATGATTTGACACGAGGCAGTGGCTAAACCACCTCCAACAAATTCATTTTAGCTGAAAGAAGTATGGGTGGCCTCTTCTGCCAACTGCAGCTGGGCACTGCCACGTGTTGGCAGCCAGGCCCTGGAAAGCCTGTCTGGAGCTGGGTTTTGGCCTCTGCTATGAAGCTGAGCAGAGAGAGAAAATTTTCCCTTCCTTTACTTTTTAGCTCTACTCAGGCTCTTGTAAGGGTTTGGATCTTTTGTCTTCTCTGTGTGTGTGTAGTATTGTGGTATAGTGTGGGTGTGTATGCATATTTGTGCAAATGCACATACCTCATGTGCACACAGAAGGCCAGAGAATATCAAGTGTCCTCTTTTCACTCCCCAGTGTATTTCCTTGAGATGGAGTCTCTTTCTGAACCCATAGCTGTTGTTTTCATGAGTCCCAGCAATTCTCCAGTCTCTGCTCCCCATGGGACTAGGGTACAGGCGTATGTGGCCATGCTCAGCTGTTTTACATGGGTCTGGCAAATAGAACAAGACAGTGCTTTCTGGCAAGCTCTCTTACCCTCTGAGCCATCTCCCCAGCCCAGTGACTTAGATCTTAATTACTCCCCCACCCTTAAGGTCCAATGTCTTAAAGACTTGGTGGCCAGTCTCAGGGTCCATTGAGAGGCGGGGCCTAGTAGGAGGAAGTTAGGTCATTGGTGGTATGTCCTTGAAGGAAATTCTATGACCTCATCCCCTTTCTCTTCCTCTGTTCCCATTGCCATAAGGAAGTAGCTGCGCTACCACAGCCTCCCTCAAAATGTTCTTCCTCACTACAGCCCAAAGCAATAGAGCCATGTAACCTTGATCTGAGATCTCTGAAACCATAAGCCAAAATAGACCTTGCCTTTCTTTACATTGTGTTTCTCAGGTATTCTGTCACAAGATGGACACTTGATCCTCAACAGGTTGGATGAAGCCCCTCAGTGAGTGAGTGTAATCTCCTACACTCAGTCTGCTGAGTCAGACAGCAATCTCTTCCAGAAACACGCTGTCTGGAAACCCCTTAGCACAGCCCAGATGATGCAAAAAATTAACCAGCACAGTGATGATAACAATAGGAACCTGGACCCAGTGGCACAGGGCTGTGAGACTTCCAACTACTTAGGAGGCTGAGGTAGAAGGATCACTTGAACTCAGTAGGTTGAGGACAGCCTGGGAAACACAGCAAGACCTCATTTCACTCATCTCACAAAATATTAAATAATAGCAGGTAATATATATTTAGTGCTTCTGTGTGCCTGGCTCTATACTCACCTGTTTACATATATTTACTCATTTACTGTTTATAATTAAAAGATTCCAAAGGCTGAACATGGATGAGTGCTGGCTCGAAGCTCAAGTTTTTACCAGTCTAAGGACTCTGGCCTTACTAAAAATATTTACATATAGGGGCTGGAGAGATGTCTCAGCAGTTAAGGCACTTGCCTGTAAAGCCTGATGACTTGGATTCAATTCCCCAGTACCCATGTAAAGCCAGATGCACAAAGTAGTGCATCTGGAGTTCATTGTCAGTAGCTAGAGATCCTGGTGCATCCATTCTCTGTCTCTCTTTCACTCTCTCTCCTTTCAAATAAATAAATAAAATATTTTTAAAACTAAATAAGTAAAATAAAAATATTTTATCTAAATAATTTATCTCTCCCACCTTTTGGTATTAAAAATTTGTATAATACTGGTAGATGGCAGTCTCATATTTCAAACATTTGTACTTACAAAAATTAAAAGGCAACCTCACATTATTCACAAACCTGTGTTGAGTTTTTGGCTTTGGCTCATGAAATCCAAAAATCTAAAATCTGTTCATCACCACAACCCTATTGCCAGTTTTCAAATGAGAAGTCCAGGATCAAAGAGGTTAGGTGACTTGCCTAAGATCACACAGCTAACAAAAGGTAAAGCCTAGGTGTAGTACCAGAGACCTAGCTCTAAGTCTTTGGTAACATATTGAGCACCTACAGTATATAGGAGTCATAGCCCATTTCATCTTATCAGCTGATCTACTGGAAGTGTGCTTCTCCATTCTACTGAAGAATGGGACCTGGGGAGGCTAAGTTTTTCCATGGCCATATAATCTGACTATATGAGAAGGTTAGAGGACAGAACTCTCAGATTCCAACTCCTGTTTTCTTTGTGCCTACTATGTGCTTAACAGAGATACCCTGGCACAGGTAGCCAAAGAGTGCTCTGGACTCCAGAGGCTCACAACCTCCTTAAAGAGACATTTGAGCCACATAGCCTGAGGCATGGACAAGCACCATATTGAGGCCTGACATGGATACTTGAGAGCACCCAGAGGAAGATAGAAGTCAAATACAAGGCTTTTATGAGCACATCTAACAATTATAGTATCCTGCTGTGTCATTCTTAAAGAATTCGTGTGAGGGCTGGAGAGATGGCTTAGCAGTTAAGGCGCTCGCCTGCAAAGCCTAAGGATCCAGGTTCAATTCCCCAGAATCCACAGAAAGCCAGATGCACAAGGTGGTAATGTGTCTCAAGTTCATTTGCAGTGGCTAGAGGCCTTGGAGCACCCATTCTCTCTCTTCTCTCATAAATAAATAAAATAAACTGTTATTTAAAAAAGAATCCATATGAAACTCGTGGTAACCCTCATGCTTCAGCCTTCCATGCTCTAGGATTATGTGTGCACCATACCTGGCTTCATATGGCTACTTTTTCTCCACATATGTGTGCTGGTGGAGAGGCACATGCATGTAGAAGCCAGAGGACAACCTTGAGTGCCATCCTCAGTAACAACATCCACCTCCTTGAACCCTAAGCTTGGCTATTTATTCATGAATTTACTTACTTATTTATGACAGAGAGAAAGGGACAGAGAGTATGGGTGTGCCAGGGCCTCTTGCTGCTGCAAACAAACTCCAGACTCATGTACCACTTTGTGCATCGGCATTATATGAGAATCAATCCAGGGCCAGCAAGCTTTGCAAGCAAGCACCTTTAACTGCTGAGCCATCTCCCCAGCCCCTTCCATCTTCTTTGAGATGAGATCACTCACTGGTCTAGAGCTAGCCAATTAGGCTACCTAGCTGACCAGGGAGTCCCGGGATCCTCCCGTCTCTGCCTCTCCAATGCTGGGGTTACAGGCGCATGCTACCATACCCAGAATTTGACATGGGCTCTGGGAATCTGAAGTCAAGTCTTCATGCTTGTGCAGCCAGCACTGTGTCAACTGAGCTACCTTCCCAGCCTCATAGGACTATTTTTCATGAGCTCTAGGTAGGAAAACTTATTCCTATAATGTAATATAATTCTCTGATTAGTTCACTTGGAATTTTCTGGGATCTTTAAGCTAACATTCTGCACTTTTAAAGTTGAAAATGATGTTAATAACAAAAGCAAAACACTTTAAATCCTGCAGCTTATATTTCATCTTTTAAAAAATTATTTATTTTTTTATTTATTTGTGCATGTGTGTATGCACATGCACACACACACACACACACACACACACACACACAAGCATACATGCTAAGGACTCTTGCTGCTGCAACTGAATCCTTGAACTACCTTTTTACATCCAGCCTATGTGGGTGGCTTAGAAATTGAACCCAGGGGGCTGGAGAGATGGCTCAGCAGTCAAGGTGCTTGCTGACAAAGCCAAAGGACCCAGGCTCTATTCCCCAGTACCCACGTAGAGCCAGATGCACAAGGTGGCACATGCATCCAGAGTTCATTTGTGGTGGCTAAAGGTCCTGGAGAGCCCATTCTGTCTTTCTCTCTATTTGCCTCTTTCTCTCTCTCTCTCTCTCAAATAAATAAATAAATATTTTTTAAAAGAATTTGAGGGCTGGAGAGATGACTTAGTAGTTAAGCACTTGCCTGTGAAGCCTAAGGACCCCGGTTTGAGGCTCGATTCCCTAGGACCCACGTTAGCCAGATGCACAAAGGGGTGCATGCGTCTGGAGTTCGTTTGCAGTGGCTGGAGGCCCTGGTGCACCCATTCTCTCTCTCTCTATGTGCCTCTTTCTCTCTCTGTCTGTTGCTCTCAAATAAATAAATAAGAATTTGAACCCAGGCCAACAGACTTTGCAAGCAATCACCTTTAATCACTGTGCCATCTTCCCAGCCCTCCTCTATTGTAATTTAAAGTGACAAACTATTTCTCCTCATGTCTTTATTTCAATTTGATCCTATATCCCTTCCCTGCCCTCAGCTCTGCATTTTAGATCTTTACCTAATAACTTACAGATAGTGAAACAACCAAACATACAAATATAATTGCAAATCAAAGTTAAATTATGCAAGGCTTTAAAAAATATTTTATTTATTTATTTCACAGAGAAAGAGAAAGAGAGAGAGAATGGGCACACCAGGGCCTCCAGCCATTGCAAATGAACTCCAGACGCATGCACCCCCTTATGCATCTGGCAAACATGGGTCCTGGGGAATTGAACCAGGGTCCTTTGGCTTTGCAGGCAAACGCCTTAACCACTAAGCCATCCCTTAAGCCCTATGCAAGGTTTTTTTGAAGGCAAAAAAAGTATAAAGTTCAAATTCCATTGTAAGTCCCCAAACAGGTAGCAAATGCACTGTCGTCAGGCCAAACCCTTCCCTCAGAATAGCACCTTAGCGCTGAGCCAGGCAGGAGCAGAGGAAACTGCTTCATGACACATTTGGAGACTGGCTGTTCTGGCTTCGGTCAGGGTCAGGGTCAGGCACACAGCACTTGCAGCAGAGTTATGCCCTTGGACTTTGCCATTGAATGTTAATGTATCACCATGTTTTCCAAAGGGTGGACAAAATAGCTGGGTTCCAACACAGGGTGTCAAGAAGTGACAAGTCCTAATCTTCAGGACAGAAGATGTTTCCTGGACTCCTGGGGGTCATGCCTCTACAGTTTATATTATCTGTGGTAGTGGAATCGGGGTCCCCACAGTCTTGTCCCCAAGCTTGTGGCAATTTGGAAGGTGGAGTCTTGAGGTTTATTAGTCCAGCCCTCTTGGATGTTAGCCAGCTCACTCAGACTGCACTCTTCCCCTGCTGTCTTGCTCATGCTAGTCGTCCCTTGCCACGATGAAGGTTCCTCTCAAAACCACGAGCTGAAATAAACCCTTTCCTTGTCTACGCTGCTTTGGGTGGGGGGTTTTGTCCCAAAGCAAGAAGTTTACTGCTAGTGCATCTATAAATCTTGTTCATTCAAAGTGAATGATTATCTGTACATGATTTAGATACCATGCTTATATTATCCTGAAAGTCTATTTTTTCCTTAATCTATTTTAAGGGGGTTATTCATTTTTTCACTTCTCAGTTTATAGCACACATGTGTGTGTATGCATGTCTGTATGTGTGTGGGTGTCTGCATGGGTGTGGAGGCCGGAAGTCAGCATCAGTTGTCTTCCTCAGTTGTTCTCCGCCTTATTTATTTATCTATTTCCTGAGATAGAGTCTTACTCTATCCCAGGCTGACCTGGCACTCACTCTGTAGTCCCAGGCTGACCTCGAACTCATTGTAATCCTCCTACCTCTGCCTCCCAAGTGCTGGGATTAAAGGTGTGCACCACTACACCTGGCCTTCCACTTCATTGCTTAAGTCACTATTTCTCGCTAAACCCAGACCAATGGATTGAGCTGGACCACCTGGCCAGTGAGCCCCAGGGATTCTCTGTCCCCACCCCCCCCCCAGCACTGGGATTAAAGGTGCACACTCTCACTTCTTGCGCTTTTATATGGGTACTGTTGATCTGAACTTGGGTTCTCATGCTTGAGTGGCAAGCAATTTACCCACCTATCTCCGCAGCCCCTCCATTCATCTCTCCTTTTCTCTCTCTCTCTCTCTTGTGTGTGTGTGAGTGTGTGGTGCATATATATGCATGTGCCCATGTGGCATCCCATGCACTCACCTATGGTGGCCAGAGCAGAACTGTCAAGTAAGTGTCCACTCCATCACTCTTCCAAAGGCTCTTTTGATTTCCGCCTAATGGGTTTTTTTTGTTGTTGTTGTTTATTTGTTTTTTCCAAATTCTCTTACTGACCTTGGAGCTTTTTTTTTTTCTGAGATTCTTGGGTCAGTACTCCCATATGAGACTGGGGTTACAAACGCACATGGGTGTGCCCAGATTAAACTCGGTCTTTCAGGCCTCCTTAGGCTGTCTTGCTTGCACAGAAAGTGCTCTTAACCACTGAACCTTATCTCAAGCCCAATTCACTCTTGAACGACTATTTATAGACTTGCTTCCCAGTATGGTCCAGAAATGTGGAAAAGCAACCACAGGCAGACATGGCTCAAGCCTACATGAAGGTCAGAGGTGAGAGATAGATTCTAGTCTATCAGCCCAACCACATGAGTTAATGGGCAATGCTGAAAAGGGATAAAGAGAACAAGAGGAAAATGCTTTTTTTGTTTGTTTGTTTAGGAATTTTACCACATGGCTTAGTAGACCATGGACATTAAATGTTTGAAGTGGGGCTAGAGAGATGATTTAGCAGTTAAGGCACTTGCCTGTGAAACCTAAGGACCTAGGACCCACATAAGCCAGATGCACAAGGTGGCACATGTGTCTGGAGTTTGTTTGCAGTGGCTACAGGCCCTGGCACACCAATTCTCTCTCTAATTCTCTCTATATAGCTGCTCTTTCACTCTCAAACAAATAAAATACTAAAAAAAAACTTTGGGGACTGGAGGGATGGCTTAGCGGTTAAGGTGTTTGCTTGCAAAGCCAAAGGACCCAGGTTTGGTTCCCCAAACCCACATTAGCCAGATGCACAAGGGTGTGTACCTAGAGTTTGTCTGCAGTGGCTAAAAGCCCTGGCACACTCATTCTCTCTCTCTCTCTCTCTCTCTCTCTTTCTCCCCATCCCTCTTCCTCTGTCAAATATATATATATATATATATATAAAATTTTGAAGTGAATTTCTATTAAAAAATTTTGTCCCTAATATAGGCCTAATCCATGGTCTTTCAGTCATAGTGTATTCTTTTAAAGACAGCAGCCCAAGTTGAAAATATTTCAAGCTCTACAAAATCTGGTTGCACCCCAGAATTCTTAGGTTTCAGGTAGGAAGCACAGATTCTATGTGTTAAGGGATGGCAAGGGTGAAATAAGATGAGATTCAGAACACAGACCCTGCAGGACTTGGCAATCATCAGGTAGGAAGGAGGGTATGTGAGAGAGAGAGTACTAAGAGCCCCTCCAGCTTCCTAGCTTGAGGTACAGGGTGGCCAACAGTACCCAGATGGAATTCAGGACAAGCAGCAGGATGAGTCCAAGCCTCTCCCAGTGCACACCCTACTCCCTTCTATCCATGGAGATCAAGCATGAAGGTCTCACTGGACCTCCAGTTCTTTTCTTTAAGTGAAACTGTTGTATGGCAAACACCTCCACATTGAAAGCAGTAAACAACTCTTGACAGCTTTATCAAAATACGTGGGCAGGCTGGAGAGATGGCTTAGCGGTTAAGCGCTTGCCTGTCAAGCCTAAGGACCCCGGTTCCAGGCTCAATTCCCCAGGACCCACGTTAGCCAGATGCAGAAGGGGGCGCATGCATCTGGAGTTCGTTTAGAGGCTTGAAGCTCTGGCGCGCCCATTCTCTCTCTCTCTCTCTCTCTCTCTCTCTCTCTCTCTCTCTCCCTCCTTCTCTCTGTTTCTCTCAAATAAATAAACAAACAACAACAACAACAAAAAATACGTGGGCAACTCACCAGAGACTTGTGAGATTGGGCCTGTTGACATTCCCCTGTGGAAGGAGGGGCATCATCAGATCCCCACCTGAGATCACAGGCACCTCCTGTGCCAGCTGTCTACAACGATGCATGAAGTCTCATGGCCTCGGGGGAGATAGGGTGTAGAGAGTAAAGATCAAGGGACAATGAGGCCCACTGAAATGGCCTCTTTGGGGTCTCCATACTCTCAAGCCCCCCAACCCTGAAGCTGAAGGAAGAGCATCCTTGATGGCAATCCTGATAAAGTGAGTTCCAAGCATCCATGGGGAGCTTGTCATCCAGGATAGGATGAGATTCCTTAGTGGTAAGGCTGCTTTGGGGGCCCCATGTTTCTGTAAGTAACACCTCACCCTGCTCTGTGCATAACCCCATTAAACTCATTGGTTCACTAAAGTTGTTTGGGAATAACTGTACTTTGGTCTACCCTCTGTGACCTATGTGGGGAGAATAGACATAAGTTTACATCTGTTCAGGTAAGAGTTTCCACAACAGAAACATGTTTTTTTTTTTTCTTCTTTTACTTTCATCTGAACAAATTCCACTTAAATACAAGGCTCTTCCAGGTATTGTACAAGCAGCCTCCACAACCAAGCAGAATCCATCTCAGTGGATCTCCTTTGAGCTTCCTTCACAGCCCAGCTGACTTGCCAAATAAACCACTCCATTATTTATATTTGTGGTACTGGATTATTTTAACCCAAATTCTGTGTCTTACATTTTTCCATATGCTAAGAAATCAGGGTCTGGGGTTGTAGCCTAATTGGTAGACTGCTTGCCTAGCATATTCAAAGCCCTGGTTTCAATACCTAGCATTGTATAAACCAAGTGTGCTAGCACACACCTATAATCCTAGCTCTTGAGAGGCAGAGGCAGGAAGATCAGAAGTTCAAGGTCATCTTCAGCTACATAGTGAGTTTGAGGATAGCCAGGACAAATGACACCTTGACTCAAAAAATTCCAGAATTATAAATTTAGCACATCTCCACATGATTAAAGATGCTTCACAGCCCTGTTTCTTAGCATATGAACTCTTCAGACACATCTGTACCATACTGGGGCATAATTTCCTGTATAGTGGCCAAGGGATGGCAAGCTGATGCCAGAATGTCATGAACTGTGGCAGCACACAGCAGGAATCCTGTCTGTCTTGCATAACATGTTCTCTGATTACAGAGCTGGGTTACATTGGGGTTAAACACTCATGCATGCACGTATTCTTTAACTCCCTTGTTATACAGTTACATGTGTCCACATGTATAAATCCAATCATGTTAAGCCAAAACCAAAACCAACACCAAACTGACGAACATGAGCAGCATTATATTATCTGTCCAAAGCCTTAAAATGTGTTTGAAAATGTCATGAACTGTACATGAATTCGGCCATACATGTTACAAAAATATAAAAACATGATAAACACTAAATTTAAGAGAACGTTTGCCATTTAAAGGGAACAAAGAAAATGGCATTGAAAAGGGTACTTAGGGGGCTTCAGCTATATCTACAAATAAAGTGTTTACTTATTACAAACATCTGAAGCAAAGCAAAAATGCTAAGCTGTGACAAGAATGGGTACCTGGGAATTGATGTTATTATTTTCTACACTTTTCCCGACATCTAAAATACTTCAAAAATGTTTTTAAGTTCACAGTCAAGTGGTAGAATGATAAGCATACAAGCGATACATTGATAGCAGATTTTGGGGAAATGATCATGGGAGCAGAGAAGAAGAGGAACCATTAGTCTTAACAGAAAAATGTATATTACTAACTTAACCATCAAAAGAAATATGGCCAATGTAGGCCATCTAGGTCTTTAAAAAATATTTTTATTTATTTATTTGCAAGGAGAGAGCGAGAAGAGAGACAGACAGAAAGAATGGGCACACGTGGGCCTCCAGCCACTAGAAAGGAACTCCAGATGCATGCGCTGCCTTGTGCATCTGACTTAATGTGGGTCTTGGGGAGCTGAACCTGGGTCTTTTGGCTTTGCAGGTAAATGCCTTAACGGCCAAGCTATCTCTCCAGCACCATCTAGGTCTTTTGATTTGTGGTTAGTACGTCCCATTATTGTTAGCTGTCAGAGGCTGTGTATGACTACAAGAGAAGGTATGATTACAGCAGAGTCTGTGCATCACAGGAAGGGAAACTGGCTTCATAGGTGTGCTGAAGAGATAGCATGCCTGGTACCAGTAGATTAAGTAAAAGGTTCTAAGACACTATGTGTGACTGAGTGGATTCATTGCTTTATTCTTTGCTGCAGCCAAACACCTGACAAGAAGCTGCTTAAGAAAGATAAAAACGGGGACCCATAGCTGGAGCTGGGAAACAAGTCAGAACCATATCCAAACATAAGCCTACTCTCCAATATCAAGCTACCATCAATTGTGGGCTACAAGAGGGCCTACACCTATTAAATTCTCTATAAAAAAAAAGATGTAAGGGTTATCTCATTTGTCCTGGTGCTAACTTACTCTCCGTTGGAGAATCTGCTTCTCTTTTTCAGATAGATGTAGATCCTAAGGAGAGAGCCACCCCATCATACCTCCAAAGGGCCCCAGCTGCAACTAAGAAAAATTGGCGAAACAAGCAAGGGTGCTGTTTTCCTGATGAACCGGATACCAGCAGAAGGGGGAAGGAGATCAACACAGAGAAAAATCAACTCCTACCAAATCAGTGAGCCAGAGCCTCAGAGGCCCCCAACACCTCATCACTGAAGCAGACCAAAAATGAACTCAACATGGCTCAGGGAAATTTTGCTGTAGAGGGTGCGGAAAGAATGTCGGAGCCACATGTTGGGTCATGATATGCAGAGACATTTAGCTTACCCATAACTGTGGGCTAACTCCACAATGCATGACCCGTATACCTCAACAAGGAGGGGCCAAGGGGAGGGGGTTGGTCACAGATGAGCCTAATAATGGTACCAAACTGACTGTATTTGCTGAATACAAAACTAAGAAAAAAAGAAAAAAAAAAACGGATTTATTCTGGCTTAGTTTTGAGGGGATACACTCCACCGTGGCAGGAAAGACATGGCAGGAGCCAGATGCCAGATGACCACACACGGTATCCATAGTCAGGAAACAGAGAATAGGAAATGGACCTCAAGGTCACCAGTGGTGACCCACTTCTCCAGTAAGGCTCTACCTGATAAAGGTTCCAAAACCTTCCTTCCCAACCAGCGCCACCAGCTGGCGACCACGTGTTCAAGCACATGAGCCTGTGGGGAACACTTCACAAACTGCAACACTGGGGAATCAGAGAAATCTCTCAAGAGGTGGTAATATCTAAACTAGATCTTAAGAAATAAAGAGAAAGGGTTCTAGGTTGTGAGACAGCTCAGTTGGTAAAGTGTTTGCCTTGTAAGCATGAAGATACCCAGCGTCTATGTAAAAGTGCCAGGTGGGGTGGTATGCACCTGTAGTCCCAGTGCCACGAAAATGAAGACAGGAGGACCCTTGGAGCTCACTAGCCAGCCAGTCCAGCCTAGTTAGCAAGCTCGAGCTCAATGAAAGATCGAGTCTCAGGAAAAGGTGGATAAACAAGCTAGAGATATTGCTCAGTGGTTAAGACACTTGCTTGCAAAGCCTGATGGCCTGGGTTCAATTCCCCAGTACCCACATAAAGCCAGATGCACAAAGTGGCATGTATATCTGGGGCTCATTTGCAGTGGCAAGAGGCCCTGGCACCACCATTCTGTCTCTGTTTCCCTCCTTCTCTCCCTCTCTCTCTCTCTCTCTCTCTCTCTCTCTCTCTCTCTCTCTCTCTCTCCCCTTCAAATAAATAAATAAAAACCTTTTTTAAAGAGGTGGATGATGCCTGGTGAGAGGCATGACACCTGCAGTTGTCCTCAGGCCTCCATACACACATGCACACATACAAGTGTGCATGCACACACACAATAAATAGGGTGTGACAGACAAGGGAAAACATATGACCCATGGCTATATCAAGACAACACTATGACCATTTGAAGCAACTAAAACTGAACCTTGAGAGAGACCAGTTTATAAAATGAAGTGCTAAATGTCTTCCTCTTCCCCCCCCCCAAAAAAAAACACTTGTTGAGGAAAGGAAAGAGGGAAAGATGAGAGGGAGGGAGGGAGGAAGAAAGGGAAGCAATGTGTACCATAAGATAAGAGGCAACTAATGGGTATATGCCCAGGAGAAGATACTGAGGGGAGATAGGGGAATGGGGACAGGACAGGCCAGGAATCAACAAAAACAAATTGTATTTGAAATGCCAAAATGAATGATTCCTAAATCTCTGTCTGCCAAGTGTTTTAAAAAATATATACATATACATACATATATATATATATATATATATATATATATATATATATATATATAATTTGAGAGAAAGAGGCAGAGAGAGAGAGAGAGAATGGGCACACCAGGGCCTCCAGCCACTGCAAATGAAATCCAGATGCATGTGCCCCTTGTGCATCTGGCTTATGTGGGTCCTGGGGAATCGAACCTGGGTCCTTTGGCTTTGCCAGCAAACACCTTAACTGCTAAGCCATGACTCCAGCCCCAAGTAATTAAAAAAAAAAAAAAGGCAGCTTGTCTGCTGAGAGCTCAATACTAATGTAGACTTAAAGCACACCCCACCAGGGCTCAGGGAATCTTACAGAAGAGGGGATAGAAAGAATGTAAGAGCCACATGGTGGGAGGGAATATTCAGAGGTACTGCCCCCCCCACACACACATAATGACTGACTGCTGCTTTCATAACTCATAACCCATGAGTGTTTCAACTTCATGGTGAATACCAGCAATCCCACTAACATGGGCCCTCAATGGAGTGGAGGCATGGGGGAAGGAAATGATGACACCAACATATGATTGGTTCATACAAAGTTTCTACTTAATAAAAAAAAAAAATCAGATGAAAGGACCAAAAAGAAAAAAAGTCAGCTTCTGCAGGTAACCAAGTATCTGGACTAGAGGCCCACTAAGTGGAAGAGAACTCATATCTGGTAATGAAAACCAAGTCAGAGTCCCATGGTCAGGAAACTCAGACTTCAGAGAGAAGCCCCACTGCTCTCTGGAGAAGAGTGGGCTCTCAAATAATTTTGCATGCACCCTTTAGCCCAAGCTGCTCTCAGGCCTAGATGGAGAATCTTTTTTATTTTACAGAAGGCAGAGAAAATATAGGAGGAAAAGATCCATTGGCAAGACAAAAAGATAACCAAATGCCACCTCTATCACATCTGCCAGAGCCCAGGAGAAATTGCAGAGGAAGCTCTGACATGAATACTGCTCTTACTACCAGCCTGACAACCAGTTTGTGATGGTAACAGATACAGTGAGCACTTAAAACCCATCAAAGAAGAAATCCAGAGGCTACAGAGAGCTCAACATTAAATCAGACTGCCAACAGGCTTGCCATAGCTCAGGGAACATTGCAGAAGAAGAGATGGAAAGATTAAAAAAGCCACAGAGTAGGTAGGATTATCCTGAGGCACAGTCCCCTGCTACTCTACAGGGACTGACTGCAGCATGACCTCATAGTGAATACCATAACCCCACTGAGGAGGGCCCCCAGGGTAACAGGAGCACAGGCAAGGGGATAAGAGTATAGCCTGTTACAATATATATAAAATAAAAAAGGAAGAGGCAGCTAATGACCATGATGGCGTCTTATCAAGGGAGTGACGGTACATGATGAGTGCTGAGAGGGAAAATGTTGGACAGGGTTGGCGGGCAGAGAAGAGGAGGGCTAGAGACTCACACTGTCAGAGTGGAGGTCTGGAGGACCTGAACTAAAAGTAGCAGCAGAGAATGTTAGAGGAAAGTCTCATTTGAAGGAAATGTTGGAAGTCAGGGTAGCAGAATTTAATAATTGATTTGCTGGGGAAGTGCAGAAAAGGAAGACATTTTGAAGTCTCAGTTGGCCCATTAAATCAACTTTTTAAAAGATACATTTTACATAAATTAAAATTCACATAAATTAAAATGGATATAATCTATGTACACAGTTTGATAAATTTTGGCAGTTTTATGTAAACCATCTATCCATAACCAAGATATAGAATATATTTCCATCTAGAAAATTCTCTTATAGCTTTTTCGATCAGCAAACAACACCCCCACACACCTAATCCAGATAACCACTGATATGCTTTCCATTACTATAAACTGATTTTTCTTTTCTACAGTTCCATGTAGATAGACTTGTATAGTATGTACTTTTTTGCTTGCCTTTATTCATTCTGCATAGTAGTTTTGAAACTCATCCATTTTTGTTAATTAAATCAATAGGTCATGCATTTGCATGCAAAGTAGTGCTCCATTTCATGGATATACCAAATTTCAAATTTTATTTTTGAAATTCTTTTTTTTTAATTCTTAAAATATTTTCTCAGGGCTGGAGGGATGGCTTTAGCGGTTAAGGCATTTGCCGGCAAAGCCAAAGGACCCAGGTTCAATTCCCCAGGACCCACGTTAGCCAGATGCACAAAGGGGTACATGTGTCTGGAGTTCATTTGCAGTGGGTGGAGGCCCTGGTGCGCCCATTCTCTCTCTCTCTCTCTCTCTCTCTCTCTCTCTCTCTCTCTCTCTCCTTCTCTGTCAAATAAATAAATAAAATATTTTTTTCATAGAAATTACCTCAAATATACTTTCCCATACATGCCCAGGTTATCTTATTCATTTTTAATGTAAAGCACTTAGAAATAGTGATTTTTTTTCAAAATTCCAGTACCATTCTTCACAGAAATAAAAAAAAAAAAAAATCTTGCTGGGTGTGGGGGTGCACGCCTTTTATGCCTTTTATCCCAGCACTCAGGAGGCAGAGGTGGGAGGATCGCCATGAGTTCAAGGCCACCCTGAGACTACATAGTGAATTCCAGGTCAGCCTGAGCTAGAGTGAGACCCTACCTTGAAAAATCAAAAAAAATTAAAATTCATATGGAAGCATAAAAGACCTCAGATAGCCAAAACTATGCTCAGCAAAAAGAATACTGCTAAAGGTATTACCATACCTGGTGTCAGGTTATACTGCAGGGCCATGGTAATAAAAAATGGCATGGTACTACCACAAAACAGACATAGATAAATGGAGTAGAATAGAGGATCCAGGAATAAGTTCATGTAACTATAGCCTCTGATTTTTGACAAGATCCCTAAAATATACGTTGGAGAAAAGAATGCATCTTCAACAAATGGTGCTGGAAAAACTGCTATCTGCATGTAGAAGAATACAAATGGGCCCTTATCTCTCACCCTGCATAAAAATAAACTCCAAGTGGACCATGGACCTCAATGCATGACCTGAAACTCTGAAATGGCTAGGGGGAAAGTGGGGTGTACACTTCAAGATACAGGCAAAGGGAAGGACTTTCTGATTAGGTCCCTGGTTGCTCAGGAAATAAGGCCAACAATCAACAAATGAGACCTCGTGAAACTAAGAAGCAATTGTACAGCAAAGGAAACCACCCAGTCAAGAGGCAGCCTTAGAGAATGGGAGAAAATCTTTGCCAACTATATATCTGACAGAGGATTAACATCTGGAATATTCATAAAACTAGCAAGAAAATGAGCAAGGAACAAACCAAACAGAAAATGGGCTAAACAGAGTGTTCTAAAACACACACACACACACACACACACACACGTATTTGTTACGCTTGTCTTGAAGCAGGGTCTCACTCTAGTCTAGGTCACCTAGAACTCACTTTGCAGCCCCAGACTGGCCTTGAACTCACAATGATCCTCCCATCCCAGCCTCCCAAATGCAGGGATTAAAGGTGTGCACCACCAGCCGGGCGTGGTGGTGCATGTCTTTAATCCCAGCACTCGGGAGGCAGAGGTAGGAGGATCGCCGTGAGTTCGAGGCCATCCTGAGACTCCATAGTGAATTCCAGGTTAGCCTGAGCTAGAGTGAGACCCTACCTCGAAAAAACAAAAAAAAACAAAAACAAAAAAAAAGGTGTGCACCACCACATCTGGCACAATCAATATTTTTAAAGTGTTCAACACCCTTAGCCTTCCATAAAAATGCCAATTAAAACTACTTTGAGACTCTATCTCATTCCACTCAGAATGCAATAATCAAGAAAATAAATGATGACAAATGCTGGCAAGGACGTGTAGGAAAAGGTGCTTTTATTCACTGCTCATGGAGTGTAAACTGGTGCAACAACTATAGAAATCAGTGTGGAGTCACCTAAAAACCTAAAAGTAGATCTATTATATACCACTTCTGGCTTCCCTATAGACCACTACAGGGATGCTTGGACAACCATGTTCATCCTTGCCCTATTCACAATATCTAGGAAATGGAACCAGCTTAGTCTCACAGTGGAATTTTATTCAGTTGTAAAGAAATTATGAAATTTGCAGTAAAATGGATGGAGCTAGAAAAAACATTTTGAGTGGGATAATCCAGGATCAAAAAAGAAAAATATCACATGTGTTCTCTTATATACAGATCCTAGGTTTGAATCTCCTGACTCATAAGTACAACTTGGAGTGTCTGCATAAACTGGGAAGTTAGAAAAGGGCTAAGGGTCAGGGAGATCTTAAGGGGAGAAACACAAGTAATATGAAATCATTGTGAATGGGAGGGGGATACTGGGGTTGGAAATGGTTAAGAAGAGATGAGGAAGGGGAGATAAGTGAGAAAAGGGAGCAGAGAAAGGTTAGCCAAAACTTAGAAGATATGAAAAAGTAATAAGAAAACCTACTACTGGGACAGAGAGATGGCTCAGGTGGTTAAGTATACTTCCTGCACAAACATGAGGGCCTCAGAAGGCCTGAGACTGAGTTCAACCAAGCATAAATAGCTGGGCATACAGTAAGCTAAAAAAGAGATATAAAGGGAAGAGAAAGGAAGGGAGGAGGGTACTTAATAGGTTGATATTGTATATATGTAAGTAGAAGAATAGATTAACGGGGGTGAAAAGACCCAAAGTGAGGTCAGGGGAAGAGATTAAGTAAAGGAAAAGTGGAGGGAGGGCTAATCAAAATCTAAGAGGATATAAATAAATCATAAGGAATCCTCCGGTTTTGGACAATGGAACACTCAGGAGCTGTAGATCATTGCTAGAAAATTTTCAGTGCCAGGGATGGGATACCTTCCAGTGAGTTGTTGGTCAGGGAGGTCCCTGATGCTCCCAAAACATTATAGGCCATTGCCGAGGCCCTTGGTTTCCCACCAGGAATAGATGGTAAGACCCTATTGCTGAAGACTCCACATACTTGGGCTGCAAGGCCACTGAGACATCCTGCTGGAACTGAGCTGATAACCTCCTCCATGTAGACCAGCTGACAGAAAGCTGGAAGAAGCCATTCTGCATGCAGGTCAATGGGAGAAAGAGATACCACCAGTGAAGATACTAAACAGTGGACACTGCAAGCCTTATAGTTGGCCAGCCAGGCAATAGTGGCACGTCTATCATGGTGGAAACCAACTTCCCTCCAACTGGACTGGAGGCCCACTCCATGGGAGGAAATACATCCCTGATACTGAAAACTTAAAACAGGGGTAGTCATGAGCACTAGGGGTGTAACATCTGCTGATGTTTGGATAAATGTATATACTATGCTTATCAAACTGCCCAGTAAGCACTTCTCTTAATATTCATACCCTTATATTAATGCTACTCTCACTTTGGGTAGAGAATCTTCTCTTTTCAGATGGCAGTGACCTTGGGACAACTCAGAAGGTATCACAGTGCTGGAAAGAAGTGACTAGAGTACTGAGTAACATCTCAGTCACACCTTCCAAGGCTCAGGGTCTAATGCGGAAGAGGTGGCAGAAAGAATGTAAGAGCTAAAGGAAAGATAGGACTCCTTACAACGTGCTCCCTCCAGACACAAAATGGCCTGGATATCCATGACCTCATAGTACCTGACACTACCTGCACAAGACCATCATAAGAGGAGGAAAAGATCATGACATCAAAATAAAAGACAGACTGATTGAGATGGGGAGGGGATATGATGGAGAATGGAATTTCAAAGGGGAAAGGGGGGAGGGAGGGTATTACCATGGTATGTTTTTTATAATCATGGAAAATGTTAATAAAATTGAGAAAAAAATAGCTGGGCATAGTCATGCATGCCTGGAACCCGAGTCCTGTAGAGAGTGGAGACTAGGGAATCACTGGGGATCATGAATAGCAAGCTATAGAATCAGTAAGCATTCCATTGCAAAGAAAAACAGATGTGTGAGTGCTTAGGAGAGAAATCTAATGTTTTCCTTTTGACACCAAAGGGTGCCACAGATGTACACACTGGGTGCCACATCCGAACATACGTGTGCATACAGCACATGCTCCACACATGCACCTCACACACCACACAAAACATTGGGAAAAATAAAGAAAACTTACTATTTAGTAAATATAATAAAAATATATAAATAGAAAAAATAATAGAATGCTTGGAAGCACCCTACACAGATGGACCATGCTGTGCCTAATAGCCATGGGCTATCGAATAGTGGCAGTGTCAGGCGTAGCACTTCTCCCAATGAGTAGGTTAAGGCAGCCACAGAGACCCCTAAAACAATATATGCTATTGCCATGGTTCTTGGCTGCTCACCAGAACCGAAAGGTAGACCCTATTGCTGAAGACACCATACCTGTTGGGAGCAGGACATACAGAAATCAAATTGGAGTTGAGCCACAAGCTTCATTTTTGCTGGCTTCTTTTCATAGTGCTGAAAGTACTATGCAGGCTTCTGGCAGAGAAAAGTCATCAACAATACCACCCCATGATGAACACTGCATTCTAGAATAGTGACCCACCAGGCAACGTGTGTCTTCCAGTGTAATAGTGGCATGATGATTGTGGGGGGTAACCAACAACTCTATGATTGGGTTTGAGGGCCACTATACAGAGAATTCATGCCTGGTACTGAAAACCAGGTCAAAAGCCCATGGTTGGGGAGAATGTAGGCAGTAGAAAATGTAAGAGTAAGTAAGAATATACAAGTAAAAGGAAAGAGAGGAATGCTTACTATATTGTCTTCTAAACACAAAATGGCCATCGTGTTCATGACCTCACAGTGGCTGACACTACCTACCCAAGACCTGCATAATAGGAGCAGGAAAACGATGACATCAAAATAGAAGAGAGGCTAGTTAGAAAGAAGGGATTCAGTGGAGGAGGTATTTGGGAGGAAGAAAAAGGAGGATTGTGGGAGGGGATTATGATCAAGGTATATTGTTCATATTTATGGAAGTTGTCAATAAAAAGTTTGTTTAAAAAAAGAATTCTTCACAGTGCCCAGAATAGAGCGAGTGTTCTCTAACCCCTGGCTGACCTCACTACTGCTTGCCCTTCTTTTTAGGGCAGAAGCCAGATTCCATTTATTAAGAAAATAATAATACACAGGACTAATCTTAAAAAAGTTTGGTTGATGGAAACAACCCAAATGTTTATTCATTAATAAAACATGTTAGTTCCATATAATGGAATTTAGTCATAAAAATAGAAAACTGGGCTAGAGAGATGGCTTAGTGGTTAAACACTTGCCTATGAAGCCTACAAACCCCGGTTCAAGGCTCGATTCCCCAGGACCCACGTTAGTCAGATGCACAAGGGGGTGCACACATCAGGAGTTCATTTGCAGTAGCTGGAGGCCCTTGCATGCCCATTCTCTCTCTCTCTCTCTCTCTTTCTCTCTCTCTGCCTCTTTTTCTGTCACTTTCAAATAAATAAATACATAAACAAACAAAAATTTTAAGAATAGAAAACTGATGCATACTCCAAAATGGATAAACCAATCAAGGTGAAGGAAACTAGTCTCAAAGGGACACATGTTGATTGTGACATATTCAGAAGATGCAAATCCATAGGGACAGTCCATGAGTGGTTTCTAGGGTAATGGTAGAGGGGCAAGAGTGACTGCTTGATGGGTGTGGGTGTCCTTTCAGGTAGATGAAAATGTTCTGGAAATAGATAGTGGTGGTGATATTTGCACAGCACTGAGAGTGAACTAAATCCAGCAAACCATATAAAGTACATACTTCCAAGTGGCTTACATGGCAGATCGTACATATACTTTACCATATCTTTTAAAAGTGCTATTCAATGTAAGTTTAAAAAAAAAAAAAACTTTTATAGTCCTTTCTTCCCAAGTTGTCTAGGAAGTGAGAGGGGCTAGGTAAATAGCTCAGTGGTGGAGGGCTTGCCTATAATGCCCGAGGCCCCAGGGTCAATCCCCAGCACTGAAAAGCGTCTGGAGAGATGCTTCAGTGGGTAAAGTGCTTGCTGCATCATCATAAGGACTTCAGTTTAGATTCCCAGCACCCATGTAAAAGCCAAGTGCAGTGCCACGTGTCTGGAATCCAGTGCTGTGAGGCAAAGACAGAGGATTCTTGGGGTTCACTGGCTGTCTAGTCTAACCAAATTGGTAAGCTCCAAAACAATGAGAGACCCTGTTTCATGGAGAGCAATTGAGGAATTGGTCTCTGACATCAGCCTCTGACCTCCTCATACACATGTATCCCCAAGAATGCCCCCCCCACACACACACATGAGAATAAAAGAGAGGGGGGATCTGCTTGGGAGTACACTGAGAAAGATTGGCTCAGGAGATGAGAGGGCCAAGGGAAGACACTCCTAAGAATAGGCTGAAATGAGAAAGGTTTTGGAGGAGAAAGAAAACAAAAGGGAACGTGACTGAGGAAGAGGACAATTATACACACACACACACACACACACACACACACACACACATGCAGCATGCATTCTATATAGCTCTGAAGGTTTCTTCAGGACTGGGTCACTAGCTAAAGGGCTTCTACCTGTCCCTGGGAGAAGGAGCCTGAGCCAGGTAGTAAACGCAGCCCCTCCTCCCTCCTTGGATGTGCATGCACATCATTGCTATTCCTAAGGGACAGGGGATAATTGACAGAAAATTAATAATACTCCCTCAAGCTCCCCTCCAGCAGGTGCTTGGCGTGGCCCCAGGAGCTTGGTAGCTAAATAATTCTTTATTATAGACTTATTTTTCAGTGAATGGTGTTATTCGTATTAATAATTAGAGTCAATTTGCCATTAACTACACTATTGAGGGGAGCAACACTGTGTATAATCCGGAGCATGAGGTGATTTTTAAAAATGCTTTTTACCGCTTTATAGGCATTTGATCCTCTACTGTGTATTTACTTTCTTCGTATGTCTGAACTGGGACAATTTGAAAGCCATTTTGCATTCTCAGAGGTGAGGCATGCAAACATCCTTTTTTGGTCAGTTTTGTGTTCCCAGGAATGCTTAGCTCTCACCATTTTGTCTTTATACAACGGCACTTTGGTGACCTTCACCATTTTTTGTTAGATGTTTTTTGTTTGTTTCTGATAAAGGGTCTTGCTGTGTAGCCCTGGCTGGATTGGAACTCACTATGTAGAACAGGCCTCAAGCTCATGCTCAATCCTCCCGCTTTGCCTCCTGAGTGCTGGAATTACAGGCATGTGCCCCACTCTACTACATTACTTTTTTAAATTTATTTTTATTAGATATGGACATATTTAGTATGTAAACACACACATGTTGGTACCATCCTTTCTCTCCTCCCTGCTTCTTTTCTGAAGAAGCCTTCCTCACTGAGGATGCAGGTCAACCCCATGAGGATTGTAAAAAAAAAAAAATTCTACAATTAATGGGTTGGAAAGGTGACTAAGTGGTTAAAGGAGCTTGTTTGCAAAGACTGATGTCCTAGGATCAATTCCCCAGTGCTCATTTAAAGTATCTGAAATTTGGGCTGGAGAGATGGCTTAGCGGTTAAGCACTTGCCTGTGAAGTCTAAGGACCCCAGTTCGAGACTTGACTCCCCAGGACCCACGTTAGCCAGATGCACAAGGGGGCGCATGAGTCTGGAATTTGTTTGCAGTGGCTGGAGGCCCTGGCACACCCATTCTCTCTCCCTCTATCTGCCTCTTTCTCTCTCTGACTGTCGCTCTCAAATAAATAAATAAAAATAACAACAAAAAAATAAAGTATCTGAAATTTGTTTGAAGTGGCAGGAGACCCTGACCCTCTTACTCTCACCTCTCAAATAAATGAATAAATAAAAAATATTTTTAAATCTATAATTAAACTGAGAACAGGATATATTATAATGACCCTGGCAATAATTAATGAGCCCCAGTCTAATAGACCTTAAAAACATTTGGGTGCTGGTTGATAGTCAATAATATTTAAATTTCCCTGCTTATCATCACCGAACAATTTTGAGGACAATGTAGTGGGTACCAAAGATGCAGAAATAAATGAAGTGTGACAGTTGCTTTCACAAAACCACCAGTCACACAGAAAGAAACACATATCCACCCTGAAATTTAGTAAATATAAAGAAAAAGCAATCAACTCAGCCAAGATCAAGGCCTCCAATGAAGATATGCATGGAAGCTATATGAAAATATTGCCTTCTGTAGCTCAAAATTATTTTATTCACAGACCCACACAGAGATTGTCATCCATCTGTTTCAGTCACCTCAGACTTTCTCTACAAAGTATTACTGACTTTCATTTTTCATTTATTACCATTTTATTGCATTATCATTGTTTTTTGTTTAGTGACTCACATCCCAGCATCTTTTCATTGACATAAAGGACTAACATGTACTAAAAAACTTAACAACTTCTGTGGTTCTAACAAATGTCTCAGGCCCAGAGTTTGTGACTGGGCGTTAGTGACCATCTGAAGAAGACTGATGGCCTCAGCAGAGTTCAGCTGTTACAGAGGCAGCCTGTCCACAGGCCTTTACTTATCATGGGTGTGTAGCATTTGTCCATGGCTGTTAACTGCCTCTCTCAGCCCCCACTGACCTCTGGATGGCACAGTGCAGGAACTCTAGGCTCGGAGCTCTCTTATGGCATCGGTGATGAAGACATTGGTAGGTAAGTGAGCATGGCTTCTCCTCTCCCAGAATACTTGACAGTCATGATGTGGCTCAGTAGGCCTCATGTTATTCCCTTTTGCTAAAAAGAAATCTCTGCTCGTTTTTATCATAGTTTACTTGGCATACAAAATGATAGGTTTCATGATGACACTTCATCATGCATATAAATAATTATACTTTGCTCATATTCATCCCCAGAAAATCTCTTAAACACTGTTCCAGTGGACTAGTGGAGAAGGTAGGGTGGGCTGGGGATAGAGCTCAGTGGTTGAGCAGTTGCCTAGAACATGTGAGGACCTGGGCAAGGAGAGAGGGAGGAAAAGAAAGAGATTTGATTACAGGAATTATAGGGTCATCTCAGCACTTATTTATTTACTGTCACGCCAGTACTTAATAAGCACATACTATATACCAGACAATGTTTGTGATCTTGGGAAGAAAGCATACTGCACGGTTGGCTGATTTGTGAAATTTATCATCCAGTGGGAGAGGAAGGCAAGATGAAGAATCAGACAAAAGCTGGGCTGAGGTGGAGGAAGCAGGTGAGGTGGGTAGTGGAGACCTGCAGAAAGCAGGAGGAAGCTCCTCACCAACCACCCCGACTGTGTCCTTTCCAGACAGCCCAGCCATGTGCACACGATCATTTTCAAATGAGGTCGCACTCTCACCTCTACCCTTCTGGCTGTAGGTGGCACCTGTTTCTTTACATCTTCTCTGCCTGGCAAAGAAAAATAATTGGCCATTGTTGTTTACAAGAACTCTTTGAATAATAATTAAAGGTATCAACTGATAAATTTTCAATTTATTCCTTGAGCAAACAATCAATTTTCTGCAACCTTTTAGAAAAAATTGCTTCTTGGCCCTTTTTTAAAAAAAATAGTTTTCCAGATGCTTCTCACATGCCAAGTCTGGTGGCTCAGGCTGCTCATCCCTGCCATTCAGGAGATTGAGGCAGGAGAATCACAAGTTGGATGCCAGACTGGGAAATGTAGTGAAATCCTGTTTTAAACTAAAACGTCAAAAGGGAGGTGGGGATGTAGCTCAGTTGTAAAGCTCTTGCCTAGCATGTATGAGGCCCTAGGTTCAATCCCTAGCACCACAAAGGCAAAAAAAAGAAAGAAAGAAAGAAAGAAAGAAAGAAAGAAAGAAAGAAAGAAAGAAAGAAAGAAAGAAAGAAAGGAAGGAAGGAAGGAAGGAAGGAAGAAAGGAAGAAAGAAAGAAAAGAAAAGAAAAAAGAAAAAGCTTCCTACTTTATAGATTCTCCAACTAGCCATAATAGAAATTGAATGCATAATTATAAAGTAATTGCCGAAGTATATGAAGAAATGATTCTCGTCTTGGTTCCTTCCTCTTTCTTGGCTATGCGTTTCTGTCACTTAAAAGATAGTCTGGGGCCAGGTATGGTGGCACACACCTTTAATTCCAGCCCTTGGGAGGCAGACGTAGGAGGATTGCATAACTTCAAGGCCACCCTGAGACTACAGAGGTAATTCCAGGTCAGTCTGGGCTAGAATGAGACCCTACCTCAAAAAAAAAAAAAAAAAGTCTGGCTCTGAAGAGATGGATCAGCAGTTAAGAGCACTTGTCACTCAACATAGGGACCCATTTGGCTGGAGACTGCCAAGTTTGACTCCCCAAATCCCACATAAAAAGCTGAGTTTGGGACTGGAGAGATGACTTAATGGTTAAGGTGCTTGCCTCCATAGCCTAATGACCCAGGTCCAATTCCCCAGTACCCACATAAAGCCAGATGCACAAGATGGTACGAGTGTATGGGCTTCATTTGCAGCAGCCAGAGGCTCTTGTGTACCCATTCTCCCTCTCTCTCTCTCTTGCTCTCGCACTCTCGCTCTCGCTCTCTCGCTATCACTCTCTCACTCTCGCTCTCTCGCTCTCGCTCTCGCTCTCTCTCTTTGTGTGTGTATGTGTCCCTTCCCTTTTTCTCTGTCTTCCAGGCATGATGGTGCATCCCTTTAATCCCAGCACTCTGGAGGCAGAGGTAGGAAGATTTCAGCCTGAGACTGCATAGTGAATTTCAGGTCAGTGAGACCCTACCTCGGAAAAAAAAATGCTGGGCATTGCCATGAATGTCTGTAACCCCAGTGGGGCATGATGGGGTGCAGAGACTGAAGAATCAGTGGGGCTCAGTGACAACCAGCAGCTCTGAGTGGAAGGAAGAGGTCCCCATCTCAAGGAAATATGTAGGTGAGTGATGAGGGCATCTAGCATTCTCCTGTCTTGTGCATGCGCATACATGGGGAGTGCACATCTGCACACACATGTGCATATACCAAACATCACCACACACATACCCTACATACATACACACACACATAAAATCTTTAAGAAAAACATCTCATGCATTTATTCACAGAAAATCGGTGTTACAAAAAGTTTATGAGAGATGCAGATACATGTGTCTATTTTAACCTGTACCAGCCCCAGAGCTTCATCTAGCTCCTCAGTGTGTTCATATTCTGTCTTTTGTTGACCTTGCCTTTGATCTCAATCTTGTTTTCAACACCTCTCATTATAAAGCACCTTTTTTCCCCTTTTAAATAATGAGAAGCTGTTGTCATGGCAAACCTCAGTCCTGCTATTTCCTAAGCTCTCACAGATGGGGGAGAGGGATCTGTAGGGAGATGGGTAAACCCTGTCATTAAAGGAGTTGTGCACATAAGCCAGGGTTTCCATGAGATCAGGATGGACTTGTTAATAACTGAGTAGACATGAGTGGGCCCCCTACCTCTCCTGATCACATATGTGTTCAAGTATGTATGTATGTATGTATATATATATATATATATATATATATATATATATATATATATATATCCACATACATGTATAGCCTAACACAGATCTTGGCATCACAGTCCATATATAAATACTTAAGTATTTATTACATAGTAGAAATTAGTTAGAAAGAGGAAGAGGACAAGAAGGAGGAGGAGGAAGAAGAGAAGGAAGAGGAGCAGAAGGAAGAGGGCTAGGAAGAGAAAGAAGAGGAGGAGGAAAAGAAGGAAGAGGCACCTGAGACCTTCTGTGTTCTGGGCTGAAATTTGCCTACTCAGCTAGTGCTTCTTGTCACTGGCCTATGTGGAGTAAGTTTCTTGTTCTTCCCCTGTACTGTACTCAAATACTTGGAAGCAGCTACCAGAAGAGATGATAAACCCGAAACCAGGAAATCCCTGTCAAGTCAGTTTGGCTGAGTGGAGTGATTGATCTTCAGGTTCTGTGAAAACTCGAAGAGAAGGGCTGCATGTCAGACCACTGTGCATATCAGAGCTTGCCTGAAAGATGCTCAGGGACCACTGTGCAGATGGACAGACCTGTGAGCAGTTTGTTGTAGAACAGGAGGGACAGAAAGAAGGGGATTTCTGAGAAGCTCATTCCTACTATTTGCATTCTGCAGAGCCACAAATTTTAATTAAAATGAGCCCTCAGCCTGCACCAAGGGATGACTGTGTTGTGAAGTTGGTGTAGAGTGGACAGCAACCACGGAACTGGAGACTGTGAGGGAGGTGGCATCAAGAAGCAAGCACTGGAGGAAAAGAGGAGGAACCCGTGCTTACTGCCAGAAAGAGAGCAAACGCGACCCTGAGCTCTCGAGGCCAGAAGGCTGCAGCCCAAGCCCAGCTTTAGCACGCAGACAGCCAAAGGACTCTGGCAAGTTAAGACTCTGTTTTCCCATCTTCCACCTTGCCTTCCAATCAAAAAAGAGGGCGATACCCACTCTCTGGTGTTTTATAACAATTTACTGAGATGAAGATATGTCATGTTTAGTAAAGTGCAAAAATTCTAGAAATGCTTAATAAATATTATTATTCGAAAATCTCATGTATACATGAATGAATAATAGATGACAAGAAGAGAGATCTCCCAGAGATATTGGCATCAGAATTACTCATCCTATTTTCTTTCTTTCTTTTTTTTTTTTTTTTTGACACAGAGCCTCTCTGTGTAGCCCAGGCTGGCATCCAACTCAAGGCAATTATCCTGTCTCAGCCTCCAGATTGCTGGGATAGTGATAGGTATGGACCACTATGGCCAGCAGTAATCCCATTTCACAACTGAAGATATGAAGGTTTAGAAAGTTAAGTAACTTGCCCAAGGTCTCCAAGCTATAGACTGAGAGGAAATGCTGTGATGCCTCCAGGGCCCCCTTTTTTGACTCTGTCCATTAAACAACAAGAAAGCTCACAGCCCAAAAGATTGTCCCCACCACGTATGGAGCCTGTGTAGAAGTAAGGGGGATGAGCAGTCCAAACCATGGTGCTCAGTGATAAAGTCCAAAGGGAAGTATGATCAAAAAAAGAAACAAAGTTCTCTGACCATAAAAAAAATAAAAGGGGTGGTCATGTGAGTATATTTATACTACTCTCACTCTGATTGTTGCAGTCAGGTTCATACTGTTGGTAGAAATCACCCAACCAAGAGCAGCTTGTGGGATAAAAGAGGTTCATTTTGGCTTACAGGCTTGAGGGGACGCTCCATGATGGCAGGGAAAACAATGGCATGAATAGGGAGTGGCCATCACCCCCTGGCCAACATAAGCTGGACAATAGCAACAAGAGAGTGTGCTAAACACTGGCAAGGTGACACTGGCTATAACACCCATAAGCCCGCCCCCAACAATACACTGCTTCCAGGAGGCTTTAATTTCCCATTGCCATCAGCTGGGGAACCTAGAATCCAGAACACCTAAGTTTATGGGGGACACCTGACTCAAACCACCACAAGAACCTTCTCTTTTCAGATGGCAGTGACCACCCAAGTGACTCAAAACTTTCCAAAGTGCAGTAGAGGGTTCTGTACTAAGTGAGACATCTTTGTCATACCCTCTGAAGCTCAAGGGTCAATGCAGAGGAGCTGGCAGAAAGAATGTAAAAGCCAAAGGAAAGACAGGAGTGCTTTACAATACTGTCTTCCAGACACAAAGTGGCTGTGGTATTCTTGACCTCACAGTGGCTGATGCTACCTGCAAAAGATCTGTATAATAATAGAGAAAAAATGATGACATCAAAATAGAAGGGAAACTAGTGGAAAGAAGAAGGGATTCAGTAAAGGAGGGATTTGGGAGAGTAGAAGGGAGGATGGTAGGAAGGGATTATGATCATGGTTTATTGTCTACACATATGGAAATTAATTTTTAAATGTTTTTAAAGGGCTATAGAGAAAGCATGCACAGAAAAATAGTAACTTGTTTCAAATAAAAAATCTTTAAGGGGGCCAGGGATATAGCTCTGTTGGAAGAGTGCTTGCCCAGCATTCTGGCATCCCTAGGGTTCAACCTCAATACCCCATAAAACTGAGCATGGTGACACATGCCTGTAATTCCAGCACTGGGGAAGTGAAGGAAAGAGAATCAGAAGTCCAAGGTCATTATCAGCAACATAGTGAGTTCTTAGCCAGCCTAGGATATATAAGTGTGTCAGAAAGACAAAAAAAAAAAAAAAAAAAAAAAAGTCTTCAAAGCCTTCACCTTCCTAACTCCTCCATCCTGGAAGGGAAGCAGTTCACAGGTCTGAGGCACACCATCCTGGCTACAGTACCTTTCCTAGATTGTTTTTTATTTTCTCTTTTTTTTTTTTTGAGGTAGAGTCTCATCCTCCTACCTCTGCATCCCCAGTGCTAGGATTAAAGGTGTGCACTACCACACCTGACTCCTGCTATTCTTTTTGCTCTACAACCTTGCCTCGGTGATTTTCCTGTATCCATGCACAAGATGGATTAACAACTAACCGCCGTTCATTCACAATTAAGCTCTACTCAGAGGAGCTGCTTCAGCTGTTCACTTCTCCTGGAGCAGTGTCTCCCAGGATGTGCTCAGATCCTGAGAGACACCCACCCTGTGTACACCATTTAAGACCTACTCGGAATCAGTAATCAGAAGCTATAAGAGCTCCTGAGTGACTCACTATAGTGACAACTCAGCCTCTTCAGAGCTAAGGTTGGTAAAAATACACAAGTACCTGCCTAAAGCTAACAGTAGATCTGGAAGAAGTGTGAGTAGAATGGCTGTCAACAGAGCAGGGGAGGGTGTGGGCAGGAGGATGGCTGTGATTGATAGCAGTTAATTGTACACTGCAAAAGAGCACAGACAGAGGATGTGGACTGTTTCCAGGAAAAAGAAATGGGAAATGCTTGAATGGATATGTCATAATCTGGAAAAATATAATAAGATGTATGTAATAAACAAAAATGAACAAGAAACAAGTCTCAAATGAAAGAATATATGAAAAAGTAAAGTGTTTCTCTGGCTTTACTATAAATAGAATCTTTTGTTTCTATTAAATGCAAATGTAGTAGAAATTCTGGATGTCTTAATACTTTAGATGTTTTTCCACCTTAGCATGAGTCCATCCCGGCTCATATCTTTGTGCACTGTATTACAGAAATCACCTTGGGACTATCAGAGCACTTTCTCCCTACATCAAGATTCAGGTCTGGCTGCTGGGAATTTGGGATCTGCTGGGTGTGGTGGGCTTTAAGCTCTCCTTCCCTGTTCCATCACCAACAGCAGGCATTACATCTGCCACGGACACCAGGCAGTGTCTGATCTGATCACCATCTGGACGTTAAACCAGCCACTCAGATCAGTTAAAATCATGTCTACTTTCCCCACAGCCTTGACAGCATTTGTTGTCATTCAATTTCTTTTTCTTTTTTATGAATACCATCCTAACTGGAGTAAGATGGAATCTCAAAGTTGCTTTGATTTGCATTTCTTTGATAACTGATGATGTTGAAGAACTTCTCTTTAAGTGTGTAATGGCCATTTGTATTTCTTTTGAGAATTCTCTGTTCAGTTCTCTACTCCATTTTTTAATTTAATTTATTTTATTATTGACAACTTCTATAATTGTAGACAATAACCTATGGTAATTCCCTTCCTCCCTGCCTCCACTTTCCCCTTTGAAACTCGACTCTCCATCATATCCCCTCCTCCTCTCAATCTGTCTCTTATTTTGATGTCGTGACCTTTTCCTCCTATTATGATGGTCGTGTGTAGGTAGTGTCAGGCACTATGAGGTCATGGATATCCAGGACATTTTGTGTCTGTAGGAGCACATTGTAAGGAGTCCTACCCTTCCTTTGGCTCTTACATTGTTTCTGCCATCTCTTCCACAATGGACCAGGAGCCTTGGAAGATGTGATAGAGATATTTCAGTGCTAAGCACTCCTCTGTCACTTCTCAGCACTATGGTGCCTTCTGAGTCACCCCAAGGGAACTGCTATCTGGAAATAGAAGCTTCTCTAACCAAAAGTGAGAGTAGCATTAATATATGGGTATGAACATTAAGAAAAATGTTTACTGGGTAGTTTGGTGAGCATAGTATATACATTTAGCCAGACACCAGCAGATGTTATACCCCTAGGGCTTGTGACTACCCCTGTTGTAGGTTATCACTATCAGGGATGTATTCCCTCCCATGGAGAGGGCCTCCAATCTAACTAGAGGGTGGTTGGTTTCCCGCTTAACAGACATGCCACTATTGCACCCCTTGGCTCATTTGGCCTGGCTGGCCAAATTTAAGGCTTGCAGTGTTCACTGTTGGGGATCTCAACTGGTGATTTTTCTTTCTCCCATTGAGCTGCACACAGCATAGCTTTTTCTAGCTTTCTGTCAGCTGGTCTACATGGAGGAGATTTTCAGCTCAACTCCAGCAGGATTTCTCTGACCTCGCAGCCGAAGTGTGTGGAGTCTTCAGCAATAGGGTCTTATCATCTATTCCTGGTGGGAAACCAAGACTCTTGGCAATGGCCTATAATGTTTTGGAGGTATCAGTGACCACCTTGGCCAACAACTCACTGGAGGGTCCATCCTTGGCACTGAAAATTTTCAGGTAACAATCTATGGCTTTTGATTTTAGCTGTCTCAGGAACCTCCACACTTATTTTTACAATCACTGGACCAGATTGAATTTCCACCAACAGTGTAGAGGGTTCCTCTTTTTCCACGTCCTTGCCAGCATTTATGGTCATTTGTTTTCATGATGGTAGCCAATCTGACAGGAGTAAGATGTAATCTCAATGTAGTTTTAATCTGCATATCTATAATGGCTAGAGATATAGAACAATTTTTTAGATGTTTATATGCCATGTATTACTTCTTTTGAAAATTCTCTATTTAGAGAATTCCATAGCCTACTTTTAAATTGGGTTGTTTAATTTCTTATTATTTAGTTTTTTGCATTCTTTGTACATCCTAGGTATTAATCCTCTGTCAGATGTATAGCTGGCAAAGATTTTCTCTCATTTTGTAGGTTGCCTCTTTGCTCTATTCACAGTGCCCTTTGCCATACAAAAGCTTTGTAATTTCATGAGGTCCAGCAGGTTGATCTGTGGTTTTACTGCCTGAGCAATTGGGGTTATATTCAGAAAGTCTTTGCCAAGACCAAGATGTTAAAGGGTTTCCCCTACTTTTTCCTCTAGCAGTTGAAGAGTTTTTAGTATGGTGTTAAGGTCTTTGATCCATTTGGACTTAATTCTTGTGCATGGAGAGAGATAAGCATCTATTTTCATCCTTCCACAGATACATATCAAGTGTTCCCAGCACCATTTTCTGAAGAGGTTGTCTTTTCTCCAATGGGTATTTTTGGCATTTTTGTCAAATATCAGATGGCTATAGCTTCCTGGGCTTACATCTGGGTCCTCTATTCTGTTCCATTGATCTAGATGTCAGGTTTTTGTGCCAGTGCCATGCTGTTTTTATTACTAAGGCTCTGTAGTATAGGTTAAAATCAGGTATGGTGATACCACCAGCCTTATTTTTGTTGCTCAAAATTGTTTCAGATATTCAAGGTTTTTTGTGCTTCCAAATGAATTTTTGGATTGTTTTTTCTATTTCCATGAAGAATGCCATTGGAATTTTGATGGAGATTACATTAAATGTAGATTCCTTTTGGTAGGATTGCCATTTTCACAATATTGATTGTTCCAGTCCAAGAACATGGGATGTCTTTCGATTAGTGTCTTCTACAATTTCTCTCTTGAGTGTTTTAAAGTTTTCACTGTAGAGGTCCTTCACTTCCTTGGTTAGGTTTATCCCAAGGTACTTTTTTTTTGATGCAATTGTGAATGGGAATGATACTCTGATTTCATCCTCTGTGTGTTTGTTGTTATCATATAGGAAGGCTACTGATTTCTATGTATTTGTTTTGTATCCTGCTGCATGGCTATAGGTGTTTATCAGCTATTAACAGTTTGCTATTAGAGCCTTCAGGGACCTTTATATAGAATCATATCATCTGCAAATAATGATAACTTGATTTCTGCCTTTCCAATTTGTATCCCTTTTATGTGTGTCTCCTGCCTTATTGCTATGGCTAAGAGTTCCAGTACTATATTAAATAAAAGTGGGGACAGTGGACACCCTTGTCTTGTTACTGATTTTAGTAGAAAAGTTTCAAATTTTTCTCCATTTAGTATTATGTTGCCTGTAGGGTTGTCATAAATAGTGTTCATTATGTCAAGATATGTTCGTTCTATTCCCAGTCTCTGTAGGACTTTTATCATGAAGGGATGTTGGATTTTGTCAAATGCTTCTGCTGCATCTACTGAGATGATCATGTGATTTTTGTCCTTCAGGCCATTTATATAATGTATTACATTTATTTGTGTATATTGAACCATCCCTGCATCTCTAGGATAAAGCCTACTTAGTCGGGGTGAATGATATTTCTGATATATTCTTGTATTCTGTTTGCCAATATTTTGTTGAGAATTTTTACATCTATGTTCATGAGGGAGATTGGTCTGTAATTTTCTTTTCTTGCTCTATCTTTGTCTGGTTTTGGTATCAGGGTGATGCTGGCTTTGTAGAAGGAGTTTGGTAGGATTCTTTCCTTTTCTATTTTATAGAAAAGTTTGAGAAGCAATGGTGTTAGTGCTTCCATGAAGGTCTGGTAAAATTCACCAGTGAATCATTCTGGCCTGGACTTTTTTTTTTTTTTCCAGGTAGGGTTTCACTCTAGCTCAGGATGTCCTGGAATTAACTCTGTAGTCTCAGGGTGGCCTCGAACTCATGGTGATTCTCCTACCTCTGCCTCCCAAGTGTTGGGATTAAAGGCGTGCACCACCATGCCTAGTTTAGGGCCTGGACTTTTTTAGTTAGGAGATTTTTTTTTTATAACTGCTTGGATATTCATGCTTGCTATAGGTCTATTTAAGTGGTTAATATCATCTTAATTTAATTTTAGTAGGTCATATAAATCAAGGAAATCATCCATTTCTTTCAGATTTTCAAACTACTGGAGTATATGTTCTTATAGTATGTCCCTATGATTTTTTGAATTTCTCTGGTATCTGTTGTGATGCTGCCTTTTTCATCTTTAATTTTATTAATTTGTGTCTCCTCTCTCTCTCTCTCTCTCTCTCTCTCTCTCTCTCTCTTTGGTCAGATTTGCTAAGGGTTTTTCAATCTTGTTTAGCCTTTCAAAGAACCAACTCTTTGTTTTATTGATTCTTTGAATTTTTTTGTTTCTATTTCATTAATTTCTGCCCCAATCTTTATTATTTCTTCCCATCTACTGATTTTTGGTTTGCCTTGTTCTTCTTTTTCCAAGGCCTTAAGGTGAAGCATTAAGTTGTTGACTTGCAACCTTTCTAATTTCTTAATATAGGCATTTAAAACTATAAATTTCCCTCTTAGGGATTGCCTTCTTTGTGTCCCAAAGGTTTTGGTATGTTGTGTTCTCATTATCATTTGATTCTATGATTTTTTTAATTTTCTTCTTGATTTCTTCATTGACCCATTCATCATTTAGTAATGTATTGTTTGGTTTCCATGATTTTGTGTATATTCTATAACTTTTCTTGCTATTGGTTTGTATTTTGATCCCATCGTGATCAGATAGAGTGCAAGGAAATATTTCAATTTTCCTGTATTTGTTGAGATTTGCTTTGTGTCCTAATATATGGACTATTTTAGAGAATGTTCCATGTGCTGCTGAAAAAAAAATGTGTATTTGGATGAAATGTTCTGTATATATCTGTTAGGTCCATTTGTGCTATTACCTCATTTAATCCAGATGCATCTCTGTTTATTTTTTTGCTGGGATAACCTATCAATTAAAGAGAGTGGGGTATTGAAGCCATCCACTACAACTGTGTTTGGTGTTATATCTGACCTTAGTTCTAATAGCACTTGTTTGATGAAATTGGAAGTCTCCATGTTAGATGCATATATATTTAGGATTGCAATGCCCTCCTGTTGGAGTGTTCCTTTAATCAATATAAAGTGACCTTCCTTATGTCAGATATTAGGATGGTGACCCTGATTGTTTTCTAGGCCCATTTGCTTGAAACATCGTTTTCCAGCCTTTCACCTTAAGATAGTGTCCATCCTTTGTAGAAAGGTGAGTTTCTTGGATTCTGCTTTTTAACACAGTCTGCAAACCTATGTCTTTTGGTTGGAGCATTGAGACCATTGATATTAAGAGTTATTATTGAAGGGTGTGTATTTATTTTTGCCATTTTTCTTGTTTTGTAGTTCTTCCAGTTTTACCTTTGCTCTCTTGTATGAACTAGTATTTGAATATGGTTTGTTTTTTCCAGGTTCCTTATATGTGTGCTTTTATTTCTCTTCCGCATGGAGGATCCTGTCAAGTATTTTTTTTTTTTTGTTTTCAAATATTCATTTAGCCTATTTTTGTTGGGAATGTCCTTATTTCTCCATCTGTTTGAATGGATAGCTTTGCAGGATAAAGTAACCTTGGTTGACAGTTGTTATCTTTCAGAACTTGGAATACATTGTTCCAAGCCCTTCTGGCTTTTAAAGTTTGTATTGAGTAATCTGCTGTGATCCTGATGGGTTTGCCTTTGTGTGATTTGATTTTTCTCTCTAACTGCTTTCAATATATTTTCTTTGGTCTGTATGTTTGGTAGTTTAATTATAATATGGCGAGGAGAGGTTCTTTCCAAGTTTTGTTTGGTGTTTTAAAGGCTTCCTGTATCTGCATTGGCATCTCTTTCCCAATTTGGGGGAACTTTTCTTCTATGACTTTGCTGAAGATGCCTACTATGCCTTTGAAGTGAAATTCTTCTCCTTCTACTATACCCTGAATTCTTCTGTTTAATCTTTCATAGTGTTCTTAATATCTTGAAATTCCCATTCATACCTTGCTATTAGTTTGTCTTTCTCTTTGTTGGACTATATTAGATCTGCCACCGGTTCTTCTGCTTTAGATATTCTGTTCTCTCCTTCATCCATTCTAATGGTGAGATTTTCTACAGAGTTTTTTATTTGACTGTGTTTTTCATTGATAGTAATTATGCTGCTCACCTGCTTGGGTCCCTCTTTGTTGTGCTGTGGGCTCAGGTAGGCTGGCTGGGTCCGGTGGGTCACTGCTCTGATCACCTGTGTCAGGTGCTGTGTATGTGAGCTCCCTTCCCCAGGTCTTTGGCGCTTGCTGACACTTGCACTGGTGGTGGGGAAAGGGGAGGCTGTGGATGGTCTTTAATCCATTAGAGTTGACTTTTGTGCAGAGTGAGATAAGTAGGGCAGGGTATAAGACTCAGCACTTAAAGGCACTTGCTTGCAAAGCCTGCTGGATTGGGTTTTATTCCCCAGTACCCACATAAAGCCAGACACACCGTATATCCCATGTGTCTGGAGTTTGTTCACAATGGCAAAGGCCCATTCTCTTTGATTCTCTCTCTCTCAAAAAAATACATAAAAATATTTTTAGGCTGGGCATGTGGCACACTCCTTTAACCTCAGCACTCAGGAGGCAGAGGTAGGAGGATCGCCAAAAGTTGGAGGCCGCCCTGAGACTACATAGTGAACTCCAGGTCAGCCTGAGCTAGAATGAGACCCTACCTCAAAAAACAAAATAAATAAATAAATAAAATCCCTGAATTCAATGTCTGTAACATGCTATACATTCGAACAGTATCAATTCATATCCCCTAAAGCCCTGCCATTGCTCCTACCTTCAGAACTTGTGTGACATTTTGGCCTATAACTTATGTCTTTATTTCCTCCTTCTTTGGTTAAAATAAAATGGCTTAAAACACACATATGGGCTGGAGAGATGTCTTAGTGGTTAAGGCATTTGCCTGCAAAGTCTATGGACCCATCTTCTACTCTCCAGATCCCACGTAAGCCACACACACAAGGTGACACAGCGCACAAGGTCACACATGTGCACAAGGTGGCATGTCTGAAGTTTGATTACAATGGCTGAAGGCCCTGGTGCCTCTCTCTCTCTCTCTCTCTCTCTCTCTCTCGCATAAAAATGGCCAATCTGTTGAGCTTGCCTCAAATAAACACACATACAAATTCCTCTTCTCTCTCTCTCTTGCTTGCTCTGTCTCTCTCTCTCTGTCTCTCTCTCTCTCATACACACACACACACACACACACACACACACACAGAAATATCACTCAATTGATGTCCCACTATATTTGAAATGAGATAAAGTCATGACTCTTTTTTCTGAGTGCTTACTAAGGTAAATAAAGTTGCAAAAAGAACACTGAAAACAGGGACCTTAAAAAACCAAGTACTAAATAATCACTTTAGAAGTATATGCTGAGTAACCCTTATTCAAAATACTTATAACCAGAAGTGTTTCAGATTTTGGAATTTTGAAGGTTCTAAATATTTGTCTATTTTTCACAGGTTGAGCATTCCTAATCAGAATATCTAAAATTGGGACTGCTCTGAGATTGATGCCTTCCTAGTGCATCAGTGGCTTATGGCGTGCATTGCAACTGCACTAACTATGGATCCCCATCTGCTACTGGCCCTCCCACAACACGCACCTGACATCATTTGTATCTGGTTTGAATTATCGTGTATTTAGGAAAATTAAAATTACATTTCCTTGAAAATACTCCATAATTCAGACATTTTTTTCCTACCCAGTTCGTGTCAAAAGTCAAGGCTTGGTGATAGCAGCTCACAGAAAGGAATTAAATCAAGCAAGGACAAAGATATGCTTTATTCATTTCCCCTTCTCATTTTATGAAAAGAGAAGGATTCTGATCTTTTGATTTGCCTGATGCATTTTGACAGCAGGTACTCCTAGCTGCTCTTAACAAAGACACCAAGACCCAGGATGGTGCCCCACTGGAGCCACAATTCCTTCCCCTTACACCTTTTAAGCATAGCATTCTCCAGAGACAATAATTATTAGATGCAGAAGGGATGCTATATTTTAAGCATTTCTTCCACAGTTGAATAAGTATAATGGGTATTTGGTAGGGAGAAGACATTTTAAAGTGTTATCACCAGGTGAATGTTCCCAAATCCCTAAGTCATTGGATAGACACAGCAATTTAGGAAGAGGAGAGCAGAAAGTCTTTATATGTGCATTTCATAAAATAGATGGTACTTCATGAATTTCAATGTGGCAGGCTATTGGCTTTATCATCCTGCTGTTACCAAACAAGATGCTTATTATAAAAAGGAAATATGCATGACTGTTGAGGATGTTGCCTTATTAATGACTGTGTTCTGCACTCTGCAAAGTACCGCACTGGGATCTTGTCACCTATGCTAAAAAATAAAATACACACAAACTTTCTTACCTAAATTATCTTTCTGGAGACATTCAGAAGATGCTAACTCCACAAATTCCTAAATAAAAAGTCAATTTAACAAGCTCCGATTCTTTAAATTTAATCTAAGAATGAAATGCCAAATCCCTGACATCTGTAGGTCATCCTTTCCCAGAGAGCTGTAAAATGTTTCTCTTTACTTAATTGCTTCTGTGCAGTTAGTTTTAAGAAGCAAATGCTGTGTAAAAAGACAAATGGCTTATTCTTTAAACTTGGAGAATATATGATTGGCTTGTGAGATAGTATTAGAAGCTTGTCAGTCGGAGAATCATGCCCAGGACTTCTGTAGAGGGGCCCAAGCGTGCTCTGCTGGGAGCAGAGACAGAACATATGAGTGGAAGGAATGCATGAGCCTGCTTCTAAGACTAACCACTACTTCCCTACAGCTCTTGGATCCACCAGCTCTTTCTGGGTTTCCTTCCTCTTTTTCTTTTCTTCTTTTTTTGCAGTACTGGGGATTAAACCTAGCACCTTGTGCATGCCAGACAGGTGTTCTTCCCCTGAGCGGCAGCTCCAGCCCCACAAGAGGAGTTGTTTCCTTTGCACCATCAGTTTCTTTTTTCCACTGCCTGTAATTCTACTTCATCTGGTCTCAGCTTGAGAACCTTCCACCTGTTCTTTCAGAAGATCTGCTTGGGAAATCAACCCCACCCTGCAGCGTTCTTGGCAGGTCTGCCACCCAGAGTCCTGCCTAACACACTGCCTACAGGCCTCTATTACCCACACTTCAGCCGCAACATGGCTGCCTGACTGTGTGCTTCCCCATCAATGCACCTGGACATTTGCTGTCAGACTCGTCTTTATAACAATATTCAAACTGAAGTCCAAAGTGCAGCCAGGATCCTTTACAAGCTAGGCTACCAGATTGCCCCACCATGTTCATCCTGCAAGAATCAATCATTCTCTTCTGCTAAACTGATCTACTCACAGATCCCCACTACTCCTTGTTCTTACCCATACTACCTGCTTCTTGGCTCCATTTCCCGTCTTTCTCATTCAATAATCTTCATGTTCAAAGCCAGTACATACATAAGAAGCCAGCCACAGCCTACCTCCTCTGTGAGGACTTGTCTATGTCAACTAGAATGGCTGCCTTTTTTTCATTCTCAGGTTAGAAAGATGGCTTAGCAGTTGAGGCGCTTGCCAGCAAAGCCAAGGGACCCAGGTTTGATTCCCCAGTGCCCACATAAGCCAGATGCACATGGTAGAGCATGCATCTGGAGTTTGCAGTGGCTAGAGGCCCTGGTTTGCCCAATCTCTCTCTCTTAACTTAAAATAAAATATTTTTATTTTGATTCTTTTTATTAGTGTATGGGGGGTATGGGCATGCCAGGGTCCCTTGCCACTGCAAACTAATGTTAGATGCATGTGCCATGTTGCATCTGACATCTGACTTGACATTGGTGCTGGAGAATTGAATTCCTGCCAGAACACTTTGCAAGCAAGCATCCTTAACTGCTGAACCATTTCCCCAGGTCCCAGAATATCATTCTTTATTTCATTTTATTTATTTTATTTTGAGAGAGAGAGGCAGAGAGAGAGAGAACAGGTGTGCCAGGACCTTCAGCCTACTGCAAATGAACTCCAGATGTGTGTGCCCCCTTGCGTGCATGTGCGACACTATGTGCTTGCATCAGTGTGCATCTGGCTATGTGAGACCTGGAGATTTGAACATGGGCTCTTAGGCTTCACAGGCAAGTGCCTTAACCACTAAGCCATCTCTCCAGCCCCAGAATTTCATTCTTTTTTTTTTTTCTGGTTTTTCGAGGCAGGGTCTCACTCTGGTCCAGGCTGACCTGGAATTAACTATGGAGTCTCAGGGTGGCCTTGAGCTCGTGGCAATCCTCCTACCTCTGCCTCCTGAGGGCTGGGATTAAAGGTGTGAGCCACCATGCCCGGCGAGAATTTCATTCTTAATAGACTTTAGTTGCTAATAAAAAAAAGAAAAATTATATGGTATTTTATGTAAATTTTTATAGCTCTCTATCATATAAAATAAAATGGATGGCCCTCTCCACTTTCCCTTGCTCAATACTGGACACAGCTAGCATAGCCAAGAAGATAATCAGGACCAGGCCCTGCAAGGATTTGACCATATGTATATGTATGACCAACATATGTTACCTAGTTCTGAGAGGTCCTAATGGCAGTGGAACCCCAGAAGAATGAGCATATCCAGTGTTCCATCTTGGTTCTAAATCCCATTGTCCATCCAAAGGAGCCACAGCCTTGTGAGCTAGTTAATTTGAGAATTGACACAGGGAAAATAGGAAGTACATGTAATGTGAGAAAGATAGGAACTAACCCAAGAATAACGAGAACTCATCAAGTGGAGCTAGGCACCATCTTCGACCTAGTAAAGTATGCAATATTTTGACATAAATGAGTAATGATAGCAATGGATGATAATCCACCATATAAAATCCATGAGTCCATACTATATTCAAACCTGAGGATAAAGGAAGTATCTACCTTATCATAGAATTGAAACTTATAACTCCAAAAGAGTTGGCAAGTATAATAGTAATAAATGACTCCAGTAAGAATCATCACTGGATGTAAAAACTAATAGTCAAAAGTTTTAGTAGGAACTGGTGGTTTAAATAGTCTCAACGTATCTCCTTGTAAAATGCTTATTACTTATTAAGTAAGGTATGAAAGAGTTACCATTTATCTTCGCAGAATAGAAACCCAGTTAGGCAGCATCTTACCATCTCCATAGGAGCCAGCAGCAGCACCCATCTCCCAATACCATGCACCAACAAGGGCCCAGCATTGCGCAGTGGAATGGAGTGTACCCTGGACCTAAACATGTGGAAGATCAGACAACTCAAGTGGAAGGATAGTCTGCAAAGTAACTGTCCTCTGCTCTCTCTATATATATTACAGGCCATGCAAGGAAAATCAGAGGGGCAGTCAGTGGGTCTTAGAGTCAGCCAGTACACCGGTAAACCAATGGTATGTGTCACTTCCAACCCCACAATTCAATAATGTAAAGATAATAACCTGGCCAGGCATGGTGGTAGATGCCTTTAATCCCAGCACTTACACAGCTGAGGTAGGAAGGCTGTCATGAGTTTGAGGCCACCCTGAGACTACAGAGTGAATTCTAGGTCAGCCTAGAGAAGAACAAGACCCTACCTCAAAAAAAAAATAGTAACCTGAAATCAGCCAGAATATTATACCATAAAAACACTGACAGCCTAGGGATTGGAAAGATTGCTCAGTGGTTAAGACACTTGCCTGCAAAGCCTAGTGACTTGGATTCAATTTTCCAGTACCCACATAAAGCCAGGTGCACAAAGTGGAGCATGCAACTGAAGTTCATTTGCAGTGGCTGGAAGCCCTGGCACACCTATTTTCTCTGTCTCTCTTCTCTCCTCTCTCTCTCTTCTCCCTGTCTCTCCTTGCAAATAAATTAATTTTAAAAACCTGAAAGTGGGGGAAGTGAGGGAAATATCATGGTTTATTGTCTATAAGCATAGAACTTGTCAATACAGACACACACACACATATACATATATAAAAAAACTTGACAGCTTCTACAAATCACAGTGTAGCTGCACATCACTAAACAGTTCCCAATTGAAGGAGTCTGGGAGACTGAGTGTATATGACCCTGGGTGTGACCCTGCAACAACAAAGGACATTATTGGGACCACCACAGAAATTTGAATGGGCTCTGAAGATCAGATCATAAGATAGTATCAATGTTACTTCCCCAGGTTTGAGGACTCTTCTGTGGTTATGTAGGAGAATGTCCTTGTCTGTAGTGTGTATACCTTGAAGTAGTAGAAGTGAACAGAACATTGAATCTGCAGCTTATTCTCAAAGGTTCAAAGAACCGTGCATGTATGCAGGCCTATGAAAAGCGAGAGAAAGGGGCTGAAGAGATGGCTTAGTAGTTAAGGCACTTGCCTAAAAATCCAAAGGACCCAGGTTCGTTTCCCCAGGACCCACATAAACCAGATGCACAAGGTGGCACCTGAGTCTGGAGTTCATTTGCAGCGGCTGAAGGCCCTGGCACATCCATTCTCAATCTCTCTCTCTCTCTCTCTCTCTCTCTCTCTCTCTCTCTCTCCCTCTCTCCCTCTTTCTCTCTCTCTCAAGTAAATAAAATAAATAAAAATTTTAAAATAGCTAAAAAGAGAGAGAAAGAAAAAAAAATGTGGTCCAATGTTAATGCCACATTAAGGAACTAGGGACTAGGACATGGGAGTTTTTTTTTTTTTTTTAACTATTCTTAAGCTCTTCTATAAATTTGAACAATGTCAAAAGATTATTAAGGAGTTCTATTTTAATCAAGCTTAAGTCAGTCTGTGGCTCTCTTGCTTTTCATGTGGGAGCACAGTCCCTTTCATATTCAATGAAGAGAGATGCCTAAGGGAAAATAGTGAGTTTAGTAGAGTCACCGCAACCCTAGGGGACTGAGTGCCGCCTCTACTGGGCTGCTGCCCCTTTGAGAGTGGGAAGCCGGTCCCTTTCATTTCTCTCAGATATCAGATTTGGCAAGAATGTTACTTCACTGCCATTGTGGCTAAAAGAGAGATAGAGAGATCCAAACATGATTAAAGGCAGAATTTTCAAGGGAAATATGGTTTCCTGATGGTAGTTTTTTATGATCAGAATAAGGATTAAGATACTGGTAGTATAATGTTCTAGATGACTTTAGAATTAAATATTATTTAAATGCTAATACTTCATTAGTTTAAAAAATTAACCATTGAACCTGTAATAAGTGCTTCAACAATTCAATTTAAAATAATAGCAGGGCATGGTGGCACGTGCCTTTAATCCCAGCACTTGGGAGGCAGAGGGAGGTGGATTGCTGTGAGTTCAAGGCCACCCTGAGACTACATAGTGAATTCCAGGTCAGCCTGGGCTAGAAAGTAAGACCTCGAAAAACCAAAAATAAAAATAAAATACTGAAGACCAATCACAAGGAAAATACAAGGGTTTGCTTTAGAATCGTACTTCTCTCTGCCTCTGCCTTCTTTCCCTCTCCCCACCATCCTCCTGTGTTAGTTATTTCCCTTGCTGCTATAATAACACACCTGGCAAAAGCAACTTAAAGAAGAAATGGTTGATTTTAGCTCACAGTTGGAGGGCACAGTCCATCCATCATGGGAGGAAAGCAGTGGCAGGAGTCTGAGGCAGCTGGTCACACAGAACCCACAGACGGGAGTCAGAAAGGTGAATGCTAGTGCTCAGCTTTCTCTTCTTATTCAGTCTGAGACCCCAGCCCATGGGATAGTGCCACCCACAGTTAGAGTGAGTCTTCCCTCCTCAATTAACCCAAACTAGAAACTGCTTCAGAGACACGCCCACATATTTGTCTCCTAGGTGATTCTAGATCCTGTCAACTTGAAGATTGATACTAACCATCACCTCTCCTTCCTCTCTCTTCCTTCCTATGGTGAGGTAGCTCTGTGTTTAAATCTAATTTCTCCAAGCAGATTCAATGCTTCTTGAAGCTTACACTTTTCTTTGTCTCCCTCACAGTACCTACCTGCAGTATAGCTTTTCTTTTATTGACAACTTCCATAATTGTAAACAATATCCCTCCCTCCCCCCACTTTCCCCTTTGAAACTCCACTCTCCATCATATCCCGTCCCCCTCTCAATCAGTCTCTCTTTTATTTTGATGTCATGATCTTTTCCTCCTATTATGATGATCTTGTGTAGATAGTGTCAGGCACTGTGAGGTCATGGATTTCCAGGCCATTTCGTGTCTGGAGGAGCATGTTGTAACCCTTCCTTTGGCTCTTACGCTGTTTCCACCACCTCTTCTGCAATGGACCCTGAGCCTTGGAAGGTGTGATGGAGATACTGCAATGCTGAGCACTCCTCTGTACATGGGTGGTTGGGTTGTTGAATGAGACAACAATGTACAGATAATTTTGAAGGAGACAGGGAATCCCTTGGAGACAAGAATCTGAATCGTCACCATAGTTGGTCTGAGAGTCAAAATGGAGCCAATCCCTGATGGAGAGCTCATGATGATCCAATGAGAATACAGGTCTTCATCTGTGGTAGTTTGAATGTGATACTATAAATGTATGGCCGCACAGACTCAGATGGTGCATGCCTTTGATCCCAGCACTTGGGAGGTAGAAGTAGGAGGATCACAATGAGTTTGAAGCCACCCTGAGACTACAGAGTGAATTCCAGGTTAGCCTGGGCCAGAGTGAGATCTTACCTCAAAAGAAAAGAATTGACTTTGCAACTTCAACCCTTAGCAGGTTACTGCTACAGGGGGATGTGTTATGGGGGATGGAACTTAGAGACCAGCCCCAAGGAGGTGTCATTGGGGGTGGATCTGAATCCCCCAGATGTGTGGAGAGAGCTGGTTTGTCCCCTGATGGGTTTGTGACAATGGTGGTTTGATTTGGGTGTCCCCCATAAACGTAGGTGTTCTGAATGCTAGATTTCCAGCTGACGGAGTATTGGGAATTAACACCTCCTGGAGGCAGTGTATTGTTGGGGACGAGAGCAGCACAGGTCAGGGATAGCCTGGCCCATTCATATCTGCAGAGTACTGTCGAGCAGAAGTGCAAGAACCACTTGTCATTTAAAGTCTTCTAAGTAGCTGGGTAAGTGAGGGATGCCTCAGCGCTCCGGAGGCAGAGGTAGGAGGATTGAGAGTTAAAGGCCTGTTTGGGTTACACAGCAAGGCCCTCTCTCAAAAAGGGGAGAGGGGCATATGGGTGTTATAACCAGTTTCCCCATGCTAGTGTTTGGCACACCCTCCTGTTTCTGAGGTCCATCTGTTGTTGGCCAGGGGTAATGTCCACCCTCTGCTCATGCCATCATTTCCCCCCGCCATCATGGAGCTTCCTCTCAAGTCTGTAAGCCAAAGTAAACCTTTTTTCCCACAAGCTGCTCTTGGTTGGGCGATTTCTGCCTGCAGTGCGAACCTGACTGCAACGGTGATGCTGCTTGTCAGTGTTTGCTTGCTGCAGCTGTTCCTCTCTGCTTGGAGGTATGGAAGCAACTTCTTCTGCCACTGATAGAACATCCCTAGATGTGTAAGCCTGAAATAAATCCCTTCCTCCCACCACCTGTGTCAGGTCTGGATATTCATCCCAGCCGCACGGAGCTGACTACGGCACCACCCTATCTCCCAATGCCGCAAAGCAATCTACAACAGGCGGCTAAGGTGTGAAGAGTTGGCTCTGAGCTCATTTAGCAGTGATTTTCGCTGGCCTACTCAGGTTTGTCAAATGCTTTAGTCCTGACATTTTGAAGGGCCTGGCTGTGTTTCTCTTTAGGGAAGATTAATAATGCCAACCAGAAGTTTTTACACTTCTTTACTTGTTCTCAGCCAAGCCCCACATCTTCCTTGAGTGAAAAAAGCAAAGAAGGAAGTTCAGGACAGGCTGCATGAATAATTAATAGGGTCTGCTACACTGACTATTGTGAGAGAATTGCCCGGCAGTTAAGAACTGGGAAGAGGGCTGGAGAGATGGCTTAGTGTTTAAGGAGCTTATCTGTGAAGTCTAAGGACCCCAGTTTGATTCCCCAGTACCCATGTAAGCCAGATGCATATGGTGGCACGTGCATCTGGAGTTTGTTTGTAGTGGCTAGAGGCCCTGGTGCATTCATATTCTTAGTCTCTCTCTCTCTCTCTCATAAATAAAGTAAAAATTAAATAAAAAGAAATTAAGAGCTTGGAGGAGCTGTGGGCTGGGCTCTATGCCTCTTGCTCTGCCAGCTTTTCACAGCTATGGGCCTGAGATATAGACAAGCAGGTGGCCTTGGTCTTGATGATCGGAGTGATGTTTCTAGCCAGAAAGCAAACAAAACACACACTAGCAATTTATAAACTACTTTAAACTCATAAACATCCATGTGTACATTTTTAATGTATGTGTTTGTGGGGGGTGCATGTGTGTGCAGGTGCTCATGAACATGTGGAGAACAGAGGACAACCTCTGGTATCATTTCTCAGGAATACCCCCCACCACATCCTCCACTGCCTTTTTTTGAAACAGGTTATTTCATTGGCTTGGATCACCAGTCAGGCTACATGGGCTGGTCAGCGAGCCCCAGGGATCCTCCTGTGTCTGTCTTTCCAGCACTGAGGTCACAGGAACATGCCACCACACCCAGGACTTTTTATATGGACTCAGTGGATCCACACTTAGGTCCTCGTGCTTGTATGGCAAGCACTTGACACACTGAGCCATCTCCCCAACAGAAAACATCTGGCTTTTTTTTTTTTTTTACAAGGATTCTGGGAATGGAGCTCAGGTCCTCCTACTTGTGAGGAAATCACTGCACTGACTGAGCAACTCCCAGCCCGCTACTTATATAAATTTTAGCATAACAGTTTTGAAGAAGACAAGTACTTGATTTCCAGATTGGTTTCAAACTCTTGGATTCAAATGATCCTTCTGCCCTAGTCTCCCAAGTAACTGGAACTACAGATTTGTATCACTATAGTTCAATGTATGTACATTAAATCCACTTAACTTGTTTTAAATCTTTAAATCAAATTTTTCTCTAAATTTTGGTAACATCTGAGGAATGCTTTTTCAAATATGCTGTCACATATACCTTGCTTGCTTCTGAGCAGGAGGAAGCTGTTTTTTTTTTGTTTTTTTTTTTTTTTGCTGTCACCTGTCCCCTCACTGACACCCAATCTCCTCCTCCACCAAAGGAGCATATTCAAATTGGATGCCATTAAAATTTATGACTAAAGTATAATTTATACACAGTAATTAAAATTTTTAATTATTTACATGTTAAGTGAATACAATAGCAGGACTGATAAATCCAGACACATTGGAATTTATCATTTAAAACATCATTTTGTGATCTCAAAACTTCCCCCTTTCCCTAATAATTTATATACATTAACTGGTAATTTAAATTACTGCTTAATCCAGGCATGGTAGCACATGCCTTTAATCCCAGAAGTCGGGAGGCAAAGGTAGGAGGATCGCCATGAGTTCAAGGCCTCCCTGAGACTACCTAGTGAATTCCAGGTCAGCCATGGCAACAGCAAGACCCTACCTTGAAAAACAAAACAAACAAAAAAAAAAATTACTGCTTAACAAACAAAAAGCAAACACTATGGCATAAAATGCTTTATATGTACCCTAGGGAATTAATTTTAAATTTTTTTAATATTTTCATTTATTTATTTTTAAGCAGAGAGAGATAGAGAAAAGAGACAGGGAGAGAAAATGGGCACACCAGGGCCTCCAATTGCTGCAAATGAACTCTATATAAGCCATACACCACTGTACATCTGGCTTTATGTGGGTACTGGGAAATCAAACCTGGGTCATTAGGCTTTATAGGCAAATGCCTTAACCCCTGAGCCATCCCTCCAGGCCTAATTTTAGTATTTTTTGAGAAGGGGGTGGGGTTTGAGGTAGGGTTTTGCTATAGCTCAGGCTGACCTGGAACTCACTCTGTAGTTCCAGGCTGTTCTCAAACTCACAACAATCCTCCTACCTCTACCTCCCAAGAGCTGGGATTAAAGGCATTGCCACCATGTCCTGCTTAATTTTAAGTTTTTAATCAGGTATTTTACACATATTCATGATGTATATAAGTTTATAAATTTTTCTACACTAAAATTGTTCCTCACTGTTGCCTTTTCATAGCTGGTCTGTTGAGTAACCATTTAAAGTACCTTTTAATTACATACTGCCAATCAAAATCTTGGCACAGTGGGCTGTTTCAGACCCAAGGAAGACACCAGTCTTTAATTACTACTGCATTGTTTTAAATTCCACTTCCACAGTTTATGCTCATCTGGAGTGACAAGATGTGGTTTAAAAAAGGCAAAACTTACCTTTCATGTTTTGCACTTACACTCTAAATTTCACGGGACACAATAGTAATCAGACTATATTGTTTCAATCCTAAAGCCAACAGCAGCAGGGGATAGGGCTCCTAATGAAAAGAATTAATCAGCATCTTTTTTGATATTCATGGCATGGGAAGATAATCTTGCCACAGAGAGACATCTTTTTGGGAAGCCCAGCTTCGGCTATGAAACCATTCCCATGTGATTTTGTTCTAACAAGCCAGAAAGCTGCTGTAATCTTTCAACATGAAGCCTTGTGCTTACAGTATCAAAGGTAGGCAAGTTCTCCTTCCGAGCTTCAAAAGCAGACAATAATAAGAGCCAGTTGTTAATCTCAGACTGATGTCGGGCCTGAAATCACTTTTCACTCAATTGAGCCGTTTTGTCCTCAGCATCACTTTGTTCTGTTCAGCCATATTTCCTCCAGCCTTGAATCATGAGCAGTACGCCAGCCCTTCCCCAGAGGCTTCTTGTCAGAAGTCCGAGCCCGGCACAGTAGACACGTTACTTAATGTCCAAATTCGCCCTAGCCCAGAGAGAGCCAGGGAATTCCGGACAACGCTCCAGGCCAATTTGCATAGTGGTCCTGCAGTGCTGCCACTTCTTAGCCCAACTTGGGAGGATGCCAGCTCCAGCCAAGCAGATCCTCCTGACACCAGACTTTTTTTTTGCTGGAAAGGGCCAACTGGCAGGACACTGGGTTTCATAAAGATTTTCACAGTCTAGCCATATTCATTGCTTTTGTGTCATAGTGATAAAAAGAAGCAGAAGGAAACAAAGGCTTACTTTGGCTCACAGTTTCAGAGAAACTTCAGCCCATCATGCTGGTGAGAGCATGAGACAGGGGCTCATCTGTCACAGCCAATTAAGAAAGCAAGGAGAGAGAGAGAGCAACTGAAATCAGAGGTGAATATATCCTGCAAGGCCCATTTTTAGTAACCCCACATCCCAAAGGGTCCATAACTCCCAAGAGAGTACCACCAGCTGAGATCACAGTGTAAAAATACATTAGTCAGTGGGGGAACGTTTTATATTCAAGCCATTACATTCTGCCTCTTCCTCCTATAATCTCAGGATCCCCTCACAACTTAAAATGCATCCAAGAAAACTTCAAGAATCCCCATAATTTTAATAGTCCCAACAATGTTCAAAAACCCAAAACCTAAAGTCTCTTCTGACAATAATGGAAAACTCCTATAAACCCCTGTAAAATCAAAAAGGAAGGAACATGTGTACAACATACAATGGCACAGAGCAAACATTACCATCCTAAAAGGGAAGGATGGGAGGATAGCAATAAAATACTGGACTGAAACACAGCAGGGCAAGCATTAAACCCTGACATCCCATGTTCAGCCTTCAGGGCACATGGTGGCATCATCCAAGTTCCAAATGGCTTAGGCAGCCTAACCCCAACAGCCCTGCCAACCTCTTAAGTGAGCTTCTTGCAGCTTTCCTCTGCAGACATTACAGGATCCCTGTATCATCAACATCCTGGGCTCTCTGGTACAGCCTGGGTTCACCTCCACAGCCTCACAGGTCCCTCAGGAGCCCTCAGGGAATCCCACCCTGCTACGCATTACCTGGCCTTCACAGCGTATTTTCTGGAACCTTGGTGCAAACCTCTATGAACCCGTAAACCCTTTCAGTTTGTATGCCTACAAAACGAGCACCACATGGACAGTGCCAGCTTCTGCTACCAGCTTGACATGCAGCCTCATTGGCCCATAGCTGTAGCGCCCTTTGACTGCCTTCATGGCTGAGCCAGGGAACCTTTCCCCATTCAAGCCCCATTCAAGCAGGGTCAAACTGCAGCAGCACTGCCATCCAAATGAAAGAGTTTTCAGTGCTATATCCTAGAGCCTTTGATGTTAGGGTCTTTCTTTGAGATATTTTTTCTACTGTCCCAGTGCAAAGTGTCTGGTTTCCCTTTCATTGTACAAATCTCTTTAATAACTGTAGCTACTTTATCCATATCTCTATGTTCTTTTCTCTGCCATATTACACACTTTTCATATCTTTCTTCTTTCCTTTTTACCTCTTCATTTTCAATACACAGCTGGCTGAATACTTTTGGTAATAACCATGCCATACCCTGAATATTATGATGTCTTGACACTCTCTCCACCAAAATAAATTAGCCTATGTGTTTTGAATTCAGCCTCCATCAAGTTTTCAAGAGCAAAATGAACCCGGTTCTTTGCCAGAATGTTACATGAATGGCCATTATTAGCCTAGAATCAATTCAGTCCTTCTTCCCATTTGAAGACTCATGAGCACAGTCTGTACTGTTGGTATTTCCATAGGCATCTCATCTTCTATACTCCCAGCAGAATAGTCTATTGAGCATTAGGACTTCCCTAGATCACAGTTCCACATTGCTAAAATTCCTCCACAGATCAGTTCAAAAGGCCTAAGAACCCCATGGTCATGTTGATCATAGCAATTATCCCACTTCTCAGTACCAATTTTAATAATTTCTTTTCATCACTATGACAGAATACCTAACAAAAGCTACTTAAAGAAGGAAAGGTTTATTTTAGCTCATGGTTTCAGAGAGATTTCAATTCATCAAGGCAGGAAAGGCATGGTGATGTGACCACGTGGCAGAAACTCCTGGGTCGTGGCCAGTCAGGAGGCAGAGAGGAGCAGACTGGAACCAGAGGAGAGAATAAGCTCCAAGACCCAGCCCTAGTGTTCTACTAAAGGTCCCACAGCTCCCAAACAGCGCCACCAGGTGGGAACCAAGTGTTCAAACACATGAACCTGTGGAGGACGTTCGCATTCAAGCTATGACACCAGCTGTGTATTTTGAGAAGTCAGGCTATAAAAAGTCTCCTACCAAAAACAGAATAAGTAAAATAGAGCTGAAACTGTCAAAGTGAAATTCCACTAGATACAGGCAAAGCTAAAGGAACGATAAACAAACAAGAAAGACATACATAAGGGTTTTATACACATTACAGCCTCAGTTTGAGCAAATGTACACTCTGAAGTTGAGGGTGTAATCCAAGTTTTGGGAAGTCCTCAACACTCCAACCGCTGGTGGCACTCCTTCACTTCTGGCTCTATATCACCTCACATCACTCTTCTTCAAGGTTTACATTAGTTTCCTATGGCTGCTAAACCAAATTACCACAAATTAGTGAGGGGCATTTTGGCCTGTGTGTGTTTGTGTGTTTGTGAGTATTTGTAGTGTGTATATGAAGGTCAGAGGACAACTTCAGTGTTGGTCCTCACCGTCCACCATGTTTGAGGCAGGGTCTCTCATTTTCTTGTTCACCACTGCCTTCACCAGGCTGGCCGGCCCACTGGGTTGCAGGAGATTCTCCTGACTCCATCTCCCTTCTCACTCTAGTGTGCTGGTACTGCAGGTGCTAGCACTGCCGCATTTGGCTCTAAGTGGGTGTTGCGGGTTTGAACTCAGGTACTCATGCTTCCATGGCAAGTGCTTTATCTAGTGAGCCATCTCCTAAGCCCCCAGAAACTGGGGTTTTAACACAAGAGAAATCTATTCTCTCTTGCTCCTACAGGCTAGAGGTTCAACATCAAGATGTCGGCAAGGCTGCGTTCGCTCCAGAGGCTTCACGGGAGAATTCCCTTTGCCTCCAGTGCAGCTGACGTTCCCTGGCTTGCAGCTGCATCACTCTAATGTCTGCTTCCAGGTTCCCCTTGTCTCCTCCTCTCTCTCTGTGTCCAACATCCTTCTTCTTTTTTAATTTATTGTTGTTGTTTTTTTTAACAAAAAGGTGCACACATAGACCCCCTCTCCCATCCCATCTCTGCTGAGGGTCTTCATTGTGGTTCTTCTTCCTTCTTAAAAGCATATAAATAACTGCAATGAGTACCCATCTGGAAAATCCAGAAGAGTTTCCCTAGCGCAAGACTTTTAACTTAATGTCATCTGCAAGGTGACATTTATAGGCTACCAGGATTAGGACAAGGGCATTTTTGTGGGGAAACATGATTTAGCCTACCATATTGTTCCTGGTTACTAAATCATGGCTCTTCTGTCCCTGGAAGGAAGGGCTGGGTTGAGAAAGCTAAGCAGTGCATCTCCATCTCCTACAACCTTTTTGAGACAAATGATGAAATAGGACAGAACTCTGAGTTTCCAGGCAGGTCCAGAGACTCCAGATAATCAAAGCAAATTATAAAGTGTTTGTAAAACTACCTTGAAACTCCCTTGTGGAAGAGTCACAAAGAGCTATTTACACTTCACACGTGTTTGCTTCAAGTGAGCATACCCATACCATATTAACTAAAAAGTCACAGGTTATGTGCACATCTAAAAGTCCTTGGGGGCTGGAGAGATGGTTTAGCGGTTAAGGTACTTGCCTGCAATGCCAAGGAATCCAGGTTTGATTCCCCAGGACCCATGTAAGCCAGATGCACAAGGTGGCGCATTCATCTGGAGTTCATTTCCAGCTGCTAGGGCCCTGGCATGCCTATTCTTGTTTTTTTTGTTTGTTTGTTTGTTTTGTTTTGTTTTTTTTCTCTCTCTCTCTCTCCCTCTTTAAAAAAAATAAATAAAAATAAAATATTTTTTTAAAAAACTTTAAAGTCATTGGAAAACTGTCCCATGTCATTTCACTTTCTTTCTGGTTCCTCATTGCTATGATCAAAGTTATTGTGTAGGGCTTCAATTACCCACCATCCAAGGGATTACAGCAGAGATTGGTGATACTTAAATGTCTATATGTGATCCATAAGTCCTGAATGGTTTCTAATATGTTTAACCTAAAAAAATCCATTATGAGCTGGGTGTGGTGGCACACGCCTTTAATCCCAGCACTTGGGAGGCAGAGATAGGTGGATCACTGTGAGTTCGAGGCCACCCTGAGATTACATAGTCCAGGTCAGCCTGGACTAGTGTGAGACCCTACCTCAAAAAACCAAGAAAACAAACAAAAAAAATCCATTATGACCTAAATCACCTAGCTTGCCAGCCTGTGCCAACCAAATATACTAGATAAATATGCCATATTGGACTTTGTTTCAGTCAGGTACACACATTTAACTTTTTATCAACAGCAGCAATAGAGCAGTGCACCTTGGCAATGTACAGACCCCACCCTCAGCTCCGGCACTGGGATTAATGGGCAATATATACATAATGAGAAAAACAGCACACAAAAAATAAGAGCAAGGGACCAAGAAACCCTTCCAGCAAGCTGGTGAGACATTGAAAGCTTTCCTTTTCAACTTCAAAGCCTGCTTGCTTGGCATGACCTGCCCTAGCTGCTTATCAGTAAGGCCTACTCTGTATTAATTCTGAATACAATCATATTTCAAACTGTCCAGGAATAATGACATCCCTTCACTGCTAATTGGTTGTAAAATGCTTAAAGAGCTTTATGACAGAGGGAAGGTACAATTAGTTATTATTAGATCATGCAATTCATTAACTTTAAAGGGCAAACAAAGCCTCAATGTGAGAAAATAGACTCGTCAGGCCTCTGTTCTCTGCTATTAGCGATGCCATTTCCTTCCCAGAATGGGATTTGCATATGTTGTCACAATGTGAGGTTTTCTCAAAAATATAGTTGGGAACAAAGTTATTAGTGTGTTAATTTAGAGGGGATATACCACCTAAAATGTAATTTATCCATCATATCTAATAACCAGGATGCAAGTGAAAATACCTTTTCAGTGTTTGAAATGTCACAAGATTAAGAGGAAAAAAAGGAAGTCATGAGTTTGAAATCCCATCAAAGCAATTCCATATCTGTATAAAAAAAGATTCAAAGCTAGAAAATTACTTTAAAGAGAAATATTTAAATTATACTTATGAAATGATAAGTTCTATATAAATTAATACAAATATCCCATTTCTATTCCCTAAAATATCTCATAACAAGAAGTCTGATATTTTTCTTTGCGAATCACCTTTCAATCACTTTTGAGAACAGGTTTTGGTACATATTGCCATAAATATTCACCCTAAAAACTTGAGAACCTGTGGACTGAAAAGTGTCCTCCAGAAAGAAACTCAGAAATCAAAAATTTTGGTCTTCGATTAGTTATCCTGTTGATTAGAAAGCCTATTGAAGTGTTTCTATATGCTCTGTCTATTGGAAAATTATCTAGATATTTTGGTTGCCAGTGAGAGACACCCAGCTCTGCTATCCCAAGGTAAGGGATGTACTGACATCTATAGCCATGGGGGAAGCATGGGTAGAGCTGGTTTTAGCAATGTGTTCAGGCAGAACTAAGACACCTGGCGATGTGCTGGTTAGTTTTTTCATCACTGTAATAAGGAACAAAGAACACAGAAACAACTTAAAAGAAGGACTTATGGGCCTGGAGAAATGGCTTAGCTGTTAAGGTGTTTGCCTATGAAGCCAAAGGACCCAGGTTCAATTTCCCAGAACCCACGTAAGCCAGATGCACAAGGAGTACATGCATCTGGAGTTCGTTTGCAGTGGCTGGAGGCCCTGGCATGCCCATTCTCTCTCTCTCTCTCTCTCTCTCTCTCATTGCAAATAAATAAATAATTTTTTAAAAAGGAGGACTTATTTATTTAGCTTACCACCTCAGAGTGCTCAGTCATAGTATATCAGCCCCACACACTTGGGAACTGCATCAGAGCAGCAGGAGGATGTGGGGGAAGAAATTTCTGCCTCATGGCAGACAGGAAACAAGAAGTGAGGAAGTGACCAGGGACCAGCTATAATCTTCAAAGGCATACACCCCAGGACCTACTTCTTCCATCTATGTTCCAACTTTCTGAAGTTTCTAGAATTTCCCAAACTGATGCCTCTGTCTGGGGATGGAGAGACATTTCATATTCAAAATACATTTTCTCAAGTCCTCCTCAATTTCTTTTTTGAGTATTTTTATGTTTTCGTTGTATAGATCTTTTACTTCCTAGGTTAACGTTATTCCAAGGTATTTTATTTATTTATTTATTTGTTGCTATTGAAAATGGGATCATGTCCTTTATATCTTTCTCTGTATCTTTGTCATTTGCATATAGAAAGGCTACTGATTTTTGTACATTGATTTTGTATCCTGCTACTTTGCTATAGGAATTAATCACCTTCAGGAGTTTTGGGATGGAGTCTCTCAGGTCTCTTACATATACAATCATGTCATCAGCAAATAGAGCTAACTTAACTTCTTCCTTTCCAAATTGTATCCCTTTTATTTCTTTCTCCTGTCTTATTGCTTGAGCTAGGACTTCCAGTACTATATTGAAGAGCACAGGTGAGAGTGGACAACCCTGTCTTGTTCCTGATCTCAATGGGAATTCCTCGTCTCTCTCCATTAAGTATTATTTGGGCCTTAGGAGCTTTGTATATTGCTTTTATTATGTTAAGATATGAACCAACCATGCTAGTTCTCTCCAATGTTCTGATCATGAAGTGATGTTGTATTTTGTGAAAGGCCTTTTCTGCGTCTATCAAAATAATCATGTGGTTTTTGTGCTTAACCTTGTTTATGTGGTGTATTACATTGACAGATTTCCATACGTTGAACCATCCCTGTATTCCTGGGATGAATCCCATTTGGTCAAGGTGGATAATGCTTTTGATGTGTTGTTGGATTTGGTTTACAAGGACTTTGTTCAGGATCTTTGCATCTAAGTTCATCAGGGAAATAAGCCTGTAGTTTTCTTTTCTTGTGGCATCTCTGCCTGGTTTTGGAATTAGGGTGATACTAGCTTCATAGAAGGAGTTGGGTAGCTTTCCCTGTTCTCCAATTGTGTGGCACAGTTGGAGGAAAAGAGGAACACTTCTACACTGTTGGTGGGAATGTAATCTGGTCCAGCCATTGTGGAAATCAGTGTGGAGGTTCCTGAGACAGCTAAAAATAGATCTACCATGTGACCCGGCTATAGCTCTCCTAGGCATATATCCTAAGGACTCATCTCACTACCTTAGCGATACCTGCTCAACGATGTTTATTGCCACTCTATTCACAATAGCTGGGAAATGGAACCAGCATAGATGTCCCTCAACTGATGAGTGGATAATGAAGATGTGGTACATTTATACAATGGAGTTCTACTCAGCAGTAAAGAAAAATGAAGTTATGAAATTTGCAGGAAAATGGATGGATCTGGAAAGGATTGTACTAAATGAGGTAACCCAGGCCCAAAAACCCAAATGTTGCATGTTCTCTCTCATATGTGGATCCTAGCAACAAGTAACTAGACTTCTGTGTGAGTAGGAAGAAAACTCAGTAGCATATGACAGTAAGCTAGAAAAGAGATATAAAGGGAATAGAAAGGGAGGGATGAAGGGGGGTAACTAATAGGATGGTATTGTATATAATTAAGTAGAAAAACAGATTAATGGGGATGAAAAGGCCTAAGTGAGGTCAGGAAAAGAGATTGCATAAAGGAAAGGTGGAGGGAGGGCTAATCAGAATCTAAGAGGATATAAATAAGTCATATGGAAACCTAGCTTTTTGGACAATGGAACACTCAGGAGCCATAGATTGTTACTAGAAAATTTTCAGTACCAGGGATGGGATACCTTCCAATAAGTTGTTGGCCAGGGAGGTCCCTGATTCCCCCAAAACATTAGAGCCATTGCTAAAGCCCTTGGTTTCCCACCAGGAATAGATGGTAAGACCCTATTGCTGAAGACTCCACATACTTGGGCTGCAAGGTCACTGAGAAACCATGCTAGAACTGAGCTGAAAACCTCCATGTAGAGCAGCTGACAGAAAGCTGGAAAAAAGCCACACTGCATGCAGTTCAATGGGAGAGAGAGAAAACACCAGTGAAGATACCCAACAGTGGACACCGCAAGCCTTATATTCAGCTAGCCAGGCCAAATGAACCAACTGGTGCAATAGTGGCACATCTGCTTTGGGGGAAACCAACAGCCCTCTAATTTGACTAAAGGCCCGCTCCATGGAAGGAAATGTATCCCTGATATTGAAAACCTACAGCAGGGGTATTCATGAGCCCTAGGGATGTAATGTCTGTTGTTGTCTGACTAAAAGTATATAATATGCTGACCAAGCTGCTCAGTAAGCACTTCTCTTAATGATCATACCCAAATATTAATGCTACTCTCACTTTTGGTTAGAGAACCTTCCCTTTTCAGATGGCAGTGACCTTGGGATGACTCAGAAGGCACCATGGTGCTGAGAAGAAGTGACAGAGGAGTGCTTAGCACTGAAATGTCTCAATCACACCTTCCATTGGGGAAGAGGTGATGGAAAGAATGTAAGAGCCAAATGAAGGGTAGGACTCCTTACGATTTGCTCCTATAGACACAAAATGTCCTGGATATCCATGACCTCACAGTGCCTGACACTACCTACATAAGACCATAATAATAGGAAGAAAAGATCATGACATCAAAATAAAAGAGAAACTGATTGAGAGGGGGAGGGATATGTTGGAGAGTGGAGTTTCAAAGGGGAAATTGGGGAAAGGGAGGGAATTACCATGGGATATTATTTACAATTATGGAAGTTGTCAATAAATACATAAATTAATTAATTTAATTTAATCTAAAAAAGAATATGGAGATTTTATTTATTTTATTTTATTTTTGTTTTTTTGAGACAGAGTTTCACTCTAGCTCAGGCTGACCTGGAATTCACTTTGTAGTCTCAGGGTGTCCTTGAACTCATGGCAATCCTCCTATATCCACCTCCCAAGTGCTGGGATTAAAGGTATGTGGCACCACACCAAGCTTAGAATATGGGGGTTTTAAACTATACTGCATGAATTTTGCATTATGAAGTGGACATGAAGCCAATGGGGCCAGAGGCAGAATATTTTTCTTTACCACTGAGTAGAACTCCATTGCATAAATGTGCCACATCTTCATTATCCACTCATCAGTTGAGGGACATCTATGCTGGTACCATTTCCTAGCTATTGTGAATAGAGTGGCAATAAACATGGTTGAGCAAGTATCTCTAAGGTAGTGAGACGAGTCCTTAGGATATATGCCTGGGAGTGCTATAGCTGGGTCATATGTTAGATCTATTTTTAGCTCTCTCAGGAACTTCCACACTGATTTCCACAATGGCTGGACCAGATTGAATTCTCATCAACAGTGTAGAAGGGTTCTTCTTTTTCTGCATCCCCATCAGTATTTATGGTCATTTGTTTTCATGATGGTAGACAATCTGACAGGAGTGAGGTGAAATCTCAATGAAGTTTTTTTTTTTTCAATGAAGTTTTAATCTGTATTTCTCTGATAGCTAGGGATGTAGAACATTTTTTTAGATGTTTATATGCCATCTGTATTTCTTCTTTGGAGAACTCTCTATTTAGTTCCATAGCCTTTTTTGTTTTGTTTTGTTTTGTTTTTCATGGTAGGGTCTCGCTCTAGCACAGGCTGACCTGGAATTTACTATGTCATTTCAGGGTGGCCTTGAACTCATGGCAATCCTCCTACCTCTGCCTCCCAAGTGCTGGGATTAAGAAAGGCATGCACCACCATGCCCAGCTCCATAGCCCAATTTTAATTGAATTGTTTGATTTCTTATTATTTAGTTTTTTGAGTCCTTTGTATGTCCTAGATATTAATCCTCTGTCAGATGTATAGCTGGCAAAGATATTCTCTCATTCTGTAGGTTGCTTCTTTGCTCTATTCATAGTGTCCTTTTCCATACAAAAGCTTTGTAATTTCATGAGGTCCCAGCAGTTGATCTGTGATTTTATTTCCTGAGCAATTGGGGTTATATTTAGAAAGTCTTTGCCAAGACCAATATGTTGAAGGGTTTCCCCTGCTTTTTCATCTAGCAGTTTCAGAGTTTTCGGTCTAATATTAAGGGCTTTGATCCATTTGAACTTAATTATTGTGCATGGAGAGAGATAAGGATGTATTTTCATCCTTCTACAGCTACATATCCAGTTTTCCCAGCACCATTTTCTGAAAAGACTGTCTTTTCTCCAGTGAGTATTTTTGGCATTTTTGTTGAAGATCAAGAGGCTATAGCTACCCAGACTTACATCTCACCCCTCTATTCTGTTCCATTGATCTACATGTCTGTTTTGTGCCAATACCATGTTGTTTCTGTTACTATGGCTCTGTAATATAGGTTAAAATCAAGTATGGTGATACCACCAGCCTTATTCTTGTTGTTCAAAACTGTTTTAGATATTCAAGGTTTTTTGTGCTTCCAAATGAATTTTTGGATTTTTTTTTCTATTTCTATGAAGAATGTCATTGGAATTTTGGTGGGGATTACATTAAATGTGTAGATTGCTTTTGGTAAGATTGCCATTTTCACAATATTGATTCTTCTGATCCAAGAACAAGGTATGTCTTTCCATTTCCTAGTGTCTTCTGGAATTTTTCACTTGAGTGTTTTAAAGTTTTCATTGTTGAGATCCTTCACTTCCTTGGTTAGGTTCATTCCAAGGTACTTTAATTTTTTTATGCCATTGTGAATGGAAGTGATTCTCTGACTTTATCCTCTGTGTGTTTATTGTTATCATATAAGAAGGCTACTGATTCTTGTGTGTTTATTTTGTATCTTGCTACATGGTCATAAGTGTTTATCAGCTCTAACAGTTTGCTTCTAGAGTTTTTAGGGTCCTTTATGTATAGAATCGTATTATCTGCAAATAATGATAACTTGATCTCTTCCTTTCCAATTTGTATCCCTTTTATGTGTGTATCTTACCTTATTGCTATGACTAAAACTTCCAGTACTATATTAAATAAAAGTGAAGACAGTGGACACCCTTGTCTTGTTCCTGATTTTTTTTTTTTTGTATTTTTGTTTGTTTGTTTGTTTGTTTGTTTCAAGGCAGGGTCTCGCTCTAGCTCAGGCTGACCTGGAATTCACTATGTACTCTCAGCGTGGCCTCAAACTCTCAGCAATCCTCCTACCTCTGCCCCCTGCCCCCGAGTGCTAGGATTAAAGACATTCGCCACCACGCCCAACTTGTTCCTGGTTTTAGTGGAAAAACTTCAAGTTTTTCTCCGTTTAGTATCGTGTTGGCTGTAGGTTTGTCATAAATAGCCTTTATTATGTTGAGATATGTTCCTTCTATTCCAAATCTCTGTAGGACTTTTATCATGAAGGGATGTTGGATTTTGTCAAAAGCTTTTTCTGCATCTAATGAGATGCTCATGTGATTTTTGTCCTTCAGGCCATTTATATAATGTATTACATTTATCGATTTGCATAGGTTGAACCATCCCTGCATCTTTGGGATAAAGCCTGCTTGGTCGGGGTGAATGTAAAATGACCCTGCATGGGCTCACGTGTTTGAATCCCCATGATGTGGCACTGTTATGGAAGATGGTGAAGCTTTTAGGGGGTGAGATTTGCTGGAGGAAGTGTGTCACTGGGACTGGGAATAAGGTTGTATAATTCATCCCTGCTCTCTGTCCAATTCCTCCCTACTGATGTGGTGATGTGATGCCAGCTTCCAGTTTCTGGCATTTTTGTCCACTATAATGGACTCTACCTTCTAGAACTATGAGCCAAAATAAACTCTTTTCACCCCCAAGTTGTTTGGGTGGGTATTTTGTTCCAGCAAGGAGAAACATTTGAAATGAGAACTAACAAAGTAGTCAAGTCCATGTAGTTGCCCCAAGGGCCTAGAAAATGTGAAAGGGTCTTGGCCTCTGACATGCAAATAAATGGGACCTCATCAGAATACATTAGGAGAGGTTCATGGCCCTATCTGAAATGTTATTCCTTCCCCTTGAGCAATCTATTATATGAGACACAAAGAAGAGCAAAGAATCATTTTGTGGGGGAATCAGCTCCAATCACTTTTCAAACTTAGGCAGAAAAACTTTCACAGCTTCACTCAAGGTTGTCAAAAAGTAATTTTCTACCTAATTTACTTTCACAGGATGAAGACCTCAGAAGCTGGAGGAAAAATTCCTTTCCCACAGGGTAAGAAGGGAATTCAGATATCTCCCAAGCTTCCTTCCCTTGGCTACTGTACATGGCATGAACCAGACACCAAAGACAGTGGGTGGTCTGAGCATGGAAGCATGGAGAATCATCTTCCTACAGCAGGCCTGGAACCTGCTTGAGATTTGTAGCCACTGCTGCTCTATTAGCTTGAGTCACAGCCATCAAACAGAAATCCTGGTTCCTGGGGGCTATGACACAGCTGAGAGGTTGACAGAACCCAGTGTGGCTTCTTGTTTATACACAGGTCAAGTGCAGGTGGAATGAACTAAAACTCAATTTTGACTCCAGTATTACTAAGTTATTTATGGCACTGCAACCAGAGATAAAAATCTCTCCAAGAAAGAATGTATGCAGGTAAAATGTGGCTTTCTAAGCTATCTTCAGATCTTTCCCTTCTCTTTCTTTTAAACTGCTCCATTGCCTCATTATTTCTTGATATGAAAAGGCTTTACCTTAATGAGTAGCCCTGAAGGATGACACTGTTTCTCAGCACAGACATCTCTGTTCCTGGTACACCCTAACCCTCCACCAGCACACCCCAACCCTCTCCTTTGTTCGTCCAATCCATTCGTGGGCTGTCACAAAACGTTAGTGGTTTTCAGTAGCAGGCCAATAACAGTGGTAGAAATGATCTTGCAGAAAACAATCCTGTGTGTGCACCGGCAGGCACACTTGCCCTCTCACTGCAGAGGTACTCGGTCCTGCCATACGCCGTGGGGTGAGAAGGTAGCTTAACCCTCTTACTACCTCTGCAGTGAAATGTACAAAGTATGAGCAGTTTGGACACAATGGAGAAAGTATGGCTTTGGCCAGACCCTCCCTCAATCTCACACTGACTGGGAGGATCAGTCCAGAGCTCAATCTTGCCATAAAGAGGAGACTTGGGAAAAGAATGTCCTGACTGGGGACATAGAGAGAGGCTTCCCAAACTGCATTTGTTCAGAGCCAAACACACCTATCCATCCTGTTAGTTCCCACAGCAGCCCTGTGGGTTACACATTCTTATCCCTAGGCTATGGAGAGCTCCTTCACTCCGCACAAACCCTCTGCCCTTGAATGGTGTGGGTCCCTTCAACTGCTTGCCTCCTCTTCCGCTTTAGGACTCACTCCATCCTTATGCACTCTAGTGGCTACTTTTCTCATTGCTATGACAAAATATTTTACAGGATCAACTTAAGGGAAGAAAGACGTCCCTTCTTTCCTAAATGCCCATCGTGGCAAGGAAGGTATGGTGGCAGGAGTGTGTCCCAGACCCCTTGCCTCCTCACATCTCAGAGGAACAGGAAGCTGAGAGATAAATGCTGGTGCTCAGCTTGTTTTCTCCTTTTTTTCCCCTTTTTTATTTAATCTGGTACCCTGACAATGGAAATGATGCTGCCCATATCCAGAACAGCTCTTTTTCTCCAAAGTTAATCCTCTCTGGAAACTCCCTCATAGACATACCTGAGGTGTTTTTTACAAACGCCCTAGGTATTTCTTAATCTTACAAAATTGACAATCAAAATTAACCATCCTATGACTCAAAAGGCATCATGGTGCTGGAAAGAAGTGACCGGAGTGGTCAGTACTGCAATATCTCTATCACACCTTCCAAGGCTCAGGTTCTATTGCGGAACAGGTGGCGGTAAGAATGTAAGAGCCAAAGGAAGGGTAGGACTCCTTACAGCATGCTCCCCCCAGACACAAAATGCCCTGGATATCCGTGACCTCACAGTGCCGGACACTACCTACACAAGACCATCATAATAGGAAGAAAAGATCATGACATCAAAATAAGAGAGACTGATTGAGAAGGTAAGGAGATATGATGGAGAATGGAGATTCAAAAGGGAAAGTGGGGGGAGGGAGGGCATTACCATGGGATATTTTTAATCATGGAAGTTGTTAATAAAAAAAATTTGAAAAAAAAATTAACCATCCTACACGAGGGAACAGGGCAGAGAGTAAGGGCCAGAAGGGACAACACAGAAGCTGCAAAATCAACACGATTGGGAAGGCCAGCTGCAACTGGCTAGTGCCCCTAGCACAGGTGCAGAAGCAGAGTGTCTGAATTTGATCTGTGGCTCAATATAAATGACACATAACAGACAGCATGTGTGAGAGCCAGTGCTATGCAAATGACCAAATAAAAGCTACCCTACATGACATAAAAGCCCCATCCTTCATACTTCTCCACTGCTGACCTAAACTTTCTCTCTTCTCCAGCTCACTTCTGTCTCCAAAGTGTGTTCTTTCTCAATAAATTCTCTCACTTTGCTTGCTATGACCCACATATCTTGGTACAATTCCTTATTCCAGGACACAAGGACCTGAAAATCCCAGCAGATGCCCACAGACCCCCCATCTCTACTGATAGCAGTTCGCGAGCCAGCCAGAAGGTAAGATTTTTGATTCTTTGTTTTGTTTTGGTTTTGGATTTTCAAGGTAGTGTCTCACTCTAGCTCAGGCTGACTTGGAATTCACTACTTAGTCTCAGGCTGGCCTTGAACTCACAGTGATCCTCCTTCCTCTGTTTCTATTTTCACATATGTATGTGTGTAGTGCGTGTGTGCATGCATGTTCATATGCATGCGGGTGTTGGTGGGCACATGTGTGTGGAAACTAGAAGTTGACACTGGGTGTTTCTCAATCACTGTCCACTTTATTCTTTGAGACAGTGTCTCTTCCTAAAGCTGGAACTCACATATTCAACTGGAAAAGTCAGCCAGTGAGTCTCAGGAATTCTCAGTCTCCACCTCCCTATCACTGGGATCACAGTCTTATATCACCAGGCCCAGATTGTTTTATGTAAGTTTCTCAATATTTTTATTTATTTGTTTGCAAGCCGAGAGAAAGATAGACAAACAGAGAATAGGGGTGCACCAGGGCCTTTGGCTACTGCAAATGAACTCCAGTTACATGCACCAGTTTGTGCATCTGGGTTTACATGGGCACTGAGGAATCAAACCCAGGTCATTAGGCTTTGCTAGACCAAGAAATTTTTTTAATTTTATTTATTTATTTATTCGAAAGAGAAAGAAAAAGGTAGATACAGAGAGAGTGAGTATGGGTGTGCCAGGGATTCCTGCCAACGCAAACCAACTCCACATGCATGTGCCACTTAGTGCATCTGGTTTTACATGGGTACTAGGCAATCAGACTTTGGTTAGGCTTCACAGGCAAGCACCTTGACCACTGAGCCATCTCTCCAGCCCTAGACCAGGAAAATGTTTAAGCAGCAAGACACACTATAAATTTCTGTGCTGCCCACATCCTGCAGCACCTCCCAGGTGAGGACTAATCACACAAAAGAGCCCCAAATGTTTTCCTTCTCTCTCCCATAAGAGTTGTGCCCTCCTTGGCATGGCTTGGGCATGGAGCAGGAAGGAACCTATATGGATGCCCATTGTTACTTGCATGCCAAGGGTACAGACTCCAAACCCAGGTGGCACAACACCAGGATACCCAGGAGTGCAGAGGTGACCACTGACCCTCAAGATCTGTCATTATCAATACTTGTCTATACTTGGAATATTTTCTGACTTTCCTTCCCCTGGACCTCTCAACTCCCACTGCCACTGTACTTAATAGTATGAGAGCCTGTCCCACATGCTGTGTGCCAATTGTTTATTTTTCTGTCTGCCTGCACACAAGACTGTGTGAGAGAGGCATTTCATCTCTATGGCTCTCAAAAACAACACAGTACCTGGCGTGGGGGTCTGTGCTTAGTTGATATTTGTGGAATGAACTGAGGAACATACAATTAGTAAGGGGCAGAGTTTTCTGTATTGGTTCCCATCTACTGTATTCCAAAGCTTTATAACAGCTATCCTTCAAGACATTTTACTAACTAGATGAGGTGTGCAGAGCATTGTTTCTGTAAAAACAAAATGAGGGGAGGAAAACTCATTATCAGAGTTTAAATTGATGTTAAAGGTTGTAAGGAGTCTTCTGACATTCTCAGTGAGTGGGCATCCCGTGAGTATTGCTGGTGAAGGTAGAATTAGAGTGATAGCTCTGGGTAGAATGAGTTGTCTGTAGACACCAAAACAATGTTGGCCCTTTGTTAGCCTTTGCTGCCAAGGTTGGGGATGGTTTTCACTAAATTTGGAGAGAAAAGGATGATCCTCACAAATCTTTTGAAAAGAAGCTGAAACTTCCTCAAAAAATGAAAAATAGGGCTGGAGAGATGGCTTAGCGGTTAAGGCACTTGCTTTTAAAGCCAAAGGACACAGGTTCAATTACCCAGAACCCACATAAGCCAGATGCACAAGGTGGCACATGCGTCTGGAGTTTATTTGCAATGGCTGGAGGCCCTGGCGCGCCCATTTTCTCTCTATCCCTCTCTCTCCCTCCCTCCCTCCCTCTTTCTCTCACTCTCAAATAAACAAAAATATAATATTTTTAAAAATGAAAAATAATACAAAGTCCCTCCCTTCCATAAAACAATTAACCAGAATCCTCTTCCTGTGACTTGTTTTTCTTGCTAAAGCAGATTTTTTTTTTTTCATGTCTGACGGTCTGCTGCATGAAAGCTCTCAAGAGGATAGAGAGCCAGAGGCATGCTCCTCTTTAGGATGGAAGCTGGGGACAGTCACAGGTCCTAAAAGAAGTCTACTTTGAGACCCACATGGGGAGAAGAGTCAGCAATGACTATTAGCGAGTGGCTCCACCTTTTTATTTTCTTTTGAAGCAGGGTCTCACTCTAGCCCAAGCTGACCTGGAACTCACTCTGTAGACCAGGATGACCTCATACTCATGGCAATCCTCCTACCTCACTGTGGGTTCCTGGGTTCTTGCTCTAGGGATGGCCGCGGTCCCCCAAAGATGCCCAGGCAACCGGGATGGGTGAGAGGGTGAAAGTAAAAGACTTTCGGGAGGAGTTTCGGTGTGAACAGCTCTCTGGGTTTATTGTCAGGGATAATGGGTGTATAAGCATCTGAGGGTGGGGGGGAGGACCCTAAGGGGATTGGATGTACCAAATTCATTTTTGATGCCTAATTAACATATAGGGACATTCATTCTAGCACATAGGCAATGGGGGTGGTCAGGTGATCTAGGGTCTCAGGGGGATGGGCTGTGTGAAGCCTGATAAGGAGTTTCCTAGGCAACTGGCCAAAGGTTACAGGGCTATGGGCACAGTCTAAATTCAGGTGTGCTGGGCTTGGAGAGGGAGTGACCTCCTGAAACCTGGGGGTCTTTAGCCATGCCTGACAGATCAGGCCCCTCTCCTGAAGGCTCCAGCCTGTGCCTAGCAGTGCCCGACACCTCACCCTCCTCACTGATAGAATTACAGGCATGTGTCACTACACCCAGCTTGACTCCTCCATTTTGGAAGTCTGTGTTGAGCCAGGTATGGTGGCACACGCCCTTAATCCCAGCACTCAGGAGGCAGAGGTAGGAGGATCATCATGAGTTCAAGGCCACCCTGAAACTACATAGTGACTTCCAGGTCAGCCTGGGCTAGAGTGAGACCCACCTTGAAATAAAAAAAAGAAAGAAAGAAAGAAAGTCTGTACTGGGCATAGGATAGTGAAGTTGCCTTGAGTTAGTCTTCGTCTTTAATAGTCTAGACCAAAGCCAGGCATGGTGATGCATGCTCATAAGTGCAGCTTAGGAAGCAGAGGCAGACGGACTGAATTCAAGGATAGTATGGGCTAGAAAGCAAGGTTTTTCCCCCTCACCCTCCACCACCCAAAAAGTCTAAGCCAATACTGACCACTCCACTTTGACAGTGGAAATGTTTTATTTTTTAATTGTCTAGTACAGTGGCCACTAACCACATGTGAATAGTGAGAGTTTAAAATGTGACCAGCTGGGCTGGAGGGATGGCTTAGCGGTTAAGGTGCTTGCCTGCAAAGCCAAAGGACCCAGGTTCCATTCCCCAGGACCCATGTAAGCCAGATGTACAAGAGGGCATATGCATCTGGAGTTTGTCTGCAGTGGCTATAGGCCCTGGCATGCCCATTCTTTCTCTCTCTCTCTCTCTCTATCTCTCTCTCTCTCTCTCTCTTTCTCTCTCTCTCTCTCTCTCTTTTTCTCTCTCCCTATTTCTGTATCTCTCTTTCAAATAAATAAATAAAAATAAAATATTAAAATGTGACCAGTGCAATAGTGGCATGAGGGAAAACAATCACTCTTTAGTTGGAGTGGAGGCCCACTCCATGGGAGGAAATGCATGCCTGGTACTGAAAAGCCTACTGAGTAACCCCTTCAGCCTCTGGCCCACTCCAACTGCTATTGCATAGAATTTATATCCGGCAGGACAAGCGTGCAGTATGGTGTGGTGATGCCATCCATCCAAGCCCCTGATGTTTGGTCCTACCTGAGACCTGGCCCCAGTGTTTTGTCTGGGGGTATTGCCTGGCAGGGTAGATTTCCTGTGTTGGTACTCTGCATCTATGTGGGGACTGAGTTCTTTCTCACAGGGTTCCATCTGTCTTCTCTATAACTACATTACTAATCTCCCGCCCAGTCCTTTGAGGATTTTTATCCCTTGGTACAGAGGTGTAGGTTTCCAGGGTTACCAGCAATCCACAGATAAAGCCTTTCTTCAGCTTTTTCATGTAGGTCCTTATCAGCAGATATCTTGACTCTCATCATTTTTTAAATATTTTATTTATTTATTTATTTATTTATTTGACAAGGAAAGAGGGAGAGAGGGGGAGAATGGGAGCGCCAGGGCCTCCAGCCACTGCAGATGAACTCCAGATGCATACACCCCCTTCTACATCTGGCTAACGTGGGTCCTGGAGAATCAAACCAGGATCCTTCAGCTTTGCAGGTAAATGCCTTAACTGCTAAGCCATCCCTCTAGCCCAAAAACTCTCATTATTTTTGTTTCATGGATGGTATGTGTTTCACAACTCTTCCCCCTTGCTTTTTCTGTGTGTGTGTGGTTTTTCAAGGCAGGGTCTCACTCTAACCCTGGCTGACCTGGAATTCACTATGTAGTCTCAGGGTGGCCTTGAACTCAAGGCAATCCTCCTACCTCTGCCTCCCAAGTACTGGGATTAAAGGCGTGCGCCACCTGCCTGATTATTTTTAAAAATATCTTTGGGGGCTAGAGAGATGGCTTAGCAGTTAAGCTGCTTGCCTGTGAAGCCTAAGGACCCAGGTTCAACTCCCCAGAACCCACGTAAGTCAGATGCACAAGGTGACACATGCACACAAAGTCACACATGCACACAAGGTGATGCACATGTCTGGAGTTTGATTGAAGTGGCTAGAGGCCCTGGCATGCCAATTTTTTCTCTCTCTCTCTCATAAAAGAATTTACTTATTTGTGTGTGCATGTATGAGAGAGAGAGAGTGTGTGTGTGTATGAGTGTGTATAGGTGTTCCAGGTCCTTGTGCCACTGCAAACAATCTCTATATACATGCTCCACATACTTTGTGGGTGTGGATTTACATGGGAACTGGTGAATTGAACCCAGTCCATGGGCTTTGCAAGCAAGTGCCTTTATCAGTTGGGCCACCTCCCCAGCCCTCCTGTCCTTCTATTTGCAGAATAAGCTTCTATGCACAGAATATGCAAAATAAATTATAGATACTGTAACCTGTAATACTTCTAAAAGATAACCCCAAAAAAGCCTACACTGGGGTGGATGGAGTGAGGTGGAACACAGGCTGCTGCTTGAATCAGTAGTTCTGGATGGGAGACCACTGTCCATATCAGTAACTAGCTGTGCGGCCCTGACCCCGTCACACCCACACTCCCATCCAAGTTCACATGGCTTGGTCTGGAGCTGGAATAACTGCCTATTAGTTCTGAAGGATTTGGGGAAATGGCTGTGGTAGGCAGGGTGCTGAGAGTTACTGACTGGCAGAGGTGTGAGAAATGGAATTAAAAATGCAGATTCTGAGTCAGACTGTCTAAGACACTGATTTCTCCCAAACTCCCAAACCATGCGACAAGGTTGAAAACCACCAACTAAAGATGCATTCAAACAGCGTGTGGCTGCAGCCCACAGCATGTATCTGAACATCCACAGGAGTGAGGTGTCAGCAGCATTTACAAAACTTCCTGATTCAACATTCTTGATATTTAAAACCTGCCACAAAGTAAGGTTTAAATGCAACATTTATTGTTCTTTTCTCCCTTATTACAGAAGTATTGAGTGGTGTTTGTGGACACAAGGCTAACTTATATCTCAATACTTTTCTTGGCTGACATTCAACATGATTTACAGTGCCAAGGGCTAAAGGCTTGAAAATATCCCAGCATCCTACTGCTCCAGCAGCTAAATTAAACCTGATGCCCAGGACCTGCGTGAGAAGAATAATGAACTGTTGCAATCTCACTCCAAGCCTTGTCAGAGGGGAGGGCTGGAGGAAGCCAACTGGGGAAGGGGAAACCGTACTTCAAAAGTAAGAAGTCATAGCAACTATTGACACGCCAGGTAAATCAGTGTTTGCAATGATGGGAAATATTTCATTTCAATTTGCCTTGAAGCTTAATGAATTATTGACACAAAGAGAAACCTATTTTACCCATTCAGCGAGAGCAAGCCAGTCTCGTCTCAAGTCAACCTCTTGTCTTCTAGACCTGTCTCTGTGTCCCAGTCCTCCTCCCACCCTCAGGTACAGCACAGTCTCAGAAGGGCTATGAACTGATGACACAGCTGACCTGAGAAATTGTTATCTTCAGAATGAGAAGAACAAAAATTACCCAATGTTTTCTAATTTTTTTAATATGTTTACTTATTTGTAAGGAGAGAGAGAGAAATTTGGCTTGCCAGGGCTTCTTGCCATTGTATATGAACTCCAAACACAGGTGCCACTTTGTGCATCTGGCATTATGAGGGTACTGGGGAATTGAATCCATGCTGTCAGGCTTTGCAAGTAACCACCTTTAACCAACTGAGCCAACTCTCCAGCCCCATGTTTTATAATTCTAATTAATCCTGGGCTAAATTATAATCCTCATAAAAACACATGGGACTGTTAGAGTTAGCTCAGTGGGTAAGAGTGTTTGCTCTGCAAACACGAGGACTTGAATTCAATATTCAGCACCCATGTGAAAGGGTAGGCATGGTAATGGATGCACGTATCCCCTTTCCTGAGGGGCACAGAAACAGAAGAATTGCTGAGGCTTGCAGATAAGCCAATCTGACTGAAGAAACAGCAGCTCCAGGCTCAGTGGCAGACTCTGTCTAAAGAATCAATGCAAGAGAGTCATAGAAGAAGACGCTCAGTGCTCTACACACAGGTGCACACCAGTCACATGTATCTGCACACACATGGGCATACACCATACACAACACACTAATTGGGCATCTTTGGATTAGAGCATCTATATAAAGTTATATTTGGGTACTGAGCTGGAGGGGGAGGTGACTCAGACAATAAAGTAAAAGCACGAGGACTCAAATTTAATCCCCAGAACCCATGTAAGAATGTGGGGCCTGGTAGCATGTTCTTATAATCCCAGCACTGAAGGAATAGAGGCAGAGAATCCCCGGACAATCTGGCCAGCCAGTCTAGTCTAATAGGTGAGCTCCAGGCCAGTGAGAAGTGAGAATTTCAATCTAAAAAGGGAGGGTGGGATGGAGAGATGGCATTGTGATTAAGACACTTGCCTGTGACACCTATGGACCCAGGTTCCATTCACCAGGACCCACGTAAGCCAGATGCACAAGGTGGCGCATGTGTCTGGAATTCCTTTGCAGTGGCCAGAGGCCCTGGCCCATCCATTTTCTCTCTCTCTCTCTCTCTCTCTGAAATGAAATAAACAATAAACAAATAAATAACTGGCTGATAGAATTCGTGAGGGTGACACCTGAAGTTGTTCTCTGACCTTCACTTGCACACAGTATACATGTGTTCATGCACCCACACACATGTGCACCCTTACACACATGAACATGCATGTGCACAAACACATTAGGATTTAAACTCTAAGGGTGATTCAGAAGTGAGAAAGCACTGCTATGGGAGAAGAGTTTGGGGGAAAAGTATTGATATAGGGCCAAATTCTGCTCTACCTGATTCTTATATGTTGGTTTCTGATATGTTGCTCAAATGTGAGTCAGGCTAGGGAGAAGGAGCCAACGTTACGGAGCCCTGCCTGTAAGCAGCTGCCCTTCTGGCCAAGCATGTGGTGTAAGACTGTTAACTCCTTTTATAAAAAATGACAGTAAATCATGCCAAAGACAAATACTTCATTCAAAGTTGTGGCACTTGCGGATATGAGCTGGAATTTGAACCCACACCTGCTGATGTGAGAGCCAGTGTGTTCTACCCTGGCAGTTGCTGTAAGCCTAACTGAGTCTGGTTGCCTGGGCTAGAGCAAGGCCCAGACACTGGCATAATTCAAAAACTTTGACAGGGATCCTAATAGGTAATCAACATTACAAGTCATTGCCGTGCCATGCCATGCCATTCTCCCTTTTTGGGAGAATGAACTCATTTGTTGGATATGAAGGGCACTGCACAAGGCTTTAGACACATGCACACAAGTACTTACATGCACAAATGGATATACAGGTACACATATCAACCTATACTTCTTTCCCCACCCTCCACCTCACTTTCATTCCACAAGAACACTTTTTATTTTGTTTTTATTTGTGGTGCTTCAGTTAAATCCAGGGCCCTGTGCATGCTGCGTGAGTGCTCTGCCACTAAGCCTCACCCCCAGTCCAAGAACACATTTTAGCTTTTCCTGTGAGCAAAGATGAAAGAAGGCTCACCTGCTGGCCTGGGGCATGAAAAGGCTGGTGAGCAGAGAGAGGTAGGGTGTGGGGTAGGTGGGCAGAGGTGGGTTGAGTCACAGAGGCAATTTCGGACATATTCCCACTGTTGTTTGGACTCAGTCTGTCCTAGGAAGCCACCGAGTCTCGGCAAACAGATGTGATGATTTCCACCAAATGCTACAGACAGTGGCCTTGGGCCTGGAAGATATTAAAAGGTCTAGAAAGTGCCCTTGGATCCTTGCATGGTCTCTGGGAGAATGGTTTTGTGTTTTCGTGAGAATGAAACCGATTTCCCATTGGATTGGCTCCAGAAATGTACAGCAGGTGCTGCGTGGGCTCATGGACATATGTGTGAGTGTGCATGCATATATGTTCCTTAGCAGGGCTATGGCAACCACTTCTGAGCTGAAAAACCAAAGGTGGCTATTTCTTCCAGGACACAAGCTCTGCTTGAGGGTGGTTTCCACTCTGTAGACTGACTTATCTGGAAGGTTCAGAGGGAGACTGTGATTCAGTTCTTTGTTTCCAGGCCACTGATCAGCTGAGTGATAAGAGGAGGGAGGTGATTAGTTTTCTGGCTCCTTCCACTGCTTTGGGGAAGATGAAGAAGGAAAAAGGAAGCCCTGCTGTGGATGGAAAACCTGTGTCCCCCACCCCATAATGCAAGGTCACTGGATGCAAGGCCCTAAAGGTGACTGTGGGGACCCTCTTTCTTCTTATTGTTTTCTGGCTGCCACTGCCTCAATGCGCTACCTTACCTCAGGCCAAGAGCAAAGGGTCAACCCATCCTGGCTTGGAGCCTCCAAAAGAAGCCTCAAATCACCCTCCTTTCTCTGTAAGTTGACCTATCTCAGCCATTTGTTTCAGTATGAGAAAGCTGATGAATGAGCTAAGACAGGCTTCCTCCTCCTCTCCCAAGCTCCCTCACCCAGGTTCTACTGCTCTCAGCCTTTGTTTCCTAACTCCACACTCTGCCCCGTTCTGGAGCACACCCACCCTGCACAGCACCCCCAAGAGCAAGAGCATCCTGTTCTGCCTACTAAGCAGACTCCCCAAAGGTAGGTCTTTGCATTCACTTGGTGAAGCACCTACTAAGAACAAAGATCAAAAGCCAAAGTACAGAACCCTAGAAATAAGAGGAGCCAAATTCTCAACAGTGGAGTCTATAGTGTAGAGGCTCTAGTATGTGTGTTTGTTTTTATGAGTGTGTAGCCAGTCCCAGACCAGAAATGAACAGAAGATCACCAGAATAAAAATTAAAAGGAGAGTCTTTATTAAGTCGGCCAGCATCTGTCCCCACAGCATGGAGAAGAACGGCCCCATCCTACTTTTTTTGTTTTGTTACTTTTATTTATTTACTTGAGAGCGACAGACAGAGAGAGAAAGAGGCAGAGAGAGAGAATGGGCGCGCCAGGGCCTCCAGCCACTGCAAACGAACTCCAGACACATGCGACCCCTTGTGCATCTGGCTAATGTGGGTCCTGGGGAATCAAGCCTCGAACCAGAGTCCTTGGACTTCACAGGCAAGAGCTTAACTGATAAGCCATCTCTCCAGCCCCTCCCACCCATCCTACTTTTCAGTGAGCTTTTAAAGGCAAAAACCACATTCCTTTACAGTAACCTACCCCTTATTCTCCTGCCACCCCCCACCCCAATTATCTTTTGTAAGAGTAAGCAAGCACTATTTACAAAAGCCGAACTTGGGCAAAGCCAGCTCCAGATAAGGGCAAGACCAAACACCAGATGAAGCTGTATGGAGTACCAAGCCACCTTGACCTCAGGGCAAGACTAACCTCAGATGTCTTTACTGGAATCATAGGCTTGTAGTTACTGCACTATGTTAATCGTTAATCTCTTATGGCTCCTTGAGAATGGCAAGATGGCTGAGTGGCCTAAGATGGCTTCCCTTAGGTCTGTTCACCAGAGGTTGTTTCAAGTGTGTGCTGTGGATGGGATAGGGATAGAGGGTAAAGAGGACATAGAGCTTGGACACTTACTATGGTTATATTTTCTGATGACTAATTGTGCTTCCTCTACTCTCCCTATATGCTTTTGATTGTCATTTCTTTTCCCAACCCAGGATGAAGGTGAGGCAGGGGAAGCACAGAAATACCATGTCGCATGGAAAACTATTCGGTGACTATGGGGTTACAAGAGGTAAAAGAAATGTGCAACAGAGAAGAAAAGGGAGTGTCATGTTGGAATTAAGAGTGTGGAGTTTACCAACATTCCTTCATAGTAAAAGTCCTAAAAAAAAAAAAACTGGAAATAGAAGGAACATATCTCAACATAATAAAGGCTATTTATGACAAACCTACAGCCAACATAATACTAAATGGAGAATAACTTGAAGCTTTTCTACTAAAATGAGGAACAAGACACAGGTGCTCACTGTCCCCACTTTTACTTAGTATAGTACTAGAAGTCTTAGCTATAGCAATAAGACAAGAGACACACATAAAAGGGATACAAATTGGAAATGAAGAGATCAAATTATCATTATTTGCAGATAATATGATTCTATACATAAAGGACCCTAAAGACCCTACCAGCAAACTGTTAGAGCTGATAAACAGCCATGTAGCAGGATACAAAATAAACACACAGAAATCAGTAGTCTTCCTATATGCTAACAACAAACACACAGAGGATAAAATCAGAGAATCACTCTCATTCATAATTGCATCAAAAAATATAAATAAATAAAGTACCTTGGAATAAACCTAACCAAGGAAGTGAAGGATCCCTACAATGAAAACTTTAAAACACTCAAGAGAGAGATTGCAGAAGACACTAGGAAATGGAAAGACATCCCTTGTTCTTGAACTGGAAGAATCAATACTGTGAAAATGGCAATCTTACCAAAAGTAATCTACACATTTAATGCAATCCCCATCAAAATTTCAATGGCATTCTTCACGGAAATAGAAAAAACAATACAAAAATTCATTTGAAAGCACAAAAAACCTTGAATACCCAAAACAATTTTGAGCAATAAAAATAAGGCTGGCGGTATCACCATGCCTGATTGTAACAAAACCAGCATGGTACTGGCACAAAGACAGACACATAGATCAATGGAACAGAATAGAGGACCTTGATATAAATCTAAGCAGCTACAGTCACTTGGTCTTCAACAAAAAAGCCAGAAGTATTCATTGGCGAAAAGGCAGCCTCTTTAACAAAAGGTGATGAGAAAACTGATTATCTATATGTAGAAGGATGAAAGTAGATCTTTATCTCTCTCCATGCAAAAGAATCCAGTCCAGATGAATCAAAGACCTTAATATCAGACCTGAAACTCTGTAACTGCTAGAGGAAAAAGTGGGGGAAACACTTCAACATATTGGCATAGACAATGACTTTCTGAATATAACCCCAGTTGCTCAGGAAATAAAACCACTAATCAACCACTGGAACCTCATGAAATTACAAAACTTTTGTACAGCAAAGAACACTGTGAATAGAGCAAAGAGACAACCTAAAGAATGAGGAAAAAAGTCTTTGCCAGCTATACATCTGAAAGAAGATTAATATCTAGGATGCTAAATAACAATAAGTCAAACAACACAATTAAAAAATGGGCTATGGGCTGGTGAGATTGCTTAGTGGTTAAGGCACTTGCCTATGAAGCCTAAGGACCCAGGTTTGATTCCCTAGTACATGTAAGCCAGATGTACAAGGTGGCACATGTGTCTGAAGTTTGTTTGTAGGGCTAGAGGCCTATGGGAGACAGAAGTCATCAGCAGTGAAAACAGTGGACACTGCAGGCCTCAAGTTTGGCCAGCCAGGCCAAAAGGCCAAATAGATACAGTAAAGGCATGTCTGTTATGGAGAAAACCAACTGCTCTCTAATTGGACCGGAGGCCTGCTCTATGGGAGGGAATACATGTCCGGTACTGAAAACCTAATCAAAAGCATATGGTAGGGGAGGTCATGAGCATTAGGAGTGTAACGCCTACTCTTGTCTGGCTAAACACATATATTATGCTCACCAAACTGCCCTGTAAGCACTTTGCCTAATGTTCATACCCATATATTAATGCTACCCTCACTTTTGGTTAGAGAATCTTATCTGTTCAGATGGCAGTGACCACTGGGATGCCACAAAAGGCACCATAGTGCTGAGAAGAAGTGACAGAGGAGTGTTCAGCACTGAAACATCTCTATCACACCCTCCAAGGCTCAAGGTCTATTGTGGAAGAGGTGATGGAAAGAATGTTAGCGCCAAAGGAAGGGTAAGACTGCGTACAATGCAATTGTCCAGACAGAAACTGGCCTAGATATCCATGACCTCACAGCGTCTAGCACTACCTTCATGAGACCCTCATAATAGGAAGGAAAAGGTGAAAACGTCAAAATAAAAGAGAGAGGAGTGGAGAGAGGGAGGGGATATGATGGAGTGTAGATTTGTGAAGGGGAAGTGGGGGAAGAGAGGGAATTATCATGGTTTACTGTCTATAAGTATGGAGGTTGTCAATAAAATAAAAGCCAAACCAAAAAAAAAAAAATGTGGGCTGGAGAGATGGCTTAGCAGTTAAGGCCTTTGCCTGCAAAGCCAAAGGACCCAGGTTCAATTCCCCAGTACACACATAAAGCCAGATGCACAAGGAGGAGCATGTGCCTGGAGTTCATTTGCAGTGGCTAGAGGTCCTGATGTGCCCATTCTCTCTCTCTACCTGCTCCCCCACCTCTCTCTCTCTCTCTCTCTCTCTCAAAAAATTAATTAAATTTTTAAAATATTCTTTTTAAAAAAAAGGACAAAATCTAAAACACATGAAAAAATTTAGGCACAGTAGAATATAAAGTCATCTACCCACCTCAGCCCAGTCTCCTAATCCCTCTTCTCAGAAGCCAGCCAAGAAAATAATTTTCTTAGTTATATATTCTAAGTATTCTAGTCTATGGGATTCTTTTTCAGAATGTCTCATTCTCTGGGGTGGGATATAATTCAGTGGTAGAGTGCTTGTCTAGAATTGAGAAAGCCCTCTGTTCAATCCCCTGCACTACATTAAATTTTTACCTTTGCACTAGGTATACAGCACATGCTTGCAGTACAGGCACTCAGGTAGCAGAGAAAGGAATGTGAGTTCACAACTAACTTGGGCTACATGTGTGCCAGTCAGGCAGGACTGCATAGCAAGATGGCACTATCACAAACACACAAACGAACACCAACAAAGCAAAACTTTTCTGTTCCCTTTTGTCCCATTTGAGAGCATCCAGGCTGTCATAGATGGTCCAGTCTCAGCCCTGCCTCTGCTCTCCAGCACATTGGGTTCTGGGGAGAATCAAACTCAGGGCTTAGGATATATGGGAATGTGTAAGCTGTGCAGGTGGGTCTGGGCAACAGTGAGAGTGCCCTGCTCAAAGGGCAGAGTGGCTCTACCCATCGGCTCTCCCACTGCTGATACCTTACTTTCTGCTCTTGCCGTCCAGACCACGATGAAGCAGGTGGACAATGGACAAGCGTTGTGTGATTAGAAGGGTGTAGAGAAGAGCATATGCACCTGGGCACAGGTGGGCAGAGGACTAGGGGGAGGTTTCCCTCCACTCAAAAAGCCTAGAGCAAAGTCGAGAAGGGCCCAGGGGAGGAAGAGCTTAACTTCTCTAGCTGAGGACCCAGCCAGTGCAGAACAGTCTTACCCACACCAGTGACCGCCAACCAGAAAACCGAAATGCTTTCTTCTCCCAAAGTACCTCATTTTACATTCTTGCCAAAGGCAACTTCATTCCTTTTGCCAGTTTGCACAACACTGTCCCCTTCTAATAATACAGTGTGTGTTGATTTTTTCTGAGAAGCCTTCATGGGGATGTTTGCTTCCAGCTTTTACAGTATGGTCTGATTTCAGTAGTTTTATAAGGACAACTCATTAGGTCCAAGTAGAGGAGCCCTAGGACAGATAAATAAATAGTCTGCTAAGCCGTCCATTTAAAATGACATCTATAAAAATGTTGATAAACATCAATATTTGCACTATAGTTTGTGATGGCTTTTAACAAGCGATTCTGTTATGATCTTTGAACGATTTTCTTTAACAGATGACTTGCCTGTTGTCAGATTTGATTTTCACTCAATGCAATTATGCTATTCCATCACATGTGTACCTGAATTAATAGCCTCTTGGCTGAGATCCATAAATGAAGCTGAGGGCTAGATTCCATTGGTATTTTTGCCGCTGGTCATCACCTGGATGCATGATTTGGAATGGAGGTTGTTGCTGGCTTAAGTTGTGAAATTAAAATCTACCTAGATGACCGGGCTTGGTGGTGTACACCTTTAATCCCAGCACTCTGTAGGCAAGAGGTAGAAGGATTGCTATGAGTTTGAGGGTACAAGGCCACCCTGAGATTACATAGTAAATTCCAAATCAGCCTGGGCTAGAGCAAGACCCTACCTCAAAAAAAATAAAATAAAATATACCTAGATGGCCAATGGATTTAGTCCCTCCAAAATCTAATTCTGAGCCAGAACTGTCTGGGTTGGGTATCTGGATGTCTACTGAATCAAAACTAATTTTCCTTCTACTTTATATTCTAAGTTCTTTAGGCATTGCCTTACTAGGGAACCAAAAGTTCCTTAAAAAAAAAAAAAAAAAAAAAAAAAAAATGAGCTAGGTTTGGTGGCACACACCTTTAATTCCAGCACTTGGGAGGCAGAGGTTGGAGGATCTCCATAAATTCAAGGCCACCCTGAGACTTCTTAGTTAATTCCAGATCAGCCTGGACCAGAGAGACCCAACCTCGAAAAACCAAAAAAAAAAAAAAAAAAAAGCCAGGTGTGTTGGCACATGCCTCTAATCCCAGCACTCAGGAGGCAGAGGTAGGAGGATTGAGTTCAAGGCCACTCTGAGACTGTGTAGTAAATTCCAGGTCAGCCTGGACTAGTGAGACCCTACCTCATAAAACAAAAACAAACAAACAAACAAAAGCAGATGGGGTTGAGTGATCAAAGAGTTTTATTAGGCCAGCACTTGGGAGGTGGAGGTAGGAGAGGATCACTGTGAGTTAGAGGCCAGCCTGGGCTAAAGTGAGACCCTACCTCGAAAAACAAAACAAAACAAAAAAAGGTTTTATTTGCTCTTTGATACAATGTCCTCCTCTGTAAAATGGTAGTGATAATAACCTCCACCTATCAGAGTTATATACAAGGCACTTACGTACAATCATAAGTGTATGTATTTGCACATGCACATGTGCATGTATACTAAGTGCTTAGCATAGTGCTGCTGTTGTAACTGCCATTACACTTACCTTGCAGAGCCCCTAGTAGAATTGTCCCAGAATCCCTCCCAGATGGTCAAAAGCAGTGAGCTGAGTTTTGCATCTCATTGAGTTTTGTGATTGGCACCTCTTCTGTATTATCCTGCAGGGGCATGCAGATACTGCAAGCAGGAAATAGTCCGGTTATCCACCCTCTAAGGATGCTTGTTCATGGCAGCATGTGTTCTGTCAGTTCTTCTTCACTTGCCTCCTCAGTGGCAATGAGCCTTTGCTCTAAGGACTTTCAGATAGAGAATGGAATGTCCTGCTATTAACTATAAGGCACCTTTTGTTCAGAGCTTGTTGAAAATATTGACCAAAGGAGAAAAAAATATTTTCTTGCCCTTAAACCATTCCAGGAAACACAGCACATTTTCCAGTAATGGTGGCAACTCTTCACACACGACTCTGAACAGTGGCTTTGATCACAGGCCTGAGTATCGAAAGGCTGGAGAAAAGGCATTAACAACTTTTACCCAAAGTTGGCACTGACCTATATTTTGTGTGTGTGTGTGTGAACTTGGAACTGAGTTGTAGGTAGTTTTGTATTATAGGTATTCAATAAATGTAAACTTATTGTATGTAAAATTATTATATGTAAAATAATAATTTTGGTCTGGAGGGATGGCATAGTGGTGAAGGCATTTGCCTGCAAAGCCTAAGGACCTAGGTTCCATTCCTCAGTACCCATGTAAGCCAGATGCACAAGGAGGCACATGCATCTGGAGTTCTTTTGCACTGGCTGAATGCCCTGACATGCCCAATCTCTCTCCTCTCTCTCTCTCTCTCTTTCTCAAAAATGAATAAATAAATAAACTTTTAAAAATAACAATTTTAGCCAGGCGTGGTGGCACACGCCTTTAATCCCAGCACTCGGGAGGCAGAGGTAGGAGGATTGCTGTGAGTTCGAAGCCACCCTGAGATTCCATAGTGAATTCCAGGTCAGCCTGGGCTAGAGTGAGACCCTACCTCGAAAAAAAAAAAAAGATAATACCAAAGGAGCTAAAGAGATAGCTCAGCCATCTTACCCATAAAGCCTAACAATCCAAGTTCAATTTCCCAGTACCCATGTAAAAGCCAGATGCACAAAGTGGCACATTGTGTCTGGAGTTTGTTTGCAGTGGCTAGAGTCCCTGGTGTGCTCATTCATTCTCTCTCTCTCCTGGGTATGGTAGTGCACACCTTTAATCCCGGCACTCAGGAGGCAGAGGTAGGAGTCTGGCTGTGAGTTCAAGGCCAGTCTGAGACTACATAGTGAATTCCAGGTCAGCCTGGGCTAAAGCAAGACTCTACTTTGGAAAAATAAAACAAAAAAAGAATATTGAAGGTAGTTTCAAAGGTGTGTTAGCTTTCTATTGCTGTAACAAAATATTTGAGAAAATCAACTTAAGGAGGAAAGTTTTACTGTGGCTAAGGTTTCAGTCCATGCTCACTTGCATCTGCTGTTTCTCAGCCTAAGTGTCACGGTGGTAACTGTGCAGTGGAGTAAGAGCTGCTTACTGTATTGTAGCCAGGAAGCAGAAGGGGCTTGGGGGCATGGAGAACAAGGCCCATCCTTCAAGGCTGTACCCACAATGGCCTTCTTCCCCCAACCAGGCTCCATTTGCTAAAGTTCCTACCACCTGTGGAAATGTGGGGTAAGCTTATTACCGTACAATATGGGTATTAGTAACTGTCTCATCACTGTGACGAAATACCTTACAAGAAGCAGCTCAAGGGAAGAAAGGCTTATGTTGGCCTACATTTCTAGAGACTACTGTCCATCATGGTAAAGAAGGCATCGTGGTGAGATAGGAGACCAGCTGGTTACATTACATCTATAGTCAGGAAGCAGAAAGTGAAGGGGAAGTAGAGCCAAGACATAAAAACCTCAAGATCACTCCTAGTAATTCACTTCCTTCAGCAACGTTCTACTTCCTAAAGGTCCCACAATCTTCCCAAGCATGGGGAACAAGTGTTCAAACAAGTGAGCCTGTGGGGACCATTTCCCATTCAAACCACTACAGTGTGTAGCTACATTTTTAAATAGACTCGATCTTCAGACATCTTTTCAAATTAAATAGTGGGTACAACTATTATCCAGGAAAATGTAGAATAAATATACAACATTGGCAAAAATGTCTAAAACTATAGGATAAACAGTATTTAGTATACGTGTTTTTAAAGATTTTTGCTCTGGTATTCCGTAGTATATTATCTTGGACCAGAATCCATGTTAGCAGATCATCTAGAAAAAACAACACATTGTTTAAAAACAGTTTTATCTTATCTCTAGACTTTTCAGACATCCTTTAAAAATGTCAGTGTGGAAGCAGGGCATGGTGGCGCACGCCTTCAATCCCAGCACTGGGAAGGCAAAGGTAGGAGGATCACCATGAGTTCAAGACTACCCTGAGATTACATAGTGAATTCCAGGTCAGCCTGGGCAAGAGTGAGACCCTGCCTTGAAAAAACAAAAACAAAGGCAGTGTGATAATGAAAACTTCATCTTTGCATGGCTCAGTGTCATGAGATGATGTAAACTATAACTACTCAAACAACCATATTCCACTCTGAATTCATATAGAAAATTATCTTAAATAGTATCATAAAATTTAATGTTTTTCACACAGTGAGCAATACTCTCAGCTACATCATCTTAATAACATTTATACAGATTCTGGAATTCTGTTTCTGCCAACATGTTTTAATATAGGCAGATGGTGTTACCACTAAGTGCAGGTCAGAAAGATTACACTTGAGGTGATAAGGTGTAAGGAATGCTCCAATCACCATATGCTGACTTTCTGCAGTCCAGCTTGCCATCCTTTACTTAATTCTCATCAAGAAACACCTATCAAGAGACTATGTTTTGGGCCGGGCATGGTGGCACACGCCTTTAATCCCAGCACTGGGAGGCAGAGGTAGGAGGATCACTGTGAGTTCGAGGCCACCCTGAGACTCCATAGTGAATTCCAGGTCAGCCTGGGCTAGAGTGAGACCCTATCTCGAAAAACCAAAAAGAAAAAGAGAGAGAGATAGAGAGACTATGTTTTATACTATGTTGTTATGGTTCAGATCTGAATTGCACTGCAAAGCGATGTGCTCATCAACATTTGGTCACTAGCCCATGGCACCATAGAAGGTGGGACTAGTTGGAGGAAGTAGGTCATTGTGGGCATGTCCTTGAAGGTAATTTCTTATGTCTGCCCCCCTCACCCTCACTTCCCAGAAGACATGAGGTGAGAAGTGTTGCTCTACCAGTTGCTTCCTATCATAATATTTTGCCTCAGCACAGAAACAACGGACCCTTGTGACCATGTCCTGGAACCTGTGAACCCATAAATCCAAGGAAAAATTTCCTCCTTCAAGCTGATTTCTCAGGTTTGTTGTCACCTCAATGAAAAGATGAGAAACCTACCATTGCTGAGGCTCTTGGTTTCCCACAAGAAATAGATGGTAAGACCCTATTGCTGAAGTCTCCACATGCTTGGGCTGAAAGATGACTGAGAAATCCTGCTGGAACTGAGTTGAAAACCTCCTCCATGTAGGCCAGCTGACAGAAAGCTTGAAAAAGCTACGCTGAATGCAGCTCCATGGGAGAAAGTGAATTCGCCAGTAGAGATAAACAACAGTAAACACTGCAAGCCTTAAATTTGGCCAGCCAGGCCAAATGAGCCAACAGGTGCAATAGTGGCATGGCTGTTGTGGGGGAAACCAACCACTCTCTAATTGGAGTGGAGGCCCCCTCCATGGGAGGGAATACATGCCTCATACTGGAAACCTATGATAGGGAAAGTCATGAGCTCTAGTGGTGTAATGCCTGCTGGTGTCTGCCTAAATATACATATTATGCTCACCAAATTGCCTGTTAAGCACTTCTCTTAATTTTTATACCATATACTAATGCTACTCTCACTTTTGGTTGGAGAAGTTTCTGTTTTCAATGAGAGTAACCTTGGGATAACTCAGAAGGCATAATGGTGCCGAGAAGGAGTGACAGAGGAGTGTTCAGCACTGAAATATCTCTATCACACCTTCCAAGGCTCAGGGTTCATTGCAGAATAGGTGGCAAAAAGAATGTAAGAGCCAAAAGAAGGGTAGGATTCTTTACAATGCACTCTTCCAGACACAAAGTGGCCTGGCTATCCATGACCTCACAGTGCCTGACACTACCAACACAAGACCATTATAGTAGGAGGAAAAGATGATGACATCAAAATAAAAGAGAGGCTGATTGAGAGGGGGAAGAGGTATGATGGAGAGTGGAGTTTCAAAGGGGAAAGTGGGGGAAGGGAGGGAACTACCATGGGATATTATTATCTTACTTATGGAAATTGTCAATAAAAAATGTATTTAAAAAAAGAGATATCAACTATTCAGAAAACAGAAAATTAAAAAGAGCTCTGCAGAGAAAACATGATCCAACCACTAAGGAAAGGTGTGTCTAAGTAGGCGTTCTAACAACAGAAGCCACACACTTGTTACCACATTTTCCCAGTCCTAGATTTTCTCCATGTGGATAACAGATACATTTCAGGAAGATACACTTTGGAGAAGCATCTCCTTCATTAAGCTGATGTGTTAAAATTATGTGATATGTTTTTCCTTCTACTCCCCTCCTACCTCCCCCCTGCCAACTGCACCCATCCAAAGAGTTGATAAAACTCACAGAGTACCTTGAGTTGATAAAATCTTAGTTACCACCTGTGGTGGTGTGATTCAGGTGTCCCCCATAAAGTTAGGTGTTCTGAATGCCAGGTTCCCAGCTGATGGAGAATTTGGGAATTAATGTGTCCTGGAGGCAGTATATTGTTGGGGATGAGCTTAGGAGGTTTATAGCCAGTTTCCCCATGCCAGTGTTTGGCACACTCTCCTGTTGCTATTGTTCACCTGATGTTTGCCAGGGGGTGATATCCACCCTCTGCTCATGCATGTTTTCCTCTGCCATCGTGGAGCTTCCCCTCAAGCATATAAGCCAAAATAAACCTCTTTTTCCCACAAGCTGCTCTTGGTTGGGTGATTTCTACTAGCAATGCGAACCTGACTGCAACACCACCTAAGTGTCCACCAAATGGCCTGGAGCAGGATAAGTATTTAATACACATTTTTGAACAAAATTATGAGGGAATGGACATAGAATGGGAATGGTGAGTCTTATAAACAATTAGCCACTAGTGGTTCCATATCTTCCCCTTAGTTCTCTTTCAGTTAGTTCTAAGTCAGTAATCATTAGTTGAGGGAAACATGAATGTGTGTGTCGGGGTGGGGGTGCATGCACACAAAAGTACCATGTCAAACAAAATATGCTTCAAAACATATTCTGTTGGGAAAAGATTTGCACCAGCGTGGCTAGTTAGTATTCATCATCCTTTAACTCTGCCACACCCTGAGGGGCTCCACAGTGAACAAGCTTTCTCTGCCATGTAGACTGATAAGTATTGTTTTCAAGGAGGGGCACAATTTACTAGCAGAAGTGACAGCCATCCAGTGGCTTAAATTATACATATCATAATAAAAAATTTAAAAGGTATGCAACACCCCTGCCTGCATTTAATTTTGTAGAGTATGAAAAAGAAAATGCTTAGAGATTTGTTCTTGAACAGATGTCAGATCTTCCCTTACAGAGCTCGCTGTCTGTCTACTGTTCAGTAAAGCCCATGCTTAGGAGTATCAGTTCAGCTGTAGTGAGCCTCCACACCTTCTCCCAAAGTTTGGGATTTATGGTGGTTTGAATATACGGCCCCATAGAATCAGGCATTTTATTTTTATTAAGATTGAGCTTGCAACTTGAGTCTCCAGAAGACTACTGGAGGATGTGTCACTGGAGGTGGATCTTAAGTCCAGCCCTAAAGTATGCTCAGAGCAGTTGGAACTCTGGCTAATCGAGTCTGCTGGCTGTTTGGTGATGTCTCTCTGCTTGGATCTATGAAAGTCAGCCAGCTTCTTCCACCATTCGGGGTGCTTCCCCTGAATCCTGTAAGCCTGAAATAAACCCTTCCTTCCCATAAGCTGCTTCTGGTCAGGTGGTGTTTGTCCAGCAACTCTAAGGTAACTGCAACAGGACTAGATGCAGAGTTTTCTAGGGGCTGTGGTCTAATACTTCCTGGAAAATCTTTATCACCACCAGACTTATGTTAAAGTGTTCTGGAGATACAAACTAGTTCTCTCCCAAAAAGCATGTTCAGTCAAGTGCAATAGTGGCATGTCTGCTCTGGGGGAAACCAACTGCTCTTTAACTGGACTGAAGGCCCACTCTATGGGAGGAAACACATGCCTGGTACCAAAAACCTAATCAAAAGCCTATGGCAGGGGAGGTCATGAGCCTTAGGGGTGTAAAGCCTGCTCTTGGCTGGATAAATGCATACATTACTCTCATCAAATTGCCCTGAAAGCACTACACTTACTGTTCATATTCATATATTAATGCTACTCTCACTTTTGGTTGGAGATGCTTCTCTTTTTCAGATGGCACTGACCACTGGGATGACCCAAAAGGCAACATAGTGCTGAGAAGAAGGGGCAGAGGAGTGTCCAGCGCTGAAACATCTCATACCCTCCAAGGTTCAGGGTCCATTGTGGAAGAGGTGGCAGAAAAAATGTAAGAGCCAAAGGAAGGGTACCACTCCTTACATACAACTGTCTAGACAGAAATTGGCCTCGATATCCAAGACCTCACAGTGCCTAGCAATACCTACACAAGACCCTCATAATAGGAGAAAAAGATGATGATATAAAATTAAAAGAGAGACTAATGGAGAGAGGGAGGGGATATGATGGAGAGGAGAGTTATGAAGGGGAAAGTGGGGGAGGGAAATAACATGGTTTGTTGTCTATAAGTACAGAAGTTGTCAAATATATATATATATATATATATATATATATATATATATATATATATATATGCATGTTCAGTTACATTTAGTTCAGTACAGTGCTTTGTAGATTATGTTCTGTGGTGACCTGCCTCAGAGTCCCCAGTGGATGCATTAAAAGGGTGATTACCAGACTCTGCCCCAGGTGGGTTCGATCAGAATTTCAGAAAGTAGCTCAGGAATCAATATGTTTAATAAGCTACCTAGGTAAATCTTCTACATAATAAACTGAGAATTACTAGTCCAGTGATTAAAAACATAGGTTCTAGGGCTGGAGGGATGGCTTAGCAGTTAAGGCACTTGCCTGCAAAGCCAAAGCACCCAGGTTAGATTCCCCAGGACCCACATTAGCCAGATGCACAAGGGGGCGCATGCGTCTAGAGTTTGTTTGCAGTGGCTGGAGGCCCTGGCACGCCCATTCTCTCTCTCTCTCTCTCTCTCTCTCTCTCTCCCCGCCCTTTCTCTGTCAAATAAATAAATAAATAGAATATTTTTTTAAAAAAGCATAGGTTCTAGAGTTAGATGATGTTTGAATTCTTTTTTTAAATTTTTGTTTGTTTGTTTGTTTTTATTTATTTGAGAGCTACAGAGAGAGAGAGAGAGAAAGAGGCAGAGAGCGAGAGAGAGAATGGGCACGCCAGGGCTTCCAGCCACTGCAAACGAACTCCAGATGCGTGCACCCCCTTGTGCATCTGGCTAATGTGGGTACTGGGGAATCAAGCCTCGAACCAGGGTCCTTAGGCTTCATAGGCAAGCACTTAACCACTAAGCCATCTCTCCAGCCCAATGTTTGAATTCTTGCTAGCTACTTGACCTCAGACAAATGCCTTACCTTCCCTAGACCTCAGCATCTGAAAACTGTCCCTGTAGCTAGAAAAGTAAAATGAAGCCCCCTGAGACTGTGCATGAGAAGCAGTGCTTCTGAAACTTTCTATGCATACAAATGGCCTAGGATCTTGTTAAAATGCTAATTCTGATTCTGTGGATGTGAGTTGGGGCTTGAGATTAACTTTTTCTAGTAAACTTCCTAGTAAAGCCAATGTCACAGTCTTCTGTCTGCACTGTAAGTAATTACCGGCCCACTACAAGTTCTTAATATCATTATCTCTTCCATTATTCAGCTCCGTGAGGATAGAAAAAGTACAGACCATAGTTTTTATAAGCCCTGATTTAAAAATGCAGACACCTGGGCTCCATCTCAGACAGTTGTAATGGGTATCTTCCAGCAGAACCCAGGGGTCTGGATCTGAAGAAATAAATATCTTTTTTTTATTATTGACAACTTCCATAATTATAGACAATAAACCATGATAATTCGCTCCCCCTCATTTTCCCCTTTACAACTCCCCTTTAGAAATAAATATCTTGAGTAAACTTTCTTACACCCATGAAAGGCTGTCCAAAGATCTCCTTACTACAAAAACTTTTATTCAACATATTACCAGTCTAACAGATACTGACTGAGTCATAACCATCAAAAGAGAAGAAAGAGAGATAAGGAAATAGTTCAATCAGTAAATTGCTTGCCTTGTTTGATCCCCAGAACCCACATTTAAAAAAAATCAGGGGCTGGAGAGATGGCTTAGTGGTTAAGTGCTTGCCTGTGAAGCCTAAGGACGCTGGTTCGAGGCTCTATTCTCCAGGACCCATGTAAGCCAATTGCACAAGGTGATGCATGCATCTGGAGTTCATTTGCAGTGACTGGAGGCCCTGGAGCACCCATTCTCTCTATCTGCCTCTTTCTCTCTGTCTGTCGCTCTCAAATAAATAAATAAAAATAAACAAAAAATTTAAAAAAATCAGGGGCTGGAGAGATGACTCACTGGTTAAAGGCACTTGCTTGCAAAGCCATACTACCAGGATTGGATTCTCCAGTACCCATGTAAAGCCAGATGCATTAAGTGGCACATGCATCTCGAGTCTGTTTGTAGTGACAGGAGGCGCTGGTATACCCATACTCACTCTGTCTGTCTCTGAAATATACAAAATAGTTTTTCAAAAAAATGAAGCCAGGTATGATGACACACACTTTTAACTCTAGAGTCAGGAGGCAGAGGAAGGAAGATCACTATCTGAGGCCAGCCTGGGCCACAGAGTATGTTTTGCAACTCAGCAAAACCCAATGACCTCTTATGCAAAGTGTGTGAAACACTGTAGTATTCAAAAAGTTACAGGGAAGGACTATGAGATGGAATTTCCCTTGTACTTCAAGGTCTTGCAGTCTCATTAGCAAAGAGAAAGCAGTATATTATACATGAACAATTAGAGATGGGTACAAAAGAAACCAAGTCACTGCTAAATAAACAGTGTTCACAATGTTCTGGAAGCCATAACTACATAACTAGTTTAAAAAAAAACAATGCCAGAAATGGCATTGTTGGACATTGTCTAGCTCTGATTGCAGTAATCAGTGCTTTCCAACTGCTTTTACAATCAAGAGCAATACTATTCCATCAAAGTTGAAAAGAAGAATGGGGTTGTCAAAACCAGATTCAATCGGCATGAGCACAGCTTCTAGAACTTAAGCAGATAAGCATGTGAGCATTTTCTGAAAATGCACATTCTGGGTCAAGGCCAAAATTTTGCATTTCTACCAGCTCCCAAAAGTTACTCAGACTGGTAGACTACAAACAATACACCTAAACCATCTGTACCACAATGGGTGACCATACATGCAGAAAACGTTGTTTCTGTTCCCAGAACATCACTCGTGTTTGATGTACATGCAGGTAAGTAGATGAAAAGGTACTTGCCTTCTTTAAGCACACACAGCAATGGATATTTTTGTACCAGCCAGCAATACTGTGACTGTGGGCATGTGGTTCTGTAAGCGGAGGAACTTGTCTGTGTAAACCTTTCCCCTTCTCTAGAACTGTATAGTTGTGCTCATTTACACTTCTCACCTTGGAGCAGAACGATGTGCATACAGTTTATGCATGTACATGTTTAACAACTGCAGCTCACCCTTCCATGAACTCTCTCAGAGAATTGGCTTCATGGTAATCTGAACTGGTATAGCATTCCAGCTCCTCAGATTCATGGGACAATATGTTTGATGGCCCAGGGAATATTATACCACCACCTTCTACCTGGAGTCATGATATAAGATTTTAGCAGGACATTTATCTACAAAAAAAAGAAAAAGAATATGCTCAATAAACATTACCAAGAAAGCCTGGGCAAGCTCAATATTCAAATACTCATTCGTGTAACTATATTCTTATTAGAGAAATAAAAACCTCGAGGGGGAATGAATAAATTTGATTGCATAAAATTTTTTACTGCTTTTTTGCCAAAACATTTAAAACAAGGTTGGAAGGAAGACAAATAGTGAACTAGAAAAATTAATGGTAATACACAAAGAACAAACAACATGCGAAATAATTACAACAGGAAAGTGGGTAAACAATGCAGCCTAGGAATTCACACACAAAAAATATGCACTGGAGAGATAGTTTAGCAGTTATGGTGCTTATCTGCAAAGCCAAAGGACCCAGGTTTGATTCCCTAGTACCCATGTAAAGCCAGATGCACAAGGTGTCTGGAGTTCATTTGCAGTGGCTAGGAAGCACTGCTGTGCCATTCTCTCTCTCTCTCTCCCTCTCTCAAATAAATAAACAAATAAGTATTTTTAAATGCACACAGTAGTTGTTAATGAATGTATACACGAAATGCAAATAATTTCAAAATGTAAATAAAAGTATTTTATGTGCCAGGTAACTAAATGTTAAAAAATATTAGCACATTCTGTTTGGTGAGGTGTAGGGCCAATAGAATTTTTATGTTCACTGTTGATGGGACTATAAATTGGCTGAATATGTCAACATACCTTTAAAATTCAAACTCTTAGAGTCAGCAGTCCTACTCATTGAAATCTACCATAAGAAGATATTTATGCAATGCCCTGAACATTCATTCGGTCAAATGACATTTATTGAGCCTTTATATGTACAAGTAATTAAGTTAGGAGTTAGGGATATGGCTGATCACAAAATAGGCAAAAATCTTTGACTTCAAGAACCATCCATTTGTACTGAAAAGACATGATAAACTGTGTATGTATAAGTGTGTTGGGGGACAGGGTAAATAACGGAAAACTGGAGCAGGATGGGGAAGTGGAAGAGAGGAGGCACTGCTCCTGCAGGGTGACTAGGACATATCTGAGGGGCCAGGGAAATGGTTCAGTCAGGGAAGTGGTTGCTTCATAACCATGAGGACTGGAATTTGATGCCCAGTTTCCACATAAAATATGAGGCCAGTAATCCCAGAACTTAGAAGGCAGAGACAGGAGGATTGCTGGTGAGTTCCAGGCCAATAAGAGACCCTATCTCAAAAAGAGGTGGATGGCATTTTTGAATGCGGTCTACATGCACTCTCCCCTCCCACACACATGTGCACCCACACATTTATAAACACACACCACGCATACACATGAAAAAAAAGACACATATGAGCAGAGGCTTGGATGACAAAGGCAAGCAGGCCATAACGATGCCACTGGAAAATGATGCCAAGCTGAGGGAGAGCCGGAACAAGGACGAAAGCATGCTCACCTGTCTGTGGGCCAGTGAGGAGACCTGTGGAACCAGAACAGTGTGAACAAGGGACAAAGTGGTAGGAGGTGAAGTAGGGCAATGGATGAGGTAGAGTGGGGAATGGTGCCCTAGGTTCATGCAGGCCTTGTCAGCCGTAGGGCCAGTGGGATCATACTGTCCATGGGACTGGCAGAATCAGCATCAGAGGGCTCTGCACAGGGCAGCAAGGGCTACGATTCTAATTTTGTAAAGACTCTCTGGCTCTGGATGGAGTGAAAGCTGGGAATGGGCCAAGGGAGAGCTGAATGACCACACAGGAAGTGATGGCAGCCATCCTAGTGGGACATGAAGGGAGAAAGGCTAGTGGAGGTGGTGGAAAGTAGTTGAATTCTGGATGTGCTTTGAAGAAAGAGCCATCAGGACTTGTGAGGAGGCAGATGTAAGAGAAAGAAAGGAGTCAAGAATAACTCAGTTTTGGCTGAGAAGTGTTAATGTATTAAGATAGAGAAGCCCATAGAAGAGGCCTAGACAAGGTCAGGTTATAAGAAATCAAAAGCTTTCAACCTGTGCAGGTTGGATGCCAGACATCTTGGTAGCAATGCCAGGGAAGCAGTTGGGTTGTGAGTGCACAGGTTAGGAAGAGGGCTAGGCTGCAGATAGATATTGAGGTATATTGACAGTATTTGGTCCTGAGACCAGAGGGTATCTCCTAAGGAATGACTGTACACAGGGAAGACAGGAGGTCCATGGACCAAACCTGGGTATTCCAAATCCTGGAAGTCAGGAAAACAAATAAAGGGGGCTGAAAAGAAGTAGCCAGACACAGAGAAGAATGTCTGAGGGTGGTGATCTGGAAGACAAAGGAGGAAATCAAGAAGTACAGGAATGATCAGTGTTCAATACTGCTCACAGGCCAGAGCTGAGGGCTCAACAACATGGAAGTCGCTGGTGACCAAACCAAGAGCCTTATTGAGGAAAGTACATGAAAGCCCAGTTGTACTGAGGTTGGGAGAAGCCGAGCGAGAGAAGGTGACGCTGGCAGAATAAGCAACTCTGGTTTTTTTGTTTGTTTGTTTTGTTTTGTTTTTCAAGGTAGGGTCTTGCTCTAGCCCAGGCTGACCTGGAATTCACTATGTAGTCTCAGGGTGACCTCAAACTCATGGTGATCCTCAAGTGCTGGATTAAAGGTGTGCGCCACCACGCCCGGCTAAGCAACTCTTTTAAGGAACAAAGAAAATAGGCTGTAGGTAGAAATGGTATCAAGGAAGTTTTTATTTTTATTTTTTTAAAAGGAGCTGTTATCTCATATTGGTTTGCCACAAAAGGTTGGAGGATTTCAAAATGCAGTGGGGGGAAATGACAAAGAAAAAATAAGGGACAACTATTTGGTTCAAGGAGATAGAATGGAATCTAATCAATAAGAAAGGAGGCTGTTCAGAAGTAGGCACAGAGAATTTATTACATAATTATTTATAATAGTTAAAAACCTGAAAAGCTCATCAATAGGTGATTCAATTCATGATTTAAGGGGTTAAATACAACAAAACACAATAGTTTATATTAAAGGTGAAGATTCTATGTTTATCTACATAGTAATGTATCCACAACAAAAAGCAAAGGAAAAATAGTTTACAGTGCCTTATCTATATAAGACATGAATGTATTGTTTGCTTTCTTCTTACAATACTCTGTATTGATTTCTTTTTACAACAAACGCAAAGAATTTGCTTAGAACTGTGTTCTCTGCTTGGGCTTCTGCTACAGGTTAGGCAGCGGCCCTCCCTGAGGCCCCCAGAGAGGCTTTAGTGATTGATTCACCATTTAACTTCAAGCCCTTTCTCACTTTCCCCCAGCAAACATCAACTCAAGCTCAACTGCTACTTATTAGCTGTTTGCTTTTGAGCAATGCATCAATAAATTTAATTATTTTGTTATACAAGGTACAGTCTCATTCTAGCCCAGGCTGGCCTAGAATTCACTATGTAGTCTCAGGGTGGCCTCAAACTCGACGAACCTCCTAGCTCTGCCTCCCAAGTGTTGGGATCAAAGGCATGCACTATCATGTCTGGCAAATTTAATTTTTATAAGCCTGCTTCTTTATCTATATAATAGTGAAAAAATGTTATTTTATTAGTAACTTACATTATTTATTTAAATTTTTATTTATTTATTTATTTTGCCTCCAAGGGCTGCTGTGAGGAATAGAGAAGCCAATGTGGCTAAAATGCCCAACACAGTTCCTGTCATATAACAGGTTCTAAATGTTGGGGCATGATTTAGCATACACATACCTGAACCCCTCCTTCTCTAGGGCAGGCCTGGCATATCAGACACATGCGCAAATGATTGCTGTGTAACACTGTCCTCTGAGCAGAGCATGACACAGCTGTTGCCTTCTTGAATGCTCAGCAACTGTGATTAGCTGAAAGCGACCTGTACAAGATTGGACCAGTTAACATTCTGTCATGGGAGGTTATGAGGCCCCACTCCTCCCTGAGGACATATAAGCAGATAACAGTTACTGGGAGAAGGGAGCATTTTCTTCTGTGGTACAGCCCTCTGTAGGTTCCCTGTAGGTAACCCTTCACCCATTCTCCTGTAAGGAACCCAATTAGACACATGCATTTATGCATCAATGCATTAAAGCTGCATTTAACTCATTGGTTCACTCAGCTACGCTTGGGCAGAATCATTTCTTTGGCCTGTCTTTGGTGCCTTATCTGGGTTCAGGACATGTTTGTTCACATTTCCTCAGAAAAAGTTCACACAACAGTGACAAGCAGGAGCTGGCTCTTGGCAGAGCAGTGATGTGACCTTAGTTTCTCCCCAAATCCCCAATTCTTGTTGACACTAAGTCACTCTTCTGTTTAATGCAGGGGAATCTGTGAAAGCAATTAAAAAAAAAATTCCTGAGCTGGGGATGTAGTTCAGTGATAGAGCACTTGTAGTTCTGTAATATAGCACTCACATCCCATGTATAATTGGTCTGGGTTCAATTCTCTAGCATCACAAATAAATCGAAATAAAAATTACCACTTTTCAAATGCCTGCAAACCTCCAAAGTTTGGCTATTCTGTCATCTAGTGGCAAATATTTTAATTTTCAGGAATGCCGGATAAAGTCCTGGTCTTGCTGCTTACTATTATTACAGCCACGACTGATGCAGGATTTGGGGGCTCAGAAAGGGTCCCCCAGAATCTATGAACCCCAAATTTTGCATTCTGTCCTATCTTTGACAAGGAATTAATAAAGAGTGATAACTGATAAATTATGAGTTATTAAATTTATTTAGAGGGAAATCACAAATACTGGGGTTTATTTAAAGGAGACTGGGGTCTAGGAAGGGAGGCTAAACAACTGGGAAGTTGGAAACACACTGTCATGTGGAAACACCGTATCATTAATAAGGTTCATTGAAAATAAATTGAGGTCTTTAGGAAAAGGACTGGACCAGGGTTGTAAGCACATGCAAAGTAGAACTTCCATGTATATGTAGAGTCTCAGAAAGAACCCACACGACATCTGCCATGTGCTTTCCTAAAGAAGGAAAGTATAGAGAGACTCAGAAAGAGCAAACATGGCATCCGCCATGTGCTTTCCTGAAGACGGAAACTATCAAAGCAGACACCAAGAAATTCAGAAGAGGAATGAGAGACGAAAAGGGTTACACTCATGGTGACCCCGAATTTAGAGTAAGTGCATGGGTCGCAAGTGTTGAGTTGCTGCGAGCACCCATGTGGTAGATTCGGAGATCGGAGAAAAAGGATACATGTAATTAAACTGAGAAGTTACCCCAGACTATAAAGCAGAAGCAAGTGGAAAAGTTTAGATCAAGAAACAGTATAACGCTGGGAGTAGAGGCCAGATTCATGGCTGTCCATAACAGCTAGAGAGACCCCCACACACACCTGGGGTCACGCCAGAAAAGAAGAGAGGGAGGGGCTAGAAGGCCACAACCTTTATAGCATCAGATTCAGATATGTAAGGGGAAGACCTGATTGGCTAGTAAATTTGGAGGATGAACCTGAAGGTCAGTCCATTTGGGTCAGCCCATCCAGGTAGCGCTTTAGACTGCGGGCAGTAGGGGGCGCTGTAAGTTTCAATCAGACTAGCTTCATTTTTTCCACCCCTAGGTAGAGTCTCACTCTATCTAGCCTAGGCTGACCTGGAATTCACTATGTAGTCTCAGGGTGGCCTTGAATTTACGGCAATCCTCCTACCTCTTCCTCCCGAGTGCTGGGATTAAAGGAGTGCACCACCATGCATGGCCATACTAGCTTGATTTTTGTTGAGAGTTTTGCTCTTGTCTCAGGGCAAGGTGTCATGTGGGGTGGCATCTCATGGTTCTCTTTGAGCCTCAATCCCTAACTAAAACTGCATAAAAAAGCTACCTTTCTCCTATCCTCCTTCACTACCACATACATAAAGGCAGGCCAGTATCTGTAACTGGACCATGGCTCACTTACTAGTTTCAAATCTTAGCAGATTCTTGTAAATATGCATAAGGAAAAGTAGTCTGTGAATCATTGAGCTTATATTATGCTAGCCTGAAGAATAAAACTAGATTACCTTCACAGTGAGAGAAGTGTCAGGAAAGTCCATGGGAAGTCAACTACCCAGGGACCCTGGATATTCCAAAGCTGAAGAGCAAAAAGTATGCATGCCAGCTCCTTCCTCAAAAGTTACAACTGTCTATCTAGAAATAACACCTTAAAAAGTAAAACTGGGCTGGAAAAAATGGCCCAAGCAGTTAAGAGCATTTCCTGTGCAAACATTGAGGACCTGAAGAGGCCCAAGAAACCAAGTTTGATACCCAAAACACAAATAAACAGCTGAGCATGACCACGTGACATCCAAAACCTTGTTCCAATACAGAAGCAGACCTAAGAATTGGTGGAGCTTCACGCACACACACACACACACACACACACACACACACACACAAAAGCAAAGAGACTCCAGCAAGAACTGGCAGCAGGACACCAGCATTCAACTCTGGCCACCATAGGCAAGTGCATTCCACCACAGGTGATCGCATAGGACACCACATGGGCATATGCATGTGCATACATGCACATATAGACACATACCATATCACATACACAAATATTTTTTAATTTAAAAGTAGGACTGGGGATATGGCTTAGCAGTTAAAGCAGATGGCTTAGCAGTTAAAGCACTTGCTTGTAAAGCCCAAGGACCCAGGTTTGATTCCCCAGTACCTGTAAGCCAGATGCACAAGGTGGCACATGCACATGCATCTGGAGTTCGTTTGCAGTGGCTAGAAGTCCTGGTGCATCCTCTCTCTCTCTCTCTCTCTCTCTCTCTCTCTTTCTTTCTCTCTCTCATCTCTTTTTCTCTCTCTCTCTCTCAAATAAACAAATCAATAAAATATTTAAAAATAAAGAAGTAAAACATATGAGGATGTAAACATACTAGAACATAATAAAAAAATACTAGTCCAAAAGGTGACTCTTCCATCAGGGAAATGCAAATCAAAACTACTTTGAGATTCCATCTCACTCCTATCAGAATGGCTACCATCATAAAAACAAATGACAATAAATGCTAACAAGGATGTGGAAAAAGAGGAACCCTTCTACACTGTTGGTGGGAATGCAATCTGGTCCAGCCATTGTGGTGATGTGTGGAGGTTCCTGAGATGGCTAAAAATAGATTTACCATATGACCCAGCTATACACTTCTAGGCATATATCCTAAGGACTCGTCTCACTACCTTAGAGATACTTGCTCAACCATGCATGCTGACACCAGGAGCCTTAGACTGGAGGCTGGGAAGAGGGGCACAGGGATGCACAGGGGACACGGATGAAATGCCACATTCACTAGAGACAAGGCATATCATACCAAGCTAACTCTTTCTGAGCATGAGTTTGTCATGTGTAGAAAAAGCTTGAAGGTGCTCATTCCAGCTCTTGGTACAGAACTTGAGAACCAGAGACCATGCATTTTTTGTTTGTTTGTTTGTTCTGTCATCTTGGGAATTCCTGAGAATAGTGTGTTGTGACTAGTGTTGAGAGATAAAGAAGGGAGTGTCCTGAAAAGCAACACTTGTCTTCTGGCGTGGGCCTGGAAGCTCAGTCACAATCTGGGCAGGTTAGGATATCCTTGGCTCTTTAGTAAAGACAAGGGTGCAGGATGACTAGATCCCTATCACAGGATTTGGAGGAATTCCAAAAGTGGAACTCCAATAGTGAAGCCTTAGAGGCAAAATGGGAGGAAACATAGAAGGTAATGGGATCATGGATTCTTGAACCTCGAAAGAGATTCAACTCACTCACCTGTTACTCCAGGACATAAGAGGATCATCAATACCAGCTCAGGTACATAGTGAGTTTGAGGCCAGCCTGGGCTACATGAGACTCTGTCTCAAAAAAAAAAAAAAAAAACTCAAGCCAGGCGTGGTGGCGCACTGCCTTTTATCCCAGCACTCAGGAGGCAGAGGTAGGAGGATCGCTGTGCGTTTGAGGCCACCCTGAGAATACAGAATGAACTCAAGGTCATCCTAGACTAGAGTGAAACCCTACCTGAAAAAACCAAAAAAAAAAAAAAAAAAAAAAACAACTCAAAGAAAGAGGATAATTGCTTCATCTAAAAAAAAAAAAGGTGAAGTAATGTCTGCTGCTGTCTGGCTAAAAGTATATACTATGTGCACCAAACTGCCCAGTAAGCACTTCTCTTAATGTTCATACCCATATAATAATGCTACTCTCACTTTTGGTTAGAGAACCTTCTCTTTTCAGATGGCAGTGACCTTAGGATGACTCAGAAGGCACCATGGTGCTGAGAAGTGACAGAGGAGTGCTCAGCACTGAAATATCTCTATTACACCTTCCAAGGCTCAGGGTCCATTGTGGAAGAGGTGGCAGAAAGAATGTAAGAGCCAAAAGAAGCATAGGGCTCCTTACAATGTGCTCCTCAAGAAATAAAATGGTCTGGATATCCATGACCTCACAGTGCCTGACACTACCTACACAAGACCATCATAATAGGAGGAAAAGATGATGACATCAAAATAAGAGAGACTGATTGAGAGGGGGAGGGGTATGATGGAGAGTGGAGTTTCAAAGGGGAAAGTGGGGGGGAGGAAGAGAATTACCATGGGATATTCTTTACATTTATGGAAGTTGTCAATAAAAAAATAAAATAAAAAGGTGAATAAGACCCCAAGTGTGAAACACGCAGAGACAGTTTGAGAAATAGAATGGGATCCCCAAAGCTCCAGCAAGGAGGTTCTATGATGGCAGCACATGGTAAAAACAGTGGCCAGACTATTCACCATGACGCACCTTAAAAATATGGTCATCAAGTGCCACTCACTTAGGAACAAGTCAAGATAAGACACGTTGTATGACTAGTGTTTATCACATCCAACACATAGGAGAAAGAAGATGCCCTATTGGCCAAAGTATTGAAGCCCAGAATTATTCTGAAGTTAGGTCACTTTATAAGAACACTCTTACATTTATGGGTATATACATACTATCACTTGCTCATCAACTATTGGTTGAGGGCGGCTATCTATGGTTCAAATACCATGCTCTTCCTAGCCCTGTAAAATCAATATGGTGGTTTCCTTCCAGGTAGAGGATGTCATTCATGTTGAGAAAGTTCTAGATAGAGATAGATAACAGCTGGGGAGAGGCACAGAGAGCAAAGAGAAATATTCACTTAAGTCATCAGCAACTATTCACTGATTGTGACTCTAGTGGAGAAGAATAAAATGGAGTGGGCAGAGAGGAATGGGAAACAGTATGTTAGAAGTGTCCCAGTTCTGTCATTTGAGCCATTTAACACTGGGTAACTTCAGGGCTCAATAGAAGCATATATATTAGAATATTAAAGATATCAGCCTTGAAAGAGGTTTTTGTATCTGTGAAAATGAAAGAAAATACTTTTTTTGAGAGAGAGAGAGAGAGAGAGAGAGAGTGAGAATTGGTGCACCAGGGCCTCAGCCACTGAAATTGAACTCCAGACATTTGTGCCACATAGTGTGCATGTGAGACCTTGCACTTGCCTCACCTTTGTGCGTTGGCTTACGTGGGATCTGGAGATTTGATCATGGGACCTTAGGGTTAACAGGCAAGCACCTTAACTGCTAAGTCATCTCTCCAGCCCAGAAAATACACTTTTATCCAATTACCTGTTAACACATACTTGACTTGGCACACAGCAGATATGCTAGGAAGAAGAGCATAGTAGTTGGAGTCACACCACACTGATCCTAAACCAATAAGGAGCCAAGAATCTGGCATACTTTGCATGGCTACACTATTATGATTTCACACTGTGAAGTTCTGAGGTAAATAAGTAGTTTTTTCACATACTTCATAATCTGTACTAGCTTCAAGAGAACTATGATGGGTTGAATTATGTCTCCCAAGGGATGATATATAAAAATCACAAACCCTTGTACCTTGAAATGTGACCTTGTTCAAATACAGGACCACTCCTGTGTAATTGGCTCAGATCATACTGGAGCAGGACAACACTTAAATCCAGTACGAATGGTAACCTTATTAAAGGGAGAAATTTGGGCTGGGGAGATGGCTCAGCAGATTAAATGCTTGCTGCATAAGCGTGAGTACCTGAGTTCAGATCCTAAGAAGCCACATGAAAAGCTGCATGCTAATGTCAGCATGCCTATGGCAAGGTAGGAGAGTGACACAGAATGTTCCAGAAGATTATGGGCAAGCTAATCTGGCAAATGCAGTGGTTAATAAGAGAACCTGTCTCAAACAAGGCAGAAGGTGAGAACTGGCATCCAAGATTGTTCTTTGACTTCCACATATGCATGCACACATGCGCATGCACGTACACACACACACACACACACACACACACACACACATACACACAGGAGAGCTTGGAAAAATATGCTCATTCACAGAGAACATCATGTGAAGCTGAATGCAGAGGCATCAGTAATGCCTCTGCAAGTCAAGAGCTACCATGAGCCAGGAAGTGTAGGGCAGATCTTCCCCTACCAACTTCAGAGGAAACGTGGCCCTGCCAACAGATGGCCTCCACAATTGTGGCATAAGTTTCTGTTCAGTAGCCCTAATAAAGCTGCACAAGCAACTTTAAAGTGTACAAGAAAGGTGAAAGAATGTTCTGGGTAGAAATGTGATTCAAAGACTTCATGAGAAAGCAAAATCAGAAAGGCTCATGGCAAAAATGCTAAGAGATGGCTAAAGAGAACCACATAGAACTCTGTGAGGCCTGAGAGGTGGGAGGTTTCCTGAAAGAACAACTTTGCACAGCAGCAAGTCATGCTGACCCCAGGAGGGAAATCTGGAAATAGGAAATGGCTCAATCCTTTAATTCCAATCCCTGATACACACTTCTAAAAAAATGCTCTTAAACTGGGTGTGGTGGCACACACGTTTAATCCCAGCACTCTGGAGGCAGAGGTAGGAGGATCGCCGTGAGTTCGAGGCCACCCCGAGACTACACAGTGAATTCCAGGTCAGCCTGGGCTAGAGTGAGACCCTACCTTGAAAAACCAAAAAAAAAAAAAAAAATGCTCTTAGTTTTTAAGAGTCTCCGCCCATCTTTTCTCTCCCACACTCTTAATTTCACCCCTAATGGAACACCGTCACTGTTACGCTGTAGGTGCTCATGCCAGGGAGAAAGAAATCTGTTGGCAGATGATCAGATGGAAATTTTTTGATTACTTCTATTCTTGCAGACATTCTTCTTCCTTTAGATTTGTTAGTTTGTGACAGTGTCTTGCTACATAGCCCTGGCTGGTCAAGAGCTAGCTACGACTATGCTGGCCTCAAATTTGTAACTGTCCTACTGTCTCTGTCTCCTGAGTGCTGGGATACCAGAGTGTTATCATCATACTTGACATTCTTTTTTTTTTCTCAGATTTTTTTGTTTTATTTTTATTTATTTATTTGAGAGCGACAGACAGAGAAAGAGACAGATAGATAGAGAATGGGTGCGCCAGGGCCTCCAGCCACTGCAAACGAACTCCAAGTGCATGTGCCCCCTTGTGCATCTGGCTTACGTGGGTCCTGGGGAATCGAGCCTCAAACCGGGGTCCTTTAGCTTCACAGACAAGCACTCTACCTGCTAAACCATCTCTCCAGCCCAACATTCTTTTTTTAAATATTTTATTTTTATTTATTTTACAGAGAAAGAGGGAGGGAGAGAGAGAAAGAGAGAGAGAAGTGGGCACATCAGGGCTTCCAGCCACTGCAAATGAACTCCAGATGCATGTGCCCCCTTGTGCATCTGGCTAACGTGGGTCCTGGGGAATAGAACCTGGGTCCTTTGGCTTTGCAGGCAAGTGCCTTAACCACTAAGCCATCCCTCCAGTCCCATACTTGGCATTCTTTTGGATTTTATCTTGAGAATTTTGAGGCCTTCTTTCCACCACCACCCCCCACACACACACACAAGCTTAAATGTAAACATGTCTTATCCTGGATGTGGGTAAAGATTAAAAAGAGCTCAGAAAAAGTACAAGTATTGCCAACAGAGAATATCTCAAATTGTTCTGCTCTGGTTTGAATATTACACCTCCCATAGCTTCATGACTTGAATGCTTGGTCTCCAGATGGTAGTGCTATTGGGGAAGATGTGCAGGGCCTAGCTTACAGATGTAAGTCCCTGGTAGTGGGTCCTTGAGTGTGTAGTATCCATGACTCCTTCTTGCTGCACCCTGTCTGCTTCCTGTCCATCAAACAGTAAAGAATAAGGGGCTGGAGGGATGGCTTAGCAATTAAGGCATTTGTCTGCAAAGCCAAAGACCCAGGTTTGATCCCCAGGACCCATGTTAGCCAGATGCACAAGGGGGCGCATAGTCTGGAGTTCATTTGCAATGGCTGGAGGCCCTAGCATGCCCATTCATTCTTTCTCTCTCTCCCTCTTTCTTTGTCAAATAAACAAATAAATAAAAATAAAAATATTTTTAAAAGCCGGGCATGGTGGTACATGCCTTAATCCCAGCACTCAGGAGGCAGAGGTAGGAGGATCACTGTGAGTTCAAGGCTATCCTGAGACTACATAGTGAATTTCAGTTCAGCCTGGGCTAGAGTGAGACCCTACCTCGAAAAACCAAAAAATTTAAAAACTTTTTTTAAACTAAACTATTTTTTTAAAAAGTAAATAAGGCTGGAAGGATCGCTTAGTGGTTAAGGTGCTTTCCTGCAAAGCCAAAGGACCTAGATTCAATTCCCCAGGACCTATATAAGCCAGATGTACAAGGTGGCACATGCATCTGGAGTCCGTTTGCAATAGCTGGAGGCCGTGGTGAACCCCTTCTCTCTCTCCCATCCCCAATTTCTCTGTCAAATAAATAAATAAAAATAAAAAAAATATGTTTTTTAAAAAAGTAAAGAACAGCCGGGTGTGGTGGTGCACGCCTTTAATCCCAGCATTCAGGAGGCAGAGGTAGGAGGATCACGATGAGTTTGATGTCACCCAGAGACTACATAGTGAATTCCAGGTCAGCTTGGGCCAGAGCAAGATCCTACCTCGAAAAAATAAAATGAAATAAAAAAGAAAGAAAGAAAGGAAGGGAGGGAGGAAGAAAGAGAGGACTCCCCTCTCACAGTCTTACTGTCATGGTAGGAACTGCGCCATCATGCCTCCCCCACCATAAAGCCCTCTGCAACTGTGAGCCAAAATAAACCTTTGCTCCCTTGAGGTTTTCCTATCAGGAACTGTGATCTCAGTGACACTAGAGCTAATTCTTGCTCCAACCCTAAGTGGCTTTGGTTGCAGTCTAAAGAGTGGAGATATTACACGGAATGATGCCTCCTCTTGATTAGTCATTAATGTTCACTCCCATAGGATGACAGCACTAGAAGCTAAACATGCCTCTGCTTCCCTATGCCTGTTAGGTACAAGGACCTAATTAACAGTTAAACCCAAAATACCACCACACCACTGAAAGCTTTTCTTTTTCTTCCTGTATTCAAAAACAAATGTATCAAAATAAAAGCCAAAACAATAATCCTTATTGCATACTTTATGCCAGGCATTGTGTTAAGAACCTTAAACTTCATGACATTTCAAATGCTACAACTCTCAGAGATGATGAAATTGACTTGGAGATATTTGGTAAGCAGCTCAAGATCAGAGTCAGTGAGAAATTCAAACTGAAGCCATTGAATTCTAGGTCCAAGCTTTTAACCATTATTCTGTTTTATCTCTCAAGACACCTGAATGTTATATGTCTATGAGAATTTAGGCATAAACCTATAGCCTTTTTGAATTTTCAAAACACAGAAACTCCTGTTGAAAGCATCTTAAGTAAAAGGAAGGGTTTGATGGCTCCTGTGAGATACAGAGTGAGTAGGTGTGTTGCTGATCCCTGATTTGGCTAGATCCAGGAGCCTGAGCACTGTCAGGATTCTCTGTGTTCCTTGCTGTATGTCAGACTCATGCATTCTGATCAGTAGAGTAGTACTGGTATTCTACACAGTAGAGAGGCTCCACATTCATACCCTAACATGAGTGCAGAGAAGAAAACACTCATTTCTGGGTCCAGTAAGAACAATTACTGGAAATGACTGTGATTAGCACAATTCAGGTCACATTCTCATCCTTGGAGCAGTCACAATGACAAGGAAGATAGATAATGGTAATTGTCCAGTCTGGGTACCTCTGAGGTCTAGAACACTGGGTTTGTGCCAAAGAAGGTGGTTCTGGAAGAAAGTGATTTCATGTGATTCTTGCATTTTGAGTCTCATAGTGACCCTGGGAAGAGAGCAGGTTAAGTATCATTAAGGACACAGTGGCGGATTAATATGGCCATAGAGTCATTGAGAGAAGGAGTTTGTTTTCCCCCCTCTCTTGAATCTAGGCTGGTCCTTTGAAGCTTAGCCAATAAAAGGTGACAAAACTTAAGTTAACCCTTTCTTAGCCTCACCTTCAAAAGACCTATAATTTCATTTTCTTTTTCTGGGAAAGCAATCTTAGGACAGTCCCTTGGGAAAACACAGGAAATGAGATTTCTGGTCCCCAAGGAGAGAGAACAAGTAGGTTCTCCAGTCAATGCTTCCAGTGGAGCCTTCAGCTAACAGCCAAAAACTGCCAACAGAAAAGAATGAACTATGTGACATTCCAAGTCTGCAGCAATACTGAACGAAAACATGAAGCATGACTCCTGTGCTCCAAGACCCCATAGCTAGAAAGTACTCCTCGTGGTGGTGAGCCTGACACTCACACTAAGCCTACTGGGATTCCTTCAATCTTCATGGCCTCTTATTAAAAATAGAAAAGGTGGCCAGGTGTGGTGGCACACGCGTTTAGTCCCAGCACTTGGGGGGGCATAGGTAGGAGGATCACCATGAGTTCCAGGCCACCCTGAGTCTACATAGTGAATTCCAGGTCGGCCTGAGCTACAGTGAGACCCTACCTGGAAAAACAAACAAACAAAAAAAAGTCTCAATTATGAATTTGCACTTGTGGAATCTCCACCTACAGTGCCAGTTAGGAATTAAAGCATCTAATTTGTCCATTCAACTAACAAATATTTGAGAAGCTCTATCTGCCAGGCAACTGAACCAAACACACTTTTGGTGCTCAAGGAATGGTCCACGTCTCATCCATAAGGAGCTGCTAAACAGTTGTACAGTTGGCTCATCACTTATCTACTACTTCTGCGTACTTTGAGATGCTATAAACCACACAGCTACCCAACCAATCTAGTGGCCCAATCTGTGAGAGCAATTTCATTCTCAATTGTTTTTGAGACAAAAAAAATCTCACTATGTAACAGCCCAGGCAACCCTAAGCCTGTGATCTTCCTGCCTCCTGAGTCCTGGGATTTACACACACACATCACCACATCTGGCTTCACTCTCACCGTTCCTCGCCCTCGTAAGCAATTGTCTGGCACTGATTTTGTGTCCCACATAATATTTCTAGAATTCAGCCAGGCGTGGTGGCACACACCTTTAATCCCAGCACTCAGGAGGGAGGATCGCCATGAGTTAGAAGCCACCCTGAGATTACATAGGTGAATTCCAGGTCAGCCTGAGCTAGAGTGACCCCCTACCTCGAAAAAATATATATATATATATATTTCTAGAATTCAACCTTTTGACCCTAGATATTCCATAAACAGCTAAATTGAAAATATTGATAGCATAACTCCCCCAACCAGAGCTACTCCTCTCCCAGCATTTTCTACAAGGATGCTATCCCCTGCACTTGGACATCTCTCTCCCCTTTGCCTCTCCATCAGGTAATCACTATGCCCCGTGTCTGACTTCCTATTTGCCTCTTGCATCACCTATTTTTCTCCATCTTCATTGCTATGCGCTTTAACTTCCTACAGCAGGTTTTCCCACCTTCTATCCTTACTCTGACATTTTCTCCACAACACAGCCGAATCTGAAGTCAGCATCTCCCATCTCCACCTTCTAATCTTTTGTTTTAATTTTTTATTAACTTCCATGATTATAAAAAAGTACCCCATTCCACCTTCTAATCTTTTGATCCCTGGTATGCTTACCCCCACAGACTTTAAAGTCAAGGATGGGGTCATAATCATTTACCATACTCTCCGCTGCACCTGGCACAGTCTACGTCTCACATAACCCATGCTCAATACATGCCAGTACTTATCCCCTAATCGTACTTCATTTATTGCCAATAAATCTATGACATACTAGGTGTGGCAGGCCTCTGACGGTTCACTGCCACACTGAAAGCTACCAGGTGCAATGAATTAGGTATACAGAGAGATGTACAACCAGGCATGTGCACGGTGAGGCCCTAAGACTAAAGTCAAGCGCCAAAGTGGTGCACGTCTGTAATCCCAGTACTCGGAAAGCTGAAGCAGGAGGATTGCCACGAGTTTGGGATACACAACGACACTGTCTCAAAAGCAAAAAGACTAGTCTACCCTCACAGCTCGGGGCAGATCGCTCCGGCTTTCTGGCCCTGCGTCTCTGGATCGGTACTCCCAGGGAGAAAACCAGACAGACCACGAAGGCGTGAGAAATAAAGGGGCCGCTAAGCAACGCTGCGCGCGCACGGGCGGAGCTGGCGGGGCGGGGCCTCGCGTGGGCGGGGCCTCACGACGGCGCGGCCTTCGCGGCCTTCCCGGCCGTCCCGGGACAGGCGGGGCCTCCTTTGCCGCGGTTCGGTCCCGCCATTGGCGGGCAGTTTGAATGACGGAAGTGACGAGCGCTGGGCGATGGCCGCCGCGCAGGCGTCTAAACGGCTGCTGGGAGGCCCCCGGGCCCAGGCTGCGGGCGCGGGGTCTGCTGTGAGCGTCGGCTGCAGGTTGTCTCAGGTGAGTGACGGAGGCCCCGGGGGTTCCGGGTCCGCGGGGCGCCTCTGCTCAGGCCGTTCCGGCCCGCTACGGAGTTCGCACGTCCGGCGGGGCCCACGCGGCTAGCTTCCCAGCAACCTGGCTTGGCCCGGAGGGTCGCCGCGGTTGGAAACTGGTGGTCCTATTGAGAGCGTTGCAGCCCTTTAGACGTCTGCCACCTGTAACTTCCCGTTAATTGTATGGTGGTGCCACAAGCTCAGCTTTTTAAAAATGGCCGTCAGGTTCCGGCTTGGTGGGTCACATCTGTAATCCCAACATTCTGGAGGCTGAGGCAGAACGACGGGCTCGAGTTCAAGGCCAGCCTGGGATACACAGTGAGATCGCATCTGAGAAACCAACAGAACTTGGCTATCGTGTGAGTCAGATGCTGAGAATGTATTTGGCAGTTTCATGTTGATCCAGCCGCATGATCATTAGTACAGCTCCTAGCAATCGGTATTTATTCCCCTTTTGCAAGTTAATAAGACAGACAAGTGACTTGCCCTTTGTCTTCCTAATTTGGTCTTGAGCCTACATTGTATGACACGTGTCATGTACTGTTCAATCCTCAGTATGAAATCCCACACGATAAGTCCTACCATCTCCATTATTGGTCAGTAATAAAACAAAGTTTTTTGTTTTTTTTTAATTTTTTTTTGTTTATTTATTTGAGAGTGACAGAGAGAAGGAAGGAGAGAGAGAGAGAGAGAGAATGGGCACGCCAGAGCTTCCAGCCTCTGTAAACGAACTCCAGATGCGTGCGCCCCTTTGTGCATCTGGCTAACGTGGGTCCTGGGGAATTGAGCCTCGAACCGGAGTTCTTAGGCTTCACAGGCAAGCGCTTAACCGCTAAGCCATCTCTCCAGCCCTAAAACAAAGTTTTAAACTCTGCATTGTTAGGGATGACTAGTAAACAAATGAGCAGCAGGGTTTCTCTTGATAGATGTAGAAGGAATAATTGTTTCCCATTAGAAGCAAACAGCTTAAGTAAAATATATCTCATTCCACATGTTTTTTGCATACAGCAGGCAGTTAGGAGTTGTTTCAAATAAGGACACCAGGTTCTTCCCATGGCCTGACACGAGTTTTAGTGCCCCTTGAGGCAAGTCCTTGAACTCAAGAAACCTTTATTTCATATATAAAATGAAATTATTGACAGTTTAACTCATTATCAAGGCCTTATGAGTATCAAATCAGTGGAGTGCATTGGGAAAGATTTTCAAGCAGTTACTCCCTGACAGCAGAGTGCTGGTGAAGATAGTGTAGTCAATACAGATGACTGGATGATGCCTGTAGAGTACTTTACATGAATGATCTCATTGAATGTGACATGCAATATATTGAATTGCCTGTGAGGTAAGTGCATGACACTGTTTTTAGATTAAATAAGTAAGGTGATGATAACAACTATTCTTGTCCTCATTGAGCTTATGTTATGTTGGAAAATTCTCTGAAAAATACTGGTTCCTATTAGGTGACCCTATATCACCTAGGTGAAAATACTATTCAAACAGTACGTGAAAGTTACTATATTTATTCTGAATAGTTAAAAAAGTTAAGCCATAGGCACCATTATTGAGTTATCAAAAATACATCTACAAATGATAAATTGTAGTTAATGAAAAACTAAAGTCATACCAAGACAGCTCATCCCCTGGTTTTGTCTGTGAACAATCTGCTATATGCGGGGAAAACTTTGCTGAGCAGTTCTGACCCATTCTTTGCTTCTGTTTATCATCCATCTGAGAACCAGTGGTGTAAGGATTGGATGTATAACTATTTGTAAATAAGTTGGACTTTATTTTCCACATTATTTTACTTGCATATGTATAACCCTTTAAATGTTAGATGACTAACATGAAGTCTTAAACTATTTTGTGGTTGCCCTATTTCAATAATACATATCATTATAGATAGTTTTTTTTTTCTTTTAAATTCAGATCCTTTATATTTGAGGTACACAGAAATGAAAAGAAAGGTTGTGAATGCTGGGAAGCTGAGATTGAGTCCTAATGAAGAAGCCCTGATTTTGAAGGAAGATTATGAAAGAAGACGAAAACTAAGATTGCTGCAGGTATGATATATTCAGGGGGAAAAAAACTTTAAAATTCTTTGTCTTCCTCAAATTGTTTATGTCTTCTTGATTAGAGTGTTCTGAATGAAATGCTGCATTTAAAAGCTTTATCTGGAGAGATGGCTCAGCAAGTGAGGTGCTTGCCTGCAAAGCCTAATAATCTGAGTTTGATTCTCCACTACCCCCATAAAGCCAGATGTACAAAGTGGTGCATGCATCTAGAGTTCATTTGCAATGGCTGGAGGCTCTGATGCACCCATTCTCTCTCCCTCCCTCCCTCCCTGAAAATAAATAAAGAATAATTTTTTATTTTTTGTTTATTTTTATTTATTTATTTGAGAGCGACAGAGAGAGAAAAAGGCAGAGAAAGAGAGATAGAGAATGGGTGCACCAGGGCCTCCAGTCACTGCAAATGAATTCCAGACGCATGCGCCCCCCTTGTGCATCTGGCTAACGTGGGTCCTGGGGAATCGAGCCTTGAACTGGGGTCCTCAGGCTTCGCAGGCAAGTGCTTAACCGCTAAGCCATCTCTCCAGCCCAAGAATAATTTTTTATAAGCCTTATCTAGTTGTATAAGAGCCCTAGTTCTTACATATTAGCTAGTGTTGAAACATTTAAAAAATAGCCTGGAGAGGAAAAAACTCAAGAAAAAAAAAAGACACTAAAAAATAGGCTAATGGGAAATAGATTGGAGAAGAGTTAGAAGATAGTGATTTGACTCAAATATTGGGAAATAGTTCTTGTAATATTTTTAAATGCTGTGTAATTAATTGGTAAAGATTAAAACAGCAAAGTTAGACTTTGAAAATATACTGTAAAGATTATCAGCTTCTAAAACCAATTGATTAGTAAGTGACAGATTTCTAGCAATCTAGAATACATTAATTAAGTCTTGGTGAATCATGTTTTACTTATTTCTAACTTTATTGACAACTTCCATACATATATGCAATATAGCATGATCATAATCCTTCCCACCATTTTCCTTTGTCCTCCCTACTCTAACCCCTCCCCTGAATTTTTCTTTCCAACTAGTCTGTGTGCCATCATTTTTTCCTGTCCTATTATGCAGGTCTTGTGTAGTTAGCATCAGCCACTGTGAGGTCATGGGTGCCACGGCCACTCTAAATCATGTTTTAAATGCCATTCTGTATAGATTCTGAGATGATATACCCCCAAAATGGAGTTCTCTTCTGGACCTATCTATACACTGAGCTGTGCACTTTGTTAAATCATATTTACCATCTTAGCCTTTTTAAGTAAGTAATTAGGATACGGCAGTTTCGTTATGAGGGCCTAGGAGAGCAGTTTTAAAAAGTTAACAGGCTTTAAAAGTAGTCTTAAAACTTTCTGTATCATTAAGATAATCTATTTTACTTAGTCTTTATGTGAGTATCCAGGAGGATTGGTGCAACTGAAGAAAATTCAGTTAAGTTCCTATTTCCAAATCAGTTTTCAAAATAATTCAAGTAGCCTCCTTCACTTAGTTCCGTGACGATTTATCTCTCAGGTCCGAGAACAAGAAAGGGGCATTGCCTCCCAGAGAAGAGAGGACACAAAGCACAGGAGAAACCGGCAGCTGACTCGCTTAGCTGAGGAGCTAAGGGAAGAATGGGAAGAAGCACAAACCCAAAAAATACAGAACTTGGAAAAGTTGTATTTGGCAAGTTTAAGAAGTATGGGAGCCGGACATCAGCAGGCTAAAGAAAATGTGAGTGAGCTTATTGAACTATCTGATTGAGACAGCACTATTAGTTCAAAGTAAATTATATTTATTGAGTGTTTGTATTATAAAAATATTTTGGTGTATAGGATTTGAGAGTGACAACTTGAGGGGTTTTTATTATTATTTTAATGTAATGAGTGGAGCAATATGGTCATATCTTGATAAATTGTGCCAAACACAGTATTTCTTCCTATTAGGTTGAGATTAGCATTATTGTCTTCCAGTTTCCATCTATGTAGATCATATAATTGCCTTTTGAATCAGAAGTTCATCTTGAGCATTGTGAACAAATTCAGGACAGTGAATTTGGGTTTTCAAATTTGATTAATTCCTAGTACTTTTAAATATATATAATTGAATATATATGCATTTGGACTTCATTGACAACTTTCAGAAAGGAAAGTAGACCTCAGTATTTATGACACCTCCCTGACTTTATTTTGATTTGCTTACTGTAAATTATGGTTAGAAAATCCTAGTTTTGCCAGGTATAGTGGTGTGTACCTGTCATCCCTGCACTTGGGAAACAGGAGGATTGCCACAAGTAAAGGCCAGTTTGGTCAACAGTGAGATCTAAGCTAGTAAGAATTACACAGAAAGACTTTGCCAACAAACAAACAAACATCTTTGATAATAATTGGGGAAAGAAATGAACTTTAAGCAAGTGGCAGCCTATTACTTTGTGTGTGGTTCTTGTCTATGTTCTTAGTAATAGCTCTCCATTCCAACATTAAATTTTTGTAGCTTTATATAGCTCGCCATTAGCCTTGTGCTTAATCAGTTTTTCCCAAACCTCAGTCATTTGAAGAGCACCGGTGTGATTTTTGCCCTGGCTTGAGAACTGCCCATTTACTATGTATTTAGCATTTTGTTAAGTAATTTAACCCTTGTCCTAAGTAGTTTCATATTTCATTAATGTTTGTATAGTAAGTTAAATGATTACATTAATTTTAAATTGTCCCTTTTGTCCCTCCTAACATGGCACATTCTTGATGGTATCATGCTTTGGGAAATAGCTATTTACTATGGGACAAAATGACACAATTGAGCCATTTCTCTTCATCTTGTTTAACATGATGCTTTCAATAATCTGTACTTTCAGGAACCGGATTTGGATGCTCTGGCTTGGCGGGCAGCAGAAAGGAAAAGAAAAGCAGAAATGAGGCATAAAGAAGCCTTGAAAGTACAGAGAAATCAGAAGGAAATGTTAATGAAACAGAAAACCTGGTAACAATATTTTTTTGCCATATTTTCAACTGAAACCAGCATAGCCAGAATTAGAGGGCACATGGGATATTATGTAAGCCAATACTAAATGAAAGTCTTGGTGGGCTGGAGAGATGGCTCTGTGGTTAAAGGCACTTGCTTTTGAAGTCTTATGGCCCAGGTTCAATTCCCTAGTACCCATGAAGAGCCAAATGCACAAGTGACACATTTGTCTGGAGTTCATTTACAGTGGCAGGAGGCCCTGGAACACCCATACTCATTGTCTTTCTATCCGCCTCTTTCTGTCTATCAAAATTTTTTTAAAGTCTTAGAGCCAGGTATGGCAGTGCATGCCTTTAATCCCATCATGCAGTAAGCAGAGGTAGAGGCCAGCCTGTGACTACAGAGTGAGCTCCAGGTCAGCCTGACCTAGAGTGAGACCCTGCCTTGGAGGAAAAAAATGAGATAAAAGCTTATAGACTTTGGAAGCTTTCAGTCGTTAATGTTTTTTTTTTTTTACATGTAAACCTTAAGGATCCTGTTACTGGTCTACAGTGCTCATTTTACACAGTGGCCTATTTTAACAACATGAGACAGTTGTTAAGTTGGTTCCCACTGTGACCCTTTTTGCTTTAGATAGGCATCAGGAGGTAAATATGGCCTTACATATCTATTCTTTGTCTAAACTGAGTGTAGAATTAGGCTGGAGGCCTTTGAAGGAGTCTCTGCCTTTTGTTTTCAACTGAGATATTAGCTGAGAGATTAATTGCTGGCATCTGTTGTCCTTTAAGGCATATAAAGGCTCGAAAAGATGCACTGCTTGTGGAGAAAGAGAGATCTGCCAAAATAACAAGTCTGCCACCACCTGTTCCAGCTGCTTTTGAGGTGAGCTATGAGAGGAACTAAGTTACAATTTACTAGTAAAATTCAATGGAGGTCAAAATAATTACCATTTGTAGCTGGGTGTGGTGGCGCACGCCTTTAATCCCAGCACTTGGGAGGTAGAGGTAGGAGGATCATCAAGAGTTCGAGGCCAGATTCCGGAAAGGGGACGAGCAGCCAATATGGCGGCGGAGCGCAACGCGGGGCAGCAGCAGTCGCAGGAGATGATGGAGGTTGACAGGCGGGTTGAATCTGAAGAATCGGGTGATGAGGAAGGGAAGAAGCATGGGAGTGGCATCGTGGCAGACCTCAGTGCGCAGAGCCTGAAGGATGGAGTGGAGCGGGGAGAGGAGGATCCAGAAGAGGAACATGAGCTAGCTGTGGATATGGAAACCATTAGCCTGGACCGAGATGCAGAGGATGTTGATCTGAACCACTATCGAATTGGCAAGATTGAAGGCTTCGAGGTACTGAAGAAAGTGAAGACACTATGCCTCCGGCAAAACTTGATTAAATGCATTGAGAACCTGGAGGAACTTCAGGGTCTGCGTGAGCTGGATCTCTATGACAATCAGATCAAGAAAATTGAGAATTTGGAAGCACTGACAGAATTGGAGATTCTAGATATTTCTTTTAATCTGCTGAGGAACATTGAAGGGATTGACAAATTGACGCGGCTGAAAAAACTGTTCTTGGTCAATAATAAAATCAGTAAAATTGAAAACCTAAGCAACTTACATCAACTGCAAATGCTGGAGCTGGGATCTAACCGCATCCGGGCAATTGAAAATATTGACACATTAACCAACCTGGAGAGTCTGTTTCTGGGGAAAAACAAAATTACGAAACTTCAGAACCTGGATGCTCTTACCAACCTGACAGTTCTCAGTATGCAGAGTAACCGGCTGACAAAGATCGAGGGTCTGCAGAGCCTGGTGAACCTGCGGGAACTGTATCTCAGCCACAATGGCATCGAGGTCATTGAGGGCCTGGAGAACAATAACAAACTCACCATGTTGGACATTGCATCAAATAGAATCAAGAAGATTGAAAATATCAGCCATCTAACAGAACTACAAGAATTCTGGATGAATGACAATCTCCTAGAGAGCTGGAGTGACCTGGATGAGCTGAAAAGTGCCAGGAACCTGGAAACAGTATACCTGGAGCGCAATCCCCTGCAAAAGGACCTGCAGTACCGACGCAAGGTCATGCTGGCCCTCCCCTCTGTGCGGCAGATTGATGCCACGTTCGTCAGGTTCTAAATCCTTGCTCTTCACCTGGTCCCTCTCCTGGAAAGAACTTCCCAGCCACGGTTTTTTAATCCACCTATTGCTCATGAAGTCATCACTATAGCAACAGTCACAACCCAATGGCAATAACAAGACACTGGCGGTAGCTGGCATGTGATGCTGCACACCACTTGGAGATGCCAACACTATTAAATCTTGCCACGTGGTCTTCCTGGTGAATGGTGACAGTTATTGTAACCATGGAGAGCATGCAGGACATGTTGCTTCCATTCATTCTTCATGTCTGTTTCCTTCCCCAGTGGGAATTCTGGACTCTCCAGCAGGCCCTCAGGTCAGTTTCAGGGTTCAAGCAGTCACTAACCCACAGCAGCACACTTTTGAGTCTTTCAGACCAATTAATGCCAGTTTGGGGGGAAATTTTAGATATATTTTTTAAAAACGAGTAAAATATGGTCCATCCCCAGACGCTATGGTCGTCAGACCCAAGTGATGACTGAGCACACCAGGAACTGTGTCAGCTTCCACATGTATTCCTCAGCCATCACTTCTGCCTGACGTGGAGCCTGTTCCTACTTGTGGGTGAAGGCCAATGTGTGGAGAGGTGCATCCCACATCTCCCAACTGTGCTGAACCTAAGTGAGTCTCAGAGAATAGAGGTGTGTCAGCTCTTGTTCACTTGTCTTGTGGCCTCCCATTCCCATTATCCTTTGGCCTTATTTGTATATGAAATTTACATTTGCGGGCACTTGGGCTGGAATTTACTGCTACAAGGGCATTGTCATCTCTCAGAGCCTCAGAGTTCCTCTTTTGCAGAATGAGGGCTGAACTGTATGGTCACCAAAGTCCCCTCTGCTTCCAGGTTTCTGGAGCTGCACTGTTCAGAGCAAGGCCACCTGCTGCTACACGTGGCAATTTCAGTTCCATTTTAAACTCTTTGAACTAAAAATTCAGCTCTGCGGTTTGCACTCCTCACACTCATGTCCTGAAGCCATCATCATAGAAGGTTCTGGACAGCACTGCTCTAGACTCTTCAGTGTCACTGGGACAGTCTGTCTTGGGAGCTGGGATGCATGGTCAACTGTCAGGGAATTTGTGATGTCACAATGGTTGACCTAGGTTTTAATATCCATTGCCTCATTCTGCCTCATTCTAATCCTCACCAGAATAAATCGTGTGATCTGAAAAAAAAAAAAAAAAAAAAAAGAGTTCGAGGCCACCCTGAGACTACATAGCTAATTCCAGGTCAGCCTGGACCACAGTGAGACCCTACCTCGAAAACACCAAAAAAAAAAAAAAAAAAAAAAAAATTACCATTTGTATAATGTTTAACTGTACAAGTGATGCATTAGTATATATAAAGTATATAAATATAATTCTAGCCGGACATGGTGCCTTTAAGACCAGCAGGCTGAGGTAGGAGGTGTGTTTTGAGCTGGGCATGGTGATGCATGCCTTTAATCCCAGCACTTGGGAGGCAGAGGTAGTAGGATTGCCAAGAGTTTGAGGCCACCCTGAGAGTACATAGTGATTTCCAGGTCAGCCTGGGCTAGAGAGAGACCCTACCTTAAAAAAAAAAATAGTGTTTGAAAAACTACTGTAGTTTTGGTCATTAAAAATCTACTAATTATTCTGTCTTTTTCATGGCCTTTATTTGTTGACAAACATTGCAGTATGTCCTATAGACAGTTCCTCATTCTATATTTGACTTACCATCTGCTAAATAAAGATAAATAAGGTTCAGATACGTGTAAAAATTTTTCATAATCATACTATTTCATAATCATACTATAGGCTTATTTTTCAAAAATACTTTTTATTTATTTAGTTATTTGAGAGGGGGGAGATAGAGAAAGAGAGATTGGGTACACTGGGACCTCTAGCCACTGCAACCAAACTCCAGACACATGTGCCACCTTGTACATCTGGTTTTACATTGATACTGAGGAATCGAACCTGGGTCCTTTGGCTTGGATGGCAAGCACCTTAACCACCAAGCCATCTCTCCAGCCTGGGAGGCTTATTTTATTTGTAAGAAGAAGCCAAACAAGCATGGTCGTTCATGCCTGTAATCCTGACACTTGTAAGGTGAGGCAGGAGGCCTGTCTGGGATACATAGTGAGACCTAGTTCCAAAAAAGAAAGTATCAGGCTGGAGAGATGGCTTAGCGGTTAAGCACTTGCCTGTGAAGCCTAAGGACCCCCGGTTCAAGGCTGAATTCCCCAGGACCCACGTTAGCCAGATGCACAAGGGGGCGCACGCGTCTGGAGTTCATTTGCAGTGGCTGGAGGCCCTGGCGTGCCCATTCTCTCCCTCTCTCTCTCTCTCTCTCTCTCTGCCTCTTTCTCTCTCTCTGTCTGTCGCTCTCAAATAAATAAATAAAAATAAACCAAAAAATTTTTTAAAAAATTAAAAAAAAGGAAAGTATCATTTCTCTTACTCATTATCCCTTTGTGGTTATATTGAAGTAGCTGTTTAGATGCTTATCAAATCTGTAATTACTTTTATCTGGAAAATTAGTAGACGCAATAAAGAACAAAAAGACCAGTGCCAGGATGTCTGTCCATTTGAACGTACAGGTATATTTTACAGATCTTGTGTTCAGCAAGTCTCAGAAGTCTTTCACCTTGTCAGCCTCCCTGCTTTCACTGAGCCATCTGCCATGTACATTTGATATGGCAATGTTCAGGTGAAAGAGTACTATTTCAGCCATTCCCTCAAGACCATGTAAGATGATAAAAAAAAGCGGCAGTATTTTATCCATGATGCCTTTTGATTGCCTTCATCAGAAATCTTAACATTCACACCAAATAATACACAAAGGTTGAGCAAAATATTATCTGTATATGAGCTTTGGTTGGTATGAATCATATATAAATATTTAGTTGTCCTTTCAACTTTTCTTTTTTTTTTTCTTTTTTTTTTGGGGGGGGGGTTTCGAGGTAGGGTCTCTTTGGCTCATACTGACCTGGAATTCACTATGAAGTCTCAGGGTGACCTCAAACTCACAGCGATCCTCCTACCTCTGCCTCCCGAGTGCTGGGATTAAAGGCTAAAGGCTTGTGCGCCACCACAACCAACGGCCAGCTGGCATCCTTTCAATTTTTTAAATGTAGATGAATTAAGAATATAATGAGGCCAGATGTGATGGTGCACGCCTTTAATCCCAGCACTCTGGAGGCAAAGGTAGGAGGATCACTGTGAGTGTCAGGTCACCCCGAGACTACTTAATGGATTCTAGGTCAGCCTGGACTAAAGTGAAACCTTACATGGGGAGTGGGGAATACATATATGTGTGTGTGTGTGTGTGTGTGTGTGTGTGTATAAAATGAGGGCTGCCGGGAGTGGTGGCACATGCCTTTAATCCCAGCACTCAGGAGGCAGAGGTAGGAGGATCGCTGTGAGTTCGAGGCTATCCTGAGACTAGTTAATTCCAGGTCAGCCTGGACCAGAGTGAGACCCTACCTTGAAAAAAAAAAAAAAATGAGGGCTGGAGAGATGGCTTAGAGGTTGTTAAGGTGCTTTCTGGCAAAGAACCCAAGTTCAATTCCCCAGGACCCACATAAAGCCAAATATACAAGATGGTGCATGCATTTGGAGTTCCATTGCAATGGCTGGAAGCCCTAGTGTGCCAGGGGGGAAAAAACAATCTCTATATCTATCTATCTATCTATCTATCCACACACATATGTACATACATATCTATAGATATAGGTGTATATGTAGAGAAAAAAATAATATAATGAATGCCTACTTAAATTGAGTATAGATTTCAAACAAATTGTACATGTGCATGTTTAATGTAAATTTTAGGGATAATATTTCACACTAAGTACTTCCTCATATGTCTTCTGTGAATAAGGACATTGCCTTATGCATTCACAATACCGTTATCAAATTAATGTTAATTCCCTAATACCATTTAATATTCAGTCTGTAATCAAAATTCCCTAGCCCTACAGCTTTTTCTTTTTAAGAATTTACTGTTGGTTCTCTTTGGTATTTACTAATCTACAGCATTATCTTCCCAACTCTGCCTAAGTTTTTCTGTTTGTTTTTTGTTCTTGTTTTTTTTCTCAAGGTACGGTCTTGCTGTAGCCCAGGCTGACCTGGAATTCACTATGTAGTCTCAGGGTGGCCTTTAACTCATAGCCATACTTCTACCTCTTCCTCCCGAGTTCTGGGATTAAAGGTGTGCACCACCACGCCTTGCTCCCCCAAGTATTTTTTTAATTGGGAACTTAAATGTATGAATATACTGTAATTTTCTCTTTTGTCCCCTTTCCTCTGCCCCTGTTCCACTGAGGTCTTTCCTCTGTTTTGTTGTCTCATTCCTTTTGTCCTCCATGTCAAAAGGTTGATGGGCTCAGAACAGTGCATTTTTGTGGGGGTTTCAGTGACTTCTGTGGGGCCATAGCAACCCTGTGGCTCTTACATTCTTTTCATCCCTCTTCTGCAATGTTCCCTGAGCCTTAGAAGGAGTGAAGAAGCCTATAGTTTTTGGTTCTTTTAAAGTATTGATTTAAAAACTACTAGGATCCTTTTGTAGATGGAACATTCTTACCTAATTGTATTACCATCTCTGAGTTTCTGCTTTGTGACTTTGGTTTCCTAGCATGTTGTGTGATTATACTGAACTTTAATTATAATGACATTAACTAATTAAAATCAGGCATGGTGGCACATGCTGTAATCCCAGCACTTAGGAGATAGAAGCAGGAAAATCAGGAGTTCACAGTCAAACTGGGATACATGAGCCCTTATTCTTCTCTCCCCCCTAAAAAATCAAAAACAAAACAAAAAAAAAAAACCCAACAACAACAAAAAAACTTTAACCAATTAATGTTTTTTTCATTAGTAGGAAAATATTTTTTGTGTAGAGTTTTATCCTTTGCCTCAATAAGATCCTGAACAAGCTGCCCCTATTACATAGAGCTGGTATTTGTCAGCAAATAGCCTCTGACTTGTCTGAAAGTTCTCAATTTAGACTGCATTTGTCAACTGGCAGCTTTAAAAAAATAGTACTGATAATGCCAGGCTATATCCCCCAAAACACTGATTTTAATTGGTTTAATTTTAGAACCAAGACATTCAGATTTTTTTTTTAATTTTATTTATTTGAGAGAAAGAGACAGAGAGAATGGGTGTGGTGCTCCAGAGCCTTCAGCTGCTATAAATGAACTCCAGATATGCATCTGGTTTACATGGGTCCTGGGGAATCGAACCTGGGTCCTTTAGCTCTCTCCAACCCCAGATTTTTGAAACTATTCAGGTAATCCTTCTCTAGTTGGACTAATTAATTCAATCTACTTAGCTTTCCCAACCCTACCTTCTTTTCCTACTTTTATATTTTTTTCTTTTTCTTTTTACTTTAGTCCTCCTCCCCTACACACTTACGTTAAAGCTGCCGTTGATTTATTCTTAATCCATTATTATTATGCTTTTCTCCTGTCTGACTTGTTTTAAAGTTTTGTTGGCCTTACCACTTTCAAGTGCTTTCTCATACCCTACAGTTTCCAGTATAATTGTCACAATGACCATATAATGCAGAGATAACTGTGTATGCTCTTGAGGAAGCTGAGGGGCAGAGAGGTTGCAGGGCCTTGCTGTGGCTTCACAGTTAACATCTGGTACAGAAGAGATTCAACAGGATTGTTAATATTTCTTTGTGAACAGTCTTCATCATTTTTGCCAAATATCTTATTAGAACTTCTGCTAGTAAAAAGTTGAGTTCTTGAAGGCAGAATCATTTCCATATTGTTTATAATGCCTAGCATTGATAACACATTGTAGGCACTTGAGAAATTCCATATTAGTTTAATTGATTTAATTGGTTAGCATATCGTAAATTATGATGGACTGAATCTGGTTTTAATGCAAAGTATAGGGGAGAGTAGCTTATTTCATCTTTTTTAAAGTTTGTTCTAATATTAGTATCCTTATATATTGGTTTGTATTAAGCAATAACTTAACTCAGTGGGGGGCATGATTTATTATTAAGCAGAGTTTTAGCATTGGTATCTTGAGTGGTGTTGTCTTAGTCCATACTTTGCTAATAATAACAATGCCACAGACAAGATACATTATTAAAAAAAGATGTGCTGGAAATGGTGGCAGCAGAGGCGGGAGGATTGCCATGAGTTCGAGGCCAATCTGGGATTACACAGTGAATTCCAGGTCGTCCTGTGCTAGAGCGAGACCCTACCTCAAAAGAAAGAAAAGAACACATATGGACTTTGGCTTGTGGTCTGAGTTTGAAGAGTGGCATCACAGCCAGAAATAAGGAGTATAGGGCAAACTGGCTTTTGTGAAAGATTTGTTTTAGAAGTAATTCATTTAACCCAGGAAACTATAAGTCACTTGGGATGCTTAATCCATTGCTGAGAGGAGAGCCCTAATCACCTACCAAAGGCCCATCTCCTCCGTTGACACCTCATAATGGGGATTAAATTTCGACCTAAGTTTTAGGACTAATCACAGCTCAGATTAAAACGTGATTTTTATGGTGCATGCCTATAATCCAGTTTTAAGTGAAAATTCATGCTTTTAATCTAAATTCTGTTTTTTATGTTCTATTCTCCAGAATATTGAAGTGAAAAGAATTTCTTCATTGAAAACCAATAGTTCTACCTATCATCATCTTTCCAGTTTTGTGACTAGACAGATGGACACAGAGCAGGTGATTGACTTATGGTTGCTTGTTCTCTACCTCACTTCATTATTTCTAGGTTCATTGAATTGAGCTACATCTTGGTTCTTTTGGTATTGCCCAGATCTTAAAATTTGAATAATGCTACTAACTACTCTAGAGTAATAGAAATCAAAGGCCTCTTATAATTTGAATGTTAAAGTTAGCTATAAGATGGTCCTACCTATGTGAATGAAAGATAGCACTTGGCTATTTAAATGGCTGTATTTTAAAATGGTGAGTTGTTTTTTCAAAGCATGTATTCTACAAAATAAGGGTTTCATTGTAGCAAAATAGATTTTAAAACTTTATTCTCAAGGCCGGGTGTGGTGGCACATGCCTTCAATCCCAGCACTTGGGAGGCAGAGGTAGGAGGAAGGTCTCCATGAGTTCAAGGCCACCCTGAGACTATATAATTAATTCCCGATCAGCCTCGGCTAGATCAAGACCCTACCTCAAAACAATAACAACAACAACAAAAAAACTTTTCTAATGACATATGCACTTTGTAAAAACCATAGAACTATACATAATATACATAAGTAATATGGTTAATGTTATAATGAATTAAGAGTCTCTCTTTTTATAGATGCGTGTTATGTATAATTATGGACATTTAAAATTTTAACTTTTAAGGCCAGGTATGGTAGCGCATGCCTTTAATCTCAGCACTTGGGAGGCAGAGGTAAGAGGATCACCATGAGTTCAAGAAAATACATAGTGAATTCCAAGTCAGCCTGGGCTAGAGTGGGACCCTACCTCCCCCCAAAATAATAACTTTTACCATTTCACTTCATTTGAGTAGAAAAATTATTGAAATTATTTTAATATTACTGTTTTAGATATTTCTTTGTTTCATGCTTCTAAAATCATTATCTAAAACGTCAATGCTTGACTGCTAGCCAGATGCTCATTTGGCTGCTGAGGAAGCAGCTAAACAACTGGAAGAACTGCAGAAACGGGCTGCACAGGAGAGAGAGGAACAATTCGAAAGGGCACATGTACGCGGTACCAAGGCCATGAAAAAGATCCAGCTGGCCCAGGTAAGAGTGGATTTCTGCACTATGACTTATATACTACTGGTAGGTGACAGGTAGGATTACAGAAGTGATGAGGGAAGGAGCCCTACATGCAGTCTCTGATTCATAGGGTCACATTCAGGGTTCTCATCTTCCTTTGCCCTCTTTCTTCCCAGCTCAAATTGAACCTTGAAGCTCTTCTCAAATTGTGTCATTGTTTTAAAATTTTACTAGTTGCCTGGAGAGGTGGCTTAATGGTTAAGGTGCTTGCCTGAGAAGCCTAACGACCAGGTTCGTTTCTCCAGGTCCCATGTAAGCCAGATGCACGTGGTAGTGCATGCATCTGGAGTTTGTTTGCAGTGGCTAGAGGCCGTGGTATCCCCATTCTCTCTCTTTCTCTCACAAATAAATAAATAAAATATATATATATATTTTTACCAATTAGTACTAGAGAGATGGCTTAGTGGTTAAGGTGTTTGCCTGGAAAGCCAAAGGATCCCCTTTCAATTCTCCAGGACCCATGTAAGCCAGATGTACAAGGTGGCACATGAATCTGGGGTTCATTGGTGTACCTATTCTCCTCCTCTCTGCTCTTTCTCTCATAAATAAATAAATAGATAGATAGATAGATAAATAGATAAATAAATAAATAAAAATATATTTTTAAAAAATTTACTTATCAATTACTTAGTTCTGTATTTGTATGTGTGTACACACCAGGGCCTCTTGCCACTGCACATGACCACCAGACATTATGCCACTTTTTTTGTCCATCTTATGTGAGTGGCTTCAGAATTGAATCCAGGGCTTGAAAGATGGCTTAGTGGTGAAGGTGCTTGCCTGCAAAGCCTAAGAATCCAAGTTCAATTCCCCAGTACCCATATAAGCCAATGCACAAGGTGACACATGTATCTGGGGTTTGTTTGTAATGGCTAGAGGTCATGGCATGCCCATATTACCTCCCTCCCTCCTTCAAATAAATAAATAAAATGTTTAAGAATTGAACCCAGGCTCACAGGCTTTGCAGTCACACATTTGTTTAACCACCAAACCATCTCCCCAGCCCCCATAATTAATTTTTTTACATTCATTTAATCCAAATACCCCAGAAAATCAATTATTTTTATAATTTTGATTGTAAGCCGGGTGTGGTGACACATGCCTTTAATTCCAGCACTTGGGAGGTAGAGGTAGGAAGGATGGCTGTGAGTTTGAGGCCACCCTGAGACTACATAGTGAATTCCAGGTTAGCCTGGGCTAGAGCAAGACCATACCTTGAAAAAACAAAACAAAAAACAAAAAAGGTCTGGAGAGATGGCTTAGCGGTTAAGCGCTTGCCTGTGAAGCCTAAGGACCCCGGTTCAAGGCTCGATTCCCCAGGACCCACATTAGCCAGATGCACAAGGGGTCACACGCATCTGGAGTTCGTTTGCAGTGGCTGGAGGCCCTGGCGCGCCCATTCTCTCTCTTTCTTTCTCTCTCTCTCTCTCTCTCTCTGTCTCTTTCTCTGTGTCTGTCGTTCTCAAATAAATAAATAAAAATAAACAAAAAATTAAAAAAAAACAAAAGAGAAAGAAAATAATTTTGATTGTGCTGGCCATGGTGGTGCATGAGTTTAATCCTAGCACAAGGGAGTCAGAAGTAGGAGGATTACCATGAGTTGAAGGCCACTCTGAGACTATGTAGTAAATTCCAGGTCAGCCTGGGCTAGAGTGAGACCCTACCTTGAACCCCACCAAAAAAAACAAAACAAAATAATAATTTTGATTATGCTTATGCTATATAGATTTGGGCATTTGATTCAAGTAAGCAAAGTACTTAACTAGTTTGGCAGAGTATTGAATCATGTTCCTGCTCATTCTTGAAACAGCATTAAAAATGATTCATCTTGGGCTGGAGAGACGGCTTAGCGGTTAAGCGCTTGCCTGTGAAACCTAAGGACCCCAGTTCGAGGTTCTGTTCCCCAGTACCCACATAAGCCAGGTAGATGCACAAGGTGGCGCATGCATCTGGAGTTCATTTGCAGTGGCTGGAGGCCCTGGTGTGCTCCTTCTCTCTCTCCTCCTCTTTCTGTCTGTCGCTCCCAAATAAGTAATAATAAAAATTTTTTAAAGTCAATAAATAAAAGATAATGTCTATAACAAAATGATTCATCTTGATACAAGTTTGATTTTACTTTCTGAGTTTGACTCATGCATTTGTATATTTTTAAATACCCTTAACTTAAGAGTTCTTAAATGCTTCTGTGGAAATTAAATGTTTATCTTATGAGCATTTATTTGTATAGTTTGAACTAAATTATGACCTCCCATAAATTTTTAGCTTTTGTAAATTGGAAATGAATTATGTCTTAATTTGTATTAGTAAAATGATTAATTATTAAGTCATTGTCACCATCTGTGAATTAAGTCTCTAGAAAAGACACATGAGAAACAATTGTAAATTGAATACATTCTTTCATAAAAGCAGTAATGTGTGATGGTTGAAGAAGTGGACTCCACAGTTTCCTTGGCTATCTCTCCATTGCTTGGCTGGTAGATCTTTACCTCTGTGAGACTGTTTTGTCATCTTTATTAAGGCTTGAGTAAGTCTGATAAAGTCCTTAGAAATGGTCATGGAATTTCATAAACTCAGAGTCTTTGATAATGGTCATTCCTAGTTTGAACAATACAAGAATAATGTGCCATGCTCTCAGGGTGCTGGACTAGCTAGGTCATTTATTCAAGTAGCAAGTAACATGTGTTATCACTTGACAAACAGGTATGCAGGTTCTCTCCACTATATTGTAGACTTAATGTTTCTTACTTAAGAATAGTCATCCAGGGCTAGAGGGATGGCTTAGCAGTTAAGGCATTTGACTGCAAAGCCAAAGGACCCAGGTTTGATTCTCAGGTCCCACGTTAGCCAGATGCACAAGGGGGTGCATGCGTCTGGAGTTCGTTTGCAGTGGCTGGGGGCCCTGGCGTGCCCATTCTCTCCCTCTCTCTCCCTCTTTCTCTGTCAAATAAATAAATAAATAAAAATTTTAAAGGAATAGTCATCCAAAACTATGTTATGTCAGTGCTAATAGAAAGCAAATCCTTTTTCCTGCCTGAACCTTTTGTCACAGACCTTGCTGTAGTCTGTATCTTATTTCCTGCTTGGTCTGCTGTAATTAGCATTTGGCCTTTATCCAGCTCTCCAGTTTTATCTTTTAATCCCATTGCTTTCCAAGCCCTAACTATAATGAATCATGTGCTGTTCTGTGAATAGCTCATGCTTTCCTTGTCACGTCTGTGTCCTACAACTGTTGTTTTTCTTTTCCTTCATCTTCTTTTCTGTGACTAAATTCTTATCCCAGGAACTGAGGTCTCTGATCTCCCTTCTTTTCCTTCTACCACCAAATTCAGTTAGATACTTCACTAAGCTGTCAGGTTAGCCATGCTGTATGTGTAGAGACGCACAGAGCCCCTTTAACCATGGGAATCATAACAAGTATGGACTGGGGCTGGAGGAATGGCTTAATGGTTAAGGAGTTTGCCTGCAAACCCAAAAGGACCAAGGTTCAGTTCCCCAGGACCCATGTTAGTTAGCCAGATGCACAATGGGGCACAAGTGTCTGGAGTTCGTTTGCAGTGGCTGGAGGCCCTGGCACGCCCATTCATTGTCTCTCTCTCTCTCTCTCTCTCTCTGTCTCTCTCTCTCCCCCTTCCTCCCTCCCTCTTTCTCTGTCAAATAATAAATAAGTAAAAATAAAATATTTTTTTAAAAAAGAATATGGAGTGATGAGAAGTATCATTAGTTAAACCAGAGTCCTTTTATTATTATTATTATTAATTAGTTTTGTGCTCAGTGAATCAGTCAAGTTGGTACCATTGTTAGCCTCCTCCATGTCCCACCCCTCCCCCTGGCCCCTTCTTGTTGAGGTATATGGGTCATGCATTGTGGAGTTGGCCCACAGTTATGGGTGGGGGAAATATCCAAGAACTGTACTATAGTACATTGCAGGAGCCCTGGCAAATTAAATATAAAGTTTAAAAAAATGCATCAAGTCGCTGAACATGGTGGTGCTTGCCTTTAATCCCAGTACTTGGGAGGCAGAGGTGAGTTCAAGGCCACCCTGAAACTACATAGTGAATTCCAGGTCAGCCTGGGCTAGAGTGAGACCCTAACTTGGAGGGAACAAAAAAAGGAAAGAGAACTGTAGCTTCATGTAGGTTTCATGGCCTAACCACTACCATTCTCTCTGGTGCTAACATAATGCTGCCTGTTTGCTGGTCTCACTACTGGGCTTGGGTTGAGAACTTTTTCCCTAGTACTTCTAGTATTAAATTAAAAAGTGTTTTGTACAGCCGGGCGTGGTGGCGCATGCCTTTAACCCCAGTACTTGGGAGGCAGAGGTGAGTTCGAGGCCACCCTGAAACTACATAGTGAATACCAGGTCAGCTTGGGCTAGAGGGAAACCCTATCTCAAAAAAACCAGAAAGAAAAAAAAGGTGGGGAGGGTGTATGGGCTGCAGAGATGGCTCGTGATTAAGGTGCTTTCTTGCAAAACCTAACGACCCGAGTTTGATTCCCCAGTACCCAAGTAAAGCCAGATGCACAAGGTGGCATATGCATCTGAAGTTTGTTTCCAGTACCTGGAGACCCTGGTGCATCCATTCTCTCTCTATCTCTCTGTGTGGTATGGTGGTGCAGAGGCCAAGGAAGGAGGATCACTGTGAGTTCAAGATCAGCTTGAGACTACATAGTGGATTCCAGATCAGCCTGGGCTAGAGTGAGACCCTACCTTGAAAAACCAAAAAATAATGTTTTTGTAGCAGAACAAATAGTAGGCTTGGGGAAGGAACGTTGAGCCTTATTCCTCATATTTTTCCCATTTTTCCCTCATTGGTTAATGTTACCATCCAAGGTTTGACTGACGTATTGTTAATCTCTTTATTCTTGAAGAATCAAGAGAAACTAATGAAAGAACTCAAGCAGCTACAACAAGAAGACCTGGCACGTAGGAGGCAGACTGTAGCACAAATGCCACCACAGCTGGTTGAACTTCCATACAAACGCAGTGAAATTAAAGAAGACTGGCAGCGAGAGCTGGAGTTTGCCTTTGAGGATATGTACAATGCAGACAGGAGTAAGAGATTTTCAGTAGACTTTCAGCAGTGCTTTTGAATGTTTTGGTGGGGAAATACATCTGTAGTGATAAAGCAATTTTTATTCTGAAATGAGTTCTCAGTTTGAAAGAAACCTTTATATTTTAGACCTAGAAACCAATGGCCTTTAAGATTCTATGGCCTGCCGGGTATAGTAGTGCACACTTTTTAATCCCAGCACCCAAGAAGCAGAGGTAGGAGGATCCCTGTGAGTTTGAGGCCAGCCTGGGACTACAGAGTGAGTTCCAGGTCAGCCTGGGCTAAAGGGAGACCCTATCTCGGTGAGGGCGGGGGGGAATCTATGACCAGATTTTGTTTCAAATTCTTTTAAATCATGTTGAAAGGGAAACATGTCTATGTATTTCTTTATTAAGAGGTGAAAGGAAACCTGATTTTACATCTTGAGCCAGAGCCTTTGCCTGCTGTGTCTGATCAGATCCAAGACGAAGAATTGGACCTTTCAATGGAGCAGGAAAATGAAGATGAAGCCAGGAACCTTCCAGTGACAGACGCTGACAAAGGTTCTAGTGAAGCCGATGGTAAAAACCCCTTCTAAGCTGAGTGTTAGGATATTTCACGGGAGAAAGTGTTAATCATTAGTCAACACTTAGGAAAATCTGTTCTACTCTAAGTGCAAATAGTAACGAATACTATTTGTTCGGGAGTGGTATGGAGGCAACATCTTCATGTTTCTCACATTAGAGATCCATTTCATATGGGTAAGAGGAAGGCTATTGTATTCATATGGGCATGTATGTAATCAAGATTTTTAAGCTAAACACTCAATTCTGAATTCATTTGAAGGATCTGCATTTTTTCAACTTAATCATATCACCAGAAGTCCTGCAGTACTCCATTAGTGCTGGACACTTCATGTATAGTTTATCTCCTACCTTCATCCCTCCCTCCAGCATCCTTAACTTTTTCACTTGGCTGTTCCACAGGTACTTAAAAGTGTATCCAGCAGTAAACTTATCATCGCTTGCCTACTGAATCCTTTTCTACCTATTTGAAGTAAATGATGGTACCTGTTACTCAAGCCAAGTTAATAGGCTCCTTTAATACTTAACTTTCATATTGTATCTCCTTAAAGATCACCATTGAATTGACTTTGTTGGTTTTTCCAATATCTCCAGCAAAGCATTGCCTTTGTTTGAAACCATTCAGATTTTTCCGTCTTATCGTCTATACCCTACACTGGACTTGGCCTTTTGCAGTTCTAACTTGATGTTCGGCTCCTTGGATGGGGATCTTAATTTTATCCCCACATTGGTCTCCCAGCATGCATAAGGCTCTGTGGTTTGGCTTTGGCATGAACTCAGTAGACAATACTTTTAGTGCCATTTGCCCTTTTTTCTAATGTTCCCACTTTTTGTTTTTAATATTTTAATTTATTGTTTATTTATTTGACAGAGAAAGGGGGGGAGAGAGAGAGAAAATATGGGTGTGGCAGGGCCTCTAGCCACTGCAAACAAACGCATGTGCCCCCTTGTGCATCTGGCTAACATGGGTCCTGGGGAATTCAACGTGGGTCCTTTGGCTTTGCAGGCAAACACCTTAACCTGCTAAGCCACCCCTCCAGCCCTCCACTTAACTTTCATTTCTGGTATGAGAAGAATCTTACTTCTTGCTAGATCAGCAGTATCTTTAAGGAAGATTTACTTATTTATTTATTTATTTTTACTATTCCATCCAGTGATTTACTTGCTTCAAGTAGGCTGTCATTCAGACATCAGAATTGAAAGGTTAACATTACCTATAGGGACACTTCATTCATCTCTTCCTTATCCCTGTTAGGAGATGGGTGCTATAGCACATAACTATAGTCTCAGCTACTTAGGTGGCTGAGGCAAGAAGACTGTCAGGAGTTCAGGGATAGTCTGGGCTAAGTTTCAAGTCCTCATGTCTCTCTCTCTCTCTCTCTCTCTCTCTCTCTGTCTCTGTCTCTTAACTTTTGAGTGAGAGAAAGAGGCAGAGAGAGAGAAAATACTAACGTCTAAAGGCTAGTGGTATAGCTGAGTGGTAGAGTGCTTGCGTATCATAGGGCTGGCTCCATCCCTAGTCCCTCACGCAGAAAATATTGAAAACTAGTCTATTTCTGAAAAAAATGAGTAGGTTACAGGCTAATGACAATTGAAAGGAGCCAGGCAGAAATTTTTACCTCGGGGTGTGATTCATGAAGTTAAAAAACAGGCAAGCAGGCAAAGCTATTGTGTGGCCTTGAGGTTAAGCTTGAAATTTATATTATGTATATGTTATTGGAAAACAGCCACATTTTAGCACCTTTTCAAAATTTAAGTTGAAATATTATACGTGGTTATTAAATTAAGACTGGAGTTAAGGGCTGGGAAGATGGCTCAGAGGTGAGAGGCACTTGCTTGCAAGATCTACTGGCCTTGGTTTGATTGTCCAGTCATGTAAAGCCAGATGCACAAAGTAGCTCATGTGTCTGGAGTTCATTTGCAGCAGCAAGTGGCCTTGGCATGCCCAACTTTCTCCTTTGCCTTCTCTCTTAGCAAATAAAAATATTTTTAAAAACATTTTTAAAGGGCCGGGTATGGTGGTGCATGCCTTTAATCCCAGCACTTGGGAGGCAGAGGTAGGAGGATCATTGAGAGTTTGAGGTCATCCTGAGTGACCACAGTGAATTCCAGGTCAGCCTGGGTTAGAGGGAGACCCTACCTCAAAAAAACAAAAAAAAAAAATTTAAAGACTGAAGTTAAGCATCATTGTATGTACTACTAAATTATTAGTTTTGAAAGTAAAGTTGTGCTTCCTGTTTATAGTTACAGCAGTAACTGAGTGTAAAGATAGAATGATTTTCCTGCATAAAATTATACTAAGGCTTTTTTTGTGTGTTTTGTTTTTTTTTAGTACCCTTTGCAATGAAGACCCAGCAACTTCCTTCAAAAGTTCTTTTTAAAAGATTACTAAATAAGATTCGAAACCAAAAATCTCTCTGGACAATTAAATCCATGTCTGAGGATGAAAGTGAAACAGCTGCAACTATTAGTGAAGCTCAGAGTCAAGTGCCAGCAGTGGACTTGGGAGAAGCCCACAGTGAGGAAGGAGCACTATCATCTGAACAGGAGCAAGGTGGCTCTCTCTACTCGTCTGTTTGGTGGCACATAAATGTGGTTCAAGCTGTTCAGTATTATATTCATATCTGGGTTGGGGGTTCAGCTTAGTGATAACATTCAAAGCCCTGGGTTCAGTCTCCAGCACCAAGAAAGAAAAAAATACACATACTTAAAAAATCTGGATAGAGGTCAAAGGTTAAGAAATCCTGCTACTTAAAGGCAAAAGACAATATTGAGAAACTGAGTCTCCTGAACCACTTTTTTTTATTGTTTTGTTTTTTGAGGTAGGGTCTCTAGCCCAGGCTGACGTGGAACTCACTATGTAGGCTCATGCGCACCTCGAACTCACAGTGATCCTCCTACCTTGGCCTCCCAAGTGCTGGGATTAAAGGTGCGTGCCACCACACCTGGCCTAAACAAATTTTGATATAGTATTGTTTGGTGTGTTAAAGCCAAGGAAATTGATGGATGAGAATTAACTAGTTATTACTGTGACATTTAGGGTTTTTTTGTTTGTTTGTTTGTTTTTGAATTTCTAGTGAAATCTTTGCTCACAACCTTTTGTTTTTGTGTGTGCATGTATATGTTTTGAGATAGGGTCTCATTTTGTGACCCAGGCTGGTTTCAAACTCAAGATCCTTCTCCCTTAGCCTTGTGATTGCTGGGATTATATGTGTATACCACATACTCAGTTACGTGTGTCTGCCGCGTACCCAGTGCTTTGCCCTCATCTTTTTTTTTCCCCTCATCTTTATTTCTTAAAAGTTCTTTTTGGGAAGAACTTTTGAAAGAAAAATTGTAATGTGTGTTTTCACATTCCAAGCAGAGCTTTGATTTCCTTATATATTAATTTATAGTATGTTTATAAATTTATAATTAAATATATAAGCTTATAATTTATAACTTAAGAGATGGTGGTCCTTAAATGGGCTATTGAGTATATTTCAAAAGTTACATAGGGCAAGCGTGGTGGCACATCCCAGCACTCGGGAGGCACAGGTAGGAGGATTACCATGAGTTCAAGGCCACCCTGAGACTCCATAGTGAATTCCAGGTCAACCTGGGCTAGAGCAAGATCCTACCTCAAAAAAACAAAACAACAACAACAACAACAAAAAAAAAAACACAATTTGGGCAAATGAGAATTGTGACGTTATAACTGGTGTATTTATTAGAGGTCTGTCTTTTTTGATTTTTCAAGGTAAGGTCTCACTCTAGTTAAGGCTGACCTGGAATTCACTGTGTGGCTGGCCTAGAACTCATAGCAATCCTCCTACCTCTGCCTCCCAAGTGCTGTGATTAAAGGTGTGCTCAACCAACTGTGGCTTGAGGTTAATTTTATTTTATTTTAATATGATTGGATGTGTGTGGAAATATTTTGCTAGCAAACTTGTGAAAGAAATGACATAGTCTATATTTTGGTATTAGATCTTATACTAAGTACCACTTGAGGCCTTGAAATGTGTCTTTCACTGGCTCCTGAGGCCTCCCTCTTGGTTTTCCTGCTTTGGGTGCTCCTTGGTATCCTTTGCTGTTTATCCACATTTCCACATTCACTAGCTATTGCCCTACAGCTCATCCTTCAGAACTTTTCTCCTTATGTCAGAACACCCTAGTCAGAGCTAGAGAGATGGTCGCTCAGTGCATAAAGGACTTGCTATACAACTCTTGAGTACCAGAGTTCAGATCCTCAGGCCCCATACAATAGCCAGAAGCTGTGGTGGGCTCCTGCCATCCCAGTGTACTGCAGCAAGGGAGACAGCAGCAACAATGAAGGTTTCTTCCTCTGACATACTCACACAGGCCTACATGCACACTAGATGATAAGTACTATCTTAAAATACCTTAGTTGATCTCCCATTGTGCTTTACATTATCATCTATTCCTTGATGTCATTGCAAGTGCTTCTAGAGTCCCTTTTGAATTTTGAATTCAGTTCATTTAAGTATTTGATATCTTCCCTTTTATATTTAATATTATCTTAAATTTACCCAAAACTGATCTATTGATATCCCCTTTCACCCTATAGCTGCTCTTAGAATTCCCCATAGTTCAGTGTTTGCAGCATTTTAATTCCTTCACTCAAGCAAAAAAAAAAAAAAAATTTCATTCATTCTGGTTCTGTTTTCATTTCCTATGTCTAGACCATCAGCATCTTCAGTTACTCTTACACTCACAGGAGATCCCAGAGCCCAACCATTTCTTATTCCTACCATCCTTGTTTGAGCCAAATTTGTTTTCTGGTAGATTCTTATAGTGGTCTGTTATATTTCTAGCTCCCTGCTAAAGTCTCTTCACAGTGTGATTCTATGACAGAACATAGTTCAGCTCATCTTATTGTGAGGTCCAGTGAGTACCAGTTTCACTCAGGAAAACTCAAAGTGCTCACAGTGGCCTCAACATATTGTATGATCTCTCTCTCCCTCTCGCTGTCTCATATATGCACGTGTACATGCACACACACACTTGATGTCTCTGACTTTATTTTCTGCCATACCTCTCCCCAACCACTGTATTACAGATGCTGGCTTCCTCACCGGTCTTCAGACAGAACAAACACAAGTCACATGATTGTTGCAGTTGTTTGTCCTTTTGGCTGGCATTCTCTTATGGTTCACTTTCTCAGTGAGGCTTTTTTTGACCTCTTTCTTTCCTTATTTATTTATGTATTATTTAAGTTTTTTCAAGTTAGGGTCTCACTCTAGCCCAGGTTGTCCTGGAACTCATTCTGTAGTCCCAGGCTGGCCTTGAACTCACAGCTATTCTACTACCTCTGCCTCCTGAGTGCTGGAATCAAAGGCATGTGCTACTATACTTGGCTTCTTTGACCACTTTATATAAAATAGCATCTTTTCGGGCTGGAGAGATGGCTTAGTGGTTAAGGCATTTGTCTGCCAAAGCCAAAGGATCCCAGCTCGACTCTCCAGGACCCACATTAGCGCCCATTCTCTTTCTCTCTCTCTCTCTGCCTCTTTCTCTGTCTGTCACTCTCAAATAAATAAATAAAAATAAACAAAAAATTTTTAAAAAATTTTTAAAATGGCATCTTTTCTAGTCATACTTCTACCCCTTCACATCCTATCTCTCTTACCCTACTTCTTCTCCATGTCTCTTACTGAAATCTAGTAGGTAATAGATTTACTTTGTTTATTTTGCTGATTTTTTTTCATACCTACTCCTCTCCATGCTCTCCACCTGTGAGAGTAGGAGCTTGAAGATTTTGTTCATTGCTCTATCTCCAGAGCCTAGTGTCTTGTATAAAAAAGGGACTCAGTTGGGTTTTGTTGTATTAGATGAATGGTTTAAAGCAAAAGGTAACTTGAGGGGCTGGAGAGATGGCTCAGCAGTTAAGGCACTTGCCTGCAAAGCCTAACAACCCAGGTTCAGTTCCCCACTACCCACATAAAGCCAGATGCACAAGGTAGCACATTCATCTGGAGTTCCTTTCCAGTGGCTGAAGGCCCTGGTGCACCCATTCTCTCTGTCTCTCCTATCTCCCTCTCTTTCTCCCTCTCTCTGCTTGCAAATAAATTATAAAAGAAAAAGCCAGCCATGGTGGTGCTTGCCTTTAATCCCAGTTCTTGGCAGACAGAGGTAGGAGGATTGCCATGAGTTTGGGGCCATCCTGAGAATACATAGTGAATTCCAGGTCAACCTGGACTAGAGTGAGACTCTACCTCAAAAGCAAAACAAAAAAAGGTAATTTGCGGGGTTGGAGTGATACCTGAGCTATTTAAGGGCATTTAGTTGTAAAGCCTGCCAGCCTGGGTTCAGTTCCTCAGAACACACAAAAAGCCAGATGCACAAAGTGGCACATGAGCCTAGAGTTCATTTGCAATGGTAGGAGGCCCTGTCATGACCATACTCACTCTCCCTCTGTCTGGATCTTTTTTTTTTCTTTCTCTGAAATGAAGGAATATAAATATTTTTCTTTTAAAAAAATGGTAGTTTGGGAAGTTCTCTGTATTGTCTAAAGCCATGAAAATGGAAAATTCTTTTAGAAGAAAAATTTATTAAAGAGACTATCCAAGGGCTGGAGAGATGGCTTAGCTGTTAAGGCACTTACTTGCAAGACCTAACAATCTGGGTTCAATTCCCTGGTACCCACATAAAGCCAGATGTACAAAGTGGTGCATGCATCTGGAGTTGGTTTGCAATGGCTAGGGTCCCTGGCGTGCCCATCTTCCCCCCCCCCACCACTGCCATCTCTCTTTGCTTATAAATAAATCAATTTTTTAAACAGGGAGACTATCCAAGATACTCCAGCTTCCAGCAAAGCTAGAACCTGGATCAAACAGCAAAGGCATTATAAGGAAGTAGCCAGAGAAGTAGGAGAGAAGACAGTTTGGAATCCTAGTGAAGGGAAGGCTTTCCTGTTCAGTCTGTTATCAAGTTCTGAAAAGTCCCTGTGTAAATAGGGGTTCTCAGCCGGGCCTGGTGGTTGCACGCCTTTTAATCCCAGCACTTGGGATGCAGAAGTAGGGGGATCACTGTGAATTCGAAGGCACCTTGAGATTACATAGTGAATTCCAGGTCAGCCTGGGGTAGAATGAAATCCTACCTCGAAAAACCAAAAAGAGAAAGAGAGAGAGGGGGGGGGGAGGGGAGGGCAGGGGGAAGAGAGGAGAGGAAGGGGAGGGAAGGGGCAGGGTGGGGCGAGGAGAAAGGAAAGGAGAGGAGAGGGGGGAGGGGAAAGGAAAGGAAAGGGAAAAAGAAATAGAGGTTTTCTTCCCCCCACCCCCAGGTAGTCTAGGCTAATCTGGAATTCACTTGTAGTCTCAGGGTGCTGGGATTAAAGGCTTGCACCACCATTGTGAATAGAGTTTTCTATCTGCACTATCATCTTCATTCTTCCCCTTACTACTGCTCATTCATATGGGTCTCTCAGTTACTTGAATGAGCCAAGTTGATTGTTTTTGTTTTCTTCACATAGGCCCTTTCATACTGCTCATTGGTTTAGATAGGTCTGTTTGTCCCCCTAGGATTCTCCCTTTTTAGTCTGAAAGGTCATATTCAGAAATCACACCAACACACTAACCTAATATTGTCTTTATTATAATCTGTAGTATAGCCCTTTGTTTTCCTATCATAACTTATTTTTTATTTTTTTGTCTTTTCGAGGTAGGGTCTTGCTCTCACTCTAACCCAGGCTGACCCGGAATTCACTATGTAGTCTCAGGGTAATCCTCAGAACTCAGGGCAATCCTCCTACCTCTGCTTCCCAAATGCTGGTATTAAAGGAGTGTGCTGGGCTGGAGAGATGGCTTAGCAGTTAAGGTGATTGCTTGTGAAGCCTAAGAATGCATGTTTGAATCTCCAAGTCCCACATAGGCAGACACAGTGATGCAAGTGTGCAATGTCGCACATGCGCACAAGGGAGAACATACATCTGGATTTCGTTAACAGTGGCTGAAAGGCTCTGGTGTTCACATTTTCTCTCTCTCTCTCAAAAAAAAAAAAAAAAGACAACAATAAAGGCATGTGCCACCATGCCTAACTCTCCTTCATAATTTCTAATTCTGCATGCTTTAATGCTTCTGTCCCTCGTTCATCCTTAAAACCTACTTGAGGCCTTTTCATTCACCACAGTGTCCCTAGCATCTATCATGTAAATTCGTCATAGATGATTGATTAAGTACTCTATGCACGGTATCTGGCTACTCAAATATGACCAGGTTAAACTGCTTTACAAGTCTTGAAATAAGAACCCTGGACTCTTACTATATTGAAGATACACTGATATTTCTTTAGCTCCTCTTTAATTTTGTCACCTTGCTTATTGTCCTTATGCTTTTCCAGTGTTAAAGTCTGTCAAGTATACTTCTTTAATCAGTTCTTTCCTTTACACAGTTTCATCTATCTTTGTGATTATATTGTGCTTGTGTTTGATGGGTAATATATATGGCCATCAGGAAGGTGAGCAGGTATTCAGTGAGTGGTCCACCTCAGGTGGACCAAGGTTGAATGATTGATGTGAATGCAGATTTTTGTTTTTGCTCTGCTCCCTTTACACTTGACAGTGATGACAGATCATAATAACAGTGGTGTCTGTTACAGTCATGGGAAGTGACATACTGACAATTGAGTCTGGACCTCTTAGTAGTGAAGATAAACCACTTCCTTGCCAAGCATACGCTGGAAAGGAACAAGGTATTTCTTTTTATCACATCCTCAGATTTAATTTGTTTCACTCTTTACGTCTTTTTCCTTTAAAAGTATGTAGAATGAATGAATAGAAAGGGGGTCAAAATTGTGAAATACTGCAACTAATTTCTGTTTTGGGGTTCTTGTAGCAGTCAGTGAAACTCCACCTGTCACAGCTGTTGCTCAGAGTTCAGTTCTGCTCCATCCTCAAGAAGAAGCAGCCAGAATTAGAATGTTAGCAAGGCACAAACAGGTAACTTGATATTTTTTTAAGATATTTTTTATTTATTGTGAGCAGAGAGAGTATGTGGGTACTCAGGGCCTCTTGCCATTGCAGAGGAACTCCAGGTGCATGTGTCATTTTGTACATCTAGATTTATGTGGGTACTGGGGAATTGAACTTTGCAAGCTTTGCAAGCAATTCTCTTTTACCATTAAGCCATCTCCCAAGCCCTTGAGATGTATTTTTAAAGGTTTTTTCTGTGTGTTATAATTTTGTTTACCAATTTAGTTTTTTTTAATACTATGTTTTCTGCTTTGTCTTATACAAACACCTGACTAATATGTATTTTGCCCCTGCTTGCATTACTCAGGTGACCCTTACTGTGTGTCTTCTTTATAGTACCTATCCTTCCTTTTGTCCCAGCTCTCCTATCCACCCTTTGGTAGCACCAGTAACATAGATAGAACATCACATGTGTCTTTTTTAAAATTTTTATTTATTTATTTGAGAGAGAGAGGTAAAGAGAGAGAGAGAGAGAGAGAACAGAGACAGAATGGGCATGGCAGGGCTTTCAGCCATTGCAAACAAACTCCAGATGCATGAGCTACCTTATGCATCTGGCTTATGTGGGTCCTGGGGAATTGAACCAAAGTCCTTTGGCTTTGCAGGCAAGTGCCTTAACCGCTAAGCCATCTCTCCACATATGTCTTTTCATTGCCATACATGTGAACTTTTGTATGAGTTTGTTGTTAATAGAGCAGTAGGATTTTTATTACCTAGATAATGGAGATAGAAGAGCAGAAGCAAAAGCAGTTGGAATTACTTGAACAAATTGAACAACAGAAATTAAGATTAGAAACTGATTGCTTCAGGGCTCAGCTGGAAGAAGAAAAAAGAGAGAAAACTCAACAGACTGAGGTACGATGCAGGAATTTCATCCCTACGTAAGTCAGTGAGGGCAAGAAAACGTGAGAGGTCATAGCATTTAATTTTGCAGTAACCTAACGTCATTCTTCAATCCATCCATGCACTGAGCCACAGTAGTTGTAACTAATTTGTTTATGTGTACTGGAGCTTTTGCATTTACTGAGTACTGAAGAAGAACAGTAAATTACTTCATTTCATAATTCTTATGGAATTGCCTATCTTTGCCAACAAAAAGAAAAGCTATATAGAAATGTAAAGGCTAGAGAGACAGCTTACTGATTAAAGGTGCTTGCTAAGAAATGAACAACTAAGCTGGACATGGTGGCACACACCTTTAATCCCAGCACTCAGGAGGCAGAGATAGGAGGACCACCATGAGTCTGAGGCCACACTGAGACTACATAGTGAATTCCAGGTCAATCTGTGTTACAGCGAGACCCTACCTCAAAAAAACAAACAAAAAATGAAGTCGGGCATGGTGGCACATGCCTTTCATCCCAGCACTCGGGAGCCAGAGGTAGGAGGATCACCGTGAGTTTGAGGCCACCCTGAGACTACATAGTGAGTTCCAGGTCAGCCTGAACTAGAGTGAGACCCTACATCGGAAAAAAAAAAAAAAAAAAACCAACTATACAAGCTTTGTTTGTTTATATAAAATATTTATTTCTGCTGGGTGTAGTGGCGCACACCTTTAATCCCAGTACTCGGGAGGCAGAGGTAAGAAGATTGCCGTGAGTTCAAGGCCACCCTGAGACTCCATAGTGAATTCCAGGTCAGCCTGGGCTAGAGTGAGACCCTACCTCAAATCTGCCCCCCAAAAAAATTATTTCTGAATATGTTTTAATTACATTGTCCTTGTTTAGGTTGCTCCAGCATCATGTGACATCATTTCTGATGAAGACAGTCATAGGCAGATGATTCGTAACTATCAGCAACAGCTTTTACAACAAAACAGGTATCAGCTGGGGTATAATTTCTATACAATCATGTGCTGCACCTTTGGGGTTATTTGATTAATATGAAGATCTAACTGGAACTCCTTTAGAACTTGGTTTGGCACTTTCTTCAAGGGCAGTAGGAGAATATTCCTTTTCCACTGTGAATATGGTCACCCGTAGATTTCTGTTTGAGTATGATATATAAATATTTGATAATGTGAAGCATGTTGTGTGTGTGTTCATGCATGTATGTTCACAGATGCATGGGCATGTGGATGCCAGAAGTTGTTGTCGTCCATCTCTTTCCATTTTATTTACTGCAGCAGGGTCTCTCACTTGAACTCAGAGCTCACCCGTTCGGGTACTCTAGCTTGCCACTTTATCCCAAGGATCCCATATCTTCACCTCCCAAGTACTGGGGTTACAGAGGACCCACCATGCCCACCCAGCAGTTATGTAGGTACAGAGCATCTGAGCTCTAGTCCTCATCTTGGTACAGCATGCAATTTATCCACTGAGCTATATCCCTAGCCTTTTGTTTTTTGGGGTTTTGTTGTTGTTTGTATGTGTGTTTTTCATTAATAAATAGTAGTATTATTTCTTATACTTGTTTTTGGTAGGTTACATAGGCAGTCTGTTGAAACTGCCAGAAAACGATTACTTGAGTATCAGACTATATTAAAAAGAAGATATCCATCTATGTCAGCCACATCATTGATATCTGATTCTATTATATCAGTACCGCCATGGAAATCTGAAAAATCTACTACATCAGAGCATAGGGATCAGAGCCTGAGACTCAAGTTAAGTCCTAACAAATATCCACCTGTGAAACCCATACAAATTCCCAGAGGGGAACAAGGCAATATTCAGGAGCCAAGACAATATCACTTTTCCCAGAGACAAGCAGAAACAGCAGAAACATTAAGCACTTTGGATGTGTTAGCTAAGCAGCGTTTGGAGTCTCAAGACCACCAACGGCAATTCCAGTTGGAAACACAGCAGAGAGACTATAAATTGATCCCTAAAGATTCTCACATACTTTCAAGAGCTTTGTCTTTTGATAGGCCACAAACATTACAGGATGCTAGAAAAATACCTGAAACATTGAGGGTAACAACTTTTCAAAGTTTAGATTCTCAACGAATATTGCCAGTAAATAGTGAAAATTTGTTTTCTAAACCAAATGAGCTTTCTTCATTCCTACCACTGGTACCTGAGCATTCCGTTACTTGTTTCCCTGTTAAAGGCGAATCTGGAAAAATTCAGGAACCTTTTTCAAACATAAGCAAAAGTGCAGTTTCCATAAACCAAACTGTACTGAGTCAAGTAAATGGTCAGCCTGTGGTATCCTCAGAGACTATCACAGCCCAGCAAGGCAATTTGAAGGCTCTCCAAGAACAGTTAGAACTACAGAAGGAAATTCTTCAGGCAAGACAGGAATCTCAGGGACAGTTGCTTCTGTGCAAACAGCAAAAACTTGAAGAGCAAAATGGCCTCTCTGCTTTGCTCCCAGTGGCAGCTGGAGAGTCATTTGTTTCACTGCCTCTTGCCAAGGGTGGACCAGGAAGAATCCAGGAATCTCCTGCCAGAAACATCACTGCTGCATCCTTGGGTGATGTGGATGAGTTCAAGGGGGTTCTAGAACCTATCTTATCACAGCAAAATAATTTAAAATTTCTCCAAGAACAATCCAATATGCAGAGAGATAATCTTCAGGCCAGACGAGAAGCCCAGGAAGTCTTGTTTGCATGTAAACAGAGTGAACTGGATGGAAGGATCGGGGCTGAACAGACTGGGCCTCATCAAGTAGTTCTGCGTCCATTTACTTCACTACCATTTGCTGATAGTAAATGTAGGAACATCCAGGAGCAGCATTTACCTAAGAGTGAGAAAGGGCTTCTCTTAAGCCAGTCTGAAATCCCAAGATCTCAGGATGGGTCTTCAAGTTTCCTACAGCAATTCCTACCTCTACATGATAGTTTGAAGCTACTGCAGCACCAGCTCACTTCACAGGAGGATACACTTCAGGCTAGACATAATGCTGAAGTGGAACTCCTTTTACAGAGACAAAAGGATTTGGGAGACAGTATATCTGGGCCAGTGAGTTCTTCGTTCTCATCGTTGGTTTCCCAGAAATCAGTTTCCTTGCGCACAGCTGTGGAAGCTGAGTCTAGATTTCAGAAACTGTATTCATCTGAGAAGGAGAATATACCCTCTGGTCATTTGATCATCCCAACACTTCAGGATAAATCTCTTATCTTCCCACAGCACAGCCCACCGAAAGAAGAAAATTTGGCAGTACTTCAGGAACAGTTACACATGCAGGAGGTAATACCTGATGCTGGAGAAGAGACTCGCGAATTTATCCACAAACAAAGTGAGCAGACTAGCACCTCTTCTTCACCATCCCCGGTAGCTGAATCAGAAAGGTTCCAGGAGTTTATGTCAACCAAGAGTGACAATACGGGTCCCTTGAGCCATTCTAAGATTCCAAGATTTCGGGAAAGACTTCTTAGATTTTCCCAGCATATGCTTCCTCTACAAGGTAATTTGGGGCAACAGCAAGAATGGCTAGACACAGAAAGAGAGATCATTCAAGTTAGCCAGAAAACCCCAGAAAATATATCTTCCAAACAGACTGATTTATTTTCATTGACACCCCAATTAAGACAGCCTTCTTATATGTCATTGCCTTCTGTTGGCTCTGGTACAACACAGGAACTTTCAACAGAGAGTGACAGTAAAATAACTTCAAGCCATCTTCAGATTCCAGAGCTACAGGATAGGCTTATGAAGATATCCCAACTTATTCAGCCTCGGCAAGACAATCTAAAGGCCCTTCAAGAACAGCTAGCTACACAGAGGGAAGTCATCACTCAGACTAGACGGGAAGCTCATGAAGCACTTTCACATAAACGAAAAGGGTGGAGAGGGAAGACATCCCCAGAGCAGGTTGGTGTGTCTGTACCTCCAACAGCTGAGCATTCATTTCCTTCATTACCACTTCCTGAATCTGAACAAAAACAATTTAGTTCAACTACCAGTGATAATACAATCTCCTCAAGACATTCTGAGATGCTGGTTTTGCCTGACAGGGCATTGGACTTACCACATTCTGATTTACCTCAAGGTAATCTGACTGCACTGCAAGAACACTTACATGCACAGACAAATCCCTTTCCTTGCACAGAGAAAATCCAAAAAGAGTTTCTGTTACCCAGGCACTATAAATTTGAGGAAAATGTATCTTCTAGGCATTTTATCCCACCTCATCTTGGTTATTTAAAGGCACTTCAACAACAGTTAGATATACAACGGAAATCCATTAGGTCTGGCCAGGAAATCCAAGAGGAACTGCTTTCGCAAAGATTAACTAAATTGGAGCAAAGGGTATTATCTGAGCAAAGCAGCTCCATCCCCTTCTCATCTCAGATAGCCAACTCTGAAGGAACCCAAAATTCTTTGCCTGCCAAAAGTGGTGACCCTGGCATCCTAAGGTCACAAGGCAGGCTTTTGACCTTTTCACAGCCTCTTATGCCTCAGCGTGATCACCTGACACTGCAATTGGACTTAGGAAGGGAGGTGGTATTTCCTAGGGAGAAATCCCAGGAACTGCTTTTAAACAAACAAAAGATGAAAAGTGAATCAGATGAGCATGTTCTCTCTTCTTTGTGTCTATCCAAGGAAATGGAGCATGCATTCATTCCACTACCTTTTGCAGAAGCTAAGCCTAAAAACATTTGTGAATTGGGCCCATCTAAAAATGAGCATACAGCTCTCTCAAGTGATTCTGTGATCCCAAGATTTCAAGATAGATGTTTGAGGTTTTCCCAGCCTATCTTAACTCAGCAAGAAAATATAAGTCTTCAGAAGCACTTGGATCTACAAAGAGAAGTTCTGCATTCTAGCCAAAAGGCCCAAGAAGAATTGCTTATACAGAGGCAAGCAGCACTACAGCAGCAGATCCAAAAACATCAAGAAACTTTGAAGGATTTCTTCAATGGCAGTAAGGTATGTTCTCAAACATAGAGAAATTAAACAATAGAGGTTTAAACCTGATTCAGTTTAATCCTACTTCCGGTGGTTTTTTCTTTTGTTTCTGGGAATGATTTGCATTAACTATGTTTTCATTTTCTATCTTTAACAGTGTAAAAACAAAAACTGAGCTAATTCATATGGACCTTGAGATAATGGTTACTTGAAAGCTAACTAAATTTAAGTGCACTCACCATTACAGAATATAGATTCTTATCTGGAGTAAGTTGACTATAGATTGAAATTGTAAAGGTTAATAACTAACAAAATTATTTGTGCCATAGAAGACCTTATGCAGTTGACGTTTACTTACAAATCAAAGTTAGTACTCTTCAGCCAGACGTGGTAGCACACACCTTTGATCCCAGCACTTAGGAGGCAGAAGTAGGTGGATCAATGTGAGTTCAAGGTTACCCTGAGACTGCATAATGAATTCTAGGTCAGCCTGGACTAGAGTGTGACCTTACCTTAAAAAAAAAAAAAAAAAACAGGAATGGTGGCACATGCCTTTAAGAATAGCACTGGGGAGGCAGAGGTAGGAGAATCGCCAAGAGTTCAAGGCCATCCTGATGCTACAGAGTGAACTCCAGGTCAGCCTGGATAGAGTGACACCATACCTCAAAAAGAAAAAAAATAGTACCCTCTTTTTCGTTCACATAATAAAGCTGGCATGATTTGTAGGCTGGGGCCTGGACCTCTGCTGCTTGCATCTGAATTACTGAGAAGACTGGCATGGTCATTCAAATGTTCACAGTTCTCTACATGGGAGACAAGAGTGCATTCTTGTGCATATAAATATATCCATTTTATTTATTTATTTGTTAATTTTGTTTGTTTGTTTTTCCAAGGTAGGGTCTCACTCTAGTCCAGGCTGACCTGGAACCCACTATGAAGTCTCAGGGTAGCATTGAACTCATGGCAGTCTTCCTACCTCTGCCTCCCAAGTGCTGGGATTAAAGGCATGTGCCACCACGCCCAGCTTATCCGTTTTATTTTAGAAGACCGTTCCTTTGGAGTTTTTTTTTTTTTTTTCCCCAACAGTTATTTATTTGAGACACAGAGAGAGAGGGAGAGAATGGGCATGCCAGGGCCTCTAGCCACTGCAAACGAACTCCATATGCATGTACCACCTTGTGCATCTGGTTTACATGGGACCTGGAGAATCACACCTGGATCCTTAGGCTTCACAGGCAAGCACCTTAACCGCTAAGCCATCTCTCCAGGACTCCTTTGGTTTTTTGAAGTAGGGTTTTGCTCTAGCCCAGGCTGACCTGGAATTCACTATGTAGTCTCAGGCTATTCTCAAACTCATAATGATCCCTTACTGCTGCTGACCCCAGTGCTGGGATTAAAGTGGTGGCCACCATGCCCAACAAGAAGATCATTTCTTAAATTCATTAGTTAGTGTAAACAACACTCTGCAGCTTCTGTGTGTTTCAGAGACCCCAGGATTTCAAGGAAAGGAAAAGCAGACAGCTGCACTCAAGTATAATCTCTTACTGAGAGGTACAGAGGAAGCTTGGTTTCAGGGTCCAAGGCTTACCTGCTTGTACTTTCCATTGGGAATATCATCCTTTCAGGGTTTTGATCTGTCAACACAAAATGCAGTTCTCACCTACAAGGGAGTAAGATTGTTCATTCTGAAGCAAACGTGGGGGCAGTAGCCTGCAAATAGGGCTTCAGGTGGCCCTTAATAACATGTCCCACTGTAGAAGCGCTTCCATGGACTACTACAGTCATAGAGCAGAGAACATCAGAAACCAAGACATTTGCCAAATTCAGCAAAAGGGAAGGGACGCTGCTATAGATTACAGATGACATCTGGCGACAGGAAGCCAGGGCTCTGCTAAGAATACATTCCCAGAGGTTTTACCCAATAGTCAAAATGGTGTTAGGTCAGGTGGGCAAAAACTGGTTATTAAGGGGACTGAAGAGAGCACAAGATAATTTGGTTCTGAGTCTTCCAACTCCACAATCATGAAGCTCAATCAGTCAGCCTTGTAGAGTCTTCAGAATAAGTATGCCCTTTTCTCCCCTGGAAACTTCAGTTTACAGACATGAAGAAAATTGTATTGATGTGAGTTCTAACATAAAAATGAGATGTAAGGAGCTGGAGAGGTGGCTCAGTGGTTAAAGGTACTTGGGTACTTGCAAAGCCTCACAGCCAAGATTTGATTCCCCAACACTCACATAAAGCCAAATGCACAAAGTGGCACATGTGTCTGGAGTTTGTTTCAAGTGGCGGGAGGCCCTGTCATGCCTATTTTTTTTTTCCTCTCTCTGTGCCTCTTTGTCCCTGTCTCTCAAATAAATAACAAATATGTTTTGAAATATTTTATTTAAGAGAGAAAGAAGCAGAGAGAGAGAGAGAGAGAGAATGGGCATGCCAGGGTCTCTAGCCACTGTAAATGAACTCCAGATGTCTGTGTCACCTTGTGCATCTGGCTTACATGGGTCCTGGGGAATCAAATCTGGGTCCTTAGGCTTCACAGACAAGTATCTTAACCACTAAGTCATCTGTCTAATGAATTATTTGCATGAGCCCTCATCATGCATCAATTCTACTTTTTCTGTCCACTTTTTCAGGCAAGCAAGCCCACAGATGAAAATGACTTTAAAATGCAGATGATAGATCGGCTCAGAGAGTGGCTTCCTCACATACCAGACCTAGCTAGAAGTAATGAGGAGAGCATTGGTCTTGCAGATAGGAACAGCTCTGATGGTAATCAGCTGCTTTCAGAAGATGTTAGTGTCGAGCATGGTAAGATGATCACTCCTCATTATATTATAACCATTCTGCGAGTGCTTCTTTTCCCATCCCTGGCAGCTTACTGGTGGAGAAATGCCTTACAGTGCTCATGGGCTGTTATTGTATTCAACATTGGCCTTGATCCAACAGGTGAGCATCTGGACAAAGCACTGGGCACAAAAGCCTCAAAGCCACCTGTAGCCAAAGTGATATGTGGTTTGGACTTAAACCAACATGAACTTAGTACTATACAAGAAGTGGAATCACCAGCAAGTGGCAAAACTTCTACGCCAGGTAAATAGTGTGATTAAGATAAAAGATTTTTTGTTAATTTCCCAGCTTTCTTCAGGTTGGTAAGATTATTTATCAGATAATTAGTCTTTGAGTACTTGTGAAAGGAATGAGTACCTGCAACAGGAAGAACTTGGTTTACATAAGCAATATTTAAAATTAGGACTGAAAAGCTGGGCATGGTGGCACATGCTTTTAATCCCAGCACTCTGGAGGCAGAAGTGAGAGGACTGCTATGAGTTCAAGGCCAACCTGAGACTACATAGTAAATTTCAGGTCATCCTGGGCTAGACCAAGACCCTACCTCAAAAAACAAGTCAAGAAATGTGGCATTACGTAACTGGTTTCTTTATTTGTATATGGGGAAAACTGACATGCTGCAGGCAGAAATCTTTGCTGGCTGACATTGTGACACTTCCTTCCATGACCCCTGCTTCCTGTCATGTCTGCCTTCTTGACATACGTCAAGATGTGACTCAGCTTTTTTTTTTTTTTTTTTTTTTTTTTGCTTTTTTTCCTTGCTGCTCATTTAGTACTTTACTCTTTTTCTGAGTGTGCTGTAGGATAATTATGCTTAAAATCTAGTCTTTTTTTAGTTAGAACAGATATATTTGTTTAATTATTCTTTTTGTTTGTAGTCTCAGGGTGGCGTTGAACTCACAGCGATCCTCCTACCTCTGCCTCTGAGGGCTGGGATTAAAGGCATGAGCCACCATGCTGAGTAATCCTTCTTGAACTTCTTAGTTTTTAGATTTCAGTCATCAGATAATTTTCTTTTCTTCCTTTTTTTTTTTTTTTTTTTTTATCCTTAGTGTTTTTATTATCTACAAGCAGAGAAAGAATGGGTCTCGCCACTGCAACCAAACCTTAGGTGTACATGCCACTCTGAGCATCTGGTTTCACATGGGACTTGGAAATCAAAACTAGGCCATTAGGCTTTGCTACCAAGCACCACTAATCACTGAGCCATTTCTCCAGCTTAGTAATTTTCTTGATCAAGTTTATCAAAGCAAATCTTTTCTGTGCCTTTGTTTCTTATGGAACTAATTGATAATGAGGAAATTCAGTCATTTTTTTTCTTCTTGTGCATAACACTACTTACACTTATTTTTGTTGATTGTTGATTTGTTGTTGTTGTTGTTATTTTTGAGGTAGAGTCTCACTCTAGTCCAGGCTGACCTGGAACTCACTCTGTAGCTCCAGGTTGGCCTTGAACTCACAGAGATCTTTCTACCTCAGCCTCCCAAGTGCTAGGATTAAAGGTGTACACCACTATACCTGGCTCCATTATTCTTTTTACATAGTTATCCTTTCTGACCTAATTTCTTTTTTTGTAGCCACATATACTTAGATAATTGATATTTTACCTTAGCTAAAGCTTAACACAGCAAAATGACCCTTTTTAAAAATTTATTGGGGAAAAAAAGCTAGATGCACAAACTGGCACATGCCATTTGCAGCAGCAAGAGACCCTGGCACACCCACTCTCATTCATTCTTGCTCTCCTTGCAAATAAATAAAAATATTTAAAAAAAATTTTTTTTCTCCTAGGTAAACCAGATTTCTGTCAGGACAGAGACCCCTTGCGAGTGTCAGTAAGCCGAGAACAAAATTTTCTAGTGAGCCCACTGGCCAGGGATCCTTTTGGTTGCTGTGAACCATCTGTTGAAGCAGGTGAGTGGAATTGTAGTGTACAAAGACATATGGTCAAAAGGTTGGATTATTTGTAGTGGTGAGTAACATCAGTAACGGTTGGTAATGAAATCATTATGGTACCCTGTTACCTTGCTGTTCTGTGCAGTCCTTAATACATAGTGAGGGAAGAGCCTGTGGATGGAGCTCAGTGATAGAGAGAGAGAGGGAGAGAATGAGTGTGCCAGGGCCTCCAGCCACTGCAAATGAACTGCAGATGCATGCTCCATCTTGTGCATCTGACTTACTTGGGTCCTGGGGAACCGAACTGGGGTCCTTTAGCTTTGCAGGCAAGTGCCTTAACCACTAAGCCATCTGTCCGGCACTGGCTCAGTTTTTTAAAAAGTATTTATTTGTGTTGGGCGTGGTGGTACACGCCTTTAATCCCAGCACTTGGGAGGCAGAGATAGGAGGATTGCTGTGAGTTCAAGGCCACCCTGAGACTACATAGAGAATTCCAGGTCAGCCTGGGCTAGAGTAAGACCCTACCTCAAAAAAACAAAAAGGGGGAGGGGGAATTATTTATTTATTTATTTGCAAACAGAGAAAGGTAGAGAGGCAGAGAAAATGGGCATGCCAGGGCTTCCAACCACTATAAACAAACTCCAGATGCATGTGCCACCTTGTGCATCTTGCCTTATGTGGGTACTGGGAAATCAAACTCTGGCCATTAGGCTTTGCAGGCAGGTACCTTAACTACTAAGCCATCTCTCCAGCCCCAATTTTTAAAAAACTATATAACTTCTGCCAGATATGTCACACACCTTTAATCCCAGCACTTGGGAGGCAGAGGTAGGCTGATCACTGTGATTCAAGGCAAGCCTGGGACTACAGAGTAAGTTCCAGGTCAGCCTGGGTTCGAGTGAGACCCAACCTCAAAAACAAAGAAACAAAAAGAGTATAATTTCCATTCCATTGTAATTTTGACATTTTAATGTAAAATATATCATTCTCTAAATCACACCAATAGGTACAGTTTCCTTTTTGTTCTACCTCTGTGTATCTGGCTAAAGAATATCAGGAACACAATTTCAGCTGAACAGAACTTGGCTGATAGGGGCTGGAGAGAGGGCTCAGTGACTAAGGTGTTTGCCTGTAAAGCCTACATAAAGCCAGATGCACAAGGTGGCACATGCTTCCAGAATTTGTTTGCACTGGCTAGAGGCCCTGGCACACCCATTCTCTCTCTCTCCTTGCAAATAAATGAACAAAAATAATAAAAAACAAATAAACTTGGGTGTCTTAAGGTGTTGATTTCCTGTTACTTCTCCTAAAGTCCCTTTTATCACTTACCTCAATCCACTCTTCTTTCTCTTCTATCTTTAAGGTATCCACTTACTAGTTTTTGGTTTTTTTTTTTTTTCTTCTTCTTCTTCTTTGAGTTTAGGGAGAGAATGGGCACTCCAGGGCCTCCTGCCAGTGCAAATGAACTCCAGGTGCATGCACCATTTTGTGCATCTGGCTTTAAGTGGCTACTGAGGAATTGAACCCATCAAGCTTTGCAAGCAAATGTCTTTAGCCACTGAGCCATCTCCCTAGCCTGTTTTTAACATCCACTGTTTGCCAGTACCCATAAACTACTCTTATCTTTCCTCTGTGGCATGTTATAGATAAATGGTAATTGCAATTACCTACATTTTAGAAATCAAGGACTTTCTATCTTCTTAGTCATACTTACAGGACCGTGGGTGACTCAGGCAGCTTCATGACTACAAAGTCTCACTCCATCTGGATGACCACCTCCTAGAAGCTGATCAAAGTCTGCTTTCCAATTGTCCTACTTCCTATATTCTCTAGCTTCTTTATGTCATTTTTTAAAAAAGATATTTTTATTTTATTTGCACATTGAGGGGGGCACACCAGAGCCTCCAGCCACTGCAAACAAACTCCAGACACATGTGCCACGTCATGCATCTTGCCCTACATGGATAGTAGAAAAATGTACCCAGGCCATTCATTAGGCTTTGCAAGGAAGCACAACTGCTGAGTCAGCTCTCTAGCCCATGTCACTTTTTTGTGAATCTTTGTTTTCAGTGCTGGGGATGAAACCCATTGTCTGATATGCTAGGCAAGGGCTCTACTTTTTCTCAAATATTTTAATTATGTGTAAGAGAGGAGGTAGGGGAGAAAGAAAGAATGCCAGGGTCTCTTGCCACTGCAAACAAGTGCCAGTCCAGCTTTATGTCAGTAGTGGGGAATTGAGTAGAACTCCATTGTGTAAATGTGCCACATCTTCCTTATCCACTGATCAGTTGAGGGACATCTAGGCTGGTTCCATTTCCCAGCTATTGTGCATAGAGTGGCAATAAACATGGTTGAGCAAGTATCTCTAAGGTAGTGAGAAGAGTCCTTACTATATATGTGTAGGAGTGGTATAGCTGGGTCATATGGTAGATCTATTTTTAGCGGTCTCAGGAACCTCCACACTGATATCCACAATGGCTGGACCAGATTGCATGCTCACCAACGGTGGAGAAGAGTTCCTCTTTTTCCACATCCTTGCCAGCATTTATGGTCATTTGTTTTCATGATGGTAGCCAATCTGACAGGAGATGGAATCTCAACGTAGTTTTAATCTGCATTTCCCTGATGACTAGGGATGTGAACTTTTTTTTGATGTTTAATATGTTATCAGTATTTCTTCTTTTGAGAACTCTCTTATTTAGTTCCATAGCCTGTTTTTGTTGTTGTTGTTTTGTTTTTTGAGGTAGGGTCTTACTCTGGCCCAGGCTGACCTGGTATTAACTATGTAGTTTCAGGGTGGCCTTGAACTCAGTATCTACCTACTAAGTCTGCCTCCCTGTGCTGGGATTAAAGGCATGTGTCACCACACCCAGCCTCATAGCACATTTTTTAATTGGGTTGTTTGATTTCTTATTATTTAATTTTTGAGTTCCTTGTATATCCTAGATATTAATCCTGTCAGATGTATAGCTGGCAAAGATTTTCTTCCATTCGGTAGGTTGCCTCTTTGCTCTATTCAGTGTCAAAATCTTTGTAATTTCATGAGGTCTCAGCAGTTGATCTGTAGTTTTATTTCCTGAGCAACTGGGGTTATATTTAGAAAGTCTTTGCCTATGCCGATGTTTAAGGGTTTCCCCTACTTTTTCCTCAAGCAGTTTCAGAGTTTTGGGTCTGATGTTAAGGGCTTTAATCCATTTGGACTTGATTCTTTTGCATGGAGATAATCTATTTTCATCCTTCTACAGATATATATCCAGTTTTCCTAGCACCATTTGCTGAAGAGGCTCTCTTTTCTCCAATGAGTATTTTTGGCATTTTTGTCTAAGATCTGGGTTTTCTATTCTCTTCCATTGATCTACATGTCTGTTTTTGTGTTAGTGCCATGCTGTTTCTGTTAAAATTAGGTATGGTGATACCACCAGCCTTATTTTTGTTGCTGAAAATTATTTCATTTATTCGAGGCTTTTTTGTGCTTCCAAATGAATTTTTGGATTTTTTTTTTCCATGAAGAATGCCATTGGAATTTTGATGGGGTTTGCATTAAATGTTTAGGTGGTGGGAAATTGAATCCAAGCCTGCAGACTTTGCAAGCAAGTGCCTTTCTTTAGCCACTAAGTCTACTCCTTAGTCCCTTCCATGTCATTTGTATTTCTTTACTTTGAGATGACGTGGGGCATCTCACAAAGTTGACTATGTGAGACTAGAACTCTCAGTTCTCCTGCTTTAGCTTCTTAGGTTCATTCACAGGCATAATCCCACCATGCCTAATAGTATTTTTCAGTGAATTAAAACAAGATAGGGTAAAGTTGCACTTAAAGACAGATAGTATTTGCTGCTAGTTTTGCTCTGTTTTTATTTTATTTATTTATTTAGTGAGAGAGAAAAAGGCAGATACAGTGAGAAACAGAATGGGCATGCAAGGGCTTCTAGCCACTGTAAACAAACTCCAGACACATGTGCTGTCCTGTGCATCTGGCTTTGCATGGGTACTGGGGAATCAAACTCGTGTCCTTAGGCCTTGCAGGCAAGCACCTTAACCACTAAGCCATTTCTCCAGCCCTTTGCTTCTGCTATAATTGGCCATGCTATAAGGATTATTTATGAATGAATACATATTTATACGCAGGCATGCAGGTGGGTACGTAATGTGTACACATTTTTCTCTATTGGTTTTCCACTTTTAAAATATTTCTTACATATTTAAGAGACATACCTTTAATTTGTATGATTCCTTATACTGTGGTATTGATGACACACATTTTGTTCATATTTTTACAAAGCACTTTTATTGTTTCAGAGTCACAGATGAGTGTGCCTTGACCAGCTTTCTCACAAATTAAAAATACCTGAGTCTGGGGCTGGAGATATGGCTTAGCAGTTAAGGCACTTTCCTGTGAAGCTTAAGGACCAAGGTTCAATTCCCCAGTACCCACGTAAGCGAGATGCACAGGGCGGCACATGCATCTGGAGTTCATTTGCAGTAGCTAGAAGCCCTGGTGTGCCAATTTCTCTTTCTCTCAAAATATGTAAATTTTTTTAAAAAAACTTTTTTTGAAGAGGATACTTAAGTCATGTTAATAGTTAGGCACAAAGTATAATTTTTTGATATATCAAATATAACTGAGAATGATAATTCATTATTAATATATGTTTGAGTTTAGAGAGCACTAAAAAGGATGAAGTGGTAAAAATTGGTCTAGGTGTACTGCTCAAATGAGTACTTGTTTAGTACCCAGAAGCCTCTCTCTCTCTTTTTTTTTTTTTTTTTTTAAACAAAACCTGATTTGGTACTGTTAAAACTATAATTCCACAAGTTAGGACAAGAATATCACTTAAGCCCAATATTTCCAAGGCCAGTGGTGGTTCATTCTCTTACACACACTTAAAAGATCACTGTTTGTCCTATCACTAGAATCCTGGTTACACATGGGTGTTTTTCATGATTTTACATGCATTTTTCTCATCTCTGACTTAAAACATTTTTTGTTTCTCCACATTAAATGACAAAACCATTTCACATTTTTGTCTTTTCCCAGCTTTATAACTCATATATATAATTGTTTTTCTAGGTAGGGTCTCACTCTAGTTCAGGCTGACCTGGAATTCACTTTATAGTCTGTGTGGCCTCAAACTCACAATGATCCTCCTTCCTCTGTCTCCCAAGTGCTGAGATTAAAGCTGTGCACCACCATGCTAAGCTACTCAACATTTTTGGAAGTATTTTTATTTGTGGAATATTGACAGCTACAGATAAAAAAGAAAAAAAAAGTAGTGACTATTGCCTACTGAGTATAATCAGAAAGTGATCTATTTTATTTACTTATTTACTTATTTTGGTTTTTCGAGGTAGGGTCAAACTCCAGCTCAGGCTGACCTAGAATTCACACTGCCTCAGAGTGGCCTAGAACTCAAGGCAGTCCTCCTACCTCTGCCTCCGGATTAAAGGCATGCGCGTGGCTAGAAAGCAACTTCAAGAAGCAAAATATAAAAGCAATTTGTAGGAATTAAATGAATGGAACCTTCTGATGCTAATTTATTCTCTACCTCCTCTCCCCTCCTTTTTGAATTTCAAAATCCATTTTTTAGTTAAGGTCAAGGAAGCTGCTGCTGAGAATCATGCAGTATTGAGTTATGCTGTCTCAGAGGAAGACGACAGATGTCTGGGCCCAACTCTGGAGCCAGATGATGAGGTTGTAATGTCCTTGTGTATACACAACTTTTGAGCTATCTGGTTTCATAGTCTCTTTGGATTGCTGAAAATTTTTAGTCTGTGTTCTCTGAGATCTACTCTTACTGATGTGGATCAATGATGAAAATAGCCAAATCTGAGCATCAGAAAGGCTTGTCAGTCTTCTTGATGCATGATCTCTACTGTTCTGAGAAGCAAAACTACAGAGTAATTTAAAATGTGTTTGTCGCGTGTGTGTGTGTGTGTATGTGTGCGTGTGCGCATGTGTGAAAGGTTACTCATTTAGTCATTTCTGAGCAATGATGAAAAGATTTTACTACTGAACTTTGTAACTATGAAGGTTTCTACACTTGACCTGAGCTCAGAATTCATTGGTAAGGTTGATAGTTGGAGGCTTGATATGTAATATTCTAATAGTTCCCTTTTAATATCTAGGCTAAAACACAAGAGATTTCTCATGGGCGATCATCTTCAGTAACTATTTCTACTGGCAGCTTTTTAAGTCATGAAAACACAGATTTGAGTCCTACAGAACCAGGTACTGTTAAACTTTATAAATAGATTTAAAGACCAGCACTAGCTGAGTGTGAACATTTCACTAGCTGGTGAAGCATTAATTGCATTTTCACAATATATTTGGGGTGAGAGAAACTGGTTTCTTTAAGTCTAACAGGGAAAGCACTGGTGCTGAGTAGAAAATGGCTAGAAGATACATCATTGCTCTGTAGACCACTAGCAATACTTTCAGAAATATTTACTAATGTCAAATTTCACTTTGTACCAGTCTCTCAACAATACATGCTGCTGTACAAAATGTTTCTAAGGAAGTATCCAGCCATTAAATGATTACATTGTTAAAGCCAGGCATGGTGGCACACACCTTCAATCCCAGCACTTGGGAGGCAGAGGTAGAGGATCACTGTGATTAAGGTCTCCCTGAGACTACATAGTGAATTCCAGGCCAACTTGGGCTATTGTGAGATCCTGCCTCAAATTATATATATATATTTACACTGTTAATGCAAATTAAACTTGATTTTCAGAGTCATTTTCAGAACTGGACCATCAAGAACTAGAATCTACCACCAGTAAACACAAGGAAGCAAACAACTTAAGTTCTGTAGTTCCTTCAGCACAAATTCTGTATGAGCAGAACTCCTCAGATGCTCATGAATCTCTGTTGTCCCATGAAGAATACACACCTGATCGTATACACTGTCAGATTATAGACAAGTACAGAGATGAAGTCAATCTGATAACTGAAAAAACGGACTTGTGGGGTAAGATTATTTCAAGTGAATTATTGCTCTAAATTGTTCTTAATTTTTCACCTTTAATCCTTTTTCATTTTAAGGAGTTGAGCTTCATTTTTTTAAAAAATATTTTATTTCCAAGGAGAAAGAGAGAAGAGAATGGGAGTGCTAGGGCTTCCAGCCACTGCAAACAAAACTCTAGAAGCATATACCACTTTGTGCATCTGGCTTTACGTGGGTACTGGGGAATTGAATCCAGGTCTTTAGGCCTTGTAGGTAACCACCTTAACCACTGTACCATCTCTCCAACCCCAAGAGCTTCGTATTTTTATTGCCTGCATGACAGTTGTATCACAGAAACTATTCAGAGCATTTATGAGACAGTGCATCTAGAAGCATTCTAACAAAGATAAAGCAAACCTGCCTTTACTTTGACCCAGTATAGCTGAGGCAGAGTAGAGCTCAGGAGTCAGAAAGACCTGGCTATAAGTCAGAATTAGATCATTTCCTCCCTGTGAGGCCAGGCATGAGTTACTTGACTCATTCATAAAAGAAGCTGTTGAAGGGCTAGAGTGTTCGCTTAAATGTTAAGGCACTTACTTGCCTGCATTGCCTAAGGACCCAGGTTCAATTCTCCAGGACCCATGCAAGCCAGATGCACAAAGTGGCACATGCGTCTGAGTTTGCAGTGGCTGAAAACCCTGGTGCACCCATATTCTCTCTCTCAAATAAAGCTTTTGAGAATTGGGTAGTCTGATCCAAAGAACAGCAACATTTTTACCAAAGCGATGCTCATACATGGTCCATTATTCCTAAGTAACAAGGTCTTGGGGCTGTTAGAAATGGAAGTGCCTGCCAGGCCTTTCCTTTAATCCCAGCACTCGGGAGGCAGAGGAAGGCGGATTGCTGAGAGTTCAGAGACTACATAGTGAATTCTAGGCCATCCTGGACTAGGGCGAGACCCTACCTGGAAAAGTAAAAAAAAAAAAAAAAAAATTAAATGGAAATGTCAAAACAAAACTCAGTCACTGAATTTCTACTTAATTTGAAAGCATCTGCTGCCATAATTCTGGGAGGAAAAAGGAATTTTGTTGCATCAGTTACCTAAAACAGTAGTAGTAAGTGCATTGCTATAAATTAAAAAACTGTTTCTTTTTTTCCTCCCAAAATTCCAACAGTTGACTTTGACTTCCCAGAATTGGAACACATTTTTCCGAATTTGCACCGTCAGCTCTTTAAACCCTTAGAACCGCGTCTGGATTTTATATCATCTCCATCCTCTGGGATTTCTGAAGACAACAGAGACTTTCACCAGGTACATTAAAATAGTTTATTACAGTCAATATTGCCCACACAATACACACACGCACGCACATATTCCTGGTGATTTAAATCAATTGCATTATCCAGATAAGAACGTACATACCTATAACCCCAGAATTCAGGGGTACAAAGGATCAGGGATCCAAAGCCAGCCTAAGCTACAGTGAGACCTTATCATAGCTCTCATGAAAGGCTCTAGCTGTTCTGCATAAATGATGCATTAAACTACATTTTAGCTCAATGGTAGAACACCTAGAGCACAAGGACCCAGGTTCATATCCCATACTGATGGGAAGAAGGAATTAGGTTCCCATTACTACTATGCCAAATAAGAGTAGACTACAGAGTGAGTGTCAGATCACCTTGGGCTAAAGTGAGACTGTATCTTGAAAAAAAGTAACGTGAAAAAAGTAAGTGTGTGTGTATGTATATATATAACCCTATTCAAAGGAACACAGTATTTCAGCCTTTTCCTATTTTCAACAGAGCCCAGAGTCTTCATTTGGAAAACACCTTTGCAATGTATCACCCGCAAGTTCTTTTACTGCACTGAGGAGGACTGACTTACATTCCTTTAATAATATGAGGCTGAACCCACAGCCAGACACTAACGTGGCTCATGCTGATCAAAGCTTTGCTACACAAAATACTGAGGGTACGTTATGGAAATACTGAAATGTACCTCTTGCCACACATATCCATAACATTAGAAAGGAGAAAAGCCAGGTATGGTAGTACATGACTTTAATCCCAGCACCTGGGAGACAGAGGTAGGATAATTGTTAGCTGAAGGCTAGCCTAGGCTAGAGTGGTGGGACACTACCTCAAAAAAAAAAAAAATGTGGGGAGAGAGGGAATGTGAGCTGTAGGTTTTGGGGACCAGACCGTCCTTTGTCATATATTTGTACTGATGATTACATTTTTCTTAATGCAGAGTCTGAACAGTCTTTTCAACAGCTCCTACCAGAAGTTTCCTCACAGGAGAGTCAGCATGATCTACCAAGTATTTTCAGTATTGAAGCAAGAGATTCTCCTCAAGACATGGAGAATTTCATCTCTTCTTCCAAAGAATTAGCTGAAAAGAGTGTTCATTTTCAGCCTTTTACAGAGAACTTGAATTCAGTCTGCAGGACATCTGATGCTGTGTTTGATCAGTTACATGTAGAACATAGCACTCCATGTGGGTCTACCTCTGGACAGTGCTCGATGAAACTACAAAGCAAAGCAAAGCTGGGCTCTCAAGAACATCCAGAAACAGAAGCTGTCACAATGTTACAAAATCAAAGACTTGATGATTTAGAAGTAAATTCACATGTACAAGACACTGACTCTCAATTATGTGTAAGGACAATAGAGATGGGAACTTCAGAGCAGGCACCACATTCATTACGTATTGAAGATAAGCCTTTTGAGAGTGGAACTGAAACCTCAAAAGGCTTAAGAAACATCTCTTCACAAGCACAAGCAGAGCTCTTCCCAAGATCTGAATCACTTTCATTACAAAGCTCTATTCCAGTCTGGGTAAGTTTAAAATCAAAGTACTTTGAAAGCATGAAAATATGGGCTTCAGCTGAGACCAGACCGTATCCAAGTCATTACACATTATGGCTAAAAGTGGTTTCAGGCTATTTCTAACTTGCTTCCTTTTTAATTGTATTGCACAGGAAACAGAATCTGGCCATGGTATAATGGAAGAACCAGAACTTACTTTAGTAAGCATCAGTGATATCAGTATTGCTGAAACAGATTTTGCAAACTTAGCACTAGAAGAGAGTGAAAATGAGGCAAAAAGCTATTTACAGGTAAACTTCATGTCCCTGTGTCCCTCTTTGTACAACTGCCTGGGGATTTTTTCCATTAGAGAGGAAAAGGGCAGTGAAATAGAGGCAGGTGATGGCACACGCCTTTAATCCCAGCTCCTAGGAGCCAGAGGTAGAGTGAGATCATATCTCAAAAGGGGGGGGTAGTAAAATACTTGTGTTGTTGTTGTAATTTATGCATTTTTTTCCACAATTAATTAGGCCAGCGTATCAGAATCCTCAGATTATCCAGTGATATCAGAACAGTCAGCAGGTAAGCTGTTGTTATCTGTCAGTGGGAAACCCTGCTATAAAGTATCCAATTTTCTGAAAGTTTTCCAAAACTTACAGCTGTACCTGAGAGTTTACAAGAAGCATTTGCTAAAAGGAAAAAGTCATTTATGGAGCGATCCTACCAAAGACAAAGAGAAATACAGAGTAAAGCACGAGCCTCTAAAAGCACTCAAGTAAAAACAGGTAAGGAGAAGAAACCAACTACACACAGGGAATCACTGATGGCAGACTACAGATCCTACTAGTTCCTTTTTCAGGTTCTTTCCAGAGCCACAGAGGCAAAATGTCTCTTCCTGAAGAAAGAAAAACTGCACAAAGTACTCTGAGGTAGATTATTTGCTTTCATGTTCAATATATATCCAATGCAAGGTATGGGATATACGCAAGGTCTTATCCATAAACTTCTACTACTTTCAGATTACACAATCAACTGCTCGAAGTGAAACAGCAAAAGGAACAGAAAGCAAGGCAAGAAGTTTATGCTCAGAACAGAGCAAGGGCAAAGGAATTTCACAAGGTGAGCAAGGCCTCCAGAATTTTCACCCTAACAAAGAAAAATACCACGACATACAGAGCCAATTTTGACTTTTATTCTCTTTCCACAGAGAACGCTAGCAAAACTTCGAGCCAGAAATATATGTTGATTTCACAAACTGTAAATATGTGAAAAGCCAATAAATAAACTTTTATTTAATAAGAGATTTCTCATGTGCTTCCTTCATTGTCCATCATGGTCACCTTAGTTTTGCTGAAGCTCAGTCCTGAAGGAGAGAACAGAAAATTTTAGCTTTGGAACCTAAATTTGGATGATTTGGGAAAATGTATCTCCTCAGAAAAACACAGCACTACTGAGTGACTGTGTCATCCTGTGGAGAACATCAGTCTTTGGTCACAGCGTTAAGAGCTCTTGGTTTTACAGCCCAACAAGCCCTCTTTGAAATGACCCAAATATTCTTATGCATACATACCTTGCAAAAACTGATCCAGTTGAACGATTAATTGGACATATACCTAAAGGTGATATTTAAAAAAAAAAAAGTCTTAGACATCTAATGGTAATTTGGAAGCATGCCTATACTGATAATTTGAAATGTTCCCAATAGGCTGACTGCTAGCCAAGTAAGCAGCATACCGAAAAAAAAAACCTACTGGGGATTTTTTTTATGGTCATGTCCACAGCAAATGAGAAACTGCAATTCTAAAAGCCTTGGTAATGACCATTTTACAACTTGTTATTAAAGTAAGAAAAATACTACTTGCCATTATTTCCTGAGTCTCTCTGGTTGAATGACAGTTTCTGTGGAAAAATTCATACTTCACATTACTTACCAACCCAAATAAAAGTGGGTTATATTTCATGTATCCTATAGCTCACAAAACTTGCAGAGTGGGCACATTAGGGGTCCTGTTGCCACTAAAAAGGAACTCTAGACGCATGTACCACTTTGTGCTTCTGCCTTTATAGATGGGGTGCTGGGGAATTGAGCCCAGGCCATTAGGCTTTGCAAGCAACTGATTTAACAAACGTCAAAAGCCATCTGGGTGTGATGGCATATCTGTGATTCCATAGAGCCCTGTAATCAATCATGAGCGTGCATGTCATGTGTTCAGAATGGGTAGTTTCATTCAGCCAACTCAGAGCAGTTGAACACTTTGCCAATCATCACAACATCATGCATGACAAATATTACCCGATATAGCTAAAATAAGATCTGACATTCTTACCTGAGACCTCTGACATCTAATTCCTAGAAGCAGTCCTAAAAGATTAATAATACAAATTACTTGATATTCTGGCAAATGAACATCTTTCACTTTCTTGAACTTATTATGTACAATGTTACAGGTCTCATTGTCACCACTGCAATACGTTTACTGTGATGGAAGCATGACCTGTGTTTCAATTTAGCCACACTGAGCAATTCTGGACACTGACCAACACTGTCCATTTTCATCTACAATGAGGCTTTGTGCAAGCTCCTTTCACACACCCATGGCAATCCAGATAACCAGAAAAAAATTTTTGTTGCAGTCACAGCTCTTCTAGTGTGGGCTGGACATGCCTAGTGGAACTTCTGCATACACTATCAACACTCCTACATGTATGTATGTATGTTAACTCTCTTGTCCCTCTACTTGTATGCTTCAAAAGCAGCAGCTAACACAAGAATTGAAAGCCTTACCATTGTAGGACAGCTGATCTGTCTGCTTCTTAACTGCTGGCACCCTAGAAAAGTTGCAAAATCATGCTTATCAGCACAAACTCTAGTGTAACATTATAAAATTGTATCAATAGAAATACCAGGTTTAACTGCACAAAGCCAAGAAAACCAACGATGCCAGATATTGAATTTCTATCGCACTGTCCTTTGAACACATCAGCAGGAATAAACTGCTGAGTGCAGATACCATGCAGTGCAACTGTGATGAACTACTAAGACAGCTCAAATTGCAAACTTGCTACCCTGTTTTCCCGAGAATGGATCCTAGTATGTGGCCCGGCTAGATTCAAACTTTAGATTCTCTTACCTATGCTTTCCAAGCACTAGGATTGATTATAGGCCTGGCCCAGCACACTGGACACATCTTTCAAACATTTCAATATCCCTATTACATCAAATTATTCAGTGTTAGGATATAACCTAATTAAGTGCCACTTATAGTAGGTAGCAAATAAAAATGGCAGACGGTTTTTCTAGTCTAAATATGCACATTTGTCAAAACTGTCAAAAGCACAGTAAACAGAAATCAAGTATTCCACTTACCTACACTTCTTAATATAAACATGTTCAGGTCCAATCATTCCTAGAGACAATAACAAATACTTAGCAAGGATACAATTGAGTATTCCTAGTTATTTAAAAAAAAAAAACCTAAAATCTAGGCCAGGCATGGTGGCATACACCTTTAATCCTAGCACTTGGGAGGCAGAGGTAGGAGGATCACCATGAGTTCGAGGCCACCCTGAGACTGGGCTAGAGTGACTCTACCTCAAAAAACCAGTTTATTGGCCAGACTTGAGCTATATCCAGTTCCATCAGAATTAAGTTTTAGTTCATATCTGTATATCATTCAGCAGTTGAACAGTTTAATTCATCATGTGAACTGTATTCGCAAGACTATTTTGCTACACGTTGAAACTTACCTAAGCTATCATATCCAGGAAAGCTACAATTCTTTAGGATATGTCAACACCTATGGATAAAAAGAAAGATTAGCAAGTAGCACTTTATTAATTGTTTTGCGGTTCCTTCACACAGGCTCAAGAAGTCCTTTGAGTTAAGGAAAACCACAGAGTTACTGTATGAGGCGTTTCCAACGACGCGTGGCTACTGGAAAAGCCCCATCGGGATAGACCTCAATGTGGAGGCCCACATGGCCGCATAAAAAGCAATGAACCCCACAATTTTTTAAAATTTCTTTATACTTATTTAAGAGACAGAGGAAGATGCAGGTAAGAGAATGGGCACAGCAGGGCCTCTAGCCACTGCAAATTAACTCCAGGCACATGCACTCCCTTGTGCTTCTGGCTTACATAGGTCCTGGGGAATCAAACCAGGGTCCTTAGGGTTTGCAGGCAAACACACACCTTAACCACTAAGCCATTTCTCCAGTCCAAATCGCTCGTATTTCAATATCCAATGTACCCAGACATAACATCAATAAAGAGGATCCTGGGGTGGAGAAATAGCTTAGGTGTTGCATGCAAAGCCAAAGGACACAGGTTCAATTCCCCAGGACCCATGAGCCAGATAAAGTGCCACATCCATCTGGAGTTTGTTTGCAGTGGCTAGAGACCCTGGCACACCCTTCTATCTGCCTCTTTATCTCTCAAATATTTTAAGAATTTGATACTAATCAGATATCAAAAATCAAAACAGTTTCAAAATGGGGGGGGGGGGGATAGTCACTAAAACACTTGCCTAGTCAGAATCTAGCTCTGGATTAGCTTCCCATCACTGTGCCCCTTCAAAGCACAGTAAAGTTCTCTTACCATGTTATTTTTCTCAATCAGTACATGAACCGATTTATTCAACTATGCTAAATGCCATCAAAAAGTAGCTGCCTGCAGACAGGGGCTGGAGAGATGGCTCAGCAGTAAAAAGTGCTTGCTTTCAAAGCCTGACAGCCTAGTTTGATTCCCCAGTACCCACTAATGCCCAATGGAAGTGATGCATGTGATACTGCAGTGGTTTTCAGATCAGCCTGAGCTAAAACAAACCCTACCACAAAAAACCAAAATGATTGAAGTCCAATCTTTATCACCTATTTCTTCTGAACGATATATACATACCTCAGAATTAATGCAAGTACATGAAATATCTTAGTTGAGGTCAATTATAAATGTGGTACCTTAGTATTACCAGGTTAATTTCTCTACAATTCATGAAACTTTATATTCTTTGTATTCTTATATTATAGACCTACACTTCTGTCTAGATTATAGTGTTTGGAGCCCTCTACAACTATTAAATGAAAACCTGGCATCACATCACTGTAAAATTAAACTACTGTATCAGCGTCACAAGTGGAAATTAAGCAGCAAAACTCAAAACCACTTAAGATTTAAATTGGTATTAAACTACTTACTAAAACTTTAAGTTCCATTCACGGCTTAAGATAGTATCTGTATCTGCAGACTTCATGTTCAAGATAAAAACCTTAAAAACAAGAGACAGCCTTCATCTATCACTCGCATATCAAAATACTGATTCAAGTTGAGATTACCATCTGTACTTTAAAAGTACAACTCTATTCTTAGAGTCAACCATCATTTTGAAATGATTGTGCCATATTCCTTCTTATCTGTATCAAAACTCATACTTAACAATGAGCTCTGGGTTGCAAAAGAGGATTTATTTTTGCACCTGTCTTTAAGTCTTTGTTCATCAGCTCAACAAAGACAAGGACAAGTGCCGCCATGCAATGCAATACAAATAGAAGATCTACTTTATAAAGGCATAATTCTAAAAGTGACATAGGAACATTTATTTTACTGACTGAACTCGGTCTTGTACCACTGAGCTACACAGCAATCCAGAAAAAGGAAGCTTAGGTTATCACAGTAAGAAAAGGTCACTTTTTGCTCAGTGGTGCTTTATTGTACCCTAGAGGAAGTTTGAGGAACAAGGTTCATGACTGAGGCTAACTTTGCCCAGATTTTGCCTCAGAACACAGATACAGGAGTTGTTTGGATCTCAGTGACTATAAGATTAATATACGCCTATTTTGTTTCAATGCTCCAGTAACAAAAGCACCATGACTTAGGAAGAGTTTAAAAGTTGAATCTTTCACAAACTTGTTCAGGTAATTTTAAGAGTTTCTTCATCCTCAGGTTGGAATATATACCCACATTCACTGGAGACTTTTCTTCAGGTCTTTGTCCTCTGCCCAGTAGACTTAGCTTTAGTAGTTCTTAGACACTGCAGCCTCTTTTATTTCTATTCCTTTTTTCTAAACATCCTTTCATCTTCTTTGGGAATTCAGAACTTATTATGAAACAACTGTCATCCTGCATCAAAGTAAATCAGGATTAGTAGTAACTCAGCAATAGCATGCCTAGATTTTTTAATAATAACAGTCATCCCAAGTCATGCCACCAATTATGTTTCTTAAAAATATTTACGGCTGGTGTCATAGCTCACTTTTAAGGGTGGCTTGTCTGGTAGTCACACACAAGTTCCTGGAACTTGGATCAAAAATTTTTAGATATAGTGGCTGGAGAATTGGCTCAGTGGTTAAAATACATGCTTACACACAAGCCTGCCATACATAATAGGTTCAATTCCCAGCAACCTACATAAAGCTGGACGGGCATTTCTCTGCAGAAGCAAGACAACTGGCACACCCATACGCGTGTGCACACAAATTAAATGAAAACTACTCAATAAAACTACCCTCCAAAAATTAGGTTCAAAAGGCTACACTTACCACCAATTTGATATCACAATCATCAGGCTCAAGGTGAACTGCCTCATCTTCAGCTCTGCAACATTAAAATATACTTTAAGGGGCTGGAGAGATGGCTTAGCGGTTAAGCACTTGCCTGTGAAGCCAAAGAATCCTGGTTCAAGGCTCAACTCCCCAGGACCCACGTTAGCCAGATGCCCAAGGGGGCGCATGCGTCTGGAGTTCGTTTGCAGTGGCTGGAGGCCCTGGCATGCCCATTCTCTATCTGCCTCTTCCTCTCTGTCACTCTCAAATAAAAATAAATAATTTAAAAAATATATATATATACTTTTAAGTCAGGCGTACTGGTGCATGCCTTTAATCCTAGTAGAGGCAGGATTGCCGTGAGGTCAGCCTATGCTAGAGACCCTACCTTGAAAAAAAACGCCAAGAAAAAATTACTTAAAAGGCAGACAAAATGTTGAGTACGCTGGTGTGGTGGCACACACCTCTAATCCCAGCAATTGGGAGCCAGTGACAGGAGGGTCACTATGAGTTGAGGACAGCCGGAGGCTACACGGTGAAATCCAGGCGAGCCTGGGCTAGAGCGAGACCATACCATAAAAAAGATAAATGATCAAGTGTCTATGACCATAATTTTGTATGTTCCTACTTACAATTCTTCAATAGGAGAAATAGAACCATCATCATCCAGATACTTGTATCTACGACTATCAAGATCTTCTTTTTCTAAATCATCACCAACATCCATTTGCTTCAAGGATTCCTTAAGGTGGTGTTCATATTTCAGTTTTTCAATGTGGTTAAAGAATCCTCTTGCAACAGCTTGCTTTAAGTTAAAGAACACATATTTTCCTTAATATTGCAAAATGAAGTTTTTCACAACCTAGCAGATGCTCACACTGGAACATACAACACCCCCTTGCCTTGTACTTCACTCTTGAGTTGACACACATGTATCTGAACCAAGGGTCCAGTATTATTAAAAGTTGATGACGGATACTAGTCTTCTCAAATTAAATGACAAGTTCTAAGGATATCTATATTTACTCAATATTTAATGTACAAAATACGTATTACAGGGAACTTGGTTAGTAGCAGGGTTAAAGCAAATGAAATTGTCTGAACCTAAGTTTGTCTTAGGTTGTTCTTTAGGTTTGTTTAATAAGTCTAGAATGGATAGAAACAGTTGGAACACTTTAAATTTACACTATACACTGAAAAATTCTACCAGAAGCCAAAGTTAAACCCTCAGGATGCTGCTGAAGCAGGAAGATCAATGAGTTTGAAGCTAGACTGGGCTCAATGGACCATGGTTCCAGGCAAGCATAGGACAATTTTAAATGAAATACTGGCTCACCTCATAGGTTAAAATTTTCCTCCAAGGTAATGGTTTTTTCTCATTTTCAGGTTGTAAAAATGGAAACATAAGTCTTTTGTCTTTAATTTGTTTCCTATCTATTTGTGACTTTCTTGTGTTTCTACTTCCTTCTGGTCTTCCCCTTGGTCGTAATTTTGGCTTGTATTTCCTCTTTTTGGTCTTTTTTTTCTTGTTCTTAAATCTCTCAAAAATAGCCTTTAAAGTCAAAGGTCTGGGTTCTAGTGATGAGTCACTTGATGAATCGGTTTTAACACTTGCAGGTGAGTGAGCAAACTTTGCTATGGGGTCTCTTTGCCTTCGTTTAGGTGAAGGAGCATATTGTGTTTTAAATAAGCTGCTACCAGATGAAGAGTCGTCACTAGAAATAGAAAAATAAAAGTACTGAATGATGACCAGCACACACCCTGCAATCCCAGCACTATGAAGTCAGAAGTTATCTTTTGGCAAGTCCAAATCCAACCTGGACTCCATAAGACAAGATTCAAACTAGAAAATATTCAGTCCCAAATGTACCCTTCTACCTGACACAAGCTCAAGAAAACATACCCAGAATAAAAAAATTAGGAACGGATCCATACTAGCCATTGTTCTGACGCCCTATCTAAATTTAAAAATGTGATTTTAGCCAGTTATGGTGGTGCATGACTTTCATCCCAGCACTCAGGAGTCAGAGGCAGTATAGTCATGAGTTCAAGGCCAACCAGAAACTGTATAGTGAATCCCAAGTCAGCCTAGGCTAGCTCAAAAAAAAGGTGGTGTTTCATCTTTGAAGAAAAATCAGTTGCTAACACAAGTTGTCTAGTTCACTACTAAATAGCTGCTTCTAAACTGGCTACTAGACAAAAATAGGTCAATTTAGTCACAAAAGTCAAACACTGAAATGTGCTTTTCTAGTGTCTCACTACATTATTTACAAAAAATCATATTTATTTCCCAATTCTTAATAAGTTTTTTTACTGCCATCATTACATTTATATTTTCATGGCAAAATTCAAATACATTTAAGTTATTTTCACTGAATGTTAGAAAGTCCACCTACCTTTGTTTTTCAATATCCACAGCTCTTTCAGACGTCACAGAGTCAAGAGAATCTGTTTCTGATTTATCCATCACTTGTGCTCCGCATTTTCTGAAATTAGGAAATGCAGTCAATGTTACAATGCTGACAGTTTAACACAGGCCATGCCATTATGGGAATTTTAAATGTCCACTTTAAACAATTTGTCTTCTCTTTTTTATTTTTATTTATCTGAGAAAAAGCAGAGTGAGGCAGAATGGGCGCGCCAGGGCCCTCAGCTGCTACAAAGGAACTCCAGAGGCCTGTGCCACATTGTGCATCTGGCATATGCGGGTCCTGGGGAATCAAACCTAGATCCTTTGACTTTGCAGGCAAAAGCTTTAACCATCTCACCAGCCCTCTCCATCTTTTTAACACAGTCTCTGAAAAAGCACTGTATTTCGAACAGCAAAAGCATCAGCGTACAAAGTTTCACAGCCAGCCACACAGTAATCCTGAGAGGGATGGCTCCCACCTAGAATCCCAGCACTCAGGAGGGAGTATTTCCAAGAAAGGTCAAGGCCAACCTGGGCTACAATTAAGAACCAGATTCAAAAACCAAACCAAACCAATAGAAACTATTGTTTAGTAGCCCAAAGGTCACTTTCGAAAATCAAATGGGAACTCAGGAAAAAAAAATTCCATTAGGCAATATACCTTCTGTGTAACAAAAAGAAAAAATATTCTTAGTATCAGACCTCTACCCAATGAGCTACAAATTATTGGCCTGTTACTAATAAAGATTTTGCTGCTAACACCTTCGCTGTAACTGGAAACAAGAATTCGTTAAGCTTAAATGCCAGGCATTATTTTATCTCCATTTACTGCACCGAACAGTAAGGCGGTAAGAATATGCTATATAACTCATTTCATTGTTGCAGCTCCCTTTTATCTTTTTTGCGAAATACGGTTTAACTCTAGCCCAGGCTGACCTCAAACTCACAGCGATTCTCCTCTCTCTGCTAAGATTAAAGGTGTGAGCCACCACTACCGAATTATTGTACAATTCTTTAACATTCTTAAACTAGCAAATTTCAAATATAGGAAGACAGGGTCATTAATGTCACTTGCCTAAAAAATGCAACTATCTGGTCCATTGGTTTTAACGGTACTTGTAGTTAATTTAGACAGCCTCAGACATTCATACAATGTATTTTGGAACAGGCAACTTTACAAAAAAAAAAAAAAAAAACAACCACGAACCGTTAGATCACTGGTACTTGGATGCTGAATCCATTCTGAGATTCAGTGCTTTCGAGAGGACACGAGGTCCGACAGTGGCGCTTTACAGACCTGCACACTGCGCAGACGACTCCCGAGCACTCCACCCCGTGCAGGGAGCTCCGCCTCAACAATGGCTGCCCAGCACCAAGACACTTAGCCTGCCCCGAGAACCGAGCATGCACGTGGTGCACACAAGGGCCCGGCGCGCACTCTCTCCAGCCAGCAGGCCGCGGGGAGGGCTCACACGGCCTCCGCCCGGCCTCCCACCGCCACGGCCGCCGGGATGCGGCTGCCCGCGTGCCCAGGCCGCCGACTCGCCGGCGTGTGAGGCAGAAAGAGGACACAGCCGCCTACCTGCTCCAGCCGCCGCGGAAAGAACGCTCCGACCGCGCGGCGCCGCTAAGAGCGCGGCCGAAATCTCGCGTTAGCTGTGCTGTGGGCGGAGACAGGAACCTGGGGTCAGCCCCGAGGGGAGGGGCGACGGGGTGGGTGGGGCTGACGCGCTGTTGGGCCCGGAGGCGGCTTGGCAGAGGCAAGCGGGACGCCTGTGCTGGGTTCCGAGATCCTCCAGGTAAGTGTAACTGTCAAAACCATTTTGCAACGGTATAGAGATTGTGGGATCACATGATCGTAGGGAGCGTGAGCCGCCTGGAAACACGGGGTTCGTTTCCCGGTGATCTCTTGCACCACTACGTGCTAAATTACTAGGAGAGACTTGCACTTAGATCATGACCCCAAATCCATAACCTTGGTTTTGGAAGCTGCTGTAGGTCCGTAACAACCCCTTGCCCGCTGCCTCAAAGCCGTTGACATATACAGCCAAGGGAGGGTTTTTCCTTGCTCCGTCCCCTTTCATGATAAAGAGTAAAAACAGTTGAGGGCTGGAGAGATGGCTTAGCAGTTAAGGCATATGCCTGCGACGCCTAAGAAGGACCCAGGTTCGATTCCCAGTTCCTACGTAAGCCAGATGCACATGGTGGCGCATACGTCTGGAGTTCCTTTGCAGTGGCTGGAGGCCCAGGCGCACCCATTCTCTCTCTCCCTCTCTCTCTGTCTCTGTCCCTCTCTCTGTCTCAAATAAGTAAATAAAATAGATTTTTTTTAAAAAGTTGAGACTAGTTTACTTTAGTCAGATTTCCCACAAAGTAGTTCTTTTATTATTTTTTTTTTCTTTAAGATGGGTCTGGCTCTAGTCCAGGCTGACCTGGAATTCACTCTGTAGCTCCAGGCTGGCCTAAAACTCAAGGTGATTCTTCTACTTCAGCCTCCCTAGTGTTGGGATTAAAGGCGTGAGCCACCATTCCCAGCCAAAGTAGTCTTTTTCTAAAACTATTCTGATTTTATTTTTATCCCCATTTTCTTCTAGTATACAATTAAACTAGTAAAACTATCTTTAGTTTAGTCTTAACACAATATTACAATTGGACATACCTTGAAAGTAATATGGACCTCTTGCTCCAGATATTGAGCAAGTCCAGGGATGAAAAGTCTGATCCAATAAACAGAGAACAGCATTCCAGCCACCATTCTATGCAGTTACTGTATGCTCCAGAACTGGGATCTGTCTCACACTGTCATCACGTTCAGGAACAGGTTCAGGTATATCATTTGTAAGACTGCATGCAGAATGAAAATGCATGGTCCCTTCTTAAAAAGAAGAGACAGCTCAGCTGTTACAAGCGCTTGCTGACAAGGCCTACCAAACTGAGTTCAATTCCCCAGCAACTATGTCAAGACAAACACAAGAAAGAAGGGGCGATTATTCAGTGGTTAAAGGTGCTTGCTAACAAAGCCTGCAGGCCCAGTTCAGTTGCCCAGTATCTATGTAAAGCCAGATGCACAAAGTGGCACATGCATCTTGAGTTCATTTGCAAGAAGCCCTGGCATGCCTACTCATTCTCGTTCTCATTCCCTCCCTCTCTCTCTCTCTCTCTCCCTCTCTCCCTCTCTCCCTCCCTCTCATCTCAAATAAATAAAATGTGTTTAAAAAGAAAAGAAATGGGAGGCTGGAGAGATGGCTTAGCGGTTAAGGCACTTGCCTGCAAAGCCAAAGGACCCAGGTTCAATTCCCCAGGACCCAAGTAAGCCAGATGCACCAGGTAGCACTTGTGCCTGGAGTTCATTTGCAGTGGCTAAAGGCTCTGGCATGCCCATTCTCCCTCTCTCTATATATGTCTATACATGTCTGTCTCTTTCAAATTAAATAAATATTTAAAAAAAAAACAGGAAAAAAAGAAACGGGGCTGGAGAGATGCCTCAGCAGTTAAAGTGCTTGCCTGCAAAACCTAACGAACAGAGTTGGATTCCCGTACCTACGTAAGCCAGATGCACAAAGTGGCACGTTGGATTCCTGTACCTACGTAAGCAGATGCACAAATGGGCCCTGCATGCCCATTCTCTTCCCTGTCCCCCCTTCTGCTTGCAAATAAAAACATAAAAATAAAAGTAAGGTTTAAACACAGAAAGAAAAGAAACATGTGGGAGAGTATGTGTATTTTGGTACACATACACACATATACATATGAATATTGCGGCCCTGTGTGACTGATAGACTGGACAACAATGAAGCCAGCCCTGTTCTAAATTCTTATGATTCTGCTACACTGTTAATGTTTAATAAATAACTGAGGCTAATGAGTACTCATTGTGTGCTATGTACTTGGAAGACATAAGAAATTACAGTCCACGAGGAAGGAACGGCTGGAGAGATGACTCAGCACTGAAAAGTGCTTGCACAACACCTTTAATCCCAGCACTTTGGAGGCAAAGGTATGAGGATCACTGTGAGTTTGAGGCCGCCTGGGACTACATGATGAATTTCAGGTTATCCTGGGCTACAGTGAGATTCTACCTCTAAAAACCAAAAAAAAAAAAAAAAAAAAAATGCTTTTTTTTTTTTTAATTTACTTATTTGGGAACAACAGAGAGAGGAAGAGGCAGAGAGAGAGAGAGAATGGGCATGCCAGGGCGTCCAGCCACTGCAAACTTACTCCAGATGCATGCGCCACTTTGTGCATCTGGCTTATGTGGGTCCTGGGGATATCAAGCCCCGAACTGGGGTCCTTAGGCTTCCCAGGCAAGTGCTTAACAGCTAAGCCATCTCTCCGGCCCAAAATTGCTTGTTTGAAATATCTGCCAGCCTTGGTTCAATTCCCTAGTACTCATGGAAAGACAGATGCACAAAGTCACACATGCATCTGGAGTTCATTTACAGCACAGAGGCCCTGGTGTGTTGATTCTTATTTTCTCCCCCTCCCCCGGAAATAAGTTTTTAAAAAATAGGAGTCAGGAACAAAACAAACATGATGACAGTTATACTCAGTGCTATAGGATCACTCTAGACAAATTCTACCTTTTAAAATATAGTGTCTACTTCATTGTATGCATGTGTGTGTGTCTATGTGTGGTGTACACATGCCTTCATATGTGCATGTGGAGGCCAGAGGACAACATAGGGTTCCTCAGGAACTTCATCCATCTCTTTTTTTTGTTGTTTTTTTTTTTTTGTTTTGTTTTGTTTTGTTTTTGTTTTTTTCAAGGTAGGGTCTCACTCTAGCTCAGGCTGACCTGGAATTAATTCACTGTGTAGTCTCAGGGTGGCCTTGAACTCATGGCAGTCCTCCTACCTCTGCCTCCCAAATGATGGGATTAAAGGCGTGCGCCACCACGCCCGGCTTCATCCATCTCTTTTTGAGAAAGGGCATCTCATTGGTTTAGAGTTCACCAATTAGTGTAGGCAGGCTGGCCAGTGAGCTCCAGGAATCCTCCTGTCTCTCCCTCCCCCACCCCCACCCCCTCAACCCGCCCTGTGCTGTGATTACAGGCATATGCTACCACTCCAAGCATTTTATGTTGGTGGTAAGGATTGAACTCAAGTCTTCATGCTTGGAATGCAAGCACTTTACCCACTGGGCCATCTCACAGGCCACATTCTTCTTTTTTATCAGCTGAGATGTGGCATTCCTTCAGTGATGAGCATGGCATGCTGTGATGAGTTTTAGCTTTATGGAAGTGCTTCTGCCTCTCCATAGCTTCTCTGCCCTTCACAGCTGAGTGATCTTGGATAAATACTAGATTCTCTGTGGCGTGGGTGGTGATTTGAATATAAAGGTCCCCAGAGCCTCAGGTAATTTTTATGAAGATTCCTACTTAGTTCCCAGCTGGTGGGAGGTGTATTTCTCAGAAGTGGGTTTTGGGGATTTGAGTCCAGCCTCACAGTGTGTTCAGAGCCAGGTTTTGGGTGCTATTCTCTCTGCTGTGGATGAATGATGAAGCAAGCCAGTTGCTTTTCTCTGCTGTGATGAAGGTTCCCCTCAAAATTATAAGACTTGGGCTGGAGAGATGGCTTAGCGGTTAAGCATTTGCCTGTGAAGCCTAAGGACCCCGGTTCGAGGCTCATTTCCCCGGGACCCACGTTACCCAGATGCACAAGAGGGCGCACGCATCTGGAGTTCGTTTACAGTGGCTGGAGGCCCTGGCACGCCCATTCTCTCTCTCTCTCTCTTTGCCTCTTTCTCTCTCTGTCTGTCATTTTCTAACAAAAAAATTAAAATAAAAAAATTATAAGCCTAAAATAAACCTTTTTTCGGGTTGAGTGTTTTGTCCCAGCAACAAGAAGCTAACAACAACAGCATATTTCCTGTTCTTTAAAATGAGAAGGATAATACATGTCCGACAAAGTCGTGAGAAATCTTGAGAGAAATGAAAGTGCCTGCTATCATGTCTGGTACACCAAGTATGCTCAGTAAGTGCCAGTCAGCGCTGTTGGTCTGTCCCTGTGAGCGCTATTCTCCCTTTCCCCTTGTTCAGATGCTTCCTGTTTCTACTGGTCTCTTCTTCTCTAGAACCTATTTCTGGGCTGTTGTCTGCCACCACTTAAATCAGGACAGCTAATACTGTTTGTCTCCACCTGGTTCAAGGCTTTCTTCCTGAAACCACTGACCATTCACACCCACCTTTCTCGCTATTGGCCTGCCTGAAATTCTACATTTCTAAACCAGTTATTCAGGCTGAAGCCTCCCAGGGTTGGACTTTGTTTCTATTTTTTTTTTTTTTTTTTTCAAGGTAGAGCTCCACTTTAGCCCAGGCTGACCTGGAATTCAGTATGGAGTCTCAGAGTGGCCTTGAACTCACAGCAATCCTCCTACCTCTGCCTCCCAAGTGCTGGGATTAAGCACCATGCTCCACCATGCCCAGCTTGTTTCTATTTTTGGTAGGGAAATAAAACAAATGAACTGGCTGACTACCTCTTAGAGATAGTAAAGAGTATAAAATTATGAATATATTTAAATATAACTTGGAGTCTTTATTCCTCCTGTAAGCATAATTACCTAAATTGCTTTCATTATTGTCAGTATAATGGATATACTAAAGCTGGGTGTGGTGGTACAGCACTCTGAAGGTTAAAGCAAGAGGATCAGAAGTTCCAGACCAGTATGGGCTATATGGAGAGATTGTTCAACTGTTAAGGCACTTACTGCAAAGCCTAAGGACCTGAATTTTATTTGCCAGTACCCCCATAAGGCCATATGCAAAAGGTGGTGCATGCATCTGGAGTTCCTTTGCAGTGGCTAGAACCCCCTGATGTGTCCATTTCCCCCCTCCCAAATACATAACATACATACATACAGCCAGGCATGGTGGTGCACACCTTTAATCCCAGCATTCAGTAGGTAAAGGTAGAAGGATTACCACAAGTTTGAAACTAGCCTGAGACTAATTCCAGGTCAGCTTGGGCTAGAGTGAGACCCTACATCAAAAAGCCAAAAATAAATATATAAAATAAATAAATAAAGATACAGGGCTGGAGAGATGGTTCAGCAGTCAGTACCTACATAAGCCAAATGCTCAGGGTGGCACATGCATCTGGAGTTTGTTTGCACTGGCTAGAGGCTCTGGTGTGCTGGTGCGTCTATTCTCTCTCTCTCTCTGATAAATAAAATTTTAAAAGCAGCAGCAATGAATAAATGTATTATTCATTGTAGAGATCTTAATGTGTTCACAAGGAAGGATGTACCTGCTGGATGCCTAATAAAGAACGTGACAAAATGTTAACATTTGGAAAATCTGGGTACATTTCAATCTGGAGTTATTTCAAAAGACAACTAAAATGTCTTACTCATAAACAAGTATACATTAGTAAGCCCAAAACTATAGTTAGTATATCTCACCAGGCAAGAAAAAAAAAAATAGATGTCTCAAGCCAGGTGTGGTAGCATATACCTTTAATCCCAACACTCAAGAGGCAGAGGTAGGTGGATCCCCATGAGTTCAAGGCCACCCTGAGACTACATAGTGAATTCCAGGTCAGCCTCGGCCAGAGTAAGACCCTGCCTCAAAAAACCAAAAAGAAAAAAGATAATCATAAATTGGGTACAGTGGTTCACACCTATAATCCCAGCATGCTATGAGTTTTAAAGCCAGCCTGGGCTAGTTCTAGGTCAGTCTGGACTAAAGTAAGACCATGCCTCAAAAAAAAAATTATTATTATTATTATAGCACTTGAAGGCCTCTCCCACTCCCCACCCCCGTTTTTTTTTTTTCCAAAGTAGGGTCTCACTATAGCTCAGGCTGACCTGGAATTCACTATGTAGTCTCAGGGTGGCCTTGAACTCACGGTGATCCTCCTACCTCTGCCTCCCGAGTGCTGGGATTAAAGGCGTACACCACCACACCCGGCTTGAAGCCTATTTTTGACAGTTTATGTTTCATTTGTGAAACCAAACTGTTTATGGGATTAAAGGTGTGTGCCACCACGGCTGGCCTTGAAGGGCCCCCCCCCTTTTTTTTTGGTTTTCTGAGGTAGGGTCTCACTCTGGACCAGGCTGACCTGGAATTAACTATGTAGTCTGGGGATGTCCTTGAACTCATGGTGTTCCTCCTACCTCTTGTCTCCTGAGTGCTGGGATTAAAGGTGTGCACCACCACACCCATTTTTGACAGTTTATGTTTCATTTGTGAAACCAAACTGTGTATTTTAAATAACTAAAGGAAAGTAAGACCTGGTATTTAGTAAAACACTAAAGTAAATGTCACCTATTCCAGCTACTCTGGAGGCTGAGGCAGGGGGATGACAAGCCTAAGAATCATGCCGAGTCTGGACAACAATAGGGAAATTCTGTATCTTTAAAAAGAGAAGCTGGGCGCGGTGGCACACACCTTTAATCCCAGCACTTGGGAGGCAGAGGTAGGAGGATCACCATGAGTTTGAGGCCACCCTGAGACTACGTGGTGAATTCCAGGTCAGCCTGAGCTAGAGTGAGACCCTACTTTGAAAAAAAAAAAAAAGAGAGAGAGAGAGAGAAAAAAAAATGTCAGTTGCTGACTGTGCAATAGATGTTCATGGGGATAGGTGGTTTTTATAATATCTTCCAAACTGGAAACCCGGTGTCCACAGAACTCAGGAACATGGAAAGTGCTTCATGTGAATCTGACAGACCTACCTTTCACTTGCCAAGTGAGCATGTTAAAACCAGAGGCTGTTCAGATTAATGAGATGTTCTATTAACCATCTTGACGAGAACTCCAGCAGTGCTCTTAGTGGCAGAAATGTCCCAAGAGTTTTGGCCATATTCCATGTTGTGACTGGCCGGGAGTAGAATGCACCGCCTACCTCCTTTCCCCCGTTTTCCTTTTTATAATCTCAGTTCGCTTGCAGTCATCACTGAACACTGGAGGTAAGTACTAATCTCTGAGCATTATTTTCTGCAAAATATACTTGTGTATGTTTTGGGGTTTTTTGTTTTTGTTTTTGTTTTTTTGATTTTTCAAGGTAGGGTTTCACTCTAGTCCAGGCTGACTTGGAATTCACTATGTAGTCTCAAGGTGGCCTTGAATTCACTTGATCCTCCTACCCCTGCCTCCCAAGTGCTGGGATTAAAGGCATGTGCCACCATGCCTGGTTTGTGTACATTTTTAAATATAAAATTATAATTGGTCAGATTATCACAATAACAGAACATTAAAACTGCTTACCAAGAATGTTTGTTTGTAAATTAAGGTAAAAATATGCTTGGCAGGCCTTTAATCCCAGTACTCAGGAGACTGAGGTAGGAGGATCGCTATGAGTTTGAGGCTGGCCTGAGACTACATAGTGAATTCCAGATCAGCCTGGGCTAGAGCAAGACCCTACCTCAAAAAGCCAAAAAAATAAAAATAAGAAAAAGAGCCTGGCATGGTGGCACATGCCTTTAATCCCAGCACTAGGCGGGCAGAGGTAGAAGGATCACTGTGAGTTCGAGGCCACCCTGAGACTACATAGTGAATTAATTCCAGGTCAGCCTGGGCTAGAGCAAGATTCCACCTCAAAAAACCAAAAATAGAAAGAAAAGAGTAAAATGTGAGTCTTATAAGCTAATCATTCCACAGATTATCACTTCAACTTTCATAATTAAAATTTTATTTTAAACTGAGTATGGTGGCACACGCTTTTAATCCCAACATCTGGGAGGCAGAGGTAGGAGGATAAACCCAGAGTTCTAGGCCATCCAGAGACTACATAGTAAATTCCAGGTCAGCCTAGGATAGAGTGAGACCTTATCTCAAAAAAAGAAAAGAAGAGCTGGAGAGATGGCTTAGCGGTTAAGCGCTTGCTTGTGAAGCCTAAGGACCCTGGTTCGAGGCTTGATTCCCCAGGACCCACGTTAGCCAGATACACAAGGGGGCGCACACATCTGGAGTTTGTTTGCAGTGGCTGGAAGCCCTGGCACACCCATTCTCTCTCTCTCCCTCCTCTCTGTCACTCTCAAATTAAAAAAAAAAAAAAGAAAAAGATAAAAACTTAACATTTATCTTAGATGTCAAATATAGAACAGGAAACACAAATTAATCATTACAGAAATGCATATATATGTGTGTGTGTGTATATATATGTACATATATATAATGTGTTGACTCTATCACAGACATGGTATGTATCACAGTATAATCTCCTACCTTGTTATCTACAACCAAGAAGATTCTCATAATTCTTAGTTTTTTTTTGTTGTTTTTTTTTGTTTTTTTACTCAAAGACTCATATTCCTTAGACCATCCATTAAAGTACAGGTTTTAGCTGGAGATAAAAGCCAGTGGTAGAACACTTGCCTGGGTTCAGTCCCTGGGTTCAATCCCCAGTATCAAAAAAAAAAAAAAAAATACAAGTTCAATTAAGGTAAGTGAGCAAAGCATCTATCTTAAGTGTTAATCATTTAAAATAGCTATATCGGGAGCTGGAGAGATGACTCAGTGGTTAAAGGCACCGCTTGCAAAAAAAAACAACAAAAAAAAAAAAAAGAAAGAAAGAAAGAAAAAACAGAAGAGGTGGCAGAAAGAATGTAAGAGCCAAAGTAAGGGTAGGGCTACTTACACTGTGCTCTTCCAGACACAAAGTGGCCTCGATAAACATGACCTCGCAGTGCCTGACACTACCTACACAGGACCATCAGCATAGGCAGAAAAGATGATGACATCAAAATAAAAGAAAGACTGACTGAGAGGGAGAGGGAGTATGATGGAGAGTGGAGTTGCAAAGGGAAAGGGGGGGGGGAGGCAGGGAATTACCATAGTTTATTGTCTATAATTATGGAAGCTGTCAATAAAAAAAAGCAAAAGTAAAACAGAAAAGAAGGAAGAAAAAGGCTTCCACTTTGCTCTGTTTATATGCGTGAACTCTGTGAGGACACAAGAATCTCAGTGACCTTTGCATCCTTTATGTAACTGAACTCTTAATGTTCATTTCCAGCACAGTGGCTGTCCATGCTTTGTGCCCGTGAACTCATTAAGTACATCTCAGCTGCTTTCTTTGAGCAACCTCACACATCAACCTCAAACTTGAAGAAAGAAAATGGCCTGTACTGAGTTTTCTTTTCATGTGCCAAGTCTTGAGGAGCTTGCTGAAGGTGAAAACAGTACTAACTTTGAATTTTAAGAACTATTTAAAGCCAGCCGTGGTGGGGTACACCTTTAATCCCAGCACTCAGAAGGCAGAGTTTGGAAGATAGCCATGAGTTCAAGGCCACCCTGAGAATGCATAGTAAATTCCAGGTCAGCCTGAGCTAGAGTGAGACCCGACCCTACCTTGGAAAAACAAAAAAAAAAAAAAAAAAAAAAAATCAAAGATCTCTAAGATACATATGTAGCTTATCAATTTTCTGTGTCTGTATCTTATTAAAATGGTACTTTTGGACCATTTGTGGTGGGGTGCACCTTTAATCCCAGCACATGGGAGGCAAAAGCAAGAGGATCTCATGAGTTCCTAAGGCTACAGAGTGAGTTCAAGGTCAGCCTAAGCTAGAGTGAGACCTTACCTCAAAAAAAAAAAAAAAGATTCTTTTGATACAAAATTTTCATTTCAGTGTCTGTTCTGTATTGTTTTTGTTGAAAAAGCCTCAAATTCTGTCCTTCAAAAAAATAAACTTAACACTGGAGAGATGTCTTAGCACAGTGCTTGCCTGTAAAGCTCAAAAAAGCAAAATAAATAAATAAGCTGGTCATGGTGGTGCACTCCTTTAATCCCAGCACTCGGGAGGCAGAGGTAAGAGGATCGCCGTGAGTTCGAGGCCATCCTGAAACTACATAGTGAATTCCAGGTTAGCCTGGGCTAGAGTCAGACCCTACCTCTAAAAACCAAAATAAATAAATAAATAAGATATATAACCTACTGTAATGTGTTAATCATATTTCCAAACTACTTTTTTTTCCAACCTCCTGACTTGAAAAATTGTCAAAAACTTGCTAAGCTTGCTCTGTGGATATTTTTAAGTGTTCCACTTTGTTCAGACAAAAATTTAAGGTTGAGTAGTCAGGCATGGTGGTTCACACCTTTAGTTCCAGCACTTGGGAGGCAGAGGTTATAGGATCGCCATGAGTTCGAGGCTACCCTGGGACTGCAGAGTGAATTCCAGGTCAGCCTGGGCTAGAGCAAGACCCTACCTCAAAAAACAAAAACAAAAAAAGGTTTTGGGCTGGAGAGATGGCTTAGCAATTAAGGCCTACAAAGCCAAAGGATCCTGGTTTGACTCTCCAGGACCCATGTAAGCCAGATGCACAAGGGGGCATATGCATCTGGAGTTCATTTGCAGTGGCTGGAGGCCCTGGCGTGCCCATTCTCTCTCTCTCTCTCTCTCTCTCCCCCCCTCTTTCTCCCTGTCAAACAAATAAATAAATAAAATATATTTAAAAAAAATTTTTAAGAGGAAGGGGCTGGAGAGATGGCTTAGCAGTTAAGATGCTTACCTATGAAGTCTAAGGATCCAGGTTCAGTTCTCCAGATGCACATGGTAGCGCATGCGTCTAGAGTTGGTTTGCAGTGGCTAGAGGCCCTGGTGTCCCCATTCTCTCTCTCTCTCTCTCTCCCCACTTCTCTCAAATAAATAATAATTAAAAACAAAGAAGAGAGAAAGAGGGAAACAAATGAAAGTAGGGAACTGTCAAATCTGTCAGATTCCCACTTTATTTGACAGTATTTAGGCTCTGTTCTATGATAACTATTGTCAAGAACATTCTATTATTTCTCAAATTGTACTGTCCTGGTAGTTTATCTGTGCTGTTGAAATTGCAGCCAAGAAGTGCATTTGTTTTCTTTTTTTCTTTGTTGTTTATTTCCTGTTTTTTTTTTTTTTTTTTTGAGGTAGGGTCTCACTGTAGCCCAAGCTGACTTGGATTTCACTATGTTGTCCCAGGTTGGCCTCACACTCACAGTGACCCTCCTTTTTTTTTTTTTCTTTTTTCATAAGGTAGGGTCTCACTCTAGCTCTGGCTGATGTGGAATTCACTTTGTATTCTCAGGGTGGCCTCGAACTCACAGTAATCCTTCTACCTCCGCTTCCCAAGTGCTGGTGTTAAAGGCGTGCGCTACCATGCCCACCCATGTGCTTGTTTCTATTTTCTAGCTATCATACAGATTATACTCAGTATAAAATAGGAATTTATTTTATTTTATTTTATTTTATTTTATTTTATTTTATTAGTTTTTAGAAGTAGGGTCTTTCTATAGCCCAGGCTGACCTGGAATTTACCATGTAGTCTCAGGGTAGCCTTGAACTCATGGCAGTCCTCCTACCCCTGCATCCCTAGGTCTGGGATTAAAGGTGTATGTCACCACACCCAGCCCAGGAATTTACTTTCTAATTTTTTTAGATTTTAGTTAATTTATTTATTGTGGAGAGAAAGAGAGAATGGGTGCTTCAGGGCCTCCGGCCACTGCACATGAACTCCTACCCAGCCAGGTATAGTGGCACATGCCTTTAATCCTATCACTCTGGATGGAGGCTGAAGTAGGAGGATCACTGTGAGTTCACGGCCAGCCTGGACTATAGCAAGACCCTACTTCTAAAAACTAAAAAAAAAAAAAAAAAAAAGTAATAACAGATATTCAGCAGGCTGGATTTGTGCATCTGGCTTACGTGGGTCCTGGGGAATTGAACCTGGATCCTTTGGCTTTGCAGGCAGGACCTTAACCACTAAGCAATCCCTCCAGCCCACAATTCCTTTACTTACTTACTTATTTATTTATTTATTTATTTATTTAGAGAGGGAGAGAGAGAGAGAAAGAGGAAGAGAGAGTGGGTGTGCCAGGGCCTTCAGCTGCTGAGAATGAACTCCAGACACATGCACCCCCTTGTGCACATGTGTGACATTGTGTGCTTGGGTCATTGTGCATCTGGCTTACATGGGACCTGGAGATTCAAACATGAGTTCTTAGGCTTTGCAGGCAAGCACCTTAACTGCTAAGCCATCTCTCCAGCCCATGTGATTCCTTTTTTTAAAACAGTCTGATTATGCATTTTGGAATCTTCTCCCCCATAGTGAGAGAGTCCTCACTTGTGTGCGCTCTGTAATGCCTACTTTGGAGGGGAGAGGGACATTCAAGGTAGAATCTCACTCTAGCCCAGGGTGGCCTAGAGCTTACTCTGTTGCTCCAGGCTGGCTGTGAACTCACAGTGATCCTTCTATTTCAGCCTCCAGAGTGATAGGATTAAAGGCATGTGCCACTACACCTGGCTGGGTAAGATATTGATGTGTCTTAATGTATCTTGTATCTTCTGGCATAGGCAGAGTAAGCTTAGATAGGCAGCAAAGGTGTGATGTCAATTTTTTTTGAAAACTGAGACCATTTCTCTCTCTTATTACATAAGTATGAGTTGTAAATGTAAAAGAATTTGCAGGAAGATTTGGTCTATGATGGTCACATTTTTACCTAATGCTAACTGACCCTTTTCATGTCTGTACCAGTTCTGCACAAGGGGCTGAAAAGTAACTTTGCTGATGTCCAGGTCTCTGTGGTTGATTGTCCTGATTTGACCAAGGAGCCGTTTACCTTTCCTGTAAAAGGTATGCAGTTTTTAATTGTGCTTTTTTGTTTTCAGTCATAATCTTTTTCTGAAGCCAGTATTATTTTTACTTATAAATAAAGAATCCATTTTGTTTAATTCCTATGTTTATTGTTTTCTGATATATGTCAAATTTCATTTTATACCCTTGTGATGAGATTATGTTTTATGAACTTTTATAACCATCACTGGGTTCTATAACAGATAGTCAGCAGGCTAGACTTGTTATCTCAAGAGTTTTTAAAAATATTTTATTTACTTATTTGAGAGAGGAGAGAGAGAATGGACACACCAGGGCCTTTAGCCACTGCAAACAAACTCCAGAAGTATGTGTTATAGAAACTTGCTTTCATTTTCGGCCTTATATGTATTTATTCAAGACCAGAAAAGTCTTAGAAAGTTTATATTTGATTAATCAATTCCATAACTATATACTTATAACCTTTCAAGAACTTGGAAATTTTGAAGTGAGAAAGGTTGAGTAAAATGATTTGTCAGCAGCCAAGCATGGAGGTGCACACCTTCAATCCCAACACTTGGGAGGCAGAGGCCACCCTGAGACTAGGTCAGCCTTAGCTAGAGCAAGACTGTACCTCAAAAAAAAAAAAAAAAAAAAAAAAAAAGGCTGGAGGGATGGCTTAGCAATGGCTTAGTGGCAAAGCCTAAGGAAGGATCCAGGTTCAATTCTCCAGACCCCACATAAGCCAGATGCACGTGATGGCACATGCATCTGGAGTTCGGTTGCAGTGGTAGAGGCCCTGGCATGACCATTCTCTCTCTCTCTAATAAATAAACAATAGATTTGTTAGTGTGATTGACTTTTTTTTTTTTTTTTGGAGGTAGGGTTTCATTCCTAGCTCAGGGTGACCGGAACTTCACTATGTAGTCTCAGGGTGGCCTCAAACTCAGTGATCCTCCTACCTCTACCTCCTGAGTGCTGGGATTAAAGGTGTGCCACACCACGCCTGGCTGACATCTTTTTGGTGTGTTAATTTTTAAAGTAACAATGCAAAGCTATTGCTAGTTCAGCCCTAATTTATTGATGAACAAAATAAAACCCAGGGTTAGAGTGAGGATCAAATGCTATTCTGTCTGATTCAGAATCTAACCTTCCCATTATACCAAGCTGTGTTGAGGAAGTTGGAAATTAACACTTAGGTTTTTTATGTTCATTGACATGTTTTGTTAAAAAGTAGTCTTCTGGGCTGGAGAGATGGATTAGCAGTTATGGCGCTTGCCTACAAAGCCTAAGGACCCATGTTCAACTCTCCAGGTCCTATGTGAGCCAGATGCACAAGGTGATGCAACCATGCAAGTGGCACATGCATCTGGAGTTTGATTGCAGTGTCTTGAGGCCCTGGCATACCAATTCTCTCTCTCTCTCTCTTTTTCTGTCTCTCTCGCATAAAAGGAAGGCCAGTGTATTGGGCTTGCCTCAAAAAAAAAAAAAAAAAAAAAGTAGTCTGCCACCCTAGTGGTGGCACACGCCTTTAATCTCAGCACTTGGGATGCAGAGGTAGGAAAATCACCATGAGTTTGAGGCCAGCCTGAGACTACATAGTGAATTCCAGGTCAGCCTGGGCTAGAGTGAGACCCTATCTTGAGAATCCAAAGAAAAAAGAAAGTCTGCCACAGAATTTCCACAATCTAGTTCTATCTCGCATACATCCTGTTTCAGTCAGGTTCGCATTGCTGGCAGAAATCACCTAACCAAGAGCTGCTTGTGAGAACAAGGTTTATCTTGGCTTACAGACTCAAGGGGAAGCTCCATGATGGCAGGGGAAACGATGGCATGAGATGAGGGTGGACATCACCTCCTGGCCAACATCAGATGGACAACAGGAAAGTGTGCCAAACACTGGCAAGGGAAAACTGTCGTGGTTTGATTCAGGTGTCCCCATAAACTTAGGTATTCTGATTGCTAGGTTCCCAGCTGATGAAGATTTGGGAATTAATGCCTCCTAAGGGCAGTACATTGTTGGGGGTGGACTTATGGGTGTTATAGCCAGTTTCCCCATGCCAGTGTTTGGCACACTCTCCTATTGCTGATGTCTACCTGATGTTGGCGAGGGGTTGATGTCCACCCTCTGCTCATGCCGTCATTTTCCCTGCCATCGTGGAGCTTCCCCTCAAATCTGTAAGCAAAAATAAATCTTTTTTTTTTTTTTTTACGCACAAGAGAGACAGAGAATGAATTGGTGCACCAGGGCCTCAGCCACTGCAATAGAACTCCAGACGCCTATGCCACCTAGTGGGCATGTATGACCTTGTGCTTGCCTCACCTTTGTGCATCTGGCTAATGTGAGATCTGGAGAGGAGAACATGGGCCCTTAGGCTTTGAAGGCAAGCACTTTAACCGCTAAGCCATCTCTCCTGCCCCTCTTTTTCTTTTTCTTTTTTAAAATATTTTTTTATTGACAACTTCCATAATTATAAACAATATCCCATGGTAATTCCCTCCCTCTCCCTACTTTCCCCTTTGAAACTCCACTCTCCATCATATGCCCTCCCCCTCTCAATCAGTCTCTCTTTTATTTTGATGTCATGATCTTTTCCTCCTATTATGATGATCTTGTGTAGGTAGTGTCAGGCACTGTGAGGTCATGGATACCCAGGCCATTTTGTGTCTGGAGGAGCGCGTTGTAAGGAGTCCTACCCTTCCTTTGGCTCTTACATTCTTTCTGCCACCTCTTCCGCAATAGACCCTGAGCCTTGGAAGGTGTGATTGAGATATTTCAGTGCTGAACACTCCTCTGTCACTTCTCAGCACCATTATGCCTTCTGAGTGATCCCAAGGTCACTGCCATCTGAAAAGAGAAGGTTCTCTAGCCAAAAGTGAGAGTAGCATGAATATATAGGCATGAACATTAAGAGAAGTGCTTACTGAGCAGTTTGGTGGGCATAGTGTATACTTTTTTAAATTTTGTTTCTTTTTATTTATTTATTTAAGAGTGACAGACAGATAGGGGGAGAGAGAGAGAGAGAGAGAGAGAGAATGGGTACACCAGGGCCTCCAGCCACTGCAAACAAGCTCCAGACACATGTGCCCCCTTGTGGGCTAACATGGGTCCTGGGGAATCGAGCCTCGAACTGGGGTCCTTAGGCTTCACAGGCAAGCCCTTAACCGCTAAGCTGTCTCTCCAGCCCTAGTATATACTTTTAGCCAGACAGCAGTAGACATTACACTTCTAGAGCTCAATACTATCTCTTTTTCTTATCTACAGATATTTCCAGTTGCCTGCATGACATCTCCATGAATATTTCTTTTCCATCCCCAAGCCATCATAATTAATTAGCTATTACTTATCCTTTCCTTGGACAACAAAGAGTCCTATAATGATGCCTGTACACATAAGCATCACTGTCACTTGTCTATGTATAATTTCTGTTTGTTCTATGGAAAAGATTTCCTAAATCACAAAAACAAAACAAAAAAAAAACTTTTTTTTTTTTTTTTTTTTTTTTTGAGGCAGGATCTTGCTCTGGCCCAGGCTTACCTGGAATTCGCTATGTAGTCTTAAGGTGGCCTCGAGCTCATGGTGATCCTCCTACCTTTGCCTCCCGAGTACTGGAATTAAAGGCATGTGCCACCACTCCCGACTGCTTTTCTTCTCTTTTTAATATTGTATTTTATTTGTTACAGAGGGAGGGCAGGAAGGAAGGTGAGAGAGAGAATAGGCACACCAGGGGCTGTAGTCACTGCAAAGGGATTCCAGACACATGCGCCACCTTGTACATCTGGCTTTGGGTACAGGGGAATTGAACCTGGGTCCTTAGGCTTTGCAGGCAAGTGCCTTAACCACTAAGCCACCTCTCCAGCCCTGTTTTCTTTTTTTTTTTTTTCAATTAACTGATTTATTACTATGCCTCAACATCCTGTCCTGCTGCTTCTTTCGCCCTTTTTGCTCGGATGCCAAAGAGACGGGCATTGGCATGGGCCATGCAAAGACTTGAGAAAGTCTTGAAGTTCTTCTCCTCTGTGATGGCTCTGGCTTTTTCCTTTTTATAGGCGTTGTGAATGGGCATCGCGGGTCCAGTCAACTGAGTTCCACTTTGAGTTCTTCAGCAGAGTTGTCTCCCTTCTTGGGGGCTGAGGGCTTCCTGGGGAAGAGGAGGAGCTCAGAGTGGTACTCCTTCCAGCCCTAAACATTGGCCTGCAGAGACTCCGTGGACTTGTTCCGGCTCCTCGGCCCACAGAGATACCCATAGCCCAGGCCATCTTTTTGTGGATGCGGGCCACCCTGAGCTCCTCCATGCTGAAGCCCAAGCCGACTTGGACTTTGGTACCACATGATGGGCTACCATACCTGGCTAAAGTTATCTATTTTCATACATAACTTAGGACTGTGGAATATAAACTTATAGGAAGATTTACAGCCAGGTGTGGTGGCATGCGCATTTAATCCCAGCATTTGGGAGGCAAAGGTAGGAGGATCATCATAAGTTCAAGGCCACCCTGAGACCACATAATGAATTCCAGGTCATCCTGAGCTAGAACGAAGCCCTACCTTGAAAAAAAAAACAAAAAAAATTAAAAAAAAAAAGATTGCCATATATTCTACTAGAGCAAAAGCTTCAAATTAAAACAACAATTGAGGGCTGGAGAGATGGTTTAGTGGTTAAGGTGCTTTCCTATAAAGCCTAAGGACCGGAGTTCAATTCCCCAGTACCCACATAGAGCCAGACACACAAAGTGGCACACGCATCTGGAGTTTGTTTGCAGTGGCTGGAGGCCCTAGAGTTCCCATTCTCTCTCTCTGTCCAATAAATAAAATAAAAAATAAACAATTTAAACCACAAGAAAAAGATCCCCAGAATAAAGGAAAATAAGATTTTTAAGGGATTAGGACATTACAGACTAATTCTGGTAACTTCATCCAAATTTAGCCCCGATACTGGATTTTGCCCTTTTAGCAGTATTCAGGTAATTTTATGAAGGATTTTGGCATTCAGGAGGGGTCCCCTAAATTTATGAACCCCAAGTTAGGTTCTGTCCTACCTTTAACAAAGAATTGATAAAGATGGGCTCTAGAAGGATAAATTATGAATTATGGGTCTGGAGAGGTTAAGGCATTTGCCTGCGAAGTCTAAGGACTCATGTTCGACACTCCAGGTCCCACATAAGCCAGATGTACAACGTGATACAAATATGCAAGGTCTCACATGCGCACAAGGTGGCACACACATCTGGAGTTTGATTACAGTGGCTGGAGGCCCTGGTACACCAATTCTCTCTGATAAAAAAATAATTTTAGCCGGGCGTGGTGGCGCACGCCTTTAATCCCAGCACTCGGGAGGCAGAGGTAGGAGGATTGCTGTGAGTTCGAGGCCACCCTGAGACTCCATAGTGAATTCCAGGTCAGCCTGGGCTACAGTGAGACCCTACCTCGAAAAACCAAAAAAAAAAAATTTTTTTTAAATTATGAATTATTAAGTTAATTTAGGCAGAAATCACAAATTCTGTGCTTATTTAAGGGAGGAATCACAAATTATGGAGTTTACTTAAAGGAGATTGGAATCTAGAAAGTCTAAAGCAGGGTAATATACATGTGGGAAGTAGGAGACACGGTCTCATGTGGAAACATTGCATAGTTTACAAGGTTCCTTTTAAGAAAAATTGAAGTTTTTAGGTAAAGACTGGAGTAGAGCCACAAGCACGTGGAAGGGAATTCATAAAGCCAATTTAAGAGAAACTGAGGGCTAGAGAGATGGTTTAGTGGTTAAGATATTTGCCTTCAAAGCCTAAGGACCCAGGTTTGATTCCCCAGTACCCACATAAAGCCAGATGCACAAGATGACGCACACATCTGGAGTTTGCTTGCAGTGGGTAGAGGACCTGGTCCACGCACTTTCTCTCTCTAGCTGCCTCTCTCTCTCTCAAAAATAATTAAAAAATAAAATATTTTTTAAAAGGGAGGATGGGGAGATGGCTTAGGGGTTAACATACTCGTTGTAGTCAGGTTCGCATTGCTGTCAGAAATCACCCAACAAAGTACAGCTTGTGGAAAAAAAAAAGAGGTATATTTTGGCTTACAGGCTTGAGGGAGAAGCTCTATGATGGCAGGGAGAATGATGGCATGAGCAGAGGGTGGACATCACCCCCTGGCCAACATAAGGTAGTCAATAGCAACAGGAAAGTGTGCCAAACACTGGCATGGGGAAACTGGCTATAACACCCATAAGCCCACCCCCAACAATACACTGCCTCCAGAAGGTGTTAATTCCCAAATCTCCATCAGCTGGGAACCTAGCATTTGGAACACCTAAGTTTATGGGGGACACATGAATCAAACCATCACCGTACTTGTCCGCTAACTGTAAGGGCCAAGTTTCCATTCCCAAGTACTCATGTAAACCAGATGTGCAAGGTGGTACATGTGTCTGGAGTTCGTTTGCAGTGGCTAGATACCCTGGCACACCTATTCTCTTTCTATCTGCCTGTCTCCCTCACTCTCAAATAAATAAAATATTCAAAAAAGAGAAACTGAGGCTTTCAAGGAGAGATTTGAGTTGCAAGCACATGGAAGATAGAACTTAGGTATATATGTAGGAAGACCTAGCAGGAACACACATGGCATTTGCCGTGTGCTTTCCCATGGAGGGAAGTTAAGAGGGCAAATGGTGAGGCTCAAGAAAGAATAAGAAGGAAAATGTTAAAGTAGAGACCAAGAAATTCAGAGGAGAAATGATTAATGGAAAGAGTTACACTCATGGTTACTCAAAATTCAAAGAAATTACACAAGTAGGAGGCCTGGAGTTAGTGAGAGCACCCAAGTGGTAGATCTAAAGTGTACCAGACATACGTACATGGCAGATTCAGAGGCAAAAAAAATGTACAAAGTAAGAACTTAACACAATCTATGAAGCAGAGGCAAGCAGAAGAGCTCCTCAGACAAGAAAGTGTCATGCTCTCCTCCCGCCACCCAGCCAGTCTAGGTGAGGGAGAAGCCAGGACTCATGTGTATCCAAACAGCACAGGGTAAGTCCAGGAGAATCCCACAGAGAGAGGAAAAAAAGGGAAAACAGGAAGAAGATGAGGGCCTTTATATGCAAGGGGAAGACCAGATTGCTTTGTAGATTTGCAGAGTGTACCCCAGAGAGAGCCTACCTGGGCCCATCTACATAGGTGGTACGCTAGACTTTGGGTAGCAGGGGTCACTGTAAATCAGTAGTGAACAGACATTTTTGCCAAAAGTCCCATTCTTGTGCTAGGGTGAGGTCTCATGTGGGGTGGCATCTCCTGGTTCTCTTTGGGTCTCAATCTCTAACTGTAACTACCTAAAAGAAGCTAGCTTTCACCATCCTGACACACAGGCTGAGGCTCCTCTCAGCCAGTCTCCTGGACGACACCTTTCAAGACCATCAAAGCATTTATTTTTCATTCTGAATGGCAGTCATCAGCTGAAGTGAGTCAAGTAAAAATCTCTGCCCTTGCGGCTTGTGATGGATAGAAACCTGATCTCTAGGAGGCAGTCCTACTGTGTTAAGAACTTAACTACAGGGCTGAGAGATGACTTAGCGCTTAAGGCACTTGCCTTGTAAAGCAAAAGGACCCAGATTTGATTCCCCAGGACCCATGTAAGCCAGATGCACAAGGGGGCGCACGCGTCTGGAGTTCGTTTGCAGTGGCTGGAGGCCCTGGCATGCCCATTCTCTCTCTCCACCTTTCTCTCTCTCTGCCTATCTTTCACTCTCTCAAATAAATAAATAAAAATAAAAATATTTTTTAAAAAAGAAAAAAAAGTTAGCTTTTTCTTATCCTCCTTGACTACCAACTCTACCAAGCCATACTTGGTTATGATGATATTGGAGACAGAGTTAAAACAGGGCAGAAATAGGGGGTGCTTACATCTTCCAACCCCTCTAGTACATTTTGGGTTTTTTTTCATTATTCAGATTTTATTTCTTGCATAACTTGTGTCTTCAAAGTCAATGTGTCTTTAAAAAAATGCTACATCATACAACCTGTCATGTTCCCCCCTGTACATGTACAAAAACAGTATGAGAAGTATTGGGGAGGGGCAGTTGTAGTATGTACTATAGGTTTGTGTCAAGGTTTATCAGTCCGTCATCCTGTATACACACAGCAAAATAGCAACACCTACAGTTTGCCAGAATGATGTTCCAAGTCCCAGCCCTAGGCTAAAATTATACCAATTAATACCATGGCAATAACAATAGAACCTCAGTCATTGCATTCCCTTGTTTCGCTCTTTTTGTTTTTAAGTTTTTCAAAGTAGGGTCTCGTTCTAGCCCTGGCTGACCTAGAATTCACTCCATAGTCTTAGGCTGTTCTTGAACTCAGAGTATTCCTCCTACTTTGGCCTCCCAAGGGCTGGGATTAAAGGATGCACTGCCATGCCCAGCTTGGTCATTTAAAAAAAATATTTTTTTATTATTAGAGCAAGGGAGAGAATGGGCATGCCAGGGCCTCTAGCCACTGCAAACGAGCTCAAGATGCATGTGCATCTGGCTTACATAGGTTCTGGGGAATCAAACCTGGGTCCTTAGGCTTTGCAGGCAAGTGCCTTAACCTCTCAGCCATCTCTCTAGCCCTCCATTTACTTTCCATGGTAGCACGCCCTTTAAACTGTCATTGGCAAAGTCCAAAGTAAACAAACATATAGAGCACATCTTACCTGGCCAGGAATAATTATAAGTGAAACCAGAAATAATTTTCCTGGGCGACAAAAGTGAATTTGTTTTGTTACCTTTTTTCATTAAGTCCCTAGCACCTAAAGTTTAGCAAGTTTTCATGTTGGGTTTCTAAAGGCATGCAGTTTTTAACAGATCTACTTCAAAAAGAATCTTTCATTCAAACATAGCACAACAAGGAAAAAGTACTTTTGGAGGCACAGGATGAGCACAAGTGAGTATAGATATGTGACGCCTTATGTGTGGCCAAGGTGGTACACTTCATACATACAAGTGAATGCCGTTAAAGTGCTGTTCACACACCAAAAAGACAGGCTAACATTAACACAACTCAACTGCACTGCTCAATATGGTTGTCTTTCTTTTTTCCTTGCCCAGCCCTATCTAAACATAAAATAAAACTACAGGACTGAAATGAACAACCCATTAAAATCAGCAATAAGTTATGAAAATCGTACGTAAAGCTTTTTTTTTTTTTTTAAGTTCTTAAGAGTAGTTACATTATTTAAAGAAGGCAAAGTCCAAACAGCTGGGGGTAGGGTCTCCAGGTAAAGGAGAGGACCAGAAGGAAACCTTGAGAGTTTGAGAGACAAAGGACACACATGACATCAAAGTACAGGCTAGAAATTTCACTTAGAAGAAAATAACATTTCTGAAAATATAAGAGCAACAATAGCACCTGCACAGTGGGTTTATGAGACAAGAGAGAGACTTGCATGTAGAAAATGGAAGCAAATCTTTACGTTAAAATGAGACAAGTGTTCGTCCTGGAGGGGAACGATGAGGTGTAGCCATGTTCACACGCTCCCTCCCGGCGCTCCAAAACTTCCGCAGCCTCCAGCAGCCGCTGCATGTTGATCATCCACACCTGGCTCCATGGGCGCCGCGGGTGGTCACCGGGCCGCTCGGAGTTCCCGCCCCTGGCCGACAGGAGGCGCCACACAGGGCTTACATTCCCGCGTCCCCCACCCCAACACGTGCGCGCTCTCCGCCAGCCCAGCCGTGCCCACCGCACTGCACCGGGCCCTCATTTTGTGTTTTTGAGGTAGGGTCTTTTCTAGCCCAAGCTGACGTAGGATTCACCATGTAGCCTGAGTGGCTTCGAACTCACAGCGATCCTCCTACTTCTGCCTACCAAGTGCTGGGATTATAGGCATGTACCACCATGCCCGGCTCAAACCTTGCTAGTTCTAAAACTAAAGTTATGATATACCCTTACATATGGTCTTCATAGATAAGTGTCTTCTGGATTTTTATACTTCAGTTGTTTGCTTACTTTTAAGATGACTTGTGTTTTTTAGGAATCTGTGGGAAAACTAGAATTGCAGAAGTAGGAGGTGTGCCTTACTTAATGCCTATTGTAAACAAGAAAAAAGTAAGTGGACCTTTCCTCTTTACATTCACATAAGATCGCGAAGCTTCGGTGGATTCCTGTTTACTATTAGAGGGCATTGATCGATGTGGCAAGCCAGGAAGCTGTTGGACTCAGTTGTAAAAAGGAAATTGGGACATTTGTGTGTTAGGATTTTAATAATATTTTTCCTCTTGATAGGTTTATGATCTAAATAAGATTGCGAAGGAAATAAAGCTGCCTGGAGCTTTCATTCTTGGAGCAGGAGCAGGTCCGTTTCAGACTCTTGGATTCAATTCTGAGGTTAGCATAAGTATAGTATTATTTATTTTATTTTACTGATTTGACATTTAGTTTATGGTTTATTTTTTGTCCTTTTACTGCCCTACTAAAAGCTACTTTTGAGTTAGTACTCTGTCATTAAATGTGCTTGCCTGTAAAGCCTGCATGCCCAGATTCAATTACCAGTCCCACAAAAAGCCAGACACACAAAGGGGCTTGAAAATAAAAAGCTAATTTTACCCAGGCATAGTGGCACACACACTTAATCCAAGCACTTGGGAGGCAGAAGTAGAAGGACTGATGTGAGTTCAGAGCTAGTCTGGGGCTACCGAGTGAGTTCCAGGTCAAGCTGGGCTAGAGTGAGGCCCTACCTCAAAAAGCTTTTTAAAAAGCTACTTTTAATAGCTGGGTGTGGTGGCACACGCCTTTAATTCCAGCACTTGGGAGGCAGAGGTAGGAGGATCACCATGAGTTCGAGGCCACCCTGAGACTCCATAGTGAATTCTAGGTCAGCCTGGGCTAGAGTGAGACCCTACCTCAAAAAAAAAAAAAAAAGCTACTTTTAGCTGGGCATGGGCATGGTGGCTCACACTTATAATCCCAGTCCTTGGAAGGTTGAGGCAAGAAAAGATCGCTGCAAGATTGTCGCCAGCTGGGTCTACATAGTGAGTTCTAGTTCAGCCAGGGCCAAGGATTAATACTCTGGCTCCTGATAGACAGATAGATGATTGATTGATAGATAGATGATAGATAGATAGATAGATAATAGATGGATGACAGGCTAGGGCTAGAGAGATGGCTTAGCTGTTAAGGTGCTTCCCTGTGAAGCCTAAGGACCCATGTTCAACTCTCCAGGTCACAAATAAGCCAGATTCACAAGGTGATGCAAGTGTGCAAGGTTGTATATGTGCACAAGGTGGCACACACGTCTGGAACTTGATTACAGTGTCGGAGACCCTGGCATGCCAATTCTCTCTCTCTCTCTCTCTCTCTCTCTCTTTTTCTTGCTCTCTCACTCTCTCATTCTCTTGCATTAAAAAAAGGCCAGTCTGTTGGGATTGCCTCAAAAAAAAAAAAAAAAAGAGGCCAGCCTGGGATTCAATAGTGAGTAACAGTCCATCCTGGGATGTATAGCAAGGCCCTGTCAAAAAAGAAAAAGGGACCAGACGCACAAAGGTGAGGCAAGCTCAAGGTCATATATGCCCACTAGGTGACACAAGCATCTGGAGTTCAATTGCAGTGGCTGAGGCCCTGGCATGCCAATTCTCTCTCTCTCTCACGCTCACTCTAAAATTAAAAAATATTTTTTTTTAAAAAAGAAAGAGGGGTAGGGAGAGAGAGTTAGATTTCCATAACTGTAACAAACTCACTGAGGTCATTGATGCTTGAAGAGGAAAAATTGTTTGGCCCTTAGTTTCAGAGGAGGAGCTAAAATATTATGTGGTGGGAATGTGTGCAGAACAAAGCTTTTGACAGCCAGGAAGCAGAGAGAGATAGCTCAGGTTGATCCTAAAGTCCCTTCCCAACAAATCCCTTACAGTAGGAATTAGTCAATGGATCCATAACTATTTTCTCCCACTTTTTTTTTTTTTTTTTTTTTTTTTTTTTTTTGCTTTTTTGAGGTAGGGTCTTGCTCTAGCCTAGGCTGACCTGAAATTTACTATGTAGTCTCAGGCTGGTCTCAAACTCATGGTGATCCTCCTATCTGTGCCTCACAAGCGCTAGTACTAAAGGCATGTGCCTCCATGCCCAGCTTCCCACTATTTTTTGTTTCTAGAACTAGATACTTTGTATTACATGGTTTATTTTTGTTTTTTGTTTGATTGTTGGGGTGGTGGTGGTGTGGTTTTTAAGGCAGGCTCACTCTAGTCTAGGCTAACCTGGAACTCACTCTGTAGTTCAGGCTGGCTTTGGACTCACTGTGATCCTCTTACCTCAGCCTCCTGAGTGTCTGGATAATAGGCATGCACTGCCATGCCTGACTTTATTTTTGTTTTGTGATTGTGTTGTGGTACTGGGATTGATCATGTTTTCTCATTAGGACTTGAAATAAGGGCTGGGGATGTAGCTCAATGAAGGAGCATTTTCCTGGTATGAGCAAGAGCCTTGGTTCAGTCCCCAGTGCCACAAAACATGTGAATATGTAGGAAAAGACTTGAAATAAGATGTCTTAAAGTGTGAGATATAACATCTATTACATCAAAATATCCTTTCTTTATAGGTGCTAAGTTTGACTATTTTCTTTGCAGTTCATTCCACTTGTCCAAACAGAAAGTGAAAACCACGCTGCTGTGAATGCAAGTTACTTTGCTCGTATTAACCCTGCAGATGGAGGGTGCATGCTGGAGAAATACAGCCAGAAATACCGTGATTTTGGATGTGCATTACTAGCTAATCTTTTTGCCAGTGAGGGCCAGCCTGGCAAGGTGATTTTGTCCACTAAAACATAACCTTAATTTATTGGTCTCATATGGCTAAAACTTTGAGTATTTATTAGCCCAAATAGTTTTCCTAAGAAAATCAGAGGTACCAAAGTCAAAGCTTTGACACATAACCTAGTTAATGAAAAGTTCAGAACAGTCTGGGAATGTAGCTCAGCAGTAGAGTTCTTGCCTAACATTCTGAAGGTTCTGGGTTCAAAACTCAGTTCCAGTGGATAAAAGGAAAGAAAAGACTCAAAATAATATAGGCAGAGTCAAAATTGACTGTTTTTTTTAAAACATACATTTTTCTTTTTCTTTTTCTTTTCTTTTTTTTTTTTTTACATTTTTCTGAGTAAAAGGTAATGATATTAACTTGGGAAGCTGGCTACTTACATCAGTTAAACATGTAGCTAAAAGAAATAGCTAATGCCTGCCTATCAGTAGTAAATAGGTAATCTGCCCCTTCTTGACTAATTATACACTATGCTGAATAGAAACAGTGGGACCTGAAACAGCAAGAGCCAGAAAGCAGTTGATTACCCTCATAACATACCAGAACTTGATTTCTGTGTTAGCATTTGCGAGGACTCTGAACTTTTAAATTGAGACTGCCACTTTAGCTGCTTTAACAAATGAGGTAGAGAAGTGGCATTACCTAGTGACAGAGAAGATGTAGCCCAGAATTTTACAGGAAATGAGACTGTAATGTTCATCATCCCTATTCACCAGACATTGAGTCTTTTTCCAATTTTTAAAAATATTTTTATTAAGTTATTTGAGAAAGAGAATGAGGCAGAGGAAGAGAGAGAGAGAGAGAGAGAGAGAGAGAGAGAGAGAGAGAGAAAGATTGAAAGAATGGGTGTGTCGGCCTCCAGCCACAGCAAATGAACTCCAGATGCATGCACCACCTTGTGCATCTGGCTTACAAGGTCCTGGGGAATCAAACTGAGGTCCTTTGGCTTTGCAGGCAAGCGCCTTAACGACTAAGCCATCTCTCCAGCCCTAATCTTTTTAATCCCAGTAATTCTCAACTTTTTCCCACATTGACATACATGTTGATAGTCTAAACTTAAGAATAGGCATCAGGTGGAGAATGGAGTTTCAAAGGGGAAAGTGTGGGGAGGGAGGGTATTTACCATGGGATATTTTTTATAATCATGGAAGTTGTTAATAAAAAATAATTTGTGGGCTCTGGATGCTCTGGATCTCTCGTAAGAGCCAAAGGAAGGGTAGGACTCCTTACAACGTCCTCCCTCCAGACATAAAATGGCCTGGATATCCATGACCGCATAGTGCCTGACACTACCTACACAAGACCATCATAAGAGGAGGAAAAGATCATGACATCAAAATAAAAGAGAGACTGATTGAGATGGGGGGGATATGATGGAGAATGGAATTTCAAAGGGGAAAGTGGGGGGAGGGAGGGTAGTACCATGGGATATTTTTTATAGTCATGGAAAATGTTAATAAAAATTGAGAAAAAAAAGTAATTTGCAAAAAAAAAAAAAAAAAAAAAAAGAATAGGCATCAGGCAGTGACCTTGGGATGACTCAAAAGGCATCATGGTGCTGGGAAGAAGTGACAGGAGTGCTCAGCACTGCAATATCTCTATCACACCTTCCAAGGCTCAGGGTCCATTGCGGAAGAGGTGGCAGAGACAATGTAAGAGCCAAAGGAAGGGTAGGACTCCTTACAATGTGCTCCCTCCAGACACAAAATGGCCTGGATATCCATGACCTCACAGTGCCTGACACTACCTACACAAGACCATCCTAACAGGAGGAAAAGATCATAACATCAAAATAAAAGAGAGACTGATTGAAAGGAGGAGGGGATATGATGGAGAGTGGAGTTTCACAGGGGAAAGTGGGGGGAGGAGAGCATTACCATGGGATATTGTTTATAATCATGGAAGTTGTTAATAAAAATAAATAAATAAATAAATTTTAAAAAAGAATAGGCTGGGCGTGGTGGCGTACACCTTTAATCCCAGCACTAGGGAGGCAGAGGTAGGAGGATTGCCATGAGTTTGAGGCCACCCTGAGACTCCATAGTGAATTCCAGGTCAGCTTGGGCTAGAGTGAGACCCTACCTTGAAAAAACAAAACAAAAAAGAAAGAATAGCCATCTGGCCAGGATTGGTGGCACATGCATTTAACCCCAGGACTCGGGAGGCAGAGATAGGATCACTATGAGTTTGAGGCCACCCTGAGACTGACTACACAATGAATTCCAGGTCAGCCCAAGCTAGATTGAAACCCTACCTCAAAGAACAAAAATAAACAAAAGGCATCAGTTCAAGGATGCAGGCATATGATTATTAAAGTTATACACAGTTGTGTGTCTGTGTGTGTCTGTGTGTGTGTGTGTGTGTGAGAGAGAGAGAGAGAGAGAGATATGAAGATTGAGACAGCTCAGATCTGGTGCTCTGAGCAGACTAGAATATTCATGGCATTAAGTTACAGTGTTACATGTTGGTAGTTGTCTACACCAAAGTTTATAGCTTATACAACTGTGTACCTATTTCCATCCTCTGTAGGTCATTGAAGTAAAAGCCAAACGGAGAACTGGACAACTTAACTTTGTGACTTGTATGAGACAAACTCTGGAAAAACATTATGGAAACCAGCCTGTAGGGATGGGAGGCACCTTCATAGTTCAAAAGGGAAAGGTCAAGGCTCATATTATGGTAAGGGTCTGCATCTCTGCTTACACATGAAAACATGTGCACGTGCTTAAGAGCTTAAGCTGTTATCCAGGTGTGGTACCTCATGCCTTTAATCCCAACACTTGGGAGGCAGGAGGATCACTGTGAGTTAGAGGCCATACTGGAACTACAGAGTGAGTTCTAGGTCAGCCTGGGATACAGTGAGACTCTACCTTTTAAAAAAAAAAGATGTCTAGATTTTTAATTTTTTTTGTTTATCATTTTTATTTATTTATTTATTTATTTGAGAGTGACAGACAGAGAAAGAGGCAGATAGAGAGAGAGAATGGGCGTGCCAGGGCCTCCAGCCACTGCAAACGAACTCCAGACGGGTGCACCCCCCTTGTGCACCTGGCTACCGTGGGTCCTGGGGAATCGAGCCTCGAACCAGGGTCTTAGGCGTCACAGTCAAGCGCTTAACCGCTAAGCCATCTCTCCAGCCCAATGTTTAGATTTTTAAATAAGATGGTAATTCTTCCTTTAAAGACAATGTTGTTGTTACCTTCTCATTGCTGGGACACACAAAACCAAAAGCAGCTCTTGGGAGGAAAGTTGCTTTTTGTTTTTGGCTTATTTTCTCAGCGGGGAAGGGCGGGGGGCTAAAGTATGGCAGGGGAAAGCATGGCATGAGCAGAGGCTGGACATCACATCTGCCACAGCAAGTAGAAAACAGCAGCAGGAGAATGAGCCAACTAACACTGACAAGCTAGGGGCTAATCAATCTCAAGGCCGACCCTCCGCAGCACGCTGCCTTCAGCAAGGTGCCACCTCGTCATCAACTCTGGATCAAGCATTCAGAACACTTAAGTTCATGCTGGGGCACATCTGATTCAAACCATCACAGACACCCTGAACAAATCAGTAGAATGTATCAGAGGGCAAAAATTTGAGATAACACTTGGAGATTGTTTGAATTCTCCACAGCGCTCATTGTGTCCCTGTCTAACCATCTTTTATTGAAGCCAACAGACTTTTCATCCTGCCCACTGAACTCAGATGAAGCGGTGAATAAGTGGCTGCATTTTTATGAGATGACAGCTCCTCTGGTTTGTCTACCCGTGTTTGTCTCCAGGGACCCCGTAAGTCACTGCCTGTTCTAGACCGTGTGCTACACTGATCATACTTGGTGGTTAACATATTCTTTTAGAGTACGAACTCTTTGGGTAGCCTTGGGACTTATATTGAATAGTAAGAGAATAGGTAGCTTACCACTGTGTGAGTTAGGCAGAGCAGATTTTACCTTCAAGAAAGAAAGGAAACAGTCATGTTAAATAACATGAAAGGCATGCTATTAAGTAGTAGAAAATATAACTAGAATTTGAGTCTCTTGTCGACTTGTTTGGTGTTCATCGTATCCAAAGTAAGTATCTGCCCAACACTGAATGCAGAAGCTTTTACAATCATATAGGCAGAGGTCTTCAAGCTATATATATTTCTGTGAAGAAATATTATACAAAATAGATATACAATAAATAAATGAATAATATACAAAAAAGTGTTTGTATCTATTACCTATAAGGAAAAGAAATAGTGATGGCAAGAGACGGTACATTTCAAATGATTGTATCCTTTGGCATCCCTTGTTTTTGGTATAATGTGACTGTTGCCAGCTGGAAAACCAAGAGAGCTCCAGTTATATCTCAGTGATCTGCAGATACATATACTCAGCTTAGCCCTAGGTTCAATCATCAGCACCACAAAAAAGATTGACTCCAGGGCTAGGGAGATAGCTTAGCAGCTAAAGGTGCTTGCTTACAAAGCTTGCTGGCCTGGGTTCCATTCCCCAGCACCCACTTAAAGCTGGATGCAAAAGTAGTGCATTCATCTGGTGTTTGTCTACAGTGGCAAGAAACCCTAGCATGCCTCACCCACATACAAATAATAAGTAAAATTTTTAAAAAATTAATTCCAGGCATGCTAGTACATGCCTATGATCCCATCACTTGGGAGGTACAGATAAGAATTCAAGGTCAAGCCAGGCGTGGTGGTGCACACTTTTAATCCCAGCACTTGGGAGGCAGAGGTAGGAGGATCACCATGAGTTCGAGGCCACCCTGAGACTACATAGTGAATTCCAGGTCAGCCTAGACCAGAGTGAAACCATACCTCAAAAAAAAAAAAAAAAAAATTAAGGTCAGCCTCAGCTAAATAGTGACTTCCTGTCTCAAAAAATTAAAATTAAAATCTTTGTAATGTGAATAAGAATTCTCCTTCCCCTTAAATACACTGTCATGGAAATTATTTGAGTATATGTTAACATGTTGCTTGTCTGTTGTCCGAGGGGTTTGATTTGAGGCTGGAGCACACTCATTTCTTCAGTCATCACGGAGAAGGTGGACACTACCATTATGACACAACTCCAGACACTGTGGAATACCTAGGATACTTCTCACCTGCCCAGCTTCTCTATCGCATTGATCAGCCAAAGGAGACCCATTTGTTTGGGAGAGATTAAAGCCTATGATGCTTGCTTCAAGAAAGAAATGATTGAGGTTAATTAATTAACTCATTAATTGATACCAATACAAAATCAAATATAGGACTGGAAATGTAGCTCAGTGGTACAGTGCTTGCCTACCACTTGGAAGGCTCTGGTCCCAATCCATAGTATCAAACAAAAAAACAAACAAAATAACACAGTAAAAATATGTATGACTTAAACCCTATTGTTTTGGCATTTGAAATGTAGGTATATTTTCTACATATCTATATAAAGGAGATTATTGGGAACAAAGATAAATAATTGAAATATTTTGTTGTATACTCACATTTATTGAACCAATTTTTTTTCTTTCTTTTTCCTTTCTTTCTTTTTCCTTTCTTTCTTTCAAGGTAGGGTCTTGCTGTAGCCAAGGCTGACCTGAAAATTCACTATGTATTCTCAGGGTGGCCTCAAACTCACAGCAATCCTCCAACCTATGCCCCCGAGTGCTAGGATTAAAGGCATGCACCACCATGCCCAGCTCCAATTTCATTTTTTATAATGTCCACAAAATTTATTTTGTGTTTATATCTCGTTTCTAAACATGAACAGGGATCTTATAATTATTCTATCTAATAACTTCCATTTGCATTACACTGAATTTTTTCAATTAGTTTCACAACTGCTAAGTGGATTATTACTATGTACTGAAAAAAATTGGCATAGAGAAATGTTGGTAATTATTGAATCTTTGTATTGAATTTAAAAATCCCAGTCTAGCCAGGTGTGGTGGCACACGCCTTTAATCCCTGCACTCAGCAGAGTGAATTCCAGGTCAGCCACTCTTCCTTGAAAAAACAACAACAACAAAAAAAAAACCCAGTCTATGGGCTAAAGAGATGGCTTAGTCAAGGTGCTTGCCTGCAAAGCCAAAGGACCCAAGTCCAATTCCCCAGTACCCATATAAGCCAGATGCACAAGGTGGTGCATGCATATGGAGTTTGTTTATAGTGGTTGAAGGCCCTGGTGCACCCATTGTCTATTTGCCTCCCTCTCTCTTTCTTTCTCTCAAAAAAATAAATAATAATAAAAATTAAAAAGAAAAACCCAGTCTAGAAATCAGAGTGTACTTTCCCTTGCACTTTTTCAGTAACATTAAACCAGATTCAGAAGTTAGCAGTTTCCTTCCACTAACATTAGCAGCTATTTGATTAGACATGATTCTTCTCTTGTTTGATTGCCAATCAGCAGTTTGTACCTAATTATTGTTTGCAAGAAAAGAAACAGCCTCAAAATGCAGCACTGATAATGAGCATAATTTAAGTAAGACTATTGTTGAACATGACCATTGTCAATTATAAGTTACAAAAATCCTCTTACTGATTGATTAATGTTCTTCTATAACAATCATTTGCCAGAAATCAACTTTCTAGTCGTGTTGATGTCACAAGGTGCAAATTTAGGAACTTTTTAATACTAAGCACATAATTGTCAAATGTTTTCTAATTGTTTACTTTGATGATAGTTACAACAAATGAGTGTAAATTTCCAAGTGTTATTTTGAATACACACTATTTTGAGGAAAAACAATGAATAAAAATTGCTTATGACAATTGTTTTTTATTATTTTACTTTCAGAAAAAAAACAATGTTAGTATTTGACTTAACAAATATATATTGAACACTTCCCCTGCCCTTTACAAATTTCAGAGCAACGTGTTTATTTGCCATCTTAGCCTAGTATACAGTGATAATGTCAAACACTTCACTAGATGCTGGGGATATGTTTAGTCAGAGAAGCCAAATGAAAAACAAATGTATATTAGGGATATTAATATAGAGCCAGGCATGCGCTGCAAAGGAGGACTCTATTTTGGTGTGGCCATCCCACACAGAGAGGATAAGTTCCCTACCTTAATTTGGTTCAGATATCAAGACAGATGAAGTCACACAACAGGGTGCAAAGGGATTCATTCCTCACAATAACAAAGGTTTCTAGGGAGTCAGGGAATTTCCTAAAAATGGTTTGATAGAACAAGTTGAAAGACTAGCTTTGATGGTTCTTCCATGACATTTGAGTTTTCCACAGGTATTAAAGAAAGGGGCACTCTGGCGGTCTTGGCCAAAATATAAGGTAGAAGTGAAAGGGCACAAAGCAAGGGTTGAAAGCTGTCAGCAATCAAACAGCAGATGTGAATCAGAGTTTTACAAACCTCTCTAATATAGAGACATTTAAGACCTGAAAGAATAAAAAAGTGAACCAAGAAGTTATTTGATATACATCCTTCCTCACACATTGAAAAGCCCAGTGACAAGAGAGAACTTCGTATGTTCAAGAAACAGCAAGGAAGCTGGGTGTGGTGGTGCACGCCTTTAATCCCAGCACTTGGAGGTAGGAGGATTGCTGTGAGCTCAAGGCCACTCTGAGACTACATAGTGAATTCCAGGTCAGCCTGGGCTAGAGTGAGACCTTACCTTGAAAAAAAAAGAAACAGCAAGGAGGCCATAGTAAACAGAATCAGAAGTATGGAATTAATGTTCTAGTGTATGCAAGTTTGTGTGTGTGTGTGTGTGTGTGTGTGTGTGTGTATCACCCTTACTTAAACATTACAAAGCCATTAGAAATGTTAATAATGATTATATTCATGTCTAGGAAGACAACACTCAGAAGTGACGCAGCACAGCAGAATCTTTCCCTCGCCACTGGGCTAGTTGAAGCCATTTGTTGTACAGCAAAATTCCTCTGCATTGAAAGCAGTGAAGAACTATTGCCTGCTTTCATCAAAAGCAGCTGGGAAAACTTACAGGAGAAGGCATGGGGAGGGTCATCAGACCCCCACCTGAAATTTCATATGCTATAGTGCCCGAAGTTCTTGACCTGGGGCTGGGGGACAGAGTATATAGAGGGAAAAAGATCAAGGAACAGTGAACTCCATCGAAGCGGCTTCTTTGGAGTCTCCATACTCTTTTATAAGTAAGCCTTCGCCCCAAGACTGAGGGAAGAGCACCTGTGAGGGTAATCCTGACATAGTGAGCCCTACTGATGTGCTGCTCTGGGGTCTCCATACTCCTGGACAGGGATGTTTCCTTGAAGCAGCCAAGGGGAAGTTGTCATCCAGGGTGGGATGAGACTTCTCCGTGGTGCAGCTGCTCTGGGGTCCTCATGCTCTGTAAGCTCACACCATGTGGCTGAGGGAGGAGCGTCCATGGAGCAATCTTGCCACAGGGAGCTCCATCAAACTGGTTGCTTTAGGGGTCTCCATACTCCTGTAAATAACACCTCTCCAAGCTCACTGGTTCACCAAAATGGTATTGGTGCAATTGTACTTTGGACTGCCATCTGAGCCCTGTCTGGGGTGAAGACGTGTGTTTGCATCTTCCCAGAGGAAAAACTTCCCGTGACACCATTAAAGCACTACTCTTAAAGCATTGTTAATATAATTGTTAGTATTAATGACAATCTATTATTTTTCTCATTGCTGTGATGAAATACCTGACAAAAGCAACTTAGGGGTTTACTTCACCTCACAGCTTGAAGGTAAAGTAGGGGAGGCTGTGGTGTTGAGAGTGGTTGTAGCCGTGTTCTCAAAATCGTCAGATAGCTGGTCATAGTGTCCATGCTCAGGAATCAGAGATGAATGCTGGTGTTCAACTGACTTTCTCTTTTTCCCTTATTTCTTCAGTCTGGGACACTGAGTCCATGGGATGGTGCCACATACATTTAGGGTGACCCTCACAGGCCCTCACAGAAGTGTGTCTTCAGGATGATTCCAAACCCAGTCAAACTGACAAGACTGACCATCACAAGTCAACTGGTTGTGAACTTGACATTCAAACAGATCATTTAAAATTTTATTTATTTATTTATTTATTTTCAAGCAGAGAGAGATAGAAGAGAGACAGATAGGGAGACTGGGTGTGCCAGAGCCTCCAACCACTGTAAATAAACTCCAGATGCATGTGCCACTGTGTGGATCTGGCATTACATGGGTCCTGGGGAATTGAACCTGGGTCCTTAGGTTTCCCAGGCAAGCACCTTAACCGCTAAGCCATCCCTCCAGCCTCAAATACACTATTTTTAAATTATAACAGGGCTGGAGGGATGGCTTAGCGGTTGAGGTGTTTGCCTGCCAAACGAAAGGACCCAGGTTCAATTCCTCAGGACCCATGTAAGCCAGATGCACACGGTGGCACTTGCGTCTGGAGTTCATTTACAGTGGCTAAAGGCACTGACGTGCCCATTCTCCCTCTCTCTCTGCCTCTTTTCCCTCTCCCAAATAAATAAAATATAACATTCCACCCTGGTCACCAAAGTCCCTGTTCATCTCACCATTTGGAGCAAAACTCCATGGGGAGGGAAACAATTCAGGTCTGCTTCTGTCAAATGAAATTACTTTGTTTCAAGCTGGAGCCTTCATTGATTGGGATATTGTTCTCAGGGCCCCTTTCTTTCCTATTGAGGTTTCTCTTTTAAGTTCCTGATTTTTTTTTTTTTTTTTTTTTTTTTTTTTTTTGGTAGTAGGGTCCCGCTCTAGCCCAGGCTGACCTGGAATTCACGATACAGTCTCAGGGTGGCCTGAACTCATGGCAATCCTCCTACCTCTGCCTCCTGAGTGCTGGGATTAAAGGCGTGTGCCACCACGCCCAGCTGAAAAAATTTAAATATATTATTTGCATGTGTGTAGGGGGTCATCAGAGTCTCTTGTCATTACAAAAAATGCCATATGCTTGTGCCACTTTTTGCATCCAGCTTTATGTGAATGGCTGGGGACTTGAACCAGTAGGCCAGCAACCTTTGCAAGCAAAAATACCTTTAACCTCAGAGCCACCTCCCCAGCCCCTGAGATCTTTTTTTTTTTTTTTTTTCAAGTTACTTTATTTTCAAAATGGATCACAACACTAAGCTTTGGGCCCATTCTACCATTGTACAAGCTACATTCTACCATTGTACAAGCTACACATTCTTGCTGAGGGGCACACTTTAGTATGTTTGAAAGTGAATAAAAATCCATATAAAACAAATATTCAAATAGTTTCCACAGGAACGCAGATAAGTGTGACCCCATTGCCTAGCCTTCCATACTGCTGCATCTGTGCCAAGCCCTACGCTTACAAAGACATTTCAAAACTAGCAGTCATTAAGTTAAGTGGAACCCCCAAATCCCTTAATTCAAGCTACACTCGCAGATAAGAGCTACAAGAATGGTATCTACACACTGATACTAGTGGAAGCTCAGGCTGCCGGGTGACGGTCCATCCCACTCTCCTGAGTACAAGACATGGGCAGAGGGCTGACGTCCTGCTCCTCCACTTCAGGCGGGAAGCCGTGCTTCTGAACTTGCTTCATGAGTTGCCACATTGGTCGTGACATCACATAATAAATAGTAGGCCTCTGGAATCCATTGAGAGTAGAAGCAGCAGCAACAGCGTATGCGCACATGTTTTCAAAGAGCATCCAATGCATTTCAGGCAGGTTGTAGTGCTCAATGATCCGATCAAGGCCATCACATGTCAGTCCCCAAATGTTGGAGGAGTCATACTTCTCATCTGGTTTGGATCTCTTCTGTAGCAGGGGTTTCACATGTGCATGATCATAAAGGATGCAATTAAATGATCCATATACTCCATCATTCACGTAATACATATAGGTTTGCTCATTCATCTTCATCATCGGAGCCAGTCTGCTCCTTCAGCACAATATTTTTGGCAATAATATTGACTGCAAGCGGTGAAAGCTGATGCAACGTAGTATCTGCCTGGCTCTGCTATGATTCTCACGCCACAGTCTGATGGAAAGTACTTGTCCAGCGCTGGGTTGATCACACTGGTGATCTCTTCAAATTCAAGCTTCGCATCCTAAGGAAAACCTCCACCAAGACCAAGCAGATACATGCTGAAACCAATCTCAGCTCCCATGTCGAAGACACAGCAGACATCAGACACTGCTTCAACAAATGTCCCAGGATCTGTACAGCCACTCCCTACATGGAAGCTGACACCAATGACACAATATTTAGCTCTTTTGCCCATTTCAAGAGAAGTCTGCTGATTTTAAGTGTGGCAACAAATTTAACACTGAGGCGACAGCCTGCTTTGAGATCATCAGTGGCAATTCTCAAAACCAACTTTGCCTTTGGGTGCACTCTGGCGACTTTCATCAACTCAACTTCACCATCAAAAGTCATCATCTGGACTCCACTACTGGCAGCATACTTAATTTGAGACACTTGTTTACAGGGATTTGCATAGATAATCCTCTCTGGAGGTACCCCGAGACTCTGCACCAACTGTATTTCAGTCTTGCTTGCACAGTCGAATCCTGTCCCAATGGCAGCTAGGGTGCTCACTATGGCTCTGCTATCATTACATTTGACTGCATAAAAGGGAGTGACGCGAGGAAGAGCTTTTAACCACCTTAGATGTTTCTTTAGAATGTCTCCAAGGTCTGCAACATAAAAAGCATCCTTATCATCAGGAGAAGAAACTCCATTAATTTCTTGGTCCAGAACGTCCTTGGCAGTAAAGCCTTCATCAAGGACGTGGCAGTCAATCTCTTCCTTATTAAAGTTGTTCATGGTTTCTCAATGTGCCTTTGGAAACTACGAGATGGAATTAAGGAAATTATTTCCAGCCCTTTTTTCTTTTTTTACGTAGGGTCTCTTTCCAGCCCAGGCTGTCCTGGAACTCTCACTGTACTCCCAGGCTGGCCTCGCACTCACAACGATCCTCTTTCCCCTTACCTCTGCCTCCAAAGTGCTGGGATAAGATTTCTCTTTAATGGCACTATTCTGTTTAGCAATTAGACCCCTGTTGCAGTTACCTTCTCATTGCTGTCATAAACACTCAACCAGAAACAGTATGAAAGGGTTTATTTCAGGCTTATAGATTTCAGGGGAAGCTTCATACTGATGGGAAAAGCACTTCATCATACATCCACAGCAGAGAGACATAGAACAGCAAGCATGAGCTGGCTCTGAACCACACCTGACTAGACTCATGATCTTCACCCAGTGACACACCTCCTCCAGCCAGGATTTGCCTGCTAGAGACTTAAAGAGGAAGAATAATCTTTTTAAAATTTTTTTTTGTTCATTCTTATTTATTTATTTGAGAACGACAGAGAGAGAGAAAGAGGCAGTGAGAGAGAGAGAGAGAGAGGGAGAGGGAGAGGGAGAATGGGCGTGCCAGGGCTTCCAGCCACTGCAAACGAACTCCAGACGCATTTGCCCCCTTGTGCATCTGGCTAACGTGAGTCCTGGGGAACCGAGCCTCGAGCCAGGGTCCTTAGGCTTCACAGACAAGCGCTTAACCACTAAGCCATCTCTCCAGTACTTAAAAAAATTTTTTGTTGTTTATTTTTATTTGAGAGCGACAGAGAGAGAGAGAGAATAGGCACGCAGGGTCTCCAGCTAGTGCAAATGAACTCCAGATGCATGCGCCCCCTTGTGCATCTGGTTAATGTGGGTCTTGGGGAGTCGAACCTCAAACCCGAGGTCCTTAGGCTTCACAGGCAAGCACTTACCGCTAAGCCATATCTCCAGCCTGGAAGAATAATCTTAATAAAAAATACCTGAGATAGCTGGATGTGGTGGCGCACACCTTTAATCCCAGCACTTGGGAGGCAGAGGTAGGAGGATCGCCATGAACCTGAGGCCACCCTGAGACTACACAGTGAATTCCAGGTCAGCCTGAACTACAGTGAGACCCTATCTCGGAAAAACAAAAGAAAAAAAAAAAAAACAAAAACCTGAGGCACTCTCTAATCACTTAGGAACTTCAGCTGTGGGTGGGACAATCAGCTTCCAAGATACCAGAAAAGTCTCTGCTACCCTGTCTCCTTAGAAATTTGGCCTATTTAGATAATATATGGAGAACAGGAATTGTCCATTACTTCTTTCCAGAGACTTAAAGAGTCAATTAGAAAACATACTAATGTAACTCCAGACACCATGGAGGAGGAAATTATTCTTATAAATTATTTTTTTTTATTTTTTTTTTTCGAGGTAGGGTCTCACTCTAGCCCAGGCTGACCTGGAATTCACTGTGTAGTCTCAGGGTGGCCTCAAACTCGTGGCGATCCTCCTATCTCCGCCTCCCTAGTACTGGGTAAAGGTGTGAGCCACCACGCCTCGCTACTTCTTATAAATTCTTAACTCAGCCAACATCTGATATTTGTAAGAAATTGCAAAAATTGGTAACCAAACCAGATAAGAACTTTAAAACGACCGCTCCAGGTGGCAACTTCTGTTTAATTACAATCAAGAAGTCAAGGGGAAAAAAGGGACTATGGGCTGGGGAGATAGCTTAGCAGTTAAGGCCCTTGCCTATAAAGCCAAAGGACCCTGGTTCATTTCCCCAAGACCCATGTAAGCCAGATGCACAAGAGGGCACATGCATCTCGAGTTCGTTTGCAACAGCTGGAGACTCTGGCGCACCTATTCTCTCTCTCTCTCTCTCTCAAATAAATAATTTTTTTCTTTTTATTTACTTATTTATTTATTGTTTTTCAAGGTAGGGTTTCACTCTAGTCAAGGCTGACCTGGAGTCACTATGTAGTCTCAGGGTGGCCTCAAACTCACAATGATCCTCCTACCTCTGCCTCCTGAGTGCTAGAATTAAAAGCATGTGCCACCATGCCCAGCTTAAAAATATTTTTTATTTTAAAAAAGGGACTAAGACAGATTGAGACGTGAGAAGAACTGGTGTGGAGCATTCTTCCAAGGGCATCCGCGAGAGAGGAGGATGGTGTCTCTGGTCGGAAAGGTGACCAGAACCGCGAAAGCCCGGGGGCCATCGGTCCCTACAGCCAAGCTGTCTTAGTGGGCAGGAACGTGTACATTTCAGGACAGCGAGGCATGGATCCTTCAACTGGACAGCTTGTGCCAGGAGGAGTCGCAGAAGAAGCTAAACATGCTCTTACAAACATGGGAGAGATTCTGAAAGCTGCAGGTTGTGACTTCAGTAATGTGGTAAAAACAACTGTTTTGCTGGCTGACATAAATGACTTTGGAACTGTCAATGAACTCTACCAAAAAGAAACTGAATCTTAAGATAAAGGTTCATGTATAAGTGTTTAATTTCCAAGGATGAGGTACTTCTACCTAAAGACATTGTGACTTTAAAAATAGCTTCTGTTTTATTTATGGTAATTCTATTGAATGGTCATCACTAGGTTAAATCACAATCATTTCCTCACCAAACCACATTTTTCACATTTACTGCTTTCTATCTGTACCAAACAACTTAGTCCATTACTCTTAAATTCAGCCTCATTCAAATTTTCAGAAAGCAGAAGGATTTTTTTTTTTTTTTGGCCAGGATATAAAATAACTGGCCTACAATCAGATTCTGAATAGAGTCCTCATTCCTTTCTGAAACCTCCCAAAGTGGGACTAGACTGCATTTCTCTTGCCCTTCTGGCCTTTCACATTCCCACCTTCAGAAGGGGCCACTGAGCTCTACTATTCTAGGGTTTCTATAGGCCACAGATCCACACTCTTCAAAATCTCTCCTACAGAGGAGTTCTGCAAGATTATGAACCACATAGTCAAGTTTTTATAGTAACAGCCCTACTTCTTGGTGCCAGTTTTCTATACTAGTTGGTCTTCTCATCACTATGACCTGATACCTACAAAATCATCTTAAAGAAGGGTTTATTTTTGACTCATTGTTTCGGGGTACTGTTCATCCTGGTGGGGAAGGTGTGGCAGTGAGAGCAGATTTAGCTGTGTTGGGGAGCATGAGGCAGCTGGTCACATGTCATCTTCAATCAGGAAGTGGACAAAGATGAATGCTGGTACTCAGATTGCTTTCTTCTTTTCCCTTTTTGTTAAATTTCTATTTATTATTTGTAAGCAGGTGTTGGGGGGTAAGTGCCAGGGCCTCTAGATGCTGCAAACTAACTTCAGATAATGTGCCACGTTGTGCATCTGGCTTTGCATGGGTACTGGGGAATTGAACCTAGATCCTTAGGCTTTGCAGGCAAGTGCTTTAACTGCTAATCCATCTTTCCAGCCCTTGCTTTGTTTTCTGAGGTAGGGTCTTGCTCTAGCCCAGGATGACCTAGAATTTACTATGTAGTTTCAGAGTAACCTCAAACTCACAGCAATCCTCCTACCTCAGCCTCCAAAGTGCTGGGATTAAAGGCATATGCTACCATACCCGGCTCCACGTTACTCCCCCCCTCTTTTCTTTTTTATTCCATTTGGGATGCCAGCCCATGGCATGATCCTACCCAAATTCAGGGTAGGTCCTCTCAGTCCAACTTCTCTGGAAATGCCCTCACAGGCATACCTAGAGGTGTGTGTGTCCCCTCAGTGATTCCAAATTCAATGAAATTAGCAATGAAGATGAACCATCTAACTGGAGAGATGGCTTAGCCATTAAAGTGTTTGCCTGCAAAGCCAAAGACCAGGTTCTATTCCTCAGTACCCATGTAAAACCAGATGCACAAGGTGGCACATGCATCTGGAGTTTGTTTGCAATGGCTGGAGGCCCTGGCCTGCCCATTCTCTACCTGCCCCTCTCTCTAATAGTTACTAATAAATAAATACAATATTTTTTTAAAACCCTCATATACAAATTCCCACTAGTGCTGGAGAGATGGCTCAGCAGTTAAGGAAACTGTCTGCAAAACCTAACAAACCAGGTTTGATTCCCCAGTACCCACTGAAAGCCAGATTCACAAAGTGGCACATACCTCAGGAGTTCGTTTGCAGCAGCTACAGGCCCTGGCGTGCTCAGTCTCTTTCTCTCTCTCCTTGTAAGTAAATAAAAACATTAAACACATATTTTTCCAGGCATGGAAGCACATGCCTTTAATCCCAGTACTCAGGAGGAAGAGATAGGAGGATCACTGTGAGTTTGAGGCCATCCTGAGACTACATAGTGAATTCCAGGTCAGCCTGGGCTAGAGCAAGACCTTACCTTGAAAAACCAAAAAATAAAAAATAAAAATAAAGATAAAGATAAATTTTTAAGTTCCCACTAAATCTTATAAACTTAAGAATTTTGGGCGGGGGGGAGCGGGGAGAATTATGAGCCAATAGTGTTGACACATGCCTTTAATTCCAGCACTTGGGAGGCAGCGGTAGGTGAAGCTCTGTGAGTTTGAGACAACCCTGAGACTATAGAGTGAATTCCCACATGCCTTTATTCCCAGCACTCAGGAGGAAGAGGTAGGAGGATCACTGTGAGTTAGAGGCCAGCCTGCAACTACAGTGTGAGTTCCAGGTCAGCCTGGGCTAGAGTGAGACCCTACCTTGAAAATACAAAAAGAAAAATTATGAAGCTTATTAAGTTTCTGCATATTGTTCCCCAGAAGCCACAACTGGAAAGAAATGCAATAGTTCCAATCTCAGTAGCCTAGTCTTAAATGAATCACGGACCAACAATTGCCAGTTCTTGTATAATTTTGTTAGGAGTTTAAACGATAATACATGAGTCTTCCACCCTGCCCCCACCTCCCAAGGTAGTATCTCGCTCTAGCTCAGGCTGACCTGGAATTCACTATGTAGTCTCAGAGTGGTCTCCAACTCACAGCAATTCTCCTACCTCTGCCTCCCAAGTGCGGGAATTAAAGGTGTGAGCCACCCACCACTCCCGGCAGAGATTTTCTTACTTTTACATTTTCTTTTCTTTTCTTTTCTTTTTTTTTTTTCTTTTTGAGGTAGAATCTTCCTCTATCCCAGGCTGACCTGGAATTCACTATGTAGTCTCAGTGTGTCCTCAAACTCACTGTGATCCTCCTACCTTGGACTCCCGAGTATGCCCAGCTACTTTTTTTTTTTTTGGTTTTTCAAGGTAGGGTCTCACTCTGGCCCAGGCTGACCTGGAATTCACTATGTAGTCTCAGGGTGGCCTCGAACTCACGGCGATCCTCCTACCTCTGCCTCTCGAGTGCTGGGATTAAAGGCGTACACCACTACGCCTGGCTTTCCAGCTACTTTTTGATTGTTTCTTTTTGGGGGGGGATTTATTTTATTTTGTTTATTTGAGAGAGAGGGAGAGAGAGATAGTGGGCACACTACGGCTTTCAGCTGTTGTAAACGAACTTCAGACACATATGCCATCTTGTACATCTGGCTTATGTTGGTCCTAGAGAATTGAACCTGGGCCCTTTGGCTTTGCAAACACCTTAATCGCAAAGACATCTCTCCAGCCCACTTTTTTTTTTTTTTTTTTTGCAGACCCCATTCATGAAAGAATGCACCAAACACATTCACATTTATTTTTTTAAGCAAATGACAAAGACCCAGTTTACCAGCTTTTTTAAACCTAAGCTTAACATTACATATTTAAACAATTGTCAGAACGTACGCAGTTGCCAGCATTCATGCACAACTAGAAACATCCTTAACTTATACTAAACCAGAGATGTATTACCATTAAAGCAGTAATATCTTTCATTACTAAAATACTGAAAAAAACTGAAGTTATTTCTGTGGAGGATCATCCTGGCAATGTTAACTTCACAGCAGGCTGACACTACTCGGCTCACATTTCGGACACAGTGGAAAGCAGGTCCATGTTGTGTGAGAGTACAGTCTCAGCCTACACTACTCGTCACAGGCTCACCTTAGAGTACGTTTAATAAAAAGGCAAAGTGCATACAGAGATTACAATTTTGAAGACAAAAAAAAAAAAAATGGTCCTATTGTGTGGTCCCAACAATAAACGCAAAAAGTCTATGACAAACAGGGGCTCCGATGAGCTGTTTATAAATACTTTAGATTAGGTAGAGTTATACTGTAAGTAGAGTTCGTTTGAAATCTTCAAAAAAAAATGTTCCTGTTAATCCTCAAATGGTGCTTGTTATTGTTTAACATTTCTGTTAAATGCGTGCGTTGAGTTACTTGTTATCCAAGCGTAGCAGCTGCTCCTTACCATTTATCGTTAAGGACTTTAACTGGCCATCTTCTTCAACTTCTACCCTTTCTTCACCATTCTCCACCATTCTCTTTGCAGTGATTTTTCTGCCATTAACTGTTTTGGTAGAAGTGGGTTTCTATTTGAAGTTGCCCATCCCACTGCCACCAAATGAAGTTGAAGAAAATGAAGTGAGACCTCCGTGACCTAGTGACCCGAACGAAGTGAACCCTGTTGGATCAAATGAAGAAAATCCACCTCCAAATGATGGAAACCCAGTGAAGGCAGAGAAGAAGGAGCCCGTGCCTCGGTTTCTGCTTCCTCGGGGAACCTCTTCGGTTCCCAAAAAAGTCATCAAATGGGTCAAGGAAGTCAAATGAAAATGGGTCCCTTCCACCAAAAAATTCCCTGAAGACATCATCTGGGTTCCGGAATGTGAAGCCAAACTCAAAAGGACTGTCAAAATGACTTCCACCTCCTCCTCCACCACCATTTAATCCTTCTTTGCCGTATTTGTCATAGATGTCTCGTTTTTTAGCATCTGATAGCACCTCATATGCCTCCGCTACTTGTTTGAACTTTCTCTCTGCTTTTTCTTTATTCTCAGGATTTTTATCTGGGTGCCACTTTAGTGCCAGTTTCCGATACGCCTTTTTGATATCCTCAGGTGAGGCATGTCTCTGCACGCCTAGAACTTCATAATAATCCACCATGTTTTAGCAGATTGTTGGAACAAGTCCGAGGACGCGGCGGGCGGCAAGGCGGGCTCCTGGCGGCTCGGGAGCAGCTGCGCTGGCGGTGTCGGCGGCTCCAGCCCACTTTTTGATTTTTGACATATTATGATGCCCAGATTGGCCTGAACTACTAATTTCAAGCACTGTTACTGCCTCAGTGCTGAAAGACACATAAAGACTCACAATGGAGATAGGCTTATAAATGTAAGATTGGTATGAAAGCATTTCATCTTGCTACTTTGTTCAGAGTGGCTGGAGGCCCTTAGGCTTTGGAAGCAAGTGCTTTTAACGGCTGAGCCATCTCTTCTGCTCATGAAATAAGTTTTGTTAATCACAAACTCTGTGCCAGTCTTGTTTGATGGAGACATTTACCATCAGAGTTTACAGCTCCTAACAAACCAGATGATAAACTGATTATGTAATATAAGTTACAGCGATCCTCTTTTCTTAGCCTCCTGAGTGCTGGGAGTAAAGGGGTGCGCCACCACAACTGGCCCTTTATTTATTTTTTTAAGTTTATTTATTTTAGAGAGAGAAAGGAAAGAAAGAGAATGGGCACATCAAAAGAACTCCAGGTACGCCACCTTGTGATCTGGCTTTATGTGGGTACTGGAGAATTGAACTTGGGTCGTTAGGCGATTGCTTTCCTCAAATTGTGGTCATATCTTCTAACTCTTCGGGCAAGTTTCTAAGCTCAGAATCTCATAAAGGGCGAAGACTCTCATTGGCAAGATCCAGGGACCCATTAATTCCTTTTTCTTGCCTCTTTTCATCTTTCAACTTTTTTCCTTCATCACTTTCAAGAAAGCAACAATTAAACACCGACTGACAGGCTGGTGTGGTGTGGCTCATGGCTATACTCCCAGCACTGGGCAGGAGGACTGCTGCCAGTAGCAGGACAGGGTCGGTTACTGAGACCCTGTCTCAAACGCAGCCGGGCGTGGTGGCCCACGCCTTTAATCCCAGCACTCTGGAGGCAGAGGCCGGAGGATCGCTGTGAGTTCAAACCTACCCTGAGACTACATAGTGAATTCCAGGTCAGTCTGGGCTACAGCAAGACCCTACCTCGAAAAAGAAAAAAAAACAAAACTAGACCCACCAAGCAACTCATTAACAATCCCCCAGCTGCCACGCCCCTCCCAGGAGGAAGCTCTCCCAAGCCCCGGGTGTGGCTCACCGGAAGCGTCCGGGCAGCTGGAGCCCTGCGCCTGCTCAGTTCCCTTCCGGGAGGCGCGCGGCGGGAGCCTCGCGGTGCATTGTGGGGGCGGCGCTGCCAGGCCGCGGTGTTTGGCTTCAGCTTCTCGTCAGCCTGTGAGCCCGGGGGCCCCTCAGCCTCCCGCCGCTGCCAGCATGTCGGGGGTGCGAGCCGTGCGCATCAGCATCGAGTCGGCCTGCGAGAAGCAGGTGCAGGAGGTGGGCCTGGATGGCACCGAGACGTACCTGCAGCCGCTGTCCATGTCGCAGAACCTGGCGCGTCTGGCCCAGCGGATCGACTTCAGCCAGGGTTCGGGCTCCGAGGAAGAGGAGGCGGCGGGCCCCGAGGGCGACGCGCAGGACTGGGCTGGAGCCGGCGCCGAGCAGGACGACGAGGAGGGTGAGGCGGGGCTGGGCCTCCGCGTGCGCACGTTCCAGTCACTCTCTGGGAACGTGAAAAATGAGTAGTAACCCCACCCCCCATACACCTTCACAGAAGGAGAAGGTTTAGTGAGATACTGCCAAGGAAGAGATACTATTCTCATACAACTGGTTTTTAAAAAGTAAGACTGTTAATATCCAGTGTGGGGAAAGACAGATTAGCAGTTTAATTTGTGCTGGAATTTATAGCACGTATCTGCTTTGATCCACTAACCTGCAGAAAGAGTTGTGCATCAACAGAATGTATCAGAGGGACTTACTACTGGTGTTGTCAGAAGCACTTGGCCAGTACTAATGCCTAAATGTTGTGCCTCTGAGTTCCTGCGTGTATACAATGTGTAAAAGAGGGAAATAGATTTATAGGAGTTGGGGTGTCTCCAAAACTTATTAAACGGGAGGGTAAAAGATAATATGGGTGTGTCTGTGTGTGTGTGTGTGTGTGTATATATATATATATATATATATATATATATATATATATATGCAAGTGCACAGGAAAACCTTTTAAAGGGTATACCCCCCTGCGAATAGTGGTTATGTATCAGGAGGGAAGAGAATCAAAGGTAAGGCTGATGGTACTCTATACAGTGAACATGCATTAAATTAAAAAGTAATTAAAGGCCGGGCGTGTTGGTGCATGCCTTTAATCCCAGCACTTGGGAGGCGGAGGTAGGAGGATCGCTGTGAGTTCGAAGTCACCCTGAGGCTACATAGTGAATTCCAGGTCAGCCTGGGCTACAGCAAGACCCTACCCCGAAAAACCAAAAAACCCAAAAAAAAGTAATTAAAAGGAAGCTATAGCCGGGCGTGGTAGCTCATGCCTTTAATCACAGCACTCAGGAGGCAGAGGTAGGAGGATTGCCATGAGTTCAAGGCCACCCTGAGACTCCATAGTGAATTCCAGGTCAGCCTGTGCTAGAGTGAGACCCTACCTCGAAAAAAAAAGGGAAGCTATGCTCACATAGCTTCTAGCAATGCTGGCATTGTAGGACACTTGTGGCTTTGTACATTTTTTGTAGTTTGGAGGCCCTCTCCAGTTAATAATTAAAGTTCTAGGAATTCGAAGGAAGCAGGTTTAAAATCTTGCATAGGGCTGGGATGTACCTTAGCGTTAGAACATTCCTGTGGTGTGCACAAGACCCTAGGTTCATAACTTGTAAAATATTTTAGTAATGAATTAGCCTATGGAAATTAATCTACATTTGTCATCTTGTATTGAATAGTATTATATGTGTTGAATGTTAACAAAGATTCAAGAAAAAAAATATAGGAAAGGAATAGAAAGAGGACATTTCAAAAGAAAATAGTTCTTTCCATGTTTGTTTCTTTGTGTGTGTGTGTAAGTGTGTACACTCAGGGTGCACACATCCTAGTGTCTAATTTCTCCCCATCTTTTTTTGGGGGAGGGTTTTGTTTTTTTTTTTTCCAGGCAGGGTCTCACTCCAGCCCAGGCTGACCTTGAACTCACAGTGATCCTCCTACCTCAGCCTCCCAAGTTCTGCGGCAAGAGGCATGTGTCACCACACCCAGCTCCCCTTATTCTTTTGAGATAGAAGCTCTTGCTGCACTTAGAGCTCACCAGATACGCAGTGAGCTTCAGGGATTCACCATCTCTGCCTTCCCAGCGCGGCGATTACAGGCACACACCACCATGCCACCGCCCTCAGTTTTTACACGGGACCTGGGGTCCAAACCCAGGTTCTTGTGCAGCAAGCAGTCTACTCAATGAGCTCTTTCTCCAGCCTCTCTTTTTGTATTTTAAACCTCTAAATGAGCTTTCTTCTTTTATTCAGTGTGACTAATGCTTCCGTGTTTGTTTTTCCTTTCTGTTTTTAGGATTGGTAAAATTTCAGCCTTCCTTATGGCCTTGGGATTCAGTGAGAAACAATTTGAGAAGTGCCCTTACTGAAATGTGTGTTCTCTATGATGTTCTCAGTATTGTTAGGGACAAAAAGTTTATGACTCTTGATCCTGTCTCTCAAGATGCACTTCCTCCCAAACAGGTAAGTGTGGCCTTTAGTTGAGCAGTGGCTTGTCATGTAGTGCCACTCAGTGTTTTATGTGCCTTTTGTTCCCTTTTCCCAATCCAAATGAAGATTTGAAGACAGGGTGGTCCAAAGCATAGGCATGAAACTGCATCTCCTTTCTTGTATTCTATATTTGGGGCCATTGGGAGCATGACGATTCATCAGTAATGCAGTGCCCAAGGTTTAGCAAATTCCTACACTTCCCAGTACTTTCTGAGTCTGTGATACTTTGCACAAAGATGTGATGCTGAAATGGCGTAGGTGACAGTCACACTCATGGGTTCAGATCCTGCCTCTGCCCTCACTAGCTGGGAGGCCATAAGCTGGTTATTCTCTCTCTCTCTCTCTAAATTTTTTTTTGTTTATTTTTATTTATTTATTTGAGAGCAACAGACAGAAAGGAGGGAGAGAGAGAGAGAGATTGAGAGAGAGAGGGCACGCCATGGCTTCCAGGCACTTCAAATGAACTCCAGACGCATGTGCCCCCTTGTGCATCTGGCTAACGTGGGTCCTGGGGAATGGAGCCTCGAACCGGGGTCCTTAGGCTTCACAGGCAAATGCTTAACCGCTAGGTCATCTCGCCAGCCCATCTCTCTCTCTCTCTCTAAATCTCAGCTCTCCTTTCTGATCCTCTCTTCTTTTTTTCATAGTCTGCTTAGAAAAGTTAGGCTGAGGCCTAGGGAGATGGCTCAGCAGTTAAGGTGCTTGACTGCAAAGCCTAAGGACCCAGGTTCCATTCCCAGTACCCTCCTAAAGCCAGATGACTCATATGTCTGGAGTTCTTTTACACTGGCTGTAGAGGCCCTATTGCGTGCCACCTTGTGCATCTGACATACGTGGGTACTGGGGAATGGAACCTGGGTCCTTAGGCTTTGTAGGCACGTGCCTTAACTGCTAAGCCATCTCTCCAGCCCTAAATTTTTAAAAATTATTTTCTTTTTTAAAAATATATTTTGTTTATTTATTTATTAGGGAGGGAGGGAGGGAGAAAAAGAGAGAGAGAGAGAAAGAAAGAATGGATGCACCAGGGCTCAGCCACTGCAAAGGAACTCCAGATGCATGAGCCCCCTTGTGCATCTGGCTTACGTGGGTCCTGGAGAATTGAACCAGGATCCTTTGGCTTTGCAGGCAAATGCCTTAACCGCTAAGTCATCTCTCCAGCCCTTAAAAAATATTTTTTTTTTCTCCATTTTTATTAATATTTTCCATGATAACAAAAAAAATCCCATGGTATTACCCTCCCCCCTTTCCCCTTTGAAATTCCATTCTCCATCATATCCCCTCCCCATCTCAATCTTTCTACTTACATATATACAATACCAACCTAGTAAAAGCCCTCCTCCCTTTCTTTCTCTTCCCTTTCTATCTCCTTTTTTAAAAAATATTTTATTTATTTATTTGAGGAAAAAAAAGGACAGAATGTGTGTGCCCTCAGGGCCTCTAGCCACTGCAAACAAGCTCCAGATACATGTACCACTTTGGGCATCTGGCTTTATTTAGGTGGGTACTGGGAATTGAAACTGGATCCTTAGGCTTTGTAGTCAAGCACCTTAACCACTGAGCAATCTCCTCAACCCTCAGCATAACTTTTCTTTTTCTTTCTTTTTTTTTTTTTTTTTTGGTTTTTCGAGGTAGGGTCTCACTCTAGCCCAGGCTGACCTGGAATTCACTATGGAGTCTCAGGGTGGCCTCGAACTCACGGCGATCCTCCTACCTCTGCCTCCTGAGTGCTGGGATTAAAGGCGTGCGCCACCACGCCCGGCACAGGATAACTTTTCTAACCAGACAATTGAAAATGAAAGAGGGCTGGAGGGGGGTGGCTCAGTGGTTAAAATACTTGCTTATAAAGTCTGCTGGCCCAGTTTCAATTCCTAGTAACCCCATAAAGACAGTTGCACAAAGTGATGCATCGCCTGGAATTTGCAGTGGCAAAAGGCCCTGATGCGCGCACACATGTGTACACACACACACACACTCTCTCTCTCTCTCTTTCTCCTTGCAAATAAATTAAAATATTTAAAAAATAGTAAACAGCAGCTGGAGAGATGGCTTAGCTGTTAAGGTGCTTGCCTGCAAAGTCAAAGAACCCAGGTTCAGTTCCCCAGGACCCACATAAGCCAGATGCACAAGGTAGCACATGCATTTGGAGTTCATTTGCAGTGGCTGAAGGCCCTGGTGTGCCCAATCTCTCTCTGCCTCTGTCTCTCAAATAAATAAATAAAAATTTTAAAAAATATTTTAAAAAGTATTGGAGAGATGACTCAGCAGTTTAGTGCTTGCTTTCAAAGCCTGAAGACCAGACTTTGATTCCCCAGTATCCATATAAAGCCAGATGCAGAGTGGTGCATGCATCTGGAGTTTGTTTTCAGTAGCAGGAGGCCCTTCTCTCTCAATCCCCTCTGCTTTCAAATCTATAGATAAAAGTATTTTTAAAATATGATACTAAAAGAAAATGAGGTCTGGAGAGATGGCTCAGCAGTTAAGGCTCATGCCTGCAAAGCCTAAGGACCCAAGTTTGATTCCCCAGTACCCATGTAAAGCCAGATGCACGAGGTGGCACATATATCTGGAGTTTACTTGCAGTGGCTAGAGGCCCTGGTGTGGCCATTCTGTCTCTCAAAAAAAGAAGACAAGCCGGGCGTGGTGGTGCACGCCTTTAATCCCAGCACTCAGGAGGCAGAGGTAGGAGGATCGCTGTGAGTTCGAGGCCACCCTGAGATTACATAGTAAATTCCAGATCAGCCTGAGCTAGAGTGAAACCCTACCTCGAAAAAAAAAAAAAAAAAAAAAAAGACGAGAAGCAGCTGAATGATGCAGTGGTGGGTGAGTCAGAAACCTGGGAAACAGACATTTGGAACACCTGAGTGAGGCATTAGTGACAGTTAAAGCCTATTTGTGCATGAAATTAATCAAGTATAATTCCTCATGTAGTAATAATAGTTGGGGATCTAGAAAACAGTGTACTGGCAGGCTTCAGAGTTCTTGAAATCTATTTCCTTTATTTTACAGAGCAAAAGCTAAGGCCTAGTGAGATTTGGGGAGTGTTCAGATTGCTGTAAGCCAATTGTGAGAAGGCTGCCACTATAACTCTACACCCCCCCCCCCCCCACCAAGCTGTCCCCTTCCTGGTCATTATGTGCTTCTCCAGCAAGTAGTCTGTGGGGCCTGCCTCACAGTTTTGGGAATGTCTTTGGATTGAGCTCCCTATTAGGAGCAAAAGGTGATTGTGGCATTTCTGTGAAAATTCTTAAGTTGTTTTGACTCTTCTACACCAGAAATTAGTTTTTTTGTTTGTTTTTTTTCTGGTGGTGGTGTTTTTTTTGTTGTTGTTTTGAGGTAGGGTCTCACTCTAGCCCAAGCTGACCTGGAATTCACTATGTAGTCTCAGGGTGGCCTTGAACTCACAGCCATCCTTCTACCTCTGCCTCCCAATTGCTGGGATTAAAGGTATGTGCCACCATGTCTGGCTCAGAAATTAGTTTTTTAAAAAATATTTTATGTGTTTATTAATTAACTCCAGACACGTGTGCTACCTTATGCATAATGGCTTTACTTGTGTACTGGGGAATTGAACCTGGGTTCTTTGGCTTTGCAGGCAAGCACCTTAATTGCTAAGCTATCTCTCTAGCCCTATAACACATTTTAGATTTGTGATCAGTTTTCAAAAACAACAACAAAAAGTCAGGATTGAGTGAAATACACTTAACAGTAGTGCTGCATAATTTCAGTCTCAGTTCCAGAAGCACATCAATAGGTTATGATAATACAAGATAATTTTACAGCTATACTCATTAGAGCCATCGCTTATTCATAAGTGAGTTTGTACAAGCAAAAGCACTGTATTGTCTCCATGTGGGTAGTGGTTACTGACACCTAAGGTACATTTAAGCAGGGCCTTAGACTGAGCAGAAGTGAGTGTCACAAAAAGGTGTACACATGGACACAAGTTAGGATGTCAGTATATAAGGAGAGAGGCCCTGACATAGGTTTGGCCAAGCTAATGGAATCAAGTTTTTATTTCAAGCCCCTTGTGTTTTAGTGTAAGTTGGCTAAATAAATAAAGTTTTTTTGGGGGGCAATGTTGAGTTGTTATCTCCTTTTTTTAACTTTATTTTTATTTATTTATTTCAGAGAGAGAAAGAGACAAAGGAAGGGAGAGAGAGAATGGGCGTGCCAGGGCCTCCAGCCATTGCAAACAAACTCCAGATGAATGCACCCCCTTGTGCATCTGGCTTACATGGGTCCTGGGGAATTGGACATGGGTCCTGTGGCTTTGCAGGCAAATGCCTTAACCAAGCCATCTCTCCAGCCCCGTTACCTCCTTTTAAAACATTGTTATATGTTCTATATCACCTACCCTTTTGTTTTAATTGAAGTTGCAAATTTTCTTTTGAAAATAGTGTTTTGTGACTGAGAAAGTGTATAATTTTAAAGTTATCTAAAATAATGTGAAACTCCAGTTTTTTTCGATAGAAAATGTGATAGCTTGGTTTTGATAGAATCCTCAGACATTGCAGCTGATTTCTAAGAAGAAGTCCCTTGCTGGAGCAGCTCAAATCCTACTGAAGGGCGCAGAAAGGCTAACTAAGTCAGTGACTGAGAACCAAGAGAACAAGCTGCAGAGAGACTTCAACTCTGAACTCTTGAGATTGCGGCAACACTGGAAGCTCAGGAAAGTTGGGGATAAAATTCTTGGCGATCTGAGCTACAGAAGTGCAGGTTAGATCATTGTTAAACTGCTTTGTGTGAGCATGTAGGGCTGCTGTGTGATGAAATCCATATCCTCTCATTTTGGTTTCTCAGCTGTTTGTTACATACCAAAAAATTAATTTCCGAATACAAAAGCCAACTCCATTTTTGGCTGGGCCTGTGACACACACCTATAATCTTAGCTCTTGGGAGGAGGTGGTAGGGGGATGAGTAGTTGAGGGTCAGCTTGGGCTTTGAAAACCCCTCCCCACAAAAACTAAATTAACAAGCCAGTCTTTGTTTTTTGTTCTGTTTGTTTTTGGAGGTAGAGTCTTCTCTCCAGCCCATATTGACCTGGGACTCACTTTGTAAACCAGGCTGGTTTTAAACAAGTATTTCTTATTGTTGCTCTACAATAAACAGCTTATCATCAATTTGAAAAGCTTTTAGGTACATTTAACAAAAAGTTCAGGGCTGGATAGATAGCTTAGCTGTTAAGGCTCTTGTCTGCGAAACCTAAGGACCCAGGTTGGATTCCCAGATCCTATGCAAGCCAGATGCACATGGTGGCACTTGTGTCTGGAGTTCGTTTACAGTGGCTAGAGGCCCTGGCATGCCTATTCTCTTGATCTCTAATAAATAAAATTTTTTATAAGTTTAAAGATGGGGTTTATAAAGTTCACAGCTCAGGGGGGCAAAATCCCAAGAGAAGAGGCAAGAGTCCTGGCTGGGATACTTGTGATAACAATACTAGAGTGATGTCAAAAGGATTCATGTACCAGAATAAGCCAAGCATTATTCTAGTATTAAAGTCCAGATGGTTATGTTAAATATTAGAAGGACCTAAAATGCCCAACATTGATGTGGATTGGCGAATTGAACTCTGAAGGCAAAATCTCATTAAAAAGATGAGCTCAAGGTGATGAAACTATTTTTGCATTTTTTTGGTAGTTTTATTTTTATTTTTATTTTTTTTCTTAATTTTTATTAACATTTTCCATGATTATAAAAAACATCCCATGGTAATACCCTCCCTCCCCTTTGAAATTCCATTCTCCATCATATCCCCTCCCCATCTCAATCAGTCTGTCTTTCATTTTGATGTCATGATCTTTTCCTCCTCTTATGATGGTCTTGTGTAGGTAGTGTCAGGCACTATGAGGTCATGGATATCCAGGCCATTTTATGTCTGGAGGGAGGACGTTGTAAGGAGTCCCACCCTTCCTTTGGCTCTTACATTCTTTCCACCACCTTTTCCGCATAGACCCTGAGCCTTGGAAGGTGTGATCAAGATGTTACTCAGTACTTATTTTTGCATTTTTAAAAACTTTTTATTGACAACCTCTATACATATAGACAATATAACATGGTCATAATCCCCTACTACCACTCTACCTTTTTCACCTCCTGAATCCCCCCTCCATGAAATCTCTTTTTTCCAACTAGTTCTTTTTCTACTTTAAAAAAATATTTAGTTTTTTAATTTTTTATTTATTTATTTGCGAAAGAGGCAGATAGAATAGGTGTGCCAGGGCTTCCAGCCACTGCAAGTGAACTCCAGACACATGTGCCACCTTGAGCATCTGGCTTATGTGGATCCTGGTGAATTGAACCTGGGTCCTTTGGCTTTGCAGGCAAGCCCCTTAATAGGTCTCATGTAGCCCAGGTTGGCCTTGAACTCCTAATCCTTCTGTCTATTTCCCAAATGCAAGAATTTTAGGTATGGTACCACCATGCCATTTTTTTTAAATTTTAATATAAATATATTTTTCCTGGTTTCTTTCCTCCCTTGGTTCACTGATCCTGCCTTTCTTTCTGCACAGTACAGAACATTTTCAGTGGAACATGCACAGTATTTTCAGTGGAAACAGTTATAATATAAATATATATATATATATATATATAACTCAGTGATATGGGTATGACGTGATATATACTTGACAGTGTATGTTAAATTAATGTGTTAACTGTTTTCATTTTCTTAACCACTCCATTTTAGGATCTCTCTTTCCCCATCATGGCACTTTTGAAGTGATTAAGAACACAGATATTGATCTGGATAAGAAGATACCAGAAGATTACTGTCCTCTCGATGTCCAGATTCCTAGTGATTTAGAAGGGTCTGCATACATCAAGGTATTGCCTAAAGCATTTTCAAGTGATCTCTTAAATTACCTGAAGCCACCTTGTCAACATTTTGCATGTTATTTTTATTGTTCAGGTTTCCATTCAGAAACAGGCTCCAGACATTGGTGATCTTGGCACAGTTAACCTCTTCAAGCGACCTTTGCCCAAATCCAAATCAGGTTTGTTTTGTTCTCCGAAAATAAAAGAAATATAAATAAGGAGAGGAAAAGGAGTGTTTGAGTGTAAGAACAGTTGGAAATATGCCTTTCATATAATACATGTCTTTCTTTTTTTTTTGCTCATTTAGAGAAGTCTGTTTCTTTAAATAGAGAGCTGTTAAAGGTGTTTTCAAATTGCATAAAAAGGTTTTTGTTACTAGTTTGTCATAATAGATCTGTATCATTTATTATTTATATAATAATATTTATAGTGTTTCCCTTCGGAATGATTTTTCTTAAAAAACTTAAAAATATTTGAGAGCGAGAGAATGGGCACTCCAGGGCCTCTAGCGACTGCATTTGAACTTCAGATGCATACACCACCTTGTGCATCTGGCTTACATGGGTCCTGGAGAATGGAACCTGGGTCCTTAGAATTTGCAGGCAAGCAATTACTTAAGCTATCTCTCCAAGCCCTTGAATGATTTTTTTGTTTTGTTTTTTTTTGTTTTTTGAGGTAGGGTCTCACTCTGGCCCAGACTGACCTATAACTCACTGTATAGTCTCAGGGTGGTCTCAAATTCACGGCAATCCTCCTACCTCTGCCTCCTGAGTGCTGGGATTAAAGGCATGCGCCACCATGCCTGGCCTTGAATGACGTTTTTTAAGTTAAATTTTATAAAGGAATTGATGTTAGCAAGAAAGAAAAAACCGGCATGGTGGCGCATGCCTTTAATCCTAGCACTTGGGAGGCAGAGGTGGGAGGATCACTGTGAGTTCGAGGCCACCCTGAGACTACACAGTGAGTTCCAGGTCAGCCAGGGCCAGAGTGAGACTCTACCTCGAAAAACCAAAAAAAAAAAAAAAAAAAAAGAAGAAAATGATACAGATTTCAATTCAAAATGAGAACTAACCTCCAAGATAATATACGGCTGCTTTATTAGGCAGGGCTTCTTCAATTTTAGTTTTTTTGTCTTTTCCTCTCCTTTCTTCTCTTTTATTTTCTTTTTCTCTTCTTCCCTCACTCTCTTTCTGCCTTCCTTTCCAGAGCCTTGCTATATAATTGAGGCTGGTTTTGAACTCCTCCCTTAGCCTTATGAGTTTTGGGATTTACAGACTTATAGACATGTGCCACCATGCTTGACTCTGGAAATATATTTCTTAAAAGTTTGTAGATAAACCATTAGTGAAAAGTTACACATTGTTTTAGGTTGAACTTCTTTACTAGTTTTCTCTGTAAGAGAAGTGAGATGTTTATATCATGGAAAGAATGTGCTGTACAAGTATTCTCAGAACTTTCGACACCCGATTTATACACATAGCTCTTGTCTTTCAGGTTCCCCACATTGGCAGACAAAATTAGAAGCAGCACAGAATGTTCTTCTGTGTAAAGAAATCTTTGCCCAGCTCTCCCGGGAAGCTGTTCAAATTAAGTCACAGATCCCTCACATTGTGGTGAAAAACCAGATTATCTCTCAACCCTTTCCAAGTAAGAGCATTCAGCCCTTCTGAGACTGCCAAGCAGGACTTTGTGGTAGCTGTTTGGGTATGTTGGAGGGATAACAATAGCAAAGAGGTCTTGTGCTGCCCTTCATAGTAGCTCACAAAGCATTCCACACTGCGGTACTGCCACTTCTGTGCTATGTCCTAGAGAGCATAGCTCCAGCACTTTAAAACTGTGCGTGAAAAATTACACTGGCTTGACTGCTGATAGCAATTATTGCTTTGAAGTGAGTTTTCCCAGCAATATTACTTTTTGTAAATGTGGTGTCAATTTAAAAATGCTTACTTATAATATTCCTAAGGTTGTAGGAATGATATATATATATATATATATATAATTTTATTTATTTGCAAGCAGACAGAGATAGAAGACAGACAGGTTGGGCACTCCATGGCCTCCAGGCACTGCAAATGAACTCCAGATGCATGTGCCACTTTGTGCATCTGACTTAATGTGGGTACTGGGGAATCGAACCTGGCTCGTTAGGCTTTGCAGGCATGCACCTTAACTGCTAAGCCATCTCTTCAGCCCTGTTTCTGTTTTTTAGTTTTTTTTATTTATTTGAGAGAGAAGCAGATTGGGGCATGGGGAGAGAATGGGCGTCCCAGGGCTTCCTGCCACTGCAAGTGAACTCCAGATGCATGAATCCCTTCGTGCATCTAGTTTTATTTTTTTATTTTTATTTTCATTTTTATTTATTTATTTATTTTGGTTTTTCGAGGTAGGGTCTCACTCTAGCCCAGGCTGACCTGGAATTCACTATGGCATCTCAGGTTGACCTTGAACTCACGGTAATTCTCCTACCTCTGCCTCCCGAGTGCTGGGATTAAAGGCGTGCGCCACCACACCCGGCTTGCATCTAGTTTTATATGGGAACTGGGGAATCAAGCCCAGGCCATCAGGCTTTGCAAGCAAGTGCATTTAGCTGCTGAGCCATCTCTCCAGTCCCTTTTTTTGTTTTTCTGAAGCAGGGTCTCACTGTAGCCCAGACTCACCTGGAACTTACTCTGCAGTCCAGGCTGGCCACAAATTCATGGTGATCGTCCTACCTCAGCTTCCCAAGTCTAGGATTATGGTGTGAGTTTTATTACTCAAAAGTAATCAGATTTATTCTAGAACTCATTGTCACTAGCTGTACACTTGTTTACTTTGCACAAGTTTTTAGGACTGTGCCACCATGTTCTTACTGAGGAATGGGCTATGAAAGTGCACAGTCCCAGCCCAGCTCATTGGGAGCAAGGAAACAGAGTCTGTCCTCTGTGCTAAGACCAGACACCAGCTCCATGTGAACAACAGTGTTGGGGAGATGGCCCAGGGATTAAAGGTGCTTACTTAGAAGGCCTGCTGCCCCAAGTTTAATTCTCCAGCACCCACTTAAGGCTGGATGCAAAGTGGTACATGTGTCTGTAATCACAGTGCACCTATAGCAGTGGGATATGAAGCAGTAGGAAGTGGAAGCTTGTGGGCCAACTGGATTGGTGCACACACAGTAGCAAAAAACAGGGTGGGGTAGGGGTCACCTTGTGTTAACCAAGGTGAAAGGAGAGGACAAACACCCCAAAGCTGTCCTCAGATGTCCATATGTGCATGGTAGCATGTGTGTGCCCATATGCTTATGTGGATACATCATAACACTATATTCATGTACACATGCATTACAAAAAATAACTACAGGGCTTGGGAGATGGTTCAGTGGTTAAGGCACTTGTGGTAATAACCCAGGATGAATTCCCCAGTAGCCATGTAAAGCCAGATGCACAAGGTGGCACATGCATCTGGAGTTCGTTTGCAGTGGCTAGAAGCCATGGCATGCCCATTCTCTCTCTCTCTTTCTGCAAATAAATAATTAAATAACTATAAAACTTTGTTTTTAAATTTTTTTAATTAAAATTAAAAGGCAGGAATTAAAAAATGTATAGGCTTTTCACCAGCTTTCAGCCATAGCTCAAGGTCCACAGAATTCAAACTGTTCAAATGTGTGGGAGTTTATCATATTAATGAATGGTCTCTTGGAATAAAAAATGTTACAATCATGAGCAGATTGTCCTTTATGAAGACAGTGGGTGGCTACCCAGATCTTGGGTTATCTGTATCTGTCTTCCTTTTTATGAACAGGCTTGCAGTTGTCTATTTCTTTGTGCCATTCTTCAAATGATAAGAAATCCCAGAAATCTGCCACTGAGAAGCAGAGTCCAGAGGATCACCTTTATGTCCTCGAGCATAACCTGCACCTGCTGATCAGAGAGGTAATGATGTCAGTGCATGGCACCATGCTGAGCATATCTGGGCCAGTGAGTGCACAAATCTCCTCTCTGAGTCTCCGTTACACAGCAGCAGCATTCCCTGCCTGGCTCTGGCTCTGGCTCCATGAGCCTTGCTGTGAGCCAGAAGATCCCTAGCATATTTTCTGGAGATAGAGGCATAGGGACCATATGACACTGGGTGAGAGAGAAGAGTAGTGTCTTGCCTCAGCCTGTGAATGCACTGTTGAGTCTTCAGGAGAGTCTGGCTGCTCATTCACAGCTGGGTTTCCACAGTGCTACTGCATAGTTGGAGTTCATTACAAAAGAATCCCTTGCTGGGATGCACCAGTAATCTCAGCACAGAGGAGGCAAGGCAGGAAGATGTAGAATTTTGGGCCAGCCTGGGCTGCAAAATAAAAGCCTATCTCAAAAGGCAAAAACAAACCGGGCGTGGTGGCACATGCCTTTAATCCCAGCAGTTGGGAAGGAGAGGCAGGAGGATCACTGTGAGTTTGAGGCCACCTTGAGTCTACATAGTGAATTCCAGGTCATCCTGGGCTAGAGCAAGACCCTACCTCCAAAAAAAAAAAAAAAAAAAATCCTGAGCATCGTCATATAAAAATGCATATTCCAGTTTCCCTGCCCAGCCCTAGGTTGTGATTCAATTGATTGTGATGGTGTAAAAGCCAGTGTTTTTAAAAGCTTCTCAGACTGGGTGTTTAGTTCAGTGGTGCAGTGCTTGTATAGCATTCATGAGGCTGTGGGTTCGATTCCCAGTACCACTAAAAACAAGTTCTCTGGTAGGCAGACTAGGATCTAGTGGAGTAACCACCTACTGAGTACATATGTTCTATGGGTAACATGAGATTGAGACTTAGTGGAGAAAATTTGGTTTGTATTTTAAAACTTTGAAGATAAAACTTGCAGTACCTGTGACCTAGTGGTGCTAGCGTGTATCTTTATGCCAAGATTCCTTTTCAATATGTAATTTATTCCCGTTGCTTTCAATACTTCTGAAACAGGAACCATGCTTTTACTAAACATTGTGTCATAATTACAACATGTATACTATTCATTAAAAAATGGATTTTTTTTTCTTTTTGTCAGTTTCATAAGCAGACCTTGAGTTCCGTGGTGATGCCTCATCCAGCAAGTGCTCCTTTTGGTCACAAGAGAATGAGACTTTCAGGTCCTCAGGCTTTTGATAAAAATGAGATCAGTTCATTACAATCCAGTGAAGGGCTCCTAGAAAAAATAATTAAACAAGCAAAGCATATTTTCCTGAGGAGCAGGTAAGGATAAAAAAGGTTATTGTTTTTCTGTGAGATTGAAGTCCTTTCCTGTTTTGTTCACATATATTAATTTTGGGATGCTTTAACCGTGCAGCCCACCCCATCCCATGGAGAAGGTAGCTGCAGTATAAGTTTATAGCTTGGGTCCTGTCAGATGGGAGGAGTTAGATCTGTGGCCAGTCTAACTTAATACATTGTTTCTAACATACTCTGAGTAGGAATGTGCCTTGTGCTTTAGGAAACTATCTTTCTGTCATTGTTTATCTTGGAGCTAGGATCTGAGTCCAGGGCTAGAGCATGCCATGCAAGTGTCCTACAACCAGCCCCATGCTTTCTTTAGTAACCCACCCAATGAGGGACTGATTCCTGAACTGGTTCACCTCTTTTCTGAGCACAGTACTTCTTGTTTGCTGTACTTGTTCTGGATTGCAAGGCCTCTTCCTAGGCTGACTGCTAGCATTCCTGTCATCCCATGATGGTGATGGGAAGATTGAAGCTCAGAGAAGTGAACCATCAAGTTGCTCAGGCTCAGTGAAAAGGAGCAAAACTAGGGCTGTGCCTGAAGCTTAGGATCATTTTATTTTTATTTTTTAAATTATTTTTTGATGTTCATTTTTATTTAGTTATTTTTATTTGAGAGTGACATGCAGAGAGAGAAAGAGGCAGAGAGAATGGGCACACCAGGGCCTCCAGCCACTGCAGATGAACTCCAGACACGTGCACCCCCTTGTGCATCTGGCTAACATAGGTCCTGGGGAATCTAGCCTTGAACTGGGGTCCTTAGGCTTCACAGGCAAGCGCTTAAACCGCTAAGCCATCTGTCCAGCCTGCTTAGGATTATTTTATCACATTATTATAGTGTGGCAAAATAGGACAGAAATGCATCTTGTTTGCTGCTGAAGGCTACCCTTCTATTTCATTATTGGTAGCCATGAAGATGTCAATTTCCTCTTCATAACTTTTAAATTTATTTCCAACGAGAGAGAGCTAGCGAGCGAGTGCTAGGGCTTCTAGCCACTGCAGATGAACTCCAAATGCATGCACCACTTTGTGCATCTGGCTTAATAGGCACTGGGAAATCAAACCTGGGATGTTAGACTTTACAGGCAAGCGCCTTAACTACTGAGCCATCCCTGCAGCCCATCTGCATCATAATTTTGCTTGAAAGTACGATAGCATTGTCATCTGATAGGTGGTATTTACTTGTTGGCAGTTTTGACTTTCAGTTTCTTCTTACCAATAGTCATGGCCTTGCTAGAACATTAGTTTGCTGTCCTATAATGGGAACTTGGGTCTTTGAGCTTTTAGTAAACTGAATAAAGAAGATAGGTGAGTGATAGTAAGACATGGTGGAAGAAGTGAGAGATTTAGCGTGAAAGATCTCTTGCTAAGTCAGGGCTTAATCACTTGCTCAATAACTCTGGCAAGCCACTTAGTGTCTGTGGCCTTGCATTCATTCATTCCTCATTCATTGTGGGTATAAAAGTCTGGTCTTGGGATCAAGTTAAGTCATTTGTACCAAAGTTCCTTGTAAACAACAAAATATATGTTAGGTTACTATAACTTCCCATTTATGAATTTTAGTGATAAAGTTATTGATATGAACTGTTGTTGTTAATCTTGGAAATTTCTCATTGACCACAAAGTCAAATATCTCCTGAAATCTATAAAACACATGGAACATAGCTGAACCATAACTAATTTTTTTTTTTTTTTCCTGAGGTAGGGTCTCATGCTAGCTCAGGCTGACCTGGAATTCACTATGTAGTCTCAGGGTGGCCTCAAACCCTCAGCAATCCTCCTGCCTCTTACCCAAGTGCTGGGATTAAAGGCATGTGCTACCACGCCCAGCAAGAACCATTACTAATTTTTTTTCTTTGAAGTAGTGTCTCTCTGTAGCCCAGGCTAACCTCAGGGTGGCCTTGAACCCCGTATTTTTTCTTGGGTATGCACACATTGAGATAAAGGGTTACTGTGTAACCCTTGCCAGACTCAAATTTACCATCCTTCCTCTCACATGCTAGAATTACAGATAAGCTCCACCAGACCCAGCTTTTTTTTCCCCTTTAACACATTGGGAATTATAAAATTTTATATCCTATCTTATACTGTAAATTTTCTTCTTTCAGTAAGCATGGCTCAAAGATATTTTTATTTATTTATTTATTTTTGGTTTTTTGAGGTAGCCCAGGCTGACCTGGAATTCACTATGGAGTCTCAGGGTGGCCTTGAACTCACGGCGATCCTCCTACCTCTGCCTCCTAAGTGCTGGGATTAAAGGCGTGCGCCACCATGCCCGGCTTCAAAGATATTTTAATAACTATATAACAGAACATAGGCAAGTATTCCATGATTTTCCCAGTCTTGCTTGCTTGACTGAATGATGGATGGTGGGTGTGTCGGTATATACATGTTGTTTCTAGGACCCTGTACATGCTAGGCAAACCTCTGTCACTGAGTTACATCTAGTTTGTTGCTGTATGCTGAGCAGAACAGTCTCACATACATACCACTCTGCTTCTAGAATTTTGAAGCACTATAAGGGAAACAAATTATGGGGCAAGAAAGACTGTAAGACACCGGTCTGGAGCAGCAGTGAACAGGACCAAGTCCTGCTTGTGTTCACACAGGTGTCCCTTGTCCCAGTTGTTTTTCTCATGGATTCTTGTTTCCTGCAAGCTGCCTTTTCTTTTCAGTAAAGGGCTAGAGTTCCATCATGAGAGCTAAGGACTTTTAGTGTTTGAATTTACATGATCTAAGCAGTGAGTGTTGACCAGTGCGTGTTATATCTTAGATATAAAGGAAAAATGACTGGCTTTGGGAAAAATTTTTTTGGTCTGTGTTAGTATGTGTGGTGTGCATGTGTGTGTATGTATGCATGTGGTGCATGAACTTGCACGTACATGTGGAGACCAGATGAAGACATTGGGTGGCCTTTCCTATCATTCCTTCATCTAATTTCCCTGTTCAGTGTCTCTCACTGAACCTGGAGCTCCTTGGTTTTCAGTTAGTCTGGCTGACCAGGGAGCCATGTCAATCCTCTGTCTCTACCACTGTAACATTTGGGTATTAGGAATGTGCAGCCATGCTCAACATTTTTTTTTTTTTTTAATATTTTTATTTGAGAGAGGCAGAGGAAAGGAGGCAGACACAGAGCAAGTGAGTATGGGCACACAAGTTCTCCTGCTACTATAAATGAGCTTAGAAGCATGCACCACTTTGTGCATCTGGCTTTACGTGGGTGCTGGCAGGTTTTGCAAGCATGCATATTTAACTGCTCAGCCATCTCTCCAGTCTTCGTGCCCAGCTTTTTATTTATTTATTTATTTATTATTAACAACTTCCATGATTATTAAAAATACCCCATGGTGCCGGCGTGGTGGCGCATGCCTTTAATCCCAGCACTCGGGAGGCAGAGGTAGGAGGATCACCATGAATTCGAGGCCACCCTGAGACTGTATAGTGAAGTCCAGGTCAGCCTGAGCTAGAGTGAGACCCTACCTTGCAAAACCAAAAAAAAAAAAAAAAATTACATATATATATCTATCTCCATCCATCCCATGGTAATACCCTCCCTCCCCCCACTTTCCCTTTGAAATTCCATTCTCCCCTTCTCAATCAGTCTCTCTTATTTTGATGTCATGATCTTTTCCTCCTATTATGATGGTCTTGTGTAGGTAGTGTCAGGCATTGTGAGGTCATGGATATCCAGGCCATTTTGTGTCTGTGTAAGGAGTCGTACCCTTCCTTTGGCTCTTACATTCTTTCCGCCACCTCTTCCGCAATAGACCCTGAGCCTTGGAAGGTGTGATAGAGATATTGCAGTGTGAGCACTCCTGTCACTTCTTTCCAGCACCATGATGCCTTCTGAGTCATCCCAAGGTCACTGCCATCTGAAAAGAGAAGATTGTCTACCAAAAGTGAGAGTAGCATTAATATAAGGGTATGAACATGTGCCCAGCTTTTTCTGTGGGTGCAAGGGATTGAACTCCAGTTCTCATTCCTTCCTAGCTAGTGTTCTTAACAACTGAGCCACCTCTCCAGCTCTTGGATTTGGAATTTGATACATGGCTTTTGGTTCTGAAGTTGGGCTTCAAGGTGTGGTGCCCCTGCTGAGAGCTATCTATGTGTCCTTGGGTAAATGCTTAACATTGATAACCTTTTTTTGAAGCCAGGTGTGGTGGCATGCTCTGTAGTCCTAGCACTTGGGATGTAGAGGCAGGAGGTTAGGAGTTCAAAGCTAGCCTTGGCTATATGACTAGTTTGAGGCCAGGATAGGTTTCATAAGACCTTGTCTCAGAGAGAGAGAAAGAAGAAAAGAGGAAAAATAAAAGGTAGAGATAACATTGCCTGTCTGAGGCCATATGTGGCATACACACTTTTATAATCCTAGCACTTGGGCTCTTGAATTAGAAGCCATATAGTGGATTCCAGGCCAGTTTTGGATGAGATCTTTAAGAATAAGTGATCAGTGCCGGGTGTGGTGGTGCATGCCTTTATTCCAAGCACTTGGGGGCCAGAGGTAGGAGGATCGCTGTGAGTTCGAGGCCACCCTGAGACTACATAGTGAATTCCAGGTCAGCCTAGACCAGAGAGACCCGACCTCAAAAAATAAGTGATCAAATTCATGAATATAATTAGTAAATATTTGGGACATATAAATAAGCACTTTTTGATTTGTATTTTATCCTTTTTTCATATAAATGAATGATACTTAAGTTCTCTAGTTTGTCTTCACTATGATTTTAGTCCACTCTAGTAACAGATGTGTGTGTATCCCAAAGCATTTGACACGTCTGTCTTTTAAAATAGTTTTGCTTGTCAAATGGTAATATTGTCTAAAAGTGGTTATCTCATTTCTTGATTTCATAGTATTGAAGTGTATTTTAAACCCATTCATTTTAAATGGAAATTGTTAATTGGTTTTTGTTTTCTTTGGTTTTATCTTTCCTTTGAAAGAACTGCTGCAACTATTGACAGTCTAGCGAGTCGCATCGAGGACCCTCAGATACAGGCTCACTGGTCAAATATCAATGATGTGTATGAATCTAGTGTGAAGGTTTTAATCACATCGCAAGGTTATGAACAAATATGCAAGTAAGTGTCATAAATGAGTTAGCATTTAGCATGTTAAATTGTTTGAGTTCACGGAGGGACTGTGTATTATAGCTTTGCATTCTATTTGCTAGGGTGCCATAGTGTTCTAGAAAGTTACACCACCACTAAAATGCTTGCAAGAAGGAGAGGTAAGAATGGCTAAAATGGAGCCCGGCGTGGTGGAGCACACCTTTAATGCCAGCACTCGGGAGGCAGAGGTAGGAGGATTGCCATGAGTTCGAGGCCACCCTGAGACTACATAGTGAATTCCAGGTCAGCTGGGCTAGAGTGAGACCCTACCTCAAAAAACCAAAAAGAAGAAAGAAGGGCTAAAATGGTCTGTATTAGATAAATGTCATTGTTGCAGTTAGCTTCTCATTGCTGGGACAAAGCACCTGACCAGAAGCAGTTTTTAGGAGGAAAGGGTTTATTTTGGGCTTTCAGTTTCAAGGGGAAGGTTCTCCATGGGAGGGGGCGGGGGCAGCTGGTTTGCTTCATCACCCATCCACATCAGAGAGCACAACAAGCACACTCTGAACACAGGGCTACACTGAAGATCTGCCTCCACAATACAGCTCCTCCAGCAGGGATCCACTTTCCAAAGACTCCCAACAGGAATGGGAAGCTTAGTCAAAAATGCATCAGGCAGAGGGCTGGAGAGATGGCTTAGTGGTTAAGGTACTTGCCTGTAAAGCCTAAGGACCCAGGTTCGATTTCCCAGTACCCACATAAAGCTCAATGCACAAGGTGGCACATGCATCCGGAGTTCATTTGCTATGGCTAGAGGCCCTTGTGTGCTGATTCATTCTCTCAAATAAATAAATAAAATATTTTTAAAAATTAAAAAAAGTACAACAGGTGGACTGGAGCAATACCTCAGCGGTTAAAGGCACTCATTTGCAAAACCTTCTGGCCTGGGTTCAATTCCCTAGTATCCACTTAAAAGCCAGATGTACAATGTAGTGCATATATCTGGAGTCTATTTGCAATGGCAAGAGACCCTGTTTTGTCCATTCTCTTTCTCCCACTCCTTCCCATCTCTCTTTTCTCTCCCTCCCTCTTCTCCGTGCAAATAAAAAAATATATTTTTAAAAATACCTCAGGCTATGGGGGGCGTGGCATTTACATTCAAACCACCACAGTCGCACTGCCTAACCTACTGAGGTGCATACCAATGCTTCCTTAGTTCTTGTCTAGAAGCTGTGACAAGTGCAGTGTCTCTTTACTGAGGAGAGCCATGTTTTTTGGTTTTGTTTTTTGTTTCAAGATAAGTTGTCACTATAGCCCAGGCTGACTTCGAACTTACTCTGTAGTTCCAGACTGGCCTTGAACTCACAAGTGATCCTGCTACCTCTGTCTCTCGAGTGCTAGGATTAAAGGCGTGCACCACCATGCCCACCTGGGACAGCCATAGCCATAGTGCCTGCACTCGCCATATTGTGCTTTAAGCAGCTGAGGGTGGTAGCTCTCTCCTGACCTGATGTTGATCCTTTGTCTGATCTGACTTATTCCCTTTGCAGCAGGTTGACACTCATGTGTCTGCAGCATGATCCTCCATTGTTAGAGATGAGCTCTGTTTGGGCTAGAGTGTGACTCAGTGGTAGAACACTTGGCTGGTGAGCAAGACCCTTCCATTCCTAGCAAGGCAAGAAAAAGATGCAGTGTTGTAGGTTTGTTTATTTTATACATGATGAGCTAACATAGTTGGCTTAGAGGCCATGAAGAGGTATTTGGGCTTCCATTGGCGCCTTTTTGGAATTTATGATAACTGATAAGTTATGGCCACACCTTTCAACAGGCTCTGTGAGCACTTTTCAAGTGATGCTGCTTTATTTCAACTGGTCTAACTGGCCACAGTGGGGAAAAAACTGGCATACACAGTCACTACCCTTTGAAACTTTACATACAACACTGATTTTCAATATGGTAGTTTTAATTCAATATTTGTAATGAAAAATTGTAAATAAGCATAAATCAAGTATATCAGTCAAAAGTACACAATGTAAAGGAAATTGGTTGTGAAACTTCCATGAAAGATGGAGTGAAGCTGGATCGGAAGTTTTATTTCTTTTATTTTTTAAAATATTTTACCTATTTGAGAGTGAGAAAGAAGCAGATAGAAAGAGAATGGACACACCAGGGCCTCTAGCCCTGCAAACTAACTCCAGACACATGTTCCACCTTGAGCAGCTGGCTTATGTAGGTCCTGAGGAATAGAACCTAGGTTCTTTGGCTTTGCAGGCAAGCACCTTAACTGCTAAGCCATCTCTCCAGCCCTCATTTCCTCTATTTAAGAAATAAAATCATTCAAGTGACTTAGGGGTAGTACGGGAGGAATGGTGTTAGTTACAGCTTTTTGTTTTTTAAGTATATCTTATTTATTTATTTGCGAGAGAGAAAGAGACGCACAGAGAGAGAGAGATAATGGGCGTGCCGGGGCCTCCAGCCACTGCAGACGAACTCCAGATGCATGCACCCCCCCCCCCCCCCCCCGTGCATCTGGCTTACGTGGGTGCTGGGGAATCGAACCGAGATCCTTTGGCTTTGCAGGCAAACTCCTTAACTGCTAAGCCATCTCTCCAGCCTCCAGTTACAGCTTTTTTTTTTTTTTTTTTTGGTTTTTCGAGGTGGGGTCTCACTGTAGCCCAGGCTGACCTGGAATTCACTATGGAGTCTCAGGGTGGCCTCAAACTCAAGGCGATCCTCCTACCTCTGGCTCCCGAGTGCTGGGATTAAAGGCGTGCACCACCACGCCTGGCAGTTATAGCATTTTTTAACCTACTGAGACTGGGTGGTGAGATGCTAGATTTTATTATACTGTAAATTAATTATTATTCTTTCTTTCTTTCTTTTTTCTTTGTTGTTGTTTTTTGAGGTAGGGTCTCACTCTAGCCCAGGCTGACCTGGAATGCACTATGTAATCTCAGGCTGACCTCCCAGTCAAAGTGATCTTCTTACCTCTGCCTGCTGAGTGTAATGATTAAAGGCATGTGTCACCACACCCAGCTTAACGTCACTGTGTTTTAAATTTTTCCATTAAAAAAAGCTTGTTAAAGAATATGTATGTTGGGCTGGGAGGTGACTTAGCGGTCAAGACGTTTGCCTGCAAAGCCAAAGGACCCAGGTTCAGTTCCACACTACTCATGTAAAGCCAGCTGGACAAGGTGGTGCATGCATTTGGCATTTGTTTGAAGTGTCTGGAGGCCCTGACATGCCCATTCTCTCTCTCTGTCTGCCCCCCCCAAATAAACTTTAAAAATTAACAAAAAAAATTTTTTTTAAAAAGAATGTTCACATCAGGGTTAATTAAGCATCATTATGTTTACTTTTTTGTTATTGCTTTCTTTTGTTTGCTTGCCACATAATCATGAAGACCAGAGCCCAATCCACAGAATCCCTGTACAAAAGCTGGGCATAATGGTGCATGCTTGTAATCTATCTCAGTGTCGGAGGCAGACAGGTGAGTCCCTGGGACTCACTGGCCAGCCAGGAAGGATAATTGGTAGCTCCCAGCCACTGGGAGACCCTGTCTCAAAGGAGGTAGATGGCTCTCCTGAGGAAAGACACCTGAAGTTGTCCTCTGTGAGCACACATACATAAACCCACACAGGGAAGGAGGAAGGAGAAAATTATCAACATGAAAATGTTTAGGTCGAGACATAAAACAAGACCAGTTGTGGCATTCTGGTCACAGGACTCCATGCAAAATCTGGGAAGGAAGATTAGTGGCAATGTGGCCTTGACAAACTCTGGAGGGTGGAGTCATGGCACATGCCGACACTAAGGATGCAGAGAACAGTCCGGGCTACAACAGGGCAAAATGCTGTCTCAAAAGAAACACGAATGAATGAGAGGAAGTAGGAAGGGAGTAGTGGAATGCCCTTTTCCTTATCTTTTAGTCCTGGGACCACCTTAAACTAGGCACACTCTAAAGCAGTTCTCAGACTGCCCTCCCTAGAATAGTTGTTTTTTAGGGCTGGAGAGATGGTTCAGAGGTTAAGCAGGCTTCCTGCACAATCACGTGAGGGCCTGAGGGAACCTGAGAGCACCCCAGTTGGAATCTCCAGAACCCACATAAAATAGCTGGTGTAGCCACGCCCTGTATCCTCAGTCCTATAGGGGAGCAGACATCCAGGAATTGCTGAAACTTGCAAAAACAAAAACAAGCTTAGACCAGGGAGAGATTCTGGCTCAAACAAGCACAGATGGAAGAGTGATGGAGTAGGACACGTAACTTTTTTCTGTGGCCATTGCAAGCAGGTGTCAGGGCACATACGGTGCATGCACACACCAGACGTCATTCTAGAAAAGCATGTGTATTTAAACATCTATCTTGCCTGTACTACACTTGTTTCTCACAGCTTTGTAGGTTTTGTTTGGATTTTTTTGGTTTGTTTTTTTTGTTTTTGTTTTTCAAGATAGGGTCTTACTTTAGCCCAGGCTGACCTGGAATTCACTATGTAGTCTCAGGGTGCCCTCAACCTCCCAGCAATCCTCCTACCTCTGCTTTCCAAGTGCTGGGATTAAAGGCATGCACCACCATGCCCAGCCTAGATATTTGTTTTTTAATTTTATTTTTGAGAGAGAGGGAGAAAGGGCATGCCAGGGCCTTTCAGCCATTTGTAATGGAATTGCAGATGCTTGTGCCCCCTCTTGTGCATGTGCGACATTGCACGCCTGCGTCACTTTTGTCTGGCTGTATGTGGGACCGCCAGATCGAACAAATGTTCTTAGGCTTTGCGGGCAAGCACCTTATCCACTAAGCCATCTCTCTAGCCCTATTTGGATTTATGTTTTTTCAAAGTAGGGTCTTGCTGTAGCCCAGGCTGACCTAGAATTCACTATGTAGTCTCAGGCTGGCCTTGAACTCACAGTAATCCTGCTACCTCAGCGTCTCCAGCAGAGAGGAAGAGGGTCACTGCAAAGGAACTCCAGATGGATGTGCCACTTTGTGCATCTGGCTTTATGTGGGTACTGGGGAATCAAACTTGGGTCGTTAGGCTTTACAAGCAAGCACCTTAACTGCTGAGCTATCTCTGCAGCCCTGGATGTCTTTTAAATGAGATGTTATTAAAATGACAAACTTTAATTTCTGTGTTGTATAACTATCACCCTAAAAAGAAGTGCGGTCTTCCTGTGTACCCCAGGGTGGCCTGGAACATGACCCTCCCCTCACACCTCTGCCTCTAGAGTGTTGTGATTACAGGAGTGTGCTGTCAAACTCAGCCTGACATGAACACTTTTTTTTTTTTTAACTTTTTTTGTTTGTTTGAGGTAGGGTCTCATTCTAACCCAGGCTGACCAGGAATTCACTATGTAGTCTCAGGCGAGCCTTGAACTCAGGGTGATCCTCCTACTTCTGCCTCCTGAGTACTGGGCTTAAAGGCATGTGCCACCACACCTGGCCTTTTTTTTTTTTTTAATGGGATATCTTTCTCATTTACTTATTCATTTTGTGTTATTTATTTATTTATTTATTTGAGAGAGAGAGTATGGACATGCCAGGACCTCTTGCTGCTGCAGACTAACTCCATACCATTTTGTGGGTCTTGATTTATATGGTACTGAGGAGTTGAACCTGAGCCAGCAGGCTTTTCAAACAAGCACCTTTAACCATTGAGCCATCTCCTTAACCCACATTCACACTCTTATTTTTTATTTTTAATTTGGCTAAATTTATGTCTTCTAAGAATTTAGAGTTACAATTTTATGTAGAAAGTTGTTGTATGCCTTATTACCAAATACTTACTATAAAAGTCAGAAACACTAACAAATATGGAAAGATGGGCTTTTTTTCTTCTGTATTTGTTTAAATTATTTAGTTTGGAGGACTTCTAATTTCTTTTATGTACTATATAATGCAGTTTTGTAACTTGTTTTGGAATAATACAGGGGTCTGAATGTTACTTGCTGAGTATTTTATGGGTGTTTTAGTTTGGCCTGAGCCTTTTTAATAGAACATATAGAGTCCTACTTGCTGATTATTTCAGAGGTGGCATTTGGTAAAGAGGTCACAAACCCTGTTCCTTTTCTGTATGAAAATTAGACCTTTGGTTACCTCTAGTTCTAGTCTAGGAGGAGCCCAAGAAGGAAAGATGTGGTTTATCTTACCAGCCACATGGTCAAAGTGGTGTGATTGATAGAATTCATCTGGATTGGGAAGACTTGCAAATGTGATAGAATGCCTCTGAACTCCCTGAAATGGGATGACTTAAAACTGGGCATGACATTTATGGGGACCTTTGGAGCTACACCTTGGCAGTTACTATAAGAGCTCATGGCTGCCATGGGAAATGAAGTTTGAAAGGCAGGGCAGGTGCTACGTATGTCCAGTATGGCTCTCATCATGATGAAGGGGTGTGCTGCTGTGTGGAATGTCAGGGAAGACAAGCACCTGACGTTGGCCTGCTTTGGCAGCTGCCACTCAGTGTGGTCTGGGTAGAACACAGTGTGGTCTCACCCTCCCATAAATGTTCGTGTAGGTGGTCAAAGCTGTTGTCATCGTCACCTGTGCTGTGAGGATTTAATATAAGATGTGTGGGATGGTGTAAGATAATTTTGAACATTTCTGATGTGTGTCTCTAAAGGTCCATTCAGCTGCAGTTGAACATTGGCGTTGAACAGGTCCGTGTCGTGCACAGAGATGGCCGAGTGATCACCTTGTCCCACCAGGAGCAGGAGCTGCAGGATTTCCTTCTGTCTCAGGTGACGTTGTAGATTGCAAGTTCCCACAGTGGGCTGGAACTCACGATATAGACCAGACTGGCCTCAAACTTGTGGTAGTCCTCCTGCCTTGTCTCCCAAGTATAGGGATTATAGATGTACACAGCTACTCCTGATAAGCCTGCAAGCCTTAAATCCCTCACTTTGTCTGTTAACTGCCTAAAGAACAGGGTGAGTAAGTAGTAGTTAAAATAGGTGTAGCTGAGTGTGGTGGCACACGCCTTTAATTCTAGCACTTGGGAGGCAGAGGCCAGCCTGGAGCTAGAGTGAGACCCTGCCTTGGAAAAAAAAGAAAGAAAGAAAAAGTAAATTGTTCCTTTATGCCAAGCCACTGATTTTCTGGTGCACATTTTGTATCCTGCTGGCCACTTGAAATTGTTAATCAGCTGTTCTAGAATTGTTTCCACTTGCTTCTGTTTATGATGAAGGACCAGTTCTTGGGCCAACAGGTTGTTTGTTTTTCATGATTGTTGGGGTGTACTGCCTCCCTAAGAACACTCGATAATGGCAGATGAGATACAAGCTTCAGTGGCCATTGTCCATGGTAGCAGTGGAACATGACCGTCAGTCCTGCAAGGAGCTCCTCATGTAAAGGGGCAGAACAGAAAGTGCTGCAGGCTTCTAGTCCGTGCTCTACCGTCAGCTGGCTTTGTGACCTGAGTGAGAGAAGAGCAGTACTTTTCCTTCCTTCCTGGACTTGTGGCACCAGGAGTAGGTTTTTCAAATGCTAGTGTAAGAATGTTTTTTCATACAAAATTAAGTGGGGGGAGTGCTAAAGGTTTGTATCCAGAAGAGTAATTGTATACTGATTTGCTTCTTTGATGGCAAGTAAATAAAAATGCCCTGTGAAGGGTGGCCTTCCCTCACTATTTTATTACCCTAAATGGCTTTGGCCATTTATGCACACACATTGAAAATGTCTCAGTGGATAGGAAGTCTGCACATGGGCAGGAACGTGGAGCAACCAGGAGAGTGCAGCGTTGCTCTCAGCACTGCTACTTTTCCACTGGTGTGTCAGAACAGGAACATGTGGTACTTACTATTTACTATGGATGAACTCACAAAGTTGTGGATATAGGACAGCCACCAGAGATGTTATGTCTGCTGTTAGTCACAGGCCCCAGAACGTAGCAGTTCTAGCCCTGGGTCAAGCGTGGGGGCAGGGACAAGCCTTTCAGAACTCTTAAAAAGAAGAGTTGTATAGACAAGCCACCTTGACATCAGAAGCTTTTTTACAAAACATCTTTATTTATTTTAGTTATTTATTTATTTCCAACAAGGAAGTGAGGGGGAGAAAGAGGGAGAGAATAGACACACAAGGACATCTGGTTGTTGCACATGAACTCCAGATGCATGCACCACTTTATGTATCTGGCTTTATGTTGGTACTGGGGAATCAAACCCAGGTCATTAGGCTTTGCAGGCCAGCACCTTACAGAGCCATCCCTCCAACCCCAGAAGCCTTTTCTTTTTTAAGATTTTATTTTCATCTTTATTTGTTTAATTTACTTTTTGGTTTTCTGAGGTAGGATCTCACTCTGGCTCAGGCTGACCTGGAATTCACTATGTAGTCTCAGAGTGGCCTCTAACTCTTGGCGATCCTCCTACCTCTGCTTCCAGAGTGCTGGGATTAAAAAGGCATGCACCACCACGCCTGGCCTTATTTATTTATTTATTTATTTATTTATTTATTTATTTATTAGAGACGGGGAGAGAGCGAGAGAGAATGGGCACACCAAGGCCTCTAGCCACTGCAGGTAGACTCCAGACGCATGTGCCACCATGTGCATCTGGCTTACGTGGGACCTGGACAATCGAACTGGGGTTCTTAGTCTTCGCAGGCATGTACCTTAACCGCTAAGCCCTCTCTCCAGTCCCCCAGAAGCTTTCTGTTATACAGTTCAACCAGCCCCACTAATCTCATAGGAAAGGTACCACGAGAACCAATGCCTGACACACACTCTTCCTTGTCAACCTGCTGGCTCCACTGGATAGCTTGTTGCTTGGGCACCTAACATTACCTAACCCAGAGAGCTTGGGATGTTGTTAATGTTGCTCAGGGTTGAATGTAACATGGGTGCTGGATTTGAAGGTGATGGAAGATAGTTGGGTTGCTCCACATTCAAACACCCAAATTTGAGACTCCAGTGGGCTGTGATTAGGTCAAGTGCCTCTGCTCAGGCTGTGGACACGGCAGGCAAGTACAGGCAGCGGTAACTTCTTCAGTGAAGTGGAGGCTTGTCTCCTCTCCCTGGTGGTCTCATGGGAGAGGATTCCTCAGAACTGTGACGAGTGCTTTGCTAGGCATTGACAAGCCTGACCCCAAGTGTCAGATGATGTCACTCTGATCTTTCACTCTGTAGTGATGGTCAATCACGTTTCCCTTGTCATTCACAGATGTCGCAGCATCAGGTGCATGCTGTTCAGCAGCTAGCCAAGGTTATGGGCTGGCAGGTCCTCAGCTTTAGCAATCATGTGGGACTTGGGCCTGTGGAGAGCATTGGCAATGCTTCCGCCATAACAGTGGCCTCTCCCAATGGTGACTACGCTATTTCAGGTACGTTGTGCTGCTCTGAGTGGGAGTTGGACTAGAACATTCAGCTTTATATAGTGTTCATCTCCTTGGTGAATTATTGTGTTAACACTGATATTTATCTCTAATAGTTATCAAATATTTGTGATGGATCCAGGAATGTAGCTCAGTGGTAGAACACTTACCTAACATGTGTGAGGCCTGGTTTAAAACTTTTCACAGTATGAAAAAAGCAGCTCAGGAATTAACACCATCATTCCACTAAATTTCATGGAAGAAGTTTCAATGTTCAGCTTGTGCAGTATTAGCAACCTCATCCACTATTAGTTACTTCTTTTTGTGGTGATGGGGGGGCGGGCGGTGTGGATTGAGTACTCCCTTACCAGGCTGGTCTAGAACTGAACATGTAGCCCAGGATGCATTCAAACTCCCAGCATTAGCCAGGTGTGATGGTGCACACCTTTAATCCCAGCACTGAGGCAAGATCGAGGAGTGCAGAGGCCATCCTGGGCCTAGAATTAGTTTTTAGCCAGCCTGGGCTAGAGTCATACCTTAACCTCACCAGTCAAAAAGGTGCTGGGAAGGTAGGCGGTTGAAGGTACTTATTTGCAAAGCCTCCTAGCCCAGGTTCATTTCCCCAGCACATACCTATAGCTGGACAGAAAAAGTAGTGCAAGCTTGTGGCATCCATTTGCAGCAACAGGAGATCCTGCCAAATCCACATACATTTACAAATAAAATGGCCATGCCAGGGTCTCTTGCCAGTGCAAGCAAACTCCAGACTCATGTGCCACTTTGTGCATCTGGCTTTACATAGGCACTAGGGAATTGTGAGGTACTAGGGAAAGCCCATTAGGCTTTGCAAGCAAATGCCTTTAACCATTGATCTCTCCCTCCAGGCAGGATTTCCTGAGTTTTGTATAGCAATTTCCTCCAGGTTGAAACATTTCATCTGAGTGAGGCTCCTAGGGAAATGCTAAACTGAAACATGGGATCATTAGGAAGTTCAAAAGCTCTGTAAGGCCTAGGAAGTCAACACCTCCAATGTCAGGAAGTTGCTGAAACATACAAGATTCCTAAGACTCCTCCTCAAGAGTGTATAATAAGGGCTGGCCTGCAGACTTTAACTAGCCCAGCTGCCTGCCCCTTGAGTGTTGAACTCCAGGGATTCAGCTTCAGTGAGTGTAACCTGTGCTGGGGTGGGCTTTTAGGTGAAGTAGACTGCTGGGCTGGAGAGATACCTTAGTGGATAAGGCGCTTGCATGCAAAACCAGAGGACCCAGGTTCGATTCCCCAGTGCCCAAGTAAGCCAGATGCACAAAGTGGCACATGTATCTGGAGTGAATTTGCAGTGGCTGGATGCCCTGGCATGCCCATTCTATTTCCCTCTCTCTGTCTCTTTCTCTCTCAAATAAATAAATAAGAATGAAAAATAAAAAGCCAGGTGTGGTGGCATACGCCTTTAGTCCCAGCATTTGGGAGCAGAGGTAGAAGGATCACCATGAGTTCGAGGCCACCCTGAGACTCCATAGTGAATTCCAGGTCAGCCTGGACTAGGGTGAAACCCTATCTTGAAAAAAAAAAAAAGAGAGACAGAGAAAAGAAAAGTAGATTGCTGAAACGTAGGGAAAATAATGTGTTTTGTCTTTGTGTGGGGTCGGGGGTTTGGTTTTTCAAGGTAGGGTCTCTTTCAAGCCTAGCTCTTGCCTCCTGAGGGCTGGGATTAAAGGCATGTGCCACCACACCTGGCTGAATAATGTTTGATTCTGAAAACATCCTAAAGAGATGGAACAGGGAGGAAAGGTATTTTATTAAGCACATAAACTTGGGTGAGTGCCTTAGTAAGAGTTTTCACATTGGTTAGGTTAAATTTACTTTGGGGCATTTGCTTTTTCATTGGAGCTTCTTTTCTACCAGCTTCTCTCAATACTTTAATTGAAAGATTAGCGGGGCATGGTGGCGCATGCCTTTAATCCCAGCACTTGGGAGGCAGAGGTAGGAGGATTGCTGTGAGTTCGAGGCCACCCTGAGACTCCATAGTGAATTCCAGGTCAGCCTGGGCTAGAGTGAGACCCTACCTTGAAAATCAAAAGAAAGAAAAAAAATCTAAGAGGATATAAAATTGAAAGATTGAATATTTAGAAATATTTTTCTTTTTTTTCTAGCATGTTTTTTTTATTCTTTTTTTTCTCAATTTTTATTAACATTTTCCATGATTATAAAAGTACCCCATGGTAATACCCTCTCTCCACCCACTTTCTCCTTTGAAATTCCATTCTCCATCATATCCCCTCCCCATCTCAATCAGTCTCTCTTTTATTTTGATGTCATGATCTTTTCCTCCTCTTATGATGGTCTTGTGTAGGTAGTGTCAGGCACTATGAGGTCATGGATATCCAGGCCATTTTACGTCTGGAGGGAGCACGTTGTAAGGAGTCCTACCCTTCCTTTGGCAGAAATATTTTTCCATAGAATCCTCCCAGCTTGGGACTAAACAGGCTTGTTCATTGTAGGTTTTTTATGAGAGGAATTTGCGCAGTGGTTGTTTTGTTGTTTTGCTTGGATGTATTACACCCACAACCAGCCTTCTGTTGCTAGGAATTTCAAAATTCTTTTTCACCTTCCCTGGGTAAATTAAACCTTCAGTAAAACCTGAAGTTCCTTTTTTTTTCTTTCCTTTTTAAAAATATAAATATATATATTGTTATTTATTTGAGAGAGAAAAAGAGGCAGAGAGAGAGTTGGCACACCAAGGCCTCCATTGCAAATGAACTCCAGATGTACACACCCGCTTGTGCATCTGGCTTATGTGGGTCCTGAAGAGTTGAACCGGGATCCTTTGGCTTTGCAGGCATGTGCCTTAACCACTAACCCATCTCTCTGGCCCTCCCCCTTTTCTTTGAAAGAGACTGGCTTGAACTTTTAGTCCTCTTCTCTCAGCCTCCCAAGCACTGGGAATATAGGCCTGTGCCATCATACCTAGCTCCTCTTGCCTAATGTTATAGTACAATGAGGAATTTGGAAATACTTAGGTAAAAAACTAGCAAAAAAATTTATTTTGCATTTTGTTTTTAATTTTTTATCTCTTTGGTATTTGTGTGATGTGTGTAGGGGTGCATGTTTCAGTGTAAGTAAAGGTACATACATCCATGGCACACATGTGGAGATGAGAGGACAATTTTTGGGGTGGCCCTTGCCCTCCACCTCATTTGAGACAGGGTTTCTTGTTTACTGTTCCCTTTTCGAGCTTCTGGGAAACTTTCCTGTTTAAGTTCCCTTATCACCTATTTGCTGTAGGTAGCCTAGGACTGCAGAAGCCTACAAAGCTTCCAGCTCTAACATGGGTCTGGGGATGTGAACTCAGGTACTCAGTGTTGTGAGGCAAGTGCTTTTTTCCACTGAGCTACCTCCTCAGTCCTTTTTTTTTTTGTTGTTGTTGTTTGTTTTTCAAGGCAGGGTCTTGCTTTAGCCCAGGCTGACCTGGAATTCACTATGTAGTCTCAGAGTGGCCTCAAACTCACAGCTATCCTCTAAAGGCATGAGCCACCACACCTGGCATATATATGTATGTGTATGTGTGTGTGTGTGTGTGTGTATATATATATATATATATATATATATATATATATATATATATATATAAAATCTATTCTTATATGTCCCAAGGTGGCCTCAAACGTTTTTTGTAGCCAGAAGTGGCTTAGAAATCTTGATCCTCCTGACTTCTGGGGTTAGAGACATGAGCCACCATTCCTGGCCCTGAAACACTCTCTCAGAAGATAGTTTGTTAGATAGTTTTTTTGTTTGTTTTTTGTTTTTGTTTTTTGAGGTAGGGTCTCACTCTGCCCTAGGTTGACCTGGGGTTAACTATGTAGTCTCAGGGTGGCCTCAGACTCAGTGATCTCTGCCTCCCAAATGCTGGGATTAAAGGCATGCACCACCACACTTGTATACATAGGTTTTTATTTTTGGTTTTTCAAGGTAGGGTCTTACTTTAGCCCAGGCTGACCTGGAATTCACTATGGAGTCTCAGGGTGGCCTTGAACTCACAGCAATCCTCCTGCCTCTGACTCTTGAGTGCTGGGATTAAAGGCGTGCGCCACCACGCCCGCCTCCATAGGTAGGTTTTTATGTTCACGGTAGAATGAAATTGTGAGGCGTATTTTTGTTATTTTCTAGGTTGTAAAATGATTATATTTGGTATTTTGGTTATTCCTCCATAGTTCGTAATGGACCTGAAAGTGGCAGCAAGATTATGGTTCAGTTTCCCCGTAACCAGTGTAAAGACCTTCCAAAAAGTGATGTTTTACAAGATAACAAGTGGAGTCATCTTCGTGGGCCATTCAAGGAAGTTCAGTGGAATAAGATGGAAGGCCGAAACTTTGTTTACAAAATGGAGCTGCTTATGTCTGCACTTAGCCCTTGTCTACTATGATTTCTTCCAGAACAATTTGCAGAAACTGTGTGTGCAGACCAGTTACAAGCACAAGGGAGAGAAATCTTCCACATAAGTACTGCATGCTCACCCATTAGGCCACTGGAGCACCAGTCTTCCAAAGCAGTGTTGGTTAAAAACATGGTAACTGTTTACCTGGCATCTTGAAGCCTTTCACTTTATAAGTGACAAGCGCTTTGTGGAATGCAGAAGTTGTAGCTGTACAGTGTGGGGACATGTGAAGATATACATTTTTTATAACGTTCACCTGAAAATGTTACTGACTTCAGAGCTTGGATTTACTTTTTTGAATACCCCTTCTTTGATGTTAACCTCAATAAAATCTTCAGGTACTTTCTGAATTTTTATTTTATTTATTTATTTTTGGTGTCTCCTGGTAGGGTTTCACTCTAGCCCAGGGTGACCTGCAATTCACTATGTAGTCTCACGGTGCCCTTGAACTCTTGGCAGTCCTCCTAACTCTGCCTCCCAAGTGCTGGGATTAAAGGCGTGTGCCACCACACTCGGCTTGAATTCTTATTTTTTTAAATTTTTTATTTATTATTATTTTTTTATTAACAGGTTTCATGATTGTAAACAATATCCCATGGTAATACCCTCCCTCCCCCCACTTTCCCCTTTGAAACTCTACTCTCCATCATATCCCCTCCTCCTTTCAATCAGTCTTTTATTTTGATGTCATGATCTTTTCCTCATATTATGATAGTCTTGTGTAGGTAGTGTCAGGCAGGTCATGGATATCCAGGCCATTTTGTGTCTGGAGAAGCATATTATAAGGAGTCCTACCCTTCCTTTGGATCTTACATTCTTTCTGCCACCTCTTCTACAATGGACCCTGAGCCTTGGAAGGTGTGATAGGGATACTGCAGTGTTGAGCCCTCCTGTCACTTCTTCCCAGCACCATGATGCCCTCTGAGTCATTCCAAGGTCACTGCCATCTGAAAAGAGAAGGTTCTTTACCAAAACTGAAAGTAGCATTAATATATAGGTGTGAACATTAACAGAAGTGCTTACTGAGCAGTTTGATGAGCATAGTATATACATTTAGCCAGACAGCAGCAGATGTTACACCCCTAGGGCTCATGATTACCCCTGTTTTACGTTTTCAGTATCAGGGATATATTCCCTCCCATGGAGCAGGCCTCCAGTCCAATTAGAGGGCAGTTGGTTTCCACCATGACAGATGTGCCAGTATTGCACCCGTTGGCTCATTTGGCCTGGCTGGCCAATTATAAGGCTTGCAGTGTCCATTGTTAAGTATCTTCACTGGTGATTTCTCTCTATCCCATTGAACTGCATGCAGAATGGCTTCTTCCAGCTTTCTGTCAGCCGATCTACATGGAGGAGGTTATCAGCTCAGTTCCAGCAGGATTTCTCAGTGGCCTTGCAGCCCAAGTATGTGGAGTCTTCAGTAATAGGGTCTTACCATCTGGTCCTGGTGGGAAACCAAGGGCCTCAGCAATGGCCTGTAATGTTTTGGGGGCATCAGGGACCTCCCTGGCCAACAACTCACTGAAGGGTATCCCATCCCTGGCACTGAAAATTTTCCAGCCTTAACACAGAGGATTGCTAGTTCCAGGCCCCTGAACTCCAAGTAATTCCATATGATATTATAACCTACTTGAAATCAAAAGAAATTTAAGAGGATATTCTTGTAAGATTGAATATTTAGAAATATTTTTCTTTTTTTTCTAGCTGTTTCTTCATTATTTTTTATTCTTTTTTTTTCTCAATTTTTATTAACATTTTCCATGATATAAAAAAGTACCCCATGGTAATACCCTCTCTCCACCCACTTTCCTCCTTTGAAATTCCATTCTCCATCATATCCCCTCCCCATCTCAATCAGTCTCTCTTTTATTTTGATGTCATGATCTTTTCCTCCTCTTATGATGGTCTTGTGTAGGTAGTGTCAGGCACTATGAGGTCATGGATATCCAGGCCATTTTACGTCTGGAGGGAGCACGTTGTAAGGAGTCCTACCCTTCCTTTGGCAGAAATATTTTTCCATAGAATCCCTCCCAGCTTGGGACTAAACAGGCTTGTTCATTGTAGGTTTTTTATGGGAGGAATTTGCGCAGTGGTTGTTTTGTTGTTTTGCTTGGATGTATTACACCCACAACCAACCTTCTGTTGCTAGGAATTTCAAAATTCTTTTTCACCTTCCCTGGGTAAATTAAACCTTCAGTAAAACCTGAAGTTCCTTTTTTTTCTTTCCTTTTTAAAAATATAAATATATATATTGTTATTTATTTGAGAGAGAAAAAGAGGCAGAGAGAGTTGGCACACCAAGGCCTCCATTGCAAATGAACTCCAGATGTACACACCCGCTTGTGCATCTGGCTTATGTGGGTCCTGAAGAGTTGAACCGGGATCCTTTGGCTTTGCAGGCATGTGCCTTAACCACTAACCCATCTCTCCGGCCCTCCCCCTTTTCTTTGAAAGAGACTAGCTTGAACTTTTAGTCCTCTTCTCTCAGCCTCCCAAGCACTGGGAATATAGGCCTGTGCCATCATACCTAGCTCCTCTTGCCTAATGTTATAGTACAATGAGGAATTTGGAAATACTTAGGTAAAAAACTAGCAAAAAATTTTATTTTGCATTTTGTTTTTAATTTTTTATCTCTTTGGTATTTGTGTGATGTGTGTAGGGGTGCATGTTTCAGTGTAAGTAAAGGTACATACATCCATGGCACACATGTGGAGATGAGAGGACAATTTTTGGGGTGGCCCTTGCCCTCCACCTCATTTGAGACAGGGTTTCTTGTTTACTGTTCCCTTTTCGAGCTTCTGGGAAACTTTCCTGTTTAAGTTCCCTTATCGCCTATTTGCTGTAGGTAGCCTAGGACTGCAGAAGCCTACAAAGCTTCCAGCTCTTAACATGGGTCTGGGGATCTGAACTCAGGTACTCAGTGTTGTGAGGCAAGTGCTTTTTTCCACTGAGCTACCTCCTCAGTCCTTTTTTTTGTTGTTGTTGTTTTTTGTTTTTCAAGGCAGGGTCTTGCTTTAGCCCAGGCTGACCTGGAATTCACTATGTAGTCTCAGAGTGGCCTCAAACTCACAGCTATCCTCTAAAGGCATGAGCCACCACACCTGGCATATATATGTATGTGTATGTGTGTATATATATATATATATTTTTTTTTCTTATATGTCCCAAGGTGGCCTCAAACTTTTTTTGTAGCCAGAAGTGGCTTAGAAATCTTGATCCTCCTGACTTCTGGGGTTAGAGACATGAGCCACCATTCCTGGCCCTGAAACACTCTCTCAGAAGATAGTTTGTTAGATAGTCTTTTTGTTTGTTTTTTGTTTTTGTTTTTTGAGGTAGGGTCTCACTCTGCCCTAGGTTGACCTGGGGTTAACTATGTAGTCTCAGGGTGGCCTCAGACTCAGTGATCTCTGCCTCCCAAATGCTGGGATTAAAGGCATGCACCACCACACTTGTATACATAGGTTTTTATTTTTGGTTTTTCAAGGTAGGGTCTCACTTTAGCCCAGGCTGACCTGGAATTCACTATGGAGTCTCAGGGTGGCCTTGAACTCACAGCAATCCTCCTGCCTCTGACTCTTGAGTGCTGGGATTAAAGGCGTGCGCCACCACGCCCGCCTCCATAGGTAGGTTTTTATGTTCACGGTAGAATGAAATTGTGAGGCGTATTTTTGTTATTTTCTAGGTTGTAAAATGATTATATTTGGTATTTTGGTTATTCCTCCATAGTTCGTAATGGACCTGAAAGTGGCAGCAAGATTATGGTTCAGTTTCCCGTAACCAGTGTAAAGACCTTCCAAAAAGTGATGTTTTACAAGATAACAAGTGGAGTCATCTTCGTGGGCCATTCAAGGAAGTTCAGTGGAATAAGATGGAAGGCCGAAACTTTGTTTACAAAATGGAGCTGCTTATGTCTGCACTTAGCCCTTGTCTACTATGATTTCTTCCAGAACAATTTGCAGAAACTGTGTGTGCAGACCAGTTACAAGCACAAGGGAGAGAAATCTTCCACATAAGTACTGCATGCTCACTCATTAGGCCACTGGAGCACCAGTCTTCCAAAGCAGTGTTGGTTAAAAACATGGTAACTGTTTACCTGGCATCTTGAAACCTTTCACTTTATAAGTGACAAGCGCTTTGTGGAATGCAGAAGTTTATGTACAGTTGTAGCTGTACAGTGTGGGGACATGTGAAGATATACATTTTTTATAACGTTCACCTGAAAATGTTACTGACTTCAGAGCTTGGATTTACTTTTTTGAATACCCCTTCTTTGATGTTAACCTCAATAAAATCTTCAGGTACTTTCTGAATTTTTATTTTATTTATTTATTTTTGGTGTTTCCTGGTAAGGTTTCACTCTAGCCCAGGGTGACCTGCAATTCACTATGTAGTCTCACGGTGCCCTTGAACTCTTGGCAGTCCTCCTAACTCTGCCTCCCAAGTGCTGGGATTAAAGGCGTGTGCCACCACACTCGGCTTGAATTCTTATTTTTTTAAATTTTTTATTTATTATTATTTTTTTATTAACAGGTTTCATGATTGTAAACAATATCCCATGGTAATACCCTCCCTTCCCCCACTTTCCCCTTTGAAACTCTACTCTCCATCATATCCCCTCCTCCTTTCAATCAGTCTTTTATTATTTTGATGTCATGATCTTTTCCTCATATTATGATAGTCTTGTGTAAGTAGTGTCAGGCAGGTCATGGATATCCAGGTCATTTTGTGTCTGGAGGAGCATATTATAAGGAGTCCTACCCTTCCTTTGGATCTTACATTCTTTCTGCCATCTTTTCTACAATGGACCCTGAGCCTTGGAAGGTGTGATAGAGATACTGCAGTGTTGAGCCCTCCTGTCACTTCTTCCCAGCACCATGATGCCCTCTGAGTCATTCCAAGGTCACTGCCATCTGAAAAGAGAAGGTTCTTTACCAAAACTGAAAGTAGCATTAATATATAGGTGTGAACATTAACAGAAGTGCTTACTGAGCAGTTTGATGAGCATAGTATATACATTTAGCCAGACAGCAGCAGATGTTACACCCCTAGGGCTCATGATTACCCCTGTTTTACGTTTTCAGTATCAGGGATATATTCCCTCCCATGGAGCAGGCCTCCAGTCCAATTAGAGGGCGGTTGGTTTCCACCATGACAGATGTGCCACTATTGCACCCGTTGGCTCATTTGGCCTGGCTGGCCAATTATAAAGCTTGCAGTGTCCATTGTTAAGTATCTTCACTGGTGATTTCTCTCTATCCCATTGAACTGCATGCAGAATGGCTTCTTCCAGCTTTCTGTCAGCCGATCTACATGGAGGAGGTTATCAGCTCAGTTCCAGCAGGATTTCTCAGTAGTCTTGCAGCCCAAGTATGGGGTCTTCAGCAATAGGGTCTTACCATCTGTTCCTGGTGGGAAACCAAGGGCCTCGGCAATGGCCTATAATGTTTTGGGGGCATCAGGGACCTCCCTGGCCAACAACTCACTGAAGGGTATCCCATCCCTGGCACTGAAATTTTTCTAGTAACAATCTACGGCTCCTGAGTGTTCCATTGTCCAAAAAAGTAGGTTTCCATATGATTTATTTATATCCTCTTAGATTCTGATTAGTCCTCCCTCCACCTTTCCTTTACTCAATCTCTTCCTCTGACCTCACTTGGGCCTTTTCACCCCTTTTAATCTATTCTACTTACATATAAACAATACCATCCTATTAAGTACCCTCCTCCCTTCCTTTCTCTTCCCTTTATATCTCTTTTCTAGCTTACTGGCCTTTGCTACTGAGTTTTCTTCCTTCTCACACAGAAGTCCAATCATCTGTAGCTAGGTTCCACATATGAGAGAGAACGTGCGATGCTTGGCTTTCTGGGCCTGGGTCACCTCAGTATAATCCTTTCCAGATCCATCCATTTTCCTGAAAATTTCATAACTTCATTTTTTTTTTCCTGGAAGCTGTGAGACTTTTATTCATTATTATTATTTTTTTCTCAATTTTTATTAACATTTTCCATGATTATAAAAAATAACCCATGGTAATACCCTCCCTCCCCCAACTTTCCCCTTTGGAAATTCCATTCTCCATCATATCCCCTCCCCATCTCAATCAGTCTCTCTTTTATTTTGATGTCATGATCTTTTCCTCCTCTTATGATGGTCTTGTGTAGGTAGTGTCAGGCACTGTGAGGTCATGGATATGCCAGCCATTTTATGTCTGGAGGGAGCACGTTGTAAGGAGTCCCACCCTTCCTTTGGCTCTTACATTCTTTCCACCACCTCTTCCGCATTAGACCCTGAGCCTTGGAAGGTATGATCGAGATGTTACTCAGTACTTCAGTCACTTCTTTCCAGCACTATGATACCTTCTGAGTCATCCCAAGGTCACTGCCATCTGAAAAGAGAAGATTCTCTACCCAAAGTGAGAGTAGTATTAATATAAGGGTATGAATATTAAGAGAAGTGCATACTGGGCAGTTTGATGAGCATAGTATATACATTTTTCCAGACATCAGCAGATGTTACACCCCTAGGGCTCATGACTACCCCTGTTGTAAGTTTTCAGTATCAGGGATGTATTCCCCCCCATGGAGCGGGCCTCCAGTCCAATTGGAGGGCAGTTGGTTTCCACCATGACAGACGTGCCACTATTGCACCCATTGGCTCATTTGGCCTGGCTGGCCAATTATAAGGCTTGCAGTGTCCACTGTTCAGTATCTTCATTGGTGGTCTCTCTTTCTCCCATTGAGGTGCATGCGGAGTGGCTTCTTCCAGCATTCTGTTAGCTGGTCTACATGGAGGAGGTTATGAGCTCAGTTCCAGCAGGATTTCTCAGTAGTCTTGCAGCCCAAGTATGTGGAGTCTTCAGTAATAGGGTCTTACCATCTGTTCCCGGTGGGAAAGCAAGGGCCTCGGCAATGGCCTGTAATGTTTTGGGGGCATCAGGGACCTCCCTGGCCAACAACTCACTGAAGGGTATCCCATCCCTGGCACTGAAAATTTTCTAACAACAATCTACGGCTCCTGAGTGTTCCATTGTCCAACAAAGTAGGTTTCCATATGATTTATTTATGTCCTCTTAGATTTTGATTAGTCCTCCCTCCACCTTTCCTTTACTCAATCTCTTCCCCTGACCTCACTTTGGACCTTGTCACTCCCATTAATCTATTCTTCTACTTACATATATACAATACCAACCTATTAAGTACCCTCCTCCCTTCCTTTCTCTTCCCTTTATATCTCCTTTTTAGCTTACAGGCCTCTGCTACTGAGATTTTTCCTTCTCACACGGAAGTCCAATCATCTGTACCTAGGATCCACATATGAGGGAGAACGTGTGGCGCTTGGCTTTCTGGGCCTGGGTTACCTCACTTAGTATAATGTTTTCCAGATCCATCCATTTTCCTGTAAATTTCATAACTTCATTTTTCTTTACTGCTGAATAGAACTCCATTGTATTAATGTGCCATATCTTCATTATCCACTCATCAGTTGAGGTACATCTGGGCTGTTTCCATTTCCCAGCTATTGTGAGTTGAGCGGCAATAAACATGGTTGTGCACTTATCTCTAAGGTAGTGAGATGAGTCCTTAGGATGTATGCCTAGGAGTGCTATTGCTGGGTCATATGGCATAGATCTATTTTTAGCTGTCTTAGGAACCTCCACACTGATTTCCACAATGGCTGGACCAGATTGCATTCCCACCAACAGTGTAGATGGGTTCCTGTCTTTTCACATCCTTGCCAGCATTTATGGTCATTTGTTTTCATGATGGTTCAGCTTGAATTCTTAACACACGTACATTGCTTCTCAAATCAACCACTCATTCCACTGTGTCCTTCAGAGATCACTGAAGAACGTTGGTATTCTTGTGCAACACAGCTTCCATACAGAAATTCACCAATGAGCAAGCCAGGCCCTTCCCCTAAGCACAGCAAGATGGCAGCAGAGCAGTTCTCAGTGCGAGGCTGTTGAGAAGTGCACCGTCTTGGTAGGTGAGGTAGTTTTTCTCCAGCTGGCTCGTTTCTGTGGCTCTGTGATATAGGTTAAAATCAGGTGTGCTGATACCGCCAGCATTATTTTTGTTGCTCAAAATTGTTTTAGATATTCGAGGGTTTTTTTGTTTCCAAATGAATTTTTGGATTTTTTTTTCTGTTTCCATAATAAAAGCCATTGGAATTTTGATGGGGTTTGCATTAAATGTGTAGATTGCTTTTGGTAAGATTGCTATTTTCACAATATTGATTTTTCCAATCCAAGAACATGGAATGTCTTTCCATTTCCTACTGTCTTCTGCAATTTCTGTCTTAAGTGTTTTAAAAAGTTTTCATTGTAGAGATCATTCACTTCTTGGTTAGTTTTACTCCAAGGTACTTTATTATTATTATTATTATTATTATTATTATTTTATCATCTGCAAATAATGTCAATTTGATCTGTTTTTTGTTTCTTCCAATTTGTATCCCTTTTATATGTGTCTTTTGCCTTGTTGCTGTGGCTAAGACTTCCAGTACTATAGTAAATAAAAGTGGGGACAGTGGACACCCTTGTTCCTGATTTTAGTGGAAAAGCTTCAAGGTTTTCTCCATTTAGTATTATGTTGGCTGTAGGTTTGTCATAAATAGCTTTTATTATGTTGAGATATGTTCCTTCTATTCCCAGTCTCTGTAGGACTTTTGTCATGAAGGGATGTTAGGTTTTGTCAAATGCTTTTTCTGCATCTAATGAGATGATCATGTGAGTTTTGTCCTTCAGTCCATTTATATAATGTATTACATTAATCGATTTGTATATGTTGAACTTGGTCAGGATGAATGATGTTTCTGATATATTCTTGTATTCTGTTTGTCAATATTTTGTTGAGAATTTTTGTGTCTATGTTCATCAGGGAGATTGGTCTATAATTTTTTTATTCTATATCTGGTTTTGGTATCAGGGTGAGGCTTCATAGAAGGAGTTTGGTAGAATTCCTTCCTTTTCTATCTTAGGTAAAAGTTTGAGAAGCATTGGTGTTAGTTCTTCCATCAAGGTCTGGTAAAATTCACCAGTGAATCCATCTGGGACTGGATGTATTTTAGTTGGGAGTTTTTTTTTTTTTTTGAAGTAGGGTCTCACTCTAGTCCAGGCTGACCTGGAATTCACTATGTAGTCTCAGGGTGGCCTAGAACTCACAGCAATGCTCCTACCTCTTCCTCCTGAGTGCTGGGATTAAAGGCGTGCACCACCACGCCCGGTTTAGTTGGGAGATTTTTGATAACTGCTTGGATCTCTGTACTTGCTATAGGTCTGTTTAAGTGATCATCTTGATTTAATTTTGGTTAGGTCATACAAATCAAGGAAATTATCTGTTTCAGATTTTCAAACTCAGTGGAATATATGTTCTTATAATGTGTCCCTATGATTTTATGAATTTCTCTGGTATCTGTTGTGATAATGCCTTTTTTAATCTCTAATTTTTTATTTATTTGTGTCTCTTCTTTCTTTTAGTCAGATTTGCTAAGAGTTTATCAATATTGTTTATCCTTTCAAAGACCCAACTCTTTTTTTTTCTTGGTTTTTTGAGGTAGGGTCTCACTCTAGCCCAGGCTGACCTGGAATTCACTATGTAGTCTCAGGGTGGCCTCGAACTCACAGCAGTCCTCCTACCTCTGCCTCCCGAGTGCTGGGATTAAAGGCGTGCGCCACCACGCCCAGCACAAAGACCCAACTCTTTGTTTCATTGATCCTTTGGATTTTTTTTTTGTTTCTATTTCATTAATTTCTGTCCTAATCTTTATTATTTCTTCCCATGTACTGATTTTTGGTTTGCCTTGTTTTTCTTCTTCCAAGGCCTTTACGTGGAACATTAAGTTGTTTATTTGCGACCTTTCTATTTCTTTATTTATTTGAGAGCGAGAGAGAATGGGCACACCAGGGCCTCCAGCTACTGCAAATGAACTCCATGTGCCCCCTTGTGCATCTGGCTTATGTGGGTCCTGGGGAATTGAACCTGGGTCCTTTGGCGTTGCAGGCAAGCACCTTAACTGCTAAGCCATCCTCCAGCCCCTCTAATTTCTTTTTTAAGGTAGGGTCTCAACTCTAGCCCAGGCTGACGTGGAATTCACTATGGAGTCTCAGGGTGGCCTCGAACTCACGGCGATCTTCTTACCTCTGCCTCCTTAGTGCTGGGATTAAAGGCGTGTACCACCACGCCCGGCTTCTAATTTCTTTTTTTTTTTTTTTGAGGTAGGGTCTCACTCTGGTCCAGGCTGACCTGGAATTAACTCTGTCATCTCAGGGTGGCCTTGAACTCATGGCGATCCTCCTACCTCTGCCTCCCGAGTGCTGGGATTAAAGGCGTGCGCCACCACGCCCGGCTAATTTCTTAATATAGGCACTTAAAGCTATAAATTTCCCTCTTAGGATTGCCTTCATTGTGTCCCAAAGGTTTTGGTATGTTGTGTTCTCATTATCATTTGATTCTATGATTTTTTTTTTTTTTTTTTTTTTTGAGGTAGGCTCTCACTCTGGCTCAGGCTGACCTGGAATTCACTATATTGTCTGAGAGTAGCCTTGAACTCAATGGCAATTCTCCTACCTCTGCCTCCTGAGTGCTGGGATTAAAGGTGTGTGCCACCATGCCTGGCTTTGATTCTATGATTTTTTTTCATTTCCTTCTTGATTTCTTCATTGACCCATTAATTTTAGTAGTGTATTGTTTAGTTTCCATGATTGTGTGTATGCGCTATAACTTTTCTTGCTATTGGTTTGTAGTTTGATCCCATTGTGATCAGATAGAGTGCAAGGAATTATTTCAGTTTTCCTGTATTGGTTAAGATTTGCTTTGTGTCCTAATATATGGTCTATTTTCAGAGAATATTCCATGTGCTGCTGTAAAGAATGTGTATTCTGTAGCATTTGGGTGAAATGTTCTATAGATATCTGTTAGGTCCATTTGTTCTATGATCTTATTTAATCCAGATGCATCTCTGTTTATTTTTTGCCAGATGACCTGTCAGTTGATGAGAGTGGGGTGTTGAAGTTACCCACTACAACTGTGTTTGGTGTTACCTGTGACGTTCGTTCTAGTAGTATTTATTTGATGAAATTGGGAGCCCCATGTTAGGTGCATATATGTTTAGGATTGCAATGTCCTGCTGTTGTAGTGTTCCTTTAATCAATATAAAGTAACCTTCTTTATCTTTCCTAACTAACGTTGGTCTGAAGTTGTTGGGACCCCTCCTCCCGGAGGGATTCCAAGCCTCAGGAATCAGGCGAGACCCCAAGGACTGACACAGACGCTTCTCGATGCAATAGCAGCAAGAGGTTTATTGAGAAACCAGTGCACCGGGGCTCGACACGAAGTCCCCACGCAGGAGGAGTGAAGAGCCCCCAGCCCCAATTTCTTAGAGTTTATATAGGGAAAAACCACAAAGTTAGGGAGGGGGTCTGGGTCTAGGGGCTTTCCATATAGAATGGATTCTGATTGGTGGAGTCCACCTGGTGTTGCTTGGCTGGGCTAGGGGTGACAACAGGACGCTGAGTGGCTTCCCGGGTTCCAGGAAACAGGGGCAGGGTTTTGGGTGCAATGTTCAAGAATAACCGCAAGTCTCTTTTAGTCAATCTGAGGCAAGCAAGCAAGCAACCTTACAAAAGCTAAAAAGGCATGTTAGCATGATAATAAGGCTTTTAATTTTTGATCTTACAAAGTCTACCTTGTCTGATACTAGGATAGCAACCCCTGTTTGTTTTCTAGGCCCATTTGCTTGAAACACCATTTTCCAAACTTTCACCCTAAGGTAGTGTCCATCTTTTGTGGAAAGGTTAAGTTTCTTGGAGGCAACAAATTGAATTAACCCAGTTTGCAAACCTGTGTCTTTTGGTTGTGGCATTGAGGCTTTTAATATTAAGAGTTATTAATGAAAGGTGTGTGTAGCAGACAGCTTCAGGTTTACTGAGATGAACTTCCAGATCAGGCACAGTTATGGAGGAAGGGATATTTATTGAAACTTACAGATCCAGGGGAAGTTCCATAAATGGCAGAGGAAGCTGGCCTGCCTTCACTGGACCAAGCAGAGAGAGAGAAGCACAAGCCTAAAAGCCACAGCACACTTCAGGAACTCCAACTAGGCACACTTTGCATATCTTTAGATTGAAATCTGAAACCCACCACCACATCTTAAGATCCACACAATGGTACTGACTCCAGCCAGGTGGCTGCAGATGCAAACTACAAACAAACAACTGAATATATTGGGGGCCATCTATTTTATTCAAACCACTACAGTGTGTGTTTATTCTTGCCGGTTTTCTTGTTTTGTAGTCCTTCCAGTTTTACCTTTGTTCTCTTGAATTAACTAGTATTTGAGCACGCTTTATTTTTTCCAGGTTTCTTATATGTGTGCTGTTCTTCCTCTTCAGCATGGAGGGTTCTTTCAAGTATTTTCTGTAGAGCTGGTTTAGACTTCATATATTCCTTTAGCTTGCTTTTGTTGTAGAATGTCCTTATTTCTATCTGAATGGATAACTCTGCAGGTTAAAGTAATCTTAGTTGACAGTTGTTATCTTCCAGTACTTGGAGTACATCATTCCAAGCCCTCCTGGCTTTGGTAGTTTGTGTTGAGTAATCTGCTATTATCTGATTGGCTTGCCTCTGTATGTGGCTTGATTTTTCTCTCTAACTGCTTTCAACATATTTTCTTTGGTTTGTTTGTTTTTTAGTTTAATTGTAATATGACAATGAGAGGTTCTTTCGATGTTTTGTCTGTTTGGCATTCTATAGGCTTCCTGTATCTGTATGGCATCACTTTTCCTACTTGGGGGAAGTTTTCTTCTATGATTTTGTTAAAAATACCTGTGATGCCTTTGGAGTGAATTTCTTCTCCTTCTACCATGCCCTGAATTGTTATGTGTGATCTCTTATTAGTGTCCTGGTTGTCTTGAAATTCCCATTCATGACTTCCTATTAGTTTGCCCTTTTCTTTGTTGGACTGTATTAGATCTGCCACCTGGTCCTCTAATTTAGATATTCTGTCCTCATCTTGATCCATTCTAGTGGTGAGACTTTGTACAGTTTTCTATTTGACTTAGCTCTGTTTTTCATTTCTAGTATTTCTGACTGATTTTTGAAATTATTTCTATTTCCTTACTTATATCTTGTAATGACCTCCTTATTTTAATTAAGTTGGTCTCTCCTTCAGGAGTTTGTTCTTTGATTCCTTTGTTTTCTTCTTTAATTCCTTTAATGTATTTGACTATAGATAAAATCATGTTTTTGAAATCTTTATCAGGCATTTTATCTAAAACAGTCTCACTGGGGGTCATTTCTGATGGATTTATAATTTTTGGTGGAATTTTATTATCTTGATTCTTTTTTCTTGTATTATAATGTAGATATTTTTGCACCTTGAGTTAATTTGATACTTGAATTTTCAAATTATCTGCAATATTCTTGGCCGTGTAAATCTGACTTTATATATCTTCAGTGTAGGAATTTAAGGTGCCAGGTATAGCTCTTCTACTCCAAGAGAAACAGCAGAAGTGACTCTAGGTATTGAGTTTGCCTCCTATTCAACTATTGTAGTAGGCCGGGTAAAGCAAATTACTGGCAAATTCTAAAATTCAACTGAGCAATATAGATATTCAATCACAACCAGCACAGAGTATTTATACAAGTGTGAGGATTAAACTAAACAGATAATCTAATAAAGCCAAAGTCCCTAAGGGTGTATTGCTCCACACCCTTAATCCTGTCAACTTGGAGGTTGGGATTTCTAGTCTGAAATGGGTTCCAAGTCAGCCTGGGGCCAGTCAGTCCTGCCCCCAATAAGACTTAAGAAAAAGACAAAGGCCCTATAAATCAGGAAACATCAAAGACAACAGTAGTAAACACCAAAATACAGCTTATTTGAGAAGGGCAAAGCCAACCAAGAATACATCATTCAAATGTAATACATAACCTTTCCTGACAGAGACTTTAGCACTTCCAGTGCTGGCCTATGTACCTGGCTTTGTATAAGTAGGCCCTGTTACCTTTTGGGATGGCTTCCAATCTCACCAATGCTGAGTGCTCATCTTGATCTCTCTCAGTGCCAGGTGGCCCTGGGGGTGAATGAGTTCTCTGGCCATTCACAGCCCTGAGAGTTGGGGATGGGAGGCTATGCAAGGTACCCAGCGTCTTACCAGAGCTGGTTCCATTTGTATTGTTCCATTGTCTTTCAGCAGCTGCTCAGCTGGCCCCTGCTGTCTTCTCCTTTAGGTTTCTTGACTTTGTGAGGAGGCTGATGATGAGTAGAAAATCCCTTCACCTTGTTTCTACTCCTGTAGCTCTGTGACGGCCAGCCGGCTGCCAGGTGGGCCACTGGCACCTCGGCGGAATTCTGGCTGGTTTCCTCCTTTCTGGAAGATCTTGGTCTCTCCTGCTTCTCTGCTGTGGTTGACAATAACTTATACACCTTCACTTTCAGTGGAAGAGTGTATTTTGCTGTGTTTCTGTTTATTTCCCTCCCTAGACTGCTCTGGTACAGATAGTATGCCACTATCTTTCCTGGAAGTCGCCCCCCCTTTTCTGTGAAAAGTTTGCTTATTTATTTATTTATTTATTTATTTATTTATTTTTTTATTTGCAAGCAGAGAGATAGATGAGGGACAGACTGAGAATAGGCACACCAGGGCCTCTAGCTACTGCAAATGGTCTCCAGTTGCATGCACTGCTTTGTGCATTTGGCTGTATGTGGGTACTGGAGACTCACACCCAGGTCATTAGGCTTTGCAGGCAAGTGCCTTAACTACTGAGCCATCTCTCCAGCCCCTATACTATATCTCTTAACCTTGTAAATGTGCGCCATCTGAGCCCTTTGTGACCCAGAGAGACAGCAGTTAACATCTATGATTAGGATTTCAAGAGCCTAATGGAAATCACACATTACTTTGTCAGACATGAGCAGATTTCTTTGCTAGCATACCATCAAAGCAATGTGGTACCCCTGAGTATCTCATTCTACCAGAAACTTTAATTGACCTTCATGTATTATTGAGGAATAAAAATAAGAAATGTGACGGGGTCTGGGTGTGGTGGCACACGCCTTTAATCCCAGCATATAGAAGGCAGAGGTGGGAGACTTGGAGGCCACTATGAGACTACATAGTACATATCATGTCAGCCTGGGCTATACTGAGACCCTACCTTCAAAACAAAACCAAACAGAAAAAAAAAAACCTAAACATTTCAGATGCAAAACGTGGTACATGTGTCTGGAGTTTATTTGCAGTGGCTGGAGGGCCTGGCACACCTGTTCTCTATCTCTCTCTCTCCCCCTCTAATAAATGAATAAATAATAAAATAAAATAAAATAAAAAGAAATTTGCTAGGGATGACAATATTGAAGCCATAGCTGAGCATGGACTGGCTGGCAGACTCCATGGCCAGCCCAGTTCTTATGGGCTCTGGCTACTCCAGAGCATCCTGTCTGCCTGGAGGGGCCCGTACTATCCCTAACTGTTGTTTATCAGCTTATGGAAGATGACACTCCTTTCTCCTTCCCATCCCCCTCCTAGCCTCAGCAGCAGAACCTTCAAAGATGGATGTCATTTATTTGAGTTGCTGCCAGTATCCAAGGACAGATAATTCCTTGCAAACATCAAGCCATAGGATTCTAGGACTAAGACCATGAAGCCAGTAACATTCTGTCTATTATAAGACTGCATTGTAAGCAGTGCTCCCCTTCCTTTGGCTCTTAATAGTCTTTTTTTTTTTTTTTTTTTTTTTTTTTTTTTGAGGCACATCCAACAGACTGGTCTTTTTATTTTATTTTTATTTATTTGACAGAGAAGGAGAGAGAAAGAGAATGGGCATGCCAGGGCCTCCAGCCACGGCAAACGAACTCCAGATGTATGCACCCCCTTGTGCATCTGGCCTAACGTGGGTTCTGGGGAAATCGAACCTGGGTCCTTTGGCTTGCAGGCAAACGCCTTAACCGCTAGGACAACCCTCCTGCATTTTTTTTTTTTTTTTAATGTGAGAGAGAGACAGTTGGCACACGTGTGCTTCCACTCGATGGTGGGCACCCCATGGCAAGAGTAGTCAACTGAGAGCAGGATGTCTTCTTGGATGGTGGCATTGATGGCTGACTGGGGAATGTACAGAGACACGCCCTGACCTGAGGATGCAACACACATATGAAGTGATACTAAGTCAGCATGTTTGTTACTTACTTTTTATTGCTCTATCCCTGCTGACGTGGAATAGCATTTAAGTCTCAGGCTGGTCTCAAACTCACAGTGATCCTTCTGTCTCAGCCTCCTGAGTGCTTAAATTAAAGGAGGTGCCACCATGCCCAGTTTTTTTTTAATTTTTTTCAAAAAATTTAACTTATTTATTTATTTGAGAGAGGGAAAGAGGCAGATAGAGAGAATGGGCATGCCAGGGCCTTCAGCCAAATGAACTCCAGACGCATGTGCCACCATGTGCATCTGGCTTACGTGGGTCCTGGGGAATCATACTGAGGTCTTTTGGCTTTACAGGCAAATGCCTTAACTGCTAAGCCATCTCTTCAGCCCTGTTTTTTTTTTTTTTTTTCTTTATTTTTGGTTTTTGAGGTAGGGTCTAACTCTAACTCAGGCTGACCTGTAATTCACTATGTAGTCTCAGGGTGGCCTCAGACACAAAGCAGTCCTCCTACCTCTGCCTCCCTAGTGCAGGATTTAAACACATGTGCCACAACACCTGGCTGCTATTTACTTATTTTTAAAAAATATTTTTATTCACTTATGTGCAAGAAAGAGGGAGGGAGAGAGAGAAAATGAGTGAACAGAGCCAACATTTAGTCTCAGGCTGGCCTCAAATTCACAGTGATCCTCCTACCTCAGCCTCCTGGGTGCTTTGATTAAAGACAAGTGTCACCACATCCAACTATTTATTTTTTTAAAAAATATTTTTATTCATTCATTTGCAAGGAAAGAGAGAGAGAATGGGTGAACCAGTGCCTCGTGCCACCACAAATGAACTCCAGACTCATTTTACACCTTGTCCATCTGGCTTTATATGGGCACTAGGCCGTCAGACTTTGCAATCAAGCACCTTAACCAATGAGCAAGCACTCAAGCCCAAATGAAAATATTTAACTTACTCATTGATTTCTTCCACAAGCACTATTACGGTGTCTATTATATGCCACAAATGGTTCAAGGCTCTTTTGAGTTGATACTATCATGGAAGAAAAACCACAGTGTCCTTTGTGTCCAGCGTACATTTTACAGGAGAGACCTACAAGGGATGGATAAACAGTAAGCTACTTTTGTTTATTTATTCTGTTCTATTATGTGTGTTGTGCCTGTATGTGCATATGTGTGTTTGTATTGTGTGGTACATGTGTGTAGGCCAGAGATTGATGTCGGTACATGCATCTGGAGTTTGTTTGCAGTGGCAAGAGGCACTGGCACATCCAAAACTCTGTTCCTGTCTCTTTCTCTCTCTCTCAAATAAATAAAGAAAACTGAAATGAAAAAGTACAAGCATGAGACCTGAGTTTGTTTCCCTAGCAACCACATAAAATCCAGGTACAGCAGCCATCAGCTAGTTTAGCCTAATTGGTGAGTTCTAGGTTCAGCGAGATTCCCCATCTCAAAAAACTAAACAAACAAAAGAATAAACAATGAAAAGTAATTGAAGAAGACACCCAATGTGAAATGCTTAAAACATTGGATTAGCCGGGCATGGTGGTGCATGCCTTTAATCCTAGCACTTGGGAGGCAGAGGTAAGAGGATCACCATGAGTTCGAGGCCACCCTGAGACTACATAGTGAATCCCTGGTCAGCCTGAGCTAGAGTGAGACCCTACCTCGAAAAAACCAAAAAAAAAAAAAAAAAAATTAGATTAATGAATAACTCCTATTGTACCTTATTTCTAACATCATTCTAGAACAACTGCACAAAAATTTAAGAGCTAGAGTGATAATTCTATCCGGCTCAAATGTTCCACCCAAAGAAGTTGGTTCAGCATATCAGGTTTTACTGATAAAACATGCCAGGAAACCATTAATAAGAATGAGTAGCTGGTTTATACAGCTCAGTGTTAGAGTCTACCCTGAGCATCTGCAAAGCTCTGGGTTCAATCCCCAGCAAACGGAAAGAAAAGGAAGAGAGAAAGAAGAGAGAAGAGAAAGGGAGAATGGAAGAGGGAAAGAAGCTTTGAATGGACAGCATGAAACTGGCATCAGACACATAGCCAAGTAAGGAGAACATACCAGCAAGCCCAGAGCACACATGCATGTTCAGCCCATATTTAACAAGAGGGAGTACACCTGAGTATACTCTGGGAAAAAGATACTCCCTTATATGATGTTGGGAAACTGTATATCCACCTGGAAAAGAATGAAAGTGGATCCTTATTTTACACCATTCAAAAACTGGATTAAAAACTTAAATTATAAAACGTCCAGAAGAAAACATAGAGAAGAGCCAATTGTAGCAACTCATGCCCTTTAATCCTAGCACTTAGGAGGCTGAGGTAGGAGGATCTCCGTGAGTGCAAAGACAGCCTGGGCAACAGAGTGAGTTCCAGCTCATTCTAGGCTAGAGTTAGACTCTGCCTCAAACAACAAAAACAGAAACAAAATAGGGCTGGAGAGATGGCTTAGTGGTTAAGGCACTTGCCTGTGAAGCCTAAGAATACATCTTCGAATCTCCAGGTCCCACATAGCCAGATGCAGTGACACAAGCATGAAATGTTGAACATGTGCACGGGTGGGGGCACACATCTGGAGTTCATCTACATAGGGAAGAAATTCTTGTTTTGAATGACATCAATAGCACAAACAACAAAAACAAAATTAAGTGATACCCCACCTTGAAAAAAAAAGTGAGATATGGGCTGGGAAGATGGCTGTCTGCCTGGGTTCAATTTCCCACTACCCACATAAAGCAAATGCTCAAAGCAAATGGAGTTTATGTGCTAGGGTAAGAGATCCAGGTGGCACTCTCTCTCTTTCTCTCTGCAAATAAATAAATTAAAATGTACTTTAAATTGTGAGATAGAAATATTATTTAGCCACAGAAAGAATGAAATCCTATCATTTGTGATCCTGGGGGAATGCTAAATGAAATAAGCCAGACATAGAAAGAAAAATATTTGTACCAAATACAAATAATCAATCTCACTATATGTTGACTCTAAATAAGTCAAACTCACATAAACAGAATAGAAGGGTGGTAGTGTCCAGGTGATACAGGCATTGGGGTTCCTCTGCTAATGCATGAATATAACATGTTGATACACTGATATGATGTGAGATTTCTGGGATATCCCTAGATTCTTGTCTTATGAATTCAAAAAATTGAAATTCACATGCTAGAGGGCTAAAGTTTATAGGTTTTAGTATATTATAGATAGAATTTAAGAGAAGGAAGGAAGACAAAGTTCATGCTAAGAGGAGACACAAGCTGGGTTCCCAGATATGGGGAAGCCCAGAACTTAAAAGAAGGAATAAATGCAGAGCTCTTGCCCAAGGGAACAAGTGGCAGTTTGTGAAGCACAGAACTTAATAGAAGGGGCTGCAGAGTGAGTTCTATGTCGGCCTGGGCTAGAGTGAAACCTTTCCTTGCAAAGAGAGAGAGAAGGGGAGGGGAGGGGAGGGAAAGGAAGGGAAGGGAAGGGAAGGGAAGCGAAGCTTGACCCCAGCTAAGAGAACAGTGCTTCCAGATTTCAGACTTGGTGATTGTGATGGTTAATCTCAATTGTCAACTTGACAGGATCTAGAATCACCTAGGAGTCAAATCTCTGTGTATGTCTATAAGTTTCTAGATTAGGTAAATTGAGGTGGGAAGCCCCACCCTAACTGTTAGTGGCACTATCCTATGGACTGGAGTCCCATTCTGAATAAGAAGGAGAAAGCAAGCTGGGAACCAGCATCTATGGCTCTCTGCTTCCTAAATGCAGATCAATGTGAATAGCTGCTTCCTGCTCCTGCCACCATGACTTCCCATCATGATGCACTGTCCCCTTAAAGTGTAAGCCAATGTATACTTCTGTCCTTGAATTGCCTTTTTTTTTTTTTTTTTTGAGGTAGGATCTTGCTCTAGCCCAGGCTGATCTGGAATTCACTATGTAGTCTCAAGTTGGCCTTGGAAATCATAGCGATCCTCCTACCTCTGCCTCCCCAGTGCTGAGATCAAAGGTGTGTGTCACCACATCGGGCCCTTAAATTACTTTTGTCTGGTATTTAGAACAGTAACTAGAACAGTGAAAGAATGAGAATGGTAACTAGTGCAGTGAACAAAGTTATATAGAACTGTGATTGCCAGAAGATCCTGGGACTGAGTAGGGAACTCAGGCCCAGCAGCCTGGGACTCTTGGAGAGTTCTCCCTCAGCTGACCTGGCCACAGGACATTCAAAATTACAGTGCCACCATGATCAGAACCAGAAGTTATAGACCTATCACCTAGGACGTGGTGGACCCACTGTAGACATTTGTAACTCAGGAGAGAACCGCAGCAGAGGTCAAATGGCTGGGAGGAGCCTGGCATTTCTGTGTCTGTGGACTGTGCCCCACTTCACCACACTCCCTGGAGAAGGGCAGAAGGAAGGGAGGATGCAGAGTGGGTCTGTACTTCCCACTGAAGTGTTTGCTATGAACATTTTCTTCCTAGCTATCTTGGAATTTCCAGTGTCTGGCCTGGGTCCTGCTACCTTGTTGGTGCTCAGATATATTCTATAAATGAATGGTGGCACGCGTGCCCTGCCCATCAAACTTGCCAATTCAAAGAGACAAGGAAGAATAACCCTAAAACCAAAGCTCAGCCCAGTCTGCAGGGGTCCCTGTGATCTTGATGCTACATGGTCTTGAGAACTTAACCCTATGTCAGCCGAACCCAGACACCACAGACTGAGGCAGGTTCAGGTGAAGGCTGACAGGCTATTCCCCTCCACCAGGTTTCAGAACTTTTACCCCATCGAGAAAAATCATTCCAAGATAGCAAGTCATTCCCATAAGTGACACCTACTAGGCATTAGACAGGATTCACAGTTCAATGAAACCAAGGGTGGGAAAGTTCAATGACTTGGCCATTATCAGATTGGCAAAGATGAAGACGTTTGATAACATTATGTTTCTAGGAGTGTGCCTAGATGGTATACTCAAAGATTACTGTGCTGATTGTGCAGGGTATATCCTGTTTGGAGGGTGATACACCAAAAGCTATAAAAACATTTAAACACACATACCTTTTGATCCAGAAACTCTACTTTCAGGGATTTATCCTAAGGGTACTATGGGCACATAGATGCAAAGATAGATATGAGGCATAGTATAGTCACTTGCAGTAACAAAAGAACAGAAATGGCCCATGTATATTCCACTAGGGGACTAGTATAACAGAATGTTCATGCCTTGCAATGCTACAAATTGTCAGTGAAATGTTAAGAAAATGAAAAAGGCACAGGGCAGAACAAAGTGTAAGGAATGCTTCCACTTGAATAAAGTAATTATACTTTATACACACACAAATATGTAAGTAAGAAGGTCGTGTTTGTCCTACAAATACACATGTATACACATGCACACAAATTGCACACACACATACATATACATACATGCATATAATGACATTCAAAAGTATGAGGCAGAATTGTATATGTTGATATTAGATGATCAGAAAAATAATGCCTCAAGTTAGGCATAGTGGCCAGGTCTTTAATACCAGTACTTAGGAGGCTGAGGCAGGAGGATTGCTTTGAGTTCTAGGCCAACCTAGGCTATAGAGTGAGTTCCAGGTCAGGCTGTACAAGGGTGAGACCCTGCCTCAAAACCAAAACACAACAAAAGCTTCTGATTAGATCTGAGGCCCACCCTACAGGAGGGAATTCATGCTTGGAATTGAAAATCTAATCAAAAGCATACAGCCAGGTGTGGTGGTGCACACCTTTAATCCCAGCACTCCGGGGGGGGGGGGGGGAAGAAACGGTAGGAGGATTGCTGTGAGTTCAAGGCCACCCTGAGACTACATAGTGAATTCCAGGTCAGCCTGAGCTAGAGTGAGACCCTACCTCGAAAAACCAAAGTTAAAAAAAAAAAAAAAAAAGCATACAGCTGTGAAGACGGGATAGGAGGGAGAACTCCAAGGCTCTGTCCTCACATAATCATTGCCCCCACAAGACCTGTGAAGTTCTGAGCCCATCAACATTTGACCTAGGGGACAGAGGAGGACAAAGAACAGGGCATCAAAACAGAAGGAGATCTTGGAAAGAGGAGGATGCTCAGCAGAATAGGAGTGGGGGAGGGACAAAAGAGGGTAACAGAATAGGAATGTGGTCACATTACAGTATGTTCATGTACTAAAATTCTCAAAAGTGCCAGGCATGGTGGCACATACCTTTAATCCCAGCACTTGAGAGACAGGGATAGGAGGATCACCATGAGTTTGAGGCCACCCTGAGACTACATAGTGAATTCCAGGTCAGCCTGGGCTTGAGTGAGACCCTACCTCAACAAACCCAAACAAACAACAATAAAAAATGCTTGGGCTGAAGAGATTGCTTAGCAGTTAAGGCACTTGCCAGCAAAGTCAAAGGACTTAGGTTCAATTCCCCATACGCACATAAAGCCAGATGCACAAGGTGGCACATGCATCTGGAGTTCATTTCCAGTGGCTAGAGACCCTGGAGCTCTTCATTTCCTCTCTCTCTCTCTCTCTCTCTGTCTCTCTCTCAGCCTCTCTCAAAAAAAAAATACATTATTAAATAATTCTCAATAGAAAATGTTACACACACACACACACACACACACACACTGCCGCGTCTAAGCTAAACACAAGACTGGGGGCTAGAGCCCCACAGCTAGCTCTGGTGTGATCCTCCAATTTGCCTCTTCTGCTGTGTCTGAAACAGGCATGTGATATTAGCGATTAACACATGAATACCAGCCTTCACAGCTGTGCTCCCAACTCATGCACCCCGAGCTGGGACCTTACTTTTGACAAATGGAAGATGTTTGTTCAAGCAATCCCGAAGAACCCTACCGGAGAAGCAGGAACTTCAGAAGAGATCATTAGGGCAGATGAGGTCCCATCAACACCAACTTATCCTTTGTTCATGTCAGGACTTTGGCCAAGATATGGCCAAGCCACAGCCTGTAATCGTCGGTAAACCACAGTGGCCACAGCCACCGGGCAGATAAGATATGGTAGAAGGAATTACAGTGAACATGTGAATGCCCAGCCCAGCACAGTGGCCCCTCCCACATCTTCTAGAAGTAAAGTGTAGGCAGGGGTACATTTCACCCCTGCCCACAAGAATGCTGTCACCCCAGTGACTACAGAGTAAGTGGTAGGCGGAGCACATCCCAGGACTATTTAGAAGGCACTTCATGGTGCACTTCAGGCTGCTGCAAATACGTCATGAAAAAGGGCAAATTTTAAAACAAGGAAAACAGGCAAACTGCTGTTCTGACCCGTAAATGGAAGCTCAGCAACTGGCCAAGAGGTCAGTTCGCTCTTCCTTATCCTCTCTGCCCATGGCATACATGGCTCAGGGTCATAGGGATGGATGGTGTTGGAGACAGAGAATCTTCCAATAGGAACAAAGTGGGGGGGGGGGCAAGATGACAGCTGGGAAAGTCAGGGAGTACATGCAGGGGAGCCACAAGACTCTCATAGTAGAAGACAGTTTGACATGACTGCAACCCTCTTGGTTGCAACAGTGGCATGCATTTGAAACTTTACAGAAAAAAGGTGTTACCACAGTCAGCCAAGCACACTGCGCTGGTCTCTGACACCCACATGTTGCCTCTGACATTCTACTTCCAGTTTCTTTCTCTTTCTCTTTTCTTTCTTTCTTTCTTCCTTCCTTCCTTCTTTTCTTCTCTTTCTCTTTCTTTCCTAAAAATATTCATTTATTTCAAAGCCGGATATGGTGGCGCATACCTTTAATCCCAGCATTCAGGAGGCAGAGGTAGGGTCGCTGGGAGTTCCAGGCCACCCTGAGACTACAGAGTGAATTCCAGGTCAGCCTGAGCTAGAGTGAGACCTTACCTTGGAAAAAAAAAATTATTTAATTAAAAAAGGATTTTATTGCTGGGACTGGTGGCACACGCCTTTAATCACAACACTCGGGAGACAGAGGTAAGAGGATCGCTCTGAGTTCAAGGGCACCCTGAGACTACAGAGTGAATTCCAGGTCAGCCTGGGCTAGAGTGAGACTCTACCTCATTAAACCAGAAAAAAAGGCTTTTATTTATTTCAGAGAGATATGAAGAGGTATATATCTATATCCATCTATCTATCTATCTATCTATCTATCTATCTATCTATCTATCTATATCTATATATATATATATATATATATATATATATATATGGAGAGAGAGACAGACAGACAGAGAATGGGTGCACCAGGGCCTCCAGCCACTGCGAACGAACTCCAGACATATGCACCACCCTGTACATCTGGCATATGTGGGTGCTGAGGAATAAAACCTGGGTCCTTTGGCTTCACAGGCATGTGCCTTAACTGCTGAGCCATCTCTCTAGCCCCTATTTATTTATTTATTTATTTAAGAGAGAGAGAGAGAGAGAGAGAGAGAGAGAGAACAAGAGAGAGAATGGGCACGCCAGACCCACCAGCCACTGCAAACAAACTCCAGACATATGCACCACCCTGAGCATCTGGCTTATGTGGGTCCCGAAGAATAGAATCTGGGTCCTTTGGCTTTGCAGGTGAGTGCCTTAACCACTAAGCCATCTTTCCAGTCCCTTCCTTCCTTCCTTCCTTCCTTCCTTCCTTCCTTCCTTCCTTCCTTCCTTTCTTCCTTCCTTCTTTCCTTCTCTTACTCTCTCTTCCCTCCCTCCCCCTCTCTCTCTCTTTTCTTTTTTTTAAAGAAAGCCCATAGTACATTCCCATTTGCTTTGGGCAATTTTGCCTAATTTAGTTTATAAACCCCTTTCTCCCATCTGTGGGGTCACAGATCCTGTGGCCTCCAAGACATGCCCTTTCCAAGAGTCTCACTAGACAGCAGGTCTGGGTTTGTCTGTTTCTTTCTTGGCCTCTGGGCATCTTCCACCTTGGACATCTTGGGTTGTTTTGGCTGCATATGCCAAGCTGGGTGACTATGCACAGATGCCTTTACTTCTCTGAGCCACCTTCATTTGTAACTAAGGCTCCTGTAGCTTGGCTGGAAATAAGTGACTCAATGAAAAACCCCTTGTGGGTAAGAGAGCTCAACAGCCAGAAACAATTCCAGGGGCTCAGGACTCCTTTCTATGATTTTTTACCCGGGGAAGCTGAGAATCCACATTGTGAGAACTCCACTCTTTCTCCTTTCATTCAACAAGTAGTTGGGAAGGATGGGGTCAGGCGTAAACATTCAACAAGAACCTACTTCTGGTCACACGTTCCATTTGGAAATTTATTATTAGTTAATTTGCCTCTCCCCCGCCCCTGCCCAGCTCAACCCCTCTCCTTCATCCCTCCCCCCCTCCACGTCTTCTCTGAGCCTTTGCAGAGAGAGTCTTGGCAATCCACCTTTATAGTTACAGGTGACTGGACCAAGACACCTGCTCTGGGCTGGGACACTCAGATCCTCAATCCTGAGCATCAGGAATCAGGGTCTGCTTAGGTTCCTTTGGCGTGTCTGAAGGGGTGTGGGGACATCAGTGTCACAGTAATTGTAGCGGACAAAGTAGATCCTGGGTGTCAGAGGCTGTGATCACCAGCTCATGTTGACTGGGGACTGCTGGGGACAGGGGTGCCACAGTCCAGACAGTTTTGGGTTCCTCATTCCAGTTATGAGGGGAAGCCAAGTCTGTCCATCTTTTGCAGATACTCTACCCAGGATTTCTTTGCTTCCTTCTGAAAAGGTTTTCCCTGGTGACTTCCGGTCCTCATCAATTACTCAGCTTCTCGGGACATGCCTCTTCCTTGGTAACATGGGTATTGAATGCCACTCATGGCGAGTGGAGACTGTGAAGAGTCAGTGTGAGATGCAGTAAGCTCTCCCCTATGGTGGCCTAAAAATATTTTCTCAGACTTCACCAGTGCTAGTTTGAGGATGTAGAAGAACAAAAGACCACAGACCTGGTAAGGTCTGGGCGGGAGCCACTGGCTGCATGGAGTCTGGAATCTAGCCAGGGAAGACGCCATCCAGACCTGCTCCCTGTCCACAGTCCTCCTCTTTGTTTGTCTGTTCAGTTTAAAAAAGACATGCTGGCATTAGAGCCTGTTTTCAAATGTGATTTTTCTATGGAGATGTCTTTACCGTGGCAATCAAGTTGAAACTGAGGCCGCCAGGCTGATGTCCTTCTGAAAAGGACAATTTGGACTCAGAGAAGAAAACCACCATGCAAGGATGAAGGCAAAGATATGCTGATGCAAATGCAAGCCAAGAAACACCACATGTGGCCAATGACCAGCAGAGGCCAGGGGAGAGGCCAGGAGTTCAGCCATCCTTGCTGCCTGCCAGCATCTCTTTCTCAGGCTCCCTTCAGAATGTCCTGGCTACGTGAGCCAGCTGGAGGAAGTGTGATTTCAGGGCAGCCCAAGCAAGCCAGGCAGCCCAAGCAAGCCAGACAGCCCAGGGCATTGCTCTGTGGCCCTTGTTTCCATGAGTCATGGTCTCAGGGTATTTAGTTCTCCAAGTGCAAAGGATTAAGTCAGCTCATCAAGTTGTTAAACCTCCATTGAACACTGCACTATCCAGAGAAGCTTTGAAACCACTTCCCTAGATGAACAAATTCAGAATCTCCATAGGTAGGACCAAAGCTTCTGGGGGTCTTAAAACTCACACTGTCAAAACCAGTGTGCCACCAAGTTCAATAGTCACTGAGATAATCTGCAAGAAGGCATCTGAAGCTGAAGACCATTTGCCACACTCCCTCCCGGAAGTCTGTCTCTTTCTCTGCCCCTCCTGTCCTTCCCTCCCTCCTATCCAGGGTCCCCCACATGCTAGGGAGCTGGCTGTTGGGTGAGGAGGCTGATTCTTCAGTCTGAATCACACAGTAGATATGGAACTGGAATGGGCACTGCTATGGTCTAAACGCTGGTGTCTTTCTCTGCAGTTCATCTTTTGGAATCTAATGTCCAGTGGGATAGCAGGAAGAGGTAGGCTTATGAGAGGTCATGAAGCCTGCCATGAGGGGATCTACCAGTGCCCTTTTGAAAGCAAGCTTCCTTGTGAGGACTCAGAATTCTTATCCCTGCAGAGCAGGCCATCCCCATGTGCTGGCATTTGGATCTTGGACTTCTCAGCCTTCTGAACTGGGAGCATATCTAGGTTCAGTTTGTTTCTATCTCTCTTGTGCAGTCTGTTCTCTCGAACACCGGAGTTTAAGCAATCATCCCAATTCAGCATGCCATGTAGCTAGGAGTACAGAAGTGCACCACTTAATAGTGAGTGATTTTATGTTGTGTAGAAATGGCTCATGCCAGGTGATTGATTTTAGCTCCCCAAAACTAAGCCAGAAATTGTAAATCTGATTCTTTCTGGAGGTGTGGCAAGAGATTGGGAAACTTGAGATTTCCCCACATGGAATTCCTCCTGGAGCATTCTACCACACCAATTCTAGGAACAATGAACATCTGGGGCACCACTGTTGGAGAACTGAATCCGTTTTTGAAAGCCATGGCTTGTGGTAAAGTCCCTGCTGTGCTTCTGTCAGATGCCAACGAAGCCATGCACGCATGCCTGGCTCTGCGCAGCCCTGGGGTGGCGGAGACGTGCTGGCTGTGCTGTCTGCCGCAGGACATGGGGTCAGCCCTGGGTCCCTGGCCAGCCTGGGGAAGTGGAATGAGCCTTCCCCACACATATCTGTAGCAAATATGTGTTGAGCGGGGCAAATGAAGAAAGGGGGATGGCAAGATATTCCCACAATTCTTGGAAGGGGAGCATGGCCAGACAGCCCAGACAAGAGCTTCTCCAAAGAGATGCATGCGCTGCTTCCTCCACCCCTCCAGCTCCTCCTTGAAACATTGCTTCTTCTGAGTCATGATTCTTAACCCACAGAAGTGGAACAACGAGCTCAGTGTTGTACTCCATTGCTCTCCATTCCTTTGGATCCACACACTCATTCCACTCGACTACAATTCTCTCAACAAGTGGCTCATCCCGCTAGGTCAGCCATCAGCTCTGAGAAGGCAGAGACTGGTCTGTCTTGGTCACCAATGACTGTACAGGGCCAGTACAGTGGTGGCGATTCAGCGTCAACACTTGCTGAGTGAATGAGTATAGACAAGGCCCCCTGTTTCCTCATAAAAAGGGGATTCAAGATATCTCTGTGCAGGATTACAGGGAAGATGTGTTGCAAGCATCTGTTAAGGTGCCTGGCACAAAGTGTTCAGTAGACTCAGTTATTTATTTATTTTATTTTAGACTCAGTTATTGTTCTTTTGTGTTATTAACCCTGATTCACATTTGGACGATGCTGGCATTGCTTCTTCTAGCTTGGCTAGAAACTATTGCTAATCATCTATCTGAACCACACTGTCTGTCTTCCTTGGCTCTGAAAGACTCAATAGCCCAATCCCAACTTTCTCATTGCCATCTCCCCTGACTCCTCACCTCCAATTCAAGCAACACAAAATACAGACCACTCCCCAGTGGACTTTATCTCCTCTACATCAGCTCAGATCATCCTCTCCCTGCTCTGGTTTCTGCTCCCTCTTCAAGGACTGACTATCTTAAACATCAGATCTTCTCTCAGTCCCCACAAGGCTCATGCAGCACCTCTCATAGCCTGACTTATACTGCATGGCCCTGTCAGAAGGGCAGCAGGCCCCCTAGTGTGCTTAGGTCTGTGTCACCAGTGCATACCAGCTTGTGACATAATAGATGATTCATGTAAGCAGAGGCTATTGAACTGAATTCACCATTCACTGAATTAGTTCAAAAATACCAAAGCACAGGCTGGAGATATGGCTTAGCCATTAAGGCACTTGCCAGAAAAGCCAAAGGACCCAGGTTCAATTCCCCAGGACCCACATAAGCTGGATATACCAGGTGGCACATGCGTCTAGAGTTTGTTTGCAGTGGCTGGAGGCCCTGGTGTGTCCAATCTCTCTCTCTTTCTCTTTTCTCCTTGCAAATAAATAAATATTTTAAAATAAAATAAAAGAAAAAAGAATCCCAAAGTATGTCAAATGTCTAGTGATGGGGAATGGAGATAGATCTGGTGTTTCTCTTTTATGCCTTGGCTCCTGAAAGACATATAAACAGACGCACAGTGGGCCTGGAGCAGGGATCTTATTAACTCAAGGTCATCTGTACAGAAGGATAACTAGAGGAGCTTTAAGTTAGGACCAGTAACTGCTGTCAAGGGATGCATATCTTCCTCTTCCTCTGGTACTTTCTACCCAAGATCCAATACATTCCCAAACTCTGTTCTCTTAACAATGAGAGAACTTCTTAGATTGAGTAGGAAGAAACAGACATGCATTGAAAAATTTCTGTGGGGGCCTGACAGGGTATTAATGGAAAAGGAAGTGGTGTGGACTCAGCTAACACCCACTGGGAGTTCAGCTAGGGCTTGGAAGGGCCTAGACTCCCTGCACCTGGGTTTCTTCTGAAAACATGGTATCTTGAAGGACTGTGGAGTCATTGTTGTTTAACGGCAGGGATATCACATTATTTAGGCAGCCAAAACAGCAGTGGTAGGAAGGATGATTGACAAGTTGAAGACTGAAAAATGACTTTCTCCTGTGACTGATTTTCTGAACTAGGAAGGTACCAGTCACCTCTATGGGCAAAGGGAAAATGACTCAGAAGATCATGGTTCTGTTTCACTGCCCCAGCCTCTTCATGGTTCCAGCAGCCCAGAGCTTTCTTGACTCAAGTGCCCATCTCCTACTTGTCCTTCAAGGCTTCCACTTCAAGACACTTCCACCAAATTTATACCAAACCCCTGTGTTCTCAGTGCCCTAGTGCATCTGGTGTCATGTCACCTGCTTGGCACCTGACTTTCCCTGGGGCTAGGTGACCCTCAGGTGGGAACTTAATGCAACCTCCAGCTCCTGATGACCAACCACAGTAAGTGCCTGAAAAGTATAGCGCCAAAGGGACATCAAAGTAAAGCAGTCTTGTCTCCTATCCTTAGCTTGGTGGGAAAGTCTTTACAGGAATGCGTGAGGGCATGAATGTCAAATGTCTCCCATAGTCTAATGCATTTGAACACTTGGTGACAAGCTGTTTGGGAAGGTCTTGGGAGCTTTGGTTGGTGATGCCTTGCTGGAGGAAAGTGCCCACTGACCGTAGGCCTCTATGTGTCACAGTACTGCCCTACTCGCCCTTTTCTCTGCCTGCACTTCCTCCCTGCTGCTGTTACTCTGGCTTCCTGCTTCTGCCATGCTGTCCCTGCCATGACTGGGCTAACCCTCTGCAACTGGAAGCCAAGAGAAGCTCTTCCCTCAGCAGCTTCCACTCTTGGGTTTTATCCCAGCAATGAGAAAGTAACTGGTGCAGTCTCCCTGGACAAAAACACACCTAAGGAGCTGGGGAGATTGACAGAGTGCTCGGTGTGCAAGTGTGAGGACCTGAGATTGGATCCCAAGCACTCATGTGAAAGTGGAATACAGTGGTATGCCCCTGTACTCCCTGAAGACAGGAGGATCCCTGGAGCTTGCTGCAGCTAGTCTAAACAAATTGGTGAGATCCAGGTTTAGTGGAGACCCTGATTCAAAAATTAAGGTGGAGGACCATTGAGGAAGACACCCACTTCAACCTGTGGTCTCCAAACATGTCTGCACATACACACATGTTGTAGACAGTTTCATGTTGCTGGGATGAACATACAAGCCAGACACAGTTTTATGGAGGAAGTGTTTATTTCCAGCTTACAGATCCAGGAGAAGTTCTATCTTTGGCTGAAGTAGCAGCTTCCATACATCCAAGAAGAGAGAAACAACCAACCAGCCAGCCAACACCAAAGAGCAGAAAGCAGAGCAACAGCAGGACCTGGTGAGAACTCAGGCTGCTCTTCATACCCTGGGCTGGAGATCAGATCCCCCCCCACACACACCTTCAACCTGGACCCCAGGATCCGCCCCCAGTGACACCTTCTTCAGCCAGGTGGCTGGAGACCAAAGTTACAAGCTTTAATAAAATACCTGAGTCTATGGAGAGCATACATGCAAACTACCACAACACAAAAACCACATAAAAGTGAGATTCTCTAACACAGTGTTGGGTGTTCTGAGATACAAAGGTGGGGGACACGTGCATACTTCATGACAAGCTATTCTCCAGGCCCAGTCTAATGGAGAGACTTGGTCACTGTCCAGGTGAGTAGCACTCTGACTGGCCACATGCTGGAATCACTGGAGGAGCTTAAAAGGAAAGCAGTGCAGTGCCTAGACCCTGCCTAAGAGATGTTGGCTTTACTGGTCTAGGGTAGGGTGTGGACACGTGTTCTTCTAAGCTCCCCACATTCTAAAGTGCAGCCTGGGTTGAGAATCACTAAGCTCTCTCTTTCTCCTTGTCCTGTGTACTCATGGAAGAAGAATGATGTCACATTCATGCCCTACAAACAGCACTGGTCCCCACACTAAGCCCCCAAACCTTTCCTACTACTACCTGGGGATTCTCCACAGCAGACTTCCTCTGGGTCAGCATGATGCAAGTCTACTACCCCCTAATATGCCCTCCCCCTTCTCTTTCAAATAAATAAAAATATTTCAAAAAAGAAAAATGGTGGGACTTGGTGGTGCATGTCTTTAATCCCAACAATTGGGAGGCTGAGGTAGGAGGATCTCTGTGAATTTGAGGCTAGCCAGAGACTACATAGTGAATTCCAGGTCACTATGGACTACAGTGAGAGTGAGACCCTACCTAGAAAAACAAAAACAAAAACAAAAACAACACCACCACAAAAAAAGAAAAGAAAAAGGAAACAAAAGAACAGTAAAAGAAAAAGAAAAATGAACTATGCCCTGAGCCCCACTACATTTGAACCCAATCTGCTTTTCTGGAACTTTCTGGGTGATTCAGTTGTGCATCCAGGGTGGAAACCCCCAGCTTTACAGTGGAGGCTTGGTATGGTCATATGTCATAATTCTCATAATTCTTTGTTCCAAGTTTATCAGGTCTTCCTGCTTAATATATTTTTATTGGGGCTGGAGAGATGGCTCAGCTATTAAAGGCACTTGCTAGCTAAACCTGATGGCCTGGGTTTGATTCCTCAGTTCCCACGTACCATATGCACAAAGTGGTGCATGTGTATGGAGTGCATTTGCAGTGGCAGGAGAACTTGGTGCACCCATATTCACTCTTTCTCTGTCTGCCCCCCCATCTCAAGTAAATAAATAGAAAAAAAAATAAAGTTTTTATTTATGTATTTGCACTAGGGGCAAGGCACCAGGAACTCTTCCCTCTGCAAACAAACTCCAGACACAGTCATTACCTTGCATGTAGCTGCATAGTTACTGAGGACTTGAACTCAGGTGGGCAGACTTTTAAAAAAGTTATGTATTTATTTATTTATTTATGAGAGAGAGAGGAAGAGGCAGAGAGAAAGAGAGAATGGGTGCACCAGGACCTCCCGCCACTGCAAATGAATTCCAGATGCATGCGCCCCCTTGTGTGCATCTGGCTTACTTGGGTCCTGGGGAATCAAACAGGGGTCTGTAGGATTTGCAGGCAAATGCCTTAAGTGCTAAGCCATTTCCCCAGCCCAGACTGGCTGACTTTGCAAACAAATGCCTCTACTGCTGAGCCATATCCCCAGCCTCAGGTCTTTTTTTAAAAAAATATTTTATTTTTATTTATTTATTTGGGAGAGGGAGAAAGAGAGAGAGGATGAGAGAGAGAGAGAGAGAGAGAGACAGAGAGAGAGAGAGAATCGGCTGGGCATGTCAAGGCTTCCAGCCACTGCAAATGAACTCCAGACACTTGTGCCCCCTTGTGCAATTGGCTTACGCGAGTCCTGGGGAATAAAACCGAGGTCCTTTAGCTTTGCAGGCAAGCGCCTTAAACGCTAAGTCATCTCTCCAGCCCTTGAGGTCTTTTCTTTAGTGTTAAGACTTCATAGAGGGGAGGAGGGAGGTAGCATGTGTACATTATTGATGTGGTTATTTTTACTGCTCAGTTACTTGTTCCACAAATCTGATTGCCTGCAAGATGCTAGGCATGGCATGCTTAGTGTGGTTGAGGCACGGGGGGTTGGGGCGGGAGGGGGCAGGGAGGGAGGAGAAGCTAGAAAAGAAGATTGGGATTGAGATCCGAATCTAGAATTCTTTTATTGAAAGGACAACACTCAAGAGTCATGGAGTATGAAATGCTTACATCCTTTGGCATATGTGAAAGCCTTCAGACAGGAAAAACAACTAGTGTTCATTTTGTCAAAACGTCAGGGGCCATCCTTCACCTCCAAGAGAAAGAAACAAAATCTGCCAGCACTGACCTAGCTTTGTGACAGCTGCACCTCATCTCCTCATTTCTGGAGACAGGGTACTGACTTTAAATATGGTTTTTCTGTTGTTCCAACAAGCTTTGAATTTGTGAGACCGGTCACCATATTCAGAGGTCTGCAAATCCATATTTCTTTTTGCCTCTCTAGGAAATATGCCTGTGTCTTACAAGATGTATGCTACGGTGACATGCAGGTGGCATAGCCAGGAGGGCATACAGAAGACCTAGATGAACTTTTATTAAGGTTGGTTCTTTGCATCTGGGCTTATGGCATCAAAGAGTGCTCTACGATCTGTAAAGTGATCTAGTTTGTGGTCTCCATGTCAGCAAGGACTACATGGAGGCCAAGCTTATTAAGGGGAGGGAAAATAAGGCATAGTGTTTTCTCCTTTGAACTCTGGGGATCCAAATGGACTGCACTATATATATCATTTTTAGCCTCTCCAACCAGAAGTGTTAACTAATGCATACAAGCCTTCATTTCCCCAAGTACAGTGGCGGCACCCTAAGGCATGCCCCCACTGACTGCACTTGAAGCACTGCGGAATTCAGAACCAGTTGTGGTTTTATTAGCATCGTGTCCTGGAACAAATTGCTCCGCCTCTCTCAACTTCAGTCACCCAGCTTTGAATTGTGTGCTATTATCACAAGGCTGTTGTAAAAAATGAAGTAGAATACTGACAATAGGAAACCAGGGCTATCCTAAGTCCATTGCCTATGACAACACATCATGTAACTGACCTTCCTAGGAAAAATGCTATTATCATGATAACTATTGCTTTCTTTCTTTCTTTTTTGGTTTGGTTTTTCAAGGTAGGGTCTCCTTTTAACCCAGGATGACCTGGAATTCACTATGTAGTCTCAGGCTTGCCTCAAACTCACAGCAATATAAGGGTGTGAACATTAACAGAAGTGCTTACTGGGCAGTTTGATAAGCATAGTACATACATTTGGCCAGACAACAGCAGACGTTACACCCCTAGGGCTCATGACTACCCCTGTTTTAAGTTTTCGGTATCAGGGATGTATTCCCTTCCCATGGAGTGGGCCTCCAGTCCAATTAGAGGGCAGTTGGTTTCCCCCATAACAGACATGCCATTATTGCACCCGTTGGCTCATTTGGCCTGTATAAGGCTTGTAGTGTCCACTGATGAGTACTTCACTGGTGATTTCTCTTTCTCCCATTGAACTGCATGCAGAATGGCTTCTTCCAGCTTTCTGTCAGCTGGTCTACATGGAGGAGGTCATCAGCTCAGATCCAGCAAGATTTCTCAGTGGCCTTGCAGCCCAAGTATATGGAGTCTTCAGCAATAGGGTCTTACCATCTATTCCTGGTGGGAAACCAAGGGCCTCGGCAATGGCCTATAATGTTTTGGGGGCATCAGGGATCTCCCTGGTGAACAACTCACTGGAAGATATCCCATCCCTGGCACTGAAAATTTTCTAGCAACAATCTACGGCTCCTGAATGTTCCATTGTCCAAAAAAGTAGGATTACATATGTTTTATTTACATCCTCTTAGATTTTGATTAGCTGTTCCTCCACCTTTCCTTTACTCAATCTCTTCCCCAGACCTCATTTTGGGCCTTTTCACCCCCATTAATCTATTCTCCTACTTACATATATACAATACCATCCTATTAAGTAACCCCCTCCCTTCCTTTATCTTCCCTTTATATCTCTTTTCTAGCTTACTGGCCTCTGCTACTGAGTTTTTTCCTTCTTACACAGAAGTCCAGTCATCTGTAGCTAGGATCCACATATGAGAGAGAACATGCGACGCTTGGCTTTCTGGGCCTGGGTTACCTCACTTAGTATAATCCTTTGAAATATTTTTATTTATTTGAAAGAGGGCATATTATGGCCTCTTGCTGCTGCAAACAAACTCCAGACACATGCACCACTTTGTGCATCTGGCTTTACTTGGGATCTGGGGAATCAAACCCAGATGGTAAGTGTTTGCAAGTAAGCTCATTTAACTGCTGAGCATCTCCCCCACCCCAGTCATTTTTCTATTGCCCTGTCAGGGAGTGATGATTCCTGGCCCAGTCCAAGCTCCTCCGAGATCCTGAGAGCTAATGTCCGTCCCCCATGGCCAGAGACATAGTAGATGACAGTCAGCTGAGGCATCTATGACATTTACCAGCTTTTTAATCTCAAGATCTTCTCCTAGTATATTATAATATTTTATTTTACGTTCCTTTCCTCATCCTTTTTGTTATGCACTTAAATTTTATGATTGCTAGGGGTTGGCAGAGTGAGCACTACTTCACATTCCCTGTGGTCAGGGGCTCTGTTGGACCCACGTCCCACACCCAGGTTGTACCACTTGGTGGGTCTCACTTTGAACCTGGCATGTGTGTGTGTGTATGTGTGTGTGTTCAATATATTTTAAATTACACAGTAAATACACACATTTGCCTCATAGAATGGACTTTTATAATGAGAAAATCTGGATTTGCAATTTACAAATGGCAAACTATCTTCCCTTTCTGGATGTAGCAAAGACCACTAAAGTTCATAGCTTTTCCATCTATATTTATAATGCACTACTGTATTACAAAATGAATATATTTATAACATGCTTTAATTTTTTGTTTTTTTCTGTTCTAAAAATATGCACTTTAAACATATCAGAACCTTATTTCTTCCTATGAACTTAAGCTGCCTGCACACAGAAAATAAAATTACCAAATGGAGATGAAGTAGAGAGTCCCTAGGCTCTTTAAAAAATGAAATAAACAATGAAGGGGAAACAAGTTATTTATCCTGTGTTACTGTACTTGACTCAGTTGATAGGTTGTTAACTCATGAAAGAATCCACACCAGGTGTGCCTGTCTGGGGCCTGGGCTGGATACTAGGGTAGAAACTTGTGTGAGCTTTGCATGATGGGACAGTGTCCTTTCCTGTCCTCTGCTCTTGTTCGGAATAGCGTAGCGGGCAGATGGAAGCCACCACAGTTCCAACAGCCTACTGCACGGAGGCAAGGAAGGCTGGGAGGGAGAATGAGTGAGTCAGTTCTGAATGTTTTGCAGATGGTCAACAGGGTTGGTTAGAACTGTAAACATTTATACTTTGGGTAAGTTCATGGGTCCTTGTCACCTTATACCAGCTATCTTTGATAGAAGTTAGGAATTCAGTTTCTCTGGAACTGAGTCACTTTTGTATCTAACAAATTTACCAATACCAAAAAAAAGTTTTAAAAACCTGTTTATAAAACAAAATCTGAACTGGAAAACATTTGGATTCAATTTGTTTTAAAAAGTTAAAATCTGTTGCAAAATTGGACTTCTTCATAAAAAACTGTCTATGTCAAAACTTAACTGTTAGCAGGTAGTTTGTGGCAAAGATGGCTAAATAATGAAGCAAATTTGAATCTGTGTGTACTAATGAGCTGCTTTTTTTTTTTTTTTTTGAGACTATCATTGTTATACAAGAGACAATTACCTGAATTGGATGCCTGAAATATAACTTAGGCAGGAATAGTTCTGTTAATACATTGGAATAAACTGTAAAGCTATTTAATAAATATAGTATTTATACTACAAAGAAAAGATCTCCCTTCTCTCTTTCATTTCTCAGGATTCAGCCTTTTCATTCATCCACTCATTTAACAAACGGTCATTAAGGGCTTACTATGCACTAAGTGCCAGGTTAATGGCAGAGAGCACAACAGGCTGACCTCAGCAAGAAGGGCGAGTGCCTAGAGGCCTTTCTTAGTTCGAGGTCACTGCAACTCCACAGGTGTGTGAGTTCCTTGGGACTTGGAACCATGAGTCATTCATCTTTGGAGCTACCACATTACAGGGTTCATAGCACACTGGATAAATGTTTGATGAATAAACAAGTAAGTAAAAATGATTCCTGTATGCAGAAAACAGAAAAAAAGTCATTTTAGTCAAGCTTCTTATTTAAAAATGTTTTATCAATTTATCATTTAAGAGCACCAGTGACTCAAGCAGCTGGCTCACTTAAAAAGCCCACCCTAGCATGAGTGACAACTCAAAAATTCCATCATTAAAGTTCCTTGTGCAACTTGCAGGCAGCTCCACTAAAGAGTCTGCTCTGGCCAGCAGTTGAATGTTGCATATGTAATAACCTCAGGATGAGCTTCCTGGACCTGTAAATTTCTTGAGAGTTGTTTCAGGAGGGAAAGTTTCATTATGGAGGAAACAGCTGTTGGGCAAGCATTCGTAGATTTATCTGTCCCTCTTATCAGGAAAGCAAACCCTTTTCCAGAACTCTCCTAAGCAAACTTCTAAATTTACTGACCAGAAGTTGGCTATTCCCTAGCTGCAAAGAAGGCTCAAAATCGAGCTTTGACCAAGTAGGACAGAGTATGACAGCTACCTTTACCTATATAGTTTTCAATCTCACACCCCTTTATACACACTTGCCTCTTGGAGTCAGTCATTTGCTCTGAGCTCCCAGACATCCTGGATCTTCCTTGTCACAGCAAAGGACTAACTTCACTGTACAGAAGTTGCTCATTTTCTCTTTCAGTTCTCACTCCTTGCTGGGATATATGTTTATGAGAGAGAGAGAGAGAGAGAGAGAGAGAGAGAGAGAGAGAGAGAGAGAGAGAATATGAATGAATATGAATATGGCATGCCAGGCTCTCCAGCCACTGCAACTGAACTCCAGACTAATGTGCCATCTTGTGCAGCTGGTTTATGTGGGTACTGGGGAATCAAACCTGGGTCCTTAGGCTTTGCAGGCAAGCACCTTAACTACTAAGCCATCGCTCCATCTCCCTTGCTGGGATTTCTAACGAAGAGTCCAAAATTTCCTTGAGGACTCCCAAATGCTGAAATCATAGTCCTGCCACTATTGGGGACTCCCCAAATCTGGTTTTATTTCTAGTTCTTAGTACCACCCGACGTCATTCCAGCACGACCCTCTGAGTGAACGGTGAGGACAGGGTCCAGACCCTGTGCACTAGGCAACTTTCACTTCCGATGGACATGTCCTAGATGGATCGTCACTGTATGGTGCCTCCCTCCACCCAGAACACTCCAAGCCTCCCTGTGTTTCTCCCCTCACTGCTCACCCCCAGCCTGTCATTTCACTCTCCTAAAAGCCTTCCCTTGGCCATGGAGCCCTCAAGGATCACTTTGGGCTCTAGACAACAGCAGGTCCTTGCTCTCCCTCCCGCCATCCAGCATCCGTGGCACTGAATCTGGAATCAGTTTCGTAAAGGGGTTGTAAACGTCAGGAGATGGCTCATTATTTGCGGTGCTGCCTCTAGTGTGTGCCTCCCCATCGCTCCATACCGTCCATAATTGATATTCATCCCCTCCCTCGCTCCCTCCCTCTCTCCACCCAGGGAACTGGTTCAACCAGAGCACCAGCCTCCCGTCAGCGCCGGAGCAGCCCAGCGCTCCGCACCCGCCCGGAGGAGGAGGGAGGCCCGTGCCCGCCGGGGGCCGCGGCGGCCCGGGAGTCGCTCATGGGGCCGCCCCGCGGGAGGAGGAGCGCCCGCGGCATCTCCCTGGGGCTCCTCGCGTTTTGTCTGGCCGCCGCCCGCTGTCTGCAGAGTAAGACGGGGCGGCGCGGGTGGCCGGGGTTGCGGGTGGGTGGAGGGTGACCTCGCGGGGGCCGGCGCGGCTGGAGGGTACCGGGCTGAGCCCTGGGCCACTTCGGGGCTCCCACGGAGGTTATCTGAGCCGGAAGCCGCCGGGAGATAACCGCTCCCCGCCCTGCGGCCGCCTCCTCTGCAACATTTTACATTCATTTTTCCCGGAGACTTAAGCAGACTGCAGCTCCCAGGGACGCCCGCCTCTTGCACCCCACCAGGGAGACCCCCCATACTTTGTGGGTGTCCTGGGCCATCGGGGTTTATCCCACAGGCCTCCCCCACCGTGGACACGAACCCTCAGTTCTGTTGTGAAGTGAAAGGGTTCCGGAGGGTTGGGTTTGGATATGGGGGGGGGGGGCTGTGGCCCCAGAAGGTGGCCCTGTCACTGGCCAGGTTGTGCAGGCTGGGCTAGTGCTGGAATTCCAGGCCTGGTGAGGCCAGGTGTAGCATGGCTTAGCCCCACAAACTTCTGTAGACACAAAAGATGAGAGTGCATTTTTGTTTTCTTACTTAAAGACATTATCTTTATTTTCATTGCCATTTTACAGATTAGTCAACTGAGGTTTACAGAGAACAAGGGTGGGGAGCTACAAGAGGTGAGGGTACTGACCTGTGCGCACAGCCAACACTTAGGTGGCACAATCCGGTCTATGAGGCTCCTATAATTTAGTCCTCAGGACCCACTCATCTCTGAACTGAGGAAACTGAGGTAGGGGAAGGCGACTACTTGTGTAAGGTGACCACCTAATCAGTAGTGAAGCCAGGGTTCTAACTGGGCCCTCTGACACTCTTGGCTTTCGCACATCTCTGGCTACAGGCCAACTTTGGGGGTTGCAAATCTCAGAAGCTGAGTGAGACTGGGGTGGGGCTGGGGCTCTGGCAGCCGTGGAGTGAGCACTAGCTGGCTTCTCGTCCAGAGGGTGGGCACCTGGGTTTGGCTCTGCAGTGACCTTCTCTTCTGTTTTCCAAATCCTGCTCACATTTCGAGTCACCATTCTTGCGTTCGGTTCAGCCGCCTGTGATGTGTAGGGGTCAGCCATTGGCTCACACTTGACCATCTTCTCCCTGCAGATGCCACCCTGGGTACAAAGGATACTGTGGTTGACAGCTTTCTTTGGGAAGCTCAGGCTGTCATGGGGGAGACAGTCCAGCAAACAGGAGTGCCAGCCTTAGGGGCTAGGGAGACAGTTCTGTGGGTAAGAGCTTGCTGCACAAGCATGAGGAGGACCTGAGTTCCTCCCTCAGCACCCACGTGTGATGGAAAAACAGAAAGCTCCAGGCTCAGTGGGAGACTGTTTTGGGGAAGTAAGGAGGAAGAGTGGCCTCTGCACACAAGTGCATGGAGCGTGAAGACCACACCACACATACTATACACACCCACCCACATAGGGTGAAGAGCAATTGGGGAGGACTCTACCATCACCTCTGGCCTCCATGAAGTGAGCACACATGCATGTGCACATGCACACACAACCACCACCACACAGTCTCAAAAAAAAAAAAAAAATAGGGCTGGAGAGTTGGCTTAGCGGTTAAGGCACTTGCCTGCAAAGCCAAAGGACCCAGGTTCGATTCCCCACGACCTACGTAGGCCAGATGCATAAGGTGGTGCATGAATCTGGAGTTCATTTGCAGTGGCTGGAGGCCCTGGCATGCCCATTCTCTCCCCTGCCCTCTCTCTCAAGTAAATAAAATAGAATAAATGTTTAAAAAATAAAAATTAAGCCAGGCGTGGTGGTGCACGCCTTTAATCCCAGCACTTGGGAGGCAGAGGTAGGAGGATCACGTGAGTTCAAGGCCACCCTGAGACTACATAGTGAATTGCAGGTCAGCCTGGGCTAGTGTGAGACCCTACCTCGAAAAACAAAACAAAACAAAACAAATCAAAATTAAAATAAAGACTGCCAGCTTTGTGGCAAGCTTTGAGAAGCAGAAAGTGCTGCATTCTGGGGACACTGGAGGCTCAGGATTAGATTTGAGGAGCCAGAGCAAAGGGTCCAAAGGAAATCATATCTCCTTGGACACAGTTGGGTAGAGAGAACAGGGAAATGGGACAGAGGGACTGCAGGGTGAACCAGAAATGCCAAACCTGGAGACCAGCTGAAAGTTTGTGGTTCCTTATTGACTTCCTCCTTCACAGCTGTAAGCCCCAGGAAGGCCAGCACTCATAGCTCTGAGTCCCTAGAGCTTGCCCAATGCTCACCTGGACCTATTCTTTTTTTTTTTTAATTATGCTTATTTATTTATTTGAGAGATAGAGATATAGAAATAGGCAGGGAGAGAGAGAGAGAGAGAGAGAGAGAATGGGTGCGCCAGAGCCTCCAGCCATTGCAAACGAACTCCAGATGCATGTGCCCCCTTGTGCATCTGGCTTAAGTGGGTCCTGGGGAGTTGAACTGGGATCCTTAGGCTTTGCAGGCAAACGCCTTAACCACTAAGCCATCTCTCCAGCCCCTATTCTTTTTTTTCCTTCTTATTTATTTATCTGAGAGAGAGAGAGAGAATGGGTGTGCCAGGGCCTTCAGCCTTTGCAAACGAACTCTGGATTCAATGCACCACCTTGTGCATCTGGCTTATGTGGGTCCTGGGGAATCGAACCTAAGTCCTTTTGCTTTGCAGGCAAGCACCTTAACCACTAAGCCAGCTTTCCAGCCCTGGAACTATTTGAAAGATGAAGGATGGATGTGCATCTGCTGTGGGCCAGCCCTAATGACTTAGGGCAGCCCTCCTTCCTTTCACCAGCTCCCTGCCTCCTCGCTTATATCCAAAGCTTCAGTCCATGATTGGGGATGCAGCAGATCTCTCTCCTAGCACAAGCAACACCCTGTATTCAGTTCCTAGCTCTGCCGAAAAGAAACAACAAAAATCTTCAGTCCAGGAAGTGTTTTAAAGCGTGCCTGTCCTCAAACACACACACTCCATGTATTTGAAAACCTTTCCTGTATAAATGGTTATGGAATCAATATGTCCTCCAAAAAACAAACAGGTTGCAGCCCTAACCTAACCTGGGCTGTGATATTATTTGGAGGTGAGGCCCTTGGCTGTGAGGTTGGAGCCCCTTTGATTGGATTAGCATCCTCTGCTTGTGAGACATAGCAGGTTTAATAGCCACAACAAGGGTCTTAATTAAATCTGAATCTACTGGTATCCGCCATTTTACACCCCCACTGTGCAAAACTTGGAAAAAAATGCCCGTTACTTAAGCCCAGTCCATGAGAATTTGGTACTGAAAAGCAGGTGCTACTGTAACAAACGTAGCTGAAGCTGTGGATAGGATCTTAGAAGCAGGCCCTGGGTGGAGGCTGGAGGAGTTTCTAGGTGCGTGTTAGAAACATGGATGTGGTGGGTAATTCTGGGGAGGTCTCAGAGAACCAAGAGACATGCTACTAGACAAAGGAGAAAAGAGAATCCTTGTTTTCAAGTGGCAAAAACCCAGGCTGAAATGTGTTTGTGTTCTAGTGTTCCTGTGGAAAGTAGAAATTGCAAGTGAACTACTGAAATATTTAGTTGAGGAGATTTCCAAGCAAAGCACTGGGAAGGCCTGACTCCTCCTCACAGCTTGTAGTAGATTTTGAAAACATAAATGAATTGAAGGACCATTAAGCAAAAAGCAATCAGAGTTTAAAGAGTTGGAAACCTTGAAACCTGTGCATAGTATAAGAAATTAGACTGGGTGTGGTGGCGCACACCTTTAATCCAGCACTCGGAGGCAGAGATAGGAGGATCGCCGTGAGTTCAAGGCCACCCTGAGACTACATAGTGAATTCCAGGTCAGCCTGGGATAGAGTGAGACCCTACCCTGAAAAACTTAAAAAAAGAAAAGAGAAGAAAAGAAAAGAAAGTAGCCAGGCCAGCCTGGGCTAGATTGAAACCTCAACAATCAATCAATCAATCAAACAAACAAACAAGGGGGCTAGGAAGGTTAAAGGTGCTTGTTTATGTGGGTTCAATTTCCCAGCCATCCACATAAAGCCAGGTATGAAAAAGCAGTGCTGCATGTGTCAGACTTTTGTTTGCCACACATTCATGTGAACACACACACACACACACACACACATTTGTATTTTCGAGGTAGGGTCTCCCTCTACCCCAGGCTGACCTGTAGTCCCTGCACACATGTGTGTGCACAGGTGTGCGCACACACACACACATATTTTTGTTTTGTTGTGTTTTGGTCTTTTCTAGATAGGGTCTCACTCTACCCCAGGCCGAGCCAGAACACGCTCTGTAGTCCCAGGCTGGCCTCGAACTTACAGTGACCTTCCTACCTCTGCCTGGGCTGCAGAGATGGCTCATCAGTTAAGGTGCTTTCCTGTGAAGCCTAGCAACCCAGGTTCAATTCCTAGCTTCCACGTAAAACCAGATGCACAAGATGTTTCATGCATCTGGAGTTAAGGCGGCTTGATGCCCTGGCCCTTCTCTATCCTTGCAAATAAATAAGTAAAAGAAATTAGAAAAGCACGTTCAGAGGAGCACAGCCAAGGTGTGGTGACTAGCTATTTGATAAGATTAGCGTGGGCGCGGACATAGTCACTTACCAGCCACCCCAGAGGAAACACTGCCAACCTGAAAGGAAGGGGACCCAGTCAGGCCAAAATGAAGGAAGAATGTGCACACTGAGATCCCATAGGACTGAACCTTAGGGCTGTTAAGCTGTTCTTCCAACAAGAGAAGAGTAACCAGTGCTGGAGAGATGGCACCTAGGTTCAGTTCCCCAGGACCCACGTGACCCAGATGCACAACGTGGCTCATGCATCTGGAGTTTGTTTGCAGTAGCTAGAGGCCCTGGTGTGCCCATTCTGTCTCTACTCTAGCTGCCTCTTTCTCTCTCTCTCTCTCTCTCAAACACACACACACACACACACACACACACACACACACACACACACACATTTTGGTTTTTCAAGGTAGGGTTTCATTGTAGCCCAGGCTGACCTGGAATTCACTGTGTAGACTCAGGGTGGCCTCGAACTCATGGCAGCCCTCCTACCTCTGCCTCCAAAGTGCTGGGATTAAAGGTGTGTGCCACCATGCCCGGCAATAATATATATGTTTGGTTTTTCAAGGTAGAGTCTCACTCTAAGTCCAAGCTGACCTGGAATTCACTATGTAGTCTCAGGATGGCCTCAAACTCTCAGTGATCCTCCTACCTCTGCCTCTCAAGTGCTGGGATTAAAGGCCTGTGTCACCACACCCAGCTTAAAATATTTTTTTAAAAAAGAGATAAGAGGAGGGCTGGAGAGATGACTTAGCCATTACGGTGCTTGCCTGCAAAGCCAAATCAAACCCAGGTTTCATTTCCCAGTACCCATGTAACCCAGATGCTCAAGGTGGCTCATGTGTCTGGAGTTCATTTGCAGTGGCTAGAGACCCTGGCACGCCCATTCTCTGCCACCCCCCATCCCACCTCCCGCCTCTTTCTCTCTCTCTCTCAAAAAAAAAAAAAGAAAAGTAACCCAAACTGATTGACAGATCAAAGGGCTGCCTCAATAACAAGGATAAAAGTGAAGGTGCTGTTTCTGTCTCGACTGCCCAGAGCTTCAGGGGACATCTTACCACCCAGCAGAGCTTTGGGAGAACCTCAGGGGGTTGAGGGCAGAGCATGTGCTCTGGTCTCACTGTGCTTGGAACTTGCCTGGAGCCCTTCGCCCTGTCCTTCCAGGTGTGCCCTCTGCAGTGAGAATCTCTATCCCATCCAGTGGTGCTCCCAGCCTTGTATTTTGGAAAATATTACATTTTTACTATATAAAGTAGTCTTCTTTTTTGTTTTGATTATTATTTATTTATTTATTTATTTATTCTTTTCAATTTTTTTTAATTAACAACTTCCATGATTATAGAAAATATCCCATGGTAATGCCCCCCCCACTTTCCCCTTTGAAAGTCCACTCTCCATCATATCCCCTCCCCATCTCAATAGTCTCTCTTTTATTTTGATGTCATGATCTTTTCCTTGTATTATGATGGTCTTGTGTAGGTAGTGTCCGGCACTGTGAGGTCATGGATATCCAGGACATTTTGTGTCTGGGGGAGCACCTTGTAAGGAGTCCTACCCTTCCTTTGGCTCTTACATTCTTTCTGCCACCTCTTCCGCAATAGACCCTGAGCCTTGGAAGGTGTGATAGAGCTATTTCAGTACTGAGCACTCCTGTCGCTTCTTTCCAGCACAATGATGCCTTCTAAGTCATCCCAAGGTCACTGCCATCTGAAAAGAGAAGATTCTCTACCAAAAGTGAGAGTAGCATTAATATAAGGGTATGAACATTAAGAGAAGTGCCTCAAAGTAGTTTTCTTAATTGTTTTTATGAGCATACAAAGAATTAAGTTTCATTATGGTGCTGTTCAAACCAAATGTGTGTTTTTGTTTGTTTGTTTGTTTGTTGAGGTAGGGTTTTACTGTAGTCCAGGCTGGCCTGGAAGTCACTACGTAGTTTCAGGATGATCTCAATCTAATGGTGATTCTCTTACCTCTGCCTCCCAAGTGCTAGGATTAAAGGCGTGCGCCAGCCGGGCGTGGTGGCGCACGCCTTTAATCCCAGCACTCGGGAGGCAGAGGTAGGTGGATCGCCGTGAGTTCGAGGCCACCCTGAGACTCCACAGTGAATTCCAGGTCAGCCTGGGCCAGAGTGAAACCCTACCTCAAAATCCCCCCCCCAAAAAAAGAAAGGCGTGCGCCACCACACCTGGCTCAAAATGTGTTTTTGTTTCCTTCCCCTCTTTCTTTCACAACCCTTTCCTTCCCTTGTGTCCAGCCCCCGCATCTCCTCTTTCCTTCCTTCCTTTCCTTTTTTCCCTCCCTCCCTTCCTCCCTCCCTCACTTCCTCTCTCCTTCCCTACCTTTCTCCTTTCCTCCCTCCCACCTTCCCTTTCTCTCTCTTTTCCCTCCCTCCCTCCCTCCCTCTCTCCCTTTCTTTCTTTCCTTCTTTTTTTCTTTCGAAGGAGGATTGTGTATTTCCCAGGCTGGCCTTGAATTCCCGAGGATTCTCCTACCTTGGCTCTGAGTGCTGTGCAACCACATTGAGCAATAGCGTCTGTCGCTTTCATGTCACGGGTGCCCTTTTGCCCCTCCCTCTCATGCTCAACACTTCTTATGGTCTCCTTTCTGCTGAAGCCCCTAACTTCTTTGTCCAGTTCATAGCTGGAGAGGGATTTGCCCCAGGATGAGATGTCCCTGATACCTCACCACATCTGTTTTAGAGGACATTTAAGTAAGACTTCAAGCAAGTGCCTTTAACCACTGAGCCATCTCCTTGGCATGGCACTGCAGTGAGATTTCAGACTTAATGTTGGTGTTGGAATGAATTAAGACTATTGGGGCTGTTGGGATGGAATAAATGCATTTTTCATACCAGAAGGAAGTGAATTTGGGAGACCATAAATGGACGTTGTGGACTGAATGCGTCCACAAAATTCACAGATGGATGACTGACCTCCAGTATATTTCGAGATGGGGCTTTGGGAGGTGACAGGGTTTAGATGGGGTCATGAAGGAATACCTCCACGATGGGATTAGTGTCCCCTCCCATGAGAAGAGGAAGAGACCTGAAGATGCCTTTTCTTCACCACACCAGGACGTAGCAAGAGGACGGCAGTCTAAGAGTCGGGAAGAGAGCTCATCTCCCATGGAGGACCCGGTCCGTCAGCACTGCACAGAGGTCTTCGCTTTCTGCCCTTAGAGCTTCAGAAGTGAACGTCGTGTGTGGGCCACTCAGTCTATTCCGGAAGCTGCAGCGGATTGAGACAGGGCATAAAGGCCACTCCCCTCAGAAAGCTGCCAGGCGGGCACAAGGTGCCTTTCTAGAAGCGCTGTAGGTTATCGTTCCAGCTCAGCATGGCAAATTTCATCAGCCTTGTCCTTTGATTGTCGGAGATAAGAGGCAGTTCCGTTAGTTAATGGCCTACGACCAGATTAACTTTCTTCTTTTTTCCTGCTCCAGTTTCTAAGACCTAGGCCACTCCTCAGACATAGGCATGGAATCACAAATGAGCATCCTTTCACAGAGCAGCCAGAGCTGGGCAGTTAGTCGTGGCCCAGTCCCCCAGGAGACAGAAGAACTGGGTTGGCTTGAGTCTGGTTCTGGAGAGGGAGAGGACAGACCCGGGCCTGCCCTGAGCAGTGTAGAGCTGTGGGTCCTGAGTGTAGCTGAGCATAGAATAAAGAGGAGGGCTCTCCTGGAGAACTTGCAGATCCCTGACTGTGGGGCCAGCCTCACTGGCTTTGACCATCTGCATAGCAGCAGTACTGAGCTGTGCTGGGCCCTTTAAACAGATGAGGTGTGGTCTCTAAGTGTGCTTTCAAACTGATAGAAAATGGTTTTTCATAAACATCAAGATGCATCCACCGGGAAAAGGGGAAATGACATTTGAATGTGACCCAGTCAACAAAGAGGAAGAGGCAGCCATGTGAAGACACAGGAAGAAGGCAGGAGTGTGAACCTGTGTGGTGAGAGGAAGCAGGATGTATGTGTTCAAGGGTTACAAGGGCAGCCAGACGCTGGAACGTGGGGAGCTCTGGGGAGGGCTCAGGAGACTAGGTGGGAGAGCTGGGCAGCAGCTGTGACGCTGGGTGCTCAGGGGTGATGGGAGCTGCAGGAGCATGTAGGCCTGAGGGCAACAGTCCCTATCAGCTGAGAACTCTCAGGCCTGCATCCTCCTGCAGCTCCCATCATCCTCGGACAGACACTGCGTACTCTAAACTTTGAGCGCTGGGGGTGGTACTGGGGAAGCAGAGACATGGCAGGAGAAAGCCCAGAGCCCTGCTGCTGGTTTCCATCCTCACTTTTTCATTTCATTTTTCTTTATTTATTTGAGAGAGAGAGAGAGAAACAGAGTTTTGGATGTGCCAGTGCCTCTTGCCACTGCAGACAAACTCCAGATGCATGTTCCGACATCAACCTCTGGACTACACACATACACACATGTACCACACCATAGAAACACACGTACGCACATACAGGCACAACACACATACAGAACAGAATAAATAAACAAAATTAGCTTACTGTTTATCCATCCCTTGTAGGTCTCTCCTGTAGAATGTACACTGGACACAAAGGACACTGTGGTTTTTCTTCCATGATAGTATCAACTCAAAAGAGCCTTGGACCATTTGTGGCATATAATAGACACCGTAATAGTGCTTGTGGAAGAAATCAATGAGTAAGTTAAATATTTTCACTTGGGCTGGAGAGATTGATCATTGGTTAAGGTGCTTGATTGCAAAATCTGATGGACTGGGTTCGATTCCCCAGTACCCACATAGAGCCAGATAGACAAGGTGGAAAATGAGTCTGTAGTTCATTTGTGGTGGCAGGAGGCACTAGTGCACCCGTCAGTGCACCCATTCTCTCTCTCTTTCCTTGTAAATAAATGAATAAAAATATTTCTTTTAAAAAAATAGTTGGGTGTGGTGTCACTTGCCTTTAATCAAAGCACCCGCAAGGCTGAGGTGGGAGGATCACTGTGAGTTTGAGGCCAGCCTGAGACTAAATGTTGGCTCTGTGCACTCATTTTCTCTCTCTTCTTCCCTCTTTCTTGCACATAAGTGAATAAAAATATTTTTTAAAAATAAATAAATAGGGCTGGAGAGATGGCTTAGCAGTTATGGCATTTGCCTGCAAAGCCAAAAGACCTCGGTTTGATTCCCCAGGATCCACGTTAGCCAGATGCACAAGGGGGCACACGCATCTGGAGTTCATTTGCAGTGGCTGGAGGCTCTGGCGCATCCATTTTCTCTCTGTCTCTCTTTGTGTCTGCCTGTTTCCCTCTTTTGCTCTCTCAAATAAATAAGTATTTTTTTAAAATTAAAAAAATAACTGGGCCCAGTGGCACATGCCTTTAATTGAAACACTCAGGAGGCCGAGGTAGGAGGATCACTGTGAGTTTGAGACCAGCATGAGACTAAATGCTATTCCAGGTCAGCCGGGGATAGAGCAATACCCCACCTCAAAAAAAAAAAAAAAAAAAAAAAAAAAAAAAAGAGAGAATAAAAGGTAAGTAACCTGCTGACTTAAGTATCGGTTCATATGTGTGTTGCATCCTCAGGTCAGGGTGTGTCTCTGTACATTCCCCAGTCGGCCATCAATGCCACCATCCAAGAAGACATCCTGCTCTCAGTTGACTACTCTTGCCATGGGGTGCCCACCATCGAGTGGAAGCACACGTCTAATTGGGGCATGCAAAAGATCGTGGAGTGGAAGCCAGGGGCTCTGGCCAACGTCTCTCCGAGTCACAAGGGCCGAGTCTGCACCTTCGACAACGGCTCTATCCAGCTCTTCAGGGTGGGTGTGAGAGATTCCGGCTACTATGTCATCACGGTGACAGAGCACCCAGGCAGCAGCCAGTTTGGTACCATTGTGCTGCACGTGTCAGGTAAGAGAGCCCTGGGGTCCCTGCAATCACAAGTGTGGGGGTGACTTTGTACTATTAAAAGCAACCTTGTCTTCCCCCAGAAGTCCTCTATGAAGACCTCCACTTGGTCGCTGTGTTCCTTGCTTTCCTTGCTGCTGTTGCCGCAGTGTTGATCAGCCTCATGTGGGTGTGCAATAGGTGTGCATACAAATTCCAGAGGAAGAGGAGACACAAACTGAAAGGTGATCCTCTGGACCTTGTGATAATCTGTTCTCAGCTTGGAGGCTGGAGGGAGGGTGTCTTACCTCTCTCATCCACACCAAGAAACTGCTGTGTCTCAGTTCTCAACTCTGCCATGTCTTTTTACTTTTTAATTTGCATGCATGCATGTGTGCGTGTAAGGGCATACCAGGGCCTCTGACTGCTGCAAACAAACACCAGATACTTGCACCACCTTTTTTGCAACCACTTTCCTTGAGTGGCTTGAGACTTGGATCTGGGCCAGCAGACTTGGCAAGCAAGTGCTTTTCAGCACAGAGCCGTCTTCCACTCCCACTTCATTTGTCTCTTGCTTTGCAGGAAGCACCACTGAAGACATTGAGCTGCAAGATATTGAGTGTTGACCACAGCTGGGCCCAATTGCATTGCTACCTCAAGAGAAAAAGAATATTTTCCAGCCAAAGAACAAAGAGAACCACTCCCCATGCCCCTGCTTCTGGCACTCCTGCCATGCACCCTCTTCCCCATGGACAGCTGGAAGGAAGCAAACCTGACTGTGGCGCTGGGGTCTGCGGCCCACAGAGTCAGCTCAGGGACTTGCACGAGTTCGAGGAGAAGCACGACAGACTGAGCAAAATCTTTGCTTGGCTGCAGCTTCAGAGCTGTGCTGACCCTGACCCCTTGGCACACGGCCGGCACTGGCCACTGCTCACGACACTTGCTGTGGTCTCAGATGGCTTGTTGGAGGAGTCCCTGTCTCAGAGTGTCCCCAGAGTGCCTGATGTGCAGGCAGTGTGGGGATGCACCATGTCTTCATGGTCCTACCTGTGCCTTCCAACGCCCATCTTGCACCCCAGAAGCAGCACTGTGGGAGCTGATGTGGTAAAACCCTAGGCTGTGGGACAATCTGCTGTCTCCGGAGCAGAGGTAGCTGGGGGCTGTCATGGTGCAGTGAGTGCAAGGAGGCACGGCCCTGTGCTTGGAGTTTTAGAGAAGGAGGTCAGGGTACCTTGAGGAACCAGTTTTGGACAGAAGGAATAGGGAGACATGAATGTTTCTAATTTCCCTCATTTAAAACTAAATCGATTTGCCCCACATGGCCCAACTACAGGTCATTGTGAGAAAAAGTGGCTCACGTAGACCAGGGACAGCATCTGTCCTCTGGCCAGCTGACAGTACAACTGGAAAACTCTGTACTGTTGGGCTTCATTGAGATCTGGCCTTAATCACCAACACCTCAAGGGATGCCCACAGTGAGTTTTGGGCGCTCATGGCATTCAAGAAAAGCAAGAGAATCCTTGAAATCACTGGGAAGAGATGTACTTAGTGAAAATTATGATTCCCTGGACATTGGGGGCCCTGCATTTTGGGACTTGGACCACAGTCAGTCTTCACCCTTATTCTGAGGTTGTTGGTCATTATGTTTACACCTGCCAGTTTCTCCTTCCCCACTTCCATTTGTGAAGCTCTGAAAGCAGGCATGGGCCTATCTTCAGTCTGTTCTCTCTAATCTCACAGTCAGTGATAATGGAAGTGAGTGAGGAGTTGTTTGCAGCATGCTGGTTACAAATTCATGCTTGTAAAGGTGAAGATGTGCTAGAACATTCCTTCTTGTCCTCTTCCCTTCGGATCCCAATGCCCTTATCTTTTCTACATCCCATGAGGCAGGAAAGGAGTTACTGAGAGGAGCCTTTCTCTAGAGAAAGGATTCAGGGCTAGAAGAAGGGGTCTTGGAGTATTCAGAGAGGAACTGGGCGTGGTCTGGACATGGACTCCACAGGCACCATGGGACTGATCAGCAAGGGAGGAGGTCTCTGCACTGCACTCATGGAAGATCCTCACCCTTGGGCACCTTCTGTACACACGTGCTCACCCGGGCTTTCCCCAGGCAGTGGCAGAGGAAGCAGCCCTGTGCCAGCGCAGTTTCCACACATACTGTACTGTGAAGAGACAGGGTGAGCAGATCAAGGAGAAATGTCTTCCTTTCTGCTGCTGCCCCCTCCCCCCCCGCGATTCCTCTTTCAGCCTCCTGCTCCTCACAACTCCATCCTTCAGCTTGTCAGTAGCCTGGGGTGGTCAGCCTCACCCTGAGAGGAGAAGTGGAAAAGAATTCCCCAGGGCAGCCTCCATGGGCAAGAGGATCCCAGGAGAGGTTATCTTCTCAGGTATTGTTTCTTTGCAAAAGGGATTTATCTGTGCACTTTTAAAGCTTCCCCATGTTTTAAACCTACTGTAGAGCCTGAGGTATTGTCTGTTGTTAAAAAGAAAAAGAAAAAACAAATTATTAAATCATAGGGACTGACCAGTTGTGTTATGTTTCAAAATGTGAAGAAAATGTTTTAAAATTGAAAACAAACAAATATGAAAATCAGGCCCTGGTTCTTTGTGTGAGCACACTCCTACCAAGAACTCAAAGGCTCTGGGTATTGTCTCCAGGTGGCCTTGAACATCTAAACACCCCTCAACCACAGCCACGGGTCTCATCTCATTTACTTGATAGCAGAACTAATCATAGATTCTAACTATAAGCATTTTTTAAAACAATTTGATAAAACCAAGCCTGAATGGCACCACAGTACTGAAGCCAAAAGGCCAATGTGAAATTTGTGCTTCTAGAAGACTAATTGTAGTTCCAGGGTCCTTTCTGTTTCTGGAAAGGGCTGACACTGGAATGTGACCATTGTGTGCCTTGTTCAATGGTGCAGTTGTTACCCTACATAACACATGAATTGCCAACAGTGTCTTCTCATTGTGATCTAAGAATGCAAGAAGGTATTGCTGAGGTATTGTTGAATGAAAGTTTTTATGGGGAAGCACTGATAAGCATCTGCTCCCCCCAGTTAAGGACCAACAGCCAATTGAAGTACAAGACCACCAACATTCAACTTGTGAACCAGTGAGTTTATTGCACAGGTAAATTTTCTTTCCAAAGAAATAGCTGACACTCTCACTTTTGGTTAGAGAAGCTTCTCTTTTCAAATGGTGGTCACCACTGGGAAAACTCAAAACTCACCATAGTTCTGGGCAGAAGTGACAGTGGAGTGTTCATCACCAAGTGATAGATCTCTATCACACCCTCCAATGCTCGGGGACCACTGCAGGAAAGAATGTAAGAGACAAAGGAAGGGGAGCACTGCTTCCAGTGCAGCCTTCCAGACACAAAGTGGCCTTGGTGTTCATGACCTCACCGTGCCTGACACTACCTACACAAGACCTGCATATTAGGAGGCAAAACATATGATGACTTCAAAATAGAAGAGACTAATTTGAAAGAAGGGATTCAATGGAGGGTGGATTGGGAGGGGAAATGGGGGTGGCAGAGGGGGATTATGATCATGGTATATTGTCTGTACTTATGGAAGTTGTCAATAATAAGTTGTAAAGAAAAAAAATAGCATCTGAAAATAACCTATCCTGAGATTCTTTGGGGCAATTTAATTTGCAAATGGCTTTGTTCATGAGGCTTCCATGGAAAATCATGCTCTATTTCTCCTTTTAGGATGAGATCTACCAACCCTAGACTCCTGACAATGAGGGCATGGGTGAGGGTTTACTTACAGGAGCACGGGTGATGGGTGATCTCAAAATAATGGTAGCATCAAAGTCTCATCCAAAGCTGGAGAGATGCCTCAATGGTTAAGTCGCTTTCCTGTAAAGCCTAATGACCCAGGTTCAATTCTTCAGTACTCACGTAAAGCCAGATCCACAAAGTGACACGTGCATCTGGAGTTTGTTTGCAGAGGCTAGAGGCCCTGGTGTGCACTCACTTGCTGCCCCTCTCTTTCTCAATCTCTCCTTAAAAATAAATAAATAATTTTTAAAACGTCTAATCCCAAGGGCTGGGGGTGTAGCTCAGTGATGGAACACTTGCTTGGCACGTGCAAGGCCGTGTTCAATCCCCAGCACCAGATGGATTTCTTCCCCTTCAGTTAACCTTCCACACACTCTATACTCTCACCTCCTGAGATCCCTAGATGGGGGTGAGGTAGGGCAGAATCATATAGCGGGCAGGGAGGTGCAGGAAGGAATGGCAGAGAGCTCAGGTGAGGGTCGGATGACTTTCCCCATCCCCTTCTTCTTTGAAGGAACATTAACTGGTGCAATCTCTCTTTTTGTTTTTTCTTTTCCTTTAAGTCAGGGAACTCATTCTATAGCCCAGGCTTGCCTTGCACTTACAGCTATCTTCCTACCCTACCTCAGCCTCCTGGGTGCTGAGATTAAAGGCATGAGCTGCAGCTGGCAACTGTGACTCTAAGCTCTCACCTGAAGACCACCCCCGGCCCCGACAAGTAACATTACCCTGCCAGGCAGCGTGGGCACCATGAACAATGTGAGACTGAATTTGGAGTATCTGCTCTGATTCAGAAACTGAATTCTGACCCTCAGTTCGTACTTGCCCAGAATGTCAGGACCACCCATGACCTGCTAGACATCTGTCTGAAGAGGGCCATGGTCCAGGGTGCTCAGCATGTGTCCCATCACATTGTGCCTCAGGAAGGCAAGCCAGTCACCAACCAGAAGAGCTCCGAACGATGCTGGATCTTTTCTTGTCTGAATGTTATGAGACTTCCATTCATGAGAAAATTTAATATTTAAGAATGAGTTTAGTTAGTCTTGTGTATTTTTCTGGGATAAGGTTGAGTGCTGTTATTTCTTCTTGAATGCTTTTGTGGACACAGCCCAGAAAAAGGAGCCTGAAGATGGAAGGCTGGTATAAGATTTGCTTATGAACCCTACAAATGATGGTAGTCAGTGGGATATGCTTGTTAATATAATTGAAAAATATGGCATTGTTCCTAAGAAATGCTTTCCTGAGTCTCATATTACAGAGGCAAGCAGAAGAATGAACAATATCCTCAATCACGTGATGAGAGAATTCTGTACACGACTATGGAACCTGGTCCACAGTGGAGCAACCGAAGGAGAAATTTCAGCTATGCAGGATGCCATGATGGAGGAGATACTCCAAGTGTGCGTATCTGCTTGGTTAATCCACCAGAAACATTCTGGGAGTATCGAGACAAGAATAAAAATTATCACAAGATTGGCCTCATAACGCCAATGCAGTTGTACAGGGAACATGTCAAGCCACTCCTCAATATGGAAGATAAGATTTGTTTTGTAAATGACCCACGGTCCCAGCACAAGTACAACAAACTGTACACAATAGATTACTTAAGCAATATGGTTGGAGGAAGAAAAATGCTGTATAACCATGAGTTCATTGACCTCTGGTTGTTGCCTTTAGCAAAGAAGGAGAGGCTGTGTGGGTTGGCTGTGATGTTGGAAAACATTTCAATGGCAAGCTGGGCCTCAGTGACATGAATGTCTATGACCACAAGTTAGTGTTTGGTGTCTCCATAAAGAATATGAATAAAGCATAGCAGTTGTCTTTTGGTGAGTCGCTTATGACCCACGCCATGACCTTCACTGCTGTCTCAGAGAAGGAAGAGCAGGAAGGTGAATCTGGGAAATGGAGAGTGGAGAACTCCTGGAGTGAAGACCATGGCCATGAAGATTACCTGTGCAGGACCGATGAGTGGTTCTCTGAGTATGTCTACGAGGTGGTGGTGGACAGGAAGCACATCCCTGAAGATGTGCTGGCCCTGTTAGAGCAGGAGCCCATTGTCCTGCCAGTGTGGGACCCCATAGGAGCTTTGGCTGAGTGACGTTGCCTCCAGCTCTTTCCTCCTCCTGTGGGACCGGATGTAGCTGCAAAGGACAGATCCAGGGACTGAAGCCAAAGTCACATGGATGGCTGTTTGCTTCCACAGGACACAGTCAGACTTTGGGACTTCCAGTCTCCTCCAGGAACCTCTTTGGGAAAGTGTGTTTTATGCTAAAACAAAATACTCATAAACGAAAAAAAAAGGAGGAAAGTTTGGGTCAAACGATCTACTCTCCTCATCTCCAATACCTCAGGATCTCTTAGCATTGCAATCAAATGTAATTGTCCTATAACTATCAAGATGGTCTTCAGGGTCTCCTTTAATAAGACGGGATGATGAGCAACTAAGGTGTATGGAGAGACAGCAGAACTCGTGCTCCTCGTTCCTAGAGTAGAGTGGGGGTTGGTTAGCTAAGATTTGAGCTCATACCTGTGTGCTGCCTTACCGATGCCTTCATAGATGGCAGTCACTGAACTCAACTTTCTCAAGGGAACTTCATGTTCCTCTAATAGCCCAAGAATGGAATGTTGATCAGGGATGACCTAATTCCTTCCTGTTTGGAACTTTGGGGCACAACTGTGCTTTAGTAGAGGCTTAGAGAAGGTGGCAGAGAAAACAACCCAAACCTTATCGTGGGCTCAGTTCTAATCATTGGGGGATGCTCTCACCAAGTGGTTTCATTTCTCTCTGCATTGGGGGTGTGCCGGGCTCCCACAGCAGGTAGTGCTGAGGAAGGACCAGGCCCGCTGGTTCCTCCCAAGGGGTTGAGGCGGAGGGTGGGTGTCCACGGCCAGTAACAAACCACCAAGCCAGGAGTCTTGTTGAAGCAGGAACTCGCTTTATTCTAAACCGCAGGTGTTTATATAATGTTGAGAAGGAAGGCAGGGACTTTAGGGTGGGGTTGAGATGGAAGGGCCAATAGCATACCATGACCTCTGAGATGATTGGTTCTAAGCACCCAAGGCGGGAACTCTAACTTCCTGTGCGGAAGTAGCAGGCCAGAGGCCATTTGGCCCCCTGCTGAGTCATAGCTGGGCCGAGGCAGTTCGCCAAACTTTAGCTAGGCTAAGGAAGTTCCACTAGGCCTCACGTCTGGGCCTCTGGAGGCCCAACAGGGGTGGGTGGGCGGGAAAAGGTGATATTAATTCTTTCTGACAACTGGATGGTGCTGAGAAGCTTTTGAGTAAAACACTTTGCTAAATGAGAATTAAAAAAGCCATGAGCTGCCACACGTGGGTCTAAGATTAGTATGTGTGCTGATGTGGTGCTCCATGTGGAGGCCGACGGAGAATGCTGGGTGTCCCTCTCCTTGACTCACCTACCTGTTTCTCCTTGAGATGGAGTCTCTTACTGATTCTGGAGCTTGCCATTTTTCAGGAGTCCCAATAATTCTCTGTTCTCTGCTCCCCACAGGACTGGGGGTGACAGGTAGGTGTGGACACACCCAGCTGTTTACATAGGTTCAGGGGAATCCATCTCAGGAAGTCTCAGGCCCCCTCAGGCTCTCATGCTTAAGCAAGAAGAATGCTTAACTGCTGAGCCATCTCTCCGGCCCCACCAGGCACGATGTTGATCGTCTCTTGCTAATAGTCACAGCTGCCTCTGATGAAGATGGTCATTTTGTTCAGAGGATCATCACACAACAAGTATATATTGTACTTTCTCATTGCAAGGTGTTCTGGGTATACAAAAGCTGAAACAGCCCGTATCCTATGAATCAGACAAAGCTGATGGCTACTTGTGAGCACTTCAGATGTACTTTGGTTTGAAGCAGTCTCTCTCACAGGGGAGGAGGAGAGACAGTGATGTGAGATTGCAGGGTGGCCTTGTTCTGCCTGTGCAGGAAGATAGAGACCAGGCCCAGAGAATGCTGGTTTCCATTCTCATTAATATAGTGGTAAGTATCCCCACTTGTCATGCAGGAGACCGGGGTTCAATTCCCTGATAGGGAGGCCAGCTGCATTTTTGCAGGGTATAGTGGCACACACCTTTAATCCCAGTACTCAGACTCATAAATTATTCTGTTTTATTACATGGGAGAATAATTAATCCGAATGAAGGTAACTAAAGGAAAACCATCTGCTTATAATAGGATGTTACTGGCTTGATGCTTTTAGTCCTAGAATCCTAAGGCCTGATGTTTGCAAAGAATTATCTGTCCTTGGATACTGGCAGCAACTCAAATAGATGACATCCATCTTTGAAGGTTCTGCTGCTGAGGCTGGGAGGGGGATGGGAAGGAGAAAGGAGTGTCATCTTCCATAAGCTGATAAACAACAGTTAGGGATAGTACGGGCCCCTTCAGGCAGACAGGATGCTCTGGAGTAGCCAGAGCCCATCAGAACTGGACTGGCCATGGAGTCTGCCAGCCAGTCCATGCTCAGCTATGGCTTCAGTAGTATGACATTCCCCAGCCACATTTATTTTTATTCCTCAATAATACATGAAGGTCAATTAAAGTTCCTGATAGAATGAGATACTCAGGGGTACCACTTTGCTTTGATCGTGTGCTAGCAAAGAAATCTGCTCAGGTCTGACAAAGTAATGTGTGATTTCCATTAGGCTTTTAAAATCCTGAGCACATCATAGATGTCTACTGATGTCTCTCTGCATCCCAAGGGGCTCAGGCTGGGTACATTTACAAGGTTAAGAGACATAGTGTAGGGTTGGAAAGATGGCTCAGTGGTTAAGATGCTTGCCTGCAAAGTCTAATGATCTGAGTTCAATTCCCCAGTACCCAGATAAAGCTAGATGCACAAAGCAGTGCATGCATCTGGAGTCCATTTGCAGTGGCTGGAGGTCCTGGCATGCCCATTCTCTGTCTGTTTCTCTTCTATCTCTCCACTTGAAAATAAATAATTTTTAAATTCTGATCTTCCTGCCTCCAACTCCCAGGGGCTGGGATTACAGGTATGCACTGCCATGCCAAGAATGCATGTTGCCTTTATATCTCTGATCTTTTCATGTCAATTTTCAAGTCAAACAGTTGATTTTACAAAAACAAGTTTCCATAATAGCCAGAGGCTCATCCATATGCAGTAAATAGGAAAATGGAGACTGCAACATGGAAGTTTTTCTGGATAAAGGGAGGAAGGACACTGGACCAACACACCTTTATCACCAGATCTCTACTATGATTGAAGGAAAAATTAGCCCCTGTTCCTGCCACTATCCTATCTAGTATTCCTGCACCCAAAACTCAAGGCCAGCCTGGACTAGAGTAAGACCTTGTCTCAGAAAACAAAACCAGGACGGAAGGAGAGAGGGAGGCAAAGCCACCAATTATTCTCTCATTAGCTCTTTTAGAGAACAGAGGTGATGGCTGACTATTAGGAGGAAGCCAGCCAGCACCAAAGGGGAAAGCTGGCCACACAACATTGTGTCTCAAGTCAAGTCATCACTCAAGTAGAACAGACTAGAAAGAGATGAGGAAGCCCTCAGAAACAACTTGCCTTCCTTTCCTTTTTTTTTTTTTTTTTTTGGTTTTTCAAGGTAGGGTCTTGCTCTAGCCCAGGCTGACTTGGAATACTATGTTGTCTCGAGCTCATGGTGACCCTCCTACCTCTGCCTCCCGAGTGCTGGGATTAAAGACTTGCATGGTTGATCTGAGAAGCAATTCATGTGCATTAAGAACTCAAAGTACCTGAAGGTTTTATTGAAGTTAACATCAAAGAATGGGTATTTGAAAAAGTAAATCCCAGCTTTTAAGTCAGTAATGTTTTCAGGTGAACATTATAAAAAAATGTATTACTTTAGAGCTGGAGAGATGGCTTAGCAGTTAAGCGCTTGCCTGGGAAGCCTGAGTTTGAGGCTCGATTCCCCAGGATCCACATTAGCCAGATGCACAAGGGGGCGCATGTGTCTGCAGTTCGTTTACAGTGGCTGGAGGCCCTGGCGCGCCCATTCTCTCTCTCATTCTCCCTCTTTCTCTCTCTGTCTGTTGCTCTCAAATAAATAAATAAAAATAAACAAACAAAAAATGTATTACTTTACGTGTCCCCACACTGTACAGCTACAACTGTACATAAACTTCTGCATTCCACAAAGCGCTTGTCACTTATAAAGTGAAAGGCTTCAAGATGCCAGGTAAACAGTTACCATGTTTTTAACCAACACTGCTTTGGAAGACTGGTGCTCCAGTGGCCTAATGGGTGAGCATGCAGTACTTATGTGGAAGATTTCTCTCCCTTGTGCTTGTAACTGGTCTGCACACACAGTTTCTGCAAATTGTTCTGGAAGAAATCATAGTAGACAAGGGCTAAGTGCAGACATAAGCAGCTCCATTTTGTAAACAAAGTTTCGGCCTTCCATCTTATTCCACTGAACTTCCTTGAATGGCCCACGAAGATGACTCCACTTGTTATCTTGTAAAACATCACTTTTTGGAAGGTCTTTACACTGGTTACGGGGAAACTGAACCATAATCTTGCTGCCACTTTCAGGTCCATTACAAACGATGGAGGAAAAAAATCAAATTATTAGCCGGCGTGGTGGCGCACGCCTTTAATCCCAGCACTCGGGAGGCAGAGGTAGGAGGATCGCCGTGAGTTCGAGGCCACCCTGAGACTCCACAGTGAATTCCAGGTCAGCCTGGGCTAGAGTGAGACCCTACCTCGAAAAACCAAAAAAAAAAATCAAATTATTAATGTAGTCATTTTTACAACCTGGAAAATAGCAAGGATACACCTCACAATTTCATCCTACCATGAATATAAAAACCTATCTAACAGCCAGGCGTGGTGGTGCACACCTTTAATCCCAGCACTCGGGAGGCAGAGGTAGGAGGATTGCCATGAGTTCAAAGCCACCCTGAGACTACATAGTGAATTCCAGGTCAGCCTGGGCTAAAGTGAAACCCTACCTTGAAAAACAAAAACAAAAATCAAACAAACAAAAACCAAGAACAAGAACTATGGAGTTGGCTTAGTGGATATAGCACTTGCCTCACAACTCTGAGTTCAGATCCCCAGACCCATGCAAGAACTGGAAGCTATGGTAGGCTTCTGCAGCCCCAGGCCACCTACAGCAAGAGAGGAGCTTAGATAGGAAAATTTCTCTGAAGCTCAAAAAGGGAATAGTGAACAAGAAACCCTGCTTCAAATGATGTGGAGGGCAAGGATCACCCCAAAATTGTTCTCTCACCTCCACATGTGTGCCATGGGATGTATGTACCTGTATTTACACACAAACATACATCCAGACACACAACATACAAGCACACAATATATAAAAATTTAAAAGCAAACAACAAAAATATGTAAGTTAAATGCTAAATAATTTTTTTTGCTAGTTTTTAATCTAAATATTTCCAAATTCCTGTTTCTACTATGAAATTAGGCAAGATGAGCCAGGCATCATGATGCATGCCTAGAATCCCAACACTCAGGAGGCTTAGGCAAGAGAACTAAGAGTTCAACTCAGCCTACCTCAAAAAAAAAAAAAAAAAAAAAAAGGAACTTCAGGTTTTTATTTTATTTTTTAATTAACAACTTCCATGATTGTAAACAATATTCCATGGTAATGCCCTCCCTCCCCCACGTTCCCCTTTGAAATTCCATTCTCCATCATATCCCCTCCTCCTCTCAATCAGTCTCTTTTATTTTGATGTCATGATCATTTCCTCCTATTAGGTTGGTCTTGTGTAGGTAGTGTCAGGCACTGTGAGGTCATGGATGTACAGACCATTTTGTGTCTGCGGGGAGCACATTGTAAGGAGTCCTACCCTTCCTTTGGCTCTTACATTCTTTCTGCCACCTCTTCCACAATAGACCCTGAGCCTTGGAAGGTGTGATAGAGATATTGCAGTGCTGAGCACTCCTGACACTTCTTCCCAGCACCATGATGCCTTCTGCGTCATCCCAAGGTCACTGCCATCTGAAAAGAGCAGGTTCTCTACCAAAAGTGAGAGTAGCATAAATATAAAGGTATAAAAATTAATAGAAGTGCTTACTGGGCAGTTTGATAAGCATAGTACATACATTTAACCAGACAGCAGCAGACTTACACCCCTAGGGCTCATGACTACCACTGTTTTAGGTTTTCAGTATCAGGGATGTATTCCCTCCCATGGAGCGGGCCTCCAGTCCAATTAGAGGGCAGTTGGTTTCCACCATGACAGATGTGTCACTATTGCACCCGTTGGCTCATTTGGTCTGGCTGGCCAAATATAAGGCTTGCAGTGTCCACTGTTGAGTATCTTGCCTGATGATTTCTCTTTCTCCCATTGAACTGCATGCAGAATGGCTTCTTCCAGCATTCTGTTAGCTGGTCTACATGGAGGAGGTTATCAGCTCAGTTCCAGCAGGATTTCTCGGTGGCCTTGCAGCCCAAGTATGTGGGGTCTTCAGCAATTGGGTCTTACCTTCTATTCCTGGTGAGAAACCAAGGGCCTCGGCAATGGCCTGTAATAATTTGGGGGCATCAGGGACCTCCCTGGCCAACAACTCACTGGAAGGTATCCCATCCCTGGCACTGAAAATTTTCTAGTAACAATCTATGGCTCCCGAGTGTTCCATTGTCCAAAAAAGTAGGTTTCCATATGATTTATCTATATCCTATTAGATTTTTATTAGCCCTCCCTCCACCTTTCCTTTACTCAATATCTTCCCCTGACCTCACTTGGGCCTTTTCACCCCCATTAATCTATTCTTCTATTTACATATATACACTACCATCCTATTAAGTACCCCCTCACTTCCTTTCTCTTCCCTTTATATCTCTTTTCCAGCTTACTGCCCTTTACTACTGAGTTTTTTCCTACTCCCACAGAAGTCCAATCATCTGTAGCTAGGATCCACATATGAGAAAGAACATGCGATGCTTGGCTTTCTGGGCCTGGGTCACCTCACTTAGTATAATCCTTTCCAGATCCATCTATTTTCCTGAAAATTTCATAATTTAATTTTTCTTTACCACTGAGTAGAACTCCATTGTATAAATATCCACTCATCAGTTGAGCGACATCTAGGCTGGTTCCATTTCACAGCTATTGTGAATTGAGTGGCAGTAAACATGGTTGAGCAAGTATCTCTAAGGTAATGAGATGAGTCCTTAGGACATATGCCTAGGAGTGTTATAAATGGGTCATATGGTAGATCTATTTTTAGCTGTCTTAGGAACCTCCACACTGATTTCCATAGTGTAGAAGGGTTCCTCTCTTTCCACATACTAGCCAGCATTTATGGTCATTTGTTTTCATGATGGTAGCCAATCTGACAGGAGTGAGATGGAATTGCAATGTAGTTTTAATCTGCATTTCCCTGATGACAAGGGATGTAGAACATTTTTTTAGATGCTTATATGCCATCTGAGTTTCTTCTTTTGAGAACTCTCTATTTAGTTTCATAGCCCATTTTTTAATTGGCTTGTTTGATTTTTTATTATTTAATTTTTTGAGTTCTTTGTATATCCTAGATATTAATCCTCTATTAGATGTATAGCTGGCAAAGATTTTTTCCTATTCTGTAGGTTGCCTCTTTGCTTTATTCACAGTGTCCTTTGCCGTACAAAATCTTTGTACTAATGAACAACAGAAGAGGAATCAAAGCCACTCTAAATCAAGAAGCAACTAATAACAAGCCCAAAATATAGCTTATTTAAGAAAGGAAAATCTGGGCTGGAGAGATGGCTTAGCGGTTAAGCGCTTGCCTGTGAAGCCTAAGGACCCCGGTTCGAGGCTCGATTCCCCAAGACCCACGTTAGCCAGATGCACAAGGGGGCGCACGCGTCTGGAGTTCGTTTGCAGAGGCTGGAGGCCCTGGCGCGCCCATTCTCCCTCTCTCTCTCTATCTGCCTCTTTCTCTCTCTGTCTGTCGCTCTCAAATAAATAAAACAAAAAATATTTAAAAAAAAGAATGGAAAATCTTAATAATGGTACCCAACTGACTGTATTTGCTGAATACAAAACTAATAAAGAAAAAAAAAAAGAATGGAAAATCTTTCCACGCATCAGATTTAACATATAATTTAGCCTGATATGGAAGGTGCAATTAGCACTTCTGATTCAAGCCTATATACCAGGCTTATTTGGTGGGTACTTACCTGGTGTAATCTCAGTTACCTTTTGGGGTGATTTTGGTCTCAGTTATGCTGCACTCCTGCTTGGGTCTCTCTTTGGTGCGCTATGGGTTCAAGTAGGCTGGCTGGGTTGCTGGATTGCTGCGCTGGTCACCACTGCTGGGTGCTGTGATCTCCCTTCCCCAGATCTCTGGTGCTTACGCTGGTGGTGGGGGAGGGGAGGCTGTGGATGGTGGCTCTAGTGCTTCCACTGGTCCATGTGATCCTCTACCTTGTGATCTGCTCCTCCATTGTCCGCTGTGGTCCTCCCTTCATGTTTCTTGAGTTTGTGAGGCGCTCTGGTATGAGTGGAAAACCCCCTCACCTGGCTTTCCAGTGGCTCAAGCTGAGCCTTGCAGCCGTGGCCCCAGGAACCTGCTGATGTGGATCTGGTGCCACGGCTGCTGGAGCCGCTTCTGCCTGCCTATGTGGGCTCTAGATTCTCTGGATCTCTCCTATTTCTCTGTTGCTGTTGGTAATTTATTTTATTTTATTTTTTTGGTTTGTCAAGGTAGGGTCTCACTCTAGCTCAGGCTGACCTGGAGTTCACTATGAAGTCTCAGGTGGCCTCGAACTCACGGTAATCCTCCTACCTCTTCCTCCCGAGTGCTGGGGTTAAAGGCGTGTGCCACCACGCCCGGCGGTAATTTCTTATACACCTTACTTTTTAGTAGAAGAATGTAATTTGCTGGTTTTTTTTTGGGGGGGGGCTTTTTCTCCCCTAGGCTGCTTTGGCATGGTTCCTACACCACCATCTTAACCAGAAGTCTGGAACTTCAGGTTTTAATGAAGTTTTAACTTACCCAAAAAAGGTGAAAAAGAAATATGAAATTGCTAGCAACAGAAGGCTTTTGGTGGGTGTAATAGAATTTATGCTTAGCAGAGTTCAATCCCTTTCCTCCAAGCAAAACATAACAAAATCACCCCAAAACAATGTCCCTACAAATTTCTCCCATTAAAGACCCTGCAATGAGCAAGCTTGTTTATTCCCAAGATGATAGTCTATGGGGAAATACAATCTTTCAATTTTAAAGTATTGAGAGAAGATGGTAGGAAAGAAGATTCCACTAAAAATAAGTGCTCAAAAGTAAATTTAATCTAATGAATGTGAAAGCTCTTGCTAAGGCACTCACCCAAGTTATGTGCTTAATAAAATACATTTTCTCTCTGTTCCATCTCTTTAGGATGCTTTTAGAATCAAACATTATTCATCCTATGTTTCAGCAGTCTATTTTTAAAAGGCATCTGTCCATTAAAGGTTTGGGTTTACAGGAGTAACACTGCTGACTTCTCAGAGGATTTGATGTGTCGCTGAGCTAAAAATAATTTTTAAACCTGAGGCCTCACACATGCTAGGTAAGTGTTCTACCACTGGGCTGCACTCCTGGCCCCATGACAAATATTTGGTAACTATTAGAGAATAAGCTCTTATTCTAAATAACAGATACAATTAAATAAATATCAGTCTAAATAAAATGGTAATTCACCAAGGAGATAAATAGTATATATACTTAGCCAATAAAGCTGAATGTTCAAGTCCAACTCCCACTCAGAGCAGCACAAGGTACCTGAAATAGCGTAGTCACCACTGGGAGAGGCCACTGTTATGGCGGAAGTACTGCCGATACTCTCCACAGGCCCCAGTCCCACATGATTGCTGAAGCTGAGGACCTGCTCCTCTAACCAGGCTTCCCCTTTTGGCCCCACATTTGAAACCTCACTAAACTCTCTATTTCTATGATACCACCCTCTTTTCTTCAGCCCCTCACCCATTGTGATGGTTCATCTTTATGGTGAACTTGACTGCCTTTGGAATCACCCCCATTTAACGGAGGACAGAAACCCCATCCTGAATGTGGGAGGCAGATCCTATGGACTGGGACAACTGAGCAAAAAGGAAAACAGCAGGAAGTGAGCTGAGCAGCCGCAATCATCCATCTGCTTCCTGACACCATATGATGGGCGGCCCCACATTCCTGCCACCATACCTTCCGCACCACAGGGGCTGTATTCCTTCTTAAACTGTGAGCCAAAAACCTGTTAGGCTTTTCATTGAAATTGTGTTGGCTCTAGAATCAATTTGAGAAAAGACACCATACGAAACTGAGTCTTATAACCTGGTATGGTGACACATTCCTTTAATCCCAGCACAGAGGCAGAGGTAAGAGGATCGCTGTGAGTTCAAGGCCCCCTGAAACTGCATAGTGAATACTAGGTCAGCCTGGGCTACAGCAAAAACCTACCTTGAAAACAACCCCTGCCAAAAAAAAAAAAAAAAAAAAAAAAAAGGGTTGGGCTGAGGAGATGGCTTAGTGATTAAGGTGCTAAGCGGTTAAGGTCCTTTGTTTGCAAAGCCAAAGGACCCAGGTTTGATTCCCCTGGACACACATAAACCAGATAACACAATGTGGAGCATGTGTCTATCATTTATTTGCAGTCCCTGGCATGCATATTCTCTCTCTCAAATAAATAAAATAAATTTAAAAAAAGAGTCTTGTGCCGGATGTGGTGGTGCATGCCTTTAATCCCAGCACTCGGGAGGCAGAGGTAGGAGGATTGCTGTGAGTTCGAGGCTACATAGTGAATTCCAGGTCAGCCTGGGCTACAGTGAGACCCTACCTCGAAAAACCAAAAAAAAAAAAAAAAAAAAAAGAGTCTTGGGCTGAAGAGATGGCTTAATGGTTAAGGTGCTTGCCAGCAAAGCCAAAGGACCCAGGTTTGATTTCCTAGGACCCAGGTAAGCCAGATGCACAAAGTGGAGCATGTGTCTGAAGTTTGCTTGCAGTAGCTGGAGGCCCTGGCATGCCCAACCTCTCCCCCTACCTCCCTCCCCCCCTCTCTCACTTTCTTTCCTCAAATAAATAAAATATTTTTTTTTTAAAAACACAATTTCTTTCTTTTTTTAATTTTTTTTCTTTTATTTTTATTTCTTTATTTGAGAGCAACAGAGAGAGATAGAGGCAGGTAGAGAGAGAGAGAATGGGCGCGCCAGGGCCACCAGCCACTGCAAACGACGCGTGCGCCCCCTTGTGCATCTGGCTAACGTGGGTCCTGGGGAATCGAGCCTCGAACCGGGGTCCTTAGGCTTCACAGGCAAGCGTTTAACCGCTAAGCCATCTCTCCAGCCCAAATAAAATATTTTTAAAACGAGTCTTATAACCTATAAACTTTTTCTATCTATTGATGAGGGCAATTTAAGGCCTCTCAATAAGCTTTGACATTTACCGTTAATATTTTTCACAGTTTTATCAATTTGGTCCTCCGTCGTTTTTTTTTCCTTTTGTCAACTTTGTTATAAAAGGTAGTTGAAACAAATTGTGTGTTTTATTTACTATACTCTCACAGCACAACACACTTCCATGACCAAATGTGTAAATTATTTTCCCCAAATATTAAATAAAGAAGCAATTCTGCAGTAAAGGGCGTCCTTTTAGGGACTGTTCTGCTTTGAATCTAGAATGTCCCCCTAATCTTGTGTTTGGACACCTGGTTCTTTTACAGCTCAGAGCCTTGTTTGCAAGACTTAAATAGTAATGTAATACTTAGCTTCTCCACGCGGCGGCGCTCCAAGACCGCTGAGCGTAAGTTATACTTGTTGAAAAGGAACACTGTGTGCAGGGCCAAGAAGCTAAAAGCTGCGGTTTTGGGTTTAAATGAGAAAGAAGGAGCTGCAAGGAGAAAACATCTTTGTGATGAGTTTTGTCATTTACAGCTGCGCTGCGGTGTGACCAATGAGGATTCCCTCCTAACTGGGAGGTATGCTCCAGCGCCACCAGGGCACGGCTCTCCTATCTTAACTTGGGCGTCATCCAAGGCTGGGCATATTGTCAAGTTCATAAGCTCAGATTGATCTGAACTCCTGAAGCTAAGCTTCTCCTCCGTTCTGCCGCGCAGCAATCCGTCCAAGAGTCCCTGGCAAGCATCCCTTTGTACTGCCAACATGAACTGCTTTGCACTGCCACTTCTGTTCTTACCACCTCTCCTCTGGAGGTTAGTCTTCATCGTTAACTTGCTTTAGAGCCACCTAGGAGTGGCCTCTGGGCACGTCTGTATGGGCAAGACCCACCCTGAAAGTGGACGGCACCGTCCCATCTGGACGCCCAGACTGACGACAGTGGGGCGCTGGCTGAGCGCCAGCACCCTGTGGCCTGCTCGCTGCCCCCGGACTGAGCGCGGACAGGACAGCGACCACACCCTTCTGCTGCGGAGTCGCCTCCTACCAGCCTCTCCCACCACGACACGCTGCTCCCTCTCAAACCGTGAGCCAAATTAAGCCTGGCATCTCTTAAACGACTTCTTGTCAGGTGTTTGGTCACGGTGATGAGAAAAGTAACGTGTACCCCTTTCTTTCGGGAGGTGATCTGCTCCCCAGTTCGCAGACAGGGTGAAAGGCGTCCGTGGAGACTTCCTCCTCCGCACCTCTGAGGGCTGGCACTGCCTTGCCCGCTCCTCTGCCGTCTCCTGTGAGTGGAGAGAAAGAGCGCCTCTTATTTCCGCCATGGCGCCCATCCGCCACAGTCTTTCCTTCGTTTGTGATTTAGCCACAGGAATTTAGCTGGGAGAGGAAGACCAGTCTGAACTGAGCAGGAGCTGGAGCCCACAGGATGGGCCAAAGCCTTTGTCAGGACTCGGTGCTGCGGGCTGGCGCTCTGCAGTTGCTGGGCTCTGCGGCGTGGAGCAAATGCTCACCCGGCCCGGGAGCCAGAGAACCTCAAGACGTCCCAGAGGGCAGAGCGGCTGCAGGCCCAGCTACTCCCTCCTGGCCAGAGAGGATCCAGGTGAGCTACGGAACAGCTGCGGTCTCACTTCCGCCCTGCATCTGAGTCCTGCCCTAACCAGAAACACAGAAATGGCCTCACCAGCTAGATGTAAAGACACCTGCCTGCGACCTCAGCACTGGAGAGGCTAAGACATGAGGATCAAGAGTTCAAGGCCAGACCGGACCACATAATGAGACCTTATCTCAAAACAAACACACACAATAGCCTAGCCAAGCTGACATATTATAAGGTTACTATAATGGCTTTTTAACAATTGATTATATTTTATTTATAAGGAGAGAGAGAGAGAGAGAGAGAGAGAGAGAGAGAGAGAGAGAGAGAGAGAGAGAATGGGAAAGCTAGGGCCTCCACAGTGGTACATTGGTAGTGGTGAATTGAGCCTGTGTAGTTAGGCTTTGCAGGCAAGTGCCTTAACCACTAAGCAATATCTTCAGTCCTGCATCACGACTTTTAATTTGAAGAATTTCAAACTGAATAGCTATTATGGAAGTGGTATGGCAGTTCTTCAAAAATAATAAAACTAGAATTAGTATATTAGTATATGATCCAACTATTTCAGTTCTGGGAATATACCCCTCCCCCCAAAAAAAGTTAAACGTAGGGTCTCAAAGATCTATTTGTACATCCATGTTCATAGCAATCACAGCCACAAAAGTCATAAGATGACAAGGTGGAAGCAATCGGAGTGCTCTGTCAGTACATGAATGGAAAAGGAAAGCTGGGGTGTGTATGAAGTGGGTATAATTTAGCCTTAAGAAGGATACTTGGGCTTGGGACGTGGCTCAGCAGTTAAAGGCACTTGCTTACAATGCCTACAGGCCTGGGTTCAATTCCCAGCACTCATGTAAAGCCAGACATAAAGTGGTGCATGTATTTGGTGTCGGTTTGCAGTGGCAAGAGGCCCTGGTGTGTGCACGTGGGCATGCGCGTATGCACAAACACACAGATAAATGAATAAAATATATTTAAAAGGATACTTGAGACGAAACCACAGAGGAATTGGGGAAATGAGCAAGAGTATTGCTTCCATGGTGACCCTGGCAATCAGCACCAGGGTGAAGGAGACAGACACTGAGGACACTCAAACACCTACCAAAGCAGAGATCCAGGGGCTCCTGAGAGCTCACCACTGGAGTAGACTTACAACTCACCCACCGAGGCTCAGGGAATTTTGCAGAAGAGGGGGTGGAAAGATTGTAAGAGTCACAGTTTGGGATGTCATGCCCAGAGGCATTGCCTCCTCCCAATAACTGACTGCTGTTCCCACAACGCATAACCCACAACCCCATGGGGAATACCAGCAACCCCACTGAGGAGGGCACCTTGCAGAATGGGTGGAGAGAGGAGGGAAAAGATGGTACCAGGACATGATGTATCCATTCTAAGATTTTAAGTTTTTTTTTTTTTTTGGTTTTCGAGGTAGGGCTTCACTCTGGCCCAGGCTGACCTGGAATTCATTATGTAGTCTCAGGATGGCCTCAAACTCATGGCAATCCTTCTATCTTTGCCTCCCCAGTGCTGGGACTAAAGGCGTGTGCCACCATGCCTGGCTTACTAAGTAGATTCTTAATAAGAAAAAAAAAAGATAGATGGTGCCTGAGGAATGACACTTAAGGTTGTCCTCTGGCCTCCACACACTCATGAACACACATGAATTTTAAAAAGTCTTTTCTGAACCCCACTGAGGAGGGTCCTCAGTGGAATGGGAGTAGGAGAGAGGGGATATGAACATCACCTCATGGAAATATGACCAATATGCAATAGGTTCATACTGTAAAGCTCATAACAATAAAATAATCAATTTCAAAAAGGATACTTGATATATACAATCCAAATAAATCTTGAAGATAATGTGCTGAATAAAATTAGCTGGTCACAGAAAGACAAATACTGTATGATTTCATTTGCATGAGGTGTTATATGTATTCCGTAGGATAGGCCACAAGTCTGTAGAAGCTGAAAGCAGAATGGAGGTTGCCAGAGCATGGGGGAAAAATGGGAGGTCATTGCTTAATGGCACAGAGTTTCTTTCTTTTTTGTGACTTAAGAATGTGGTGTTGGATTTATAATTTATCAGAGATGACCTAGATAGGAACATTTATTTGCAATAGAATTCTCCCTAATGATAATGCTAATGCTGTCATTATCTGGCAAGTAAAGGTGTTAGTCTAGTGAAAAACATACTAAAAGTCTTTCTATAAAATCTTAAAAAAAAAAGAATGTGATTCTGGATTTTTTTTTCTTTTTGTGATGGTAGCAACTGAACTCAGGGCCTTGTGCATGTGAGGCAGGCACTCCATCTCTGAGGTATGTCCCCAGCCCCACAGTTTCAATGTTGTAAGATAGAAAGTTCTGGAATTTGTTGTACAACCTTGTGAATGACTTAACATTGAACTGCATACTTCTTCTTCTTCCTCCTCTCACACCTTCCTCCCCTCCTCTGTCTCATTTTCCTTCTCTTCCTCTTCTTCCTCCACATCCACATTCTGCATTTTCCTTCACCTCCTCTTTTCTTTTTCTCCTTTCTTCTTTCTCCTGTTCTCTCCTCCTCTTCTGCTTATCTTGTAGCCTCCTCCAAGCCTGGGTTAAGAGGATCAGTTCCACTGGCCCATAGGTGACATCACAGAAACATCTTCAGTTCTCACTGGAAGCCTCTGCCTTCAGAGAGAAGGGTGGGCAGGAATAGGACTCCCTTGCCCTGACCGTGGAGGGTTAGGGATTGCTCACTCTGCCATTGGCTTATGTGTGGCCCCCAATAATTTCTCTCCAACTCCCCTAGGAGTCCTTTATTCACCTGTAAAGTGGGTGTGATGATTTTTTACCTACCTTAGAGGTGTGGTATAAGGTATAATTAATGGAGGTTAAAGCAGTGTGAGAGGCGGATGAAAGCTTCGAGTAAACACTCACCATCTTCAGGATGAACCATTCTTCTTTGAACATGCTGGGAGACTGTCCTTTTGACTGAGGTCACTTAATTACCTCTCAGCTCCCTCACCAGACAAGAGATCACACAGCCTCTGGGCTGTTCGTACAATCTTTAAAGTCTTGGCAGTCTGCTATGATCCTAAAAGTGATTTTAACCTCTTCATTACCCATCATCTCACTCCAATTATCTGACTTAAAAAGTGTCAGTTTTTCTATATTACAAATGACCCGTTTCATAGAAGCCATTTCAATAGGTATGAAAGAAGGGAGAAAATTTGTCCTTTGTCTTTAATTAACCAACCCCTGTCTTTCCCAGACCACAGAGAAAACCCAGGCAGCTAAGTGCCAGCGAGGGGAGACCAAAGTGACTTGTTACAGGGCAGTGGTGAGGCTGTCAGGTCCTGGGGCTCCTGCTCTTGAGAATGCACTTGCCTTGGGGTTCCCACCTGACCACTCAGCTTCTCTAGAGAGCATACTCAGAGCAGGCTGTGGCACCCTGACCTGCCAGCCCTTGCCAGACCATCAGAAGCATGTGTCATCCTGAGCAGCCCGGCCTGGGCCCTTTTCTCTCACCTGCGTCTCTCTAGCTGTGTGCCCTTGGAAGGCGGATCAGTTACTTTCTCATTGCTGGGACAAAACACCTGACCAGAAACAACCTAAGGAAGGAGGGAAGGGTTTATTTCAGCTTATAGTTTGAGGGTACAGTCCATCATGGCAGGGAAGCTATGGTGACAGTGAGTTGGGACATACTTAGGAGGTTCAAACACAAACTCCAAATGTGAGCTTGTGTCTGCTTTACTTAAAGAATTGAAATAAAACAAGACTGAGAAGGATTATTTTTGTGAATTATTATATTTATTCAGAAGTCAGGAGGGGTGAGGGAGAGTCTGAGGACCAAAGAAGGGGGAAAGACAGGGGAGGTTAGTCTGAGATCCAAAGGGTGAGGAGGGGGTACATTGACATGGTGTAAGGGCCCGTGTATATCTTTCCCACCCTGGCAGCAGCTAAGCTTAGCTTACCAGTGGTGAAAACCTCAGAGATGGAAAGTCCAGGAGGCAGGAAAGAGGAAAGAGCCCACCAAAAGCCTCATGAGCAGCCAGGTCTTTGATTTTGCGTCCAGGGCTGAAATCCAGAAGAAGTCAGCAGGGTGGATATGTGGGATAATTTCCCCCTCAGCAGGAGCTCAAGGCAATTGGTCACATTCAGTTCCCAGCCAAGAAGCAGCGAGTGACGAATGGTAGCGCTCAGCCAACTGCCTCCTCAAAATTTTTTAAAATAAATTTTATTTGCCTGTGTGTGTGCATGGGCATGCTAAAACCACTTGCCTCTGCAAACAAGTGATAGATGCTTGCACCACATTTTTTTTTAAACGTCTGGGTGGCTTGATAATTGCACTTGAGCTGGCAGGCTTTGCAAGCAAATGCCTTTAACTGCTGAGCCATCTTCCCAACCCCAAGTTTTTCCTTTTTATATGCTCCAGGACCTCAACCCCTGCAACGGTGCCACCCACAGTAAGGATGAGTCATCTGCTTCAATCAACCTCATCAAGACAATCCAGTACCCAGACGCTAATCTCATCCAGATAATCACTTCACAGCTGGTTCTAGGCCCTGTCAAATTGTGAACTAGAGATTAACTGTCACAGAAATTTACACAACTGGGTGCAGCTTAAAGACAACACATACCTTTCTGAAGTTGTAAGATGGATTAAAAGAGAGAAGGTGTGCTTCCAAGGCTCAGGGTCCACTGTGGAAGAGGAGATGGAAAGAATGTAAGAGCCAAAGGAAGGGTAGGACTCCTTACAATGTGCTCCTCCTGACATAAAATGGCCTGGATATCCATGACCTCTCAGTGCCTGGCACTACCTACACAAGAAATCATAATAGGAAGAAAAGAACATGACATCAAAATAAAAAAGAGACTCATTGAGGGGGGAGGGGATATGATGGAGAGTGGAGTTTCAAAGGGGAAAGTGGGGGAAGGGAGGGAATTTCCATGGTTTATTGTTCATAATTATGGGAGTTGTCAATAAAAAATAAAATTTTAAAAAAGAGAGGAGGTGTGTGCAGCATTATAGTTTCTTTCCTTTTTTTTTGGTTTTTCGAGGTAGGGTCTCACTCCAGCTCAGGCTGACCTGGAATTCACTATGTAGTCTCAGGGTGGCCTCGAACTCATGGCGATCCTCCCGAGCAGCATTATAGTTTCTGACATAGAGTAGATGCTCTACACATCTTTCCTTCTCTTTCCCTCCCCTAAGGCTCAAAGACAGCTGAATCTACCTTATTAATAAGGCGGCTGGATGATGACAGGGTTATAGGCTATTCTTCCAGGAAAGACTGAGTTCTGCTTGCTGCCTCTTCTGTGTGGAGATGAAACCGTTTATTACGGGGTCTTCCTTCTTGACTGGCTGTCAGTGGGGAAGGCCACCCAAGACTCAGGAGGGAGGGCTGCAGAAGCTCCAATCATGGTCCTCACACTCTTCCATTCTAGAATCTTCTAGTTAACTGTTACAGTATTCACAACACCAATAGATATGCAACGCATAGGGGAGCCTGGCAGTGTGAGTGTCAGCTGCATGCTCTGGACTTGTTTAAAGTTATGTTTTGAATAGTTAAAAGTGCTTTTGATAACTGACTGGTGTCTGGAGTTCATAAGCATGTGTTGAGAAATGGATTCCATTCTTCATTTATGAAGTTACATTCAGTGATATGAGCTATATTTATATCCCACTACTGCCCTGGGCTGGCTTTGTTCCTTTATTTTAATCAGGTGTGCCAAGAGTATGGGGGGCTCAGTTCTGGTCCCCTCCCTTCTTCCTTATTGCTTCCTATAACATAAAGCACACTGAAAGGCTGGGGAGATGGCTGCTTAGATAAAGTGCTGGTGACTTAAGCTGGGGTACCTGAATTAAAATCGCCAGACCTCATATAAAACGCCAGAAGCTGTGGTGGGCTTTTTAAATCTCAATTCACTGATACTGACGGTGACATGGGAGTCAGAGACAGGAGAAATTTCCAGAAGCTCATGGGGGAGCACAGTAAAGAGCAGCAGAGTGAGAATCCAGAGAGAGAGAGAGCCCTTGCCTCATATGAGGTGGAAAGGCAGACTGACTAGAAAGCTGTCTTCTGACCTCCACACACACGCGAGCACGTGAGCGCCTGCATGTCTAACCTCCACACGCATGTTGTGGCATGTGAGCACCTGCACTCACATGCACAAATAAAAAATTTGAAAACAGCATGCTGCGTTGATTTAAGTTTTGAGAAAGTAAGTTTCCACAACACATTTATCACATGTGAGCCTCACCACCAGGGCTAGCTGCTCATCCAGGCCCCGCAGAGGGAAGTGGGGTCTGGCAGAGTGCTCAGAGGAGGTGAATTCTCTTCCCAAGCAGCCTCAAACCCTCTTGACCACTGTGGTTGGAATGGGTGGGTGACACTGAAGTAGTGGGTGACACTTATTTAAGTGATGCTGGGAACTCCCTTCTGAGGGCCTCACAGGCCTTGGGAAGGTTTCAGGTTAGACACGGACCTGATGCCACCTCAGTGTACTGTAGGCCTAATCAGTGCTCACCACTAAGGTGCAAGCAGCTGAGAGGTTAGGAGAGAGCCAGGTCTTGTGGTGCAGGTCTGTAATTCCAGCTACTCCAGAGCCAAGGCAGGAAGGTTACAAGTTCAAGGCCTGCCTGGGCTATACATTGAGACTGTCTCAATATAAACAAATAATGTTGAGGTGTTTTTTATAAGAATTAATTAAAAATTTACTGTAACTTGTTCTAAGATTAATGAAACTTTAAAAAATTAATAATTTGGGCTGGAGAGATGGCTTAGTGGTTAAGCGCTTGCCTGTGAAGGCTAAGGACCCCGGTTTGAGGCTTGATTCCCCAGTACCCACATTAGCCAGATGCACAAGGGGGCGCACACATCTGGAGTTGTTTGCAGTGGCTGGAAGGCCTGGCATGCCCATTCTCTCTATCTGCCTCTTTCTCTCTGTCTCTCTGTCATTCTCAAACAAATAAATAAAAATGAACAAAAAATATTTAAAAAAATTAATAAATTGCATGAAAATAAAAAAAGGAAAGCTGGGCATGTTGGTGCACACCTTTACTCCCAGCACTCAGGAGGTTAAGGTAGAAGGGTCTATGAGTTTGAGACCAGCCTGCAGTACAAAGTGAGTTCCAAGTCATCTTGGGCTAGACTGAGACCCTGCCTCAAAAAACAAAAAACAAAAACCGAAAAACAAACAAACAAAAACCCGAGAAAACTACAAATAAACAAAGATATAAAAATGTAAAAAATAAATAAATAAAAAATTTTTAAAAAGGGAGGGGAGGGATGGGCTCGGGATACAGTTCAGTAATATAGCACTCATTGGAGTGTGTATGAGGTATTGGTTTACTTGCCCCACCAGGCATGGAATGATTGGCAAATGAACTGGGAAATGGAGATGACAGCATAGGTATTTGTCCTCTGGGATCCTTATGAGGAGAGAAGGAGTTAACAGGCAATTCCAACTTCTTAGCAGTTTTGATCCATTTTACCTTTATAAGAATAAGTGTTCAAACTTAGAAAAAAATGTCATTTTCAATGTGATGAAATGAAAGGTGATGAAAGCATTTGGAAGAAAGCTTCACGAATAGTAAGTGTGCTCCACACTCTAGAGCACAACCCTGATGCGCTGGCGGGAAGATGCTCACCAAGCGCAGGGAGAACAGAGCACACTGGGGCCCAGGAGCGTCTCCTGCAGCATCGTCAGACGCGTCCCTCTCAGAAGCCACTGTGAGGGCCCCACAGTCTCCCGGAGGCTTGTTAAAACCAAGAGCACCTCAGTCAGCAGAGCTGGGTGGGATCCTGAAGGTGCTCTTCCGGCAAGTTCCCAGGCCATGTGGATGCTCATCAGGGCATTCCGTTTGGGGAGTGGCTCTTCTATACCTGAGGGAGCCTGCAGATGGATGACAGCAAGAAGCTCCCACAGGAGAGACATCCATGTTGGATGACAAGAGGGCCAAGCAGCCTGGAGGTGGACCTAGCACAGGAAAAGGTGACCCTCTGGGGCAAGTTCTGGGGACACATCTGAAGGCCACACTCAGAGGGTGTGTTTGATGATGGTGGGTTTTATGAGTCTACTTGGCTGGGCTATTAACTCAGATGTTTAGATGTCATAGGTGTCCCTAGGAAGGTCTTTTGCAAAAAAACGTGATTAACATTTAAATCAGAATAGAGTAGAGCAGATTATTCACCATAATGCGTGTGTGCCTTATCCAGTCAACTGTTCTCTATGGCAGAAATGAGAATTTGTTCAAACTTTTAAAAATATGTATTTAAATATTTAAATTAGCTTATGAAGTAGCAGTTTTCCATATAACTTTTTCAAATATTCTTCTTCTTTTTTTTTTTTTTTTGTTTTTGAGGTAGGGTCTCACTCTAGTCCAGACTGATCACTATGTAGTCTCAGGGTGGCCCGAACTCATGGCGATCCTCCTACCTCTGTCTGGGTGCTGAGATTAAAGGCGTTTGCCACCACGCCTGCCTGACATGCTTCATTTTGAATAACGCTGTTCTTGCCTCAGTGGGTAACACACACACACACACACACACACACACACACACAATGAAAGGTGGAGTGAGGCTCTTGTTGGGAAGAATGGGTTCAAGAGTAGAAGAGCAATAAAAGGGTAATTGGAGGTGAATATGATTAAAATACATGTATGAAATAGATGTACGAATTTTTTAGTTTTGAGGTAGAGTCTTACTGTAGCCCAGGCTGATCTGGAACTCACTATGTAGTCTCAGGGTAGCCTCAAACTCACAGCAGTTCTCCTACTTCTGCCTCCCAAGTGCTCAGATTAAAGGCATGCACCACCATGCCTAGTGCATGTATGAACTTTTTCATAAGTAACTTTTAAAAAGACATTCCTTGAACATATGATTTTGACTGGTTACATAGTATTTCCCTGTATGGCACTTTAATTATTGAAACAGTCTCCCATTGTTAGGTATGGGTTATTTTCTACTTGTTTTTTTTTCTATAACTAGTAACTTAATAAACATCCTTACATGTACACAAGTGGGAATTTAGTTAGTGGGCAGACCATGGATCAGAAATGCAGCCTCCTGGTCACTTTTCTCATCTGGTATTGGACAGCATGACTCCCAATCACCTGAGACAATTCTTTTTTAAAATTATTTTTATCCATTTATTTTCATGAGACAGAGAGAGAGAGAGAGAGAGAGAGAGAGAGTGCGAGCAGGCATGGGAAAGTCAGGGCCTCCTGCCCTTGTAAACAAACCCCGGCAGCGTGCATCACCTTGTGCATTTGACTCCATGGGCGTGCTGGAGAATTAAACCTGGGCCAGCAGGCTTTGTAAGCAGGCACCTTAGATTGCTGAACCATCTTCCCAGTCCTGAGCCAATTCTTTACAATAAATCTTCACTGTGAATACATCCTGTTGATTCTGCTACATTGGAGAATGTTAATAAACACTCATAAAAGTGTGGCCAGTACTGTGCTAGAAATGTACCTGGGATCTCTCTCTCTTTAAACAAGTATTTACTCATTGTGTGTGTGTGTGTTCATGTGTGTGAGTGGCTGCACATGCCATGGCACATGTGTAGAGTTCAGAGGACAACTTTTGGATTGGCCCTTACCTTATACCTTGTTTTGCTCTAGTTTTGTGTTTCCAGGACATTTTGTCTCCATATCCCTTACTGCTGTAGGTTCACTGGTATTGTAAAAGCCCACCATAGATGCCAGGTTTCTGTGGGGTCTTAGGGTCAAACTTAGGTACTCAGATGTGAGCAGCACTCTATTCACTGAGCAATCTCCTCAGCCCTTGTGAGTTTTTATTATGGATAAAAATCTGAAAGCATATTTGATCAACATGGTTGTTTCAAATGCTGATCCTGGCCTGAAGAGATGCCCAGGCTGACCTGGAATTCACTCTGTAGTCTCAGATTGGCTTCAAACTCACAGTGATCCTCCTACCTCTGCCTTCTGAGTGCTGGGATTAAAGGTGTGCATTACCATGCCTGGCATAGGACTTTTTGTGTGTGTGTGTGTGTGTGTGTGGGGTGCTTGGGATTGAACCCAGGGCCTTGAACATGCTAGATAAGTGCTCTGCCACTGAACTATGCACAGCTTTTGATTTCTTAAGATTTTCTCTTTACAAAACCATATAACACAATCATGAAGAGGAAGATAGCTACTTTCCCCCTAATTTAGAAGCTATTCATTCTTTTTTCTTGTCTAAGTGCTTTGGTTAGAAACTCTAATGCAAAGTTGAATAGAAGTGGTGAGGGTGGCTATCCTTGACCTTACATTCAGACTTTACCATTAAATATGCCTCTATTTTTCTCTTTTCTCCTTCGTTCATTCCCTTCTTTCTTCCTTCCTTCCTTTGCCCCATTCACTTTGAAGATATTCCTTTCTATCCTAGTTTCAAAAATATTTTTATATAATGGGAGGGTATTGGATTTTGCCAAATGTTTTTTTATATACCTACTGAGATAATCATGTGGTTTTCATTTATTTATTAATATAGAATATTACAGTGATTGCTATTTTTAGATGCTAAACCAACCCTGTATTTCTGGGGTAAATCCTACTTAATTATGCTGTATAATCCTCTTTTTTTTTTTTTTTTTTTGAGGTAGGGTCTCACTCTAGCTCAGGCTGACCTGGAATTCACTATGCAGTCTCAGGGTGGCCTCAAACTCATGGTGATCCTCCTACCCCTGCCTCCTGAGTGCTGGGATTAAAGGTGTGCGCCACCACACCTGGCTCTATTTTTGTAAAGATATTTTTATTTATTTATTTGAGGCAGAGAGAAAGATGGAGAGAGAGAGAGGGCGGGGAACAGGCACACCATTGTCTCCCACCACTGTAAACAAATTCCAGATGTATGTGCCACTTTGTGCATCTGGCTTTACGTGGGTACTGGGTAATTGAACCCAAGCCATCAGGCTTTGTAAGGAGAGCCTTTAACCACTGAGCCTTCTCTCCAGCTCATGTGTAATCTTTGTTATGTTTCTAGATTTAGCTAGTGCCTTTAATTCACTATAGTTGCACCCCATGGGCTTGTTTTCTTCCTCAAAACCAAAGCATGCCTTGTGTGTTGGTACTGGACCACATTTTTTTACTTTAAATATACATTATTTAATGGCATGTCCTAACCTAGATGCTAAATGTCATCTAGGTGGATTTCTCAGAGATCCCCAGAGCTAGATGAGAACAGCAACAACAGCGGCTCAGGGCGTGTTGCTACTCTGCTTGTGGGGACTTGAACTCAAGTTTATTGAGCTGAGCCACCAGATCTCCTATGACTATGCTAATTTCAAATATTTTGTTTGAATCATTTCATGGTATTCATTTACTTCTTTTACCTAACCCTTAGGAAGCTTGCTAGGTGTGTTCTTTATGAGAAAGCAGCAGGCCACATGCCCTAACTTTTGACCTAGAAAACACAGTTTATTTGCTCTGAAGGCCCAAGCCATAGCAACATTCTGTAATGTACACTCTATGGCTGTGCCTGAGAGAGGAGTCTGATTGAAAGTAGATGTCCTGTACTTTAACTCTCAATTTTCCTGCTTGATCCTGCTCTTTGTGGTTTGTGTTTGCTTTATAAAACATGACAATTCATGAGGAAAGACTCCGAGTCAAAGGATAACAATTATAATAGCTACTACCTGTTGACATATAAACAATTCTACTTAGAGCACACAGCCCAAAATACACCTGCAGTAAAAGAAACATTGGTCACAAAATAATCTTGCAACATATTAATAGATATAATCAACAGAAAATTAGCTTTGTGTTTGGAATTAAATTGAACCGAGCGAGTCCTCTGAGTTTGTGATTCTCTGCACTCGGCACCATGACTATGAACTAATATTGTTATGAACTAATATTATCTGCTGGATGAAAGGCGAACGAACGTCCCTCGTCCACCGTGGAATGTGTGGGCCTCAGGCTGTCATCCTAGCTCCGGAACCTTTTATTTTTCTTGGAGTGCCCACAAGGCTGGTTTAGACAGCAGATATTTTTTAAGGTCTGGAGAGACTTTATGAGATTAAAAAAGGAAAGGGAAGGAAGTACAGAGGGCTCCTGACATGTGGAAGGGGGAGGACAAAGCCAGTGGTGTGACCCAAATTGGGGTCATTATAGATTCTGGGCAAAGCAGCCATGACTTCAGGCAGCAGACTTAACCTGTCTTCTGGCATCTTGTGGGCAAGGGCCTGTAACCACGGAGCCGTCTAACCAGCTATGAGGGCGTTTCCGATGAATGTTTCCCCTCAGCAGCCAGAGTGGATCCCACTCGCATGTTGTATTGGGAGATTCACTTTGCTTGAAGATTGAATGTGTTTCCTTCTCTGCCAGCTGAACTCCCTCCTCGCTTTGCTACGACGATTAATGGATATCTGCCAAGCTTTTAGGAAAGAGCTGAGTGTGCAGGAGGTGCCATGCAAAGCTGGTTGCTTCTCTTCCTTCCTTTAGTGGAGGCAAGACCGTGCTCTGAAGCTATAGACCCCCAAAGAGTCAGGTGTGTGGTGGGCTGTGGGCCACAGCCGGGCACCATGCAGCAGCTCGGGCGGGACTCTGGTACCGGAAGGCCTGGAGTGAGTCCTGCATTGCGGCATGTAGCCGTGTGATTTCTCGTAGGTCACCCACGCCTCAGTTTTCTCACCCTAGTGGAAGAAGTGACATTAGCGCCTCAGGAGGTACCTCTTGGCTGGTTCATTCTTTGACTCTTACACGTGATGGTCCTGGTCCCTGCCTGTGCGGGTGGAATCTCTAGTCTCTCACCTTCTCTCTTCTGTGGCGCTGTTATGCCTTGTATTCCCTGTTGGTGATGTCTGGATTCTGGCCAGGTTGAGGTGGTGTCTATGAGCACCCTAGGCTTTGCACAGTTACTCACTTACGTGTTTATTTAATCGTTTTTGAGACAGGGACTCAGGTAGCAAAAGCTGGCTTTGCTCTCTCCACCCCCCCACATGCTGGGATTCCGGCCATGTGCCGCCACACCTGGCTTAGTTACTCATTCTTTTTTTTTTTTATTTTTTTATTTTTTTTCTCCATTTTTATTAATATTTTCCATGATAACAAAAAAAATCCCATGGTATTACCCTCCCCCCTTTCCCCTTTGAAATTCCATTCTCCATCATATCCCCTCCCCATCTCAATCTTTCTACTTACATATATACAATACCAACCTAATAAAAGCCCTCCTCCCTTTCTTTCTCTTCCCTTTCTATCTCCTTTTTTAACTTACTGGCCTCTGCTACTGAGTTTTTTCCTTCTCACACAGAAGCCCAATCATCTCTAGCTAAGATCCACATATGAGGGAGAACATGTGGCGCTTGGCTTTCTGGGCCTGGGTTACCTCACTTAGTATAATTCTTTCCAGATCCATCCACTTTTCTGCAAATTTCATAACTTCATTTCTCTTTACTGCTGAGTAAAACTCCATTGTATAAATGTGCCATATCTTCATTATCCACTCATCAGTTGAGGGACATCTAGGCTGGTTCCATTTCCCAGCTATTATAAATTGAGCAGCAATAAACATGGTTGAGCACGTACTTCTAAGGAAATGAGATGAGTCCTTAGGATATATGCCTAGGAGTGCTATAGCTGGGTCATATGGTAGATCAATCTTTAGCTGTTTTAGGAACCTCCACACTGATTTCCACAATGGCTGGACCAGATTGCATTCCCACCAACAGTGTAGAAGGGTTCCTCTTTTTCCACATCCCCGCCAACATTTATGATCATTTGTTTTCATGATGGTAGCCAATCTGACAGGAGTGAGATGGAATCTCAATGTAGTCTTAATCTGCATTTCCCTGATGACTAGGGATGTAGAACATTTTTTTAGATGCGTATATGCCATTCGTATAGTTACTCATTCTTTATATGTGGTGGGTACCAGGATCTAAGTTAGTCACAGCTGTACTGAGCTCTGTACAGCTTGTGACCTTGGTAAATTATTTTATATCTCTGAGTCTTCATTTTCTTATCTGGAAAGAGGGGTTAATGACACTTAACGCTTATTTCATAGGCTTGTGGTGAACTTGACTATCTGTTAATGTTTACTAAACACTTAATGCATTAGGTTAAGCCCTTCACAGGAGTTTCGTCATCATTCTCACAATAGCCCTATGCCATTGACATTAGTGTCATTTTCACTTTATAGATGAGTTAAATGAGAATCCAAGGGTAATTAATTTTGTACAAGGTCACATAATTATTATTATATGACAAAGATTCACACCCATATCTTTTTGACCCCAAAAGTAACTTATGAGATATAATAAGATGTGTATAAGCACTGAGGACACACAGGCACTCATGATAAACCATCAACTTGGAGGTGGTGGGATGTACAACTGAAGAACAATTATGAAGGAGGACAGAACATCCTGAGGGTGAAGGCCAGAAACCCTGCCCCATGTCTTCCTACTCTGTCTGAACTTGCTCTCCTTCTGGTTATCCTATGTGCCTTGGAAAGTTACCAAGGGAGTAGGCTAGCTTGTAGCACAGGATTTCTCATAAACAACACACCTAGCGATCCTCTATCTTTTTTTTTTAATTTAAGCAACATTTTTATTATTAGATATGGACATATTTAGTATGTAAACAACATACGTTGGTACCATTCTTTCCCTCCTCCCTGCCCCTTTTCTGAAGAGGCCTTCCTCGTTGGGGATGCAGGTCAACCCCATGGGGATTGTGGATCATGCATTATGTGTGTGTGTGGGGGGGGGGGAGAGGCAATGTCTCTGAGCAAAATGTCCCAACTTGTGGCTCTAACAATCTTTCTTCCACCTCTTCCACAAAATTACCTGAGCCATTCTGGGAGCATTTTAAGTCTACTCAGTGATGGGAACTTAGGAGTCTCTGGATCTCTGGTTTTGTAGGTATTGAGTGTCCTCAGTGTTTATCAACATCATCCTTGTGCTGATATCAGATTCACTGAGAAAGCAGCACTATTGCTCATTTCCCCAATTCCTCTGTGGTTTCAGCTGTGGGGGCAGTGGAGTGCACTGGGTCATTAATCTCCTCAGGTCTAGCTCCCACCTGAAAAAGAGAAGCAGATTCTCCAATAGAGAGTGGAGTTAGCACCAGTTAAATGGGATAACCATTATTGATTTAGGGAGAAATAAACTCTTCTAGTTTAAGGTTAGTGGGAGCTTGATTTAGGGAGAAATAAACTCTTCTAGTTTAAGGTTAGTGGGAGCTTGACAATGGAAAGCAGAATCATTATCTGGATATGACTTGTTTCCCAGTTCCAGATATGATTTCCTTTCCACTGAGCAGATCTGTTAGCCAATCCAAGAGCAGTTGGTTACCCACCATGGCTGTGTGCCACTATTGCACTTGTGTGAGCATCACATCAGGTTGTTTGCTTCTGAGTCCTCTTAGATTTTGAGTTGCTTGGACAGATGTTGGCCATTTCCCCTGGTAGCTCATGTAGTGCCTTCCTGCACTAGAAGGACTAATTGTCTAGGGACTGGCTCTCCTCTGGATTCTAACCAGGTCTCTCCATGGGTCACACTGGCCATATATGGTGTCTTCAGCCATTAACCTCTGGTGCGTAATCAAGTGCTCTGACAGAAGTCTGTCTGGTTTGTTTTGGGAGATCTAGTAGGTCTCTCTGATCAACAGCTTATTGTGTATGTAGACCATGTCCTGATACAGGGAATTACAGGCCAGTACCAAGGTAAAAGAAAAAAGAAAAAGCCAGAGAAGAACGAGAAACAGGAGAAATTTGACATTAGGTTTCATCTCACCCTCTCCAGGGCCCTTCGAATCAGGTACGCCCCCTAAGGTCCTCTTGAGGGTTCCACCTCTTAGTTGGACTTCCAGGATATAGGATTGTATGGTACCAGCTCAATTTGGGTTCAGTTTTTTGTCCCTCCCCACTCTTTTCCTTCCCCAAAGCCCTACCCTCCTTACTGTCCAAGCCTCAAGGCGCTATTCAGTTATGTCAGCAACTTGTGCTGATCCAGATTAGGAACTGCAGATGAGTGAGAGCATGCGATGGTTGTCTTTCTGTGATTGTGTGAGTTCACTTAGAATGATCTGTTCCAAGTTTAACCATTTTTCTACAAATTTTCATGTGTCATTTTTTCTTATTGCTGAGTAGAATTCCATCATGTAGATATACCACATCTTGGTTATCCATTCATCCAGTGATGGGCACCTGGGTTCATTCCAGTTTTTAGCTATTATGAACTGAGCAGCTATAAACATGGTTAAGCAAATATCTGTGAACTGAGATGTGGAGCTTTTAGGGTACATGTCCAGTAAGGGAATAACAGGGTCTGTTGGTAACTCTATATTCATCCTTTTCAGGAGTCTCCATATTGATTTCCAGAGTGGTTGTACCAGCTTACATTCCCACCAACAGTGAACGAGGGTTCCTATTTCTTCACAGCCTCAACATTTGTTTTTATTTGATTTTTTAATGTTTGCTATCCTTACTGGGGTAAGGTGGAATCTCATACTTGTTTTAATTTGCATTTACTTGATGGTTAGGGATGTTGAACATTTTTGTAAGTGTGTGTTAGCCATTTGTAATTCTTCCTCTGAGAACTCCCTATTCTTCTGCCCCACTTTTGGAGTGGGTTGTTTGATTTTTTATCACTTAGTTTTTTGAGTTCTTTGTAGATTCTAGATATTAGGCTTTTGTCAGTGGTATAGCTGGCAAATATTTTCTCCCATTCAGTGGGTAATCTATTGGCTCTGCTTATGGTATGTTTGACTTTGCAAAAGCTTTCTAGCTTCATGAGATCCCACTGATTGAGTCTAGCTATCTTCCTAAAGGCTGAATAAAAGAAGTTAATGAACAAAATTATTACCTCAGCAAACCCTACTGCAAAGAGGTGATTGTACAAGGCAGGACTGAAAGTGATGGAAGTAGAATACAGGTTATGGCCACTGGTGGATTTTCCATCCATCAATTATGGAATGGAGTTGAGTCTAATGAGCGTTTGCAGAGGATCTGTGAAATTTCTGAGATGAAAGGAAATGTCATATTTCTCAGGGAGCTTTGCTTTTCATCTATCTGTGGACTGCAATGGTGACTGAAGGCAATGAAATCATCCACACACATCAAAGATGCAGTATGTCCTACCACCTTCACACACTTAATGTTTCCTGGGCACAAGGGGTGCTTTGAATGCTGGTTTCCATTGATGGAGTCACAGGTCTGACATGGCTTTCCTTGCTGGCTCTGATCGTCTCTATTAGGCAACCCTTTCTGTTTATTAGATCTGCAGTTATGAGGTGCTGTGCATGATTATGGGGGGCAGTGAGGGCATGGGGTGGAGAAAAAGAGGGAAATAGGGGATTCTTCTTTTTCCTCTTGTGGGAGCCAATCAGTCTGTAAGAATTAGCGCATGGAATCCTTGCCCTGGGGTGTCTGTGTGTGTTGGTGGATGAACAAGGAAACCAAATTCAGATCGACAACAGAATTACCAACTTGGACAAAATCAGAATTTTCTGCTACAGTGAATGTTTCTCTGGAAAGCTTGTGAAGCTGAGCTAGGCATCTGGGCCCAAGTCTGGTTCAGTCTCAGGAATCTAGTTCAGGGGGAAGTCAGTGTACTGCTAAAGTAATACCTAGAAACTTCTGTGTGCCTCTTTGAAATCTTGGGAAGGCCTGGGATTAGACTAACTTATATGCATATATAGTATGTATAAGTACATATCAATATATAAATTTTCCTGCTGTTTCCATTGGCCAAAGAACATCATCTTGACAGAATATCTTTGGTATATCCCAGGCCATCACTTCCAGTGCTGCTCAGATATTCATGAACCAGGCTCACATTGTACTCAGTTTACCTCTTAACTGTCAGGCTCTCCTGGCATTTTCTCCTTGGAGGAGGACAGATAAGATGTTATCCATGTTCAATCAAGGCAGGTGGCTGAGCTGGCTAGTGCAATGATGTGGCTCAACAGATTATCCGTGTCCTTACTTGGGAGAGGGTGTGGACTTGTTTTTTGGGTTTTCCCTAGAAGTACCATCTTATCAAACTGATAGTTTGTGTGAAGGAGATCTCAGGGTGTGGGCAGAGGCTGAGTGGGAAGACAGGAACAAATACTGGCTGTAGCAGACAGCTTCAGGTTCACTGAGATGAACTTCCAGACCAGGCACAGTTGTGGAGGAAGGGATATTTATTGAAGCTTACAGATCCAGGGGAAGTTCCACAATAGCAGAAGAAGCTGGCCTGCCTTCACAGGACCAAGCAGAGAGAGAGAGAAGTACAAGCCTAAAGGCCAAAAGCCACAGCACACTTCAGGAACTCCAGCTAGGCACACTTTGCATATCTTTAGATTGTAATCTGAAATCCACCACCACACCTTAAGATCCACCCAGTGACCTTGCCTCCAGCCAGGTGGCTAGAGATGCAAACTATAAATAAGCAACTGAATATATTGGGGGCCATCTATTCTATTCAAACCACCACACTGGCTTACCACATATAAAGCTGTGTATAGACTCACAACCTCTCTGAGCTTCGCCTTTGTGATATGAACAGATTAATTTTTCCATATTCCTCCTTCCAAGCTGTTTTGGAGGTCAATGAAATAGTGGGTGTAAGTGATAAGAGGCCATATGTAGTAAGGGGTTTAGGAATTGTGTCAGAAGAGGACCAGCTGTCTAAGAAATGCCTATATTTTAGCTAAGTTTCTTTGGAGCAAAACTCCACTATTGTCTCACTGAGAGGAATATCCATCCTGACCACTCTCAAGCCACATAGCTATGAATCCAGGGCCTCGAGTGATAGGTAGAAGATGTGATATGTATGATGGAATGTGATAAGAGACACTGGCTAAATGTTGTGGGGATACTGAATTACTGGATTTGTAAGCATACTATAGTTATAGCAATTTAGATTAAGAATAAATACAGGTTTTCAATAGAGCTCTAGAAAGTACCACATTATATGCATGTGATTATAAACCCAGCATTGTCTCTAGTAATTTCAAAGTAACTGATTGTATCAACTATTTAATTGCTGTCACCCAGCTTCAAATGAGCCTTTTATAGTTGCTTTTGACATTTCCATACATATATATTACGTTTCAATCATATATACCCTTCATTACCTTTCCACATACACTTCAGTCTCACTGCCCTCCTCTTTTTTTTATCTTTTGGTTTTTCGAGGTAGGGTTTCACTCTAGTCCAGGCTGACCTGGAATTCACTGTGTAGTCTCAGGGTGGACTTGAACTCATGGCAATTCTCCTACCTCTGCCTCCTGAGTGATGGGATTAAAGGCGTGTGCCACCATGCCTGGCTTCACTGTCCTCCTTTTTATCTCTTACTAGTGGCTGTGCTACAGAAGCAGATGACTCTGGCAGCTTTTATTTTTTATTTCATTTTATTTTTCATTATTTGTTTTTTTGGGGGGAGGGGTGGGGGAGTAGGGTCTCATTCTAGTCCAGGCTGACCTGGCACACACACTGTAGTCCTTGAATTCACAGCAAACCTCCTGCCTCTGCCTCCTGAGTGCTGGGATTAGAAGCGTGTGCCACTATGCCTGACCTGGCAAATGTTAACTCCCATTGTTCTTATGGATGGAGGTGGCCTCTTAAGCCCCTCCCATATCTATAACAGAATGTTGACTGGTCCTATAACATGCAGATCTTGTAAGGCAGCTACTGTGAGTTCACGAGTTCAATGGTCTTGCCAGGTCTGGATCCCCCCATTCTCAGCACTCTTTCCATTTCATCTTTGGCAATGTTCCCTGAGCTCTGGAGGGAATGATGTGTATATTTCATCTAGGGGCCATTTTTAGCACTTGACCAGTTATGATTTTCTGCATTAACCACTCTCCATTGAAAACAGTAAATAAAAGGCTTTCTCATCAGAACAGAGGGCACACCAATCTGTGGACATAAGATAAATGTTTAGGTGGCAGTTTGACAACACATTCATTTAGCAATGCAACTATGTAGTAGCTTTTTCCCTAGGGCCCAGACATTCTACTCAGGCATGGGCTTTTGACCTGGGTTTCAATACGAGGCATGTATTCGCTCTTGCGGAGAGGACCTTGAATGCGGGAATGTACTAGAAGAATACAATGTGGGAATGAATTATGGGAAATAACTGTGGGAATGCTTCTTCTGGACCTTCAAATAGCCATTCTGGGGTTGTTGCTGGGAAATATTAAATTCCTTACTTGTGACTTGCCCTAAAGTTAATCTTACAACAATGTTAACCACCCTCTTAAAACAATGTGACTAGGCTTCCTCTGCCTTGGTATACCTTTGGCCTGAACAGCAGAGATGACCAATCTTGATAAACAATGTTTAGAGATGCTGACTGATCTTAAGCTATTCTTTTTCCCTAATTTCCTTAGTGGCCTGATTGGACTCTCACCCAGAGGAAGCATACATGCTTAAGAAGTGCTGACCATTGCTTTGGAAACAAGGTCAGAAACTAGGAGCCCACAGATCGGTTGAAGACAACAGGTGGCCTTCGTGAGATTAATTTGTGATTACAGTGTATGTGTGCTCTGGATCAGAAGAGTCTTACCCCCAAATCCCTTCCTCTAGCAAATGTTTAAGTCAAAAGTTCCTTACCCTTTGTCATGCAATGCACTACTGCTCACATATTGCAGGGTTTTGGCTGTTCAATAAGAATTTATGTAGAAGGGATGGAGGGATGGCTTAGCAGTTAAGGGGATTGCCTGCAAAGCCAAAGGACCCAGGTTCCATTCCCCAGGACCCACTTTAGCCAGATGCACAAGGGGGTGCATGCATCTGGAGTTCATTTGCAGTGTCTGGAGGCCCTGGCACTCCCATTCTCTTTCTCTCTTTCTCCCTCTTTCTCTGTCAAATAAATAAATAAATAAATATTTTTTAAAAAGGATGCATGCAGAAGAAGCCACAGCTGCAGTAATATCAGAGCAGTGGTGACAGCAGATGTAGTGGGTTTACTGATGGCTTAATCTAAACTTCCAGCTTCAGTTTCTTTGTCCTCAGGCTTCTGCCAGAGGTGGCTAGCCCACTCCTGGGTATCCTGAGTTAGTTCTCCCATTTCTCAGTTTCTGCTTTGAATCCCACTCTTGAATAGGAGGATTCCAAGAGTTAATTGTGTATAAATTCAGGGCTATGGCCCCTAAATAGGGCACTTAAGTCCAATCATACAGCTGTTGGTTACCCCCCATAACCTTCATGCCACTGTTGCACAGCTTGCCTGGAGAGTCAGTATTGTAGAATGCATGATTCACTGCTGGCTGGTAATAATGATGGCTTTTCTCCCCCAGCAGCATACAGAGCACCTTCCAGCATGAGGTAACCTAGAGAGCAGGAAGAAAGCTTCTGATGCAGTTCCAGCTTGATTTCTTTATGTCCTGAAGCCCTCAGGTATGGTATTTTTAGCCATAGTCCTGGTGGGCAGCTAAGTGCCATGGAAATAGCTTGCATTATTTTGCAGGCCTCAGAGGCTTCCCTGAATAACAACTCTAAATCAACACTTTTATACTTGACTCTGGGGTTAGGAATGCAAATCACCCCTTTCTTCTTTACCGATTACTCCCTGGTGGGCTCTGCCAGCAGGGGGTGCTAAAGGAAGGCTGGAGGAGGAAAATGGACTACAGCCCTTCCAGTTATCTTCCTGTGCCTCCCAGCACCATCTCGGCTTCTTTTTTTAAATTATTTTTGTTTATTTTAATTATTTATTTATTATTTATTTGAGAACAACAGAGAAAGAGACAGACAGACAGACAGACACACACACACACACACACACACACACACACAGAGAGAGAGAGAGAGAGAAATGGGCACACCAGGGCTTCCAGCCACTGCAAACGAACTCCAGGTGCCTGTGCCCCCTTGTGCATCTGGCTAACGTGGGTCTTGGGGAATCTAGCCTCGAACCGGGCTCCTTAGGCTTCACAGGCAAGCGCCTAATCTCTAAGCCATCTCTCCAGCCCCATCTTGGCTTCTCAAGCTTGGCTAGATCCGTTTGTTCTGGTAGCCACCACCAGGGACTCCAACTGCAGTTCGGCACATGTTCGGAATCAGCTTCACAGCAATGCTCTTCCCTCCCTAACCTGGCCATTGGCTCCTCCTTAGGTACCCCTCTCAGAAGGTCCTGGTCTCTTGGTATGCCTTCTTCAAGCTTCTGGGTTTCAATAATTTTGGCCCTTTCTTTTTCAGTGCAACGGGTAGGGAATTTATCTTATACCTCTGTGATATCGTAGAGGTTCTATTCACCTTTTTAGTTCTGCTAAACCCTGCAAGCTATTCTTTGTGTCAAGTAGTCTCTGTTAAAATAACTGGTGGGTTAAAATAATTTGTGAGTTCCAGTTGGGTATGTAAGAAGCTACAAATGGCCACTCCATTCTAACAAGTGAAAAAGAAATATTGAAAGATCAACTATTCTTAGACCCACAGAAAAGTGAGGTCACTCAATCAGTCTCTCTTTTATTTTATTATTGCCTCTGCCAATTGGATATATACTTAATTTAGACATGCATCTGTATAACTCGACTGAATGACAGCAATGCACGAGGGATGGGAGAAAACAATCAGGAGTGTTTTGCTACCATTAGGTTCATTAGGTATTTTCACTGTGTAGCAATTAATGCTAGTTGAAAGTAGAACTGATTTAGATGCAAGAACATGTTGCAAATTTTAGGGTCACCACTAAAAAAAAAGTAAAGAAAAAAATATAACTGATATGCCAGTAAAGGGTAAAAATGAAATAATAAATACTAAAATCACAGAAGGTGGAAAAAGAAGAGAAGACAAAATGGAATTAAGATCAAGAGCAATATATGAAAAGTAGACACAGGTTATGGTGGCTCATGCTTGTGATCTCAGCACTTGGGAGGCTGAGGCAGGAGAATTGCCATGAGCTCGAGGACAGCCTGAGCTACATAAGTGAGTTCCAGGCCAGCCTGTGCTATGGAATAAGACCATGCCTCAAAAGACAAAGCCCCAAAAAAGAAGAGGAAAACATTAATATGGTAGATTACCCAACTACATCAATTATCACGGGTTAAAAACAAGACCCAAATATATGTTGTCCACAAATCAACTAGTTTATTTTCTTAAGTTAGTTCAGATTTCATTTATTTATTTTTAGCTTTTATTGACAACCTCTATACATAGACTCAATATACCATGATCATAATCCCTTCCCACCACTCTCCTCTGACATACCTCCCCTATTTCCCTTTCATTAAGTCCCTCCTCCTCCTCCTTTTTTTTTTTTTTTTTTTTTTTTTTTTTTTTTTTTTGAGGTAGGGTCTCACACTAGCACAGGTCTCAGTCTGGTTGTAAACTCACAAGCTATCCTCTACCTCTGAGTGCTGGGATTAAAGGCATGCACCACCATGCCCAGTTTACCTTATTCTTTCCAACTATTCCCTGTTCTATTTTGATGTCATCATTTTATTTCTCTCCTTTTATACAGGTCTTGCATAGCCACTGTGAGGTCATGTGTAGGCCTGTGGTTCATTTGAATTAATTTCTGTAAAGTGGCTAAGGCCTATGTCTAGGTTTCCATTTTTATGTGTGATTGTTCAGGATCATTTATGAAAAGACTGTTTCTCGCCATTGTATTGTTTCCATTCCTCTTTCAAAGGTCTGTATCTGTATTCTAAAATACCTGGTCTTATATTTTTTTCTGCCTCTTTTTCTGCAAATGATCCTTGAGTCTTGAAGGGTGTGATAGAGATGTCTCCCTTAGTGATGAACACTCCATTGTCTCTTCTTAGCACCTTGCTGACTTTTTTTTCTTTTCTTTTTACCTTTATTTTATTAACAACTTCCATGATTATAAAAAATATCCCATGGTAATACCCTCTCTCCCCCCACTTTCCCTTTTGAAACTCCGTTCTCCATCATATCTCCTCCCCCTCTCAATCAGTCTCTCTTTTATTTTGATGTCATGATCTTTTCCTCCTATTAGGATGGTCCTGTGTAGGTAGTGTCAGGCACTATGAGGTCATGGATATCCAGGGCATTTTGTGTCTGGGGGGAGCACGTTGTAAGGAGTCCTACCCTTCCTTTGGCTCTTAGATTCTTTCCGCCACCTCTTCTGCAACAGACCCTGAGCCTTGGAAGGTGTGATAGAGATATTGCAGTGCTGAGCACTCCTGTCACTTCTTTCTAGCACCATGATGCCTTCTGAGTCCTTCCAAGGTCACTACCATCTGAAAAGAGAAGATTCTCTACCAAAAGTGAGAGTACCTTGCTGACTTTTAAAAAGCATACATGTAGTATATTACTCTTATTACTTTTTAAATTTATACTCACACATATATATTTACATAGATTATAGTTTTGACCCTTCACCCCTGGTCTCCATTTCCCTGAGGGTCCTCCTTAGTAAGGGTCATTGGTATCTACTGTGGGGTAATTAGGGTCTCTCTGACTCTGGGAAGGGTAGCATTAACATATGGGCGCAAATGTAAGTATTTAAAGGGCATTTGGCTGTCATAATGTATCCAGTTAGGCAAAAAACAGTAGTAATTTCCTCCTAGTGCTTATGACCCCTTCAGCTATAGACTTTTGATTGAGTTTTCCATAGCAGACTTGAATTCTTTCCTGTGAAACAGGCCTCAAATCCAGTCAGAGAGCAGTTGGTTTCCCCTATAACAGATGAGCCACCATTGTACCACTTGGCATATTTGGCCTATGTAGCCAGTTGTGAAGCTTGCAGGAGCTACTGATGGTTAGGGCTGTTGATGACTTTTCTCCTTGAATGGGTTGCTTAGCATTTTCCAGTGTTATGACAGCTAGTCAACAGGGAGGAAGCTTCCAGCTCAGCTCCAGCTTGATTTCTCAGTGATCTTCAGCCCAAGCATGCGAAACATCTACTTTAGATATAAAGAAATACTAGACTAAAAGCAAATGAATGAAATACATTTCATGCTAATACTAGTTAAAAGAATGAACAAGTAGCCATATTAGTTTCAGACAGAGTAGAATCCAGAAAAGGCAAATGATCAGGGATAGACAGGGCACTGTACAATGACAGTTCAAGACAGTTTCACAGTCTTCAACATGGATGCATCTAATAGTATAATGTCAACAGATGTGAAGCAAACTGATATAACTGCAAGTAGAAACAGATGAATACTTATTATAGTTGGAGATCAAAGCCCATCTAGTAATGAAAAGAATAATGTCAACCCCGGGAGTTACCATAAACTTACAGTAATCAAGAGTATGGTATTTGCAAAAGAACAGACATATAGATCAGTGGGAAAGAATAGTCTCACATAGACATAATCAGCTGACCTTTGAAAGAGGAGTGAAGACAATACAATGGAAAGAAATAGTCTTTTCATAAATGATCCTGAACAATCACACATAAAAATAGAAACCTAGACATAGGCCTTAACCACTTTACAGAAATTAATTCAAATGGGCCACAGGCCTGCACAAAAAATGCGAAGGCAGGGAACTCCTAAATAGCATGGAGGAATATCTACTGACATGGGGTGTGGTGATAATTTATAGATAGAACATTAAAAGCATGATCTGAAGCTTGGCAGACAGCTCAGTACAAAGTGCTTGCTTGCAAAGCCTGTGGCCTGGGTTTAATTCCCCAGTAACCATGTAAAGTCAGATGCACAAAGTAAACACATGCATCTGGAGTTCATTTTCAGTGGCAAGAGGCCCTGGTGCATCCATATTCTCTTTCTTGTCTCCCTCTGCTTGAAAATAAGTGAAAATTTAAAAAATTTATGATTCATGAATGAAAGAATTTATAATTGGGGCATCATCAATATAACGTTTGTGCTCTGTGGAAGACAACACAAGAGAATGATTAGAGGAGGTACAGACTAGGGGAAAATATTTGCAAAGGGGTTATGACAAAGGGCTTTTATCTAAAGCAATATAAAAAACTGCAGACTCAACACTATTAAAAACAAAAATTCACCAGTGGCCTGATTTCTAAGGAAAGCCCCAATGCTCTAGTAATAAGTAGCTCTCTCTTTAGGGATGGCGTTACCTCTATGGATGGCCACCTATCTGGAAGGGAGACTTGGGTTGCCTGGAGCAATTAGACATTTTACCCCAGAATATTTGGAGGTGTTTTGTAAGTGAATTAGATGGTAGATCTTCCAGTAGAAGGTGGAATTACAAATGTGCCTTTCTAAACCTTAGGAAGTAGCAATCCATTTCTCTAGTATTTTTATGTTACACGTGTGTGGGTGTTGACATAAGTGTAGCACGCACTCTGGGTGCTAGAGTCCTACATGTTACTCCTCATGATGTCTTAACTTTTATTCTTGGTGACAAGGTTTTTCATTGGTTCGGTGCTCAGTAATTCCATTAGAATGGCTAGCAAGCAAAGCTCCGGTGGTCCTGCTATCTCTGCGTCTCTAGCACTGGGATCACAAGAATGCTTTACCATGCTCAGTGTTTTGTGAGTTCTGGGGATCAAACTCAGGTTCTCATGCTCATGAAGCATGCACTTTGCTAGCTGAACCATCTTCCTAGCTCCTTGCTTTCTTGTCCTAGCAAATTCCTTCCCTCCTACAGTCAGCTGAGACTCCAGAATTTTAAGTATCCCCTGTGGAAATCAGGAAGTGCACTGTTTCTTGCATTATTACATTCGTGTGTTTGTGTGTGTGTGCACGTGCGTGTTAAACTGAATTTCTCTTCTTTGCACAGACCTACTCTTTTGGGAGTAGGTCTCCAGCCAACATTTTCTTTGCTCATACCTTTTAAGGTCTCATCCCACCCTGCCAGTTCTGCCTCTTAAGATCTCTCAAATCTCTCTGCTTCTATCCAGCCCTATCTAGGACTGGGTTAGGGTTGCCTGGGAAACCACTTATGCACCTAACCCAGCTGCTTCTAGTCTAGCTCCTTACACTCAATTCTTGGCCATCCAGCCAGCATGATAGAAATCAGTCACTTTACTTCCCTTCTCGCAGCTAGTCTTCCTGGGAATATAGACACAGGCTTTGGTGTCATGTAACAGAACATTCTGTTGTTGTCTGTGTTACTGGTTCACTGAAGTGATGCTAGCCAGAGTAAGACCACCCATAGTGAGGCCGGGTGCTAGTTCTGTGGAGGCCTTGAACCTGTCCTCACTCCTGCGGCTACACAGTACAAAGGGGAGAAAGCCCGGCACACGGTACAGTGCACTGTACTGTCTCAAAGCAGGGAGTGAGCAAAGGTTGCTGGTCTCAGCTTGGAGTGGCAGGATGGGGTCTGAGGAAACCAGGCTAAGGCTGAATCAAGGGATGAGCATAGGAGCTTCTTAGGTGCCAAGGCAAGAAAGCTCACTCTGGGCAGAGCCCGACACACAGAGCTGTCAGATGGTGAAGGGTTTTCCATGTCACCGAAGGAGTCTGGCTATACCCAGGACAGTCAGCTCCCCCTGGAGGATTTTGGAATCAGATTTGTGCGCTGAAAGGTCACTCTGGTGACAGTGTGTGGTGTGGATGGAGGACTGATGCTATGAACCCAGCTAGGATACCACTGCAGCAGTGCAGACAGCCAAGTAATACTTCTGAGTAACATGGCTTTTGAGCTTACCATGGGGCAGGCACAGATAAGCTCTCATTTTATCCTGATAACACTCCTATCAGGTAGGGAAACGGAGGCAACCCACCCAAGGTCACACAGTAAGTGGTAAAGCTAAGGTGAAAACCTAGTGTGGCCCCAGAGCTTGTCCCCCAGTGGCAAAAAGGATGGATTTCCGAGTCCTTTATGAAAAAGTTCTTAGGAGATAAGATCCCATTTCCTTGTCAAAACAGTCCTTTGTTTGTCTTGTGGGAGGGTCACCAGAGGCCAGCTCAGCTTTCCTGACACCAAGGGTGTAGCCGTCAGGGCGGGGCCAGGCTTGCTTCTGTTTCTGACTTTGCCTCTGCTTGGTCACAAGGCGCAGCATGACTTCAATTATTTAGAGCTACTGTGGCCGCCTGGTGCCAGTGCCATGTGTGACACACACACTCTTCAGATTGGAAGGAATTTTCCCTTTGGGTTAAATTCAGGGCATATGAGAAGATGCTGAAAATCTCAGCAAGTCTTAGCAGCACAAGTCAAAGCAGGTGCAAAGGGATGAGTGAAAAGAAAGACAATGAGTTCCATCATACATCAGCTCAACAAAAAGGGTTTGTGGTGCTGGGGAAACAGCTCAGTGGTTAAAGGTGCTTGCTCTGCAAGCCAGATGACCTGAGTTCATTCCCCAGTGTCCACGGAGAGTTGGACACAAAGTACTTGACAAGGATGGACTGACACCCTGAGATTGCCCTCTGACATCCATACATGTGCCTAGTGTGTGTGCACATATGTATGTACATAAATTTTTAAAAAGTGGGTTTCTGCCTGGCATGGTGGCGCATGCCTTTAATCCCAGCACTTGGGAGGCAGAGGTAGGAGGATCACCATGAGTTCGAGGCCACCCTGAGACTACACAGTCAGCCTGGGCTAGAGCAAGGCCCTACCTTGAAAAACAAAAAACAAAAAACAAACAAACACAAAAAAAGGTGGGGTTTGAAGGCTAAAGTGACCAAAGGCACTCATTTCTGGATTTCTTTGATCATTTCTACATATAGAAATGTGAGTGTGGCTCTTCCCTGTTAACACAGCACTTGGGAGGAGAAGGCAGGAATACTGCAGTGAGTTCAGGACTGGCCTGGGCTACATAGTGAGTCTTAGGCCAAAACAATAAGCCTCTGACACAAACAAACAAAAATCCAACAAAGAGCAACAAGAAACAAATATGAATGAAGTTTTAAAATCAGGTACTCTCTATGTCTTTTACATATGATTGTTTTATTCTGCTAGTTTTCCACAACTGTAACAAAATAATTGAGATGGTCAACTTAATAAAGAAAAAAGATTATTTCAGGCCTGGAGAGATGGCTTAGCAGTTAAGATGCTTGCCTGCCAAGCCTAAGGACCCATGTTCGACTTTCCAGGTCCCACATAAGCTGGATATACAAGGTGACACAAGAACATAAGGTTGCACATGAGCACAAGGTGGCACACATGTCTGACATTCCATTGCAGTTGCTGGAGGCCCTGGTGTGCCAATTCTCTCTCTCTCTCTTATAAAAAAAATAATAAAAAAGATTTATTTCAGTTCACATTCTTAGAAGTTTTGGTCCATGGTTGGTTGACCATGTGTCCTTGGTGTCTGTGTAAAATAATATACCATAGTGGGAGTGCATAGTGGAAATAGCTGTTCATCTTGTGCTAACCAGAAGTGAATGAAGGAAAAGGAAACTAAATTCCCATAATTCCCTTTTAGAAACAACTTCAATAACCTAAAGCCCCCATTACTCCTACCTTCTAAAGGTCCTCTTACCTCCCAGTAGCAGCATAAGCTACTGACCCAGCCTTTAACCCATGCAGAACATTCCAGATCCAAATTATAGCATTTGTTATACACATTTGGTTGCAATAGGTCCCTTTCTGTTGTATTAGTAGCTGGATACAGCACAAGCAAATCAGGCAGGCCATCTTCCTCTTAGAAAGTTAGTTCTTCCACGTGTGAGGAAATCCCAGCAATTCCAGTGCCTGCAGGACCAGCCTGTCCACATGTGAGGAAGTCACAAATTATACTTAAAATTTGCAAATACATACACTCTAATAGCACTGCCTCCATGTGTCAGCCTGTAGATGTGGAAGAACTCTCCTCACTTCTATAAGCCTCTGCTCAAAGTCTCTATTGGAGAGGTCTTCCTGAGCACACAGCACAGACATCAACATTCCTTGGTCCTCTCCAGACCCAGTTTCCCTAATGGTCTCTCTCCATGACACTGCTCAACACCTGACAACAGGCTGTCATTTCCATTTCTCAGTAAAATAAAATCACTTTAAGAATAAGGGCCTACTTTTATCACTACTGTATGCTCAGTGTCCAGAACAGTTCTTGGCACTTAGTAGATACTCAGCAAATATTTATAGAATGATTAATACATAAACCCATACCCCTCTTCTACCTTCCAGTAGACTGTGAAGCATATTTGGAGTTTGTGCTGATTCTCAAGCCACATGCTCAAAAGCTTTTCTTTCCCTTTACCCTTTTGGTTCATATCTTACCAACTGCTATACACTTACAAAGTTATAGCACTCCTCAGATATGGCAGGATTTTCTTTGATTTTGAGGTTCATTCCTAATGTTCAATGCTTCAGACATTAGAATGTGTCCTTTCTTATCACTTTTAACCTCCTTTATTTTTATCTCTACTTTTGTTTCTATTGTAAGGATGCTTATTCTTTTTACTTTTTTTAAATAACCTTAGTAAATTCTTAAAGCTGTCTGATCATAGTAAGCATGTTATAACAATACGGAAGAAGGAAAATCACTGTTAATACCATGTGCTGTTCAAGGGCGCCGTGGCTTGAGCTTAGCTGCATGTGAAGGCTCATTCAAGTTCCTGAGGAAAAGCATCTCTGCTCCAGGTATGTCGAGCATGTGGCTCTGTCACTATCGGCACGCCTCTCTTGCGCCCAGCCAACCTGTGCGCCCTCCCTCTGCTCCCGTTTCCCTCTGCCTGCAGCAGCTTCTCTTCCACTTGCCAGCTCTAGGCCCCCTCCTCCGGGGACTCCCTTACTGCTCTAGTCCTTGGTGCCCCCTAATTTGCTCTGTACTTGTCTTTATTTTTATTTATTGTTTTATTGACAGCTTCCATAATTGTAAACAATATCCCGTGGTAATTCCCCCCCCCCCACCACTTTGCCTTTGCATCTCCACACTCCATCATATCCCCTCCTCCACTCAATCAGTCTTTCTTTTATTTTGATGTCATGATCTTTTCCTCCTATTATGATGGTCTTGTGTAGGTAGTGTCAGGCACTGCAAGGTCATGGATATCCAGGGCATTTTGTGTCTGGAGGAGCACGCTGTAAGGAGTCCTACCCTTCCTTTGGCTCTTACATTCTTTCTGCCAACTCTTCTGCAATGGACCCTGAGCCTTGGAAGGTGTGATAGAGATGTTTCAGTGTTGAGCACTCCTCTGTCATTTCTTCTCAGCACCATGGTGCTTTCTGAGTCATCCTAAGGTCATTGCCATCTGACAAGAGAAATTTCTCTAACCAAAAGTGAGAGTAGCATTAATATAAGGGTATGAACATTAAGAGAAGTGCTTACTGGGAAGTTTGGTGAGCATAGTATATACATCTAGCCAGACACCAGCAGATGTTACACCCCTAAGGCTCATACCCCATCAAAGGTTTTAGTATCAGGGATGTATTCCCTCCCCTAGAGCAGGCCTCCAGTCCAATTAGAGGGTGGTTGGTTTCCTCCAAAAGAGACGTGCCACTCTTGTACCTGTTGGCTCATTTGGCCTGGCTGGCCAAATTTAAGTCTTGCAGTGTCCACGGTTGAGTATCTTCACTGGTGATTTCTCTCTTCAAAGGTATTGCATGCAGCATAGTTTTTTCCAGCTTTCTGTCAGCTTGTTTATACAGAGGAAGTTTTCAGCTCAGCTCCCACAGGATTTCTCAGTGACTTGCAGCCCAAGAATGTGGAGTCTTCAGCAGTAGGGTCTTACCATCTAGTCCTGGTGGAAAACCAAGAGCCTCGGCAATAGCCCATAATGTTTTGGAGGCATCAGGTCCTCCTTGGCCAACAACTCATTGGAAGGTATCCCATTCCTGGCACTGAAAATTTTCTAGTAACAATCTATGGCTTTTGGGTGTGCCATTGTCCAAAAAGGCATGTTTCAGGCTGGAGAGATTGCCTAGTGGTTAAGTGCTTGCTTGTGAAGCCTAAGGACCCCAGTTCAAGGCTTGATTCCCCAGTACCAACATCAGCCAGATGCACAAGGTGGCACATGCATCTGGAGTTCGTTTTCAGTGGCTGGAGGCCCTGGTGTGGCCATTCTCTCTGTCTCTCTGCCTCTATCTCTCTCTGTCTGTCTGTCATGCTCAAATAAATTAAAAAAACAAAAACTTTAAAATAAAGTAGATTTTCATATGACATATTCATACCCTCTTAGATGTTGATTAGCCCATCCTCCTCCTTTCCTTTACTCAATCTCTTCCCCTGACCTCACTTAAGCCTTTCCACCCCCATTAATCTATTCTTCTACTTACATATATACAATACCATTCTCTTAAGTCCACCCTCCCTCCCTTTCTATTCCCTTTCTAGTTTACTCTGCTACTGAGTTTTATTCCAACTCACATAGCTCATTTGTAGCTAGGAACGACATATGAGAAAGAACATGTGATGTATGGCTTTTCTGGGCCTGGGTTATCTCATTAAGTGTAATACTTTCCAGATCCATCCATTTTCCTGCAAATTTCATAATTTCATTTTTCTTTACCACTGAGTAAAACTGCATTGTATAAATGTGCCACATCTTCATTATCCACTCATCAATTGAGGGATATCTAGGTGGGCTCCATTTCCTAGCAATAAACATGATTGAGCAAGTATCTTGAAAGTAGTGAGATGAGTCCTTAGGATACATGCCTAGAAGTGGTATGAAGATTTTTTTTTTTTGAGGTAGGGTCTCACACTAGTCCAGGCTGACCTGGAATTCACTACGTAGCCTCAGGGTGGCCTTGAAATCACAGCGATCTTCCTACCTCTGCCTCCCAAGTGCTGGGATTAAAGGTGTGCACCACCACATCTGGGCTTTGTCTTTTTTTTTTTTTTAAGGCAAGGCCAACAGATTGGCCTTTTTTATGCGAGAGAGAGAGAGAGAGAGAGAACTGGCATGCCAGGGCCTCCAGCCACTGCAGTCGAACTCTAGATCTATGCACCCCCTTGTGTGCATGTGCAACATGTGTGCTTGCATCACTGTGTGTCTGGCTTACATCTGACCTGGAGAGTAGAACATGAGTCCTTAGTCTTCGCAGTCAAGCACTTTAACTGCTAAACCATCTCTCCAACCCTGTACTTGTCTTATCATCACATCCTTTGATGGGAATCAGGTCAGCTTTATGGCAGAAGAGATTGCTCAGTTACTAAAATGCTTGCAGTGCAAGCATGGGGACCTGAGTTCAGATCCCCAGCACCCATGCAAAAGAGGGACTATAGGTATATAGTGGTATATACCTATAATCCCAATTCTGGGGAGGAAGAGACAGGAGGATCCCTGGTGCTTACTGGTTAGCTAGTCTAGCCCATTTGGTAAACTCTGAGTTCAGTGACTCTATCTTAAAAAATGAGGTGGAGCTGGGCATGGTGGTGCACACCTTTTATCCCAGCACTTGAGACAATGAAGCAGGAGGATTGCCAGGAGTTCAAGGCCAGTCTGGGTTACAGAGTAAGTTCCAGGTCAGCCTGGGCTAGAGTGAGACCTGCTTAACAAAATGAGATGGAGAGCAATTGATGACAGATAGAAGACATCCAATATCAATCTTTGGCCTTCACCCCTCCATATGAGCCCCATACATATGCAAACATGCATGTACTACACACACACACACACACACACACACACACACACACACACACAGCTTTGAGCCTCATATCTGTTGCATCTTGGGAAGACATTGTGACCCTCAGTTTCCTCCTCAGGAAAGCAGTGATGTCCATTTGCACTTGGATCATGTGTCAAGACTGTCTCAAGGTCAGACATAATAATATAAAAAAAAAGCTTTGGGGACTGGAGAGATGGCTTAGCAGTTAAGTGCTGCTTGCCTGTGAAGCCTAAGGACTTCTGTTCAAGGCTCAATTCCCCAGGACCCATATTAGCCAGATGCACAAGGGGGCGCATGCATCTGGAGTTTGTTTGCAGTGGCTGGAAGCCCTGGTATGCCCGTTCTCTCTTTCTCTCTCTCTCTGCCTCTTTCTCTTTCTATCTGTCTCTCTCAAATGAATAAATAAAGGCAAACAAAAAAATTAAAAAAAGAGCTTTGGAAATTACTGGAAGATACAAAGATCACAGACTTTGTCATGATAGGATTTCTTTGTGCTGTGCTTCCTTGAGGGCAGTGTGGTCCATGCTAAGAACTTCATGTAAGTCTTAGCTGATGGGTGGTGACAGAGAAAATTATAACTATAGCTGCAAAATGAATCCTTGCTCAGAATTGGCTTTGCTTCCTTTTGGTGACTTCTACATTGGGCCATGGTGATCAAAGGGAGGAAGAGAGAAAGAAGGAAGTTGGTGGCTTTTTTTATAGAGCTATGTGTTCACTTTGCTTAATTATATTTCCTGATCTTCTACAAGTTTGGAACATCCCTTGATTCATTCTTTTATTTACTCATCCTCTAAACATCTTTCTTGCCTTGGGCACCATAGATACAGGGATGAGTAACATATCATAGCCAGGTTAAGGTTGCTAGCAGGGGAATTACAGGAAGATTACTGTGAATACAATGTGTCCAGGGATAGATGGGGCACCTAGCTCAAACCTGGGAGCTACTAATTATTCTCAGAGCTTTGTTTGTACAGGGGAAGGGGTGTATTTGTAACTTCTGTCATTGCTTTCACCAAATACCTGACAAGAAGCAATTTAAGTGAGGAAGGATTTATTTAGACTTATGGTTTGAGAGCATACAGTTGTCTACCACAGCAGGGAAGACACAGTGACATAATCATGAGGCAGGTGGTCACTTTGTGCCTGTGGCCAGAAAGCACAGAGCAGGTAGGAAGTGAGGTTGGGCTCTAAAGCTTCAAGGCCTACCCCCAGTGATCTATTTACTCCAGTAGACCTCTACCTTCTAAAGGTTCTACAACCTTCCGAAGCAGCACTACCAACGGCAGACCACATACTCAAACACATGAACTGCTGGGTGTAGTGGGGCCATGACTTTAGTCCCAGCACTCAGGAGACAGAGGTAAGAGGATTTCTGAGAGTCATGGCCAGCCAGAGACTACATAGTTAATTCCAGGTCAGCCTGGGCTAGAGCGAGACCCTACCTTGAAAAACCAAAAGGGAAAAAATATCAGCCACATTAACCTATAGGGGACATTTCACACTTGAACCACAACAAAGGGTTAAGAAGGTAAGTACCATGAGACTACATGCAGTAGAGTGAGAAAGTGTTCAATATCCCAAGGTGTTTTATTCCAAAAACTCTGTCTTTTTAAAAATCATACACATACACAATGTGTGTGTGTTTAAATTAGACATCTCTAGTCCAAATTTTCGAATCCTTCTATATTCTTCCCACAAACCCAATCTAATAGACTAAGACTCATATGACCAGGTTTATAGCAGCAACAACCCCTCTCCTGGTACCAGTTTTCTGCATCAGTTAGTTTATATTCGTTAAAAATTTTTTTGCTAAATATTTTTATTTATTTATTTTCAAGGAGAGAGAGAGAGAGAGAGAGAGAGAGAAAGAGAGAGAGAGAGGAGAATGAATGGGCATGTCAGGGCCTCTAGCCACAGCAAATGAACTCCAGATGAATATGCCATTTTATGTATCTGGCTTTATGTGGGTACTGGGAAATTGAACCCTGGTCATTAGGCTTTGCAGGCAAGTGCCTTAACTGATGAGCAATCTCTCCAGACCTCAGTTACTTTTTCTGGAAGAAAATACCTGAACAGAACCAGTTTAGGGAAGGAAAGCTTATTTTGGTGTATAGTTCAGACGGTAGAGTCCATCGTGGTGGAGAGAGTGTGGCATGAGTAGGAAGCCAGTGTCACATCATCATGTCGCCAGTAAAGAAGTAGAGAGGGAGAGCAGCAAGTGGGGATGGATAATAAAATATCAAGGCCTGTACCAAGTAGCTCATAATTAAAGTGGACAACATCTGTGGGACCTCAAGGCCTTCCTTTAGCAAGGCGTCACCAAAAGGCTCCACAAATAGCACTTCCCAAATAGCACTGTTTTGTTAGGGAGCCTTTGGAGGGGCATAACATTCAAACCACCACAGTCCCTCTCCAATTTTGGATGCAAACTCTCCTATTTTTCTTTTAAATAACCTGTTTATTATATACTATATTACATTATTTTATTTCTTTTGGTTTTTTGAGGGAGGGTCTCACTCTAGCCTCACAGTAGAGCACAGCCCTGCTCCCCTCTGACCTTCTTCTGGTTTGTTCCCTCCCAGGCAGGCACCCTGGAATGGTTTCTAGCCCTGGTAAGCAACCTCTGTGCTCAGTAAACATGAGTTTTTGTGATGTTGCTGACTAATTTACTACCATGTGTATTCTTTCTAGCTCTCCCTCTTGCTTTTTCTGAATTTCTTTCCCAAGTAATGAGAAGCTTGGATCCCATCATTTGCCATTCAGTCCTAGCACACAAGCATAGCCATTACACAATTTTTAATCCATAACTCTTTGAGAAACTACTCTACTTTAAAATTTTAATAGTATATTCTTATACAAAATAAAAAATGGCTTCCAGGATGACATTTTCTTACATGTCTATAGTATCTTTTGATCACATTCATGAGAACAAACTTTAAAATATGGTGTTTATAAAAATTAAGATAGAATTAAAAATCAGTTTCATGAAAACTCTCATTTGGACTAACATTCTACAAGATATAACCACCAATTAAAGGGAGGGGGTGATAGTCAGAAGGTGGGAAGACATTTTTCCTGACAACCATGGACATGAGGCCTGCTCAGTGAGAAGGAACTCATATCTCGTACTGAAACCAAGTCAGAATCCCATGGTCAGGAAAGAGTGGGCTGGCCCACTCCTAAACTCCTAAAAAATATCTCCTAAACAACTTTACATACTCCCTTTAACCCAAATTGCTCTCATGCTTGGTTGGAGAATCTGTTTTACTTTACAGATGACAGACAAAATAGAGAAGAGCCTAGATCCATTGATAAGATAATAGTAAATTGCCCACCATGAGACTTTCCACCTCTACCTCATTTGCCAGGACCCAGGAGAAATTGCAGAAGAAACAACATCATGAATATTGCTCTTACTGCTAGCCTGACAACCAGCCCCAGGTTGATGGTGACAGATACATAGAGTAATCCAAACATATGAAAGCAGAAATCCAGAGACTACAAATAACTCAACACTAAATCAGATTACCAATAGACCTGCCATGGCTCAGGGAATGTCACCAAAGAGTCACAGAGGAAGTAGGAATATCCTGAGGCTTGGTCCCCAGCTACCTCATAAGGACTGACTGAGGCCTTCATGACTCCACAGTGATTATCAAAACTCCATTGAGGACGGCTCCCAGGGTAACAAGGGTTGTGGCAAGAGGATAATAGTATATAACCTGTTATAATATATGCAAAATAAGATTTAAAAACATATGTGGTGTTTATGTGTAATTCTTTTACTCTAGGCTTACAAGTTTCAACATTTTCCCCAGATTTTCAAAGTTGAACATAATTTTCCAGCTTTCCTTTTTTAAAAAAATATTTACTGGGGCTAGAGAGATGGCTCAGTGGTTAAAGGCACTCGCTTGCTTGTAAAGCCTGAAAGGCTAACAACCTGATTTTAGCTCACCAGTATCCATAAAAAGCCAGAAGCACAAATTTGTGCATGTGTCTGGGGTTGATTTACGAAGGCAGGAATCCTTGGTGTGTTCCTATTTTCTGTCTGCCTCTTTCTTTCTGTATCTCTGAAATAAATGAAAGAAATTAAAATATTGGTTGATTGATTGAATGGGCACACTAGGGCCTCTTTCCACTGCAAATGAACTCCAGATGCTTGCACCACTTTGTGCATCTGGTTTTACATGGGTGCTGGGGAATTGGATCTGGACTGGCTCAGGCCAGCTGGCTTTGCAAATCAACACCCTTAACCACTGAGCCATCTCCCCAGCCCAATTGTCCAAATATTCTTCTTTTAAAATATTATTTTTATTTTTATTTATTTATTTGATAGAGAGAGAGAGAGAGAAAAAAATGGGTGCGCCAAGGACTCCAGCCACTGCAAACGAACTCCAGACACATGTGTCCCCTTGTGCATCTGGCTAGTGTGGGTCATGGGGAACTGAACCTGGGTCCTTTGGCTTTGCAGGCAAATGCCTTAACCACTAAGCCACCCCTCTATCCCAATGTCCAAATATTCCAAGGCTCTTTTGGTTGGATTTGTTTATTCCTTCCCACAGCTTCTGCCTGGGCTCTGACATCCCCTAACTGACAGCTCTGCCACCTGGCCTTAGTAGTCCAGGTAAAGAAACAAAGTAATAGTGAAAAGTGAAAGGGGAGATTTATTCAATGTGGCCACACTGAGAAGAGGAACGAAGAGATAGTGAGCCCCAAGTCTATCTTCAGTGTCCTGACATGAGGTTTAGGTTTACATAAAAGACAAGAGACATGCAAGGTGTAGTCCCACTTATCATTGTTACAGGTCCAGTCTCTTCTACAAGGTAGTCTGACAAACTGTCAGCACTGTGTGAAATCTCTTTCCAGGTGACAAGTTCCCTCTTGGCAGACTTCAAATTTCAGGCTTTTCCTTCTTCCAGTAAGAGATTCCTGGGGGAGTTCCAATTTTTTTGAGTCCATTGTTTATAATAGTCTGATAACTGAGAGAGGCATACAAGTGCCTTTAAAGACTATCTCTTTGTCATTTTATAACATGGTTATGAAATTATTTCTTGTCCACTCAGAAGAAGTACTTGGTTCTGGTTGGTCAGTGAGCCTTTGAAACATGAAGTTTCTCTCAGGTCATTTCAGGCAGAACTGTGAGAGTATTTCCACACATGGCCCTCAGGTGGTTTTGGTAAAGTGGTAAGATCATTTATTTCATATATATTTATAATGATGAAAGACATCTTTGATTATTCTGGAAAACATAGAAATTTTCGTACTATGGTATATGTAAAAGAACAATGGGAAGAATATTTAATCTCGCTGGCATTTTCTTAATATTCCCAGTAACATGTACAATATTAGATGTATACTGTTGTGTCCTGATGGAAAACAATTCCAAATGTCTGAAATATAAGTTGAGGAAAAAGAAAGTTAGTCATCCTGGGATGTGGGAAGTGAGTGGCTTGAGAGAGTGAGGAGCTGAAGAAGATGAGAAATGCCTGAAGAGGCTGAGAAGGCAGGAGTGACCACCTTCCCTTGCTGCCGCACACCTGGGTGGGAGCACACAGACATTTCTCCTCCTCTTAAGCCCGTTCCTCCAGGGCTGAGAGTGCCGCCATCCCTGCTTTCTCCATGTACTTTTGTTTTGCATGTTCTGGTAACTCAGGGAGATAATTGCTCAACCCAAGTCAGCCTTGAAAGCCAACTGTGTCTACTTACTTGCAGAGATCTCTTTTCTGTTCAACAACAAACACATTTTAATGGTTTAATTGTGAATCATTTTACAGTTGGTCTCATGCTAAACTTTTAGTGGTGCCTTTCCCGCCCTCCAAAGCCTTTGTAGAGAACTCTGCTAGCATTTATGAGCTGGGGCCCCACCTCAGGCCCTCTCTTGTCCCCCTCCACCCACTTTATTGGTCACAGAATGGGTGAGCTTTGGTGTCTTTAAGAGTGATTTCCTTTTACTCACCAAAGAGGAACAACATAAGATTTTATCCACAGGCAGAACACATTTCTCGTTTGCATCCAATCTACCACTTTACTAAGAGAGAGTTTTAAGAGAAAACTTATGAAAGTTTATGCTTTTTTTTTTTCTTCTTCTCTAGGCAACAGGATTTGGGCCAATTAAACCACCCTCTCTGGTAGGCTGCTTGTCCTAATAAACATCCTTTCCCTAAGCTGTGTGCCTCACTGGAGGGTCAAGGCAGGCAGTATAATCTCAAATTCCAGCACATGCTGGGAATATCTTATGCTGGGTTCCTCTTCTCCTGAATGGCTCCATGCTGAGCTATGTGCGGTAGGAGAGCTAAGTGGATGTGGTTGAGAAGCAGCCTGGGTTGACCCGGCTGGCCAGCATTTGTGGCTTCAGCAAGGCCCCTGGTTTGAGTGAGTAGGCTGTTTTTGTGCAAGGCGGCAACCACCCAGCCCCTGGGTGACAGATGTGTATGAAATTCCTGTGGCTGCTGTAAAAAATAGACCACCACCACCACTGAGTGGCTTAAAGCAGCAGTTGTTTTCTCTCTCTATGGTTCTGGAGGCTGGAAGTCTGAGATCATGTTGGCTAGCGCTACAGGCTCAGAGGGAGAAACGGCTCCTCTTATCTGCTGGTTGCCAGTAGTCTTGGGTATTGTTTGGGTTGTTATATCATAGTGTCAACCTCTACCACTATTTGCACATGACTTTCTCTGTGTGTGTGTGTTTCTAACACTATTCTTATAAGAACATTACAGGTCATATTTGATTCAGAGCCCAGCATTGCATTCATGAAGGCCATCTTTCCAAACAAAGTCACATAGGAAGGCATGGCTGAGCAGACACCATTCAATCTAGTACAGGCTGCATTGGTGTGAGGAGAGAAAGTGCCCCGGTCCATTGACTCAGTTGTGTACTAAGGCAGAGTATGTGTTCCACTGTGCTGATCTCCAGGAGGATGAAAAAGACCATTCTCCAGGTACAGTGTGCCTAGCCCAGGTGGCCTGGTTGAATATGTAGTTGTCTTGCCAGGACAGTAGCTTTAGAGTAATAGAGGAAATACAGGGAGGAGCTGTGCCCTACCTGCTGCACAGCCCTAGTGTAAGACAGGAGATTACAAAGCCCAAGGGTCTTTCTTGCTTTTGTATTCTGTATCCAGACGTGGGAAGGTTAAATGGATCATCCTCCTCTAAAAATCCAATATCTCAGTGAGACACTATGGGCAGAGACAATCACACAGGAAGTGGGAGTTGACAAGATATGGCTTTTCACTTCCATAATGACTTCAGAGGCAGTAAGATGTAGTTAAGAACCAGGGTTCCAAAGTCACACAGCTTTAAATCAATTCCAGCTCTAGATACACTTCACAGTGTTTCAGTACTACAGATTCTTTTTTCTTACAGATATTACTTTGTTATAATTATTATTAACAACATATTTTGTATGACTACATCATGTGTTGGTACCTTCTCTTCCCTTGTCCCTGCCCTCCTCATTCTGCTGGGAACCCCCCTCAGTGGGGTTGCAGGTGTTCCCCATGGGGTTGTGGGTTATGATAGTGGGAGCAGCAGTTTTTTTTTTGGGGGGGAGGAATGCCTCTGGGTATGATGTCTCAACTTGTGACTCTTACAATCTTCCCCCCGCTCTTCCACAAAATTCCCTGAGCTGTGGTGGGTGAGTTTTAAGTCTACTTCAGTGATGAGCTCTTAGGAGTCTCTGGATCTCTGCTTTGGTAGGTGTTGAGTATCTTCAGAATCTGTCTCCTATACCTTGGCGCTGATCATCAGGAACGGTGCTGCGGAAGCAGTACTCTTGCTCGTCTCCCCAGTTCCTCTATGGTTTCAGCAGTGGTTTGACTGAAGTGTGAGGGGTAGTTTATCTCCTCAGGTCCTGCTATCTTCTGAAAAAGAAGACGATTCTCCAATGGAGACTGAAATCAGTATAGTTTAAATGGGATAAGCATTATTAATTTAGGGAGAATTTGATATATGTAACCCCTCTTTTAGCCAAAGACTAGTGAGAGCTTGACACTGGAGAGCATAATCTTTGTCTCCATAGGATTTAGATTTGGATCCCAATTCCAGATATGACCTCCTTTACATTAAGGAGATCTCTTAGCCAATCAGAAAGCTATTGGTTACCCACCACAGCTGTGTGCCACTATTGCACTGGCATGTACATCTTGTCAGGGTGTTTGCTTCTGAATAGCTCAGACCATTGTTGGCCACTTTCCCCCAGTAGCTCATGTAGCACTTTTCAGCACCAGACAGGTTGTCTGGGGACAGTCTCTCTTCCGGATTCTAGCCAGGTCTCTACATGCTTTGAGTCAGTAGCATATGAAGGCCATCTTTCCAAACAAAAAAGGAATCTCTAACAATAGGGTCTTACCCTTTGCCTCAGGCAAGTAATCAAGTGCTTTGACAGAAACCTGTCTTGTTTTGGGGACTTCATAGGTCTCTCTGGTCAACAGCTCAGTGCAACTGATTACTGAGAGTTACAGGCCAGAGACCAAAAAAAAAAAAAAAAAAGTTGTTTTTTTGTTTTTTTTTTAAACTTAAGCTTCATCCCATCCTCTCCAGGGCCTTTCTTTTCAGGTGATTCCCTCTTACTCCAGTTGAGAGTTATATTGTTTAGTCTATCTCCAAGGGTAAAAGTTTCTATGGTACCAGTTTATTTTGGATTTAGTTTTGTGTTTGTTTTCCCCCCTTCCCTTTCTCCTTCCCCCAAACCCTTCTAACCCTATTGTCTGGGTCTTGAGTTGCCTATCAGGTATGTCAGCAACTCAAGCTGGTCCAGGTCAGGAACTGCAGATAAGTGAGACCATGCAGCGTTTGTCTTTCTGTGACTGTGTGAGTTCGCTGAGTATGATCTGTTCCAAGTCTGTCCATTTTTTTTTTTTTTTACAAATTTTATTGTATATTTTTTCTTACTGCTGAGCAGAATTCCGCTGTGTAAATGTACCACAACTTATCATTAATTCATCCAATGATGGGCATCTGGGTTGATTTGATTGCAGTTCTTAGCTATAATGAATTGAGCAGCTATAAACATAATTGAACCGATATTTCTGTAGTGAAGCATGGAGCATTTAGGATAAATGCACAGTAAGGGAGTAACTGGCTCTGTTGGTAGCTCTATATTCATCCTTTTCAGGAATCTCCATATTGATTTCCATAGTAGTTGTACAAGTTTACATTCCCACCAACAGTGGATGAGGGTTCCTCTTTCCCCACATCCTTGCCAACATTTGTTGTTGTTAGATTTTGTTTTGTTTTGTTTTTCTTATTTCTTTTTCTATTGTTAGATTTTTTAAAAATGATTGCCATCCTTACTGGAGTAAGGTGGAATGTTATAGTTGTTTTAATTTGCATTTCCCTAATGATGTTGAACATTTTCTTTTCTTTTCTTTTTCTTGTTTTTTTGAGGTAGGGTCTCACTCTGGCCCAGGCTGACCTGGAATTAACTATGTGCTCTCAGGGTGGCCTTGAACTCATGGCGATCCTCTAACCTCTGCCTCCCAAGTACTGGGATTAAAGGCGTGCACCACCATGCCCAGCCTCCATTTTCTTAAGTGTATGTTAGCCATTTGTATTTCTTCCTCTGAGAACTCCCTATTCAGTTTTCTGCCCCATTTTTGGAGTGGGTTGTTTGATTTTTTTATTGTTTAGTTTTTTTGAGCTCTTTGTAGATTCTAAATATTAGGCTTCTATCAGTGGCATAGCTGGCAAAGATTTTCTCCCATTCAGTGGTTAATCTATTGGCTCTGATTATGGTATGATTATGGTATGGTATGGTGTAAAAGCTTTTCAGTTTTATGAGATCCCATTGGTTGAGTGATTGTTTAATTTCCTGGGCTACTTTTTTTTTTTTTTTCAGAAAGTCTTTCCTCACTCCTATATCATGAAGAGTTCCTCCTATTTTTTTTTCTTTCAGTAGGAGAAGAGTTTCAGGTCTTATATTGTGGTCTTTAATCCATTTGGACTTGAATGGATCTAGTCTCATTTTTCTACATATGGTTATCCAATTTTCCAACACCATTTGTTGAAGATGCTGTATTTTCTCCAGTCTACATTATTGGCACCTTTGTCAAAGATCAAGCAGCTGTGGTCACTTGACCTAAAGTCCGGGTCTTCAACTCTGTTCCAATGCTCTATGTTTATGTTTTTATGTCAGTATCATGCTGTCTGCTAATATGGCTTTATAATATAACTTTAGTTCAGGTACAGTGATACCTCCAGAGGTTTCTTTTGCTTGGGATATGTTTGGATATCTGAGGCATGCTGCCATTCCATATGACTTTCAAGTTCATTTTTTTCTATCCCTGTGAAGAATGATGTTGGAATTTTTATTGGTATTGCATTAAATATATATATTGCTTTTGGTAGATTTGCCATTTTCACATTAATTCTACCTATCCAGGAACATAGGTGGTCTTTCCATATTCTTAAGTCCCCCTTGATTTCTTTCTAGAGGTTTTTGTTTTTAGGTTGTCATTATATAGATCTTTCACATCCTAGGTTAATGTTATTCCAAGGTATTTAATTTTTGTTGTTACTATTGAATATGGGACAGCCTCACTGATTTCTTTCTCTGTATATTTGTCCTTTGCATGTAGAATGTCTATTGATTTTTGTGTGTTGATTTTGTATTTTGCTACTTTACCTTTGATCACTTTCAGAAGTTTTGAGATGCAGACTTTTGGGTCACATATGTATTGGGTCATGTCATCTGCAAATAGGGCTAATCTTACTGCTTACTTTCTAATTTGTATCCATTTTATTTCTTTCTCTTTTGTTTGCTTGATCTAATTGGTCAGGGGCTTATTAATCTTGTTTATTTTTTTTTTCACAGAACCAGCTCTTTGTTTCATTGATTTTTAAAATTGTTTTCTTAGTTTCCAATTTATTAATTTCTGCTCTGATCTTGATTATTTCTTTCCATCTGGAGCTCTTAGAGTTGGATTGTTCTTATTTTCCAATGCCTTTAGGTGGACAGTTAGGTTATTAATTTGGGATCTCTGTCTTTGTTATGAAGACACTAACTGCTATGAATTTTCCCTTTAGGACTGCCTAAATTGTATCCCATAAGTTTTGTTAAGTTGTGTTTTTATTATCATTCAATTCTAGGAGTTTTACAATTTTTTCCATGACCCATTCATTGTTAAAATGTGTCATTCAATCTCCAGGAGCTGGTGGAGTTCCTGATGTGTCTCTTGTTAATTTCAAGCTTTAAAGCATTGTGATCTGATATGATGCAAGAATTTTACTTCAGTTGTCCTGAACTTATGGAGGCATGCTTTATGTTAGATTATTATTTTTAAACATTTCTTAATACTTATTTATTTATCAGAGAAAGAAGGAGAGAGAGAGACAGAATGGGTGTGCCAGGGCTTCCAGCCACTGTAAATGAACTCCAGATGTTTGCGCCCCCTTGTGCATCTGGCTAACATGGGTCCTGGGGAATCGAACCTGGGTCCTTTGGCTTTACAGGCAAATGCCTTAACTGCTAAGCCATCCCTCCAGCCCTATGTTAGGTTTTTTTTTTTTTTAAATGGTTTTCATCCTTACTGGAGTAAAGTGGAATCTCATAGTTGTTTTAATTTGCATTTCCCTAATACTTAGAGATGTTAAACATTTTCTTAAGCGTATGTTAATCATTTGTATTTCTTCCTCTGAGAACTCCCTATTCAGTTCTCTGCCCCATTTTTGAAATGGGTTGTTTGATTTTTTTTATTGTTTAGTTTTGTGAGCTCTTTGTAGATTATAGATATTAGGCTTCTGTCAGTGGCATAGCTGGTGAAGATTTTCTCCCATTCAGTAGGTAATCTATTGGCTCTGATTATGGTATGTTTGTCTGTGCAAAAGCTTTTTAGCTTTATGAGATCCCATTGGTTGAGTGATTGTTTAACTTCCTGGGCTACTGTTTTTTTTTTTTTTTTTTCAGGAAGTCTTTCCTCACTCCTATTTCATGAAGAGATGTCCATTGGTCTAGTTTATGTATGGTGTAGTTGAGCTCTATTATTTCTCTGTTGATTTTCTGCCTGGATGATCTGTCTATTGATAATAGTGGGGTATTGAAGTCTCCAACTATGATGGTGTTGTGTTTATTTCTGTTTTGTTGCCAAGTAGGTTTTGTTTTATAAACTGTGGTATACCTGTGTTTGGCAATATAGATTTCTGATTGTGATGTCCTCATGTTTGATCATTTCCTTGATGAGTAAGAAGTGGCTTTCTTCATCCTTTTTTTTTTTTTAATTAATCTTGGTTTGAGTTCTAGTTTATCAGACATTAATATAGCAACACCTGCTTGTTTCTTATTTCCATTTGCTTGGAATATTATTTTCCATCCTTTCACCCTGAGGAGGTGTCTGTCTTTAGCGGTGAGGTGGGTTTCTTGAGGACAGCAAATAGAAGGGTCCATTTTTATAATCCACCCTGTTAAGTTATGTATTTTGATGGATGAGTTAAGAACATTAATGTTTAAGGTTATAACTGTGAAGTTTGGTTTAATCCCTGCCATGATGGGGTGCTTTATGGGGTTTGGTGCTTTCTTGTGTTTTATACTTTTTTGAGCCCATTTTAGTCTTGGTTATTGTGATCTTCTTCTGGTAGGCTTTTGAGATTGGTTGTTTGACTCTTCTGTGTGGAGTATTCCCTGAAGTATTCTCTGTAAGTTTGGCTTTGTGTTTATATAATCATAGAGTTCACTTTTTCATGGAAAGTTTTACTTTCACCATCTATTATGAGAGATACTTTTGCTTGGTACAGTAGCTTGGGTTGGAAGCCGTAGTTCTTTAGACTTTGAAGTGGTCCATTACAGGCCCTTCTGGCTTTGAGGGTTTCCCCTGAGAAATCTGAGGTAATTCTAATGGTTGGCCTTTGTATGTAGTGAGTTGTTTCTCTCTTGTTGTTTTTAAGCACTCTCTCTTTGTTTTCATTGTTAATAGTTTTAACTATGGTGTGCCTTGGAGAGTTTCTTATTTGGTCCTGTCTGTTTGGTATTCTGTGAGCCTCTTGTATCTGAATGGGCCTTTCTTTTGGGAGATTGGGAAAATTTTCTTCAATAATTTTGTTGAATATGTTCTCTATGCCTCTGGCCTGGATTTCTTCTCCTTCTGGTATACCCATGATCTCTATGTTTGGTCATTTTAAGCTATCCCACAGTTTCCTTGTACTCTGTTTGCATGATTTTTTGAACTTAGCAAAGTTTTTAGCCTCCCAGTCAATTTCTTCTGTCTTGTCTTCCAGGTCAGAGGTTCTGTCTTCCCCATGAATAACTCTGATATGAGGAGCTCTAGAGAGGTTTTTAAAAGTTCTATTTGATTTTTGTTTTCTGTTGTGTTATTTTGCATCATTCCCATCTCTTTTTAAAGGTATGATTTCAGTTTGAGGTCTGATTTTCTTGATACTTCCTGGAATTCATTCTTACGTTTGATCAAATCTTCATTAAGCTTAATCAGCTGGTTATTGAGATCTTCCATTTGTTGACTCACCTTAAATTCATTTATATCTTTTTTGAGGATTCTCTGGTTTTCTTCAAATAAGTTAAGCCTAATGACAAAAGCTAACCCTAAGAGACAATTCTGCTAAATTTCATTTATGCAATTGTTGTTTTTTTAATGGCTTGCTTCCAATTCAGCAATTCTTTTGATTAGGGTCACATTGCATGTTGTGTTTTCATTTTGGGATTGAATTTTTGTTGATTTCTCTATGATTTCATTGGAGGCTTCCATTATGGAACTAGGCATCCTTGGTAGAGAACTCTCAGTTTTCTGACTTTTTTTTTTTTTTTTTTTTTTTTTGCATTGTGGTCTACCCACCTTGGGGAAACACATTTTATTTTATTGAGTGGGGAGCAAGTATTTGTTCTTGTAGGATCTTCAGTGAGTGTTCTGTTTTAAATGTGAACTGGATTGGTGTAAGATGGGGTTATAACTGCAGGTGCACAGATTGTGGAGATTGCAAGCACATCAGAGATACCTAGGGAACTGGGAGCTCTGGCCTACTCACTCCACTTGCATGCACTCTTCAGCACATGGGGATCAGAGGTTGGGGATCAGGAGCCAGGAAGCTGAAGAGCCAGGGACAAGAGACTAGGTCCTATAATGGCCCATGTACCCTCTGGCTCAGGGGAATAGGGATTGGGGTACCCAGGGGACAGTCAATCAGGAAACCTGAACAAAAGGCCTGCTATTTCAGCCCACATGCAGGGACCAGGCTGCCCCAAGCCAGCAGCAGGGGGACCAGGACCAGGGAACTGGATGGTGGGGGAGGGAAACATGGTGATCTAGATCTAGCTTACTCACTTGGTATGCACACCCTCTGGAGCCCACACATTCCTTGTATAAAAAAGGATTAAAGGTAGCACTGAGCACATAACTTAGTTGTGAGGACTAGGTAGAAGAGAAATGTTTTTAGCTCTGTCATAATAATTATAACACAGAGAAGAGACTTGAAAAGCCTAGAATAACTGGAGAAAGCTCCATGGGGTAAAACTGGAGTTGACTAGCCTTGAAGGCAACAAGTTATCAGTAAGTGGAAAAAAACCCTGAGGGGAACTTGGAATCAGAGTATACTACTTGGACAAAGGGAGCATGGGATAGGTTGTAGGTCATAATCTACCAATCACCAAAACTGTCCTTTGTTTCTCTTCTATCCATGTATGTATTTGGTGAATCTCCAATGAAATTGTTAGTTCCTTAAGTGTAAAGACTTCTTGGCCTCATCAGCTCCATTTTACAAAAGCCTTTTTGGCTCATTTATGGGGAAAGACTTCAAGGGTAAAATGGGACTGGGCTCCTTGCTGGGCTGTTGAAGGAGTCAGTGCAATGTGTGGTAGAGATTTGACCCAGCTAATGATGCATGAGGTAGAGTTGTGGTCAGGTTCAGGATATGTTGTAGATGAGTAATCAAAGGTTTGGTGTTGAATGAATGTGGGAAGGGAGAAAGAGAAAGATGAAAGATGACTCATGGGTGTTTGATGCCTTCTAATATACAGGAATGACTGAAAAATGGGTGGAGAAACAGTAAGGAGAGATGGAGCTTATTAATATCGAAAAGCTGTGAGACACTCAAGAACAAATTTCAGAGAGGCAATTAATTGTGGGGTCAGGAACGTGAAAGAATTATCTGGGCTAGGGATAGACACTTTGATATTATTCATGTGTATATATATATATATATATATATATATATATATCTATGTATGTGTGTGTGTGTGTGTGTAGTTGGATGCTTCTGAAAGCCAAAGGAAAGATCAGGAGATGAGAATAGAATCAGGGCCTTCCTCAGTCAACTAGTGCTAGGCTTCTTTCTATATTCTCTTTAGGAAAATAAATGTGCAACCTAGGACCTGGCTATTGCAGGGTATTTGTACAACCCCATATCTGGTAAATAAACTTCTTCAGTTACACTCTGAGCTCCTTAAAAATAAGGGCATTGTCCCTCCTTATTGTACCTCTGTCATACTAAGCAGGCTCTCAACACATAGGTGAGTGCAACAGCTGGGGCTAATGGAGCAAAGGTATTGGGTTTTATGGATTCACACAGGACTCCTTGCTTTGGCCAATCCTCTCTGAGAATATTGATTTGGAAGCAAGTCTGAGGAGAGGAGCAAGATGCCATCTATGAGTGGAACACCCAGCTCTACTGGTGGATGGTGGGTCGTGCCAGTACACACTCTTAGAGGTCACCTGCTGTACCATTTTCAGATGTGATACCCTGACCCCAGGGTGTGAATACTACATATCCAGGGTTTTGAAGGTAGTCTTCTGGTATTCTTGTTAAATTGACAAAGTTCCAAATCTTCAGCTACAGATGCCAGATAAGGTGAATGTGTTTATATTGGTTCTAGAGCACATAAAATGAAGGTTCTAGGGTTGGCAACTTCTTTTCCCATTCATCTGCCCCAGTTGTAATTTTAAGGAATGAAATTATTTGCTTTAAAGCTATGGACAGGAAAGAGATACATGCACCATTGAACTAGTGTCTGCATGGTGCCAGACACATAGAAGTAAGAGTTCTGCCAGTGTCCCTGTCTATATTCACCATAGACATCAGTAGTGGAGCTCAGAGCTCTTGCCACCAAGCCTGAATGAGGCAGTGTCACCCTTCTCAGAACAGAGCGACTGGCTGATTGATGTTGGCATTCTCTGAGACCTATTGCCCTCCTGGCAGTGGGTAGTTAGTAAATGTTAGTGGTCTGATTGAGGAAAGGAATAATTGTTTTCCCAATGCTTGAGTCAGTGACCAACATGGGGCCTTGCACTGTGTACAAACTATGCAAGTATTTATGGATGGCTGAGTATGAGGCAGCAGGGGAAGGGTGGTGAGACAATGCATCAATACATTGCTGAACTGAAAGAATTATTTGCTTCAAAGCATCAATTTTTATTCCAGATTCATGCACATTGTGTCTTGTTTTTACCCAGAGAGAGCCTTTCCAGGGAGGCTTTTTTGGGACTTCTAGGGTGGGCACAGGGCTTTTGGAGCAGGATGGGATGGTCACTGGCTATGTGAGTTTTCTTCATTTCTTCAGGAGAGGAAACTTGATTTGAAGAACAATGGCAGCAGGGACGCTGGTAAGCAAGTTTGCATGTGAGAAGTTTGCACGTGAGAAAGAATCCGGTCCAGGGTCTCCTGGCTCAGAGTTCCTTCCAGCCTTGCCAGTCAACACTCTCCTCCATTCAGTGTGTCCTGGGCATGGACTGTGTGGGAGAGCACGGTGGAGGGCCTCAGGATACGTAGATGACAAGGTTGGGCGTTTCCCTGAAGACAGAAGCTTTGTTATCCCCCTGGGGTTGGTGTATAATCCTAGACATGCTTTCTAGCTCTGAGTTCATGGCTGCATGAATTGGGGCAGTCCTTCCACCTTTCTGGGCTCTTCTCTTGTCAGTAAAATGAGAATGAGTCTGTATGAGTTTTTTTTTTTTTTTTAAATATATGTGCTGCTGAAGCAAGCACAAAATCTGTGAGTTCTGTGGAGACATTTTGGCAAGCTTTTCTTTTCTTTCTTTCTTTCTTTCTTTCTTTCTTTCTTTCTTTCTTTCTTTTTTTTCCTAGTGGTGCTGAGTGGGAGAGAGAGGAACAGGAAGGTAAAAGCATGCACAAGATGAACTCTATGAGTGTTCCCTGGCCCTTTGCTCTGTGAGGGGCCATCAGCGAGGAGCATCTGTGGTGTGATTACAGAATTTCCTCTTGCTTGAATATCACTGCTAAGAATGCCATACCAGTGGCTACTGGAGAAATAAGAAAGAAAAAGAGAGGATGCTGCACATTTCCTACAAGGAAAACACAAACACTACCATCACAGCAAGCTCACCCACCAGCCCCTGTATGCTTTGTGTCCACTGCAGTGTCTCTCTCCAAACACTCTGTCCAGCTTCTGTCCCTTGACAGAAATTGCTTTGCTGCTTGTGTTGATCTGTCTGCATGGGCCCTACATGCAATCATGTATCCTTATGAGAGAGGCTGAGGAAAACATGAGGGATAGACATGAAGCCATGCAAAGATGGAGGCCCATCAGCTAAGGAATATGGATGGTCCCCAGCCTCTGGAAGGAAGGAACAGATTCTCCTGGAGAGCTTCCAGAGAGAGTGGTCTGACTGCCACTGAATGTGGAATTGCAGCATCCAGATAACAAATTCCTGTTGTTTTAAGCTCCCAAGTTTGTGCCTCTGTGTTACAGCAAGCCTAAGCAACCATTTCCTTCCCTTTTGGTAGCTTTCAGTAACCCATGCCAGGCAGAACAAACTGTTCCCTCCCTCATGTTAACCTTTCCTACTCGCTGACTGCACAGTGTTCCCCCCCACCCTGCTGGGCTCTGAGTTCTATGGGTCAGCAACTCTTACCCCAGCACCATAGCAGATCTCGCTGCTAACAGTGCGGCAGAAGAAAGAGCGCTGGGATTGGTAGGACCACAAGTCAGGAGCAAGCAATTTGCATGCAATTGCTGAACCAAAAAGTAAAATTCACTTCACCTTTGAAATAGTTGTTAAAGGTGTTTGTTGATTCAAGTAAGTGGGAACCCTGGGTCTCCCTAAATCAACCAAGGTATGTCCTGGGGAATGGACAGTCGGTGTCTGGTTGGTGCCAGAGAGGACTTCCAGCTATTCAGAGGTGTTCTTCTACATGGCAATCTGAGGCAGGGCAGCAAAATCCATATGCCTTTTTCTTTTGAAACAGGGTCTCTTTATATAGTGCTGGACTGGCCTTAAACTCATGGTCCTCCTGCTTTGGTGTGAATGCTGGGATTATAGGTATGTGCCACCACACCTGGCAAACACAGGTGCTTTTACAGGCTGGGTGGATTAGTGTAAGATAGTGTGTCCTGGGAGTGGTGATGACTGTGGGCAGTGGGCAGTGTACACCTCTGCTCTAAAGACATCTGATTTATTGGAGAGCAAAATAGCACACGTCATGACAAACAACCTGGACCAAGTCTTGGCTGGTTTGCTAACTTGAGGCCTTTATATGTACTGGCTGGTAGTTACATGGTATCTCGTAAAAGGACTACCACAGTTCTAGGACTTGGCAGTGCATGTTTGCTGGGGGAGGATCAGCATTCTCTTTGGTGGAAATAGCTTCATCTGACCAGCACAACTCTATGAACCTAGAATCAAAGATCGTCCGTCGTCTCCTAAGTCCGATTTCCTTAGAACTGCCATACATGAACACTGGGTACAGGATTGGGTGTGCTCTTATACAATATTCATTGCAACCATTATCAATACCTCTATTTTACACACCAAGAGAAACCGAGACATAGAGAAATGAAGTGATTGCATGAAGTCTCACTGCTGGTGTGTTGAAAGGAGTGGCTCCAAACCTAGCCCTGCTGGGCTCTTAGCCTGTGCGCCACTTCTCATGAAGACAGAGAGGAGCAAACACTAATTTTCCTCTTTAGTGGCAAGAATATTTCTCCTTGGGATAAGTGAGTGAATATTTGATTTATCTATCAAGCTTTGTGAGTTTGGTTGGTGTTATTCAGAGTGCCTAAGAAGTTGTACTTTGTGCCCAGGTAAAACAGAGCTCCTGACCCATGATGTTGCCTCTCAGACCATGGGCTGAAATGACCCACCCGGGCACTGCCCCTCTGAGCTGTCACTTCCTCTGCCCTGGGCATCTTTTAAACTTCAGTATGTGAAGAGTCCAAGACCTTCTCTTACCCTTTGATATGCATATACCAGCTGTTTTCCACCACCTAGCTCTATGATGTAGATCTAGCATAACTCCTCTCCAGCCTCCGTTTTAAATGTGCAAAGTAAGGGGATTAAAATGAAGAATGTCTAAGATTCTTCCCATTTCTTTAAGTATTCCGTCCCAAGAAGTTGTATACAGTGTAAAATTTTGTCTTTTTTTGGGACGGGTTTGTTGTATAGGAGAGTTTTGACACTCTGGAAACTGAGGAAGTGAAACAGGAGAGTTATTAGAGCCTGACAGTCTGTTATTTCCATGTCTACTTTTTTTTCCTGCCTTATTTCCTTTCTTCAGAATGCTTTTGTAAGTTGGGACACATGGATGAATTCTTAACTTCAAGAGAAAAGTATTCAAAGGTTGGAATTGGGACATTACTTCCTCAAAATTCACAAAAAGCCAACTATAACTAAATGCACTGGACTGTTTCATTGCATTAAATGTTCTAGAAAAGCTTGCCTAGTGTCCTGTGCTTGCATAGTTTCTATTTATTTATTTATTTATTTATTTATTTATTTATTTATTTTAGAGGTAGGGTCTCACTCTAGCTCAGGCTGACCTAGAATTCACTATGTATTCTCAGGGTGGCCTCAAACTTGTGGTGATCCTCCTACCTCTGCCTCCCGAGTGGTGGGATGAAAGGTGTGCCCCACCATGCCCGGCTAGTTTCTATTTATTTAATGAAACACACACACACAGACACACACACACACACACACACACACATATTTTACATTTTGTGGCTTTTATTTATTTTTTATTAGTTATGTACACAGTGTGTATATAGCCATGTGGGTACCATAGTTATCCTTCTCCCTGCCCACTCCCCTCCAAAGTGACCCTCCTTGTTGGGGAATGTGGGTTGTGCATTATGGGATTAGCCATCAGTTATGGGGAGGAGGTAATGTCTCTGTGCATAATGACCCAACATGTGGCTCTAACAATCTTTCTGCTCCCTCTTCTGCAAATTTCTCTGAGCCATGTTGGGTACATTTTAGGTCTATTTCAGTGATGAGGTCTTGGGAGTCTCTGTATATCTGGTTTGGTAGGAGTTGAGTGTTCTCTGTGTCTATCTCCTTCACTCTTTGCTGGTCCCAGGTTCACCAAGAAGGCAGCACTCTTGCTCATTTCCCCATTTGCTCTTGGCTTCAGCTGGGGCCCTGGTGAGGTGCAATGGGCTGATTCTCTCCTCAGGTTCTGCATCCATCTGAAAAAGAGAAGCAAATTCCCCAATGGAGAGTGAAGTCAGCACCAGGTAAATGGGATAACAATTATTATTTTAGAGTATTAAATAGGCGCAGGCCCTATTGTAGCCCATGATTGGTGGGAGCTTGGTAATGGAGAGTGGGCTCATTTTTTGGATATGGTTCTGACTTGTTTCCCAGATCCAGCTATGGGTTCTGTTCCACTGAGCAGATCTGTTAGCCAAATCAAGAGCAGTTAGTTACCCACCATGACTGTGTGCCACTATTGCACTTGTGTGAGCATCACATCAGGTTGTCTGCTGCTGAGTAGCTTAGACCACGAGTTTCTTGGACAGACGTTGGTCATTTTCCCCCAGTTGCTCATGTAGCACCTTCTGGCACTAGATGAGCTCATTGTCTGGGGACTGACTCTCTTCCAGATTCCAGCCAGGTTGCTCCATGTTCTGTACCAACAGCATATGGTGTCTTCGGCAGTAAGGTCTTACCATTAACCTTTGGTGGGTCATCAAGTACTCTGACAGAAATCTGTCTTCTTTTTGGAAACCTTGTAGGTCTCTGATCAACAGCTCATTGTGGATGTTAACTGCATGCTGGTACTGGGAGTTACAGGCCAATGCCAAGGGAAAAGAAGGAGTAAAAAGATAGTAATATAAAAGAGAAAAAGAGAAGAGACAGAGAGAAAGGGATAAACAGTAGAAGAATAGATTAGTCTTCATCATACCCTCTCCAGGGCCCTGTGATCCAGCTGTTCCCTTTAAGGACCTGATGAAGGTTCAACCATTTAGTCTGTCTTTTAAGATATATAATTTATGGTACCATTGCCATTTGGGTCCAGTTTGAAACAAATATTTTTAAATGAAGTATTTTATGTTCTTGAAGCCACCTCTAGAACACTCATTGCTGGGCTATAAAGCCCAGGTAGGAAGAGATGGCTCAGGATCCCATCTTCTGGGGAGATGATGGCTACATGAAGCTCTGGGCTTCATGTCCCTGCATGCTTGGATTCTGAGAGATGGTTCAATACCCTTCCTTTTGAGTTTCTTTTCCTGGTTCTGATTGATCCCACACACCAGGAATCATGACACTTCTGTTCTCATGTTGGTACTCTAAGAGACCCAGGGCTCCCTTGAGTTAAATGAGAGGAAACAGCTAGAGACTATGTGTGATCAGGATGCAAGCCTGGAGCTGACACATGAGAACTGTCAAAGTCCCCTTGGATGTGGTGACTGCCAATCATTTCTCTCAGCTACCAGGGGAGTATCATGTGATTCTCACAACAGGCTAGGCTGCCAGTGAGCCATCCAGAAAGTAGTAATGGTCTTGAGACAGGATGGTCATTCTGACAGACAATATCTTGTTAACTGTGCTCTTGAGAAAGAGTGCCTTACATGCAGTTCACAACCAGGTCTAAGCCAGGCTCCTTGCTAGACAGGCACTTTGATGGCAAAGGTAACTGAGACCTGGGCCCTGTTCCTACAGCATTCATAGCATAAGGGGGGTTGGGCAGGGGCAGACACAAAAGCAGATCAGCACAGGTGGCCACTGAGTGTGCAGTCCAAGGGAGGAGCAGCTGGCCATGCTCAGGGACTTCGAGGAAGGTGACTCCACGATGAGATGACAACTTTCTGACTTGAAGGATGACAAGACCTTCCGTTCCTGTGAGGGAGGCTGGGAAAGGAGGCCTATCTCTGTCTGCTGGAGTGACATCTATTCCTAGCCTCCACATGTACACATATATACACACCACACACACATACCCACACAAACTTTTAAAAAGATGAAAATGAGTCCTGTCTTACAGGTGAGAGTGCTGAAGCCCAGAGACTCTAACAGGCAGCCTTGATCACACAGTGACTAACTACCAGAGCTGAGCTGAAAGCCAGCCATCCATTCCAGAATCTGGCTTTTAACCTGAATCCCAGAAACCAGAGTTAAACCTATGCAGGAGCCATGGAGATGTCTCATACATTGACTCCAATAAAAGGAAAGCAGACATTTTGCATGCCCCTCTGGAGCTGTGTCTTTATTCTAGATAGGGGCATTAGTCATTTGCAGCCAGCCAGGAAGTTCCTTGTCCTTATACAAAATGGTCAGCCCTCCCCACAACTGCAATAGTGAAACTAACTGTGATGCCAGTCAGTGAGACTGAAAGAAGCTTTTCCTGGGACTGTGGCCAGGCTCCAACACAGTGCAGGGCACAGTGGTTGGGGAGGGACCTGGGTCTCCTTGGTAATGTGCTGGACAAAGGTAATCTTAAATGGTTCCTTCGTGGACTTAGTAGTCATGCTACTGAGCATGATATGGGGTGGCATTGACTGAGTATGTCATCAGCATTGGGCACTGTTCCATGGGATTGTGTGATAAGGAATGTAATTTGTACCTGAGAAAACTTTAATCCTCACCCAGTCTTGATTTATGAGGAAATCTGGCATTATTCGGATCCCAATTTAGAGATAATTAACTGAAGCTCAGAGAAGTGTGACATCCAAAAGCTTACAGCTAGTAAGTGACAGAGCAAGGCTGCTACTATACAAAAGTTGCTATTGTTGCAAGAAACATGTGTGGGCTGGACAATGCAGAGGAGGAGCAACGGGGCTTGGGGAAGAGGAAGGGCCGAGCGGGCCCTTTCCCTGCTGTGTGTGGGCTGGACAGTGCAGAGGAGGAGCAACGGGGCTTGGGGAAGAGGAAGGGCCGAGCGGGCCCTTTCCCTGCTGTGTGTGGGATGGACAATGCAGAGGAGGAGCAACGGGGCTTGGGGAAGAGGAAGGGCCGAGCGGGCCCTTTCCCTGCTGTGTGTGGGATGGACAGTGCAGAGGAGGAGCAACGGGGCTTGGGGAAGAGGAAGGGCCGAGCGGGCCCTTTCCCTGCTGGGTGTGGGCTGGACAGTGCAGAGGAGGAGCAACGGGGCTTGGGGAAGAGGAAGGGCCGAGCGGGCCCTTTCCCTGCTGTGTGTGGGCTGGACAGTGCAGAGGAGGAGCAACGGGGCTTGGGGAAGAGGAATGGCCGAGCGGGCCCTTTCCCTGCTGTGTGTGGGCTGGACAGTGCAGAGGAGGAGCAACGGGGCTTGGGGAAGAGGAACGGCCGAGCGGGCCCTTTCCCTGCTGGGTGTGGGATGGACAGTGCAGAGGAGGAGCAGCAGGGCTTGGGGAAGAGGAACGGCCGAGCGGGCCCTTTCCCTGCTGTGTGTGGGCTGGACAGTGCAGAGGAGGAGCAGCAGGGCTTGGGGAAGAGGAACGGCCGAGCGGGCCCTTTCCCTGCTGGGTGTGGGCTGGACAGTGCAGAGGAGGAGCAACGGGGCTTGGGGAAGAGGAAGGGCCGAGCGGGCCCTTTCCCTGCTGTGTGTGGGATGGACAATGCAGAGGAGGAGCAACGGGGCTTGGGGAAGAGGAACGGCCGAGCGGGCCCTTTCCCTGCTGTGTGTGGGATGGACAGTGCAGAGGAGGAGCAACGGGGCTTGGGGAAGAGGAAGGGCCGAGCGGGCCCTTTCCCTGCTGGGTGTGGGATGGACAATGCAGAGGAGGAGCAACGGGGCTTGGGGAAGAGGAAGGGCCGAGCGGGCCCTTTCCCTGCTGGGTGTGGGATGGACAATGCAGAGGAGGAGCAACGGGGCTTGGGGAAGAGGAAGGGCCGAGCGGGCCCTTTCCCTGCTGGGTGTGGGATGGACAATGCAGAGGAGGAGCAGCAGGGCTTGGGGAAGAGGAACGGCCGAGCGGGCCCTTTCCCTGCTGTGTGTGGGATGGACAATGCAGAGGAGGAGCAACGGGGCTTGGGGAAGAGGAAGGGCCGAGCGGGCCCTTTCCCTGCTGGGTGTGGGATGGACAATGCAGAGGAGGAGCAGCAGGGCTTGGGGAAGAGGAACGGCCGAGCGGGCCCTTTCCCTGCTGTGTGTGGGATGGACAATGCAGAGGAGGAGCAACGGGGCTTGGGGAAGAGGAACGGCCGAGCGGGCCCTTTCCCTGCTGTGTGTGGGCTGGACAGTGCAGAGGAGGAGCAACGGGGCTTGGGGAAGAGGAACGGCCGAGCGGGCCCTTTCCCTGCTGTGTGTGGGATGGACAGTGCAGAGGAGGAGCAGCAGGGCTTGGGGAAGAGGAAGGGCCGAGCGGGCCCTTTCCCTGCTGTGTGTGGGATGGACAATGCAGAGGAGGAGCAACGGGGCTTGGGGAAGAGGAACGGCCGAGCGGGCCCTTTCCCTGCTGTGTGTGGGATGGACAGTGCAGAGGAGGAGCAGCAGGGCTTGGGGAAGAGGAAGGGCCGAGCGGGCCCTTTCCCTGCTGTGTGTGGGCTGGACAGTGCAGAGGAGGAGCAACGGGGCTTGGGGAAGAGGAACGGCCGAGCGGGCCCTTTCCCTGCTGTGTGTGGGATGGACAATGCAGAGGAGGAGCAACGGGGCTTGGGGAAGAGGAACGGCCGAGCGGGCCCTTTCCCTGCTGGGTGTGGGATGGACAATGCAGAGGAGGAGCAACGGGGCTTGGGGAAGAGGAAGGGCCGAGCGGGCCCTTTCCCTGCTGGGTGTGGGATGGACAGTGCAGAGGAGGAGCAACGGGGCTTGGGGAAGAGGAAGGGCCGAGCGGGCCCTTTCCCTGCTGTGTGTGGGATGGACAATGCAGAGAGGAGCAACGGGGCTTGGGGAAGAGGAGGGCCGAGCGGGCCCTTCCCTGCTGTGTGTGGGCTGGACAGTGCAGAGGAGGAGCAACGGGGCTTGGGGAAGAGGAACGGCCGAGCGGGCCCTTTCCCTGCTGTGTGTGGGCTGGACAGTGCAGAGGAGGAGCAGCAGGGCTTGGGGAAGAGGAACGGCCGAGCGGGCCCTTTCCCTGCTGGGTGTGGGCTGGACAGTGCAGAGGAGGAGCAGCAGGGCTTGGGGAAGAGGAACGGCCGAGCGGGCCCTTTCCCTGCTGTGTGTGGGCTGGACAGTGCAGAGGAGGAGCAGCAGGGCTTGGGGAAGAGGAACGGCCGAGCGGGCCCTTTCCCTGCTGTGTGTGGGATGGACAGTGCAGAGGAGGAGCAGCAGGGCTTGGGGAAGAGGAAGGGCCGAGCGGGCCCTTTCCCTGCTGGGTGTGGGATGGACAGTGCAGAGGAGGAGCAACGGGGCTTGGGGAAGAGGAACAGCCGAGCGGGCCCTTTCCCTGCTGTGTGTGGGATGGACAGTGCAGAGGAGGAGCAACGGGGCTTGGGGAAGAGGAACGGCCGAGCGGGCCCTTTCCCTGCTGTGTGTGGGATGGACAGTGCAGAGGAGGAGCAACGGGGCTTGGGGAAGAGGAAGGGCCGAGCGGGCCCTTTCCCTGCTGTGTGTGGGATGGACAGTGCAGAGGAGGAGCAACGGGGCTTGGGGAAGAGGAACGGCCGAGCGGGCCCTTTCCCTGCTGTGTGTGGGATGGACAGTGCAGAGGAGGAGCAACGGGGCTTGGGGAAGAGGAAGGGCCGAGCGGGCCCTTTCCCTGCTGTGTGTGGGATGGACAGTGCAGAGGAGGAGCAACGGGGCTTGGGGAAGAGGAACGGCCGAGCGGGCCCTTTCCCTGCTGGGTGTGGGATGGACAGTGCAGAGGAGGAGCAACGGGGCTTGGGGAAGAGGAAGGGCCGAGCGGGCCCTTTCCCTGCTGGGTGTTTGTACCACTTCTCCAGTAGTGGGACTGAAAATGCAGAACTCAACGTGGAACTCGAGTATAGCTACGTGCTTCTCCGGGTTGTGCTTGTAATTACCCCCTAAACCTTCCTTTTATCTCTGTGGGGCCCTTCTAAGAGTTGGGATCAACATCTAGACAGAAAGGGCCTGCAACATTCCAGTTGAAGATGGGAACTTGATATGCACGCTATGGTAGTCAGTTCTGTGTTGCTGAGATAAACCTCCAGACAGACGCAGTGCATGGAGGAAGAGATTTATTTGAAGCTTCCTGATCCAGGGGAAGTTCCATAATGGCAGAAGAAGCTGGCCCCTTTCACAGGTCCAAGCCCAGAGAGACACTACCAAACAGCACCACAAGAAAGTACAGACAGACAGCAGGGTCCCAGGCAGAGCTCAGATGGCTCTGCATACCTTTAGGCTGGAATCAGATCTACCCCCAAACACACCTTAGGTATGGACCCCAGGAGATGGCTGGAAATCCAAATTTTAATAAAAACACCCGAGTCTATTGGATGACATGCATTCTAATTATCACACACACTATTCCTATAATGTCTTAAGTCAAACATTTGTGTTTGTGCCTGTGCTTTATGAATGTGATGGTTTGATTCAGGTATCCCCCATAAAACTTCGGCGTTCTGAATGCTAGGTTCCCAGCTGATGGAGATTTGGGAATTGAGGCCTCCTGGAGCGAGTGTATTGTTGGGGGCAGGCTTATGGGTGTTATAGCCAGTTTCCCCATGCCAGTGTTTGGCACACTCTCCTGTTGCTATTGTCCACCTTATGTTGGCCAGGGGGTGATGTCCACCCTGTGCTCATGCCATCGTTTTCCCCTGCCATCGTGGAGCCTCCCCTCGAGCCTATAAGCCAAAATAAACCTCTTTTTCTCAGAAGCTGCTCTTGGTTGGGTGATTTCTACCAGCAATGTGAACCGGACTGCAACCATGTGTTAACACCTGTAATAATGAGCGTCAACAAACAGGTGTACAACACTCACATGTGAGTGAAAAGAAATACACATTCTTGGACTAAATGTCTACATGTTCCATCTGTTAATAGTCAGACCTGGGAAAATTGCTTATTCTCCCCTGATGTATGTATTTTATGTGTTTATAAAACACACCCTCAATTGGCCTCATCAAAAGTTTATCTTTATACATCTGCTTATATTTTCACAGATGACGAGTCAGACTTCTCCATCTCTCTTCGCTGGCTCCTGGGAGCACATTCCTGGTGGAATATGACTCCTGCTCTCCAGAGGAGACCTGCATTGTTTTTGATCATTAGAAACTCTATGATCTGGCGGGAAGTTGCGCCCCTCCCCCAATCTCCACTAGATCCTTTCCCATAGCCATGCCCTGCTCGGAAGAGATCATCGCCAGCTCTCGCAGCAAGCAGCCCGGCCTGCTGAGGAGCTCGGCGCGGCGCTCGCGGCCATGGCCCCCACCCGAGGGTCTGCGTGGGCCGCCGGCTACGACCAGTACAGTACCTATGATTATGAGGTGCCGCGTACGGAGAAAGCCATTGTGAAAACAGACATTCGAATAGCTGTTGTCCCTGGATGCTATGGAAGAGTAGCTCCTGGCTCTGGCTTGGCTGTAAAACACTTCATCGGGGCTGGAGAGATGGCTTAGCGGTTAAGCACTTGCCTGTGAAGCCTAAGGACCCCGGTTCAAGGCTCAGTTCTCCAGGACCCACGTTAGCCAGATGCACAAGGGGGCGCACGCGTCTGGAGTTCGTTTGCAGTGGCTGGAGGCCCTGGCTCTCCCATTCTCTCTCTCCCTCTCTATCTGCCTCTTTCTCTGTCACTTTCTAAAAAATAAACAAAAAATAAAACAAAAACACTTCATCGATGTAGGAGCTGGTGTTGTAGATGAAGATTATAGAGGAAATGGTGGTGGTGTACTGTTTAATTTTGGGAAAGAGAAGTTTGTGTTTTCTGTAATTGGCAGCTGCATATAAATCTGTTGTGATGTAATGCAAATTAAAAAAAAATTTAAAGTAATGCTTTCAAAGGCAAATATTTTAAACCAAGTGTATGATTCTAGATTTTAAAATTTTTATTTATTTATTTGAGAGAGGGAAAGAAAGAGAATGGGCACAGCAGGGCTTCCAGCCACTACAAACAAACTCCAGATGCATGTGCCACCTTGTGCATCTGGCTTACGTGGGTCCTGGGGAATCAAACTGAGGTCCTTTGGCTTTGGAGGCAAGTGCCTTAACCGCTAAGCCATCTCTCCAGCCCCATGATTCTAGATTTTTTAAAACTCCATTATTTAAACCCCTTCAGCAACTTATTTTGCTTTATGGTTTGAGTGTTTTTTATTCAATAACTTAAATTCTTTTACAGAAGAAACTCTAAGATCTTGAGAGGAGCCATCAAATAGCACAAAGAGATATTTGGCACATCAGTCACTGAAGGACAAAGCACAGCATGTCAGTTGTGGGCATCGGGTTCAAAGCCATCACCTAGAGGCCTCATTCACAGTGCTGCAGCCACATTTCTCCACGGTGGGTCTAAGCCTCTGCTGTGTTCACATTCCACAGGATAATGATGGCAAATAAGGCCTCACGCTTACAACTGGCTCTGACTTCACTCAAAGTCATTTCCAGGGGAAAAAAGAAGCTGCAGGAAGAGAGGGCCAGAACCCTCCTGGAGCAGATTGAGTGCACAGAGACTTTGGGGACAAAATACCCAATATCTTCTTTAAAAAATGCTCACAATTAGGTAAACACTGTAGTTGCTTTGGTCCTGTAGACAAAGAAACTGCAACCAGGTGAAGTTAAACAGCTCACATAAAAGACTGAGCAGGTGTGCCTAAGATTTATTCTACAAATATTCATAACTCAAAAAATGAGATGGGAGAGGTGAAATAGAGAAAAGAGTCTGAGATTCTGCTAATAAAGCCACATCCAGATATATCATGCAGGTGTACCCAACACTGGCAGTCGTAACTAGAGACCAAAAGTTGAAAACGTTCACCTCTGTCTCCTCACCAACACGGCCACTCTTTGTTGTTGCCACTGGCCCCAAGCTTCATTGATGACTAAACTAAATGTTGCCCTTCACTGAGACAGGAATCTTGGGAATGTACTTGGGGAACAATGATCAAAAATAAATAAATAAATAAATAAAGGTCTGGGGAGATGGCTTAGCAGTTACGGCACTTGCCTGCAAAGCCAAAGGATCCAGATTCCTTTCCCTGGGAACCCACATAAGCCAGATGCACAAGGTGGCACATGTGTGTGGAGTTTATTTGCAGTGGCTGGATGCCCTGGCATATCCGTGCCCATTCTCTCTCTCTCTCTTTCAAATAAATAAATAAATAAAAATAAAATATTAAAATATTAAAATAAAATAAATAAACTGGGTGTGGTAGCACATGCCTTTAATCCCATGAAACTGAGATAAGAGGATCTCTATGAGTTCAAGAACACCATGAGATTACATAGTGAATTCCAGGTTAGCCTGGGCTACAGTGGAACCCTACCTCAGAAAACAAAAATAAAATAAAATAAACACAGATCCAGATATGGTGGTGCACGCCTTTAATCTCAGCACTTTGGAGGCAGAAGTAGAAGGATTGCTTTGTGTTTGAGGTCATTTTGGGACTACAGAGTGAGATCCAGATCAGCCTTTACTATAGTGAGACCCTACTTCAAAAAATAAAATAAAATAAAAGTAATGCATACTAAATAAAGGGTCTGTGGAGATGGCTTAGTCAGTAAAATGCTTGCCTCCCAAGCATGAGGTCCTGAGTTCAATCCCCAGAACTCACACAAAAGAAACCAGGCATGGTGACATGTGCTCATAATCCCAGTGCTGGGAAGATGGAAGGAGGGGCTTGCTGGCCAGTTAGTCCAGCCTACTTGGTGAGCTCCAAGCCAATGAGAGACCCTGTCTCAAAAAAGGTAGATGGGGGCTGGAGAGATGGCTTAGTGGCTAAGCGCTTGCCTGTGAAGCCTAAGGACCCTGGTTTGAGGCTCAATTCCTCAGGCGCATGCGTCTGGAGTTCATTTACAGTGGCTGGAGGCCCTGGCTCCCCCATTCTCTCTCTCTCTCTGCCTCTTTCTCTCTCTGTCTGTCACTCTCAAACAAATAAATAAAAATAAACAAAAAAAATGTAGATGTAGGGTCTCACTATAGTAAAGGCTGATCTGGAACTCACTCTGTAGTCCCAAAATGACCTCAAACACAAAAAATGTAGATGGTATCTAAGGTTGTTTGTGCATTGTCTTCCACATGTGTGCACACACATGCACCATACACACACACACTCATAAGAAAAAGAATGAAGAAAACAAGAGCAACCCACTCATTGACTGATAGATATTTGCCATAGACAATGTGACTTACAATGTGAGTTTGCAGAAGAACACACTTCGGTAATGATATAGGTTAAAAATCATGATGTAGTTGGGCTTTGGAGCAGGTATCTCATTACAGAATTACATGGTTCCACTTTCTCATGCTCTGGCCATCAACATGTGGGAAAAATTAGACTTGGTAGGTTACTTAAGGGACGAGTTCTCTTGAGCAGGAAGCCGCAGTGGCAAGTCCAAAGACAGAACCTCTGAGACAGAAGAAAGATCAGAGCCACTTGGGCTCATCCCACTGGGTGAAAGAGTGACCAGATTCTGGCCCCATGCACTTGGGGCTCCTAATCCATCTCTTGTCACACTACTGTCATGGCTCCAGAGCTCAGAGGGGCGGGAAAGGGGAGAGAGCGCCTCTAGAGGATGAATTTCCCTTCCCTGCTTGGCAGAGACCAAGGCTAGTGGAAAGCCAAGGCTGGCTGGGGGTCCCTGTCCCTGGGACCTGACTGGTCAACAGTCCTGGGGCAGCAGAGGAGCTGCCAAGAACAGTTTCTTCACGGCTAATGTGGAGCTAGACTCATGGTGAGAATGATATTTGCCTGCTTTTCCTTGTCCAGATGAAGGGTACCTACCTGCTTGCGCTCTTCCTGCCTCATCTTCCAGGTGTTGGGATGAGGAGGTGCTTTACACACTCAGCTTTACTGTGCGTTTGCACGGAATTTGCAGACAAAAGCAGAGATAGACACACGGATCATCTTCACATTTAAGCAGCCGTCCTGCCAGGCGTGGTGGTGCACACCTGCAATCCCAGCACGCAGGAGACTGAGGTAAGAGAACTGCGAGTTCAAGGCTGGCCAAGGCTACAAAACAAGATTCTGCCTCAAAAAGCCAACCCTAGTCAGTTCTGAATCCTTTTCAAAATCAATACCAGAGACATAATACTTCAGAAATAACAATTTTTCTTATGTTAATAGCTTGGCTCTTTTTCTAGGTAGGGTCTCCCTCTAGTTCCAGCTGACTTGGAACTCAGCCTGTAGTCCCAGGCTGGCCTTGACCTCACAGCAATCCTCCTACCTCAGCCTCCTGAGTGCTGGGATTAAAGGTGTGGGGCATCATGCCTCCCAGTGGTTTGGCTTTTAATCACAAACTACTTATGTATAATTCATCTGCTTTTAATAAACTAAATAATCCATTAAAATTAAAAAGGAAAAGGTAGCAGGGCCTTTCTTATAGCCTCAGGCTTGAGCAGATTGTAGAGGAAGCTGAAGGTCAAGAGCACTGTGGAGTTAGGTGAACTTGTAGGTTCTCTCACACCTCTGGTATACAGGGACTCAATGCTCATTTGTACTTCTGTTTCTTTTCTGGCTTAAGCAGGAAGATCTCATTATCTCAGCCTCTCTGATGGAGTGTGGAACAATGTTCACCTGTGATTTTAAACTTTATTTGGGCTTCTTTATCAAAGATGAGATGAGAAGAATTTGGAACACATTTTATCTTAAACTCTAGTTTCCTCATTGAAAGAAGCTACCACAACTGAAAGGCTGTGCCCTGTTCATATCCTACAAGGAGACAGATCCCACCAGATTTCTAGATGAACTTGAGGAGCTAGTTCATTACCAAATATGCCCATTAGAGGGAGCCGGGGTCTTGTGAGAACTTAAAACTCCCCAAAGGTTAGGGGAACTGTATGACAAGAGCAACAAACCATAGATTCTCTCAATTAGTTTTATTTTTACTTCTTTTTTTCTTTTTCTGAGACAGATATTGTGTATCCCAGGCTAGCCTGGAACTCTATGTAGCCAAGGATGACCCTGAACTGATCCGCCTGCCTCCATCTCCCGCATGCTTGGTTTACAGGCATATGCCAGCATGCTCTGTTTTATGTGGTGCTGAGGAATTAATTGAATTCTGGGTTTTGTGCATGCCAAGCAAGCATGCTATCAACTGAGCTACACCCCAGCCTACTCTACTGGGAGTTTTTAATTTTACTGCTTATAGGCATGTTGTATCTTGGAAACTAATTTTCTCTTTCTTGAGGTTAAAGAATCAATCCATTACCCTGCAAGGGCTCTTCAGAAACAATTTCAAAGGGCAGCCTGAGGAGTTGAACCCACCCTGGTCTGCGTTGCGGCGCCTGCAGGAGGGTGGTGGCAGGCAGCACGCTGCACGGGAAGAACCAGTGTGCAGCCTGCGCGCCGAAGAAGCCTCACCAGCACCCAGCTTGGCTGCACTGGGATGATGGATTTCCCAGCCTCAGAACTGGCCTCACACATGCCAGTAAAGTGCTCTCCACAGAGTTCCATCCCTTGCCCTGAAATCGCCTTTTCACCTGGCTAGCATCCCAGCACACTTCTTAAAGGATGAGTCCTGTATGTGTGGTAAGGCCAACGTCCTCTGAGTGAACTTTTAGGGAGCATCTCTCTATTTACCATCTTATGGATGTGCACGGTTGGGTGTGCATATGATTAAAATCAGAGGCATCATGGGAAGGAGACACAGGCAGTAGAGAAGAGGTTACATAACTCTAGTCTGTCAATCAAAACAGAGAAACACCCGAACTCTGTCCTCTAGCAGCCAGCTTCTTCCCCTAGATCCCCCTCCAAAGCCCCAAGCAGTGACTTGGGTCTTTGGGTAGCCTATTGTCCTTTCTTGGCAGTGCATCCAAAATTGTACTTTCACTTTACCTTCTAATAAAATTTCTTGCCGCCTCCTATTTGTATGTGCCTTCCTTCAATTCTATCAACAAGACACTGAGAACCTGAAAACACCCAGACACAGACTGCTGGTAACGCGGTGGCGGGCACAACTCTTCACACCAAAGGAGAAAAGCAGAAATAATTCCTCATCTCACAGATGTTCAGGGAAATGCAGGGCAGAGAAGGGATTGTTTTGTGATAAACCATGCACAATTCTAGTTTCTCTATACTCAAAAGGCAGAGATTGGGACTGTATTAGTTACTTTTCTCTCATTGCCATGACAAAGTACCCAACAAAACCCAACTTGATGAAGGATTTAAGAAGGGATGCAGCCCATCACTGTGTGAAAGCATGGTGGTAGGAGCATGAAGCGGCTGGTCACATCACCTCAGAAGCACAGCACTGACAAGAAATGGGTTCAGGCTACAAAAACATTAAGGCCTGCCGGGCTCCCCCGACAGGTAGTGCTGAGGAAGGACCAGACCTGCTGGTTCCTCCCAAGGGGTTGAGGAAGTGGGTGAACGTCGGACGACTCAGAACCTCTCCTAGTCACCGGAGAAAAACCACACTGAGTCGGGAGTCTTGTCGAAGCAGGAACTCGCTTTATTGTTACATGCGGTTGCCTATATAACGTTGAGAACAAAGGAGGGGATTCTAGGATGGGGGGAGAGGTAAGGGCCAATAGTAAACTGTGACTATTGAAATGATAATTCCAACTCCCATGCGGAAGTAGCAGGCAAGAAGCCATTAGGCATCTTGCTGAGTCCTAGCTGGCCAGAGACAGGTCGCCAAACTTTAGCTAGGCTCAGGAAGTTCCACTAGGCCTCACGTCCCGGCCTCTCAAGGCTCGACAAAGGCCCACCCTCAGCAACCCACCTCCTCTAGCAATGCTCCACCTCCTAAGTGTTCCACAACTTTCCAAAACAGCATCACCAGCTGGGAACCAAGTGTTCAAATATATGAGCTGGTGGGGACATTTCACATCCAAACCACAACAGCCACTTTTATATTTGCATATTTATTTTATTATAAGCATATGTTACTTGTACATATGCACATATATCATATTACTTTTTCATATATGTATACAATATACTTCAATCATATTCACCCTGCCTTCACCTCCTCTTGTTTTTCTGTTTCCTGTTACTAGTCCCCTCCTTTACCCAAATAGTTGGGAGATTTTTCTTAAAGATGGCTGACAGCACTTGTTCTCCCTCAAGATGGTAATTCATCATGCTGAGGAACAAGACCTATCCCTAAAAGTCACTGTGAATGATTTTGAAATATATTACATTCATTATATTATATATTCCATTATATTAATATTTTGAAATATTAGAGTCTTGGTAAAGTTCTGATTAAGACCTGTATGACTGATCCTTTAGCAGGACAGACTAAGCCATCACCTTTTCTTCTACTATCTGATAATGATTTTAACTGATGTGCAATTCTTAAGGCAGAATTTGAGCTTATCTTGGGGAAATGGCAAGTTTGTAGGATAGGAGCAGTCTTAGATGAGTAACACATAATCATCGTCTCCACCATCTTCTTGGAGGAGGTTCTCAGGCTAGCAGTGAGAGCAACACTCGTATTTAATCCACCACTTCCTCTGTAATGTTTCCTGGGCCCTGGCAGATGTGATAGAGATGACTGTCTCATGCTGTGCAGTTAGCTTTCTTGTCATACTGATGGGTAACCCAAGTATTCACTGTCACCTGTAAAAGAGTCTGTCCCTTATCATTTTTGACTTATGCTGAAGTGGTTTTTTTGAGGGGTACATGTTGGCTGTAGAATATACAATAATATGGGTCATCTTTACTTCAGTATTTATTTATTTGTTTGCTTATTTATTTCTAGACCACACCACAGTCTTGTCCCTTATGTACCTCTCTGAAGGATGAACTATATGTGGGCATGTATTTTGTGTTAATATATTAAACATCTACAAATCGGCTTTGCACTTTTTTATACTGTTTGATACTTTTATTTTATTTTTTTATTTTTTTTATTTTTTTGGTTTTTCGAGGTAGGGTCTCACTCTAGTTCAGGCTGACCTGGAATTCACTGTGTAGTCTCAGGGTGGCCTCAAACTCATGGCAATCCTCTTACCTCTGCCTCCCAAGTGCTGGGATTAAAGGCATGCGCCACCACGCCTGGCTGTTTGATACTTTTAATCAAACCTTTAATACAGAGTGAAATAAATTTAGTCTTAGTATGATATAAAAAAAAGCTCTGCTTGTACTGGGATCTGCTTACTTTTGCTTAGTCAGCTCTTTCTCTTTAAAATTTTTTTGTTCATTTTTATTTATTTATTTGAGAGCGACAGACAGAGAGAGAGAGAGAGAGAGAGAGAGAGAATGGGCGTGTGCCAAGGCCTCCAGCCACTGCAAATGAGCTCCAGATGCGTGCACCCCCTTGTGCATATGGCTAACATGGGTCCTGGGGAATCAAGCCTCGAACTGGCGTCCTTAGGTTTCACATGCAAGCACTTAACCGCTAATCCATCTCTCCAGCCCATTCATCAGATCTTCCTTGAGTGACAAGGAGAGAGTATCCCAGAGTTTGGATCATTACACTTACGTGAATGAGCATATAATGAGCAGAGAAGGTTTGTAGGACAAGGGCACTGGAAGTCCAAGTACTTCTAAGGCTTTCAGGACTGATTATTTTAGTCAGTTTTCTGTCTCCATGACAAAAGAAATGAGAAAGTCAGCTTGAAGGAGGAATGGTTTACTTTGGCTTATGGTTTTGGAGGTTTCAGTCCATGGTTGCTTGAGCCAATTGCCTTTGGGCCGCGGCCAGACAGAAGGTCAAGTAGGGAGTGCATGAGGAAGGAGACTACACAGTTCAAGGTAGCCAGAGAGCCGAAAGAGAGGAAGGGGCAAGGTCTCAATATCTACTACACAGGCATATCCCTTCTGCTGGCGACCTAACTTCTAGGATCCACCTCCTATGCTTCTGTGTTTCCTATGGCTGGAGATCAAGTCTTCAACACTTGGCCTTTGGGGACAATTGAAGACTCAAACTATCACACTGATCCACTGCACAGAAGCCACTGAATCGTGTTCTGCCATGGGATACCAGAAAAAGATGAGGGCCCCACTGATGTCAATGTGGGGAGAAGGTGGGTTGTCATGACGACATGCATTGGTTCATCTGACTTCCTTTCATCAGGCCCAGAGTCTTAGTGGGAGGCAGGTCAGAGACAATTCCTCCTGGGTTACCATGCTGAGTAATTGTCCTGGCCCTCTATCTCCTGCTCCTCACTCCTGAGCACCAAAGGGGCTGGGAATGCAGTACCCTACTTCCTTCACAAAGTCCAAGGCTGTGTGGTCTTTGGCTCCCTGGGGTCAGCTAAGCCATCTACTGCTCCTCCTGGATCCACCTGTGGGTGTGCAGATGTGCCTAACTGGATGCCTATGTCCCTAGTCGTGCAGGTGTACCTGACGGGATGCTGATGTCCCTCATCTTGCAGGTGTACCTGACTGGATGCCGATGTCCCTCATCTTGCAGTTGTACCTGACGGGATGCCGATGTCCCTGGTCGTGCAGGTGTACCTGACGGGATGCCGATGTCCCTGGTCGTGCAGGTGTACCTGACTGGATGACGATGTCCCTGGTCGTGGAGGTGTACCTGACTGGATGCCGATGTCCCTGGTTGTTCAGGTGTATCTGACTGGATGCTGATGTCCCTGGTCGTGCAGGTGTACCTGACTGGATGCCGATGTCCCTGGTCGTGCAGGTGTACCTGACTGGATGCCGATGTCCCTGGTCGTGCAGGTGTACCTGACTGGATGCCGATGTCCCTGGTCGTGCAGGTGTACCTGACGGGATGCCGATGTCCCTGGTCGTGCAGGTGTACCTGACTGGATGCCGATGTCCCTGGTTGTGCAGGTGTACCTGACTGGATGCTGATGTCCCTGGTCGTGCAGGTGTACCTGACTGGATGCCGATGTACCTGGTCGTGCAGGTGTACCTGACTGGATGCCGATATCCCTGGTCGTGCAGGTGTACCTGATGGGATGACGATGTCCCTCGTCGTGCAGGTGTACCTGATGGGATGCCGATGTCCTTGGGCGTGCAGGTGTACTTGACGGGATGCCGATGTCCCTGGTCGTGCAGGTGCACCTGACGGGATGCCGAGGTCCCTGGTCGTGCAGGTGTACCTGACTGGATGCCGATGTCCCTTGTCGTGCAGGTGTACTTGACGGGATGCCGATGTCCCTGGTTGTGCAGGTGCACCTGACGGGATGCCGAGGTCCCTGGTCGTGCAGGTGTACCTGACTGGATGCCGATGTCCCTCATCTTGCAGGTGTACCTGACTGGATGCCGATGTCCCTGGTCGTGGAGGTGTACCTGACTGGATGCCGATGTCCCTGGTTGTGCAGGTGTACCTGACTGGATGCCGATGTCCCTGGTCGTGCAGGTGTACCTGACTGGATGCCGATGTACCTGGTCGTGCAGGTGTACCTGACTGGATGCCGATATCCCTGGTCGTGCAGGTGTACCTGATGGGATGACGATGTCCCCTGGTCGTGCAGGTGTACCTGCCTGGGATGCCGATTTCCTCGGGCGTGCAGGTGTACCTGACCGGGATGCCGATGTCCCTCGGTCGTGCAGTGCACCTGACGGGATGCCGAGGTCCCCTGGTCGTGCAGGAGTACCTGACGTCGCCGATGTCCCCCTGGTCAGCACGTGTACCCCCTTGTCCCGTGCAGGTCCAGTGTACCTGACGGGATGCCGATGTCCCTGGTCGTGCCAGGTGTAACCTGACTGGATGCCGATGTCCCTGGTCGTGCAGGTGTACCCTGACTGGATGCCGATGTCCCTATCTTGCAGGTGTACCTGACGGGATGCGATTGTCCCTGGTCGTGCAGGTGTTACCTGACTGGATGCCGATGTCCCTGGTCGTGCAGGTGTACCTGACTGGATGCCGATGTCCCTGGTCGTGCAGGTGTACCTGACTGGATGCCGATGTCCCTGGTCGTGCAGGTGTACCTGACTGGATGCCGATGTCCCTGGTTGTGCAGGTGTACCTGACTGGATGCCGATGTCCCTGGTCGTTGCAGGTGTACCTGACTGGATGCCGATGTCCCTGGTCGTGCAGGTGTACCTGACGGGATGCCGATGTCCCTGGTCGTGCAGGTGTACCTGACTGGATGCCGATGTCCCTGGTCGTGCAGGTGTACCTGACTGGATGCCGATGTCCCTGGTCGTGCAGGTGTACCTGACTGGATGCCGATGTCCCTGGTCGTGCAGGTGTACCTGACGGGATGCCGATGTCCCTGGTCGTGCAGGTGTACCTGACTGGATGCCGATGTCCCTCGTCGTGCAGGTGTACCTGACTGGATGCCGATGTCCCTGGTCGTGCAGGTGTACCAGGGAAGCCGATGACCTGGTCGTGCAGGTTGTACCTGACGGGATGCCGATGTCCTTGGTTGTGCAGGTGTACCTGACTGGATGCCGATGTCCCTGATCTTGCAGGTGTACCTGACCTGGATGCCGATGTCCCTGGTCTTGCAGGTGTAACCTGACTGGATGCGATGTCCCTGGTCTGTGCAGGTGTACCTGACTGGATGCCGATGTCCCTGTCGTGCAGGTGTACCTGACTGGATGCCGAATGTCCTGTTGTGCAGGTGTACCTGACTGGATGCCGATGTCCCTGGTCGTGCAGGTGTACCTGACTGGATGCCGATGTCCCTGGTTGTGCAGGTGTACCTGACTGGATGACGATGTCCTCTGATCGTGCAGGTGTACCTGACGGGATGCTGATGTCCCTGGTCTTGCAGGTGTACCTGACGGGATGCCGATGTCCTTCGTCGTGCAGGTGTACCTGACTGGATGCCGATGTCCTTGGTCGTGCACGTGTACCTGACGGGATGATGATGTCCCTGGTCGTGCAGGTGTACCTGACGGGATGCCGATGTCCCTGGTCATGCAGGTGTACCTGACTGGATGACGATGTCCCTGGTCGTGCAGGTGTACCTGATGGGATGCCTATGTCCCTGGTTGTGCAGGTGTACCTGACGGGATGCCGATGTCCCTCGTCATGCAGGTGTACCCGACTGTTTTCCGATGTCCCTGGTCGTGCAGGTGTACCTGACGGGATGCCGATGTCCCTGGTCATGCAGGTGTACCTGACGGGATGCCGATGTCCCTGGTCGTGCAGGTGTACCTGACTGGATGCCGATGTCCCTCGTCGTGCATGTGTATCTGACTGGATGGAGATGTCCCTTGCCATATTCATTTCCCACTAAGTCATAATTTGTGGTGATAGAACCAATTCACAAGTGAAAATAGAAAGATTGTAATAATGATTACTTAACTAAGCATGGTGGTACACTCACATAAATTTTCACTTCAGAGGTGAAGGTAGGAAGATCAGGAGCTCACTTTCAACTTCCCCTACATTATGAGTTTGAGGCCATCCTGTGTTACATACATGTCTCAAACTACAAAAACAAGCACATAAAACTTTAAAAGAACTAATATTAATAAACTGAACACTTGGTAGAGAATTCTTTTGGGTGACATGCACACTTTGGGTGCCATTACTTAGAGAGAAAGTCTGGAGAAAGACAAAAAAAAAAAAGGCAAGTAGGAAAGGACTGGTTCAAGCCTTACTTTCCCCTAAAATCTCATGACATTTCCAGTGCACATTTTAGTGCATTTATTTTTTAAAATTTATTTATTTAAGAAAGAGAGGCAAATAGAGAAAGAGGGGAAGAGAATGGGAGCACCAGGGCCTCTAGCCACTGCAGACGTACTCCAGACACATGCACCACCTTGTGCATCTGGGTTATGTGGGTACTGAGGAATTGAACTTGGATCCTAAGTCTTCATAGGCAAGTGCCTACCTGCTAAGCCATCTCTCCAGCCCTTCTTTCTTTCCTTCTTTCTTTTTTTTTTAGATAAACCCAACAGATTGGCCTTTTTTTTTAAGAGACAGAGAGAATTGGCACGCAGGATCTCCAGATGCTGCAATTGAACTCCCGACACGTGCACTACCTTGTACACATGTGTGACCTTGTGCACTTGTGTCACCTTGTGCAACTGGCTTAACATGGGACCTGGAGAGTTGAGCATGGGTCCTTAGGCTTTTCTTTTCTTTTCTTTTTTGCATTCTAATCCTATGTTTATTCAACAGTTTCTTTACACGAAGTACAAACACAACCTCATCTAAAATGCTACAAAGTTACAAAACTCAAATTTATAGTACTGACTGTACAATGAAAGAAAGCAATGTACATGTTGCCAAGGTAACCTGCAAGGCCATCATGAATGGCAGGTGAAATGGGGGCGGAATAGGTTATCTTGTGGAACTGGCTCACCAATTTCAAGGGAAAGGGAGACACAGGGCAGGGGTGTATGCATGAGGACATGGAAAGACAGAGCCATTTATGGGACCTTGCAAGGTTTAACCCTAGAGGTTGAAGAAAACTCAGCAGGGGCACAAGCAGGCCTAACAGAACAGCAGCTTGGTCCCTTTCCTGCAGATGGTGCTTAGCAAGGGCGTGACGGGGGTGTCTGTGGAAAGCCTGCTATCCTATGGAGGCTTGCTTGGCTCTGCCATTGAACAGACTCAGGGATCAGGATGGGAGAACTTTCTAGCCAGTGAACTATAGGGCACCTTTATGGGCACAGTCCTGAATCAAAAGCACTTCTGCAGCCAGAATGTACCCACAGAAAAAGAGGTCTGAACGGCTGCCTTTAAAGCCTCACAGGTGAGGGAACCTTCCCTATTGATCCACCTTTGGCCAGAGAAGGGACAAACTAAGAAGGTGGGACATTAAGTTACGGGAGTGAGGGTCAATGGCCTTGTTTATCGAGAGGGCGGCGGCGGAGAGTGGGACCGCCTGCGCACAGGGGACCTGCGCCTCGGGGAGCGGGACCTTCTCCTCATCCGAGGTGGTGACCTGCGCCACATAGGAGGAGGTGGCAGCCTTCTCCTGGGAGGGCTGAATCGCCAGAGGGGGTGGCCTAGGCCAGGGGGCCCAACACAGCAGTAGCAGTAATCTCCTGGCCATCAATTTGTCCTCCATCCATGTGTTTCAACGCCTTCTCAGCTTCATCCGGATTCTCAAATTCCACTTACGCATAGCCTTTGGAAGATGAGGATGCATCCTTTCTACAGGCATGTCAATCACTTTAATTTTCCCATACGTGGAAAATATCTCCATGATGTGATCCTTTGTCACATTGCTGGTAAGCCTCCCTATGTGCACTTTGGTGGGCTTAGGGGACGGACTTCGCCTTTTCCTCTCTTTTTTTTTGGGTGGTTTGGATTTAGAGCGGGAACGGCGCCGGTTGTCATGCCTGCGACGAGAAGGGCTGGGGGAGCCAGAGGAGCTGCTGGAACTGGAGCTGCGGGATGTGCTGGAGCCCGAGCCACTGCTCGAGCCAGTGCTAGTGCTGGAGCCTGAGCTGCAGGTGGAGCTGGACCGAGACCTGGTGCTGCTGCTGCCGCTGGAAGCACCGCGCCTCTTCCGAGCCTTATCCCTGCCACGGTCCTTCTCGCTTGACTCCTTGGTGGCCCTCTGATCTTTAGAACGATCCTTGGACTTGTCAGCAGAGCGGTCCTTACGTTTGGTAGGAGAAGGAGCCCTAGCGCTGGACTTTTTATTATTTTCTTTGACTGCCAGCAAGCTCTTCTTTTTCACTCCTGATAAATCCGTTCTCCCCTTCTGAGGTGTTCAAAGCAGCAATGGCGGCCTCACTTATCTGAACTCTCACTTCTAACTTGAGCCTGAGAAACGATCCCTAAGCGACTGCAATTTACACCAAAGAGCAGCTACGCCTCACGCAGGGCCTGACGGGGCCAATGGAAGAGACTGCACTCCCAGCCACCCCGAGTCCTGCAGGCCTGGGTCGCAGCCGAGCGGACACGACCACTTCCGGGCGGCGGCCCCGACGCCTCCCACTCCGCCCGCCCCGGGCCACACTCTTTCTTCTTTGCGACTTCTCCGGGGGTCCTCTGGTCGCACTGCGGGGCTCAGGAACGGGCCAGCTCCACGATGCGCCCCGCCAGGCCGGGCACACAGTCCCCCGAGCTCAGATGTGGCCCAATTCACCTCCCAACTTACATCTTCCCCTCCTTAGGCTTTTCAGGCAAGTGCCTTAACCACTAAGCCATCTCTCGAGCCCAAAGTGTGCATTTCTTTATGTCTGTGACACTTAGTTTCTATTGACCACTTGCTTAGATCAAGAATCAAGTAACAGACTGGTCTGTAAGGGCATTTTCAGGAAGGATTTAACTGATAGGAAGAACTTTGCCCAGAGTGACTCTTCGCTTGTCAGCCTATATATAAAGAGGTTCCCGGAAAAAATGGCATTTTAAAAAAATCTTGACTACCTTCACCCTTCATAGTTGTGTGCATCTACCCTGTTGCTAATGGAAATCAGAACCCAGTTTCTTTGGCCTTTCATAATGGACGTAAGACTAGCCACTCTCTTGGAATCTTCCAGGCCTTCAGATCCACACTGGGACTGCCAAGGCATCCAGCCTTGTAGTAGTTACTGGGTTCTCAGATGTCAGCCATTCTTGGACAGCCCAGGCCACACCATGTAACCCAATCTAATAAATCCCTTTGTAATACATATATATTCTACTGGTTCTTAGTATGCCTTCCCTACTCCCCCACATTGTGACATCACAATATACTACTGTGTCACCACAATGCACCATTGGCACATCATGATGCCCACAGTGACATCATGTAATCTAGTCTAATAAATTCCTTTATAATATATATTCATTCTATTGATTCTGTTCTTCTAGAGAATCCTAGTATAGTATTCAGTTAAGTCATAAGACACTAATAAGTGAGCACTGAGTCTGCTCTTCTTGAATTCTCCCTGGCATCAAGCAAATAGTTGAACCCCTACAGGAGGATTTGTGAACACTTTCTTCATCTACTTAGTGAATGCACCAGCTGCTCAAATCAATGCCGTGTTTATTTTTCTTTCCTTTCATTTCCTTTTCCTGCCCTTTCTTTTTTTCTCTGTCTCTCTTTCATTTTTTTCCCCTACTCTTTGCAACCCTTTCTGACTCTTTGCCCTTACTCCCATGGTTGTATAGCTCGCTCTGGCCCATTCAGCAAGAAGAGCCCTGGTGATTCTCTGGTCTTTGAGCCCCATGGACTAGGATTACAGACACACACAGCCATATCCGGCTTTTGACATGAGTTCTGGGAGTCAAATTTGGTGGTCTTATGCCTTCATACTTAAGCAGCAAGAGCTCTTAATCACTGAGTTATCTCCGTAGCCTCCTTTCAGGGTTTAAACAAGGTTAAATCTTCTAGAAACACTTAAATGGGTCCTGAGGCTGAGCATTTATCTTCATTCTGAGTGATAGGACCAACTTAGCAGCACTTGGTCTCACTTTTCCCATATGCCCAATGGGGTTAATAAGCATTTGACTCTCACCTTCCTTATAGGAATAAGGTGAGGTGATGTTGTAACTTGAACTGCAGTGTTTAGATAAAAGCTATGCACAGACACACTGTCACTGAAGGCCTCTGACCTATGGTAGGCCATGGCAACTTCATTGTTGATGGCGTTCACAGCAGGATGGATGAGCATGCTGGGGTTGTACCCAGGGACTTCTTGGCACTGGAATCCAGGAGCAACCCATGGACATTAAGATCTGTACATGAAGCAGTGGCCTTTTAAGAAGAAAGGTGGCTGTGGCCCTAGAGCAAACTTTGGAAGTCTTTAAAAACTTTTAAACAAATTTATAAAACAACTTGCCCCTGGTATTGTAAGTCAATAGTCTAGGATTCTCTTGATAAAACCCCTGACTTCATACCTCACCTTAGTTTAACTTCTGTTCTTAACGCCCAGGTGGTCACTTTTAATCTTTTAACCTGCGTGATAATTGCCAGATGTCTACAGAAAATGTTTGCAGTTTTGTTTTCTGGATCATCAATTTTAGACATTAGCTATTGAATTTCTGCCATGGTTTGTGGAGCATTTACCACTTGGTTTGTCACCTTCCTTTGAAACTTGAAGTCATTAGCTCACTCATCTCTGCATTTCTTGTTCAACAGTGGACAGCAGTTTTAGCCATCCACCTTGCGAGATGCAAGCATGCTCATGCATGGCTCTCTCCGAGCTCCTCCCTCTTCCTGCCTCCCTGTGTCCATTGTTGAACTTCTCGCTGTCAAGACAGGTGATACATCCTGCTCTGAAATCTCTCTCCTGTGCTTCGTCTATGGGGTCAGTTTAGGGGCTGAAGAGCATTTCAAAAATCTAGGACAGAGCCGCATTTCTTACCACACTAATTTTCTCTCCAGCAGTGCATTAGGAATTTCCTATGGGCTCAAGTGCCTGTTGAAATCTGGCACTGTTTTGGTGCTGTTCTTTGCGGTAGGGCCTCACTCTAGCCCAGGTAGACCTGGAGCTCATTTTGAACCTATAACAATCATCCTACTTCAGCATCCCTACAAGCTTAACTTCTCTTTTAAAAGACTGGATCTTTTCTTTGAAAGGTGCTCCCTCTCAAATTAATGGTGCTCTGGATGCTTCAGTCACAGTTCTGGAACTTTCTCACTCTTCAAGTCTTTTAGAACCTTCATCTTTCTTGTTCTTGGTTTCCTCTGTGTTTTGCTAGGTACCTCTATAGTAGCTTCCAAAAGTTTATATTAAACAACTACTATGAATTTTGAATACTGGGTATTAAAAAAATTCTTTGTTCAGCTTATATGATAGTTTGTCTGGGTAAGCAATCACAATTGCAATTTTTTTTTTACCCTAAACTGTTGGGGGCACCATTCCACTGTCTTTTAGCTTCAGTTTTCCTTGTGAGCAGTGGCCTGTGTTTCAGGACTTGCTCTTCCCTTGTTATTTTGAAACTTCACACCAATAAGTCTTGAGGTGAATGTTTTATTGTGCCACAGACTTACTGGGCTCTTCTCTCTCCTCCCTCCCTCCCTCCCTCCCTCCCTCCCTCCCTCCCTCCCTCCCTTCCTTTCTTCTTTCCTTCTTTTCTTTCTTCATTTTTTTCTTTCATTTTGTAGTGTTGAGTACAAACCCAGGGCCTGTTGTATGCTGGGTAAGCACTCTACCACTATGTTATATCCTTATCTCTTGGTAGGTCCTTTCAATTTAGAAATGCTAAGTTCCTTTAGAAATATTTAGTTTTGATATGTGGTTAATTCATTTTTTTTTGCCTTTTGTGTATGTTTATGTGTGTCATATGCATGTTTGCATGTATGCATATGCTCGTGGGCACATGTGTGTACATGTGGTGGCCAGATGTTGATGTTGTGTATTTTCCCTCTGCCACTCTCCACTTTATTTACGGAGGCAGGTTCTCTCTCACTTGAGCCCAGATTTCATCCATTCAGCTAGTCTCTCTCAGCAGCTTGCCCTGGGGATCCACTCTCTGCCTCCTGAGAGCTGGGATTACATGCAGATGCCATATTCACCTGGCATTTACACAAGTTCTGGGGGTTCACATTCTCATGCTGTGTGGCAAGTGAGAATCCACTGAGCCATGTCACAAGCCCCTAGTTTTTGAGCTTGTTTTTGATCTTTTCCTTCCCTTTGTGTTTGTGAACACTCCTTTTAACTTTTGCTCATTTTTAAAAAAAATTTTTTGTTTATTTTTATTTATTTATTTGAAAGCGACGTACAGAGAGTGAGTGTGAGAGAGAGAGAGGCAGATATAGACAGAGAGAGAATGGGTGCACCAGGGCCTCCAGCCACTGCAAACGAACTCCAGATGCTTGCGCCCCCTTGTGCATCTGGCTAACATGGGTCCTGGAGAATCAAGCCTTGAACCGGGGTCCTCAGGCTTCACAGGCAAGTGCTTAACTGCTAAGCCATCTCTCCAGCCCCGCTTTTGCTCATTTTAAGGGGTAGAATTGTGTCCCAATCAAATTCATAGGTCAAAGCCCTAACTTGAGGAAGTGACAGTACTTGGAAATAGGACCATTAGAAAGGGATGATGCTAAAATTGGGCTGTTGGGATGGAACCTAGTCCAATTTGATTGGTTTCCAAGTAAGAAGATAGAATTTGTGCACATAAAGAGACAGTATAGAAAAATTATGCATAAAGACAAAGTGGGGAGGCACACATTTGTAAACCTAGGAAGAGAGCCCAGGAGAAGCTAAAGTTGCTAACATCTTGATTTTGAAATTACGTAACTGAGAGAATAAATTTCTATTATTTAAGCCACCTGCTCAGTGTTATTTTGTTATGGAAGGCCTATCAAATGAATGCACTCATCAAGTGACAAAGACACAGGTAGGCACACTTATATCAGCTCCTCCTAAGGACTTACTGGCCCACATATCTAATAAGGGCTGGCTTTAGTACTGTTGCACTTAGGGGCCGTAGCAGCATCACCACCTTCCATCTCACTACTCTGTGCTCTACTTGTTATCTTAGTCACCAGTTATAGGGTGGAGTCACATGCTCCAAGGCTTAAATCCAGTGGAAGAGATCCTACCTCTTTTCCTACAGCTTTAGGAAAACAATACTCCTTGTTTTTCTTTGGCTCCATTTGAGGGGATGAGGAGGTGAGGCCTAACATCTGCTATTACAGTATTGTTTTATTTGTTATTTATTTATGAGAGCGAGAGAGGGAGAAAGGCAGATAGATAGATAAGTAGAGAGAGAGCGAGCAAGAGAGAGAGCGAGAGCGAGAGCGAGAGCGAGAGAGAGAGAGAGAGAGAGAGAGAGAATGGGCATGCCAGGGCCTCTAGCCTCTGTAAACAAACTTCAGATGCATGCGCCACCTTGTGCATATGCTTAAGTGGGTACTGGGGAATTAAACCTGGGTCCTTAGGCTTTGTGGGCAAGTGCCTTAACTGCTAAGCCATCTCTCCAGCCCTCTATTGTTGTTTTGTTTTATTATTTATTTGTTTATTTATTTGAGTGAGGCAGATACAGAGAGTACGGGCATGCCAGGGCCTCAAGCTACTGTCAACGAAGTCCAGGTGCATGTACCAACTTGTGCATTTGGCTTAATTGGTTACTGGAGAATCAAACCTCGGTCCTTAGGCTTCTCAGGTAAGTGACTTAACCACTAAGCTATCTCTACAGCCCTAATATTGTTATTATATGTTTTTGGTGCTAGGGTTGAGCCCTGGGCCTCTCACATGCCAAGCATGCCCTCTTCTACTGAAGGCTCAACTTATTATTCAACACTCCAAGACTGTGCGAGAGCAATGTGGCAAGAGAAACATACTCCAGAGAGTTTACCATCACGACCTACAAGTCCTTTATTTGGTTCATGGGCTTTGAGCTGATGTTAAGGTGGAGAAAGTGGGGCATTTTCTCATTAGAAAACCTCATGAGGTTTATGAGATTTGAATACCCTTTATAACTATTCCAGGAACTCCATTTCTGGGCTTGGATCCAAGTTCTTTTACTGACTCACTAGGCAGGCTTTGGTTGACAATTCCAGAACTCATTGCCTCAGTTTCCCCATTTGAAAACAAGTCCCAACCAGATCTGATTTTCTTTCTCTGAGATGTGATCTATAATTAGAGTTTTACTTCCTTTCCTAAATGTGCTTGTTCAAATAAGCTGTTCCCACTGCTGACTGATCTCAGTTACAAGGGAGGAGGCAATAAATAATAATAATAATAATAAATCTAATAACAACAGTGACCATAGCTTATCCCTATTGAGTAACTTTTGCACATCAAGAGCTCTGCTAATGGATCACTTTAAAAATTTGTTGTATATATTCATGTTCATTTTACACAGTAAGTACTGTGTTACATAAAGACATTCTCATGCAAGTGTATATTGTGTATCAACCATACTCCCCATCTTCATTTTCCCTTTCTCTCCCCTCTTCTCACCTGTTAGTGCCTTGGTTTCCCCTACACAGTTTCACTTTTAATTTAATGTCATATATACATACATGGTTGTGTGTATCTATATAAAATCTAGGAACCACATGTAAGAGAAAACATGATATTTAACTTTCTGGGACTGACTTAATTACATAATATGAAAATCTCCAGTTACAGGTTCATTTTCCTATGGATGATATAATTTCATTCTTTATGGCTGAAAAAATTCCATTGTGTACATGTATTCCATTTTTTATCCACTTCTCTGTTGGTGGACACCTAGGTTAGACATCTAGTCATTGTGAATAGTGCTGCAATAAATACTGATGTTCAAGCATTTCTGTGATATGTCAACTTAGAGTCCCTTGGAAATACCTAGGAGAGGTATAGATGGGTTATATAGTAGATTTAGTTTTAGGTTGTTTTGATAAAACTTTATACTGATTTCCATAGTCAAATTTCCACCAGTGGTGTATATGGGTTCTGAAGGATCACTTTCATAGCAATGCTTTATGGTAAGTGCTCACATTGTATTATCTCCATTTAACATACAATGAAACTGAAGCACAGGAGGCTGGCCTGAGCTGACTCACTCTGGAGCATTGTTCTTCACCACTGTACGTAGTCACCTTCTTGAACAGCAAGAAGGCAAAGACTGATACTCGTGGGGCTAGCCCAGGACTGCCTGAAGACAAAACCAACACACATGGGGGCTAGTCCAGGGTTGCCCAACTCCTATGGCCAGAAACCTAGACATATTGGGGTATTAGAAAGAAGCTTTGGGGCTGGAGAGATGGCTTAGCAGTTAAGCGCTTGCCTGTGAAGCCTAAGGACCCTGGTTCAAGGCTCGATTCCCCAGGACCCACTTTAGCCAGATGCACAAGGGGGCCCACGCGTCTGGAGTTCATTTGCAGTGGCTGGAGGCCCTGGTGCACCCATTCCCTCTCTCTCTCTATCTGCCTCTCTCTCTCTGTCTGTCACTTTCAAATAAATAAATAAAACTAAGCAAAAAAAAAAAAAAAAAAAAAAAAAAAAAAAAAGAAAGAAAGAAAGCAGCTTTGTAGTGATAGGGCCTAACACTTGGTTCCCAGGTGAGGAAATTTAGGTACACAGTTGAGTGATTTGTTTAAGTTTATGCACAACAGGACCTCTCTGTTAAAAATAATTTAAAAATGCCCTTTCTTGGAGCTGGTGAGATCACTCCATTGGTAAAGTGCTTACTGTGCAAGCATGAGGACCCCAGTTCAGATTCCCAACACCCACGTCAAAAGTCAGATGGAGTGGCACGTACCTGTAATTCTAGTGACAGGGAAGCAGAGACAGGCTGGCTAGCTAGTCTACTTGAATTGCTGAGCTCCAGGTTCAGTAATAGACCCTGTCTCAAAAAATAAGGTGGAGAGCGATAGATAAAGACACCAGATATCAACCTTGGGCTTCCCTGTATACATGCATACCCCCTACAAACACACACACGCACACATATGCACATACACACACATACACTGCCTTCTCTAGCCAATGGCATCCACACATTGTTAATTAACAAAATATTCCGCTTCTGCATTGCAGCTTTTCAGTAATAAATGGAAATGCTTAATATGTGCTTTTTGCTTGGGTACTTCCATGTTAAGAACTAAAGCCTGTTCTTCATGTCAGGCTACCCAGCTCATAAGCAAAGTGTTGCTAGTGTGCCCATGCACTCACTGTTGGCACACAGATGTGCTACTGATGCCATTTAATGCCAACAGTGTCACCTGATGTAGGAATTTCGTTATTTATTCATATTGATTTTATAAACTTTGGGGCTAGCTTTGAGAAATATTTGATGATTGCCCTTTTTTTTTTGGCCAGGAAGAACACAAGCATAAGCCCTTATAGTTTTTTATTTTAATTTTTATATTATTTATTTATTTTGAGAGAGTGAATGAGTGTACCATGGCCTCTAGCCCCGGCAAATGAACTCCAGACTCATATACCTCCCTGTCCATCTGGTTTATATGGGTACTGGGGAATCAAACCTGGGTCCTCGGGCCTTGCAGGCAAATACCTTAACCACTAAGCCATCTCATTAGCCCGTTTTGTTGTTGCTGTTTTCTGTTTTCCAGTGATGTTAGTCAATTAAAAACAAACAAACAAACAAACAAACACACACACACACACACACAAGCAAAAACAAGGCTGGGAATGTTGAGATGGCTCAGTGGTTAAGTGTGCTTCCTACATGAGCCTTGGGGTTTGAGGCCATCTGAGTTTAATTTCCCCAGGACCCATGCAATCAGCTGGGCATGAACACATGCATCTGTAACTGCAGTCCTGTTGGGAGCAGAGATCAGAGAATCAGTGATACTCGTGAAAAATGGCAAGATTCAGAATCAGTAAGAGACTCTGTGTTGAAAAACAGACAGAAGAGGAAGAAGGGCACACCCCAGGTTTTCCTTGGGCCTTCGCAGGAATGTGCACAGGGTGCCACCAGAACATACATATGCATACATCAGTCACAACACAGACACACAAACATACCGCATCATGCATACTACATGCATGCATGCAAAGAAAAACAAAATAGCACAAGGCCACTGAGCTTTGAACATAAAACAAGAGCAACAGATACTTTTTAGACTGTGAGCCCATGGAGCTGGTGGTGCCATTAGTCTCATTCTTTATATCCCCTGCTAAAGCACAGAACCTCTCTTCGAATAAGGGAAAAAAGTGGTGTACATGTATTAGAGGTAGAAAGAAATATTTTGGACTAAAATTTATAAGAACCTTTCTTATGAAGCCATAATATCTCAGCTTTTCTGTTAAAAAGAACATTAATGAAAAATCCCAATAGTGAAAGGAAATGATTTTGAGGGAATACTAATAGCATCTGATGAAGGCTTGTTTCTGAACTAGACATTTTCTACATGATCTTTTAGATGGAATGCTAATAGCCCTGTCTGAAGAAGTGGCTGCTTTAAAGCCAAGGGGCCCGTGTTATTAAAGCTTTGGGTAAATGAAGCCTTTGATGAAGGTGTGTTCTTTTCCACAAATACCATGAAAGATGGCATGTCACAAGTGGCTTCACCACATGAAAAACACCTGAAGGAAGAAGTATGAATATACAAAAACCCTATTCTCCATCTATGTGCCTCTTTCGTAAGTGTTCGTTGTAGCATCGACTGCTCGTTCACAGGCCTTTATGAAGCGCAGCAGAGGTGCTCCTGGGGCCCATGACACACTGAGCAGGCTCAGCTCCGTCCTGCAGGAGCCTGCTGGATACATGGCTGCACAGAGCGGTCCAGCCATCAGTCACACCAGTGAGGGCAGCTTCCTGTGGCAGAGCCTGAAGGTAGGAGTAATTTGGGATCTGAAGACAGGGAGGCAGGCCTGATATGATGATGGGGAATATTTCTGGAAGAGCTGGTTTGCATCCAGACTTTGAAGGAGGTGAGAGCTAACCATAGGGAAGAGAAATGCTGAGCTGTGAGGAAAGGAGTGATGGGAAAGGGAATAAAGACCTAAAAACACTTCAGTGGAATTGGCAAGATGCTTGTTAGGTGAGAGCGTGGCAGGAAGGTAGGGCATAGATGAGAGGCTGCCGAGGTTGGGCGCTGGGGAGGTGTGAGGGGCATGCAGCCCAGACAGATGGAGGATCATGACGGCAAACTGGGCAGTTTAGATCGGACATGGGATATGATAGGCAACTGGGAGGTGCAGAGGGGAAACCTTCCATGTGAGAAAGAGAGTGTGCGAAGAGGTTTCTGACTCAAAGCAGTGATAGTACAGGGAGCACTGGATGTTAGAGAGTAGCTTTGCAGTGACCATCATTTCTGTATGACCAATAGTAATACAATACAAAACATGTATGTAATTTTCTTCGAGTCACATTGAAAAGTAAAACGTAAAATTAATTTAAATAGCATATTTAGGGCTGGATAGAGGCTTGGTAGATAAGGCACTTGCCTGAGCAACCTAAGGAACCAGCTTCTATTCCCCAGTACCCACATAAGCCAGATACACAAGGTGGCACATGTGTCTGGAGATTGTTTGCAGTGGTTAAAGGCCCTGGTGCGACCATTTCTCTCTCTCTCTCTCTCTCTCTCTCTCTCATCTGCCTCTTTCTCTCAAATAAATAAATAAATGAAATACTTTAAAATTGGCATATTTATTATTATTTTATTCCAATTTTATCATAGTATATGGACACATGGTAGACAAATACAACTCACATGCAAGGTATTAATAAAATAAGTTTTTTTTCATACCAAGTCTTTTGAGTTTTAATGTGTCTTGATACTTATGACACATATTAATTTAAGATGTTAAATTTTCACAAGAAATGCTTCATCTGTGCTTACAATTTATAAAATTTCCAATTGGAAAAAGTATCCTCACATACTCAAGTTTTCTGCATAGTTAGCTTAAATGTTTCATAATTGAATGGAATGTTACAATAAATAAACATAATTAAAATGTAAAATTTCAGTTCCTCTGTTATTATGTTATCATGCTTTAATTATTCAGGAGCCTCATGTGGCCAGTGTCTGCTGCATTGATGGCTCTGGTGTAGAAGCTTGGGGAGATAAGAGAGCAAGAGAAGTGTTTTGTTTGTTTTTTTGAGTCAGAGTCTTACTCTTTAGCTCAGGCTGGGCTGGAATTTACTACATAGTCCACACTGACCTCAAACTCATGGAGATCCTCCTGCCTCTGCTTCCCACATGATGGAATTATAGATGTAGACTATTATATCAAGCTTATTACTAGAGGAATATCTTGATCAGAATTAAAGAAGAGATAGAGCACGAGAAAGAGAGAGCATAACAGATGATATTCTTATATTTCACAAGTTCCCTGAGACAGGGGCAAAGTTGGGCTCATGTCTTTAGACCTTTACCCAACACTGTGACAGGTGTGTGGACAGGCTTACTGACCTAAGGAAACCATGCTAGCTGAATGCTTGAATTCTTTCCAGCCTTCTTAGAGTATAGTGGCCTAGCCATGTGTTTGAACTGACAACTTCAGTTGCCTTCTAGCTATGATGAATGTTGGATCACAGAGAGGGTTCAGACTTCTATTAGAGACTGCTGAGCAGAGGTTCAGAAAACCAGGCTGAACTGAGATGGGCAGCTCTCTCCACTTCCCCTCTTCTAGCTATTCATCCCTTCCTGCCCTCTTACTGTCTGCCTTGTGTTATACTCAACCTCTGTGAAGAATATAGAAAAATTACTCCAAAGTTTTATTAAACTCTGGGATTCTGGAATTCAGACAGCCATTGCCACTGGTCTGCAAGAGAACACTGGTGAGGTCAAGGCCTTCAGATAGTCCCTCCATTATCTTCTTGGCAGCTACCAAGTGTGGATGGGAGCCTCTACACTGTTGCTGTACCATCGGATCACCATTAGACCTAGTTAAATGACTGGATTACCTGGGAGTTGCTGCCAGCTCAATGTTGATATTTGTACTTAAAAAAATCATGTTTTTAAATTTTAATTATTGTTATATTTTATTTATTCATGAGAGAGAGAGAGAGAGAGAGAGAGAGAGAGAGAGAGGGAGAGAGCTGGCATGCTAGGGCCTCTATCTTCTGCAAACAAACTCCAAATGCATATGCCACCTTGTGCATCTGGCTTACGTGGGTCTCGGGATCCTTTGGCTTTGCAGGCAGCACCTTAACTGCTAAGCCAACTCTCCAGCCCATTTTTTTTTGAGGCAAGCCCAACAGACTGGCCTTTATTTTTAATGAGAGAGAGAGAGAGAGAGAGAGAGAGAGAGAGAGAGAGATAGAGAGAGAAGTATGAGAGAGAGACAGAATTGGCACACTAGGGCCTCCAGCCACTGTAATCAAACTGAAGACATGTGTGCCAGCTTGTGCACATGTTCATCTGTCTTACATGGGATCTGGGGGTCGAACATGGGTCCTTTGCCTTAACCACTTAGCAATCTCTCCAGCCCTATGTTTTTTTTTTTTTTAAGACAGGGTCTTGTTATGTAGCTCAGGCTAGAGTGAACTTGTAAGAGTCTATCCTCAGCTTCAGAATGCTGGGTTCACAGGTATGTACCACCACACCTGACTTTTGTACTTGAAAAATATTTTATTTCATTGTGTGCGTGTGTGTGTGTGTGTGTGTGTGTGCGTGTGCACGCACCATGGTGTATATATGTGGCAGTCAGAGAACAACTGTCAGGTTGGTCCTCACTTATCCACCTCATTTGAGGCAAGGTTTCTTGCTCTGCTGTTCTTTGCTGTAGCCACCAAGAGCATCTGGGAAATTCTTACCTTTCTGCCTTCCATCACATTATCAACGTGCTGGGATGACAGAAGCTCACCACAGCTTCCAGCTTTTTTATGTGTGGTCTGGATATTGAACTGAGATACTCCAGCTTGAGCTTGATGCTTTATTCACTGAACCATCTTCCCATCACCTATACCTTCAAAAGGTCCTTTGCATACAGATTTGGATTTACTGACTAATTGAACAGGTAGTACAGAGTTTTGCATACCTACCTATATTAGTGACTTCTTGTGACCAATTACCTGTTAAGAATCATTTTAAGGAAACGCTTATTTTGGCTTACAGTTTGAAGGCACAGTCCATCATGGTGGGCAAGGCATGATGGCAGGAACATGAAGCATTACATCTGCAGAAAGGAAGAAGAGAGAGAAAGTGATAGAGGAAGAAGAATAAGAATAAGGAGGAGGAAGGAGAGAGAGAACAAGGGAGAGAGGGAGGGAAGAAGGGAGCAAGAGGAATACTGACATTCAGCAGGCTTTATCTCTATTCAAGCTGGGACCCCCCCATCCATAGAATGGTGCTGCCCATGGTTAGGATGAGACTTCCCATCTCAATCCAGCATAGAAACTCTTTCACAGGCACACCCAGAGATTTATTTTTAAAGGCAATCCTAGACCTAATCAAGTTGACAATTGAGATTAATCAACATTATCTCTCCAAACATTTACCCCAGCACATTTTCCCTAGTAACATATTCCATTATTATGACATACTTATTAAAACCAAAGAACTAAGATTAGTATATAACTATTCAGTAAAGTGCACATTTACACTGGGGCTCACTCTGTGTGGTAGTCATATGAGTTTTGTGAGTGTGTACTTAATGACACGAACCTACCACAGTCTCACAAAGAGTAGTTTCTCCACCCTCAAATCCCCCATGCTTAGCTTGCTCAAGAAATCAAAGGAGAATGATCTTTCACAACATGTGGGCATTATGTGAAATTCAAATTGCAGAGTCCATAAATGCAGTTTTATTAGGATACGGTCATCCCTTGGTTTAAAACCTTGCCAGTGTCTGCTTTCACTTCATGACAGCATAGTGTAAAAATATCTACTGTGTAGTTTTTTTGTAGAAAATGTGTGTTGATCCCTAATCTAGAGAATAAACTCTTGAAAGTTCTGGTTGTCTCCTCTTAATGCTCCAGAGGGCACTTGAACTTGAAACTTGAATTTGAATTTGGAACTTGAAATCTGATTAGTAAAGTGTTCTCTCTGAAATAACTTTCTCCTTTCATTTTGCTGATCGTCTTTATTACTATGTCTTGAGATAAAGAAAAAAAAGGAATTTGTTTAGTAATTTTTTTTGTGGTATATGTTGCTGGGCACAACCCTCATCTTTAAGGAGGTCAGAAATTAGTAGATGATAGACAAATAAAACAACAATAATCCAGTTGAGGAAGGTGTACCTATCAGGTATAAAATCATAGACCTACTGATAATTTATTTAACAACTATTTAGTAGGACCCTGTTAACATATGAGGCATTGTGCTAGGTGTTGAGAATATGGTGGTAGTCAAGACAGATCTTAAAGACCTAAGTGTAGCCTTATATTTATCATAAACATGAGAGGTGTTTTTGAGGCCCTCTGATGCAATTCTCTTGTCTGATTAAAGGGTCTCCTAACACTCTTTCAGTGAGTACCATTTATTTTAATGTGGTCTGTCTTCACTAACATGTTACTCATGGAATAACTATAAATGTTGGTTCTTAGGTTTTGTGTTGAGTGCGACTATGGTAGACATTATGCATCTCAGGGATGGCTTAAAAATGTTTTTTGGAAAAATCTCGACTAATTTTTTTATATGCTTGAAAACATATTATTATTCATTATAATATAAGCTCTGTGAGGATCAGGGTTTTGCCTTCTGTTTGATGTTTTACTCACAGAATGTACCCTAGAATAGAGTTTGACACAAATGTTGGCATTACTCCTTGCATGAGGATTACTCTAAAATAAACACAGAAAGTTGTTGTACAGTTTTCTAAAAATCTTAGAAATTCTGATCTTGTTTTATTATTTCTGTGAAGAGTCAGAAACATTAGTTGTTACCTTACCATTAATAAACAACGAAGTATGTATATGTTGTTTGTGCCAATGAGTAATAGTCTGTCGTATACAGGGAAGAGACTATGTATCAAGTTCTTTCCATAATGTCTCTCAATTCCTTCTCATAAGATGAGAGCACTTTTTAATTCCCATCCAAGGTATGGGCCAACTGTTGTTTAAATAACCTGCTAGGGTCAACAGGTTTGCTGAGTAGTGGAATTTTCTTTGCACCTTTTGTGGCCAGTAATCATTCTTGTATATCCTTTGGAGATTTTGGGGTTCATGGGTGTTCCATGGTTTGTCGTCCCTGGTCCAGGAAGATATTTGGGAATAGAACCAGGAAACGGTAAGGCAAAGGTTGAAGAGTCTTTGTGGCACCATCGAGCCCAGGACACCCCATGGAGGTCACATGGAAGCATGCGTGCTAAGGATGGTAACACAGCTGTGGCAACAGGTCACAAAAGTACCCTCTGTTCTTTATGTATCCCAGACCTCACAGAATGCCTTGCCATTTGGTCTGTGGGTGGGGAGGCCAAAAGGAAGTTTTGACAGAGGAGGGCAGAAGCCCTCATAACTTCCTTTTTCCTTTTCTTCCTTGGTTGATATTCCTGGCAGAGGCTGTCTGTTCTGAGTGTCAGATTTCACCAGATTGCCTCTTACTTTGTAGTTCCAGCTCACAGGCAGTTTTCATGATGGTTCTAGTTCCAGTCAGACTGTACCAGCCCTTCAGGTTCACGCAAAATTCTTTCTTTTCTTTTCTTTTTTTCTTTTTTGGCTTTTCAAGGTAGGATCTCACTCTAGCCCAGGCTGACCTGGGATTCACTATGTAGTGTCAGGGTGGCCTCGAACTCATGGCTATCCTCCTACCTCTGCCTCCCTAGTGCTGGGATTAAAGGCATGTGCCACCACACCCGGCACAAAACTCTTAATTTTCTAATGGGTCTGGGGCAGATTGTTCCCTGATGTTGTCAATGACAGCATTGCCTCATGCACTCATGTTTGACTTCCAAGTTCTCTCATCTTTAGTACAACCAACTCCTTGTATTAAGTTCTTCTGTAGACAGACAGAGTTTTCCTCTTCCTTGGTTTGATCGCTTTGAGTTATATACAGTTAAATCCCCAAGTTTCAAAAGCTAAGAACATTACAAATGTATTTGGGCTTAAAGTCCAACCAAATGCTCAACAGGCACCCTCTGCCCAAGTCAGAGCATGAAGCCATTTTCCAGAGTGACCTTTTTCTCTTGGAGCCCTCCTTTGCTTAGCAAAAGGAGAATGTTAAAATCCTGTGTGGGAGGATTTTATGAGCTAAACCTGGAAATAATGCATAACACTTCTGTCCACACTCTATTTGTAAGAACTCTGAGGGAGACTGACAAAGGTAGTCTTGCTGTGGGTCTAGTATAAAGAGAGAGATTATGTGATCAGCTAGCCAGTCATTACTGTTAGAACATAGATTTGCTACTCCTCCAGTTTCAGCTAAGACCACTTTGAATTTTAACTTTATTCTCTCTCTCTCTCTTTTTTTGTTTGTTTTTTTGAGGTAGGATCTCACTCTAGCCCAGGCTGACATGGAATTCACTATGTAGTCTCAGGGTAGCCTCGAACTCACAGTCATCCTCCTTCCTCTGCCTTCCAGTGCTGGGATTAAAGGCATGCACCATCGTGCCCGGCTGACTTTATTTTCTATGTGCTTTCCTGCCTCCCTCAGCTCCCACTCCTCCCAGGAGCAGGAGCATAGCAGCCCCACCCCTTAGAAACCTTCGAGGCCCAGAGGCCTTCTTTATCTTCGCTCTCTCCTCCATTGCCTCAGAGACTTCTCTCATGTAGTCTGTACCCAGACACACCTCTTTCCTCTAGAAACTCATATAAAAAGGACCATCTTGCTTTGTTCTTAAGATTTCAAGAGACTTATTTTCTCTCTGGGACTTTAGACTCCACCATGCCCAGCCTGTGGCATGGTGCTGTAACTGCTAATAAAACAATTCTAATAGGGTTTGTCTTCTTGGCTGCCTCACCAGTCTGCTAACTCTCTTAAGGTTCTTTTTAATCATATCATTCACTACACTAGAGTGTAGAGTATCTAGTGTAGTTGTCCTGTGTGTGTATAGACTGTCTCCACCCTTTATCGCACTCCCTTGTCTGTCTTATCCTGCCATTCAAATGAAAGACACTCACTTGAAAGACACTCAGTCAGAATCTACTCTTGGGGGAAGTGGTGAGAATGAAGTATGTATGAATATTTTCTGAACCAACCACAGTGGCCCAAATCTGTCTCATGACATCAGAAAAACAAAATGGTACTAGGATATACCCATGAACACACTGGTGATTCCTTAACGTCCCTTTCACATACTCCTCCCAGGAAGGCAGGAATTCTTACTGTGTGCATTGGGACAATATGTGCTTTGCTACTCAGAGTGGACCTGTCATTCAAGCAGCCTCAGCAACATCTAGGAGCTTCTTGGAAATGCAGAATTTCAGGCTCCCATTTAGCTTTGCTGAATCAGAACCTACAAGTTAAGGTCCTCAGGTGATTTGCATGCACATTAAAATCTAGGAAGCATTAATATAGATTATAAAAGCTAAGACTGCCCATCTGGAATCACAGGCTTTCTGTGTGGGACTTCTGCATGTGAGGCATGCTATGTACTGTTTCTTAGTGTGAGGAACACATTTGAGCTCCCAGAGTAAGCTCATCTCACTGGACTTCAAACAAGCTCAGAAATTGGACAGCTGTATCGATGACTTTGGTGATTCTAAACAGAAAGGAGAGAAAGATTGGAAAAATGGTAGAAAGAAAGAAAAAAGTGAAGAGGAAGGAAGGAAGAAGAGGGAGAAGGGAAGGGAAAAGAGGAGGGAAGGAAGGGGAGGGAGGGCAAAGAGAAGGGTATAACCTTCAGTCCTGTGAGGAGAGCACAAGCGTGTTTCCGGTGCTAACACAAGCAATTCACTCCATGTCCCTGAGTCCAAACAAGTCAGGAAGAGCACTGTGACAGGAGCACTGCTCACGGTGCAAGGTGTGAGGCAGGAGGACAGAAGCTCATTCTTGAGGTTCAGCAGCCAGCTTCTGCCCTAGGTTGGACTTTGCTACCCACAGAGTTAATTTGGCAAAGATAGCATTCTTTGGTCAGGGGTGGGTGGCTCCAGGGGAATTGGTGGAGAGGGTGAGCCCGGCTGTAAGCAGGTGTGCAGAGCAGACATTCATAGACACCGGTGCAGGAGTGCAATGCAAAGTACACTGATTTCCAGCCACAGGGTGGTTATACAGCCAGTGTGCAAGCAGGAGCGCTCCATGCTGTGTTGAGTCAAGGTTACATAACAGTTTACTCCGCCAGAAGTCAAGCTTATTACATCTTGGGTATATGACTCTACAGTCTTCCCCCAGACCACACAGGACAACACCTTAGTGTCTGGCTGGCTGGGGCAAGAAGAAGACTGAATATCTGGTCAAGTTGATCTGTGTGTGCATAAACTGTTCTTCGCTCTTTACCTCTTATGAAGTGAAGACCATTAATAAGAAACCAGAAAATGGAGCCAATCCTCATTGTGAGCTTTTCCCAGAAATTCCAACTCTGGCCTTTGAAAGCTGACTTGACACCAGAGAGCTAGCTGTCTCTGTACCCTGTGACCTGCAATAGTCTGACCAAGTTTGCTCTTATTTGCAAGACCCTGATTTGCATGGCAGAGTTTGCATAACCAGAAATTCAACCTCCCAGAACTGTATTCAGCCAGTCATGACTGTACCCCTTTGCATGGCATGAATTATATGCAGAAAACTGCACACAAACTCATCCCAACCATAAAAATATTTCTCCCAAATCTGCTTTGTTTTACAGAAGGCAGAGAAAACAGGAGAACCAAGATCCATTGCCACCTGTCCACCACAAGATGTGCCACTTCTACCACATCTGCCAAGGCCCAGGAGAAATTGTAGAGGAAGCTGCAACGTGAGTACTGCTCGTACTGGTAGCCTGACAACCAGCTCCAGGGTTATGGTGACAGACATGGTGATCAATCAACACCAATTAAAGGGCAGAAGAGATGACTTAGTGGTTAAGGCGTTTGCCTGGACCCAAAGGAGCCAAAGGACCCAGGTTCTATACTCCAGGACCCACATAAGCCAGATGCACAAAGTGACACACTTGTCTGGAGTGGCTGGAGGCCCTGGTGCACCCATTCTCTCTCTCTTTCTGCTTCTTTCTCTCTCTCTCCCTCTCTCTCAAATAAACAAATAAAAATAAGTTAAAAAACACATCAAAACAGAAATCCAGGTGCTAGAGAGAACTCAACACTAAATAAGACTGCCAACAGGACTGCCATTCCCAGGGAACATCATGGAAGAGGGAGCAGACAGATTGCAAGAGCTGCACAGTGGGTAGGAATACCCTGAGGCACAGTTCCCCTCTCCCCACCCTCGCACTACCCTACAGGGACTGACTGAGGCCTTCAAGAATGATCCCACAGTAAATACCATAACCCCACTGAGAAGGGCCCAGTAAAATGGGATCGGAGTGAGGGGATAACTGCACCAGGTAATTTCTCATTGCTGAGACAAAATACCTGACAAAACTCAGTGTAAAAGAGGAAGAGTTTATTTCAGCTTGCAGTTACAAGTTTCAGTCCAATATGGTAGGGAAAGCATGGAGGTAGGAGCAAAAAACTTGAGGCAGCTAGTCATAATCAGTTCACGGTGAGGCAGCAGAGCAGAGAGTAAGAATGCTGGTGATCACCCAGCATCTCCTTCTATGAAGTCCAGGACCCCACACATAGATAGGTGGGTCTTCCCACCTCAATTAATCCAGTCAAGATAATCCCTCACAGGTGATTCTAGGTCCTACCAAGTTGGCAATCAATATGAACCATCACCCCGATCTGGAACTCACTAGGTAGCCCAAGCTCACCTTGAACTCTCAGCAATCCTCCTGCCTGAGCTTCTTTAGTGCTTGGATTACAGGCATGAACCACCATGCCTGGTCTTTTTTTTTTTTTTGGCATGTATATGTGTATGTGCACATGTGTGTGGAGGCCAGAGGTTGAATTCTGGTGTCTTCCTTAGTCACTCTCCACCTTAATTTTTGCTTAATCCAGAACTCATTGATTCAGCTAGGCTTGGTAGCCAGCAAGCCCCATGAATTCCTCATGTCTGCCGGAATCTCAGGTGCATGCCAGCACTCCTGGGTTTTATGTGGGTGTTGAGGATCTGAACTCTGCTCCTCACACTTGTGTGGCAAGCACTTTACTCATTGAGCCATTTCTCTAGGTCTGACTTTTAAAAAATCACAGTTTTTGGTTCACAGAAAAATTGAGCAGAAAGTATTGAGAGTTGTTATATCTTTCCACAGTGTGTACTCCCTTTGTCCTATTGTTAAGACCTCTTGAATTAGTGTAGCACTTCTATTAAAAGTGATGAGTCAATACTGGTACATTATTGTTAAATAAGCTCCAAAAATTTACACTAGGAGTCTTTGTGTTTCCACTTTATGATAATCATATAATACATCCACCATTGGAAAACATGCAGAATGCTTTGTGCCCTTAAATAATCTACTTATGGATCTTTTTCTCACTTTTATTTCATTAATTTTTTTTTTTTTTTTTTTTTTGGTTTTTCGAGGTAGGGTTTCACTCTAGCCCAGGCTGACCTGGAATTCACTATGGAGTCTCAGGGTGGCCTCGAACTCACGGCGATCCTCCTACCTCTGCCTCCCGAGTGCTGGGATTAAAGGCGTGCGCCACCACGCCCGGCTCGTCATTAATTTTTTAACTAGAATACAAATTAATGGGTTAAGGGCAGGGGAGATTGCTAAGTGGTTAAAGGCACTTGCTTGCCAAGTCTGCTGGCCTGGGTTTTGATTCCCCAGTACCTACATAGAGCCAGATACACAAAATAATGGCTAATTATATTATATGACATTTTCATACATGTATCATTTAACTTTGCTCATCTTCTTCCCCATTACTGTCTCTTGTTCCCCTTCTCCTTCATGATGGCTCATGTTCTCTCTTTAAACAGTGCCACTTCTGCCTTCAAGTTATGTGTGTAAAAGAGAGAGGGAGTGTGTGTATGAGGGCCAGAGGTTGATGTCAGATGTCTTCCTCTATTGCCTCTATTGCTGTCCACCTTATCTTTGAGACAGGAGGACTCTCTAAACCTTGGAGCTCATCTGTTTGGATAGACTAGGATCCTCCTATCTCCACCTCACCAGCACTGGGTTTATAGGTGCATCCCCCTATGCCCAGCATTTTCACGTAGGTGCTGTGGTGTAGAACTTAGGTCCTCATGTTTGTGCAGCAAGCACTTGAGCCCCAGCCCACAGCATATATATATATTTTAAATCCAGCTTCTATATGCAAGAGAAAACATGTGATTTTTATCTTTCTGAATCTGGTTTATTTCACTTATAATGATGATTCTAGTTCCATCCATTTTCCTGCAAATGACATAATTTTGTCATTTATGGCTGAATAAAAGAAACCTTTGTGTTGTTATATATCCATTTTCTTTATCCATTCATGTGCTGATGGACACCTAGCCTGGCTCAACATCCTACATGTTGTGAGTACTGCCATGGTAAACATGGATGTGCAAGTTTCTCTTCAACTGCCGGCCTTGTTTCCTTTTTTACCTAGAGGCAGGTGTCAGGTGATAGCAGCCCAGGGCAGTCCTTGAGGAGACTTCCCACTGCTCACACTCCTTGTGTTCTCAGGCTCTGCCTGCCTCTTGAGCCCATGCAGTGGAAGAGTGAGGTGATATTTGAATTATAATCAAAGTGGGGAATATATTGAGCTTACCTTGCTCCGCTCCCAGAATCTTGGTCAACCTACTCGTCAGACACTTCCTCCCTGGGGAAGGAAAAGTGGCTGTGTGTGCAGGTCGGGAAAGTTACAAAGGACCTAGCTCACTAACAGCAAGTGAGTGCCTGGCTAAGCTGCCTCAGGGAATTTCCCAAGAAAGGCCAGGATTGAAAACTGGCTTTTCTTTAATCTTCATGACTCATCCCTCGTGAAGGAGCCGGAGTCCTTTAATGGAGCGTTTCGTGGATATAATTTCAGTGGTGCTACCGTGTGTCTAATGAAGTGATAATTTATGGATGCGCAGGGTGTATGAGGCAACAGCCGGGGCCAGTTTGGCGAGCCTGAAGCGAAGCGGAGGCAGGAGTCTGATTTAGAAGCTGCCATTTCCCAGGCCCTATTCCTGCATGGAGGGCGCTGGGAAGTCTGTGGTTGGGAAGGACCCTGACGATATATTTTATTACTTTTCTCAGGAAGGCAGCAGGGCAGGAATCAGTCATTCCAGTTCACAAGATCCTATGTGAATGTGCAGATCACACTTCTGTGAGATCCCTCCATAGGTAGGCGTTAGTGTCCAGAGGCAGTCCCCAATGCCACCCCCATGGCCTGAGGGCTCATCCCAGGAAGTAGTCAAGGTGGCCAGTGCTGTCCTTGGCTTTTGCCAGTAGCTCCCTGGTGACTCTCCTTCCCGACCCCAGATTCTTGTGATCTGTGGGGGTCAGATTATCTCTATTACATGTGCATACTCCTCTGGGTGCCTTTCTTACATGCCACCAGGGTCCTCTGAAGGCAGGTACTTGCCCATCATAGAGTTTGTCAAACCCATTGCACCTGTGTCCTTACTCATCCACAGCCCCTGGACGGTGACTCCTTTTGTGTTCACAGAGGTCTCCTAAGCATTTATGATGCCAGGCCAGCAAAAAAGCTTGTCGAACTTCTTAATTATTTCTCAGTTTGCATTTCTTTTTTTTTTAATTAGTATACTTTAACACTTTTACTCATGTACATGTACTTTGGCCATAGTCATCTGCCCATTACCTTTTCTTGTCACCTTCTTGTTCCCATTGAACTCCTTCTTCCCAAATGGTCCCATGTCTACTTTGATGTCTTTTGTGTGTGTGACCCACTGAGTTTAACTAGGGTTGTTTGCCTGAGCAGCATGGGTGTTTGTGTGTGAGGGGAGGGGTATTTATTGGAGCATGGATAACTTCTCAGTGGTTACCTTACTGAGAATCATGTCTCCCCCTCCCCCAGCAACCACTAACTGCCAATAGTTCCTCAGGGCTGGGTGGGGCCTCATGAGCCCTTCCCCTATCCATGCTGGAAGTTGACAGGTCTGTCCAGTCATGTGCAGGTCTTGTGCAGCAAACCACAGCTGCTCTGCGTTCATGAGTGCAATGTCCTTGTCATGTCTGTGAGGCAGGGTTCCACAGCACTTCTCCCTATCCTCTGGCTCTTCTGTTCTTTCCTTCATCCCTTCTACAATGCTCTCTGAGCCATAGCAGAGTTGATATAGGTGTCCCACTTAATGCTGAGCACTCAAAAGTCACTTGTTCTCAGCACTTTGGTTATGAGTCTCTTCAGTAACAAGGCTTCTTTGATCAAAGCTGAGAGCAGCACTAAGCAGCAGGCATAAACATGAATGTTTATAAGGCAGTTTGATGATCACAACATGTCCATTTAGCAAAACACCACTAGTAGCTTGGATTCTTTTCTTAAACCTGTGTTTTATCCACACCCACACCACATAAATTAAGGAATAGCATAACCATAATCAGTATTTGTCAAATAGGTAAATTATATAGGAACAAAATGGAGGAGCACTTTCCTGTTCGATAATGAGGTCACTCAGAGCCAGGATCACTTGCTATTAGTTTTAATACTGCTTTAAATAATACATAGTATAGCAGTAAGAATATCATGGGCATTCTATAAATACTATAAGAACATCTTAGGAGCAAATATGTTACTTTGGAAGCTAAATGTCTGCCTTGTGTGGGTCTTTGGACCTTGCAAGTTATTTAATTCCATATCTAGCCCAATGGCCAAAGAGCCTCTCTAGCAGTGGTTCTTAGAGTATGAGCCCAGGATTAGCAACATTAGCAGTGCCTGGACACTTGAATTCTTAGGTTTGAATGCAGACTGTCCAGGTTCACTGTAGACCTTCCAAATCAGAAGCTGCAGGATGGAGCTCAGCCATCCATGTTATAACAAGCTCTCCAGCGGTTCCTGAGAGCTATTACCCAATAGAGATCCTTTGCTATGTCTATTCTTCCTTAGACATGCTAGTAATGGCATTCACCATATTATGAGGTTGTCACTTCTAATTTCAGATAATTGCAATTGATAGCAAGTTTCTACCAGGCTGGAGAAATGGCTTAGTGGTTGAGGTGCTTGCCTACAAAGCTTAAGAACTCAGGTTCAATTCCCCAGTACCCACAAAAGCCAGATGCACAAGGGGCAAATGTATCTGGAGTTTGTTTGCAGGGGCTAGAGGCCCTGGCATGCCCATTCTCCCTCCTTCCCTCTCTCCTCCCTCTTCTCTCTCTTTGCAAATAAAAAAATTAAAAAATTTCTATCTCAGGGGAAACCTTCCGAGACTCTGAAGGAATGCCTGAAAGCAAAGCACTGAACCATGTTAATATCGTGGTTTCTTCTCTGCATATATGTTTGTGATAGTTTAACTTATAAGTTGGGCACAATAGTGAGTTAACAATAATCAATCAAAAAGATTGACATACTGTAATGGAAGTTATGTGAATGTGTTCTCAAAATATCTTATTGTATGATGTTAACCCTTATGATAATCTGAGGTGACCCAATGCCTTAGGGACGAGATGAAGTGACAGCAGTGATGCAGGCAATATAAGACCGCATGGAGGCTGCTTTGATTTTCTTACTTGAACAGAAGTGCTATGATTCCATGGCAGTGTCAGCTGATAATCATGGTGGTTCTAGTGGCAGTTGACTATACAGTGTGGATATACTGGATGAAGGGATGACCCACGTCATGGAATGAATGGGAATGGTGTGAGATTTCATCTCATGACTCAAAACAATGTACAATGTAATATTTATGCATTGTTTGTTTCTGTAATTTTTATTTGATACTTCAGACCCCAGTTGACTGTAGTGAAAGATGAGTGTGTGTGTATCTGTAGAGAGAGAAAGATTGTACTTTGAGCCAAAATCTATAGCAATTCTTAACAACTGATCTAATTTTTCATTCTGGACTTAGTCAGAATGGGGGGGGGGACATAGCTGGAATTCTCTAGAGGTGAAGATAGGTGTGCTTCATGAGATGTGATCTGGCTTTAATGAGATGAGGGGTGAGGCAAGCAGCAGCAACTTGGATTGCAACTAGTCATGGATGCTTTGAAACTGGCCCAATCCTTTTGACAAGATCAAGCACAAAATTATAGAAATTTGCCAACAAATAGCTCTCATGATATATGTATATTCACCTGAAAATTTCAAAAATATATACACAAATATAAATAAATTATAAAAATACATATGAAGAAAACTCATCTACCTGTTGTGATGCTCACACAAGTGCAATAGTGGCGCACAGCCATGGTGCGAAACCAGCTGCCCTTGATTCAGGCTAACTGATCCCCTCAGTGGTACAGGACCCATAGCTGGAGCTGGGAAACAAGTCAGAACCATATCCAAACATAAGCCCTCTCTCCATTATCAAGCTACCAACAATCGTGGGCTACAAGAGGGCCTACACCTATTAAATTCTCTATAAAAAGAAGCAAGGGTTATCTCAGTTGTCTGGTGCTAACTTACTCTCCGTTGGAGAATCTGCTTCTCTTTTTCAGATAGATGTAGATCCTAAGGAGAGAGCCACCCCATCATACCTCAAAAGGGCCCCGGCTGAAACTAAGAACAATTGGCAAAACAAGCAAGGGTGCTGATTTTTTGGTGGACTGGGTACCAGCACAAGGGTGAAGGAGATCAACACAGAAAAAAAAATCAACTCCTACCAAATCAGAGATCCAGAGACCCAGAGGCCCCCAACACCTCATCACTGAAGCAGACCATAAATGAACCCAACATGGCTCAGGGAAATTTTGTGGAAGAGGCGGCAGAAAGAATGTCAGAGCCATATCTTGGGTCATGGTATGCAGACATTTATCCTACCCATAACTGTGGGCTAACTCCAGAATGCATGACCCATATACCTCAACAAGGAGGGGCCAAGGGGAGGGGGTAGGTAATGAATGAGCCTAGTAATGGTACCAAATTGACTGTATTTGCTGAGTACAAAACTAATTAATAAAAAAATAATAATAATAAAAAGAATTGAAATTTTGGGCTGGAGAGATGGCTTAGCAGTTAAGACACTTGCCTGCAAAGCCGAAGGACCCAGGTTCAATTCCTCTGGACCCACGTAAGCCAGATGCATGCATCTGGAATTCCTTTGAAGTGGCTGGAGGCACTGGCACACCCAATGTTTCCCCCCCGCTCACTTAAATAAAAATAAAATATTTTAAAGAATAAAAAAAGGGGTAAATATGGATCACATAATTTCTATAGCCCATACTAACGTTGTAGCTCTTCATAATGTTTGAGGTTCTAGGATCTTAATATCTAGTAATTTCATAAATGTTTCCTTTGCTACCTTATTTTTGAGCCACCTCATGCTGTTTGCCAATTAATTTAGAAATCTAAATCTTTGTTTGTGTTCTGTAGATATAGGTGTTATTTGCCAGTATGAGCTTAAATAGTCTGATATGAACTGATCCTGTTAGACTATTAACCTTTCAATTTACACATTATATTGATTTTCTGTTTTTCATACTGGGCAAGGATTTTTTTTTACAACTAAATGGAAAATTTTGGGATATGAAGACCTTCATAGAAAATATGAGTAGGACTGTGTTTTCCTGAAGTTAATAAAACCAGACTTTAAATAATGTTAAGAAATAATATACTATAATGATGAAAGTTTCACTATTTTGTACAAGATGAAAATTAGAAATAAAATTATTGAAACCTTAAAAAAAAAAGAAAACTCATCTAACTGGGGTAATCCTGGAGACATTACGCTAAGTGAAGTGGTCTGCCTCAGAAGGACAATTCATCATTATCCTATAATGAAAGGCCTGAGACAACTGAGTTTTAAACAGAAAAAGATTATTTTGGCTCATGATCTCAAGGTTGCCATTGAAGATCAAGTGGCCCTCCTGACTTTGGACCTCTTTTGAGGGTAGACCATCAAAGCAGTGGTACATGTAGGATAGAGTATTCACTCAGAAACCAGAAAGAAGAGAAAGAGAGAGAGAGACAGAGAGGGAGAGGAGACAGAAAGAAACAGAGAAGCATGATGGAGAAGCAAAGAGATACTGAAAGAAAAGAGGAAAGGGGGAAGAGAGAAGAAAGAAAACCCACAGTCCTCTACATCCTAAGGCTTAGTATTTGCACGTGGATCCTTGGGCACACAACTCACATTCATACTGTAGTGATGAAGTGTGAAAATAGACTCATAAAAGAATAGACTGGTATGGGATTGGGGGAAAATGGGAGCTGCTAGCCAGCAGATAGAGTACCAGATAAATGACAGCATTACGTAAGTTCTGGAGATCTGCTATACCACATGAGCCTATAGTTCATAATACTGTATTCATGCCAACTTGATAAGAGTGATCATGTACTAAGTGCTTTTTTAAGAAAAAAAAGGCCAGAGGAAAATTGAAAGGAATTGCCTACTCTCTGCTCTAAATGGGAAGTATGGAGGTGCAATGGTAGATAATAATCTCTGAATTAAGTGAAAAACATTCTTGTCACCACTTCCATTTTGTCTTGTGGATGAGAGACTGAGGAAAAGAGATGATATATTGAGGTGGTGGGATGTTTACTCAGATGCCAGGCAGCCATAGATCCGAAACATTGTCACAGGATTGGGATGTATGATCCCAGCAGAAAGTTCCCAAGAGAAGATGTAAGTGAAAGGACATCCTACAGAGAGGTGGGCAGGTAAGGAACAAGTGAGTCATCAAAAACCTTCTTCTTAAGAACAGATTACAGGGAGGAAAAAGGCCTAAGTGAGGCCAGGGGAAAAGATTGTGTAAATGAAGGGTGGGGAGGAGGGTCAAGCATAATTCAAGATATTCTGAATAAGACATATGCAAACCTACTCTTTTGAATAATGGCACACCCAGAAGCCATAGATTGTTACTAGAAAAATTTCAGTGCCAGGGATGGGATACCTTCCAGTGAGTTGTTGGCCAGGGAGGTCCCTGTTGCCTCCAAAACATTACAGGCTATTGCCAAGGTCCTTGGTTTCCCTTGAGAAACAGATGATAAGACCCTATTGCTAAAGACTTCGCATGCCTGAGCAGCAGTCACTGAGAAATCAAGCTGGTGCTGAGCAGAAAACCTTCTCCCTATAGAACAGCCAACTGAAAGCTGGAAAAAAGCTGCACTGTATGCAACCTTATGGAAGACAGAAGTCGTAAGTGGTGAAAACAGTGGACACTGGAAGCCTCAGTTTTGCCAGACAGACCAAATGACTGAACAAGTGTAATAGTGTCATGTTAACTCTGGGGGAAACCAACTGCTCTCTAATTGCACTGAAAGCCCACTCTATGGGAAGAAATACATGTCTAGTACTGAAATCCTAATCAAAAGCCTATGGCAGGGGAGGTCATGAGCCTTAGGGGTATAAAGTCTGCTCTTGATTGGATAAATGTATATATTATTGCCAAATTTCCCTGAAAGCACTACACTTAATGTTCATACTCATATATTAATGCTACTCTCACATCTGGTTAGAGAAGCTTCTCTTTTCAGATGGCAATGACCACTGGGATGACCCAAAAGGCAACATAGTCCTAAGAAGAAGGGATGGAGGAGTGTCCAGCACTGAAACATCTCTATCATGCCCTCCAAGGCTCAAGGTCTATTGCGGAAGAGGTGGCAGCAAGAATGTAACAGCCAAAGGAAGTGTACCATTCCTTACGATGCAGCTGTCCAGACAGAAGTTGGCCTCGATATCCATGTCTTCACAGTGCCTAGCAATACCTACACAAGACCTTCATAATAGGAGAAAAAGATGATGACATCAAATTAAAAGAGAGACTAAGGGAGAGAGGGAAGGGATATGATGGAGAGCAGAGTTGGGAAAGGGGAAGAGGGGAAGGGGAGGGAAATATAGTTTATTGTCTGTAAATATAGAAGTTGTCAATAAAAATAAAAAATTTTAAAAAATCTTTCTTCTTGTGATCAGTGGCTCCAGGTGTCTCATAGAATCCTTTCACCAACCTGATGATGTAGTGTATCATGGATTTACCATTTCCTTTTATTTAAGAGAAAACTTTATTTATTTATTTGTTTATTTGAGAGAGTGAGAGAGAGAAAGAGGCAGGGGGGGATGGGTGTGCTAGGGTCTCCAGCCACTGCAAACTAACTCCAGACACATGTGCCACCTTATGCATCTGGCTTATGTGGGTCCTGGGGAGTCAAACCAATGTCCTTTGTCTTTGCAGCAAACACCTTAACTGCTAAGCCATCTCTCCAGCCACTGGGCTTATCATTTCTTATATGAAGTGTTTGAGACCAAAAGTACTTTTGCTTTTGATTTTTAAATCCACATAAACTTGCCAGGTTTTGGAATGTTTGCAAATGTGTAATGAAATATCTTGGGCATAACAGCCAAGTCTAAATATGAAATTTATGTATGATTCATTTATACTTTATACATATAACTTGGGGTAATTTTCTTTTTTGAGATAGAGTTTTACTATGTAGTCCACAATGACCTAGAACTTATAATGTTCTTGCCTTGTCCTTATGAGAGCTTGAATTACAAGCAGGTATCACCATGTCTAGCTACCTGAAGGTAACTTTATGTAAAATTTTTGGTATGCCTGTGTGGGTGTTTTTGGTGTGTGTGTGTGTTATGCAGATGTGTGTATAGATGTGCAATCATGTGTACACACATGTGAGAACTGTCCACAATATGGCGATTATCCTCCTATATCATTTTTCTGCCTTATTTCCCTGAGACAATCTCTCACTGAACCTGAAGCTTGCAGTTTTTCAGTATGACTGGCTAAATGGGGAAATCCTAGCAGTTCCCCTATCTACTCTCCATCCACCTCAGTGCTCAGTTAGAGGCATGCATAGCCATGCTTGGCTTTTCATATGGGTTCTATCCTGCCACTTTCTGATGTCTGCCCTTACCGTCCCAGCCACCTAAATGCAGAGGTTGGGAAAAAGTATTGCAGTTCCCTGACCCTATTCCAATCCTCATTGTTCTCACTTCTCTACTTTGAAGGAAGAAATGAGGTAAAATCATCAAAATCATTTTAGATCTGTAACATTCCTCTCATTTAATAGACTGTCAAGCATGTTATGTAGTAACAGAGAACAAAGCCATATATAGCTTGGAATTTGAAAATTTCACTATGTAATAGAAGTTTAAGATTGTATGAGAACTTTATAAAATTCTAGGGGGAACATTATGTTGCAGTCAGGTTCACATTGCTGGCAGAAACCACCTGACCCAAAACAGCTTGTGGGAAAAAAGGGTTTATTTCATCTTAGAGGCTCAAGGGGAAACTCCACGATAGTAGGGGAAAACGATGGCATGAGCAGAGGGTGGACATCACCTCCTGACTGACATCAGGTAGATAATAGCAACAGGAGAGTGTGCCAAATACTGGCATTTAGAAAACCTTAGTTTATGTGGGACACCTGAATCAAACCACCACACATCACAATAGGGAAAGACGCACTGTTCAATCTGCATTTTGAGGAATCACTGGGAAGAGAGATGAACTAACAACTAAATTCTTGAAAAGATTCTGATGAACCAAAGAATAAATGAGTTAAAAACAATGTGTCAGCCAGGTGTGGTGGTGGATACATTTAATCCCAGCACTCAGGAGGCAGAGGTATGAGTTTGAGGAAAGCCTGAACCTATAGAATGATTTCCAGATCAGCCTGGGCTAGAGTGAGACTCTACCTTGACACAAAACAAAACAAAACAAAACAAAACAAAACAAAACAAAACACCAATATGCCAAAAAGAAGCTTGTAGAAACAATTTTGCATGATCAAGTACTACTGAGGGCTACTATAAGGCATATGGAATGTCAAGGTCACTGTGTTGCCATGACTATAAGGCATCTTTCACATACAGAAATCTCTGCCAGCCAGCAATGCTGTAAAGCACATGCAAAAATGACTGTGTGAAATTCATATATATATATATTTCACACTTTAGTCATATATACATATATATACACATACATATGTGTGAATCTATACACAAAAGCATATATATATATATACACACACACACAGACACAAAAGTATAGGTCTGGAGATAGAGCACTTGCCTAGCATGTGTGAAACCCTGGGTTCTATACTGTCATAAAAGTATTGGGGGCCTAGAGGGATGGTTTAGTGGTTAAGGCACTTGCCTTCAAAGCCAAAGGACCCAGATTCAATTTCCCAGGACCCATGTAAACCAGATGCACAAAGTGGTGCATGCATCTGGAGTTCATTTGTAGTGGCTGGAGGCCCTGGCGTGCCCATTGTCTCTGTCCCCCCCTCTCCCAAATAAATAAATAAAAATAAAAAAGTATCTGGAAGCCAAATGATTTAACACATGCCAATAATTCAATAACCAGGAGGCTGAGGCTCAAAGGCCTCAAGTTAGAGGCTACCTTGGGGATATAATAAGTTGTAGGCCAGCCTGGGCTTCACTATGAGAACCTGTTTTAAGACTTATAGAAACTTGATAGATTTATATGTTACTTCTACTTGGTTTCTACTTTGAATGTTTTAAAAAACTGAATAGAAGTTTTGCTGCTAATGGAAAAATAATTTAGTATCTCATCATCTGATAAAATACCCATTCTTGATAGTGATTAAAAAACAGGGAAATAAAAACAACTCAAAGGTTTCCTCATCAAAGCTACAAAACTAGTGACAAAATCTGTTGGTAGGAAATCTGGGAAGAAATAGATTCATGAGATTGTATATAAGCCCTGTGTCTTTTGAGGTCATAGACCAATTTCTATCAAGGGAAGCACAATGATTATGTGTTTTGATCAAATAATTCCTGCTTCCATAAGAAAACTTTTTTTCTTTTATTCTTTTCTTCTCTTTTCTCACTTCTCTCTATTTTTTTTTTTAATTTGAGACAGAGGTCCATGTATTCTAGGCTGGCCTTGAATTTGTTATGTAGCTGAGGACAACCATGAACTCCTGATTCTCCTGCCCTCATTTCCTAAGTCTTGGGATTATAGGTGTATGTCACAATGCCCAGATGAACATTACTTTTTGTATGTGTGAGTACACCTATGTGTCTGGGGATGTGGAAGCCAGAGAACAATCTTGAGTATTGCTTCTCAGGTGCCATCCACCATTTTAGACATAGGGTATCTTAATAGAGGTCATCAAACGGGTCAGACTGACTGGCCAGTGAGTACCAGCGAGTCACCTGTCTTTGCCTCGCCAGCTCTGACATTACAAGGGTGTGCTATCATGCCCAGTACTTTTACCTGGGTTTCAGGTATCAAACTTGGGTCCTTATGCTTATATGGCAAGCATGTTACCAAACTAAGCTTTCTCAAATATAAAAATAAATAAATAAAGATACAAATAGTGTGGATGATGTAAAGAGATTACTTACAGTGGGGAATAGCATCCTCTGCTGACTACTACAGTACAAACCTATGTGTATATATGACAAGTAATGGAATTTTAAGTGATAACAAGAGTTAGTTTAGTTTACAGAGCTCTTAGTGATGAAGAGGTCTGCTATGGTCTCAGAAACAGAAAAAAAAGAAGATGCTATCATAAGTATCCCTGTACATGTGTAAGGATTTTCAATGTGGTGAGTGCTGCAAAATAAACACAATAGCTATATGGTCATGTGGGGTATGAGTATGGGAAGGCACTATTTTAAGTCCTTTATGGGTATCATGAGAAACATCCCAGTAGCTGCCATGAGGATGAGTCTATCATTAGTCTATCCTGCAGCTGAGGCAATTAAGGTCAAAGAGATGAGATCCTATAAGCCTAGGATATGTAGCTGGAATACAGATTAGCCTGGGGCTTCTGGAGAGCTATAAGGCAGAGTTCCAAGCTAGAAAAGAATGGGGTGTCTCCAGAGAAAGTGCCACCTGCTCTGACCCTGCAGAGCAGGAACAAAATGGCTGTGGCCAGTGCAGACCTAGCACAGGAATCTGGTGGGTCAAGGTACGGTGATGTGAAACAGGGTGCCACTGTGAATCCAAGGACCACTTTCAGAGCATGCAATTGGGACATGAAGTTTCACGGGGAGAGTGGCAGGTTTCCGATATGGACAAGAGTCACATTGGAGGGAGTTCACATGCCATGCCCAATCCTGGACTTAGTCATGTTACCTTCGCTTAAATGGGGAAAGAAATACTTCTCTTGTTTCCTATCCTGTGACAAGTCCCACTTTAGATGCCTGACATGGCTATTTCAATAGATTCTCTTTTTTTTTCTATGAAGTTTCCTCCACTACTAATTGTAATAATCACAGGCTATTTTCCTTAGGCAAAGACTTTTGGGACAACTCATTCTACTTCATGTGTACACCATTAAAACACACTGCCAGGATTCATGTTACACAGGAGTACTCTCTTAATAAGAAAGTGATGAGAGCCGGGAGTGGTGGCGCACACCTTCAATCCTAGCACTGGGGAGGCAGAGATAGGAGGATTGCCATGAGTTTGAGGCCACCCTGAGAATACAGAGTGAATTCCAGGTCAGCCTGGGCTAGAGTGAGAGACCCTACCTTGGAAAAAATAAAAGAAAGTGATGAGAATAACATCAGTGCTTTATGTACACTAGGTAAAGTTTTATAAGAACTGTGCTATTAAGTTTAAGGAGATAAGACAAATGAACTCAATACTGATTAATAACAACTATAAAGCATCTCAGTTATCTCTATCATTCCATTTTAAGAAGAAATAAGCAAAATGCAAGAAGACAGTTGATATTGAAGACAATCTGGTTAAGTCTTGAGGTCAAAGAACATTCCCCCCAAGTACAGGACTCTACCCTGCTGAGCATGTGAGAGTACCTGGTACTGTGAAGTCCACAGAGGTACAGGATGACCATCCTCAACAGCATTCATTGTGCAATACTAATAAGAAAGGGCATTTGACAGCCATAGCACCATTCCATTCAAATCAGGGAGTCATTCACTTAACAAACTGTGTAGGCTTTTCCAGGAGCTGAGGCTTCCTGCAGAAGAAGGATGTTCTTGTGCTGACACAAAGCAGGGGATTGTTGACAGGCAGGAAGGGAAGACATTCCAGGATGGGGGTTCCCCAAGCCCAGTGCCAAAAGGCCTCCAAATGCCACCCAAGCACATTATGTTTAGAGACTTGTGTAGAGTTATTAATGGATGATGGAGGTAGAAAGAAGTATGTGGGACAGTGAGACTGGATAGGGTCCTAGGAGGCTGGATTACTATAAAGGGCTGTGTGTGTGTGTGTTGCATATGCCACAGTGCACATGTGGAGGGCAGAGGAGAACCTTAAAGACGTGTTGGTCCTTACCTTCTACCTTGTTTGAGACAGGATCTCTCTTGTTGTTTGCCACTGTGAATATCAGGCGAGCTGACTTAGGAGTTCTCCTGACCCTGTCTCCCATTGCTATGGGTATTTTGGGGTTACAGACACATATGTTACTTGCATCCAGCCTGGGGATCTAAATTCATGTTGTCAGGCTTATGTGGCAAGTGCTTTTAACTAACTCACCCATCTCCCCAGCCCCTTGAAGAGCCTTTTATGTCACTTAGAAAGTTGAGTGGGGTGGGCAACAATCAGATCCTTACTTACTTTAGGGGCAGAGAAGAATTGTGATAAAGGGGATGAGGAGAGCTATGAGACAGTGAAAACATGAGGGCTATCTCCCAGCATGACATAATGACTGTTTCAACTAGTGGTGTTGTACTGAATAGTAGAAAGTGGTTGAGTAAAGATACTGAAGCTGTTAAAGAAGACAGTGATAGGGATTTGGGGGAGGAAGTGAAGTGAATGAGTGAAAGAGGAATTGAGGTTCTAACCTATAATAGTTACTTTTCTCATTATTGGGAAAACATATCTGACAAAAGCAATTTAAGGAAGGAAGGGTTCATTTTGGCTCACAGTGTGAAGGGACAATTCATTATGGCACAGTGGTAGAGACTCAATTCCTCTTGCAGTCATTCCTTTCACTTCATAAAGTGGCCTCCCAGGGCCTCCTTGCAGGGCCTCCGACTCTGTCACACATTCTGTGGTCTCAGCAGCCTTCAGGAATCTTGGCATAAGCCTCTATGACCCCCTTACTCTCGCAGCTTTCATGCCTTCAAAAGTAGTACCATATGGATGCCAAGTTCTGCTGCCAGCTTGAGATGCTTGGACTATCATAGTTGTTGCAGTTTCTGTGTGCTGACCTTAAGAAACATGTCCCTAGGCAATTGTTTTTGAACAGGGAAAACCTTATATTCATTCTCAGTGAAAAGCAGGTTTTTCTGTAGTGGAACAATGACAGTTTTCTTGGCACTAGCCTCCTTTGAAACTTTAAACTCCCTACTTTCCTGCCAAATAGCTCATGTTTGGTATCTTTTGCTCTGCTTGTTTTTCGGTAGGCCTGGATAAAAGCAGTGAGCAATAACCATAACACAGCCTGAATGATATCCTGTTCTGAGATTTCTTCTGCCAAAGAAATTAGTCCATTACTTTTGTATTTAGTCTTAATCAAATTCTCAAGGCACAGGCAGAAGGCAGCCATATTCTTTGCCAAAATATAAATTAAATATCATGTAGCCCAGTTCTCAATAGAGTTTCTACTCATTTCTGAAACCTAATGAGCTAGGACTCCACTAATTTAGCATTGCTCTTAGAATTCTGGTTTCAAATTCTCACTAGAGTGCTGATTAAACTCTGATTATGGAATTCTAGGGCTTTGTTAGACCATAGCTGTGAAGTCTTTACATTCTTCCTGCAAAATAATTCTCAAAGCTTAACAAGCACATAGTCACGTTTGTAACAGCAGCATCCCATTTCCTGATATCAAATTCTGCATTAGTGACTGTTCTTGGTGCTGTGACAAAATGCCTGACATAAGCAACTTAAGGAAGCAAGGGTTTAATTTGCTTATGGCTTGAGGGTGTGGGGCATTATTGGAAGGAAGTCATGATAGCAGGAATGTGAAGCAGATTTAGCTAGGATCTCACCCATCAATGGTGCTCTCTACCTTCAGGTTAGATCGTTCCTCTTCAGTTAAATCTGGAAACTCTTTCAGAGACATTCCTAGAAATGTGTTTCCATGGTGACTCTAAACCTAATCAAGTTGACAATGACTGTTACATTGCATGCCATAAACTAGTTGTGGTGGTACCTGGATCCTGACCTAAGCTCCTTGTGGTGGTATCTGGAGTCTAGTCTAAGTTCTCTGTTTTAGTACCTGTCAGTAGAATGGACATGAAGGAGCTCATTTTGGGGGTGGAGATGTAAACTCAGATAACAGTATCTCCAGTGTCATAGTTGATGATCACAGAGCTAGGGTTGTTGATCTTAGATGTTGGTATTGAAATAATTCAATATGAAGGAGTCACATCCCAGTGAGAAAAAATAGCACCCATTCATTTTTCCTTTTTTTAAGAGAGAGAGAGAGAGAATGAGAATGGGCATGTCAGGGTCTCTAGCCACTGCAAACGAACTCCAAATGCATGTACCACTCTGTTCATCTAGTTTTATGTGGGTACTGGGGAATTGAACCTGGTCATTAGGGTTTGCAGGCAAGTGCCTTAACCACTGACCCATCTCTCCAGCCCATTTTTTTCTTTTTAAGTATACAATTATATTTTTTGAATAATCAAGCAATGTAATTCACCTTTGCTAGATTAATTAGATAACTAGTCCCCAAATGTGTACACTTACAACCTTTTTCTGTTGTTAAAGAGCTTTAGTTTATGTGTAATAGATAGATAGATAGATATTTCTTTCTTTCCTTTTTTTTCCTTTTTGAGGTAGGGTCTCACTCTAGGACATGGAATTAACTAGGTAGTGTCATGGTGGCAGCCTCGAACTCACAGCAATCCTCTTTCCTCTGCCTCCTGAGTGCTGGGATTAAAGGTGTGAGTCACCACACCTGGCTCTATTACTATTTATCATATTATAAATTAAATCTGATAAGTTTAATAACACTTATTTTATTTTAAAAGAATAATGTTAAATGTCAATAGCAAATCCATTAAACATTAACATAAATTACATATATTTTAAGAACAAGTACATTTCCAAAAATTTAGTGAGAAGAATAGTAAACCTATTCAACAGGAGACTTAATAATCTCATAACTGCTTCTTCTTTCAATTCTTTGTGATGTCACATACCATGTACTTTTGGTAAACAATAAATGTTGCTAAGAGAATGAGAGTGGCAAAAGCAAATGATAGCTTCCTATCAATTACAAACATAATTTTGATATCCCATATCCTTGAACTGGTTCCTAGGCCACATTTTAATAATCATTAAACTAGTTCCATCAGGTAAGTGTCCCAGTCATAATGTAATCGGATTTGGGTGAGGTGCTCAGCACACTCAAGTGAGACATCCAGTGTCACTATTTGGCTCCTCTCTAGCTGCAGCTGTGCCTGAAGCAGCTCAGTGGTGTTATGCAGGTCACACAGCTCTGTGGGCCTCAGTTACATTACCTCTGAGAAGATCTGGTGGAACTCTAACATGTCCAAGAGTTCTTCCTTTTCTCACAGTCTATGTGTTTATGAGCCCGCCTGCAGTAGGTGTTCAGCATGTTCTTCTTAATGAATGTATGAGTAAGTGAGTGCATAGTTAGAGTACGCATGCTGTTGTTGAAGGGACTTTCCTACTGAATAGAAAACTAAACTAGAATTCCGAGCTTACAAACACACATACCTGCAGACCAGGCATCCTGAACAGATGATGTGGTGGGGTCTATGATGAACTAGGAGAATCATATCCTTCTTGAAAGACATCAAGTTTTAGACCAATAAAACAGGCTGGAGTTGGCCTGGGTGCTAAGAGTTGGGCCTTCTGGGATAGCTGGTTGCTTGGATGCCTTTGAACTTGAAGCAGTCTGCTGGTATCCCTTCCCTGAACCCTCATGTGCCCTCTATTCCTCCTTTCAATCTAACTTCATAGAAAAACCCAATAGACTATTTCACTGAAGGCACCATGACCAAGGAGATTCTTACATTTTCACAGGAGTCAGTTGTCTTAAGGCAAAGTAAGGATGCTATATTGGTGGAAAGCAGGCATCAGTGATCAGCTTGGCTTGTGCTCAAAGATCCATATCCCATGTATCTACACGTCCAAACTCAGGAGCAGGGAGCCGAAGCCCTACAATAAAGCCCTTCTCTATGGCACAGCTGGTGCTTTGATGGTCAAAAATGTTTCTTCTGGGAATCCATGACCCTGGGAGATCTTCGCTGTAATAGCTCCCATCTGTGGTCAGGGCCATCTTTTCTTTCTTTTCCATTTTATTTTATTATTTTATTTTATTTTTGTTTTTCGAGGTAGAGTCTCACTTTAGCCCAGGCTGACCTGGAATTCTCAGGGTAGCCTCAAACTCATGGTGATCCTCCTACCTCTGCCCCCTGAGTGCTGAAATTGAAGGCGTGTGTCACCACGCCTGGCTCAGGACCATCTTTTCTAACCAATATTCATTTTCTCAGGCACCTACACCCAAAAGTTTGTGATAGTTAACCAGGAAGCCTTACTAAGGCTTTCTGAAGAGCCCTGTTCCTCAAGCAAGGCATTTTAGAAGTTCTGGAGGAAGTATTTGATATTCCCCCCGCCCCCAAAAAAAAAGGTTAGGGAATCTGTAAACTCTTTCCTGAGTGCCCAGGCCAGCTCCTCTGCATTCCACAGGTCTCTGGATGTACACAAAGAACAAACCTATCTTGCTATCCCTAGAAGTGTAGCAAATCGCAAAAGAAAAAGACCTCTTTCATCTGCTCAGAAGCGGCAGAAGGAGGAAGAATATACTCTGGACTGACTTCAATTGGCTAACTTGCCCTGACTTCCAAAGGATAGTACTCTGTCTTTCATGGCTGTAGTCAAGTCTTAAGATTTCTCTTCTGATCAGTGGAGATTTCCCCACTAGCATTAATAATGCTATTGCAACCAAAATTATTTTAAAACTAGCTTCAAGGATCAGGGAGGACCCATTTATTTTAAGAGAGCATTGTACACTCCTGAGAGTTCTGTTGTAGTGAGATCTTACTAGCTAGCCAGGTAGCGTTTTTGTTTCTGAGCTGTGAACACACAGGAAGTCTAACGCTCAAGTGACTGGGTTTAGAAGAAGGTGTGACTGCAATCCAGGTACACGAGTACACAGTTGGCTATGAGATTTGAGCAGCGAGGGCAGTGGGGCCTGGTTAGGATATACAGGGGTCATGAAGGGTAAGCCTGTGCTTTGGAGGTTGAAGTGCCTGGCTTTTAATGGTGGAAAGAGTCAGGAGGTAAACCTCTGGCATTTTCCACATCTTTACTCTGGTTTCTCCCTCTTTTTTGTTTCGTGTGTTTGTTTTTCCGCATGCATGTGTTTATGCAAGTTCATGTCTGTGGGTGCATGTTTGTGTGGTTGCACGTGCATGCACCCGTGTATATGAGAGCAGAGGCCAGAGGTTGTGTCATTGTTTGCTTTGATGATGCTCCACCTTATTTATGGAGATAGGGTCTTTTGCTGACCTGAATCTCACAAATTGAACAGAGTAGGTAGCCTGCGAGCCCCAGAGATCCTCCTGTCCTCACCGCCCCAGCATTCGATTTCAGGTGTGTGCCACCAGTCCTGTTTTTACATGGGATCTGGCCGTCCAAACTCAGGTCCTCATGCTTGCATGGCAGTCACTTTACCCAGCGGCCTAGTTCCCCAGCCTGTGGTTTCTCTCTTTGAATGAGAAACTCAGGTTACTGTCCAAAAATGTCCAAAAGTCCTGCCCTTTCACCTGTTGCCAAGTGAAAGCCCTATCCCTAGCCCTCAGTGGTCAGGCTGCGTCAGCCACCCCTGTTCCCTCTCTTTCAATGACACAACAAAAGCTGAGCACTGAACCTGGGAAGAGAGCTGCTTGAGTCCAGGTGTGTCCTTTAGATCCAAATGATGAGGCCTGTGTGCTGAGCTAAAGCCCCGGGTGTCCTTTGTGCTGAGTGCTCCTTCAAAGCTGGGTTCTCACTGGTGTCTGGTCCAGGTCATACCATCTAGGCAGGTGGCTCAGGCCAGACAGGAACCTGTATGGATCTTGGCCTCATTTTTCCCTTTGGAGCACTCTCAACCTCTTGCTTGTACCCAGGATTGGCCAACTTTCTGAAAGGCTCTGGGACTAGTGTTCCTGGCCTGTTCCAGAGCCTCTGGGTCAGCTTCAGCTCCAGCTGGGTGAGCTTCTGGGTAGGTACCATGCTTCTTTGGTGCTGACACTCAGATTGTATAGGGTTCTTCTAGCCCATATTTATGCTAAAGATGGCTTTGCCCAAATTCACCCAGATCCATACATCATAGAGCTTGAACGCTTTCTAGGTTGTGATGTGGCCTGTGGAAGATGAGGATTGTGAAGGGATGAATGCTGCTCCCCTCCTTGTCTCCACATGGAGCTGGGTCTTTTGAGGCTTTGCCTTAGGCATGTGGGATGTGAGACCTCACTAGTCCCTTCCCCATTGACGAGCAAGCACTTACAGCAGATGTTCTTTTGCAAAGGGATGAGACTCATTAACTTTCCTCACAAAATTTGACCAAATGTGTCTAAGATCCACACTGATATATTTTTAACACTATTTATTTATTTATTCATTCATTTATTTGAGAGAGAGCGAGAGCAAAAGAGAGAGAGAAAGAATGGCTGCCCCAGGGCCTCCAGCCACTAAATTCCAGAGACATGTGCCACCTTGTGCATCTGGCTTATATGGGTCTTGGGGAATCAAACAGAGGTCCTTTGGCTTTATGGACAAACTCCTTAACCACTAAGCCATCTCTCCAGCCCCACACTGATCTTTTTATTTTTATTTATTTTTAGTTTTCATTTTTCGAGGTAGGGTCTCACTCTAGCCCAGGCTGACCTGGAATTCACTATGGAGTCTCAGGATGGCCTCGAACTCACGGCGATCCTCCTACCACTGCCTCCTGAGTGCTGGGATTAAAGGCATGCGCCACCACGCCCTGCTACACACTGATCTTTTTAATGATACCTGTGGGTCAGGGTTTCTGGGACTGAGATTTCTACCCTATGAAATATAAGAATGCCTCAGGCAGGCTTGTACATGAGCTCCGCTAGCTCTCAGGCAATTCTGGGGCATAGCCCTGAAGCTCTCCCTATGCTATTCTCCTTGGGCTCAGCTTGAACATCAATCACTGAGTTTGTCAGAAACTTATTTGTTGTTTATAGTTTCTGAGGCCAGCTGAGGAGAACAGTGCCTGGCCAAAGGAGATGCTCAGCTGAATGACCTGACCACAGGATTTTCATTTGCTAGTGTTCACTTACATTCTGTACGTTCTGTCCCTTTGACATTCCTAGGTGTGCTTGTGTCTGAAGAAATCTATTGTATAGTCACTGTTTCCTTCCATGGAAGTCATCCTGGTGTGGCTTTACCTTTCAGTTTCGCCCAGTTGTACTACTGTGTCCTGAATGTGGTGGTTTGTGGTGTGGCCTTCGGAGTCAAATAGACTCAAGTTTGAATCCTGGCTCAGCTATTTTCTGGTAAAGTGACCTGAACAAGTTATCCAGCTCCCCCAGACTGACTATGGAACCTCCCTCACGGAGCGTTGTAGTTGCACAAGATGCAAGCAGTGATGCACGTGCAGCAGCTAGCACACTGCCAGACATTCCGTGAATGATACTGTTATTAATATTGCTCTTTCCGCAGGGTCTACTATGTACTTGCTTCTGTGCTAATCAGTGAGGCTTCAGAGATGAACAAAATGCCTCTGAATCTCTTGGTCTTGATAAGAAGAGCCTGGGCTCCTGGCCTGGGTATGAGGCTGTGGCAAAGCTGCCCCTCCAACCTCAATGCTTGCCACTGACGCACAATGGAAAGACAATATCGTGGAGGCAAGATGAGGCCAACCCCCAACAGGAACTCAGCTGCCCAAAAAGTTTGGGCAGATGAGACTGTTGTCAAGATCAAGAGCCCAGACACTAGGAACCAGGGGTTGAGGAGTGGAGGCTGGGAAAGCCCCTGAGTTGCAGATTCTTTAAATAAAAGTGAGACCTTAGCTATAGCTGGAAGGAAGTGAGGAAGACCAGTGAGGTTCGGGTTTGCAAGGGAGAGTAACTCGTAAACCACCCACCATGTAAATGAGGTTGAGTGTGTGCCAGTGCTGAGGGAGCACTGAAGAAGGAGTGATTAATGCTGGGGGAGCAGAGAGGGTGTGGTGGGTGTTGCAGGAACCCAGCTGAGGAAGAGCCCAGGAGGATTTTGGAGATGAGAAGGAATTTCCTGGGAGTGGAGGGTGGGGTGGGTGGAAGGTTGGACATAAAGTGGAGAATGAAACCGGATGTTGTGTTTGGGGATTTGTAAGGTTCTGTATGGGTTAGGGTTTTATCTAGAGCATCATGAGTATGAAGGCCGAGTTCAAGGGGAGGTTCAGGCTTCTCCATGGACAGGTGCTTCAACAGGCCAGGTTCTATTTCTTTACATAGAGTGGGTCCTTCTTAGTGGTATGACTCAGTTGCCCCTGTTCTCATCATTGGGTGGCCTCTGTAGGGTACTGGCTTTAAAGACTCACAGAAACCTTGTTATTTGTCAATAAGGAGTACTGAGATAACTACTTAACCTGTCTGAACCACAGTTGCCTCACCTGTAAAACAAGGATAAAAATTGATGCACACCCAATAATGTTACAGTAATAAGTAAATGTGATAACACATATCAAAATTGTCAGAATAAAAATGGAGTCACTTATGCCAACCCCAGAAAATAAATAAAGCCAGAGGACCATGAAGGGAAGGCCCACATGCATAAATGCCTGATAACATGAATGATCACAACAGACTGGGCCAGAACCACAACCTGGCACAAAGCACACTTTTTCTGGGACATCTGCCCAGTCATGGCTTATTTTGTCTGCCTCGGAGTGATGCCACCTTGTAATTAATCCTTTTAGTGAAGGATTATTGTCTCAACACAATTTTTGTAATCCTCCCCATTTTATCTTTCCAAGGTAGCCCCCCCAGTAGTGTCTGAGGAGTTGCTTACTATGCATAATGCCCTAAGTTCAATCCCTAGCACTATATAAAAAACAAACAAACAACAACAATGAAGAAACAACAACAAAAACATGCCCCCTTACTTCCACCTCAATTTCAGCTTCAACCTCATATAGGGTTTGCTTATATTTGGTCACAGCATATACATGCCAGGTTTGCAAGTTTCTGGATATTCCCTATTAAATTTGTGATGAGTAAAGTGCTTCTCTCTATGTTTTTTATTTAGGTTGACACATATAAAAGACTTAGTACAAAGGCACACCCATGTGGTTGTAGTTCTATAAGCACGCAAAGTTCATCCATCTATTTGTTCTCTCACATATGCATGTCACCCATACTTAGAAGGTGTCTGACACCAGGGACATAGAGATGAACGAGACCCAGTACCTACCTGCAGAATCTTGTGCTAAGTATGTGAGGGAGGGCTGACTAGTAAACAAGTGATTATTGTGCCCTGTGATAAGTGCACGCAGAGACAGGTGCAGTGTTGATGGGAGCACAGATGGAGGGCTTGATGGAGTACGAGGTACCCAGGAGCCAGATCAGGATCAGTCTTGAAAATCAAGGCTATCAGCTCTTACCCTGAAGGCTGTGAGAAGCCACAGAGAACTCTCAGGGAGTGGAGCACCTGATCTGGCTGCATTTGGGAGGCTCTTGTTGGTGCTAGTGAGAACAGTTTGGGAGTTGGAGCGCCAGGTGAGAGATTACAAGGTCCCATCACTCAACTTAGGGTTCCAGTGAGGTTTGAGAGTCACCATCCACTGTAGGAGAGCAGTCAGAGAGGTGGGCTGATGGAAGTTTGTGGTCAGACTTTGAATGTCAACGGTCTTTTAATGTATCTCTCAAAAAATGTAGATTGTCTCACAAAGACAATTAGGAGAATATTGAAGCTCACCAGATAGTCTGGTGTTAGCAGCAGCAAAACAGCAAGTGAGACCCTATCCCAAACAAGGTGGGAGGTGAGAGATGATACCCCGAGGTTGTCTTCTGACATCCACATGCTCTGTGGCACATACATGCCCATATGTACACATATACACACACACAATAAAGTAACACATGACTATCTAGAATGTTACATATCTGATTTGGAATCAAACCAAATGTTTTATTTAAATACTCTGGGCAAAATTTCAGAGAAATCCTGATGTCCAGAATCCTATTACTAAGGCACCAAACCAGTGAGTGTCCTGAGGAAATGGGGAGTGAATGTGTAGGCCTGACTGCCTCATACCATCAATGCGCCACAAGCGTGATTCTTGCTTTAGGAAGTTCAGAGTAGTATAGTGTCCGGTATGTTGAAAGTGTTTGTTAATGCTCCTCACAGGTTTCCAAATCAGGATCGACATTATCACTGTGTTTTGTCCTGTCAATCACATCAGGTTTTTAGAAATGACTGTTATAGGATTACGGAATTCTCTCATGCCTATTGCTTTTCTTTTTGTTTAGGCAATTTAGATGCTGTTTGAGTAATACCTTTTTTTTTTTTTTTGCCAGGAGAAGAAAAGTCTTTTTTTTTTAAAATACATTTTTATTTATTTATTTTCAAGCACAGGGAGAGAGAAAAGGGGAGAAAGAGATTGAGAATGGGCACACCAGGGCCTCCATCCATTGCAGACTCCAGATACATGTGCCACTTTGTGCATCTGGCTTCAAGTGGATACTGGGAATCAAACCCTGATCATTAGGCTTTTCAGGCAAGCACCTTAACTGCTTAGCCATCTCTCCAGCCTCGCCTCCTGCCAAATTATTTTAAAACATTTTCTGGGACTTCTATTTCATTGATATAGTTCACTCTTTCCCTGTCACGTGCTCCTCAGTGACCAGGTTCTATATGGGTTGAATGTGTTGATTTAATTTAATATAACAACTCAAACTTTGTTGCCCTGGTCTATTCTTCCATCTATAGCCCTAATTTTATTTATTTACTTATTTATCTTTGATACAGGTTTTTTTCTTTGTTACTCATGCTAGCCTTGAACCAACTCTGCAGTCAAAGCCAGCCTTGAACTCCTAATCCTCCTGCTCCACCTCTCTAATGCTGGAATATCAGGCATGCGCCATGCCTTGCTGCACAGATCTACTTTTGAGTCAGAAGTTTGATGATGATGCCCCACTGTTGTCACAAGCATGTCACCCCATATCCTGAGCAGGAAAGTTAGCTTTTTAAAAGGTCTGTGCCATCGATACTTCTTGTTTCTTCTATGTAGTAGAATTTGGGTAGAATAGATTTATCTCTTAGGTTATAAAGAAATTTGGGCCTGAGACATTTCCACATTCAAATATTTCTAAATCTTACTTCTTTAGCAGCCATGTTCACAAACTAACAGCAAGCTGCCTGTCATTTACCAGTGGTGCTAACTGACAAATTCATGAAAAATTTTGAGGTCCTAGATGAAGACTAGAACTGAGTGATAGGAAAGCATGCTGTTGGAATTATCCTACTAGAGTCCTTGACAGAGAAACAAATCTATACACCAAGACTGTCAAAAGCCTGTCTAGGAAAGTCTATATTCAGTCTATGTCTTATTAAGAGATTATACTAGCTGGGCATGGTTGCATGCTTTTAATCCCAGCACTTGGGAGACAGAGGTAGGAGGATCACTGTGAGTTTGAGGCCAGCCTGGGACTACAGAGTGAATTCTAGGTGAGTCTGGGCTAGAGACCTTACCTCAAAAAGACAAAAAAAAGAAAGAGCAAGAGATAATAGTTCAAGACCTATCTATGGAATATCTATAGGATATGTGCAACTTACAAAGAAAGAGCTCCCTTGAAATTTGAGGAAGGCATGGGGGATGGAACTTTGGGAAAGAGAAGTGAAAAGAAAGCAGAAGAAAGTTGGGTGCTAAGCAGGAAGAAAAAGCTTGCATATCTACTGTTGAGCACCGACTGTGGCAGGCACACTGCAGACATGTCTTCAGTTTTCTTAAGAATCCCTCAATCCTTTTCCATAGACAGGGGCCTGGAGCAAGTGACTCCTCACTGCCAAGAAATTGGCAAGCAGTGGGGCTCAGGTTTAAACCCAAGTTCATCCATCTTCAAAACCCAGGAGGCTGTTCCCTTCCTGTGGCTGCTGGCTTAGGGCAGCTCTTCATGAGGATCACACTGGCACTCTTCCAAGGTTGAACAAGGTCTCTTTCAACATTGATATTCTAGGTCACAGCTCAGAGCAGACAGAACAACGTTCCCGACACCTTTTTACCGAAAGACCTGCTGCTGCAATTTGTCGTCATGAGGTTGTGGGGGTACTTCTCTGATTCTGCCCCTCATCATGACTGGGGGATGGCAGCATTTAAGACTTTAGCTGACCTGGGCAGCCAAGCTTCTCTGCTTTGTTGATGGGGTTTGACAGGACTTGGGGGAGATGGGTCAATGAGTTAATGTAGCAGTGGTAGGGCTTTACAGTGTTCCTATGAACTTTATGATGTGACTCGCTTGTTTCATGTAGCCTCATAAAACGTGCTGGAGGGTGATTACATCACTCCATCTGCCTTCCTGACAGAAACCATAGATGAGCCCTTCCACAGTGATTGGAGTACTCCTTGATGCGCCTCTCAGGCCAGCCCATCTTTCTGATCCTACTGTGGCTCTGTAATAGATGTGGAGAACAGAAGAGGCAGGAAGGACTCATCAGCTCAAGTTGTTACCCTACCATTCCGCAGAAAGATGAATGACTCATGTCAGAGCAGAGTACCAAAAAATGCTCAGAAACAGGCCTGTTTTGCTTGGGCAGTAAATGAATAAGCCAGTCACACACTTAGGTAGTTGGCAAAAGTAGTGTCGTCATAGCAACTCTCCCATAGAGCTAGCTCCACTTTACACAAGTTGTCAGCCTCTGTCCCAACCCCAAACTACCTGAGGAGGAGGAGTTGGGCCTCATCTATTCCTTATTTATAACACGCTCTGAGTGAGGGGAGGGACTAACAGGGTTGAGTCCTCACGGGCTGCCTGCCCAGGTTACATCCACAAATGCCTCAGAAGCAGCTGCCTGGCTGCATCCTTCTCTTCACATTCCTGGGTCTGTCTGGGCTGGTTGGTGCAGTTACCAGAACATACCATATTGGCATTGTGGAAGAATACTGGAACTATGTACCTCAAGGGAAGGATGTTATCACTGGGAAGAGCTTCTCAGAAGACAAGTAAGTGAACCTGGGTCCTCCAGACTCCCAGGCCTAGCTTCTTTTTGACTCTGCATGGGGAAGGCTATGTTCTTTGGGTGGTTATGATGGAGGTGAGCAGGTTGAGATGAGTAGAAGGGTTTGTTTTTGTTTGGGGAGCCCTAGCATGGGTGGATCTGTAACTTGAAAGAAAACCTCCTAACTCTACTGATTCATTGAGCTGTCTGCTCACCTTGACTGTGAGGAGACATACACAGCTAGGTGTTTTGAATAATAGCTTTTCCTGTAACAGGACAGTTTTCCTTGGCAGATTCCAGAGGGTCCTGGAATACTTTTTTAAGAGGAAAACTTGTATTGAAAATCTGAGGATTTTTTGAAAGTTCTTAGTGCCAAAGCCAAACTTTCTTAGTTTTATTTTTAGAATGAAGCATGATAACTAGAGATAACTATATGTTATAATTTGCTTTAGTAATGCAATATTTAAAATAAGGGTTGGTTATGATAGATGCCATTGGTACTTAAGAATTTCTCTGCATCTACTTAGAACACTTGTTCCAACTTGGATTCATTCATCTTAGCACCTTGGCATAGTTGGGAGAGATGGTATTGAAGTATCTTATGCTTCTGATTTTGAATTTTTGCAGAGGATAACCCTCACTTCTAGGGTCAAATATTTTAAATATCTTATCTGTTTCACGGATTATCCTCTGAAGTCACTTCCTGGCTCTAAAAGCTGTATTATGTATTGTTAATTTTGTGGACTTCAGGACATCTTAGGAGATGATTTGGCAACCACTGCTGGGTAAATGCATGTGTGCTTCTTTCTTTCTTTTTAAATATTTATTTATTTGAGAGATAAAGAAACAGACAGAAAGAGAATGGGTTCACCAGGGCTTCTAGCCACTGCAAGCAAACTCTGGATGTATGTGCCACCTAGTGCATCTGGCTGTACGTGGATACTGGGAAATCCAACCTGGGTCCTTGGGCTTTGTGGGAAAGTGCCTTAACTGCTGAGCATTCCTCCAGCCCACATATTTCTTGTCAGGCAGATCCCATGGCATTCAACATATGTATCCTAGTTGCTAAAGACGGGTTATTTTCTTTAATTCTGGGGTGGCATGGGCTTTGCCAATAAGTCTTTCAGAGCCAAATCTCCCTGTCCTGGGGGAAAGACCAAAGATCTAGTTGGCTTGGACATTCAGCTTCCTGCCTTTCTAGCACAATGGTGGTAGTCACATTTTCTAAAGAACCTTGATGCTCCTGCCAAGCTGGCTGTCAAGGACTTCCCCTTTAACTATGTACTGGGAAGTTTGGTGTCTGTAGGTTATTTCCAAAGAAAGTTCTTGATATATTTCAATCCCCTCATCTTCTGACCATCATGGTGGTAGTCTTTAATTTGGCAAGTGGATATGGAATGAACAAGTATCTCAACAACCAGAAAGCAGACATTTCTAAGAATGGGGATCCATAGCCTGAGAGAGTAGTCACTAGAAAATGACCAATGTGAACAGCTACCAGCCATTGAAATGTTCTGAATTTAATGAGACATTTTCAAACTAAATGTGACATTGAACATTGCTATACACTTGAGTAAAAAGTGCAGAAATTGAATATTTATCTGAAAATAATCATGTCTGTCTAGTCATCTGTGAGAATTCATCCTGCCCAAGGTCTTCTAGAGACTGTTAAGTCACTTCTGCCTGCAAATGTTCTTATTCCCATTTGACCAAGGCTATGAGATTGAATACTTGCTGGAACTCACTGGGTGACTGCCACACCAAACACATGGCTTTGGTGCCAGGGGCCGTGTTTCCTCTTGGCATGCACCTGCTTCTTGGAAAAGTTGATCATTCCCCACTGAGTTAAACCCAGCTTTGAGGGAACCCAGGTATGTCAGTAGTAAGAACTTTCTAGAAAGTCCTGATTCTTCCCAAAGGTACATTTAGTCTCACTTGAATTGTTGAAAACAATCACTAATGGTCAGTGACCAATGGACTTCCCCTGAGTTTATTCAGAATCCCAAAGGTACCTTAAATACTCAAAGACTAAAATACTGTTTCTATTACAACAGCTATAGGCAGAAAGGATGGCTTTCTGTTGATCATTTCATCCGGAAGGTGATGCTTTGAGGAAAGTGGGCAAATAACATGTATGAGGATTCTTACATTTAAAAAGAAAATAGGCAGAGAACTGGTTAGAGAGAGGTGATCTCACAAACGCCATGGTTCAGTGTGTGCGACCCCTGGCCTGGGAGCAGCCGGCATGCTGAGAGGTCACATTCAGAATGTCCAGACTCCAAGATGTTTCTTTCGGGTGTGCAGAGGGCCGCATTTGTGTGGAACCTGGCTACCTCTTGAAAGAGCACAGGCAAGCCCCCGATGCTCACTGGGAAGTTACAGTGGCTTTGGCAAGTGGCTCGGGACATGGCTTTGGTTGGCTGCTGCCTGTGCTTGTGTCTACAGAATGTATCCTAGATACACGAGATGATGCCACGATGGGGGGACATGGATGGAGCCAGCATGCTGTACCTCTTCCCTAAGGTAGAAAGGAGTGGTTTTATTGGTCTTCTCACCTCAGCATGGCTAGAACTCATCCTGACAGCTTGATGTGTTGAACACAGACTTAGACAGATGTCTACTGTAAAGCTGACCCACAGAGGCAGGTGCCCACTGTCCTATGGGGAGTAGCGACATCTTCACCTGGGATCTAGAGACCTGACTGCAGGTGCTTTGTCTGCCTCAACTTGCTGTGCGATCTGGGACATGTCACCTTATCTCTCTGAATATCACTTTCCTCAGTGTGTCTAAAGGGAATTGAAATATAATGCCTTGTCACCTGAGCATCAAATATAATTTCTGAAACTCAATGAAAGAAATTCTACCTGATTTGCCAATTCCAGAAAGAGTTTTACAGTGGTGAAAGAAAGTAAAGAACTGATTTGCAAATGTCCAGCCTTGAATCTGAAGCCAGAAAAGACCTAGGAATGAGAGTGTTGATACGGGACCATTTTTTGTAGTATTCTTTATTTTACACTGTTTCTTTGTTTTCCTCTCTTAACTACCTCCAGCTCCTCACCTCATCATTTGTAAAGCTCTCCCAACAATACTAGCTTGATTGATCTGTTTCCTTCCTCACACATTCAGGGTCTTTCTCACACACTTGCATGTAGTGTGGTTTTTTTCCCTCTGCATTTTTTTGCATTTGTTTGAAATATATCAGCTTCCTCTGTGCTGGAGTAAAATGCGATAGTGGCAGAAGGGAAGGCCCACATGTATTTAATAATCCTCTATCTCCACGTTGTCAGTGGCAATATATCATCGAGCACAGAGTGAAAGGCCAGATATTTGGAACCACTAAAGCCAAAACAATTAACTTATCAATATGGCTGTTCTGCTTGCTTTACCTTTGAATAAAAGAAATGGGCAAAAACTAAGAGAACAGAAGGGTGAAATGTCAACATTTCAGTAATGTAAAAATATTCAAATGCCAAAACTTGGTAGCACTGAGATCCTCATAAGCTCTGATGCATAAGATGAGATGAGAAATAAATTGAAACCTTCTTGCTGAGGCTTTGTAGCAGCCAGATGATACAATGAACTTTCCAATTCGGTACCTTGGTTTAATCATAGTGTTCAAAATATAACTGGGAGTATAATCACTAATATTTCCTAGATAGGATAGAATTTCAGATTTAGAAAAATCTCCAGATAAACACATCCTTTTCTTTCTCTTTGGACTTAATGGGGACACTGGGCTCCTTTGATTTGCCTGGGGATGGTGTCAGCATTTTGATCCATTCATGCCAGTCCTGTTCAGGCTCATAAAGTACTTAATTAAGGTGTGACTGTGCTTCAGTGGTAAAGCCTAGTCTTTAATGGTCCCTGAGTGGGTCACCTTAGTTAAAGCTTAAGTTTTTACCATAGGCATCATTAGGCAAGCGACATGCATGCAGCAGAATTCTTCTCAGTGGAACGTGGAGGTTCCTGTGGGTGCAATCTGATGGCCATTGCAGCCCTGGACCTAACTGTGATTGGCTCTTGGCCAAATCCTCAGTTTGGAGGGCCTACCACTGAGATTTTACCTCACCACCACGACAGCAGCCCAGGTGGTGGGTCCGGGTTTCAAGTGCTTTCGGGAAGCATCCCTCTGACAGACATGAGGGAGAGATCATCTTTCTGAAAGAAAAGCCAATGAGGAGAAACAACACAGTAGAGGGAGGCTTTTTGTAAAATATGACATGGAAGGGAAGGATATCACCTCAGCACTTGTTTTCTGAAAATATGGTGACAATCTCAATTCTTATCAGTTCCAAAAGTCTTGGATTGCTTGATGCTATTATACCATATGTCAATAAGTGATTGGTTTAGGCTCCCAAATGAGACTGGAATATAGCAAGTTACACAAATGAGGATGTTGTGTCTGCACGAAAAGAAACAAAGAGCAGCTAGTCCAGACTGGCATGAGGTGGTCTTAGGGGCTTTTCTACCTCTTTGCCATCCTTAGCATGTGGTTTCCTTCCATAAGGGTTTTCATGGTCACAAGATGGCTTTTAGAACTCCAGCCAATATGTATGTATTCCAAGAAGGAAGAGAAGAAGGGAGGAGGTAGAAAGGTGTATAATCCTGCTGTACCCGCCTTTAAGGGGCTCTCATGGAAATCCTAGGCAACCAGCTGGGAGTGCAGCTCAATGGTAGAGCACTTGCCTAGTGTGTGGAAGAAACCCTCCCCAACCAATTCTGCTACATCTCATGGGATACTCATAAGTATGAAGGAGACTTGAGAATAAAGCCATTTAGTATGTGCTTTTCTGTCAGAAAAAGATGGGATTCAATTCTTCTGCTAAAAAGGAGAGAAACATAAATAATGCAAGGAACTGGATGCCCCTCTGCCCACCTCTTCTGTTTCTCACCAACCAGAAGCATCTCCTTTGACCCTTCTCCCCTTTCCTGCCTCTGTAGAGCAGGGCCCCAAGGACTGGCAGGTGGGGCCTGGAAAACACGCAGGTAATGGTTATGAGCCCCAGGCTCCTTACCTCCTTACTGTGTTCCACATATTGTTCTCAAAGCTTTGTATTCCACAAAAGAGTCACCTGACTTCTGTCCCTGGACCAGGATATGTAGGGATGGTTTCACCAGTTATGTATGCTTAGCAAGTGTCTAAGTTGAGATGTCACGCCATGTTACCGAATCTCTCTTTGGTTGAGTATTCTCTTCAGTAAAATGGGGATGGTGGTACTGGCCTCAGGGCACATTAGTTTCCTGTGCTGTGTACCAAATGGCTAGAAACTAGGTGGATTCAAACACCAGCAATTTACTCTTTCCCAGTTCTGGAAGCCACAGGTCTAAAATGAAGATATTGGTCAAACCACTGTCTCTTGAGGCTATAAGGGAGAAAAAGCCATTCCTTCTCTTTTTTCTTTGAGGCAAGCCCAACAGACTGGTCGTTTCTTATGCAAGAGAGAGAGGCAGACAGAGAGAGAGAGAGAGAGAGAGAGAGAAGAGAGAGAGAGAATTGGCATGCCAGGGCCTCCAGCCACTGTAATCAAACTCCAGACACGTGCTTCACCTTGTACACATGTGCAACCTTGTGCATTTGCATCACCATGTGCATCTGGCTTATTTGGGATCTGAAGAGTCAAACATGAGTCCTTAGGCTTCACAGGCAAGTGCCTTACCACTAAGCCATCTCTCCAGCCCCATTCCTTATATCTTGAAGTGCTGATGACTTCTATCATTCCTTAGCTTGTGACCACATGGCCCCAATCTTTGCTTCCATTTTCATAATGAATGATCGCTCTCCTATCTCAAGAATTTCTAGAAACCAAGCTCTCTGTGAGACAGACCTAAGTGACTTACTTTCTTTTCTGAGAGCTTTACCAGAAGTGATCAAAGCTACCATTACCAGGCCCTGTATAAGAGCACACATAACCCTCAAGATGGCTATAGCAGGGTCACTGGTTACAATCCAGGCCTCTCATGCTCAGAGATGTTAAGTCACCTTCCCAAGTTGGAAACTCAGATTCAATTTCATTCTCTTTCTATTTTACTATGTAGGTGTTTTTATTTTTAAACATGTGTTTTCTGAGGGACTTCTGTGGACATGAACTGTGGCAAGATGGTGCCCTGGGTGCCTTAAGTGGTGCCAGGGAAATCAGGATGAAAGAAATGCACAGAAGTATATGACCCACATGGCTGGAACAACCACCAATCTAATTAGAGAAGGCGTGGCTTCTGAGTGCTAATGTGTAATCTGTCTCCACCCTTTTTGCCAAGTAACACTTATCCAAGTCTGGTCCTCTTTGCTCTTCAGTGGGTAACATCCCTTTTCAAGCTCAGACGACATTGTGTGTCCTCATTATGACTACAGTGATCTCACAATCTGCTTTGACTACTCCTTCTGCTGACATCATATTTTAGTTCCTCTTTACCTCACAACCACACACCACCTGACATTCAGTCTTCACACATCATAATTGCCTCTAAATATGTAAAACTATGTGCTGTTATTTATTCACCAATGCGTATGGTTTGATTATCCAAGCAGACGGGGAATCTCTTGAGTGCAGGGACTGAGATTAACATACCTTGGTCCCCATTTCTAATTTTATGCTCCATAGTTAGCAGATGCTCAACACTTCCTTCATGATAAGCAATGGGAAAAAGATCCTACTAAAGTATCTGGGAAAGGAATTGTAAGTGAGGTCACATATGACTTTTGGGACAAGAAATTTGCAGAGACTAACCTGGAAGTCCACCTTGGCACTGTTGAGATGAATGCTGGGCTAGGATCTTCCTGACCATGGTCAATCTTGTCTTCTGGAAGGTGGCTTCCATCATGATATTGCCCCTTGGCAGTGCCAATGTCAGAGTCAAATCCTCACCTTATCTTTAAGGGTTTGCCCATGTGAAACTTCTGGACTCCAAAGGATTCCTTCACAGTATGAAGCAGATGTTTCTGAATTGTAGGTTGCATTTTTAGAGAGCCTCCCTCAAATGAGCCTACTTCTTAGGGAAGGTTCACACCTTTAGCACTCATTGGAGCTGGGTTCCATCCTGTGATTTCAAACACACAATGTATACTTGTGGTGTGTTTGCTGTGTGGGCACTAAATTTTTCTCTTTTAGCTCCTCCACATTTTCATCCCTTCCTTCCTTCCTTCCTTCCTTCCTTCCTTCTTTCTCTCTTATTCTCCCTCTTTCCCTTCCTTCATTTCTTCTTTCTTGAGTGGGTCTCAGGTAGACCAGGCTGGATTTGAACTTTTAAATCTTTCTGCCTCTATCTCCCAGTTGCTGAAATTACAAGCATGAGCTGCCAGGCTTTCCCTTTTTCTCAGTTACTCTCAACATTTTCCAATCCAATGGCTAGCTATAGTATTGGTTTTCTGCCAAGTATGATAGAGATGTGATTTCCAAATTCAGATTCACATTGTATTATTCACAACAGGGACAATAAGCAGCCTTCACAGTTAGGGGCTTCCTCTCACAAAGGTTTACTTCTCACCACCCATACCTCCACCAAGGTTACAGAGGGCTGTACACTCCAAGGACAGACTGCCCTGAGCAGGAATTTCTGGCTGCTTTGATCTTGAGGCATCACTTGTGCATAGGGAGGCCTCCTGGCAGCCAAGGGACAGAGGGTCTTATAATGACAATTAAATGCCCTGGCCCAGAAATGCTCTCTTGTCACTGCCATTCACAGTCCACCTGCTGGGAATTCCATAGCTCCAGTGAAAGTAAAGGCAAGATCTTTGCATCCCCCTTTTGTGAAAAGAAGGGTCAGGTAGATAAGTTCTGGAACACTTTACTGCAAGAACCATCTGATGGGCTTGGGAAAAAATAAACCATGGCTTTGCCACCTGAAAGTTTGATTCAATCACCCTAGAACAAGGCATGGCAACCTAAAACTGTGGCAAATGTTCCCACTGACTCTGATGCAGATGCTGTGTAGGTGACGTTTGGGGACAGTTGCTGTAGAAACCCTAACCCCTCCTGAGGTGACTACTAGCTGTCTCTGTGACAGGATTGACACATACATGTCCAGGAACCTGCAAAACAAGTCACCATGTCATTCAGCAGTAAGTATTCTGCATGGGTGACAAGTGCTGAGGAAGCCAGTGCACACTCTTCTTCCCCACAATGCTCCATTTCACCTCTTGTTCAGGTGGCTTTGCCAGACAGGCTACAGTAACACCTGGGCTCCTGAAGGTGATAGAGAAGTGTCAGGCAGGGGTGGGGTCAGGACATTCTAGAAGCAGCAGTGTACATGGGAGGGTGTGAGCACATCTACTTACATGCATTCATATGTGTGTACACTAGTGCACAAGCTCTCGTGTGTGCCGAGGCAGGATGAAGTGTGGAGGGTCTTCCCACAGAGCCTGCTGGAGTGGCTGGGATGCATGAATAGCCTCATTATAGTCTTTACCCAGCAGGCTGAACCCAGAGAGCACACTGGTCATTCTAAATCTGTCATTGCCCTACAGGGTGACCCAGTGTCTGCTATAACTAGGCAATCCTGCCTACACTGGTGCTACTTAGGTGGATCATGAATGATTCATTTTTTCTTCCTCCTTTTGAATAGCTTGTCCAATTAGGAGTGGTACTCATCTGTTAGTTAGCAGTGTTTTTAAAACAGTAGCTTAAATATATTCGAAGTATTATTATCATTTTTTTACACAAGCCAGATCTAAAGGTTGACAGTCATCAGGGTACAATGTTCCCCTTTGGCTTTCCATTCCATTTTCATCCCTAAAGAGTGACCCTCTTCCTCATTAACTAAAAATGGCTCTGGATGTCCAGTCACCATTTCCTCATTTCAGGTATGAATAAAAGAGAAGAGCAGAAAAAAAGAGGCCTATTCCAAGCTAGTGGAGAAGTGCCACTGAGTGACTTCTGCTTACATCTCACTGGTTAAAATAGATTGCCTGACCAGCCTAAGCTGGAAATGAGGCTGAAATGTAGCAGATTCTACTATAAAGACCCTGGATCAGGCATTCAGATGTCTATCCCATTTTCCTGTAAAGGTTTTCCATCATCCAGAGCAGAGGAGGGAAGATACCTGAGGCTCAGCCAAGGGGACTCAGACTGTGCACAGATGGATTTGAGACCTCAGTCCCAATGCCTGAAGGAGGCTTGGTGGGTCAGAAGCAGAGCAGGGATTTTCTCTCTCCAGCTCAGTGAGCATGGCCAGGTTTGTGGTCAAAGAGGCCAGAGCCCTGGAGGAGAACTGTCTTTAACAGCATCATGCTTTACAGTGGCAACTTTGTTTTAGGAGCTTGGAAGATATGCAAGAGAATGTTGGCACCTTAATGTCCAAACAGCTGCGGCCATCTTTTATAAGCAACATGTGAGATGTTTTTAAACTATGAAAGTGAACTGGTAGGTACAGAGCAAACACCGTCTACAGTATAAAGGAGGATGAGGGCTGGAGAGATGGCTTAGCGGTTAAGTGCTTGCCTGTGAAGCCTAAGGACCCCGGTTTGAGGCTCAAGTCCCCAGTACCCACGTTAGCCAGATGCACAAGGGGGTGCACACATCAGGAGTTTGTTTGCAGTGGCTGGAAGCCCTGCCATGCCCATTCTCTCTCTCTTTCTCTCTCTCTCTCTCTCTCTCTCTGCCTCTTTCTCTCTGTCTGTTGCTCTCAAATAAATAAATAAAAATGAACAAAAACAAATTTTAAAGGAGGATGAATAACTAAACTGTCCGCCTATCTCCTACCTGTGGCTTCAGTCTTTTCCCCCAGAGGAGATGCTTTGATAGCTCCCCTGACACTACCCATGTGTCTTCTTTCATAAGTCATATGCATATTCAAAACCCACAAAGGTCATTATACTTTACACTCTGGTCTGCTTCCTGTTTTCCTTAGTATGTTGGTGAGTGTGCCATGTCAGCACCCACATGGCATGAATGTGCCACCCTGTATTTGCCCAGGTACTAGCTGAGGCACATTTCCATCTTCCACCCTTGCTCTCAGAGCCATCCTCTGACTTTAGATGGGACTCCTGTCCTGTTGGTCCCGTTACGTATGTTGGAAGGTGGATGCAGGTTGCTGCTTCCCAGAGGTCTGGCCTTGTAGCTCCTGGGTATGTAACTCTTCTCTGGGCAGGGTGCTGATTCCAGGTCAGGCCTTGCTGTTCTCTGGGAAGGTTCTGCATCCTCCATGAGAGTCCTTCCCCTTCATCCTAGCAGCGTCCCGCCCTGGCCTAGCATGGAGAGCAGGCAAGGTGACACATTATAGGGCTCTGGGCTGGTGACAAGGACCACACTCATCCAAGTAAAACATGCAAAGGGGCTTGTTCAGTCCTTACTTGGAGGAGAGGCTGAGTACTGAGAAGGAGAGAAAGTGACATGGTGGCAGCTCCTTTGCTACAGTCCAGAGGAATCTGAGAGCTGCCACCATATTACTGGGACGTGTCAACTTGCCTGCCCTTGGTGCCACACTCAAAGACCCTGGAACATCATGTAGCCCAGCTGTCTGGTTTGTGAACAGTGAGAAGAGCAACTGCCCCATCTCCACAGCAGACACCTGTGTGATCACGTCATTCTTCCCATCTGCTCCACCATAGCCTTGTCTCCTGTTCTAAGTGGTCACTACCGATCAGTTAGATTTGGAGCATAAGATAGAGTCTATGTTCCATCCTGGGCCTGGAAGATAGTTGATCCCAAACATGGTGACATAAACTATTTTGCAAATCTAGTTTGCTAAACTATCATAGCTTTTACTTGCCAGTTTGAGGGCAAAGTCATATGCTTTTTTGGGGGTTGCTGTTTGTTTGGTTTAGATTCCAACATCAGTAAGTACCAGATCTTCCAGGGGATTTGCAATAGAAAGTTAGGCATTAGGTAATCAGAAATATAAAAAGCTATCTGAAGGAGTTTAATTTTCAATAAGCTCACAAGCCAGGATGGACTTATCTTACTTTAACATGTTTTGGAAAATACTGTTACTAGTGTTTGAACAGAGCACAGGAAATACAAAGCAGAAGCATTTGAACTGATCTTAAAGGATGCTTGGCTGGCAGAAAATGAGTTAGACACTGAGACCCAGGAAAAAGAATGCATGCAAGTCTCCAAAGGCAAAGGATGTCGTATTTGTTGCTTTCCTTATTGCTTGTTGTTGTCATTAAAAAAAAATCCCTAAGCCGGGCATGGTGGTGCACGCCTTTAATCCCAGTACTCGGGAGGCAGAGGTAGGTGGATCACTGTGAGTTCGAGGCCACCCTGAGACTCCATAGTGAATTCCAGGTCAGCCTGGGCTAGAGTGAGACCCTACCTCGAAAAACCAAAAAAAAAAAAAAAATCCCTGAAAGGAACTGGAGAGATGGCTTAGTGGTTAAGGCACTTGTCTGTGAAGCCTAATGACCCAGGTTCCATTCTTTAGTACCCGCATAAGCCACATGCACAAGGTGGGGCACGTGTGTGGAGTTTGCTTGCGGTGGCTGGAGGTCCTGGCATGCCCAGTCTCTCTCTCTCTCTCTCCTGATCTCTATCTGCCTCTTCCCCCCTCTCTCTCAAATAAATGAATAAATAGAATATTTAAAAAATTAGCAAATCCTTGAAAGAAGCAGTTAAGGGAGGAAGAGTTTGTGTCATCATTTCGGAGATACAGTCCATCACGGCGAGGAAGGGACGAGAGCCTGAGCTGGCAGAGAGTTGTCACATCTCGGTGGGCCAGGAAGCAGAGAGAACTCTGGCTGTCACTGTCCTATAACCCTAGGTCCCACACTGAAAGGGTTCCACATTCTCCCAAACAGCTCCACCAGCTGGGGAACAGGTGTTCAAATACACGAGATCCCGGGGAGGGGGCATTTCACATTCAAGCTGTGTGTTCTGAGTAGAGTGAAGAAGCATGAGGACCTAAGGTTTTGGGTAAAGAGAAAAGAAATGAGGCTGGAAAGGAAAGCAGTGGCTGATTGTGTAGAAAAGGACCTCTACTGTTCTGGAACCTTCTCCCCAGCTTCACTCAGGTGTCTTCTCCATCTACCCAAATGCTTCTATAGCCTTGGAGGTTTCTCATCTGTTCACTGCAGGATGGATGCCTGGCTGCTTGACATGTGGACTTCTAGCTCCATCACCCTTAGACCTCTGTACATATTAGTTACTTTAATCGGGGCTGTGACCAAATATAAGGAAGAAAAGGGTTTATTCTGGCTTACAGTTCCGAGGGCTACATTTTGTCATGGCAAGGAAGGCATGGTGACAGGCATGGAGGCTAGCTCATCAACTGTGGAGTCAGGAAGCAAAAGGGGAAGGCCAGGCTATAAAGCCTCGAGCCTGCCCCGAGTGACCCATCTCTTCCAGTAAGGCTCTACCTCCAAAATGTTCCACAACTTTCCAAACAGAACATCAGTTAAGCATGTGGGCCTGGGGGAGGGAGGAACATCTTTCATAGTCAAACCATAAGAGTGAGTAAAGCCATCATTTAGACTAGAGATTGCTGGAGTTTTGTAGTGGAAACTGCTTCAGTGCTTGCATCTGAATCAATGGCATACTAACATTTCACAGTCTTTGAGAGGAAATGAAGACAAGCCTCCAGGTCACCTTTAACTTTTGAAACTACGGTGTTTTTCCTCATCTTAACAAAGCCAGTGAAAATCCACTGGGATAATGCCAGGTCTGCATTAGTCTCACCTTAGTGATAAAGCACCAGGGCAACTTGGTGTGCTTACAGTAGGTGTGCCACGTACCCTGCCACAGGAGCCCCCTCTGACGCACACGGGATGAGAACGGGAAGGCTGTGCTCTTGGATCAAAGAACTGAGTGTAGGGCTGCACTGCCAGAACGCCACAATGTCCACATCAGCCTTTGCCTTCTCCTTGGCTTGGTTCCCGGGCAGCATACTGCTTCCTCTAGGAAATTCCTCCTGGCCTGTCTTCCACTCTACTTAGACAGCCCGGAACATAATCTGTGTTCTCAAAAGTCGCCCTTCCAGAGTGAGAGCTCCTTCAAGACAGGGCCTGTATCTGTTGTATCAATCCCTCGGATAACATTTCCTCAGCTGCTGTTTTGTACAGTTACCTAATTTTCTCATGCTCGTATTTAAATCTCTTTTGTATCCATCGTACAGACCCTCCAAGGCACTGGGGTTGCTGTGGGGATGCAGTGAGGGCATAGTAAGTGTATGTTGAAAGAAAAACTGCAGGGGAGTGTGACTTCATTTTTTTTTCTTTTGGTACGTATGTGTGTGGTTTGCTTGCATGTTGTGTTTTGTGTATGTGTATGTGTGGGTGCCCATGTGTGTGTGTGTGTGTGTGTGTGTGTGTGTGTGTGTGTGTGCCTTTGCAGGCCAGAGGCTGACATCGGGTGGCTTACTTGACTGACCCCTCTTCACTTGCTGAGGAAGGATCTCTCACTTGATCCAGAGCCTGCTGCTTTGGCAGGGGCCCTGCCTCTGCCTCCCAAGCACTGGGTTTACAGCCCACTGTCTTGCTCACCCAGCATTTTCACTGGCATTTGCTCCCGCCCTCATGTTTGTGTGGCCAAAGCTTTACCCATTGAGGCGTCAGCCCAGCCTTCAGAATTCTTTACTTTTGTTTTAGTCTGTTTGTGAATGTGCCTTTTGACTTGCCAGTTAGCCACACCTCATTCCCATGGATGTAAATTCAGGGTGATCTTCCTGGCTGTGCAGAGGTTACAGGTTATGGTGAGCATGAAGTGAAAATAAGAATGGAGCTGTTTCATGAGCCATTAAAGGGGCACACTTCAGGTTTCTGTTTGAATTTCGACTAGAACATATTTTCTTCCTTACCTTTAGACTTGCAACCTTATTTCTCGAAAGAGGGCCCAACAGGATAGGCGGCATCTACAAAAAGGCGGTGTATAGGCACTTCACAGATGAGACCTACTCCACGGAAATCCCCAAGCCCGCCTGGCTCGGCTTCCTGGGCCCTATCCTGAGGGCTGAAGTGGGAGATGTGATTATCATTCACCTAAAGAACTTTGCCTCCCGGCCCTTCTCCTTGCATCCACATGGTGTTTTCTACAACAAAGACTCAGAAGGTAATGATGGTTTGTTGCTGGGGGTCTTGTTTCTATCTCACAGGAAAGATGACTGTGATGTACACCGCTTGTCCCAACGGCACACTGAGTCCACGTGTCCACTTTTCTCTCTGCATCTCCAGATGTTTCCCCCTCTTTTTCTGTTTTTTTTTCTTTCCCTTCTTTCCATCCTTTTTCCTTTCTTGCGCCTCCTCTTTGTGTACCTGAGTGTAGACATGTGTGCGCCATGACACTGGAGTGGAGATCAGAGGACAAGTTCAGGTGTGTCCTCACCTTCCACCTTGCTTGAGGAGGCACCCTCCTCGTTCACCACCGTCATCACTGGACCTAGCTTGTCCTTGAGCAGATCCTCCTGTGTTCACTTCCACTTCCCCTGGAGGCATGCTGGAATTACAGATGCCCATCACAGTGTCCCTCTGTGTGTGAGTGCTGGGGATCTGAACTCAGGCACACATGCTTGTGCAGTAAGTGTTTTATGCACTGAGCCATCTCCCCAGCCCCCTTTTATGTCTAAGATGGGGCTTCATGTAGCTCGGGCTGGCCTAGAATTTTCTGAGTAGCTGATGTTGACTTTAAGCTTCTGATCCTTCTGTCTCTACTTCCTAAGTGCTGAGATTACAGATGTGCAGTGCTGGGGATGGAACCTGGGGCTCTGTGTCTACTAGATAAGCACTCTAGCGACTGAGTTACATCTTCATTCCTAATCGTTTTTGCCCATCTTAATGTTAACATAGAGCTGCTGAGTGTTGGGCCTAACCATCCCTCCCCCACCACCAGAAACAGCCTGGCTTTTCTTTTTTTTTTAATTAAAATTTTTTTGTTTATTTTATTTATTTATTTGAGAGAGACAGAGAGAGAGAGAGAGAGAGAGAGAGAGACAGAGAGAGAGAGAGAGAGAGAGAGAATAGGTACACCAGAGCCTCCAGCCACTGCAAACAAACTCCAGACGCATGCACCCCCTTGTGCATCTGGCTAACGTGGGTCCTGGGGAATTGAGCCTCAAACCGGGGTCTTTAGGCTTCACAGGCAAGCGCTTAACCGCTAAGCCATCTCTCCAGCCCCAGCCTGGCTTTTCTTTGTGCCATTTAGTGGTCTCTTGGAAGCACTCTTACCAAAAGGCAAACTTCTCCTGTCACTGGGCACAGCCAGGGCTATGGGTGGCTGTGAGCACCTGCTGTCTGTCTGTCCGGCTGCTGGCTTTGGTGCTTTCTTCATGCAACAGCCCACATCTTCCCATGTGGCCTCAAGCATGTCTCAGTGGGCTCATTTCTGGATTCCTCCTTAATAAAAAAAAATAATAACTGGGGCTGGGGAAATGGCTTGAAGCCTAAGGACCCTGGTTCGATTCCCTCAGACCCACGTAAGCCAGATGCACAAGGGGGCACATGTGTCTGGAGTTCGTTTGCAATGGCTAGAGGCCCTGGTGTGCCCATTCTCTCTTCCTCTCTATCTGCTTCTTCTTCTCTCTCTCTCAAATAAATAAATAAAATATTTTTTTAAATTAACTTGAATTTTTAGATTTTTGAAATAGAAATATTTCTCAGATGTCAGAATATTTTTTGTGGTTAAGGTTTCTATTATGAAGCCGGGCGTGGTGGTGCATGCCTTTAATCCCAGCACTTGGGAGGCAGAGGTAGGAGAATTGCCATGAGTTCGAGGCCATCCTGAGATTACATAGTGAATTCCAGGTCAGCCTGGGCTAGAGTGAGACTGTACCTCAAAAAACAACAACAAAAAGTTTTCTATTAGCCGGGCGTGGTGGCGCACGCCTTTAATCCCAGCACTCGGGAGGCAGAGGTAGGAGGATCGCCGTGAGTTCGAGGCCACCCTGAGACTCCATAGTGAATTCCAGGTCAGCCTGGGCTAGAGTGAAACCCTACCTCGAAAAACCAAAAAAAAAAAAAAAAAAAAAAAGTTTTCTATTATGATGACAAATATCTAAGATAAATCAACTCATAAAGAGGAAAGATTTATTTTGGAGGTTTGGCCTATGACCTATTGGCCTGGTAGCTTTGGGGCCTGTGGAGCACATGGCAGAGCAGGACTGCTCACTTCATGGGCAACAGGAGCAAAGAGACAGGAAGAAGAAGTTGGGACACACTGCCCTCTTCCAGCACACCACCAATGACCCAGAGTCCTTTCACGAAACCTTATCTCCCCCCGACAGCACCACTCTGGAGAACAGGCCTTTAATGCTAGGTCATTTGAGGTGGAAACTGGCAGCAGCCCTCCATGCATTCTTGCTCCAGAGCAGGTGGAGCAGGTTCAATGATGCTCTACCTGCCAGGCGACCGTCCCCTGTGCCAGGCACAGCACCATGAACTCTGATGCAACCCACCGTACTGTCATGGAGGAGCCAAGGCAGCCAAACTGGCTTGGCAGTTACCCCTGCCAGGTCCACACACAGCCAGAGGAGGGAACGCAGAGGATGCCCATGACAGCAGGGCCGCCCTTCTTCTCAGTGGCCGGGATTTGATAGTTCTTAGCTGCTGAAGGTGGACACAAGACCTCATGCCAGGGAAAAACCTGAAGAAGTTTTGAAATCTGGGAGATAATTTTTGATGCCTTTTTATTCATTATGGTTTTGTACAAGTATTATTTATGGTTAGGTGGAAAAAGTGAAGATATTTTAAGATAGCTAAACCTGTCTTTTTAAATTGAAAAAGAATAGGAATATCTTTAAATCTTCAATTTTTGTCTTCTTCACTCTGTATTTCTGAAACATGTGTCTTAGCAGGGGTGATGGTGTCCTGACTCATCTAATCTGAAATCACAGATCCTTTCTGAAAAGATCATTTCAGACACTCTGGACCTTGGCTTTTCACCCATCTTCAAGTATGTGGTCTGGCGGCACTCACAAGTGTAGCGCTCAGTGCTCCCTATGTTCAGAGCTATCCTCATCCCAAACAGAGACTCTGTTATCCACCTCATTCCTTCGTCTCCCCACCCTGGTAATTTACATTCTGTCCACAAATTTGCCTTTTTGTATCCATGGAGTCATGCCATATTTGTCCTTTTGTGTCTAGTTTATTTCACTCAGTATATTACTTCCAAGGGTCATCCCTATCACAGCATGCATCAGCATTTCATTCCTTTAGAAAGCAAAAAAAAAAAAAAATCTCCATTGTATGTACATATGTCACTGTTTTCATCCATCTGTTGGTAAAGGCTTGAATTGTCTCCAACTTTTGGTGATTCTAAGTTTTTTGAGCATTTGAAAGCTATGAGTTCTTGCGTCAGAAAAGGATGTATGCACTCACAGTTGGAAGTCAGTTTAAAGGATTCTCGGAAACCATCCACAGGTCTCTAGGTGAATGTCCTTTACTCAGCAAGCCTTGTCTAGGCCTTGTATTAAGCATGCTTCTACCATGTTCAGGTCTATTGGCTTATCTCATGGCACTTCCTAGAGCTTGTTCTAGCCGTCACATGCACACCTGTACACACACACACACACACACATACATAAGAAAGGAAGAACTGCACACTGTGTGCACGGTACACTGGGGTTTGTAGACGTGCCTTGGTTTCTATTTATTACTTTGTTACAATTCACATAGTTAAGTGGCTTCTGCAGATAACTTGCATCCATTTAAATTAAATATTCTTCTTGCATAAACCCCTTAATGTCATGATCTCAATATCAATGCTACTCATTCTTTTGAAATATAGCATCTTAACTTGGGGCTGGGGATATAGCTTAATGGTTAAGGCACTTGCCTGCAAAGCCAAAGGATCCAGTTTCGATTCCCCAGTACCCACACCAGCCAGATGCACAAGGTGGCACATGTGTCTGGAGTTTCTTTGCAGTTCCCATTCTCTCTCTCTCTCTCTCTCTCTCTCTCTCTCTCTATATATATATATATATATATATATATATATACCTTTCTCTCTCAAATAAATAAAATTAAAAAATTAAATATAGTATCGTAACTAAATTAAGGGTACATATAATTTTTAAATACTAATGATATCATCATGAGTATATTAAAATTATTTGGGTTAGAGAGATGCCTCAGTGGTTAAAGGTACTTGCTTACTTGCCAAGCCTGAAAACCTGGTGATCCAAGTTCAATTACCCAGTATCTATGTAAAGCCAGATGCACAAAGTGTCACATGTGTCTGGAGTTTGTTTGCAACAGCAGGAGACCCTGGTGTGCCCATACTCACTCTTTCTGTCTGTCTCTCTCTCTCTAATAAATAAAATAAAATAAAGTAAAATAAAATAAAATAAAATAAAATAAAATAAAGCCAAGAGTAATGGTACATTCCTTTAATCCCAGCACTTGGGAGGCTGATGTAGAAGGGTCACTATAAGCTTGAGGCCAGCTTGAGACTGCATAGTGAATTTCAGGTCAGATTTTACTTTATTAATTTCTGCCCCATCTTAATTACTTTGTTCCTTGTTGGTTTTGGCTTCTTTTTGTTCTTCCAAAGCACTAACGTGTAATATTAACCTATTTATTTGAGATCTTTCTAATTTCTTTTTTAAATTTATTTTTTATTTTTTTATTTGAGAGAGAGAGAGAAAGAGAAAGAGAGAGAGAGAGAGAGAGAGAGAGAGAGGGAGAGAGAGAGAGAGAGAATGAGCATGCCAGGGCCTCCAGCTACTGCAAAAGAATTCCAAATGCATGTGCCACCTTCTGCATCTGGCTTATGTGGGTCCTAGGGAATCGAATCTGGGTCCTTTGGCTTTGCAGGCAAGTGCCTTAACCACTAAACCATCTCTCCAGCCCCAGATCTTTCTAATTTCTTAATGAAGGCACTTAGAACTATATACTTCCCTCTTAGGACTCCTTTCGTTGTAGCCCCTAAAGTTTTGGCATGCTATATTATTTCTAGGAATTTCTTGATTTCCTCCTTGATTTCTTCCATGACCTTTCATCATTCATTAGTGGTACTGTTTGGGGGGCAGGGGTCTTATGATCTTTAGGATATGGAGACTTGATGGAGGAAGTATGATACTAGAGGTGGGCCTAGAGGTTTTATAGCCCAGCCCTGCTTGTATGTATTCTTTATCTCTCCCTCTGTTTCTCTCTCAACTTCCTCCCTACTGATATGGCAGCATGACACCATCTGTCTGCTCCTGCCATGTCCCACTGTGATGAAACTTCTCTTTGAAACTGAAAGCCAAAACAAACCCTTTCCTGTCTTAATGTGGTTGGGTATTTTGTCCAAGCAATGAGAAAGTAACTTATACATCTGACAGAGGATTAATATCTAGAACATACAAGGAACCCAAGAAGCAAAACAACTAGAAAACAACCACTAACCAAAAATAAATAAATAGGCTAAGGGACTGAACAAAGAGTTCTCAAAAGAAAAAACACAAGCCAGGCATGGTGGCGCACGCCTTTAATCTCAGCACTCGGGAGGCAGAGGTAGGAGAATTGCTGTGAGTTCGAGGCCACCCTGAGACTCCATAGTGAATTCCAGGTCAGCCTGGGCTAGAGTGAGACCCTACCTCAAAAAAGCAAAAAACAAACAAACAAAAAAAAGAAACACATATGGCTAATAAATATTTTTTAAAAGTTTTCAACATCATTAGACATCAAGAAAATGCAAATCAAACTACTTTGAGATTCAATCTCACCCCAGTCAGAATGGCTAGAATCAAAAAAAAATCAAATGACAAGCCAGGCATAGTAGAGCATTTTTTGTTCCCAGTACTTGGGAGACAGAGGTAGAAGGATTGTTGTGAGTTTCAGACCACCTTGAGACTACATAGTGAATTCTAGGTCAGCCTGGGCTATAGTGAAACCCTACCTCAAACAAACAAACAAACAAACAAAAAAATCAAGACAACAAATGTGGGTAAGGATGGAAAAAGGAGCCGTATTCATTACTGGCAGGATATTAAATCTGTGCAGTCACTCTGTAAATCAGTTTGAAGGTTTATCAAAGAAAAAACTAAACCTAGCGCTGGATGTGGTGGTGCATGTCCTTAATCCCAGCACTTAAGAGGCAGAGATAGAAGGATCTTGTGAGTCCGAGGCCAGCCTGAGACTACATAGTGAATTCCAGCCTGGGCTAGAGCAAAACCTTACAAAAAAAAAAATACCAAAAACCAAAACCAAAACCTAAAACAAACAACAAACAAACAAACAAACAAACACCCCTAAAACTAGAACTACCACAGTACCTAGCTATACCACTATTATGTGTACCCCCAAAGGACTTGGTATTCTACTGCAGAAATAGATACTTGCTCATCCATGTTTACTGCTGCTCTATTCATAATTGCAAGAAAATGAAATCAGTCCAGATGTCCATCAATTAGACAAATGGATAATGAAAATGTGGTACATATGTACAACAGAATTTTACTCAGCTTAAGTAAAAATGAAATCATGCAATGTGCAAGAAAATGAATGGGATTGGAAAATATATTGTGAGATATCCCAGGCTGAGACAGACAAGCACCATATGTTCTTTCTCATGTGGGAATCATAACTTCCTAATTATATACATATGTGTTATATGTGACAGTGAGTGTGTACAGATGCCAGGAAATTAGAATGGGAAAGTTAGAGAGGGAAAAAGATGCCTAAAGGGAAGAAACGGGGAGTCTAAGTAGAACATATGATATGAAAGTGGAAGCGGCAACACTGGGATGGGAAGGTTTGAACAGAGATTTGGGCAGGAAGACAAGGGAAGGAGGAGCTTAGGGGGGGAGCAACCAAAACTATGTATGAAAATGCCAGCTACTTTGTAATCTAATTAAAAATAAAATTAAATAAGTCAAGCAATTAGTTATATAATTAAATAATTTCTTACATAATTTTTATTAAAAATTTTTCTATAAATATATTACCAGGTGTGTCTAAACATAAATATGTATGCTATAATGCTATTGGGAGCTTTCTGTTTTCACTCTTACTTTGACTTTTTCTGATATTTAATTTATTTATTTTTATTAACTAGTTTTGTACTGAGTGAATATAGTCAAGTTGGTAGCATTGTTAGGCTCGTTCATGTCTTACCCCCTTCCCCTAGCCCCTCCTTGTTGAGGTATATGGGTCATGCATTGTGGAGTTAGCCCACAGTTATGGGTAAGCTAAATGTCTCTGCATATCATGACCCAACATGTGGCTCTGACATTCTTTCCACCCCCTCTTCTGCAAAATTTCCCTGAGCCATTTTGAGTTCATTTTGAGTCTGCTTCAGTGATGAGGTGTTGGGAACCTCTGTGTCTCTGATTTGGTAGGAGTTGATTATTCTCTGTGTCAATCTCCTTCACCCTTATGCTGGTACCCGGTTCACCAAAAAAGCAGCACCCTTGCTTGTTTCGCCAATTATTCTTACTTTCAGCTGGGACCCTTTTGAGGTATGATGGGGTGGTTCTCTCCTTAGGATCTGCATCTATCTGAAAAAGAGAAGCAGATTCTCCAACAGAGAATAAAGTTAGCACCAAACCAATGGGATAACCCTTATTTCTTTATAGAGAATTTAATAGGTATCGGCCCTCTTGTAGCCCACGATTGGTGGTAGCTTGATAATGGACAGCAGGCTCATGTTTGGATATGGTTCTGACTTGTTTCCCAGCTCCAGCTATGAGTCACATTCCACTGAGGGGATCAGTTAGCCAAATCAAGAGCAGTTGGTTCGCCACCATGGCTGTGTACCACTATTGCACGTGTGTGAGCATCACAGCAGGTTATTTGCTGCTAAGTAGGTTAGACCATGAGTTTCTTGGACAGATATTGGTCATTTTCCCCTAGTCTCCCATGTAGCACCTTCTGGCACTAGACACACTGACTGTCTGGGTACCGACTCTCTTCCAGCTTCCAGCCATATCATTCCATTTTATGTGTCAACCGCATATGGTGTCTTCAGCGGTAGGGTCTTACCACTAACCTTTGGTGGGTCATCAAGTACTCTGACAGTGTTATTCACTTTTGAAAAACCAGAATGATTTTTTTTTAGTAATTTATGTAGAGGTACATTTAATAGCTTTATGGTATTCTATTTTAAGGGTATAAAACTGTTTAGGTTGCTTCCAGATTGCAAAAGAAATTCTTCACTTTGTCTCTTCTTTCCTTCCTTCTGTCTTTCTTCCCTCCCTCTTTATTTTCTTTCATTTCTTTCCTTCCTTTCTTCTTTTTCTTTGTTCCTTCCTTTTTTCCTTCCTTTCTCTTTCTTTCTTTCTTTTGTTGTCTTTTCTAAATAACAGGGTCTCACTTTGTGGCCCAGGCTAGCCTCAAACTCATAGCAATCCTCCTGCCTCAGTCTCCTGAGTACTGGGATTACAGGTATGAACCATCATTTTCTTCTGTGAGAACAATTTCAAGTATGTTTCTAAGGCAAATTCTTAAAAGTAATATTTCTATGTACTTAATATGCTTTGTTCCAGACAGGAATCAACAAGTTGTCCTCCAAAAACTGCAAGTTATATTTCTGTCATTTGCTTTTGTGTCAGCATACTTCTGCCTCAAATAAATTCCATTAACTTTGAAACTGCTCAACTCTAAATTTTATAAAAAATTTATAATTTTTTGTGGTGTTGTGTATCAAATCCAGAGTTCTCGGCTAGGTCCACTATGGAGCTATATCCCATTTTATATAGCTCTTTTTATTTATTTATTTATTTGTTTATTTATTTATTATTAAATTTTTGTTGCTTTTTTTTTTTTGAGGTAGGATTTCCCTCTAGTCCAGACTGACCTGGAATTCACTATGTAGTCTCAGGGTGGCCTCGACCTCATGGTGATCCTCCTACCTCTGCCTCTCGAGTGCAGGGATTAAAGGTATGCACCACCACACCCGGCTTATAGCTCTTTTTATTGAGAATTGTAATCAATGAACAAATTGTGCTTGGATCATAATCCCCTCCTATTCTCTTTGGCCCCCTTCTCACCCCAAATCCATTGAACCCCCTCCTCTTCATGGCTAGTCCTCCTTCTATTTTGATTTCTCATTCTTTTTTCCATCTTCCATCATCTATGTCAAAATGTTGATGGGCTCAATGCTGTGCAGGTCTTGTAGAGATAGAGACATCCACTCTGAGGTCACAAATCCTATAAGATCTTACTTATTATAATTCTTAAGAGCACTCATCTCCTAGAACAACTAAATGAACAGTACTTTGCTCTCTTATACTGTTGATGTTCCCTTTGTTCAAACTCTTTAGCAAACTCCCTCTGGGGAATGGCTTTCTGAACAACTTAATAAGCTATTCTCTCCCAAATTACTTTATTATTTTATATTGGATCCCAAATGGTATTCTTGAAAAGCAGCATCAAGGACTCTGGCTAGTAATTTCAATAATTGTCCCAAGCAGCTTCCAAGAACAGCCATCAAAACAAAGCTCATTCAGTGAATTAAGAATGGAAGACTATCTACAGCTATTACATTCATACCTGTTTGTAATTCAAGCAAAAAAAAATATGAATGATTTCAACTAAAGCTTTCAGAGAACTCTTTTTTGGGGGGTGGGGGGGTTGAAGTTGCTTTAAGCACAGGCTGACCTAAAATTCACTATGTAGTCTCAGGTTGGTGTTGAACTCACAGTGATTCTCCTACCTCTGCCTTCTGAGTGCTGGGATTAAAGGCGCACGCCACCATACCCAGCTTAAGACAAGTCTTGCACTTATGCACCCTCCCCAACTCCACCTCCAAGCCTGTCTCTATATAATCTCAGCTTTCCATCATACATTTCACTCAGGGCTTTGGATAAAGACAGTGGGGCAATGACATTTGCTTAATTATTTTATTCAATAGATGTGTATTGAGCACCCACCATGTCAGACACTGATGTTGATCCTGTGGGCACAATCTTGAGTAAAAGGATACCTCATTTGTGCATCTTATAGCTTAAGACAAGAGGTATAAATTGTAGAAACACTATACATATACACAAGTATAACTAAAAACTTAAGCTAATGCTATTACTAAATAATGGGCAATGTTTATTGAATGCTTACGATATACCACGCACAATGACAAGTGTTTTATAAATATTATGCCATATAAGCTTCTGCTACTTTACAAAGTAAAGATTCAGAGGAAATTTCCAGGTTCTATAGCTAAGAAGGGATTGAGATGTGATTTGAGTCTAGGCAGCATAATTCAGTGGCTATATATTTCGCCACTGCTTTTGTTTCCCTTCTCTCTGTCAGAATGTGTTTTAGAGAACCCACCTAGCATGGCGCTTGGTTAAAGCATTGGGCATGCAAGCATGAGGACCTGACTTTGCATTCCCAGAGCCCATGTCAATGCCAGGCATAATGACAAGCACCTGTAAACCCAGCTCCTGGGAAGCAGAGGTAGACTCATCCCCAGAGCAAGTTGGCTATCTAGACTAGCTGAGCCAGTGAGTTCTGGGTTCAGTGAGAGACCTTGGCTTTATAAATAAGGTGCAGGGCAATTAAGAAAGGCATTCAATGTTCTCTGGCCTCCATATACATGTGCTCTCACACACAGACATACATACACACATATATATACACAAAGAGAGGGATGTTTCAATACTGAGGAAAAGCCACGGACTGACTAAGCCAGGAACAATATAACTGCGTTTGAGATTTGAAAAGATGTCTCTTGCTGGAACTTAAAAATGGGTCAGAGAGACAAGAGATGCAGGAAAGCCTGATAGGATGTCACTGCATAAGCCCAGTAAGATGACAGTTTGGATGAGGACTGTGATGGTGGAGATGGGCAGAAAGGAGTAAGTTTGGGAAGCACGGGCAGGGCTTTGTGGTGGTTTGGAAATATGTTTGTGTGAGTGGGTGCGGGGGAGATGGGGAGACAGGTAAGAACATTATGTTCCCATAGGAGAGGAGGACGTGGCTGAAAAGCAGGCTTGTCTAGGACAGGAAAATAGACCCTAGGAAAGATTGTACTTGAGATCCTTTGAGCTTTTCAAATGAAAATGGCAGGTGACAGATGTCAGTCCAAAGATCAGACACGAGGTACAGGGTGAAAATAAGTGTGGGTTGCTGGTGTGGCTGTGGTGACACTGTGGTGGTGGGTGCCATCAAGCAGTAAAGGAGCAATGCGCATAGAAGGAGCAGCTTGTCCCTTGAGGACCTATCTCAGTGAATAACAGATAGATGAGAAAGAAGTAGAAAAGTGGCCGATTCAGCAGTGGGATAGCAGGGCAATTGTTTAAGAAGGTGAGGAATATCAGATGCTGCGCATATGAGGTCACATAACATGAGGAATTATTTATTTATTTTGTGCCTTTAGTGGATTGAGAATGGCCTTCTGGATTTTTCTTTTGTTTAATTCCTTTATCAAGGTAGATCATTTATGAAGTTAGAAAGCAGCAAATCATGTTAGTTTAAAAATAGTTTTATCAACATATTCTCATCTCATATTGAGAGACAATGTGAAAATAATTTTTTAAGAAGAATGGTTTTTGCATCTTCTGGGAGCTATTCTTGCAAACACTGAAGATGTGGTTCATTGCATGATTCAATAATGTATATGCAATGATTTCTTGAAAATACTGTCTTAGGGACTGGGGAGATGGTTTAGTGGCTAAAGCGCTTGCTGCTCAGGCTTATCTGAGTTCCATCCCCGACCCTACATCAAAGCCAGAAGACACGGAGGGTTTCTATACTACTAGCTTGCTGTTGGTGAGGTGGGAAGCGGAGACATGACACTTTCCCAGAAGCTTATGATGAACGTAGCAAAGAACTGCAGCAGAGTGCACTCCAGAGACAGAAAGCCTGCCTCAAATGAGGTAAGAAGGTGAGGAGCAACCCGAAAGTCATCCTGTCACTTCCACGCGTGCTCCATGGCACTTGCCTGCCTGCACCTCCCCCCGCCCACTCTCTTATAACAGTGCTAGCAAAGCTTACATTCTGCTAAGAAATTGGTGGATTTTTTTTTTTTTTGGTTTTTTGAGATAGGGTCTCACTCTAGTCCAGGCTGACCTGGAATTTACTATGTAGTCTCAGGGTGGCCTCAAAATCATGGTGATCCTCCTACCTCTGCCTCCCAAGTGCTGGGATTAAAGGCATGCACCACCACACCCCCAGCTGGTGGATTTTTTTTAAATGAAAAAATAAACATTGTTATCTAATTATATTAACTTAATATATTGATATATATTAAATCTTCATCTAACAACATAGCCTAAATATAGCCAGAAAATCAGAGCCACCTAGTTCTAGAAGGGATATAACTAATGGAATTTATTTCCTGCTTTATTACAGGGTTTTTCTCTGACTTTATCAATAGGTATCTTTGATTTTATCTTTAAGTATACTTATTTTAAAATTTTAAACACTAAATATTATTATATTTGAGTATTAATAAGCATATAGACTTTATTTGGAAATAATTCACATTATTTTAGAATAAAAGTTGCTGAAAGTTAATATCTAAAAGAAATTTAGGTGAATAAGTAAGAATAAAAGTGGTTTTTACACTCACTTCTCAGTGATTTAATGGGTAGCAGTCTGCCAGGAACAGATTCAAATATGGCTCAGCCACATGCCATCAGTGTTAACTTGTCATGTAGATGTTCACTCCCACCATGTGAGATTGTCTCACACAGCAAATGTGACAGGCGATGTGACTCAGTGCTGGAGCATATGCTTAGTATGTGTGAGCCCTGGTTTCAATTCCTAGTTCCACTGTGCTTGGCACATAGTGAAGGCTTAAGTGTTGTTTACTTTTGGTATCTTTATTTAAACACCAAATTATGTTTTCATGGAAAAACTTGCTTTTTAAATATTTTTTCAAATGTATTTATTTACTTGAGAGAAGGAAAGAGAGAATGGGTATGCCAGGGCCTTTAGCCACTGCAAACGAACTCCAGACACATGTGCCACCTTGTGCATCTGGCTTACGTGGGTACTGGGGAATCGAACCTGGGTCCTTAGGCTTCGCAGGCAAGTACCTTAACCACTGAGCCATCTCTCCAATCCCCCAAAACTTCTTTAAAAGATAGTATTAGATTTGAGTTCCTGTCTTAGGCTTGCCTCAGCTCCACTGGCACTTACTGTTGTATTCCCGTGTGTGTGTAATGCCTAGCCCTTTTATTAGCATGTGGTCTATATCCAGTTTATGTTGATGAATGAGTGAGTGAATGAATGAATGAAGTGACAAGTGGATGAGTGAAAATGAATCAACCCGTCTGTCCCTCACCCCCTGGCCCTTGTATCTCCCTCTCCATCCCTCACCTTTGAGCCCTCTTTTCAGTAGGAACACTACTTCTCCTGATACATCAGGGGTCCTCAAGCCCCCCCATCCCTTATGATGCCTCTGATGACCATAACACGCACAATTTGCTCTCTTAGCCTCTACCTAGGTTTTGTCACTACTTTTAGCAGTGGACATTTCTTAATTAAAAAGTCCTGTGTTAGACTCTTAGTTTATAAGACATAGTAAGGGCTTGCTCTGCCCGCTTGTTCTGCCGTACCTACCCTGTGGTAGAACCCACCATCCACACACCCCCTGCATAGGGCAGGTCTTATCTTGTGTATCCCATGTATTTTGCCCCAAAATTATAGTCTTCATGTCATCTTGCTTTATTCTCTAGCTCTCTGCATCCATAATGCATATCTTGGTCTTCACTGCAGAACTGTGAAATCTCTGGAAACAGGAAGCATGCCTTTACCCTTCCTTCCTGTTTCTCATGAAACACACACAGGAGCTAGGTCAGTAACAAGTCCCCAAAGTGTTCATTATTTTCTCTGTCACTCTGCTGTGTTGTCTCAAGACAATGCGGAGTATCAATCCTTCAGATTGGTGTAGTAGGCTAACCAGAAAGTCTTTACTGAGGAAACCTTGTTTCTGTGCAAAGCACTCTATACACACTGCCTCATTTAGCTGTCATATTCCCATGAGGTTGATCACAACAATCCAATTTTACTGATGAAAAAGTACAAAAGCTGAGATAACTTTGCCTAAAGTATAATTATACATATATTTCATTCCAAAGCTCTGACCTTCTGCACTGCAACATGAACTCTCTGTATTTTAATGACATCTTATTATCTGTTCTTGGAAGGAGCCTTATACCCAGATGGGACATCTGGGAGGAACAAAGACGATGACATGGTTCCCCCTGGCCAAAACTACACCTATGTATGGCCGGTGAGAGAAGAATATGCACCTGCCCCGGCAGATGCCAACTGCCTGACATGGGTGTACCATTCGCATATCGATGCCCCTAAGGACATCTGTTCTGGGCTAATAGGGCCCCTGCTGGTGTGTAAGGAAGGTAAGTGACCACACACACTCAGAAGCTTCTTCCCAGGCAATGGAAAACATGAATGAGATTCAAATCTTGTTTCATCTAGCTTCCTTGCTCCACATGAAATGTGTTCCTTCTGCATTTTCTTTAGGGGAATTGCTATAATGGAGATTACCTGATATGATAATAGACGTCCATAGTTCAAATACTGCTTAAAAATCATAACAGTGTTCTAAAATGTGTATGCTTTTAAATATATATTAATTTATTCATTTGAGACCAAGACAGAGAGAAGAAGCAGACAGAGATAGTGAGTATGGACACACCAGGGCCTCTTGCCATGACAAACCAACTTTAGACACATGTGCTACTTTGTGCTACTGGCTTTATGTTGGTACTGGGGAATTGAACCCAAGCTGTTAGGCTTTGCAAGCAAGCACACTTAACCATTGATCCATCTCTTTAGCCATGAAATTTACATGCTTTATTTAGAAAAATAAAATCCTGTATTGCTACATATAGGAAAGTGAAAAATGTAGTTACATGACCAGAGATACCCTAGCTTCATCATTTCACCTGGATAATCAATTTGGCTGTCTTATTCCTTACTGGTTGGCAGAATGTGTCCACACTATCCCTAGTACCTCCTTGAGAGACAGCCAAGCCCTTGTTGCTTTCCAAGTCTGCAATGGTGCTGATTTCTGCCTTAGAACTTTTCTTCAGTTTTGTCACTTCCACCCAAGTCTTTTGGTGCTGGAATATGGTGGGTTATGTGTTATCCTTGCATACTTAGGTCCTTGACCCATGTTATACCTACTGAACATTTCAGCAGGAGGGAGTTCTCACTTGGATTTTGTTTGCCTTGAACTAACTGCTTTTTCTCCACTCTCTCGAACCTTCCTGAAAGGTGTCTTGAACAGATATTCAGGGACAAGGACTGATGTGGATCGAGAATTTGTTATAATGTTTACTCTCGTGGATGAGAATCAAAGCTGGTATCTGGATGAAAATATCAGACATTTCTGTACTGACCCCAGTTCAGTCGACAAAAGCGATGCTGTTTTCCAGAGGAGCAACAAGATGCATGGTGAGTATGTCAATGTTTCCCAACTCTTACAAGAGCTTTTTGTACAGTGAAGTGCTTTGAGGGAGGCAAGATGTATAGAAATGTTGGATCTTGCTCTTCATGATGTTTCTTAGTGATAACCATGGTTCAAAGATAATCTAAGACATGATGCTTGTTGGAAGCTAAATGATCTGAAAAAGGATAAGAATGAGCTCTATTGAGTATGATGGAGGGATGAAGGTTATAAGTATGGAAACATCAGTGGCTGAGGTGAGCCCAGAGGATGGGTGGGCTTAGGTTGACAGAAGTAAAAGCAAAATCACCACCACGTAATATCCCGTTGTCTTGAACTCTCTTGCTTTATCCAGTAACTGTTTTCCCAGTGGCTGCTAAATTTTAAGAAACATGCTGTGCATGGGGTCTAAGGACACACTTGTGAACTTTGTGTTTCCAGGCATTCTCCTTTATTTATGAGAGAGAGTGAAAGAAAGAGAGAGAGAGAAACTCCAGGGACCCTTGCCACTGCAAATGAACTCTAGACACATGCACCACTTTGTGTATCTGGAGTTACAGGGGTACTGAGGAATAGAGGCCATCAGGCTTTGTAAGCAAGCACCTTTAACCACCGAACCATCCCCCAAGCCTTGAAGTATTCTTTAAGTTGGCAAAGTTAATTGAGCATCCACTGTACCCCAGGTCTTGAATTTGTTCAACATAGTGAATATCTGCACTGAGCTTGCCACAAAACTTGTGCATGCCTATTTGGTTAAACCATACCTTAATGCCATTGTAGGACATGAGGGTTAAGTGATCCATCTCTTTCTAGTCTCTTACTAGAGTGCTAGTGAACACAGGGAATCATCAATGGAAGCATTTCACTCTATTCATTGAGAAATTATTTCCATGTTTCCCTGTCTGTCAGAGTCACCTCACTGAGGTGGCCTTAGGGTAGTCAAATCATGTAAGAAAGAAAGGAGCTGAAGGTCACCTGACTCCTATACCTTTTAGATGAAGAAACTGAGATCAAGAGACCATGGAGACAAGCCCAAGACCAGTCCCAGAGAGTAACCTGAGAGAACCTGAAAGACAGGTCCCAGCAAATTTGCATTTGGCTGCATTTGCCTCTAAAACACAGTTGGTGGCTGTCAGTACAATAAGTATCTCTCTTATACCATACACCCTCTATCTTCTTCCTGGTAATATTCCAGTAATCTTCTGTGGAGTGATGCTTGGAAATGTTTGTGTGGGAGAAGAAGTGAAGGAGAGGAGAAGAGAAGTAGGCAGAGAAAACTAAGAATAACAAAGTTAAAAGGACCTATGTGGAAATTGCTGCTGTGACCAGCATTATTACTGTTCTTTAGAAAATGAGAATGAAGACCTTAAACACTGCTGAAAACATTGCATATTGTGATGCATAGAGACTTGGCTGCCCGTGTGATTCCTCATACCCTTTAGTATTTACTTCTTTGGAATGAAATGTCCTACTCCAAGGAACCAATTGCATAAGAAATATAGCCAGCCTGTATGTGGAAGTACTTTTGGCAAATAATCAGTCTGTAAACACTGGCCAAGGAGACATAACCAACTCCAGGAAAAAGAACTCAAAAGAAAATTCATCTTTAGAAGGTGCCCAATTAATACATGACTCACTGATAAATTTATGTAGACCTACTAAAATGATTGACAATTAATTGTGCTGCCAAAGTCATTATCATCTTAGGTACAACAGATTCTTAACTCAGTGTATTGGTTACTTTCCTTTTTAAAAATATTATTTTTATTTATTTGAGCGAGGGCAAGAGGCAGACAGAATGAGAGTGAATATGGGTGCATCAGGACCTCCTGTTACTGAAAACAAAGGGCAGACATATGTGCCACTTTGTGCATCTGGCTTTATGTAGGTATTGGGGAATCAAACCCAGGCTGTCAGGCTTTCTGGCTTTGCAAGCAGGTGCCTTTAACCACTGAGCCATGTCTCCAGCCCTGGTAACTTTTTTTGGTGTTGTGACAAAATACCTGACAAAGGCAACTTGAGGAGAGGTTTATTTGGGCTCATAGTTTGAGAAGGGACACAGTCCATCATGGTGGCAAGAGGACGAGGGAGCTAGTCACGTTTTATCTGTAGTCAGGAAACAGAGAGGTGCGTACTCATGCTCAGCTGGCTTTCTCCTTTAGGGCCCAGCCCATGTGAGGGTGCTGCCCCCACTCAGGGTGGGTCCTCCATTCTCAATTAAACCTCTCTGAATATGACCTCACAGACATGCCCAGACATGTGTCTTCTAGGTGATTCCAAAACCAGTTAGTGTGACATCAAAATTGGGCCATCACACTTAATTTGAATTTCAGAAGGAAGGTGGTGATGTTATAAAGTCAGGTTCTCCATTGTACTTGTGCAGGTCCTGATTCAATGATTTTAAGCATTCAGGGCTAGGCTTTGGGGGTAAGATTCTGTCACAACACCATCTAGCAAAGCTGTTTTTCCTAACTGTTTTTTTTTTTTTAATTGGGTTTTGTTTGTTTGTTTGTTGAGGTAGGCTCTTGCTTTAGCCCAGGCCAACCTAGAATTCACTCTGTAGTTCCAGGCTGGTCTCAAAATCACAGCAATCCTCCTACCTCGGCCTTCCAGTTGCTGGTGTTAGAAGTATGTTCCACCATACCTGACCTCCTTCCCTGATGTTTATTTATTAGAAAGAGACAGAGAGAGAGAAAGAAATAAAGAGAGAGAATGGGCTTCCCAGGGCCTCTGGCCACTGCAAATAAACTCCAGATGCATGTACCACCTTGTGCATCTGGCTTTACGTGAGGACTAGGGAATTGAACCTGGGTCCTTTGGCTTTGCTGGCAAGTGCCTTAACTGCTAAGCCATCTCTCCAGTCCCTCCCTGATTTTTTACGTAACAAGTAAACATGCCTCATAAGTGCCCTTATCTTCATCTCTTGCTGCTTGTTCTCATCACCTAAGACAAGAGGCTATCCAGTTTTCCTGCCAGGTCCTGACAGCTGTTAAGATAAATAAGGCAGAAACTCCAGCCCCAAGGAGCACAGCATCCAGGGTGGATGGTAGACATGCAAGTGAAGAATAAGGATGGTGTGACTACTCCCTCCTGAAGTGTGCGCAGCTATTAGCTCACTCCTGACCTCATGACTGTGCTCAAACAGGAGCTCCAAGGCTGTTTGTAGTGCATGTTGATCTTCCTTTTCACTGGGAGCAGTTCTTTTGAAAAAGACCATTACAAACCTTTTCATTCCTTTCTGAGGCTTTTGTTTTGTTTTGTTTTTAAGAACTGGGATTTCTTGAGGACAACACTTTAGTAGATGACCTGCACTGATTTTCCAGCTGTGCTATTGTGCATCTTACCAATGTTTTGGTACCACTCACCTCTGCAGGAGAGTCTCTTCCATGGTGTGTTTGTGTTTTCAGCCCTCAATGGATTCCTTTTCGGAAACTTCCCTGAGCCTGAAATGTGTGTTGGTGAATCCGTGTCCTGGCATCTGTATGGGATGGGGAATGAGATAGACATCCATTCTATCTATTTTTATGGTAACACCTTCATCAGCAGAGGGCACCGGACAGATGTGGTCAACCTGTTCCCAGCCACGTTCCTCACAACAGAAATGATAGTGGAGAACCCTGGGAAATGGATGATAACCTGCCAGGTCAGCGACCACCTCCAAGGTAAGAAGAACAAAAACCAGTATGGAGAGGCTCCGTGGGTACAGTGACACCTCAGTATCTGGGAGTGTTCCTAAGTAGATTCTTGCATGCATTATATATACATAATGATTCAATATGTAGGAAAATACAAGTCATTTAGCTGGCATCTTGTCCACAGAATTTATTAATAATATTCCTAAGGACAAGGTAGGGAGGTGTTTGAAAAACAAATGATGAAACTTTCAAGGAACCTCCAATGTAGCAGTAGACATTTACAAAATGAAGAAGACTTGAAGCATAATGAGATAAATTCTCTGTGACTGTGATAATCATAAGTGCAGAACAATCTAAGGGGATTCCTGAGGAGTGGACTTCTCAGCTGAGCCTTGATTTGTGGGGAGGAACTAGGTAGATGGAAGAGGGAAGGAAGGCTTTGCAGCCAGAGGAAGAAACATAAACTGAAAAGGCATATATGGCTGCAAATACAGCAACAAATGTTTAGCACTGGAGAAGATCCTGGAAGTAACTAGGATCAAGACCCCATCCAATTCTTGAGTATCAGTTCAGCTCATCTCTGAACTATTCTATAGGGATTTTTTTTCTTATAGTGAGATAAAAATCCATTGAGATAGAGTACTTTTGAGGATAGCATGATAGTATTCATGACATGTGGATGGTCTGGGTTCCTAGGGACAACCCAGAATAAGCTCTTAGCTCAGCCAGGTGCCAGAGAAGATATGAAGAAGAAGCTAGGAAGACAGATGGACCTTACAGGAAGGACTTTGAATGCAAGCTTTAAAGAGGAGGTGACCATGAGACTCAGATCCCAAGACACACCAGTGACATACTGAAATCAGTGTAGTGGTTTGGGATGGTTGATACAATATATGTCTGTAGTAAGTATTCTGTGGAGTCACTCTGCTCCATTGGGTACCAGTTAAATAGCATTAGCAACACCAGTGTTACATCATATAAAGGGTCTGTCCTTAAATGGTTAAAAACAAGAAGAGAAAAATATGCCAATGGCATAGACCCAAAAAGAGTAACATTGGATTAAATTTGGATTTTGCTAAGTCCATGGTCATTAATAGATACAGATCCAACTGTTTATGTTACATTTATAACACCATTTTGTTCTGTCAACCCAATATAACTAATCTTACTTTCTGTTAGCTGGTTTATTCTAAGTAAATTCAGCTCAAGGGTTGATCTATTAATATGTACCAGACATTGGTCTGGAGAGACAAGGATAGTAAAAACAAGTTATTATTCTTAAAGTATCTCATGCTGTTAAATCTGGGACAATACTCTTGAATCTAGGAATTCCAAATCTAGATTTAAAATCAAGATAGGGGCTGGAGGGATGGCTTAGTGGTTAAGGCATTTGCCTGCAAAGCCAAATGACCCTGGTTTGATTCTCCAGGACCCACATTAGCCAGATGCACAAGGGGGTGGGCACACACATCTGGAGTTTGTTTGAAGAGGCTGGAGGCCCTAGCACACTCATTCTCTCTCTCTCCCTCTTTTTCTGTCAAATAAATTAATTAATTAAAAAATATTTTAAAATCAAGATAGGGGGCTGGAGATATGGCTTAGTGGTTAAGGCAGCTGCCTGCAAAGCCTAAGGACCCAGGTTTGATTCCCCAATACCCATGGAAGCCAGATGCACAAGGTGGCACATGCGTCTGGAACTTGTTTGCAGTGGTTGGAGGCCCCGATGTGCCCATTCTCTATCTGCCTCTTTCTCTCTCACTCTCTCTCATAAATAAATAAATGAATAGACAAAATCAAGACAGTATAAGCTATTTGGAGCTAGAATGATTGCTTGGCTTGTTTAGTGGCTATGGTCATAGTAGTGTTTATATTCTCTGATACATAATATTTTGTAAATTATCTACATCCTCAGAAAAAAAATTATAAAACACATGCAATTTGATTATTAAAACCAGCAACCCCTCTATATGTACTAGCATCACATTTTTAAAATTTTTATTTATTTGTAAGGAGAGAGAGTTAAAGAATGAGCCAGGGCCTCTGGCCACTGAAAATGAACTCTAGATGCATGCACCACTTTGTGCACCTGGTTTTACATCAGTACTGGGGAATCAAATTCAGGTTGCTAGTCTTTTCAGGTAGGTACCATAACCACTGAGCAATCTTTCCAGCCCAGAATGATTTTTTTAAAGGTATGGATATACTTCTTCAAATACCCTTTGAGAAATTGCTACTTATCCATCCACAGTGTAAGGGTTCCCTTCCCTTGACATACCTGTCAACACTAAGAATTATCCCTCCTTCTATCAATGAACCCAGGCACTATTTGATTGTGATTAAGGTTCAACTGTTTCCATTTGTTTATTGACTGGTTTATTTCTTTTGTGAACAATCCATTTATTTCTTACTCATTTCTATTGGAGAGTTACTTTTCTTCTTTATCTTTTACAGTGATTCATATGTTAATCTTTTGTCATATTTGTTACAAAAGTTCTCCTTCCCACCACTTATTATTTGCTGCTAAATTTGCTTATAGTCCATTTTTTTTTCCAAAATTTTAAACGCCTGTGCATTTGAATCTGTCAATCTTCTGGTGGTTTTGTCTATCTGGGTCCTCTGTTTGCAGCTGGTATGCTGGGACAATACAATGTTGGTAACTGCAAAAGTGGCATTCCCCACTCCAAGATGAAGGGTCAGCAGAGGCGCTATTTTATAGCAGCTGAAAAAATTCTTTGGGATTATTGTCCTCAAGGCTATGACAAATTCACTGGACTTCCACTGAATGCGTCTGGCAGGTAAGCACTCTTTGCTGGGGTTTCTCAGCCTCTCTCCACGGAGGCATGAATGGGCTTTTCCCTCTGACCTTACTCGTGTCTCTGATGAGCATATAGCACAGATGGCATGATATCACTGCTTAAAGAGTTAAGCATAAATACTCCCCAGAACTGGGAGAGTTATTGGTGCTTTGTGATGTGCTGGCTAGATCAGAGCACCAGATTTCTGAGGGAGGTGGCTCAGCCACTAAAGTGCTGGCCTTGCGACATGAGTACCTGAGTTCAATCCCCAGAATCATTATAAAAATGTTAAGCATGGTGGTCACTCTCCTGTAATCACAGTGCTGGGGAGATGGAGACAGAAGAATTGCTGGGCTCACTGGGAAGCCATTCTGTCTCAACTGGTAAGCTCTGGGCCAGTGAGAGACACTGTCACCAAAAAAGTGGAAGGCACCTGAGGAATGACATTGAAAGAACAAAAACAAGTGGTCCTCTGGCTTACACACACATACATACATACACACACACACACACACTAGTATTTTTCAAATTGACTCTGAAATTCATTAAGTGTATGTGGACTTCTGTGACTTACATACTCACATTCAGTCAATGTGTTTGATCCCCAGAACCCATGTAAAATTTTTAAAAAGCCAAGCATGGTGGCACACACTTGCAATCCCAGAACTGGGGAAGCAGAGACAAGTGGATCCTTGGGGTTCACTTACCATCCAGTCTAGCCTAATTGGCAAACTCCAGACCAGTGAAAGGCACCTAAGGAATGCCACCTGAGGTTGTCCTCTGGCCTCCACACACACACTCTCACACACACATGCACCTGTAAACATAAGGACACATACACACAAGGAAGAATTTTTGAAAATCAGATATGAAAAGATATTTGGTGTCAACATTCTCTATTGACCAGTAATCTCTTCATTAATAGAATAACATGAGTTAGCATTTAAAATCCCATCTTAGAGGCCTTCCAGAATTTGAAATGTCTTCTCAAGTGTGAAGGACTACACTGAAGTTAATTGATATTTAGTGTGATCTATGAAAGCACAATGTGCTAAGTGTTACTAGGGATGCAAATATGAGGAAGACCTAAGTCCTAGCCTTACATGGGGAAAGAAGCCATGTGCACGGGAGTGGTGACTTTGCAAGCTAAAAATAAGACAAAGAACTCTGTGTGTGTTTAGCAAGAACAAAGATAATTAGGGAACACTTCATAGAGGAAGAGAAAAATTGTGATAGTGAATAGTGAAAAAGAGGGATATTTACAATCAGAAGTTAATGCAGAGCACCTTATGTATGGGAGAGACTGACTGAATTGGAATGAGAAGCGGCACATTCCATAGGGGAATGAGCAAATGCACAGAGAATAGGGACAGAACTGGGATAAACTCAATATCAGTTGCAGGAGTTCTTTAATACTTTGGAACTTTATATGATTGGCAATTGGAAGCAATGAAAGATTTGGGGACATGTAGATGACAATGAAATACCTTTTTGGAAATTAGTGTGTTAGTAGTAGATCTGCTGAAAGAGAAAAACATGAATGAGCCAGTGTGAGGTAGGGGGGTAGAGTGTGTGGATAGGATGTCCTTAATAGAGTCTCAGATCCACAGTGGCATTTACCTGAAATGAGACTGTAACATTGGAACTAGATGAAAAGATTTCAAAGGAGTGTTAAAAAGGAAGGGTGCAAAAACATTTGTAATACAAGGGTAAATGAGGTAAGAGAATGGAATAGAAAAAGAAGAGAAGCATTCTATGTAGCCATAAGAGTTATGGTACCATTGACAGAAATAAGAGAACATAGGTCTGGGGAAATGGTTTAGTGGGTAAGAGCATTTGCCTCACAGGGATGAAGGCCTAATTTATCCTGAGTTAGATTCCCTGGTTCCTATATTAGCAGCTGGGCATGACTATGCATGCCTGTAACCCCAGTCCTATTGGAAGTGAAGACCAGAGAATCCCTGGGGCTAGCTGGTCAGCCAGTCTGACAAAATGGCAGCTCTGAGTTCATTGAGAGACTCCATCTCAAGAACAACATGGAAGAACAATAGAGGAGGAGATGTGAAGTTCTCCCCTGGCCTTTGCATGCATTTTCACAAGGTACATGCATCTGTATACACATGCACATAAACCACACATAGTATACACACACAAACACACACACACACACACACACAAATAAGAGATAGTGTGTCAGAAGGCATATTACGTATTTCACAATTTAAAATTTTTCTATGTCATGCATATGGTTTATATGATAATAATCTATGAATTAAACTATTTAATCAACTAGACAATCCATTTCTTAATCATGCCACATGTGAAAGAGCTTTCTATATGCAGAGCCTATTCATATTGACATCAGCAAGAGCCAGAGGGACGCTTGCTCTGCAAAGAAACCAGTTAGCTCTTTATTACTTTGTAGGAGACCATTCTGGGACCTCATATTGGTAAGTAAGGAGTTTTCTTGTGACTTTCTTGGTCGCTGCACTGCTGGGGAATGAAGTAACGGCCAGTAGAGACATGAGCACGAGCACCAGCCAGCTTCTGAGGACTTCTGAGGCTAGTTGATGATTCCTGGAGACTTTGCTAAAGCCTGCACAGACTTTTCTAGGAAGATGGTGGATGAGTGGGATGGATAGAGTCTGGTGTGTGTGTCAGGATGTTCTCACATTGCTGTCTTTTCCAGTGACTCTGCGCTGTACTTCATGCAAGGGGAAAACAGAATAGGAGGAAAATACTGGAAGGCTCAGTATACAGAGTATGTTGATGCCACTTTTAGTCAAAGGAAGATGCCTTCTGAGATGGAAGCCCATTTGGGAATTCTTGGTATAGTAAAAGCTTCTTGTGTTTGGGAAGGGGAGGTGTTTCACAGGATAGGTGTCTCCATAGAATGACTCTTCTGCTCCAATTTACTTCTTTCTTCTTATTTCTATTCATCCTCTTCTCTCTCTTGATGTTTTCCAGGTCCTGTTATCAAGGCAGAGGTAGGTGACACCCTGCTAGTGACTTTTTCCAACAAAGCTGACAAAGTCTACAGCATTTTACCCCATGGTGTGCTTTATGACAAGGCGTCTGATGCAGCCCCAAATGTAGATGGTAAGCCTCAGCCTGTGCTCAGGTGGGGAAAAGGATGAATGAGCCAGGAATTAAGAAGGAGACAGACTTGGAGGTTATGAAGATGGCTCAGTGAGTAAAGTGCTTGCTGTGCAAACATGAGGACCTGAGTTTGGATCCCCAGTGCCCACATAAATGTTGGGTGATTACACCATGCCTGTAATCCCAGAGCTGGAGAGGTAGTCCTGGGGCTCACTGGATAGCTAGTCTAGCTGATTTGGTGAGTTCTACGTTCAGCCAGAGACCTTGTATCAAAAAAAAAATAAGATGGAAAACAACTGAAGAAGACATATAGCATCAAGCTCTAGCCTCTACATGCACACACACACATACATGTGCACCACACATGTGAGGCCACACACATCTGAACATGTATACCATACATACATACATACACATGCAACAAAAAAAAAAGAATTAAATTTGGTTCAAATATTTGGTCCCTTCCCTTCTCTCCTGAGAGTGTGGGCGATTGACCTTTCGGGATTCTATCTTTCTCACATATCAATGGCAGATAATTCACTCACTTCACAGGGCTATGGGAAGTGACTGACAGCATGCCAGGTGGGGTGGATACAGAGAGAACACCAAAGACAGCCAACATGTTGATCTTTTCCATTTTCTAATTCATAAAACTTACCTGGCAATTGTTTGCAAAGCACAGGACAAGATGCAGAGGATATTTGTGACATGGCCCAGTAAGACAGATTTGGGGTGATGAGAATTCAGCATACAGGGTTTGGAATCTGACACGAGTTTTCATTCCAGATTGGCTATTTACCAGATCTGTAATCTTGGACACTCCTTTACCACATTGGTACCTTTACTTATTGCCATGACAAAATACCTGACAGAAGCTACTGAAGAAAGGGAGGAAGGAAGGAAAGAAAGAAGAAAGGAAGGATAGGCTTGTTTGGGCTCACACTTTGAGGGGACAATCCATCATGACAGCCTGGGAGCAGGCTCAGGAGGCAGAGGTCTCACTGCACCTGCAATCAGAAAGCAAAGAAAGACAAATGTTGGTGCTCAGCTCACTTGCTCATTTTAATTAAATCTAGGACCCCAGCATATGGAATGGTGCCACATATTCAGAGTGGTAATCCCACCTCAGCTAAACCTCTATGTCAACCTCACAGATTTCATGCTCTTTGCTTAACTTTATGGGTTATTTTCTATAGGATCAGGTACAATATATTTCACATAGAAGATATTTAATGATATCTTATAGACTTGAACTTAATTGTAGAATGAATCACTCTTATTCATTTAATATTTGCTAAACATGGTGTAAGTAAAAAAAAGCATAAAGAAGAATCCTTTGATATCAGCTTCTAACTTACAAAATAGCAGCCTATGGCAGGGAACTTTCAGGGTTAGATGCATAAGGGAAAACAACTTTCCATCCATAAAAATGCATCCTTCTCAGAGACAGAGATGCCCAGGGTTGGAAAAGTTAATATCAAAATTGTTGCTTTGAATGACTGTTTCATTTGCATCCTCAGGATTTCGGAAACCAGGGGCACACGTTAAGCCAGGTGAAACTTTCACCTACAGGTGGACAGTGCCTGAGAGTATGAGCCCGACAGAGGGAGATCCCCCTTGCCTGACTTATCCTTACTTCTCAGCAGTCCAGCCAATCAAGGACACCAGTGCTGGCCTTGTAGGGCCTTTACTGGTCTGTAAAAAAGGAACCCTCAATGCTGATGGAACACAGGTAGGTCATCTGATGTCACTGACTTCACAAAGCTCTATATGAGAGAGATCAGCAATGTGGATGAAGCTTAGATAATGATGAGTCCATTACAAAAGCAGTGTCCCTTCCTTCTTGAAGTTGACTTCTACATGAGAGATTTATTTATTTATTTTGTAAATTTAAGATGTAAATTTCCATTGTGGTCAGTGCCATCCCCACCCAAAAGCATAGCATTTCTGTTTGTGGTCGTTGGGATTTCATGAGCCTTGTTCCTGCATGTTGCTTTGGTTCTGCAATCCACTGAGATCTACGTGGAGTGCAGTGGGGATGTTTTTCACTGAGCATGGTTCCTAAGACTCATCACACTGTGAGCTTTCTTGGTCTGGACACTCCAGACCTATCAAATCAGGATCTTCTGGTGATTCCTACTAACAGCCAGAGCTGATAACTGCTGAAACTCACTGTTGTGGACTAGAAGTCAATCATGGTGGCTGGAAGGACAAGACAATGTGTAGACAGCTGAGAGGCTTAGATGGTTGCATTGACATTACGCAATTGAAGCTACCTTTAAATCACCCATATTTTGAGGTTTGGGACAGTCATATTAGGAAGATGGAGCTTTGTGACAAAAATGTTCATAAATTAAACATGATTTTGGGGGAAGACTAGTACTATGAATATGAGTTAAGTTAAGGCAAAGTGAGTATGAACAGGGCAGGAAATGAATGACTGCTTCAGACAAGGTGGCCAGGAAAAGACAATCTGAAGAGATGGCATTTGTGCAGAGAACTAGATGGAGTAAGGGAATGAGCCTAGCAGAACATGGGTGGGAAATCCTCTAGGCAGTGAGAATGGCATGCAAAAGACCCCAAAGCAGGCAGGAATGAGGTTGGTGTGTTGTTCATGGAAGAGCAAAATGCCAGGGTAGGTCGAGAAAGCTAGGAAGGTAAGTCTCAGGAGAGGAATAGAAGAAAGATTGAGAAAGAAAGAGAAAAAGAAATTGAAAGGTCATGAGGGAGGGAGGGAATTACCATGGGATATTGTTTATAATCACGGAAGTTGTTAATTATAAAAAATAAAAAAAAGAAAAAAGAAAAGAGAAAAATTGAGAGAAGGATATAGAGACTGAGAGAGAGATAGAAAGAGTGAGAAAGACAGAAAGATTGAGAGATATAGGGGAGAAATATTGAGATAGAGGAGGGGAAAATAAAGAAAAAGAGGGAGAAAGAGAGAGAAAGAATCAGCTGGGATACCACAATGTGGGAAGGCCTCTGAGTGGGGACATAGTGCCCTGAAGGAAGCACATGAGGGGAAAGAAGGATGATGAGAAAGGCACATTTCCTGGGTGTGGAGTGAACTCCTCAGACTGTGCTCAGAATCCTGGTTTCCAAGATGACATGGTGCATCTGCTAATGCTGACCATCCCTAACCTGCTTTGTGTGAGTGCACTTTGTGAAAGTGAAGCAATTGCTATGGATCCCTGCAAATGTACTTTTAATGTATCATTTCTACTCTCTAGAAAGGAATAGACAAAGAATTTTACCTGCTGTTCACAGTCTTTGATGAGAATCTCAGCAGGTATCTTGATGAAAACATCCAAAAGTTTACCTGGCGTCCCTTCGGTGTCAACAAGGAAGACAAAGAGTTTGTGAAATCCAACCGAATGCATGGTATGACAAGTGGCCTTCCATTCTATACATGGAAGGCTTAATTCAGTTTGAAGTTGAAATGTTAATTTGGGTTTCTTCGGTAGTGCTCTTGGCCAGGAAGTAAATCTTTCAGGTTCATAAGATAGCTCTCAGAGATGTTGTTAGACCCAGCCATTACTTCCAAAACACTTGTTCAGCCTTAAGTGAAGAAACACAGGATTTGAACTTGCTAAGAACATTGTACATCTTAAATGTAGAAAATTATAGAAAATCCCCCCATCTCAGGTTTGCAATAACATCTAGTCTGATAATTCAAGAAATAAGAGGGGATGACTTTTCACATTAAAGAATGCTTAATCAAGTAAACAAGTGTCTGCTGGAGGGGTTAATTTATAAAATACTCTTGCTTCCTGTCTCAGATCTCCATTTGGGAGAAGTTAGTCAATTCTTCCTCCATGTCTCTCTTTATATCAAGTGTTACAATAGCAAGCCACCCAAAGATTGGTTGTGGCTAACAAGGATTCTCACTGGTATTGGACACATTACCCAAGATAAGAGGCCGAACCCGGGCCTGCTGGAGAGAGCTGCTAACAAAAGTGTCAATACACTGTAGCAGGTGTGAGACTGCTCATTTTAGTTCCAAGCATAGCATCTGCTCATCGCCTCTTCAAACTTTATGGAAGAATAAAACACTAGGTCCACACTTCCTCTCCAGCCCCCCAAAGTACCAGAAGTCCAAATTTAGTGTCCCCCAGCAACCAGGTCACAGATTCCATGGTCCCTGATGCCCAGGCCCAGCAGAGTCCCTCCTGGACCAATGGAATTCAGGGAATGATGCACTTTCAATGGCATCTTCTAGGAAAAGGTGTACTGGAGCTGGATCTGCAATTTGTTTCTGAACTTCCTAGTAGACAAAAAAAGGAGGGGGAACTAAGCTAGAAATGAGGACACATAGAGGTGAAGCCAAACTGTAAAGGAAACATCTCATCAGGGAGACCTCTATAGAGAAAATATGAAACAACAGGATGAGTCATGTCAAATTCAGCTCTGGTCTAGTTTGTCAATGTGAGTCTCGTTTTCACTTGTTCTTTTAAAAGCAGGTTTCAGGGGAAATAATGTATCTAAAGTCAAATTTCACATTAATTATAAGTTCAGCTCTAGCTCTAGTCTTGCATGGAGTGGGGAGGAAGAAAGAAACTAAAGAGAACTAAAGAGAAAGGGTCTCACATGGTGCCGTGGTCTGAGTTGCATGTGTTATATAATCTGTATGTGGAAAGTATTTGGTGAATAAATGAATGAATGAATGAATGAATGAGTTAGTGAATGTTCCAGAAATAGAAAGCTTTAAGTAACAGTTTAATGTCAAAGAAAGTTCTCTACCAAGCCAGCCAAGTACTAAACTATCTAAGCACCCCAGTTATAGTAGTACTCTTTAAAATGTGACAGACAAGATTTAGATCATTTATGTGGAAAAGTATTATCAACATTTCCCCCTAGAAAATATGTTCTTTTTAGAAGCCCCAGGGCTTCTTGGAATTTCTACCAATAACCCCAGATTTAACTACATTTAACAAGCACTACTGATTTTGCAGGTACAGAAATAGGAAGTAATTTTATTTGACAAAGGGATTGTACCAAAAGGCTATTTGAATTATAATAGTTGTTCCTTCCTACTTTGGACATTACCAGGAAGGAAATATTTATCTCCCCAAAGAACACCGAGTGAGACATAATGGCACTCACTTATCCATTAGACACTGTTATTCACTCACACAGAGTTGGAATATGCTTTCCAATTATTCCTAAGGCACTATTTTAGATAGTTGCTGGCAATGGGCTGTGGTTGATATAATAGATAAAATCAATTTGCTATTCTGGAAGCACAGAGGGTCTTTGTATTAGTGAACATTTCTTGTTTCTGTGACAAACTACCTGAAAAAAGTAAGTGAAGGGGCTGGAGAGATGGCTTAGTGGTTAAGACTTTTGCCTGCAAAGCCAAAGGATCCCTGTTCGACTCTCCAGGACCCATGTAAGCTAGATGCACAAGGGGGTGCATGCATCTGGAGTTTGCTGTGGCTGGAGGCCCTGGTGCACCCATTTTTTTCTCTTTCTCTCTCTCAAATAAATAAATAAAATATATATATTTAAAAAACAACTGAATGAAGGACGGCTTATTTGGGCCAATGTTTATAGGATATAGTCTGTCATGATGGGGAAGGCATGGTGGCAGGAGCATAAGACAGTTGGTCGCACACACAAAAAGAGAGTGTGTATGGGCACACCAGGCCTCTGCAAACAAACTCTAGATGCACGTGCCACTTTGTGCGTCTGACTTTACATGGGTACTGAGGAATCAAACTCAGGTTGTTAGGCTTTAGAGGCAAATGCCTTAACTGCTGAGCCATCTCTCCAGCCCTAGCAATGACCTTTCTTATGTTTTGTGTGAGTATGACTGCATACATGTGGAGGTCAGAGGACAATCTTAGGGTGTCAGTCCTGTGCTACCTTCTTTCAGACAGGCTATGTCTTGTTACTTTTGCCACTGAGAAGGCCAGTCTAAGTTGCCCACAAGCTTTGGGATTCCCCTGGTTCCATCTCCCATTGCTGTAGGCACACTGGAATTACAAACTCCGTGTGTCACTTTTCATCTGGCTTTATGTGTGCACTGGTGATCAGACAGTTTTTCAGACTTGCAGAGTAACATGAAGGGTCACACCAAGAAACAATTTGTCATAAAAATTTACAAGAGAGGGCTAGGGATATGGCTCAGGGATTAAAGGCACTTGCTTGTAAACCTGATGGCCCAAGTTTTATTCTCCAGCACCCAAGGAAAGCTGTAATCCCAATGAGCCTATGGCAATGGGAAGTAGAGCCAAGAGAATCTGGAAGCTCTTGGGCCAAGGAGACAGGAGCATTGAAAGTCACAAAAGCAAAACAACCAGGGAGCTCCTGTCAGGAGCAAACATGGAGAGAGGGGACAAATACCCTGAGGCTACCCTCAGACCTCCACTCGTGTGCTGTATGTCTGTGCACCCACATAAATCATATATATCCACATATATATGTATATATATACACACACACATGAGCCTGCACATAATATAAACAAAGCAAAACAAAAAGTGCAAGAGAACAACCTGAATTATTCTTTAGTGATTCATGCAATATCCTTGAACATATGTTGCTAAATTTTATAATTTTAGTATATTTTCATGATTCATTGCTAATTCTAGCTTCCATTTTAGATTTCCTCATCATGGAACTTTCCCTAGTACTATTCATTCTGAAATGATGAGGATCTTCAGTATAGCTCACACCTTAAGACTTCCTTCCAAGCACACTGATAATCACTCTCTAAGATGGTATGTTTTTATATATCTTTATAGTTAGAGTGGGCACTGACATCTTTCTCCATTCATTTAGCTATTAATGGCTATATGTATGGCAGCCAGCCAGGCCTGAGCATGTGCAAGAAGGACAGAGTCTCCTGGCACTTGATTGGAATGGGCACTGACACCGACATGCATGGAGTTTATTTCCAGGGCAACACCATTGACCTTCGAGGGACTCATCGGGATTCCCTGGCTCTGTTTCCCCACATGTCCACAACAGCATTCATGCAGCCAGACCATGCAGGTAAACTTGGCAAGTACATCTCAGGTGATCAAATTCTAATTCATCTGCATAGAGTTCTCCCCCAGGGAAAATAGGTAGATTTTGGGCACTTCAAGGATGGTAGATACAGAGTCTGGGTCACATCAGAGAATCCTAGCAATTTTAGCCCAAACACATACTATAAAGGGCAGAAGAAATGATGCCTACAAAGCAGAGGTGGGAGTCCTCTGCACAGCTTTGTCCCACATTCTAGGACACCCATGGGAACTCTAGGTGAATGAATCTACACAAACCCTAAGTGAATCAACCCCAGTGCTATGTGAATCCAAACAAACCTTAGGTCAATCTATGCAAATATTAAGAAAATCCATGTAAACCATAGGCGAATCCATGCAAGCCCTAGGTGAACAGACGTGAACTTCACATGAGCCCTACGTGAATCCACACAAACCCTAGGGGAATGCATTAACTCCTATCTGTGAACACTCAGCCCTGAAAGAGGGTGTTTCTTGCCCACATAAAGCAGAGGATCACTGTAGCCGTTCACCCCGCAGCTACAGGCATGGGCAGCCCAGTGGATGCTTCCAGGCTGTGGAGCTATCACTGCTGCTGTAGCTTTGTCTCCATCTTCTAGGGACCTGCAGTGGCTATAGACGAGTGCTTTCAGGACTTCTCTGTTTTCATTCTGTTGGACATCCTTGCTGTCCCCATAGGGCAAAATGCACTGGGTCTGGAGTCCATAGGATTCCGAGCAAAGTGATAGTACCCAGAATTTATTCCCTTAAAGATTCCAAGCTACTCAGATCATTGGGGCTTTTTTTTTTTTTTTTTTTTACAAAAAGATGTAGAGCAACACACAGAACCACAGGCTGCCTGTCATGTGGAAAGCAAGGATGACAAGTGCCGTGGGTATTCGTTGTGTTTTCTCCCCTCAACTTCATCATGAGTCTTAGCAAGAAACCAAAGTGCTGCTACCCAAGATGAGCACCAGATGATTGTTTCACCCAGAACTTCAGTAGAGGTACTCTGTGTCAACAGATAAGAGCTCAAGACTTGGGCTTCAGAACCTTTGCCCAACAGCTCCCTGTGACCAGGGGCTCTGCATTGTTTGTCTTGTAAACTTCTTACGGTGCCTGATCTCTCTACATTAGTATAAATGATCAATTATGAATCACCCAAGCCCACTGTCTCTTGAACATAGTCTTCAAGAGTCAAGAAAGGTGGAGATTGAGAAGCAAAGAAATTTTCTTAATTCATAGAACCAGGCACTCAAAGATAGAGCTAGCTGGAACTGCTTTGGAGATTGTGGCTACTTATTCTAGTGCTTTGACCATTACTTATTTACTTCATGGGCTTCTTATTTAACAGAGGGGTTTTTTTTGTTTATTTTTATTTATTTGACAGCGACAGATAGGGAGAGAAACAGCGAGGGAGAGAGAGAGAGAGAGAGGGAGAATGGGTGTGCCAGAGCCTCCACCCACTGCAAACCAACTCCAGATGCATGTACCACCTTGTGCATCTGGCTTACGTGGGTCCTGGGGAATCAAGCCTCAAACGGGGGTCCTTAGGCTTCACAGGCAAGCACTTAACCACTAAGCCATCTCTCCAACCGTACTCCATGGGCTTCTAAGGAGCTTCATAATAATGTTTTCAGCCTGATATTTGGTGGCATAAGTTTGTGACTGGCTAAAAGCCTGGCTATTTTACTAATTTTATTTTATTTTTTAAGCAAGGTGTGGTAGCACAGGCCTTTATTATTTAATTTTATTTATTTTCAAGCAGAGAGAGTTAGAAAGATGAGAGACAGATAGAGAGAGAATGGGCACACCAGGGCCTCTAGCCACTGAGAATGAACTTCAGACTGATGTGCCCCTTGTGCATCTGGCTTATGTGGGACCTGGGGAATTGAATCTAGGTCCTTTGGCTTCGCAGGCAAATGCCTTAACCTCTAAGCCATCTCTCTAACCCTATTTTACTAATTTCTGTCTCTTATCTGTAAGATGTAAAGAGTTCTCGAAAAATGGACAGAACATATGACTCCACAACTAATTATCAGTGATAACTACACACAAATTCCATGCAGAAAGAGGTGTTTCTAAGCCTGTCCTCAGAAGTGTCCTCTCTATGGTTTCACAAAGACCCTTCTTTGTGTCTGTAATAATAACGTCCTTCACATTTCTTGTGCTTTATCAAGGTTCAGTTCAAAGGGGCTACACCAATGCCTATAAAACCACCTGTCCATACTCATCTAAAGGGGAAATGGCCGTATTTAGACAGTAGAGCTGGATGTCTAGCCAGAGTCACTCTCTGCACATTGCAGGTTGTTAATGATAGGTAAGCTAATCACCCAATTCTAAGAACAGTTTATTAGAGAAAGGGAAATCTATTGATCAAATAATTTTAAGAGTTTCATATCTCCAATAATTTTGTTTCACATGATTTTATGGCAAGTTCAATTAGGATATATGATATAATCTTTATCTGCTGCCAATGCATCTAGGAAATTCACTTTAAATTACACAACTTTTAGTCAGACATGGCTTCGGTAGAGAAATCAAGTTGAATTGTTTTCTTTCTCCTTTACGTCTGGCATAATACATACAAAGTCCTCCCTGGCTCAAGGCAGTAATGAAGTAATCCATTTGACAGTCATAATGCCTTATACATCTACTGCACTTTATACTTTACAAAATCCTTTAGGGCAAAATCCCTAACTGTGACCTAATTTGAAGGTTGTCTAGGATATTCATCTCACAGGTAATTATTTCCTTGTGAACTGGGCTGGGTTGAGATAGTCATACCCATCAATGCTTTTCCAGGGATGACGTGTGTGAGCAGGCTCATGTTAAGGGAAAAGATCCAGAGAAATCTTTCCTTGGTAACAACATTAGAAGTTATTTTCCACTACAAATGAATTTCAGATGTTATTTTCCCCTTAAGTAAATACAGCCAAAGTAAATTATTTCCTATAGGTATACTTTTAAAATACTAGGAAATCAATATTTTTAAAGCCTGCCATACTGATTATCGATTTTGGAATAAAAATAAAATACATAGGTTTGCAGAGGCCGGTCATCAGTAGCAACAAAGTGTAGCCATGGGCACAGTGCCAAGCCATTTCTCTTCCAGGTATTTTCAAGGTGTTCTGTTCCACCTTGCACCACTTTGCAAGAGGCATGAGTCAGATATATGAGGTCAACAGCTGTGGCAACCGGGACCCTTCTGAGCCACCCTATGGGATGCTGAGAACCTTTTACATCGCCGCTGAAGAAGTAGAATGGGATTATGCCCCTAACAAAAACTGGGAGTTTGAGAAGCAGCACTTGGACGCAATAGGGGAAAGGTACCACGGACGACGTCATCGAGTCTCTTCGATGGGAACGCGCACGCTCTGTGGATGTTTAGCCCTTGGGTGGGGGGGTGGGTAGAGGTAGGTATGGGAGGGTTTGTCTGCACAGTTCCACAGACAGAGGTTTTTTCTTGTGAGCGCAGGTTAGAGAAGCTGCCCCTTCAGCCCCAAGAAGTGCATCAGAGGTCATTCTGAGGGCACTATGGAGCCCCCCAGCTGTGATGGTCCACTGCGTGGTAGAGGTGTGGATGGTTGAATGGATGCACCTTTGAGTAAGAAAGGAGGGAGGAAAGTGTTCAGAGAAAGAGGTGGACCCACAGTGATGGTGGGACTGGGAAAACAAAGGGGGCTGGAGAGGTGGCTTTGTGGGGAAAATGCTTGCCCTCCATGTACAAAGCCCTGGGTTTGAGTGTAAGCCAGGCATGGTGGTGCACACCTATGTTCCCAGTACTTGGGAGGTGGAGACAGGAGGATCAGAAGCTCAAGATCATCCTCAGCTACATAGCAAGCCAGGGATATTTGAGATTCTGTCTCAGGAAAAAGAAAAGGATGGCAGAAGGAGACAGAAGGAGGACAGAAATGTGTGTGGGTCCCAGGGAAAAGATGGCCTGTAGTAGAACCTGAGCACAAGGAAGGGGAGCTGAGAAAAGTCACTGATGAGTGCAGACTCAGTGGCAGACATCCAAGGAGGGTCCCAGGCCATTGCCTTGGAAAGAGCCCTGGGTCGGAGTGGAAAGAGCAGATCTCTAGGATACCCAGGAAGTCTGCAAGATGGACACTCCTTTATAGGTGACACCAGCAGGCCCACATGTTGAAGCATCAACAAGGCACAAGCCATGTGCAGGCTTGTGAGCCTTGACTGGTCCCCTGCTGACCTAACGCCGGTATCTAATGACCAGGCTTCTCAAGGTGCACCAGGATAGAGTTAAAGGACGAAGTTAGGCACAGACCACAGACTTCTCCAAAGTCGACACCCTCCACTCACCACTGCTTGGGTCTTGCTACACGGATGGATGAGGAAACAAAACAGGTGCAAAGAGTGAAGGTATCCAGCTAGTCTTTGGCAGAGTTGGAACTGAACTCAGACCTTTCCAGGACAAATCCATGTTCTCTCCACATTGTCTTTCATTCCAGTTTCCTTTTGAGCTTCATTAGCATCTGCCTTGGCCCTTCCCCCAGCCTCCTCTACCCACCTGTATAAACCTTCTATGGCTGTGTCACTCACAGACAATGCAACACCTGCTGTCCCAAATTTCAACCCATTTGTGTGTTCTTTTTTTTTATTAGAGAGAGAGAGACTGAGAATGGATGAAGGAAGGAATATAGAGGCATGCCAGATAACATGTGCCACTTTGTGTGTCTAGCTTTGTGTAGATCTGGGGAACTGAATTGGATTAGCGGCCTTTGCCAGCAAGCACCTTTAAAGGCTGAGCCATCTCCCCAGCCCCTCCCCCCTTAAAATTTGTTACATTTGTTTCTTGTTGGCATTTGTTTGGAGAGTCCACACTTCTGGAAAAGTGAGCATAACAGTGCCGCCTTGTGGATCCATGAGAAAATCCAAAATAACTATGCAGATTTGCCCCAGGACAGGAGGATTTAAACCCCAGTGCAATTACTCACTAACCTATTTGTTAGTCTGACACCCTTCTGGAAAACCTGTTCTGCCAGTACAAGGTAAACACTGATTCTTGTGCTGTGGTAGACCAAGGCTAATTCAATCTTTTCAAAACCAATTATTTCACTAAGAGGCTGCCATCACTGAAGAAATAATTGTGTAATAATGTTCTTGTGTATACAATCTTAACCCACAATATGTAAGGAATATAGCTTTCATTATTTTCTTGCCAATCATTTTGACTTCTGTTTGAACATCTGTCTGGACCAACAGAATAGTCTAGCCTTAGGTTGTGGGACTCTCTGATAAAGGATATAGAAAGACAAAGGTGCTGGTGGGGAAAGGTAAAATGCATTTATTGAATGCATGGATTGCACCTTCCCCCTGCTACTCTGATATTGCCACAAAATAAAAGCAGGATGAGATGAGAACATGTTCACATGTGCAAAGTACAGCAAACGCTGTAGATAAACGTGCTGCACAGAACTGAAATGACGGCTTCTCTGGGGCATGTCTGCAGTGTAGCTGGAGATAGCTGGGTCACCAATGGCCTTCACACCTCACCTTCTATGTCTGTGAAATTTTTAGCAGTACTAGAGATCAAACCCAGTGACTCATGCATGCTGCACAAGCACTTTACCACTGAGCTACATCCCCAGCTGTTTAGTTATTTTTATTTTGAGGGTCTCACTAAGTTATCCAGGTTGGAATTGAACTTATGATCCTCCTACCTCAGCCTCCTAGGAAGCTGACATCTCATTTTTGAACCTCTTCCTGGCTCAGTCTTTCTCTCTGAGACATTTACTGACCTAATCATTACAGTCTTATGCCCTACCTGGATGTCTTTCTTTGGGGTCTTCTAAGAGAAGGCCCCAAGATCCCAGAAAGGCAAAATATGGGCCCATTAGCAAAATTCCAGGATCAAACTTGTACAGTGAGAGCAAATATGAAAATAGAAACTAAATTGTCAAAGAAAAATAGTTACAGGGCTGAAGGGATGGCTTAGCAGTTAAGGCGCTTGCCTGTGAAGCCAAAGGACCCAGACTTGATTCCCCAAAACCCACGTAAGCCAGATGCACAAGGTGGCACATGCATCTGGAGTTCATTTGCAGAGGCTGAAGTCCCTGGTATACCCATTCTATCTCTCTCTCTTTCTCTCTCTCTCAAATAAATAAAACAAAAATTTAAAAAGCTATATTTCTACTCTTTCTAAGCTGGTAGACTGGAATGTATGTGATATAACCATCCCAGGAATCAACATAACTATCATCTATTGAATGCTAATTATTCTCTAGAATTTTCTGAGAATTTTATAAACCATAGATCATATGATCCTTACAATGCATGACTCATTCAATCACCTCTTCCCAGCATCCCATGCAGCACTCTCATGAGATAAAAAATTTGTACATGCCACATAATGGGTGCCTGACACCATACATTATGGCCATTAGCTCATATGATCCTTATATCAACTCTGTGAGGCAGGGGCATTATTATTGCCCCATTTCTGCATGGACAAAAAGCTGGGCAATGGCAGAATGTTGTCTCAGGGCTTGCGCTAGATGTCATCTAGCATTACTAGGTCTCCTGGAAAACAAAAGAAGGAGACACACTTTTTTTCTCAATGCATGAGAACTATGTCTAAAGGTACATATGCATTTCCTGACTATTATGCATGAGGCATCATGTATGGTACTGGTGAAGCAGTGTGGTGGACAGGCCAGTTATGTCCCCATACTGAGTTTATGTTGATGAAAATAAATATATGGAGATGGTCTTTAACACAAGGGAAGTTCAGTGAGAACTCACAGTAGAAGCATATGGCCACATCCTGGAGAAATGGGAGAGGATAGAGGTCAGGGAAGGCTTCCTAGAGGAAGTAGTCTTTGAGGTGGGATGTGGAGAATAAGGCAGGTGAAGAAGAGTGAAGTGGAAAATTTGTGGAAGAGGGGGCGGAAAGATTGTTAGAGCCACACGTTGTGTCATTATTCACAGAGATGTTGCCTCTTACCCATAACTGATGGCTAACCCCACAATGCACGAAACACAATCCCCAACAAGGAGGGTCCCTGCGGAGGGGGGAGGACAGGGAGGAGGCTAGGAATGGTACCAATACGGCTGCATACACACTGTGACCATAACTAATAAAAACAAAAAAGAAGAGTGAAGCCTTCCTTGACAGATGGATCAACAAAGCTGATGGTGTGAAGGGGAAGTGGCTCACCATGTTCAAGAAAGCAAATGTTTAGAAGGACCAGAGGACAGGGTGAGGGGCAGTGGTGGACACCCAGGCTCAGGAGGTAGCATGAACAGATAGTGTTTGGCTGGAGAGCAAACCTGAGATTTGCAATGGAAATCCATAAAAGGGTTTCTGAAACCTGAAGGGATTCAGAAAAGTAGAGAATTGTGTGTGCAGGTGTGTATGTGTGTGTGTGTGTGTGTGTGTGTGTGTGAGAGAGAGAGAGAGAGAGAGAGAGAAATGCAGAGAGAGATTTTAGTACCAACAAGAGAAGTACAATCTCTAGGGGCTGTTAGGACTCTCTGAGGTTGGCCCCTCAAACCCCAGCAGTGGGTGAGAGGGTGGTGGTCTCCAGGAGTGGCCATGAGCTGGAGCTGGGCTTAGGTCTGAGGAGCTCTGAAGAGCTTCACAGCCTGTCTCCCAGAAAGCAGAGCAAAGGGCCAGCTCCATACAGAGAGAGACCTTGTTCACAGCCAGGCTTAGGGAGTACTACTCCAGAGCAACCCCTAATCACTCAAAAACACTCAATGTTTTCTGCATTCTGACAACTTTAATTTCTGATGTCTCTTATTTGCAGACATGGAGATATATTCATGAACCACACGGAAAACTGGATTGGCTCCCAGTACAAAAAAGTGGTCTACAGGGAATATACCAACGGGGAATTTGTAGAGATCAAAGCCCGACCACCACGAGAGGAGCATCTACAACTCCTGGGTATGGCAGATTTCAGCCAGGCACTTCCACCCTCAATTCTCTCTCTCTCTCTCTCTCTCTCTCTCTCTCTCTCTCACACACACACACACACACACACACACACAAACCATAAGACCGAGAAGAGATGGAAGAATCAGAGTAGTATGACTGTATCCACACAGCATTACCTGCCATTACCAGGGAGTATGGTATGTGTCATCCTCATACAAAGTCATGTAAGATACCAAATACACACAAACAGGAGTCCTCATTATCAGTCTCTCTGATATCTGACACTCTGGAGATTTTTTTTTTTCATTACTCTGCTGAGCCAGGGAACATCCAATGTGTCAGGACATCAGGCAGAGTGTTTTCAGGCCTTCGTCAATGTCCTGACTTATCCTTACACAGTGCCAAACCAACACACCATAAGAACCAATGGCTGGGGAGAGGGTTCAGTCAGTAAAGTAATTCCCTTGCAAGCATGAGAACCTGAGTCCAATCTTCAGTACCTACATAGATACTGGGCATGGTTGTGCATGTTTGTGATCCCAGTGCTGAGGAGGAGATGGGTGGATTCCTGGAGCTCTCTAGCCAGCTAGTTCTAGCCTAATGAATGAGTTTCAGGCAAATAAAAGACCCTGTCTCAAAAAGAGGTTAATAACATACTTGAGGAACAATACCCAAAGTTATACTATGGTCTCCACATACATGTGCACTCGTATACACCTACACACATATGAACATGCATATACACATATGCATGTTCATATATATATATGTATGTATGTATGTATGTATGTATACACACACAACACTTAGAGAGAAAGAGAGAGAGAAAAAAAAAAAAAAAAAAAGAAGGAGAGCCAGGCATGGTGGTGCATGCCTTTAATCCCAGCATTCAGAAGGCAGAGGTAGGAGGATCACCATGAGTTTGAGGCCACCCTGAGACTGCATAGTGAATTTGAGGTCAGTCTGGACTAGAGTGAAATCCTACTTCAAAACAACAACAACAACAAAAGAAGTATGAACAAACAAAACAGGAACCCCTGAGGTGAGATGGTGAGGGATCTCACTTTAAGTAAGGAAGCCTGCACCGTACTTCTCTCAGAACTGACAGGGCCTGTGCCAACACTCTGGGCTGGCTGATGTCCCCAGTCTCCTGGCCTGGCCAGCACCCAGGCTCTTCCTGCTTTTCTTCCCCACTTCCCCTTTCCTGGGAGTCATCACACCTGACCCTTGTGAAAAAGATTTTAAGGTAGGCTAATCTTGAGGACTTTGGAAATACTTTTCTGCTTTTAAATGTGTAAAGCAATGCTTACAATATGGTTCCATGCCATGTTTTTCAATATAAAAATTAGCACCATGAGTCCAAATTTGATAAATGATCAAAGGCACCACCCACCCTCCCCCACAGCTCCATGTTCTATTAACATTTGCATGAGAGCTTGTTTGCCACTGAGGATGAGTCACTCATTTAAGCTGTGAGTGTCCACAGAGCTCGGAAGGAAGGGGCTGGTCTTGCTGGGTTTGGGTGGATTCCCACACTGCCTGGTACACTTCTCCTACTGAGTATCCAGACAGAAATGCCTTCATCAGAGGCAAAGTTAACAGCCTTCAGCCAGGGGAGAATGGGGCCACCTACCCATCTACTGCAGTTCAGAAAGTGGCCTGGACTCCTACAGTGGCTCAGCACCTCTGTGCCCTACTGTTGGGTCCCATTACTCTGTCAGCTGGAAGGCCTTTGCTCTTACCAGCACAATAAGGCTTGTGCAATTCAAGTGGTAAAGAGTATATGAACAATAATTTTAATACATACATCTGACTGAACTATACCTACACTTGCTTTTTTTTTTTTTTACCTTGGTCATTAAAGAAGAATCCTTTTCAGGAGCAGCTTGATTCACACTAAAATGCTTTCTACTGGAGATAATTGTGGCCCAACAAATTTTAGATTTATGTAAGCTTTAGTGATGTTTCTCAGAAAAGCAATCAAAGCTGTGGTTTGAATCAGTGAAGAATGGTGGACCGTGAGTGTATCTCTCCACATGCCAACCCCCAATAGGGAATGTTAGGGATCAGGTGAGAGGTGCTTCCATAATGGGGCTCTGTACACCACAAAACAGTGCCTTAGGAAGATACTTGTGAGCCCTGCACTCTGTGAAAGTGCCCGTATCCTGATTGCCACTTGGCAAGAGGCATGTGGCGTGGGAAGGGCAGGAATGGTCAGCCTCTGTTCATCAGGTGCAGCTTCATCTGTGAGGGCATCCAGGCCAGCTGCTCCCCACAGAGAATTGCATAAAGGAAGGGCTGAGGAGCATGATGGATCCACATACCAAGAGTCCATGTTAGACAGGCACTGATAAAATGGCGATGCATGTCTTTATTTCATTTGTAGCTTTCAAATCTACTTAACACCCATCATTTCACGTAATTCTCATCATTAACATGTTCACTTATCATATAATAAGCAATTTTATACTTACCAAAGGTTAAACACTGGGGGATTACAAGTGACAATCATCTATATGCCTGCATGACATCACATAGCTACGGTTCTGCTTAGAGATTATTTCTCAGCAGCAATAAAAAGTTAAGCATTTATAGAATGCTTACTATATTTCATCACACAGAAATAAGCCCTATACATACATTATTTTATTTAATCCTTAACTATAGCCCTATGAAAATGGTATTAGCAAACCCGTTTTACAGATGAGGTAGTTGAGATTCCTATGACTCACAAAAGGCCGTCTAGTAGAAGCAGAAAGCAGAAGGCAGAATTTGAACCCAGGTTAGTGCCACAGCTAAACACACCCTGATACTTATTCCGACTCCACATTATCCACTAAAGGAAGCACCTGATGGAGAAGCTAACCTTTATTTTGTCCTGCCTGATGCTGTCTACATTTAAATTGCAACCATTTTGCAATGAACAATGATATGCTCGCTGCCTGTGTATTGCCTGTAGGTCCAATGATTCATGCTGAGGTGGGTGACTCTATTCTGATCATATTTAAGAACAAAGCCAGCCGGCCTTACTCCATTGCAGCCCAGGGTGTGGAGGACTCAGAGAGTGGGAAGAGCCTACAAGTGCCCATCACACAGCCAGGTAAGTTCTGCAGAGACCTGCGCCACCCTCAGGAAGGACGACACTGGGGCCTGCTTTCTTCTGACCTCTGTGGGTCTGCATGAGCACATCTGGGCGTCCTGTTCTCAGCCCCGACCTGGTCACTTTCAGCATGAAATCATGGTTCACCCAGTGACCAATGTTACGTGGTTGGAGCCATTCTCCATGCAGCCTTCTCAGACAGGCTTCCTTCATGTTTGCTTGGCAAGGATTTTACCTATTGAACTATCTCCCCAGCATGTGATCTTTGCTACTTTGTTGAAGATGAGTTGATAGACTTATATGATTCTCTTCCAGTGCACATAGAGAGGACATGTATTTGTCATTAGCATACACAGAAACATCAACGTACACAGCTGGATCTGATGTTGTGTGCCCGTAATCCCAGAATGCTGGATGCTGAGGCACCCAGTCTGGGCCCTCAGCAGCAGTGGGTGATGCCACCTGACGTTGTTGGCTGTGAAACCCAATGAGTTCTTTCCAGAAATTTCTACTCAAGGGTAGCTGCGATCTTGACCTACACTATAGAAAAGAATGTCAGGATAATCAGCATGAAGCAGAGTTGAAATTTATTAAGAAGACAGTATACACCCACGGAGTGGGTGTGGGTGTCTCAAGAGAAAGAATTAAGTGTCTTAACATTAGCTACACATGTGGTTTTGTAGTTTTGGAAGTCATAAGTGTTCAGAGGATATAATTTATATCAAGCTCAAAGAATAATCAGTGTTTAAAATTAAGTTTAAAAGTGTGAACTGGTTTATTTCTAGCTTCTATCTTAGAGCATTTCCTTTCGTAAATGACATTGTGTTGATGGGGCGTGCTGTTCAGGTTTATGGAGAAAGGAGTACGGGTAAGGTTAAAAGCAAAGGTCACACGAGTTTAAGATATCTTTTGACCATAAACATGGTTCTTTACTGCTTCAAAACCCTGAGTTATCTCTAGGAAAAGGGAGTGTGATCTCTGTGCAGGCAATCTTCACAGTGGGTTTTGTCAGTTGTATCAAAATTTTTGACTCTTAGCTGGTGAAAAATGTAAACCACATGGGGATGGTGAAGGTCTCCTTTTCCTTCCTATGTCCCTTTAATTTTCTCTGTCTCAGCCTCAGGGCTACACATTGACACTTTGTTTCAAAAGCAGAGTACAGCAAATAGCATTCATAGACTGCCTTCAATGTGAAGTACTGTCCCATGTATTTAATTATATTATTTCCTTTTATCTCACAATAATTGGAAAACTGAGGCACGAACCCAGTTTACAGGCAAGAAAATGGTAGATCAGTGAAGTAACTTGCCGCATATCAGTTGACTAGAAAGTTCCAGTCAGGTATGGCAGGACATGCCTATAATTCTCGCCCTTGGTAAGCTAAGGTAGGGAGATGGTGAGTTTGCGGTCAACCTAGGTCTCTGGTTCTTACTGGGTTGCATCTTCCCACCCAAGTAGCTTTCAGGACACATAGATCAAATCCAAGACTCAGGGTGTTCTGACTTCACTGGTCTTGGGGGGATCTGAGCAGAGAGAGCTTACAGAGTTCTCCTGTGACTTTCATCAGAGGTGCAGGATGACCTACTTGATAGCCAATATGTGCCTGAAGAGAGCTTGGGAAGGAGTTATAAAAGTCAGGAGATATAAAAGCAGGATTAACAGTGAGACACAAAATAAATCTCCATGTCTTGAATATGAACCAGTTGACAACAGAAAAGGGAAGACTAAGAGAAAGCTGAAGTCTGAAATTACAGATCTGCTATTCCCTTTTGAAATTGTGGAAATCAAGATGTGATTTTAATAAGAACCTGCCGAACAAATGGGCAATTATCTCCAGCAATAAACCACTGACAAAAATACCTGCTGTGTTTGTTACTTTACTCATTACTGTGACCAAACATCTGCCCAGAAGCAGCTTAAGGAAGGAAGGGTTTATTTTGATTTACAGTTTCAGAGGTACAGTCATCATGGCAGGAAAGGCACAGCAGCAGGTAGGCTGGCTGGTCACAGTGTGTCCACAGCAGGAAGAGAGAGGGAGAGTAATTGGAGGGGAACCATGCTATGAACTGTAAGGCCCTCTTCCTCCAGCAATCTCCTAATAGGTTCCACAACCTTCCCAAATAGCACTACCAGCTTGAGACAAAATTTCAAAAACATGAGCCTAGGGAGGACATTTCATAGTAAAACCCCAACACTTGTTTATAATTCTTAAGGGAAATATGATAATCTCTTTCATTTTAGGAGAAATAAAAACTTACAGATGGAATGTCCCCAAAAGATCAGGCCCTGGGCCCTCTGATCCCAATTGTATACCATGGGTTTACTATTCAACAGTGAACTTTGTGAAGGTAAGGAGGAGAGATGAACCAAGATGCTTCATGTAACATGGTTTCCAGTTGACTATTTAAGTCATCACAACTGTGGCAGGTATATGTGAAGGGTACAGTGTAGGGCAACTATCATCCACTGGCCAGATTTAGGCATGTTCATTCATTGACATCACTTTGGCTATGACAGAGACAGTATCACCCACAAGGTAAAAAAATAAAAAAATGCTTCACATCTTTTTACAAGTTTGCAAGCTATTGATTTATCATATGGGAATATAATGATAAAAACAATATTCAATTTACCAAATATTGGAATTACAAAATAATTTGAAGCAAAAGGGAATATGTCAACACAAAATAAAAACTCTCCTCTTATAATTTGATCATGTTTTTGGATGTGGGAAATTTATTCATTTTAAAGGGATTACTAGCACAACTTAGGGGCAATAACTGAAGCTATAAAACCATTTGGATGGTAAACAATTTAGAAATAAAAAGCAAATATTCAATACTGACTTTGAGTCAAGTATATGCCATATGTAAATCAAATAAAGTCTTTAATCACATGTCATAAATCAAATCCCAAACTAGAATTGTATCTGATATAAAATAAGATTATTTAAATAGAGATTGGGGAAAATGGCTCAGTGGGCAAGAGTGCTTGCTGTGCAAGCACGAGAGCCAGAGAGGGCCTGACTGGGTCAGAGTTTGATTTTCCAGCATCCATGTAAACAACTGGATGTAGCTATCCATGCCTGTATGTAACCCTAGTCCTGTGTGGCAGAGACTCAAGAACCACTCGGGCTAGCTGATCAGCCATCTGACTGAAAACAACAGCTTCAGGTTCTGTGAGAGACTCCATTTCAAGGAGACACACAGATTAGTGATACAGGGGAGGACATTTAATATCCTCCTCTGTCTTCTACACATGTGTGCATGGTCACATGTCTGCACACACGTGCATACAACACAAAACTACATGTACATACACACACACTCAAAAAAGATTTTTGAAGTGTGAGATTATCTTAACTTCCTCTTAGTTGTGTATTAGATGGCTTTAATGAATATTTTTGCATTGCATTGGACAGCAAGCACTAGAATTTATGGGCTATACATACAAGTCACTTGAAAAACACATTCAAATTATAATCATGGGAAAGTTGCTTGCTCATTCATTCATACACTTCAAAAATGTTGAGTATTTGTGATATGCAAATTATGCAATCAAATACCAGGACAATGCTGATATGCTTGTCTTGAGGAAATGGATAACATACAAATATTCACGTATTCAATGTATGGAAGGGACTATGGGAGATTCTGGAAAGAGACTCAGGTGAAAAAAGCAACATGAGCAGCTGAAAATAGGAAAGTGGAAAGTGTGTTTGGGAAATGTTGAGTCCCATTTGGCTATAACCCAAGGTCCAAAAGGAATGTAAGCCAGCAAGCTCATTGCACAAACACAAGGAGGGGCTCAAAGACCTGCGAAGGCTTTCACTTTATTCTGAAGGCCATGGAGGATCACTGGAGATGGCTAGATGTGGGAGGATGACATTCATGGGATGGAAGTTGATAGGGTGGGCTGAAGGTGGGGTGAGTCAGAGGTCAGAAAGGAACCAGTTTCTAGATCTTTCACTAGAATAGCAGCAGATGGAATGGAATATTATTAAACATTTAATGCTCGTCTAATTTAGTTTATTTTTCTTCCAGGATACATATAGTGGCTTGATGGGTCCTCTGATAACATGCCGAGAAGGGGTATTGAATGAAAAGGGAAGAAGAAGCGATGTTGATTACGAATTTGCTCTGTTGTTTTTGGTATTTAATGAGAATGAATCCTGGTATCTGGATGACAACATTAAGAAGTATCTCAATAAAGACCCACGAGGTTTTAAGCACACTGAGGATTTTGAGGAGAGCAACAGAATGCATGGTATATCAGACAAGGAAGCCTGTCACTGAAATGGGCCCAAAGATATTCCTATCACTACAACCTCCTCCTCTGAGCCTTCTCTCCTCCAGGCTAGCTGTCAATGTAGATTAGATAATTGTGGTCTGATTCTCAGTTCAGCTACTCTTTTTTTTTTTTTTTTTTTTCAAGGCAGGGTTTCACTCTATCCCAGGCTGACCTGGAATTCACTATGTAATTTCAGGGTGACCTTAAACTCATGGCAATCCTCCTACCTCTGCCTCCTGCCCAGTGCTGGGATTAAAGGTGTGCACCACCACACCCAGCTGGCCAACTACTCTTTCTCCTATTAATTTTGTGCTACTTTCTCAGAAATTTACTATTTTTTTGTATGCATTTATGTGTGTGGTATGGACATATATGTGGAAATCAAAGGTCAATTATGGATATCTTTCTCAACTGTTTTCTACTTTTTTTGTTTGTTTTTCAAGGTAGTGTCTTGCTCTAGTCCAGGCTGACCCGGAATTCACTAACTAGCCTCACAGTGATTCTCCCACCTCTGCCTCCCAAGTGCTGGGATTAAAGGTGTGCCTGACAATTTTTTAAACAGGGTCTGTCATTGAACCTGTTAGTCACTGATTCAGCTAGACTGGCTAGGCAGCAAGCCGTGAGGCTGTCTCTGCCTCCTTAGTACTGGGATCACAGGCACACACCACAGCAACTGGCTTTCATGTAGATGCTGGGGTCTGAATTCAGGTCCTCATCCCTGTACAACTGATTCAACTATCTCCCCAGTTCTTTTTTCTGTTTTAGTGAGCATGACTTGTTTAGTTATCTCGTGATGCACAGAGTAAAATAGTAAGAAGAGGAGGAGTGACAGTCATCATTGCATTCACCCAGCCCCTTTGTCATTGTGAGGTCACAGGCTTAGACTGTCTGAAGCTTCCCTTTTGGAGATTCAGCCTGACTCATACTAGTTCTCAGAAAGTGAAACATTAATGACATAGCTTCAAATTCATATTATAGACTATATATATGCAATTCATATACATATACATGCATATACTCAATTCTGAGAGGCTTAGTCTACCCATGTGTAGAATGGTGTAGATCTAAGCTCTCACCAATGAGCCTGCAGTCTACTTTCCAAATAGGAGATACTGAAAAAGCAACACTGTCACTCAGGATGGAGCTTTGAGAAACAAACGGTAGCACTGGAGAGAGGGCCCAGTGGGCAAACTGCTTGCTACTCAAGTGGAGACTTCAGTTCACACCCCTAGGACCCATGTAAAGCTGTGGTAGTGCAGCTGTAATTCCAGTGCTTCTATGGAGACATAGGATGTGGAGACTTGAGAATCCCCGGAAACCCATGTGCCGGCCAGCCTGACACGCACAGAGAAGAACAAAGAAAGCCTGTCTCAAGCAAGGTGGAGGGTGAGGACAGACACCTGAGGTATCCTCTGTCTTCTCCACGTGCTGTGACGTCGTGTGTGTGTATACACAGAGACAGAGACAGAGAGACAGAGAGAGATTTGAAAAGCCTGTGATTTTCTTTCCTGGCTTCCTTTGTGCAAGGAAATTTTGGTCACTGTAAGTGTGAGGGAGGCTGTTACCTACCTGTTTGTCTGGTAGATAAGAATAGCAGTGACCTGAAAATGTTGAACCATTTCTAAACCCAAATGAGGTGGTATATGTCCTCTCGCTGACCAGAGGCTGTTTTCTTCTCACCTTAGCCATCAATGGGAAGATCTTTGGAAATCTCCCTGGCCTCATAATGTATGAAGACACTATGACTAACTGGTACTTGTTGGGAATAGGAAGTGAAGTGGATATACACACCATCCATTACCATGCGGAGAGCTTTTTGTTCAAAGTAAGTATCAGGAAACTGCTTTGAGGAAGACTGAACTAACACATTGAAGGCATTTCTGACAGGATAAGTGAGTGACGTGGCAATGCTTGTGAGTGAGTACCTCTGAGAGAATGGAACACAGTATCCTTTTGATCAACATTCCCTTTTTCATATGTGTATGTGTGCATGGCGTGGTGTGTGCGCATGTGTATTCACATGTTTGTAAGTATTTGTGTGCACATATGGGGGTATATGTGCACATGTGTGTGCATGCGTGTGGAAGCCAGAGGTTGATGTTAGGTGTTCCTCAATTGCTCTGCATTTTATTCTTTGGAGATAAGGTCTCTCATTGAATTTGGAACTCACCAATTCTGCTAGAAAAGCTAGCCAGGGGCTGGAGAGATGGCTTAGCAGGAAAGGCACTAACCTGCAAAGCCTAAGAATGCTTGTTCAAATCTCCAGGTCCTACATAGTAGCCAGATGCAAGTGATGCAAGTGTGCAATGTCACACGTGCACACAAGGGGGCACACACGTTTGGAGTTTGTTCACAGCAGCTGAAAGGCCCTGGCATGCCTATCCTCTTTCTCTCTCTCCTTCTCCCTCTCACTCTGTTTCTCTCTCAAAAATAAAATAATAATAAGTTCAATTAAAAAAAAAAAAAGAAAAGCTAGTCAGCTAGCCAGTAAGCCCAGATGACACTCCTGTCTCTGCACTGCCAGAGCTGGGATTACAGGCACATACCACCATGCCTGGCATATTTTTACATGGGTTCTGGGGATCCACAATCAGGTCCTCATGCTTGCATGGCAAGCAATTTGCTCACTGAGCCATCTCCTCAGCCCCAGGATATTTAACATATGTATTTATTATTTTTTATAAAACAACAGCAACTAACCAGCCATTCAGCAGAATAGTGCTGTCTAATAAAGGAGATTTTTCAAATTCTGGCTTGAGATCACCCAAACTTATCTTGACTTTCACCCTGGAGAGCTGGCTGGACCATGACCATGTGTGCTCTGCTGCACCCTATGGGTAGAGCTAGCTGTACTGCAGAACCACCCTCGGAGCCTGTTAAAGAGCAGATCGCCATGCCCCGCCCCAGACCTGCTGAATCAACCTCCAGGGATAAAGTCCACATAGTCTGTCTTCTAAGGTTCTCAGTACTGTGTACAAGGAAGCAGAGAATGGTAACCATGTCTAATCTGCAGTAGCACCAACACAAGTGATATCAGGTACTTTTTTTTTTTTTTTTTTTTTTTTTTTTTTTGAGGCAGGGTTTCACTCTAGTCCAGGCTGACCTGGAATTCACTATGTAGTCTCAGGGTGTCCTCGAACTCATGGTGATCCTCCTACCTGTGCTTGCTGAGTTCTGGGATTAAAGGCATGTGCCACCACGTCCAGCTCTGATACTTTCTTGTCACTGTGACAAATACCTGACAAGAAGCATCTTAAGGAAGAAAAGGGTTTATTTTGGCTGATAGTTCCAGGGATACAGTCCATCATAATGGGGAAGGCATGGTGGCAGGAGCAGGGAGCCCAGATGGTCACATTGCATGTGTAGTGAGAGAGAGAGACTGAACAGGAAGTAGAATCAGGGTACTTCAATTATTATATTTTGATGAGGGGGGAGATGTCAGAAATATTCTAGAAGTTTTCCTCATAATTTGAGGAGTGTTATTGGTATTTTGATAGAGATTGCATTTAATCTCTGGATTGTTTTGGGTAGTGTGGGCTATCTTTTTAAAGTTAGATTATTTCTTTTGTTGCACCAGAGTGCTTTATATACTCTAGAAAGAAACTCTTCATGTGATTTGCAAATATTTGCTCTCAGTATTTGGCTTATCTTCATTCTCAACAGTATCTCAAAGAACAAAATATCTTAATTAATAAATATATCATTTTTATGGTTCATGCTTTTGGTTGAGTGAGGAGGAGCATTGCCTAGTCTAAAAACAACTTTGAGATTAGCCTAGGCTACATAGCAAGACCCTGTTGCTGAAAGAAAAGCCATTATTCATTTTACCATTAAATTACTTGTATACTTTTGTGAAAATCATGTTTATCACATATATGTGGGTCTATTCTATATCTGAATATGATATACCTTTCTATTTATTTTTATTACTACATGAGCATTTTGTAGTTTTCAGTATATATATGTGTATATATATATATATAGATGTGTATATATATATATATATATATATATATATATATATATATGGCAAATAGTTTCCAGATATTTAAATAAATCACATATCTAAGATTTGATGGTATAAAGGGTATTGTTTTGAATTTCTAATTGTTTATTGCCAATGCATAGAAGTATAATTAATATTTGCACATGAGCCTTTATTGCAGTCAGCTCCATGCTGCAGGGATAAACTTTCAAACCAGACACAGGTTATGAGAGGAATAGGATTTATTTAGGGCTGACAGATCCAGGGGAAGTTCCATAATGGCAGAAGAAGCTGCCCCCTTTACATAGATCCAGAGACACAACCACACACCAGCATCACAAAGCAAACAATCACACAGCAGGGACCCCAGCAGACTGCACTCTGCATACTTTAAGGTAGAACTCAGATACAGCCTCAGTGACCCCCCCCCCCCAGCAGGAGTTTGCCTGCTAAGGGTAGAAGCTACCATCTTAATTTTAATATTACCTGATTCAATGGAGGGACATCAAACTACTACCACAGCCCTGTATCCTACAATTTTGCTAAATTTGCTTTAGTTATAGTGGCTTTCTATAGATCTTAAGAAGAGGGCATGCTACATAGAAAATGATGTTGTCTATAAACAGAGATGAACTTTCCTTTATTTTCAATCTATTTGACTCCCTCCTTCTTTTGCCTTGTTGTACTATAGGACCTTTACCATAATTTTGAGAAAAATGGAGATCTCTGCCTCCTTTTTTTTTTTCTTCTTCTTCTTCAAGGTAGAGTCTTGCTTTAGCTCAGGGTGACCTGGAATTCACTATGTAGTCTCTGGCTGCCTTCAAGCTCATAACAATCCTCCTACCTCTGCCTACCAAAGGCATGTACCACCACACCCAGCTCTGCCTTCTTTTTAGCCTTAGGGAGAAAGATAGCAGTCATTCACTACAGAATATAAAAATTATATATATATGTTTTATACAACTTATTACTAAGTTGAGAATTTCCTTCTATTCTTAATTTACTTAAGAGATTTTATCATACACAGATACAAAATTATATCAAATGTCTTCTTTCTGCATCTGATCATATAATTTTTCTTCTTTAATCTATTCATGATTTTCTTCAGTCCACTGGCAGATGGAATCATTTTTTAATTACCTTGATAAAATTTACTTGGTCATGATACATTACCTATTTTGAGTATTGCTGGATTTTACTTGCTAGAATTTGTTGAAGATTTTTGCATCTATGTATGAGGATATGGATTACATATTTCTTTTTTGTAATGTGTGTGTTTGGCTTTTGTAGCAGGGTAATACTAGCTCTATAAAATGATGGAAATGTTCTTCCATCTTTTATTTTCTTACTTTGTTTAGAATTATTATTATTTCTTTTTTAAAAAATTAAAAACAATTGTAGGGCTGGAGAGATGGATTAGTGGTTAAGGTACTTGCCTGTGAAGCCTAAGGACCCAGGTTCAGTTCCCCAATACTCATGTAAGCCATATGCACAAGGTGGTGCATGCGTCTGGGTCTGGAGTTCATTTGCAGTGGCTGGAGGCCCTGGTGTGCCCACTTTCTCTCTCTCTCTCTCTTAATTTCTCTCTCAGATACATAAATAAATATAAATAAAATATTTTTTAAATGTAGAAAATATATGTATTTGTGAGGCTGGAAAGATGGCTTAGTAGTTAAGGCGTGTACTATACTTAAAATCTTAAATTTCTCAGTCCTATATCTTTAGCCAAGCACATCAGTACATTATAAATTTAACCTTCATCAAATTATCTGGGCCCAGGCAGCATAATGCAGCCAGCCCTTATGCCAGTAGCCCAGATACAACAAGGTTTTTGTAGTCTTTCCTTTCCCTTAGAAAGTTCATAAGCCAAGCCTCTAAATACAATTTTCTCTGCACTCAGCATTTTCAAACTTTTATGAGAATAGTTCATAAAACTTGGCTTACCACTTCAGAAGTCATCTTCAGTTGCAAGCACCAAATTTCCCATTCCTCCAGCACACATTCCAAAAGACCAAAATCCACATGGTTAGATTCATTGTGCAGCAACTCTATTCCACTTCTGGTAACAATACTATAGTAGACAGCTTCAGGTCACTGAGATGAACCTACAGACCAGGCATGGTTTATGGGAGAAAGAGGGGATTTATTTGAAGCTTACAGATCCAGGGGGAGTTCCACAATAACAGAAGAAGCTGGCCTGCTTTCACAGGTACAAGCAGAGAGAACAAACAAACAAACAAAAAAACCATAAGCCACACCAGCACCATAAGCAAGCACACCTAGGAACTCCAGGCAAAGCTCAGGCACGTTTTATATCTTCAGACTGGAATTCCCCAGGCCTTAGGGATGGACCTTAGGCTCTGCCCACTGACACCTCCTGCAGCCAGGTGGCTGCAGATCTAAATTACAAACTTTAACAAAATCCTAAATATATTGGGAACCACCTATTTAAAGTACCACAAGGCACTTGCCAGCAAAGCCAAAGAACCCAGGTTTGATTCCCCAGTACCCATGTAAAGCCAGATACACAAGGTGGAGCATGTGTCTGGAATTCATTTGCAGTGGCTAGAAAATCTGGCATGCCCATTCTTTCTCCATCTGCCTCTTTCTTTCTTTCTTTCTTTCTTTCTTTCTTTCTTTCTTTCTTTCTTTCTTTCTCTCTCTCTCTCTCTCTCTCTCTCTCACTGTCTCAAATAAATAAATATTTAAAAAATTGTGTGTGTGTGTGTGTGTGTGTGTGTGTGTGTGCATGGGGGTACCACAGCATGCATGCAGAGGTCAGAGAACAGCCTTGGTTTTCAGTACTTACCTTCCACGTTGTTTAAGGCAAGGTCTTTTGTTTACTGTTGCATACACTAGCTTAGCTGGTCCCCCATGAACTTCTGGGGATTCTCCTGCTTCAGCTTTCCATCTTGCTGTAGGCACACTAGGATAATAGGTGCACCCTACCATGTCCAGCATTCTGTGGGTTTTGGGGATCTGATCACACGATGTTACTCTTGTGCAGCCACTACCCTAGCCCCTAACATTATTTCTCTAAATATTTGGTAGATTTTGCCAGTCAAGCAGTTTAGACCTACTAGATAGTAAAAATATAGATCCAGTGTGAGTCAGGTCATCTGTTTCTTCTCAAATGATCTTTGGCACACCATGTCTCTTAGGAATTTGTTCATCATATATAAGTTGTAGAATTTGTGGACAAGGAACTAATTACACAACATTCTTTATTCTTATTGTATCTGTATAGTTTTAAGGATGTTATCCCTTTCCTATGTTTATAATTTGTATCATTTTTCTCTTGGTCAGTATTTCTAGAGATTTGTATTACAGATCTGTTGCTGCATAACAAATTGGTCTAAAATTTAGTGACCTAAAACCAGAAGGACTTATTATCACCATTTCTTTGGGTCTGGAATCTAGGTGTGTTTTGGCTAGCTGGTTCTGGTTCCACATCTTGAGGATACAATCAAGGTAGCTGGGTTTGCAGTTGTCAAAGGTTTGTCTGAGCCACAGAACCTTTCTCAACCTTGCTTATTTGGTTGTTGACTAAAGGCTTAAGATGGGTATGGTGCAGGAGCTGGCTTCACCCAGACCAACCAATTTAAGAGAGATCTATGAGAGAATCTGTCTTTTATAGCCTAATTTTGCAAATGGAATGCCTTTACTTCTGCTGTATGTAAACTGGCCACTCAGACTAACCCTCATAAAGAATGGGAGGGAAGCCGGGCGTGGTGGCGCACTCCTTTAATCCCAGCACTCGGGAGGCAGAGGTAGGAGGACTGCTGTGAGTTCGAGGCCACCCTGAGACTACATAGTGAACTCCAGGTCAGCCTGAGAGTGAGATCCTATCTTGGAAAACCAAAAAAAAAAAAAAAAAAAAAAAAAGAATGGGAGGGGACTACAAAGGTTGTCTACCAGGAAATGAGAGTTATTGAGGGCCATCCCAGAAACTGGTCACTACACAGTTTGTCAGTTAATGGATGTGTTCAGAGAACTAGTTTTAGGTTTCTCTAATTTGTATTGTTTTTCTATTCTTTTGTTTTGAGTGTGTAGTCTGTGGTAGTGATGATGGAGGTGTTGGTGGTATGTGTGAGGTGTGTGCATGCATATGTGTCAATGTGTGCACTTGTGTGTGCTCATAGAGGCCAGACGAGAATGTTGTTCGTCCTTCGTCTATTGCCTATCTGTACTTTGAGATGGAATTTCTCACTTAATGTGCAATGGCTGTATTCCTGAGCCTTAGCGATTCACCAGTCTCTGTTTCCTACCTGATTGGGCCACACCCAGTAATTTGAACTCATTTGACCTTTGGATTCCCTGAAACCCTCATGATTATAGCAAATGCTCTTAACCTGCTGAGCCATCTCCATAGCCCCTTTTTTCATGTTTTTACGGATTTCTGATCTAATTATTCCCTTCCTTGTGCTTACTATGTGTTTCTTTGCTCTTCTTTTTCTTCTTGCCATGTAAGCAAAGAAAGCCACAAACTATGTTTTTGGCTTTTGCAGATAGATAAATCCTACCGAGAAGATGTGTATGATCTCTTTCCTGGGACGTTCCAAACCATTGAACTGTTTGCAGATCATCCAGGGACGTGGCTGCTGCACTGTCATGTGTCTGATCACATTCATGCTGGCATGGAGACAACCTACACAGTCCTTAGGAACCTAGGTATTATCTGTCAGGGATACCAGCTGATGGCACCAAGCTTTTTGTAGATCCAGAAAACAGGAGGCATGAGAGAAATATAGCCCCCAAGAAGCTCACAGCAAGGAAAGAGGCAGACATGTCAATATGTAACCAAATGGAGAGGGCAGACTACAGGGTTGAGTGTCAGCTGGAGGACATGGTTAACAGTCTGGAGTGTGAGCCCAGGCTGATTCAGAGGCCATGATTTCAAGAAGGCTCTTAGTAAAAACACGAACAGAAGGGCTGCAGAGATGGCTCAGCAGGTAAGACCACTTGCCACAAGCTTGAGAGGGCCTGACAATTGCCTGAGCTTGATTTTCCTGGACCACATATTTTTTTAACTGGGCTGGGGAAGCAGAAAGGGCAGGAATGCCTGTGGACTGGTGTGAAGTAGCCTAGTGAAAATCCAAGAAAGATGGCCAAAGCTGGTTGGGGGGGGGGGGCGGGAGGTAAAGTCCTCATCGGTGTAAAGACATGCGTTGTACCATGAAAAGAATCTCCTTCTCTTGTTTATAAAACCATCAACTTATCTCTTTCCCCCAGACAACAGGATTCCATATTCTACCAAGTCCCCTCCTGGAGGAGCTGTCCACCCGGCCACAGTGCCGTCCAAGGGTAATGACATGTTTTCCTGCGTCCTGTGTGATAACGCCTCCGTGTTTCACCCCTGGGGAAGAGGCAGGTGCCTGATGCCTCACTTTTGTTTTTCACAGATCAACCTGGGAAGGAGGAGCTCTATTTCTTTGGCAAGAATCTGGGTCCAAGGGGAGCCAAGACAGCCTTGGTCATCCTGTTCATCATGGGACTTCTCCTCCTGGTGGTCTCGGTGGTTCTTTTCCTCAGACTACGCTCTGCGAGGAGGCAGATGGCTTACCGGGAAGTCCAGTCCTGCGCACTCCCCACGGATGCTCTGTGAACCATGTGGCCCTGCTCAGCGGGAAGAGCTCGGGTTCTACAGCTGGCCAAATACTGGCCAACAGGGAAACTGGACCAAGACATTGTTCACCACAAAAGGTCGACACTGTATCTATCCTGGATCAGGCTTCTGAACTCCTGAAGTATCATCCAAAGCAATTTGCTTTTACTTATTTATTTTTCAATGGGCTGTGAATAATCCTCAGGTAAAAAGTACAGAGAGAAAGGAGACTGCACAGGACCAAGAAATACCAACCATTAGTTTGTTCTATGAACGACTCGCCAAAGTCAGAGACCCTCTGAAAGATAGTTTCATATTCCATCTTTCATAGTTTAAAAATTAAAATTTTAAACAATTTATAAAGTTAAAAAATTAAAAATAATTTAGAACTCAAATTAAAATTAAACAGAATTTTTTAAATTAAAAATTCTTTAGTTAACCATTAAACTTTCTAGATGGACAACTGCCAGAGTCATAGTGCCTCAGATCTCAGTCTCCCTGGCACTGCACTGACTTCAAACTCTGTTACATGAAATGGTGCCCTTCCTCATTCCGGGGAAAGTAAATTTCTGAGGAGGTCATGGAAATGTCCAAGTCACCATGCGCTGATGAAACTGGACCAAGTGAATCTTCTGGAGGCTTTTATCAGCTCTCCTGGCCTTTCCTCCTTTTATATAAAGAGCTTGTGCACTGTTAGACAAGGCAAATTTACGTTTTTTAAAAAAATTTAATTGCTGCTGTTTTTATGCAAACCTGTAGAAATACTTGAATGTTTATAATTCATTTATGTTATATTTTTTAACGATATGTTTCCATGGCAACGTCTGTGTTTTCAAAAATCAACTAGAGAGTTTCTATTTCAGAATGCTGGAGGGCTGGAATCTGTAAAGGAGAGGGCTTGATTTTCTCACTGTTAGGCAGAAACCCCCTGAAAGTTTAGGAGCTCTTGGTGAGGGGTGGCAATTCAAGTCTGGGCTTGAGTCTTGTTTTTCATTCAGTTGCAGGGAAGGGGGGAATCCCACATCTCCATCTTCTATGAAATACTAACAGTCTCATCATGTGAGGGATGGCAGGAGGAATTCATCAATTTTTAGTTGCCTGGTTGAGAGGTGAAAGGAGTTCTCAAACTCTTACATTCCATGCCTTTTAAATACATAATCCTTCAGAGGAAGAGGGGAAACAAAAAAGAAAATCAACTGTTTGAAAAGAGTCTTTGTGACAGTTTTAAAGACATTAAATCAGCACTGAAGATTAATGTTCCAGTTCTCACAACTCATAAGCAAACCTAAAATACTGAACAACCAAACTCAATGCATAAGGAGGCAACGCACCCTCTCTGTGGGCATGCCCAGACATTAAATGCAAGATTGATAAAAGCAACATTGTTGACTAGTGGATGGCTCAGGGCAAGCTGCCCCAAGATGCTGATGCTAGATGAGTGATTCAGACCACTGCCTCAGCCGTGGCTCACTTGAATGTCCAGGTGAACGAGTAGGATAATAAGTACTCTGGTGGAGGGAACGTCATACTTCCTTATCTTCTTCTTGGTGAGGGGAAACGGGTAATTTGATAGAAGCTATAGTGATACTAAAACAGATACAACTGTTAACAGCTCTGTGTGTAGTTTTCTTGAATGTCTTATCAACAGGGTACCAAAAAGATTTGAATTCTAGCCTGCTAACCACTGACAATGTGATTTTTGTAGTACATTGTAGCACGTACTCTACAGTGTCCATACATGTGTAGGCTGTATAATTACGTAATTATAAGTGCCTTATTTATTACTCATTTTCAGTAAGATAACAAATTATTTACTTGTCTTTTCCCTTTTCACTTAGTTTATTTTTTTTTAATGAAAACAAAACCACAAAGTAGTTTTATTGTACTGTTTCTCTTTTTAATAAAGTTTCACATGACAATTTGTATGCTTTTTTTTGGTCACTCAGAATTACTTGCCATTAAACAGGGTGAGAGGGAGGAGTGCTTAAAGTCTGGGGAGATCGTTCAGTGGGTAAAATGCTTGCTCTGCAAGCATGAGGACCTGAGTTTGATCCTCAGAACCCATGTTAAAAAAAATCCACATGTGGTGGTGTGTGCCTACAATTCTAGTGCTGGGGAGGCAGAGACAGGATGATCACTGGAGTTGGTTAGACAGCTAATCTAGTCTAATTAGTGAGCTCCAAGACAGCGAGAGACCGTGTCTCAAACGAAATGAAGAGCATACGAGCATGGCACCAAGGTTGTACTTTGGCCTCCACACACATGTACATATGCACCCCCCCCACATGTACCCATAAACATATGTGCCCCCACACAAACACATCCACACCAAAGAAAAATGCAAAAAGAGTATCTTTAAAAAGTAATGTTGCTTACACTGATGTCTATGATTCAGGAGGCATTAAAAATATGTACATCTCCCCGCCCTGTCTTTTGGTTTTGTAAGACAGAGTCTCATGCAGACCAGTTGGCTTTTAACTCATTGTACAGCTGAGGGTGACCATGAATCCCTTCGGATCCTCCTGCTTTCATCTCTCAAGTGCGGGGATTACCAGCGTGTGCCATCACATCCCACTGGTATCCCCTTCCATCCTTAGTACAATCCACTGAGAGAATTAAGATCATCCTGAGTGGTAAGAGAAAACTGAGGTTTAGGTATCTCCCTTGGTCAGACAGAAAGTAGGTGGCAGGGAACTGGGAGATGGCCTGGGGGTTAGAGCTTTTTGCTGTGAAGCTAAAGGAACCCGGTTCGAATCCCCGGGACGCATGCGAGCCTGATGCACAAGGGGGCGCTCATGTGCGGTAGGGCACCTGGTGTGCCAGTTCCCTCTATCTCTCCCTTTCTCTTCCCTATCTCTGTCTGTTTCTCTCTCACATTTAAAGAAGTAAAAAAAAAAAAAAAAGTAGGTGGCAAATCCAGGAGTTATATCCAGGCTTTTGCTTTCTAGTTTCCTCCCAAAGTATGCTGGTGTATGTGTCAGATTTTCTTAATCTGTTTTTTTTCTTTCTGCCATGGCGGGGCGGGAGGGGGGGAGGTTCTTTTTCTATCATGACCCTGGAAACCACTTATGTCTATGTGCAAGGCTATGACATCAGCTTGAGGCCTTCTTTATTCCTCATGTACAAAGACACTGACTGCTTTTCCACCTCTCATTCTGATCCATTTAACAATGGCAGGCAATTCCCTCCAAACATGCCTAATGCTTGCTGAAAAAAAGTTTAGCACTTTTGTGCCACCTTTTTCCCTTTGACTTATTTTCCTTCAACCTCCCTACTTCCCTTTCCCTAACAAATTTCTCTTTTAAATTTTGTCAAACACAGATTAACGAGTACACAAAACTACCAGGACCGAGGGTAGTTTCCAAAGCTGCTGAGTCTCAGCCCAGATCCTCAGGGGATCGTATGTAATGACAAAACAACCAACAACCTACAGTTCCCTAAGGCGGTGAGCTGATGGCTAGAGTAGAGGGGGAAAGTGCTGAGGGATTGTAACAGCTGTGGGGGATCCTGGGAAGCTTCCCACTGGTGAGGTGCCACCAGTTGGAGGATTCAATCCTGAGAAGGAGGTGACAATGACATCCATAATTACTTAGCTGACTCAAGAAAGCTCCCAGTCCTGCTCTGCTTACCACAGACAGACTCATCCTCCAGGTCTCGCTTTCCTGGTCCATCACCAGCCTGCAACATATGCCTTGCAGATAACAGATACATGAGTGTAAATTGGTCTACTCAAAAAAAAAAAAAAAAAAGTCAAGATGAAAATGCTTCCTTTAGATATTAAATGAATAATGTTAATAAGACACCTGTTATGTGCCAGGCACTTATGCTAAGTGTGGGAGATAAAGTGGTATACCTCGGTACTGCCACACCTTCATGATGCTGCCATATTGCAGAGGGGCAAACATTAAGTAAATGAACAGTTAAACAAATAATTGTATAACTGCAACTGTGATTATAGTTAAGAAATAAAAATAGCAACTGTACACGATAATTTCTGCACAGCACTCATCAGTTTGCTAGATCCTTAAGATCCATAATCCTAAAATGTATGGATAACTATTTTACAGAGGAGAAAACGGAGTCACAGGCCTATCAAGTAACTTCCCTAAAGTCCACAGCTGGTATCTGTGGTCCCAGGAATAGAAGCGTACTTAACAAATTGATCAGTTTATTTAGGAAAGGGTGTACTGGGAGAGTGAACTGAGGCCATGAGGGCGAATAAGGGTCCAAACAAATAGGCCATCCTTGGGAGCACTAGGGGTAGAAGGCTGGGAGGAGGGGCCTGACCAACTTGAAGAATGGAAGGAGAAGGGGTCAAGTGCTGGTTGTGGCGGCACACGCCTTTAATCTCAGCACTAGGGAGGCAGAGGTAGGAGGATCGCTGTGAGTTCAAGGCCAACCTGAGACTACACAGTGAATTCAAGTTCAGCCTGGGCTAGAGTGAGACTCTACCTCAAAAACAAACAAACAAAAAAGAGTGAAGTGGGTGAGGTTGATAGTGGCCATAGTGACAAATTTGAATTTTATCTTAAAGACAATATTTTTATTCAGTAGGGTCACATGACTAGATTGGAGATTTTAAGAACTTCTGGCAACTGGGGGAGACAGCTTGGTCTGGGGAATACCTTGCTGTAATTGGTTAGGAGAGATGATGGCGGGCTGGATTGAGGTGTTGGCTGTGCATGTGGAAAAGTGACAGATCTGACATCTTTAGACAAGAGAAACAAGAGAATTCAGAAATTAGGGCAGCTGCAAGAGAGATGTAAGTGTTAATGATGGCACTGCACGTTTCTGTCTTGGGCACATGTGTGTAAAATGGCAAGATGGTAGTTTAGGCTTGAGGAGACGATGAGTGAAGTCCTATGACCCATCTCAGTACAGGGCTTTGTAAGCTAACGGAAATGCACGTAGAGGGCATGCCGGGTGCAGAGGATCATTTGGGCCTTCAGGGTAACTTACCTCCATGGACCTTATAGACCAGAAAGGCAGTCATGCCTAGCGCCAAGAGTTCTCACCTTTAAGATCCTTTTTGCTTCAAATGGTGGTTGGAACCTTTCCTCCAGTCTTCCTCATTTTCTACTTCCTGTGAGGGGTTCAGAATCAGCTCTCTGCAGCCCCCAACACTCATTCACCCACCTACCCAACCTTCTCTGTTGTCATGCGGGCCAGACTCTGACTGGGAAGGAAGAGTCCAGAGGAGTCTAGTCACACAGTTAGCTCTCCCCATCTCTCCGCGTGTCCCCTCGTGTAGCTCCTGACCCCCTCTCCAATCAGTCTTCACCGCTTCATTACTACAGCATCGGTTACTCCTTGAAAGGGTCACAGCCAGCCCGCCCCTTTAGCTGGATTGCACAGTGTAGAGATGCAGCTCTGCGGCTGAGCTCTTGCCAAAGCCTGCACAAAGCGCGAGGGTTCGAACCCCCGCATCACACCCAGGCACACCATGTATGCAAGGCATAAAAGGTCTTGAGCACTGGGGAAGGGACTGTGGCACAAATGATTGGGGAAGAATTTCACGAAAGCCACTAGGGGGGACGACCCCTCCGCCAGAGCGGGTTTCAGGGGAGCCGCGCCCACCCGCCCGCCGCGTCAGCGCGCTTCCGGAAGCTGCAAGCCCCTGGGTGCAGGGTTTCCCCGCGAAGGTTCCGGAAGAGCGCGGGGCGGCGGCCTGCGCGCTGGGTCGCCGAGGGGCCACGGGGCGCTCGGGTGCGCGCTTTGCTCCCGGCTTGGTGCTCGCGCTGGGCGCCCAGGCCGGGTGTCGCGCGCCCCGGGGCGGCGTGCGCGGGGCGGAGCGGGGCGTGCGGGGCGGGCCGGCGCGGAGTCCCCGCCTGCCCTGCGGAGCCCGGGGCGCCCCCTGGCCGCGAGCCGGCCGGAGGGTCCCTGCGGGCGCGGCTCTTCCCGGGAACCAGCCGAGGGAAAGCGGAAGCAGCGGGCCGGGCCGGTGACCGGGAAGCGCGGCGCGGCGCCCCGGCTGCCCGTGGTACCTGGGCCTGGCCTCTCGTGCTCGGTAGCCATGGCCATCGCCCACCTGGCCACCGAGTACGTGTTCTCGGACTTCTTGCTGAAAGAGCCCACCGAGGCCAAGTTCAAGGGGCTGCGGCTGGAGCTGGCGGTGGACAAGATGGTCACGTGCATCGCTGTGGGGCTGCCCCTGCTGCTCATCTCGCTGGCCTTCGCGCAGGAGATCTCCATCGGTGAGCCCCGCGCGGGCCGCGCCGGCCGGGCTGAGCGGGTGTTGGCTGAGGCTGGCCGCGCCAGACGAGGGGCGATTGCTTTGCAGACCGCCCGGATCTCAGCACGCCCTTCATAATCATAGTTGTTGCAGCTTTGGGTGTGAGGCTTGGTGGAAAGGCGGTCCCACTTTCACAGTCTGAAGCCTTCCTCGCCAATGAGCATCCTTTGTACCCCTTTTGTCTCTGCTCGCATTCTGGTCCTTAGTTCTTTTGTCCTCTGCGCCCCACTATTTGGACTGTGGCTTGTAGTTTGCATTCCATCTTTTTGGCTAACACCCTTACTATCAGATTCGCCAAGAACAGCCAATATCTCCTCTTTCCACTCCACCCCCCTCTGGTATTTACGCAGTCACCTAAAATTTGTAACAATGGGTAAATGGAGGATCTAAAGGCAAGTGCCCCATTACAAGTGTATTCACTTATATATATATTCAGTTGATAACGTTAGTTCTGTGAGTGATGGGGAGAAACTGTATGTGGTGGTGGCAGAAAGCTCCTCCTCCTGGACTTCTTGCCCTGGATGAGAAATTAACTAGACCCCTTCATGGAAACTCTCTTTTGATCTTGTAGCTGTGAGAGTCCTGGTGGTTTGGACAGAATCGTGTGGCTGATTGGTTGGTCTTCCTAGCTGTCCTGACTTTCAGCACAGGAGAGATTGTGTGTGAATCACAGAAAGGTAGTGAAGGAGTGCTAGGTAGTACTGGTGGTGAACCCCTGTGCAAGAGAGGGTGAGTGTGGCATGGATAAGCATAGATGAGATGAGGCATTGCCAAGGAGGAGGTTCCATGCTCTCAGATGGGAAGACACACAGGCTGTGATAGCCAAGGCAGGAGAGTTCCTCTGGGTCCTGACATCAGAGAGCCATGTGGGCCTGGGTCAGATCAAAAGCAAACAACACAGGCTGAGGATGCCAGGATAGGAAGCTATTGATTGAGTGGAGGACAGACTGCTGGTGGCACACGGGATCTGGATATGAAGAAAGGAGCGAGTGGAGCTGGGAAAGGGAATGCCATGAACTGGGGCATTATCCGAGGACTTGTACTTGGCTGGGTCAAGGAGAGAAAGATGTTTCTGAGTGAGCACTAAGAAGCAGTAGGAATCACCCAGGTGCCCAGATTTTCACAAGACATCTAGAACAGAGGTTGAACTTGTTTCCAAGGCTATAGGCCTTGCAGATGGAGGATGGAGGTGTTGAAGGGAACAACTTGAGGAAAGACTTGGTTAGAAAAGAGGGACAGCGAGTGTAATCCTGAGATCTGCAGCACCGAGTTGCTCGTTCTGGCAGGAAGTTGCCAAAGTCGTGATGGGAAGTGAGGCTTTCAGTTTCTCTTGTTCTTAGGCAAGTGTTGATGTAGGGTTTCCTTTGCCTTGGAGATGACAGGGAATTACAACTTCAGGCTGAAAGGAAAACCACTAAGTCACACGGGTCCTGGAGATGATAGCCTCTGCCTTTGCAGATGCTTTGTGACTTTCAGCAGTGTGCTAAACCAAGTAGCAGGCATCAAGGATCTGCAAACAAGTGAGGCATTTTTCCTGTCCTAGAGAAGTGCCTTAGACATCTGGTGGGGACTATGGAGCTATAGGGCCGAGAGAAAGGAGCTGGTCATTCTTCATGACCAAAGTTCACCTCCTAGGTGGCTCCAGAGGCACCTGCATCAGTAGTGCCCTACATAGGTCCAAAGAAATGTGCTGTCTTGGAGGCACTTGGGGGTGTGGGAGTGGGTTCAGCCAGGAAAGACCTGAGCTTATGCTGTTTGCTGAGCACAGCTGTGTGTTGAGGGGGAAGCAAAAGGATTGTGAGACATGGCCCTTTTGTTTCCCGGTAGGAATTTCCCATCCAGCTAGGTACTAGAATGATTTGGTAGCAGGTGACATCATGCAGCAGTGTGTAATTCTGGGACAAGACAGGAGTGACTGAGTACCTGGTTGGCAGGTGCTGGGGTGAAGAACTCTCAGGCAGACCCCATGACTTCTAAAGGGTCAGAGTTCAAAGGGGAGGTCAAGCATGTGGGATGAAGCCAACAGCCCTGAGAAGTCCTATGAGACTGAGTGCTTGTGTAAAACTGGGGAGAAAGACTTTAGAAAGGAGGGAGAGGTACACGCATTAATACACACAGTGGATACAGTAAGATCATGTCATATATATGCGTATGTGTATAGGTGTATGTGCATTTTCATGTGTATGAGTACATGCCACAGCATGCGTGTGGAGGTCAAAGGACAAGTTTTGGGTCAGTCCTTCTACCTCATTTGAAGCAGTGCCTCTCATTGTTCACCACTCCCAGACTAGCTGGCCCCACGAGCTTCTGTTGGATTCTCCTGTCTCCACTTGCCTTCCTGCTGTAGGTACACTGGGATTTCAGACACCAGCTACAGTGTCCGGCTTTATGTGGGTGCTGGAATCTGAACTCAGGTACCCATACTTGTGTGGCAGATGCTTTATACACTGAACTATCTCTCCAGCCCCAAACAGTTAAATTTTTATATTTTAGCTGTGTGCTCTCAGCCAAGAAAAGAGGAGAGAGAAAGAGAGAGAGAGAGAGGGAGAAGAATCCTAACAGCCAAAGAGAGTGGAGTCGTTGAAATGGAATAACCACTCTGCTCACCACATTAGCCAGTGAAGACAGCCCTGGAGTGTGTGACAGGGTCAGCTCCAAACGGTTCTCTCGTCCCTCTCCTGGCCATTACTCTCTGTTGGTCTAGTACATTCTCATGGTCACACTTTCCTCATTGTGTTATAGTCCAGTGGCTGCCTCACTCACTAGGTTATTTATTTATTTATTTATTTGAGATGGGGTCTCACTCTAGCACAGGCTGACCTGGCACTCGGTAGTCCCAGCTGGCCTTGAACTCGCAGCGATCCTCCTACCTCTCCCTCCCGAGTGCTGGGATTTAAAGGCATACTTCATCTTTTATTGATCCCTAGAAGCTAGAGTATTGCACAACACACTGAGGCCACTCTACAAACATTTGTTGAGTGAACGAAAGGCGATAGCTTTTGGCATCATCTGGTGTTGACTGAGCCAGGTGTCTACCGTGCTGTTCTGTGGCAGGGGAGTGTCAGTCACACCTACGATACAGGATCTGGCCCTTGGAAGCGGGGTCTAGCAGAGCAATTGGATATGGAGTGTTTCTAATGCAAATTCCTGGGATCAGTGCAAGGGTGTACGTGGAAGCCTGCTGCAGTGGAGAGGCAGGCTGCACATATGTCTTAAGCAGATTGGGTCATGTCATAGTAACTTGCTGTTTCCCACTCAGAATGCTGTGGGAAACTTTTGATGTCATCACATAGATGTCCCCTCCATGGCACAGTGTGTTATCATCACAAGTCATCTGAGCAGACCTCTAGTGATAGATACTTAAAATCCTTCAAACTTCTACTCTCCCACATAAATCTTAGGTGCAACACATCTTTGCGAATGCTCCCCTTGCCCTAGCATTGAAGGCAAAGATGGGAACAGTATCTATTTCCAGGAAGGTGAAATCATTTTCCAGGGTGACTTTGCATTCCTGGGTTCTTATTTCAAGCAAGTAGAAAGACACTGCCTAGTGCATGCTCAGCTGTGACTCCCTCCAAATGCCAGTGTCAGAAGTGCAGAAGGCATGTTTAGGTGTGCTCCTGGGTTTAAGAAAGGAGTGACCTGTCTCTGGGGTAAACTTTCAACTTTTAGTTGGTTTTTCTCAAGGTATTCTCAAGACATCCTAACTCCACAAGTTGAAAGTAGGTGGTCACTTGTATAATTATTTCTTAAGTTCTGTCTCCCTACTTTATTGAAGGCAGGGACCATAGGTTCTGGAAACTTGATACTAAATAGACATTCAATGAAGTGTATGCAAATAGAATCATTATAAGCAAACAGTAATGATGAGAATGAATAAAAATATTAAAATAAAAATCAAACCACTGGAAAAGAAAATATCTACAATGCCAAAATATAGTTACCTTTGGAGATTGTTTATGGTAAGTTTTATATTTGTGGTGTATGTATATGGTGTGTGTTTGTGTAATGTGTACATATGTATGTATGTACATGTCCTGTGAGCACCTATGCGGAGACCAGAGGAGAATGTCGAGTGCCCTCTATTGCTCTACCACATTGTTTCCTGGAGACAGGCTTTCACTGAGCCCAGTTTTGGTCAGACTGGCTGACCAGTGAACTCCAGAGATCTCCCTGTTTCTGCCCCAACAGGACTGAGATTATAGGTGTTTGTGGCCATGCTTGGCTTTATATGTGGTTGCAGGGGGTTGATCTCAGGTCCTTTCTAACTGGAGCAGCAAGTCCGAGTTTTATGAGATGTTTCAACAAATCTTTTTTGGTAAAAAATACATATTTTAGGACTAGAGAGATGGCTTAAAGGTTAAGGCACACATCTCTGTGAAGCCTAAGGACCCATGTTCGATTCTCCAGATCCTACATAAGCCAGATGCACAAGGTGGCGCAAGCATGCAAGGTCTCACATGTGCACAAGATGCATGCATCTGGAGTTTGAATGTAGTGGTTGGAGGCCCTAGTGCACCAATTCTCTTTCTCTCTCCCTCTCTCTCATAACAAATACAAAAAAACTTAATTTTTCAACTCTATTAATCCTGATATTATTTAGCATTTACAACTTCCATCTGTTTTGCTTTTAATGGCATGTCAAGATTTTCATTTGCAGGGGAACCCAGGCCTTATATCCACTGATCTACAATGACTTCCTGACCAGATAACTTAACTCTTGGGTAGATAAATCTTTTTCAGGGACATTTATATTATTCTGCTTGTAAATGTATTACTTCCATAAAGTATCACTGCTCATATCGTAGTTTGTTTCTAGAGGTTAGAGGGGGCTGAGGATTTAGCTCAGGGGATGAGCGCTTGCCTAGTAAGCCCAAGGCTCTAGGTTCAATCCTCAGCACTGGAAAAAACAAAAAAGGGAACTAGAGGCTAGAGGCTTCCTATTTAATTAAGTGGATTTCTTCATTCAAGAATGTTGGAGTCATGATGAGGGAACTAAAGCTTGGTAGTGGAAGTGACTGATGTTCTGGGCTTCAATGGCCATGTCTAAAACTTAGATGCATTCCTCATAGTATATTAAATACCAATACTGTTGACCTACAGCAAGGACTGATAACAGCAGGATCTTTACATTTCTATTTACTTATTTATTTATTTTGGCTTTTTAAGGTAGGGTTTCACTCTAGCTCAGGCTGACCTGCAATTCACTATGCAGTCTCAGGGTGCTCGAACTCAGAGCAATCCTCCTACCTCAGCCTCCTGAGTGCTGGGATTAAAGGCATGCCCCACCACGCTGAGCTTATGTTTATTTTTGATAGCTACCAGAAGGACTCATTTGTACATATTGGGGCTTCATTCGTTACCTGCCTTTTCCCCCATGTTTTGTTCATAGCTGTTGCTAACTTTTTGGATGAGTCAATTAAGGTTGTGATGCTTTGAGAAAAATTACAGTTTGCAGAGCAACGTGGCAGAAGGTGAAGATTTTGGTATCAAGGCTGAGTAGTCTGTACATGGCTTCGGTGCCTCAGCTTCCATCTCTCTGGTGTAGGTGCTGTGAGACTGTCCTAAGGTGTCCCCTGCATGCGCCCTCGCTGGCAGGTCCCTCCACCGCGCTGCTGCTGTGTCAGCGGAGGGAATTGTCCAGGTGCTGTAAGACTTTCTGGGGGAGATGTGAACAAGCGTCTCTTCACCCCAGGAAGGTGCCCTGGTCTGGCTTGGTGAAGCAGTGAGTTTACTGGGGTTACTTACAAGGAGCATGGGTGACTCAAAGGCAGTTGTGCCATAGAAGAGCCCCACCCCAGCTTTGGGTGATGACGCATAAGAGCTGAGTCACTGGTGTTCCCTGCACAGCTTTCATGCACTGTGAAATACCGACTAATTATATAATCTCAAGGAGAAGTGTTTAGTGAGCCTCCATAGCCACTTGGAGAAGGAAATAGCTATAGAACATCAGGTTAATTTTACTTGATAAAAGGTCATTGGCCTGTATGTCTCTGTGTTAATCTGTGGTACAGGTCAGGCAATGAAGAGGAAATTGAAACCCTGGGTCTTTTTTTTTTTTTTTTAGACACACCCTCATCTCAGTCTCTTCAACAGAGGTATCTACTCTATGTGTAGTGAATTCTTTGACACTTGTGTTCCTATGGAAAAATCTCATTAGCATCTTAGCATTATGAAATTTAAACTGAACACACTATGTGTGCTATTTTGCAATTTGCTCATTTGTGTTTAATATGCTTGAAGATGTCTTCATGTTGGTGCCTGCTGATCTGCTTCTTTAAAAAAAATTTTAAGTAGGATGTAACTTTCCATAGGGAGACTATACCTCAGGTCACTTAGTTGCTGTGTTAGATGCAGCATTCGTTCCACTTTATTGTCCTACAGGCAGGGGTCCACTAAGCATTCTTGAGTGTCCTTTGTGCATAAACATTTCTGTAGGGTAGTGCCTCTAAAGTATTTTGTCTCAAGCGCCCTTTATATTTTTAAGATTCCAAAAAAAGGTTTTGTTTGTCACTTATATCTATTGCTGTTTTACTAGAAATTACAACTGAGACATTTTAAAAGTATTTGCTTATTGACACATATATTTTTTTATGAAAAATAACTTCAAAAACATGAATAATGACATTGTTTTCCATTTTTGTGAATCTCTCTTTATAGAAGATCTTTGGATTTTTCTATCTGCTTATCATTCATCATGTTAATAGTCTTGGCTAGTAACCTTTGGGACACTCACTTTATATACACACAAGAAAATGGAAACAGAAAGGCCATGAATTAGTGTCCTGCACCTCCTCTTGTAAAAAAGGGTCTCATTTTCTTCTGAGATCACCAAGCTGTACTTGGAGGACCAGTGCTCTGGAGCCGACCTACAGCTTAGAACTTGAAGTCAGAGGGTCCAAAGGTGTGCTTTACTTTCAGAATCCCATCAGAGTCTCAGTTTGCCCTCCACCCCTCACTTGTGTAACGAACAGTCTCTTTCCCTGCCTCCTCACTAATGCAGAACACTTTCAGTTTAGGGCTTGCTGTTCTTACCCTTGAAGTAGTGCCTCTGGGTCTTAGTTTGTAGTTCCCTCTTGACACTGGGGTTTCACAAGACATATTTCTGGACTCTGGCTGCCACTCTTGGCACTATCTGGAGACTGCCTTTTCCATTCTGTCTGATACCATTCCCTTCTGGCCTGGGGTGTGTCATTCAGGAGCTCTCTCACCTTGCTATTCTTGGCTTAGGAAATCCTCCCCCATCCCTCAGAAATCTTTCACCATCTCCTTTTCCTTTTCCCTCTCCCTTCCCTCTTTCCTCCTCTTCCTCCTCTTTTTCCTTCTTTTTCTTATCTCTCTCTGTCTCTCTGTCTGTCTCTTGCTGTGTGTGTTTGGAGACAATGTTTTGGTATGTAGCCCAGTGCCAACCTCAAAATTACAGTCCTCCCAAGTGCTGCCTCTTCCTCTGCCTCCCAAGTGGTCACAGGCCTGTTCACTACACTTGACTAAACTCTTTTTGTTAATTTACTACTATTATTATTTATTTGAGATGGAGTTGAGAGAGAGAAAATGGGCATGGTATGACTTCCTGCCCCTGCAAACAAACTCCAGACACATGTGCCACTTTGTGCTTCTGGCTTTACATGAGTACTGGGGAATTGAACCCTAGGCCATCAGGCTTTGGAAGCAAGCATGTTTAACCTCTGAGCCATCTCTCCAGCCCCTAGCTTTTTTTTTTTTTAAGCTAAAAGGTTTAATAAAAAAAAAAAATAGATGTCTCATGTCTGGGCCGTGTTTCCTGTTTTCATTTAGTCAGCTGGTGAAACTGTGTGATACAGTTTCTTAGAAAATATGAGAATGTCTTCCCTCAAGCACTAATGTCTGCTTCACACTTGGTTATCCTAGGCCCGGGATCTCACCCATAGCCCAGTCCTCTGTGGACAGGCTGCTTCTCCTCAGCTGTACCCTGGACTGGGGACTTGTAACTTATGTCCTCTGACTACACCAGGCTGCTCATTTGCAAACCAGGGGGTAGGACTCCACGAATGAGGGAATCCACAGCAAGAGACCTGTCTCTGCTTAGTAACGCTGGCTTGGCATCAGAAGGAAAACACCCCGTGTACAGCTGACGGTGTGGTGCACTTCTGCAAGCCTCCTGAGAAGCAAGGTCAGGCTCCCACTCCAGCTCGGAGCCACTCATTGGGCTCTCTGGCTCTGTTCAGATGAGACTGGGTGATGGGGAGTGGACTTGCCTCTCGCAGCCCCAGTGTCCTTGAAGAGAGGAATGGCCAGTGGTGATGGTCCTAGCATTTTTTTTTTTCCTAATAAGGTTTCATTCCTCTTCTATAAACTCCCTCAGCCTTGATGTTCTCTGTTTGTTTTCAGTGTTTCACACAGTCAAATGAATAATGGAGCTGGAAATATCCCTTTTTAAGGACCGAAAGAACATTGTTAGGATCTTTATTATTTCCAATAGCAAGAATTAGCTGGGCAGTCCATATATGAGCAGAAGGCATCTCCCCTGGGACCCTAATCCTGTTTTGAGAGGCTGTGTGAAATATGTAGTGATTAAGACATAAGTTTGGGAGCACATTGCTGTGGTCTGACCCTGGTACTTCACATGTTCAGTGTAAGGCTATAGACATTTCAAAGCAATTTCTCTGTGCCCCAGCTTCCTCCCACTCATTGGGGTCACAGAATGGTAAGAACTTAGTGAATTTGCACGTGTGAAGCCCTGAAACATTCTAGAAGATAGGAAACACTAGATTCAGGCATGTCCCTAGTTCTGCTACATATGACACTTTGACAGATGAGGGACAGGGTTCTGTAGGGGCCAAGTAACGTTTGGGATCACATAGCAGGGCTGGAGTGCAGCTGACATTCCGCAAATTTGTTGTGTGTGAGGGATGGAAGACTGAGGGCAGCAAGCTTACACCCCAGCTTAGAGGCTTTAGCCGTGGGGCCACAGCCCCACTCCACTGATCCCTGCTGGTGAGGGGCCATGGACTGAAGTTACGACCACCTCACCTTAGCCCAGCCCTGTAGCCTTGCTGGTGAGCAGAAATGTTGAGTACATGGATTTTAGTGCAAGGTGCTAGAACACACAGATGCATTCCACTCATCCTGCTGAGCTCTCTCTCCTTACTCTTGCTCATCAAATCAAGGCTGCATGCCATCCCAGCATGTCCATGCCTGAATCTCTAGCTAGACCCTGCTCTAGGCATAATGATCTACACCCTGTCCAAAATGACTCTTAACTCTAAACACTGAAATGACTCATTAGTGCTATTTTAAGATAAGGGAGAGTACACACTTTAGTTTATAACATGGGCAGAGAATGGGAAATTAAGGTACACATTCAAGACAAGGCTGCAGGCTACTTTATAGATACATATCTACATATGATCACATATCTTTCTAGGTTACATTGCTTAAAGGATGTCATTTAGATTAAAGCTCAAAATGTAAAGTTTAAAAATAAAATGAAAATATACTTCTCTGAATTTCCTTTTGTAAATGAAACTGTAGTGGTTTTATGAGGTGCAGTGTTTAAATGTAGGATGGAAGAGGAGGGCTAACACAGTTAAAGTTAGGTCCATAAATATTCTGACCCTAAGTGTTGCAGTTACTTTTTTTCCCAGCAGAAAGCACCTGACCAAAAGCAGCTTGTAGGAGGAAAAGGTTTATTTTGGCTTATGGACTAGAGGGGAATCTCTGTGATGGCAGGGGAAAATGAGGAATGAGCAGAGGCTGGATATCACCTGCTGGCCAACATCAGGTGGATAACAGCAACAGGAGAGTGTGCCAAACACTGCCAAGGGGAAGCTGCCTATGACATCCATAAGTCTGTCCCCAATAACACACCTCTAACAAGGTTCCAGTTCCCAAATTGCCATCAGCTGAGGATTAAGCATTCAGAACACATAAGTTTATGGGGACACCTGAATCAAACTACCACACTAAGTAACCATGATTTTTTAAAAAAATTTTTTAGAGAGAGAGAGAGAGAGAGAGAAAGAGGGAATTGGCATGCCAGGGCCTTAGCCACTGTAATTGAACTCCAGATGCTTGCGCCACCTAGTGGGCATGTGCGACCTTGCACTTGCCTCACCTTTGTGTGTCTGGTTAACATGGGATCTGGAAACATGGGTCCTTAGGCTTCACAAGCAGCTTAATTTCTAAGCCATCTCTCCAACCTGATTTTTTTTTTTTTTTTTTTTTTTTTTGAGGTAGGGTCTCCCTCTAGCTCAAGCTGACCTGGAATTCACTATGTAGCCTCAGGGTGGCCTCGAACTCATGGTGATCCTCCTACCTCTGCCTCCGAGTGCTGGGATTAAAGGTGTGCGCCACCACGCCAGGCTTGATTTATTGTTTTTAACATCCTTGTTAGAGATGTCTTTAGGAAGACAAGGTCTATCACTGTAGGCAAATTTTGATTTTACCAGTTGTACTAAAGGGTCAAACTGTCTTCCATGTTCTGGACTGAGGGTTTTCTTTCCTTTCACATACCCTTAAATTTCCCTCTCTCCTACTGTCCAGGGATTTCTTCCATTGGACTGGAAGCCCTAGGAGAGCATGGCCTAAACCTCCTTTACCTTTGAGTCCCTTGCATCCCGCATGGTACAGTATGCATAGCCCATGCCCAGGAAATGCTTATGAGTGTACTCAGTGCTGCTGTGCAGAGTGGCTTCAGGAGACCCTGTTCTGTTGCTTCATGTGGACCTGGGAGGCACACTTCCAGGGCTCTGGCTGGTGTGCCCTCAGCACAAAGACACTGTGGTAGTAAGCAGCCCTGTTCTGATGACAGGTGTGGAAGTCTCTTTTCTTAATTGAGGCTTCTTAAAAAAGAGTTTTTGTCATTTTAATGTCAGCCTCTGACACGGGAATCTCATGATACTCTATTCAGAATGTCTTTGTATTTGCAGAGATGTCTCGTGTTTTCTACATAAGGGTAACAGTTGCTCTAAGTGTTATTTTTTTTTTTTTTCTCCTTTTGTGAGAGTCACTAATCTTTGATTCAGTCCAGAGTCAAGATGCTCAAGGCCTTCTCCACAGAAGGGTTTCTTTGTTTTAGGAACTACAAAGATAACATTCCTAGGCATCTTTGAGAGAGAAAGGGTGTGGAAGGACTCAGTGCAAATGAATATAGCTTCAGGCTGAGGTCTTATAAGATCTTAGATCCACCCTTTTCAAGGCTCACTTTCTTGACACATTTGTTGCAGAGCCTTAAAAGATAAAATAAGAAAACTTGTAAGTAAATGGGAAATTAAAATAAGCATATGTGCATTGAAGAAAATGCAGCCTGTGACCCCGTGACCTGCTGCCCAATGCAAGAATAAAAATATTAGCTACCATTTCCTGGGTTCTTGCTGTATTCCCAGTCCTGTGGCAGACATTTCCCCTTTTTCCTCCCCTTCCCTTCCCCTCTCCTCTCCTTCTCCCACTTCCCCCTCCCTTTCTTTACTCCTTCCTTTCCCCATCCCTCCCCTTCCCTTCCCTGTGACCCTTCCCTTCCCTGTGACCCTTCTCTTCCCTGTGACCCTTCCCTTCCCTTCCCTCCCCTCCCCTCCCCGCCCCACTCCTCCCCTCCCTCCTCTCCCCTTCCCTTTACTTTTCTCCTTTTTGTTTTTTTTCGAGATAGGGTTTCACTCTAGCCAGGCTGACCTGGAATTCACTATGTAGTCTCAGGGTGGCCTTGAACACATGGTGATCCTCTTACCTCTGCCTCCAGAGTGCTGGGATTAAAGGCATGCACCACCTTGCCCAGGCTTTTTTTTTTTTAATAGGGTCTCAGGTAGACCAGGCTGAGTGACCTTGAACTCCTGATCCTCCTATCTCTGCCTCCCAAGTGCTGGGATTATAGGCTTGTACTACCATGTCTGGTTTATGCTATGCTGGGGATTAAACCTAGGGCCTTGTGTATACTGTGCATGCTAGGCAAGCATCCTCCCAACTGAGCCACATTCCCAGCCAGCTTTAGGCCAGAGTCTGCTCCCTATCTACATGGACTTCATGCTACTTCATGTAATTTTTAAAAAATATTTTATTTATTTATTTGAAAGAGAGAGAGTGGAAGAGGCAGACAGAGAGAAAGAGAGAATGGGCACACCAGGGCCTCTAGCTGCTGCAAATGAACTCCGGATGCATGCGCCCCCTTGTGCATCTGGCTTACGTGTGTTCTGGGGAATAGAACTGGGGTCCCTAGGCTTCGCAGGCAAGTGCCTTAACCACTATGCCATTTCCCCAGCCCTACTTCATGTAATTTGATGTCATTCTAACAATTGGATTTAAAGGCAAGCTATCAGTAGTTGTCCTTTGGCCTTACATGGTCTGTTTCATTAAAATTTTTCTTAGGCTCGCTCCCATCCCCACACTGCTTCTTGGCAGCATCATTTCTTGTGTCTATCTTGGGACTGTGCCCAGTTTCTCCCACTGCCCTCTAACAATACAAACCCCAGAGCCAAACACAGCTGCTGTAGTGGAACAGTGATGATTATGGGTCACTTACGCATTTATTTCCTGGCTCTTATTCCTGTTGTGACATTTTTGATGATACTGTTCATTTTATCTCTTCTGCCCTTCAGGGGGTACAGCCTCTTGTCCCCGTCACATGGACATAGACTATACAGACAGTACCCGCCACCCTGTCGATGGTCTTTTGGACTCTGGGTAAGGTCTGTACACAGTAGCGGTTGCTCACAGATCTTGTTAGTTCTGTAGTTTTGTTTTTTATTTTTTTTTTTTCTGTTTTTGTTATTTGTGTGTGTGTTATAGTGTGTGTGGGCGGGGAGGGTGTGCATGTATGCCACAGCATGCGTGTAGAGGTCAGAGGACAACCTTGGTGTGTTTCACCTTCTTTTGAGAGAGGGTCTATCTTGATATGCTGCTTATAAGCTTCTTGATTCTCCTGTCTCTGTATGCCCATCTCTCTTATTGCTGTAGGTGAGCTGGGAAGGTGTGTGCAGTGCTACTTTGAGCCCAGCTTTGTGTGGGTGCTGAGAAGGATTGAATTTGGGTTGGCAGGCTTGCAAGCAGACACGTTTAACTGCCAAGCTGGCCCCTAGCCCTGACTCTAGTTTTTCATGACACCTTCTTATAACTTGGGTCTCAGGCTCAGGCAAGGCTGCTGCGAGATTGATTTTACCATTCCTGTGTTGTATTGGCCAGCCTTGTGTTCCGCAAGGTCAAATTATCTCCCTACTACCCAGCCCTGATCTGTCTTTGTTTTTTTCTCCTCCTCAGTCACTGGCCAATCATTGCCAGCATGTCATGATGCTGGGAAAAAAGTATAGATCCATACTCAGGTTTGAATTACAGCCTGGCCAAGTGTTAGTTGACTCATTTAACCTCCCTAACCCTCAATTTTCTCATCTGTAAAATGGGACTAATGATAGCTAATTCAAAGCTTTATTTTCTTGGTTGGGACATGTGTTAGTTACTTTTATGTTGCTACGACCAAAATACCTGATAGAAACACCTTGAAGAAATTTATTTGGCTCACATTTTCAGAGGGATTGCAGTCTATGGTAGTAGGGATGGCATAATGGAGTGGTTCAGTCTGTGGCAATGGGAGCATGTGGTTGTAGCTGTTCATATGGTAGTGAACAGCAACAAAATGGCCCAGACTAGAGGCCTGGGCTATAACCTGTCCTAATGACCTACTTACTTCCACCAGCTGATCCCTACCTCCTAAAGATTACTTAGCCACTCCCCCCCCCATAGCACTATCAGCTGGGGAATAAGAATCCAAAATTAAGCCGGGCGTGGTAGCACATACCTTTAATCCCAGTACTTAGGAAGCTGAGGTAGGAGGATTGCCATAAGTTCAAGGCCATCTTGAGACTACATAGTGAATTCCAGGTCAGCCTGGGCTAGAGCAAGATCCTACCTCAAAAAACCAAAAAGAAAGAAGGAAAGGAAAGGAAAAGAAAAGGAAAGAGAAGAAAGAAAAGAAAAGAATCCAAAATGAGCCTATGGGGACATCAAGTTCCTATCTCATAGTAGTGTTCAGAGAATAAGTGCTATCTCTTCTGTTTCAGAGGGGATTCTGTGTGCATGCTGAGCGTTGACAGAAGTGATATCTACCTAGTATGGGAATCACGTTGGCTCACATGTAAATGAACCAGGGCATGTACATGATTTGTCTTACCAAGAAAGAGAAAAGGCTGGGGCCAGCTGAAGAGGAGTACGGCACGTACGTAACACAATGTTTATAGTCTCCAAGCTCCTCACAGTCCTTACTTCATAAGAGACAAGTCACTTTTACAGTAGGAAGAGCTAGCAGGCAACACCCAAATGAACAATGTAGGTGACATCACCAGTAATATGGGAAATTGTCTCTTACCTCCCAAGGTGTGTCCTGGGTAAGACTCCTTAGCCCTTCCATGGGTTCTTCCCACCACAGTGCAAAAGCTGCATTGGAGGTAGAGAAACAGACCAACAGGAACCAAGGCGAGCATTGCATAAAGAGGGCCGTGTGCACCATACATGAGGAGTGTGACTGAGGCAGGCTGTAGAACTGAAGGTGAGATTGGGTAGAAGTCTGCTGGAGGAGTGAAAGGAGAAGGTTTAGGGAGAGATGTCCATGAGATTCTTGTGGTTTTGCTGAGCTTTGCAGTGTCCAAGCACTGAGCGTGTGTCAAGAGAAGATCCTTTTGGGCCATCCTCATTGCTGTGTTGGAGTTAGTCCTGAGCCGTTCAGGCTGGTTTTATCATTCCAGGGCTTGTGGCTGTTGCATTTAAGAGCGGATTACTCATCTCTTCTTTGTGTATCATGTTCACTTGTTCTTTTTATATGATCGTTGTGATTGAACTTGAGAGTTTACTGTAAAGAATTGGTTCTAAATTTTTCTAGCAGCCTCAAAAGGTGGCCAGTGCTTTCAAATCCTGAAGGTGGTTTTATAATCTACCTGGATCCCATATGTCTGAGAGCTGTGTGTATAATTTACAATAAAGTGAATTAGACCCACTTTTTATTATCATCACTATGGTCATTATTTTACTGTTTTCCCCATTGTGCCTCCCAGAACAGCAATCCCCAACATATCTTTCTCCTTCAAAAAAATCTCTTCTGACTTCTTGTACCTGCCCCATCTCTAACCCAGTTTTCGTCAGTAATCTGATCCTTTTCCCCCTCTTTCTTGTGTTTGGAAGTAAATATGGAGGCCTGAGTTGATATTCTTGCTTTGTCTCCACTAGCTGTGAGATCTCCATGCCTTCCTCGTTTGTAAAATGGGATAAAAATCAAGGGCCATTTCCCTTCCTGGCCCTGTGCTGCCCACTGAGGTCTATGAATGGGACACTTGCTCCAGCATAAAAGCCCTTTATTGAAGAGTTCCTTTGATCTTCACCCAGCTAGTTCCTGTATCACTCTGTTGATTTTTTTAAATTGTGATTTTAGTGTTTCTTTAGCTCCTCGGGAGGCCTGTTCCTATACCACTCTTCAATGTGGGGGCAACATAGACAATTTACTACCTGGGATCCTAGGAGGGAAGGTGGATGTGTGTTAGAAGGCAGCTGGGGCTTGCTCTAACCTCACAGCTCGTCTGTGCCCTCCTACCTGGCCTGGTGCAGTAAGTGTAGGAGCTCGTTTACCTCCCCATTCTTGTTTTGAAGAATAAATGAGAATGTGAAAATGTTACTGATGATCTCTGTCTGCATGTGTCCGGGTTCTTGGTACCTTGTTCAGAGAATTAGAAAACATATACACAAATCAACAAATGAGAAACTCTATTAAGGGCAGAGCAGTAGTGTACTGCCAAGACCACCTGAGTGGGAAAATCTACCAGGGCCCCGGTTTTGTTCATGAATTCTTTCTAAGGAGTCCGCCAGAAGGAAAGTCTCTATTGCTGAGAGGAGCAGTTTGGGTAGTTATCTATTTTTATTGACAGACTTGAGCGATATAGCCTTTTTCTCAATTATGCATGTCCTTTCCCGTGATGTATCTGTTATATGTATGTCCAGTTATTCATAGGCATAAGATGGTAAATAGGGGATTTCCCCTAGAAGGGAGACAGCTTGCCTTACTTCATGTGCACCCAAAACTAGGCCATGTTCCATTTCCTGATCCTGGATGTATTTTGGAACATATTTGAGTGGAAGCTGATCACAAAAGAGGTGTTCCTAAAGGCTTCTAGGGGGAAGAGAGAGACTGATTCAGTTGTTGGAAGGGGTTTTCTACATCGCTTACATGTTGCTAGGTGCATTGGGAGAAAGGGGGTGCATTTACTGCCGAAGCCAAGTGGAGTCACCTACTGCTAAGCTGTTCACTATGCTTGCCTGCCCCAAAAGTCCACTTGGAAATATGAATCAGGGTGGCTGTGGTCCCAAGTCTCTCAAGCCCACAGCAGTGCCTAACCACCGCAGAAGGTATCTCTAAGTCATGCTCACTGTCACCAGGGGAAGGATGTAGGGCTGCGCAGCCAAGTTTGTACCCATTCTGCCTCCTTATCCCCCATGACCCTGCTATATCCCTCTCTTTAACTTGCCTTTCTTTAAAATTTTTTAATGATTTGTGTGTGTATGGGTGTGTTATGATGTATGAATGTGTATATAGGCATGCATGTGCCCTGGAAGTCTGGTGGAGGTCAGAGGGTAACTTCAGGGTGTTGGCCCTCCTTCCACTTTGTATATCTGGCCTGTGAACTTCCTGATTGTCCTGATCCACCTCCCAATTGCCATAGTCATGTTGTGATCACAGATGTGGGCCACTGCACATCTGGCTTTAAATGAGCAATGGGTATGCAGACTTCGGGTGACAGGCCTTTAGAGCAAGCACTTTTAAACACGGAGCCATCTCCCTGGCATTCCTCTCTTGATCCTACATCAGCCTGGACCTGGCTGTTGACTTCCTTGACTCATTTCCTGTTCCTGGATGGAGAACACCCAGCACTGAGGCTCCATTTGCTTCATTTCCCAGGTTGCTCTCGACCCTTTCCAAGAAGCTCTCCCCTTCCTAGTTACTTACAGGAACTGCTTCCAGAGGCCATCCTTGTCCAGCCAGACCTCAGTGGGGACCTGTCCCCATGGGCCTCGCTGGAGTCATCGGTCCAGAGAGGGGTGTGGAGAAGTAGTTGGGGAGTGACTGAACCATGCTGGGCTCCGGTTTTTCCCCGTTTGGCGTAAACGAGACATGATTGAGAGGAACGGTGTGTCCTCAGTCCTGCTGACTGTGCACTTGTCAGTCCAGAGGCGGGATGCGTCCCGTGAGCTCAGCGTGTCCTCGGTCCATAGTCTGCAGTGTTCTCTTCTTCCTCTTTTGTAAAAGGTCTGATATAAAATGTCTGGCTTTTTTTTTTCTTCCTGCACCAAGAGTTTCTGTCACTTCCTTGGGGAAGGTCCCTGAGACGCTAAGACACAGCTTGAAGCACCTTCTCCTGCAGGAGACATGTGCACTCCGAGGAAGATATACAGAGAGCACTCACAGCCAGGCAGGTTTTCAGAAACTCCCGACAGCACTGTTCATTTTCATGCGTGTTTGGAGAGATGTTCCCAAGCAAGTAGCTGACCAACAGATTTTCCAGAGCCATCCATTTGCAACCCAGGGGCTTGCCATCCCTCTGGTGTATTGCTGCTGCACACATTTGCCTTGGTAGGAAATGACACTGGAAGTATCAGCAAGGTCACAGGGATACAAGAGCAGTGTGAGGAGGGGAGTCCTGAGATCTGTGTGTCTTGAATACTCTATATTGTATAAAATGCAAGATCTTAGGGTAATGGGGTAAGAGTCAGAGGGGACCTGGAAACAACATACTTATCCCTAACTTATATTAATACATCACTGAATGTCAAGAACTGTCCTTTTGGAACACTATGTGATGGATAGTGACCACCCAAGGTCTTATTGTGAAGTCCTTTCCTGATATCTGGGTGTGAAGACACCCACTGAGGAAGAAGGGATGCTTCAGACCTCAACCATGCCTTCCCTCCCATCACAAAAGTCTGCACAGCTAACAACATTCTCACCTAACATCCTTCTCTGGCCAAGTATATCGGCCACCCCCTCCCCACGACAAGGTAACCCTCTGAGGTCTTTTATATGCCAGGGTCTAGGAAGTCTGGCTCAGTGTTTTCCTACTGTCTCATCCCCTCTCTGTAGGATTGGAAGGGAGAATGGCAGGTATGACTCTGTCTTTAGAGCAATTTCAGAAGAATCAACTCATTATTTGGCCTAGCAAAATGGAGTGAGCACTTACTGACCGACCAGCAGGAAGCAGGAACTAAAGTAATGCTCTTGGGACTTTGCCTTTGCTTTTCCAGTCTACACACCTATTGGAGTTACCTTATCGTTGCTGGGACAGAGCACCCGATCAAAAGCAGCTGAGAGGAGGAGAGCTTTTATTTTGGCCTACAGTCTTGAGGAGAAGCTTCATGATGGCCGGGGAAGGATGGTATGAGCAGAGATTGGACATCACCTCCACCATGGCAAGTGGAAAACAGCAGTAGGAGAGTGAGCCAAACTCTAGCAAGGGGGAGCTGGCTGTAACACCCTCAAGCCCACTCCAACAACAAACCTTCAGCTAGACTCCACCTCCCAAATGGCAATCAGCTGGGAACAAAGCATTCAGAACACATGAGTTCATAGGGGAACTTCTAATACAAAATACCACAACATTGTGGACAAAATTTGTTAATGTCATTTCCATTAGAGACCCAGGCTTTGGAAGCTTAAGTGACTCACCAGCTCTGAGTCACCCAGCTGAGTGGCAGAGTGAGGTTTAAATACAACTCATGTCAGAGCCCAGGCACTTAGCACTCCGCATGCAGAGTAGGATGTGGGAGAGAGTGTGCTGTGGGGGTAGGAGGCAGTAGCAGTGACAACACCCCCATGCATGGTTGATTGGGCAGTGGAGTGGACTGGGCCAGAGGCTGTTTAGTGCCAGTCCCTGTCCGTGCTGTGAGCAAGGAGGACACAGCTCTGCCCTGAGCCCCAAGGTCATATTGATTCCAGATGTGGTGTATCTGCCATGTATAACTTCAGCCCACATAACAGCAGCATTTGCAGGGTGCCACACTCTAGTTTGCTGCAAAGAAAGCCAGAAGAGCCATTCACAGCAGACCCAACTGGGACCTAGGTGTTCCCAGCCCATACCCAGCCCATCTCCTGTTGGGAGGCTACTGCTCTTGAGCAGTCTCTTTCCAGGTATAAACCACCAGACCACACAGTCTGAGTTTGTCTTTTTTTTTTTTTTTCCCTTAGAGGAGATGAAAAATGGACTGATTTTTCCTTCAGTGATCTATTATTATGTTCCTACAAACATCTCTTCCTCAGGCCAAATGTTCTTTGTTAGTTTTTCTTCTGAAAAAGTCTACCTTTCTATACTAGCTCCCCTCATTGTCATTGACTGCCCACCTGTGGGGTCCTCCTTTCTTCCCACAACTTCCTCCAATTTTTGGAGGGCCAGCTCTAAACATGTTGGGCTCTGGTTCCCTGCCTGCCTGCCCCCTGTTCTTTTCATGGTAGTTTTACTGCTTTCAAAGGGCATCGTCCTTCACAGGACTGAAGCTGCTGCCATGGCCAGTATTAGACAAATGTACCTTTCCAATGTTCGTGTGTGTGTGTGTGTGTGCGTGTGCGTGTGCGCGCGCGTGCGCATACGCGCGCACATGTGGAGATCAGAGGGCAATCTTGGGGTGTTGGTCATCTTCCTCCTCGCTTAAGACAGGGTCTTCCTTATTGATTGCCACTGGGAAAGCCAGACTAGCTGGCTTGTGAGCTTAGTGATGCCTGATTCCACCTTTCATTTCTGTAGGCGCATTGGGATTACTAATGTTCATGGTAATTATGTCCAGTTTTACAAGCTGTGGTGGTTTGAATGGGAAATGTCCCCTCACAGCCTCAAGTGTTTGAAATTAAAGCTCCTACTTAGGGGCTAGAGGGATGGTGTAGCAGCTAAGGTGGTTGCCTAAAAGCCAAAGGACCCAGGTTCAGTTTCCCAGGACCCAGATGCACAAGGTGGCACGTGCATCTGGAGCTCATTTGCAGTGGCTGAAGGTCCTGTGTGCTCATTCTCTCTCTCTCTATCTATCTGCTTCTTTCTCTCTTCTCTCTTAAATAAAAATTATATATTTTTATATATGAATGTATATACACAAAAAATAAATAAAAATTATATATTTATATACATAGAAATATATATATATATATATATATATATATATATATATATATATATTCCTATTAGTCTCCAGCTTGTGGAGCCTTTGGGAGGTGAAGCCTTGCTGGAGGAGGTGTGCCGCTGGGGGTGACCCTTGGGATTGATTTGTCTGGCCCGTTGTGCAGAGCTAGCTCACCCTTGCTGTTCTCTCTGTGCTGTGGATATGAGAGCCAAGCTGCTCTCCACCCTGATGAAGCTTCCCCGCTAATGTGAAATTCTGAAATAAACTCTCTTCTCCCAGAAGCTGCTTCTGATAAAATATTTTGTCCCAGCAGAGAGAATGCACCACCACCCATGGGTTCTGGGGTCTGAACTCCAGGCATGTGGCTTATGCAGCAGGCACTCTTACCTACTGTGCCATCACCCAGGCCTGCCAGTATTCAGTTGTTTTTTTTTGTTTGTTTTGATTTTGTTTATCGAGGTAGGGTCTCACTATAGCTCAGGCTGACCTGGAATTCACTATGTAGTCTCATGGTGGCCTCGAACTCATGGTGATCCTCCTACTTCTGCCTCCCGAGTGCTGGGATTAAAGGCATGCGCCACCACATCTGGCCAGTATTCAGTTTTAATATGATTTTATATGTCTTCTTAGTTCCTTCCTCACATTATCCCCACTTCCTGTTGTGGTGCTCCATGACTTAGATCAGGCTTCTTCAATTTTATCTACCAAAGCTCCTGTCCAGCCAAGAAATGTTTACATAAACCTACATGTATTTTGTATAGGTATGTGAAATAAACATAGAAATCAAGATCCCACATAAGCCAGAAGCACAAAGGTGAGGCATGTCCACTAGGTGGCGCAGGCATCTGGAGTGTAATTTCAGTGCCTGAGGCCCTGGTGCACCAATTCTCTCTCATTTGCTCTCTTTCTCTCTCTAAAATAAAGATTAAAAATTACAAATAAATAGGTATAAATTTATATAATAATGAGACGTATGTACTTTTTTATCTAACACAATACAATCTAAAATACACCAATTTGATATATAAATGCTAAGGAGTAATGGTAGGAAAATATTAAAGGTCTTTAAACCATCATGCTTCTATTTTTTTTTATTTTTGTTATTTGAAAGGGAGAGAGAGAGAATGAATGAGAATATGGGCACACCAGGGTCTCTAGCCACTGGAAACAAACCAGACTCATGTGCCACCTTGTGCATTTGGTCTACATGGGTCCTGTGGAATTGAACATGGGTCTTTTGGCTTTGCAGGCAAGTGCCTTAACCATTAAGCCATTGCTCCAGCCTGCTGTCATGCTTCTATAAAGCAGAACATTTTGTGTATGTACTAAAAACACTGCAAGTCATAACGAAGCAGTCTTGAACTGAGCCAGCATGCTTCAGGCAGTGCTTGTTAGCATGGCATGGTACCGTGGCATGCGCTGTGCAGAGTGCACAAGCAGTGTGGTCAGGACCAAGGCCACAGCGAAGTTGCATGATGCAACCCACGGGAGCACTGCCAGGAACACCTAGGAACACATTTGATTTTGAATGAATTTCTGGTCATTGCATGTTCAGAAAGTGCTTACTGTTGCCACATTTTTGCAACCCCTATATCAAATTACCTTACAGGATTTTTAAAAATTTACTTATTTAAGAGAGAGAGAGAGAATGGGTGCACCAGGGCCTTCAGCCATGCAAACAAACTCCACCATGTACATCTGGCTTACCTGGGTTCTAGGAAACTGAACTTGGGTCTTTAGGCTTTGCAGGCCAGCACCTTAACTGCTAAGCCATCTTTCCTGCCCCCTTATGGGATTTCAACTCACAGTTTAAGAAGATGCTTTAAAGACTTAAATGACACTTAAGCTTGTGAGGCAGTGGAGGGGGGGAAGGGCATGGACACCTGTCTTTTCACTCATTCAGAACTATCCTCTTTGGTTCTCAGGTACCCAGATAAGCTGCTTCTCCCCAAGTTCTTTCTCCTGGCGCCAGGCTGCCTTCGTGGATTCATATTGCTGGGCTGCTGTGCAGCAAAAGGGCTCCTTACAGAGTGAGACTGGAAACCTTCCTCTGTGGCTGCATAAGGTAACTGGAGACACTCTCCCCTACCGTGGCTGCTTTCAGTGATGACATGGAGGCCTGGGGAAGCTGTGCCCATTCACAGCTGCTCAGACCTGTGTGGCCAACCACATGAAGGAGCTTCAGTGAGGATGGGGTCTGGCACCTCCATGTATCAGGTGGGGCAACAGCTACTCTGTGGATTTGAGCTCTGCAGTGGCAGGCACCTTGGGCATCTTCATGACTCTTACATAGTTAATGTCCTTCAGAATGTCTGCTCCTTTTGAATGTGTGAGCAAAGCTGGTTGACAGCTGAGCTAGGGTTCAAGTATTGCTTACTGGCCAGTGCCCCACCTTTTTAAAATCACACACAGGGTCCCTAGAAAAAGTAAAGAATCACATGTAGTTGAGTTTCTTCTAGCCACTTTGTTCCTGTTCTTCTAGATAGAAGCCAAGCCTGGCATTGACTGCTGGGGACACATCTCTTGGAGTGGACTTCTGATAGATCCATACACTGAAAGGAAGGAGATTTTACTCAAGGAGACATTAATGTCCAGCCTGTGTGGAGGACAGGGCAGGGGAGTGCTGGGCGGGGGAGGCATAGAGTCTGGAGAGTAAGGAACTTGGGCTAGAGTTAGCAAGTGTGTGCAGAGCATTCTGTGAATAATGGAGTAATGCCTTAGGTCTTGTTGGTGCATATGAAAGGACTTTGTTTTAGCTTGCCCTTCATCTACTTGTTCTTTTATCCTTCATAAAAGCAAGTAGGATGTGTATCATATGGTAATCTTTCATTTTTTTAAAGATTTCTTAACAAAACTTGTATTCATAAAGAGACCTGATTTTGATATGTAACTAACTTTATTCAGAAATAATTGTATCAGCATTTAGGGTTGATAGAAAATAAATATTCGTTCTAGCCAAATTTCTCTTAAAAGTAAGCAGATACCATTTTTTTTCTGTAGACTATGAAAATGATTTCAGAGATTATGCTTAACACTATAAAATTCTGTTTAGTAAGCATATGATTAACAGATGAAAAAAATGGAATATGAAGGTTGAAATGGTATGCTTTATAGTTTGTATAAAAGTTGGAAATAGTCTTTGCTTTCACTTAAATTCTTTTTTTGTTTTTGAGGCAAGACCAACAGACTGCCCCCCACTTTTAATGTGAGAGAGGGAGAGAATTGGCACGTAAGGGCCTCTAGCCACTGCAATCAAACTCCAGACATATGAGCCCCCTTCTGCACATGCTTGTGTCACTGTGCTTCTGGCTTACTTGGGACCTGGAGAGTCAAATATGAGTCCTTAGGCTTCATGGGCAAGCACTTTAACTGCTAAGCCATCTCTCTATCCCCTCACTTAAATTCTTTTTTTTTTGCAATAACTTTATACAGTTTTGTTTTGTATTTTATTATCTTTGGCAAAGCAGCAAATTTCTTTCTTCAAATCTTTCTGTTTTGGTTTCAAGACAGGGTCTCACTCTGTCACTCTATCACTCAGTAGCCCAGCTGTCCTCAAATTCTTTTTTTTTTTTTTTTTTTTTTTTTTTTTTTTTTTTGGTTTTTCGAGGTAGGGTCTCACTCTAGCCCAGGCTGACCTGGAATTCACTATGGAGTCTCAGGGTGGCCTCGAACTCATGGCAATCCTCCTACCTCTGCCTCCCGAGTGCTGGGATTAAAGGCGTGCGTCACCACGCCCGGCAGCTGTCCTCAAATTCTTAATGACCATCCTACTTCTGTATTCTGAGGGCTGGGATTAAAGGCATGAGCCTACTATACCCCACGTTTTTCTTCAAATCTTACTTGTAACTTCAACATATAAAACATACAAAAGTACAAGTGCCAGGTCCTAATGAGCCCCACTCAGTCTATCCTTCACCTCTTCAGGGACCTCGCAGAACCTCAGGGCTTACAGGCCCACTAAATGCTTGCAGAAAACCATTGTACCAATCCAAATTTCCTGCTTAAGTTTTAGATTCTGACACCCATGTCCTTCTTTCCACATTTATTTTTAAGTTTTCCTAATATTATTTCATTTCACTAAGTATAAGTGGTGACTTTACATTTACTTATTTCACCACAATCTGCAGAAATAAACTGAATTCTTTTAAAATTCAATGACTTGCTTATAACAAATGGTAAACTATGAAACTTAGACTATGTGAAAGTAAGGAGTTTCCTACTACAGCAGTGACTTGGCATCTGGATTTCAGCCCTTTAGTGAGGAACAGATCTCACTCTGTTTTAGAAAGGGGTTGGCCTTCATACTAATTCCTTAATGATTCTGAGCAAAGAACTGGGGAAAAGTAATCTTCAAGCTTTATAATGAGCTAACTGGTTCCATTTTAGCATACTTCCATTTCTTTCATTTTTCCATTGATTTCAGCTTTGATGTGGTAAGAACCAGAGCTGGGAGGAAGTTCGTTATAAGTATGCAGAAGTAGTTCCACATACAAATGTGCAATATTTGGGATACAGATACAATGTTAAATATAGACATCTAAAATATAGAGACAATTTTATTTATTTATTTGAGAGAGAGAGAGAATGGGCACAGCAGGGCCTCCAGCCACTGCAAACGAACCCTAGACATGTTCGCCCCTTGTGCATCTGGCTTATGTGGGTCCTGGAAAATCAAAGTGGGATCCTTTGGTTTTGCAGGCAAGTGCCTTAACTGCTAAGCCATCTCTCAAGCCCAAATTATATCTCTTAAGTAATTTTTTTTTTGTTTTTGTTTTTTGAAGTAGGGTTTCACTCTAGTCCAGGCTGACCTGGAATTCACTATGTAGTCTCAGGGTGGCCTCAAACTCACAGCAATCCTCCTACCTCTGCCTCCCTATAGAGACAATTTTAATCACATATGACAGTACACTAAATTCCAGCCATTATATTTATGTTGGCCCTAGAAGGAGCAGCAGTAAGCTGTGCTCAGAGAAAGGACCACAGCTTGTGCTTACAACACAACGAATGCATCTGTTGCAATCTGAGAGCTTACCAGGTAAATACAAACCATCAGCTTCATGTTGAAATCATCACTCTCAGAATATAAATGAGATATAAATATAAATGAGATGCCTTGGGGCACCAAAGGAAGAGATGGGGACGGTGAGGAAAAACTTTTGCCTGAAGTCAAGCCTTCACCCTCTGGGTGCGCATGCAGCTGGAGAGCACGGACAGAAGCACGTTGCACTGAGCAGTTGCAACGCTTTTTTGCAGCGGCTCTTTCCATTCCAGCGACTCCTTGTCCAGTCTTCTAGTGAGCTTTCTAGGGCAGCAGGACTGAACACTGGCTGGAGAGTTGTCAAAGCCTGTGCCTGTAGAAGCCTCAGAGATTTCTTTGTCCAGGGATTTTAGTTCTTCAACTTCTGATTTAACTTTGAATAAAACCTCTGGATCCTGTGATTGTGAAGTTGCATCTAGTTGAACCCCTTGGGGTGAGGGATCACGATGCTCTTGAAACTTCTGAGAGGAGTCCCAAGTAGTTGAGAACAGCATGCTTCATTTTATAGTGAAATCCTGGAGACAGCAGTGGAGGATGCCATTGAATGGGCTGGCAGAGAGTTTCTAAGAAGTATGTTTAAGGGTGTGTAGAACCCAGAAGAGATGACAGAGGCGGTGGCGAGGGCAGCAGGTGCATCCGACAGGGTCCCCCAGTATTGGTGGCAGCTCCAACCTGTGGTCGTAATCTACTGCTGCCACCTTGTTGGAATGTCTCTTCTGATAGTCTTTGCTGCCTAGGAAAGCAGCATTTTAACATCTGCAAAGGCAAAGGCTGACATTGGACCCTCTCCTGCTTTCAGCCACTTCTGGACATGCAGTCAGCAGCCTCCTTACAGAGAGCAGTTTCGGTGTGCCAGGACTCGTGTTGGCTCTGACCCTGTCTTCTCCCACCTCTGTGTATTGCATGCACCTTTGGCATGGAGATGCCCCGCTGTGACTCCCATCTGTGTTTGGGTTGGGCTTTTCTCTTTAGTCTTCAGCCTGAGAGTTGGGTGGGTCCCCATCAGCTGTACGTTGGGGCAACACATCATATGAAAATACAGCACCGGCAGGCACGGTTCCAGAAACCGAACAGCTTTGTTTAAGACCGTGGTATAATGTTATGGAACTGCAATGTTGTAACCAGTCACTGGGCTGGCCTTGGTCCAACCAGAGGAAAATGTATCATTGGGATTGCCTAAGGTAAGAGCTGGCAGGAAGTTAGCAACTGTGAAGCCACTGGAGCAAGAAGAAACTTGGATGTTTTCCAGATGTGTTTCACAAGTAGAGCTAAGGGAACCTGAAGAGGTGAGACCCAGGGGTTGTGGATGACTTTCTGCTTATCCAGACCAGAGATCAGTTCTACAGACTGCAGCCCCGTCAAAGAAGAAGGGAGCTGGTAGTCATGTGGGTGGCCAAGTACCTGCTGTAACGAGAGATAGAGAAGCTCTGTTTGTTGTGGCGAGCAGCTAGCTTGTCTGCTGGGCATGGAGTTTTGAGTGTCTGAGCAGAGGTCTTGCTACTCACAAGACTGGGGACTTAAATTGAAATTGGGGGCTGGAGAGATGGTTTAGTGGTTAAGGTGCTTGCCTTTGAGAAGGCCTTAAGGACCCATGTTCAACTCTCCAGGTTCCATGTAAGCCAGACGCAAGGTGACACAAGTATGCAAGGTCATACATGCATGCATACTAGGTGACATATGTATCTGGAGTTCAATTATAGTGGTTGGAGGCCCTGGCACACCAATTCTCTCTCTTGCTCCCATTCTCACTTTCTCAAATATAAAAAGAAAAAAAAAGAGAAGGAAGGAAGAGAAAGAATGAATGGTTGGGCTTGCCTCAAAAAAGAATTGAAGTTGAGACTTGCCAGGTTTGAGGGACGCTATACAACATCTTCAGGCTTTAGGCGGGACCCTAGCTGACCATCCCTTGGGAGTAAGGAACACAGAATCACAGCAGCCTCCTAGGGGCTAGAATCCTGTTCTATATCACTATCAGTGCCAGGGGAATGGAGGACATCTGCCTTGCTGGTATCTCTAGGCTACCTGCAGTAAAGCTGAGTCCTCTCTGAGGGAAGGTAATGTCATCTGGAGCTTGTGTGTGCTCTGGAGGAAAGGACCATTGTCTGGAGCCTCAAGTGCATGCTGTAGCTTTCATGCAAGATATTTAGCTTTCATTCAGACATACCAGGTATGCAGGAAAATTGAGGGAAAAATCAGACACAGAGGCAAGCCTGCAGGAGGTCCATATCAGATCAAAGTCATTAGAAGTAGGTTCAGAGAAGTGTGATTTAATAGAGTATGGCCATGTAGTGCTGACAACTCTGTAAAAGCATCAAATAGAAAATGTCAGGCTGAAGCCAGTAAGCAACAGAGCGTTGTGTAAGCTGATGTTGATCAAGGCACCCCTTGTGCTGGAATGTGTGCTTGGCAGCAGAGAACCACAGATGGAGTGTCCCATCCTCAAGGAGTTCACTGTTTGGTGGGAAACAAACATGCAAGAGAGAATAATCAGAAAGCCTGGACAGACAAGGGAGAGTCCCCGCCCCCACCAAGAAATCAAGGTTGTGTTTGTACACAGGACAGTGAGCTCTTACTTTCTGCCGCTGCCAAGAGGGTAGGACCAAGCTCACTGGATTTGTTGAAATCCCCCATGATCCTGGAGCAGGCTTCGGTGAAGAAGTGGCAGCCAGCTGGGCATGGGTGAAGAGAAAATAGGAGGTGAAGAAATAAAGATGATAGGAATAGATAGTTGCTTCACAAAAAAGGGTTTTTGTTTGTTTGTTTGTTTTTGTTTTCTAAGGTAGGGTCCTGCTTTACTAACCCAACCCAAGCTGGCCTGGAATTTATTATGTAGTCTCAGGGTGGCCTCAGACTCACAGCAATCCTCCTACCTCTCCTGAGATTAAAGGCATGCACCACCACACCCAGTTTAAATATTCTCTTTTTCTCTCTCTTTCTTTCTTTCTTTCGAGAGAAAGAGGTAGATAGAGAGAGAATGGGCACACTAGGGCCTCTAACCATTGCAAACAAACTCCAGACACATGTGCCACATTGTGCATCTGGCTTACATGGGTACAGAGGAATCAAACCTGGGTCCTTAGACTTTGCAGGCAAGTGCCTGAACCACTGAGCCATCTCTCTAGTCCCTCATCTTCCTTTTTAGAAAATGTCTCTTCCTAGTAAGCTGAAGTGAGTATGCAACTGTGGTAACAGGAAAGTTTTGGGGACTAGGAAGATAGAGTGATTTGAGAGTTTTGAGAAATTCAGGTGTGGATGGAAAGTAGTGATGCTGGAGTGCCACGTCAGCAGGCACGAAGACCCTGCCTTGAATGTATGTTGGGGGTGTCGCACTTTCTGGGAGAGGCTCATCCCGTGGGAAGCGGTGGGGCCTTGGCAGAGTGCAGAAGGGAGGCTGGGCTATAGAACAGGATCTGAGACAGCTAAACACCATGTGGGCAAAGTGCTGGGACCATGGGAGCCACAACAGATCCTGAGCTGGATGCGCTTGTTTCCAAGATTTGGTCCTCATTGGTGATGTGTAGGAGGGAAGAGGCAGAGAAGTGGCTGGTGAGGTTCAGAGGGATTGTCTGGCCAGGGGAGTTCAGTTCTGAGCAGGTAAAGTGCACATAGCATGGAGCACTTGCTGTCATATTGCTCATTAGAAGATAAAGCTACAGGACCATCAAAGGACCAGCGAGCGCACAGGCCCAGGGTCAGCAAGCTTTCTGTGGGGCCCGCATAGTACAGTCACTGTCACTGTTGAAGCCACTCAAATCTAAGTAGACAGTGCACTCATGATTAGTTGTGGCCAGGCTTGGCGTGGTGGCAGCAATTGACCATCCACTGGGCTGGCATGGCAGCAGTCACTGGTAGAAGTGGACAGGTTCCACATGTCTGAGGAGATGGCGCCAACAAGATGAGTTCATTGAACATGGGAGGACCAGAGGAAGATCGGAGGCCAGGATGCTGTCTAGGTTCTCAGGCAGTGTGTGACAGACCATTCTGCTTGGCCACATCAAGCCGGAGGCACTCTGTGGCCCACAGGACATTCCAGATGGGTAGAAGATGTGGCATGGAGATCACAAGGTGGGTTGGTGTTACAGATATGGTAGTCTGTCCGTGTCAGCAGGAAGATGGTGTGGAAAGCTCTGAGACTAGACTTCCAAGAAGTGGTGTGGACACTATGAGGTATGAAGGGGTCTCCACCATGGAGAGTTGATGATGGGTGGACCCACAGAAAAGACTGGGTTAAAGCCTGGCATGATGGCACACATCTTTAATCCCTCTGGAAGCAGAGGTAGGAGGACCACTGAGTTCAAGGCCAGTCTGGGACCACAGAGTGAGTTCCAGATCAGTCTGGGCTAGAGTGAAACCCTTCCTCAAAAAGATAAAAAACAAAAGATGGGGCTGGAGGTAGAGTGGGAAAGGAAAAGAAAGGTATGCTATAGGAGTGAAGGGAAGGATGCCTTATAAATCTGCATCTTTGCCGGAGATGTGGTGTATTCCCAGCGACCAGCAGGCGGCGCTCTAGGGCTGCCTGATTATGAGCCTTTGTTATGTTTTGTTCTTCACACTCCCAATATAGGCAGATTAGTGGGATTTCTCTTTTAAACAGAAAACTAAGAAAGCAAAACCAATAAGAATAAAAAGCCTTAACAAAGTAGCAAGTCTTTATTTCTGTAGAATCACAGAAACTTAGCTGGGGGAGTCCTCTGAGGCTGCCAGACCTGAGATTTCCAAGCTTTAATGTTACCTGGAACATGTAAAATCATGGTTCTTGAACCCCATCCATACTTCTCCTTTGGAGCCTCTGGGGTTAATGCCAGGAATGTGGCTTTTATCGTTGTCCTGCTACATTCTGATGCAGCTGGCCTGGCCTGGAGTCCAGGATGGGCATCACTGATGTAGACCAGTGTTCAAATTCTCTGTGCCTACTTGACACCTGGCATCTTGTGGACCTGGATGCTTCATGGGACCTGCCGTTCTACATTCCTAACAGCCTCCAGGGGTGATAATGAAGTCACTGGTCTGTGGACTATACCACACTCGTAAGAAGCAAAAATCTAGAGCTTGGCTGACAAACATTGCTAAAAAAAATAATAGAGTCAGGTGTGGTGACACATGCCTTTAATCCCAGTGCACGGGAGGCAGAGATAGGAGGATGGCCATGAGTTGGAGTCCACCCTAAGACTGCATAGTGAATTCCAGGTCAGCCTGGGCTAGAGCGAGACCCTGCCTGGAAAAAGAATAATAATAATTGACCTCCTTGATCATTTCTTTATATACTATTGACTATTTTCACACTCCAGTGCTAGCAGGGAATGGATATAGCAGGGGCCACATGGCTCACGAGGCTTGTAATATTTGCTGTCTGGCCTTCTACAGGAAAACCCTTGACCACCTGATCTAGAATCCTTAAGTGCTCACAGGTATGGTGACAGGGGAAACCGACTCTACTGAAAGAAGTGTACGCACCGCAGCAGAGCTTCCTCCCTGCTTTGGTTCTCGTGCTTGGTCTTTCCTCATTCTGCGCATGGGTGCTGTGCCCACTGTCTTCAGTGGTCTCTTCTCAGGTGTCACCAACCTGCCCTGCAAATGTCAGCAGACACAGAGCACTGTGGCTTGAATGTCTTCCCTTTGGTACGGAATCAAAAGTATATCTCTTTTACCATCTGCCTTACAAAAGCTGCTCAGGAGTACCTTACCTTTTAGGAACGATTTTTAACTCTTTTTATTTTTATTTATTTATTTATTTATTTGTTTGAAAGTGACAGAGAAAGAGGCAGATAGAGAGAGACAGAGAATGGACATGCCAAGGCCTCCAGCCACTGCAAACGAACTCCAGACGCATGTTCCCCCTTGTACATCTGGCTAACATGGGTCCTGGGGAATCGAGCCTTGAACCGGGGTCCTTAGGCTTCATAGGCAAGCGCTTAACCCCTAAGCCATCTCTCCAGCCCGATTTTTAACTCTTAATAAGCTGTTTAAATGACTTGTTCTTGGAACAGCCTGTAGCCAGGTCAGACATCCTGTATGCCTTTGTATCTCACTTCCTCGTGAAGTATGCTCTTGGTTTACCTACTTCGTACCTTCTGACCAGTCCTTTCTGTCTCTTCAAAGACTCACTTTTCACTTGACCCTTGGGCATCGTGAGGCTCCGGCTCAGGTTCTATAGGCATCGTCTCCTTCTTCTCATTCTCTTGGGCAATCCCAGCTGAGTTTTTGGCTTCAGCAGTCCATGTGCTGCCACGTCCTGGAGCATCAGTCCACACTCTCTTCCTTTATTCTGGTTGTCTGCTACACATCTCCACCCTGACGCTCTTGACTGTGGGCATCTTGTGTTCAGAATTCCTTACCTTGGCACTGCCTTCCACCTCTGTGCACTGTGCTCTGTGTGTGGTCCTCGTGTGCTCACCTCAGCTAGCAGCGCCAGCACGCACACCCTGCACAGGCCCGAAGCCTGCCATTGTCCTCAGGTCATCCTGCTTTCTGTCCGCAATGTCCTTCCATCCACGTTCCAGTTCTGCGCTGTGGCCCTGATGCCCACGCTGCCTTGCGGTCTGGTCTCTCAGCTGCAGTGACCTTCTGTTTTGTCACTTTTTATGTGTTTTCTCTCCACTGCTGTGGTGTTCAGCCAAAGTAAATTTTATCATGCTTTCTACTGACTTCCCACTGTGTACAGTGTAGGCGTTGGAACCTTTCTGATTCTGGCCCTGGTTAACCTCTGTGTGTGCTCCCAAGAGCTGCCATAACAAATCACAAACCAAAACGAGCAGGAATTTATTCCTCATAGTTCTGGAGGCCAAGAGTGCAAAGCAAGGTGTTGACAGGGATAAGAGAGAGAGTTTGTTTCATGCCTGATATGAGCTGGCAGCAGTCCTTGGATGGTAGACTTATCTCTGCAGACCCAGCCTCTGTCTTCACACTGCCTCATTGTAACAATATGCACAAAGACTCTTATTTCCAAACAGCCTCACATGCCGAGGTTGCAAGAGGACTTGGGTTGTTTTTTCTTTCTGAAACAGGTCTCATGTAGCCCGGGCTGGCTCCAAACTCACTCTGTAGCCGAGGATAACCTTCAACCTCCTGACCTTCCTGCCTCCATTTCCCATGTGCAGGGATCGCAGACATTGCACCGCAGTGCCAGGTTTTTGCAGTGCTGGGGATCGTGTATGTCATTGTATGTCAGCTCTTTGGGACTTGGATTACTTAATTTTGAGATACCCCATTCCATTCCAGAACTCCAAGGTACAGCTATACTGGTGAGAAGATGTTGAAGAGTCTTGGGACCATTTTTGTTTTATTTCTCTCTTCTGGGGCAAGAATTCTTAATGAGGGCTTATAAGAGATCTATGAACTGGGAGAAGAAAACAGATGGTGGCTTTATTTTTCATTCACTTCTAACTAAAATTTAACAGTGAAGAGTTACATGAAGTCACAGTCCTCAGCAGCACCATTACCCAGAGAAACCATAGCTGTTTGGCAATGGGGTTTGCTGTCTGCTTCAGAATTCCGGCAGTGGCTGTAGGACATATATTGAAGCTTGTGTCAGGTGGTAAGAAGGAACATGTGCGAATTTCATTCTTAAATTAGTTTGATAACTGTATATTAATAGAATCCAGTTCCCCTGTGAACCTGTATGTTGTAGTTAGCTTCTCGTTGCTGTGACAAAGCACCCCACCAGATGCAGCTCATGGAAGGAAAGGCTTTATTTCGGCTTACGACTTTAAGGGGAAGGTTCAGCATGGCAAGGACAGCATGGCAGAACAGAAGCTGGCTCACCTCTCTGGGTGGGAGTAGTCTAAGGGAGTTGGCTATCACTGGCATTTTGGGTTAATAAACCTCGAGGCCTGCCACCGGTGACACACCTCCTCTGGCAAGGCTCCACCTCCCAAAGGCCCAGCAACTTTCCCAAATTACACCCACCTGGGGACCAGTTATTCAGAACACATGAGGCTGTGGGGGGTGTCTCATTCAAACAGCCGCACTGTATGTGTACTTTATATACTTACATGCACTTGCATGAGAGACAAGGGGAGATGGAGGAGTTTGCCCAAAACCAAGCTGCAGTGGCTGCCCTGGGTCTTGGAGCAGGAAGAGAATAGCCATGGAAAGGCTGGTGGAGCCCAAACCAAAACCTGGAGCTCAGCTCATTGTAACAGCCCTTGTCACTTCTTTGTCTTGAAATGTGTGCCGTGGAACTGTAAGATGCTGGCAGTGGGAGGAGTTGGTGTGGTGTTCCTGGGAACACTCTGTAGGGTCTTTGCAGCCTCTCTGTACATCTGCAGTCACAGGAAAGGTCTGGTGTGGGTGCTGCCAGCGCCCAGAGGTGATTGGGCAGTAGGGATTGTGTCATGTCAGAGCTCTCCTGGTCTCTTGCAGTTGTCACTCTAAGGAGTTGTACAGATGGGGCAACTCAGAGGTAAAGAGAATAAGTGACATGGATTGGGATGGAAGAGACATGGCTTAGGGATCCTGTTCTGGCTCTGCTCCTCCCCAGCTAGATCTGGGGACCAAAACTACTGTGAGCTTCCTGCTTCTCTGTGCAGGCAGAAGCCATCCATGCAGGCCTTGCTAGGATCATTTGGGGGACCAAAGCTACATGCCCACATAGGTGACCCTTTTGTCAGGTTTGCATGATGATTTCAGTATTGACTACAGGCCAGGTCCTGTGCTGGGCAATCTTTTTAAAAAAATAAGTGATCCAGTTTTATCTTCATGCACCTGTATTACATGAGGAACACTTCAAGGTAGAGAAACTAAGGCACTGTAATCTCACTGTCCAAGGCCACAAAGCTGAGTTTAAATTGAATTCACTGGTACCTGTGTGGTTTAGCCTCTGCTTGGACCCAGTAGATGGGATTCCAGATCGACCTTCACTGTCCTGATTCTGTGCCCCCACTTGAGTTTCACATGCTCATCAGGTCAGACCCTATCCCTTGGTACTATTGTCATAGCGCTGTGTCTCAGGACTTCACCATGCAACTGTACAAAGAGGGTATATTCATCATGGACGGTCTCTTCCATGTTCTTTGGGTTTTAATTGCATATTCCAGCTATGTAATTGTGATAATTATTGGATCAATGAAACCAAGGTTTTCCAACATGTTTCTTTGGCATTTTACCATTTGAAGAGTTTTCAACCCTCTTAAAACAACAATAAATGGGGGGGGGGGGACGACAACAAAGGCCATTTTGACATTTACCTGTTTCTTAATTGGTATTTTGTTGGGAAATTGCTTTACAGAACATGGGGTGGAATTTCCTTTTCTTTCTGTAATTAGAAAGGAAATTGTGACTTTAAAGTAATGTCTACTGAATTAAAAAGGGTTAGACTCCAGGTTAAGCCTCACCAGGGTAGTGACTCACCAGCTGCAGCTGTCACCAGGTAGAGTGTATGAGGGCTGTGGGCACGCTCACTGGTCAGGTACCTGTGTTACATGAATATAGAGCTTGGCTGCTGTTCTGGGAGTCTGATAGCCTGCTGTTGGCTCTTGGTTTTCTTTCAGTTTTTCCCCTACATCCTGTTGCTGTTTGCGATCCTCCTCTACCTACCCCACCTGTTCTGGCGCTTTGCAGCAGCTCCTCACATCTGCTCCGACTTGAAGTTCATCATGGAAGAGCTGGACAAAGTCTACAACCGCGCCATCAAGGCTGCCAAGAGTGCTCGTGACTTCGACCTGAGAGACGGCGCCTGCTCAGCTCCAGCGAGTGAGAATGTGGGCCAAAGGTAACAGCCCGGCAGGCAGCCCACAGATGTCCAAAGACAGGTTCTTTGCCCTTTTGATTGCCAGGAGATGGGAAGGGAGAGGTATCACCCACAAGTAACAAGGAAGCCCCCTCCCACCATCTCATTGTCCTTTTAGCAAGATTCTTTTCTATATTGAGTGAAATCTTGTCATCTCATCCTTTTAAATGCAGACCTCATGGGGTGACAGGTCAGAGTACCGTGTAGCTTAACGTGCTCCAATCTCTTCCTCAATGGAAAAGCCCAGGAATTTTAAAGCAACCAAACTTAGAGAAATGGAGAGAATTAAACCCGTAGGTAGAGCTCTGGCTTCTCGTGGTCTTTGTTAATAGTTACAGTGCTATCAAGAGCCATGGTTTTCATAAATCCTTACTCCAGCCCAGGCGTGGTGCTGCGTTCTTTGAGTGCATTGCCTCAGTGAACTCTGAGAAAGTTATTCACTGATTGCATTTACTTACTCTTCTTCCCCCTTCACTTTCTAGATAAAAGCACTGCCCTGTAGTCTTAAGTGGGCGAGCTAGGGGTCTGAACTATGCCCTTTTGGTTCCACAGCCTGCTTTCTAGCACGTGTGTTCTAGCTGGGATGAAATTTTCTTTATCTTATTCTGGGAAATTGTGGTTGAAAACAGAAAAACAGCTCCTACTCAGAAACAGATTAATTTATCAACAGATATGAAAAACTGCATACCAGGTACTATCCTAAGAATTGACAAATACTAACTCCTTTAACCAGACCATCTTTAAAATATTAAGAGGAAAAAGGTCTTATTATTGCTTTCCTTCCTCATTTTTTAAACCTGATTTTATTTCCCAGGATCCTAATAAAGTAATAGTTAATGTGGGCATTTGAAATTTTTTAGTGTAACATTGTTGATATTTGATATTTAGTGACCTGGTTGGGGGTATAAATTATTTTTGTTTGCTTTTTTTCAGCCTGTGGGAGATATCGGAAAGCCACTTCAAGTACCCAATTGTGGAGCAGTACTTAAAGACGAAGAAGAACTCTGGTCATTTGATCGTGAAGTACATTAGCTGTAGGGTAGTGACACTGGCAATCGTACTGGTAGCATGTGTCTACCTGAGCTACTACTTCAGCTTGTCCTCGCTGTCGGATGAGTTCGTGTGTAACATCAAATCAGGGGTCCTGAGGAACGACAGCACCATTCCTGATCGGTTCCAGTGCAAGCTCATTGCCGTGGGCATCTTCCAGCTGCTCAGCTTCATCAACCTCATGGTCTACGTCCTGCTGGCTCCCGTGGTCATCTACACGCTCTTCGTCCCCTTCCGACAGAAGGCAGATGTTCTCAAAGTGTACGAAATCCTGCCCACCTTTGATGTTTTACATTTCAAATCTGAAGGGTACAACGACCTGAGTCTCTACAATCTTTTCTTAGAGGAGAATATAAGTGAACTCAAGTCCTACAAGTGTCTCAAGGTACTGGAGAATATTAAGAGCAGTGGTCAGGGGATCGACCCAATGCTGCTCCTGACCAACCTTGGTATGATCAAGATGGACATCATTGATGGTAAAACTCCCATGTCAGCAGGGACCAAGGGAGAGGACCAGAGAGGCCAGATGGCAGATCTCAAAGGTAGGATTGCTCTTTGGACAGGCATTGCAGAACCCACCCACCCCTCTACCCCAAGTGCCCAGGCAGCAGCCTCGTAGGGTATGACCCATCTTTACCATACCCATCCCACTGTCCTGATAGGGCCTAGGGTGAAACCCACGATGTGGAGGTGCTACCCCAAATTCCAAAGGAGGAAATCTTTGTGGGTTTTGGTGCTTCTGTCTCCCTTGTCTCGCTCTGTGCCTCGCCCTCTTGCCCCAGCACACCTCCTGTCCTTCCTGCAGGTGTCTGTCTTGACTTAATGGCTTTTCTCTCTGTGCCTCTTAGGCTCTTGTCTATTGTTCTCTGATTTTTCTTTTTTAAAAGGGACTGAGAGTTTACCAACTTGTTGCCCTGACCTGATTTCAAGACTTTTGACTAAGAAGCAAATACACGACAGCAAAATATTTAAGAAAGATTTTTTTTTTAAATCAGAAGAGAAGTTGATTAGTACTATGGCTTGTACTGCACCTCTTTCATACATACTTGTTTTCGATTTTGACAGATTTGGACATGCATGGCGAAACTAAAACAAATAATGGAGAGAAGAATGCTCGGCAGAGACTTCTGAATTCTTCTTGTTGATGGTTTTGTCCTTGAATTCGAAATGTATGACTTTTGTGACGAGAGTCATGTTGGCTAAAGCATCCCTGTTGGGATGGTGGTTGGTTTGCAGTAATGGTTTTGGTAGAAATGTAGAGCCTAGTGTACTGAGTCCATAATGAACATGGTGGTCAACGGATGTTCTGAAGGGTGGTTTGTGAGCTCCCTACAAGAAGCTACATGGAAGTAAGCAAGCAAGAGTCTCTGGGTGCGTCCTTGTCAGAGAAGGACTCGAAGAGCATGGTGTCTTGTAGAGCCATGGAGGACCACTGTTCTTGTGCCACATTGTGACAAGACCCAGAGGCTACTAGAAAACGAGCACTTTGGGAGATTTGTTTTTAAGAAATAATAATAAATGTGGCAGGATATAATTTATAATAGGGCTATTGAACAAGAAAAGCAACCCCTGGCTAACAAATGAAGTTGATGTGTGTGTATCAGGGTCTTAAGTCAGCTGTAATCTGTTGCCTTGGGCCCTCATGTATGTTGTCTCTCCTTACACTGTTAGATGCCAACCTTGGCTAATTGGGGTCCTCTAACCACTGTTCACTGCAGTTTGCCCTGAAGGGCCACAGGCCAGGACACTGTCTTGCTGTAAATTCAGTTACCATGGTAAAGTCAAAAGCATATCAGCCCATAGCACAGTGACTTCAACTCAAGAGACAGCCCAGTGGGGATGTCTAAATTTACAAAAGTAGTTCAGCCACTTTCAGTAACCTCATCGATGGGTGCTATTAAACACACATTAAATGGGATTTTCACTGGCATGGTTACAGCAAGGGGTACTTTGCCCAATATGAGCACATAAGTGACATTTGCTGCATGTTTCTAGCCAGACCTCTTAGCAATTGATTTTGTTTAAGCAAAAAATTTTAAAGTGCCTTTTAATCTATCTAATTGATACCATTTGAAAACAAAATTGACAGAATTATAGAATAAATTGTACACATGGATGGGTAGGACAACACAAGCATTACTTCATAAACTTTTTGTTTTGTTTTATGTTTTGTTTGAGACAGAGTCTCCCTCTGTAGCCCAGGCTGGCCTCAAACTCACAGCAATCCTTCTCCCGCAGCCTTCCAAGTGGTGAGATTACACAGGCGTGGGCTTCCACATCTTGCTTTATCAACAGTTAGGGCTGATGCAAAATATGTTAAAAACTGCTCACAGATCTGACCATGTAAATATTGGTTGTTCACTATATATATATGTATGCATGTATTTTTTAAAACCCTTCTATTTGGTGGACCTTCCTATTTTTATTCTTAGAAGATTAACAGGTTGCCTAAGTGAAAAATCCTCAAATTAGTTTACTTTCAGCCATTGGAGACCAGAGTTTACCTAATGTAATTGTTTTTTGGTGAACAACAGACATTATATAAGCTGCTCTCTGCCTTTCAGAATGTATGGAAAGCAGATTTTATTTGTGACCGTTTCTGGGATGGAAAGCTAATGATAAATGTCAAGAATTGAATCAGTGCTTTAAATTATTCTGTCATGTGATATTTATTACTATTGAATTATACTGTAACAGAAGTGGTAGAAACCTAAGAAGTTGATTTTGCTACTTTTCAATATTGTGACAGAGATGTTTCATCAAATTCTCTGTGTGTTTGTGTGTGTGTGTGTTGTTTTGAAATTTTTTGAAAAAGCTTTTTGAAATATTGTTCTAGAATATGATTTTTTTTCAAACTGCTTCCATCTCTGGCAAAGGACCTATAATTTGTGTTCTGAAGTAGTAAAAGTTGATGTGATAGGAGATTGGGAACTTTCTAAACCCAACCATGTATAATTCTTTTATCAGACTTTGCAGTATTGGAGTCCTTGGCCTTTGCCTTGCCGTTCACACTCTCAGCTCTAGTTGGGCCTACAGTGCCCCAGGCGTCACATGCAGCACTGTCTGGGCAGATATGAAGAGGCAGGTCCCCTGTCTGAGGACTTTAGTAAAAGGCAGCAGACACACAGGAGAGTGAAAATAGGAGAAGCAGTACTGACAGAATAGGCCCTTCTAGAAAGTAGAAAACCCACTATAGTGTTAATAGGTGCCATGCTGTTTCTTCTATCCCCCATAGTTCCATAGCCAATAATTCTGAGAATCTAGTTGAAATTTTTCCTAAAGGCAACAGGCCTCATACCCTTTAGCCACAAATCTCTAATTTGAAGTTTGTGCAAAACACAAACAGTGATTTTTGAACAATAAGGGCTCCACCAGTTGCCTTCTGTGGCTTCTCTTGCAGGGATCAGAATGAACAAGCCTGGGGGGTGGGCATATGGCCTTGCCTTCAAGGAACAGTTACTCCTAAGGGCCAGGGTGCATTCCCATCACTACATTTGGCCTGGAAGGTGAATTTTCCCATCCACTGAGTGACTGACTTAAAAAAAAAAAAACTACACTTGAGGGCTGGAGAGATGGTTTAGCAGTTAAGGTGTTTGCCTGCAAAGCCTAAGGACCCAGGTTCAATTCCCCAGTACCCACATAAGCCAGATGCACAAGGTGGTGTTTGTGTCTGGAGTTCATTTGCAGTGGCTAGAGGCCCTGGCACGCCCATTCTCTCTGTCTCAAATAAATAAATTAAATTAAAAAAAAAAAACAGCCACACTTGAGTCAGCTTGTGGGTACAGAGTGTGCTTTGTAAGCACTCATTCCTTTATTAAGGACATCTGCAGACCATAATGGCCACTGCAGGGCCACTGCTTTATCTCCAGCCTGTGTCTCTCTAGTGAACCTGGCTCTCACAAATGCATGGCAGCATTCCAGCACACCTGGGATTTTAGCAAGGAGCATGCAGAGGTCTCCAGTGTAGAGGTTCTTAACCTTCAGGCTATTTTAAGGATGCAGACTCAGTGCTCAGACAGAAACACACCGTTATAGATGCATTCTAGAGTTCGGTAAGAAGCTGTGCCCTGAACACTCCAGAGCAAACTGAGTGCAGAATAGGGCTGCCTCAGTTTCCAGAGAGCTGCTGCCCTCAACCAGAAACTCAACTGTATGTTTGCTTAATTAAGTTGTATTTGTAGACTTGGGAGTGAACTGTGCCTTTTGGGTTGGTTACTTGTCTGTTTTTTTAGGGTCAGGCTGACCATGGTCAATAAGAGAATGAGTGCGCCCCATAGGCCTAGAGTGACCAAAAAAACCAGCATTGATCACTGTTTTCTTCCAAGTGATACCTTATGATATCCCTGAGTGTTCTTCCTCTGGACTATGGGATCAGTTGGTACCTATAAAGATCAGTACCTATAAAGTGTACTGTTTTCCTTTATTATGGTTTTACTGTCAGAAGGCTAGACACTTCTACCTGTTTAGTGGTCTTCTTTGCACATTCATGTTTCACATGTGGAAACACTACATGTCGTCTCCCAGTCAAGTAGCTGGGTGAGCCACAATGACTTTCTAGAGAATGACTTCACCTGTGAAAGGTGGAACGTTAGGCACCTTTCTGAATGTGTGAGTGTTTGGTTTATTCTGCACACGTTGGTGCAGCCTACATAGAAGATCTAGCGAGGCCAGCCTTCGGATCCACTGCGGTATCAGCAACTGAAGCGGTGGGCTGGCCGGTGCTGGGCGTGCTGCCAATACTTGCTGAGTGTGTGAACAGATGAGGTGAAGAAGCCTTACTTGGTGGCAACTGATTTGATTTTAAACACATGACTTCTGCTGGAGACTTATCTTACTTCTTGATAAAGGGGATGTTTATGCAAATAATGGCTTTCTTCTGTAAATACTGATGAGTCTTTGCTTTTGATTGTGGAATGAGTCATGTCTCCTTTCCAAGTTCAACACAAGTTCAAGGTTGTCTTGCAGCGACTGAGGAAATTGAAGTTTTAAAGACCCTGGTCTCAGTAATTGTCCAGACTAAACCTTTAGAAGGAGATGTGGATTGAAATGTACAATTGCCAGTAATTGAGGTTTTATTTGAGGGCACTGAGATAAAATGACACCTTTTGTATGATCATTGGCATTTTGGCCCTACTTTTCACAAGTGAAACCTTTTTTTAAAAGATCGACAAAGAAACTATTGTGTCACATGTGGGATATACCAGACATTAATTCGCGATTAGTTTTCCTACCTGCTTTAAATTCAGTGAAATGTGTTTTAGAGTTCCTTTTAGCTGCAGTAATTGCCTCTAATGCATGCAGTTTGTGATCAGTAATTGTTCTTCAAGTTCCTGAAAGTTATTAAAGTTTTTCATATTTTCAGGTTATTTTCCCCTGCCCAATCAGAGGAGCAAAATCCTTGTAGGATCCTACAGTGTGACAAGTGTTCCCAACAAAAATGATACCATCAGCTCCTCTTTCAACAAGTTGGCTTTTTTTTTAAAGCACCATAATTGCAGTTTGATGGGGCTCAGTGCATTGGGGCTCGGTGTGTAAGTTAAAGTCTTTCTAATGACTAAATTTCTATGAAACTTTCAAAGAAAAATGTAGATGTTCTTTTATAGCATCATTTGGTAAAGAGGCTGTGAACAGATGAACAACTTTAAAAATTAAGATCATTTCAGTTTTATTCCACAAAGACATAAAGATGAGAACAAATGATAGCATTAGAAAATGATCCTTTAGAGAATACGAGATTTAGAAAGCTCTGCATTTTGGTGGTTATCACTACTATTGAATTTCATATTTCTGCGTAAGTTACTTGGCCCTGCTCTACATTCTGTTCATGTTGACTTCCATTTAACGAGGGCCACAGGCTCCAAGCCAAGGCTGTTCTGTCTGTACACAGGCGAAGTGATGATTTGTCCTGCACTGTGGCGTTCCCCTAAATAATTGTTTTTCAAGTAATAAAGAGTGTCTAGTGTTCCTTGCCTTGTCTTTAGGAGAGTTATTTCACAGAAGATGTAACAAATGCATCTTCAAATGCTTTGGGGCGCATCCCTCTGCTGAGTGTGCGTAGTGCTTGCTGCCAGCTGGCAGTCACTACAGCAAGAAAGTCCTTGATTAAGGGCCCACAGACTGGGGTTTCTAAAGGAGAAAGCCTATGTTGTCTGATTAAGAGTTGTTTGCCTGGGCTTGGGAAGAAAAGAATTGGGAGATTGAAGGCATGGGATGGCCTGCCTACTTCTGTTCAGGAGAATGCTTGTTCAGTGCAAATTAATGCACTTTGCTATTCAACAAACCATAGTCATGCAACATCTTAGCACAGTGCTAGAGTAAGTACTCATAATGCTGGCTTCCATCACTACTGCTTTCTGCTCCCTAGAATGGCATCCCAGGAACTTTGGATGCTGTGTTCATCTTCTGTGCACTCCACCTTGTCAGAGCATAGTTAGATGTAGTTGTTTAAAGGGATTGAGAGCATTATATTAGGGATGGTGATACCTCTTCTGTTCTCAATATGTATCCATCCAGGAAAGAGGTTTATTCTGTGATGATACTCCCCATTCCCCACCACCACCCATGGGTGCAGCAGGGAAGGAGGGAGATACCAGGCTGGGTGCTGCTGATCTGAGTCCGTAGCTCTGGGCCCCTCTTTTTTTTTAAAAATTTTTTTCTTCATTTTTTATTTGAGAGCGACAGACACAGAGAAAGAGGCCGATAGAGAGAGAGAGGGAATGGGCACTCCAGGGCTTCCAGCCACTGCAAACGGAATTCCAGGTGCGTGCGCCCCCTTGTGCATCTGGCTAACGTGGGTCCTGGAGAATCGAGCCTTGAACCGGGGTTCTTAGGCTTCACAGGCAAGTGCTTAACCGCTAAGCCATCTCTCCAGCCCTCTGGGCCCCTCTTGATGCTAAACTGGAAAGCTGTAAAATTGGGAATTTGCCTGTTCATATTCTGCCTTCCACCCCCAAATAACATCAGGGTTTTGGGCTCCCCTTCTGAAAAGTTGGTGGAAAAGGAGCCAATACTCCTTTGTGTCACACTAGGCATGGAGTAGGTCCCTTGGGGTAAGGAGAAGGAAGGCAGGCCTGTCAACAAAGGAAAATAAAAGCACATTTTCAGAGAACACAGCTCAGAGGTTTCAGTGCGTCTGTCTTCTCAGGCACAAGGGAATGAAGAACAATGAAAATGCTGTCAAAAATCACTTCTGAATCCCCGGAAGTGAAATTGGCATTACCTCTGTAAGCTAAGATTGTCCGATAAAAACCGAGCTTCCATGGAAACTTCAGAATTATAAAAGGAGCTCTTCTAACAGCAATTTCAGAGGTAAGAAGACTCCAAGATTTCAACATTCATCTCATTTGTTCATTCTGAATATCAAAAGTGCCTGTTACAAAGGAAGCCCTGTAAGAACAGAGGCCCTTGAGTCTCCTCACCATCTCCTAAGTACTTTATAAATAAGCTCACCTCTTGAGAGAAGAGAAGCTTCATCTCAGAAAAAAAAAAAAAAAAAAAAAAAAGAAAAGAACTCGCCCCAAACTCTGGCTGCTGCAAAAGGAAGCAGAAAGAAAAAAAAGTATAATCTGTAGGAATAATCAAGATGGTTTGGACAGTTTGTCCAATGGAATATAATGTGAGATGTGTAAGTAATTTTCAAATTTTTAGCCACATAAAAAAATGAAGTGAATGTTAGTTATCATTGTAACTAATATATCCAGACTATTACTTCAACATGTCATTTCACATAAGATGTTGAGATGTTTTAAATTTTTTCTACCAAATTTTGGAAATTTCAGTATGTAGTTTTTTACTTGCAATCTCATTTCAGCAGCTGCATGTGGCTGGTGGCTACTGTGTTGACAGAGCAGGTCAAAATAGACCACGGCACGCATGTCTGCTCCCACCACTGAAAGATAAACCTGTTAAATTTAGGTGGCTTATCTTAGAGCAGTATCCAAAAACAATTGTTAAAGCACAATGAGGCACACTTGGTTTTGGGTGTTTGTAATAGGTTTGGAGGCCCTAGAAATAGGATTTTGCAGGAAGAGATGGAGCCCAACTCCAAATACAGTATGGACAAGTAGCTAGGAAGCAGAGTCAGGTCAGTGGCAGAAAAGGGACATTCTGACCCACTCAGCACAATAGGATTCTTCTGAGGACTGTTGGGGATCGGGGGCCACCTCAGAATACAGGATAGCCTAGGTCGCTGGGTCAGATTTGGAGGGTGACTATACATTGATGGTGGAGAGTTTTGCTAAGAGTTTTATTTAAAAAAAGAAAAAGTTCCCAGAAAGGCCTAGGAGAAGGTTTAGAGGCTGAGAAAGTGTGGCCAAGTAACGAATCTTTGCTAACCATAACATCTCAACCTCAGTCTAGCCACTTACCACAGAGAGAAAATCAGTGTGTGAACAAAGTATGTTTCACCCCACTGAGTCATCCTTTCTCCTGCAACCAGAGCCTGGGTGAAATTGGTTGAGATGTGTGATGAGAACACTGTGGTAGAGTCCCTCTCATGAGCTGGCTGGCATAGACTACCAATGCCAAGGTAGGGGAAAAGCCAAACCTCACATGACTGTCCTGGCAAGATCAAGCAGTGAGCCATTTCAAAGAGAAAATTTTGATGGGGAGAAGAACTTGAGATGGTGGGATGACTTCTGGGAACTTCATTTCACACCTAAGGCACTGCGGTAGCAGAAAAGCTAATGACTCTGGGATGAGAGATGTGAAATCAAATCCATTCTTTCCTTTTCAGAGCTATGTGATTCTGTATGACCTCAGCAGTCCTTGGGCCTTTCATCTATAGAATAGAATAGCAATCTCTAACAGGCTCATTAATATGCTTTCAATTTTGAAGTGATGATGGACACACAAAGTTGCATAAACAGCAGAACAGGGACAGAAAGGTCCCTTTTATCCTATATATAATTTTTTCTCAATGGTAACCTCTTACATAATGACTACAATATTGAAACCAAGAAATGCCAAAACCACTGGCACAATCTACAGACTTTCTTTAGACTTGATCAGTTTTACATTTATATGTGTGTACCGGTATTTGACTACTACCGCAAACAAAATAATGTTCATCACTACAAGGGGACAGCTTTATGCCATCTCTGTACTTTCAGGCCCCATCCCTGACACATGCCTCACCTCAGGCAAGCACTAGGCCAGTCTTCATTCTGTCATTTGCAAAGTGATATATGCTAATGGAATCACAAAATACATAAGCCTTTGAGATTGACTTGTTTTCAACTGGCATACTTCTCTGGAGATCTATCCAAGCATATACTAATAGTCTGTTCCTTTTATTGGTGACAAGTGTTCTACACAAGGTTTTCTGAAGTCCCACACCAAGGGCACAAAGGCAAGCCACCGGCACAGTGCTCAGTAAACGGTAGATCTTCTTTCCTGGGAGTTGGCTCTTAGCTCTTGTTGAAGACGAGGACCAACTGGGGCAGCATTTTCCAGTGTCCAGGAACTCCCATTCCCCTCTATTTCTCTTTGGTTGAAAAGGTAGTCCTATGGGTTCTTTTTAGAGCCAAGGATAGTAAGGTCCAGATACAGGAGGAAGCCTGGAGGAGGAGGAGAACTTAGGCCACCCACTCCCAGCTCAGGGCTCTTTCTCCTACACTGAGCCTGCTTCCGGCCTGCAGTTGATAGCAGCTGGTGAAGCCCCTCTTGGCCCTGAACAGTTTTTGCACAGCAGTTCAGTGGGGAATCTGGGCTCCTAACTAAGTCGGTGAGTCATCCTGGAACACTATAATCAAGTTGGTGTGAGGAGGCAGGGTGCTCTGTCTTCCCCTACGTATGAAGCTCGCATGAGGGAAAAGCCGAAGCACTTCACACTCTTGCCTGTTTCTGAACAGGGCGTTCATTTATTCAACAAAGGTTTTCAAACACCTCCTGCACGGAGCCATCGTCCCAGCCCCTAATTTAGGCTTTGGTATCAGGACATCTGCTTTGGAGTCTTGTCTGTAGTAGATGAGGTGGCCTTGGGAGTCACAGCTTTCTGTTTTCAGGGTAGTTGCTAAGACTCCGTGAAATGATGCACGTGGTGCTTAACAGGTCGTAGCTTTTCATGGGACCTCAGAAACAACTGCTAAGGAAAGGAAGTAGTCGGAGTTTTCCTCACAGAACTGAAGTGTGAGAAATTCATCTGGGTAGGATCCCTGGAGGGGTAGTTGCTAAGAGAGGAACCCCCTCACTGCTCCCAGCCCACACTCTGCCATACTCCCCAGGACTGATCCCTGGGCCTGAGCTAGTAGCAGCAAAGGATGGATAGAGTAGTGAGGGCAGTGTGGGTATTTTCAAAGGATTCCAGAACATCCTTGACTCAAAGAACCCCTGAGGATAAATAAGCCAGATGGGCCTGTGGGTGTGATTGTCCCTAAGCCCAAGGAGAGGAGGTGTAAGATGCTGGAGAAACCCAGGCCCCAGGCACTGTGCAAGGCTATTTGGGAGTTGCGCTTTTGGGCCCTTGTCTCCCCAAATCCTTCCCAGCCTGACACCTGTGGCAGGTGGTAGCTCTCCAAAATGGACCATGCATCCCCTCAGTTCCTCCTTTCTCCATGTTAGAGTCTCATTTTCTTTTGTCTTTTATTTTGTTTTGTCTTTTTGAGGTAGGCTTTCACTCTAGCCCAGGCTAGAGTGAAAGATATAGCAGACATGATGACATATTCATTGAAAAAAAAAAAAAAGAAGTAAAACCAAAAAGTCAGAGCTCAAAACTACATGGAATGAAAGGCTTCCCTTCTCAGCTACCTCTGCCCAGCACAGGCTCAGTGAACACACCAATGTCTGTCAGCTACTCCCTCATTGTGTTTTCCCACATTCTACTCCAAGCAGGGCTTCCCCAGACTCCTACCTTGCTCTCCCACTTAATGACTTAGGTCTGGATTGTTTAGAAAGTAAAAAAAAAAAAAATCAAAATTCTCTAAATGGATATTGCATATTAGGCGCATTTTCCTATGAAGAAACAGTCTTTCCATCGAGCCCTCCTGGTGGGAGGGGGAATTCTTTCTGAGTGGACTCACAGCTGGCTAAGAGGCTGTGAGGCAGCAGATCATAGGCTGCACCTTGGAGCTTTAGTGCATGATTTGAGAGAGTTCCTGAGTCTTCAACCAAATCAATATTCAACTGAAGAAATTAAAAAAAAAAAAAAAAACAGAGCTAATATCACTTACCTCAGAACACCTGTGAAGAGTAAGAAACTTGCAATGCCTGGCATAGGTGTCTGTTCTTGTTATTTGATCAGAAGTTGTTGGGTTTGCCTCACAGTTTAACTCTCGGGCAGTCATGTTTTAATGTGTCTCCGGCTGGCAGTTGGTCACTCAGAACGGAATCCATCCAGAAACAAGCCTGGTGAATGCTGAGTTGTAGGAAGCAGCTCTGGCGGGTGTAGCTCAGCATCAGGCATGTGCATATCTTTCTGGATAGACCAGTAATGCACATTCATGTTGGAGAATTTAGAGAGTACACATAAAATAAAGGGGACAGAGAGATGGCGAAATGGTTAAGGCTCTTGCTTACAGAGCCTAATGACCAGAGTTTGATTCCCCAATACCCATGTAAAGCCAGATACACAAAATAGCACATGCACTTGAAGTTCGTTTGCAGTGGTCAGAGGTCCCGGCACACACATTCTCTCTGGTTGTCTCTCTTCAATCTGTCTCTGCTTGCAAATGAAAATATTTTTTTTAAAAAAATAATAAAATAAAGGTTGGGGAGATGGTTCCATGGATAAAGTGCTTGCCTTGCAAGTATGGGGACCTGAATTTGGATCCCAAGATCCTATGTAAATGCCAGTGGGTATAGCAGTCTGCCTGTAATTTGTAAGGCACAGACAGGCAGATCCCCAGGGCAAGCAGGCTAGCTAAACAGCTGAAATGGTGAGCTCTGGGTTTAAGGAAGGGATCTTGCCTCAATAAATAAGGAGAGTGATCACTGAAGACACCAGCACTGACCTCTGGCCTCCACACACATGTGAGCCCATGTGCACATGTGTCCACTTGCAAATGAACATGCATTCACACACACACAGACACACAGACACACAGACACACACACACACACACACACACACACACACACGTGCTCGCCAAAATAAAAAAAGAAGTAACAATCATCTACAACGTGCTCAGCTTGGCCAGGTCCTTTGACAGGAGTTAGAGTAGTTTGGGGCTTGCTGGGGAATTACTGTGTTTTAAGCACCATTCAAGCTGCTTTCCAGGCATCGACTCACTTGATGCTGAGGTGAAAGACAATCTCATCACGGGATGAGATAGACACTGTCAGCCCAGCCGAACAGACATGGAAAGCAAAGTCCATACGGAGTAATTCGCCCCTAGTCAAGCAGGTTTTGTTTGTTTGGTTGGGGTTTTTTTTTGTGGGTATTTTTTTTTTTTTTTTTTTTTTTTTTTGGTTTTTCGAGGTAGGGTCTCACTTTAGCTGAGGTTGACCTGGAATTCTCTATGTAGTCTCAGGGTAGCCTTGAACTCACAGTGATCCTCCTACCTCTGCTTCCCGAGTGCTGGGATTAAAGGCATGCACTACCATGCCTGGCTAGTCAAGCTGTTTTAAAAATATCTTTATTTGTTTTTTATTTATTTTGAGGAGAGGCTGAGAAACAGAGAGAGAATGGGTACACCAGGGCCTCTTGCTACTTTAAACAAATTCCAGATACATTTGCTACTTTGTGCCTCTGGCTTTACATGGGTACTGGGGAATTGACCCTGGGCCAACAGGCTTTACAAGCAAGCATCTTTAAATGTTGAGCCATCTCCCCAGCCCCCAGGAGTCAAGAAGCTTTAGGAGAGGAGGTATAGTCTGGATTCTAAGGCCTGTGATACCAATCACTGTGCCAGGCACATTCTCTTCTTTGGAAAGCGAGGGCTGAGGTTCCAGCAGCAGAATCACCTTGACATCTTCCATTTAATTATCATGTACACACATGCTAGATGCTTCCACTCGATTGCCAGTAGCTAGCATTGTAACAGTGTGGCTGAGTCAGATCCAGTCCTTGCCCTCCAAAGCTCATGGCCTAGAAGAGACATGGGGAAAATTCAACATATTGTTAAAGGTTTTGGAGGAGGATGCGTAAAGCATCCCTGTCACTCAGGAGCAGAGGGATGAAAACTTACGAGAAGAGATTGTGCATGTCTAGCTGCCTCTGAAAACAGACTAAGAAGCTGGGGCAGTGGTGGCATTCTAGACAGAGTCCTGTAAGAACAGAGACACACAGGGTGAGGGATGAGAGTTTCAGGGAGGACTGAGAAGCCTTTTGGTAAAGGCTTTTAGAGGTGAGGAAGACTGAGCCAGGCTCACCTTTACCCTTGGGTCACCTCCCTCTTCCTGAAGCTCCCAGGGCAAGCCAGTGTGTAGGCCTTCCCTCAGAGGACCCCTCACCAATCCATTTGCAGGGCGATGTGCTTGGGTGGTGGTATGCACATTTGGGAGTACTCTTTTCTTTTTGAAACAATGTTTATTTATTTATTTGCAAGCAGAAAGAAAGTAAGAGAATGAGAGAGAAAGAAAAGGGGGAAATAGGTGTGTCAGGACCTTTAGTCACTGCAAAAGAACTCCAGATGCATGTGCCACTTTGTGCATCTGGCTTTGTGTGGGTACAGGGTAATCGAGCCTGAATCGTCAGGCTTTACAAGCAAATGCCTTTAACTGCTGAGCCATCACTCCAGCCCAAGAAGGAAGTAGTCTTGCATAAGAACATGGTTGGTTCACTAAGCCCCAGCTGCAGAAAATCTTTTGCTAAAACACTGTGTTGGCTGTGTTCTGGTGCTATAATGAAATGCATGGGGCTGGGTAAATTTCTAAGGAAAAGATTTTTATTGACTTCACAGTATTCAATGCTCTAGGGCATAGGCCGGGCAGCAGCTCTGCTCTGCTGAAAATCACTTGGCAGTGGGCACTGCCAAGAGAGGAGCACAAGAGAAGGAGGGATGAAGAGAGGAGGAGAGAGAATGTACATATGGTGAAAAGGAAGCCATTCTGCAATTCAGAGGTCAGACGCAGCCATTTATTTATTAATTTGTGTATTTATTTTGTGTGTGTACACGTGTATATGCATATTTGTATGTAGATGGGTACATGTGTACGTGTGAGTGTGCGCATGTGTGTGTGTGTGTGCGCACACTTGTGGAGGCCAGAGTTCTACCGCAGGTATTTTCCTGTATGTCTTTCCACCTTATTTTTTGAGACCAGGTCTCTTACTGAACCTAGCTCACCAGTTCAGCTAGTCTAGCTAGCCAGTTTGCCTCAGGGATCTTTCTGTCCTGCCTCCCAAGTGCTGAGATTACCTGCATACACTACTTTGCCCAGCATTTACATCTATGTTGGGATCTGAACTCAGCTCCTCATGTTTGTGTGACAAGTACTTTACCAACTGAGACATCTCCCCAGCACATCTCAGCCTTTTATAACAACTCACTCTTGTGAGAATAAACACAGGGGTCCCACAAGAATTACTGATCCCTTTAGAGGGCACACCCCAGTGACATATGGACCTCCCTGTAGACACTTTTTTTTTTTTTCGAGGTAGGGTCTCATTCTGGCCCAGGCTGACCTGGAATTAACTATGTAGTCTCAGGGCAGCCTCGAACTCATGGCGATCCTCCTACCTCCGCCTCCCGAGTGCTGGGATTAAAGGTGTGCACCACCACGCCCAGCTGTAGATATTTCTTAAAAGCCCCACCACCACTTCTTAAACCACCACCCTGGGGACCAAACTTCCCACGCACACACTTTTGAGGGAACAAAGCCCATCCAGGAAGCACTGAATCTGAACTAAGTAGCTTGCTTCTTGCCACTTTTGACAAGTTACCCCCTCCACAGCCTGAGAGCTCCACTGAGCTACCCAACCAGTCTCACACTGCAAGCCATGTCGTGTTCACTGTGGCCTGAGGACCTGCAGCGGAGCTTGTGGCTGTGCTTCTTAAAAGGGTAGGTAGGTCTCTGGGCCTCTGTAGACTCAAAGACCCAGGGGTTCTGGGGTGCAGCTGAGGACATGCATTGATTACAGCACAGCAGTGCTCATGGGTCCCCATCCTGTGCTGCTGTATTGTCTCCTGCTGCCCTGAACCAGGAGAACAAGAAGAGAACCACTGGGCTGTTTCAGCCAAGGGACCAGAGCCTGCCCATACCTACTGATTAGGGAGGGCGTGGAGCTTTGGGGTGCTGAGAGAACCATGAGAATCCTCAAGAACACATTGGAGGTGGGTTTGGGGAAATAGCTCAGTCAGTAAAGTGCTTGCTTCATAAGCATGAGCCCCTGAGTTTGATCCCCAATAAACTCATAATTTCTGGGTATGGTGGCATGTGCCTGTAATGCCAGCTCCAGGGAGGCAGAGATAGGAGAATCCACCAGGTCACCTGGTCAGCCTAATAAGAAGTGAGCTTCCGGCCAATGAGAGACTGTCTCAAAGGAGTTAGATGGTATTCCCAAGGAATGACACCTGAGGTTGTTCTCTGGTATCTACACACACGGGCACATGCATACATGCACAACACACACTCACACGCACATACACACTCAAATACACATACACTCACACACCTACACACACACACTCAAATACACACACACTCACACACACACTCAAATACACTCACATACATACACACTTACACACACTCACATACACACTCAAATACACATACACTCACACACATACACACACACTCACATACACACTCAAATACACTCACACACATGCACACACTCAAATACACACACACTCACATATACACTCAAATACACTCACAATCACATACATACATACATACTCACACATTCACATACACACTCAAATACACACACACACACTCACATACACACTCAAATACACACAGAGACACACACACTCAAACACACACACACACACACTCATGAGCACTTGGACTACTTCAGGCCCTGTTAGATGCCTGGTGCCTTGTACATTCCCTTTGAGCAAACATTCCTGACTTCCTTCACTAGCCCCAGGGACAGGCAAGTCTCCAGTGCTGTGCAGGACCTCATGCATTGACGACAGCAGCCAGGCAGCACCATATCAGGCCCACTGCACATTCTCAGCAGCCCACTATGATCTAAGAGATAGGTGCCCCTAGTGGACCCATGGACCACAGCCGCTCCTCTCTAAGACTAGCTTGTTCTTCTGCTAGGAGTGGTCATTCTTAGCTACATGGGACCATCCTTCGTGTGGAGGGGACACTTTTCTGGCTAAGTCACTTTGGGCTGCTAGCACAAAAATACTGCAGCCTGGGTGGCTTAACACAGAAACTTTCCCTCACAATATTGAAGGCTGGTGAGCGAGCCCAAGGTTAAGGTGCTGGCTGACCCAGTTTTTAGTGAAATCCCACTCTTGGTTTGCAGAGGGCCATCTGTTTGCTGTACCTTACATAACTGACTAAAGGGGACCTAGCTTGTTCTCCGACCCTTTCTTGTAAGGACATTAATCCATTTCGTGAGGGGTCCACCTTCATAACCTAGCCACCTCTAGAGGCCTCATCTCCGATTGCCAGCACAGTCGGGCTTCAACATATGAATGTGGAGAGTAAGATCTAGGGGGCCCACCCCTCAGCTCAAGCCCAGGCCCAGCCAAGGGAAAAACTCACCCACAGCTGGAAGTTCCAACTGGTCAGAAAGACTGCTCTCCCCTTGCAAAGGCATTTATAACCTCATAGTGGCGGGCTGTCTTCCGGTTCAGATGAACCAGAAGGACAGCTGGTTGGTTAGGGCTAGGGGCTGTCCCAGGAAGATGTTAGCCCTGACACCAAGTTATAGGAGCTGAACCAGACCATCCACAGTGTTTAAACCCTAAGAAAGACCTCCCTCCCAGTAGGGGTCCAGGTTGTTTGTGGAAATACAGGTCTAGGGAACTAGACAAAACATAAGAAGTCAGATAATCTTTGATTTCTAGCAAGTGCACACATTCCTCCTCTTTTACCTTCAGGGGTTCAGTCACCCTAACTTTACTCTCTCTCTCAATGCCAAAGGACAAAGTCCGGCCTTTCCAACTGAAGCCTTTACCCATAGCCTCACCAGCACAACAAGATGGTATTGGAGAGGCCTGATGATTAGCTTGCAGTATTTTGACAATTTTAGTGATTTAGTTATGAATACACTAAATTCACCATTCCTTAGATTCAGTTCGCCTCAATCTTTGTCATGCTTATGATAAAGGCCCTGAAGAAAGGCACGATGGTGTGTGATTAAAACATCTGTAGTAAATGCTTATAGTCAAGGGCAAAGGAGAGTGTGGTTTAATCCCCTATAGACATCATCAGATCCAAGTCCTGGCAGCCCCAAATTTATAACAAGATTTAAGTTAAAGTATGCCTTCTGTGTAAATGCACTTTCATAACAAAACCTCTCTAGCCCACGCTCAGCTGACTGTCAATGATTCTTCTACGGAGAGTCACGGGCTGCCTGGGTTTCTACTAACATAGTCAAGCAAGGGACCAACCAGTGATGACTGTGCGATCTTAAATGGGGGAGGCAGCAGAGAAAGAGGCCTACCTGTCTGAATGACAGCCACCGTTGGCTTCTTACAGCATGATCTGAGGCAGGGAGCCAGCCACAGCCCCACCACAACAGCTGGTGTGCCCAGGTCACTTGTATCCCTTCTCCCACCCCCTGCTGGCTTTCCCACCTCTCAATGGAGCTCAGCTGCAATGTCAAGCTAGGTTTATAAGTGACACTAAATAACTCCTTGTTGATTTTACTGATTGATTCAGTTGCTATGGGAACCAACAGATTCTAGGTAACTGTGGGATTTCTTCCTGATTTCATGCCTGACAGCATCTCACTCTTTGGGCTTGCTTCTCCATCTGGGCCAGGAGAAGCAACTGGGAGCTGAAGCTCCGAGACAAAGGCAGTGATAGTGGTGAACCTCAGGGGAAATTAAGCACTGAGCGCTGTAGAGATGGTTCAGCAGTTAAGGCGCTTGCCTGCAAAGCCTAATGACCCAGGTTCAATTCCCCAGTACTCACATAAAACCAGGTGCAGGGGCTGGAAAAATGGTCTAGTGGTCAAGGTGCTAGGACCCAGATTTGATTCCCCGGTACCCACGTAAGCCAGATGCACAAGGTGGCACATGTGTCTGGAGTTAGTTTGCAGGGACTAGAGTGCCTATTCTCTCTCTCTCTTTCTCTCATAAATTAAATATTTTAAAAAGGTAGATGCACAAAGTGGCACATGCATCTGGAGTACTTTGCAGTGGCTGGAGGCCCTGGTATACCCATATTCATTCATTTTTTTCCTCTCTCTCCTTGCAAATATATATATATATTTTAAGCACTGAGGAGGCTAAGTGGCCTGAGATGGGAAAACCCCATCAGTGGGGCCTGCTGGGGGTTATGGTCATGGAACTTTAAGTTCAAGCTAGACCTGGGCTCACAGCTCGCTTCCTTCACTTATTAGGCTTACATTCACCTAATTGTAAAAGTTGGCTAATACCTGCATGCCTTCAGACTGCCTGCAGAAATAAACAAAATGACGCCAATAAAGTAGACACCAGAGGGCCTGGAACTATGGAAGCCTTGTCAGGTCAGGTAGGACTCAGGCCATCCTACTTTTTCAAAGACTTTGGGTATAAAATGAATAATGATCACTACTACAGAAATTGGGAAGGAGCTTTAATGTGCACATTTAATGAATTATCACTTCTGGTAAAAAAAAAAAAATAGAGTACATGATGATTACAGGAGTTCTAGAAGATTTTATCTCAAGGGTCCTCATGGTCTTCATGTCAGAAAGGAGACACAGTGTGTATGATGAGTACTCACTTCTTGGAGAATCTCTGACTTCATTTATAACCTCCTCAAGCAAGCATCAATAGTCTGTGGCTGTTTAGGGATGAGCTGTACAGATGAGTCCTCTGGCTCTGATAAGGCTCCCTGGCCACAGAGTAAAACCTTAATAAGCAGTAATGATCTGACACGTCACCAGGATGTCTCCAGTGAAGCCCAAACCACGGTAGCATGCTGCGGACAGAGCTGTGCCACTGTGTGTTGTTCAGTGACGGAGACCCTCTGCCACCTTCCAGCAGCCCAAATCCATTGTTACCTGGCCTCCTGGACCTGTGCCTCAGGGCAACGAGTGTTTGTGCCGCCTGCGCAGCTCAAGTGCAGCTCCCTCTCTGACCAGCACCCGCTTAGAGCGCTGTGCTTGTTCATGCTCCCCGGGTGATTCTTCCAAGCCTCTCCACGCCTCCTAATTTCCACCAGATGTTTCTGCCTGCTTGGAATTAAATATGGTGGATGATTTTGAGGAACCCAGTGTAAAAATAAAAAAGTGATGTCCTCTTTACTAATGCTTCCTAATTCTGCCAGGGCAGTCAGCAGTGGTTGGCATGTCTGCCTAGCTCATGGAGTCAGAACTGTGTGAATGGAGGCCAAGGACATGTGGCATGAGCTTGCTAATGGAGCAGAGAGCCACTTGTTATTGCAGTATTACTAGCAGACTTATCCTGCTTGATATATTTTGTTTTAAATTCACCATTTGCTAATTCTCTTTATGTTTATCTGCTTTCCTAAACATGAACTCGACAAGGAAAATGACTATGTTGCTTATTTCAATTCTGCAGTCATTTTCCAAGATGCATTAGTGCATGTGCATGCATGAGTGTGCTTACATTATAGAATGATATCAGTATGTTTTTGTTTTGTATTTTCAAAAAAAAAAAAGTATCTTATTTATTTATCTTAAAGAGAGAGAAAGAGGCAGATTGCAAGAGAATGGGCATGCCAGGGCCTCTACCAAATGAACTCCAGACACATGCACCACCTAGTGCATCTGGCTTTACATGGGTACTGCGGAATTGAACCTGGGTCCTTAGGCTTTACAGGCAAGTGCTGTAACTGATTAGCCATCTCTCTAGTCCCTTGTTTTGTATTTTTTAAAATAAATTTTATTTATTTATTTGAGAGAGATTAGGCATGCCAGGGCCTCCAGCCACTGCAAACGACCTCCAGATGCATGTGCCACCTTGTGCATCTGGCTTACATGGGTTCTGGAGAGTCGAACTTGGATCCTTTGGCTTTGCAGGCAAATGCCTTAACTGCTAAGCTATCTCTCCAGCTCCCTTGTTTTGTATTTTTTAAGACAAGATCTCACTCTGTTGCCAGGGTTGGCCTGGAACTTGCAGTAATCCTCTTCCCTCAGCCTCTCAGTGTTTGATGAGCCATTCCACCTGGCTAATGTGTGCCAACCGAAGGACTAAGTCCTAAGAGTGGTCTAAGGCATGGCTTCATGACATGGGTACAATTATGCCTTTATTGAAATAAAATCTTTATATTCCACTCCTTTCTCTCTTCTCATGATTTGTTGGTCCAAGAAGACATCCTCCGCTCTATCACAGATTATCATCACATCTGTAGCAGCTTCCTGATTGTTTCAACATCCATCATCCCTTTACTCGTTTACATACATACACGCATACTGATTTTCTCACTAGGTATTATCTGAATGTTTACTACATGTCAAGTTCTGTGTTATAACATAGGAATATTAAGATGACTAAAACCATTCTCTCTCCCTCTTCTCTCCCTTCCAGACCTCCTCTTTCCCTTCCTCTCTACCCTCATTTCCCTCCTATTTCTTTTCCCCTGACCCCTCCTTGTAATAGCTTCTTTCTCACTGTTGTGGACAAATAACTGTCCAGAAGCAACTTAGGAAAGGAAGGATCTTATTTCACTTAAGGTTCCAGGGGTTGGAGTCTGTCATGGTGGGGGAAAGCATGGCAGGAATGGGAAATCAGTGTCACATTGTCATAGCAGTTGACAGGGAGCAGAGACAGGGACATGTAGGCCCACTCCCAGTGACCCACTTCCTCCAGCAAGGCTACACTTCCTAAAGGTTCCCAAATAGCACACATTGCTAGAGATTAAGTATTCAACCACATGACCTACAAGGGGCATTTTACATTTAAACCACCGTGCTCTCCCCATACTGCAAGAAAACATATGATGTAACAAAAGAATTTTATGTCAATGCTGAATTAAGTTTTTTCTTATGAAATAAAGCCTTCAATTTTTAAAATTATAACTCTAGTCCAATCCTTTTACTTTTCAGACAAAAACCTGAGGACTAGCTGGATCAGGGAATCAGCTGATTGCCTGACACCTTACTTGGTGGCCTGGATACTTGGGACTCATGGAGCCTGACCTAGCCCCGGAAGGAACAGCAATTAGAGCCACATCTCAGCCTGACCTTGCTCTCCAGGGTCCTTACCCCAAGATAGCACAGAGAGTTTCCAGGGAAATTATAAAGCAAGGGCCAGAATGATAACTGAATAAACAGAGGGCTTACATCTATTAGGAAAAGTTAATACGTCTGTAAAGAAGCACTCCTGGGGTCTGACATTGTTTTCCCTGTGTGAGACTCAGCTAATAGGAACCTGACTGTCACAAGTGGGCATGTACGTGAGTCAGGGCTTGATTGGCCGGGCCATGCCCTGACCACCTTCTGCTTGAAGAAGCCAGAGTGGTCTAGTTTGGCCTGAGAAGATTTGTATTAAAATTCTCATTCGGTTGCTTTATAAGTATATGTTGAGTTTTGCCATCTGAAAAATAAAATGACAACAAAAGTTACTGAGAAAATTCACTAAATATTCAACATACAGCAGAGAGTGAGTCCTCAGAATACACACATAAAACAAATGTTATTGTTTTCAATATCTGTAATGACCAGAAGATGTTTTAAACATTATTTTCATTGTATTATATTCAGTAAGGTTTGCTGGCTCATGCTTATAATCCTAGCACTCAGGAGGCTGAAGTAGGAGGATTTTCATGAGCTTGAGGGCAACTTGAGCTTCATTCCCAGTCAGACTGGGGTACAATGAGAACCTGCCTCAAAAAAATAAAAAAATGTATGTAGTGCAGGACATTATTTGTGTATGGTAGGGTGTGGATAAGTGTGTATATGTTTGTATATGTGTGGGAGCACATATATATGGATGTGCATGCATTTGGAGGGCAGGAGTTAACATTGGATGTCTTCTGCAGTTAATCTCTACTTTGTTTTTGAGACAGAGTCTTACACTGAACTTGGAACTCCTCAGTGTGGCTAGACTAGCTAGCCAGAAAATCCCTTAGGGATCCCTCTGTTTCCACTTCCCCAGTGCTGAGATTATATGTAGGTACTGGGAATTCAAACTCAGGTCCTCTTGCTTGTGTGCCAAGCACTTTACTCACTAAGCCATCTCCACAGCCCCAAGCATGTCATTCTTAAGAGGCCAGCTTTGGGGCTGGAGAGATGGCTTAGCAGTTAAAGCAAAAGGACCCAGGTTCAATTCCCCAGTACACACACAAACCAGATGCATAAGGTGGCACATGTGTCTGCAATTTGTTTGCAGTGGATAGAGGTCCTGGTGTGCCCATTCTCTCTATTTACTAGAGAGAGAGAGAGAGAGAGAGAGAGAAGAATGGACATGCTAGGGCCTCCAGCCACTGCAAATTGACTCCAGACATATGTGCCACCATGTGCATCTGTATTACTCGGGTTCTGGGGAATTGTACCTGGGTCCTTAGGCTTCACAGGCAAGCTCCAGCTCCTCAAAGCAGACTTAAGTTGCATTTCCTTGATGGCTAAGGATGTTGAACACTTTTTAAAATACTTATTGGCCATATGTGTTTCTTCTTTTGAGAATTATCTGTTCATTTTAATAGCCTATTTATTGATTAGCATTTTTGTTTGATTTTTAGCAAACCAAACCAACAGAACAGTGAAAGGATGATATAGCATAATTCAGTGAGATTTGTTCTAGGCATGGAGGAATAACTTAACATGGGTAGATCAATAAGGCCCATGTCATGTTAGTAAAATGAAGGACTCACACCATAAGGTCGTGGCAATAGATTCAGGAAACCATGTGTCAAAATTCAACATTGTTTAATGATCAAAACTCTTTTTTGTTGTGGGTAGTTTATGTGGTATGTGTGTATATGGTATATGCATGTATGTGTACAGAAGCATACGCTCCATGCACATGTGTGTAGAGGCCAAAGGAAGCCATCAAGTTTCTTTCTCTGTCACACGTCCATTGAGGCAGGGTGTTGCACTGAACCTGCTCATACTGTTTTCAGCCTCTGCCTGCTGTCAGCACTGGGGTGACAGGTGTGTGTGGCTGTGCCTGGCTTTTATGTGGGTGCTGGGGAATGACCTCCAGCCCATATGCTTGTGCAACAAGCTTTCTTAGCCACTGAGCCATCTCCCCAGTCTTCAAAATGCTTTTTTTTTTTTTTTTTTTTTGCATCTCAACACTAAAAAGATTATAGATAAAGTTCCTCAGATAATGTTATAAACACATCTCTTCCAATCTTAGGAACAAAACAAGCATGCTCACTATTACTCCTACTTAACATGGTGTTAGCAGTCCAAACAGAGAAGTTAGGTAAGAGAAACAAATAAAAAGTACCCAAATCAGAAATGAAAATATACGTTTTTTTGTTTTAGTAAATTACATCATTACATACATACAAACATACAATGATAGATCACTATCCAACATATGTAAAGAACTCAAACAATCCAAGATCAAGAAGACAAATGATCCAATGTAAATATAGGAAAGAAACTGGGTAGGGTTTTCTCTAAGGAAGACATACAGATACCCAGCAGGTACATGAAAAACTGTTTAACATCAGGGAAATAGAAATTAAAACCACAGTGAGATAGTACATCAAAAATGTCAGAATAGAGATTACCTTAAAAGCACTTGCTGTGCAAACATGAGTATCTGAGTTCATATCCTCAGAGCCCACATAAAAGCCAGATGCTATGGTGAGCATCAGTAATCCTAGGGCGCCAGTGGAAAGAAGGGAGGCAGAGACAGAAGAATTTCCAGAAGGCTCATGGGGCAGCTAACCTGGTTAACATAGCATGAATGACACAGAGAGTGAGAGACCCTTCCTCAAAAGCAAGGTGGAAGTGATGATCAACACCCAAAATGATCCTCTGACCTCCACATGCATACCATGAATGTGCATGCACCCAAACTTACACAATAGACATGCACACACATATATACAGAATACACACACTCAAAATAGAATTACCATATGATCCAGTGCCAACACTAATTAATATGCACATATAAGTTTGTGAGGTAATGCATATACTAACTGGCTTGATTTAACCACCACAATGTGTGTGTGTGTGTGTGTATTTCAATATATTATTGACTAAGCATTAGCCTGGCATTTATAAAGCCCTTGGTTCAAGTCCCAACACTACACACAAAAAGCTATTATATTCATATACTAAATTGATACAATTTTATTTTTCAGTTTAATCTAATTACAATGGAAACTATGTGAGGTGACAAGCATGTTCCTTAACTTGGTTGTGGCATTCATGTCACTGTATCTGGATATCAAAGCATCATTGCTAGGGTTTGGTTATGTCTCCCAGGGTTCAAGTGATGGAAGTTTAATTCCTAGGGTGATATGTAGGTGGTGGTTGGAGGTGGGGTCTTTGGGGAGGGCATAGGGATTACTTGTGCTCATAAGGATGGGGCCCGTGATGGCCAATGTCTGCACATGAGAAGGAGAACTGAAGGAGATGCTTGCCCCATCTTGCTCCGTGATGCCCCCCTGTTGTCAAACAGCAGAAGGACCTCATTGATGCTTGCACCATGCTCTTGGTCTTCCCAGCCTCCAGAACCATCAGCTCAATAGCCCTTTGCTCTTTATAAAGTCCCAGTATGTGGTATTCAGTTATGGACTATGAGAAAATAAGCTATGTACCAAAATATATGTAATCCTTACTTATCAACTAGACCTCAAGAAAGCCAGGGGAGAGGACAACTTTGCATTTGAGTATGTCAAATCAATGGTCACAGCCAGTTGTTTGCAGAAAATCTCATGTGCACTGTTTTTCTTTGCATACAGTTGAGGCTGCTAAGATGGACTGTCCACCCCAAAGCTCACTGCAGATTCCAAAGCATTTCTTTTGGATTAGCTGCTTGAGTTCAGAAAGAAACGTGGATCCCAGTAAGTCATCCCCTGTGCACAGTTAACAGGGCCTGTTAAAATAGTGAAGCAATACAACTTAATGCAAAAGCTTCCTCCCAAATCTTATAAGGCTCTGAAGCCCAGACCATGAGTAGAAATACTTGGGTGACCTAGGCATTCCCTATCACAAAGGCATAATGCAGATAACATTCAGGCAATTCTGAATCAGAACCTGGGAAGGCTAAGTGACATTTTCCTTTCCGCTTTAAGACATACACAGCCATAAAGTGAATGTAACATCCAGACAAAATCCCACCAGAGGGAAAATGCAGAAATTGTCTGATAAGCCAAAGACTTTTACATTGTCTTGGCTCTCAGGACCCCTGTTTTGCCTTAGAGCTGGTCCCAGTTTTTTCATGTCATCATGATGGAGGGGAACACATTGAGTCCCCTGATGCCTGGGGCCTATTGTGGTTTGAATGTCAAACTCTCCCTGTAGGCTCACATTGTTTGAACACTTGGACTCCAGCTGGTGATGCTATTTTGGGAGGTAGTGGAATCTTTAGGACAGAGCTTCTCAAACTTTTACCATTTATAGCACTTTTCACCCAAGAAAATTTATTCAGTCCTAGGTATTTAGGTATATATAATAGCTATATAAATCACTCATCAATAATCAATTGTTAAGAAATTTATTTTAAAATAATTCTTCAGAGTTGGAGAGATGGCTTAGCAGTTAAGGTGCTTGCCTGCCAAGCCTAATGACACAGATTCGATTCCCAAGTACCTACGTAAAGCCAGATGCACAAAGTGGTGGACACTTGCATCTGGAGTTCTTTGCAGTGGCTGGAGGCCCCTGGTGTACCCACTGCCTCTGTCTGGACCTCTTCTTTCTGTCTGTGTCTGCTTGCAAATAAATAAATGAAAATTAAAATTAAGAAACATAATTCTTTAGTATGTACATAAATTTGCCATTTACTAAAGACCAAAACATACACTAATTTCCATACTAATGGGATGAATGTGATTTTTTTTAAAGGTCAATGTGGTTTTAATATAGCTAATTTTTTAAAAAAATTATTTTGTGTGTGGATGGGCACGTGTGCCATTCACATGCATGTGGAGGTCAGAGGACAACTTGGAGGTGTCTGTGTCTACCTGCTTTGAGTCAGGGTCTTTTTCCACTGCAAATGAACTGCAAGACTACATATGAACATCAGAATGGCTTGCCCTTAAGCTTCCAGATTCTCCTGGTTCTGTCTCTGACTGTCAATCGTCATAGGTGTATCGGGGTCACAGTGCATGCACCCCTTTGCATCTGGCTTTATGTGGGTGCTGGCAAAACCAAACCTGGGCCAGCTGGCTTTGCCAGAAAGCACCCTTAACTACTCTTCTCAGCCCTATGAATGAATATGATTTTTTCAATGATATACTAATTTGATATATATTAAGGAATAACACTTAGAAAACTATTTAAAAGTTTGGTTTTTAGAATTAAACTATTATGTTTCTATAAGAGTAGAAAACCTTATAAGTCATAATGTAGCCTCAAATCTAACCTGAGGAGTTTCAGGGAGTAGTTATTGGCACAGTGCAAAGGCACATGTGTTATGTGTTCAGAACCAGGACGGCAGTGAAGTGGGATGTGACACAGGCAAGTACTACCAGAGAGACCTCAGTTTCATTACATGTTTGATCCTGAATTAATTTCTGGTTGTTGCACGGCTATAATCCTTTTACTGTTGTCAAATATATTGTGACTTTCCCCCCCGATTTTAGGACCCATGTTAAGAAGGTTTAGAAAGTGGAGCCTTGCGGGCAGCAAAGGGTCACTAGGGGTTGGAGCTTGATGTTCCAGAACATGGCCCTTGTCCCTGTGCCCTCTTCGCTTCCTGAGTTGTGGAGATGTGAACTAGCAGTGACTTTACACCCTCACTACCATGGAGCCACCTGCTGCATGTCTTCCCCACCATGATGCACTGAATCTCCTGAACCATGAACCAGATGAAATTCTTCCTCCCCTCTCAGGCGTTTGGTCTTAGCAAAGAGGAGAGTAACCGGCACAGGGCCCATAATTTGAGAGTTTAAGGTAAGCTGAGAATCAGAGGAGTATTGTCAATGGGAATAAGAAGGGCCCAAACCCTTCTAAGTCAGAACCTAGTGACCACTAGGCACAGCGACCACTAGGCACAGTGGCCCTTAGGCACAGTGACCACTAGGCACAGCGACCACTAAGCACAGTGACCACGAGGCACATCAGTCCAATGGTAAGCCTGGAAGTGAAGCAGATCTTCTCTCCACTGCAGTAACAGTGCCATTCCCAGGGAACACCAACAGCACAGCAAACACACAGCAGACACACTCGGTTATGTGCCCCTACTCTGCTTTTTAAGTACAAAAATAGCACCATGATTTCTAAAGGTCAAAAGAGGAAAATAAAGTCCCTGCATAATTTGAAATCCTAGCCTAGTGGCCACTGTAACTTTCTGCATGAGATTTTAGGCATGGCCCCTTTGCTCCCCGTGCTGAGCGGAACATTACTGGTTTCAGTTTGTCCTCCTTTTAACCTTAGGGTGCAGACATTTCCCCCAGTCGCTGCCAGAAAATGCTGCCATGTAACTAGAATTCTGTTCAGAATGACAGAATTCAGTGCTGCTGCTGAGTGTCGAGATCATCTTCTGAAGGAATTCTGAGCAGCTCTGCAGAGATGGGAATTCATGTCGCTCCTGAAATTATTTGCTCAATTTTATCAGGAGCATACACATCTCTCTAGAGTTAGGGATATCTCCGTGTCAACCACATTACAGTTTTAGAGCAGTTCACCCTCCCCCTAAAATACCTTCTGTACTGGAGCACTGGGTCCAGCCATTTAAGCAGTGCCTTCCTCAGCTTTGCAGGGTGGGGTGGAGTGGTCTGGAGGGAACAGAATCTAGACTGTTACATCTTTGTGAGCTGTGCAGTGCACAACCTGCACAGCCATTAATAGCGTTCATATCTATTCGTAACGGCTGCTTTCTAAGATACACTCACTTTATAGTTGGCACCACAATGCTGAGAAGTGATTAACCCTTTCCCCTTCTTTCATCACATGTGAATAGCACCAACATCTGGCCAACAGCAACACCATTTCCAAATCTCATCTTCCTTTCCTGCCCATGTTCCTTAGCAAGGTAGTGCTGGAGCCTTCTGACACTGTGTCTCTCCCGCGCACGTCTGCTGCAACCCCTGTCATGTTCTGTGCCCCCTCTCTCATTCCCCGCACGTACGGAATGGACTTTCAGTAGGTCATCCAGGAGGCCTGGGTTTGATCTCAGCCTTGTCATTGATGAATGTGTGGGCTTGGTTAGGTTGTACACAGCTCTGAGCCCTGTTTCCCCACCTTCTAAATTGTGGAGTGAAGGGAGCCTAAGGCAACTAACTGCTTGAAATGTTTATGTGAAAGAAAAGTAAACAGAACTTTGTGATGACCTTTTGATGAGGTGTTTTGGCTGGTTTCCAGCCCTCTTGATCAATCAAATTCTAATCTGAACGTTTCTGGGAAGGCATTCTGGGGATGTGACAAGAATCCATGAGCAGTTGGCTGTTTTAGAATTTGAGTGTACTTGGTTCAGTTGCAAGATCTTCAGAGCCCTGCTGAGGCCTTCCTGAAGAAGGAAAGTCCATCTGTGGATGGTAGTGTGAGCCATGTCTAGGCGTGTTGTCTGTCCCTCCAAGGGCCTGCCTTACACATTCCCAACCTGCATGTTGTTCCCCATATATCAGCCCATTCACTGAACTGATTCAATCTCTCTCTCTCCAGTTGTGAAGTTTATTAAATAATTTTGGTCTCACTGATACCATCAATAGCTGAATGTCTTAAAAATCAGTGAACAAGGCCAGGCGTGGTGGTTCCCCCCTTTAATCCCAGTACTCCGGAGGCACAGGTAGAAGGATCACTGAGAGTTCAAGGCCACCCTGAGACCACACAGTGAATTCCAGGTCAGCCTGGGCTAGAGTGAAACACTACCTCAAAAAACCAAAAAAAAAAAACCAAAAAAAAAAAAATTAGTGAACAAAGCATAGTATGTCTTGTATAATTCAGAAAACCAAACTTTATTAGAACAACTTTCCTGAATTTATACTGAGGAAATTATTTGAATTGAGTTCTTTAAAAGCACTCTTCTAAATAATTTTAGTGAAGCCATGCATGGCACTTATATTATATCCAAATTGAGACAAAAAGGAGATATGGATTGAAGTCCTCTGTATTCAGTTTAAATGACTTCCCCATTATTAAAGTCAGTTATATTTTCTTGAAAGCAAAAGAATTTCTTTTAAAATGGAGAAAGTAATTTGGCATTCAATATTTTAGTTCAGGGTAGGGAGATTATGTTTAAGAGTGTCAGAAAGGACAGTGAACTAGAAAGTTTATCCATGTATTTTATGACAGTATTTGAAAAATAAGTATTTCATTCCTGAATAAAGTAGAATTGATAATTAGATGATTCATGTCTTAAATTCACCTTGGCTATCCTGATTTTTAAAGGTAAGCAAAAGTAAATATCCTTCAACTTTCTACTTGGCTAATTATGTGATTCATTTGTGCTAAGAGATTAAGAAATTGCTTTTAACAATGGGAAAAACTTGAATTTGTAGATATGTAATTACACATATTTCTTTATTAGCAATTTACAATTGGCTAATTGCCATCACATATTTATGCTTTTGAACTCTAGAATATAGAAAGATTTTGAATTATGTATAGTAAATGTTTGTTGAAGTTTTCATATTTTTCTTTAAGCTAGTCTTCTATTTTTATCATATTTTTAAAATGCACTGTTTACTTATTTATTTCAAAAGAAGGAGAGGAGAGATAGTGTATGGGTGCACCAGGGCCTCTTGCCACTGCACAGAAACCCCAGATGCATGCATCACTTTGTGCTGGTTTTATGTAGGTATTAGGGTATCAAAACCAGGTGGTCAGGCATTGCAAACAAGTACTTTAACTGCTGAGCAATCTTCCCAACCCCTCTTTTTATTTATTTATTATTAAGTATAAACTTTGTATGGACATATCATATGTTGGTACCATCATTTCCCTCCTCTCTGCCCCCACTCCATTGAGGGACCTCCTTGGTGGGATTGCTGGTATTCACATGGAGTTGTGGGTTGTGAGTTGTGAGAGCAGCAGTCTGTCAGTATGGGGAGGGCTATATCTCTGGATATTCCCTCCCACCCTGTGCTCTTTCAATCTTTCTGCCCCCTCTTCTGCAGAATTCCCTGAGCCTTGGTGGGTGTGTTTTAAGCCCACTTTAGTGTTGAGCTCTCAGCAGCTTCTGGATTTCTGCTTTGGTACATTTTGAGATATCCTCAGTGTCTATCTCCATCAGATAGACATCTCCATCTGGCTCAGGTTGTCAGGCTTTCTATTCATTTGAGACAGAAAGAGACAGGCAGAGAGAGTGAAAGAGAGGGTATGGGTATGCCAGGGCCTCTTGCTACTATAAACAAACTCCTGATGCATGCTCCACTTTGTACATCTGGCTTGATGTGGTCCTGGAGAATCAAACCCAGGCTGTCAGGCTTTTGCAAGTGCCTATAAATGCTGAGCCATCTCTCCAGCTCCTTAATCTCTTAATCTGTATCTTTTATTGGTTCTGTTTCCTTGATTGAATTTAGCCCAAGCTTTAGACCCCTGAAGACCTTGATTAAAATCCTACCTCTACTGCTAACTAGCTATATGATCTGAGAAAAGTTACTTCCTGGCTCTGAGACTATGCTTTCTTATCTGTAACAAAGGTAATAAGACCACACCAGGGTTAATTATAAAAAGTTTTCTTATTTTCATTATTACTACTAGCAGTAGTAACATGTTCTATGCAGTAGCACCTGTGCTCTGCACAGTCCATGCATCCTCTCATTTACTCCTCTTTAACCCTTTGGTATTTTGTGATATAATACATCCCCATAATGATAAATATAGTCATGCCTGGGACATTGAAGGTGCCTAAGAGAAGAGCTACTTCTCACTTTTTGTTTCTTTTGTCATAATAATTCTAAGTAGTGAGCTATTTTAAGGCACATGCATATGAAGCAGTACTTTAGACTGTGTCAATGACCTATTGGAAGCAGCTATTTAGTTGGTAGATGATTCATGGAGTCCATCCACCCAGGTTATTGGTAGAGAAGCCTTGATGAGCATTAAATTGCCCTGGAATCCCATGGCACAATCTGTGGGGGATTTATAAGATGGCCTACAGGAAGCAGGAGGAACCAATCACTAAGCCAAATACAAAATAGCAGTACTTCAAATCAACCATGGGTTCATTCTGTACCACGGTGCTCAGATTTAAGGATAATATGATGAAATGTCATGACAGTGAATGCATGGATGCCCAGAGCGAGGTTAGAGTTTATCAGGAAATATAAAAGTCCTGACTTGTCAGTAAGGGCTCTACTATGTTCTAACAAACTCAGCACCATTTAACTATAACCAATTATACTTATTCATCCTAGAGCAAGCCCACCCACCACCTCCTGGCATTGTGCTAACACATGGAGGAAGAGGAAGAAGTAGTCATAGGCAGAGGGCTTGTGAGTGGAGAGGAAATTGATCCACTCTGCAGCTAGAGAGGAGGAGTGCTTCATAGCATGCACATGTGAAGAAATGTGAGTCCAGGAACATAATCCAGCCGTTGGTTCTGGGATGCAAAACTTCCTGTGTGATAGTATGTCGGCCGTGGTGGCGCATGCCTTTAATCCCAGCACTAGGGATGCAGAGGTAGGAGGATCGCCGAGAGTTCAAGGCCACCCTGAGACTACATAGCTAATTCCAGGCCAGCCTGGACCAGAGTGAGACCCTACCTCGAAAAAAAAAAAAAACAACTTCCTGTGTGATAGTTTGAATGCATGTCCCCTAATAGACTTGGGTATTTTATTAAAGGTTGTCTCCAGCTACCTGGCTGGGGGAGGTGTTGCTGGGGGTGAATCCTGGGGTCCAGCCCTAAGATGTCACTGGAGGTGGAGCAGTCTGAGCTCTGCATGGGTCCCTGCTGTTTGCTGCCCGCTTATGTTCCTTTTGCTTTTGATGGCTGATGGTGGTTTCTCCCTCTCCTTGGGTCTTTGAAAGGGGGCCAGCCTCTTCTGCTACTGTAAAACTTCCCCAGGATCTGTAAGTTTAAATAAACCCTTCCTCATATAAACCTGTCTGGTTTGGATGTTTATCCAAGCAATGTGGAGCTGCCTACAACACCCTGTCAGCCTGGTCTTTCCTCAGACATATGCCTCACCATCACAACCTCACTGACACTGGCCACCTGTAGCTCTACACATCTTCTTTCCTAAGCCAATCCTGACTGAGGTAGGAATGTATGCTTTAACCAAATTTTAAACCCATCCCCAAATAGAGAGAATGTACCCATGCCCAGCTTCAATAATGTTCATCACATAGCCAATATCTCTCTAACCACTGGCCTACATTTCCAACCCAGAATGCTTATTTTTTTAATAAATTATCATTTTAGGTATAACAAATAAATTGTAATTAATTTTAGAGTTCTTATCTTTAGGGAGATGTTCTGAAATATTTGTGAATAAAATTATGTGTCTGAAAATTGTTTCAAAGTTATCCATGGTATAAGAAACAAATGTTTCTATCTCCTCTCAGAAAACAAGCATTGGCCTTTGTTTTGTTCTATTCCCTGAAAGCCTGCTGGGATGCCAAGTGGGTGACTTCCTTCTCAGAGGGGGGCTGACTCACAGAAGTCACCAAAGGCATTTATTTTAACCTTTGGAAATTTTTTGTTTTGTTTTATTTCACTGACCTGGTGTGATTTCTGAGAATGAAGGTTCATGAAGATTTCCTGCTAAGATACTGGTCACATTTTTCTGTCTCAGAAATATACTGGTTGCTGTATTCATTGCTTTCCTTGTTGCTGTGACAAAGTATCCAACAAGAAGCAATTTAAGAGATGGGTGTGGTGGTGCACGCCTTTAATCCCAGCACTCGGGAGGCAGAGGCAGGAGGATTACCATGAGTTCGAGGCTACCCTGGGTCTACATAGTGAACTCCAGGTCAGCCTGAGCCAGAGTGAGACCCTACCTCAAAAAACAAAAAACAAAACAAAAAAAAAAATCAACGTAAGGAAGGAAGGGTTTTCTTGAGGCTCACAGTCCACATGGTATGTTAGATTTGGCTGCAGAAAGGCAAAGCAACTGGTCACATTGTATCCACAGCCAGGAAGGAGTGAGTGATGAATGCTGGTGCTCAGTCCACTTTCTCCTTCTATTCAGTCTGGGGCTCCAGCCCATGAGCTGTTGTCATTCACATTTCGGGTAGGTCTTCTCACCTCAATTAGCCTAAACCTTAGAAATACCTTCATATACACGCCCAGAGGTTTTCTCCTAAGGCATTCTAGATCCTGTCAAGTTGACACCTCTAAAATGACTGAAGCTACCCACTGATATGCTTGCCCTCTCAAGTGTCATGCTCTAGGACTGTGGAACCTCCCCAGCTCCTGACTACAGAGAAGAAATCAAGAATCGGAAGATGAGTTGTGCACTGAATCCCCACGAGGCACATACTTGAGTGATGATTGGAACTGAGTAGGGCTCTTGTCTCCATGGCAATGCATATCTGGAAGTCTCCTAAAAGCTTTGGGCAGGGGCTTCTGGAGTCTTCAACAGACATACTGGCCACCAAGCATCCTTAGATAAAGGAGCCTTTTGACTGGGGATATTGCTCAGTGGTGAGGACACCTGTTTCCCAAGTATGAGGAGCCTGAGCTAAATCCCCAGCAACACCTAAAAACCTGTCAGGGTGTAACACACCTGTAACTCCAGCCATGAGGGGGTGAAGACGGGAAGGTCACTGGGGATCCTTGGCCAACTGACATGACTGAAAAATGGGGAGCACTGGGGATGGAGAGATGGCTTAGCAGTTAGGACACTGCAAAGCTTGAGGGCCCAGGTTTGATTCTCCATTATCCATGTAAGCCAGATGCACAATGTAGCATATGCATCTGGAGTTCATTTGCAGTGGCTAGAGGCTCTAGTGTGCACAATCTCTCTCTCTCTCTCTCTCTCTCTCTCAAATAAATAAATAAATAAGATTTTTTTTTAAAAAGGGGAGTGCCAAGTTTGGTGAGAGACTCTATCTCAAGGAAATAGGTAGAAGAGAGATAGAGGAAGATACCCATTGTTTTCCTCTGGCCTCCACATCCATACTTAAGGGGCATGCATATATGCATACACAAGAGAGAGAGAGAGAGAGAGAGAGAGAGAGAGAGAGAGAGAAACACACAGAGAGAGAAAGAGGAAGAGGGAGGCCTCTGTCCATGTGGACCTGTTGTACTTTCACACTGCTTTGGCATTGCTCTCCTGGAAGCTGAGCCCATTGAAAGCTGGCAGGGAGGAAATCATAGACATCAACTTCTTGTTTTCAGTTGGAAATTCATATTTCAGATTCTACATAGCCTAAGGGAACATCCTATGGGGATTTTTATTTCCCTGGCAGGTAGAATTTTGACAGAAGATTGATTCTACATGCAGAAAACGTGACAACTTGGGGCATAGGACACCACAAACAATGCCCACAATAAAGAGGAATGAGGAGGAAGAGGAGGCATGTTGCTTGGACCCAGGCAGAACATATAAAACAGCAGCTACAGTGGACAATTGCATTTTGTCTCGTGTGAGAATACTTTTGTGTTCTGTGTGATTGAGGCATAACGTGTGTTTAAAATCAAGAGAATCGAGGCAGAGATCTAGTTATGAAACCACTTAAGAGTTTAATGAAGATACTGTTTCTCTGGGTGTTTAAACCATCAGCTGGGAGGGGAATGTTCTGGTCTGTGACCCCAGCCTTCTTCTAGGAAAAGTGTTAACTGGAAAACAATCACCACAGTGCACATTGCAGGTATACAGACCTGTGTTAGTGTCCAGTCCCCACCCCAAGTTTTATCTGCCTGTTCTGCCTTGAGAAAAAGAGAAAAGAAAGAGGTTGGCAGGGCAACCAAGGACTTCTTTATCTTGAAAACATTTAAGCAGGGAAGGAAAAGATTCATTTCCTACTGGAGGAAAAGACAAAAATCTTAAGATAATAGGAAACAAAGCAAAGACAGAGTACCAAATGTACCCCCAATTTTAAAAAGTTTATTATTCTTATTTTAGTAAAAAGGCTTAGAGTGAGTTATAAGAACAAGTTCTGCTTCGCTTTGAAGAATGAACAGTGATTACACTAAATTAACTGGAATTATAGCAAGTGACATCACATCATTTATATTTAATTCTTGCTCTGAATTTTCATCACTTAAGAATATACTAACTGTTCATGGTAAGTATTTAACAGACTTACTCAACAAAAGCTTTATTACATATTTGCTGAATGTCATCATACTGTGTAATAGGACACTTTGGTGAATACCCACCAACATGGTCCCTGCTCTCATGAGACTTTAGAGTCAAGATCCTACAATAGTTGTGTATCCATCACAGATTTCCTCAGGGAAGGGAAGTCAGAGGAAAGAGTAAATGATGGGTATGGAGGTTTACACTCACAAGGGTCCCAGCACAGGAAAAGTGCCTGCAAATCCTGGACAAGAGGTTGGGGGACCGATCTACAGAAACTGGAAGACTATGGTGATTGGAAACATAAATAAGAGATTGGTGACATGATAGCAAAGTATGGACAAGGGGAGAAGACATGAAGCGTTTAATCCTGGCTTCGGCACCTTCCTCTGTAAAATGAAGATTTACTAGTCCCCACATGAACGGCTGTCATGAGAATGAAGGGTTAACCACTGCCTGAGTGCCTATGGCTATTACTGCTGTCCTTCTGCACACTCCATGTATTGAATCTTATCCTCCGCTATAGTTTTTAGAAACCTGATTTATCATTGACTATATTATAATCACTCAAGGCTGAAGATTCTGTTCTATTCTTCTTTGGATTGCTGAGTTCTTGAATACCACAATGATTATATAAATAATATCTGAATTAATTTTTCTAGAACAGCATTGAGTACAGTGTGGCTTTAAGCTCCTTTGAATTTTTTTCTTTGATCAGTCTCATTTAAAAATTTTTCTTAAGCCGGGCGTGGTGGCGCACACCTTTAATCCCAGTACTCGGGAGGCAGAGGTAGGAGGATCACTGTGAGTTTGAGGGCACCCTGAGACTACATAGTGAATTCCAGGTCAGCCTGAGCTAAAGTAAGACCTACCTTGAAAACCAAAAAAAAAAAAAAAAAAAAAAAGGAATTTTCTTGCTAAAATAAAATATGCACAGAGGTAAAAGCATAGATGATGCTGATATGTGTCAACAAACACATCCTTGTAACCAGCAGCTGTCACATCCCGAACCAGCATCACCTGCACTCAGCAAACCTCTGTCCCCGTTCCAGCCATTACCCACAAGGTCATCACTGTCCTCATTCTACCCTGCCTGCTTTTGTGCTTTCAAACACTATGCACTCTTCGCTGTCTAACTTCCTGTGCTGGCATTACCACTTCAAATACATAGTCATAGTTGGCCCATTTTCACCTTTAGTTGCAAATTTATGTTGCAGGTACTGCTCATATAATCTATAATTTATTTATATTTTTTTACTCCTGAAGGACATGTGGGTAGTTCCCAGTTTGGGACAACTGTAAATAGTATGGTTTTCAGCATTCTAGTATATGACAAGTGGTGAATAGATGTATGTGTTTCTACTGTATATACTACTAGTTGTGGTAAGTATATTCACATTCCATGTATTGAATCCTTTTTTTTTTTTGTTATGGTATTTAGAGACTGTGCCTTATCCCAAACTATATTAACTATATTATAATCACTCAAGGCTAAAGATTGTCCTATAATATATATATATATATTACATAATGTTCAGCTTCAAGAGACAAGATTGGGCTGTCACCTAGTACAGAGAGATTTGTACTAGTTTATATAGAGATGAGCAATTCACTGGAGTTTCTGTTCCTTTACACCCTCATTGACACTTGGCCTTCTGTTTAGTCTTAACTATTTAAAACTCACATAGGCTGGGTATGGTGGCACACAGAGGTAGGAGGATCACTGTGAGTTCGAGGCCACCCTGAGACTATGTAATGAATTCCAGGTCAGCCTGAGCTAGAGTGAAACCCTACCTCAAAAAAAAAAAAAAAAAAAAAAAAAAAAGAAAGAAAGAAAGAAAGAAGCCAGGCGTGGTGGTGGTGCAGGCCTTTAATCCCAGCACTTGGGAGGTAGAGGCAGAAGGATCGCCGTGAGTTCGAGGCCACCCTGAGGTTCCATAGTGAATTCCAGGTCAGCCTGGGCTAGAGTGAGACCCTACCTCAAAAAACCAAAATGGAAAAAAAGAAAAAGAAAGAAAGAAAGAAAGAAAGAAAGAAAGAATATTTGTGGCTTGGAAGATGGCTTCGTGGTTACGGCACTTGCCTGTGAAGCCTAAGGACCCATGTTCACCTGTCCAAGTCCCACATAAGCCAGGCAGACCGGGAGACGTGAGCGTGCAAGGATGCACATGCACACAAGGTGGCACATGCGTATGCAGTGCAGTTACAGTGGCCAGAGTCCCTGGCATGCCAACTCTCTCCCTCTCTTTCTTTCTCACTCTCTTGCATAAAAAAGGCCAGTCTGGGACATCTGGTTAAAATGGCAATGTAGGAACCATGCCAAAGCAGTCTAGGGGGGAAAAAAAAGCCAAAAATTAAAAAAAAAAACACAGAAAATACACTCTTCTTCTATAAAGTAAGGTATATAAGAAATTATCAACCATAAGAGGGTGAGGGGATTTTCTACTCACACCAGCTTCCTCACAAACTCAAGAAACGTGAAGGGGGATGGCAGGGACCAGTGGAGTGGCTCATGAGGAAGAGGATTGCAGGGATCAGTGGAAAAACTTCAGCCAACATCCACAGCCTCCCATCCCCCACTTCCAGCACAAGCACCAGAGACCTGGGGAAGGGAACTCATCTACACAGCAGCTGGCACTGGTAATCTGAGCAGTGACCCACCAACCCAGCCAGCCTACCTGAGCCCACAGCACAGAGAAGAGGGGCACAAGTGGGCACGCAGCATAACTGACACCAAAGTCATCCCAAAAGGTAACTGGGATTACACCAGGTCAGTACCCGCCAAATAAGCCTGGTATATAGGCTTGAATCAGAAGTGCTAATTGCACCTTCCATGTCAAGGTAAATTATGTGTTAAATCTTCTGGATGGTCAGATTTGCCATTCTTAAATAAGCTATATTTTGGGTCTGTCATTTGTTGTTTCCTGATTTATAGTGCCTTTGTCTCCTCTTCTGTTACTCATTGGGGCAGAGTCTCACTCAGTCACAATCTGACACTGGAACCCTCTACAGACCAGAAATCTCAGCCTTCTAGTTGACAGGATTAAGGGTGTGGGACAACACACATCCTTACAGACTGTGACTTTGTTAGAGGACCTGTTTGTCATAATATCTACTCTTGCATAAATACTCTGCTGTTTTCATTGAATGTGTATATTGCTCAGTTAAATTTTAGAATTTGTCTATATTTTGTTCCACCCAGCCTACTAGAATGCTCTCATAGCAGGCAAACACAACACCTAGGGTCACTTTTGTGGTTACTCTGAGAGTCTTAAGAGCCACACCTAAAACCTTAAGCTCCTACCCTGAAGATATATGATGTCAGATTATTTGATACATCTAATAATACTACAGATAATTAGAAAACACATGCATGAAATTAACCCAAGATGCAAAAATTTCTATATTATAATACAAGAAACACAAAAAATCAAGACAATATAAATCCACTGAAAAGTATAAATCCATCAGATATGACCTCCAGTGAGACTGAAAGAGAGCAAATGCCTGAGAAAGATTTCAAAAGAATGACTATAAATATGCTCAAAGAAATCAAAGAGGAAATCAAATGACCCAAAGAGACACAGGAAACTAATTTAATGAAATAAGGAGGTCAATACAAGACATGAATAAGGAAATAGAAATAATAAATAAAACCATGTAGAAATGCTAGCAATGAAAAACACAGTAACTCAAATAAAAAATTTTGTAGAAAATTTCAACAGTAGAATGGATGAAGGAGAGAACAGAATATCTAAACTAGAAGACCAGGTGGCAGATCTAATATAGTCCAACAGAGAGAAAGACAAACTAATAGAAAGGTATGAATGGGAATTTCAAGATATTCAGGACACTGTGAAAAGATCAAACATAAGAATTCAGGGTATAGTAGAAGGAGAAGAATTTCCCTCCAAAGGCATAGTAGGTGTTTTCAACAAAATCATAGAAGAAAACTTATTTTATCCTGAAAAGCTATCCACTGAAATAGATGGAGAAATAAGGACATTCCACAACAAAAGCAGGCTAAAGGAATATATGAAGACAAAAACAACTCTACAGAAAATATTTGAAAGAATCCTCCATGTTGAAAAGAAAGAAAAGCACACATATAAGGAACCTTGGAAAAAACAAACCATATTCAAATACTAGTTAATACAAGAGAGCAAAGGTAAAGCCAGAAGAACTACAAAAAAATGGCAAAAATAAATACACACCTTTCAATAATATCACTTAATATCAATGGCCTCAATGCCCCAACCAAAAGACATAGGTTTGCAGACTGAGTTAAGCAGCAGGATCTTTCAATTTGTTGACTCCAAGAAACTCACCTTTCTACAAAGGATGGACAGTTTCTTAGGGTGAAAAGTTGGAAAACCATGTTTCAAGAAAATGGGTCTAGAAAACAAGCAGGGGTTTCTATCCTAATATCTGACAAGGTAGACTTCAGTCCAACATTAGTTAGGAAAGATAAGGAAGGTCACTTTATATTGATTAAAGGCACACTCCAACAGGAGGACATACAATCCTAAATATATATGCACCTAACATGGGTGCTCCCAACTTCATCAATGAACACTATTAGAACTAAGGTCACAGATAACACCAAACACAGTTGTAGTGGGTGACTTCAACACCCCACTCTCATCAATTGGCAGGTCATCCTGGCAAAAAATAAACAGAGAGGCATCTGGATTAAATGAGGTCATGGAAGAAATGGACCTAACAGATATATACAGGACATTTTATCCAAATGCTGCAGAATATACATTCTTTTCAGCAGCACATGGAACATTCTCTAAAATAGACCATATATTAGGACACAAAGCAAATCTTAACAAATATAGGAAAATTGAAATAATTCCTTGCACTCTATCTGATCACAATGGGATCAAACTACAAATCAATCAAAGAAAACTATAGAGTACACATAAAATCATGGAAACTAAACAATACACTACTAAATAATGAATGGGTCCATGAAGAAATCAAGAAGGAAATTAAAAAATTCATAGAATGAAATGATAATAAGAACACAACATACCAAAACTTTTGGGACACAATGAAGGCAGTCCTAAGAGGGAAATTTATAGTTTTAAGTGCCTGTATTAAGAAATTAGTAAGGTTGCAAGTAAACAACTTAATGCTTCACCTTAAGGCCCTGGAAAAAAGAACAACGCAAACCAAACATCAGTAGATGGGAAGAAATAATAAAGATTAGGGCAGAAGTTAATGCAATAGAAACCAAAAAAACAATCCAAAGAATCAATGAAACAAATAGTTGGTTCTTTGAAAGGATAAACAAAATTGATAAACCCTTAGCAATTCTGACCAAAAGAAAGAGAATACCCAAATTAATGAAGCTAGAGATGAAAAGGGTACCATCACAACAGTACCAGAGAAACTCAAAAAATCACAGGGGCATTCTATAAGAACATATACTCCACTAAGTTTGACAATCTAAAAGAACTGATTTCCTTGATTTATATGACCTACCAACATTACATCAAGATGAGATTAACCACTTAAATAGACCCATAACAATTATGGAGGTCCCAGCACTTATAAAAATTCTCCCAACCAAAAAAATCCAGGCCCAGATGGATTCACTGGTGAATTTTACTACACATTCATGGAAGAACTAACACCACTGCTTCTCAAACTTTTCCATAAAATAGAAAAGGAAGGAATCCTACCAAACTCTTTCTACAAAGCCAACATCCCTTCATGATAAAAGTCCTACAGAAACTGGGGATAGAAAGAATATATCTCAACATAATAAAGGCTATTTATGACAAACCTGCAGCCAACATAATACTAAATGGAGAAAAACTTGAAGCTTTCCCACTTAAATCAGGAACAAGACAAGGGTGTCTACTATTCCCACTTTTATTTAATATAGTGCTGGAAGTCTTAGCCATAGCAATAAGGCAAAAGACACACAGAGGGATAGAAACTGGAAAGGAAGAGGCCAAGTTATCATTATTTGCAGATGACTCTACTGGCAAACTGTTAGAGCTGATAAACACCTATAGCCATGTACCAGGATACAAAATAAACACACAGAAAACAGTAACCTTCCTATATACTAACAACAAACACACAGAGGATAAATCAGAAAATCACTCCCATTCACAATTGTATCAAAAAATAAAGTACCTTGGGAGCTGGGTGTGGTGGTGTATGCCTTCAATCCCAGCATTAGGAAGGCAGAGGTAGGAAGATCACCAAGGGTTTGAGGCCACCCTGAGATTACATAGTGAATTCCAAATTCTAGGTCAGCCTGAACTAGAGTGAGACCCTATGTTGAAAAAACAAAATAAATAAATAAATAAATAAATAAATAAATAAATAAGTACCTTGGAATAAACCTAACCAAGGAAGTGAAGAATCTCTACAAAGAAAACTTTAAAACACTCAAGTGAGAAATTGTAGAAGATGCTAGGAAATGCAAACACATCCCTTATTCTCAGATTGGAAGAATCAATATTGTGAAAATGACAATGTTACCAAAAGCAATCTGCACATTTAATGAAATCCCAATCAAAATTCCAATGGTGTGCTTCATGGAAACAGAAAAAACAATCCAAAAATTAATCTGGAAGCACAAAAAAAAACCCCTGGAACATCTAAAACAATTTTGAGCAACAAAATTAAGGCTGGTGGTATCACCATACCTGAGTTTAACCTATTACAGAGCCATAGTAACAAAACCAGCATGGTACTGGCACAAAAACAGATATGTAGACCAATGGAACAGAATAGAGGGCCCACACAGAAGTCCAGGTAGCTATAGACACCTGATCTTCAACAAAAATGCCAAAAATACTGTTTGGAGAAAAGACAACATCTTCAGCAAATAGCGCTGGGGAAACTGGATATATATATCTGTAGAAAATGAATCCTTATCTCTTGCCATGCACAAGAATTAAGTCCAAATGGATCAAAGATCTTAATATCAGACCAGAAACTCTGAAACTGCTAGAGGAAAAAGTAGGGGAAACCCTTCAACATACTGGTTTTGCAAAGACTTACTGAATATAACCCCAGTTGCTCAGGAAATAAAACCACACATCAACCACTGGGACTTCATAAAATTACAAAGCTTTTCTACAGCAAAGGACACTGTGAATAGAGCAAAGAGGCAACCTACAGAATGGGGGAAAATCTTTGTCAGCTATACATCTGACAGATAATTAATATCCAGGATATACAAAGAAGTAAAAAAAAAAAAACCTAAATAATAAGAAATCAAGCAACCCAATTACAAAATAGGCTACAGAACTAAATACAGAGTTCTCAAAAGAAGAAATACAGATGGAATCTAAAAAAAAAAATGTTCTACATCCCTAGCCCTTAGAGAAATACAAATTAAAACTACTTTGAAATTCCATCTCACTCCTGTCAGATTGGCTACCATCATGAAAACAAATGACCATAAATGCTGGCGAGGATGTGGAAAAAGAGAAACCCTTCTGTACCCTTCTACACTGTTGGTGGGAATGAAATCTGGTCCAGCCATTGTAGAAACCAGTGGGGAGGTTCCTGAGACAACTAAAAATAAATTTACCATATGATCCAGCTATACCACTCCTGGGAATATATCCTAAGGACTTGTCTCAGTACCTTAGAGAAACTTGCTCAACCATGTTTGTTGTCACTCTATTAATAATAGCTAGGAAATGGAACCAGTCTAGATCCCTCAACTGATGAGTAGATATTGAAGATGTGGCACATTTATACAATGGAGTTCTACTCAGTGGTAAAGGAAAATAAAATTATGAAACTTGCAGGAAAATGGATGGATCTGGAAAGGATTATACTTAGTGAGGTAACCCAGGCCCAGAAAGCCAAACATCACATGTTCTCTCTCATATGTGGATCCTAGCTACAAATGATTGGACTTCTATGTGAGTAGGAAGAAAACTCAGTAGCAGAGGCCAGTAAGCTAGAAAGGGCATATAAAGGGAATTGAAAGGGAGGGGGGACTTAATAGGATTGCATTGTATATATGTAAGTAGAAGAACAGATTAATGGGGGTGAAAAGGCCTAAGTGAGGTCAGGGGAAGAGATTGAGTAAAGGAAAAGTGGAGAGAGGGCTAATCAAAATATAAGAGGATATAAATAAGTCATATGGAAGCCTACTTTTTTGGACGATGGAACACTTAGAAGCCATAGATTGTTATTAGAAAAATTTTTAGTGCCAGGTATGGGATACCTTCCAGTGAGTTGCTGGCCAGGGAGGCCACTGATATGCCCAAAACATTACAGGCCATTGTGAAGGTTCTTGGTTTCCCACCAGGAATAGATGGTAAGACCCTATTGCTAAAGACTCCACATACCTGGGTTGCAAAATCACTGAGAAATCTTGCTGGAGCTGAGCTGAAAACCTCCTCCATGTAGACCAGCTGACCAAAAGCTGGTAAAAGCTATGCTGAATGCTTCAACGGGAGTTCAATGGGAGAGAGAGAAATCAGCAGTGGAGATAAACAACAGTGGACACTGCAAGCCTTAAATTTGGCCAGCCAGGCCAAATGAGCCAACAGGTGCAATAGTGGCATGTCTTCTATGGAGGAATCCAACTGCTCTCTAATTGGACTGGAGGCCTGCTCCATGAGAGGGAATACATGCCTGAAAACCTATGATGGGGGTAGTCATAAGCCCTATGGGTATAATGTGTGCTGGTGTCTGGTACATGTATATACTATGCTCACCAAACTTCTCAGTAAGTACTTCTCTTAATGTTCATACCTATATGTTAATGCTACTCTCACTTTTGGTTAGAGAAGCTTCTCTTTTCAAACAGTAGTGACCTTGGAATGAAACAGAAGGCACCATAGTGCTGAGAAGAAGTGACAGAGGAGTACTCAGCACTGCAATATTTCTATCACATCTTCCAAGGCTCAGGGTCCATTGTGGAGGAGGTGGCAGAAAGAATGTAAGACCCAAAGGAAGAGTAGGACTTCTTATAATGTGCTCCTCCAGACACAAAATGGCCTGTATACCCATGACCTCACAGTGCCTGACACTACCTACACAAGACCATCATAATAGGAAGAAAAGATTATGACATCTGAGAGGGGGAAGGAGTATGATGGAGATTAGAGTTTCAAAGGGGAATGTCGGGGGAGGGAGGGAATCACTATGGCTTATTGTCTACAATTATGGAAGTTGTCAAAAAAAAAAAAAAGAATATGCAGACATTTCCTCCTACCCATAACTGAGGGCTGACTACACAATGCATGACCTATATACCTCGACAAGGTGGGGCTCGGGGGTGGGCAGGACAGGGAGGAGGCTAACAATGGTACCAACTTGACTGTATTCACTGGGTACAAAAATAATTAATAAAAAAAGTTATCCAAAAATAAAAAATAAAAAAAAGAAACTGAAAAAAATGGCATGGTGGCACACACATATAATCTTGGCACTGGGGATGGCAGGACAGGAGGATCCCTGGGACTTGCTGGCCAGGTAGGCTAGTGGAATCAATGAGCTCCAGATTCAGTAAAGAGATACTGCCTAAGGGGAGGGGTAGGTCATGGATGAGCCTAATAATGGTACCAAACTGACTGTAAAAAAAATAAATAAAAATAAAAATGAAAAAAAAATAAGATGGAGTTTCAAGAAAGATGGCTCAGGGGTTAAAAGTGCTTGATTGCAAAGACCAAGTTTGATTCCCCAATACCCATGTAAAGCAAGATACACAAAGTGACACATGTCTGGAGTTCATTTGCAATGGCAAAAAGCCCTGACATGCACATACTCATTCTCCTTGTGTGTCTTTGTCTTTCTCTCTCTTTCTCTCAAATAAATAAATAAATAAAAATTTAAAGATATGGTGAAAAATAATTGGAAAAGACACCTGATATTGACCATTGGCCTCCACATACATGTGCACACACACATATATGAACATGCAAGCACCCATATACATATAAAAAGGAGGGAAAGAAAAATACAACATACTCTCTGAATATTAATAATTTTTATGGGCTGAAGAGATGGCTTAGTGGTTATGATGCTTACTTGGGAAGCCTACAGACCCAGGTTTAATACCCCAGTGCCTATGTAAGCTAGATGTACATGGTGGCACATGTGTCTGGAGTTCATTTGCAGTGGCTAGATGCCCTAGTGCATATCTCTCTCTCTCTCTCTCTCTCTCTCTCTCTCTCTCTCTCTCAATAAGTAAAAATTAAAAAATTTAAAAATACATTTTTAGAAAGGCCAGTTTTCTGGGCTTACCTCAAAAAAATCCCACAAATATTGTATATTTGACCAGGTTGGGATGCATGGGATCATGGTGCTGCCCCACAACCACCTATGTCACTTAGCCCAGTGGCTCCCTATTAGAGATCTTTATGTATTCAAAAGCAGCTAGGAGCCTGGTGCCATGAGGATAGAACAGGACTTGCTAATTGCCTGAGAAACCACAGTGGAGGCCCAAAAAGGAGAGAACATTGGGTTTTGGGGTGAATAAAGAGCTTGCCCCAGGCTTAGGTGGAGTAAGGTCCTGAACAGCAGGACACATGTGTGAAGCTCAGAAGCATGAAAGAGGCAGCAGAGAGAGCCCTATGTTTGCATATCCAGAAGATTCATTCTTTTCCCTGAAGCACAGTTCACTCGCACAATGCCTTTACTACAGATGCTCAGTCTTTACTTTAAAACCTCCAATGCAGCCTGCTCACCTCCCCCAGAAGGTCTTACTTTCATGGAGAATAATCAGCAAAACTAGTAGCAATGGCCATCACTCTTAACTGTCAAATGTCCATTGTATGCTACACATAATATGAAGCATTTTGTTTAAATTGTATTTACCTCTCCCAAAAGCCCTATGAAGTAGGTACCATCAATACCTATGTTCTAGCTAAGAAAATTGACATAAAGACATATGCTTAAATCATATGACAAAGAGTTATCAAGCCAAGAATTAAACTTTGATTCTTCTGATTTTTGAACTCATGCTCTTTTTTTTTCCTTATTATGAGCCATAATTTCTTTTGGTTCCCATTTTCCTTTTTATTACTCTATAATCTCCTTTCCCCAACATGTCACAGTTAAAAAATAATTTTAGGAGAAAAATACAAAGCTTTCATCCATATATAAAAAAAATGAGCAGATGTGAAAATTTTTATTCTTTCCATGGCATAATTTGTTCAAATGAGAATCTGAACAACAGACACATTTACAGATCAGGAATATTTAAATTACTGTACAAGGGGAAGCAAGATGTGTTTTGGACAAGGAGGAGGAAAATCAACCAGAGAATTTGCATGTGTTTTACATGTTCTTAGTTCCCTTTATCGCACAGGGTTGTAAAAGATCTTGTTCAGTTGCTGTAGGTGAGATTGCAGATGATTGCAATCTCAGATTGCAGATGAGGTGTCCTGTAGGCAAAGAATGGCTTGCATGGTGCACATTTTTCCTGTGCTCCTCTTCTCACATTTGAAGAGGGCTGTTTCTCTCAGCACTAACAGTGGTGCTTTCCTCTGATGCTCATCAGATGGTGTATCCACAGCACTGCTCCTCATCCTAGTTTCTCATCTTAGGTTAGCCATGCAGTGAAGAAATACCATCAGAAGCCAGCCATGGTGGTGCAACACCTTTAATCCCAGCACACGGGAGGCAGACGTAGGGGGATCTCCATGAGTTTGAGGCCACCCTGAGACTACATAGTAAATTCCAGGTCAGCATGGGCTACAGTGAAACCCTACCTCGAAAAACAAAAAATAAAAAAACAAAAAAGAAAGAAAGAAAAAAAGAAAAGAAAGAGAAAGAAAGAAAGAAAGAAAGAAAGAAAGAAAGAAAGAAAGAAAGAAAGAAGTTGATGGCCAACTGGATAACTGATAAACAAAGGAAATGCATTTCTCCACTATTCTGGAGGTGGAGGTCAAGATCAAGTCTGGAGAGGACTCACTTCCTGGGTCACAGGCAGCGCTGTACACTTTCTTGCTTTGTCTACAAATGTGTGGGTAGGGAAGCTAAGGAAGCCCAGGAAGTCCACCCCAAATATGACACCCTGGTGTTATGGTTTGGGTAGGAAGTGCCTTCAAAAGTTCAAATGTTGAAGTCTTGGTCCCCTAAGCAACAGTATTCAGAGATGGTGGCTTTTGGTGATGACTGGACCATGAAGACTCTGACCTCATGCATGGATTAATCCACTGATAGATTTGCAGTGACTAGGTTTTGTGGGAAGGGCTTTGTAAGAAAAGCCATCTCTGTCTCTTTGCTTCCTACCCACCACGAAGTGAGCAGCTTTGTTCTGCCACATGCCATAATGTGTGCCTCACCATCGACACAAAGCCACAGGGACCAAACAACCATGAGCCAAACCCTCTGAAACCAGGAGCCAAAATCAGACTGTCCTCCTTATAAGTTGATTACATCAGGTATTTTGTCTCACAGACAGAAAGCTAACATATCTGTATGCTCATTATTTTAAAGTAAATACCTTTGGGGAGCAGCAGATCCTAGAACAGGTTTTGATATGATATTTCTTTATGTTCCCAAAGACTGGATATACCAAAGAGGAAATTAAATGCTTCTAACCAGATTACTGGGGTTTCATATGACAGGGAGATTAAGCATTATCACTCCACATGGACAGACTATTTTAGAAGCTTTCTTTGCCTCCCAGGTCCATTCATCCTTCTAAAGACAATGATTTATAGATCATTGTCTGTCTTCTTGGTTCATTCATTACCCTCAAGATCCCTTTCTAGCCCTCAGCAATGCTTGTCTCTCCTATTTCCCTCTCCCCCATGAGGAAGGTTACATAAGCATCAGTACCTCATGGGCTATTGGGTAATTACTTTCTCCTGACTAATGTGGCATTTGTTAGCTCATTTTAATACTTCTAGAGAGGCTGGAGAAATGTCTTAGTGGTTAAGACACTTGCCTGCAAAGCCTTACTACCTGGGTTTGATTCCCCAGTACCCACGTAAGCCAGCTGCACAAAGTGAAGCATGCATCTGGAGTTTGTTTGCAGTGGCTGTAGGTCCTGGCGTGCCTATTCTCTCTCTTGTGTGTGCACACACTCTCTCGGTATCAAATAAATAAATAAACAAATATTTTTAAGGTTTTAAAAAATACTTGTATAGGCTAAAAAGAGGATGCTTTCCTGTTGCTCCACAGGAGTACCAAGGTCACTGAGATCTCTTTGTATGGAACCCAAGTAATGAGTGCTCTACCCTCATGATCTAATCACTTCTCAAAGACCTCTTACCATCACATTACAGATTAGATTCCAGAATATAAATTTTGGGGAGGCACTAAGATGCATGGATTTTGGGGTACCCTCCAGTATCTAAATATCTTTATTAAGTTGTGACACTTTTAGCTCAAGGACTGTCTTCACCTCCTTGAACTGAAGTCTCAACATCAACATTCAGAATGCTTCATTTACCTTGCTGTGTCTTTATTTCAGCTGGCTTGATGCTCTGACACACCAAACCCATTCCTCCTTTTTTTCCTGGGCTGTGCAGGCAGGTAGACCACATTTCCCATGTCTCTTGAATGCAGGCAAAGGCCATGTGATTAAGCTCTAGCACAAAAATGGCCAGAAGTGCTGAGCACTGTTTCTGGGAATAAGCAAGTAGATAAACCTTTCCCAGTGTTTCTGTCTCCATCAATTAGTTGAATGGAAAAAAAAATCTCTGCATATCATGAGGAGTGTGAAATGACAATTGAAACAAGGACAGGTCCCTGGATGTTGTGCAAAGCTGCTGGGCCAGGCTACCCACTCCAGACTATGTCAAAGGGAAAGGTAAAACTGTACTGTATGTTAAGCCACTACGACGGAAAGTTTAGCTAGTAAAGCTACCATCATGGTAACTAAAATGAGAGAATGACAACAGTTCCTCTTGTCTTGAGTTTCTCTTCCACCCACTTTCCCTGAGGCACAGCAAAGGTTCTGCAATTTCACCTGTGGTCTCCTCCAGCGCAGTGAGGACAATTCCACAGGGAGAGGCTGCCTCGTCATCTGGGTGAATTCTGAGAAGTCTCATAATCTTTTCTTTTTCTCTTGCATTTATACACCCTCTGGCCCTTCTCTCACTCTTCTTAGCAGAAAAGACTAAATTGAGCTAGGACTTAGGAAGCTCTGCATTGACAATACTACACCATCTGAGGGCCATTGGTTCATTTGATGACATGCCACCTCTTTCTTGCTGAGTGGCACAACAAAGTACCACTACTACACATGTCCAGGGCAGTAGGTCCTCTTAACCTTCTCAGAAGAGCCAGGCAGGATGAGGAAAGGACAGAGGGATAGGTCAGGCAGTTGTACCTTTCACAGAGTAAGTCAAGTGCTGGCCTGACATGAGGTCCCCATGCCTGCTATTGTGGCTGATGGAGTCCTAAAAATGATCTCATTAGTGCTGAGAATAACTCAGGTGCCATTATTTTCTGGTAGGTCATGTTGACCTAAATTTCTCATGATAATTGGCCTTAGGAAACCCACTGCTCAGAATGGTCATTTCCTTAGCAGAGAGCTGATGGATGAAGCCAATCACTCAATACTTGTCTATGACAACTTTGAGAGTTTTCAGTCTCATGATCACTTGGTCACATGTTAGAAGTACTGATGTGGATGTCCCAATGCCTGGGTTTTAATTGACCCCAAAATACCTGCCACTTTGGGGGCACTTGCTATTTTCCTAATCATTTTAGGTACCTCATGTACATGATAAAAAATATATCCTTTGAAATAGGATACAACGTCACATGTCTGTTGTACATGAACCACTTTTTGCATGTGTGTATGTGTGTTCATGTGTATATAATGTACATGTGTGAATGCTCATACACATGTGTGAACATTCATGTGGAGGCCAGAGGACAAACCGTAGATGCTGTCTTCAGGAACGCTATTCACCTCCTTTGACACAGATTCTCTTATTGGCTTGGAGCTTACTAATTAGGCTGAACTGGCTGACCAGTGAGCTCCAGTGATCCCATCTCTGCCTCCTCAGCACTGGCATTACAGGCATGTGCTACCATGCTAGGAATTTGTCATTGGGTACTGGGGATTGAATTCTGGGCCATATGCTTGTAAGATAAGCCTTTAAATCACTGACCTATCTCCTCAGCCTTAGACCTCTATTTTTATAGGCAATTTTGTAGATTTACTCATTTTATAGATAAATACATTGAAATCTATCGATTGTATGCTAAACTATATGCTAGTCCCTCCTGGAAATAGACTAGAATCTTGACTTTGATAAGTTTAAAATCTCCTTAAGAAAGTGAGAATGTCCTGAAATAATTTGAGAACTCCATTATACAAAGCCAGGCAAGTCTTTGGGGGAATCAAAGCTAAATGGAAACCGAGGGCCTGGCCTAGAGCAGCAGTGGGAGGCCTAGCCAGGACTGCAGGAAGAATCAGCCCAGTAACCAGGTGTCTAGACAGACAAACATCACGGGCTGAGTGGGAGTAAGCCAGGACAGAGATATGGGAGGAGGCATAGTAGGAGCCCTTATGGGAGACAGCAGGTTGGGGCAGTGCTGGGTGGTGTTTTATTCTGTCAAGCAGCTGGCACAAGGCTCTCCCTTTAACATTAATTTTTAACTTTGGCTGAACATAAAGGATGCCAAGAGAAGCTTTTCAGGACTGTTGATGCCATGGCCTCTTTCCCAATGATTCTGAATTAGTGGGTCTGACTTCATGGGTTTGGATGTTGAAAGTTTTTAGAGCTCTCAAAGTGATTCTAATATGCAAAATCAAGATTAAAAACATCTGCTTTAGCTGGGCGTGGTGGCGCACGCCTTTAATCACAGAACTCGGGAGGCAGAGGTTGGAGGATCGCCGTGAGTCCACTGCCTCCCAGAGACTATATAGTGAATTCCAGATCAGCCCGGGCTAGAGTGAGACCCTATCTCCAAAAAAAAAAAAAAAAATCTGCCTTAAAGATACCAGCATACACTTTCTGACCATCCCGTGGGCCTCTGATTCTATTCAAACTAGGCTAAGTTCTCTTCTGAGGGGAACTTATCAAAGGACCCTGGTGGAAGGAAGATAGGCTTCTTGCAAGAGGTGGGCCTCTGGTTATCTTTGAAGCACTGAACAATCTTTCAGGACAGGAGGGAAATATAGTAATGCCTCCAAGAAGGTGGGGTACCTGCAGGCTCTATGCCAGGTGAAATCAGGCTCCTACTTTGGAAGGGGAGCTGATAAAATATTTCATCCCTTGACTGACCAGTATCTTGTATTCTAAGCCTCCTTCAGGGTCCAACCCTCTGGTCATCAGCCAAATGTCCTTTTGCATGTTTAACAAATACTTTACATGTTCCAGACATTGTAGGTACTTTGTCCTGTTATCACACATGACATCAGGGCTTCTTTAAACTCTTTACTTTTTCTGCTAAAATCCATGGGCTCTGTATACATCTGAACCAGAGGGTCTATGGAAGAGGGATTAGGTTTCTTATGTGGAGGTAGTAATAGTTATAATAATTATTATATAATGAATTTAGCACTTACTATGACCTAGGCTAAAGACTTCAGGTTTATGCCATATCAAATAACTCTAATAAGTCTAGGCCTCTGTTCTGACCTTCTATACATCAAGAGAATAGAGATTCAAAGGCTTTAAGGCTCTAGTCGTAGGTCTGGTCAGGACAAGTGTCCAGACTACTTTGAGTCCAATCTGGCTGTTATGATTGGTAGATCTCAAATTTGGGTGTGTGTGTGGGGGGGCAGATACCAGAACCTTTGTTCATGCTAAAGGGTACATGACACTTTTTATGAAATATTTAAAATTTTTATTTATTTATTAACTATTTTTGAGACACAGAGAAAGAGGCAGACAGGGTGCGTATGGGCTGCCAGGGCCTCCTGCCACTGTTGAAAACTACTCTAGACACATGCACCACTTTGTGCATCTGGCTTTACATGGGTACTGGGGAACTGAACCTGAGCCATCAGAGGCTGCAAGCAAATGACTTTACCACTGAGCCATCTCGCCAGCCCCAGGCACGTTTCTAAAAACTTGAATTATTTTATTTGAAGTAATTTTAGGTGATCAAGGAAATAATCCATATACTGCTCACTCAGTGTTGCAGTCAGGTTCACACTGCTGATAGAAATCACCCAACCAAGGGTAGCTTGTGGGAAAAAGAGGTTTATTTTAGCTTACAGGCTCTAGAGGAAGCTCCATAATGGCAGGGAAAATGATGGCATGAGCAGAGGGTGGACATCATCCTCTGGCCAACATAAGGTGGACAATAGCAACAGGGAAGTATGCCAAACACTGGCATGGGGAAACTGGCTATAACACCCATAAGCCCACCCCCAACAACACACTGCCTCCAGGAGACGTCAATTCCCAAATCTTCACCAGCTGGGAACCTAGCATTCAGAACACCTAAGTTTATGGGGGACACCTGAATCAAACCACATTGTGCCCCTGGCCCCCATAAACTGATATCCATACATGATGTAAAATACAATGCATTTAGTCCAACTTTAAAAGTCCCCATAATTTTTATCAATTCCAATGATGTTCATACATCCCCATATAACAAGGTCTTTTAACTGAGCCATAATAGCAAAAAAATCCCCCAAAACCCATAATGGCACAGAATAAACATTCACACTGCAAAAGACTGCATTGGGCATAGTAAAGAAATACTCAACCAATCCAAGATTTGAAACAACCAGAGCAAACATCAAACTCTGTAGCGTTAAGTCCAACAACTGTAGCCAGTGACACATCTCCAAGTCCGATAATTCTAACCAGCAACAAGTCCTTGGAATTCCAATTCCGCTCCTCCAGCTTGGCTACTCATAGTCCTGGAAAACTTCATCGGGGACAGCAGCTCTCCTTAGCAGCCATCTCGTGGTCCTGCCATCTCCACTGGGTCTCCACTGTAATCCACAGTTCATCCTCATGGCCCCATGGGGTCTCCATGCAGGCAACCAGCAAACCTGATTCACACTGCCTATGGCCATTTCCAAAACACAGGACCATGTTGCAAACTCAATGACCCTCTCTTTCCTGCATTTCTTATACTCCACAATACCAGGTAGGGTGCCAATTTGTTAATCTCGGGGGAATAAAGCAGACTTTGAAGAACAGTACACTCCTTGACCACTCAAGCCCCTTCAAGAGTCTACATTCTTCCTGTTGTCCCAACGCAGGTCAGCTGGCCCAATCCCAATGGTTGTAATCTCTCAATTGCAGCTGAATGGGCAGAAGCTCACACAAAGATTTTTCTTTCTGTGCCATATCCCTTTGCTCACACCAGTTCATTTCCACGCAAAGCAACCCTGCACAACTTCTCAGGACAGGGGCATAACAACAAGCTTTTCACACAAACTGCTAGTCCAGTCCCAGCAAAGCTCTTTCTCACCCTCAGAAGTCAAACTTCACAGTCCAAAGTTCTTACTGCATTCAGGTCTTTCAACACTGACCAGAATAGTTCATCAAGCTGTACTTACAGCACTGCAAGGCATCTCTTAGGCCAAGGTTTCAAATCCTTCCACATTCCTCTTGAAAATCAGCTCCAAAAGGCCAAAGCCACACAGTCAGGTGTCTAGCAGCAACCCCACTCCTCAGTACCACTTTACTGTTACAGCCAGGTTCACATTGCTGGTAGAAACCATCTGAACAAGAGCAGTTTGTGGGGGAAAAAAGGTTTATTTTGGCTTATAGTCTCAAAGAGGAAGCTTCCACGATGGCAGGGAAAATGACGACATGAGCAGAGGGTGAACATCACCCCCTGGCCAACATAAGGTGGACCATGGCAACACGAGAGTGTGCCAAACACTGGCATGGGGAAACTGGCTATAACACCCATAAGCCGGCCCCCAACAATACACTGCTCCAGCAGGCATTAATTCCCAAATCTCCAACAGCTGGGAACCTAGCATTCAGAACACCTAAATTTATGGGGGGCACCAGAATCAAACCACCACACTCAGTTTCCCTATTGTTCAGATCTTGCATTTGACATGGTACACTTACAAAAATGTGTAACCCATAATCTGTCCTGACATGGAAAGAGAGATTACCTCTTCCAATGCAGGCCTATGTACCTTTTTTTTTTTTTGTCGATCAGCCTTGTTATCTTTTGGGGTGCCCACCTCAATCTCTCTGTGTTGTGCTGTGGAGCTGGAGTTCTGATCAGCTTTGCTGGATGCACTGCAACTGGGGGCTGAATACCAGAGGTTCACAGTTCTGATGGTTGGGGGATGGGAGAGTGCAGAAAGCCTGGAGTTGCTCATGCAGTCCTGCCTGTATCCCTTTTAGTAGCTCCTTAGTTGATCTCAGCCATCTTTTCTTTCGATTTCTTGACTTTTCAAGGAGGCTGATGAGGTTGGAAAATCCCCATGTCTGCTGTGCCTGGTGGGACGTTGCTGGGCGGGTGCATGGATCACAAGGATTGGTGGGCCATAAGCACCTCAGTGGGACTCTGGCTGTTTTCCTCCTTTCTGGTATATCTTGGCCTCTACTGCTTCTCCACTGTGTCTAAAAATAACCTATACTGCTTCACTTTTTAGAAGAGTGTATTTTGCTGTGGTCTTGCTTAAATCCCTCCCTAGGCTGGTTTGGTATGGCTCCTATGCTGCCATCTTACCCGGAAGTCCCTCTAGAAGGTCTTTATACTTACATACCAAGTGCTTTTACCTACTGAACCATCTCCTGATATCCTCCATTAATACATATTTTGGGATCTACCCAAGACCTACTTTTTCAAAAACTGATTAAAACTGGGGAGATTTCTGATTTTCGGTCTCTTGAATGCCATAAGTGTGATGAGACCTATGTGTTTCTGGAACGCTCACTCTAGATGGTGCTGCTGAGAATTCCAGGATAAGACTTCCTTCTATTTGCTGTAGTGCACACAGATGAGACTTTCAGAAAGAGTTCAGCTACTCACAAGGCAGGTCTTCCTTATTCACTGGTTGTGGTGGTTTCAGTCACATATCCCCCATAAACTCATGTGTTCTGAATGCTTAGTCTCCAGCTGGTGGCATTTTGGGAGGTGGAGCCTTGCTGGAGGAAGTGTGTTGTTGGGGGTGGGCTTAGGGGTGTTATAGCTAGCTTCCCTTGCCAGAGCTCACCTCATTGTCCTGCTTTATTTTCCACCTGCTGTGGCAAGGAGGTGTATCCAGCCTCTGCTCATGCCGCGCTTCCCCCTGCCATCATGAAGCTTCCCATTGAGTCTGTAAGCCAAAAAAAAAAAAAAAGTTCCTCCCATCAGCTGCTTTGGATCAGGTGCTTTGTCCCAACAATGAGAAGGTGACTACAACACTGGTCTGCACTGAGATGATGAGATGAGCAGCCAGCAGGAAACCTGGGAGAGTGCATGGTAGAGTCATCACAGCTATGTATTTCCCCATGATCTGTGAAGATAGTAGATGCTACCCTTCCATCTCTGTTACGTACTGCCTCCTCTAGTAGGTCTGGAGCAGGGAGAGGGACAAGGGAGAGACCTCCCATTTACTCTTCTTACAACAAAATGTGCAGAATGGTCACCAAGTGTCAGACACAGAGAATATAAGAAACATTCATGGGACAGACTGGGAAAAGGAGATTGAAAACAGCTAAAGAATGTGTGAGCTAAGTATAATTGCACAGGTGTGTGAAAGTTAAGTGCACTGTGTCATAGAGTAGACATCAGACACACAATATAAGAGAGACACATAGGTGACAGATTATGTTGGGTGCTAAATAAATATGAAAAGAGTCAGTCATATACCCATAATCCAAGCACTTGGAATGCTGAGGCAGGAGGATTTCAGGTTGGAGGCCAGCCCAGTCTATTTGAGTTCCAGGCCAGCCTAGGTCACATTGCCTCAAAAAACAAACACAATTAGTTTTAAAATAATTAATTGAATCCCAGTTTGGAGGTGTGGTGAGAGATGCTCCACAGATGTTTTACACTGAGCTAGGAGGAGTGACACTTCACCCCAGAAGTGGAAGGAGGGAAGGGCATGGGACTTGGGGAGTGTAATAAGGAAAGCACAGGTGCCTGGCAGCTCTTGGGCATGTGTGGGCCAGGATGAGTTTCCAGGTGGATCTGAAGCTTAGGTGCACAGTAGGAAGTGCAGCAATGGTAAGCTAGAGACGGGAAGAGAGGAAAAACACATTATCAAGTAAATGTCTTTTCCTTAGGCTCTTATCCCTCAGCTAGAGTTCCCTTTCCAACTCTCCTTTTCTACTGTAAGTGGATATTTCTAGCAGGCAGAGTTCATTTATGTCACTCTACCACTAAAAAGAAAAATCTTTCATGGGCTGGAGAGATGGCTTAGCAGTTAAGGCACTTGCCTACAAAGCCAAAGGACCCAGGTTCGATTCCCCAGGATCCACATAAGCAAGATACACAAGGTGGCACATGCATCTAGAGTTTGTTTGGAGCAGCTCAAAGCCCTGGCATGCTTCTCTCTCTCTCTCTCTCTCTCTCTCTCTCTCTCTCTCTTTCATCTACCACTTTCTCTCAAATAAATAAATTTAAAAAAATTAAAACAAATCCTTCAGGAACTCATGCTCCATTCAATGAAAGCTGATGCTTCATGTAATTCATAGAAGTTTTCACAATAGGCCCAGTCCCCTCAGCCACCTCCTGCCTCTCATTCTAGCCCTTTATACTCAGGCAATATGGCATGTGGGTCTCCCAAAGCTGCAAATGCCCTCAGTCTCTGATGCTTTCCCCTCCTCCTTGGATGCCATCTTTTCTAACCCCACTCATCCACCTGCAAACTCCTACTCATAAATCAAGTCTCAGTCTAAAGTCACTTCTTCCATGAAGCTTTTCCTGATCCCTCCAGGAAGCCTCCGGCAAACTAACTTCTAGGATGCCTATGGCATTCAACTCATTCCTTCACTACCCAAGTAATCTTCTTGTTTCTTCCCCACATGTCAGTCTTCCTCCTGTACCCAGTGCTTGGCATGGTACGTAGTACTCTTCAGATTCTCAAGAATTATTAAAAGGAAAAGGAGGGAAGGTTGGAAAGAAGAGAGAGAGAGGATGACATGGGGAAGGAAGGGAGGGGAGGAGAGAAGATGGTGAGAGCACCTGGCCTCTGTTTTCTTAAGGTAGCAGGGCTGGGTTCCACTCGCACCCCCAGAGGCTGAGTTTCAGAAAGAAGTGACAAGAGACCCAGGACTTGAAGATGTGAGCTATAGTTCTACAAAACCAGCAAGCTGGCTGGGTAGGGTAATGCACGCCTTTAATCCCAGCACCTGGGAGGTAGAGGTAGGAGGATCTCTGTGAGTTAGAGGCCAGCCTGAGACAACATAGTGAATTCCAGGTTAGCCTGGGCTAGAAAGTGAGCCCTTACCTTGGGAAAAAAACAAAACAGCAAGCTGGGTCAAAGTAGACACACATAGACTCTAAAAGTTTTTGGATTTTAAATATCAATGTAACTGCAGGTTAAAACTTGTGTAGAGAAAAAGGTGTTTCATTGGGGGAAGGAGACTTCTAAAGCAATCTGTTACTTAAAAATAACAAACAAAAAACAGTAATATTTCAATGTTTTAACCCACAAGTTTGTGAGCCAAGATCTTTTGTGGAAGACTAATAAAAGAAATTGCATATATTGATAAAATTCCAAGCATATTCTGGAAATGAGAAGAAACCTCAACAACTATATGAGCAGGCCAGAGAGAGGTGCTGAGCAGCCAGACGAGGACAGAGCAGCCCCCAGGGACTGAGGCGTCACTGTGCTGGGGACAACCCCACAGAGGCACAGTCCTCCTGCACACCCTCCAGTGTGGCATTCGTAGTCCCCTGGCAGAATGCAGAGTAGTGTCTGGGGTCCTTCTCCCCACTGCGCTGCACAGGACTTGGAGTCTTGAAAATGTTCTTTGAGACAGAGTCTCATTATCCAAGGCTGGCATCAAAGTGACTCTACCTTGGCTGGCTTTAACTTCTGATCTGCCTGCTTTTACCTCCTAAGTGCTGTGATTACAGGCATGTACCATCACGCCTGACCCATCTTGCATCTTGGAGTCTTAGAAAGGTTTACATCTGCCTCTTCCTTTGAGCCACCACCTCCACTTGAGACCCCTCAGACAGTCTGTCTTTCCCTCAGCCTCCATGTCCTTGTCGTTCCTGAAAAACAGCAGACCGAAGCTCTTGATTCCTCTTGTCCAGTCATACTGACGTCCGTCTCCAACAACCTGCATGGCCACTCAGGCTGTGGGCCATAGGACATCCAGGTGACAGGAGGGCTACTTTCAGGCCATGAGAGCCTCCTTCCTAGTCTCCAGACCAAAGCCCAGCAGCCACCCCAGTGCATCCCCACGAAGTGAAGAAGGTGATTTCTAGTTGACTCTAAAGAGTCAGCCCTTGTCTCCCGGTGCCTCACAATGGACAGCTTTGATTGCAGGGCTTTGGGGTCCAGGCCCTGAGCGTTTCCTCCTCAGCAGTGGCCATGTTGTTAAAGTCAGCTTCACCTCCAGTGAAGTCATTATTCCTTCAGTGATCCCTCCCTTACCACCTGCTTGTCAGCATGACCAGGTCAGCCAGCAAGGCTCTCCTCTCAGCTTTAAAGCAACTGGGGAAGGAGTTTAATAAGCAGTCTGACCATATGTTAAAATAGAACCCTGGGCTGGAGGGATGGCTTAGCAGTTAAAGCGTTTGCCTGCAAAGCCAAAGGACCCAGGTTTGATCCCCCAGGACCCATGTTAGCCAGATGCACAAGGGGACACATGCGTCTGGAGTTCGTTTGCAGTGGCTGGAGGCTCTGGTGTGCCCATTCTCTCTCTCTCCCTCTTTCTCTGTCAAATAAATAAATAAATAAATAAATAAATAAAAATAGAACCCTGACAACCTGTAGCAACTGTCCAGGAAACCAAACAACAACCTCTGGATCAAGTGGTCTCAAACAGCCAGGACCTGATCAGTAACAGACCGCATACTGCATTTTGCCTTTCCATCCAACTCTGGACCAAGTGGATAGAGCAAAGTATCCCAAGAGACAGTTCCCCTGCACACCTCCCTGGCAGGCCCTGATTCTACTTAGCTCTCCTCTGCCTGCTTCCCCCTATAACAGACCCAACCAGGAAAGGCCCGAAGCCTTCATTCTTTCCTCTCTAAAGCATCTCACAGTTGATGTCTCTGCTCAGTTGCATGGATGGTGGTGCAAGGTCTTCCCACCTTAACTTTATCTGGAAAATACCTCACAGACAAGCCAAAAGGTTTGTTTCCATGCTGATTCTAAATCCTGCCAAACTGACAACCACAGATTAACCTCATATTCCTTACTTTAAGTCACAACACATGATACATCCAGCTGTCAGCATTTGCCAATTGGCACACTTGATAATCTGTGCATTTTATGTGTGAATTGCAAGGGAGAAGCAGTCTCTAAGGTGATCCTCGATCTCCAGTATTCACACTTTTTTGTCATGCCTTGCCCTGGAGCAAAGCTGGCCCTGATGTCCACTTCTTCCGATTAGGGAAAGCAACGACCATGAGCTTCACTTCTGCAGTGACATGCAAGGATTGTGGCTTTGGGCTACGCTCTCACTCTCCTGTTGCCTTCCTTGCTGGCTCTTCCAGAGGTCAGCTGCTGTACTGCGATCTTCTTGTAGAGAAGTCCACATGGGGAAAGTGGCCCCTCTGGACACAACTGGCAATCCCCTAAGCCTGGCAGCAACCTTAGGATAAGGCCACAGTTCCAGCTGATACCTTGCTTGCCGTCTTGCAAGATCCTCTGAGCCAGATTACCCAGTAGCGCTTTGTCTAGATGTCTAGCCCACAGGAACTGTCACGTAATAAATATTTGTGCTTTTTAGCCACTGTTATAGGGTAATTTAATAATAAATGTACATTTGGAATCTTATATTGGTTTTGTATGTGAACGTGCAGATGTGTGTAGAGGCCAGAGTGGCCATCAGGAGTCTTTGCAGTATCTGCCTTATGGTTGAGACAAGGTTACTCATTGAACCTGGGGCTCACCAATTTGGCTAGACTGGCTGGCCATCAAGCCCCAGGGGTTCTGTTATCTTTGCCTAACAGCACTTGGATTACAGGTATGCACTGCCACACCTAGCTTTTTTTTACATGAGTTCTGGGGACCTGAACTTGGATCACTTGGATGCCCATCTTGGCTCTTGCCCTGAAGAGAATTCTTCAGAATGGCAACGTTATCATAAAGAAATAACATATGGAAACATTCATAGACATCCTCCTTGGCACACAGGGAGAGAGGGTCGTGCATTCTCTTCTTAGAGCATTTTTTAGCTCTGAACTGCACATGGAATTCATATGTCCTGACACTCAGCAAGATTCGAGTGGGGAGAAGGGAGAGGAACTATGTCTTCATTCAGATGGATGGCTGCTGCCCTGGAGTCCTCTCATGGCCTCACCTACCTCAGCAGGTGGATAAACGTGAAATTCAGGCACTCTGGCCAGCATCACCCTTGTTGGAGGGACAGGGAAGAGAGTGTGAACGTGGAAACCACATGGACCTGGGTTCACTATTATGAGCCAGGCGAGCTGTGATGGATCATCAACACTCTCCAAGGTTCATGGGATCCTCATCTGTGAAATTAAGATACCTTTTTCCTTGACAACTCCTTGTAAGAACTAGAGACACAATCATCATGGCCAAGTCTGTGCTCTGCAAAGGCTTGTTCTGGAAGCTTTAGTCCCAGAATGGTATTACTGCAGGTATGGAAGCTTTAAGAAGTAAGGCCTGGTTAGAACTCTTCTAGTGGTATGGAAATGTGCCTTTAATGGGAGATATTGGGACTCCAGACTCCAGACTCCTCCCCTTCCCTCCCTTCCCTTCCCCTACCCTTCCCTTTCCTCCACTCCCCCCCCCCCCCGTGTGTGTGTTAGCTTAGTTTCTACAAGGACAGCAATTTCCTCACTGTATGCACTGCTATGTCATACTGCCTCACCACAGGCCCTAAAGCAGTCAGACTAACTGGCCAGGAACTAAAGCCTCCAAAGTTTTGAGTCTGTAGATATCAAGCTAAATCAGGGAGACATGGATATCACAACAGGGTAATCTTTGCACAAGCTAAGCCTGAGGACATGGAAGGCTGTGCTCCTTGGGTAGAGTATCTTGAAGGCAGGAGCTCACAGCTACTCCAAAGATTTCCTAATGAAATGATAAACCAAACAACATGTGGTGGTTTGATTCAGGTGTCCCCCACAAACTTAGGTGTTCTGAATGCTAGGTTCCCAGCTGATGGAGATTTGGGAATTAGCGCCTCCTGGAGGCAGTGTATTGTTGGGGCGGGCTTATGGGTATTGTAGCCAGTTTCCCCTTGCCAGCCTTTGGCACACTCTCCTGTTCCTCTTGTCCAACCTCTGCTCAGGCCATCATTTCCCCTGCCACAGTGGAGCTTCCCTCGAGTCTGTAAGCCAAAATAACCCTTTTTTTTTCCCCCACAAGTTGCCCTTGGTTGGGTGATTTCTGCCAGCAATGCAAACCTGACTGCAACGCAACTCCTACATATGATCTGAACTGATGAGTAGGAGCAACTCATGGTCTATGAGTACATACACGACTCAAGCAACTCGTGATTGTCATATGTTGAAAATGACAAACATTCTTTCAATTTGGCTTTTGCTTCCCATAGTTTCCTATTGATGAATCCTATATAAAAGCTGTAAGTACGGTCTGCATAGGGTTCTTTCTTCAGGGAGCCCCCAACCCTCCTTTAAATTATATTTTGTGTTGTATTGTCATTTCACATTTATCCAAACACCACTGGATGGTGTGAGCATGAGTCAAAATAAATCTCTTGGGCTGGAGAGATGGCTTAGTGGTTGAGGCATTTGCCTGCAAAGCCAAAGGACCCAGGTTTGATTCCTCAGTATCCACAAATGCTCAAGGTAGCACATGCATTTGGAGTTCGTTTGCCTGGCACACCCATTCAGTCTCTCTCTCTCTCTCTCTCTGTCTCTCTCTCTCTTTCTCCCAAATAAAGTAAATAAATAAAAATAAATTTAAAAAGACATTTAAAAAAATAAATTAATCTTCTTTTAAGCTGATTGTCTAAGGTATTTTGTCATAATGATTGAAGCTAACTATCAACCTCACATGCATTGTGTACACTACAGAATTCAGTTTCAAAGGGCTACTTGCATGATATTCTAGAAGAAAAAAATATGGGGACAGAAAATAGCAATGGATGTGAGGTGAGAGGAATAGTGGCCACAAAAGGGCATAAGAGAATTTGTGGGGAGGGTGACAGGACTGTTTTGAATCTTGATGACAGTCCTGGTTCTGTGAGTGGATGTGTTTATAAGAAAACACTGAACAGTGGACTGAGGAGAGCCCAGGAAGTATGAAGATCTGAGTTCAATCCATAGGGCCAACATAAAAATGCCAGGCATGGTGGTGCATGCTTGTAATCCTAGTGCTGGGGAGGTGGAGACAGGAAGATCCCTGAGAGCTGACTGGTCAAGCAGTCTAGTCTAACTGGTGTGCTCCAAACCAATAAGAGACCCTGACTAAAAAAAAAAAAAATAGATTGTACTCCAGAGTAAGTGAGTCTGATTGTCCTCTGGTCTCTACACACACATACAGGCAGAGAGAGAGAGAGAGAGAGAGAGAAAGACATGGACCCACATACACACATGTACATTTGAAAAAAACCTGAGTACTAAAAAGGATGGATTTTGTTATATACAAATCATATCTCAATAAGATCGTGTTTAGGGCTGGGGAGAGGGCTCAGTGGATCAAGCGTTTGCTGCACAAAGGGATTTCCATGTGTTTGAGGCCAGCATGGGCTACACGGTAAGTCCCTGTCTAAAAAGAAAATATTCTTTAAAAAATTTAAAAGGTAAAATAAGATGATATAAGTAAAGACACAGACATGATGGCTCTCTAAAGCTAGCTCAGCAAGGGAGCCGTGCAAACTCACAGCGCTGCTCTGGCTGAGGTTGGCCAAGCTCGTTTCCCCAAACCTCCCTCCTCAGCCACCAAGCCTGCCTGCCAACTCCTTCCTGCTTGGAGGAAACTGTGACTGTGGACACGGGGACACAGGCTCAGGAAAAATGAATGTAACCAAGTGCAGCATTAGGGCCACTCTGAGAGCCAGTGTGACTGTCCACAGTGTGGAATAAATAACCCACTTTGGGCCTTAGGATCCCATCAGCTAAGTAAGGACCCACGAGAGTTGCTATTTCCATCCGTCACCAGGGCCTGTAAGTACTTAGGTTTTTTACTCAAAGCCAGGAAAATGAAGTTGGCACAACCACAGAGAAGTGGCCTACAGATCAAATATATGTGTGACCTGTAACCTGCTGACAAAGTGACAGATGTGCCCATCCTTGCACCACGGAGATAAGAAGCTGGGATCGAGAGCTTCTCATTGAACCAAAAAGTGAGAAAGGAATAGGATATGTGTTCCTGTTAATCACCTTAAAGTTGCCACTAGGATGGGCCCAGCCAGAAGCCTTCATTTCTATGGAAACCACAGAAGGCAGGTGGACGAAAGGAACAGAAACCAGGGCAAGGAAAAGATTGGCTGTGTTCTGAACAATGCTGAATTCTAAGGTTGGCTGGCTGAAAGGCTCAGTGGTTTTAGATTTTGGAGGCAAAGTCCTATGTCTCCCAAGATGGCAAAGGCATCCCTCAGTGGTGGCAGGGAGGGGGCTGGTTCTCCAAGATGTACCAATATCTGAGTCTTGGTGGTGGTTGAGGAAATCTAGTGAGGGAAACATGGCAGATCCCAGGCAGGAGAAAGAGAGGGTAAGGGGAAATATGCTTTTTCTGGGCAGGGCTCATGGTAGTGCCTCTCCTCAGCTGCCTTCACAGGCCTCTAGTGAGACTTTGCTGTGATAGTCTGCTTAACTGCTGTCTCCCCACTGCACTCTTCTTTAAGAATAATGGTTTAGGAAGCTGGGGTGATATCTTGGTGGGTAAAGTGCTTGTCATACAAGCATGAGGACCCGAGTTTCGGTCCCCAGAACCCACATAAAGCCAGGCGTGGCAACTCACTCCTGTAATCCCAGCATTCCCAAGGCAAGAAGGGTGGTGGAGACAGGAGAACCATCCAGATGCTCATGGGCCAGCTAGTCCACAATTCACAGCAGTGACCTAATGAGAGACCTTGCCTCAAACAAGGTAAGAACTTATAAGGATGTATGGCACTCATTGTATTAAAAGACTATAGCTCAGGGCTTGGCCACAACAGGAAACACAGGCCCTTGCAAAATAGCAATATCCGGCACCGGGAACACTCTGCATTCTCTACATTTGTTGCCTTTGCATTAGTCACTTTTCCTGTGGCTGTGACAAAAGTGACTTAATAAAGGAAGGATTAATTTTGGCTCATGACTTAAGAGTACAGTCCATCATGGCAGGGAAGGCGTAGAGGCAGGAACATGAGGCAGAGGTCACATTGCATCACAATCGGAAAGCAGAGAGAGGTGAATGCTGGTGCTCAGCTCACTTTCTACTTTTTATTCAGTCGGTCCCCATCGCAAGGTCTATACCTTCATGGACACACCTAGAAGTATGTTTCCGTGGTGATTCTAGATGCAGTCAAGTTAACAGTGAAGATTAACCATTGCACCTTTCTAAATTCTATTAATGTTAGAAGAGGGACTGGAGGCAGAAAGTTCCAGAGGCTTTCCCTAGGCCACACTCTGAGCAAAGTGGTACAGCTGAGATTTGAACCCGCACTGTCTTCTCCACCACGTTCTTGGGCTTATACTAGTGTGTTCAGTAAAGGTCTGTTTGGGCCTGCCAGAGTTCTGCCCTTTTCCTTTCCTCTCTGACTCTCCTTTTCCCCATAATTCTACTTCCCTCCTCAGTTTCTGCTCTTATATATCTACAGTTGATTTCTAGATCTGTGTCCAGGGTCCTGAGAGCGCTCCTAAGTGCCAATTTCCACAAATGGCAACTATCCCTACCTTCTGTGTGCTAACAGGACAGTCAAGAGACAGATACATAAATAGACTCTCTCTCTCTCTCTCTCTCTCTCTCTCACACACACACACACACACACACACACACACAGATCTCAGAGTTCTGTGTTCTATTTCCTCCTCTCTTGCAAGGTACAACTGTCCAGCAACAATGTCCTGCTTCTACTCTCCTTGTCCCACTACCTCCCTGAAAATTCCTCTAAAATTCCTACACTGAAAATGAAATCAGATTTGCAGATTCTGTGTGGGAGACAGATGAACAGAACCATAGTTTTAATTTCCTCTGTCACATGGGACCATGTCTCAATTAAGTCAGAACAACTCTGGTGCTGACTGGTATCTTGCATCTTCCTAAATTGATATCAGCTCTGTTTCAATGCCCATGAGCTAAAGTAGAAGGTATTTTCAAACAAGATTCAAGGTTGTAATGCCTGATGGACTTACTCTCTCATCCCAAGCAGTCTCTCCCACCAGGAGGACATGCTCTTTGTAATACATGCTGAGTGTTACAGAATTCAGATGACCAACAGCCACTTCCTATGCATTACTTGTAACAATAAGCTTGTTTCCTGGTATTTCACAGCAAAAGATTCCTGAGCTAAGCTCATCATACTTTGTAAGTCATAAGCTCCAACTATATAAGCACAGATTAATGTGTTGGAGATGTACCTTTGTGCCCTTCTGGACAAAAGTGTCTTGCCTTCAACATGGCATTACTGTGAACAGGGCCCATAGGGAAGGAGAGAGATTCGGTGCCATGAGCTTCCCACATGCGTGTGGTTTGGTCAGAGATAGATATGCAGACAGGTAACAGTAATTCAGAGGGAAGAGCTAATGTGGAGACAGCAATGAACAAGCATAGAAATGATTCTGCTCTGAGAAGTGCACAGGTGCAGGAACAATGGGAAATCTTTGTAGAGTTAGTCTCCTGAGCTGCAACCTTAAGAGGGAGAACTAATCCCTTGGGTCATTAATTTGCAAAGCTCTTCCAATTGACCATATGGTCACTTGAAGTTATACTTTCCTGGTTATTAACTAGTGTCAACACATTTCCAAACATTTATTATATGGCCACTGGGCTTTTCTCTGTGGATTGCTCTATTTTTGCATTGACTAGTATGAGTTTGTGTATAATTGTGTTGAAAAGGGAGTCTGTCTTCCCTTTTGCTTAGACTTTGCCACAAATATTTTCAACTTTAATGACAAATTTAGCAATCCTGTGTCCTTTATGATAGATACCATCTTTGTTATTAACAAAATTCTATCTATACTCCTATGATATTCTTAATGTTCTTTTTTACTATTCCTGAAATTCTATTTTTATTAAATTTAACAAAATATTATTTGCATAGACATAAGATGCAGGACAATGTTCCGATTATTGTCATGACCCCTTGAACACATCCGCGGTCCTCCACTCCCTTAGATGAATAAAAATATGCTTTAGTTCAAAGTTTTGCCTCCCCTGGGACTTCTGAAGAATTGGCCAATGCAAAAGTAGCCCATAACCGTTGTTGTGTCTTTGCTGACATCAGAACCCAGCTTCTTTGTCCTTCCAACATGGAATGAAGAGCAGGAATCCTTCAGACTTTCAGTTCCAGATTAGGACTGCTGAGGCATCACAGCTCATGGACTGAATAGCTACGGAGTCCCCAACCTCTCTAAGATACAGACAGCCAGGATCATGTAAGCCAATCTAATAAATCCCTTTTGTAATGCATTCAGAACCATTCCTTTACAGATCACTGGCTAACACACTAGCTTATGTACTAGTCCTAGCCTTAATTTCTGAGAGACTTTTCTACTATTTTCCGTAATGACTGTACCATTTGGCATCTTAATTGTTCTACATCATCAACACGCTTGCTATTTTTGGTGGGTGTTTTTTGACAGTGGCATATAAAATGTCATTTATTTTTGATAAGGAGGAATTACATTGAATCTGTAAATACCTTCTATTCACTATGAAAATTTTAACAGTATTAATCTTCCAATTTGTGAATGTGGTTTTTTTTTTTCATTTATTTGTGGTTTTGGCCAAGTTTTATGGTTTCAGTGTACAAATCTTTTGTTTTAAATCTCTGGTTGCTTGAGCCTATGTATTTTGTCTGTTATGGTCAACAGAAACTAGTATGTTTACTCGATTTACTTTTAAGATGGGACATTGTTAGTGTACATATAAATCTAATTGATTTTTTTCAATGTTGATTGGCATCCAGCAACTTCATTGACTTAATTCTATTGGTGTGTGTACACACTCTTTATGCTTTTCTACATATAAGATCATACTATTTGCAGAAAGAGGTAATTTTACTTCTTCTTTTACAATTTATATGTGTTTCCCCTAATTATTCTGTGAGAATATCTGTTAGCATGTTGAATAGTACAGGTGAGAGCAAACATATTTCTCCTATTCCTGATCTTGGAGGGAAAAGCTGTCAGTCTCTGTCAAGTGTCAGGTTAGCAATAAGCTTTTCATATATGGCTTTTATTATGTTGGGGAAATTCTTTCTATTCTGAGTTTGAGTGTCTTTAATTATAAAAGATGTTAAATTTTGTTAAATGCTTTTTATGTGTCAATTGAAATGAGCATGTGATTTTAGTCCTTCATTTTGTTAATGTGCTATATTACACTGATTGATTTTTTTACTATGTTGAATCATCCTTGTACTGCTGGTAACAATCCTAATTATTCATAGTGTATAACTTTCTTGATAAACAATTAAATTCACCACTTTGTGCATCTGGATTTACATGGGCACTGGGGAATAAAACTCAAGTCATTAGGCTCTGCAGGGAAGTGCCTTAACCACTGAGAAATCTCTCAGCCCTAGTATTTGTTTATATTTGCATAACTTCTGATTTCTGTGGGCAATCAATAGAATTGTTTGTAAGTATATGTTTAACTTTAAGTAGTGATACTATTTTAATTTCCAGCTGATAGTTATGACACTTCTAGTTTCTATACATACTTGACAATAGCTAGTAGTGTGCAGAATTTTAATTCTAAACAGCTTAGTATGTAGTCATATCTCATGGTAGTTTTGTGTTTCTTTGATGTTTAGTGTTCAACATATTCCCATGTATGTATGGGACATCTGTATATCTTATCTTCAATGAATATCTATTGAAATATTTTTCCATACTTGACTGCATAATTTCCTTAGTATTGAGCTATAAGGCTAACATTCAGAATAAAAGTCCAGTTTTAGAAAAATGTGTATTATGAACTTTTTCTTAATCCAGACACTTGCTTTTTAAATTTTTATAGTGGCCTTCATGGAGCAGACATTCTAATTTAGGGGCTGGGGAGATGGTTCAATGGATAAAATGCTTGTTGCCCAGCATGAGGACCTGAGTTTGGATCTCCAGTTCACACATAAAGCCATACTAGTGTCTTTAATTCCAGCGTGCTTAGGGCAAGAAGGGAGGCAGGAGAATCCCTCGGAAGCTAGTGGGTCAACTAGCCTGGTGGACATAGCAATGAATTAGAGACGCCGCCTCAAGCAAGATGGAAGGTGAGAACGACATCTGAAGTTGTCCTATCACCTGCACATGTGTGTTGTCACACATGAACATGCGCTTACACACACACACAAATTTTATTTTTTACAAGGTTCAATTTATCTACTTTTTTCTTGTTTGTCCTACTTAAGAAAGTTTTTCATACCACAAAGTTGAAGTGTGTTTTCTCCTATATGTCTTCTGAAAGTTTTGTGAGTTTTTAGATTTAGGCTGTGACTCACTTCAAGATATTTTTCTACATTTTATGAGTTAATATTAAGAGTTCATTTCTTTCAATATGTATATTGGCTTTGTCAATACCAATCTGGAAAATACTAGCCTTTCTTCATTGATTTGAAGTGTTCTGTAGAGTATAGGTTCCCATTGCCACTGTCTGCCTCCAAGTGATAAAACCATGGTAGAAGAGATTCATGAGGTCTCCTTAACATTTTTTAATTTTTTTAATTTTATTTTGTTTTTTCAAGGTAGGGTCTCACTCTAGCTCAGGCTGACCTGGAATTCACTCTGTAGCCTCAGGGTGGTCTCGAACTCATGGCAATCCTCTTACCTCTGCCTCCCAAGTGCTGGGATTAAAGGCATGCGCCACCATGCCCAGCTCCTTAACAGCATTTTTAAAATAGAGTTTTAGAGTTAGGCATGGTGGCTCCCATCTATAATCTCAGCACTTGGGGGGCAGGGGCTGAGACCAGAAGAATGCTGCAAGCTTAAAATCAAACTGGGCTACAGATAGATACCCCCAGCCCCAGGCATTTATTTTACACTTTCAGAACATATCAATTCAGGAAAGTCACATTTCAAATTCACAAATGCTGCATGTGGACAGTGGCTCAGTTTTGGACAACAGATCTCTAGTGAGGAGACTGTTGATTAAACTTACCCATGTACATTTCTTGTCACTGAGCTCACACTCTGCAGCATAATTAAGCCAGCCTGGTATGAAGAGATAAAATGAATACTTCATGTCACCTGGAAAACTAAAGAATAATTATAGGAACTGAAGGATTAGAAGGTTAGTCAAATACAAAAAAAGGTGAGTCACCTACATGGAACAAAAGGTCAATGAAAGTCCTTATAAGTGGAGCAGGCTAAGACCCTTCTTGTCTTTAAAACTCTTTTTTAAAATTTGTTTTGTTTGCTTCTTTTAAGGATTATTCATAATTTCTCTGCAACCTACAAATCATGAACAATAACAAAACTGGAAAATATACTCCCATGCCCTCCTAGACAATATATTTTAGACATAACATTTCATTTTTTTATTTTTTTGTTTATTTATTTATTTGAGAGCGACAGAGAGAAGGAGGCAGAGAGAGAGAGAGAGAGAGAGAGAGAATGGGCGCACCAGAGCTTCCAGCCTCTGTAAACGAACTCCAGATGTGTGTGCCCCCTTGTGCATCTGGCTAATGTGGGTCCTGGGGAATTGAGCCTCAAACCGGGGTCCTTAGGCTTCACAGGCAAGCGCTTAACCGCTAAGCCATCTCTCCAGCCCTAGACATAACATTTCAAATGGGAGCATCAGGATGTGAAACCATGATCTGAAAACAACAATCTATATTTTCAAATATAAAACAAACTACTCATGCCATTGAGTCCTTTGTAAGGGAAAAATTCACAGCTTCAGATATATAGGCAAACTTAGCTATGGAGAAAAACAAGTTTGTATTCATAAAGTTGAAGCACATACTTGTATTGTGTATCTATTGCTACATGATGAACTACTCCAGAAAGTAATGGCTTAAAATACTGCTTGAATTCATCTGCTTATCATTGTGTAATCTGGAGAACTCAGTAAGTCAAGCTCCACACTCACCAGCTGGCCTGTCAGGGCTCCATGGGGCCGGAGGAGCACATGGAGCCTCACATGGCTATCTAGACTAGCTGCTTGACTGGCTGTTGGCCAGAGGCCTCAGTCCCCTGTCCATGAAGCCTTTACACATGGCTAGACTGGGCCTTTCATGACATGTTCTTTCACCTCTGTGGAGTCAATTTTGCTCTGTATTAATGACCTGATTGGGACTTTAGCCTGTGGTCCCTGAATACCTAAATTGTGCCAGAGAGTGTGTGAAGGCCAGAGGACAAGTTCAGATATCAGTCCTTGCCTTCCACCTCATTTGAGACAGAGTCTCTTATTGTTCACCACCCTGCATTTGCCAGGCTTGCTCACTCATGAACTAGATATTTCTCCTGCCTCCACATCCCTTCTTGACATAGGTGTGCTGGGATTGCAGATCCTCCTGCTACAGCATTTGGCTTTTTGTGTGGATTCTGGTATCTGAACTTGGGTACTCATACTTGTTTAGCAAGCTTTTTATCCACTGAGTGATCTCATCAGCCAAAAATACTTAAATTTTCTTAAGAACCTCTTGGATATTACTCCCTAAATAGCTAACTGATATCTCAAACTCATTAGAAAACAAAAAAGTCCTTATCTTCTCAGCTCAAAAATATCCTGCTTCAGCAGCCAGGCATGGTGGCGCAGGCTTTTAATCCCAGCACTTGGGAGGCAGAGGTAGGAGGATAGCTGTGAGTTCGAGGCCACCCTGAGACTCCATAGTGAATTCCAGGTCAGCCTGGGTTGGAGTGAGACCCTACCTCGAAAAACCAAAAAAAAAAAAAAAAAAATCCTGCTTCCTAGTTTATCCATTTCAGCCCATGGTGTCACTATTTTCATAAGCCAGCAAAAAGACCTTCTCCAGTCCTATCTCCTTTTCATGCCTCGAGTCCCATTAAATCAACTACTACTGACTGAATTTTGACACCTCCTAAAGAGATGTTGGAATCCTAACCACTGGTCTTTGTGAATGTGATTTTACTTGGAAACAGAATCTTTACAGACATAATCAAGCAAAGGTGATGTCATAAGAGTGAGCCATAATCCAGTATGACAGACATCATTATGAAAATAGGAAGATCTCATGAAAGATAGACACAGAAAGAATGCCATAAGATACCTGTGATTGGAGTGATGTAGTCACAAGCCAAGGACACCAAAGGCTGATGGTTACCTCCAGATGTTAGGAAGAGATGAGGGCTTCCAGAACTGGGAAAGTACAAATTTATGTCATGCCACAAAGTTAATGGTACTTCATTTTGGCAGCCCTCATTCATTGCCCCTAAATATTACCTTATCATGTCTATTTTTCTCTTTAAAACATCACAGCAGTCTTCCTCACCTGAAAATTCAAACTTTTAACTCTGATTAGTACCATTTAATGTCTCCCTTGTATGCAAAGGATAAAATCTGAATTCCTCAGTTTGGCATTCAAAGCCTTCATGATTTAAATATTAGCTTCATCTCCGGCTACAACCTTTGCATGTGGATATCTACTCTAGCCTCTTCAAGTTCATAGTCATGACCTTGCTCTTGTTTCCCTTTTGCAGGTCACACATCTGCACCCTATTGTCCACCCAATTATTCTGTCAATAACTTGCATGTAGCCTCATTTATATCTTTCCTGATCCATTCCTGGAACTTGAAGCAGAATTATTTATTTCCTCCACTCTTGAATACTTACATCTGTCATACACCTCTGACACCAGTGCTTACTCATGGCATACTGCAGTTACTTGTTTGCAGGAGACATACCATATTCATTTCTATATGCTCAGGACCTATATCCTTGAAACATAATAGGTAGTTTATGAATATTTGTTGAACAAATAGATAAATAGGTAAGTAAATGATCTTCCTGGAATCATAAAATAAGCCCACATTTAAGTCGTTAGCATAAAATATCTTTAAATTTTTCTTTTCCAGATAAGATAACATAATTGTTGGTATTTAAATATCATTGAAAATAGAGAAGAAATTTAATATTATTTCAACCACAAATCCTGCCCACTTGAGCCTTATAAATAAATGTTTTCTCACCCATGATATCCCTGAATAATACTTGTTTTGACAATCTGTTTGGAAACGTCTAGAACAAAGAGACAGAGACCTCATTCGAGCAACCTCACTGGGTTCTTCTTCAAAGAAAGGAGCCGTTTCTCTTTGTGTCTGATCGGGAAAACTTCCACCTTATCAATTAGCCAGGCTATTCTTGAGCACTGGGCTGAATTGAATTCATCTCAGGCCAACACAAAAGGAATTATTTTTCTTGGCATCTTTACTAGCAATTAGGTTGATGGTGCTGCAGATGCAGTTAAGTACCCACTCCTTCCCTGTTTTCATCGTTTGCTAACCCAGCCATGAAGTCATCTTCACCAGAAGAATGTTTCCCTTTAAGAAATAAACTTTTCCAACAGAAGCACACCACCTGCTGGTTTTTGTCCTGTTTTGTTGTGTGCATCAGAAGGCCTTGAAGAATTTTGACAGCAAATGCTTTTGAGGTGACTTTTCCATTTACAAATTCATACCCTCTTATTTTTAGCCTATCCCATCCACTTCTGTCATTAGACCTGGGATGAACCATTCCTGGAGGGTGACATAAATAAGTAAGTTCTTTGTCACTCTTCAGCCAGTCAGTCAGTGGAAGTAAAGCACATGCACACCAAAATCTACGCAGCGCCCTGGTCTTTCCCATCCAGACAGTCGCCTTCCTCAGTGCTGCCTGCTCAGCTCTGAATTCTCCACCCAAATTTTGGCTTGATCTCCTTCTTTAGAGGAAAATCTCCAAATTTTTCCTTTGCAAGATAGTTCCTTGCTCAAAATCAACCTCTGTAGAGCCTGCTAGCTAGACCTGACCTTGGGAAGATGCTCATTTTCTCCTTTTCCTGAGATCTTACTTCTCTTCCTTCTTGAGAGTATTTTTCTTTCACTTATATGCACGGATCCTCACACCAAAAAAAAAATCATGTATAGTTTTAGGGATTAATGTCTTTCAATAAAAGGGATGAGCCACTTTACCAGTATAAGCTAATATACAAACACACCGAGAGAATCAAACATTCCACAGACATTGAATGGTCTCATCCAAACTCCTACGCAGGCTTCTAATGGAGCTGAGGTGGCAGCTAAGCTTCCTCTCTTGAACTCCTTGTTTTCATTGCATTACATTTTCCTTCAACTGACAGCTATCACTGTGTCCTGGAAATAGGATGTGCTCTGGGAACTTGTGATGGACAAGGGACATGTGAACTTGATCCTCTGTGAATCACAGTGTAATGGCAGAGTGACAACAACCAGCATTCCAATGCTATGTAGGAACTGAGGTAACAAAATCTCCTTATGCCTTTTCAAGGTTCCTGGAAACTTCTAGATGTTGTAGAAAAGCCAAAAGTACAGATGCCTACTCTGTACCCTTCACTGCTTGCATCTGATCAGAAAGTGAAGCCTGTCTAGGGAAGAATGACGAGGATGAAGAGGAGATGCCAAACTCTGCTGAAGGAAGAGGTGCTAGAAGCCCTGGGAATACTTATCCTGGAAGAAGGTTCTAGGCACAGCTACAACCCAAGAGTCCTAAAAGGTTCCCTGTGACAGAAGGGAGGAGCCTTGGCATGTGGTTCCAGAAGCAAACACTGAACTCAATTGAATGTTTTAATGAGGTAGACTCTGGCACAATAGAAGTAAAAATATGTTGACAACTCAGGCTTAATAATAAATCACAATAGCTGTTTATCAAGTAGCTGTGATATGGTGGACAGTTAGGCATTTTATGTTTCATTAACTTGTACTTTCAGTTCAAAATAACAAACAGCTCACACATATTAACCCCACTGAAATAAGAATCACAAAACAGAACAAGTTTACAGTTGCTCTAAGAGCCTGTGGATGGAGAAATGAAACAGACATTTCATTGAATTTCCAGGCACCACAAAGCAGATGGGCTCCTATGGAAGGGTGCTCCAGAGGAAGTGGCCTGTAGAATACAACCTCAGGAGGGCAGAGTAGGGGTGGGGGCTGGGCTTCCCCAATGGAGGCTGGGAGACGGTCCAAGCTGAGAACTAGCAGATAATAGATGAGAAAAGAGAGGTGAAGTGATATTCAGATCAGGTAACATTCTGAACAGCATGTCCACCACTCCAAGTCCACGTCTGCTTTTCCTGTCAGCTTCTCCTCACCCAGAACAAGTGATCATAGAAGGATTCACTCTCCAGCACAAGATCCGAGACTAGATTTTCAAGGATGAGTCTGCGTGAAGGGAACAAGGCTCTCAGTGTGGGGCGTTGCTGTCCACTCAAAGTAAACCTCCCTTTATCTTCAAACATGACGGAAAAGGAAGGAGTGACCAGCCTCTGTTCTCCATGAACCCTTCATGCTTACCTTTCACCTAACAAACACTGTGCAAATACAAACAGCTCCCAGCCAGCCCTACCCATGCTGGGGACATTCACGGCAGATAATGACCCAGGACACCTGCGCCAGGGTCTCCACTCGCTGAAGTCACTTTTCTTCATAACTACAAAAGACATCAGGAGTCAGAAGCACACTGAAGAAAAGCAACAGATTAGTAAAGAAAGATATTAAGATGAGAAAACAAAATTTTAAAACCTGGTCAAAACAAATTTTAAAAAAGAAAACCCATCATTAGGGAAATGGAATAACTAGGGAAAGAGAGAAAACTGAAAACTGTTTTTATCACAATCTTCAGAAAAAATTTAAAAATATTTATACATTTGGAGAGAGAGAGAATGGGTGCACTAGGGCCTCCTGCAACAAACTCCAGACTCATGTGCCACTTTGTGCATCTGGCTTTATGTGGGGATTGGGGAATTGAACCCAGTCTATCAGGCTTTACAACCAAGTGCCTTTAACTGCTGAGCAATCTCTCTAGCCCCCAAATCTTTCAAAATTTGAGGAGAGTTTTGCATCAATGGTACATAAACAGGATGCTTTAAAATAGAATATTCAGAAAATAGTTGCTTAGGAATTAGAAATGTAATGTCTGTAATAAAAAATTAATAGTAGCACTGGATGATAAAATTAAGGAAACAAGAAGATGGAACAAAAGAAAAGAGGTATATAATATGAGATAAAAGACATAAGGGGCCAACTTGGGTAACAAGCATTTATCCCAAGAGAATAGCATAAAAACACAATAAGAGCACATAATCAAGGCAATTTTTAAAAGGAATTTTGTCGAGCCATTAACAAAGAAAAAGGACTCGAAAAGGACTCAAGACTTCAGTATAAGATATCTCCATCCAAAACTATGCCCATAAATAAAAAATACAGATGCATCTATATAAAATTTTACTAAAGATATACTTGTAGGAGCTTCCATAAGGAAAAAGGAAAAACAAAGCACATATACAGTAGCACAACTCCAAAGGAGCACATCCTACGCTGATGGGCATCATATAGTCAGCTTTGGAAGCTGTGCTGCTGCATACCAATACCTCAAAGTGCTGGGACAATGGACCCCCTGATGCTACCTGTGCAGGGCTGTGGCTATCCCAACATGTGAGTGGTAGGAGACACAACAAAGGATCCAGGTTTCTCCATGTGGATACAGATGAGAGGCTCCAGCTCACACAACAGAGTGTCAGATGGAATATAGGTCAGCAGCACACTCAGGCAGAGGGCACTCCCTTGGCCCCCACATGCCAGTGTATCACCTGTTCTGGCGACCACTCCATGCAAGAAGCTCTACTGATATTACTCATTATTCAAAACTATTCTGTCTTTCCTACTTTGTTTTTCTTTTTCCTAAAAGACCACTCAGTGCAAGGAACTTGTTACAAGTTCATCATGTTCTAGAAACTTTCCTGCAGGGCAGGGTGACTCTAAGCTGAATCTTCAAGGTGTGCCTGCTCCCAAGCTTATGGCTGCTTCCGTCCTTGAAGCCAGTCCCGACTCCAGGTAGTCATTTGAGGACTCAGTTCATTTCAGAACTACAGGAGTCAGAGAAGATCTCCCACAATCTTTCTAAAACAGAACAAAATGAATTGAAAATTTACTTAGAAATCAAAAAATGCACCTAGAAAAGAGTTTAAGAAAAAAACATAATTATTCCAAGGAGGCAATGAAAGGCCTATTAGGTGACAGTTGTACAGAAAGCTTCTAAAAACAAATTGTTCAAGTAAAGTTGAAAAGACTCCAAGGTGACTATCTCTAAGAAATAAGTGAATTTACTCAACAAGTCACATTAAAATCCTGCTAACATCTAGTCATTTATCAAGAAAAGAAACTTTTAAAAATGCGCTGGGGAAATGACTCAGTGGTTAAGAGCATTTCTTACATAAGCATGAGAACCTGAGTTCATTCCTCAACACCCATGTAGAGTCAAGCACGACTATGCATGCTTGTAAACCCAGTGCTATGGCAGGTAAGAAGAGGATTGCCGAGGCTCACTAGTCAGCCAATTTTGCTGAAAAATGGAGCTCTGGATCCAGTGAGAGACTCTATGGCAAGGCAATGGGGTAGAAGAGGGCTTGAGGAGACGGCTCAGTGCACAAAGCACTTGCTGTGCAACTCTGAGTACTTGAGCTCAAATCCTTAGACTTGGGATGGGGGTGTCTGTGTGTGTCTCAGGGGTAATAGCACTTGCATAGCATGTGTGAGGCTCTGGGTCCAATTCCCAACACCATGACCACAAAAAACCTTAGCAAAACAAAAAACCCAAAGAAAAACATACTCAGACAACATAAAAGCCAGACGCGGTGGCAGTAAGCATATGGCAAGAAAGGAGGCGGAGACAGAAGAATTTCCTGGAAGCTGGCAAGTGGAGTGATAATAAATGAGAGACAGCACCTCAAATGGGGTAGAAGGAGAAGACTGGCCAGTTGTCCTCTGAACTCCCCTGACACACACACTGTTGTAGTTACCTTCATCCTGCTGGGACAAAACTTTTACCTGACCAAAAGTATCTGATGAGAGAAAGGGTTTATTTTGGCTTAGAGACTCGAGGGGCAGCTGCATGATGGCAGGGGAGAGCATGTCACAAGCACAGGCTGGGCTCCTTGCCACAGCAGGTAGAGGATAGCAGCAAGAGTGAGTTGAGCTCTGGTATGGGGGAGCTGGCTACAACACCCCTAAGCCTATGCCCAGTAACACACTTCCTCCAAAACTGTCACTAGCTGGGGACCAACCATTGAAAACCCAAGTTTATTGGAGACATCTGATTCAAACTTCCACATTCTACCCCTCACCCCCATAGACTCACAACCATCTCAAGATGTAAAAATGCATTCAAACTTCTAAATATATCCATCCCAATTGTGCATTCTGGAACTGAGGAAATAACCACAAGACCCACTGTGAGTCAGACATTTGCCAAAACTCCACTGATCACCTGACCTCTATAAGCACCTACTGGAGGGCCATGGTGCTGTGTGGGGTCTCCTAGAATAAATGTCAATTCAGAGCCAGTGTCTAGTAGACTCTGAAAAGTCTAATTATTTCCTTTCTCCCAACTGACCCTACTAAAATGTCATAGGTCCCATTGTGGAAGATAGTATCAAACTTTATATTGAAATTTTTTGGAGCTATAGAAGGGTTCTTCCTCCGGGGGACATGGACACCCCTCTATTCAGTGGGTTCTGGGTCTGTAAACTGGCTCAAGTCTGGAAATTGGTTAGAGACTATGATTCTCTGTTGCTATGATACAAAGTAGCCTTTTGTTCCTTTGCTCTAGAACTTTTCTGGTTATATGCTGTGATGGTTTCAGCATTTTAGATTAAGCTTCCCACTTAAGTCTCCAACTGCTGGCTGAAAGAGGTGTTTCACTGGGAGCATATCTTGTAATTCGGCCCTACTGAGGTGTTTAGACAGCCAGTTTTGAGCTCTGGCTGTTGGTGCTTGCTGCTTCTGGAAGCTTCCTCTCTTCTGTGGATGCTGAAGAGAGCCAGCTTCTTCCACCATGATGGAATCTCTCCTGGAACCTGTGAATCTGAAATAAACCCTTTCCTTCCATAAAGTGCTTCTGATTGGGTGTTTTTCTGAGTAATAAAAAGGTAACTTTAACATATACCCACTGTGGTGGTTTGATTCAGGTGTCCCCCATAAACTTAGGTGTTCTGAATGCTAGGTTCCCAGCTGATGGAGATTTGGGAATTAACGCCTCCTGGAGGGAGTGTATTGTTGGGGGTGGGCTTATGGGTGTTATAGCCAGTTTCCCCAGGCCAGTGTTTGGCACACTCTCCTGTTGCTATTGTCCACTTGATGTTGGCCAGGGGATGATGTCTACTATCTGCTCATGCCATCATTTTCCCTGCCATCATGGAGCTTCCGCTCGAACCTGTAAGCCACAATAAACCTCTTTTTTCCCACAAGATGCTCTTGGTTGGGTGATTTCTACCAGCAATGTGAACCTGTCTTCAATATCCACCAAATACATAAATAAGGTGTGTAAGTCATTTTTTTTTACCTTTCTGGGACAAAACACCCTATCAGAAGCAGCTTATGGAAGGAAAGGGTTTATTTCAACTTACAGTTTTGAGAGGAATCTCATCATGGCAGGGACATCCAGGTGTCACATCTTTAAAACAGAATGAAAGAAGCAGAGAGAGTGAACTGAGTGAAGGAAGCAGGGCTGGGCTACAATATCCCAAGTCCTACCCCAGCAACACACCTCTAGCAAGGTTCCTCCTCCCAAAGATTCCACCATGGAGGGCTAGTGTATGAAGCTGAATTACAAACATATGGGGCTATGGAAGAAACTTTACATTCAAACTACCACAGGATGGAAAAGCAAGAGAGGAAGACAGCTGATGTACTCCTCTAGCCTCTGCACACATGCCCACAGGGTGCACATCTGCACACACATATGCATACATCATGGACACACACACTCACAAAATCAAGAAAAACAAACAAATATGGGTATTACATGAATTTTTTCCTGAGGAGACATGAACAATTCCACACAAGTCTAGCTTGATGAATCAATGAATTTAAATAGAGTTACTTGCAGGGGCATGGACAACATACACGAGGCTACATCACTGAAGAGAATGTTTCACTCCCAGCAACCATTAACTGTCCATATATCCCTGGGGAGAGGTATTGCTTCATGAACTTCTCTCCACCAGCATCTGTTAACTTTCTGAAAATCTGGTGGGTCTGGTTCAGTCTTGGCTGACAGGAGGAACCAGATCAGACTAGATCAGTAAAGCTGGTTCAGATTTATTGGCACAGCTCTTGGGCGAGGTTCATTGGACCCAAGATGTGAGGCCAGGGAAGTCACATCAGGGACCTAAGATGGAGGTCTTTTAAAGGGGAAGGCAGGGGAAGATGACATGTTAGCTAGGAACCAGGGGCAGGCTGAGGAAAGTAACTATGGCAAGGATGGGAGGGAGCAGAGCTCTCCTTATAAGGTCCCGACTAAGGAGGGGGACCAGCCGTTGGCCGGCAAGGGAGTCTTGAAACTGCTGGTCCCAATCATGCCCAGGAATGTGGGTGGTGGGGTTATTGGAGGGCATGGCTGTCATGTGAGGTCCTTTGTTATGAGCACGGTCCTGCCTAAATGAATATCTTTCCACTAGCAATCATTAACTGTGCATAAATCCTTGAAGAGAGACAAGGCCTTATGACCCCCTACTCACCTCCTTGATGGAAAGTCAATGGGCACATTCTTGTGCAGGTCTCCTTCAGGTAATCAATGCTGTTAGCAGTTCAAGAGGGAAACAACTATGTCATTCCTGGAGGACAGCATTGCACAACAATGGAAAAGATGCAGTACACAGAGGAAACAAAAATGGCATGTTTTTGAGCAATGGTGGAACTTAAGAGAATGCATCTGGCCTGTGTGGTTGAGAGTATTCTCCTTTGAACTGCACAGGGCTAGTGACATAGGATTTCAATTTGCAGTAAGTTTTCATAACTATAATACTGACAGCAATATTTGATATTTTGGAATTAATCTTTCTGTCTCTTGTGGTCTGAAGCAGAAGCATGTTTGAGTATCCTAGTTTATTTACAATTACTTAAGTGCTTTCCACATTCTGGGTCCTGAGGTAAACCCAGAACTAGACTGTATCAGTTACTTTCTTGTTGTGGTGAACAAACACCTGGCTGGAAACAATTTATGGAAAGAAACAAGTTACTGTTGGCTCACAGTTTTGTGGGGAAGTTTCATGGCTAAGAATACATGATGGCAGGAGCCTGAAGCCAAAGTCACTTTACAAACAGGAAGTACAGAAAGAACAGGAAGTGGGGCCAAGATACAAAACCTCAGAACCTCTCCTTCCACAACGGTCGGCCTCCTAGAGGTTCCATACTGTTCCAGAATAGCGTCACCATCTGGGGACGAAGAGTTCAATCCCATGAACCTGAGGGGAATATTTTGCTCAGAAATTTTCACCAGAAAGTTTCACCAATGGGGTAGGACAGAGAACTAAAAGAGCTGTTTACTCACTAGCTCAATTATGATTACTAGGAATTTTTCCATGTAAGGTGTGTGTGTGTGTGTGTGACAGAGAGAGAGAGATGTGGTATGGTATGTGTGGGGCATACAGGCATATGAGCCCTTGCAGCACCCCTACTTGCCTGCAGCAGGGGCGGCTTAACTGTGGTGGCTGTTATGCCCAGTTCTTAGCGCCCCCAGTGACCACCAAGGAGAACCAAACACTATGAAAAGGCAAGGAGCTTTATTTCCGGGCTTAAGCTCTGACTCTTGACTTCACCAATGCAGTGGAGCAGCAGGGGGGCAGGTTTTTTATAGGGATGTGAACAAAGAAGTAGGGCAATGGTTACATGATTGGTAGTTTTAAGCAGTAACTGCACTTGTATTTTTCTGATAGGCTTAGGATGCTGGGGGGGCGGCAAAGCTGGTGGGCAGGGGGCTAGGGGAATTTCAAGCAGATTAGGTAACCTTTATTATGATTGGCTATGTGTGTTTGAGGAACTTAAGCAATTTATCTTATGACTATAGAAATGTATGGCATAAGCAGTTTGTGATCTTTTTTCAGTAACTGTTAAATTCTTATTTAAACCTTACTAGGAAACAGAAACCTTGCCGGGAAACAGAAATTTAGGCCTACTGCTGACTCTGGAGCCTGTCATGGCATCCCTGTGGTTCCTGCGTCCTTCAGTGGACAGAGTGGAAGATTGGGTAACCCATTCCAATGTTCTTCCACCTGGCCTTGTTTTGCACTGGAGGCTCTTTTTACTGATTCCATAGTTTGCTGTATTCCCATGATTCTCAGGTCTCTGTTCCCCTGTGGGACTGGAGTAACAGAAACTCATGGCCATGCTCAGCTATTCTACATGGGATCTGCAGATTTGAACTCTAGCAGTCTCTGGCCCCTTCAGCCCCTCCTGCTTTTGAAGGAAGTGCACTTAACCACCGAGCCTTCCCTCCAGCCCTAAAAGCTATTGATAAAATAAAAATTTAAATAAAATGACCTGTTAGTTTGTACCCAACAGGAGTAGATTGGTTTACACTAAACCCAAGCACTGTGTGGAAGGTCAAAGCTTTGTCATCCAAAGACAGTGATGTGGTACTTTTGGGAATCATTCATCTCAGTTTAACCAAGTAGGCTTGGGTTCCATAACTGTCCACCTGGATACTTTACTAGTGGTATGATAGATGACAAGCTTGTTGCATATTCTGTCTACCTTACTTGCTGTTACACATTAGCTGACTTTTTATCTTTTAGGTAGTATAATGTGTGTATACATGGCATTGTGCAAAGATATTTATGAAAGCACATACTTATCTATGAAACTTTTAAAGTAACTAACTCAGTCTGTGTCTCAATCTTGTTGGATCTAATCTTGATATACCACGATGGTCCTTGGAGAGCTGTGCTGAGTTGCCTGTTGCAGGTAGAAGGATCCTGTCTGATTTTTTGCATTGTTCTCTCCTAGAATCCTACTGTCAGAATGGTGTTAGGAGCATGAGGGATCCTGGAGAACGATGGAGGTTTGGATTGGGGTCAGTTTCAGTAAGACTTGTTGATGAGGGTGGGTGGGGAGATGAGGGCACTGTGGTGTCCTCAGTGAATGTCTGTGGGCAGGATAGATAAGGTTCAAGGCAAGCAGCACGTGGGCAGGCTGAATGGAATGAATCCCAAAGGGATGAGGGCAGTAAAGCAGCAGCGTCAACAATGAGGCTGCAGCGTGTTAAGGGCAGTGAGGCCCATGTCTTCAAAGGGAAGGACTCCCAGCCAGGAGCAACAGTGTCCTATGGTGAAGAGGGAATTCAGTGTACGCAGCTGGTCTGGGGAGGACTTGGTCCTTCCTGAGGGCTTTAGCTGCGGGAACAAGGAGCCACTCTCACAAGGAGTCATAGCTGTGAGGGGTGGGGTCTGCTTAGTGGGGCCATGAAAGTGTGAAATCTGATCAGTGGAGCAGGAAAGCACTGGAGGATCATACCTGACCTCCAAATGTGCTGGGGGTGAGCATCTGTTCAGCTACCTGCTTCTTGGCAACCTCTGCTCTCATCGTTTGTGCTGAAACATTATGGTGTTCATCCCAGCCTGTCCTGAGGGACAGCTGGGGGCAGCTGCGCACTGAAGGGGAAATGCTTTCTAGACCTACCCATCTGAGTCATAACCATACTCATTTGGAAAAAAAAAAAAGAGTCTCTGAGCTGAATGTGGTGGTGCATGCCTGTAACCATAGTCAGGAATTCAAGGTATTATGAATTCAAGGAATTCAGCCTGGGCTACACTGTTGTTTCAAAAACAGAACACAGGGAAAGGATCCCACGTTTTCAGAATTCACCTTCTTGATTATGCAGTCTTGGATCTTGGTGGTAACAGCTGCCAAGTACTATTAATTCTAGGATTGTCTTAAATCCTCACCACCCCCCACCAAAAGTCAAATGAATGAGCCACAAACCACTTAATGTCTCCTGTGTGTAGAACAATAAATGTAGATCTTCTTCCTTCCAGTCCGAGCCTCTCAGGAGTGGGTGCAGCACAGCATGGGCTTTGGATAGATTGAGCGAGATGGATTGTTACTAACTATGCAACCTGGAAAAGTTTCTCAGCATCACTTTTTAAGAACTGACAAGAATATTAACAGCTGCCTCAGTAGATTAAAGCGAGAATTAAATATGAGTGCCTCATTTGTCATGGGACATATTGTATAGTAACATTTATTCTCAACTTTCCTCACAAGGAGAGACTGTAAAAATACTAGGGACCCATCAGAAAGAATACAATGGAACATGTAAGGAATGAAGATGGGAACTGAATAGGTGAACAAGAGCCAATGTCTTCAGTCAGATACATAAGCGACACATCATGGCACAGAAGTAAAACTCTGCTTACCTTGTTCACTGAAAATATGAAACATGAGTGTTTATGTAGGTTTTAAGTATGACCCCTTATGGAGGTCATAAATCCTTCTAGAGGGTAAAGAGAACCCTCTTAGGTGTGGGCAAAGGTCAGGGTATAGGGAAAGGGATGAGAAAGAATTCACATAACATTTACTAAAGTTCCAGGCACTTAATTAGCATGAATTTATATAATCCTTAAATAATCTTTTAAGGCTGGTTATATTTAAGTAAATGTTATAGTTGAAGAAAATGGGTGCATAGAGGTCTAACAATTTTTGCAGTACTACACATAGAGGAAGTTTGTATGAAACCAAGACCGTCAAGGATAGCTTTGAACAATAGCCTCACTTGGGCAATTATTCTTACTGAAAGATAGGACCTCACACAAATCCATGGTACATTATCTCCTGTTGGAAGCAGTGTGTGAGGGCAATTGATTGGAATTGTCTGTCAGGCTGGTTGCTCTTAGCTGTGAGCCCTAACAAACCAAAACACAAGTTAAACACTTCCAACTTACAATGGCAAAGGATAAACATTCCCATTCCAAAAAAGGAGCAATAGGAGCATAGCAAGAAAATATTAGACCAACTCAAGACTGAAACAAAGCAGGACAAACACCAAATCCTGTAGCTCCAAGTCTGGTGCCTGGGACTCATGATGGAATCCTCTCAGCTCCAGAACATTTGGGGGGTGGCTTCACTCCTCTAGCCGTGATGCCTGTGGCCTTTGTCATGGGCCACATCTGCTCTGAGCGCACAGCTTTTCTTAGCAGATGTCCCGTGGTCCTAGCATCTCTAACATCTTGAGGTCTACTGATAAATATGCTAGTTATAATTAAGCAGATGTTATAGGTGAACATTGCAACAGCTTCATGCAGTGACCTCACAGGGCTTCCTTGAAGAGACACCGACACTGCCTCACACTGCTTGGGCTCAACAGCTCTCTGAAACTGTGGCAAAATATTCCATGACCTACAGCATCTTGCATGTCTCATTCTTCTAAAACTAGTACCATGAGAGTAATGACACCATGTTCTACTGTCAGATTGAGATGAAGCATGGTGCCCATGGAACACAGCTATAGTAGCCTCTGTAGGCTGACCTTGGGAAGCACAGACCTCTTTCAGCAGTCCTCCTTCAAGCCTTTTCCTTTCCATAGAATTTATACTAATGAAGATGTGGTACATTTACACAATGGAATTCTACTCAGCTGTAAAGAAAAATGAAGTTATGAAATTTGCATGAAAATGGATGGATCTGGAAAGTATTATACTTAGAGAGGTAACCCAGGCCCAGAAAGCCAAACTTCGCATGTTCTCACTCATATGTGGATCCTAACTACAAATGGTTGGACTTTTATGTGAGTAGGAATAAAACTCAGCAGCAGAAGCCAGTAAACTAGAAAGGAGATATAAAGGGAATAGAAAAGAAGGGGGGACTTAGTAGGATGGTACTGTATATACGTAAGTGGAAGAACAGATTAATGGGGGTAAAAAGGCCTAAGTGAGGTCAGGGGAAGAGATTGAGTAAAGGAAAGGTGGAGAGAGGGCTAATCAAAATCTAAGAGGATATAAATAAGTCACATGGAAGCCTACTTTTTTGGACAATGGAACACTCAGGAGCCATAGATTGTTATTAGAAAATTTTCAGTGCCAGGGATGGGATACTTTCCAGTGAGTTGTTGGCCAGGGAGGTCCCTGATGCCCCCAAAACATTACAGGCCATTGCTGAGGCACTTGGTTTCCCACCAGGAATAGATGGTAAGGTCCTATTGCTGAAGACTCCACATACTTGGGCTGCAAAGTCACTGAGAAATCTTGCTGGAGCTGAGCCAAAAACTTCCTCCATGTAGACCAACTGACAGAAAGCTAGAGAAAGCCACATTGCATGCAGTTCAATAGGAGAGAGAGAAATCACCAGTGAAGATACTCAACAGTAGACACTGCAAGCCTTAAATTTGGCCAGCCAGGTCAATTGAGGCAATGGGTGCAATAGTGGCATGTCTGTTATGGGAGAAACCAACCACCCTCTAATTGGACTGGAGGCCCACTCTGTGGGAGGGAATACATCCCTGATACTGAAAACCTACAACAGGGGTAGTCATGAGCCCTACGGGTGTAATGTCTGCTGCTGTCTGGCTAAATGTATATACTATGCTCATCATACTGCCTAGTAAGCACTTCTCTTAATGTTCATACCCACATATTAATGCTACTCTCACTTTTGGTTAGAGAAGATTCTCTTTTCAGATGACAGTGACCTTGGGATGACTCGGAAGGCACCACTGTGATGAGAAGAAGTGACAGAGGAGTGCTCAGCACTGAAACATGTCTATCACCTTCTAAAGCTCAGAATCCATTGTGGAAGAGGTGGCGGAAACAATGTAAGAGCCAAAGAAAGGGTAGGACTCCTAACAAAGTACTCTTCCAGACACAAAATGGCCTGAATATCCATGACCTCAAAGCGCCTAATACTACCTGCACAAGACCATCATAATAGGAGGAAAAGATGATGATATCAAATTAAAAGAGAGAATGATTGAGACGGGGAGGGCATATGATGGAGAGTGGAGTTGCAAAGGGGAAAATTGGGGGGAGGGAGAGAATTGCCACGGGATATTGTTTACAATCATGGAAGTTGTCAATAAAAAGTAATAAAACAACAACGAAAAGAATTTGTACTCTTCATATCTTAATTCTTCAATGAGTTGAGTCTTGCCCTCAGAGCATCTTTCCTATTGTCCCAGTGCAGAGCAGTAGAGCTCCCTCTAATGGTGGCAATATCCCTAACAATTATAGCTGAAACAATTGCAGCTTATGGGCCTAAATGTTTAAGTTTGCTTACATTTGTTCCTGTATCACACTAGGTATTTTTCACAACTTTCTGCTCCACATTTTTCTCTATTTCATTGTAGATCTAAATCAGGGTAGCAAAGAGAAATTATGTCATGGACTCCATGCTTTTCTGACTTGAAATTTCTCTGCCAAAACACATTCATCCATTACTTTTAAGTTCAACTTTGAAAAATAAATAAATAAATAAATCCAACTTTGCTCAACTTCTCAGGACATGGACAAAATGTCGCCAGTTTCTTTGCTGGAATATCACATGGGCTACTTGTAGCCCATTCTCTGATTAAAGGCCTTTTCCCCTTCTGAAACCTCATGAAACAAACCTCCACAGTCCACATTTCTCTTAGCCTTCTGGTCCTTCAAACTCCCATCAAAATAGGTAATTGAACTCTGCCTTATATCACTGTAAGGCTTCTCTAGTTTAATGTTCCAAATCCTTCCACATTCTTCTTACAAACTAGTTCCAAAGGACCAAGAGCTTCAAACTCAGGATTATCACAGCAATGGTCCCACTTCTTGGTACAAATTTTCTGTATCAGTTAGTTTTTCAATGTTGGAATAAAATACCTGACCAAAAGTGACTTAGGGAAAGAAAGGGTTTATTTTTGGCTTACAGTTCCAGATGGTAGAGTCCAACATGATGAGAAAAGTATAGCAAAAGGCATGAAACTGGAGTCACCTCATCACATACTAGCAGGGAGGAAGAAGAGACAGGAGAGAGAGAAGAGTAATCAGATCCAGGCTGTAGGACCTCAAGGCCCATCCCTAGTGACACACTTGCTCCAGCAAGCTTCACCTCCTTTAAGTACCACAATCTTCCCAAACAGAACCAATTAGAGATTAAGTATTCAATCACATGAGTCTATGGGAGAAATTTTTTATTCAAACCACCACAAAGTATATTAGAAAACCCAAAGGGAAGCCTCTGCCCCATGGCATTTTTAATGTGTAACCTTAAATTACATACTGCAGATGATCTCATGCCATTCACAAATTGTACTGTATGCCAATGCCATGTCAGAAAAACAGAGCTTACTTCACAGAGAAAAGGTCCAACAGAAAGGTCTGCTGACACTCTAAAATCTCACATGGAAAATCTCTCCAGCTTGATACCTGAAACCAAGAGGTCCTGTAAGAAAAGTAGGCCCTGCTATGCATGAATGTGCTAGTTTACAGAGCAACCTTTGTAAGTGGAAAGCAGAGCATGCGGCATCATATTTTCTTCTCAGGACAGCTCCAGAGCCTGATTTTCTGTACTATGCATAGGCTGTACCTTCCTGAAAACACAGGTCTGGAGATGTGAAGACCCATGAACTCAGAGAACTTTAAGTAAAATCAGAGTATCCCACAAAGCATAGTCCTATTTTGGGTGTGAGGGGGGAAAGAAGATGAAAGGAGTATATTGTGACCAAGTGACATATAATTGAGTGATATACAATAAAGAACTTCAAAATCAATGGAAAGAGAAATGGATAGTGGGATAGTTCATCTTGGTTGTCAATGTGATTGAATCTACAATTAACCTAGCAGACAGATCTCTGGGCATGTCTGTGAGGGAATTACTAACTGTGGGCAGCACCAGTCCATTGACCGAGGTCCAAGACTGAATAGAAACGGAAAAGTGAGCTAAATAGCAGCCTTCATGGCTCTCTGCTTCCTGACTGTGGCTGCAATGTGACCAGCTGCTTCACACTCCCACCACCACATCTTCTCTACTGTGATGGACTATACCCTCAAACTCTGAACCCTTCCGCCCCTAAGTTGTTTCTTGTTAGATGTTTTGTCACAGTGATAAGAAAAGTGAAAAAATGTAGCTGGTTTGTTTGTTCCAGGAGCATCTCCACTTGTTTTCTTACCTACCCATTCTTTTATGCACTCATTCCTCCATCCATTCTATAATCATGTTACATTCCTACCACAACACTGGAGATAAGTCAGGGAAAGCTTAAGGATATCAGTTTAAATCACGTCCTGGGTAGAACTAAAGCAATTCATGAAAGCTTTATCTTTTAACTGTTCCTTTTCTTTTTTTTTCTCTTCTTAATAGACCCTTCAAGTTTTTAATTTATAATTTGCCTGAGCTTTGCACATCCAGTATTCAGAGTAGCATTTGAAAATAATAATGATCACTGATAACACTTACTGAGTGCTTTTCATGTGCTAAGCAGCCTACCCATCTTCAATTCTACATTATAAGAGCTTGGTGAGAGAGGCTCTGCTAATGTGCTCATTTCAGATTAGAAATATTATGCGTAGGAACCTCAGCAGGCTGCCCAATGTCTCACAGCTAGCGTGACAGAGGCCTGGGAATGGTTGCATCTGAGGACCTCATTCTTACCCATTATCCTATTTGTATAATGAGGAAATGCTGGCCTTGGGGAACTTTTTAAATGGATACAGCTTTCTTTGCTGACTCTAATGACATGATTTTAAATGCCTTAGAATGATTTCTAGTGGGAATGGCTGAAAGCTCATTCAGTCCCAACTCAACTCATTAATGGCCATTATCGAAGTTGAACTCTGCTGAAGTCTCCCCAGCAGCACATTTTATCCAGAAGAGATGGAGGGGAAGCAGGATATTCTAGGAATGAGATCAACTGTTTTTAGTGTCTGGTGGTTGTGTTTTTTAAGGAGGGAGGACTCACCTGGTGCTAGGGGAGAGGCTGGGATCAACAGATATGAGGGAGACTCTGAGAGGGCACTGTGGACAGGCTGGGGAAATGCAAAGGCTGGAGAAAGGGGCTTCTGCAGGATGGGGCTACAGACAGCAAATGAAGGAATGCCATTAAGCTGAAGATGAGCAACACACAAAGAGAAAGAGCAAGAGTTCCCAGCCTCACACAGGCTTGGAAGAAAGAAAAGGGCCAGAAGAGAATGTGCATGTGCAAGCTTGGGTTCAAGTCTCTCTCTTTCTCCCTCTCATTGTGTGTGTGTGTGACATAAGGATGAGGTAGGGGATCTCTATGAATTCAATGCCAGCCTTGCTTCAAAGGAGACCCTGCCACCAAAAAAAAAAAAAAAAAAAAAAAAAAAAACAAAAGAAAAAAGAAAGCAGAGTTGAAGAGGTTGCTCAGTGGTTAAGGCCATCTGTCTACAAATCCTAAGGACCTGGATTAGATTCTCTAGTACCCATGTAAGGCCAGAGGCACAATGTGGCACATGCATCTGGTGTTCCTTTGCAGTGGCTAGAGGCCCTGGCATACTCATTCTCTCTCTCTCTCTCTCTCTCTCTCATACAAATAAGTAAATGAAATATTTTTTAAAGAAAGCAGAAGTTAGACAGATATGCCTGTCATATTCTAAAGTTCATGGTCTGTCCTGTGCTCTGGTAATTTTTAAGTTGTGTGCTACCATGGCCATAGGTAAGATGAGGGGAGACAGGTATGGTGCTGCCTGAAGGGCTAAAGGCCCAGGTCTTCAACCCCTGCCCCAACCAGATCATCTCTGCTTGTATTTATGTTAAGCACTGGGCTTCTGCATGAAATTTCATTTGAAGAGGAGGCCACCTTCTATAAAGTGTTTTGTACTCTTGCCCCATACCAATATTGCTTCCTACTATGTGTAAATTTAGGAACTAATTAAACTTTATAAAAGCAGATGTTAACATACTGACAGAGTTTATACTGGTGTCTGGATCCCAGAAATAACATTCATTTCTTAGAAAACTAAACTGTTATCTGGTGCTGAGACCTTGGATAAGTGGTAGAAGTGGCTTGGAGTTTTTGAACTTTGGTCTCATCTATACATCTATACCTTATAGACCATGTGCAGGCTGAATGCTGAGCCCAGCCCCACCATGGCACTTCCACATTGAAGACAGCAGTGAAACAAACACTTTACTAGATTCCCTCCAAACCCCAGTGCCAATGGGACTCTGATATGTTCAACTAGTCAGATTTGGGATGGTTTATTTGTTACATCAGGTAGTATTATCATTCTTAATAAATAGCTCTTCTTAACTATGTGATTGAAAGCCACTGTGAGGCTTTCGTGGTTCAGGACCCTGGACAGTCACAATGTGTCATCCTATCTTACCCACTCATATGAACTCATATGAAGCAGGATAACTTTGTACATTTTCCCATCATAAGGTAATCTAGGTGATGTGGATTGTACTATGCCATTTTGGTGATCACAGAGGATCCACATTTTTAAGTGCTGGGACATATGTGCCTCTACTTTGTTGGGGTTTGTACATATGAGAAGAAGGAAGGCTACTTTAAGTAGGAAAGAAGCATGAACAAATGATAGGATTAAGGAAACAGTACATTTGATTATGGTGAACACATTCACACAGAGGGAGCACAGAGTTCCTTTGTATTAAGGGGTTTCATAGACTAGGTCTGGAAGAATTTGTCCCTCCACCAACGTACAGTCTGACATCAAACAATCCTAAGAACAAAAACAGCTGGGGGTGAGGCTTATCTATGGGCTCCCTGGGAAATGACCAGCATATCTTTCTTTCTATCTTCCTATTTATCTCTCTCAAATAAATAAATAATGTTTTTATAAGCAAAAATAAATCCCAACAAAATAATAGTGGACAACTATTAACACCAATAGACAGCTCATCTAAATAGAAAATAAACAGAGAAACACAGGAGCTAAAGGACACCATAGATTAAATGGACACAGCAGATATTTACAGATAATTTCATCCAAGCATTACAGAATATACATTCTTTCAACATAGACTGAATAACACACTAATGAACAATGAATGGATTGTTAGAGAGATCAAGAAGGAAACAAAAATTTCTTAGAACTCAAACACACCAAAACCTATGGGACATGATGAAAGCAGTCCTTAAATATCTACACTACAAAAACAAAGAGATCACAAATAAATTACTTAGTGGCATACCTGAAGGCTTTGTAAAGACAAGAACAAATGAAACTCAGCTGTACCTGATAGAAAGAAATAGTCAAGATCATGTCAGGAATTAACAAAATATAAGTGAAGAAAATAGAACAATCAATGAAACAAAAAGCTGGTTCTTTGAGAAGATAAATATGATTGATAAACCTTTAGCAAAATTAATAAAAAGAAAGAGATCAAAGATGCTAGTCAGTAAGACTACAGACCAAAAAAAAAGGATATATTACAACAGGTACCAATGAAATTCAAAGAATCATAATGACATATTGCAAAAACCTATATTCTATCAAAATTTAGAAGAAATGGGTGAATTTCTGGATGTATAAAATCTGCCAAGTTAAACAGATAGGAAATTACAGATTTAAATAGAGTTATAACAACTAAGGAGATTTAAGGGTGAAAAAAATCTCCCAACCATAAATAGTCTAGGCCCAGATAGGTTCACTACAGAATTCTATCAGAACTTAAAGAAGATCTGAAAACACTGCTTCTCAAATTTCACATAATTGAAAAGGAGAGAATATGCCCTAAGTCCTCTTATGATGTCAGCATTACAACTAATAGAAAAACCAAACAGATACTCAGCCAAAAAAGAAAGTTATAAACAATATTTCCCTGCATTTATTTTCTATGAAGCAGTTTTTATACTGCCAGCAATGTTTAAACCATTGTAAGCAAACAGAACATAGACAAAAAAAAAAATACTGTCTCAAACTTACATATATGATTCCACTGGTTTTCTGGCTCTGTGCTGTTTTTGATAACAGGACCTGTGGCTCCTCAGGGAAGGCAAGTACAGGGCATGCATGCCACCTCCCCTCAACTACCCCAGTGCCATATTTGTGTCTTCTTCCCTTAGTCAAAGTTCTCACCACTTATTTCCTTCTGATTTCATGTCATGATTTCCACCCACCCAAACAATTCTTGTGTTACTATGAAGGCATGGTGCTTCAGCTTCCTCAGTGCTCATTCAGTGTGTGCTGAGCAGTTTTGTGCTAATAGATTGTGAAACTGTCTTCCCTCAGATCCCACAGAACTGAGTTCTGGTCACTGAGTCAAATATCACCTCCCTAGAGAGGGCTTTCTTAACCACTCAAAAGGAAGCAGCTGCAACCTACTATGACTTCAATGTTCAACCTTTCTCTTCCCCTCCTCTCCTCCTTTCTTCCCTTCCTTCCCCTCCCCTCCTTTCCCTATCCTCCTCTCCTTCCTCCTCCTCCTTCTCTCTCTCCTTCTCTCTGTGACATACTGGGATTGAACCCAGGGCCTGTGCATACCAGGCAAACACTGTACCACTGAACTATATCCCCAGACCTTCCACTGTTTAATGGTTCATTGTATTTCATAATTGGTCCTTTTCTTGTAGATACACTTGTTTATTCCAGGGCTTCTTTACTTACCAGAATACAAATGCTGTGGGCATAGATGTTTTGTCTCTTGGCCTCTTCTATGCTTAGTGCCCAAATACTTCATAGATGGAATTCATACAATTTTAAAATAAATCAACACATGTGGGAATTGCAATCAGCATTTGTCCAGCCCCATCTCCTTCTGGAGAGAGGGGGCACTATTGAGGGAGGACAAGTAATAAGCTGAGTTGGGAAGAGGGAGAGAAGCAGGGGCTTTGTAATTACAGAATATTTAGGCCAAAATCTGCCAGTGTTGGCAGCCAGTCTTGAAGAGAGATGCAGCATACTGGGCCCTGCTGCACTTGACTTTCTCTGTAAAAGCTCTCCAGTGATAACGAGCAAACATTTGTTATTTAGCAGATACTTCTTCAGGCCAAAGAAAAACAACTCTACATTATTCATATCCCCAAAAGACCTAGTTTAGCAGGAACATAGGCCCAAAGTCTGGGTAGGTCTGAAAAGTTACTCCCAAATTATTTTGCCTGGCTCCATATGAGTTCAGTTTATAAAGCTGCAAAAGAAAAAGTTTTAAAGATTTTATTTTACTTATTTCAGAGAGGGGCCAGATAGAGAGAGAATGGGTGTGCCAGGGCCTCCAGCCACTACAAATGAATTCCGGACACATGCACCACCTTGTGCATCTGGCTTATGTGGGTACTGGGGAATCACACTTGGGTCCTTGGACTTCGCAGACAAGCACCTTAGCCACTAAGCCATCTCTCTAGGCCCATGCAAAAGAAAATTTTAAGAGTTGTGTCCTACAAAGTCATGTAGCAGGAAGGCACATTCCCAATGAACCTGAACTCAGGTGGAGACCTGGGCTGATAATAAGCCTTACAGTGTCTGAGTGCAGCCACTCCCTCACTTGCACCCACTGGGGAGGTTTCTGTTTTGCCATTGGCTCCTAAGTTGTTACTATTCAGATTAGCAAAATAGACAATGGGACTAAACAGAGAAACCAGATGTATATACTGTCTTTGTCTTAGAATTGGCAGAAAAAAATCATAGGGCTGTGGAAGACTTAAGAGTACATGATAATATGTTCAATAATCAAAACAAGATGTCTTCTCAGCGTGAGTTTATGAATTTAGGGGACATTAGAACAAGATAAAAGAGTTTAAAAGAAGCTGCCTAGAGGGTTGATGGACTTTCTTCATGAATGACTCATAAACTTTTTTTTTAAAATAATTTTATTTATTTATTTATTTATTTATTTATTTATTTATTTATTTATTTGACAGAGAAAGAGGGGGAGAGAGAGAATGGGCATGCCAGGACCTCCAGCCACTGCAAATGAACTCCAGACTCGTGTGCCTCCTTGTACATCTGGCTAACATGGGTCCTGGGGAATCCAACCTGGATCCCTTGGCTTTCAGGCAAATGCCTTAACTGCTAAACTATCCCTCCAGCCCAGATGAACTTTTTTTTTTTTTTAACTCAGAAAGCTCTGAGGAACTGAAACAATTTGAGACATTCTGCCCTGCAGAAACCCACTGAGGCAGCTCCTCTGACCCATTGTGAAAGATCCAACAAACCAAACGTGGCTGTTATTCAGTTACTTGTCAACCCCCATCAGACTGCACTGAATTCCTGTCTATTTTCTTAAATATAAGTTGATCCCCTCCCCTTGCTGAGTGCTTTAGCCTTTATAGAGGGAAGGCTTCAGCCCATCACTGCTACAATAAGAGGTCTCTGTCTGTTGAGATCAAGTCAAGTTTGCTTCTCTTTCACTTTTCTTACACTGTCAACAGAGGGCTGAAGGGAGGGAAGGAGGGGAAATGTCAACAACTATTTCCTAAACATTTTGCTTCATCAAGACATAGAATAAAGCCACAAACTATTTTAATTTAGGTCTATGTCATCAACTATTGTTATATGACTTTTCCTAAAGAGATCTTCTCAATACAGATTGGGCAAAAGGACCAGAAAAATAATTTTACCCACATCTAGCCAACAATGAGTATATTGGAGTTCCTTCCAGAGCACAAGTAAGGGGCTACTTATAGGAGCATGGATGGCTCAAAGAAAGCTACATCACAAAGAACCCCTCCCCAGCATGGGCGGTGACTCAAAAAAGCTACATCCTTGGACTTCCCTGGATGACTTGCAGGTAGCTCATGGTTTGAGTTCCCTCTCCTGGCAGTAGTAACTGCTTATTTAACCTCATGAAAGGGCCTAGTGTATCCTGTAAATTTCAGGAACTTTTTTTTGAGACTTGTGAATTTTGTTTACTTCCTGAGCCCTGTAAGTTTGGTTTACTTCCTAAATCTTAAAGAGAAATTCTCTGGAATGTTTCAACTCAGAGGAAATAGCAACACAACAGCCTTGCACAGTCCCCTTTCCAATTAGATGTGATTCCAATAGTAAAGACTGTTGGCGATTCAGCCCCACACAGGGGTCATGATAATATGCTCAAAAGTGGATAAAGAAAATCTTCCTCTAGCTAAAAATTCTATTTTGAGCATGGAAAATCTCTTTTTCCTCATTTCTTGTTCAGATCTTCTTGATTTCCTTAGTTCTAAATAGTTTCAGTCAACAGTAGTCTAGCTTCTCTGGGAAACAAATGATCTCTTGCTGAGCCACTTAAGCTACCACTTAAAGCAATTTCTTATTACTTTCACCAGTGCTACCTTGTACTCCAAACCTCATGGAAGCACACTAGATTACCAAGGATGGAGTAAAATCAAAGTAAAAACAAAATTCACAAGTCTCAAATTGTATGTTAACAATACTTTGAATACAAAAGGCAGAAACCTAACTTGGAATACAGTAGGTGAGAGCCCTCTAGTGAGTTTGCAGATGACAATCTTTTTGTTATACCTACATACTGCAAGGGGAGAGCAGAGGTGGATCCCATGTCTCCTTACAAGGGCATGAACCCTATTCAAGAGGGCTCTTCACTCACAATGTAATTGCTTCCCAAAGGGCCCACTTAAAATATCATGACATTGTAGATTTAGACATAATTTATTAATTTTAGGATACAAAGAATCAATCCATAGTAGACTGAGCAAAAACTGACTTATGTTATCTCCTATTCAAAAATCCAGGGAACACTATTGGTCAAGTAGACCTTATCCCTATTACCAATTAGTCATGGCAAGAGATGTGCTCTGACAGAAAAGAACAGCTCTTCCACACAAGGGGTATGGAAGGAGGTGCAGTCCCTGAGGAAGGGGATTATTAAACCCAAAGCAGGGAGAAGGTGAGCAGTAAAGCAACAGGTGTCTATCACAGGGTGAGGACATCAAGAGGCTGAGAGAGAAAGGGAAGCTAGGTCCACAGAAGTGGGACAGAGATGACACCTGGCTTTTCGTCAAGGGAGAATGTGTACTAAAAACCTATTATGACACTGAATAATTTATTTCAAATACTCACCAATAACAAGAGCATTCCTTAGGCAGGAGTAGTTAAGAGGACTGTGACAGTTGGGGGATGTGTTATGGTTTGGATGTAAAATGTATGCTATAAGCTAATTTGTCCCCAGCTAGTGGAAGGTTTAGGAGGTGGCACCTTGCTGGAATAAGTACATTAATATGGGAAGCCCTTGAGGTTTGATAGCCTGACTTTGTTTCCTGTTTTCTCTCTTCCTGATTGCGGATGTAGTATGACCAGCCACCTTTCTGCCACTGCCGCCATGTGTTCCCCAACATGATGGAATGTATCCCCTCAAAACTGCAAGACAAAACAACCACCTTAAGTTGATTTTAGTCATTTGGTTACAGCAATGAATAAAACAACCAGTATGGATTGTAACCTTCACATCAACTATGTTATATGAATAGCTAGGAGAAAAGTTAAGTTCCTTCAAAGAAGTCATTCTCTACACTGTTATGACTCACCTGAGGAAACAGAACAAGGAGAATAGAAGGCAATAGAATGTCCTATTTAAGGAGTTAAAAGAAGAAAGATTCTTTGATCTTGTCCCAAGCCATCGGATAGGGATTAGGAGCAAGGTGCTCCATTTTGTAGGCAGCTAGTCAGAGTTACAGGTCCAAAAAGAATAAAGAAGTATCTGACACAGCAATGAGCACAGAGTACATACAATGGGGTTCAGAAAGCAGAATCTGAGAACTAAAATCCAAAAGATCTCTGACTTCTAAAAGATCAAAAGCCCTGACTTATGCTGACTCCCCAGGATCATGTCTGGCCTGTACAAAGGAACCAACCCTCTGTCTTAATTCCAGTCGATCAGGTGGACCTCACATACACTCCAAGTAACCAATCTAATCTACTGTAACTTGATCCCTGATTTGTATTCCCAAAGATATGAAATCATCAGTTTATCAGAAGCCCCCCACTTGCATCAAGTAACCAATCTAATCCACCTTGACTTTTTAGACTTCATTTATATCCCCAATGATATACTAAGGAATTAAGAGTGCTCTAAGCTCCATGCCTACTGAACTCCAGCACAGTATCAGGAAGACCAGAGATGACTCTATGCTTAATTTTGAACTCCACTTGAGAGAGAAGGATGGTGAGGATTAAGACAGAGTTGTACGCATAACCCACAATGCACAATCCCACCTGCAACCCCACTGAGAAGGGTCCCCAGTGGAATGGGGGCAGGGATGAGGGAAAAGAGGGATCCAATACATGATGTACCCATACAAAATATGTTGTTAATTAAAAAAAAAATTTAAAGAGCTGAAGAGATGGCTAAGCAGTTAAGCACTTGCCTGTGAAGCCTAAGGACTTTGGTTCGAGGCTCAGTTCCCCAGGACCCACATTAGCCAGATGCACAAGGGTGTGCACATGTCTGGAGCTCATTTGCAGTGGCTGGAGGCCCTGGCGCGCCCATTCCGCCTCCCCCCCCCCACTTCTCTCTGCCTCTTTCTCTGTCTGTTGTTCTCAAATAAATAAATAAAAATAAACAAAAAATTTTTAAAGAGTTTTAAGTGATGTGACTAAGCATGGACGTGCTCCAGCCAGATGCATTAATCTATAACAACCACAAGTTTCACAACGTATGTCTTCTTTTATTTTTAGTTCTAGGTATTTAAGAAAATATTTCTCAGGTCACTGGGTGACTGACAAGATAATGGAAAGGAGACTTGCATGATCACACATGGCAAGAAATTTTTCAAGGGAGACTTAAAATATAGTTTGGAGAAGTCACTAAATAAATGGGTGACTGCCATCCACAACAAGCAAAAGCCAATCGTGGAAAAGGGGAGGAACCTGATTTCCAGAGCTATGAGCATGTAAAAATGCATGAGTTTATGTGTATCCAAAGTCACTGGAAGGTGCAGTCCATTTATGTGAGAATTTATCAAAATAAAAACAGGGACAGAAACTTACCCTAAGCAAGTGCAGTAATTCACTTAGCAAACAATGGCTTCAAATCAATTTTCTCAATTGTGTTCAAATCACTCAACTATGGAAGAAGAACAAAAGGAGGTAAGGAGAATATCTTAACAAATAGAAAAATATCAATAAACACAGGAAAGAACTACCTGGAAATTCTGGAGCTACAAAGTATAATAATCAAAATTTTAAAAATTCACCAGAGGGGCTCAACAGAAGATTTTGGGAGGCAACAGTCCAGAACTTAAAGAAAGTTATATTAAAATTAACCAGCCTGAATAGTAGAATAAATAAAACTTCACAGTTCTAAGAGACTCAGTGGACGTCATGAATCACACCAAGAAGCATCCTAGAGGAAGAAAAAGAAAGAAGTAGAAAAATATTTGAAGAAATCATGGGCCAAATGCCACAAATTTGATTGAAGACATGAATCCACACATTCAAAAGTTCAATGAACCACAAGTTGAATCCTCAAGACACACATACTGAGATATATTATAACCAAACTGTCAAAAAAGGACAATGACAATTTTGAAAGCAGGGTGGGGAAAACATATAGTCATATGCAAATTATCCTCAATAAAATTAACAATAATTTCTCATCAGAAACCATGGATGTCAGAAGGCAATGGGTGACACATTTAAAGGATTAAAAAAATGGAATGGGGCTGGAGAAGTGGCTTAGCAGTTAAGACACTTGCCTGAAAAACCAAAGGATCCTGGTTCGACTCTCTAGGACTCATATGTAAGCCAGATGCACAAGGGGGCGTGTGCATCTGGAGTTCATTTGCAGTGGCTGGAGGCCCTGGCATGCCCATTCTCTCTCTCTCTCTTTCTCTCAAATAAATATTTTTCTAAAAGGCGTGTGCCACCATGCCTGGAGTAAAAAAAAAAAAAATGGAATGGTTTGTAACTTTCATTTTTTTCCTATATGACTAAAAATACAAATGTAGGAAAATTATAAATTTATGTTAGCATACAATATATAAAAATATACTTGGTAGCAATAGTAACACAGAGGCAAAAGTAGAAGTGGACAGGAACCACATTGTGCCTTTTTGTTGTTTTTGTTGTTGACTGAGACAGGGCGTATATATTACAGGCTAGCCTTGAGTTGCTTTGTAGTTGAGGATGACTCTGAACTTCTGATCTTCCAGCCTCCACAACCTAAGAACTAGGATTACAGGTGTGCACCACCATGCTCAGTTTATGTAGTGTTAGAGCTCACTGCCTCTGGCATGTTAGGCAAGCATTCTATCAACTGAGCTCCATCCTCAGCCTTCAGAAGCAAAGTTTTATATGCTGTTGAAGTTAGTAGGTATCAACTCAAATAAAATTGTTAGAAACTTAAGACATGATTTGTAATCACCAGAGTAATCATTAATAAAACTGCTTTAAAATACACAGAAGAGAAAATACTAAATTTGAAAGTTTAACTGTGTAAAAATTTGGGAAACCCTCTGGTTCATTCTGCCAATAGCTGAAGAACCATCTTTCACTGGAAATTAACTTGTAATGGGTCCAAAACAAGGCCTCTTTGAGCAGAAATTCAGCCCATGTAATTTTTTAATTTATATGGCATGGATGTGTGTGTGTGTGTGCATGTGGATTCTGTGGATATGAGGATGTGTGGATAGGCACACATGCAGAGGTCTGAAGATAACTTGTTCTCTTTTTCCTTCTTTAAGGCAGGGTCTCTCATTGTTTTGCTGTTGTGTGCACCAGTCTAGCTGTCCTTCAAAGTTCCAGATGCTCCTGGCTCCACTTCCACTGTCTAGGTAGATTAGGATAACAGATGCATGCATGCCACTTTATGGGTGCTGACAACCAAGCTCAGGCTAGAAGGCTTGCAAGCAAGTGCCCTTAACCACTGAGACATCTTCCTAGACCCCCTGTAAGATTCTTTAACAAAAATATAAACAAATGGTCAGGCATGGTGCTGCACACCTTTAAGGTAGGAGGATCACCTTGAGTTCAAGGTCACCTTGAGATTACATAGTGAATTCCAGGCCAGCCTGGACTAGAGCAAAACCCTACCTTAAAAAAAAAACAGATATATAGATGATAGATAGATAGATAGATAGATAGATAGATAGATAGATAGATTATGTGGGTATCATAGGAATGACCCAGGGGTTTGCTGTGATCTTGGAACATGTTCATTACTCCCACCATTTGCAGTGACTGGAGGCCCTGGTGTGTCCATTCTCTTTCTCTCTTTCTCTCTTTCTCTCTTTCTCTCTCTCTCTTTCTCTCTCTCTCTCTCTCTCTCCTTCCCTCCCTCCCTTCCTCCCTCTTTCCCTCCCTCTAAAAAAAGAAAAAATAACAAAAAGCAATAAAGGAAGCTACTTCATACTCATAAAGGGAAAAGTACAAGAGGTTATTATAATCATAAACCTATATGCACCAAACACAGGAGCACAAAATTTTATAGAACAAATTCTTTTGGACAATAAAGCAGAAATAACACCCAACACAATCATAATAGGAGACTTTAACACTCTACTCTCATCATTAGACAGATCATCTAAGCAGAAAAGTAACTGGGAAATAAGGGAATTAAATAATACCATAGATCAATTGGACTTAACAGATATCTACAGAGTACTCCATCCTAATTCCACAGAACACACACTCTTCTCACCAGCTCATGGAACCTTCTCTAAAATAGATCATCTATTGGGGCATAAAGCATATCCCAACAAATTCAGGAACAACAACATAATTCCATGCATCATATCAGACCACAGTGCAATAAAGGTAGAGATTAACAACAAGGGAAACAACAGAAAATTCACCAATACCTAGAAGCTAAACAACTCACTATTAAATAATGTGTGGGTAGTCAAAGAAATCAAAAAAGAAATTAATTTTTTCTGGAGCTGAATAATAATGAAAACATAACATACCAAAACTTATGGGACACAATGAAGTATTCTTAAGAGGGAAGTTTATAACAGTAAATGCCTTCATTACAAAAACATAAAAAGCTAAAGTCTAACTTAACCATCCAGGTGAAGGCATTGAAAAGTCAAAAACAATGCAATCCAAATAGTACTAGTATAAAGAAATAATCAAGATCAGAGCAGATAAATAAATTGGAAATAAAAACAATTTAAAAATTGATGAATCAAAAGCTGGTTCTTTGAAAAATAAACAGTACTGATATATCCCTAGCCAATTTGATTACAAAGAAAAAAAGAGAATGTTCAAAACAACAAGATCAGACAAACAAGGGAGATGTTACCACAGACCCTAGTGAAGTTGGGAGAATCATCAGGACATATTTCCCAGATCTATATTCCACAAAATTGGAAAACCTGGAAGAAATGAATGAATTCCTTAACTCATACTACCTACCAAAAGTAATCCCAGTGAGATAAATTTCCTGGATAGAGATATAACATCAAATGGGATTGGAGTTGCAATTAAAAGCCTCCCAACAAAAAAAAGGTCCAGGTCCATATGGTTTCACTGCTGAATTCTACCAAACCTTCATCGAAGAGCTAAAGCCATTTTTTTTTCTCAAGTTATTCCACAAAATTGAAAGAAGGGAATGTTCCCTGAGTCCTTCTATGAAGTCAGCAGTGCACTAACACCTAAACCAGACAAAGACACAAGAAAAGCAAACTACAGACTGATATCCCTGATGATTTTAGATGCAAAAATTCTTGATAAATTTCTTGCAAAATGAATTTAAGCACACATCACAGTCATCACCCACCTTGATCAAGTAGGTTTAATTCCAGGGATGCAAGGTTGGTTCAACATATGGAAACCAATAAATATAATACATCACATAAAACTCAAAGGCAGGAACCACATGATCATCACAATAGATGTAGAAAAGGCCTTTGACAAACTTCAGCATCCCTTCCTGATTAAAACACTGGAGAAGATAGAGATGGAGGGATAATGCCTCAACATAATAAAGGTAATATATAACAGACCTAAGCCTGTATCATACAAAATGGGGAAAAACTCAAAGCATTCCCATTAAGGTCTGGAACTAGGCAGGGGTTCCCACTCTTACTACTGCTTCTCAACATAGAACTTGAAGTCTTAGCTCAAGCAATAAGAAAAGAAAATAAAAATAAATAAAAGGTATGTAAATTTGGAAAGGAAGAAGTTAAACTAGCCTATTTTCAGGTGACATTATTCTATACATAAGAGAACCAAAACTCTCCACAAAAAAAAAAAAAAACTCCCAGAAGTGATAAACACTTTCAGTAAGTGCCAGGAAATATAATCAACACACAAAAATTATCAACCCCTAGGGCAACAGGAGCAGGGTGAGGGGATAAAAGAGGATAACATGCTGTATATAAAATAAAATGTTTTAAAAGTCATCAAAACCCACCCTTCATCAACTCAGAACATATACACATCATCTTTAAACCATTCTTTTTAAAAAAAAATGATTTATGTATTTGGAGAGAGAGAAAAGGTAGATGCACTAGCACTTCTTGTCATTGCAAAAAAAGAAAAAGACTCCAGACACATGTGCCACTTTGTGCATCTGGCTTTATGTGGGTACTGGGGAATTGAACCTAGGCCATCAGGCTTTGCAAGCAAATCCTTTAACTGCTGAGCCACTTCTTCATCCCCTTAAACAATTCTTAATATCCAAATAAAGACAACAATGAGATATTTCTCACCAATGTGACACAATTATCCTATGTACAGCTAGGAACATGCCAGTCTTCCCAGGAAGAAGATGCAAATTCTAGGTGATATTTACTCTTTTCCTTTGATCTTATAGCCTAAATACTATGATATAAATTTATATGCAATGGTTTATGAAGAGATAAAACTGAATGACTTATTTAATCTCTCCAAAACTGTCTGTAAAGTATGTTTATAATTCCTATTCAGGGTTGTTTGCTCATTCATTCATTCAGCAACCACTCATGTCAATCAATATAAACCATGTTGTATATACAAGTAGCATTCACACATGACAATCTTTACCCCTGACTGTCAGACAGGTAATGAGATGAGTTCTATCCAGGGTTGGGTACAGGACCTGGAACATTACAGACACTGCTTGGAAAATCTCAGTTGTTTTTCCCTCCTTTGTGACATGGGAAGGTACAAATCTTAGAACTACCACCTTTACTCTGTCTAATGGACGCACTTACCCTTCTGTAGAAATGGCCCATGAAGAGCATTCCATGTTCAAAGAAGACCACCATGCTAGGGAGTTTAGAGGAGTGATAGACTTCCCACATCTCCATGGATAAGTATAATGCTTTATCTTCACTAACAATATAGCAAGATGACTCAATGGATCGCCTTATGCCCCAGTATCCATAGTAACCAGACCGCCCACTGGTTTTGATCAGAAACAGAATCCTCAAATATAAGGGGACTGTTAGTATGTGAAAATCTAGTTTTTCAAACTGGAGTCATTAAATGTTCACAATCATTAATATTTTTCAGCATTTTTTTTTTTTTGGTTTTTCGAGGTAGGGTCTCACTCTGGCTCAGGCTGACCTGGAATTCACTATGTAGTCTCAGGGTGGCCTTGAACTCTTGGCGATCCTCCTACCTCTGCCTCCCGAGTGCTGGGATTAAAGGCATGCGCCACCACGCCCGGCCTTTTTTCAGCATTTTTATCCTTGTAAAGCACAAAGTGATTCAATAGTCTCACATAATGTTCCATCCCATTGGCCCAGAGAACACTGAAGAACCAGATGCCCTCTGCCAACTCCAGCAACTGCGTCATTATTGCATCAAACTCACTTAGAAAGTTGATATTCTTCTATCTTTTTATTTGTAAGTACAAAGTACACCAATTCATATGTTTACCACCCCCAAACAATTTATTTTCCACTATTTTATTTCTATAAATTATAAAATATATTATGAGATTTCTCAGACATTTTAGTGTAAGACAAATAGACAAATACTAAACAAATCCAAGATGATATATATTTATTTTATCTTCCCTGTGAAGTATAAACTTCACAATTCTTTTCTTCAAATTTGACATTATGCATGTGCCTATGTGAAAAACAAGTCACAAACACATTTGCCAAGTCTCCTGGCTACAGAGCTATAGGTAGTCAGGAATGTGAGCCTGAGAAGACCTTCTAAACACAGAGTATATATTATAGGTGAGAGGGCAATGAGGGCAGAAAATCACTTAACAAATAAGAGCCAGTAATCTACAATCTGCGACACACACACACACACACACACACACACACACACACACACACACACACTTAGGTTTCTAAGAAGTTTTGATAGCTGCTTCTTGGTAAAATTGAATCACAGGTGGTAATCCTTTGTACAAAAGTTTACTTGTAAGCTGGGCGTGGTGGCGCACGCCTTTAATCCCAGCACTCGGGAGGCAGAGGTAGGAGGATCGCTGTGAGTTCGAGGCCACCCTGAGACTACCTAGTGAATTCCAGGTCAGCCTGGGCTAGAGTGAGACCCTACCTCGAAAAACCAAAAAAAAAAAAAAAAAAAAAAAAAAAAAAAAAAAGTTTACTTGTTCAGTTAACAAATACACTGTATTTCTACTATGTGAAACCAACAGGCCCAGCATATACTGGCCCAGGAGATAAAGCCTAAAGGGGAACATGTCAGGGGGCAGCTATGCCAGAGAGGTGGGCAAGTGTCATGAAAAAAGTAAACCCTGGCCACCACAGCACCCAACTCAGATTTGGGTCTCCTTGAATGTGGGAATCTTCACATGTAGACCTAGACATTAAGAAACCATCCAGGCTGGGCGTGATGGCACACGCCTTTTATCCCAGCACTTGGGAGGCAGAGGTAGGAGGATCTCCAAGAGTTCAAGTTCATATAGTGAATTCCAGGTCAGCCTGAGCTAGAGTGAGACCCTACTTCAAAAAAGAAAGAAAGAAAGAAAGAAAGAAAGAAAGAAAGAAAGAAAGAAAGAAAGAAAGAAAGAAAGGAAGGAAGGAAGGAAGGAAGGAAGGAAGGAAGGAAGGAAGAAGGAAGGAAGAAAGGAAGAAGAAAGAAAGAAAGAAAGAAAGAAAGAAAGAAAGAAAGAAAGAAAGAAAGAAAGAAACTATCCAGGCAAACAAAAGGGTCCCAGATGCATCAAGGACAGGCGAGGAATGCCCTGTGTGAAAGGGAGGCGCATGGGTGAGGGCTCGAGCAAGTGACCACAGAGTGCTGCAAGAGTTGAAGGTGTTTCAGTGTAGCTGGCATGTAGAGCCCCTTTTCTTCCTCATACCAGAAGGACAAGATTATGGTTCCATTCCAAAGCTAACACTAGCATTGGTTCGTGTCCACAGAATGAATGGAAAAGTAAAATAAAAAGAGGATACAGTAGTGCTGAGTTAGGCCCTGGGTGACCATATCTGAATGGGTCCACCAGACTATATGCATTATAGTCTTGTAACCTTGGACCATCTAACATCATACATATTGGAGGGTTTCTAAGTCCTTGGGAAAAGGCCCAAGAATAGAATTTGGGAAAATGATTAAATGGAAGCTATAGGTACATTTATGCCCTGTTCAAAGACACTTTTAGTGTTCCATGTAGTAGGTTGGCAGAATGGGGCATGTTCAAAGAAGTGGCTTATGTAAAAATAGCATTGCCTGTGTGCTCATACAAACTAGGTTCAGGCCCTGTGGATTATTACACCAACAAAATCCCATTTACTCACTCACTTGCTTTTTCAAACATTTAAAATGTTTTATTAATTTATTTGAGAGAGAAAGAGAAAGAATGGACACAACAGGGCCTCCAGGCATTTCAATTGAACTCCAGACACATGTCCCACCTTCTGCATTTGGCTTATATGGGTCCTGGGGAATTGAACCTGGGTCCTTAGGCCTAGTAGGCAAGCATCTTAACCATTGTTCCAACCCTTGTTCAAACACTTAGAGGGCCTTCTATACATCATAAACTTTGCTAGAGGCTGCTAACAGAACAACCAGATAAAGTCTCTCCTCCTCAAGGAACTCAGAGTCTAAAGGAGGCTGCCAATATGTCATAGATGCACTACCCTGTAATAAATACAATTCTAAGAAGTACAGAAGGTTGTGGGGGTTTGTTGAAGGGAACCTAGCCAGGGAGGAGCAGTGGTTGGATTTCTTGAGAGGATGGTGCCTGCAGGATGAGCAGCTGGGGAAGCAGCGAGGCCAGGTCTCCCTGGCAGACAGAGATGCAGGTGCAAAGGCAGAGAGAGCAGCATGAGTGTGGAGGGTAAGGATGGGAGTGGAGGTGCGGTTTCCATAGCAACTTCTGGCTGGCCCAGGAAGACCCTTGCATGCCAAGTTAAAGCACTTTCCCACTGTGGAAGAGGAAGAGAATAAGTTCAGAATAACTTCTGGTCCCTGTCTGGGTGATGAGAGGGAAAGGCTCCCATTGACCAGCACAGGAAAGCAGGCTGCACTGAGAACAGTAGGAGATAAGAGCAGTAAGGACCTGGAGAAAGCCAAGTGCTGTATCACTGGAAGCACAAAGACCTGCACATTTACAATCAGGACTGAAGAAAGAGGTGTAGGGGTACCCTTATATACAAGATCAAGGAAGCCAAATTGGGATAAGATAGCCCAAAGGTAAGGGAGGAGGCCCAGGAACAAAATTCAAGAAAAGGCTTACATGGGAGGAAATGGGGCCTCCCAAGGTGTTGAAGGAGGTGAACATACTGAGATGTGGGAGGAAAACAAGGGTAAGATGGAACCTTGGGAATTAAAAATGAGGCAGGGGGGGTTACCTTGATCAAAAGCCACAAAGCAGTCAAGTGTGCTATGGCCAGGCCTTGACCACTGGCTCAAACAACTAGACACTGCCCCACAGGCAAGAACAGATTGCATGCAATGGTGGTTGAAAAATACAAAGTGCCACAGAGGGGTTAAACAAGGCAGAGGTCTCTCAGGAATCATGGCTAGGAAGAAGACAGTTCAGGAGCCACTGAGGACCACCAGGTCGAAAAGCAGGTCGGGGATTGAACAGACTGAAAAGATCCCAAAGTAAAACCGCACACAAACCTTATTTATCATGAACAGTGCCCAGAAGACCCAGCAGCAGCCCGGTTTGAATGGAACAGAGGGACATCTCCTGTGCCTAATTTTCAGTCAGTCTCTTTCTATCAGAACTTTGATGTTTTTTACATCCATTCTCCTTTTACTTGGAAGCTCTTCAATACTTAGTAGGCTTCACACTCATTTCCGTTTTGTGATTAGATCTAAAAAGTGGCCTTCTTCAAGTGGTGATGAAAGGCACCAGCATTAACACCCTGAAATCTCACAGCTATCATCAGAGAAGAGTGTGGGGGCGAGGGAGTGAATTGCAAGGGGGAGGAAAGTAGGAGAGGAGGAAGGGAAGGGGACAGAACAGGGAGCTAGGATGGGAGTGGGCATAAAAGTTAGCAGGGAGAAGGGAGGGAGAAAGAAGAGAAGGAAAGGAAGAGTGAGGAGCAAGAGAAAAGAGGCTAGGGTTATATCTCTGTGGTGAAATATTTAACCTAGCATGCATAAGGCCCTGTGTTCAATCCATAGTACAGCAAAAAAAAAAAAAAAAAAAAAAAAGTTTACAGTAAATAAAGTTATTCTGCCTACTTTGAATTGAGAAAAGATAGAAGAAAGATAGAGAGAAGGAGATAAGGGAAAGGCTTCTTTAAGTCAGAGCAGAGAGGATAGATGAGAATTGGATGGAGGAAAGAAGGAAGAAGGCAGGGGAAGAGAGGTAGGTTAAGTCAGCTTAAACTAGAGAAGTATCTGATTTGACTTTTTTTTTTTTTTTTTTTTTTTTTGGTTTTTCAAGGTAAGGTCTCACTCTAGCCCAGGCTGACCTGAAATTCACTCTGTAGTCTCAGGGTGGCCTCGAAATCATGGCGATCCTCTTACCTCTGCCTCCCGAGTGCTGGGATTAAAGGTGTGCATCACCACGCCCAGCCTGAATTAACATTTTTTAAAGAAATATCATTTCTTTTCTGTTCATTTACTCAGCAAGCATCTATGGACCATCTACTCTGGATGAGGCCAGTGTCTGCCCCTCATTGTGAACAGTGCAGAAGCAGTGGAACTTGCAACAGGCATTCACAAGGGCAGGAGGTAGGTGCAAGGATACAGGGAGGGCAGCTGACATCAGACCCAAGAGAACATCTCCCCAGCCCATAGGGATCATGGAACATCCCTACGGTGAATTCTTCAGGATTATCAGACCTCAGGTGTGTAGACCAAAGAAAGGACCTCAGATTAGGATAGTAGGGTAACTAGCCAGAGGTCACAAAGGGCTCACATATCATGATAAGAACTTGAGGTTTACCTTAATGTCTACAAGGATTTTAAACATGGGAGCATGGTGGCTACCTTTACATTATGAAAAGATCACTGTGGGGAAACAAACACTTCTGGCAAACATTGAACTCTGGATAATGGCATGTATGATTGAATTATTTTGAAAGAAGTACTCTGCTTTCTTACTTGAAATGCACATGAGACTGATGCCTCAACCAAGGGGCAGGCAATTGGTTCAACAAGCAACAAAGAAAGCAAATGGGAAAGTTCAAAATAAATGAAAGTTGTAGGTAGATGAGGGTTTGTTATAAAATTCTCTCAACTTTCTTTACCGAAACCTTTATAATAAAGTACTAGAGAATGTTATCATTCCAGCTGCTGTATGGATCTGTCCTTGGACAGGAGCCAGGTAGGAGCTTGTCACACAGTAAACAAGGCAAGAGCTGATTGTGGCCCTGGCTGCGAGGGAGAAGCAAACATGAAATCCCTTGACTTTGGCAGATAGTCAGAAGGTTGTAAACAGCTTTGGTGTTCAGATGGACATAGAAGAAAGGAAGAAATGAGAGAACAGAGTATCCTCTTTCTCTGCTCTAGCTACAAATGATTCAAATGCTTGCATTATTGTGAGGTTGAGGAGGACTGAGAACTTGTAGCTCCCTGTAAACCTCACACTGGCCTCTGACTTCACATTCCCCAGGGAGGTTCCTGGCACATGTCCCTTGCTTTCACCATCCTCAAGCTCACTGGGCTTGGTTCTTGGTTGGCCCGACGATGGGCAGAGGACAGTCATCACCACCCAGCATCTCCTTTATGCCTAAATGATTCCCCAGGCAGGAGTGTTCCATCGACTTCCCCACTACACCCTTCAGAACACCCCAAACTCAGCTGCACCTCTTCCCTTGGCAATTCAATTACTCCATTTCCCTGTTGTTTCAGAATGAAATTGTTTTGGATCAGCTGTCTCAAATGGCTCCTTCTACAGCCAGCCCCGATTGATCAGCTTTCAGTCAGGAAACATATTTCTCTGGAAGACTCAGCCACAATACGGCAAAATGAGCTTTGCTCAAGGGCCTCAAACTGCTCTCAAGAAACGCGTGCTGCTGGCCGGCCTGCTGGCTCACTGAAAGGCAGCCTCGGCAGTTCCTCCTCCTTCCCTCCCTCCACCTGCATCTGCCTGGCGGTAATTTTGCCTCATTTCCTACAGCTTTGTCCTGGAATCATTAGCAAGTTCGTCCTTGTCCTTCTCCCCCCAGTGTGAAGGACAGTTTTCCATTTCAGTAATGGCTTTTGTGACTCATTTCTGGATTCTTGCCCTTGCCGCTTTCATAGCCATTTGATGCTTAACATTCACCCCAGATCTTTTACCCTGTCAATGCCTGGTTCTCCCTGGATATTTGTATGGAATTGCATAGGACATGAGCACCTGCTTTTGCCTGCCAGGGTGGACGGATAATCACTGTGAGACCTCTGCTATAAGAATGCTCTTCTACTTGGAATCCAATTCTCAGGAAGCTATTCCAGCTCTGCTGAAGCCAGCACATAGAAGCTGGTTTGCTACCCATCACTGCTCCCCAAAAAGCCAGCACAAACTTCCCAAGACACATTTGATTATGGTATTTTTTTAAGGTAGTTTTTGAGACACAGACAGTATCTACCACTTCCTGGTAGGCCCCTTCCTCACTGGGTCCTTAAGCACCAGATACGGAGTGACATAAACCTATACTCAGATCCTAGCTTTGCCACCCCATAGCCAAGCCTCTGCTTCCCCATATCTAAAACGGGGAGGAAGTTCACTCAGGGGATGGTTTCAAGCAGTAAGTCAGACTGTGTGAGGATTCCACCAGCCCCATGCCTGGTCCTTGTGGGCACTCGAGACTGCATCCCCAGGTGTGGAAAATGTCATCCTCCAGCATGATGATTGATGTGTTTTGCATATCATCTGTATAGCTGAACATCATGAACTACATTTTGTCATACTGAGTGTTTTGTTTTTATTTCCCATCTATTCATAGAACTTCAGTGTCTTTGGTTACTTCTCCTTTAGAGACAGAACATAGAAAGTCAAAACCTTGGGCTCTGTTTCTGATGGGACACTTGTAGAATAGGTCACCAGCCAGTCTCTGTGTTGCTGTGGGCTGTCTTGTGCATTGTGAGGGATGTCTTCCATTTGTCTCAACTTTGTACATTTTAAGACCACACCTTGGTTTCGGAGAATCACGAGAGGATACTGTCCTTCAAACCACCAGGTGCCTGAGAGGAGGAAGTGGCAGATGGAGCTGCTGAACAGAACACAGGGAGAAGAAAAGGGAGGAGGGAGGGAGAGAGGAAGAAAGGGAGAGGAACAGAGGGATAGACAGAAAAAGCTTCAGAAAAGAAAAGATTAAGAATTAAAACTGGGGCTAGAGAGATGGCTTAGCACTTAAGCTCTTGCCTGTGAAGCCTAAGGACCCGATTCAAGGCTCGATTCCCCAGGACCCACGTTAGCCAGATGCACAAGGGGGCGCACACGTCTGGAGTTTGTTTGCAGTGGCTGGAGGCCCTGGCGAGCCCATTCTCTCTCTCTGCCTCTTTCTGTCTGTCGCTCTCAAATAAATAAATAAAAGTAAACCAAAGAATTAAAACTGTTGTCAGGTGTGGTGGTGCACACCTTTAACCCCAGCACTCTGGAGGCTATGAATTTGAGGCCATCCTGAGACTAATTAAAGGTCAGCCTGGGCTATAGTAAGACCCTACCTTAGAAAAAAAAAAAACGAAAGAAAGAAAGAAAGGAAAAAAGAAAGAAAGAATTAAAACTGTTAAGACTTACTCTGAAGCCAGGCATGGTGGTGCACGCCTTTAATCCCAGCACTCAGGAGCCAGAGGTAGGAGGATCGCCATGAGTTCGAGGCCACCCTGAGACTACATAGTGAATTACAGGTCAGCCTGGACTAGAGTGAAAGTCGACCTCAAAAAAATAAAAAAAGACTTACTCTGTTTCAGATGCCATGCCAAAAACTTTCCATACACTTTCTTTTTCCCAAAAGTCCTGCTGAAACAGCTCTCTATACAGATGGGAAAACTGTCAAGAGTCCAAGTTACTTCTTCAAAGTCGTCTTTCCGGTGAGAAGCAGCAAGGAGCATTGAACTTGGCTACGGACCACGATCTCTGGCGTGGTAGGGTCTTGTTTTTCTGAGGAAACGAACGCTTTGGGACCCACAAGTCTGCAGAGCTGGATAAGACAGTAGCTGCTCGGCTTGGGGCTGCCTGCTGCTCTGTTCTACACCTGAACCTCATAGAAACTGGTCAGTCATAAATAGGCTGCTGGCAGAATTCCCATAGCGGTGCTCAGGACTCCTGCCTTGAAAGTGAGTGTGAAGAGAATGCGGGAAAGGGCTGCATCTTTCCTCTTTCCACTGAGCCTTCCTGGTTCATTAAGAATAGTTGCTGTCTTTGATGCATCTTAGAACTGCTGCTGTGGAGAGATCAGCCTTAAGTTCAGGCTTAAGATGGAGGCTGAGTTCCCCAGGATGTCCGAGGCTCTCAGCTCAGGCCAAGTTACAAGCATTTAGCCTGAGAAAGGTTCAGGGCAGGCTTCTGCCAGAGAACAGTGAGCTCCTGGGTGGTAGAGATCGGGGGGCCTATTCTCTGGTGTTCCGTGTGTTCTTGAAGTTCAGAGGGTGTTCTCCAGCATTTTTTTTTTTTTTTGCAGGGGGCGGGGATGGTTCTCTCTTTCCATTCTCTCATTGCCAGTACAATCCAGAGCAAAGTTGGAAACACAGTGTTCAGCAGACACCATGAGAAAGCTCTGTGCTGAGGTGAGGGCTTAAAGGTGGAAGATGACCCACCTCCTTCTTCCTGGACATGCCCCGGGCTGTCTTTCAGAGGCCAGCATAGCCTCTTGCACTTGGGTGCTCTAGCCTCATGCTTGGGTGGATTTGAGATGGATGGAGGCTGGTGAAAGCAGAAATACTGCTGTAATGAAAGAACTGCAAGTAGAGGGAACATGGTGGAGACAACTTCTCTGAGGAACTGTGGATGTTTCATGGACCCTTCTTAAAAGTTGAAGCTAGCTTGGCATTTAACAGGATACCCCTTACATTGGCCCAGCCCTCAGTATCTTTTGGCCCCATAAAGTCTCTGGTTACTGAGAACTGGTTACTCATCCAGCAGAGTGATTGTGGGCTGAGACCAAAACTCTGAATTCCCAGCCCATACACCAGTGGTTAGTAAGGCTGCCTACAAATGGAGAGGAGCTAAAAAAAATAAATAAATAAATAAATAAAAAAAGACTTGCCAAGGAATGCCTGGAACCCCTGGAACCGGGTCACTTCCTCTTCTGTCTGTATGAATGTAATGGTTAATAGGGTGTCAGGTCTCTAAGGATCATTCCATCTGCTTTGATATGCTATGATGCTACTCTAGACAGAAGGTCCTAGGAGCAGACAGGGTGCTGCTGCCACCTGAGGTAGCCTTGCTTCCCACAGCCCGTCTTCATGCCTGTGGCAGTGGAGAGAGTTGGGTGAGCTACCCTCTCTAGCCTGGGAGCAGTGAGAACCACCTCTCTGTGGCAGGCCATGGCACTATGTTGGCAGCTCCTGGTCGGATTGTCAGCAGTCATGCCCACCAGGGCTGGAGACAAGCCACTCAATGTCTGCATGAGCACTAAGCACCACAAGGCAGAGCCTGGCCCAGAAGAAAAACTCTATGTGGAGGTAAGGAGGCCAGAGCTGGCCCAATGTCTGTAGTGGGCTTCTTTGATGACAGATCAGGGAAGGAACACAGATGTTAACTGGGTTCTGGACCCCACTGACCCTCATTAGTTTCTTAGCTTCGGGGAGTGATCCAGGGTTCCCACCTCTGAGCTACTCTGGCTCACTGCCATGAATCAGAATAGGGCCTTCTTCCCAACATGCCCTGGAGAAACATGACTTAAGTGTTCCCTCCCAACACTCCTAAAGGCAAGGACAGGGATGTGGGAGGGGAAATATTAACATATGAGGCCCTCCTGGGAGCCCTACCCTTCACCCTAACCACAGACTCCTTTCTTTTTATTTGATCTTTATGCATGTGTATGTGTATGGTATAGAAGTATGTATGATTGCATGTTCACATGTGTGTGAAGGTCAGATGTCAACATCAAGTGTCTTATTCAGTCATCCTAAGGTTACTTTTTGAGACAGGATCTCTCACTGAACCCACAGCTCACTGATTGGGCTAGACAAGAGAGCGAGCATGCTCCAGGGACCTTCCTGTGTCTGCCTTCCCCTAGCGGGTTATGTGGATGCTGGGGATCTGAACTCAGGTCCTCAGGCTTGCATGGCAAGCATTTTACTCACTGGGGCATCTTGTCAGCAACTTGCTTGCTCCCAAAGGTTGCTGCTGCCTCTCCGGAGCCGAACCCTGGAGGCTATCTTCTGTAGCAGGGAAGCACTGGGGAGGGAAGTCTGTTTTCGGGCTCTACCTGCTGTTTGGGTGAATGTTAACAGATTATCGGGCTCCTCCTCTACAGGGGTACTCAAGTTATCCCACTTGCTTAGGATTTCTCTTAGGGCTCATTTCACTCTGTCAGCCTTCTTCGTGAGACCCTCACCAACCCCAACCTCTTGCTCCCTCTTACTGCTTCTTCCTCCACCCTCAGTGCACGCCCTGGAAGGACAATGCCTGCTGCACGGCTTCCACAAGCTGGGAAGCCCACCTCAACGTGTCCCCACTCTACAACTTCAGCCTGATTCACTGCGGGTTGCTGACCCCAGCCTGTCACCAGCACTTCATCCAGGCCATCTGCTTCTACGAGTGTTCCCCTAACCTGGGACCATGGATCCAGCCGGTAAGGAGACAGAAGGCAGACCCAGGCCCGTTACTTCCATTTGATTTTAGGATCAACTCTCCGAGAGGCTAGTAGGAGTGGAGATGCTGTCCTCTAGGGCCAAGAACAAAAGCAAAGGCTTCTACTGGAGAGAGGGCTGAAGAAGCTGCCACTGTCCCTAGAAGATGGCATGGGGGACGATCACAGAGGGAGGCTTGATGGAAAGAGGCAGTTTGAATTCCACTTCTCTATCTACTAGCTGCTTATATAGCCTGAGGCAAAGCAGGCGCTTGGCCTCATCATTCTCATTTATGAAACAGTAGAGTTTAAAGACATTGCACAGTGCCCGGCACATATGCCGTTTGTAGAAATGCTACTGTTGTGTTCTCTCACTATGCCGGCTCCCAGGGCATCCCAAGCGGGCAGGAGGAGAAGATTTCAGGCGTTCCACTGTGCCGGGAGGACTGTGAACAGTGGTGGGAGGACTGCCACTCATCTTATACCTGCAAGTCCAACTGGCAGGAAGGTTGGGACTGGAGTCAGGGTGAGTGGGCTGACTGGGCCTGGAGGAAAGTGATTTCCTCAGGCGGCCTCAACCTGGGTGCAGATGTAAACCTCCTTTGGTCTCATGGGGGCTTGGGGAGGGAGAGGAACAGTGGGATGTAAGCTTTCTGTCCTCAACCCCCACAGGGAAGAACCGCTGTCCAGCTGGAGCCCTCTGCCAACCTTTCCCACATTACTTTCCTACACCCACTGACCTATGTGAGAAGATTTGGAGTAACTCTTTCAAGGCCAGTCTTGAACATAGGAGAAGTGGGAAGTGTCTCCAGAAATGGTTTCCACCTCACCAGGGCAACCCTAATGAGGCTGTGGCCCGTCTCTTCGCCAGCCCTGCCCCAGTCCGGGAGCTCTCCTACACCATCACAGCCTTCTCTCTGTGCCTGACCTTCCTTTTCTGAGGGCTCCTTCTTCTCCTACTTACACCCATGGCCATTGCCACCTCCTTCGCCAGGCCATTGACTCAAAGCACAGGCTGGGGGAACTGAGCAGCTAAACCCCACCGGTTCTACCCCAGGTCTCCTCCACTGCTCTGCTCTGCCTAGGCTGGCCTGGGAAGCAGCTGGAGGCCAACACCTTCAGTGACCCCATACCTCTTTGCTTTTGGAATGGGTACTTTGGTAGGATGCTAGGCCCTTTTTGTCATGTCCATACCCACTTCTTTCATGATGGAGCTGGTGGTGAAAGCCAAGCCTCCCATGACAGGCCATCCTAGTATGGTGCCTTCAATAAAATAGCAGGACACTTCTCTCTGTGTGTTCATTTTGTTCTAGCCCCATGAGCACCTACCCAAAATGTGCAGAGAGCAAGCCAGTTAGGCTCTTGCTTGCCTAATAATTATAAACTTCTTCTATTTCCACATATCCTCATACTGCTTCTCTGATGGCTGTGTTGGGAGTGCTTTTAGCAGCCTCCTTTTTATTTTTTAAAAAATTTATTTGTGTGTGTATATAATGGTGCACACACACACACATTACATACCACAGTGTGTACATGGAAATCAAAGACAGCTTCAGGGTGTTTCTCCTCTCCTTCTACCTTTTTTGAGAAAGGATCTCATCTTGCCATTGCATTCACCAGTCTGGCTGGTCCATGAGCTTTCAGATTCTCCTGGCTCTACCTCCCATTGCGACAGGCACTTTGATATTACAAATGCAGGTGACACTTTGCATCTGGCTTTGTGTAGGCACTGAGGTAACTTGAGTTGGCAGCTTTGCAAGCAAGTGCCTTTAACCATGGAGCAACCCCCTCAACCCCCAGCCTCTGGTTCAAACAAGTGATGCACCATACAAAAGACCCAGTCAGGATGAGGATGGGCCCCCAGACTACCAGCTGTACTCTGGGTACTGAAATTCAGGCAACCACCTCACCTGAACACAGGTCCTCACCATTACACCACAAGCATTTTATCCACCAACCCATCACTCCAATCCCATTCTTGCCAGACACTTGCAAACTCTTATCAAATAAACTTGGCCTCCATTATTTCTATGTTTATCTTGAACTGGCTCTTTCATTGAGCAAACTGTCTCAGGTAGATGATGACAACCATAGAGCCAAGTGTGGGGCTCAGGCTCTGAAATGGGAGATAGATGGTCATAGGATATGGAGAAGAAAGGGTTCCAGCCAGATGGGGGCCCTGAGAACGTCTCACAAATAGGTGAGGCTTGAGCTCCAATGGAAGAAGGCAGTTCACTGAGAAAGAATGGAAATGCTCATCAAAACCCAGCTGAGGGGGCTGGCAAGATGGCTCGGGGGTTAAAGGCACTTGTTTGTAAAGCCTGATGACCTGGCTTTGATTCCCCAGTACCCCATAAAACCAGAGACATAAAATGACACATGCATCTAGAGTTTGTTTGCAGTAGCAAGAGGCCCTAGTGTGCCCATACACTCTCTCTCCCTCAAATTAATTAATAATCAGTTTTTTAAAATTCATCTGAGAACCCTTCAAAGCATAAATCATAAGAACAGAGCTGTTAGTTGCTCTTAAATAGAGCAATAAATTGTTGTCTTAGAAATACACTGAGGAAGCAGTGTATGGTGGTACATGTCTATAATCCTAGCACTCTGGAGACTGAAGAGGATTGCTGCAAGTTCAAGGCCAGCCAGAGGGTGGTTTGTGTGTGTGTGTGTATGTGTGTGTGTGATCTCTTCAGAATGGAGGAGTGGGAAGAGTCAACTGAGAGGGCAATGCCTTTAAAGCTTTTTGGGTATAATTATCAAAAAGTAGCCAAAATAGGGCCTGGGTTTGATTCCCCAGTACCCACATAAAGCCAGATGCACAAAGTGGCACATGCATCTGGAGTTAGTTTTGCAGCAGCTAGAGACCCTGGTGTGCCCATTCTCTCTCTTCTCTATTTTCTTAAAAATTAATAAACAAATAATTTTTAAAGTAGCCAAAAAGAACTGGAGTGAACAAATCTAGTTCTTTGAAATACCATTAGACTGTATAGATCACTGTGCAAGGGGCTCTGCTGAGTGTTTAACATGTTAGGTCATTAATTTGATCTTCATGAAAGCCTTTACACATATCTTCACTTATCATCTTAGAGCTTTAGTCAAAATGGGTTTGAAACCAGTCACGTCTGACCCCTGGGAAGCTGACCCCTAGCTCGAGCCCATAGGGTTGTCCTGAATCTCCTGCTCCACAGTGGAGTGGAGCTAAAGCATATGAGATAGTGTGGGGAAGGTGAAGGCTGGCTGGTCCTGGGGGAGGTGGTGCTGAAGAGAAACTGAGTTCCAACCCTATATGTCTGTAGGATGAGTGGTGGGTTTTAAGCAATGGAGTGAGCTTTCAGATTTTCTGATCATTTCTGTGTGATCTACACACAGGTCAAAGTTCCTCCTAACACAAAGCTCAGAGCCCTGGTTTGTCCATCCCTCCACTCCAGTGCTCCAACATAGAGGCATCTACTTTGAACCATCTCTGGATTCTACAGAAAAAGTTATTTTTTTAATTTTTAATTTTTTTATTGACAACTTCCATGATTGTAAACAATATCCCATGCTAATTCCCTCCCTCCCCCCACTTTCCCCTTTGACACTCCACTCTCCATCATATCCCCTCCCCCTCTCAATCAGTCTCTCTTTTATTTTGATGTCATCATCTTTTCCTCCTATTATGATGGTCTTGTGTAGGTAGTATCAGGCACTGTGAGGTAATGGATATCCAGGCCATTTTGTGTCTGGAGGTGCACGTTGTAAGGAGTCCTACCCTTCCTTTGGCTCTTACATTGTTTCTGTTACCTCTTTCGCAATGGACCCTGAGCCATGGAAGGTGTGATTGAGATATTTCACTGCTGAGCACTCCTCTGTTACTTCTTCTCAGCACCATGGTGACTTCTGAGTCATCCCAATGTCACTGCCATCTGAAAAGAGAAGGTTCTCTAACCAAAAGTGAGAGTAGCATTGATATATGGGCATGAACACTAAAAGAAATGCTTATTGGGCAGTTTGATGAGCATAGTATATACATTTAGCTGCACACCCCCAGGGCTCATGACTACCCCTGTTTTAAGTTTTCAGTATCAGGGATGTATTCCCTCCCACAGAGTGGGCCTCCAGTCCAATTAGAGGGTGGTTGGTTTCTCCCATAACAGACATGCCACTATTGCACCCGTTGCCTCAATTGGCCTGGATGGCCAAATTTAAGGCTTGCAGTGTCCACTGTTGAGTATCTTCACTAGTGATTTCTCCCTCTCCTATTGAACTGTATGCAATGTGGCTTTCTCCAGCTTTCTGTCAGCTGGTCTATATGGAGGAGGTTTTTGGCTCAGCTCCAGCAAGATTTCTCAGTGACTTTGCAACCCAAGTATGTGGAGTCTTCAGCAATAGGGTCTTACCATCTATTCCTGGTGGGAAACCAAGGACCTTGGCAATGGCCTGTAATGTTTTGGGGGCATCAGGGACTGCCCTGGCCAACAACTCACTGGAAGGTATCCCATCTCTGGCATTAAAAATTTTCTAGTAACAATCTTTAAAAAGTGATTTAGGGGGCTGGTGAGATGGCTTAGCAGTTAAGGCATTTGCCTGAAAAGCCAAAGGATCCCAGTTCAATTCTCCAGGACCCATGTAAGCCAGATGCACAAGGATGTACATGCATCTGGAGTTTGTTTGCAGTGGCTGGTGGCCCTCGTGTACCCCTTCTCTCTCTCTCTCTCTCTCTAATAAATAAATAAAATATTCAAAAAAATAAGTGGTTCAGGGCTGGAGAGATGGTTTAGCAGTTAAGGCGCTTGCCTGCAAAGCCTAAGGACCCATGTTCAACTCTCCAGGACCCCCGTAAGCCAGACACACAATGTGACACAAAGTTGCACATGTGCACAAGGTGGCACACCATCTGGAGTTGATTACTGTAGCTGAAGGCACACCAACTCTCTCTACCTCTTTCTCAAAAAAAAATTACAAAAAAGGTGGTTTATCGTTTCTGCCACACATTTAGATAATCTTTTGCTCTGTTCTATGGTTTCTTAACTTAATCTTCCAATCTTTTTAATTTCAGCAATCCATTTAGAATTTCCAGGACAGCTTTCATTCCCTGTTGTTCTTCACAGCCTGCTGTTTTTGGTTTTATGGATGTAATATCTTCCTGAGCCTCATGGAAGATCTAATTAAAATTTTCCTCCAAAGCTTGTTCCTGGTCTCTGAATGTTTCCTCCAAGGTCATTCTGTTCTTTTCCCTCATTGTTTTCTTCGTGTGGCTGATTTTCTCTGCTTCTGCCCATATTGAAGAACTGAGGAAGATAAGCACAGAACAGCTTAATAACCCAGGGCACTGCTTGGCTTAGGCCATAAGCACACCTTTCTTCACAGTGTCCCAAACAAACTGTTGACAACCTGGGATCCACCTGTATTGAGATGTACAGATACCTCACTTCAAACAATGGACTAAGTCTCCCCATCCCTAAAATCCTTTGGTAACACCACTTTTGTGCCCAGTTTCTATTCCAATATGATCTAAGATGTATTCTAGATTAAACCAAGGGATTGAGGGGAAATCTGACCTGGACTGGTTTGGGGTACATGTGCAGTAAGGCAAACTATATCCTCTAAGTGAACCTTTGGGGAGAATCCCTTACTTACCATTTTATGCCTATGCATATTTGGGATTATATATGAGTAAAATCAGATCACTCATGGGAAGAAATGTGCACCCTACAGAAAAGGTTATATAATTCAAGTCTGTCAGTCAAAATAGAGAACCATGCAAGCTACTCCCCTTAGCAACCAGGCCTGCCTTCTCATAGAGTTCTTACAGGGAAGCCCTGGGCAACAGTCTGGGGTCCCTGAGTACTTTCCCATTCACGTGGCTTGCTGACCCTCTTGGCAATGTGCTATCACTTTGCTCTTAATAAAACTTCTTGCTGCTTCACTATTTGTGTTCTCCTTTCTTCAATTCTTTGAAGAAGATGGTATGAACCTAGAAACACCCAGAGACCACTGATGGCAGAACAAGGGTCTGGGTTGACTTTTCTAGCAGGTCTGGTTTCCTCTATAGTTGTATATATGGGCCTTCTTTCCCTCAAAACCAAAGCTGCTGGGGCACTGTGGTATGAGGGTGGGGTGTTGACTGGAACACTTTGCTTAAGAAAGTGAAGAGAGAGCTGGGCATGGTGGCACACACCTTTAATCCCAGCACTTGAGAGGCAGAGGTAGGAGGATTGCCATGAGTTCAAGGCCACCCTGAGACTACATAGTGAATTCCAGGTCAGCCTGGGCTAGAGTGAAACCATACCTCAAAAAAAAAAAAAAAAGAAAGAAAGAAAGAAAGAAAGAAAGAGAAAGAAAGTGGAGAGAAATGGAAACTACTTAACTGAGCACCAGCCAAAGCTGTTTATTCAGAGCATGCTCTGTAAGAAGGGAGTCAGTCACTACACACCGCATTTTGACAAAGAATCAAAGTCAGGTAGAGAAAGCTTCAGGTGTGCTCTGATGGAGGTGATAGACAGGGTAAGCTAAGGTGAGGAAGCTTGAACCCCACAGGGCCGGGTAAGGGGAACATTTGGCTTTATCTCTTCTTTCTGTTTGGAAAAAGGGATGAAAATTAGGGGACTTGACAGCTATTCGATGTACCTATGTTACTCGGGGTGAATTATTAGGGTCCTGACATGGCTACTTGCTAGAGGCAGTGACCTAATTACCTACATGTCTGCTGGCCTGTGGGCAATTACTGTAGACAGTGGGTTGGATGCTTGTTTTTTTATTCAGGCTGGCCATTGTCTGTTTGTATATTTAGTCTCTGTATTCAACTGTATTGCAGTGGGGATCCTAATCTGCCAAAATAAGGATGGGTGCCTCTGGAATGCTATCACTCATGCGGGAAACTTTAGCACTATCCAGAATTTCATTTAAGTGTTCAGGAAAGAGTTTCTCTAAAAGCTAATGTGTAAACTTGGCTAACCTGAGCTATGGTTTGGGCAGAGACAGAGGTGTGGAGTTTGTGAATACTTTTTCTGTATCCCATGCCTGTCAGCTGAAAAGCAGAGTCTCCCCAAGTTTCTGCTTGGCAGAGCAGCTTCTTCTCCATTTCTTCTGCTCCTTTTGATGTTCTTTCCTAGGCATACCATCTTCTAAATATTTGTTTAAATTTCTTTGTTTTTTGTTAAGTAGAAACATTGTCTGGCTACATCATGTGTTGCTACCATCATTTCCCTCCTCCCTGCCCCATTCTACTGTGGGCACTCCTTAGTGGGATTGCTGGTAGTCACCATGAAGTTGAGGGTTATGAGTTGTGAGAGCAGCAGTCAGTCATTGTGGTGGGCGGGGGGGCAATGCATCTGGATATTCTTTCTGCCCCCTCTTCTGCAAGATTCCTTGAGCCTTGGTGGGTGTGCTTTAAGTCTCCCTTCATGTTGCACTCTTAGCAGCTTCAGGATTTCTGCTCTATGCATTTTGAGTATCCTCAATGTCTGTCTCCATCACCCTGGTTCAGGTTGTCAAGCTCGCTGTGGAAGCAGCACTCTTGCTCATCTTGCCAATTCCTCTGTGATTTCACCTGGCCCCTAACCGGTTGTGTGAAGGGTGGTTCATCTCCTGCCAGGAAGTCAGCTGTCTGTTCTTATCTTATTGATAGATTTTGGATGAACTTGGTTCTTACTGTTTTCTGAAAAAGAGAAAACAAATTCTCCAATGGAGAGTCAGATCAGGATAGGTTACAGGGGATAAGCATTGTAAATTTGAGAGATTTTTATGGGTGTAGCCTCACTTTGGGACAAAGACTTGTGGGAGCTTCTCAAAGGAATCTATAATCTTGGTCTCCATAGGATTATGACTTGGTTTCCAGTTCCATTTATGGGTTCCCTTCCACTGAGTGGATCTCATAACCAATCAGAGAGCCATTGGTTACCCACCTAGGCTGTATGCCTCTATTACACAGGTATGTACATCTTGTCAGGCTGGTCGCTTTCATATAGCAGCATCCCCCACTTGTTCATAACATTGTTGGCCATTTTTCCAGAAAAGCACTATATGAGCTAACCGTCTGGGAACTGACTTCCTTCCAGATTAAGCCAGATCTCTCATTCTGTGTTGACAGCATGTGGTATCTTCAGTAATAGGGTCTTACCTTTACATTGGGTGGGTAATCAAGTGCTGTAACAGAAGCCTGTCTTGTTTTGGGGACCTCACAGTTCTCTCTGATCAACAGCTCAATGTGGGTTGTAACCAATTTCTGGTACTAGGAGTTACCATTCAGAGCCAAATGTTTTAGGGCTAGGCTTCATCCCACCCTCTCTAGGATCCTTCTTACCAGATGATCCTTCTGTGCTACTATTGAGGGTTATATCTTTTAGTCTGTGATACAGGAGAAATATGGTACCGATTCATTTTGGATTAATTTTGTCTATTTCTCCCCCAGCCCTCCCATTCCCCTCCCCCCAAACCTTTCCATCCCTCTTAACTGTCCCATGAGTTGTCTGTCAGGTATGCCTGCAACTTAAGCTATTCCAGTTTAAGAAGCACAGATGAGGGAGAACATGTGGCATTTGTCTTTCTGAGCTTGTGTGAGTTCACTTAGTATAATCTGTCCCAAAACCATCCATTTTCCTACAAATTTTATTATATCATTACTCCTTACTGCTAAGTAGAATTCCATTGTGTAAATGTGCCACATCTTTTTTATTATCCATTAGTCAAATGATGGGCATTTGGGTTGATTCCAATTCTTAGCTATTGTGAATTAAGAAACCATATACATGGTGGAGCAAATATCTCTGCAGTGAAGAGTGGAGCCTTTAGGCTAGACACCCAGTAGAAGAATGGCTGGGTCAGTTAGAAGCTCTGTTTTCATCTTTTTCAGGAGTCTCCATATTGATTTCCAATGGTTGCACAAGTTTCCACTCCCACCAGCAATGAATGAGGGTTCCTCTTTCCCTGCGTCCTCACCAACATTTATTGTATTTGATTTTTTTGTTTGTTTGTTTATTTTCTTTTGTTTTTCAAGGTAGAGTCTCACTCTAGTTCAGGCTGACCTGGAATTCACTATGTAGTCTCAGAGTGTCCTTGAACTCATAGTGATCCTCCTACCTCTGCCTCCCAAGTGCTGGGATAAAAGACATGAGCCACCACACCCGGCTTCATTTGATTTTTTTTAATGATTGCCATCCTTTATGGAATTAATTATGCAGTCTCAGCGTGGCCTTGAACTCACGGTGATCCTCCTACCTCTGCCTCCTGAGTGTTGGGATTAAAGGCATGTGCCATCATGCCCCGTGAGGCACAGTACTTTTGGAAAGGCTGGAGTGGAGTAACTGGAAGTGAACATCACATATCTGGGGTTTGATTCTGTGGGTTCTTAATCTTCTGGCCATGTGGGGATAGCTGGTTAGTTGTTGGTCAAAAGTCCTGTTTTATACAAAACCTGGCTAGTGTTTGGTATATTTAGTATTGCAGTCTGCAGAACCAACATAGTATAGTGTGTGCACTAAGAACTCAATAACTGAGAACTGGGAATGTGGCTCCCTGAGTAGAGTGCCTGCCTGCACGCACAAAGCCCTGGGCTCAGTCCCCAACACCACATAAAGGGAGCATGGTAGTGGATGTCTGCAATCTCAGCCCTGTGAGGGGGGTGGAATCAGTGAGGCCAGAAGCTAAAAGTTATCCTCAGCTACATAGTGAGTCTGAAGCCAGCCCATGTCTCAAAAAGGGAAAAAAAAATAGGAAAAGACCTCATTAACTACCAATAGATTAGCTGCACTAGTGTTATGACTCCTAGAAACTTCCTCACCACTGGTTCCTAGCACATGCATTTCTAACTTCATTTCTCTTCTACCAATCCATTCTACACATTGCCCTCTCTCCTTGTCTTCCATTTTGAATCTTTAAATTTTTTTGTTTTTGTTTTTTCGAGAAAGGGTCTCACTCTAGGCCAGTCTGATCTAGAATCTCTCTCTGAGAAAATTGGCACACCAGGACCTCCAGCCATTGCAAATTAACTCCATACACATGTGCCACTTTGTGCTTCTGGCTTTTCATGGGTACTGGGGAATTGAACTTGGGTTAGTGTGACTCCATCTCCCCACCACCACCAAGGCCCCACCAGGACAGACATGCCTTCCCTTTTACCTGCTCCAGTGCTTTTGCAGTGCTCTCACAGAATGCACATTACACACAACACACTCTGAATGAATTATCTCTGCTGTGCTCATCTTTATGGTCTCATCTCTACAAGACACAGCAAGAAAGGAGGCAGACATGACTCCTGATCAGGAGTTAATGTTTTGATAAGGGATAAAGATGTAAGTAAACAGCAAAATGACACCCAAGACATTTGTCATAAAAGGACACAAAGGAGTCCAGGAGGACTGAATAAGCAACTAGTTTAGATGAGGCAGATGAGTCAAAAGAAGGTGCTTTGAGAATTCATTTGGAGATTTGAGGAGTATGTTCTCAGGACAGATGGAAAGTCCTAGTAGAGATAAAAATTAAAAGTGGGCAGAGGAGCTAAGAGATGGCTCAGCAGTTAAGGCACTTGCCAGCAAAGACAAAGAACCCAGGTTCAATTCCCAGTGCCAGATACACAAGGTGGCACATGCACCTGGAGTTCATTTGCAGTGGCTGGAGACCCTATACCTCCCATTCTCTCTCTCTCTCTCTCTGCCTCTCTCTCTCTTTTATTCCATCTCAAATAAATAAATAAATAGAGTAGTTTTTTAAAACTTGTGCAGAGCCAGGTGTGGTGGCACACACCTTTAATCCCAGTACTTAGGAGGTAGAGGGAGGAGGATTGCCATGAGTTTGCAGCCAGCCTGAGACTACATAGTGAATTCCAGGTCAGCCTGGGCTAAAGTGAAACCCTACCTTGAAAAATCAAAATAAAAGAATGGGCAGAAGGACTGAGGGTATATATTCAGGGTATGCATGATCCAGGTTGAACACAGAAGTAGTGGAGGATCCATATATTTTGCATTGAGAAAGAAGCAAAAGAAAACAAATGACTAAAACAAATCAAAAAAGCAACCTCAGGTTAGAGAGATGGCTTAGAAGTTAAGGCGCTTGCCTGCAAAGCCAAAGAACCCAAGTTCAGTTCCCCAGTACCCAAGTAAGCCGATGCACAAGGTGGTGCATGTGTCTGGAGTTCATTTGTTTGCAGTCTATTCTCTCTCTATCTTCCTCTTTCTCTCTCAAATAAATAAATTAAATATTTTTTTTGAAAAAGGAATTTCAGATTGCAAGTGCTCAAATGTAAACGACTGACTCAGAATCAGGGTTTGGCCACCTGCTGGGAGTTTCCAACCTCAAACCTCTGGGCCCCAAGAGCATTCTATTCTGACCACAGTGTGGGCTCTGGATAGCTAATCCCCGCGGTCAGCTTTCCAAGCTCACAGCCCAGACAGCTTGTGTGTCCTCAGCCATACGGCAAGTATAAACTTTCCAGAGGACCAAAATCCACATAAATGTGAGATTCGAAACCCTGAGAGGATTATTATCAGGGTCGGGACATTTTGTAGAGGGCCTAAGCATTGGCACTAGCAATGCAAAAGCGAAAGCACATAAATCATTTCAGCCTTTCTGAGCTCTGCATCTGTCTGCACAGAGGAAGACTGGCTACAGATCCTAGTGCAGCTGCTGGTTGTGACTCTGATGGGCTCAGGCCCTCCTCGGATGGCTTCCCACAGGAAGAACCTGGTACTCAAAAGGCTATGATTACCCCTATTCAAAGGCAAGCATTGTGAGGAAGGAGAAATTTCCATCAGGGTGGAATCTGGGACTTTAGGAAAGTGCCCCAGGAAGCCTGATCATGGAAAAGACTAGGCAAGCAGAGGGGCCTATTTCTCACTAATAATTCAGTCCAGTTAATCCTCTCTGGATGTAAGCCATGTGGTCCCTCCCAGAGTATCAAAATTGCTACAGCAAGACATGGGTTGCTATGGGCACATTAGCAATCACTAAGTTCTTAGCCCAGCTCAGGAAGGCAAGACATGGGAGGATGGTTTACTTCCCAACATATTTATTTTTAATTTAACAATTTTCATGAGCACTCTTTCAGTGACATACAACATGCAACATGAATGTTATCCAGGAAGAACAGAGCTCAAAGAACAGAGTAGTTGAATTCAATGACCTAGAAAGAATATAAGGTGCTAGGTAGCTGATTAAATATTAGAAAGCTTGGAGTTGGAGGAAATTAGAGCTGGGCCCCTCCCCCCTTCAAACTCACCAGCTTGTGAAACAAAGGGCTGAAATAGCAAGACTTAATTACTGGTCGGAAGCATGGGACCTGAGTCATCTCTCTGGCCCCGGAAGACTCGACATCCTGAACTTCCCAAAAGGTCATGAGTATATAACTGCCTAAACCTGACAAAATTACTGTCTAGTAGGAGAATTTCTTATAATGAACAAAGGCACACAATTGCCCACTCCTTTAAGAGATGACCCAAACAGGCCCGTCAGTCACCTGCATGGGACAAAGTCCCTCAGGAAAAGCTCCTTATCCTAGAGATTTTATAAGAAACTGCATTTAACCACTGAGCAATCTCGCCAGCTTGTCCTAGAGATTTTAGAAAATAGTTTAAGACCTGTCTAAAATGTAGAATTGGACAATAGTCCCTTTGGCTGCTGTCTATTCCCCACCCCCAACCCTTGAGAATGTACTCTGCCACAAACTCTGCCTATCTTCTATGCTACACTGTGTGCATCTCCACTTAATTGTTTAAACAGACCAAGGGAATCCAGACTGAGTTCTTTGTGACAGGGAAAGATTCTAGGTCCCCTGCTACCAGGAAGGGGAGAAGAGAGTGCCCACACCAGAAAGCCCCCTCTCTCCCCATCTGCTCTCATAATCCAAGCAACATCTACATCTCATTGAGATTTCACTAATATTTCCAGAGCACTGTTATTAGTAATGGGTTGTAGCCAATAAGAAGTTTTCTTTGCACATCACGTCTTGGATCCTGCATCTTGAATCTATGTGTGTCTATCCACATTCTGGATGAGGAACTTCCATGTAAACTGTTTCTGGCCACCCTATGGCCACTCTGTCTGTGTTAGGAAACATCATACAATATAGTGTATGTCTGTCCAAGTCCCAAGTTTCTCAGGACAGGAGAAGAAATAAGGATAAGAAAACTAAGACAAGGTGCAGGACACATTGACTCATTGATGCAATGAGTGGCAGGTGATTTTCCCCCTTTCTCCCACAAATTATGACCATCATTACCTACCAGGAAGGGACAAACAGGCAGAGAGAACATCCATCTTACTTCCTCTTCAATGAGGCCACTGTCCCAGGGACATAGCCTCTTGACCATTTGGCCTGTCATGAGGTCATTTCCTCAGCCTGGTAGATGATCTCTACTAAACACTTTATTTTCTCACCTTACCGTCATTGGATTCGGGTGAATTAAGCCCATTTTTACTTCCTAGAATCACATGGGGTTGGAGATGAATGCACACAAAAAAAAAATTGCTTGTTTCATCCTTGATCTAGTGTCATTCTTTGAATAATAGAATGAAATATATTACTTGGAGTTTCAAAAGCATTACAATCCCCTTTTTCCTTTTCTGTTCTTTTCACAGTCCTTTCTTCCTAAGGCTCAAAATGTCCCTGCTTCACCCTCTCATCAGAAAAATCTTTCCCTCATACCTGGCTGGGCATTACATTGTGATAGGTATAGGCATATGATAATTGTTGATGGCTTTCTCTGGCTTAATGTAACTGGTTTCACCATTTCTGGCTCCACTAGAAAGTATAAGAGTACAGTGTGGGGAGCAGGAAGGGGGTGCTTGGAGGAGAGGACATCAAGGAGCATTTTCTACTCTGAGTGATCCGTGGTGTCTCTACTGCAGCTGCCCCCGTGGTATCTGATAGGAAACACATTTTACCACCAAGAGCATTCTTCACACTTTCATAACCCTGCTACCAAAAATTAAGAGAAGCTTGTCCTGGTGGCTCACGATTTAACTCCAGCACTAGAGAGGTAGAGATAGGAGGATCACCGTCAGCTCAAGGCCAGCCTGAGACTACATAGTGAACTCCAGTCAGCCTAGGCTAGCATGTGACCCTACCTCAAAAATCCAAAAGAAGAAAAAAGAAGACAATTAAGAGACATTCCAACTCTTTCTCTGGGGCTATTCCTCAGAAATCAGTACTCTAGGTTGGGGAGAGAGATCAGCCTGATTACAGTCCAGAGCTTCCTTTTACTGTCTAGTTGAAGGACAGTGCCGTAACTTTACTCTGAACCCATGTTTCTCTGTTTGAGCACTAGGCAAAGGAAAAGGAGACAGCATATTTCATTGCATGGATTCTCTTCCCGCTCTCAGCTGGATCAAGTAAAGGCATCAGTGAACTGAAGGGCTGGTCCTTCACAACTAGCCAGCAGGATATTGCCTAAAACACATGGGTGGAGGCATAGGATGCTATGAAAATTTTTTAAAAATCCCCATAAGTGAATGCAGACAAGCTGTTGGCTCGGAGGTTCTATGACAAGGGCATCAAACACCACACCTTGCTCTTGGCAAAGACCTTCAAAGACAGAGGGAGGAATGAGAGACCATAAAGATGAAAAGGCTGGTGGGACAGCATCAAGATGCTGAAATTAGGGCTGGAGAGATGACTCAGTGATTAAATGTGCTGCTTGCAAAGCCTGATGGTCCAGGGTCAATTTCCCAATTCCCATGTAAAGCCAGATGCATGTAGGGGTAATGCATCTGGAGTTCATTTGCAGTGACAGGAAGCCCTGGCATGCCCATACTCTCTCTCTTTTTCTCTGTCTGCCTCTTTCTATCTTTTTCAAATAAGTAAATAAAATATATTTTTAAAAAACAATGCTCCAGTTAGAGTTTGATGGCATAGGAAATCCACTGGAGGCAGGATGGTTATGTGATTGGGGATCACATGTGGCCTCCTGTGTGTATGGAGTGGAGATAAAGAGTAAGGAAGCCAGCAGTCACTGACCAAGTCCTGGGGCAGTGACTATAGTGGCTGTGCTTGGCTCCTTGCTTGTTGAAGCAGAATTCTTTGTGATGTATGATTAGGCCCTTGCTCAGCAGTAGATTCAGTGTCTCTGTGCTTACCCACTGTGAGTTCTATAAGTGACCCAGGGGCTGCCCATAGGAGGCAGACTGGGTGTCCCAAAGTCCTAAACTTCTGTGGAGGGCTTCAATATCAACTCTGCACTAACGATCTTTTGTCATGGCCTTGATTCTGTTTTGTGCTTCTGAAGCAGAATACTTCAGACTGGGTAATTTATAATAAACAGACTAATTGGCTTATAGTTTTGGATGTTGGGAAGTTCAATATCAAGGTGCCAGCACAGTTGAAGGCCTTTCAAATGTGTCATCCCATGGTGAAAGGCAAGTGGGCAAGAGAAGGCAAGGGTCAATGAGAGAGAGAGAGAGTTAAAGGGGACCAACCACACCTTCAATAGAGAGCCTGCTGCCATGATAATTAGCCCACTCACTCCATCCTCATGGCCTAATTACTTGTCATAAGGCTCTACCCACAACATTATTGTTTTAGGGGTTAAGTTTCCACCACATTTGGGGGGGGGGCACATTCAAACCATAACAATGCATAGTAAATTAACCTAAAGCAATAGTTTAAGACATTTATTTAATTTTTTTGGCTTAAGATATTTATTATTACACGTTGTCTTTAGGTTAGAAATCCAAGTATGGTTTAGCTGATCTTCTGACTCAGGGTCTCTGACAAGGATGCAAAGTGTTACTCAGGCAGTCATCCTCGGGCACAGTGGGAGCGACTACAAGCTTTCTCACAGGTGTCCTGCTCACATGGTGGGTTGTTGGCAAGATTGTTTTCAAGGACCTTTGGGCCATGTGCCTCAGTTCTCATGGCCACTTTGACTTCCTTGCCACATGTGCCCCTCCACAGCACAACTCTTAACACAGCAGATTCTTTCATCTAAACCAGTAAGCCAAGCACAGCCAGACAGAGAATGCAAGGAAGACATGATCAGTCTTTTGCAACCTCACCTCAGAAGTACCATCCAATCACCCTTGCTGTATATTCCATTCTTTAGAAACAAATTACCCACAAAAGTCCACTCATGGGGAGGGTATTACACAAAGGAATGAGTGCCAGGAGTGAATGATTGAAGGACATCTTGAGGGCTGCCTATAAAATAAATATATTTGGACTTATAAGACATTTTATTAGAAAGAATTGTTTCAAGAGGGGAAAGGCTATTACCACAGATAGAGGAGTCTACTGCAACACAACAGCAATAAGAGTAGGAAGGGGTGTGCGTGTGTGTGTGTGTGTGTGTGTGTGTGTGTGTGTTCATGTGTAGAAGTGTGCATATGCACATGCCAAAGAACAAGGGTGAAGGCCTTGGACAACTTTGCGTGTCCGTTCTCACCTTCCACCTTGTTGGGAGGCCGTGGTTCTCACTGTTCACTGCTTCACTCACCAGGCTAGCTGGCTTTCCAATTTCTTGGGAGTCTCCTGTCTCCACCTCTGTTCTTGCCTCAGGTGCACTGGGATTATAGATGATAGCACTATAGAACCCGACCTTACATAGGCTCTGGGGATCCAAACTCAGGTACTCATGTTTGTGTGGCCACTATTATACCCACTGAATCATCTCCTCAGCCCCAGGTGCTTCTTTTATAGAGAGGAGCATTAACCCAGTGCTGAGGAGTGAGTGAGATAAAGGGATGACTCCTATAAGTAATAATTGACAAAACGGTTTAATTGGAGGTCAACCTGCTTTCCAGGAAGGACCATATGGGGTAGCTGTCTGCTGGCTCAAGCTGAGGATGGTCAAAGTTCAAGGTCCCAAAGAAAGTGCAGGATTTTAGGCAAAGTTTGGTTAAACATTTTGTTTCTGTTGATCAATGAGAACAAGACAGGTCAGCAAATCATGTGTGAGGACAAGAATAGGAAGTTGGAAGGTCTCTGTCTGGCATGTCCCAATGAGCCAGAAGAAACCTGTGGACCTTATGTAGTCACACAGAGGAAGGATGGTTGTTTGTAGTAATGTTTGTGGAGTAGAAATGTGGCAAAATTTAGCCTCCCTTGCTTCTCAGGATCATGGGGCTCAGGTAAAAGTAAGTCCAAATGGATCAGGGACCTTAATATCAGACCTGAAACTCTGAAACTGCTAGAGGAAAAAACAGGGGAAGCCCTTCAACATATTGGTGTAGACAATGACTTTCTGAATATAACCCCAGTAGCTCAGGAAATGAAACCACTAATCAACCACTGGTATCTCATGAAATTACAAAGTTTTTGTACAACAAAGGACACTGTGAATAGAGCAAAGAGACAACCTACAGAATGGGAGAAAATCTTTGCCAGATATACATCTGACAGAGGATTAATATCCAGGATATACAAAGAACTCAAAAAATTAAACAATAAGAAATCAAACAACCCAGTTAAAAAATGGGCTATGGAAATAAATATAAAGTTCTCAAAAGAAGAAATACAGATGACATATAAACATCTAAAAAAAAAAAGTTCTGCATCCTTAGCCATCAGGGAAATGCAAAATAAAACTACTTTGAGAGTCCATCTCACCCCTGTCAGAATGGCTATCATCAAGAAAACAATGACAAATGTTGGCAAGGACGCAGAAAAAGAGAAACCCTACTACACTGTTGGTGGGAATGTAATCTAGTACAACAACTGTGGAAATCAGTTCCTGAGACAGCTAAAAATAGATTTACCATAGGACCCAGGTATATCACTCTTAGGCATATCTCCCAAGGACACTTCTCACTACCTTAGAGATACTAGCTCAGTCATGTTTATTGCCACCCTATTCACAGTAGCTAGGAAATGGAACTAGCCTAGATGTCCCTCAACAGATGAATGGATAATAAAGATGTGGTACATTTTTCTATTCAATGGTAAAGAAAAATGAAATTTGCAAGGAAATGGATGTATCTGGAAAGGATTATGCTAAGTGAGGTAACCCAGGCCCAGAAAGCCAAACATTACATTCTCTTTCATATGTGGATCCTAGCTACAAATGTTTAGACTTGTCTGTGAGCTGGAACCAAAAGTCAGTAGCAGAGGCCATTAAGTTAGAAAAGGGCTATAAGGAAGGGAGGAGAGGGGAGGACTTAAGAGGATGGTACTGTATATATGTAAGTAGAAGAACAGATTACAGGGAGTAAAATGGCCTAAGCAAAGCCAGGGGAAGAGATTGAGTAAAAAATGGGTGGGAGAGGGTCAAAATTTAAGATATTGTGAATAAAACATATGAAAGCCTACTTCTTTGGATAATGGCACACCAGAAACCATAGATTGTTACTAGAAAATTTTCAGTGCCAGGGATGAGATACCTTCCAGTGAGTTGTTGGCCAGGAGGTCCCTGTTGCCCCCAAAACATTATAGGCTATTGCCAAGTCCCTTGGTTTCCCACCAGAAACAGATGGTGAGACCCTGTTGCTGAAGACTCCACATGCCTGGGCAGCAAGGTTACTGAGAAACCAAGCTGGAACTGAGCTGATAACCTCCTCCCTGTAGACCAACTGAGAGAAAGCTGGAAAAAGCTGCACTGCATACAGCCCTATGGGAGACAGAAGTCATCAGTGGTGAAAACAGTGAACACTAGAAGCCTCAAGTTTGGCCAGCCAGGCCAAATGACCAAACAGGTGCAATAGTGGCATGTCTGCTCTGGGGGAAACCGACTGCTCTCTAATTGGACTGGAGACCCACTCTATGGGAGAGAATACATGCCTGATACTGAAAACCTATTCAAAAGCCTATGGCGGGGAGGTCATGAGTCTTAGGAGTATAATGCCTGCTCTTATCTGGATAAATGCATATATTATGCTCACCAAACTGCCCTCTAAGCAATTCACTTAACGTTCATATTAACGCTACTGTCATTTTTGGTTACAGAAGCTTCTTTCCTCAGATGGCAATGACCAGTGGAATGACCAAAAAGGAACATGGTGCTGAGAAGAAGTGACAGAGGAGTGCTTGGCACTGAAACATCTCTATCACACCCTCCAAGTCTCAGGGCCCATTGCAGAAGAGGTGGCAGAAAGAATGTAAGAGCTAAAGGAAAGGTAGGACTGCTTACAAGGCAACTGTCCAGACAGAAATTGGCCTTGGTATCCACGACCTCACATTGCCTAACAATACCTTCACAAGACTCTCACATAGGAGGAAAAGATGATGACATCAAAATAAAATGGAGACTAATGAAGACAGGAAGGGGATATGATGGAGAGTAGATTTGTGAAGAGGAAAGTGGGGGAGGGGAGGGAATTATCATGGTTCGTTGTCTGTAAGTATGTAAACTGTCAATTAAAAAAATTCCAAAAAATAGCCCAGGTGTGGTGGTGCATGCCTTTAATCCCAGCACTCAGGAGACAGAGGTAGGAGGATTACTGTGAACTAGAGGCTACCCTGAGATTACATAGTGAATCCAAGGTCAGCCTGGACTAGAGTGAAACCCTACCTCGAAAAACCAAAATCAAAAATAAAATAAAAGTAGCATAGGACATTGAGATTTTTTTTTTCTCTGAAAAAAATAATTCGTCCTTGTCCCTTACACCACTGTAGCAGCTCAGAAACACACTACATGATTTGCAGGCAGCTCAGTTGGAGAGTCAGGTCAGTTGGAGAGTCTCTTTCCCAAGCAGTTGTTTTCCCTTTACATAGCCTGAGAGCAGGGTCTTGCAACCTTTTCCTAGACTTGTTGACTTCCCCAGTTGTCTGGGCATTTTTCCTCCTCACCCCAAGAGGAATGTTTCAATTGCTACATAACATTGATCAAAGTCTGCCCCTCAACAGTTGTCTTACACTCCTATTGGCTTGAGGAGTGGTCTGTGACCTTTTAAGTTTTAGTTCTCACAGACATGTTGACGTCTTGAATCCCTCCTCCCTCCAGGGGAGAATATTTCAATTGGGAGAAATTTGCTATGTAACAAGAAGGACATAAGGAAAGGAAATATGAAAGGATGCTTGTGGAGTCCTTGCAGGGGTCAAAAGTTGTACCTAAGTGCTTTATTAATGTCACCTTGAAAAATTCTCTTTAACTCACTTCACTACCATCACACATAAAGGCCAGTGAGCCAGTGCTGTCTCCATAGGCACAGGATCCATAGTGGGAGCCCTCTGGAGTCCCATGGGGTCAGGGCATAGCTTTCCTACCCTGACACATTCACCTGCTTCACTGTGCTATTTGTTGCAGCCTGGCTGTCTTAGCTCCAGTCTCTTCTGCAAAGTGGTATAAGGAGTCATCACACTATGCCAGTTCCTCCTGGGAGACCAGCTCCTCTTCTCTCTGGCACCATGATTTATCCTTTTCATTCTTCTAGCATGAGACTCCCAGGGGAAATTATAATTCCTTGAGGACCATTGTTTCAACTGTTTGATAGCTAAAGGGTGTCCTTTCAGAATAACTTCATTTTTTTCCATTTTACAGTATCTTTTGTAATTTTAAAAACTGAGAATGTGGAAGTAAACATTGTGTTGGGTTAATAAAATCTTAAAGGAGTTTCTTTTACCAAAGAACTTAGGGGTTGGAGGGCGTTGCAGTTACATTCTCATTGCTGGACCAAATCACCTAACAAAAAGCAGCTGATTGGAGGAAAGAATTTATTTTGGTTTCTAGTCTCAAAGGAAAGCTTCATGATGGCAAGTGAAAGCCTGGAATGAGCAGGGGCTGAACATCATCTCTGCCACAGCAGGTGGAACCCAGCAGCTAGAGAGTGAGCTGAACTAACACTGGCAAGCTAATAAACCTTAAGGTCCACTCCCAGCAACCCACTTCCTGGAGCAAGGTTCTACCTCCAAGTTGCTATCAGCTGGGAACCAAGCATTCAAAACACGTTAGGGGCCTGGAGAGATGGCTTAGTGGTTAAGGTGTTTGCCTGCGAAGCCAATGGACCCAGGTTTGATTTGCCCAGGACCCACGTAAGACAGATGCACAAGGGGCACATGCATCTGGAATTCATTTGCAGTGGTTACAGGCCCTGGCGTGCCATTCTCTCTCTGTCTGTCTGTCTCTCTTCTCTCTCTCTCTCTTTGCTTGCAAATAAATAAATAAAAATTAAAAATATATATATATGTTAGTTTAGAGAGGACGGGTAATGAAACATTTCATGTCTATCTTAGAAAAAGGAACTTCCATAAAAAAAATGTTATTCAGATTAGGCCTTCTCATTAGGACTGTACTACCAAGGCCACCCTCCCCTCATCCCACCACTCATAGAACTCACATTTTGAAACAAAACCAGGGGCCACTTAGGGAGTGTGCTGGCATGTGGCTGTTTGATGGAGGTGGTGGTAGGAGTTTTATTCTTCTGTGCAATTTTCTAGAATTCCTTGACTATAAAATAATATCTTTACTTCTCCAATTAGTCCTGACCTCTTGGTACCTATCATATTGTCAATTCAACCTACCAGACTGGAGAAACAATTTCCTATCAGTAAGGCAACAAATTCCTACCAATAAGAAAAAGGAGGAGTGTAACAAAGGAAGGTAATTACATAAACAACCTTAAGAGCTGTTTGGCCTTGGGGACAAAGTGACTCACTTGCTTTGCAAAATCACTTGTTAGAATGAGAACAGAGTGGATAGAGAGTATGAGTATTATAAATTCTTCTGTTTTTCAGGGCAGTGCAAAGCTAGTGTGTTTGAAAATAGATTTCTGTAAAGATTAACCTTCAGCCTTCACAATATCAATACATAACATGCATTATCTCTGCAGCCTTTGAAGGCTAGTATTGTGGTCCCCATTTTATGAATGGGGTTACCGAACTGGAGAGCTTGCCAGACTCAAGGTTCCAGAGTCTGTAAGTGATGACACCTCATTTTACAGAGTGCGCCATGCCCTCTGTGCTTCCTTACCCACAGGTTGCGCATTCCCAAAGGCATGACTCTGTTCATGATTATCTGTGTGTTTCGTGCAGTTCTTCATCCATTATAAATCTTCAATTAGTAACTAGAATTACGGACTTACAAAAAGCACATATCAGAATAGGACTGAATACATAGCAAAAATGCAACTAATAGCAGCTCAGGTAAATGGGGGCTTGTTTTGCTCTTGTGGAGACAAGTGGTTGGCTTAGTTTCTGCAAATTAAACTAGGGCTCTGGGTTTTTCTTTTTTCCACCTCTCAGAACAGGTATTGTATTAGTCATTGTGCAGTGTTGGCCACAGGCTTTTAGGACCCAAATCCTTGTTGCATTGGTAAGGAAAGCACAGCCCAGAAAGGCTAAATGACCTGGCAGAGATCTCTCATGTAAGTGGCCATTGAGCTTTGAAACAAACCTCCTAAACCACGGCCATTTCTGCTCCTAAGTGGCCCTCCTCTAGCCATCCTGCTCTAACTAACATGGTAATGGGTTTATAATGAGTCTTGCTCATCCACTAAGTTAATATGTTTATTTCCATCCCTGCCTTAGGTTTTAATAGCCATAATGGTGGAAATAACATGTCCTGCACTGTACAGATTAGAAGAGATGGCTCAAATCAGAGTTGACAGAGTCTCCCTGAAGTCAAATGAAAAACTGGTGACTGACGTTGGATGTCTTTTAGCCTGCTAGGCAACCTTTAAACCCAACTATGCTATCGTAAGGAATTTGTCTCATCTATATCCTGAAGACTGTTGTGTAACTCTTAAAACCCTTGGAATTTCCTAAGTGGAAAGAATATCTTATGAATACTAATTAAGTTTCTATTTGTGGGTCCCTAAATAGCATTAGGATGGGGACTGAGAAAGTCTAACTAGGGACTATAGAGAGGATAAGGAGCCTGTGAGAGCTCGGTGTCAATGACAGTGATTAAGCCATCTTGCCAACATAATGAAATCCCAATGCAGCTTTGAGTACTGAAGCTCAGTGGAGCTTCCTGGCTAGTGACCAGGTCACTGTACTAAGAGGATAACCCTCCTTGGCTTCCCAAGGAGAGGGCACAAGAGCTGTCTAGCTCATACCTCACTTTGTGTACATCCTTTACAATAGAACATCTTCACAAATGGAACTCCTTCTCCAGGCCTGGGAGGATTTTCTAGCAAATTGTCCATCTGGAGGGAGTCACGGGAGCCCCTAAACTTGTGGCCAGGCAGTTATAAGGGCAGGTATCTTGGGGACCCCTGAAACTGGCCTCTAGTATCTAAGTAAGGTGGTCCTGTGTAAAGAGCCTATGAGACCCTTGCTCCCATCAGAAATGAATTGCAAGAGACACAGGTCAGAGTCACCCTGCCTTGGTAAACTTTCCTGTCCAGATAGAATATACTTACGTTCTTTCAAAGTGTACTGCACATATCACATCTTTTAATTTCCTTGACCCAGATCATTAGTTCTTTGAAGAAAAAGACTGTACCTTATCAATTTCCTGCCACTGTCCTTGGCAAATATAAGTGCCTACCTGTGTTTAATAAGTTAATGGTCAAATGGGTGACTACACAAGGCTCTCATCTCTCAGCCCACCATTCCTGCCTCCTGCCTTCCGTCTGCAGCCTGATTTCCTGCACAAACCAGGGCAATTGCTCCACATAAGCACCACTCCCGCACAGGGGAGTTTTGCTGAGTTCTGTGTTCTGCTGAGGGACAGCCACTACCCACTGCACTGGGGTGTATTTCTGTCTTTCAGCCTTGTGCCCTGATGGGAAATGACCTGCAGGGCACGGCCAGGTAAACAGCCTAACAAGTTCACAGGGCTCTGAGCTTCTCGTAGGAGCTGTTCCCTGCACAATGATGCCTGTGCATTTTTGTTTCCAGAAAATGGAACAGCACAGTTTAACATGAAATCAGGGAGCAGGAGAAGTATCTGAGATAAGTGCAGACAGAACATCTGGCCCACAATAAGGATTAAATAACAATTAAGCAGCACTGGCTGTATCGTTGCTGCCTTCTGCTCCTCTGCCATGTTAGACACAGTGTGCGCCTCTCTCTCTGAAGCTCTAGTCTCCTTAGTTCATGTCTGAGAATGGACAGCACCAGTCTGGGCATTCTGGAATACTCCAACCCACTTCACTTATTTCTCCTGTCAGTCCCTCAGGCTTTGGGGAGGAAGGCATGGCTTAGGAAGCTCTCTCTCTCTCTCGTCCTCTCTCCTTTCTCCCTTTCCCTTCTTCTACCCCCACGCTTTCTCCTTCCTTTCCCTTATTCCCCTCTGTGGCAGCTTGAATGTATGTTCCCCATAGACTCAGGTGTTTCATTAAGGCCTGTAACTTGGGTCTCCAGCCACCTAGCTGGAGCAGGTGTCACTGGGGGTGGATCCTGGGGTCCAACCCTAAGGTGTGTTTGGGGGTGGATCTGATTTCCAGAGAGGCTTGAGCTCTGGCCAGGTCTCTGCTGTTCGCTCCTGCTTTTGTGCTTGTTGCTTTTGGGTGTTGCTGGCTGTTTCGTTCTTTCTGTCTGCTTGGATGAATGGAAGCAGCTTCGTCTGCCAAAGATGGAACTTTGTCTGGATCTGTAAGCCTGAAATAAACCCCTTCCTCTGCTAAACTGTTCAGATGCTCATCCCAGCAACCTGGAACTGACTAGAATGCCCTCCCTTTCCCCCTTTCCCTCTGCTTCCCATCCTCCCGGAACCACGGTGGCTTTCTTCTTCCTTCTTATAGAAAGGAGGTCCCTTTTATATCCACTCCCTGTATTCTATTCATTTCCTTGTGTCCACTATGCTTTCCCCTCATTTCCCCACACTTCTCCCTAATGGCTTCATTCTAGCTTCCTGGCCTCTTACAGATGCTTATTCCATCCTATGTACAGATCTTAAAATTCAAGGGCCGGGCGTGATGGCACACCATTAATCCCAGCACTAGGGAGGCAGAAGTAAAAGGATCACCATAAGTTTGAGGCCCCTTTGAGACTGCATAGTGAATTCCAGGTCAGCCTGGACTAGAGTAAAACCCTACCTCAAAATCCATCCATTTTCTTATAAATTTCATAATTTCACTTTTACAGCTGAATTTAACTCCACTGTGTATATGTACATCTTTATTATCCATTCATCACTTCATCAGTATCTTGACTGATTCCATTTCCTCAATATTATTTATAAAGCAGCAACAAACATGGCTGAGCAATTATCTCTACAGTAAACTATAGAGTTTTTAGGGTATATGTTCAGGAGTGGTATAGCTGGGTCATATTGTATATCATTTTTAGGTTTTTGAAAATATTTATTGGCCTTGAAAGATGGCTTAGCAGTTAAAGAGCTTGTCTGCAAAGCCTAAGGACCCAGGTTTGATTCCCCAGTACCCATGTAAGCCAGAAGCACAGGGTAGTGCATGTGTCTGGGGTTCATTTGCAGTAGCTGGAGACCTTTGCCTATTCTCTCTCTCTCCCTCTCTCTCTCCCTCCCTCTCTCTCTCTCTCTCTCTCTTTCTCTCTCTCTTCCTCCCTTTCTCTCTTGAATAAATAAAATATTAAAAAATCAAAGACCTCTGACATTTTAGAAAATATTTATTTATTCATTTGAGAGAGAGAGAAGGAGAAAGAGAGAGAGAGAATGGGCACACCAGGGCCTCCTGCCTGCCACTGAAAATAAATTCTAGATGCATGCACCCCTTTGTACATCTGGTTTTATGTGGGTACTACCTTTAACTTCTGGACCATTTCTTCAGCCCTATTTTTAGGTTTTTGAGAAACTGCCATACTGATTTTCATAATGGCTATACAAGTTTAAAATTTTTAGGATGACCATTTTCATGATATTGATTAATCCAATCCATGAGCATGGGAGGTCATTCCATCTTCTGTTTTTTTTCCTCAATTTCTTTTTTTAGTGTCTTAAAGGTTTCATTTAGAGGTCTTTCACTTCCATGGTTAGGGATAATCCAAGATATTTTATTTTTTGTGGCTACTGTGAATGGGACTGTTTCCCTGATTTCTTCCTCAGTATGTTTGTCATTGGTATATAGGAAAGCTACTGATATTTTGCTTGTTAAATTTGTATCCTGCCACTTTGCTGAAAGTGTTTATCAGTACTAGGTGTTTTCTGGTGGTGTATTTAAGTATTTCTTAAATATAGAATCATATCATCTGCAAATTAGACAAGTTTGACTTCTTCCTTTCCAATTTGTTTCCTTTTATTTCTTTCTCTTGTCTTATCACTCTAGCTAAGACTTCAAGTACTGTATTAAATAGTAGTAAGTAGAATGGATATCCTTGTCTTGTTCCAGATCTTAGTGAAAATGCTTCAAGCTTTTCTCCATGCAGCATGACATTGGCTTTAGGTTTGTCATATAGCCTTTATTAAGTTGAGATATATTCCCTAGTCTCTCCAAAATATCCCTCCCCCCCCGAGGTAAAGTCTTACTCTAGCCCAGCCTGACCTGGAATTCACTATGTAGTCTCAGGGTGGCCTTAAACTGTCTGCAGTCCTCCTACCTTTGCCTCCCAGGTTGCTGGGATTAAAAGCATGCACCACCACGCCCAGCTTCTCCGAAGTTTTTATCATGAAGGGATGTTGTATTTTATCAAAGGCCTTGCTTTGCATCTATTGAGATGATCATGTGATTTCTGTTCTTGAGTCTGTTTATGTTATGTATTACATTTACTGATTTACATATGTTGAACCATCCCTGCATCCCTGGAATAAAACCTACTTGAGATGGATGATTTTTTTTAATGTGTTCCTTTACTCTATTTGCAAGAATTTTATTGAGAATTTTTGTATCTAGTTTCATCTAGGATATAAGTCTATAATTTTCTTTTTTTGTTGTATCTTAGTCTGGATTTGCTGTTGGTGTAATGCTACCTTAATAAAAGGAGTTGGGAGCATTTGATCCTTTCTTTAGCAAGGTTCTACTTCCTAAAAGTTTTACAATCCTCCTACACAATGCCACCAACTAGGGATTAAGTATTAAAATCATGAGGAACATTTTATATTCAAACCACCACAGAGGCAGAGACAGGAGAATCCCCTGGAGATCACAGGCCAGTTAGTCTGGTCCACAAAGCTGTAAACAGCAAAGAGACTCTGTGTTAAGGTGGAAGGACACCTGAGGTTGTCCTCTGACCTCCCCATGGGCACTATGGCATGCGTGCCCACACTGAGACACACACACACACACACATGAACAACACAGTTACTTTAGTGGCATGCAGTTTTTGTAACAGGCCTAGGTGGAGTTAAACCTCATATATCTGGTCCTAGCAGAGCCATGACATTCACCAATGTACTCTACTGCCTTTCCTGGCTTTGGAGTCACAAGAAGGAACAATCACCCAGCAAAAAACAAACAAACAAACAAACAAACTTTCTGGAACCCTACTTCCCAGACAAGCACCTATAAGGAAAGGGATTTCTCAGCTTTCCAGAAGAAAAAGTTCCATATCTTCAAGCCTCACCCTGGGACAGCTCTGAAAATTTCTTCCTTCTGTCAAAACCTAATTGCTTTTTGCTGCAATTTCAACTCACTTCTTATTGAGTGTAGTTGGAAAAACTTAGAAAAAAATGAAATGAAAGTGCTATTATGAAATACTTATGTTGCTATCCTTCATCAAAAACAACTCCACTCTGCTTTGGACTATTTCACAACAGTGATTTATTTCCTACTTTCAAGATAAAGGCCTGATTTGCATAAATAAAGTATATTTGGAGATTAAAAAAATAAAAATTCTTCAATGCCAAAAATTATTCATTGCTCAAAAGTCATTTTCCTTGGAAGGAATTAGTGAAAACTGGTCTAGCCTGCTTCCTTAGCTGCTGCCACTTCAGGGATATAATCTTTCATATGGCTGTGCTTTTTCTCTCTGATGCTGAAGTTTGAGGGTAACCTTACATTCCATGTCTCCTCAGATTTGTTTATTTCTAGCACTGGGTGGTTCCAATGCCACCTGTTAGCCAACTAGCATATAATGCATTTTTATTACTTTACCTTCAAAAGAAGGAAAAGCAAGTTGCCCTTTCTCACTGACATCAGACAGCAGTAGATCCTTGACATTTCTGAAGACTATTCCCAAGATATTGACAAATCTCTCATAACGACATGTAAAAATGTCCACTCTGCCAGGTGTGGTGGCACACGCCTTTAATCCTAGCAGAGGTAGGAGGATCACTGTGAGTTCAAGGCCACCCTATCTTGAAAAACCAAAAAAAAAAAAAAAAGTCCACACTGACTCCTTGTTGCCCATCAAACTGTATTACAGCCAACAGTGATACCTTTCCTGTATGCAGTCAAATTAGTTTTCATTGTTTGCTCAAGTTTTATTTCCTTCTTAAGAAACACCTCAGGGTCTGGGAATGTAGCTCCATTGGGAGAGTACCCAGTATCAATAAAGCAATGAGTTCCATGCCTAGCATGATATAAACTGGGGTGGTACCACATAAGCCCAGCAATTTGGAGGTGGAGGCAGAAAGGTCAGAAGTGAAAGATCATCCTTTCATAGCAAGTGCAAGGCCAGCCATGGCTGCCTGAGACCCTGATTCAAAAGAAAGAAAGAAAGAAAGAGAGAGAGGAGGAAGGGTAGGAGGGATAGAGAGAGGGAAGGGAGGGAGGGAAGGAAAGAAGGAAAGGAAAGAGAAAGGAGAAGAGAGAAGAGAGGAGAGGACAGGAGAGGAGGAGAGGAGAGGAGAGGAGAGAGAAGAGGAGAGGAGAGGAGACGACAGGAGAGGAGAGGAGAGGAGGAGAGGAGAGGAGTCGAGAGGAGAGGAGACGACAGGAGAGGAGAGGAGAGGAGGAGAGGAGAGGAGTCGAGAGGAGAGGAGACGACAGGAGAGGAAAACAGCACATTGGGGCTGACTTGAGATTCACTAATAGTGCCAGCAAATCTCATTAAATTTTATTCTGTCTGGATTGTCCCTTTCCACATTAAAATCTTGAGTCATGGGCAGGAGATATAGCTCAGTGGTGGAGTATTTGCTTAGCATTTTCAAGGCCCTAGGTTCAGTCCCCAGTATCACCACCAAAAAAAAAAAAGATTGAAAACCCTGAGTAATTTCTAATATCCCCTACTTTAAAGTAGTCTCAACTTCTATTTGTTGGCCAACCACAATGACTTGCTCTTGGAAGTGAATATAGGAAATGCTTTTCTCGTTTACCAAGGTGGACAATCCCAACAAATGATATGAATGTGATAAGAAACAAAAGGAGAAGGCTCACCAAATTACTCATAAGAATATCAGTTATCAAGTGAATTGTAATCCTCCAAAACTCACATGTTGAAGCCCTAACCTCCAAGGTGACTACATTTGGTGATGGGGACCTTGTGGAAGTAATTAAGAGGAAATGATGAGAGCGTCCTCACAGGAAGAGGCAGAGACACCAGAGAACCCAGTCTGGGCATGCCCACCAAAGAAAGACCATGTGAAGACATAGGAGAGGCAGACATCTATCTACAAGCCAGGTAGAAAGGCCTTACCAAATACTAACTCTGACACCTTCAACTTGTACTTACATCCTCCAGAGCTGTAAGAAAATAAACTTTCATTGTTTGAGCCAGTATTTTGTTATGGCAACCTGAGCAGGCTAATCCAATATCACTAATGGATTTAAGAATATTCAACCAATAAAAGTAGGAAATGGAGAAACTTTGGGAAAAGAGTCTGAGAGAAATGAGGAAGTGGGGTATTATTAGCAAGCTAATTAATTATTCATGGTCCTTTTAGTTTGTTTTCCTTTTTCTTTCTTGTTTTGTGTGTCTTGAGGGGAAGGGGTGTGTGTTGCGTACGCACATTTATATACCCATGCAGTGCTTGCAGGCAGTAGCCAGAGTGGAATGTCGGGTGTCCTCCCATACCATTGCTCTTCTGCCTGTTCTTTTTTTTCAAGGTAGGATTTCACTCTAGCTCAGGCTGATCTGGAATTCACTATGTAATCTCAGGGTGGCCTCAAAGTCATGGCGATCCTCCTACCTCTGCCTCCCAAATGCTGGGATTAAAGGTGTGTGCCACCATGCCTGGCCCCTGCCTGTTCTTTTTTAAGCCAGAGTCTCTTACTGATCCCTGAGGTTGCTATTATTTCTAGAAGCTCTGGTGATTCTTGGGCCTCTGTTTCCCAATAGGAATGGGGGTACAGATGTTTTTGGCCATGCCTAGCTATTTATGTGTGTCCTGGGGGTTCAACTTGAGAGCAATGTCTCAGACCTCCTCAGGCCCTGATGCATGCACAAGAAGTGCTCTTAGCTGCTGAGCCATCTCTCCAGCCCTTAGGTTTGTTTTTAAATAGACTTTATTTTTTAGCACAGTTTTAGACTACAGCAAAATTAAATGGAAAGTGCAGAGATCTCCCATGTGCCCATACAAATACAGACTCCACCACTGTTAACAATCCCACCCTCAGTAGTTTCCTTAACAATTGATGAACCATTATTGACATCACTGACATGTTATAATCTTCACTAGGGTTTACTCTTACTCTTGTGCATTCTGGGAGTTTGGACAAATGCGTGTGGCATGTATTTCTCATTAGAATATTATGTAGAATAGTTTTGTTTTCCTAAACCCCTCTGTTCCTATTCATTCTCTGATAATGCCCAGAAATCACTCATCTTGTTACTGTCTCCCTAGCTTCACCTTTTCCAAAAATGTCATGTAATTGGAAATATACAGTGTTTAGCTTTATCAAATTCACTTCTTTCACTTAAGTGCTACTTTTGGTAGCAGTGAATAATATTCAGCACCTGGGTGTACCTTAGCCCTCTAGCCATTCATCTACAGAGGGCATTTTGGTTGCTCTAAATCTTGCCAATTCTGAATAAACTGATGTAAACATTCAGGGCAGGTTTCCAGGGTTTTGTCTAGACACAAAATTTCAAATCCTTTGGATAAATACCAAGGAATACACTTGCTGAATTGTACAATAAATGATGCCTTCTTTAAAAGAAACTAATTGTCTTCCAAATTATTTGTGCCATTTTGCTTTCCTACTAGTAATGAAAACCCTTACTGCTCCACATCCTCCCCAGCATTTGGCACTCCACATGTTCCAGATTTGGGCCATTATAATAGCAGTGTAGTTGTGCATCACTATCATTTTCCAAATGTTTGCATTTGCCTATGAAATTACAATGTCAAACAGATATGGTGGTTCATATCTGCAATCCCAGCATTCAGAAGGCTGAGGTCTTCTGAGTTTGAGAGCAGCCTGGGCTACATAGTGAGGTCCAGGTTAGCCTGGGATAGAAAGTTAGATGTCTTAATTAATAATCATAATGACAATAAATAAACAAAATTACAATTTCCTTTGGAATTCTCAGCATGTATAATATCGACAAATCTTTTCTAGTTGATTTTCACTTCATAGTGACTCATGAAAAAGCTTTTAAGTTGACTCAGTTGTATTGTCTTTCAAGTAGTTAACATATAAGAGAAACCAAACTTTAAAAGTATTAAAGGGTAGCATGCATGAGGCCTTGGGCTCATCTCGCTCAGACCACAAAAATACCCAAAACAAACAAACTAACTCATAAAGAAATCTCTATGCAGAGTTCATTGCTGGAGTTTGTTCAAGATGCATGACTGGTTTGATATAGGATGACCCATGCCTTCTACAAATGCATACATAGGAATGGTTAAAACTAAGAAATGGGGAAATGCTGATGCTTTAACTAAGAAGTAAACTACTAGCTACACTGGTGTGTAGGAGCTGCTGTCAGAACTCCTCATGTCAGCCTGAGACTTGTCTCTGTAGACATTCCCCACTTGTACAAGGCTCAAGGAACAAGGATTGGGGCTTCTGAGTGCTTGGAAAATCAAGGGAGAAGTTATGAATAAGATGGATGTGCAGCTGAACCACAAAATCAAAATATACACAGTCAAATTTCTTAGCAGATCACAAAGCATGTCTGAAAACAGCCAGTGGCAGCTGAGGAAACTGAACAGGGACTTCAGCTGATGCCCAACATTAAGTGCCTGCAAGACCAAACTCAGAGAAATCAAAACTCTTTAGAGACAAAATTGAGACTTTCTTCAACAAACTAACATAATGCCCATTGTACAATCCCTCAAATATCACATGCGAAGACAGTGGAGGGCTGGAGAGATGGCCTGTGATGCCTAAGGACCTATGTTCAACTTCCCAGATTCCACATAAGCCAGACACACAAGGTGATGCATGTGCAAGATCAAACATGTGCACAAGGTGGCCCACATATCTGGAGTTCAATTGTAGTAACTAGAGGCCCTGGAGTGCCAATTCTGTCTCCCTCTCTCACACTCTCTCTTTCATTAAAAAAGAGAGTGGCAAATATGATTCATAATACTCTAGAAGAAAGTTGGACATAGATGTCACAGCAGACAAGAAACTCTAAAATAGCTACTAGTATAAATGTTCAAATAGCTTAGGAAAATATATTTATAACAATAAATAGCAAATGGAAGTTATTTTAACAATTCAAATGAAGAAGCCAGGCATGGTAGGGTATGCTTTTAATCCCAGCACTCCAGAGGCAGAGGTAGGAGGATCACCATGAGTTCGAGGCCACCCTGAGACTACATAGCAAATTCCAGGTCAGCCTGGGCTAGAGTGAGACCCTACCTCAAAAAAAAAAAAAAAAAAAAAAAAAAAAAAAAAAACTTCGGAGAGACTAGGGATGTAGAGATCATATTTCAACTCAATAAAGGCTATAATATAAATATATATAATATAAAATATACCAAGCAGCATAAGGAATACATATGTAGAGATGGAGAGATGGCTTAGTGGTTAAGGCATTTGCCTATGAAGCCTAAGGACCCAGGTTTGATTCCCCAGTACCCATGTAAGCCAGATGCACAAGGTGGCACATATGTATGGAGTTCATGTGCAGTGTCTAGAGGCCCTGGTCTACCTATTCTCTCTCTCTTTCTCAAATAAATAAATAAAATATTTTGAAAAAGCAACAACAGAAACGGGAAAGAGTGGGGCTTCTGTAATAGTGCCTGTAAAAGATCACAGAAGTCCCCTGAAGATGATGATTTAAATAACAGGACATTTTAAGCCATGTGTGCTAGTGAACACCTATAATCCCAACATTTTGGAGGCTGAGACAGGAGGACTGCCACAAGTTCATGGCCAGAGTCAAAACTGTCATACACATACCCTCCCCTCCCACACACACACCAAGTACTATTTGAAAGTCCTGCCAAAAGTCTAGATGACAGAAACTTTGCAGTTTCCCCTGAGTGACTGCTGGTGTGAGGGTCAGGGCCCTGTTCTCCACTAAAGTATGCCAGTGTGCCAAGCTCCAGCTGACAAGCAGCATCTGACCAGCAAGCACACGCATATGAAAGGGTTCAGCCCAGCAGAGAAGAGATTTATAAGGGAAATTCCAGAAATTTAATGACTATAGAAGAGCTGAGCTCCAAAATCTGAGTATAAATTTTACCCAAATCCTTGGCTTACCAGTAAAATGTGCAAACAGGAGAGCATGCCAGAGACCAGGTTCTACAAAGCAGAATCTGCAAGCTGAAAAACAGAGCAGAGAAGTCTAGCTGCTCTAGTATACCACACAAGTCTTCTCTACTCTCTCTCTCTCTCTCTCTCTCTCTCTCTCTCTCTCTCTCTCCTGCTGACTACAGTTAATATTAAATAATTAATAATAATAATAATACCCCCATGGACAAGATTTGAAAGGCAAACTACCTGAGGATGCTCAAGGGTTGAACAACAAAACAAAGGCAGTCTGTGGAAGTGAGTCGAAGCTGGGCAAGGCAACATTTAAGGGGGAACTTTCCTGGCATTCTGTTCTGCCTTTTCTCCTTGAGCTGCGTGATGGAGCAGCAGTGACCAGAGGAAAGGAACAGGCCTGTGGAGGGGAGCTCCTGGTTGTGTGTGGGAAGCAGCCCCAGGTCTTGGGCTCTCTGTTGAGCTTTACCTGCTGACCTATAGAAGCCTAGCAAAATCACAGAGGAATAAATTAATGTTTAAACCTGCTCTGGGGACTCAATCAGCACCTCAGTGGTGCACACATGAGGTAAACTCAAAGCAGCAGAGAGAGGATTTGAAAACAGAACTGTGATGGAAGTACTGGTAAAAACAGGTGAGAAAGAAGAGTTCAAGAAGTTCTCTGAGCCCCAGACAGAATGTATTCACGGAACACCAGACTAAACATAGCATGACCAGATAGCCAAACACCAAGTTAAAAAGGTTTTTGAAAGTAGCTAGTTAAAATTCAAACAAGTGAAGTTTTCTCTTAGAAATCAGAGAGGTCAGAACACACACAGTGGGGTCACTTTATTTAATTAATTAATTAATTTTTTTTAGAGAGAGAGAAACACACAGAAAGAGAGAATTGGCATGCCAGGACCTCAGCCACTGAAATCAAACTCTGGACACTTCCACCACTTAGTGGGCATGTGCAACTTTATGCTTGCCTCTTGTTTTGTGCATCTGGCTTACATGGGATCTGGAGAGTCGAACATGGGTCCTTAGGCTTTGCAGGCAAGTACCTTAATCACTAAGCCATCTCTCCAGCCCTGGGGCCACTTTTTTAATGTTCTAAGAAAGGAACTGCCAACCAAGAACTACGTACATTCCACTAAAACAAATACTGGGTTCAGTACCAACACACACACACACACACACACACACACACACACACAAATCCACACAGGAGTAAGCTCAGGAATCACACTTAAAACTCAAATAATGTAACTTAAAATAAAGAGAACACCCATTAGATTATCTCAATATATTGGTAAAAGTCATTTGACACCATTCATTATGCATTAGTGCCAAGTTATCTGTGCATGCTAGGGACAGGAGGGGATATAGTATGATGAAAGGTCTCTATGTCACATATTATACATAGTGCAGAAAGACCAAATGCTTTCTACTGCATAGCAGAGACATAGCAAGAACACCTGTGGTCACCACTGCTATTCGTTGCGGCACAGAAAAACCTAGCTAGTATAATAAGATGAGGAAAAGATAGAAAAAAATCCCATATTTTAGAAATAAATCAACATTATTTTCAAAAGACAGTCATGCACACAGACAATGAATCTTCAAAAAATATCCAATAAAATAAATGGCTGCATCTAGTACATTTGTAGGATAAGATTAATATTATTAAAACATATTTTTGGTGTGTATGTGTGCCATTACTAGTGTGTGTGCATGTACAAATGTTCACACTACATGTGCACAAGTACAGAGACCAGAGGAAGATGTAGGCTGTCCTCACCTGTTGCTCTTCTTCTGGCATATTTCCCTGAGACAGAATCTCTCACAGATTGGAGCTCCATTTTATGTAAGTTCTGGGGATCAAACTCAGGTCTTCATGCCTGTGCAGCAAGTGCTCTTATCTTCTAAGCCATCTCCCTAGCCGCAAGTTCAATATTTTCAAAAGAACATTTTCCATGTTTTTTATCTACAAGAAGGAGTGAGAATGACCTGAGTGTTGACCTCACACATACCCTTAGAGTCTAACCAAAGGATGGAATTTGATTCAAATAGAAATTGAAGTGAGAAAAAATTGATTCAGCAAAACTTTATATAACAAGAGAGGAAAAACATGCCATCTTCTTTCAGAAAGAAAGTAAATTCTTGGCTAACAAAATGGCTTTGAATATGTATGATCTAAGAACTGGTACTGAATTTCTGAGGGCAGACTTAGGTTGTTTTTCCTTTCATGTGGCCAGGTCTGGGGTTACTTGTACTTAGCCAAGGAGAGAAATCGCTAATGCTGGGATCGGGGCTTACCTCTTACCTAGGGGATACCAAAGCCAGTCCCTTTTGTTTTAGTTTCACTGAGAGACCAATTTTATGAATATCAGATTGATGTTCAAGTGAGTTTAAGACATACCTCAATGCATAACTTCTGTTCTCATACTCTTCAGCTAAATCAAAGGGACAGGAAGGGCTAAGATTTGAAGCAGGAGCAAAATTTGTGGGGAAAATTCTTTGGGGGAAGGCTATTGCTTATTTGTTCCCTGATCAATTCCTCATTCACATGGAAAGTGTTTTTCTATTTTTGTCTCAAATGTAATCAAGGAGCTCCTTTGTGAATCTGATTCATGTCTCTTGGAACCTAAGACTACTGTGGGCAGGCGTGTGACTCTGGTCAGGGGATCCATAGGAGGTTGAGTAAGGTCAGGTTTGCTTTAGTGATGGAGCAAGGAAAGAATGTCTGGGGGATTTCCATGAATAAGACACCAGTTACATGGAAAGAGAATAGAGCTGGAGCTAGAGGAGGGCATCAGCTCTTGCATGTGAACCTGGCAGAATGGACCACTCGTGCACCAGAGGCTGGGAACAGTGTTTCAGGGAATCAAATGAATCTCTTGTACTAGTGGTGTAGCAGTTGCTGGGATGAACCTCCAGACCAGGCACAGTTTATGGAAGAAGGGATTTTTTGACCTACAGACCCAGGGGAAGCTCCATAATGGAAGAAGTTGGCCCCCTTTCACAGATCCAAGCAGAGAGGAAAAATGCCACCACCATAAGCAAGCACACTTCAGGAACTCACGTACAACTCAGGCGCTTTGCCTATCTTTAGCTGGAGATTCCAGCTCCACCCCCAAACACCTTAGGGCTGGACCCCAGGATCCATCCAGTGATACCCCTCCAGCCAGGTGGCTGAAGATCTAAATTATAAGCTTTAATAGACACCTGAATGTATTGGGGTACATCCATTTAAACTACCACAAGTAGTTAAAATGGGCCATGAGGGATCTCTGCAGAAACACCAAAAGCACCCACAAAACAACTATCTGTCCATGCCAGAAAAGGTAATGTCACTCCATCCAGTATGGACCCTTCTGTCTTCTTCCTCTTTGACTCATGCCCAATTAGTGATCTGAGTAGGACCAAACAGTCAGGCATGTATGTGATAAAAGATGTCAGAGTGGAAACCAGTTACACCCATGATCTAAAGGGTAGAAGGAGACTGCTCCAGCAGGTGCTGGCACAGGCAGGAGGGCAGAGATGAAGCTATGGATGAAGACTGAAATGCTGATTTGTTAATTTATTTTTTAATGAGAGAGAGTGAGGGGGGAGGGAGGGAGAGAGAGAGAATTGGCATGCCAGGGCCCCCTTTTTATTGTTGTTTTTTATAACATTTTTATTTATTTATTTACAAGGAGAGAGAGAGAGAGAAGAGACAGAGAGAATGGCGCCAGGGCCTCCCCCCACTAAAAACAAAATCCAGGTATTTGGTCACTGTGCATCTGGCTTTACATTGGTATTGGGGAATCAAATTCATGTCATTAGGATTTGTAGTTAAGTGTCTTAGCCACTGAGCATCTCTCCATCCCTTTATTATTATTTTTTTAGGTAGATTCTCACTCTAGCCCAGGCTGACATGTAACTCACTCTGGTGTCCCAAGCTGGCCTCCAACTCTCAGTGATCCTTCTACTTCTGCCTCCCAAGTGCTGGGATTAAAGGTGTGTGCCACCACACTGGCTTGAAGTGTTGATTCTTATACCAACATTTCAATAACTGAATATTTGACTTAAGATTGTGTTACCTAAGAGTAAACAAAGAAGAAGAAGAAGAAGAAGAAGAAGAAGAAGAAGAAGAAGAAGAAGAAGAAGAAGGAGAAGGAGAAGGAGAAGGAGAAGGAGAAGGAGAAGGAGAAGGAGAAGGAGAAGGAGAAGTCATTGAGCTTACAGGATGAAGATCATGATGCACTAAAGAAAGATGGTAAATGACTATTAAAAGTTAACATTTCTACCCAGGAAGAGACATTGCTAGAGTGATTCAACTGGCAATGGAGTAGAGCTGAAAACATCAGGAGTTTGTGTTTGCCTCAATACAGACATGGATGGTTGGACAGAGAACTCTTTGTAGTTGTACTTCTACAAGTGGTAAGGTCTCAGACATAATGACATTCTAGGAGAAAAAGGCTCTCCTAGCACCCAGATATTGATTTCTACAACAATTTTCCAATAAATGGAGCCAATCTTCTTAGTGAAGCAGTTCATTCTAGCTTAGGGCAGGAAAAATACAGGATAGATCTAGAGTGTATCATATCCTCAGAAAGCAAGGAAGTAATAAAGTGTGGTGGTTTGATTCAGGTGTCCCCCATAAACTTAGGTATTCTGAAAGCCAGTCTCCCTAGCTGATGGCAATTAGAAACTAAAGCCTCCTGGAGGCCGTGTATTGTTGGGGGTGGGCTTATGGGTGTTAGGGCCAGTTTTTCCATGTCAGTGTTTGGCACACTCTCCCGTTGCTATTGTCCACCTGATGTTGGCCAAGGGGTGATGTCCACCCTCTTCTCATGCTGTTGTTTTCTCCTGCCATCATGGAGCTTCCCCTAGAACCTGTAAGCCAAAATAAACCCCTTTTTTTCCCACAAGCTGCTCCTGGTCGGGTGATTTCTGCCAGCAATGCGAATCTGACCACAACAGTATAGTTGGTACCGAGGAGTGGTGTCATTTGCTGCTACACACCTGACTATGTGGCTTTGGCCTGTTGGAGCTGATTTTAAAGAAGAATGTGGATGAATTTGAATACTTGGCCTAAGAGACACCTTGCAGTGCTGTAAGTACAGTTGATAGACTATTCTGATCAGAGTTGAAAGACTTGAATGCAGTAAGAATGATGGACTGTGAAGTTTGGCTTATGAGGGTGAGGAAGCACTTTGCCTGGAGTGGGCTAGAAGCAGTTTGTGTGAGAGGCTTGCTGTTATCTGTGTCCTGAGAAGTTGTGCAGGGTTGCATTGTGTAGAAATGGGCTGGTGTGAGCAGAGGGATATGACACATAAAAAGTGAAATCTTTGGGCTGAAATTTCTGCCCGTTCAGCTGCAATTATATGAGAGATTACAACCTTTGAGATTGGAACAGCTGACATGCACTGGGCAACAGGAAGAATGTAGACTCTTTTGAAGGGGCCTGAGTGCTCAAGGAGTGTCTTGTTCTTCAAAGTCTGCTCTATTCCCCCCTTGGATTAACAAACCGGCACCCTACCTGGTATTGTGGAGTATAAGAAGTGCAATAAAGAGGGGTTCATTGAGTTTGCAATGCAGTCTTGTGTTTTGGAAATGGTCATGGGCAATGTGAAGCAGGTTTGCTGGATGCCTGCATGGAGACCCAATGGAGCAATGAGGATGAACTGTAGGTTGCAGTGGAGACCCAGTGGAGATGCTGGGACCACGAGGTGGCTGTCAAGGAGAGCTGCTGGCCCCGATGAAGTTTTCCAGGACTGTGAGTAGCCTAGCTGGAGGGACAGAATTGGAACTCCAGAGACTTGTTGCTGGTTAGAATTATCAGACTTGAAGATTTGTCACTGGCTAGATTTGCTGGACTTGGAGCTACAGAGTTTGATGTTTGCCCTGTTTAAATCTTGTGTTGGTTGAATATTTCTTTGATATGTCCAATGCTATCTTTTGCAGTGTGAATGTGTACTCTCTGCCATTATGGGTTTTGGGGAATTTTTTTGGTATTATGCCTCAGTTAAAAGACCTTGGATTATGGGGATGTTTGAACATCATTAGGATTGATAAAAACTGTGGGGACTCTCGAAGTCATACTGAATGCATTGTATTTTACATCATGTATGGATATCAGTTTATGGGGGCCAGGGGCAGAATATGGTGGTTTGATTTATGTGTGGTCCCCCATAAATTTAGGTATTCTGAATGTTAGTTTTCCCAGCTGATGATAATTGGAAATTAGAGCCTCCTGGAGGCAGCATATTGTTGGGGGTGGGCTTATGGGTGTTAGAGCCAGTTTCCCCATGCCAGTGTTTGGTACACTCTCCCATTGCTGTTGTCCACCTGATGTTGGCAAGGGGGTGATGTCCACCCTCTGCTCATGTTGTCATTTTCCTGCCATCATGGAGCTTCCCCTAGAGTCTGTAAGCCAAAATAAACCTTTTATCCCACAAGCTTGGTCAGGTGATTTCTGCCAGCAATGCAAACCTGACTGAAACATAAAGCAAAGCCAGGAAAGCAATATCAAAGCCTACATCAATGGGAACATGACAAAAAGACACAAGTGCCAACTATAAGAACTCTTCATAGCTGAGGCTGGGACAGGTTAAGCAGCCAAATAAATAAAACAAGTACCAAGTCACAACCAAATATAAAATTAGTATCCTAGTTTATACTCATTTAAGCAAGTGAGTAAATAATCAATAAATAAACCAGAGAACAGCCAAATTTTCCATGCAGCAGAATTCCAAATAATGTGCATGAGTGTATCACTTTAAGGAGCTTGAGCATAACCCCATTACTTAAGTGAAAGCTATGCCTTGTAACTGCCTTTAAAGAATACAGTATGAAAAAGGGAAGCTGTATTTAAAATAAAAACTTCTTTGGGCCTGGAGAGGTGGCTTAGCAGTTAAGGCATAAAATAAAAACTTCACAATGGGAAACCCTCAGAAACAGTGCCTCAGCCAGATGATCAAAGTTAAGGTCAGTCATAACAATTCATGATAGCATGTGATGAGAACTCCCTTCACTTTGACGGTCTTCCTCAGATCCACTGCCCTGTCTCATTAGGAGAAGCATCACATACATTCTAGTTGGGAGACACACCCAAGCAGTGCTCCTTAATGCTGCTCAGATCATCAAAGCAAGGAGAGTCAGACAGACCATCAGTCTCCAGGAGACATGAGGCTAAATGAGAAATGTTGTTCTAATACAATCTTGAGACAGAAAAAGGTCATTAAAACTTAGAAAATGTACCTGGTGTTCATGCTTCTAATTCCAGCACTCAGGCAGCTGTCAGCCTAGGCTACAGAATGAGATTCTCTGAAGTGGGGGGGGGGGGGAACCTTGGGAAATGTGAGGTATAGATTTTTTTTTTCAAGGTAGGGTCTCACTCTAGCCCAGGCTAACCTGAAATTCACTATGTAGTCTCAGGCTGGCCTTAAACCCTCAGTGATCCTCCTACTTCAACCTCAAGAGTGCTGGTATTAAAGAATAATGTATTTAGGAGATTGAGGTAGGAGGATTGTTATGAGTTCAAGACTAACTTGGGCTACAAAATGAGTTCCAGGTCAGCCCAGGCAATAGTGAGATCCTGCCTTGAGAAACAAATCAAAAAAAAAAAAAAAAAAAGGAAAAAAGAAAAGAAAGAGAGAGAGAATAACATAACAGTACTGGATCATTAACTGTGACAAACATACTATACTAATTTAAGATGTTCACAATAGAGAAAATTAGCTATAGGGTATGAGAGCTCATTGTACTATCTTGACAATTTTTTGTAACCCCAAACTACTTTTGTATATTTAAAATATACAAGCTTCTATAAGATATGAGATTATATAAGCTTAGTTAAAGAGCCTGTCCATTTGGTATAGGGAATGACAGCATGATGAATACATTTGAAAATTACAATGGAGTGAAAATGTAAAGGCTGATTAGACCACAGCACAATTCATCTGAAACGTTACTTATTCATCAAGCGGTCTGCCCATACCTGGTGCTTCCACAGCCCTACAGAAAACAATTCCTGCCAAGGATGAGTCATAGGCCAAAGTTACAAAACACACACAGAAATTCACCCTCATCAAAGAGTTACAGGTACAGCAAATGGGAAAATTTGTAGCCAAGCAGTAACAACTATGAGCTCAATCATGGAGAGACTTAGACATAAAATGACTAAGCTGTTTGAAGGGATAAAGGGAGAAATACTGTCTATAAACAAGTAGAAAAGAGAAAAATAGACATGCTTCAAAAAAGAAATGTGAGCTGGGCATGGTGGCACATGCCTTTAATCCCAGCACTCGGGAGGCAGAGGTAGGAGGATCGCTGTGAGTCTGAGGCCACCCTGAGACTACATAGTGAATTTCAGGTCAGCCTGAACTAGAGTGGGGCCCTACCTCGGAAAAAAAAAAAAAAAAAGAAAGGAAGGAAGAAAGGAAGGAAAGAAGGAAGAAATGTGTAACTACACTATGAATATGAGAAAATGTCATTTACATTTTTAAAACACAATAAATAGTTGACTAGATTCAACTAAAGAGGAAAGTAATGAGTTAAACAACATTTGGAGTTGAGGAGATGGCTCATTCCGTAATATGATTTCCTCACAAGTATGAAAACCCAAGATCTTTCCCTAAAACGCATGTAAAAATGCCAAGTGTAGTGGCATGTGCTTGTAATCTAAGCACTGGGGAGGCTGAGACAGGAGGGTCCCCAGAAGATTGGCCAGTCAGTTTAGCCTAAGAGATCATCCCTAGATAAGAGGTCCTGCATCAAAGGAGGTAGATGGCATTCTAATGACACTTGAGGTTGCCCTCTGGTCTCCACATACACAGATATACATGTGTACATGCACCTGCAAACACACATACATCTGCACCGACAAAGCATGCATGTGCATGTGCACATACATGAAAAATACAAGATCTTTAGAAATTATTCAGGATGCAACATAGAGACACATGGAGATGAAAAAAGAAAGGGAAATTAAGTCAAAGAGAATCTATCTGAGCAGGATGATGCATGTCCATAACCTCAGTACTTGGGAGGAGGAGGCAGAAGAGTCAGGAGTTCAGAGTCATCCTTGGCTACATACAAAGTGAGTTTGAGGCTAGCTTGGGCTACATGAATGCCTGTGTCAACAAAACTGAGCAATGACAACAAAAACAAAAAACTCAAAGAGGGTCGAAGTTCCAAAAAATAACAAGTAGGAAGAGTTAGAGGGCGAGAAAAAGAGAAAATGGGTATAGATAATATTCAATGGGCTATTTTCAAGTAATTTTTTGAGGGGGGTAGGGAGTTGAGGTAGAGTCTTCCTCTAAGCCAGGCTGAACTGGAATTTACTATGTTGTCCCAGGCTGGCCTCAAACTCACAGCGATCCTCCTACCAAGTGCTGTGGCTAAAGATGTCAAGTAATTTTTCAGAACTCAAAAAAAGACATAAATTCTTATGGTAGAAGACCAAACAGAATTCTAAACCAAATAAGTAAAAACTAATACACACCCAAATACTTAGTAGTAGAAGTTCAACATGTGAAAGGCAAAGAGAAATCTCTAAATACTTCCTACCTAGGAAGCTGGAAACCCTGATGTGACATGAAGTAAGCCAGACATGGAAAGAAAACCTCTTCTTGCTCTCACCCACATGGAACTAAAATATGAACTCAGAGCAGCAAGATAGGGTGGTGACTGCCATGGTTGAGAGAGCTGGGGGCATGAGAGAAATGTGATATTGATCAAAAGACAAAGGTTTATATTAGGTGGGGGAATGCATTTTGGATAGCTATCATACAGCACAGTGACTTTATTTAACAGTAATATTATATACTTGAAAGTTGCTGACACAATAGCTCTTAAATAGACGCATCACAAATAAATGGTGATGTGAGATGATAGGAATCTTACTTACCTTCATGCAGTCATTGAACAATTATTCAAGCACACTGTAAATATATACATTTTGTCAATTATATCTTAATAAGCTTTGGTAACAAAAAATAAAATAACATAGAAAGCTTCTGCAGATGAAAGGCATTCAAACAGCAGGCATCTTATCACAATTGATATCATATATAATGTCTTCAAAGTATCAAGGAAAAATTGGTCAACTTACTACTCTCCATACGTTATAGTCAGATTTTGGTTATTGTATCAAAAAAAAAAAAAAAAACACGAGACAACTCACAAGGAGGAAAGGTTTGTTCTGACCAGACTTCTGAAATCTCTGTCCAATGCTGGTTGGCCTTGTAGCTTTTAGGTCTGTGATGGGGCCATACGTCATGGTGGGGCACGCTGTAGAACAAGGTCGCTCATCTGATGGCTGGGAAGCAAAGAAAGAAGAAGAAAAGGAGGTGGGCTCCCCAAGTCCCCTTTGAAGGCACACCCCTTAGTGACCTCCTCTCCTTTGACCAGGCCCTACCTCCTGAGTTCGTGCACCACCCAATAGCCCTAGAATCACTAAGACCATGCCATGTGGGTCTTTGAGGAACCCATGGACCCTTGCTACATGACACATTAAACTTTCATTGCAGAATGAAACGTGATAGCAAATTTCTTCCTCCTCTTCCACCTTATTCTTTCTTTTTCTTTTTCTTTTCTTTCTTTCTTTTTTTTTTTTTTTTTTTTTGAGTCAAGGTCTGCTAATTTGCATAAGCTGGTCTCAAACTGTCTTTGTAGCCTAGGCTGGCCTTGAACTTTTAACATTCCTACCTCCCCTTCCTAAGTGCTGATTATAGGCATGTACTACTATACTTGGCCATGTTTAAACTTCCTGAGAAAGTATTTAATATTAATCTCTTTAATGTCCAATACAATAGACTGTTTCATCGGCTATTCATTCCAAATGCTTTCTTAAACTACAGAGTCAGGAATGCAATTATATACTGCATGTTCCAGACCCTTCGGCAGCTACCAAACTGCACCAAAAGTGTGCTCTGGCAAGAGACACCCTCATAGAATTTAGAAAGACAAGTGACCCTTGTGAAGCAAAAGCTGTGGCAAAATGAAAGAGCTCTTCTCCTGCTTACTGGTTGGAGGTCTTGGCCCACCTACAGGAGCTGGGGCAGAGATGCCACTCTTCAGAGTACTGGATGAGGGCCAGCTGGAATTCTTGTAGCACAGTCCTACAGAATAATGGGGACTTCTCTTGTCTGTGTTGTGTCTGCTTGTACAGCATCCAAACCTCATTCCCTTGTGATCCTGAAAATCTTATAATCTCTCTAATATCCTATGACAAATTGCTTGTGTATTTCACCTAGCTAAAATGTTGTCTTTCTGTTGTGATGAAAACAAAATCTGACCAAAAAAATCAATTTAAGGGGCTGGAGAGATGCTTTCGTGATTAAGGCACTTGTCTGCAGAGACTAAGAACCCAAGTTCAATTCCCCAGTGCCCACGTAAGCACAAGGGGCGCATGTGTCTGGAGTTCCTTTCCAGTGGCTGGAGGCCCTGGTACTCACATTCTCTATCTGCCTCTTTCTCTTCTCTTCTCTCTCCCTCCCTACTCTCTCTCAAATAAATAAGTAATTTAAAATATCAATTTAAGGAGAAAAGATTGATTTTAGTTTATGTTTTCAGAGGCTTCAGTCAGTGATTGCTTGGCTCTGTCAGATCTTGGCTCTTTTATCACAAAGAACAAGGAGGAAAGGTTTGCGTTGATGGGAACTGTAGTGAGGCAAAACATCGTGGCCGACTGTGTGGTGAAGCAGAGCTGCGCATGTCATGGGCATTCAGCAAGCAGAGAGCAAGAGCAGAGCTAGAGACATGACACGCCCTTCAAGAGCACACCCCAGTGACCTCCTTCCTCCAACTGGGCCCCACTTCTTACAGTTTCCATGACTTCCCAAAAGTCCATTCAGTTATGTATCCATCAACAGATTTATTCATTGATGAGCTTAGAGCTCTACTGATGACTGCTGCACTGAGGAACAGACCTTCACCACAGATGGGTCTTCACAGAGCTTTGTATCCATCTATGAAAATGCCTTCTGTTCCATCAAAAATCCATGGTTGGGGCTGGAGAGATAGTATAGCGGTTAAGGCACTTGCCTGTGAAACCTAATGACCTGAGTTCAGTTCCCTAGTACCCACAGAAAGCTAGATGCACAAAAGCGACATATGCATCTGGAGTTTGTTGGCAGCAGATGGTGGCCCTGGCATGCCTATTCTCTCTCTCTCTCTCTCTCTCTCTTTCTCTCTCCCCTGCTTGCATATAAATAAATAAATAAATATTTTAAAAATCAGTGGCTAACAAAGAATTTATTCCACTAATGTAGTAGGCTTTCCAAAAAAATGGGAATCTGGAATTTACAGGGCTTGAAGGCAATGAAAGTCAAGTTAGCATCACAGGATGAGACATAGGCTCCATAGCATGCAATGACTAAGGCTCCTACCAACTACTTGGACGGTGAAGGTTAGGGGACAAAGAGAATGGGCTGTGTCCCATTCATGGTGGGTCTGTGCAGTATGGTGTGTTGTGTTGTGCTGTGGGGCTTGTAGGGGGGCAGAGCGTGTGTGTGGAGTCTGTGCTGTTGGGCTCACAGCCACACTACCAGAGAACACTAGGTGCCCTCCCTCTATAGCTGTAGGTGTTTCCTTGAGATAGGAGTCTGTTTAAGGATGCAGAGCTGCAGTTTTGGGGGAGCCAAAAATTGGGGTTACAGACATGAGTGCCCACTCCCAGCTGTTCACATGGGTCCTGAGGAATCAAACTCAGGTGGTCTCAAGCCCACTCAGGCTCTCTGTAAGTGCTTTTACCAGCTGAGCCACCACGCAGCTCTGATTAGTTTTTTCTCAATCTTTTTTAAAAAAAATTTAATATTGTATTTATTTATTTGAGAAAGAGAGACAGAGAGAGAGGAAGAGGTAAAAAGAGAGAGAGAGAAAATGGGCATGCTAGGTCCTATAGCCACTACAAACAAACTCCAGATGCATGCACCACCTTGTACATCTTGCTTAACATGGGTACTGGGGAATCAAACCTGGATCCTTAGGTTTTGCAGGCAAATGCCTTAACCACTAAGCCATCTCTCCAGCCCTGATCTTTTTTTTTTTTCGGTTTTTTGAGGGTTTCACTCTAGTCCAGGCTGACCTGGAATTCACTATGTAGTATCAGGTTGTCCTTGAACTCATGGGATCCTCCTACCCCTGCCTCTCGAGTGCTGGGATTAAAAGCATGCGCCAGCACACCCAGTTTCTTTTTATTATTATTTTTTATTAAGAACATTCTTTGTATGGACACATCATGTGTAGGTACCATCTTTTCCCTCCTCTTTACCCCCATTTCACTGAGGGCCCTCCTCAGTGGGGTTGCTGGTATTCCCCCATGGGGTTGTGGGTTATGCATTTTGAGAGCAGCAGTTTTGTGTGTGTGCATGTGTGTGTATGATGTGTATGAGTGTGTAGACACATACATGCTGTTGTGGCACACATGTGGAGGTCATAGGACAACTTCATGTGTTGGTCTCCTCCTTCCACCTTATTTGTGTAAGGGCCAGTGGCTCTGGATCTTTCAACTCTCCTGTGTCTACCTCCTATATCACCATAAACATGCTGAGATTACAGACATGCACTGACCACATCCACCTTTTATGTGGGTACTGGGGATCCAAAGTCCAGTCCTCATGCTTCCTAAGCAAACACTTTATCCACTGAGCCACCTCCTCAGTTTCCTGATTATATTTAATACGTGATAAACATGCTTGACCCACTGCCCAAAACAAAAGCTCAAACTGGGAAAATTATCCACTTCTAACCCTGTGCTGCATAGCCCATCCCCATACCAGTACCCCCCCCCCCGCCCCGTTTTCCTCTTCTGCGATCATCAATATCCTAGACCTCATATTTATGGTGCCTTTGCCTAAAAATGTTAGATTCAGCACCAGTCTGAAGACAAGGTCCTGCTGGACTAGAAATGGAAAGCGGTTAAATCAACTTTACTCCACAAAGCAGCTTATCCCTTATGATGCCTCAGCAAAGACTTAGCCAGGCTTTCTCATATTAAATGCCACTGTTTTGTTTTCTCAAAATGCATCCAGCTTCATATTACTTCTTTTTTTTCTCCCTTCTGTAACTACTCCTTGAAATGAAAGAGAATGGCACTGTAGGGCGCACAGAGATGCTAAAACAAGCCGCTGTGGATCAGCCTCCCCAGCACTGAGGATTCCACATGAGTCTACTGTCCTCACACTACACTCCAAGGCAGGTCTGTATCCCCAGCAGTCTTCTTAGGTTCCTCCCTGGACCCAGATACTCAGATATCCAAGAAGGAATCTCTACTAGCTATTTGTCTTATTGTTGTAACCAAATACCCAATAAGAAGCTACTTAAGAGTGGAAAGGATTGTTTTGGCTCATGGAGTTTCAGGGTGTAATCCAAGCATGATGGGAAGGAAGTCATGGCAGCTGGGGTGGCGCTCAGATGTGGTGGCAGGAGCGTGAGGATGTTTGGTCACATCTCCCCAGACCAGGAAGCAAAGCCCAGGGAATGCTGGGACTCATGTGGCTCTGCCCTTTTCCCCTTTTTAGTCAGTCCAGGACTCCAGCTATAGGATGCCCATATTCAGGGTAGGTCTTCTCTCTTCACTTGAGCCTCTCTGGAAACACCTTCGAAACATGCCCAAAGGTGTGTCTCCTAGCTGATTTCAAATCCAGTCAAGCTGACAATGAATATTAACCAATGCAGGCTCCCATCACCATAGTTAGACCCCGGTGGTCTGTCACAACAAGCTCAGCAGTGGCAAGGGTATCGGAGTTGCTACTCTACCTGAGGACCTTGAGGCCCAGGCTGGCTGAGATGGTGATTGGCCTTGGCAACCTGCCAGGGCCCCACAGGCACCAGCAACATGAGGGCCACTGTGGAGATTGCATGGAACAGAAGGCAGCCTGCAATCCTGCCTATACCAGACTGTGATTCACCAACCCCTGAGCTGTAGGGGCCTTCAGGACTCACTTACTCAAGCCATTCCCAAAATATGTGACTCAAGTCCTGTTTTTTAGGATGGTTAACAGATTTTACTTACACGGTATCTTGCCATTATTAAAATTTGGAGAATATAGGATTGAAATTGTTTAAAGTTTCTTTCCTATACTTTCACCAACTAATTTCCAAACAGATAGTGTCTTTCAGTTTAGACCATAATATTCAACCAGTTTTCTAAGTTTTCTGAGGCTGTTTCCTGCTTTGTGATACCCTGGGTGACTGCTGGGTCAGTAAGATCAAGAGTTGAGAGATACCTGGCACAGTGCCAAACACAGGAGTGTCCACAAATCTGTTCCCTTTTCCTCCTACACTTTTTATTTTTCTCTCAATTTTCCTCTAGATCCAGCAAATCACCCCTATTTACAACCATCTGTGAAACGGTTTAAAATGTATTTTAACAGATGCTCTGGATAGCTTCAGGGTAGTTCCATACTGTGGTATCCCAGGCCCAGTGTGGCAGGAATCACAGCAAACAAGGGGCGGGGCGGGGGGGGAGAGTATCCCCTGTCCATTGCCTTCTGCCAGGAAGAGATGAGCTCTCCAGACTCCTCCTGCATTGCCTGGGACAGACAGAGTTCAGGATTTAATTACAGCACAGACGTGCCACTACCAAAAGGGGATGTTGCCGCCAACACAGAGATGGGGCTCTGGACCAGGAGCAGATGTTTCTCCTTTGTTCTTTAACTCTGCCCAAGTGTGAACTTACTAGGCTGAAATACTGGGCTTTGGGTTGATAATCTCCACTTTCCCTTCATATAATCCATGTGGATCACCATTTCAAAGGTTACCAAATGTGACACGGTCACCAGTCCAAGACGCACAGTTAACACACAAAGATATTTTATTGAGACTAGATCAGTTTACAATAAAGCACTCTTCAGCATACTGGAAATACTCAAGTTTTACAAATTTCACATCCACAACTACAAGTCACTTTGTGCTCAGAGGCACACAGGGAAGAGAAGACAGGTGCAGACAAGTACGAGCAGGAGACCCCAGCCTGAGGGTGAGCTGTGTGACACGGCAGGATCCCTCGATCCTCTCAGAGAGAAGTAACTGAAGCTTGGCTGGCCCTGCTGTGCATCCTGCTCTCGTCCTCACTCTGTACACTTTCCAGGGCACCGCTAAGATGAGCCTCACTTGTTGACAGAACACAGACAGTAAGGTCCACACAGAAGCATTGGCCTGAAAGTCACTTGAGAATCCCTGTGCATTTAGAAGCCTCATGCAAGCTTTAAAAAACAAAAAATCTGCAGTTCAGCGGATTGATTTAAAATTTTTGTATCTTGAAAATTTTCTAACATAGACTAATCTAAGGAATTCCCGTGATTCAGGTGTTGTAATCAAGCTGTGTTTCAATTAACAATCGAGAGATCTAAGTGAATCTTAGACAAATCTCTTCTCCAAGCTTGTTCCGCACTCAGCTCCACATAAACACTTTGCTTTTAGGATGTGTCTGAGGCTTGACAGTAATCTTAACCAAGCAGTACAGCAGCAACTGTTTAGAGCCTAGGAAGAACTTAGCTCAGTCTTGCCTAACACAGCTTCCTCCGGGTGACACCATGAGTCAGTCACCAAGGACCAGATAAAAGGTGATGAAAATATGCAATGTCTACAGTGAGATTTGTCTGACAAATGAGCCTTCAAGGAATAAGTTTCCTTTAAGGATCTCGTAGGGTTTTGGAAGTGACATGTGAATTACTAAGGTGTGGACAGTGAATCTTCTTTCAGAAATGGCATGAAACAAATTTCATTATTCAGAGAACACAGAGACATGGCCTGTCTAAACAGCTTGCGTGGATAAAGTGTCTAAGCACATTATTTTCAGCATATTGGAAAGTGAGTTCTCTCCTCTCCTGTGAAAGCAGAACAATGCCGCAGCCTCTCTTGTTTCATGAGTACCGGGAAGAAGGATTTGGACCTGCATCCCAGCTTGCTAGTCTCCAGGCTCCTCATGCCACCTACCATCTGAGCAGATGGAGCCAGTTCAGAGAGAATGGCTAATCTTCACCTTGGGTTCCTCTCTCTTCTTCCCAGGGACATTATTTCTTAGGGAGAAGCTCAGAAATACTTGGATGAACCCCTGTTTCTTGACAATTATTATAATCTAAATAGAATTGTGCAGTTCAAGATTTTATAAGTGCAAACACATACACAGAGAGAAAGAGAAAGTGGCAGATAAATTCATAAGACATTAACATAAGTTTTCACAAACCAGTGGGATAAGGAGTGGATTTAATTGTTTGCTTTGTACTTTTCTCACTTTGCAAATGACACTAATCTCTGTTTAAGGAGCCTAAATGGGCCCTTCCTGTCATGGACAGGGCCAGGCCATTGAAGACTTCTTATTTTGATTAGTCCAATGACTTCAAAAGGTGAGGCAAGAAAATCTCCATGCCTGCATTGGTTTGCTGGTATCTCCCATTCCAGTGAAGCTATTTCCAGAAAAGCCCTGTGCATCTGGGCCAGTCCCCACCCCCAGCAGGTCACAGGTTCCTCCATAATCAGCAGGGATGAGGGTGGGGCAGGGACTGCAGGACATTTGGAGGCGGTGGACTGATCAGGTCCCTGTTGGAGCTGAGGTGGCCTTCAATGCTTTTGTTCTGGGATTAGGGGTGTTATACCTCACAGCATCTCCTGGATGGCTAATTGCCTCTGGTTTGCACAGAAAATGGGGGAGAAGGCTGGGCAGGTTCCTAGGACCTCAAACATTCTATCACTCTGCAAACTTACCAGCACTACGGACATCAGATCAAGTGTTAGAGGACTGAGCTCTTCCCATGCTCCCCTAACTCATCACCACAATGGGTTCCACGGATGTCATGTCTGTCTTTCCAGAATGGAGCTGTGAGGAAGGCAGGAGGCGACTGGCTAGCGGAGCCCTCCGACCATGGCTCTTCTCTGTCCAGGCCACTTTGAAGGAAGGGACCGGGGAGGGAAGCCTGTCTTCCTGAGGCTTGGGTGGCCTCTGGCACATGCTGAGCAACGCCTTCAGCTCAACCCTGAAGCTCTCGTTCAGCCAGCAGTAGATGAAAGGGTTGTAGCATGTGCTGCTCATGGCAAACCAGTGGAAGGCGAAGTAGAGGGCATTGTTGGTATGGATTACCTTACTGGACAGGAGGAGGACATAGCAGTTGAGGGGGAACCAGCAGAGTGCAAACAGGACAACTACCAGCACCAGCATCTTGATGGTGGTCTTCTTCTTGCGGCGCAGGGCGAGGTACTGTTCTGTGGTCACATCACCGATCGTGTTGCACAGCCATAGCTTCTTGGCCACACGGGCATAGGCCACGGAGATGACGAAGAGGGGGAGGAGGTAGAGCAGGATGAAGGTGGCCAGGTCCAGGTACTTCCAGAAGAGGTCAGCTGGCTCAGGGAAGTCTGGCAGGCAGAGGGAGCGCACGATATCCTCACTGGGGAGAGAGGAAAAAGGGGACAGAACGGGATGGGGGTGAGTCAGGAGAAGCTTCATCTCGGGCAGCACTGGTCTGTCCTCCCCTGGGCTCAGGCACATTTGTTTGCTGGTAACACTGTGCAGCTATCACACTTTCGTGCTTCTGCTCTGGGGTCAGGGGTGTCGCGCCTCACAGCATCTCCTAGACGGCCATTTGCCTCCAGTTTGCACAGCAAATGGGGGAGGAGGCTGGGCCTCAGACACATACACATGTGCAAATTTTATTTCTAAGTTGTGTGAGAATTCAAATCTTGCTCACAAGCAGTGTGTTCATAGGATTGGGAAGAGTCTGGAATCTCTATGTCCACTTACCCTGGCACTGTCTCTAACCCACTCAACCCCTTAAGATATTTAATGAATGAGTAAGTAAGTCAGTGAGTGAGAGAAACAGTAGCTCTCCTGCTCTGAATACTAGCTCATTCTTGAGAAAAAAATCTTGGAATTTCCCATGGTATTCAGTTCTTCTCCCAAAGGGGAACTAGGAAATGATCAAATTAAATGATGGGTCCTGAGGATATACAGTAAAGTGAATATACCTTTAACCATGTCCACATGTCTTATTATGCTTGCATATGTTCTGAGAAGGAAAAAAAGAAAGGAGAAAAGAAGGAAAAAGAAAGGAGAACCTATTTCTGAGAAACCCCTCCTGAAACAGCTGAAGACCACATAAAGATCAATCCCTTGATCACTGATCCAGTGAATATGAACTGAGGGTTTGGGATGGAGGGACAGTAAGGTAGGGGTTGGGCTCACTGGAGTGCCAAATCCAAATGAACCAGCTCTTTCTAAATGTAAAGTCTTCCATAGAGACAGACTGTAATAAACTAGGTTACATTTTTGAGACTTTTAAATGACTTTCTCATTTGGTGTGAGCATATGGTAAGGAAACCTGAAAGGCAGTGGGGAGGAGGGAAGAATTCTGTCTCACGGTGACCACTGGAGTGACTCACAACTCACCAAAGTGCTGAGAAGAAGGGACAGTGGGGTGTTGCCATTGTTGGCTCAAGGACCATTGCGGAAGACAAAAGAACTTAAGAGACAAAGGAAGGGGAGGACTGCTTACAATGCTGTCATTCAGACACAAAGTTGCTGACACCATCTATATAAGGCCTGCATAATAGGTGGGGGGAAAAATTATGGCATCAAAATAAAAGAGAGACTAGTTGGAAAGAATGGATTTGGTAGAGGGGGGATTTGGGAGGGGAAAAGGAGAGTGTTGGGAGGCAATTATGATCATAGTACATTGCCTATATTTAAGGAAGTTGTTAATGAAACGATTTTTTAAAATACTTCTGCTCACACACACACATATGCATATTTTATTTCTAAGTAGTGTGAGAATTTAAACCTTGCTCAAGGAGGTGCAGGTTTCCATTTCAGTCTGTGTGAGCACATGCCCTCTGGTGGCAGAAGTTGGTAACTACTGTCTTCTCTATGCAGACTGAGAATAAGGAGGAAGCTAGAATGAAGAATAAAAAGAGGGAAAATGCAAAGCATGGATATGAAGGAGAAAGCAAAGGGATGGTGGAGAGTCAAAGAGAGTGGCTCTGTGATGCAGACATAGAGAACTCCTGTGATCCACTGGCATGGCTTTTGGAAGAAGGTAGGCAAGGGACAAGCTCCCCAAGTCCACACTGCCCCTAGGAATTCATCTTACCTGTACTTGAAGGTGAACAGTTTCTGGCAGATGGCATGTGGCAGTGAAAAGAAGGTGGCCATGACCCAGATCACAGCAATGTAGACCACACCCTTTGTGATGGAGATCCGGGGCTTCAAGGGATGCATGATCACCTGGGAAACAAGCAAATGGCATCACTGCTGAAGAAATGGGAAGCAAATGGCAATCCAGATGACGCAGCTCACTTGTCCTATGAGACATCCAAAGTCGAGGGCTGGGGAGATGGCTTTGTGGGTAAAGCACATGCTACTCCAAAAGAGCATCTGTGTCCAGATCCCCAGCACTCATGTAAGTGCCTGATACTGCGGTATAAGCCTGCAATCCCAGCACTGGGGAGAAAGAGACAGGCTCCTTGGGGCCTACTGGCCCAGCTGAATCAGAAAGTTATGCATTCAATGAGAAAACCTGTCTCAAAGATTAAGGTGGAGGGCTGGAGAGATGGCTTAGCAGTTAGGGTGCTTGACTGTGAAGCCTAGAGATCCAGGTTCGATTCCCCAATACCCACATAAGCCAGATGTACAAGGTGACACATGCATCTGGAGTTCATTTGCAGTGGCTAGAGCTCTGGTATGCCCATTCTCTCCCTCCCTCCATCTCTCTCTCTCAAATAAGTAAAACAATAAAATATTGTTAAAAAAATTAAGGTAGAGAGTAAGGAAGACCCCTGATGTCAGACACACACACACACACACACACAGACATGTGTGTGCCCACACACAAGTGAACATTCATAACACACATGTAAAGAAAAAAAAAGTCAAGCACCCTTGACATTCACTGTTGAGCTCCTAAGCTACATCAAGCAGCTGGGGTGGGTGCATCATCCACAGCCCACCTCCAAGGGGATGTCATTGGGATTCCTAGAGTCCTTGAAGTTCCAAGACCTCTTGTTACAGTGAGTGCTGGAGTAGAGTTCGGAGGAGTAGCTTCCACAGCAAAGAAGGCAGAGGGAGGCTGGCTCATATCTGACCCATCTTCCTACAGACCCTGGAAATCACGAAGTGTTCCGAGAGGGCCCAGGCTCCCAGCCATGCAGAGCGAACTTATCACCTAAGCTGGAAGCTGCATGGATACCACTTAGGAAAGCTGTTAGTAAGTCACAAGCAGCATTCCTGCTTCCATACATAACAGTGCAATGGGTGTCACAGGCTTGGAGATGAAACACATCTTGGAATGGCTCCAGCATGTCAATTCATGCTTCTAAAAGGGTTAAATAAACACATGGGAGTTTAAAAGCATTCTCTTCTTTAGATGCTGTGTTCTCAGGGTAAAGTTAACCCAGAGCTTTTATTGGATTAGAGGAGGTTAACCAAAGGCAGGAAAAATGTTTGCAAATTTCTCACTTTGCCATAAAGTACCTGCAATATATGAAGAGTTGCTTTGTACAAAATTACAGCATTTCAGAGAGGTGGGGGAAAGAGATCTCAAAGTATGGACAGACCAGTTCCACATTAGATGCACAAACCCCTGTGAAATCACCCTTCTCAAGTTGTCATCCGGGCTATCTTAGGTATGGCTAGTGACAAGAAAATCATTATATCCCAGACAGTTTTGTCCACCTTTGAACATTTCTTAAAAAAAAAAAAAACACTTTTCATATTGAATGACATCTCTGAGTCTACATCTTTGTTTTGTTTTGAGACAGGATTTCAGGTAGCTTAGGATGACCTTGAACTCACTATCCAGCTGAAAATGACCTTGAACTTCCGATCCTTCTGCCTCTACCTCCTGGGTGCTGGTATCACAGGGTGTACCACCAAACCTGTTCTATGCAAAGCCAGGGCTTTGTGCATGCGAGACAAGAACACTCCCAACTGAGCTCACCTAAGATGCCCCTGAAGCTGACCATCCCTTGGTCCTTGTTACACTTCTTGGTGTTTCCCAGAACAAATCTCAGCTCCCTTGCTTGGGATGACCCAAACCATAATGGTCTTGTAGGTTCCTGTGAGTCTTCTCCCAGTAGAGCAGTCTAGTGATCAGAGCATGACCTTGAAGCCAGACACGCTGGTGCCTCATCTACCCTCATCCATGATCTCGGGATTGTTTACTTCTGAGCTCATTTCTTGATCCAGTACAGTCTAAGCAATAGCAGGAGCCTGGATCCAGTCCCTTCCAAGAAGGACACTCTCAAGCCTTGGGTGCCCAGGTGCTCACCCCAATGTCATCATGCCCCACTGTGACATCTGCTCCCATCTGGCTCCTTTTATATCCTAGGCCAGTGATGATTCTTCTACTCCCACCCCCAGCCCCCAGCCCCCAGCGCCTTCCCTGACCTGCCAATATTTGCCTCTCTTTTCATCTGTGATTTTTGTGGGTTTGCTTTTCTACTCTCTGAACAAGATCATTAAATTCTAAGACAGAAAATGCCAGCAGTGAGTCTTCATTTGAACAACAAACCTGGAATAACCTTTACAGCCACTAGAGGCAGAGTTTAACGTCCCTCACTTCCATGTCCACACTGCCGAGCAAGGAGACAGAAGCATTCATTGACAAGCAGGTTGTCACCCTCACCTGGTGGCGGTCCACGGCGATGGCCGTCAGCGTCAATGCTGAGACATGTAAGGAGCAGTACTGGGCAAAGCGACTGACGTGGCACATGCCCTTCCCGAACACCCAAGTGCTGTTCACAAAGCGGACCTGGAGGCAAGGCACAGATATCAGGGGCAGACAGGCCTTAACTGACACCCAGCTCCGGCTCTCAGGGCCTCTCATCCTGGCTGAGAAATTCCCACCTACTGCATCAATGTATGGGCATGTGTGACACTCCCCAGCACCGCTCATTCATATTCATTCCATTCAACAACCCTCAATCATGTTCCTCCATTATTCCTTGCCAGGAGAGCTGGGATGGACAGTTTGTTGCTGTGCAACCTTGGCCACTATTTGTAACCACCTTCAATCTCAAGCCTCCCTGCTTGAAAAACAAGTCTTCAAAATCTCTACATGATAGGTTTAGAATCAAGTCTAGAAACGGTGGAAGAAAATGTCTGGGGAGTTGTTAGAACAATTATCAGGTATAATCAGTAGCATGTTTATATATAAAATTCATTCCTGGCCAAATGGAACGTGGAGGAGAAACCTGTCTAGTAATAGTATAGTATGTGGACTGTGCTTAGAAAGTTTTTGCCAGTGCATGGGGTCCAACCCAGGGCCCTGCACATGCTATGGGCAAGTGATCTACCACTGAGATACCCTTCAGCCCCCTGTATCTAAGCCAATCTTACAACTCACTCTCTGGGCCTAGAGAGGTGGGGATGGGCTGAGGAGAGACAGGCCCTTGGAGCAGGCCTGGTCCTCCCACAACTTGCAGGGACATGCGTTCACTCAGGCTTGTGCAGCTCCTGTGAGGAATACCCCATGCTCAGGGAGACAGTGCATCGATTCCAGCCAATGGGCTTCCGAGCTAGGCAAGGAAGGGGGTCAAGTAATTTGAATGCAAGATGAATGCGGTCAATGCCCAATGGAAGCCTGGACAAGGGGCAATAGGGCCACCCAGAAGAAGTGGGTATGGGAAGAGGAGGAGAGCAACAAGAGAGATGGAAACAGAACAGCTCAGCCTAAGAATGCTCTCTGTCCTCAGCACAGGTTTTTGCTACTTAGCACTGTCTCCCTGAGCACGGCACTAGGGCCTCTGTGCCCCACTTTCCTCATGTGTAGAGAGGGTCAAGCCTTTTCACACGGTTGTGATGAAAACGAGCAAAACATAAAAGCTGGTGTGGAGTGGGTACACAAAAGTGCCTCATACACAGCAAGTCCCAAAGAGCAAGGACCTGCACATGTGGAGATTAGAACAAAAGCAATGGCCCAGGGTCAGAATCTCATGGTCTGGGGATGAGGAGTGGGTTGTTCACCAGATGTGCATACACCAGAGTTGGGTCGAGTCTGGCTAGATCGTGTCACAGAACATCAGGCCATAGGCTCTCTTCTTCCGTGTGGTTGTGGGAACAACTGAAGCAACATTACAGATTCAGAAGTCTTCAGATAACCTTACTTCCCACTCACTGAGTGAGCATCTCAATCTCTAAAGGACTTTAAATCTGTTCCCTCAACTTCCGGCCCAAAGCCATGGCCCTGGGAAAGCCTCTGAGCAATTTTCACTATTGTTCGGGCTGCACAGCCTGCACTCGAACTGATGTTGGAATGTTTCTTAGCCAAACTCAGACGGCTGTCACCAGCCTGCTGAGCAGTATCTGGACACAGCCAAGTTCCTAAGAAGCACCCCCGATGCCAGCCCTTCTTTCTGGCTTGTTTCCCCCTCTCTGTTCTCCACCTCTTCTCTCTGCTGCTCCAGCCACACCGAGTCATTCAATGCCCTCTCAACACAGTGAACTTGCAGGGCTCCTTGCATTTGTTCTCCCTGGTCCCTCCTGTGCATATTGGGGGTTCATCTTGACCTGGGAGATTCCTGCTTATGCAGGTTCTGCCAAAATGTAATGTCTTTTTCAGAGTCTCCTTTGATCCTTTCATGGGATTCTGGTGCGTCAGGATGAAGGACTCTCTCCTCCAAGGCTTCACCACATTCTGAGCATGTCTCTTCCATGAGGACCATTAGCAATTGTCTGCTTTTGTCTCCATGTGTGGAGCTGGGCTTCAGGCGATGTATAAAGTGGCTGGGAAGAGAGGCTAGGGAAGATACTGTCACTACCCAGCCCAAAACAAAATGCCTTATCTAGCTTCAGAGCCCATGGTGAGCGGGTTTCCACTACATGGCTGCAACCTAAAAGTTCTCAGAGGAGTTTGGGTTGGGGAGGTTTCATAGGTAGGGTTCAAGGCCAAGCTGCCTGGCTTATCCTACAGGGGAGACAAGGAGTCCTCTTAAGAGAGGTCCTTGGAGTGTGGGGGTCAGGTGTTTCCAGTTCTCTGCTGGAGCTAGTCTTGGGTCCACAGCCTCTTTGCCCTCTGTTGTGTCTGCTTATCTAACCCTGCAGCCCGGCTATGAGCATAGCATCAAGACCAGGCCCTAAGGCTTTGCAGCTCTCATTCTGGGTGGCCCAGGCCCACTCCAGCATTGCCCATTCTCAAGTGATAAGTTAAGGGAGAGACAAAGGAGAGCAGAAATGAGGCTTTTCTGGGAATCAAAGAGGTGTTATCTGGAAGCCCTGTGCCACTGGCCCAGGAGACCTTGATTGGCGATAAATAGGGTGAAGGTAACCAACTGCCCTCTAATTGGACTGGAGGCCTGCTCCATGGGAGGGAATACATCCTTGATACTGAAAACTTAAAACAGGGGTAGTCATGAGTTTTGGGGGTATAAAGTCTGCTGCTGTCTGGCTAAAAGTATATACTATGCTTATCAAACTGCCCAGTAAGCACTTCTCTTAATGTTCATACCCTTATATTAATGCTACTCTCACTTTTGGTAGAGAATCTTCTCTTTTCAGATGGCAGTGACCTTGGGATGACTCAGAAGGCATCATGGTGCTGGAAAGAAGTGACAGAAGTGCTCAGTACTGCAATATCTCTGTCACACCTTCTAAGGCTCAGGGTCTATTGTGGAAGAGGTGGCAGAAAGAATGTACAAGCCAAAGGAAGGGTAGGACTCCTTACAATGTGCTCCCCCAGACACAAAATGGCCTGGATATCCATGACCTCACAGTGCCTGACACTACCTACACAAGACCATCATAATAGGCGGAAAAGATCATGACATCAAAATTAAAAAGAGACTGATTGAGAGGAGGAGGGGATATGATGGGGAATGGAGTTTCAAAGGGGAAAGTGGGGGGGAGGGAGGGTATTACCATGGGATATTTTTTATAATCATGGAAGTTGTTAATAAAACTGTTGAAAAAAAAATAGGGTGAAGGAGAACAGGACAAGCCCTGGGCTTGGGGCTGGAAGCAGAACATGGTTCAAAAGTGTCCTCAGCTCCCACAGGTGGTCCAGTGGACACACCAATGGAAAGTCTGCCAGAGTGCTTTGAAGATGTAAGATCTGGAAGGACATGCATGGACCAGTGGACTTAACGGGTCCATCTTTTTGTTATCTGTCATTTCTCTCTCTCTCTCTCTCTCTCTCTCTCTCCCTGTGTGTGTGTGTGGAGAGAGAGAGGGAGGGAGGGAGAGAAAGGAAAGAGGGAGAGAGAGGGAGGGAGATCTGCTTTATTAGTAACTCAATAACCACTACACAAAACTGAAAAAGATGTTCCTCATGCTATGGAAACATACTGTCTGTTACTATGATTGCTCAGTCATAGTACTCACATTTTCAAATCATACATGAGACCTCCCAGGCCACTGAGGGACAAAAACAGCAACACTAATGCCAAACAGGTAGGATGTGGGGAGGAGGCCATGTCCACTGTGTGCAAATGCCCCAACTCTGGAGCCCAAGGCCTACCTCACCCTCACTTCTCCAGCACAAATATCACACAGCATCACTGTCAAGGCCAAAACAGAAAGCAATTGAACTCAGTGCCAGGGAAAGGTGGATAAGGTTCCATTAATATGTTTCAGTTGTTGCACCCCAAAACACTCTGTGGGTGGGGACAGGCACTAGAGGGCCGGGTGGGTGGTGCCCCAATAACCTCTGCTAACATTTCAGGGCCCTGAAAGATTTGTTGTTTGCCCATTTAAATTGCTTGTATCCAATGAGACTAACCAGCAAATGGTCAGTCATTTACAACTGGCTACAGACACTCGGATCAGTGAGCCAATGCCACCATCTGCAGAAGCTTTGGCTCAGAAAGTAACGGGGAGAAAAAGGAGAGGAAAAGGATGTGAGAAAAAGAGAGAGAGAATAAGAGAGGGATAAAAAGGTAGAAAAAGAAAATCACAGAGACTGAGAAGGAAAGGAGATGGGAGAAAAGGAGAGGGAGAGAATGAGAACAGAAGACTTCCGAGAGAGACAGAGACTGAGAAAACAGGAGAGTTGAGAGATGAAAGTAAAGATGAGTCCTGACAAGGAAAGGAGACTAAAGGAATTAAAACCGGAAGGCAGAGACAGGTGACAAGAGAGGAGAGGTGGAAGAGCAGACATTGGGGGTGAGAAGGACCCCGGAGAGACAAAATGACAGAAGGCGAGAGAAAGGAGAGGTGTACCGGGAGAGGAGAGGAGAGGGAGACTTTGGAGGCAGGAGGCAGCCTGCGGGGACCTTACCAGCGTGAAGGGGGTATTGAGCAGCGTGATCATGATATCCGCCACAGCCAGGTTGACGATGAAGAGGCTGGTGGCCGAGTGCATGCGCTGATTCTTGAAGATGACATGACAGACCAGGACGTTGCCGAAGAGAGAGAAGATGATGATGAAGGAGTAAGCCACGATGAGCAGGGCTTTCACGGTGGGGTTCTGGGACTCCGCTCCATAGCGCCTCCTGCCCACGAAGTTCTGCCAGTCGGAAAAGGTGTAGTTGTTCCAGAAGAAGTGCGAGGCGTTGGGCACGGCCAAGGCCGCCTCCAGGCTCTCGGTGGCCCGCACGGAGGGGAGGAGGAGCAGCAGCAAGACGTGCGGGTCCGGCATGCCAGCCACCGTGTCCCGGGGCGCGCGGTCTGGATGTCCGCGCCGGACTCCGCGCGCAGAGCTGGCGTGGGGAGCAGGGCGCAGGGAGCCCCAACTGCAGAGGGGACTGGGAGCGCGCAGGGGTCCGGACCGCCCGCCCCGAGAACCTGGACCCAGAGGGGACCGGGACCCTGACCCCGAGCCGCCGGCTGCCTGGGTGGGCGCGCCGCGCTCGCTCGGCACTTTTATATCGGTGCTTTCAGTAAGCTGCGAGCGAGCGCCTCCGCCGATTGGGCAGCGCCGCGCCTCTCACGCCGACCGTGACGCCGGGGCTCGGGCCAGCCCGGCCCCCCAGCAAGCTCGGGGACCGCCGCGACTCCTCCTCCGACGTCCGCCCGCTTGGTAAGGGTAGAAGGTAACCGTAGAAGCAGCCGCCCGGGCGGGCCCAGGGGCTGAGTTGCGCCACACTGAAGGCTAGGGCTGTTTGGTGACAAGGATAGCTCCATTGTTTTACATCGGAACTCGGCCTTGGCACAGTTTCAATATTGAGGTGGATCCCGGGACGCAAGAAATCTGGAAACACAGACGCTCGCTCAGCGTCTAGAATTCAGACTTGTTGGTGTGCATGTCAAAGGTGTACTAGAGACAGTTCCCGGGAATGCAATGTGGGGAGATTTGTTTTCCAAGGGAAATTCCCAACTGCTCTGACAGGTCCCAGACGCAGATGAAGTGAGTTTAGCTACGTGCCCGCGTCTTGGATAACAGAGGGTTTGCTACCTTGGAAGTTCTGGAAGCAGTACCCGTAAGAGATGTTACAGCCCATGCTGCTTTGCAGTCACCCACCTACCCTGTAATCAGCCCACTACTGCACTCTGGTCCCTCTTTCGTCCCAGCAAGAGAAGGTAACTGGAACAGCGTATCATTATACTTCCTTCTTATTGTCCTCCCACAGCCCCTTGCTTGGTCCCCTCCCTCCCTCCACGCTTTCATGCCATATATATTCTACTACCTTCTCTTGTTCATCTGCTCTCCTTTAGACCTTCCTGGCCCCTCTCATAGTCCCCTTTCTAATTTTAAGTCATACTTATATAGTCTAGATGTCACATGAGAGAAAACATGTAGTATTTGTCTGAGTCAGATATCACATAATAATTTCCAGTTCCATCTATTTCCCCGAATATGCATAATTTAATTTTTCTTTATGGCTGAATAAAATTCCATTGTGTATTATGTACCCTTTTTCTAAATCCATTTATCTTGTGATGGATCTCTAGGTTACAATAAACATAGATATGCAAGTATCTCTGTGGGATGCTCACACATGCACGCTCCCAGGCCCCTCTGCAGGAGTGGTATAACTGGGTCATATGGTAAATTTAATTTTTTGAGGACCCCCTGCACTGAGTTCCATAGTGTCTGCAGCAGCTTATACTCCTCACAGCAGTGTAAGGATTCCTCTCCTCCCCATGCTCACCAGCATTTGTTGTTCCTTCTTTCTTTCTTTTTACTTTTGAGGTAGGGTTTTTATCTAGCCTAGGCTGACCTGGAACTCACTATGTAGTCTCAGGGTTACCTCAAACTCATGGCAGTACTCCTACCTCTGCCTCCTGAGCATTGAGATTAAAGGCCACACCCCGCTGTTTCTTTTTTAAAACATATTTATTGATAGTTGAGAGAGTGAGAGACACTGAGAATGAGTATAAGCATTGCATGGCCTCCTGCTGCTGCAAATATATTCCAGACACACGTGTCACTATGTGCATCTGGCTTTACGTAGGTACCTAGGGACTTGAACATAGGCTGTCAAGCTTTGCAAGCAAGCACCTTTAACCGTTCAGCCATCTCTTCAGCCCTATTATTTGTTTTATGATGACAGCCATTCAGACCCTCCAGGAGATCTTGCTCACCAATTTCACTCTACAGTGCAATTTCAACCTCTGTATCTCTCTCCCTCTCTTTTCCTCTCTGTGTCATATCCCCCCCCCCAACATCCATCCATCTAACCCTACCGTTAAGACCAGAGCTCTGGAATCAGGGACTTAGCCCAGATTTGTCATTTCCTAGCTGTGAGAGTTTGCACAAACTATTTAACCTTTCTGGCCTTGGTTAATGGTGTTCCTTTTCCCATCTGTGGGGTTTTCAGAGACCCCTGTGTCTCCCATCTTTCTGCTCTCTGATGCAAGAACTTGTTGACTATGTGTAACTCTGCTCTCAACACCTCATTGTAATGGTAAACCTGCTACAGACCTCTTGATTTATTTGCACATAGAGAAACAAAGATAATAAGTATAGGCGTGCCAAGGTCTCTAGGCACTGCAAAGGAACTTCAGATGCATGTGCTACTTTGTATATATGGCTTTATGTGGGTGTTGGGGAATTGGTTTTACAAGCAAGCATCTTTAATGGCCATCTCTCCAGCTGCTGCACACTTTTTAGTGTGTCCTCTGACCTACTGAGCAGGACCCTTCGACTGAGACCCAAACAAATAATTCCAACTCAAGTGCCCTCAGAGCTTCCACTTGAACCCAAGACAGCATGTATCTTTGTCCCACCCAAACCCTGATGAGCAGGCCCCCTTCCTCAAACTCCTCTCACCTGCCCAAGGGGAAATCCCAGGCACCTCTCACTGTGAACTTTTCCAGGAACAGTGAGCACCAGCCTCTGCACTCCCTCCTGTCCCAGGACACAACCAACCTCACCAGCTGATAGACAATTCTATAGCAGGTCCATTAAATACCACTGTTGCAGTACACACTTCTCCAGGTTGAAGAGAGTCAGGGAAGTTCTACCAGAGTAAGTGACACTTAGCTCAGCCCTGCAGGACCAGCAGGAGAAAGTCATGGCGGAGGGCAAAGGAAGAAAGATGAGTTCTGCATAGGGAGGAAGTCATGGTCCACCCAGACATGGAGGTGAGTGCAGTGAAAGGTGACTGGAGACAGTTTAGGAGTGGTGTCAGGAACCTGAGCTTGAGTGCCTTATAGGGGCCCTTACAGGTAAGGATTTGAACAACTTTTGATGCTAACAGGAATGCATAGAAGGGCTTTCGGTGGAGTCTGATATGGTCAGATTTGTATTTTGGAAAGGGCATTCCAGCATGAGTGGTAATTGAAAGACTGTGACGTTTTGAAGGCTATATCCAAGTGACCCAGGAGTGGTATTGCCATCTGGTCCTTGAGGTGCTGGCAGGGGGCTCAGCAAAGATGGAAGGAACTGGAGAGAGCAAGCCAGATGATCAAGTGATGGGTTTGGTTGAAGTGCAACACAAGAAGCATAAAGGAACCGCCTCTGACTACAACCCCACCTGGAGTTGTTAGTTCATCTTTCTCCATCACTGTATCAGCAAGACCCCCAAATCTACTTATGTTAAGCCTCGCATTCACCTTTCAAGCCACTGTGCTTGAGGAAGAGGATGGTGAGTGGACATCCCTCAGTGGTGCTGATGGACTTGGCAGGCCATACAGGATGAAGGGGTTGGAATAGGAGACTGTGTAAATGCTCCTGGGAGAAGCAGCAGGTTGTTAGGCAGAAGAAATAATCTTTGGCTACAGTGAATAAAAGACTGCCTTAAACATGTAATCCAAGAGCTTGCAGAGACGTGCTCTCCGTCAAAATGATGCAGGGCCATCTGAGGAAGCCACAGCTGGAATGTGATGACAACTTGGAAAACTGAATCCCAAGCTGGGCGTAGTGGCTAATACCTGTAATCTTAACACTGGGGAGAGTGAAGCAGAAAGATTTCTGTCAGTTGGGGTCAATTTAGGCTACATAGTTCCAGTATAGTCTGGACTACAATGAAATCCTGCCTCAAAAAAAAAAAAAAAAAAAAAAAAAAAAAGGAATGCAGAATCATAATCATAGTCAGTGGCATTGTGCCCACATAAAGAATGTATGGATAGAAGAGAGCATGTGAGCAGTCAACACAAAGAATAATCAAAGGTTATTCAGGAGGCTGAGGCAGGAAGTTGTGAATTCAAGGCCTGCCTGGACTACAGAGTAAGCTCACGTCCTGGAGCTCTATAGCACACAGGCTCTGGGTTCAATCCCCAGCAAAAAAAAAAAAAAGAAAAAAAAAAAGAAAAAAGAAAAGAAAAGAAAAGAAAAAAAAAGAAAGAAATCTAAGGTAGGCAGTGCCCTTCCATGGACTTTCTTGCCCTGTTTGATGCTCCACAGAAAGTTTTTTTTAATTGTTTTTAAAAATTAATTTATTTACAAAGAGAGAGAGAGAGAGAGAGAGAAGAAGGGTGGGGGAGGATGGGCATGCCAGGACCTCTAGCCACTGCCAATAAACTCCATATACATGTACAGCTTTGTGCATCTGACTTTACATGGGTACTGGGAAATCGAACCTGGGTCCTTAGACCTTGCAGGCAAGTACCTTAACAACTGATCCTGTCACATCATCCCTTTTTCAAAATTTATTTTTATTTATTTTCATGTGAGTGTGCATATGTGCATGCATGTGTGCTTGTGCATGCGCATGCATACACAAACACACACACACACACACACACACACACACACACACACATCAGTGTCTCTTGATACTACAAAAGGACTCCAGATGCATGCGTCACCATGCCTGGTTTTATGTGGGTGCTAGGGAATTGAACCTATGCTGGCATACTTTGCAAGAAAACACCTTTAACCACTGAGTTGTCTCCCCAACCCCAGCAGGCACATCTTAATCCGGCTACATTACCAGAGCCTCCATTTTCATTCCTTACTCATCCTGTTCACCTTGTAGGCATGAGGACAATTCATGCCAGATGCCTGAAATGTCCACTCTGAACGAGGTGAGGTGTCTTCATTCTCAGCTCTCCCAAGATGTATATCCTGGGACAAAGATTCTAATGCAAGGGATTATATTTGGGAGGTGAAGGCAAATACTGGAAGGGCAGAGTGAGACAAAGAAGGGAAGGTAGCTACTAAAAAGTAAGTATCAGGCTGGAGAGAGAGCTTAGTGGTTGAGATGCTTGCCTGCAAAGCCTAAGGACTCATGTTTGACTCTCTAGGTCCCACGAAAGCCAGATACACAAGGTGATGCAAGTGCGTACGTGGACACAAGGGGTACACTCATCTGGAGTTCGATTGCAGTGGCTGAAGGCCCTGGTGTGTCAATTTACACACACTCTCTATATATATGGCATTAAACAAAAAAAAAAGTAAATGTCATGCCAGCCACGACTGTGGAGACCTGAGCTTAATTCCACTTGTAAAGAGGTTTTCATGGCAGACATAAGCCATCCAAACCATCAAGCTTTGGTTGATGGCTTCTCTCAGGGGCATGCTAATTCTCAGACAACCCAGAAAGCAAATAATATTTTCCTGAATACTTCTTCATCCACCTAGGAGGATCCTGGGACTTATCTAATCATTTAGAATTATATAAATCTCCATCTTCTGTAACTATTTTCTGGTTCTCTTCATGGTTAACCACTTGAGATGATCTTGAAAGAGGAGAGTAAAGATACAGATCCTCTTGTGGTTAGAGACATGGAATTTATGTTTTAAGGAATTGTCAGTAATTTTATAATTGAGTCATATTTCTTAGCACTGGCTCTAATTCTGTGCTCTGTAATAGGATTGAACTATTTTCTCTACTTCTGTTATTCCTGCTGTGTGCTTTGTTTCAAACAAGATCCTCAGAATGTAAAAGAGAATAATTAACCATGGTATTTAAGCCATTTGAGTAATATTGCATCTTGTGGAGGAGGGGGTAAGAATGCTGATGAAAGTGGTATTTTAAAATCACAATACTGAATCAAATCTTGAAGATATCTCTAGACAGCCTCATTAGACTGTACCTTGTTTTCACAAGATATAGCTGCAGCCATCACCAACACATGCTTTTGAAAAATGCTTAATATGATTCTTTGAATTACCATTTAAGGTCATTAATTTTGAGGTCCAGAAAGGAAAAGTTATCTTCTTTGTGTTAATGTTATAGTAACTTCTATTTCATAAAGTACTTGCTATGGTACAAACTATAGCACTTAGCATTGAAAATTCTGCTCACTGGCGATGACACCAAAGGAAGTGGTTGTAGTGTTTGGAAGATGATGGCCACACTGCTCAGAGTTAAATCTGCCTACAGTGCATTAAGCATGGAGATAAGAATGTAACTCAGACCTTGGCCCACTAGCTAGATGATTCCAAAAATGCACATAAGGACATTTAGAAAAGACTGTAATTAAGGGTAAGGTAAGATAATTAAATTAAATTTAAATTTAAGGTAACAAAATTGAATTTAAAGTGTGAGGAAAAACCATTTATACTATGCCTAAAGATTTAATTGCCAAATAAAAATTCTGAAGAGCAACTGACTTCTAAATCCCTGGTCTGGTATTAATCCTGTGTGTTTCTCCATGCCACCCTTTTATCACATGATGTAATAGCTATGGCCACTCTGCCTCTCCCCTTAGACTAAGTTTCCTTAAGGGTAGGCACCCGCTTTTCTTTTATATCACACTTGGTATGGTACCTGGCACAGGGATGACTCTTACTAAACCCTTAACGCAAGAATATGAGAAACACAAATAGATTCTGTAAAAAGGGAAAAATTCCTAAGATATCACAGAAATAAAGCAGAGCTGTTAATTTTACCCTTAGTCCTTGAGAACAGAAGTATCTCTTCAGAACACAAATGGCTGAATTCTGCAGGGGGTACAGAGAATAATCTAGGAAGCCAGCGATTAGACTGCCTCTTGGCTAAAGGCAGCCTTGGCCATTACCAAGTATCACCACCCCAGCCAGCTGCACTTGAGTCCTGATCAGACCAGTCAGTAACCACCTCTGAACAAGGACAATAATAGCAACTGTTTCCTCTCTGTAAACCACTGTTGTTTTCTGAATTAATTTTTTTTCTGAAAATAAGTAATATTTTTGAAAAAACTAAAAATGCTAAGGAATATAAAATAATTGACATGATCCTACCATAAATATGTTAGTATATTTCCTCTAACACCTTTTTAATAAGGTTGAAATTAAATTTTATCAGCTTCATTTCACATCTACATCATTCTGAAAGCAATTTCCATGTTATTCAAATTTTTCTCCAAAAAAGTCCTTTTAAATGGGTGACTAGTACTTTGTTCCACAGAGTACCATAACTTAATGCATTTTTCACTATAATAAATAATACTTGATGAGGTCATCTTTTTACATATATATATACATTTTATATAAAGAGATGTGTATCTATCATCTAACATCAGCCCATTTCCTTTCCATTGATCAAATTATTGGCTAAGATAGAGTCAAAAAACATAGAACTCTAGGTAAAGTAGATGAAATATTTTAAGACTTCTGATAATTTTATTATATTGCTTTGTAGGAAGGATATATCCATTTATACTCTCACCAGCAACTCGAGAACATCTCCTTCACTGCGCCCTACCCAACACTTCATCATTCACTTTACTTCGTGAATGCATCACAAAAGGCATCTTCCACTGGTTTCATGCTTTAAAAATCTTCCTACCCAGCAGCTAATGGTGAGGTCAGTTGCACCTGGGCTTACATCACCAGCACTCACAGCAATGTGACTCATCCAAGTAGGCTCTGAACATCTGCTTCCCATTCAGCAGATAAAAATACCTGCCTTAGTGATGATCAGATGCAGTGATATTTACAAAGTGCTTAGCATAGTCCTGGTCCAGACAAAAAACTCAACAGAGTATTTATTTATGAGAAAGAGACAGGAAGAGAGTGAGAGAATGAACACACCAGGGCCTCTAGCCACTGTGAACGAACTCCAGATACATGCTCTACCTTGTGCATCTGGCCTACGTAGGTACTGGGGAATTGAACCTGGGTCATTAGGCTTCACAGGCAAGTGCCTTAACCGCTGAGCCATCTCTCCAGCATCTAGAATATTTTCTGTGAGTTCATATCTCTCATAGTGTTTCTTCATTTTCTCAGTCACTGATGCATAGCTAGTACTCAACTTTGAAGAATGAAAAAGTTCTATTTTCCTAATATTGTGAGTTGGGCCTGAAACATCTTCCATAAGCTTGTGTTGAGGGCTGGAGTCCAATGCATCAGTGTTTACAGGTAGGTCTGTGGGAGTCGGAGTTGGAGAGTGAGTGGATCATCAGAAATCCACCCTCATTAATGATCAACCACTGGCAGTTTCAAAGCTTAGCAGGAGGTGGTACAAACTTCAGAAGTGGGACCTGGTTGGAGGAGGCTGGTCACTGAGGGCATCTTCTTGAAAGGCATGTTGTGACCCTAGCCTTTGCTCTCCTTTTCTCTGCTCTCTGGTCACCATGAAGCGAGCAGCTCTTTTCTGGCGCACGCTCCTTGCCTAATGTTCTGCCTTCACACAAGCCTAAAACAGCAGAGCCAGCCCCAAACCTCTGCAGCTATGAGCCAAAAAAAAAAAAAAACAATTCCTCATGTAAGATGATTTCTCTCAGGCATTCTGCCATTGATAAGAAGCTAACAGACAAATGTGATACAGGCCACTTAGTTTAGTACCATTACTATCAATTCTTAAATGTATTAGCTATTTGAATTTCTGGCCTATCCCTTTAAATTCACGTTCCTTTGTTATTCAACCTAGCAGTGTGACTGCTTGTTACTAAGTCTTTAATTAAGACCACATTCTTTTTAAAAAAATATTTTATTTGTATTTATTTGTTTATTTATTTGACATAGAAAGAGGGAGACAGAGAGAGAGAGAGAGAATGGGCGTGCCAGGGCTTCAAGCCACTGCAAATGAACTCCAGATGTGTGTACCCCCTTGTACATCTGGCTAACGTGGGTCCTAGGGAATCGAACCTGGGTCCTTCAGCTTTGCAGGCAGACGCCTTAACTGCTAAGCCATCCCTCCAGCCCAAGACCATATTCTTAAGTATAACATTTCACACCTAACAATTTATCCTGAGGGAACAAAGCAGCTATATCCACAAACATACATACATACATATATATATTCTTTCCACAAAAAAAAAAAAAAACATTTATTTTGAGAAAGGGTTTACACAGGTGGTAGGAAGGGAGGCAGGTGAGGTGTGATTGTAAGAAACGGTATGACTCTCTCAAGTGGGCTGTCACAAATGAGCAAAGGAACATTAAGCGAGCTAAGTGGGATTGATAACATTTCAGAAATAAAATGGAAAGATTCCAGCAAGGATAGAATACATTTCTAGGCCCACACAGCAAGCGTTAGCTCTAAGGAACAAAATTAACTTCTCTATTAAAGAAAATGTCATTAATCTGGGAACAGGAACAAGGTTTAAATTAAATCAACTGCAAATAACAATAGCTATGAACTATAATCAAACTGAAACTAGTTGGACATTTTTGTTAAAACCCTATATTAGATCACAGCAGTACATATATTTGTAAAATTTACTTGAAAATGTAGAGCCAAGAATTCCCAAGACATTCTTTAAGAATAAAAACAAAGGAGCAAAGACTGTTCTATGAGTAAAAATGACTCATGACAGAGCAACCAGTAATTAAGTCAAATAGGCTAATGGAGCAGAAGAGAGTTCAAGACCATCTGTGTGTTTGGGAGCTCAATTACAAGACAGCTCTGAAGAACAGGGGGAAGGGCAGTCAGTGCAGCACATACTGCTGGGGCAAGTAGCATTCATAGAAAATTGAATCTACAATGTATGACCCCTACCTCACACCACACCTAAAAATCAATTTCTAGCTTAGTTGTTCTGATTTTTTAGTGATTTAGGTATCATTCATTCTGGCATTTTCAAATACAATTTACTTTAGTTGATTCTCATCCCTTCTTCCTCTCCCTCCAATATCCTTCCTGCTTGTTTACATGTCACATGTGTTCTTTGACCCTCCTTCACTTTTTTTCTATTGTATTCATCTCTTTAGACTCACTCTTGGTTACCACTCTACCTTTATAGATTCTACTCATATTTGCCCCACTATGTGTATATACTTATAGATACAAGTTAGGATCCACATAGCAGAGAACATGTGGGTTTGGTCTTTCTATATTTGGGTCACTTTGCTTAATACAGTTCTTTCCAGATACAGCCATTTTCCTGCAAATTTCATAAAGTCATTTTTACATACTGCTGAATAGAATTCTATTGTGTACATGTATCACATCTTCATTCTCCATTCATCTGTTGATGGGCATCTAAGCTGATTCCAATTCTTACCTATTGTAAGTATATTGGATGTGCAAGTGTCTCTGTAGTAGACACTTAATGGAGTTATTAGGATATATGCCCAGGATTGCTATAGCTGGGTTGTATGGGAGTTCTAGTTCTTCTTTTTTTTGGAGGGGGGGTCGAGGTAGGGTTTCACTCTAGTCCAGGCTGACCTGGAATTCACTATGTTGTCTCAGGGTGGCCTCGAACTCACGGTGATCCTCCTACCTCTGCCTCCCAAGTGCTGAGATTAAAGGTGTGCGCCATCACGCCCGGCTTGCCTATTTCTATTTTTTTGAGATATCTCCATACTGACTTCCATCGTGACTATCCTAGTTTGCACTCTCACTGCCAGTGAATCAGAGTTCCTTTAACCCCAACCCCTCACCACTATTAGTTGCCAGGTTTCTTGATAACCATTCAGAGTTGGGGGGTATAAATGGTACCTCAAAGTTGTTTTAATTTGCATTCCCCTGTTGCTTAGGGATGTTGAATACTTTTCATGTAGTTATTGGCTATTTGTATTTCATCTTTTGTGAACTATCTGTTCATTAGGCCATTTGGTGACTGGCAGTTTTATTTTTATTTTCTTGGCATTTAATTTGAGCAGTAATGACAAAGAGAGCATGGTACTGGCACCAAAACAGAACTTTTATGCCAATGGAACCAAGTAGAGGTCCCAAAAGAAAGTCCACACTGCTTTGGCTACCTAATCTTTATCAAATATACCAAAACGTTCACTGGAAAAAGACAGCCTACTCAACAAATGGTGCTGATAAAACTGGGTATCTTCCTGAAGAAGGATGAAATCAGAGCCAGCCAATGTCTTCAACTCTGCAAATATCAATTCAAAATGAATACCTTAATCTAAAACCTGAAACAGGTCTGAAGAGATGGTTTAGCAGTTAAGGCACTTGACTGAGATGCCTAGGGACCCAAGTTTGATGCTCCAGTACCCATATAAGCCAGGAGTTCGTTTACAGTGGCTAGAGGCCCTGTTGGAAGAGGCCATTCTCTCTACCTCTGCCTCAAATAAATGAATTAACAAAATAAAAAAGCTTTAAAACCTGAAGCAGCTAGGAGAAAAAGTGGGGAACATGCTCTAAGATAAGAGTCACAAGCAAGAATTTTCTAAACAGTACTCTAATATAGCACAAGAAATAGTCCCAAGATGTAAGGAAAGGGATTACAATAAAAAGTTTTTGCACAGCAAAAGAAACCATCAGCAAAGCAAACAGACAGCCCAGAGAATGGAAGAAAATCTGCTAGCTATGCCTCAGCATACAAGAGGAATTTACAAAGACCAGAATTTACAAAGAACTACACAAACTAAAGTATAGAAGACAACATAGAACTTTCAGGACCTGATGGTAGGGAGTAGTTCTTTCAGCCAGGATGTAAAAACAGTAATCATTAATCATTGACAAATTCTATAAAGTCCAAGTATGAAATTAAACCAGTAAGATGTGGGAACAAAGGTAAGTTTGACTACATTGTAAACAATCTATTACGGGCATGGTGGTACACACCTTTAATCCCAGCACTTGGGAGACAGACTGAAAAAAACAAAAACAAAACAACCTATTGGAAGTCTTTTTTCTTCAAGGTAGGGTCTTGCTCTAGCCCAGGTTGACCTGGAATTTACTATGTAGTCTCAGGATGACCTCGAACTCACAGCAATCCTCCTACCTCTGCCTCCCGAGTGCTGAAATTAAAGGTGTGCATACCACGCCAGCTCCTATTAAAAGTCTTATATGACCTAAACCTCAGAAACTGCTAGAGGAAAACATGGAGAATACTTCAAAATATAGGTAGAGGGAAGAACTTTCTGAGACGGACTCAAATAGCACAGGAAAAAATCCCAATAACTGACAAATGAGATCACACGAAACTGAAATAATTCTATACGACAAAGGAAACAACCACAAGAGTGAAGAAATGTCAACATAAGAATAGGAAAAATATCTTTGCCACCTACATATCAAACAAGGGACTAATCTTTAGAATAAAGAAGTGTGAAGATTAAACATTCCCCCAAAACCAAATCATATATAAGTATACTAATGAACTGGACAGTTCTCAAAAGATGAAATACAAATGGTTAATAAATATTTTAAGTGCTCAGCTTCCTTAGCCATCAGGAAATACAATTTAAAATTACTTTGAGATTTTACCACCAGAGTCAGGATGGCTGACATCAAGAAAACAAATGACAACCAATGCTATATGAGAAAAGAGCCACTCTTCTTCACTGCTGGTTAGAGTAAACTGGTACAGCCACTATGGAAATTAGTATGGAGATTCCTCCAATAAATGACTGGAACTACCATATGGCCCAGCTATACTTTGCAAGTATACTCCCGTAGTCCTTCAAGTCAGTGTGTAACTGAGGTACTTGCACACTCACATGTGTTGCTGCACTGTCAACAATAACCAGGAAATGGAACTAGTTCAGATGCTCATCAACAGATGAATGGACAAAGAAAATGTGATATATATGCACAGAATTTTATGCAGCAATAAAGGAAAGTGAAATTATAACATTTACAAGAAAACAGATGCAACTGGAAGTCACTACATTAAATAAGTCACACTCAGAAAGACAGATACATTTTCTCTTACATGCAGAGCCAAAATTAAAAATTATGTATATGGCTGGAGAGATGGATTAATGGTTAAGGCTTTTGCCTGCAAAGCCAAAAGACCCAGATTTGATTTGCCAGGACACATGTAAGCCAGATGTCTGGAGTTTATCTGCAGTGGCTGAAGGTCCTGGCACACCCATTCAGTGTCTCTCTCTCTCTCTCTCTCAAATAAAAATTTTAAAATTATGTATTTACATCACCCCCTCTCTCTGTGTGTGTGTTTTTTGTTTGTTTTGCTTTGTTTTGTTTTTGTAGGTCACAAAACTAGAAAGGGAATCATGAGCAGGGAGAAAGAGATCTTAAGAAAAATAAGGGAATAGATACAAGTAAAAAGAAAGCAAAAGGGAGAAGGAAGGGGGTACAGATGAGGAAGGCACTGGGGAGGGGAACAAATGAGAATAGAGTATGGCAACACATTACATGTGACAATGCCATGGTGAAACCCATTACTTTGCCTGAAAACCTTAAAAAAAAAAAAAAAAAGAGGACTATGAGAGCCGCTCTGTTAGAGTACTTGTCTAGCATACACAATGCTGAGTTTAATGTCAAAAAAAGTAAATAATAAATAAAACAAGATTGGTGAAATTTATACTCCCTGTCTGTATTCTTTTAGAGTCAAGATAAGATGATGGTCTTACATAAAGGGATACAAACCAATGAGAAAAGCACCACCTATGTAATTGTTAAATTCCATGGGTATTGTAGTCAGCTTCATGTGGCTGGGATGAACCTCCAAACCAGATACGGTTTATAGGTGGAGCAGAATTTATTGAAGCTTACAGAACCAGGAGAAGTTCCATAATGGAAGAAGAAGCTGGCCTCCCTTTACAGGTCCACACAGAGAGAAAATCCACCACCCACACCATAAGCAAGCACACTCTAGGAACCCCAGGCTGAGCTCAAGCACCTCCTGCATATCTCTGGCTAGAATTTAGATCTGCCCCAAACACACCTTGGGGCTTGATCTACCCACAATGACCCTTTAGCCAGGCTGCTGGAAATCTAATAAGTTACAAGCTTGACTAAACTCCTGAATCTATTGGGGGACATCCTTTCAAACTGTCAAATTCTGCCCTGGCCCCCAATAGATTCTTATCTATGTATGTTGTAAATTGTATTCAGTCCAGCTTCAAAGGTCCCCATAGTCTTTACCAGCTTATGATAGTTCCAAAGACCCAAGTCTCTGAGATTTAAGATTGTCTCTTAATTATAAGTCCTATAAAATCAAAACAAGTTATATACTTTCAACATATGATGGCACAGGGTAAAGATTTCTAACTGCTATAAGGCATAACAAGGACAGACTAGACCAATGCGAACTCAACCATCAAGCAAACATCAAATATATGCAGTTCAAGTCTAATATCATAACCAGTGACTGACAGTCTCCAGATTTTACAATTCCTCCCCTCCAGCTGGGCTGAATTGCCAGGGAAAATTTCCATCCTGAGCCAACATAGCTCCATGGTAGCCCTTGCATGGTCCTGATATATCCAAACCCTCTCCATGCAAACCATAGTCCATCTTTCAAGCGCTTCATCAGCCTTCTTATCAGGGTCATCATGCCCTGCCTCATGCTACATCTCAGCAGCAGCTCCTGGAACCATGTGCACTTCATGACCCAGTCCACATGCTTTTCATGCTTCCAAAACCAAGACCTAGTGCTGCAGTCAGGTTTGCATTGCTGGTAGAAATCACCCAACCAAGAGCAGCTTGTGGGAAAAAAGAGGTTTATTTTGGCTTATAAGCGTGAGGGGGAAGCTCCATGATGGCAGTGAAAATGAAGGCATGAGCAAAGGGTGGACAGCACCCCCTGGCCAACATCAGGTGGACAACAGGGGCAGGAGAGTGCGCTAAACACTGGCAAGGGGAAACTGGCTATAGCAGCCCATAAGCCATAAGCCAGCCCCCAACAATACACTCCCTCCAGGAGGCATTAATTCCCAAATCTCCATCAGCTGGGAACCTAGCATTCAGAACACGTAAGTTTATGGGGACACCTGAATCAAACCACCACACTTGGTATGCAGGACACAGCCATATTCTTAATTCAGGGACAAAATAAATCATGACCTTGAAGAGCAGATTTCTTCCTTTCAGTCAACACCTTTCAAGAGGTAGCATTTCTGCCATTTAGACTTTCCTCAGGCATCCTTTCGATTGTTTCAATGTATTGTACTTGGGCTATTTTCCTTCCAAATGCTAATGTATTTGACAATAGCAGCTTCAGCAACCAGTCTCAGTGCCCATAATTTTAAACTTGAGTTTTTCCAACTTTAAATCTTATATTTTTCAGTTCCATATCTTTAGCCAAGCACATCAGTCCATTACCAATTTAACCTTAATGGAGCCAGTTGTTCTGCCAGTAGCCCAGTTTCAGTGTTCCTTCCCCCTTTGAGTGTTCATAAGCAAATGAATTTTTAAAAAATACAACTCTCTGCACTTAGCATTTTCAAACTCTCACCAGAATAGTCCATAAGACCTGGCTTACTGCTGTAGAAGGTATCTTCAATTGCAAGTACCCAGTCCATGCCTATTCCTCCAAAACAAAAGTTCCAAAAGACCAAAATCCACATGGTCAAATTCATTGGTACAACAACCCACTCTGTGGTACCAATTCTGTCAGTCAGCTTCACAGTTGCTGGGATGAACCTCTAAGCCAGACAGAGTTTATAGGAGGAAACAGAATTTATTGGAGCTTACTTACTGATCCAGGGAAAGTTCCATAATGGCAGAAGAAGCTGGCCCCCTTTCACAGGTCCACACAGAGAGAAAATCCACCACCCATAAGCAAGCACACTCTGGGAACCCCAGTCAGAGTTCAAACACTCTGTATATCTTTGGCTGGAATTCAGATCCACCTCCAAACACACCTTGGGGCTGGACCCTAGGATCCACCCACAATGACACCTCCTCCAAGCCAGGCAGCTGGAATTCTAATAAGCTACAATTGTGCTTGAATAAAACTCCTGAATCTGGGCTGGAGAAATGGCTTAGTGGTTAAGGCACTTGCCTGTGAAGCCTAAGGACCCAGGTTTGATTCCCCAGTACCCACATAAAGCCAGATGCCAGATGTACAAGGTGGCACATGTGTCTAGAGTTCATTTGCAGTGGCACACCCATTCTCTCTCTCTCCTTATTTCTCTCAAATAAATAAATATTAAAAATAGTTAAAAAAAATTCCTGAATCGATTAGGGGACATCCATTCAAACTACCACAGTGGGTAAAGACAACAAAGAAAAAACCCCAAATTATTGCTCTACAAGAAAAACAAACTCAAAATATAAATAACAGGTTAGAGAAACTATAATAAATTATAGACAAAAAAACTAATATGTCAAGTAATTTTTATGTTATGGGAAAGAACAAAATATTAGAAAAATACATGAATAAGCAATTCACCAAATATCAATATAAAATGGTCCTTAAACACACAAACTTGTTCTTAATAAGGGAAATGCTATACGCCTGCCAGGAATTCCTTCTTATTAAGCCAGACATTGTGGTACATCCCTTTGATCCCAGCACCTGGGAGGCAAGGTAGGAGGGCAAGAGGATTACTATTAGTTCAAGGCCAACCTAAAGTAGATTCAGACCCTGCCTAAGAGAATATATATATGTATATATGTGTATATGTATATATATATACATACATACAAATATATATATACATATATATATATATATATATATATATAGAGAGAGAGAGAGAGAGAGAGAGAGAGAGAGAGAAGAGAGAGAGGAGAGAGAGGAGAGAGAGGAGAGAGAGAGAAGGGAGAGAGAAACAGCAAAATAATCTACACTGAAATGCCATTTAATCTCCACTGGTGGAGTAAAGAATTAAAACCATGGGCTGGGGAAATGGCTTAGCAGTTAAGGTGTTTGCCTGCAAAGCCTAAGGACCTCAGTTTGATACCCACATAAGCCAGATGCACAAGGGGGTGCATGCATCTGGAGTTAGTTTACAGTGGCTAGTGGCCCTATCGTGCCTATTCTCTCTTTTTCTCTATCTGCCTCTTCCTCTCTCTTTCTTTCTCTAAAATAAATAAATATTTTTAAAAAAGAATTAAAACCATGATTCTATATTCAAGATTGTGGGGAAATGGGCTCACACACTGTTGGCTGGAATACAAAATGGCACAGCCTCTACACAGGACAGTTTGGCCAGACTGAACAAAACAACAAATGCATGCATTTACTTTCTTACTCAGTAATCACACTTCTAGGAAATTTCTCTGAAGATACAGTTCCCAAACCATGAAAATACCAAAACACAAAGTCAGAAGTGCAATATTATTTGTAATTATAAATTTTAAACTACCAAAATGTGCAAGTGTAGGAAGATAGTAAATTATTATATTTAAATTCAATGGAGTACGACACAACTACAGGAAAGTGAAAAAAAATCTGCATAAAACGACAGGAAGCAATTTCCAGGACATAATGCTCAAAGATTCCATATTTGACGTGTACAAAAGAAGGGGAAATGAGAAAATAAATAGTTCTGATTATCTTGGCAAAAAGAAATGTAAAAGGCAGATGGAGCTGGTTAACTACAAAAAGTGGGTAGAAATGGTCAAAAGGGACAGGGAGTGAGGGCTGAGCACACATTTGAGTGATTCAGACTTTAGGAAGTCTAGTAAGATTTTATGTTCTGTATATCCAAGAGTAAAACTAGGGCTGTGCAAATGTGACAACTTGAGTTCAGATCCCTAGAACCCACAGAAAAGTTGGTGCAGTGGCAAGTGTCTATAGCACTGTACCCACGAAGCTGTACCCACGGAGCCATTTCCCTAGCACTCATGTAACATCATAGTGAATGTAAAACAGATTCTTTCATTTCCTAAACCCTATTTTTTCTTTTTAGTATATCTTATTTATTTGAGAGAGAAAGAAGCAGAGAAAGAGAGAGAGAGAATGGGCACACCAGGGCCTCCAGCCACCACAAATGAACTCCAGATGCATGCACCACCTTGTACATCTGGCTTATGTGGGTTCTGGAGAATCGAACTGGAATTCTTTGGCTTTGCAGGCAAATGCCTTAACTGCTAAGCCATGTCTCCAGCCCCCTAAACCCCACTTTTAAAAAGAGCAAGATAAATGGAATTGTGCCTTTCACTCTATTAAGCAATTATCTTACTTAGATTTTTTTTTTTTTTCCTGGTTCTAGAAAATTTTGCTCAAAGTCAGGTACACCACCATCAATGCAACTGCACCAATAGGCACAATAGGCTTATAAAATTGTGGTGTAGAAAATACTATCTTTAAAAAATCTTGTTTATTCATGTGTGTAAGGGTGTGCATGTGTCACAGCATATGTTTGAATGTCAAAGGACATCTTCAGGTGTCTGTCTTCACCTTCCACCTTGTTTGAGAAAGTCTATTTGTTATTTCACTGCATGTGCCAGGCCAGCTGGTCTAAAACCTTCAGAGTATTATCCTGTCTCCACTTCCCATCTCACCTTAAGCATGCTAGGATTACAAAAGTTCGTACTATCCAGTCTGGCTTTATGTGGATTCCAGGGACCCAAACTCAGGTCTTCATCCAAATACTAAAAAAATATTTTATCTATTTATTCATTCGAGAGAGACAGAGAGTGAGTACAGGCACGCCAGGCCCTCCTGCCATTGCAAATGAACTCGATACACGTGCCACTTTGTGCATGTGGCTTTATGTGGGTAATGGGCAATCAAACCCTGGGCATCAGGCTTAGCAAGGAAACATTTTTAACTGCTGAGCCATGTCTCCAGCCCCCAATAGTGCTTTTTAAACAAGCTATAACAAAGTTGGAATTAAATAGGCATTTTGACCAAGGATGCTTGGCCACTAGTATTGAGTAGCTGTACATAAACCACCCGTACTGCACAGCAGCTAAGAGAGTGAAGTGTAGCATTGGCCACACAGCCCCAAAACCCAACACACCTCTTCCAGCTGCACTGGCCAGTAGAGCTCTTTAAATATCACTACCACTTTGACATCAAAGTACCACATCACACATCCTTTCATTTGACCAAAACAAAACAACAGCTTTTAAACCACATAGTGGGAAGCAGTAAAGTTATCCCTCAACACAAGGCAGATGTGGCAAAATTAGGATGCCAAAATAAGTAGCAAGCTGAGAATTTGGTATGAGGACTGTAATGAGAATCTGACTACACAGTGTGGAATTATAACCCAACTAGTTTTATTAGGTGTCATTCCAAAACAAAGTGGAGAACCACAGACCCTGTTGCTGATAGGCTGTACTACCTGAAGAGAGGAATACAGAAAAACAGGGAAACACAGATTGGCACATATTTATTTATTTATTTGAGAATGACAGAAAAAGAGAGAAAGAGGGAGAGAGGATGGGAACGCCAGGGCCTCCAGCCACTGCAAACGAACTCCAGATGTATGCATCCCCTTGTGCATTTGGCTAACGTGGGTCCTGGGAAATCGAGCCTTGGACTGGGGTCCTTAGGCTTCACAGGCAAGCGCTTAACCACTAAGCCATCTCTCCAGCCCTGGCATGTATTTGAATGTCTGAAATCTGAATTATCAGTATGCACTGGCTCTACACTTAAAGAGCTAAAATGAGATCTGGTAGTCTGCCACAGGATATAGAAAATATGCACACTAACAGCAAGCTAGATGGACAGCTTTACAGATCCAAAAACATTGAGTTCAAACTATTAAAAGGAAATAAGATAAGTCACTAATAGAATGTGGAAACTTTTCATTCAAGAATAAAGAAACTTTATGTACTATACAAACAAATCTTTATTACAGAAAACATTTATAACAATTTCAATTGCAGCTAGCCTTAAAAAGCCATAAGATACCATGAATGTCTGAGAAACCAGAAAAAGGTATTAGTTAGTTCACTTTTTAGTAAAATTGTTTTTAGATAGAATACATTTCCAAAGAAAAGTGTAACAGTAGGAGAGTTGATTTTAGTTAACATTTCTAATGAAGGATATTTCTTCTTTATGAAACCATCAGGCATTTTGCTTCTTCTTGAACCTCTCTTTGTATATAACTTACCAACTTAGCCAATTCTATGGTAACAGGCTGAAACAGGTAAAATATGCAGTTTACATATAAGACTAGGAGACTAATTATGACATTGTTGCATAGGGCTTATGTTATTGCATAGATTCTAAATTTATTGCAAAACTCACTTCTTAATTGAGATTTACAGTTGAAAAACCCTGAACAGCATCTAGTGGCAGAAGCACCACCTTGAGGCAACACAAGATGAATGACAAGTGAGACTGCTTCCCAAAGAGAACACCCATCCTTTGGGGCTCTAGTGGGACTCTCTTGAGTGCTCACTTTCGCAATTTTAAAAGTTGATAGAAAACGTTTTACAAGTACTTGAAGTAAAACCCAACTGCCCAGATGCATGAATTTCTAAGTAGCTCAGTTTCCTAGAATTGTTCATAGGTACAGTACAATCTTGACCTTGTATTTTTTTTTTCTAGATAACACCACCAGGAGGAGATTTTATTTTTTTGGAAAGCTTCAAAGGACTACCTCCCTACAAATGCTTTAGGTGTTTTTATCATGTCTTTCTCACAATCTCTAAGAGCAATTATAGATGCTCTACCGTCTGGAAGACCTCTGTAAACATATGACCCACAGGTCTGAAACCCATCACCACAAAACCAATAATAGATTTTGTTGCCTCCCTACTATGGCTATGTGGCACATTTAACTGAGATATTGTGTTATCAGAAGGGATTTCCTTCACATTTTATTCACCACATTCCTAGTAGAGAACACCATTCACAACATGAGTTAAGAGATTTTTCACCCTCTTATCGCATGGAATCAGTTCCCTTTGTAGCTAACTGCAACAGTATAAATAGTTCCTTCCATACCCTGGAACAATTTGTTAAGGGGAAAAGTCTCCCTCCTTTCCCCAGATGCCTGCCAGGAACTTTGGTAGTCTTGTCCAGGAACCTCAGTGGCACATGCCCAGGACTCAGTGTGCAGCATGTTATATGCAGGGCACGTCTGCTTCTACCACTAGCCTCGGCTCTACAACTGAGCCTCAGATTTCATTGTCACTCCAAGCCAATATTGGAAATATTTTCAACTTAAAGTGCAATAAAGGACTGGAGGGATGGCTTAGCAGTTAAGGCGTTTGCCTACAAAGCCAAAGGACCCAGGTTCGATTCCCCAGGACCCACGTTAAGCCAGATGCACAAGGGAGCACAAACAACTGGAGTTCATTTGCGGTGGCTGGAGGCCCTGGCGCACCCATTCATTCTCTCTTTCTCTGCCCCTCTTTCTCTGTCAAATATATAAATAAATAAAGCTAAAATATTTAAACTGCAATAAAAATGTGGGGAGATCTGCCTGAAGGGATTTCCTTGGACAATGTCTTCTGCCGAGTTAATGCTCCTTACTGACATAATCCTACACTCACATTACAAAACACATGTTGCAGAAAGTTCATTAGAGTGTTGTGTTGTATTTTGTTTTCAAGGTAGGGTCTCACTCACAGCAATCCTCCTACCTCAGCCTTCCAAGTGCTGGGATTAAAAGTGTGCGCCACCATGCCAGGCTTTATATTATAACTTTTTTTGGTTTTTCGAGGTAGGGTCTTACTCTAGCTCAGGCTGACCTGGAGTTCACTATGTAGTCTCAGGGTGGCCCCAAACTCACAGCGATCCTCCTACCTCTGCCTCCCGAGTGCTGGAATTAAAGGCGTGCACCACCACACCCAGCTTACATTGTAATTTTTGAAGAAGGCCATTTCCAAGGTGCTATAATATAGAGGCAGCCACTATCAAATGGTTCTACTGCTTGCACATTCCAGATATGGTTATTTTGATAGTCAGGAGCATTGTTTAACAATGTTTGTTTCTACCTATGAAGAAACCTCAACTATTGTGGCACAAGATCCCTAATGCCATAAGGAGTGCTTACATGCATCTGCCTCATAAGAATAAAAGAAGAATACTCTTTGGATCTTTCACAGACCTGGTAACTTAAATCTGTAAAGGTAATACTTTTAATCTTCTAAAAACAAGTATGAAAGTATAAGTGGTATAAGTGGTTTCAGTAAGATTTCTGGAACTGCCTTTTCAGAAATGTTTTTCCATATTATTGATAAGAAAGTTGGTGTTGGTATTTGTTGCCTGTGTTTCAATATTTTAGCCGAATCTGTCTAAAAAAGATTTTCAATATTTTTAAGACATGTTATTTTTTTCTGCTGAGGACGAGGGGGAACTAGCCAGGTAGCTTTATTTTTAAGTAGCCAGTTAGAGGGTCCAAAGAGGGAACAGGGCTTCTGCCTGTCTGCTTCAGGAGAACTGGAGTTCAGCATCAGACCCAGCCTATCCAATCAGCTCTATCGCCACTTACTCCTGAGCCAGCCCGAGCCCAGACCAATCAGCATTCTCTCAGATTCACCTGAGCCTGAGGGTAAACCCCACCACAATAAGATTACAGATAGATCCTTACCAGGTGGGCAAGGCCTCTGGATGACTTTTCACCCCTCCACAACTTCCAGGAACTTACTCTGGTAAGTTCTGAGATTTTGGCGGTGCAGGGAGAACTCTACTCCCACATGGGTTATCTCCTCCTGCCTTCCACATGGCAGGAGCTCTCTATATTTTCTTCTCTTTCCATCTCTTAATCTAATAATTAAAGTCTCTTTAAATCTTTGGTCTATGGATTTTAACTCTTATAATTCATAAGACAAGGATCCAGCCTAACTTAAATTTGTTGGTGTGTTGGTATATTGGCAAGGAGCCCCAAAACCCCCTTTACAAGAGAAGGAAGAAGTATTAGTGACAGAGAATAGTAAAGAAAATTACCATCATTCATTGGGAGCATAATTTGAGTCTTTGCTACAAATGGACTAAAAAACCTAAAAAACATTATCTAATTATTCAAATATAAGGTAGTCTACTCAAGTCTTAGAGGTTGACACTGTAACAGGTACTAGAACACACATATCTAGTAACAAACTGAGCTTAGGCAGTTATTTTAGGTCTTTAAAAATATTTTATCTATTTATTTATTTGAGAGAGAGGCAAAGAGAGAGAAAATGGCAGAGCCAGGTCCTCTAGCCAGTGCAAAGAACTGCAGATACAATACGCATTACACGGGTACTGGGGAATTAAACTTGGTCCTTAGGCTTTGCAGGCACATGCCTTAACTGCTAAGTCATCTCTCCAGCCCCATAGAGGTCTTTACTTTCAGGAAATGTACCTGAAAGAACCTCTAGGAAATTATTATATTGTGAAGAGATTAACTTCTGCAATTTTTTTTCCTTAAACTCTGGCTAAATATAATATTGGAGACTGACAGTATATGATTATGAAGCAGAAATGTATCATAATGGGTTTCTTTAAATCCTCACTCATGACCAATATTTAAGTAAAGCATTTAACTCAGTAGGAAACACACTACTGTGCCAGGAAGGTAGCATTCCAAATTTTATACAACATCCCCAGACAATAGTAACAACCAGACTGAAAAATAAGGAGAACCAATATTATTTTTATGTCCTGGAGCTAGCTTCTGAATGGAGTCATGTTCAGGAAATAATGCTTAAAAATATCCACTAGTTTCTCTGTTGATTACTTCAAGGTTTTCAGTTAAAGCATCTTCAAGTACAAAGTCAGCTTGAAATGTTTTGATTTCTGTTCCTGCATCTTGAAAATTTGTAAGTCCATTAAAAAATTATCTCAGATTTCTTCTTAAAGAACTAACACTCATGAATGGATCATCATCATCCTGAAACAACACACAGACATTACATTGGGGAATGCTCACGCTTCCCTGAAGCAAGACAGACATTTTTATGGCAAAAGAGTCACAGGAATTTATCTCATCTTAAGGATGAAATATAAAAGCTCAAATACATTCTTAGCATTAGAAGAAAAATTTACCATGCCACGCATGTGGTGGTAGGTATCTATGATACACAGTTTACACACTTCCCCTCAGTTATAAACCTTAAAGGCAAATGAGGTGTGGGTTAAGCCAGGAGGAAATGATATGAATACTCATTTCTACTTGCTTTGTAAATAGTTGTTTTTTTTTGCATTTACATTTTATTACAGATGACTGTTCTGGAAACACAGCAAAAAGATCATGAAGCTACAAGAAGAAACACTAAACCCAAAGGACCCATACACTTCCCATTGCCTATCACTATTTAATGCTAGAAGCTCTAACCGACTGATCAAAAAACAAAACCCAGCAAAGGCATTATCTCAGGGCTTTGCAGAGTAGAAGACTGCAGTGATGGGATGTAGGGATGTAGGCCATATGCAGGGTAAGATTACATAGGAATATCAGATATTAACTAAGCATTTAAAGAGGATGAAAACAACTAGCCAGATATGCTGGCATGGGCCAGTCATCCTAGCTGTTTAGGAAACTGAAGTTGGGGGACTGAAGGTTCAAGGTCTGCCTATTGAATTCAGTGCTAATTTGGGTAACTTAGTGAGAACCTGTCTCAAAAAGAAAAAAAAAAAAATCCTGGTGGTATAGTTCAGTGGCAGACTGCTTGCCCTGTATTCAATGTCTAGTCTGCCCCCCCAAAAAACCCACAATATACAAAACAACTGAACAACTATATACATATGTGTGTATGCATATATATATCTGAATCATATAATCTGATGAACTATAATATAAAATTATCTTTTATAGCTACATATTCAGAAGATAAAATAGTTGTAAATTTCTAATTTAAGTTTAAGATATGACTAGGAATAATTATTTGAGATTGAACTTTATTTATGGTATTAAATGGCATGTTCATGAGGTTCACTGGTGAGAAATGGAGTCTTAAGAAATACAAATTTAATTTTTTGCTGATTCATTTTCTGCTACTATTAAAGACAGAGCTTGTTAAAGACAAATCCAAACCCAAGACTAACAGAGAATCCTGCTAATAGCTCTTTGTAGTTAAATGTGAGCTGGCACACACATTTGTGACCTTCACATCTGCAGGTTGTTCCAGCTTCCCTCCTGGAAGCAACACGTTATCATCAATGGGCAGACTGTTTTATGGGTCTGAGCTGTAGCAAGCCATGACAAGCTTTTATGAACACACAGCTGAGATAAAAGAACCTGATAATAACAGTGGAGGCTCAAATGAGAAGGCCAGGTACAACCTTATAGACATTTTGCAAGTAGAATAAGCCAGCCACGAAGACTAACACTGCAATTCCATTTACAGAGGCCTCTACAGGAAAGACTGAAGGGTCACTGAGTGCCAAGGACTGCGGGGAGAGGGAAACGGGGACTTGTACCAGGGTTGTAGTTTGAGTTTTGCAAGATGAAAAAGTTCTAGACTCCTACTTTCCAGCAATCTGAATGCATTTAATACCACTGAATTAAGCACTTAAAGATGGTTAAGATGCTAAAGTTATATGCTTCGGCTACAATTATATTTTTTTAAATAAAACATAAATTAATGAAAGTGATAGCAGGTCTAACATTCAACAACTATGGAGTTAGAGCTCTGGTTCAGCTTCACTCCAACAACAAATGAATACAGGACAGAGGTAAGACCTGACTATACTTCTTTCTACTCCTCATCATTCACGTTAGAGATTTTATGATTTTTTTGGTTCAGACACCTTTAATTGGAGTTTCTTCCACACACCCTGTCAGACAGCATTAGAATCAGAGTCCGAATACTTCAGTGATGAAAAGCACCACCATGTATCATGTATGAAGCAGAGGACCTGATGAGCTTCCTATTAAAGCGACTAAAAGCTCTTACAGGGCTGAAGAAATGGCTTAGCGCTTAAGTGCTTGCCTGTGAAGCCGAAGGACCCTGGTTCAAGGCTTGATTCTCCAGGACCCACTAACGTTAGCCAGATGCCCAAGGGGGTGCATGCGTCTGCAATTTGTTTGCAGTGGTTGGAGGCCCTGGCACACCCATTCTCTCTCTCTCTCTCTCTCTCTCTCTCTCTCTCTCTATATATATATATATATATATATATATATATATCTGCCTCTTTCTCTGTCACCCTCAAATAAACAAATAAAAATGAACAAAAAAAATTTTTTAAAAAAGCTCTTACACACCTACACTGTCACAACAAAGACTGGTCCTGTTAATGGGCAAATAAGAGCTGAGTGGACTTTACATGCTGTAGTTCAAAGGTGATCAATGGATTACTTAAAAATAGAAGACTTGTCATCTAGCTAGTGGTCTCTACTCACATTTACTGAACAGTTACACAGAAATTACAATTTAATAATTCTACTTTATTACCTCGTCTGATTCAAATTCCACCCCTTTGGCTGCCTGGCTCTGGGACATGTGCTTGCTGGATGATGTGCCTGACCACCTGAGGCAAAAATAAGAACAGCAACGAAGACAATGACTTTAAAAACTTATCAAGTATGTACTTCTAGGTACAATTTTAAATCCCATAGCAACCATTGAATAAAAATAACACATAACTCCTTCAATCTACATTAGAAGCAGTAAATACTTAATGGAGACTGTATCTGGAATCCAGCTTGTGCATTTACTATAGTCTTTAATCTCACTGTGCCTCAATTTTCTTATTTGTCAAATGTGGAAAACAGTTTTGTTTTTATTAAAGAGTTAACGTGTTATTATGCTGAAGCATCTAGAATGCCACCAGGCAAATAGACCACCACACAGAGGGTTACTAATAACACCATAGCTCTCAGCAGGTAAAGTGCACTGCCACCCCTCACGTTTCCAAAATTAACACAAAATTTTCCCTATCCAAATCCCAATTGTTTACAGAAGAGCTACCACTCTTAGAACAGGCTCAGCCCTCTCCAGAGCTGCTGCTTCTCCCAAGCCCACAAGGCTCTCTGTTCTCCATAAGCACTCCCAATTAGGAGTCTGCATCATTGAATTTCACACATAATTATGCGCTGATCTTTCAATCATCCTTTAATGAACTCAGATGTGTTTAACTTCATCTAGAACAACTGCCTGAAGCCAGCATCCAGATAAAATCAGGCTATGTCTGCGGCCCCTCCACACCCACCAGAGCTAAATTAATGCTTAAACAGAAAGCAGTTTTTAAAAAGGCTATTGATCATTTGATTTTCATTAATTGAGCTTTAGGTAAGCAGTGTTCACCCAAAATATTAATACATGAAACAGAATGGTAATTTTGAATCAAGTCAAGTTTAAAAGCAACAGGCAAAACTCCAAAAGGACAGGAAGGAAGAACATTTAAATACTCTACAGTAAGTCTATGCCAGCATAGAGCATGTGTAACTAAGTTCAGAAAAAATGTAATTAAGAAAGGCTGAAATCCAATATAAAAGTTATTTCTATTAACTGGGAATGAGTATTTATAAAGAAAATAACTGGACAATAAAGACAGAAGGACATGAAGAACAGGGATTTTTTAGGAAGATACTGGCAATAATTCTGAATTATGCATTTTTCATTTTTCTACATGAAATTCTCATTACTACAAAGAATTCTGTTTCATTTCTTAAGCATATAAAATTATCACTAGAACATTCTGGATATTCCTTTTCTTTTTGCAGGAAGTCCCTCGCCTACCTTTGATCAGTCTTCGAACTGGTAGGAAAAATGTCATCTTCCATATCGGATTCATCCACCTCAATCACCTAAGGGGGGAAGGAAAAGAGCAATGGGCAGGTTTCTAGGAATGGGACAGCTCAACAGAAACAGCATGTCAAAATGTGTGTACACAAGAAGTGTACCGCATAAGAAACAGCTATTAAAACTAAACCCAGCAGGGGTGAGGTTCACTGGTAGAGCCCTTGCCAGGCTTGGTGAGGTCCTGCATTCATTTTATCCCTAGTACCAGGATGAAACAAACCCAGGCTAGCCTCCCTCCAAGGTCCCTCCCCATTAACGGCTGTTATTTTGCATTCCATGTCTTAGCTCACTTCACTCCAGGCTACCACAGAAGCCCAAGTCCCTGAAGGGACACAGTAGTTAAATTAGTGAGTGACTTGCACAGGTACAAGTGTCACCATGCTCTACAGTTTTCTTCGTGGGTTCTTGGAAGTTAGACCTTTAATCTTTCAGCTCTATTTTATTTTCCACTTTTTTGTTTTTTGAGTCACGTAGGGTCTCAGTCTAGCCCAGACCGATCTGGAACTCACACTGTAGTCCAGGCTGGCCCTGAACTCATTGCAATCCTATCTCTACCTCCCGAGTGTTGGGATTAAAGGTATGTACCACCCTACCTGGCTTATTTTTTGAAAGAAAATCTTACTATGTAACCCAGGCTAGTGTAAAATTTGCAAACCTGGGCTGGAGAGATGACTTAGCGGTTAAGGCCCTTGCCTGCGAAGCCTTAGGACCCATGTTTGACTCTCCAAATCCCATGTAAGCCAAACACACAAAGGTGTGAGGCAAGTGCAAGGTCACACATGGCTGCTAGGTGGTGCAAGTATCCAGGGTTCGAATTCAGTGGCTGAGGCCCTGGCGCACCAATTCACTCTCTCTTTCAAATAAAAAAAATAAAATTTGCAAACCTCCTACCTCTGCCTCCTGAATGCCAGGGTCACTGGTTTGAGCCACTGTGCTTAGCTATCAGCTCTCGTTTTAAATGAGGTATCAGGACATGCAGGAAGTGCTACCTCCCTCCAAGGTCCCTCTCCATTCACAACTCTTACTTATTCATTTATTTTGGTTTCCGAGGTAGGGTCTCACTTTAGCTCAGACTGACCTGGAATAGTCTCAGGGTGGCCTCAAACTCATGGCGATCCTCCTACCTCTGCCTCACAAGTGCTAGGATTTACATATATTCATATTACATTTTGTAGGTTTTTCTTTTTCATTTTCTTTTTTTGAGGCAAGACCAATAGACTGGGCTTTTTTTTTTTTTTTTTTTTAATGCAAGAGATTGAGAGTGAGAGAGAGAAAGAGAGAATGGGCACGCCAGGGGAAGCTGGGGAATCGGCTTAGCAGTTAAGGCAATTGCATGCAAAGCCAAAGGACCCAGGTTTGATTCCCCCAAGACCCACGTAAGCCAGATGCACAAGGTAGTACATGTGTCAGGAGTTTGTTTACTGGAGCTGGAGGCCCTGGCATGCCCATTCTTTCTCTGCCTCCTTCAAGTAAATAAATGAAGATAAAAAATTTTAATTTTTTAAAAAATTTATTTTATTTATTAGAGAGAGAGAGAGAAAGAGGTAGCCAAAGAGAGATAATGGGCCTGCCAGGGCTTCTAGCCACTGCAAATGAACTCCAGATGCCAGTGCTACCTTGTGTATCTGGCTTATGTGGGTGGGTCCTTAACCTTCGCAGGCAAGTGCCTTAACTGCTAAGCCATCTCTCCAGTCTAAATAATAATAAAGCTGGGCATGGAGTTGTACCTCTTTAATCCCAGCACTCGGGAGGTAGAGGTAGGAGGATTGCTGTGAGTTCAAGACTGGGAGACTACATATTGAATTCCTGGTCAGCCTGGACTACAGTGAGACTCTATCTTGGGAAAAAAAGGGAAAAGAAAAGAAGGGCAAAGAAGGGAAGGGAAAAGAAAGGAAGGGGAGGGGAGGGGAGGGGAGGGGAGGGGAGGGGAGGGGAGGGGAGGGAAAAGAAAAACAAACCAACAAAAAGAACTGCACCAGGGCCTCCAGACGCTGTAATTGAACTCCAGGCGCACGTGCCACCTTCTGCAAATGTGCGACCTTGCACTTGTGTCACCTTGTGCATCTGGCTTACATGGGATCTGAAGAGTCAAGCATGGGTCCTTAGGTTTCGTAGGCAAGTGCCTGAAGTGCTAAGCCATCTCTCCAGCCCTTGTGTTATTTTGACATCACTCCCTAATGTCTTCCTCTGACTGAAACAGAAATGAAGATGAAGCAAAGAACAAAATTCCCACAGCATCCAAGGCCAAGGAGTTTGCTCAGCATCCTCAAGTGAGGACATTCCTTCAGCAAAAAGGATGACTTTCTCTAAAATATCAACAGTACAGCCACAGAGAAGGCCTGATACGGGAGAAAGAATCCTAGTTTGGGAGTTATAAGATGAAAGTTTTGAAAGCAAGGGAGCAGGACAGCCAAACCCCTTCCGGACTCTCAAAATCCAAAGGGAGAACAGAGTGTAGGTCCATGCTAAATCTAGAACAGAACAGAACAGTCTAAAACTCTGAGCTTTTAGCAGGTCTTGAACCTACACTGTTGAGAATACAGCCTCTCCATGTGATGAAGTTGCCTCAGTGTTAGTATTCCAAGCACGGGCCCTTTTGTTTCAGCACTGAAGTCCTTAAAAATATTACTATATATATAAAATTTATGGATTTTGGATTATGTGAACCAGTTTTTGGTTTTTTTTACAGAGAAACAAGCAAGTAGGAGCCCTCATTCTACTTAATCATAAAGTTCTTGCCAGTATTTACATCCACACTTCTTCCCCTTTAATTCACTTTGTAAGTCAAAGGAATGACATTTCATACAGCATGAAGCATAAACAAAATACAACTACCGTAACACGTTCCTTACCTCTGAATAATTCTTAGTAGCAACATTTCTGGAGGGCTGCTGTCTAGTAGATCTGAAAGCTAGAATGAAAAGGATGAAACACAAAATGTGCAGTTCTGAAAGTAATTTAGAAAAATGTGTGCAAATCTGGAGCTGAAGGTTTTTAAGGTCCAAGCTACAAAAACCCACGATGCCCAATTATAAAGCCATCTGTACTTTGAACTTGGAAAGAACATGTTAATTAATTACATTCTCAAATACTGCAATGCCTACCTGTCAAGCACATGCATTCCCAAGTTATTCAAATACAGTAACAAGCAGTATTCGAGAACATGTCCACACTAAAATACTTTATAAAAAAAATACCCAAATGGGATAGAGAGATGGCACTTGCTTAAGGACCCAGGTTTGAGTCCCCAATACCCACATAAAGCCAGATGCATAAGGTAGCACATGTGTATTGAGTTTGTTTGCAGTGGCTATAGGTCCTGGTGAACCTATATTCTCTATCTGCCTCTTTTTCCCTCTCTCAAATAAATAAATTAATTAAATGTAAACAAAAAAGGGGGGCTGGAGGGATGGTTTAGCAGTTAAGGCATTTGCCTGCAAAGCCAAAGGACCAAGGTTTGATTCTGCAGGACCCATGTTAGTCAGATGCACAAGGGGGCACATGTGTCTGGAGTTCGTTTGCAGTGGCTGGAGGCCCTGACACTCCCATTCTCTCACTCTCTCTCCCTCTTTCTCCATCAAATAAATAAGTAAATAAAAATAAAATATTAAACAACAAAAAAAACCTAATGGATACAATTTGATTGCAGCCAACTGAACTACAAGTTAAAAGGAAAGCAAACCTCCTAATCCCTTCCTTTTGAGCTGATGCTAGGTTCCTGTGGCTACATTAAGAGCTTACGTTCCTTCAACTTCAGAACACACAGCACCTAAGAAAAACACAGAAGGGGAGACTACAAACAGCATGCCCTTTATCCCAAGACAAAACATTTTTTTAAATCTTTACTTTTTTGATAGCCGGGTGTGGTGGCGCACACCTTTAATCCCAGCACTTGGGAGGCAGTAGGTAGGAGGATTGCCATGAGTTTGAGGCCATCCTGAGAATACACAGTGAATTCCAGATTAGCCTGAGCTAGAATGCAACCCTGCCTCAAAAACAAAACAAAACAAAAAACTCAAAAAACAATTTATTTTTTTGGCTTTATGAATTTGGCTAGAAACTTGCGGCTTGGCTATCCTTTTATTTTTCTTGTCTCTTGGCATTAAAACCTAATGATTTAATGATTAAGGTTGATTTTTCTCCTAAGCCTTGTAAGTTTACCAATATCAAACATACCTTCCCCAAGACAACTTCCAATTTAAATAAGGCAAGAAGACAGGACTTAAATAGCCAACACCCAAAGGATCCTCATAGTTCCAAACTCTCCTGGCTGAGGACCCCAGAAATTTTTCTGCCTAGCCTACATTTATTATTTGCTAATACTTCCTAGTCTAGGCTCTATGTGTTAGGTCCACCTGAGAGTTTGGTCCTTGAACAAGTTCTTAACTGCTCTCACATCCTACTCTCCTAAAACTGTTAAGCAGGCAAAAGAATAGAAATGCCAGAGACCATGACATTTTTAGAGAATACTTCTGCTCAGTCCTCATTCACTAACTGTATCCCCAGGTCCTAAAGCTCCCTAGTGGACAGTGGACCTTGAGGTTTATTCATACAGCCCTACTAGGTGTTGATGAGCTAGCTCAATCTTGCTGTTCCCACCCTATTGCTGATATGTGAAGATATGAGCCATTGTCTGCTTTGCCATGCTTTCTCCACTATGATGAAACTTCCTCTTGAAACTGTAGGCTTGGAAATAAGCCCTTTCCTCCCATAAATTGTTTTGGGTCAGGTGTTTGTCCTGCAACTAGAAGGCAACTGCTACAGTCTGGTTTGGAGTGAATTTTCACTTCCTTCTTTTGCTTATTTAAATATCAATTGCATTACCTGTCACATAGTCCCAATACTTTATACAGAAAATTGTAGAAACGATAAGGAGGTACTTAATGCAAATTGCTTGGCAAGTATGTGGCAGGAAGCAGACATTCACACACACTGAGCTTTTAGTGACAGCTCTGAATGCAGCCTCTGTGGTGGGAGCACATGGAGGTACATCACACATAAAGGCAGTGACCACAGAGGTGTCATTTATCCACTCAGCAACCATCCTCCACTGTCAGCTCTTATTTACAATGGCTGCTGGCTACGAGTACAATTTCTGCCTTTCCAACAAGATTTCAGTAGCACAATAAATCTCCATGTTCCACAGTGCTCGTTGTATTGGAACATTTCCTTTATTTACCTCTTCACGCCTCCATTTATAATGGACCTTGATGTTGCTCCTGTCCCAAACTGTGAATTAAGTACCTCAGGGTTATTTTAAGACACTTATAAAATGTCAAACCAGACTTGATAAAAATGTTTTACACACAGTTTATTTGTTCAAAACACAAAAGGTCCAATATTGGAAGTAATTGTTAAAATAGCAAAATAATTAGATCCAATCAATAAACCAGTGACTTACATAATATCCATCTTAGACTAGGGATGTAGCTCAGTGGCAAAGTGCCTGCCTAGCATATGTGAGGTTCTGAGTCTGATCCCCAGCAGTTCAGAAAAAAAAAAAAAAAAAGGTATATACCATTTACTTTCAAAAACTTACTGCACTGCTCAGTACTGCAATATCTGTATCACACCTTCCAAGGCTTAGGGTCTAATGCGGAAGAGGTGGCGGAAAGAATGTAGAGCCAAAGGAAGGGCAGGACTCCATACAACATGCTTCCTCCAGACACAAAATGGCCTGGATATCCATGGCCTCACAGTGCCTGACACTACTTACATAAGACCATCATAAGAGGAGGAAAAGATCAAGACATCAAAAGTAAAAGAGACTGACTGAGATGGGGAAGGGGTATGATGAAGAGTGGAGATTCAAAGGGGTAAGTGGGGGGAGGGAGGGTATCACTGTGGGGTATTTTTTTATAATCATGGAAGCTGTTAATAAAAAAATTAAAAAATTAAAAAGAAAAAAAAAAACTTACTGCACCACTACCACTAATAACAGTAGGAATCACCCAAGAACCACATAAGGTGCTGTGTGTGCTTATGTTCCCATAACTGCTCTGTGAAGTCAAGACAACACTAGCAATCTTACAGCAAAGGAAGCAGAGCTTAATGAATAAGTAGCTTATTCTTATGTCAGCAGCAAGAGCATGCGGGAGAGCTGGTCACATTCACCTCACCATGAGGAAGAAGATAGTGATGAATGAGTGTGCTTGACTCTTACATAATCTAGAACCACAATCCATGGCATGGTGCCACCCACAGTTATGGTGGGCCTTCCAATCAAGATAATCCCTCACAAGAATGCCCAGAGGCTAACTTAAGCAAGATAATCCTTCACCTTTGATAAAGGTCCTGTCAATTGACATATAAATAAATATAAACCATCACAGTAGGGATTTGACTTAATGACAAATCCGATTACTCATCAGGACAGCTTGTAAAACTCCTTGTTTTGTTTTGTACGTGTGTTTATGTGTGTGGGCATGTGTATGTGTGCAAGTAGTATGCATGTAGAGGCCTGAGGTTTCAGGTGTTCTCCACCTCCTTTGAGACAGGTAATCTCATTGGCCTGGAGCTCCTAAGCTTTATGGCTCCTGAGTGTTCCATTGTCCAAAAAAGTAGGTTTCCATATAATTTATTTATATCCTCTTAGATTTTGATTGACCCTCCCTCCACCTTTCCTTTACTCAATCTTTTCCCCTGACCTCACTTTGGGCCTTTTCACCCCACATTAATCTATCTATTCTTCTACTTACATATATACAATAACATCCTATTAAATACCCCCTTCCCTTCCTTTCTCTTCCCTTTATATCTCTTTTCTAGCTTACTGGCCTTTGCTACTGAGTTTTCTTCCTACTCACACAGAAGTCCAATCATCTGTACCTAGGATCTACATATGAGAGAGAACATGTGATGCTTGGCTTTCTGGGCCTGGGTTACCTCCCTTAGTATAATCCTTTCCAGATCCACCCATTTTCCTGCAAATTTCATAACTTCATTTTTCTTTACTGCTGAGTAGAACTCCATTGTATAAATGTGCTACATCATTATCCACTCATCAGTTGAGGGGCATCTAGGCTGGTTCCATTTCCCAGCTATTGTGAATTAAGCAGCAATAAACATGGTTGTGCATGTATCTCTAAGGTAATGAGATGAGTCCTTAGGATATATGCCTAGGAGTACTATAGCTGGGTCATATGGTAGATCTATTTTTAGCTGTTTTAGGAACCTCCACACTGATTTCCACAATGGCTGGACCAGATTGCATTCCCTCCAACAGTGCAGAAGGGTTCCTCTTTTTCCACATCCTCGCCAACATTTATGATCATTTGTTTTCATGACAGTGGCCAATCTGACAAGAGTGAGATGAAATGTCAACGTAGTTTTAATCTGCATTTCCCTGATGACTAGGGACGTAGAACATTTTTTTAGATGCTTATATGCCATCCGTATTTCTTCTTTTGAGAACTCTCTAGTTCCATAGCCCATTTTTTAATTGGCTTGATTTCTTATTATTTAATTTTTTGAGTTCTTTGTATATCCTGTTATTAATCCTCTATCAGATGTACAGCTGGCAAAGATCTTTTCCCATTCTGTAGGTTGCCTCTTTGCTTTATTCAGTGTCCTTTGCTGTACAAAATCTTTGTAATTTCATGAGGTCCCAGTGGTTAATCTGTGGTTTTAGTGCCTGAGCAACTGGGGGTTATATTCAGAAAGTCTTTGCCAATGCCAATATGTTGAAGGGTGTCCCCTACTTTTTCCTTTAGCAGTTTCAGAGTTTCAGGTCTGATGTTAAGGTCTTTAATCCATTTGGACTTAAATCTTGTGCATGGAGAGAGAGAAGAATCTATTTTCATCCTTTTACAGATACATATCCAGTTTTCCCAGCACCATTTGCTGAAGAGGCTGTCTTTTCTCCAATGAGTATTTTTGGCATTTTTATCGAATATCAGGTGGCTATAGTTACCTGGACTTACATCTGGTTCCTCTATTCTGTTCCATTGATCTACATGTCTGCTTTTGTGCCAGTACCATGCTGTTTTTGTTACTATGGCTCTGTAGTATAGGTTAAAATCGGGTATGGTGATACCACCAACTAGGCCATACTGGCTGGCCAGAGTAAACCGCAGGTTGATTCTCCTGTCTCCTCTGATTTCCCAGCATTAGGATTAAACCACCTACCCAGCATGCTGGGTTCTGGAGGTCGAACTCAGGTCCTTATGCCTTATAAGCCAAGCACTTTATTGACTGAGCTATCTCCTCAGACACCCTAAAACTTTTAAAGCACCTTTGCTCTCTACACAAACACAAGACTTATTCTATGTTGACAGTGGGTATCAGAACAGCAACCATAAAGGACATTTCTGAGAGTCCCAGTGGCATAGCAGTTCTGAAAGGAGATGAGCGAAGTAGAAGATGCTCTCAAAACCACGACGAGACACAGTACTCAATTTGAAGGAGGCAGCTGCGACTGTCAGGCAAGTGAGGGTGATTTTATCTGCACATGCGGACCGGGTTATCTGGACAAGCTCCTCTGCTGAAGATGACTCAAGCTGCTGTCTCACACAGTTCTCTGGAGACCCACAGCCCTTCAGGGAAATGTTAACTCTGGTTTTGAAAATCATGGAGACAATGGAAGAGAAGAACTATAGGAATTAAGGCCTGCCCAAGGTACGGAGCCCAATGGATTGCCTCCCTGTTGGAAGTTGGGAACCCAATGGTTAACGAGAGAGCAAAAGTAAGCAAAATTTCACAACCATCACCTGAATGGCCCAGATAAGTCAAGTTACACATGTAGTCTCCAGTGGTTTAAAAGAGTCAAATAGGGGCTGGAGAGAGGGCTTAGCGGTTAAGCGCTTGCCTGTGAAGCCTAAGGACCCTGGTTCAAGGCTCAATTCCCCAGGACCCACATTAGCCAGATGCAAAAGGGGGCACATGAGTCTGGAGTTCGTTTGCAGTGGCTAGAGGCCCTGGCACACACCCATTCTCTCTCTCTCTCTGCCTCTTTCTCTCCCTGTCGCTCTCAAATAAATAAATATACATAAAAAGAGTCAAATAGGATTTCTGTACCACCTCCCCCAAAATAATAAAATTAAAAATTCAAGGGGAAATTTTAAGAATAGATGAATGAGAACATTGATTACATACAATTATTCAGAATGTAGCACAGGAAGAGAAAAGGGTCTTCAATTTATTTCACTGAATACCCAGATAGAAAGAGTTAAAGAATAACAGAGGAGTATCCCTCTGAAGGGATGACAATTACGAACTTTCTAGAAATGATCAATTCACAGATATATGAAGCCAAATAAATCTCAAGATAGACAAAAAGGAATACCATTTTGAGATTTATGATGGCAAAACTACAGAACACAAAAGATAGGAAGCTGAGAGAAAATAGATTACTTTAAAAAAAGGGGGGCAGCAAGCTTAACTAATAGCTGGCATCTTAACAACAATGGAAAGAAAGACTCCCTTCAATTCCATACACCAGTGTCAAGGAGCACTACAAAAAGTAATTAAGTCAGAATGAGAAAAGGCCCTGAGGGCTAAGCAGTGGCAGGTAATCCAAAATCTTTGACCCTGGTGGCATGCTGACCGAATTTAGCTGATTTAACATGGAAGCATATATTTGTGTATGAAGGTGCAGCACATGTGGAGAGGCCAGTGGACAACCTCAGGTGTCATTCCTCAGGCAACATCCATCTTTTTTTGAGACAAGGTCTTTCTAGGCTGGAATTCACAAGTAAACTAAACTCAGGTCATCATGCATAAGCATAATCCCTTTATCCACTGAGCCATCTCCCTAGCCACCATACCTGTCTAGGAGAAGGGCTGGAGAGACGGCTTAGTGGTTAAGGCGCCTGCAAAGCCAAAGGACCTAGGTTCAATTCCCCAGGACCCACGTAAGCCAGACGCACAAGGTGGCACATGCATCTGGAGTGTATTTGCAGCAGCTGGAGGCCCTGGTGAGCCCATTCTCTCTCTCTTTCTCCCTGCATATTTCTCTCTCTCTCTCAAATAAATTAAAGAAGAATAAAAAATATTTAAAAAAAAGATCTAGGAGAAAACTCAGGTCCTTATGCTTGAAAGACCAGCATTTCACTGAGTGAGCTATCTCCCCAGCCTGCAATCACACATATGTAACTAATTTTTTTTATGTTCTTGTTTCTCAGTTTTTATAATAGTAATGGTAACATCTCCTTAAGTGTCTACTAATGTAAAAGGCTTTTGGCTCCACTTATTTTAGAATGACCTAGTAAAAGTCAGACTATCATTCTCAATAGACATATAAAAACCTAATAAAGGAAAGAGGCTTTTCTAAATACACAGATCTTTTCCTCATTGATCCTGGAGTTTGGAACTTTGACCAGAACCTTTCCTTTTTCTACTTCTTTGCTTGTATATTTGACCTGTCAGGAATGCAATAGCACTTTTACCAACTGAGCCATCTCCCCAGCCCCAGAGCAGGATTTCTAGTGGATCTTGAGCTGGACATTAGCACAGTGGTCAGCTAGGGGCTCTGGAGTACAGAGATGTGGGACTGATTCAACCCTAGCTCCTATGTTTACAAATCTTCAGTTCCCTGTACTGTAAAAGAAAGATAATAAAAATAACTATCCCAACATGTTGTTAGGAGGTACGCATAACTCCTTCATAAATATTAGCTACTGTTGGTACCCATGTAAAGCCAGATGTGCAAAGTGGCACATGCATCTGGAGTTCGTCTGCAGCAGCTGGAGGCCCTGGTATGCCCATTCTCTCTCTCTTTTGCTTGCAAGTAAGTTAAAAAAAAAAAGTTTTTTTGGTAGTGCTTGGAACAAGCAAGGAAAATGTTTAACCAAAAACTACATCCCAGCACCCAAAAATAATTGTCTTAAGAACAGTTTATCTTATAAGCCTTTTGAACTGCAGCAAATACAATACAAATAAATGAGGGATGTTAATGGAAATTTCCTCATTCTTCCTGTACTACATTTTATAAATAACTACAGCTAATCACTTATGGTCTATACTCACCATCTATAATGGACATATTTCTTGATGTTGACACAACGGCCTTTGAGCTCTTGCTTCGAGTCGAGGTGTCAGCGCCTGCCATGAGAACCAGTAGTCAAAACAGAATCCCCGCTAAGGACTGTACACCAAAATGGAAGCTCAATAAAAACAAGCCATGCCGCCAGGCGTGGTGACGCACTCCTTTACTCCCAGCACTCAGGAAGTAGAGAGAGGAGGATCACTGTTGAGTTCAAGGCCACCCTGAGACTACATAGTGAATTCCAGGTCAGCCTGAACTAGAGTAAGATGCTACCTCCAAAAACTAAAACAATAAAAATAAAAAAGCCAAGCAGGGCGTGCTGGAGCACACCTCTAATCCTAGCACTTGGGAGGCAGAGGTAGGAGGATCACTGAGAGTTTGAGGCCACCCTGAGATGACTTAGTGAATTCCAGGTCAGCCTGGGCTAGGGTGAGACCCTACCTTGAAAAAGAAGAGAGGAAGAAGAGGGAGAGAGGGAGGGGGAGGAGGAGGGGGAAAGAAGAAGGGAAGAGAAGAGAAGGGAAGGGAAGGGAAGGGAAGGGAAGGGAAGGGAAGGGACAACAAGCCAAGGCTATTTGCAAACAGCCACAAGCATATAGACAAGAAGGAGAAAGATCTGGCGTCTGACCAGTCAATTTGCAAAGATACTCTTTTGGGCTATACTGACTCCCATTCATCCAATTAAAATTTAAGGACCCATCCTGCAATTGTAAGGGTTATGAAAATCATTATATCCTTAAGTTTTCTTCTCTGGAGATTTTAAATTAAATCACTGTTCATTTTACACACTTAAGATTCCTTTGGATAAACATGTAATGAGGATATTACAATCTTCCCTAATAGATTTACATAATAGATCAGGATGTCACTGGGTAATCATTTCCTATTGTCTAGACTGGTCAGTGACAATAGTTATCACATGATGACAGCTAATGTTAATAATGGTTTTTAGAAATCAAATTGTTTAGGGGTAACTTTCCTTTTTTTTTTTTTGGTTTTTCAAGGTAGGGTCTCACTCTAGCCCAGGATGACCTGGAACTATGTAGTCTCAGGGTGGCCTCAAACTCATAGCGATCCTCCTACCTCTGCCTCCCAAGTGCTGGGATTAAAGGTGTGCGCCACCACGCCTGGCCCTAACTTTCCTTTTTAAACAAGTTTTATGGAGACTCTAAGCACGTAGGCATTTTGTCTTCTGATAGTAAAAAAGCAATAATTTTTTGTGATCTGGAGTGACAGCCATTTCCCTTAGTAATTCATATGTGTCTCATTGCTAATTTGCCCATGTAAAAGTAAATATGAACAATATATGTTCCCCAAAGGTACTCAGAGAAATACACTTCCCTTTAAAAAAAAATGGGTTAGGGTTGGAGAGATGGCTTAGTGGTTAAGGCGCTTGCTGCGAAGCCTAAGGGCTTTGGTCCGATTCCCCAGAACCCACACAAGCCAGATGCATATGGTGGCACGTATGTCTGGAGTTCATTTGCAGTGGCTAGATATCCTGGTGCCCATTCTCTCTCTTTTTCTACCTCTCTCTCAAATAAAACATATTTTTTAAAATATGGGTTAAAAACAACTAAATGTTTATGTTGCATGTGCCATTCAGACTTCATTTCAGTTAAAAGTACGTGTCAGAACTGCACTAAAGACCATCGGTACACATTATACAAATGAATGTTTAAAGAACTGTGCTTTAGAAATAGAAACTCATAGCTCAATTCAGACCAGAAGATACAATTTGACATCTCCCTCTCAGCTTCTGAAATGTTCAAAAGACCGTGCTCAGTGCTGACCTCTGCCCCTCTGAGATCCTCCTCGTGAGACAGAACTCTGCCCTCTGCCTCCTCTTCGGCCCCGGCCCCGGCCTCTTCCTCTGCTGGGAGCTGCCGAGAGGCTGTCATCAGAGTCACCAGCCGTTTGTTCCTCTAGGTCTATGCTCATGGAGTCATCAGTATTGAAGGCAGAGTTCTCAGACTGAGATCTGAGGGCTCGGGCCCGATTCATGGCCTGTATCCAAGGAAATCATGTTAGTGGATGCAGCATCCTATCCATCCAAGTCCCAAGAACATTAGCACTACCTACCTGCTCACGTTGTCATTTTACTACCTATGTGACACAAACACAAATCAGGATAGTGCCACCGGTCACATTCTGTTATCTGTCAGCTCAAGAACAATACTGCCTGTAAATGAGACCTTCATAAAAGTTCTCTAAGAAAAGCAAAATGGTGCAAAGACAAAACTTTCAGAACTGGGAGAAATCTGACAACCACTTCCTCCATTTATAAAACCTAGTCTTCATAGAGAAAACAAAAAGAAACATTTACAAAGTTACCTCTGGAGGGGGTGAAATGTTAGGGTGTTTTCTTTTGTAAATTTTTTACTATTACAATTTTCCCTAAAATACTACCTTCATATTCATAAAACATGAGCAATAAATAATCTCTAATAAACTTACATAAGAAGAAACTAAAGCTTTGAAAAAGAAACTAAAATCTTAGAATCAAGAATATACCATACTTTAATTTTATAAGAAATCATTCAGACTAATTTAAGACTTAGGCCAAATATTCTAACTCTAAAACAAATAGATTTTTGATTAAAAATAGTATAAATGCAATTCTACCCTGATCTCATCACTTAAATCAGTCAAAACATAATGAGAAGAAAAATCAAAACATGTTTTAAATAAAGCTAGAAAATAATTCAAATCCCAAACACACGATGTCTGAAGAAGAGTTAATGAATACACTGAGTATCTGACCTAAGGAAGAAGCTCAGAGAGCTTACCAGAATCATGTATATTTCCCAGTGTCATTACCACAGTCTTTCTTATAGGAAAGGCAAGTTCTGAGTATAAAGTAGGGCACCAGAGAATTTCTAAGCTCTGTGATCTGTGGTGTAATAACAACAGGTAAAAAGAGGAAACAAGGTAGGCAGGGTAGAAGCTGGGATGATGCTGCAAGATAGGAAGGAAGTAGGAGGTAGCTTAATTCCATTTTCAAAAGCTAAAACAAACAGAAATGAATGACTTGTAACATAGTTCTACATAATTCGGAAAATGAATAATCTAAATGGAGTAAAAATAAAAACAGATGGGGGCTGGAGAGATGGCTTAGCAGTTAAGGTGCTTGCCTGCAAAGCCTAAGAAGTCTATGCTCAAATGTCCAAGTCCCATGTAAGCCAGACGCACAGCAATGCAAGCATGCAATGTTGCACATGTGCACAAGAGGGTGCATGTGTCTGGAGTTTGTTCACAATGGCTGAAGGCCCTGGCACTTGCATTCTCTCTGGCTCTTTCTCTCTCAAATAAATAAATAAAAGATGGTATTAGCAGTCTAGTTAGTGAAGAGATGCCTAAGAATACTGTTTAAAATACAATAACTTCAAAAAGGACCACAACCAAGGGCCAGGCGTGGTGGCACATGCCTTTAATCCCGATCACTGTGAGTTTATGGCCACCCTGAGTATACAGAGTGAATTTCAAGTCAGCCTGGACTAGAGTGAAACCCTACCTGGGGGGGGGGGGGGGGGGGCGGGGACCACAACCAGAAAGTTTCACAGGTAAACTCGACCAAAATCTCAAAGAACAAGGCAGTCCACTGAAATTTCACTAGTGCCAGAGCACAAAGCAAGCCAGCATGATGGCATCAACAAGCATTGTGCATACAAAAAGGAGTTGGCAGCATCTTGCTTATGAATAAGAAAGCAAACAGAAAGAACCCAAGAGTGCCTATAGAATTGGTATGCAACTTCTAGGGGTTTGCAGGTATGCAAGCACAGGCCAATAATATGTATTAACGTAATTCATTGTTTTAGTAAAGGGAGGTAAATCCAAACACAACTTTCTTAAGCATTTCTTTCTTTTTTTCTGAGGTAAGTTCTCACGCTAGCCCAGGCTGATCTGGAATTCACTATGTAGTCTCAGGGTGGTCTTACACTCACAGAGATCCTTCTACCTCTGCCTCCCAAGTGTGATTCAAGGTATGAGTCACCTTGCACAGCTCAAGATGATTATTTCTTTTTTTCTTCTTCTTCTTTTTTTTTTTTTTTTTGTTGTTGTTTTTCGAGGTAGGGTCTCACTCTAATCCAGGCTGATCTGGAATTCACTATAGAATCTCAGGGTGGCCTTGAACTCATGGCGATCCTCCTACCTCTGCCTCCCGAGTGCTGGGATTAAAGGCGTGCGCCACCACGCCCGGCTAAGATGATTATTTCTTGAATGACCAACCATCATTTCCAAATTTTATATTTTTCTTTGTCCAAAAACTGAATTTTTTTTAATCATGTATTTGTGGTGGTTTGAATCAGATGCCCCCCATAAACTAATGTGTTTTAAATTATACCTGGTCCCTAGCTAATGGCAATTTAGGAGATGGAACCTTGTTGGAGGAAGTATGTTTCTGGAGGCAGGCTTAGGGGTGTTATAGCCAGCTCCCCACTGCCACAGTTTGGCTCACTCTCCAGCTACTGTTTTCCACTGGCTATGGCAGAGTTTCCCCTGTCAGCGTGCAGCTTCCCCTCAACTGTAAGCCAATATAAAATTTCCTCCCATCAGCTGCTTTTGGTTGGGGTCTTGCCCAGCAACATGAAGGTAACTACAACATTCAATTGTTTTTAAAAAAATATTTTATTTATGTGACAGAGAGAAAAAGGCAGAGTGAGTATTGACAAACCAAGGCTTCCTACCACTTAGTGCATCTGGCTTTATGTGGGTACAGGGGAGTGGTATCTGGACCATCAGGCTTTGCAAGCAAGTACCTTTAACCATTGAGCCATCTCTCCAGCCCTCAAATAGTCTTTTAACTCATTTCTGTGCAACAGATTTTGGAGTATACTGAGCTCAGGATTTTTTTCATCACCCCAGACGGAAGCTCTGTGTCCACTCAACAGCACTTCCCATTCCCCACTCCCTCAGTCCTGGTAACCAGTATTCTACTCTAGTCCTATGAAGTAATATTGGTACCCCATACAAATCAAATAATCTGCTATTCATCTACCTGTCTGGCTTTTTCCCACTTAGCATGTATTCCAATTTCATCCATGTTGCAGCATGCTGAAATCAGATACACTTTATTCATCTACTTACCTGTTGGTACATATCTGGTTTGTGTCTAACTCTTGGCTATTGTCAATAACATGCCAGGAACACTGGAAGGTAAATACCAATTTGAGTCCCTGTTTTCAATTCTTCTAGTTATATACTTAATGGAAAATTTACTAAGACTACATGGTACTTTTGTGTTTAATTTTCTTGGAAGCTGCTATATTGTTTTTCATACCAGTGGCAACAATTCTACCAGCTAGTACAAAACTCTTAAAATTCTCTTTCTCAATAGCCATCCTAAGTGGTATGTGGCAGTACCCACGCCCATTTCTCTAATGATTGGTGTTGCTGAATATCATCTCATTATGAATATTTAGAATTGTAAGTGGTGACTGGCCACTTACAAATCTTTCTATTAAAAGGCCCATGCAAGTTCTTTGTCCATTTTTAAAAATTTTTATTTATTTATTTGACAAAGAGAGAGCTAGAGGGAGAGAGAAAATGGGCGTACACCAGGGCCTCTAACCACTGCAAACGAACTCCAGACGTATGTGCCACCTTGTGCATCTGGCTAATGTGGGTGCTGGGGAATCGAAACTGGTCCTTTGGCTTTGCAGGCAAATGCCTTAACCACTAAGCCATCCCTCGAGCCCTCTTTGTCCATTTTTATATTGTTTTTGTTGTTACTGGCATTGTTGAATTTTAGAAACCTTAATAAATCAAATATGGACATTAATTCCTTGATCTGTGACTTGTTTTACCCTATGTTTATGTGAACTTACAATTAAAGGCAATTTTTGGAGGGGTTTTACCCCACGTGAACAAGAACTCTTAAAAGGTAGTTTTTCCCATTATTGGAGGACTAATACTTTTGTCTGTTGAAATAATTTGAGCACAGCACGAAGGTTTATATTCTGAGCTCAATGCTTTTGCAAAGCTGTAAATTACAACCTGGGGAAGTGTCAAGCTCTATTATTCTGGTTCTAAATAGGATGCTGAGGCTGAAGACCTTTGCCACATCCTATGGCAAGCTCAAGAATTACTTATTGTTGTGGCTTGAACATGCATTCCAAATTTCTTGTGTTGTAAACTCCATTCCCAAGGGCACATATAATTGTACAGTGGTAAGACCTTTGAAAGGTAACCGGGCCATAATGGCTAGACCCTCATGAATGGTTTTATCTATTCATGAATTAAAACTCATGAGTTAACAAGGGAGTAGCTCCCTCATCATGTGATGCCCTCTGCTATATCATGACACAGCAGGAAGACCTCATCCCATACTGGTACATGTTTTTTGGCACTTCCACCTTCCATACTATAAGCACAACAAATGTCTATGCTTCACAAACTACCTGATCTCAGGCAATTTGATACAGCAACAAAAAATAGACTGAGCAGCACAGAAAGCCCTGGTACCTGCAAATGTCTTAAAATAGAAGCAAAAATTTAAACTCAGCACTTTTTTCCTCTGAAAGATTTCCATTTGAAATTTGTCACATTCTTTCTTCCTAAAATATTTATCCTGCCTTTTTTTTTTTTTTTTACACTGAGCTATGTCCCTAGCCCTACCCAAGGGCCTCATACATACTAAATAAACACTCTACCACAAAGCTGTATACCAGCCACTCCTCCTTCTCACCTCCTTCCTTTTTTTTTTTTTTTTGGTGTGTATATGTGATGTGTATATATGATAAATGCCCCTGTTCCATGAGTGTGCATGTAGAGGCCAGGGAACATCAGAACTCCTCCTTTATGACTCATCAGCATATTGCTGAGATAGTATCTCCCTCTGAACCCAGAGCTGCAGTTTCTGAAGCCCCTGTAATTTTCCAGTCTCCACACCCCACATTACTAGGGTCACTGGGGAACTGAACATCCCTCCATGCTTACATGGCAAACACTCTTAACCTCTGAGCCATCTCCACAGCCCTTCACTCATCCTTTTTAAAAAATGAATAGGAAATTGAGGTTAATAACTTCAAACACGACGGACTCAACTTAAAGAAGTATTTCTGTACTCTGCTGAATTGACCAAGTTTAAGCAATATGGGGGCTAGGATGTGGCTCAGTTGGTAAAGTATTTACCTAAAAGAACAAAGCCCAAGCACACAAAAACTGGATGTACGGTGTATGCCTGTAATCTCAGAACTGAGGAGGTGCAAGGAGGAGCATCAGAAGTTCAAGGTCATCCTTAGATACACAGTGCATTGGAGGCCACTGTGGGCTCATGAGACCCTGTCTCTTAGAAGAAAAAAGTTTAAGCTAGATGACCCCAAAACCAGGAAACAGTTTTTTCTAGCATGCAATTTTGCTACTTGGCACACACTTTTCTACTTTTTTTTTTTTTCATTTATTTGAGAGTGACAGAGAGAGAGAGAGAGAGAGAGAGAGAATGGGCACACCAGGGCTTCCAGCCACTGCAAACGAACTCAAGACAAGTGCGCCCCCTTGTGCATCTGGCTAACGTGGGTCCTGGGGAATCAAGCCTCGAACCAGAGTCCTTAGGCTTCACAGGCAAGCGCTTAACCACTAAGCCATCTCTCCAGACCACACTTTTCTACTTTAAGAACACCTTGCAAGATGAATATAAACATAAAACGTGATCCCTGATCAATCGCTCTTAGCTTCCAAACCACAGCCTGGAAACGGCAAGCATTTGCATCTATACGTATTGCCAGTGCTGATTTTGATGCGCTGCCAGATGCTTCAGCAGCTTTCAGTTGGCAGTCATTCACTGGTCGTGCATTTCAGTTAGGATAAGAGGAAAGAGCTATTGCTTGAAGACACTGGATGGTAGAAAGTCTAGACTTGGAAAAGGAAACAATTTCAAACTCCAGCACCACCATGTGATCTTGATAGTCTCCACATTTCTAAAATAGGAGCTTTGATAGTGTAAGCAAGGTGCCTCAAAACTGAACAATTATGTTCTTCACACATACTTCTCTTACCTACAAAACTAAGAAAACATAAACCACACTGTGTCCATACCTGAACTCCTCCTAACAGAATTGAGAATGTCTGACATGTTTGTTATGAAAAATGTCTGATGAGTAAAAGCAATCAAGACAAAACCTCAGGAGTAAATAATGTGTATGATAACTAAAATACTAGGAAGTCATCAGAAAACAAGACAGTGTATCTCAATCATGATTTCATCAAGGACCAAATGGAGGACCAAGAATTTAGTAAGCGATTGCAAATATTTTGTTCCTAACCTACAAAGAGATGAAGAGCGACACTTAACATTGCAAAGGGGATATGGGAGACTGTTACCCATGGTAGCACTGCTAAACAAAATACTAGATTTCTTCTGTAATTTTAATTTTTTATTACACACACATATGTGTGATTGCACCAAGGTCTTTGCCACTGCAAATAAATGTATGTCCAACTTTATGTGGGTGGGTGGCTGGGAATAGAACCCAGAACAGCAGGCTTTGCAATGCAAGCAAGCATGTTTAACTGCTGAGCTATCTCCCAGATCCCTAAATTTCTTCTTTCCTATGCAAAGTAATGTCAGCACAATAGAGTATGCTTATCATATAAATAAAATGCTCTAATAGCAACAAGGTATTATGTCCATGAGAAAGGAGTCTTTTGTACTCTACACACACACACACACACACATAGAAATAAGTTTAGACAAGAGCAAAAGAGAAAACAGTAATGACAGTAAGCATAATACTCAGAGGCTGACAGAAGTGACCTGCAATAAATCAAAGACAGCAATCCTCAACTGAAGCAAGCTCACTCCTATCTACCACACTGTGGAAAACTTGGTCTAATTAAACTTACTAGCTACTCTAGTTTGGTAAATGAATCTATGGCCATGGGAATTTGCAGCAGAAAACTTACCTCTCGAACTTCATCATCTTCTTCATTAGTATTTTTCTGTCTGCTTTCTCTGAAACGACGAACCTAGGCAGCAATAGAATAAGTCACAAACATACTGCTTCTACCAATTACATAGACACAAAAATAATGGGCTTTAACTGATTAAAAAATGCCTTTCATTATAACAATGCTATAATTTAACTATAGCATGCCTCATGAACTAGTATGATAAAAGAAGTATTTTACTAGTCATGTGCATTAAAGTATTAGAAATATATACTTTAAAAAATGGTTCTAGAGATGGCTTAGTGGTTAAGGCACTTGCCGATAAAGCCAAAGGACCCAGGTTCAGTCCCCCAGGACCCACATAAGCCAGATGCATGCATCTGGAGTTTGTCTGCAGTGATTGGAGGCCCTGGCACACCCATTCTCTCTCTCTATCTCTCTGCCTATTTCTGTCTCTCTTAAATAAATAAATAAAAATAAAAATATTTTAAAAAAATAGATCTAAGCAAAATTATATTTCTTGTTGCAAAAATGATTGAATCAATGAAAAATAGTCTGTCAGACTGTAAAACAAAAAATCCTAATGCCCTCTGGGTAAAATAGTTAGAACAATACTTCTTTATGAAATATTTATTACATTGCTCATATCACTCTTATATACCTGGTTGTAATGTGCTCATGGCTCTTTGAAATAATTTTAAATAAGTGGGTCCCTAAAGATCCATCTTTATTAACAATCACCTACTGATTATTTGCTGACGTTGGCCCTATGGCAGAAAGGGATACTAAAAATTCCTCTCTTAATTCCTGCTCACAAGGCTCTTCTAATATGTAGTTAGAAATAAACCCCATTTATGTAATACTGTACTCTGTACATATGTACGGAGCACCTACTATATGTCAATCACTACTGTAGGAAATGATAATACAAAAATGAGCAAAAGTGGGCTGGAGAGATGGCTTAGTGGTTAAGGAACTTGCCTGTAAAGCCAAAGAACCCAAGTTTGACTCCCCAGGACCTACATAAGCCAGATGCACAAGGTGAAACATGGGTCTAGTGTTCATTTGCAGTGGCTAGAGGTCCTGGCATGCCCAATCTCTCTGTCTCTCCCTCTTTCTTTCTCTATCTGCCTCTTTCTCTGTCACTCTCAAATAAATAAATGAGCAAAAGTCGTCACAAACTTATGCTCTAAATTTATAATCTAGTGAGCATATGGGAGGGAGAGTAGCTAGTAGCAAGTAAGAAGTTACATCGTATTTTACATGGCATCCAGGACCAAGCCTCATGGAGAAGCTCATTCCTGAAAGCCCTGAAGTCAGTGTGTTTACTGATGGCTTCAAACTGCATGATCTTGATTATGTGAGCAGAGGGCACAAAAGGATCCCCTGGGAACTTCTTGCACAGATCTTGGTGTTCAGTCACAAGCACTGTTTGCAAGTAAGGACATGGGAAGCTTATGCCTGCATCCCTCAGATCCCAATGTGTACCTATGTTCCAACTTTAAAAGTAAACCTTAAGAGAGTGCTCCAAGGAGTCTTGTGCGACCACCACACATGAAATCTTTGCAAAGGTGGGTAAAGAAAAAGGGCAAGGGAACACCAGGAAGTCACTACACCTTAGTGGTCACAACAGGCCTCTGAGAAGGTTGCATCTGTGAGAAGACTTGAAGAAGTGGAGAATGAATCATGCAAATACTTGGGAATAATCACTCCAATCAAAGGAAAATGTGCAAAGGCATGGAGGAAAAGGCATCTCAGGGGGTTTATGAAACAGCAAGGAAGGCCGGGGAGATGGTTCAGTGAGTAAAGTGCTTGCCACACAAGAATAAGGACCTGAGTTTGAATCTTCTACACCCGCATAAAATGCCAGGTGTGGTGGTATGCAGCGTTAATGCCAGTGCTGGGAAGGTAGACATAGGAGGACATCTGATAAGCTGACTAGCTTGTCTAGCTGAATTGTTGAGTTTCAGGTTCACTTAGAATCTCTCATAAAATAAAAATGGAGAAGCAATAGAAGCCACCCAACATCAACTTCTGGCTTCCACACATGCACACACACAGGTGGCCACATGTATTCATGTATACACACAACACACATACTCCAGAAAAAGGAACAAGGAGGGGAAAAAAAAGACAGAGAGAAACAGCAAGAAGGGGAGTGAGGATATAGCTCAGTGGCTGTCGCAGACAGCTTCAGGTTCACTGAGATGAACTTCCAGACCACGCACAGTTATGGAGGAAGGGATATTTATTGAAGCTTACAGATCCAGGGGAAGTTCCATAATAGCAGAAGAAGCTGGCCTGCCTTCACAGGACCAAGCAGAGAGAGAGAAGTACAAGCCTAAAGCCAAAAGCCACAGCACACTTCAGGAACTCCAGCTAGGCACACTTCACATATCTTTAGATTGAAATCTCAAACCCACCACCACACCTTAAGATCCATACAATGGCATTGCCTCCAGCCAGATGGCTAGAGATGCAAACTACAAACAAATAACTGAATATATTGGGGGCCATCTATTTTATTCAAACCACCACAGTGGCAGAGTACTTGCCTAGTATAAGCAAAGCATCAGGTTCAATGACCAGCACTGGGGACGAGAAGAGGAAAGAGGCTGCTGGAAACAGAGCACACAGAAAGGTAACAAAGTAAAAGACAGCCAAATTGTAATGAGGCCTTGTGACAGTGAGCCATTCTTTAAAAAAAAAAAAGTTTTATTTATTTATTTACTTATTTATTTATGAGGGAGGTGGGAGGGGCAGACAATGGGTGTGCCAGGGCCTCTTGCCACTGCAAATGAACTCCAGACACATGCACCACTTTGTGTGTCTGGCTTTACATGGGTATTGGGAAACTGAACCCAGGATAGCAAGCTTTGAAAGAAAGCACGTTTAACAAATGAGCCATTTCCCCAGCCCAAATATGGGACTTTTTAAGGCAGGAATGACTAGGTTCAAAATCTGATAGGCTCCATGAACAGCTGGATGAAGACAGAAGAGGGGAGGGTGGAAAAAGGGTTAAGGCAGAGACAGATCAGTTTGGAAGCTGCTGGAATAATCTAGGTGAGAAATGACCTATGATAGCTGTAGGTGGTAAGAAGTAATCAGACACTGTATAAGTATTAGCAGCAGAGCCCAGAGGATTTCTTGATCGTCAGGATACAAGAGTGAAGGGAAACTTCCATATTTGGGGACTGAGCAACTAAAACACTGATGTTTCCATTAGAACTCTCCAGGTTGCATAGGGCTGAGGACTGGCCATTTAGCTTGGGAGACTAGAAATCTGAGCTGTCTATTAAACATACATACAGAAGGGATGTTAGCTATAAAAGTTTGGTGCTAAGATGAGAGGTTTTCTGCTAGACTTCTCAAAGTCTCCATAAACCCAGAAAGCTGGAGGGCATTATATTAAAAGGGACATGTAAACGAACAAGGGGTACAAGGACTGACTTAACAGGATGAAGAGATGGAAGTCAGCAAGAAACGAGGTTGAGCTCTGGCCTTCCGGGTAAGATGGCAGCATAGGAGCCATGCAAAACCAACCTAGGGAGGGATCTAAGCAAAACCACAGCAAAATACACTCTTCTTCTGAAAAGTGAAGGTGTGTATAGGTTATTCTTAGACACAGTGAGGAAGCAGGAGAGACCAAGATCCACAAGAAAGAAGGAAAATGGCCAGAATCCCACGAGGCACAAGCAGCCTCTGATCCATGCACCCGCCTGGAACCACCTGCCAGGTGCAGTTATTCTCACCAAACTGCCCTGAAAGCTCAACACTTAATGTTGATATTCATATATAAATGCTATTCTCACTTCTGGTTAGAGAAGCTTCTCTTTTCAGATGGTGATGACCACTGGGATGACCCAAAGGCAACATAGTGCTGAGAAGAAGGGATGGAGGAGTGTCCAGCACTGAAACATCTCCATCACACCCTCCAAGGCTCAGGGTCCATTATGGAAGAGGTGGCTGAAAGAATGTAAGAGCCAAAGGAAGGATACCACTCCTTACAATGCAACTGTCCAGACAGAAATTGGCCTCTATGTCCATGACCTTACCAGTGCCTAGCAATACCTTCACAAGACCCTCATAATAGGAGAAAAAGAAGACATCAAAATAAAAGAGACTAATGGAGAGAGGGAGGGCATATGATGGAGAGTGGAGTTGTGAAGGAGAAAGTGGGAGAGGGAGGGAAAATCATGGCTTATTGTCTGCAAGTATAGACATTTTAAGAAAGGAAGGAAGGAAGGAAGGAGGTTGAGAATACTCAGCCAATGGGGAAGAGTAAAACCTCAAAGGGTGAAGTCCTGGAAGCCAAAAAAAAAATGTCTCAAGAAGGCTGAACACAAAGAGGACGGAGAAGAATGAGAGCAGAAAGTATGAAAACTCTGAAGCAATGCCCTGTAAAAGAGAACAAGGAGGCAGCATTCATTTTTGAGTTCTAAGTGGAAGGTGAGTTTGCATGTTAGGACTCAGCACAGGTTGGAGGAAGACAGAAATAATAAACTTCTAGAAAGATGACTGAGTATGCAGTAGTGCTCCAGGTGGTGGAGGCATACCAAAGGCGCTGTCTCATTGTCTCTTGAACAAAGAGGATAAGAATAAACACAATGAACAAGCACTGTCAGGCAGTAGGGGAAGGACTTCACATTATTTATTTTAATCCTGAACTAATTATTTTAATCCTCACAACAATCTTGAAGAAGATTATAATATCTGTTCCATTTTATAGATGAGAAAACACAGACACAGAAAGGATTAAAAAAAAACTCACTAATGGACACACAGTTGATAAGGATTTCAATTTTGAATAGGTAGTGTAGTCCAGAGGCCATGCTCTTAAGTCACCATTCGACACACAGAAAACAAGTGCACACACACACACCTTGCAACCTTGCAGCTCAGGAGTCATGGTGTCATGCTGGGTGGGATGGGTGTTTCTTTCTGGTACTTAAATGAGAAATCCAACCATGTTAAAGATGAACAAACCCAATGCATACAGTCAGTCACACAGTCACACAGTGGCTTTCCAGTGAAGACCACATACTCTTAACTTTAAAAGCACTTGGTACTGAATAATACATTTATACAATAACAAAGTAAGGCTTTAAGAGGTCCACATTAAATAAATGCACTCAGATGAAAGCCAAAAGGAATGCATTTACAAAATAAGGTTGTTTTGCCCTCCTGTTTCAAAGAACTTGGAAAATATAGACAGTGGTCCTTTATGATCCAAATATGTAAACTCATGCTTGCTAGCATTTTGGAATACTGAATTCTTTATTTATAGGCACATAAATTATGCAAACAAGTGTATGACTTTGAATCCTTACAACTTACATTCATTCTAATATAATGCTCATTTAACATTATTATACTGAAAATTCATTTCCATGTTCTTCAAGCAGATTTTTTTTTTAGACAGACTCGCATGTAGCCCACCCAGGCTGGAATGAAACGTCCTATGACATTTACTTCCAATTCTACTGTATCCATCTCCAGATGCTAGGATTACAGATGTGTGCCACTGCACTGGGACAAATATGTAATTTTTATGGCTGTAAATAATTCTATATCGTCTATGTGCCAACATTTATTAAAACAAAACATTTCCACTTATTCCCCACTGTGACTAACATAAGAATTAATTACCCCATGTACTAAGCTCTGCCCTACTGTTTTCTTAGGAGAAGCTCCTAGGGCTGAGGTGAAGGGTACCCTCCTAGGCCTCTCAACTACACTGCCAAGCAGCCGTCCAGTAAAGCTGTTCATGCACTGATCCCTCCAGCAGTGTGCCAACTACAACTTTCTAAACAATCACTGCCCATTTACGAAGATAAATTCTTTGATTATCCTTGGCTAAACACCACCTTTAGCACTTACTAGCCATTTATACTTCTTCTCTGAACCACCTATTCATGTCTTTTGTTAGTTACTCTGCTGAAATGTTTAATATTCTTAAAGCTTTATAAGGTCCTTTCAATGTGTTTAGAATATTAACTTTGCACACATTCAAGTATTTTCTCCATGTCAATACCTTTTAATTTTGCCTTTGACACACATTTAATTTTCAATCAGACCTCAATAAAACACTTTCTCGTCATTATTCCTCTGATGTTATGTGTAGGGAGAAGCATATTCTAGATGAGATTCAAAAGCTGAATCAAAACTGACTAACAATGAAACAAGCAGCAATTTTCACTTCACAAGCAATTTGCCAAGTACTCTCAAGAGCTCTAAAAGATAGTTTCTTTGCAAACAAGTTGCCTTTACCAGTACCCACCGCAACCAAAACTCTGTACTAAGTGCTATCTAGACATTTCCTAACTTACTTTATCATCACAATTTTGCAGATGAGAAAATGGAACAAATCAGAAAGTTAACTAGTACTTTGTTAGAACAAAAATTTGCAGATGCTCTTCATGAAAAACTGTCCTCACAGACATGCTTATTCAAATCAGGCACTCACCTCTTCATCAATTTTGTCTTCTAGGGCATCAATATGACGTTCCTTAAGAAATCGCTGTGTTTTTTCCAACTGGTACTTCACTAATTCTTCAATGGCATCTTTCTCTTCCTTGTCCACAAATTCTTGTACTGCCTCCCCCATTCCTCTTTCAGTTAGCAAAGAGAGCTGAACATTCTGTACAGGAAATACAGGCCACCTGATATAGAAATACAATCTAATCCTTGTGAAATAATTATATACATGCAAAATAACAACAATAAAACTCTCAGATTCCTGTTATTAAGTAAAAAGAGAAAGAAGTTAGTTTTTGAGTGGGGGAAAAATTTAAGTCTACTGATTAAAATTAAGGGCCAAAAAAGCAATCTTAATCCAAGAAAGGGGAGGGGGGTGAGGACAGATGAAGATGCAGAGGACTGAACAGCTGGATACATTCCTCTGAGAGGGCCACTGAGGATGAGCAGGGATGAAGTTGAACCACTGGGAAAGGCAGGATAACAAACCCTAAAGATGTGCCCACCTCTACCTGTGGAGACGTCAGACTACATTACATACAGCAAAGGGGCTACAACTGTAGGTACAATGGAGACTTCTGATCAGCTGACAGAAAATAGGGAGGTGACCAGGGCTCTCCACATCACCTGACTACAAACTAGGCAGGTGATGGCAAATTTCCAGCAGAGCTCAGTGTAATCAGAGCCCTGCGAAAAGGGAGGCAGAAGGAGATGGAACTTTGGGGAAATGGTCAGAGATGTGACATTACTAGCTTCAGCTTCAAGGATGGACAAAGGAGACCGAGAGTCACGAATTGTAAGTCCTTCTAGAACCTGGGAAGAATAAATCTGCTGCTGATACCTTGACTTTAGCCCAGAGAGACCTGTATCATTTGTGACCTATGTCACTATAAGACAATGAATTTGTGCTGTTTTAAATAATACAACTAGAGATCTGCAGAGTAAGTAAGTAGCTTCACCATCATGTGACTATACTAGTAAAGCAATTCGAAAATTGCATCCAAACATGAAAATCAAAGATTAGATTAAGACTTTTGCAATACAGAAAAAGAACGGTATAACAGTGGTAACAACAGTCACATTAATGATTTAATCTTCATTAACCACTAACTTTCACTGATGTAGAGTAACCACAATAAATGCAACTCACTGTTACCCTACCTGATAGAAGCACTGTGAAGGTTCATTTTACTTATCAATTAAAACTCATTTCAAAACAATTGTTCTTCAAAATGTACTCCGTAAGAAATTACCTTCTCTGCAGTCTGGAAATACTGTTTGACAAGATCTTCTACCCTGAGAGTGGCTCCTTCTGAATGTGGTTTCGGGATGAGTTTCCCAAAGTCAATCTCTTCTCCTACAAAAAGGAATCCATCAAAAACAGGAGCTGCAGGGCTAAGGAAATAGCTCAGTAGATAAAGCACTTGATGCTCAAGTGTGAGATCCTACGTTCAGATCCTTACAACTCACAGAAAGCCAGATGTCACAGTGTGAGCAGATGTAGTCCCACAGTACCTAGAGCCAGATGGGAGACAAGAGACAGGAGAATTCCTGGAAGCTTATGGGTCAGCCTGCATAGTGTGTACACTGAACAAGACAGCCTACCTCAAACAAGGTGGAAGGCGAGGACTGACATTCGAGGTCATTCTCTGACCTTTACACACACATCCTGCAATGCACACACCCACATTCACACACATGATTAAAAACAGAGAGAGAAAAAAAAAAAAAAACTTCTATTATGTTAAGAGGCCAAACACATAGCAGATCCTCAGCAGAGGACTAACCAAACTTTCATCAACTGCCAGACTGCTCAACAAGGTACACTTTGAGGCATAAGAGCCATCTTTTCTTGATCATGGTATCTTCCCTGCCAGTTAAGAATTTAAGCTGTCTTTTCTAACAGCATTGGTTTTTCCCCAGACAAGCAGTATTCACTTTCCCTATTTCTTCATTGTTGTGGGGGGTGGGGGGAGAGATTGTAGACGCAGTGTCTCACTGTATGCCAGTCTAGCCCAAAATTTAGTGATCCTTCTACCTCAGCTTCCTGAGTGCTGGGATTAAAGGCATGTGCCACCACTCCCAGCACTTTTCCTGTTTCTGATCATAGCTCTGGCAGATGTTCTTTTAAGGTGATTCCCCAGAACTTTGGGCAACCTTCTAAAATCCCTTCGGGAGTGTCAAATCAAAACAACTTTCATGAAAATACAAAGGCATTACTTGTCTTTTTCACTCTATGGACATTTGCACCAATGACAGAAAAGCAATCATAGGTAGATTGCCAGTGCCTCACAATAAATTGAGGCTAATGGCCCAAAATACTACCAACATTACCAGCATGCACCCCCAATTCAAAACAAAAGCCAGTTTCATTTAGAATGTCTTTTAAAAAATAGTTGCATGATCTTAATGATCTCAGCCATTGATTACCTATCTTTAATGGCAATGAGTACAGGACACACTTAAAGCACTTTTGCTAACTTCCTGCATAGCCCAATGAGGCAAACACAGCAGGGAGCTGGAAAGATGACTTAGCAGTTAAGGCGCATGCCTGCGAAACCTAAGGACCCAGATTCAATTCCCTAGAACCCATGTAAGCCAGATGCACATGGTGGTGCATGCGTCTGGAATTCATTTGAAGTGGCTAGAGGCTCTGGTGCACCCATTCTCATTCTCTCTTTCTGCATACAAGTAAATAAGAACAGAAAGCAAGCTGGGCAGGAAGTCAAGGGAACTGGCCCCAGTATTTGCTCTGCTGATAACCTTTGTCAGGTAACTGAACGCAAAATGTCCAGGCATGAGATATAGTGCAATAATAATAATAATAATAATAATGAAAAGGTCAGGTTTCCTGCCCATGAGGACAGATGATGGCAGCATGAGGTGTTAAGTGCCAGAGAGACTATGACATACAGGGAAGAAAGCAGTTGTTTTCCAGGAAGCCTGGGCATCGTATGCAAGTATCAAATGCAGCTCTCATTTCAACTCAGAGCTGTAGAACGAGTAAGATACAGTAGGCAAAAGGGGGGAAAAACCACATCTGCCCAGGAAAAGTACATACAAAGGCCTAAATAGTCAAGAACAAAAGCCCTTGAGTTCATGGCAAGAGAGTTCTTATTACTTCAATACCATCACCACTTTGTATTTTGCCACTGTTGTGGCTATTTACACACAGTGTATCATCCGAGTCTCACAAAGATCCTGAGGCTGACACATTTATTTTATTCTACTTTTGAAAATAAGAAAAGTTGACAGCAGAGATGTTATTAATTTGTACACTGTCACTGAGGTAGTGCAATGTGCTTTCAGTAAGACAGAAAAAGTGCTGGTTTGATTCAGGTGTCCCCCATAAACTTAGGTGTTCTGAATGCTAGATTCCCAGCTGATGGAGATTTGGGAATTAACACCTCCTGGAGGGAGTGTATTGTTGGGGATGGGCTAATGGGTGTTATAACCAGTTTTCCCTTGCCAGTGTTTGGCACACTGCTGTTCCTGTTGTCCACCTTATATGGGCCAGGAGGTGATGTCCACCCTCTGCTCATGACATTGCTTTCCCCTGCCATCATGGAGCATCCCCTTGAGTCTGTAGGCCAAAATAAACCTCTTCCCCAGATGCTGCTCTTGGTTGGGTGATTTCTACCAGCAATGTGAATCTGACTGCAACAGTAAAGTGGTACTGAGGAGTGGGATTGCTGCTAGACACCTGACTATGTGGCTTTGGCCTTCTGAAGATGATTTTCAAGAGAAGCATGGAAATATTTGAAACCTTGGCCTAAAAGATGCCTTTCAGTGCTCTAAGTACAGCTTGATGAATTTTCTAGTCAGAGTTGAAAGACCTGAATGCAGTAAGAACTATGGACTATGAGGTTTGGCTTATGAGGGTGCGAAAGAGCTTTGCTTGGACTGGGCTGGCAGTTTGTGTGAAAAGCTTACTATTATGCCCGTGTCCTGAGAAGTTGTGCAGGGCTGCATTGCATAGAAATGGATTAGGGATTAGTGTGAGCAGAGGGATAAGGCACAGGAGAAGGAAGGAAGGAAGGAAGGAAGGAAGGAAGGAAGGAAGGAAGGAAGGAAGGAAGGAAGGAAGGAAGGAAGGAAGGACGGAAGGACGGACGGAAGGAAGGAAGGAAGGAAGGAAGGAAGGAAGGAAGGAAGGAAGGAAGGACGGAAGGAAGGAAGGAAGGAAGGAAGGAAGGAAGGAAGGAAGGAAGGAAGGAAGGACGGACGGACGGACGGAAGGAAGGAAGGAAGGAAGGAAGGAAGGAAGGAATCTTTGGGCCTAAACTGCTGCCCGTTCACCTGCAAATTGTTTGAGAGAAAAATACTACTGATATTAGGCCAGCTGACCTGCACTGGGGCAACAGGCAGAATTTAGACTCTTCTGAAGGGGCCTGAGTACTCAAGGAGTGTCCTGCTCTTCAAAGTCTGCTTTATTCCCCTCTGGATTAACAAATTGGCACCCTACCTGGTATTGTGGAGTATAAGAAATGCAGGAAAGAAAGGGTCACTGAGTTTGTAACATGGTCTTGTGTTTTGGAAGCGGCCATGGGCAGTGTGAAGCAGGTTTGCTGGATGCCTGCATGGAGACCCCATGTTGCCATGAGGATGAACTGTGGATTGCAGTGGAGACCCAATGAAGATGTCGGGACCACAAGATGGCTGCTAAGGAAAGCTGACAGCCCCAGATGAAGTTCTCCAGGACTGTGAGTAGCCTAGCTGGAGGGGTGGAATTGGAACTCCAGAAACTTGTTGCTGGTTAGTTACCAGACTTGGAAACTTGTCACTGGCTAGAGTTGCTGGACTTGAAGCTACAGAGTTTGATGTTTGCCCTGGTTGTTTTAAATCTTGTATTGGCTGAATATTTCTTTGCTATACCCAATGCCATCTTTTGCAGTATGAATGTTTACTCTGTGCCATTATGAGTTTTTTGAGGTTATTTTTTGCTACTATGGCTCAGTTAAAAGACCTTGGACTATGGGGATGTATGAACATCATTGGAACTAATAAAAACTATGGGGACTTTTAAAGTTGGATGAATGCACTGCATTTTACATGATGTCTGGTTATCAGTTTATGGGGGACAGGGGCAGAATGTGGTGGTTTGATTCAGGTGTCCCCCATAAACTTAGGTGTTCTGAATGCTAGGTTCCCAGCTGATGGAGATTTGGAAATTAACAGCTCCTGGAGGGAGTGTATTGTTGGGGGCGGGCTTATGGGTGTTATAGCCAGTTTTCCCTTGCCAGTGTTTGGCACATTCTCCTGTTCCTATTGTCCACCTTACATGGCAAGGAGGTGTGATGTCCATCCTCTGCTCATGCCATCATTTTCCCCTGCCATCATGGAGCTTCCCCTTCAGTCTGTAAAAGCCAAAATAAACCTCTTTCCCACAAGCTGCTCTTGGTTGGAATGTGAACCTAACTGCAACAGAAAAGTAGCACTGTTTCCAGTGAGGAATTTAAAACAAACAAAAAAAAAAAAGTTCTGTGGGTCAAACCCTCTGGGATGAAGCAAGCAGGATAAACAAGGTTCTGAACCTTACTGTTCTCAGATGGATGTTTCAAGAAACTGGTAAAGATGCACAACTACAGCAGAGCATTACCAAGAAGTCCCTACCGCCACTGCCCCAAGACTTCCCTCATAAGGAACTAACTTCCCAACCTAAAGACTCAACTTTCTCCTAAGGATTTCTTCACCTAAAACAGCAGTGTATAAGCTACACCTAAGTTTCTCAATGATTATTTCAGGGTGAATTCATAGCATTCTTAATTTCTTTTTTTTTTTTGTTTGTTTGTCTGTTTGTTTTTTGAGGTAGGGTTTCATTCTAGCTCAGACTGACCTGGAATTCACTCTATATCACCATTTAACAGTGAAAACAGAAACCCACTAAATGTAGGCTAATGAAAACTAGAGTGGGCTTACTTGTAAACAAGGGCCATATATTTCTGTGAAAGTTCTCTAACTCAGTAGCTGTAAGGAGAACGGCCTCTGTATTTAAGAGGATCAGTACTTCTCATGGAAAAAGCATTATTTTAGTTGATAATCTTTCATAGCAAGACAATTACATTTTATAAAATTTAACTGGAAATGACCTGCTTCATTAACCAGAAACATCAAACTACAGAATACTTACTAAAAAAGTGAAAAGTCTTGCTAAGTCCCTGTACATACTTAGTAATGCAAACTGAGTTTACTGAAATGAACAATCCCTGGTAAGTAACAGGCATCTGGCCTGAGCAGTTAAGTGTCTGAAACAGATGCGGCTGTGTGTTGTTGGCACATGCCAGCAAATCCCAGCACTGGGGATAGGATTCAGGGTTTGAGGCCAGACTGGACTGAACAGTGAGAAGCTTTCGATTAAAAAAAAAAAAAGAATGTAAACATAATAAACAATGAGACAAAGAGAAAGACAGAAGATAGCAAAAAAAAAAAGAAAAAGAATGTTATCTAATTTTCAGAATACATTTAAATTATTTTAATTGCCATTTTCGTCTAATATATTATAAATACTAACACCTCCTACTATTATTTTATATTTATCTTGCCAAAGAGTGATATACACAAAGTGTAAAAATAACTAGCTTACCTGTTTTTACCTTTTGTTCTCTATGCCTGAAGAAATGGATAACATCTTTGGGATTAGCCACCCGATCCACAAATTTCTGGCTAAAGCGAATAATATTGAAAGGTTCAAAACCTCCACTGTAGTCCACCTGAAAATATAGAATCAACCATCAAAGCTAGGAAACAACTTGACTTTTTTGTTGTTGTTTTGATAAATACACTCATTCTACAATATTTATAGTTTTTATGTTCAATACTTTAAAATTTTCTAAATTATTTTTCTACAATACATGTTAATGATCATAATGATGTCATCATATGCTCTATTAAGAAAATAAGACTTGGGGGCTGGATGGATGGCTTAGCAGTTAAGGCGTTTGCCTGCAAAGCCAAAGGACCCAGGCTCTATATTCCCGAGGACCCACATTAGCCAGATGCACAGGGAATCGCATGCATCTGGAGTTCATTTGCAGTGGCTGAAGGCCCTGGCATGCCCATTCTTTCTCTTTTTCTCTCCCTTCCTCCCTTCCTCTTTCTCTGTCAAATAAATAAATAAATGAAGGAAAAGAAAATAATACTTGGAAGGCTCATGTGTTTGAATTCTTAATCCCCAGGTGGTGGCACCTTTAGGAGCTGGAGTCTGGCCTGAGGAAGTGTATCTCTGGGGGTAGGCCTGAGGTCTTACAGTCCAGCCCCACTTGCAGTTGTACTGCTTTCCTACACTGCAATGTGCTGACTTCCTATTCTTCTCACACCTTCAGCATGATAAAACTTCACCTAGAAACTATAAACCAAGTTAAACTCTTCCTTCCATAAACTGAATCTGGTCAGGTATTTTGTCCCAGCAAGAGGGAAGTAACTGGTACAGGAACCACTAAGTTATTTTCAGCAAGGAAGACTATGTTTCACTAATATTTTGGCATCAACATGGGGGAACAGAAGAAGGAACTGAGGTACAGCCCAGGCAAGATTCTATATAGGGAAGAATGTGGTAACAAGGACTTCACAATAGTGGGACAGAGAAAAGGGCAGATTCCTTAATATGCATTAGACCCTATTTAGTTCACCTTGGTCTCAACAATATGATGTACAAGCTAAGAGACAAGAGGTACAGTTGCACAGGGTCATAAAACTAGAGGCAAGGCAGAATTAATCCCAAATAGTCTTGCTTTAGATCCACATCCTCATTGCAGAACTTCTCAAATTGTAATATCCTACAAATCTTACAGATTTTGTTAAAAAGCATTGGGAGGCAGAGAGTGACTCATGGTTAAAATTAAAAGTGCTTGCTGCCTAAGTGTGAAGACCAGAGTTTAAAACCCTATCCACATAAAAAAGCTGGGCATGCAGTAAGCTAGAAAGGGGACATAAAGGGAACAGAAAGGGAGAGAGGGGGTACTTAATAGGATGGTATTGTATATATGTAAGTAGAAGAACAGATTAATGGGGGTTAAAAGGCCTAAGTGAGGTCAGGGGAAGAGACTGAGTAAAGGAAAGGTAGAGGGAGGGCTAATCAAAATCTAAGAGGATGTAAGTAAATCATATGTAAACCTACATTTTTTTGGACAATGGAACACTCAGAAGCCATAGATTGTTACTAGAAAATTTTCAGTGCCAGGAATGGGATACCTTCCAGTGAGTTTTTGGCCAGGGAGGTCACTGATACCTCCAAAACATTACAGCCCATTGCTGAGGCTCTTGCTTTCCCACCCCCAAAGTATTACAAGCCATTGTTGTGGCTTTTGGTTTCCCACCAGGAATAGATGATAAGACCCTATGCTGAAGACTCCACATACTTGAGCTGCAAGATCACTGAGAAATCCTGCTGGAACTGAGCTGAAAACCTCCACGTAGAACAGCCGACAGAAAGCTGGAAAAGGCTACACTGCATGCAGTTCAATGGGAGAGAGAGAAATCACCAGTGGAGATATTCAGCAGTGGACACTGCAAACCTTAAATTTTGCCAGCCAGGCCAATGAGCCAATGGGTGATATTGTGGCATGTCTATTATGGGGGAAACCAACTGCTCTCTAATTGGACCAGAGGCCCACTCCATGGGGCAGAATACATCCCTGATACTGAAAACCTACAACAGGGATAGTCATGAGCCCTAAGGGTATAATGTCTGCTGGTATCTGGCTAAATGTATATACTATGCTCATCAAACTGCCCAGTAAGCACTTCTCTTAATGTTCATACCCATATATTAATGCTACTCTCACTTGTGGTTAGAGAAGCTTCTCTTTTCAGATGGCAGTGACCTTGGGATGACTCAGAAGGCACCATAGAGCTTAGAACTGACAGAGGAATGCTCAGCACTGAAATATCTCTATCACACCTTCCAAGGCTCAGAGTTCCTTGTGGAAGAGGTGGCACTAGGAATGTAAGAGCTAAAAGAAGGGTAGGACTCCTTACAACGTGCCCCTCCAGACACAAAATGGCCTGGATATCCATGACCTCACAGTGCCTGACACTACCTACACAACACCATCATAATAGGAGAAAAAGATCATGACATCAAAATAAAAGAGAGACTGATTGGGGGTGGGGGGACCTTCATCAGTGACCTGAGGAACAGATCATTAGGTGAGGAGTACAAGTTATGTATATCTTAGGAACAAGAGATTAAGAAAGACAATAGGAGTGTGAAGAAAGGGGAAAACACAGTAGAAAATGAAATATATGTTCTCATGTACTTATATCTCAATGGGAAAGATGAGCTGGCTTACAGTGATAGGATAATTCAAATAATAAGTAAAATATACAAAGTGCATATATTAAGATAGGAGAATCTGTTATAAAAACAAATGACAAAGGAGAGAAGGAAAGGGTAGGTGACATCAGCAGTAGTGGGAGAAGAAATGGACTGGAATCTTAAGGAAGCTGGGCCTCAGTGAGGTGAGCAGACGTAATGAAGAAAGAATGCATTGGATTCATTTAAGGAGTTGCAGGAGGGCCAAGGTGCCCAGTGTGGAACATAAGAAGGGAGAGCAAAGATTAAATCAGAGACCACAAACAATCTATTAAATGTAACAAAATCAATAAAGTACCAGATTTCAACTAGAATGGCTGGATATGTGTCACAGTGTATAGAATATTTGCCTAGCATCCATGAAGTGCTGAGTTCGATCCTTATCACTGCATAACTGGGCATGGTGCTACACCCCTGTAATCCTAGTACTTGGAAGGTAAAAGAGGTGGACACAGAAGGATCTAAAGTTCAAGGTCATCATCCTTAGCTATATAGCAGGTTCGAGGCCAGCCTGGGCTTTTAGAAGTAAAGCAAATCCTACAGCTTTACAATTTTTGTCTCCAATGATAACTGCTCTTATTACTATAAACATTTAGCTTACTACTTTTCAAAAAACAATCCAGAGCTGGAGAGAGAGTTCAATGGTTAAGGTACTTGCCTACAAAGCCTAAAGACCTATGTTCAGATTCCCCAGTACCTTATAAACCTAAATGCACAAAGTGGCACATGCATCTAGAGTTCCTTTGCAGCGGCTAAAGGCCCTGATGCACCCATTCTCTCTTTTTCTCTGTCTCCTCTCTACCTATCTCTCCTTGCAAATAAATAAAAATATTTTAAAAATCCATATAAACTACATATTACTATAAAAACTAAGTTTCATTTGTACAAATAGAACTTACTCGCAGTCGTATAAGAGGCTTCTCTGGCTGTCGAGAATTTCCTATCCGCTCCCGTTCAGCACTTTCAAGCATTTCTTCAATCTCAAAATAAAAATGAAAATTACAACTAAGGTTAAATTAGCTCAAGTTGGCTGAGCAGCAGCTTGTATACTTACCACAGGAATCCTCCTAAGCCATATAACCATTTTGATGTTCTAGATCACTTATATCATTTTAAATATATCTTCTTGGAAGCTATGACTAGTCCTTAGTGGTTTCCCTTTGCTTAAGTTCCTAATAGCTTCTCAATCTCTAACGTAACACCTTTGCAAGAGAATTTACAACACTGCTCTCTAGATCTAATTTTCTATTTATGTTTCAATGTAGCTTCCCTACCTTAATAAACTAGAAATCAAATAATTTTTTGGTCATTATCATACAGAATATACAGGCCTCTATACAGCTTGGATTATTTACCTTGGAAGAGTTAAGCATTTTCAAATATGTAAAGTTGTCTCATGTATGAGTTCAAGATGATAAAATCTTAGTCTTGGAAGAGTTCTGCAACAAAAGTATTTGTCTTATATTGTTCCTGAGATCAGAACTAGTCCTATGGAGGATTTTCTCACACAGCTCTCCTAACAGCTAGGGTTCTTTACTACCAAGTCTAAGATTTTATCATGTCCTTTAAACATTTTATCATGTCCTTTAAACTATCTGTAAGAACCCAATCCAATATAACTTTCATGACACTTTACTTTTAATTTTTTGAGACAGGGTCTCATGTAGCCCAAGTTGGCCCTGAACTTCTGGTCTGTCTATGCCTCCCAAACACTACGTTTACAGGTATGTATCATCATGCCTAGCTCCTCAGTGATGTTTTATTTCTTCAGTATTTAGTCTGGGTACCAAAATTACATGTGGCTATAGTGCACTTGGAATGTGGTTAGTTTAAGTGAGGAAATGAAGTTTTAATTCATCACACATAAGTAGTCACTATACTAGTGACTATGACACTGGATAGCAGAGGGCTATTCTTTCAGTTACACAAGCATTTACAAATCATCTCCTAGACCAGACAGATCAAGATAATAAAGCTAAAAAGCTGAGTGTGGGGACACATCCATGTCATCCCAGACAGCAAAAATGGAAGACTGCAAGGCTGAGGCCAGCCAGTCTTAGCAACACAGTGAGACTCTCAAAAACACACACAGACAAAAGAAAGTTAGGATACGGACCTTATGTTCATATGCATACAATAACAACATAATTAAGGAGTTTAAGAGTGACAATCTACTACGGAAGGAAGAATGGGGCTTATGCAGAATCTACAGGCCAAAGCAAACATAGATTAAATTTCCTTTCAAGTAGCTTTCGGTGTATGAGGGGTGTATAGTTGTAATCATTAGTGGTTCAGGTCAATGGTCCCCTCCCAGCTACTCCACTGCCTGTTTTCAATGGGATGAAAATGGACAGTAGAGGGTGCATGTTTTTATAAAGAAGGAAAGGAATTGGAAGAAGGGGGTTTAACTAAAGCTTTCTCTGTATCTAACATTCCTCTGTCTTAATGATGTAAATAGAAAATGAAGATCTTTAACACACTAAACCCATTTCCTGAGCAACAGTGGTCTTACAACTTCCTAAGAATGTGATAAACACAAAAAGCTACACTCTACTCAGCTGAACATTTTAACTAAAGGTAAATAGTTTCTCACCAAAGTAGACCCACTGATTATCAGAAACAACTACCTTCTCCAAACAGAAGCTCTGTATGGCTTGAGTTACTTTTGGATTGTCTGGGTTAAAGATTTGTGGATGGTTCGCCAGAACAATGTCATCCATGATGAATTGCCGCACTGTACAAAGAGGAATCTTCTCCATGTTCATCTTCCTCCCTTTAACCCGCAGCAAACCCACATGTCTGAAATGGCAAAGAACTAAAAGCTTAGTCAAAGGAAAATTTCCTCAAGAAGAAGTACGTATCAACGATAACAATGGTACAGACCATCTAGGCTACATAGAAATACCCAACAAACTAACAAGCAAACAATATAAATCTGCCCTATGAGCTGGAGAGATGGCTTAGCAGTTAAGCGCTTGCCTGTGAAGCCTAAGGAACCCGGTTCAAGGCTCGATTCCCCAGAACCCACGTTAGCCAGATGCAGAAGGGGGCAAACACATCTGGAGTTTGTTTGCAGTGGCTGGAGGCCCTGGCGCTCCCATTCTCTCTCTGTATCTGCCTCTTTCTCTGTCACTCTCAAATAAATAAAAATAAACAAAAAAATGAAAAAAAAATCTGCCCTATATCTCCCTTAGTTTCTACAAAACATTCTCTTGCAAAACTCTACCCTTAAAAATAAGTGTTTCTGGGGCTGGAGAGATGGTTTAGCGGTTAAGGCACTTGCCTGCGAAGCCTAAGGACCCATGTTCGACTCTCCAGATCCCACATTAGCCAGGTACAGGTACACAAAGGTGAGGCAAGCGCAAGATCACATATGCCCACTAGGTGGCACAAGCGTCTAGAGTTCGAATGTAATGGCCAAGGCCCCGTTGCACCAATTCTCTTTCTCTCTCACACACACACACTTTCGCTAAAATAAATTTTTAAAAAAATGTTGCCGGGCGTGGTGGCTCCTCAAAAAACCAAAAAAAAAAAAAAAAGTGTTTCTGGAAGTCTAACCTTAATGTTTTTTTACAAGGCAGGATCTCACTCTAGCCCAGGCTGACCTGGAATGTACTATGTAGTCTCAGGGTGTCCTCAAACTCATGGTAATCCTCCTACCTCTGCCTCCCAAGTGCTGGGATTAAAGGTGTGTACCACCATGCCTGGCTTAATCTAAATGTTTTTATCAAAGAAAAAAGTGATAAAGATTCTTCATCCCAAGAATAATATGCATTCATCCATCATTTTCCCTGTCTGAGCAAATACAGTATAGCAAAGGAAGACAGATGTAACTATACGTATAAAATGTTAACAAGACTAGTTTCAAATTTACAGCAGAGCTACAGAGAAAAAATAAATAAATAACAAGCAAATATCCCACTACCACATTCTTTTGATTTAGTTTAACAATCAGAACTTGAGTAGATTCACACAGTACAGCCCATTATAGAAACTGAGCTTATTCACTGCCAACTGCTATTTAAAGCCACATCATTCTGTGATAGAATTAAAACGAATTAGAAAATTGAGCTTAGCGGCCCACTTGTGTGATCCCAGTCCCAGCAGGTAAAGTCAAGAGGATCATGTGTTCAAGGCCAGCTTGGGCTACATAGTGAGATCTTAAAAACCACTCCTCCTGCAAAGGAAGAAAATAAATAGGCTACAACATTGCATTTTTAACAGAAAAATCTCAATTAAGTGACTTTCTGGAACTGTTTGTAAATGGACTTGAAGTTAGTAATCATCTAGTAGCAACTAACTTGACTTGGAATATAAGTACTCACTTCTTCACAGCTTCTCCTGGGGACAGAGAAGTCACCACCGAGCTTCCAGGCTGAGATATATAAAAGAGCTGCTGCTCATTTTTGGTCGGACCTATTTTACACTCATGTTCATGGCCCCAGATAACGAGATCAATGAAGTCATCCAAAAACTGTTCAGGAATGAAGTTAGTATTTCCATGTTTACTCCTATACCAAAATTGGCAAAAATAAACATAAATTTACGGCAACACAGAAAGACTTCACATTAAATAAGTCTATACAGGTCTTTCTCCATCCACTAGTGATGAATTACATCCTTGTGTGTAACTAAATGCTGACAACCAGGGATTAACAGACTTGCAGGTAGCCAGGCAGGGTCCTGAGGAGTAGGAGGTAAGCTTATGCTTCACGAAGATCACAAAAGGCTTTAGAGAAAGGATTCTTCTTTGGTCAAGTCAGAAAAGCAAGAGCTCTGACCACTGAAAACCCACAAACTGACCTAATTACATATGTTCCAAAAACAACAGGAAATGAAAACTACATCTAAGCTTTGTGACATAACACAAATTTCCAAGTATGTCCAATGATTGTATTGTATTTCTATTATATTGCATTTCTTTTTTTTTTCAATTTTTATTTATTTGACAGAGAAAGAAGGGGGGGTTGAATGGGCATGCCAGGGACTCCAGCTACTGCAAACAAACTCCAGATGCGTGTGCCCCCTTATGCATCTGGCTAACGTAGGTCCTGGGGAATCAAACCTGGGTCCTTTAGCTTTGCAGGCAAATGCCTTAACCACTAAGCCATCCCTCCAGCTCAGATTTCTTTTATTGATGGTAAAAACACAGAATTGGGCAGCTGCTTTCAGGACCCTTCTCTGCTACAGGGAGCTTTTTACTTCCACTTCTCAAGAAAACTTTGCTGGCTTTTACTCTTCTTCCAAAAGGGGGAGGGGGTAAAAATGTTGATTTAACAAGAGTTTTTATTGTCTCTTTTCATTTTTAACAGAGTTTTTCATGATGTTAAATAAAATGTCATATGAAGAAGTCATTGGCAAGCTGTGCTTTTATATTTAACAAATTACTAAGTGAGAGAAGACAAGGAAAATCTCTAACATTAACTTCTATCACAAAGTATGTAAGAGAAAGTGCTCAGCTGGACGTGATGGTGCACGCCTTTAATCCCAGCACTAGGGAGGCAGAGGTAGGAGGATTGCCGTGAGTTCTCGTCCACCCTTGTGAGTACATAGTGAATTGTAGGTCAGCCTGGGCTAGAGTGAGACCCTACCTTGGGGGGAAAAAGTACTCAAATACTTAAATGCATCCATTTAATCCAAACCAATATTCATCTACTCATCCAAAAAGGACTGTCTACTATGTGCCAAATGCCCTCAGCAAGGAACACAGCAGTGATCTTCAGCTCTTACTCTTATGGGGTAAAAAACAACAGCAGCATGATGTAAGTATGTATAAATACTTGTTAGTGACAGCTGCTCTAAAGACAAGTAAAAGGAAGAATGACATGGGGTCACCAGGAAATGTCTCTCTGTGGACTAACATGAACAAGGAAGAGATGGGGGATCAACACACAAGGCAGGAATCTTCTACAGGGAAGAACAGGTGGCCAAGATGCTGAGGTGGGAGCATATTCTGTGAGTAGAGGAGCAACAGGAAGATCACTATGGCCAAACTGAAGAGTGCAGGGAAGACAGGAAATGAAATGAAGAGAGCAGCAGGCTTATGTATCTTGGAATGTTTTCATGTAAGAAGCAAACATGTGAAATGTGAGATTATGACAGCTTCTGAGGAAAAGCAGGCCACTCTCCAACATGACAAGATCTCACTGTGCCTTCAGAGCGTCCTGGCTCTCTTCTACAAGAATAAGGGAGGACTTTGCTGATAAGCAAAACAAGGCCCTCATCAGCTTCAGTCTCCCAGGGGAAAAAAAAAAAGGTCATTGCATTGCAGATAAACAAGAAAAAAAGTAAGCTGCAAAAGGCTCAAGAATTCACACCCACCTGAGACAATGTTATTTTTCAGCACTCTTAACAATGCAACAAGTGTCCTATAATGTGAGGAGTAACAACTGAACTTAACAATATAACAACCACAAGGAAGAGGGTGGAGAAGAAAAGAACTAAATAACTTTGGAAACTGGTACTTCAACTATATAAAGGCTTTAGGCTAAAGCATATAAACACTGTAGCCTAGTTAAAAATTTTTGTTTATCATAGGGGAATAGCTTAGCAGTAATAAAATTATTTAACATACATCAGAATTTAAAAACATAGAAATGGGGACATAGCTCAGTGGTGCGTGCACATGAAGCACTTTCCTAGCACGTGCAAGGTGCTTAGTTTGTTCCCTAGTACCACACACAAAAAAATAACAGTAATGAAATATTAGCCAGACTTTTGTTAGGGGAAAAAGCTACAAACAAGGGGAAGACAAAATGGAAGGTTGGATTCATCAGCATGAATTTATGATTGTTTTGACCACATATGTAGCTAGAGACAGAAATGTGAGTGTTTGCAGTCAATAGTATACATTTAATCTATCAATTCCCTTACCTCTATACTGAGAGGGACAAGAGAGACCCAATGTCAACAAGTAAACCTTGTGCCCATGTGAGAGTTTCTAAGTAATATTACGAAAGGAGTCAGAGCTCCTTAGAAGTGGTTGACTCCAAAATGAGACTACAGCAGCTTGTGATGCCAAAATTCTAAGGCTGTGCTTCATACACACACACACACACACACACACACACACACACACACACACACAGAGAGAGAAAGGGTATGCTGAAAGAACACAGAAGCCAACATAAAGATAGTCATAGCTGGAATAAGCTGAGGAACAGTAACAACAAAACATTCACGGTACTAGAAAAATGAAACTCTTCAAGTCCTTAAAGATATAAATGTGACTAGGTAAATAAATGAGATAGAACAAATCTTCCTTTAAAAGTACTACAACTGGGCTGGAGAGATGGTTTAGCAGTTAAGGCGCTTGTCTCCAAAGCCTAAGGACCTGGGTTCGATTCCCCAGTAGCCATGTATGCCAGATGCACAAGGTGACACATGCATCTGGAATACATTTCAGTGGCTAGAGGCCCTGGTATGCCCATTCTCTCTATTTGTCTCTTTCTTGCCGTAATAAATAAATAAAAATATGTATTTTTTATAAGCACTACAATTGCCAGACAAGGTGGTACCTGACTTTAATGTCAGCACTCAGGAGGCCAAGGTAGGAGGACTCATGTTAGTTAGTTTAAGGCTAGCCTGAGACTACATAGTGAATTTCAAGACAGCTTAAGAGACAGAGTGTCCCTACCTGGGGGGTGGCGGGGGGGAGAACTACAACACTGAAAGAATAAAGGATGTTAAACATCACACACACACAGAAACTCTCTCTCTCTCTCACTCACTCATTCACTCTGTGATAGCTTGATTCAGGTGTCCCCCATAAACTTAGGTGTTCTGGATGCTAGGTTCCCCAGCTAATGGCAACTGGGAATTAACGCCTCCTGGAGGGAGTGTATTGTTGGGGGTGGGCTTATGGTATTATAGCCAGTTTCCCCATGCCAGTGTTTGACATACTCTCCTGTTGCTATTGTCCACCTTATGTTGGCCAAGGGATGATGTCCACCCTCTGCTCATGCCATTGTTTTCCCTGCCATCATGGAGTGTCACCTCGAGTCTATAAGCCCAAATAAACCCCTTTTTCCCCAAAAGCTGCTCTTGGTCGGGTGATTTCTGCCTGCAATGCAAACCTAACTGCAACACACACACACTGATGATTGCTGGAGACACCACCAATGCATGCTTAAATTAATGGGCAAAAGTATAATGTGAAATACAATATTCATGTCATCACAAAGTATTTTTCCCAAAATATTAATTACATAGTAGGATATCAGAACCTTACAGTGAAGAAATCTGGAGTACAGCCCTAAATCAACATGACAGTCAACATTGCCAGCAATGACATATCACATCACATGAACTACCTATTCCCTTACCAAGTATTTTTTTAAATATTTTTATTCATTTATTTGCAATCAGTGAAGGACAAAAGAGAGAATGGGCAGGCCAGGGCCTCTAGCCTCTGCAAACAAAGACTCCAGAGTGCCATCTTGTGCTACTGGCTTTACAAGGTTATTAGGATATCGAACTTGGGTATTAGGCCTTGCAGGCAACCACCTTAACCACTGAGCCATCTTTTCACCCCTCTCTTAGCAATTCTGACTTCTACTTTTCACTCTTGCTTAATTTCCTGGAATTGCTGACAAGTTTTCCTTCCAACTTACCCTATGTTGGTGTACTATAGTGTGGAAGAACTGGGAAGCCCTCAGTATGGGAAGTATGAGCCTCAGTGGTGTCAAGGTACAGGGAAATCAGACCTACCAAAACTCTGGAACTGGGCTGAGTCCTTGCCCAGCAGACGTGAGGCCTTCAGTTCCATCACTGGCAACACAAAATAGACAGACACCTCTCTGGACAGCTCTTCCTTGGAAACTCACAATCTGAAAATGTACATATATATGGCAGCACAAGTATGGCTCCTGAAGCCTTCATTGAGCCAGCACTTAGCATCTCCATTCAATTAGTATAATCGGGCCCAAATCCCTCAGAGACTCCCCTAACAGCTTCCCAGATTTGTTTCTGCCATATTAGTTCCACCTGTCACTGCTGCCACCTTGACTATGATTACAAAACGTATCACGTGTCCTCAGAATGCTCGTCCTTTCAATTAATCCTGTAACTTTCCAACAGATTAAGCTTCCTGTAACTATTAGCAAAAGAAAGCTGTCCTAGCTATAATTATATACTCTGGAAAGATATTTCCATATCTGCATAAGGAGACATGTCTAAGAAGTGCTCATCACTGAAAGTTTTATAAAAGTAAAAAGCTGGAAATAAAAAGTTTACTGATAATAAAAATATAGCCATATGTCAATAAACAACTAGCTACACTTCTAAGCATCAAAATGGATGAAAACCAATAATGTAACCATTGAACATGTGTTATCTAAAATATACAGCAAGGTTATTACACTATTACACTAAAATTAAATAAAAAGCATGGGTGAATATATATAACACATTGTATGCATGATTAAACGATGAAGAAAAACATCCTCTTATAGGTACTAATACATGCTAAAACTGGCTTCAGGGCTGGAAAGATGGCTTAATGGTTAAGGCAGTTGCCTGCAAAACCAAAGGACCCAGGTTCGAATCCCCAGAACCCACGTAAGCCAGATGCACTAGGTTGTGCATGTGTCTGGAGCTTTGTTTGCAGCAGCTGGAGGCCCTGGCATGCTGATTCTCTCCCTCCCTCCCTCCCTCCCTCTCTCTCTCTCCTGCTTTCTCTCTCAAATAAATAACTTAAAACTTGCTTCAACATGAGGTCACATAAAGCAAATAAATCTATGTTTTGCCTGATTCTGCCCTGAATACCATAAGAATCAGGGTACTTCATTAAGCAAGTGGGCTTAGAAACAGATCACTGTTTCAGAGAATACCTTTACCTGTTCTGATGAATTACAAATAAGTTAAACCAAGAGTTCTCATCTTCCTTTGGTCTCAACATGGTTACTTTTTTATTGACAAACATTCGATAGAGCCTTTCATCTGGAATGGATCCTGAAAGGGACATGACATTATTTTAAAATTGTATTCTTACTTTGATTTTAAAAAGAGAAAATCTACTTTGTTTTTAAAGTATGTACTTCCCAGAAGTGCTGTGTTTTACTATTTAAACACAAATCTGAATTTTGAAACCATGTGTAAATGTCATTTATAAACATATGTCCCAGGTTCTTATGCAACAGCAGATAGTTGTATTTAAAGAACACATTCCACTTTAAGCAAAATCCAGATAGTGTGAAAAGAAAAATAAGTGAATTTTCTGTTTCAAATTTTCATTAAAACTTCAATCTAACTGTAGGTATAAGAACTTCTATAGGTGTATGGTATGTATGTAGGTACACATGTTCACATATGTGTGTGCAGGTACATGTGTGTGCATATAAATGTGGAGGATGGAGGTCGACATCAGATGTCTTCTTCAACCATTCTACCTCATTTTTGGAGACAGGGTCTCTCCCTGAACCCAGAATTCACTGATTGATCTAGATTATCTAACACAGAACTGCAGATTCAGTCTGCACACATGGCCCAGGGAACTGACAGGCCAGCCTACCTAGAGGCTGAGACCCTGCAAGTGCTGAGCAAACCTGAGGAAAAGGGGAACAGTCCAACCAGCCAGAAGAAGAAGCAAAGGCACTGGGTGTGTAGAGGAAGGAAAGTAGAGATAACAGTAACCCCCTCTTCTACTCCAAAGTGGGAGAACAATAACCTTTTTCCCCTTCAAAGTCTACAAGTACACCGACCTCCTCTTCTACCCCAAAGTCTACAGGAGAACACTGACCTCCTCTTTCACCCCAAAATCTATGGGTGAAAGATATGTGGGAGTTACTGGAGCCATAGGAGCTCAGGTGGGTAATAAGAAATCCAGACAGGAATCAGAGGATGCTAAAGATAAAGTATGTCCACAGCTTCCAGTGAGGGGTTATGGGAAGGACACAGAGTCCAGCTCAGGAAGGAGAAACAGGATGAGATGCAATGTTGGGGAGAGCTGCTGCTGATGCTGGGGGAAGCAGTTTGAATATAAAGGGGCAAGCCATTTTATGGAGACATGATACAGAGACTTAGACCTGCTAAATGTTTTTTTTTTTTTAAAAAAAAACAAACAAACATGTAACTCAGGCTGGAGAGATGGCTCAATGGCTAAGGTGCGTGCATTCAGAGCCGAAGGACTGGAGTTCAATTCCCCAGTACCCATGTAAAGCCAGAGACACAAAGTGGTACATGCATCTGGAATCCACGTGCAGAGGCTGGAGGTCCTGGAGGACCCATTCTATCTGTCTCTCAAACAGATATTTTTAAAAACTAAAAAAAATATATTTAAAAAAAAAAGGATTTGAAAGGTGGTTCAGCTTCAGCAGTTAAGGCGCTTGCTGCAAAGCCTAACAACCCAGGTTCAATTCCCCAGTACCCACATAAAGCCATATGCACAAAGTAGAGCATGCATCAGGAGTTTGTTTGCAGTGGCTAGAGGCCCCGGCATGCTCATTCTGTCTCTCATCTCTCTTCCTCCCTCTCCCCTAGCAAATAAATAAAATAAATAAATAAAAATAAAAAAGGGCTGGAGAGATGGCCCAGCAGTTAAGATGCTTGCCAGGAAAGCCTAACGAACCTGGCTCGATTTCCCAGTACTCACAGAAAGACAGATGTACAAAGTGATACATGCATCTAGAGTTGCTTTGCAGTGGCTGGTGGCCCCAGCATGCCCATTCTGTCTGTCTCTCTTTTATCTCTCTCTGCTTACAAACAGATAAAATATTTTTTTAAATGTAACTTGTTTCCTTCTCTATCACATATAGAATCAGACACAAAGGCACAATAAATACACTGTACATCATTTGTAGACTCAAAAATACTTGAGATAAGCCAGGCATGGTGGTGCACGCCTTTTAATCTCAGCATTTGGGAGGCAGAGGTAGGAGGATCATCGTAAGTTTGAGGACACCCTGAGACTATATAGTGAATTCCAGGTCAGCCTCGGCTAGAGTAAGATCCTACCTCCAAAAAAAAAAAAAAAAAATTCCCTTGAGATAAAAAGTATGTAAAACAGTGAATATGTTCTTTAAAATAGTCTGGTCTCTCCTTCATGTGGATTAAAGGCCAGTAAATCAGCCCCCTGCTGAGTACTGAATAAACTGAAGACAGTGAAGGTGATCAAGTAAATTTCTGATCAGCACGTAGCTGAGAGCAGAACTCTCCAATGTAACATGAGCCACTTCTGTACACCAGGCACAGAATTGTAAATTCTCTAGTAGACAGAGTAAAGCAAGTAAAGAGGCAAAACTAACTTTAACTTGTTTAAGATGTTAAAAGATTTTATGTTTTCTCCTTGGTCTCTTAAATCTGGTGTGTATGTTATACTTACAGCCTTCACAATGCAGACTAAACACATTTCAAGTGCTTGCCATCTACCTGAAGCTAGTGGTCACAGTATGGAACAATGACACTTGAAAACTGTCAGACTTCTACGAGATACAAACAGTTTTGCTAATTATTCTGGATTTTCACATTCAGAATTCTGTATCTGAGTCTAAAAGAAAAAAATTGGGGGCTGGAGAGATAGCTTAGCCATTAAGGCGTTTGCCTACAAAGCCAAAGGATCTCAGTTTGATTCCCCAGGACCCACGTAAGCCAGATGCACAAGGTGGTGCATGCATCTGGAGTGCATTTACAGCTGCTGGATGCCTGATGCACCCATCCTCTCCCTCTCTCCTGCCTCTTTCTCTCTCTCAAATAAATAAATAGAAATAAACTGTTTTTTAAAAGTCTAATTTTTTTAACCAAAACAACTATGAACATGTATTGGTTCTTAGAAATAGCAAAAACATTTTTCCCAAAACCTTTCCTACTTTTCTCAGTCAAAAAAGACTCATACTCATTCCACTCTTTGTCCAACGGGCTAGGCAGTAAATTTCATTATCCAACCGTTTAAAAAACTGAGTGACACAAACAGTGAATGAATTGAAGCCATCTTACCTAAGCCATACAGAGCGATTTTTGTGCTTCCTTTCTGAAGCAGAATTGGACTAATATCTATCTTCTCAACAGACATCGACCTCCCAAAGTGGTTTACAAATCCAGCACAGCTCAGAATATCCAAGGCACAGAGGGCATCTGCCTGTGCAAAGCAGGTTCCAAGAGTAGTTATTATCTGTACAGACACTACCTTACTAGGCAGAAGAATGCCACACACACTGCAGGTTGGGTATGCTTATGCCTTCTGGTCCACAATGCTTAGAACCCAGAGCTGCTTTTAACTCTTAAGAGTTTTTCAGATTTAGAATGTTTGCACAGACTTTACTTAGTGAGCATGCCAAACTAAAGTTCAAAATCCAAAATGATCCAAAACCCAAACATAAATTTTTACATTTTGGTGCACTTTAGATTTAATGGTTAGGGTGCTCAATCTGTAATTACAAAACAGACTTATCATAGTGTCAGAACAAAATGCTATGGTAAAGCATGCACTACACCTCCTTCCTACTACAAGTTACCTATGGGAGCTAGAATCAGATAATAAATGCAAAGCTTACATGTCATCACTAAGATGAAGTTTTAGCCACTAAAAATACAAATCAGCTGTGAAACAAGCTTTGTAATACAAAGTGGGCCTCTTATATAGAGGGAAGGCTACAGATTGAATTAATGATTTAATGACAAAACAAACCATGAAGATATTTTACAGTTAGGACCTCTAGTAATTACCTCCATATCAAACAGGTAATATAATAATCTAACTTAGATTTAAAGATATTCATGATAGGAATTCATTTCTCAATGTGAAAGTTTAAGAGGTATTAAAGAATGGGTAAACCAAAAAGCACCATGCAGAGGCCGCCCTTATTTTTTGACTTTCCAAGGTAGGGTCTCACTCTAGCTCAGGCTAACCTGGAATTCAGTATGTACTCTCAGGGTGGTCTCAAACTCTCAGCAATCCTCCTACGTCTGCCTCCTGAGTGCTGGGACTAAAGGTATGCACCACCACTCCTGGCTAGAGCCCCTACTTCTTGCTTACTCCTTGTGAAGGAGGGTTTGATGACACAGAGCTGTAAGCCCAACTACTCAGGAGGCAGAAGAATTGCAAGCTCTAAATTCAAGACCTGTCTGGGATACAGAACAAGTTCAAGGCCAGCCTTAGTGAGATCCTGGATCAAATTAAAAAGTAAAAAGAGGGCTGGAGAGATAGAGGCCCTGGCATGCCAGTTCTCTCCGTCCCCCCCATTCTCTCATTAAAAAATTACAAGCTGCCCAGCATAGTGGCGCACACCTTTAATCCCAGCACTCAGGAGTCAGAGGTAAGAGGATCATGTAGAGTTTGAGGCAACCCTAAAACTACATAGTGAATTCTAGGTCAGCCTGGGCTAGAGTGAGACCCTACCTTGAAAAAAAAAATAATTACAAGCTGGGTATGGTGGCACACATACCTTTAATCTAGCACTTGGAAGGCAGTGGTAGGAGGATCACCATGAGTTCAAGACCACCCTGATACTACTACATAGTAAATTCCAGGTCAACCTGGACTAGAGTGAGAACCTATCTTGAAAAACAAACAAACAAACAGCAAAAAAAAAAAAAAATTACAAAAACAAAAGGAGGGGCTGGAGAGATGGCTTAGTGGTTAAGTGCTTGCCTGTGAAGCCCTAAGGATCCCGGTTCAAGGCTCCATTTTCCAGGACCCATGTAAGCCAGATGCACAAGGTAGCGCATGCATCTGGAGTTTGTTTGCAGTAGCTGGAGGCCCTGGCGTGCCCATTCTCTATCTATCTGGGCCCCCCTCTCTCTCTCTGTCTGCCACTCTCAAAATAAATAAATAGATAAAAAGGAAAAGAAAGCTTAGAATGATAAAGTGCCTAGTATATGGGAAGGCCTGGGTTCAATTACTAAATTAAATTATTATTTATAATCTAAAATTAAATAAACAAGGAAACTAATAATTGCATAGTACACACACCAATTCTTACTCTTTATTTCTTAAAAAAATATTTTTATTTATTTATTTGTAAGGCAGGAGTGAGACAATGTACAGGCCAAGGGCATCTAGCCACTGCAAATCAACTCCAGATGCACGTGCCACCTTGTGCATCTGGCTTTATGTGGGTACTAGGGAATAAAACCTGGGTCCTTTGGCTTTGTGGGAAAGTGCCTTAATCACTAAGCCATCTCTCCAGCCTACCAATTCTTAATGGATATCTTGAAAATTTAAAAGCACTAGTAATGGAAACAAGGAAATCTGATTTCTTGGTTCAAGTTGACTGCAAATTGCTATGACAAAAGGGGAGGCATGCTTTATACAAACTCAACTAATGACTTCTGAAATGCCAACAAATTATAGTTACCCCTGTGGGATCATCATGATTTCCATGGATACTAAACACTGGAATTGAAATGTTGAGATTGCCATCCTGGTAGTTCGCCCATGGAAACCTTCAAGGAAGAGAACAGGGTCAAAGTTCCTGTAAGACAAAAGGTGTTAAACCCCTCCCCTGAACACTACCACAGAACGAATGCAGACTGTGTACCCCACACTGGTGGGTGACTCTGGCTTACACTTGGAGAAAATACAATTACAGGCAGCAACTCATTGCAATAGTTTGAAAATACCTCAAAGTATAGCATTTTAAAGGAACTCCAACAACAACAAAAATTGCAGGGAAGAGTAGATAGCTGATTAGTGGGAAGTTAAGAAGCAAATGTTAATACATCTGTATAAAGTGTTTCTTCGTTATGAGGGAAGGAGAGAAAACATGTTTACTTCCTAGTCCAAAAGATGGAGCTTCACCTCGCAGTCCGACCCCTGCACATTCTGCCATGGCCAGGAGGCTCCTCTTCCCAGAGGCACTAAGGTGAGCAAGCTCTATGCCATATTTTAAAATTATATTTACACAAACAGAAAATAACATACATTCTTCTTACATAAATGATGGCATAGCATAGATATCTGCACTCTGCTTTTGTCACTTAACCATTTGGAAATCTCTCTACAGTAGTCTTGTGTACACAGAGCTTCTCTCTGTCCCTTATAGGCTATATAGGACTGAGGTGTGGTGTGGGCTTACTGACGTGTGTTTAAGCATTTCCCTGTCATGTAGACTCTTTCTGGTCAAGTAATGCTGTAGTGAGTGATCTGGTGTGGAAGTTGTCCTGGGAGAGGACATCTGTAAACAACACCTAGGAAGAAACTGCTGGGCCCAAAGGTGTTTACACTGGTGACTACTATTACTGCCACTCTCCCAGCACAGAGGTTGTTAAAGTGTACATAATACTGCAACAGCGTGCCAGAGTGCTTCCCCTAGCAGCAGCCAAACAAGCTCTTAAATCTATGCTGGTGGTTCTCAACTCTGGCTGCATGTTTAATTACCTGGGGAACTTTTGAGACATACCAGTACGTCCATTGGCATGGAAACTGGCATGAGCAATTCAGAAGGTTCCTAGGTAACTACAACATGCCCTTGACACTGAGAACCACTGACCTAAGCCAGTGTGATAGGAAAAAAAAAAATCTCAGCATACTTTTTATTTTGGTTGTGTATAGTATGTATGGTGTGTGGTGTACGAACATGTCTGTGATGTGGTACCATGTGTGTACTCTCCTGTAGCAGCCAGAGAACAATGGGTATCCCCCTCCATCATTCACCTGCCTGGTTTTCCTTGAGACTCTCACATTGATTATGGAGCTTGCCATTTACAAGCTCCAGAATTCTCCAGTAGTCTGTGCTCCCCACTAGACTGAGGTTACAAACATGTGTGGCCACGACCAAATGTTTATGTGGATTCTGGAAATTGAGTGATCTAAGGCCCTTGTGCTTTTCCAGATAGTCCACTTAACCACTGGGCCATCTCTCCAGTCCTTTTTTGTTATAGACATGTATCTTTTATCATTTTGTATATTATGGATGGGACAGATCCTCTTGTACTATGCTAATGCCAACGAAAATGAGAAACAGCCCCACATGATGGTGCATGCCTTTAATCACAACACACAGGAGGCAGAGATAGGAGGACTGCCATGACTTGGAGGCCACCCTAAGAGTACATAGTGAATTCCAGATCAGCCTGGACTAGAGCAAAACCCTACGTCAAAAAAAGAAAATGAAGAAACCTTAGCAGTTACCTGAATGTTTTCTTCATGTCAATTAACTATTCTAAGCACTAACTCAAATTTCACAACTCTGTGTGAGTAGCATGATCCTGTTCATTTCTGCAAAGATGGAACTGATTAAGTGAATAACTCAGTCTGGTGGTATTGACAGAATCAAGAATTGAAGTGCGACCATCCAGAATCTGTGCGCTTTTTTGTTTCCCTGAGGGAGGAGGTGTGCTGAGACAGGGTCTCACTATGTTGCCCAGGGTAGCCTTGCACTCATGATCCCTGCCTCTGCCTCTAAGATGCTGGCTGGGATTATAAGCATGCACCACCATACCTAAGGGATCATGCTTTTAACCACAATACTTCACTGTCTTGTCTTTTCAAAAATTAAACTAATAGTAGACTCCTCAACAGCAATAAAAAATAAAATTTTACCACTCATATATGCCTAGTGGAAAAACTACCAGAAGTACATGAGAAAGAACTAAGCAAGCATGGTAGTACATATTTGTGACATCAAGCACTCAGGATGATGAGACAGGAACAGCACAAATTTGAGGCCAACTTGAGCAATTTAGCAAGACCCTGTGAAAAATACAAAAGTCTGGGGATGTAACACAGTGGTAAAGGTAGTTAAACATATGTCCATGAATTCGTTGATATTCTTCCCTCTGGAAATGAGAAGGAATTCAATTTTTTTCCCTTTGAGTGTGAGCTGGACTTAGGACTCACCTCTAACAAACAGCATAAAAGAAACATAACTTTGCACTGAGAGACCTGGCAGACACCTGAATCAAAGGATCAACATCACCCTTACCAAGGAAAATCGTGGTGTTATATGCAACCTGACATAAGGCTGTGATAAGATATTCTCATTCTTTCCCCAAAACCCATGTCCCCACCTCGAGAAAACAAGGGGAAAAAAGCCAAAACTGGAGAGACATTCTACACACACCTAGAACTGACACTGAAGAAGACAAAGGAGACATGTCAGTTAAATGCAATGTGATATAATTACAACATTTAAGAAAAAAAGAAAAAAGGCAGGGGCAGAGGTTACTGCTCAAGGGCAGAATACCTGCTTAGTATGAGCAAGGGCCCCAGTCCCATCCCCAATACTACCCCCTACCCCCACCCTAAAAAAGACCACGTTTGGGCTGGAGGGATGGATTAGCAGTTAAGGCATTTGCCTGCAAAGCCAAAGGAACCAGGTTCGATTTCCCCAGGACCCATGTTAGCCAGATGCACAAGGTGGCACATGCATCTGGAGTTCATTTGCAGTAGCTGGAGGCCCTGGTACACCCATTCGTTCTCTCTTTCTCTCTCTCCCTCCCTCTGTCAAATAAATAAATAAAAATAAAATATTTTTTTTTAAAAAGACCATGTTTACCATATAAGGTTCTACAGAAATATCATAACACTACCCAAAAGTGATTATCTTAAAGAAATAGGATACATATTTGACTAAATCAAAATGAAATGGTTCTGTCAACACAAAGCTTAGCATATATAAATAACTTCGGCAAAGAAAAAAATCCTAAATTTTAAAACGGGTAAAGGGAATGAACAGAAGATATCAAAGATAAAAGATCTATGAAGAGAGTAAGTCATAATATTAGAGAAATACAAATGCAAGAATATATAGAAAATTCTAAGAACTACATTTACTATGAAAACAAAATGCAGCAAATTGTCAATGTGTTTATATATATTCTACAAAAAAACATATCCAGGTGAGCATTCACTCAAACACTGTACTTACTTACTAAAACCAAAGTTGACTGACTGGTCGCTGATGATTTCAAACTGTACAGGGCGGTCTCCCATGCAGTATTTTCTCAGTAACTCCAGGCAGGTGTGCAGTGTTTTTCTTGAAGGCTTATTTTCATGGAAAAGATCACCACCTAACAAAATAAAATCTACCTAATAAACAGAAAATGGCATTAGAACTAGAGGTTTTACAAATTAAAAAAAAAAATTATAACTATAGATGAAAGAGACTAAAGAAAGATTTCACAGCACTTAAGCCTACTACTTTTGAGACCAGCCTTGGCAAAGCAGAGAGGGGAGGGAAAAAATTCTTGATAATTCGAAAGAAACTAGAGTACAAATTTACGGCTACAGTAGTTAGAGGACTTACAGTAAAGAAATGAAATTTAAGAATGAACATAATTTAAAGGGGCAGGGAAATGGCTTGTTTACTAAAGTGCTTGACATGCAAGCATGAGGACCTGAGTTCAGATCCCATGCACCCTCGTAGGAAGCCCTAGGGCACACCTGTAATCTTAGGACTGGGGAGGCTAAGACAGTAGCATCCCTGGGTTTCACAGGCTAGCTAGTCTAGGTTCAGTGAAAGAGCCAGTCTCAAAAACTAAGGTGAGCAATTGAGAAAAGCACCTGACGTTCACCTCTGGTCTCCACATGCACACACAGGTACACCCAGCAGCACACACATGTGAACACATACACATATGCCACCCCCAAAAGAACATGATTTGAAGAAATGAAGAAATTGTCATAATCCAAAGCATGGAAAAAAGCAAATACATGAAAATATATCAGGGAACTGAGACATTGTCCGTTAACAGGTATCACTTGAGGTGTTGAAAACTGGTTGCACAGCAATATGAAAGTACCTGTTACTACTAAAATGTATACTTTAAGAGAGTAAATCTTGTTAAATGTATAATACTACAATTTTAAAATTATCTTTTTAAATCCCAGCACTCGGGAGGCAGAGGTAGGAGGATCGCTGTGAGTTCAAAGGCCGCCTGAGACTACACAGTGAATTCCAGGTCAGGCTGAGCTAGATAAGAGCGAGACCCTACCTTGAAAAACCAAAAGAAGAAAAAAAAAATTGAGTGTCTTTTAAACATTTTTAAAATTGATTTGTGACCAGGAAACCCTAAAAAGGGCTTGACTCATTTCTGTCATATTGTGGCCAACAGTACAAAACTTGAATCTAATCCCAAGGAAAAGATCAGATTTAATGGAAGTCCATTTAGAAAATTCTAAACGCAATGGCAGGCTTGGATTTATGGTATGAAGAGTTTACTTTAACTGCAATGCTGAGCATATACAGGAAGAAAGAAGAGAAAGTATAAAGACCTATTGGGGGCTGGAGAACTGGCTTAGTGGTTAAGGCACTTACCTACAAAGCCAAAGGACCCAGGTTCAATTCCTCAGGACCTACATAAGCCAGATGCACAAGGGGGCACACATATCTGAAGTTTGTTTGCAGTGCCTGGAGGCAATAGTGTGCCCATCCCCCACCACCTATTTCTCTCTCTCTCTCTCTCTCTCTCTCTCAAATAAATAAAGAAAAATTAAAAAATAAAAATAAAGACCTATTGGGAGCTACTGCAGTGCAGGCACAGTGAGGAGGCTCAATGCAGATTCAGGAGGAAGAACTGGAGGCCTTATAAGCCAACTGTATAGAAACCAAAGATGTACATTTCGAAGTCACCAACATTTGTTCACTGTCCAGCTTTCTCCTGGCCCTCCAGTCACCTACCTGCTGGGGCCTTTCCCTACTGTAGCCTCGGGCTCTGCACTAGTACAAATCAGAACCCACCGCCTGTGTGCCTGCCTAATTCTTCTTCAGCTATGTACTTCTACAGCCCTCATCACTCTCCCAGTTCAATCACTTCGGTCATCCTCGTTCCTTTTCCTCATAGGTAAATCTCTTCGCAACATCTCACTCACTTCCTCTTTCCCATCCTTAACACCACCACTGTTGTGAACAGAATAAAACTTTGTTGTGTTCTTTGGAAACTGTGCTAGCAATCTTTTCATGTCACATAAAAATTACCACAAAACAATGAACTCATTAAATACACTGTAAAGTATTTATAAGTCTGAAAACTATTTATCAAAGTAGCACTTACGTGAATTAAGAACACAAATCATACAAAATATGCTTGGAGGATGAAGAAATGGCTCAGTGGGTAAAAGCACTTGTTATGCAAGGATGACAGAACCTCAGTTTGGGTCTCCAGAACCCACATAAAGCCAGATGCAGGCCTCTGTAATCATAGCAAAATGGAAGCAGAGACAGAAGAATCCCCAGGATCGCAGAAACTGGCCTGACATAGGCAGTGGGGAGCAACAAAAAGACCCTGCCTCAAAGTGAACAGGAAGGACCAACAACCAGTTGTCCTCTGATCTCCACAATGTGCCATGACACAGCACTCATACATACCACACACAAAAAGATAGAAAGAATGTACTCTGGAATGTTAGAGCATTGATATTTAATCAGGAAATGTGAGCATGTGAGCTCATTACTATAAGTCTAACTGAAAGGGAATTAGCCTGTTGGTTAGGGAAATACAATACAACTTGCACAAATGTAGCCCAAACTCACTTCATTTTCCTGGGCAAGTCTTAGAATTTCATCCAGTGTAACAAATGTATCATTTCCTCTGACTGCATCTTTCTCCATAAATCCAAGATGAATATCAGTTGCAACTAAAATTTTAAATGTGTTTTCATCGTCGCTGTATTCAGAAAGAAAAACTTTTCAATATAACTCATTAAAAGGACATTCTAGCAAACTGAGACCTAAACATGAGATAAATAACAACAGTGATAAAAAACACTTTTCTAGCCTTAAATTGGTTTGAAAGTTGGATCTTCAATGGATCTTTAACCACTAATTCAGTTCAGAACAAATGTGCAATAATAATTTTAAATGTTCTATAATTGCTCCCAAAATGCTCCAAAATAAACCTTGTTTTATATGCACTTAGGTAACCCAGATTTAAAAAGTCTGTTTTCTATCTTTTTCTCACCACGAAAACCCAAAAGGCGCTGGTTCCTGTTTCCAAACTTCATATATCATGATTTTGCACTTTTCCAGGAAAGTTAATTTTAAACAGTGTGTATTTAAACAGTATAAAAGTAAATTTGATATATAAAATAACTTATGTTCAAACCCCTGAAAATACTTGCTCGACTCCTCTCTCTAAAGTTTGTTTTTAATCAAAGAATTTGGTCAAGCAACAACATAATTGTTTCAAGTGTGGTAAAGATATAACATTGTAATAGTAACACTCTCAGAAACTTGATGTGACTTTTAAGTTCTCTGGAATACTTTTGTTTCTGTGATCCAAACTCTCACAGGAAAAGAGATGGGCCTCCGAAACATAAAAAGGCCAAACACAGAGAAGTTTAATGATTTATACACAAGTAGCATTAATAGAACAAAAGACAATAAAAACCCAGGCTATTCTCACTAAACCATAATGAACTTAAAAGAATATTTTGGGACTAGAGATAAGGCTTAGTGGTTAAAGGTGCTTGCCTCCAAAACAAGGACTCAGGTCCAATTCTCCAGATCCCACATAAGCCAGATAGACATGCTGGTGTATGCATCTGAGTTCATTTGCAGTGGCTAGAGGCCCTGGCACGCCTATTCTCTCCCTGTCTAAAAAATAAAACAAAATAAAAAAAGAATTATTTTGCCGGGCTTGGTGGCCAGATAGACATGCTGGTGCATGCATCTGAGTTCATTTGCAGTGGCTAGAGGCCCTGGCATGCCCATTCTCTCCCTGTCTAAAAAATAAAACAAAATAAAAAAAAGAATTAGGGCTGGAGAGATGGCTTAGTGGTTAAACGCTTGCCTGTGAAGCCTAAGGACCCCGTTCGAAGCTCGATTCTCCAGGACCCACGTTAGCCAGATGCATAAGGGGGCACACGCGCCTGGAGTTTATTTGCAGTGGCTGGAAGCCCTGGTGCGCCCATTCTCTCTCTCTCTCTGCCTCTTTCTCTCTCTCTCTGTCCATCACTTTCAAATAAATAAACAAAAACAATTAAAAAAAAAAAAAAAGAATTATTTTGCCAGGCTTGGTGGTGCATGCCTTTAATCCCAGCACTCAGGAGACAGAGGTAGGAAGATTACTGTGAGTTCCAGGCCACCCTGAGACGACATAGTGAATTACAGGTTAGCCTGGACTAGTGAAACCCTACCTCAAAAAGTAAATAAATAAATAAATAGAATATTTTGTATAGAAACCACAACCAAAACGTTTACATAAAAAGACATATGCAGCTAGACTGCTCTTTAGAAACGTCACCAATGATATGTACTAAGTCCTGACTACTAGGTACAAACTTCTTGCTTAGGGCACATGCTTTATCCTTCCACAGAAGTGTACTTTTACATGAGTTATCTCATGTATTCCCCAAAATTAACCTGAAAAGGGCATTATTACTCCTGTTACAGAAATGAAGAAAATAAGGAAAGTTAGTAAGTGGCTAACCAGTCCAATATCACACAGCTAGTTTTGACCACAAACTTGAAACCAGGGTAAAAGTCTTCATGTTTAAGGATTCTCCCCCCTAACTTCTATTGTCCTTTTAGTTCCACTTTGATCAAATTAATTTTCTGCCAGGTTTATGGTACATGCTTTAATCCCAGCACTCAGGAGGCCAAGGTAGGAATATAAAGCTAGCCTGAGACTATACAGCAAATTCAGGGTCAACCTGGGCTAGAGCAAGAGCCTACCTCAAAAAAAAAAAAAATACTTTTCAGTTTTCCCAATACTTAACAACTCTGCCGGAGAGATGGCACAGTGGTTAAGGCACTAGCCTACAAAGATTAAGGACTCAGTTCAATTCCCCCAGTACCCACGTAAAGTCAAATAAATGTACAGGGCGGCGCATGCATCTGTAGTTCCTTTGAAGTGGCTATAAGCCCTCGTGTGCACAATCTCTTTCTATATGCCTTTCTCTATCTCTGGCTCTCAAATAAACAAATGAAATGTCTTTTAAAAACACTAATCTGTTTTAAAAGGATTGCAACAATTAGAAAGATTGCATCATGAAAATTCAAGAATATTTGCAGACAGGCTCAACATTTTTAAGAGAAAACATAAGAACATAAGCTTCCACAAGATAGCAAAGTAACAGATTACTCCAAGATCTATAGTCTATAACTCCATATTATCTTTTAGTTAATAAGCATATGGTGGTGTGGAATTTCAAACACTCCCAAATATTCTTTCTGATGTGAACATTGCTGATCACAGGCAACTTCTGTATTTTTGTTAAGATATGAAGTAAGCTTTAAGGTGATCATATAAGGTCACTAAAAAGTGACAGGCTTACTGTGGATCTGCAGGACTCATCTTTTACAGTCTGTAAAGCTTCTCTGGACGAGGGCCTCTCCAAATACCTTTGGGTCCTGTGTTCAACTATCAGCAAATTCACTCGATTCCGAATTCTAAAAACAAATAACAGAATATCACATCTCCGAGTGCAGCTCTACTTTCACTATTATGGTTAATATTAATGTATACTGAATACATGGAGTTTATTCAAGTTCAAAACACAAATGTAGATATACAGAAATCTGATGTTGTATATATAGGATTGTCTGGGGCAGAGAAGCAACCTCATTATTTCTGACAAACGTTAAGTTCTTAAAAAAGAAATGGGCATATTTTGGAAGAGAAGGGTCCCAAATTAACAAACAAACACGTGGTCTGCGGAGCTGCACCGCTTAGAGGTAGCAGAAAGTGGTCGGTTTCGGTTTAGGTGGGGTTTTTGTTTTGTTTTGTTTTGTTTTGTTTTATTGTTTTCGAGGTAGGGTCTCACTCTAGCCCAGGCTGACCTGGAATTCACTACGGAGTCTCAGGGTGGCCTCGAACTCACAGCAATCCTCCTACCTCTACCTCCCAAGTGCTGGGATTAAAGGCGAGCGCCACCACGCCCCGCTAAGTGGTCGGCTTTGGCAAAGCGTCGCTGCCACTGTGAGACAAGGCGGTGCAGGCGGAGCTCGCGCTCGCCCGGGACGTTCCGCGCGCTGGCCCTGGACTCCGGGTGGGAATGCACGGCCTGCAGCCCCTCCGCGGCCAACCGGGCACGCTCGCTCTTCCCGGACCGCCCCGGAAGAGACACACTAGGAGGCGAGAACGACTCCTAAATTACCCACAGCTGGACTCCTCAGAGCCCACCAACGCGACCCGACGCCGTCTTCATTCAGGAAGAGACGGCAGCATTGGCGAGAAACGGGAAGACACCGCGGAGACAGAAACCTGAATTAGGCGCGAGAGGACGGCCCCGTGCTTCTCGCGAGATCGCGTGGATGACGCAACGCCTCGCGGGCCCGGGAAACTCGTAGCGCCCGTGGAGGAGCCAATCCTGGCAGCGGAAAGGCGAACCCGGAAGCGGAGTGCGCGGAGGAGACTCTCGGTTCAGGTGAGGAGCGTGTCGCGGTCGGTTCCCACGCCTTCTGGGGGACTGGAACTGACGTAGAGCCCCAGGGGCGGCAGGCGGTCCCTCGAAGGTCCCGGCCGCGTCTTGGCCCAGGTCTTCCGTGGCGGCTTGCTCGCCGCGGGCTGTTTGGAAGGCCTCGGGCGCGACTCCAGGACCCGAGAGGGACGAGCCCGCGCGGGTGAGGAAGGGCCGGCCTCATCGCCCTCTCCACGGCCGCTGCATCCCAGACCCTGCTTCTTGCTTCCGCTGATCGTGCCGGGACCCCTGGGTTCAGCACTGTGCTGAGCACACAAAAATCGTGCGCTGCTTTGAGCTAGCAGATCTGGCCTGTCGGGACCATGCAAGGGTCTTGAACTATGAATTGTTTTAGTCTCTCGGAATCTCAGATCATTGCTCTGAAATGAGGCACACCGCCCCAGTTTGACACCAAGTTTAATGAGGAGTTGACAGTTCAGATGTATCTCAAAGTGGAACGTGCCCTTTGAGTTAGGAAGCAAACCCAGTTTCTTCCCGGTGGCATAGTGTCAGGATTTATTTTAAACCCTGAATCAAGGAGATACGTCTCAGTTTGACTTTTTTAATTGAATAGACCAAGAAAATTTTACATGTAATTTACTGTGTCCAGAAGGGGAAGTATAGAATTAGATGATGGAAGCTTTCATAAAAAGCTTTCCTTGTTGGAGGGATGACTAAGATCTGTACTAGAATGTTGCTTTATTTGTTTTAGTTATAACTGAACCTTACTAATTGGCACCTGTGAAGTATTTAATGAGTTAATACACGATTACTTTGCAGAAACTAGTTAAAGATTAAAAGAAAAATTTGAATCTACAAGAAAACTTACAACACAAAGCAATTCTGATGGTCTTTCTGTCTCAAATAAACAAATATTTTTTAAAAAATAGTAAAGAATCTAGAAGGACTGGCAGTGTAGCTCAGTTGGTAGATTTACTTCCCTAGCATTTTGTAGGCCCTGGGCTCTATCCCTAAAAAACATGAACTGGGCATGGTAGTACATGCCTGTATTCCCAGCACTTAGGAGATAGAGGAAGGAGGATCAAGAGGTTGAGGTTTCATTGAGAGTTCAAGAACAGCCTAGGATTCTTGAGACCCTTTCTCAAAAACAAACAAAACAATCCTTTGGCATTTTGGGAACTAGAAATGTGTATCAATGTTTTATATTATCTTTATTTCTAATTTGTAAAAATCTTAAATATGCTACATTAGTTGTCATTAAAAATTTTCAAGCATTCATCACTCTTTAATACTATCATACCTATCATTCAAAATAATATAGCCATTGACTTAGTTGAAAAAAAACTCAGAAAAAACAAGTGTTGACCAGGTGTAATGGTGCACACCTGTAGACTGCAGAGTGAATTCCAGGTCATCCTGGGCTAGAGGGAGACCTTACCTCAAAAAACCAAAGCAAACATACAAACAAAAAGTGTTAAACCTGAAAAGTAATAGCTGAAATCTCTCAGTTCCACTGTTTAGTATGTTTAATGGGTATCATGAGGAAACCAAAGAATTTCAAGAGTTTATTTGTGTATGTTTACAAGATTGTTGTCTATGCTGTTGCTGTTAATGCTGATAAATTTTGTGTTTCTCTTTTCAGATTTTAATGAGTAAAATAATACAGGCATAATTCATCTCTGGAAAGATTATACCCTAGCATTTGAAATGCTTTTTATTTAGAGTAGTAGTAAAAATGGAAAAAGAGAAAGAACATGATGATGGAAAACCAGACCCAGAGAATTTCTTGGACTTTTCTGAACACTTTAACCAGCTGGACTTGTTGGAAACACATGGACACCTTATTCCCACTGGCACTCAGAGTCTCTGGGTAGGCAGTTCTGATGAAGATGAGGAGCCAGATGTAAATGCTGAAGAGTGGTATCAATTGCAAGAAAAGAAAATGGAAAAGGATCCTAGCAAATTGCTTCTTTGGGCTGCTGAAAAAAATCGGGTAAAAACAAAACAAACAAGGAAACTATTGCATAATAGAATTTCGTTTGGGGGCTTGGTCTGGAACCCAAAGACCTGCTCTTGAACCTCTAGTTAGCCAGTTTCTTTGGGCAAATTCCACCATGCCTGACCCTCTAGTTTCTTATCTGTAAAAGTGGCCATCATAATATCTGTAACTTTTATAGAGCAGTTTGAGAATCACTGAGGCAATATTCAGGAAAGTGCATATTAAATTACAACCTGAAGCTTTAGGTATTATGGGGGAGAGGTTAAGATAGTTTGAAAGAAACAGTCTTTTTTTTTTACTCTATTATTTTTTGTTTATGCATTTGTATATATATTTAACTTAGGTACTCAGGCTAGAGCAGGAAGTGTTTATCTAGTCAACCATCTCCCCAGCCCCTAATCTTTTTTTAGTCATTAGGATAAATACCTATCGCAGGTAGGATGAAAATTAACATTTATTAAATAACAACTATACCAAATGAGTTAGTGCATTCTTTTACTTAATCCCCAAACACTCCCTACAAGTAAGGTAAGATTAATTTGCCCAGGATTGTCCAAAAAGAACACCAAAAATTAATTATTCCCACTTTGAACTTAGTTCTCCCATGTCTGATTATAAGATAAAAATGAAAAAAAGCTAATAGCTTTTTAATCCCAGAGCACACTGGAGCCCACCAGAAATCTATAGAACAAACCAATACTTACTGCCAGCTGCCATGATTCTACACTTTATTAGAAGAAAATGAGCTCTTTAGTCCTTAGATCTGCTGATCATTTAAAGGTTTTGTTTTTTAAAGTTTTATGCACTGTATATTGATACGATTTTATAGAAAAATTAATTGGTAATGCAGCTCAGTTCATAAAGTGCTTGCTTCACAAGCATCACAACTCATTTAGTCCCCAGTAGTCATGGTGGCACATTCCTGTCATCCCAGTGCTTGGGAGATGGAGACAAGAGGATCCTTGGGCCTCACTGGCTAGCTAGTATAGTCAAGTTGATGACTATAGGCCTCCAGGCCAAAGAGAGATTCTGTCTCAAAAGAAGGTGGACGACATTCCTGAAGGTGACATCTGAGGTTATCTTTTGGCCTGCACAAATACACACACATACCCGAACATGCACACATACATATTCACTTTTAAAAAAAGAAAAGAAAAATTGGGACTCAGTAGATGGCTTAGCTGTTAAAAGGTGCTAGCCTTACTTCAATTCGCCAGCCACCCATGTAAAGCTGGGCAGGCATCCATTTACAGTGGCAAGAGACTGGCATGCACACACACAAGTAAATAAAAATTATTTTAAAAGAAAAGGGAATCAATTATGTTCCCTCTATAGATGAAGTATAAAATATTAAGTAGCCTATATTGTTTGTCTGGAGCCAAGGCTTTGGGCAATAAGCCTTAAGCCAGAATAAATGATAAATGTATGGTTTGATATCCAAAGAATCATATCCTTAGGGTCAGCTGACTAGCTGATGTTAATTTACGCATGATTAAGTCAGTTGCCTCCTTTCTTCAAAAACAAAATCTTAAATTATATTGATTTTAAAGTCTTATTAATAAGATTTGTGTAATTAAAGCTGGGCAGTTTAATTATCTTTGTTGTTTTACTTTGAGTTGTAGTTTTTATAGCTCTCTTTGTCCTCAGCTTATGACAGTGCGGAGGCTACTTTCTGAGAAGGCCACTCACGTGAACACTAGGGATGAAGATGAGTATACCCCTCTTCATCGAGCAGCCTACAGTGGACACTTAGATGTCGTCCGTGAGCTGATCGCACAAGGGGCAGATGTTCATGCTGTGACTGTGGATGGTTGGACACCCCTGCACAGTGCTTGTAAGTGGAATAACACCAGAGTGGCCTCTTTCTTACTTCAGCATGATGCAGATATCAATGCCCAAACAAAAGGCCTCTTGACCCCCTTGCATCTTGCTGCTGGAAATAGAGACAGCAAAGACACCCTGGAACTACTACTCATGAACCGCTACATCAAACCAGGGCTGAAGAACAACTCGGAAGAAACAGCATTTGACATCGCCAGAAGGACAAGTATTCATCACTACCTCTTTGAAATTGTCGAAGGCTGTACGAATTCTTCACCTCCGTCTTAATGGTTGTGGTCATCATCTTAAGTTTATCAGTATCAGTGCCTCCTTCCTGTGAGATGTAAAATACTCCCATAATACAGAGTCAGCATCAAATGTCACACTACAATTCAGTTAGTACTCAATGATATTCTTGCCTGATCTTGATGTCAAACCTTTGAGAGTTGTTTCGACACATCTGTAATCCTTTGGAGAAATCCTTTGGAGCTTGTGATTTTTTATCAGAAGTAATTTTAACTTACCTATACTTAAAAATTTGACACGGGTAATACAGAAACTAAGGATATTTTTGGTGCTGATCCAAGAGAAATGTTCAGTATTAATATATTGACATGTATTTTTATAAGCTAAGATAACTCAGTTTAACTTAAAAGTCTTAAATATACTGGTGCAGTTTAGCTGTCTTCTCTACATTACCATCAGCAGTTGCTTTCATTCTAAACTAAAAACACTAACATATTAGTGACTTGATTGTAAGTTAAAGATAATACAAAAACCTAGATCTTTGTATTTTAAAATGTAGGCTATTCTGAGGAAAGCAGTTATCTAGGTGTTTAGTCCATGACTCATATATCACCTCCCGTGCCACACATCTCAACCTGTGGACAGCACCTACACAGTACTTATTATTGTGGATCAGTTGTCACCGTTTAGGCATGCACAGAACTCTGTACTGGTTCAGGAAGTCATATTATATTTGCCCTCCAACTGGTCTCACCTGCCTCTTACTGTTGGGCTAGGCACTGATCATCAGGACTCTTGACTGATTTTTTTTTCCCCAAGGTCCTTATTTTCTACAAACCATTACAAAGTCAAAGTAACAAGGGGAAAGGATTCTAAGAATTAGAGATGATTATCATATGGGGACTTGAACGGTGGCTCAGGCTTTCTTAAAAAAAAAAAATATATATATATATATATCCAGGTGTGGTGGCACATGCCTTTAATCCCAGCATTTGGGAGGCAGAGGTAGGAGGATCACCAAGAGTTTGAGGCCACCCTGACACTACATAGTGAATTCCCGGTCAGCGTGGACTAGAGTGAAACCCTGCCTCCAAAAACACAAAAAAGTGTGGTGGTACATGCCTTTAATAACAGTTCTTGGGAGGCAGAGGTAGGAAGATTGCTGTGAGTTCAAGGCCAGCCTGGGACTACAGAGTGTTTCAGGTCAACCTGGGCTAGAGTGAGACCCTACCTCAAAAAGAAAAAAAAAAAAAGTGTAAATAGTGACAAAAAGAATCAATACAAATAAAGTACAAGTTTTGGCAAAACAAAGACCTGAGTTTATTTTTTAAGCTGCATATTACTTTGTTGGGGCCATAGCACATTTACTCAAACAGTGCACATGTAGTTAACATTTACAACTTCAGTTTTCAGCCTAGTTTCTGATTGATTTCCTGGTCCCTCTTAACTATTGAGCATTGGAACTAAAAGCCTAGTTTGGCTCCATTCCTATTTAGAAATGGGCTGCATGTAAAATGTCCGTCCAAGTATGGGATCAAAGAAGCTCATTTGTTGGTTTTTGGATTTTTGATACATATAGCCAAAGATCCTCCTTTCACCTCCCAAGTTCTGGGATTTCAGGGCTGTATTGCCCTACCTTCCTTATTTCTGATAAGGAGTTCACATGTGACTACTCTTATTTTCAGGTCTCAACCCTCACAAAAGCCAGAGAGTAACTTGCATATAGAAGTCCACCCTCCCAGAGGTCCCTTCTGAATTGTTTTTTCCTTTCTGCTTCCTTTAGCCTTTACTAGACTCTTGTCCACAGGGGACATTCACTAAGGGTGCTTGGAGCTGTGGTTCATACCTGTACTTCCCAGTTTATGCATGCAAAGTAGCTCAGTTTACAAGCAAAACTTATCCAAAAAATGTTTTAAACCCCTTTCAAAACAAAGGGTTTCATTTTGATTATGTGCTTTAGGAAGAATTGACATTTGTTATATAAAGGAAATATTTCATAGGCTCATGTTAAAAACTAGTTGGCATTACCTTTATAAATCTCAAATACATTGCTATAGGAAGCCTTCTGGCCCACAACCCATGACAGTAATGGAATTTAGTCCATCACCAGAGATGTGAGGGCTTTCATTTATTTCTAGTTGATGGCATCTCAACATTTATTACAACATTTATTACAGACTGACCAAAAGAAGCCCAGAGGCCACCTGATACTTAATTCTCTTAGCAAAATCAAGTCTCCCAAGCAACTTCATATATATATGTGTGTATATATATATATATATATACAAATATCTTCTCATGTTAATATAATGTGTGTGTGGAGAGGTATGCTTTTCCTGTAACTAGTTTATCAAGGATAGGTTGATCCTTCTATCGGATTAGTAGATGTATAAAGTGCTTGCTCTAAATGAGGCTTGAGGTCTATGTTTACTTAGTTCAAAACATAGGAAGTATTGAGTGTAGACTTGACATTTTCAGTCCCTGAAAATTGCCCTTGAAAATCCACAAGTTTTCCTTTTGAGGATCTAAATAAAAATGACTTAAGTCAGTTCAATCACATAGAAACATAATATGAAACCCATGTCTCATTGTACAGTCAGATCTTGATGGCTGCGTTACTCCCTAAAGGCATTGCACTATACTTAAGAGGAGCATTAAAATAATTTACACACACCTGAAATTAAATCCTGATGGTATTACAGTCTAGTCAGCATTTCCTCTCTAGTAGATAGATGTATGTCATGCTTGGACATTAAGAAAACATTGAAGAATTAATTTGTGTTCCAGAAAAGCCCTGTCCTCTGAGCCATCCTGCATTGCTATGACTACCTCAGTCAGTCCGAGGAAACTTTTAGTGATTGCCATCACTGAAACTATAAACAAAGTCAGATACCTCTCAGGTTTTTCCCAAACTAATTTTATAATGCATGAAGAAAATGCACACTGACTGCAGAGACTAACTTGGAGTTTGGAGCTCTGCTGTGAGAGTCACATGAAGATCCCAGATAAGAGTAGATGCTCTGGGACATGAACCAGGAAAAAGCACAAGGATTCAGATTTGCTTTCACCTGCTTCTGCATATTCCATTTGAAATTTGACCATATGCAAACCCTATGAGGAGATTTTTTTTTTTAAAGGAAATAAAGAACAGGCACCTGGGGCAATGGCTGAGTGAATAAAGTGCTCACTTAGTATCCTAGTTCAATCCCCACATCCCATTCTAACACAAAAAGTTAGAAGCCAAGCCAGGCGTGGTGGCACACGCCTTTAATCCCAGCACTCGGGAGGCAGAGGTAGGAGGATCGCCGTGAGTTCGAGGCCACCCTGAGACTCCATGGTGAATTCCAGGTCAGCCTGGGCTAGAGTGAGACTGCCTTGAAAAACCAAAAAAAAAAAAAAAGAGAAGAAGAAGAAACCATGGTGGTCCTCTGTAATCCCAGCATGCTGACACCCACCCACTGCAGCAATGAACAACAGACCAGGAATCCAGAGCAGGGAACCTTGCCTCAAATGAGGTAGACAGACAAAGACCAATCTGAAATTTGTCCTGTGACCTTCACATGCACACACACAAAAGCAAATAAATGGTATTATAATCCACTCATCCTTTTGATTTTAGCTTCCACCCTTCGACAACTTGGAGTCCATCTGGAAAGGTGTCAGGTTTCTCAGCTTCCACACTATTGATGTTTATTCTTTATCAATGAGCTTATTTAAAACATTAAAAAGCTGGGCAAAAGCCAGGTGTGGCTCATGCCTTTAATCCCAACACTTGGGAGGCAGAGGTTGGAGGATCGCCTGAGTTCATGGGCACCGTGAGACTGAATTCCAGGTCAGCCTCGGCTAGACTGAGACCCTACCTCAGAAAAAACTTAAAATTAGAATAATAACCCTCCCCCCACCCATGCTAGGTGTTTGAAAGAAAAACGGTTCTCATACTACCAGTTTTGGCCTTGAAGTAATGCACCCTTTCCATCTTTAGAAAATTCTGGTTTCTTTTTTTTATTCGTGAGAACTTTATTGTATAAACACACTGCATATTTGTAATATCCGCATTTGGTTATACTCATGTTCCCTCTCCTCTGCCCCTTGTTCCACTGAGGGCCTTCCTCAGCGGAGTTAACAAGGTGTTCAGAGTGGGGTCAAGAGTACACCAGTCAGTCTCGGGGAGCAGTCCAGTGCCACAGAATACACCCTCCCCCTCAGTGGCTCATATTCTTTCTACCCTCTCTTCCACAATGTTTCGAGTCTTAGAAGGCAGACAATTCTAATTCGTGTGTATCAGCAGAAACCATAACCTGTCCTGATCCTTAACACTTTGCACTGTCACAAGTGTAAATGTTTGTTACTGAGTGAAACTGTGATGAATTTGGCAAGTAATTTAAGAAAAAGAAAAGAAACAGGAAAAATTGGCAGCCAGTAACTGTTAACCACTAGTTTGCCAGTAAGCCTAACAACAAAAATCCCAGGTTTCTTTAATATTATTTTATGTGGTTTATTTATGGTAAATTTGAAGACATACAAATGCTTAGGAAAAATTGCATTTGTTTATAGAAGTTTAGATTTTTTAAAAACTTGATGATTTATATAGAGAAATTAAAAATGTATACCACAGTCACATATAAAATATTATGTATAACACATAGACTATAAATGAATGAATTAATTTGATTTCCTTCCATGTAAAATTTCATGCTTTTTTACATGTGATTTTGTTATTGTGGAAAGAACATTTACCATGAGATATACCTTCTTAACAGTGTACAGTACAGTATTGCTGCCCACGGGGACAATGCTGTCCAGCAGACCTCTAGAACCTCATCTGTGTAACTGAGACATACCCATTAGACATCTCCCGATTTCCTGCTCTGCCCATTCCTGACATCTACATTCTGTCTACTTCGATTAGTGTGCTTAACCTATATAAGTAAAACCATATAGTAAGAAGCAAATTGCATTTTGTGACATAAAAGCACAAATAAGCAAAAATCCTTATAGTTGACAATTACTAGAGCCAAGGCATTTTTAAATTTTATTTTATTTTTATTTTTTAATATATTTATTTATTTGAGAGAGAGAGAGAATGGGTGCTGCAAACAAACTCCAAATGCATGCACCACGTTGTGCTGCTGGATTACATGCTTCCTGGGGAACCTAGCCTGGGTCATTTCACTTCATAGGCAAGTGCTTAACTGTTAAGCTGGCTCTCCAGCCTGCCAAGGCATTAAAAAAAAAAAGTTAGCTAACTTATGTGTAAAGAGAGCAAAATGTTATATTTCTCTACATTTCTTTATACCCACCCTAGAGAAATATAGAAGTCAGGAGGCTCTGCTAATGGCAGGTAGACAAAAGGCTCTGCTGGGATGAGTAGCATTTCCTGGGGCCTGAGTTGTTGAGCAAACTCCTTAGGATAAGTGGGACTCCTGGTCACAGGCTTACCTGGCAACCACCAGGTGGCGCTTCCTGTAACTGACCAACATATCTGTTTACAAGTTCCCTTTTTTTTTTTTTTTTTTTTTTTTTTTTCTTTTATGGCTGTAACTGTCACATGTAAATTGTGATTTAGGGTTTAACTCCCATCCTGCTTTTTTTTTTTTTTCTCCCTAGCATCATGTGGTTATTTCCAATAAAAGCTGGCACTCTGAAAAGTTTACGGCTGCTGTCTCCCTGAGATTCCCTCTGGGGAGCAGACCTGATATGCCAGACTAATTTTTTTTCTTTTCTTTCTTTTTTACCCAATAAAACTTTGCCTCACATTCCATGAGTCGATGGTCTTACTTGTGTGACACTGGACCCCATAACAATGCAAACTGATTTTAAGATTAGCCATGAAACAGCAGTATCACAACAATGTGGTATTGTTAGGAGCACTAGTAATAATAAGCAAAAATGGAGACACTCACCTAGCAATGACGACATCACAGTGACAACCAGGGGCCATGACCAGAGACCAGCTGAGCGCCAATATATAAATGAGCTAACCCTAAGGTGGCTATTGGCAGCTAGAGTGATTGAGGAAAAAATGGGTATGAAAACTCCAGCAAAAGCTCAGAATACTGTCACTCAACTTAGAAAGGCAGACTCCACATCCCTCTTTGTGTTGATAACCGCCTCAAGAAGAAGGAGCAGTCCATGGGGGAGCCCTTGGCAGCTGGGCATGAAGTGGAGCAGAGGGGGGAGGATCCAGATGCCACCCACAGGCCAAGTGACATCATAGGTGAGTGCCTCAGGGGCCAGGCTAGTGGAGAGGATAAAAGAAGAAAGGACTTGGCCTAATTAACATGTGTGAAGAGTGAATAAAGTGTGGTAATTAAATTAACATAATCCGCCTCTCAATTACTTAATTCAGTGCTTGGGACAGCTGGTGTAGTCAGCAGGATGCAAATTAAAGGTGGAACTGCATTATACACTTCTTGTGGTGCAATTGGCATAAGGCAAACCACTACCCCCCAGCAACAGGCAGTTTCCTGAAGGGATTTCTCATTGCCCCTCCACTGTGGTCCTCCAAAGACACGGGCATCAATTAGCCAGAGATGGCACTGTAGTCCTAAACTTTGGCACTATAATCCATATGGACATGGTGCAGGTCACTCAGAGGGAAGCAAAGTGCTTGAGTGCCACCAACGGAAGTGCATCGATGCCACGATGACACGGGCTTAACAGTCCTAATACTGGATGGACACAGGGGGCAACCCTGGATGAGAGGCCAGACTCCTACGATGGCAAGGGCTTAACCATCCCAAGAGGTACCTGGAGCAGGCCCGTAGCACTCAGGCTAGAGCAACTGTCCTATGGGAAATTGGCTTACAAAAAAAAATTAGATTGGCAGAAAGAAAATTGGAAACTCTAACCTCAGAAATATAAAGTGCAAGTCCCTGTAGCTGCTACTTCAGAAAGAAGTATGTGAAATTCTTACTTAGTCTTGCCATAAAATATACCACCTTAAAGGAATGGTGAGGGCGAAGGTGTACAGAGAGGAAGGAGCTTAAGCCACAGTCAGAATGGAGAAAAACAGAAACAAAAAAAAAATAGTTCAAGAAAAATTACCTAGGTATGAGAAGGAGAGTAAGATAGAAATTCTATTCCGCAAGCCAGAAGTTGTAGAGCCAATCATAGCTCAAGCTGAGAAAAATGAAATACCCGCCATTTGTGTAAAATTATAAATAATATTGAAGAAGACAGAATGAAAGGGAAAAGACAAGTGGCTTGGCCAGACAAATGCTAGAGAGATGTAAAAATAACCCATTCTTAAGGATGCCATTGAAAAATTAGGAATTTAATGTGCAATATTTTGCAATGGTATATTTGTCAGACATGTTCTTTTGCATTCCTCTGCATCCTAATAGCAGAGAATATACTACATTCACATGGAGAAATAAACAGAACCAATTTACTAGAGTCCCACAGGGATATCGCAACAGCCCAATCATTGCACATGCCAACATGTAGTAGAGCCGGGATAAGGTGGAACATTCACCTGATATCCTGGTATTATCTTGTGTGGATGACATAATTGTTTGTGGCCATACCGAGGAGAAGGTGCAGGAAGTGTTAGATATTCTAATGAAGACTTTATAGGGGGATAGATGGACTATCAATGACAAAAAGTCCACCCTCCCCCCAGATACTAATGTTAAATTCTTAGGAGTAGTCTGAACAAGTGAAGGACCTAAGGTCCCTTCAAGTGTTATTAATAAAATAGCTAATTTTAAATCACCTGAGAATAAGACACAAATGCAATGCCTAATTGGATTATTTGGATATTGCCATCTCCATATACCATAATTACAATTAATATTGAAACCACTATACAATGTCACCAGGAAGGCTGCTAGCTTCCAATGGGGAGAACAGCAACAACAAGCTTTTGATCAAGCATGTGCATATATATCTGAGTTTCACCACATATATATTATATAACCTGATGATGACATATATATGGATATACTGTGGTTTTTTTTTTTTTTTTTTTTTGCGATGTAGGGTCTCACTCTAGCCCAGGCTGACCTGGAATTCACTATGGAGTCTCAGGGTAGCCTCGAAATCATGGTGATCCTCCTACCTCTGCCTCCCAAGTGCTGGGATTAAAGGCGTGCGCCACCACGCCCGGCCCGGATATACTGGTTTTTGACAATTATGGTAACTGGAGCATTTTTACAAAAAAAAAGGGGGGGGGGATTAGATGACCAGTGGCATTCTATTGCAAAAGGTTTGCATTTTCAGAGAATAAGTATTCCTTCTTTGAAAAACTAGTGTGGTCCCTGTATGAGGTATTAAGGATGTTTAGCCTCAATATCCAGGATCAATGCCTAATAGAACCCCAGTTCCCCTGCTAGAATGGGTGCACATGCCAGGCAAAGCCCTGGCTGGAACGAAAACAGAACCAAAGGTATTACAGTGGAAATGGTACCTTCAGGAATTTATTAGGGACCATGACATGTCAGCAAAGGGGAGTATGCCTGGCTGAGTAGAGGAGATAGCACAGCTACCTCTTTCTTATACCCACACCATGAGTACCCCTCCCCAAAATGAGGCATCTATTGGAACATAAGGGATAAGCAAATGGGACCCTACACCGGTGAACTCATGGTTCATGGACAGATCATCTGCAAACATGGATGATCTGGAGACTATCTGATGGGTATATCCTGATGGGTGAGGGGGTGGCAAAATCCATGCAGCATGCTGAAGTACACACAGCCTTGCTGGCATTGCAACAGTCAGCAAAGAAAGGAAGATGGCTAATCCACATTTATTCTGATTCATGGTGCCTGGTAAATGGAATAGCCCTCTTGTTGGCTAAGTGGAAGCAAACTGATTGATTGGAAGATCAGTGGTAGGGATATTTGGTCTAAGGAAGAAAGGAAAAAGATTAGTAAGTTAGCAGAAGGTATAAAAGTCCTTATAACGTATGTGGACACACACACGGGTAGGCAAGATGCCACTAGTATTCATAACAGTAAAGCAGACCAGCTAGCTCAAATTATGACCCTAAAGATTACAAATAAAGCCCCATGGCAGATTGTAGATAATAGAGATCTGTGTATGACCTTTACACACCCTAGGCAATGGAAGATAGTATAGGAAGAAGAGGCACCAATTAGTAGAGAGGAGTTAACAAAGCTACATAAGACTTTAGGACACTTGGGAACACGTGCCATGTTGACATGGATGCAATGCAGAAATTTACCAGTAACTTGGCAGGAATGCAAAAGAATAATTGACCGGTGTGAGGACTGTCCTGGAACCAAACTGAGGTTGAGGCGTAACCCACCTAGTGATATCTTCAAGTCTGAAAAGTTTAATTGTGCTATTCAGATGGATTTTATTGGCACTTCATCTTCTTTCCATAATCAATACGACTGTACTATAGTAGATGTATGTACAGGTCTGGGGAGCGCCAAGGCATGTGACAAGCCAAACCAGGTTGCAACCATTTATTCATTGTGGAGTTGGACTGCGCAACATGGGACCCTCGTGCTAATTATTTCAGATCAGGGATCTCATTTTGCAGGGAGTGTAGTGCAAAAATGAGCACACATAATGGATATACTCTGGGATTTTCATTTATCACATAACCCGACAGCAGCAGGAAATGTAGAGCGTTTTAACAGTCTTTTAAAACATAAATTTTAGATGTCAGTTAAAACCTCTTTTAAGAAGGTGTTGGAGGGCTGGAGAGATGGCTTAGCGGTTAAGCGCTTGCCTGTGACACCTAAGGACCCTGATTTGAGGCTTGATTCCCAGGACCCATGTTAGCCAGATGCACAAGGGGGCGCACACATCTGGAGTTCGTTTTCAGTGGCTGGAGGCCCTGGTGCACCCATTCTCTCTCTCTATCTGCCTCTCTCTCTCTCCCTGTCACTTTCAAATAAATAAATAAATAAAAATTTTTTTTAAAAAAAGAAGGCATTGGAAATAGCCTGTTTTGAGTTAAATTCCAGATATAGACAGCACAGAGCCAGCCCCTTGGATGAGGTATGTGGATGTGGGGTCATTGACCTACCCAAAATAAGTGATAAGCCTGTAATGTTATTACCACACAAGATAACATGGTGCAATGCTGACAAATCTCTCCCCACAGGAAATCGTGGTGCCTGGTGATGGTAACACAGTTTGGACAACAGGGGGAAATGGTGATCTACTCATGATGAAATTAAAAGATATCATTGGAATGCATTCGACATGAGAATAGTGGAACTAATTGGCTGGGTCATAGGCATAATGTGTACACTGACAGTAGTGATCCCACAGCTGGGGCACTATTCCTTCTGCAGTAGCAGGAACTATAATAACAAGACCACTCAGTGGGCCCATACATAGGTAACCAATTACACCCTCTGTATTATAGACACCCTCACACAAGGATATATGGAGCCTGTGGAATAAGACACCCCAAGAGGATGAAGGAGGTGGCTTTTATATTATTGTTATTATTATTCATGACAAGTGGGCTGTTGGCAGTGACACCATCGCAACACAATCACCACCACAGTGGCAGTAATACGAACTAAACTCCAACCAGAGTTACAGAGTTTGGTTCCACAATATTGGAACCATTACTATATTGGCCTTAATGTTGCTAATGCAAGACACTCCTTTTGGGCTAAATATGACTGGTGCCAACATGTGGGCTGCCATGTGTACTATGCTTTTTTTTATTTTTATTTTTGTTTATTTTTATTTATTAATTTGAGAGCGACAGACAGAGAGAGAAAGAGGCAGAGAGAGAGAGAGAGAATGGGCACGCCAGGGCCTCCAGCCACTGCAAACGAACTCCAGACACATGTGCCCCCTTGTGCATCTGACTAACATTGGTCCTGGAGAATTGAGCCTTGAACCAGGGTCCTTAGGCTTCACAGGCAAGCGCTTAACCACTAAACCATTTCTCCAGACCCATGTGTACTATTCTTACTGTGAGCAGTATAGAAAGGCAACTGCCCAGCATAGCCCAATAGTCAGAACTATAAAAGATACAGATCAGATGAATATTCATGATGAAAATCTGTTACGTTGCCAGGGTACTGAACTCTGGCACCAGGTCATGTCAGCTTCTGTAATTTATGTCATGCACATGTGCAAGATTGATGTCCACACCAGATGCGTCACGGAAGTTCACTACAATGGGGGCACCTCCCAATACACTTTTGAATGGGACAATGAAGTACGGATCAAACCTTCACATGCAAATATGGGACAGAAACAAAATTTTTGTCACCCTTCTTTGCACTGTGGACTAGACAGATGCTGGATCCTGCTGAGGATTTTTATGATTATGATGACAGCACAGACAATGTGACAGCAAGGGATCCACCAGCTATCCCTACTGCTTATCCTTGGCCTCCCCACTGGGAACCTAAGCAGTCAATTGACAGTTTTAAGTGGGCACCAATCCCGTCACCATATGGGGCTCCTTGCCCCAAAGAACTGCTTGGATTGTACTCAAGGCTGAACTCGACCAACTATACTATTTTATGTGTATCTGGCTTTCCCAATTTGCCGTATTATGGCAAATTGGAGCAATGGAATTCACAGGAGATAGATATGGATGTCGCTAAGACAGCTGCTTTTCTCTCTCTCTCTCTCTCTCTCTTTTTTTTTTTTTGGTTTTTCAAGGTAGGGTCTCACTTTAGCTCAGGCTGACCTGGAATTCACTACGTAATCTCAGGGTGCCCTCGAACTCACAGTCATCCTTCTACCTCTGCCTCCCGAGTGCTGGGATTAAAGGCGTGCGCCACCACGCCTGGCTTAATGACAGCTTCTTACCAGTACCAGATTGGCATAAGATACTGACCTTGGGTACCTAACATTATCAATTCCCAATCATCCTTACTGACCAATACCACAACCTTATAACACTTGTGATGTTGATCCCCAGATAAATTATAAATACCTTGAATATGATACCTTATGAATTGTGGCTCTGGCAGCCCCTGGGTTGTATAAATCTACCAAAACCTAGGTGTACCCTGCAGCCCTATGCGTGCAGCATCCAGAGACTACCTTTTACCATGAAATATTTGTGGAGCACACACAATGTGATGATTATGTCCAAGGGTAATTACTACTCTTTATTTCCAAACAATATGACAGCTACTTTTATCAGCCCCAACCGGTTCCATTTCAATGGGATAACAGTTGATTGGACATTCAAAGTGACCACAACCACACCTATGACATTATGTCAACATAACATATAATGCCACCTACATGTTCATACGCAATGGCAAACACAGAAGCAATTATACTTTGCCAACTTGACTATACCAGTATTTTTCACAACAGAATCAACAAAACCTGTGATGCTGTGTAAGGTTGCAAACCCTGCTCCCTCCCTTTATTTTTTTAATATATATTTTATTTATTTATTTGAGAGAGAGAAAGAGGCAGAGAGAGAGAGAAAGAGAATGAGAGAGAGAGAGAATGGGCGTGCCAGGGCCTCCAGCCACTGCAGACAAACTCCAGATGCATGTGCTCCCTTGTGCATCTGGCTTACATGGGTCCTGGAAAATCGAACTGAGATCCTTTGGCTTTGCAAGAAAGCACCTTAACCACTAAGCCATCTCTCCAGCCCCCCCTTTTTAATGCTCCCTCTTTATGTACTTTATGAGTACTCCATGTTCTTGATCCAGCTCAAGCATGACCAACTGGAGGCATCATGGATGCAGATTTCTTCCAACAGTTAGAACTTTATGTGATACCATCCACATTACAGCAGAAAATTCATCTGTACCTTACCCTGTACCTTTCATTGTGCATATGAACAATCAGATAATATGTTATAAATCATGCAGGAGTTGCAGTAGTACAAACTACAACATGTCTGCAATTGAATACATCTTTCCCAGACTAGATGTCACTCAATGGCCATTCCAAATGTTTGACCCATTGGACAGACTACATGTGTGATACTCAATTAAACAAGCTGACAGAAAAATGCTGTGCTGGTGAAACTCAGCTGGAATGCAGTTTGGATCTCAACTAATTTCCTTCAAACATTACCATGACCTCCTGTACTATTTCTATATGATTTTGCCCCTACCTAGGGTACATAAATGGGGGATCATGGAATTAGTGACTCATTCACCTTTCATCAATACTTCCTTCCCATTGGTGATGAGAGATACCAGGTATGAGTTTCACTTGATATGGACCTTCCCAATATCATTTAAAACTTGTTACATCAAAGATAATAGTGATGGTCCTTGCTTCCTACATAGAGGAGGATTCAACCAGTCACATAAATTTTTTATAGCCCATTACAAGTGAGCAGTCTTGCGGACAATGGACTTGCTAGACATACCTAGGGTCACAGAGGTACCGATGCTGGTTCCTGACCTTTTAACTCTGGCAAGACTTGTAGTTCAATCTTGTATCCAACCCATGACAGTGACATTTAAAGGACTGGACACCACCAAAGGGGCTGTGGCAGGAACAACCTCTCCCAGTATTTTCCTACTCTTCTAATAATAGATGGTCAACAAGGAAGCCACTTCAATTCTTGGCAGTTAGCGCATTCATAGTGGGTGCGGTTTTAAGCACTAGCCATGATGGCACCCATACAAGCAGATATCAAAAATATTAAACATCTGCTGGGCGTGGTGGCACATGCCTTTAATCCCAGTACTTGGGAGGCAGAGGTAGGAGGATCACCGTGAGTTCAAGGCCAGCCTGAGACTACAGAGTGAATTCCAGGTCAGCCTGAGCTAGAGTGGGACCCTACCTCAAAAAAAAAAAAAAAAAATTAAACATCTGACACAGGAAGAGACACAAGCAATTACAGCATTGTCACATGCTCTGTAGACTACTCATGCTTTAGTTAGCCAAATGCAGAATGAAGTACAACTACTGCAGGAATCTGTGAAGAGTACTCATGATTCCCTGGACAATTTATTGACACTCATTAAAGACACCAGATCCATGCAATGATGCATGAAATTTCAATTACTTATGAATAAGCTAGAAATGGAGTTGAATACTTTGTTTGCTACTGGTGTGGGTGCAGAAACCCCAACATTCAAATCTATTCTGTAAGGTCGCAAAACTTCATATGACAATGGTATATGTGCAATCAATTACCTATGGGTCTTTGTGGACAGAGCAGTTCCTGCATACTAGACTGTGCCATTACCACGGAAGCTGTGTAATGCACTCATCAAATCTTTACGATCATACAGCTGGGTGAACATTTCTAATGAACCTCAGTACTATCCTTTGGGTGGTACTTTACATCTAGGAGTTAATACCTACATAGCGACAAAACTCTGCTTACTGAATTGCAGATTTCAGGAGTCTTGTTGACCACCTTTCATGACACTGTGAATGGTCTAGGTGACTTTGTATTCTCACTTTGTGGAACTATGCCATTTAACATCACCACTTACTTTTTCAACGTCACATCTTGGGAATACTCGCCATCCTCATGGCAGTTACCTGAAGGATGCCATTTGGCTTCTAACACATATAGAGTGACCACCAAGTTCTCAACCAATTCCATGACTCGTATCTTCATGATAATGATACCACAGTCTCACGTCTTTGACTCCACAACATACAAGCTAAACAATTCAATGACGACAGGTACTACAGGGAGGCAGAAGCCTCTGTACAAAAGTGAACAGACCTCCTACAGCATAACCAGAGGCTGTGTACCACCATGGACAATGCTATCAAGCAGTAGTTCCACAAATATGACAAACAAGTCGATCATGTGTCTGGTTTGGTGCATGTTTTACAGACTGAAACTCTGGCCTGGCTGTCTAAAGTTCGAGACATCGGACATTGTACCTTTTTGGACACACTTGGAAGACTGGCACGCCTCGACACAACATGTACTTGGACTTGGAACCCGCTTCATTGGTTTAAACAACTTCTCTATGCATGCACTTGCCTCGTTATACTAATTGTTTGAGAGTATTGTTTCTCTCTTGCAGATGGGGATTGCGCAACACCATTGACAAGACCAGCCGGTCCATAGAACCCCCGTTGGAACAAACCTAATATAAAAATATCTTTCCAAATGCAGGTTTTGTCTTGTCCATATGGGAGGTAGATTTTTTTTAGAGAATGTTGGAAACATTGCTTGGACTATGAGACTAGACGTATATTGCATCAATTGATGGGATACACTCCACCATCTACTTTCTACTTTTGTAAATGGAGATGGTTGCTAGTTATTGGTATCAGGCATGAACAAAATGATTCCTTCTTTGTTACATTTTTGTGTCATATCCATCACCACAATTTGGCAATACATATTGGTCAACAGCACAACCAAAGTGCCTATTGTGATGGTTAGATTTTTGGTAGCCTTGTATGTCTCTAACAGACATTATATGTATTCTGCCATGATCCAACAGATGATTAGACATGACCCTGATTCTGTGGCCACTATGTTAAAATTCTCTTGGAGATCTGTGGAACCTACTGATAAGAACCCAGCAATTCCTGTTAGATCTTTGGAGGAGTATTGCCTAAGAGAAGTGGTATGACCTTTTACTAAGTTTTATTTGTTTCAGCTTTCTGCTTATTTGACTTGGAAATTGTACCAACAGTATTTTATTGAATATAGACTATTGAAACACCCTTGTAATGTGATATATTGAGTTGTTTTGAATTGTTGTTGTGATATGATTGTTTGCAGTGTTTTTCAATTTTACTATTCATTGATTTGCAGTGTTATATTTTGACCTTTTTTTTTTTTTTGAGAATTGTGATGCCCCTTCATCCCTTCAGAGGCTTGGAGCACCAGGGGTTGTGATGTTACGAGCAGTAATAATAGTAAGAAAAAATGGAGGCACTCAACCTAGCCATGTTGACATCACCACGGCAACCAGGGGCCATGACCAGAAACCAGCTGTGCTAACCCTAAATAAGGTGGCTATCAGCAGCTAGAGTGACTGAGGAAAAAATGCGTATGAAAACCCCAGCAAAAGCTCAGAACACTGCCACTCAACTCAGAGAGGCAGACTCCACGTCCCTCTTTGTGTTGATGACCACCACGAGAAGAAGGAGCAGTCTGTAGGAGCCCTTGGCAGCCAGGCATGTAATGGAGCAGAAGGAGGAGGACCCAGATGCTGCCCAAGTGACAACACAGGTGAGACCTCAGGGGCTAGGCTAGTTGAGAGGATAAAAGAAAGGATTTGGCCTAGTTAACATGTGTGAAGAGTGAATAAAATGTGGTAATTAAATTAACATAATCCTCCTCTTGACTACTTAATTCAGCACTCACCACAGGTATTAATGGAGGGACATAGAAATCAACAGAACAGAGTAGAACTATATCTAGATAAAAGTGACCAGGTGACTCTTTACAAAGGTGCTAAGAAATTTAAGGAAATGATGCTCAAATAAGTGAATCTTCATCTGGAAGAAATGATCTCATTTACAGACAGAAAGAACAGTGGTTGTTTGTCACAATAACTCCTTAAGGATGGACTGCAAAATGCTGTATGAACCCTTGAAGGTCATTGAAATGTTCTGTCTCTTGACTGTTGCTGGCTATGAAGAGGTGACTCTCAACCAGCATGAACTTCTAGACTCCTGTAAGCAGAATGCACTTCTTGCACACAAATTATGTTTCAGTGCTGTTTTTTAAATTTTTGAAATGTTTCATTTATCAAGAGGTAGAGACAGAGAAGCAGACATAAAGAGAGAGAGAAAGAGAGAGAATGGGTCCACCAGGGCCTTCTGTCACTGCAAACAAACTCCAGACACACACACACCACTTTGTGCATCTGGCTTTACATTCCTGAGGAAATAACATGTTACTGATGTTTCTAATTTATATTAGTTTAGATGGAGAATAACCAACATAGCTATGGGAAATGTATGAATGTGCCTAAGACTTTCAATGAAGTGATAAAGGTTGCACTCACCTCTCCTGAAGCTGTAGCTGGAGAGATTCCTTCAAACAATTAAAATTTATGATAGCTATCAAGAATTCTGTGACTCTGAGCCTGACCCCTTTGAACAATATATAACCACATTATCCTGGGAGACAGCAACCTGTAGTTAATCTTATTTAATAGAACCCTGCACTCACTCATAAATTTCTCCTCTCCAAGCACAGCAAAATTTAGACGGATGTTTTTTAAAAGTATATAACTCCAACTCACTCTGTATTAGAGGACTCTGTCGGTTTTGGCATAGGCAGCAGAGGTCTACGCATGAAACTCAATAAAGGCTCTCTTCCTCTCTCTGAAGTGAGTTTTCCCGGATTACTCTCACTGACTCAGATTTTTCCTATAACAACATGAATGCTAGGAAATCAAACCTGGACTGTTAGGCTTTGCAAGCAAGTGCCTTTAACTGCTGAGCCATCTCTCCAGCCCCAATTTTGTTTTAGTGTTTTCTTGAGACAGACTCCTTATGAAACCCAGATTGGCTTTGACCTCATTATCCTCTTGCCTAAACCTCTAGAGTGCTGGGATTACAGTTTGTGCTTCCTCCACCATGGTTTCTCAGTGAAGGCAGATATCCTCCAAAGATGACTAATTTTTTTATCAATTTATTTACATACAAACAGGGACATATGATGACCTTCTCCCTGAGTTCTATGGGTTATGTTACTTGGGAACCTAAATCCTGTGAGTTATCCAAACAACACATTTTAACAATTCACTGAAAATTTTTTATTGACAGCTTCCATACTTATAGACAATAAACCATGACAATTCCTTCCCCTCCCCCACACTCCATCATATCCCCTCCCTCTCTCCATTAGTCTCTCTTTAATTTTGATGTTGCCATGTTTTCTTCCTGTTCTATGAGTATTGTGAAGGTAGTCTTGTGAGGTCATGAATTTCAAGGCTAGTTCTATCTGGGTGGCTGCATTGTAAACAGTCCTACCCTTCCCTCAGCTCTTACATTCTTTCCACCACCTCTTCTGCAATGGACCCTGAGCCTTTGAAGGTGTAATAGAGATGTTTCAGTGCTGAACATTCCTCTGTCATGTCTTTTCAGCACTATGGTGCCTTTTGAGTCATCCCAGTGGTCACTGCCATCTGAAAAGTGAAGCTTCTCTAACCAAAATTGAGAGTAGCATTAATATATGGGTATGAACATTGATAAAAGTGCTTGTAGGGCAGTTGGGCATTACACTCATAATGCTCATGACCTCCTCCACCATAGGCTTTTGATTAGGTTTTCAGTTTCAGACATGTATTCCCTCCCATAGAGAGGGTCTCCAGTCCAATTAGAGAACAGTTGGTTTCCTACATAACAGACATGCCACTAACCCATTGGCTCATGTGGCCTGTCTGGCCATACTTGACACTTGCAGTGTCCACTGTTTTCATCACTGATGACTTCTGTCTCCCATAAGGCAGCATGCAGTGCAGCTTTTTTCCAGCTTTCTGTCAGCTGGTATACAGGGGAAAGGTTTTCAGCTCAGCTCCAGTGTGATTTCTCAGTGAATTTGCAGCCCAGGAATGTGGAATCTTCAGCAATGGAGTCTTATAATCTATGCCTGGTGGGAAACCAAGAGCCTTGGCAATAGCCTGTAATGTTTTGGGGGCATCAGGGAACTCCCTAGAAAACAACTCATTGGAAGGTATCACATCCCTGGCATTGAAATTTTTCTAGTAATAGTCTATGGCTTCTGTATGTGCCACTATCCAAAAAAGTAGGTTATCATATGGCTTATTCACAATATCCTGAGTTTTGATTAACCCTCCCCCCCCATTTCTTGTATTCAATCTCTTTCCCTGACCTTGCTTAGGCCATTCCTCCCACAGTAATATGTTTGTCTACTTACATATATATAGTACCATCCCTTTAAGTCCACCCCTCTTGGCCCTCACTTATAGCCCTTTTCCAGCTTACTGGCCTCTACTACTGATTTTTACTCCAACTCCCACACAAGTCTGAATATTTGAAACTAGAATTCACATATGAGAGAACATATGCTATGTTTGGCTTTCTGGGCCTGGGTTACCTCATTTAGTATAATCCTTTCCAGATCCATCCATTTCCCTGAAAATTTAATAATTCCATTTTTCTTTACCACTAAGTAAAACTCCATTGTATAAATTTGCCACATCTTCATTATCCACTCATCAGTTGAGGGACATCTAGGCTGGTTCTATTTCCTAGCTGTTGTGAATAGAACAACAATAGACATGGTTGTGAAAGTATCTCTAAGCTACTGAGAAGAGTCCTTGGAATATACGCCTACAAGTGGTATACTGGGGGCATATACTAAATCTAATTTTAGCTGTCTCAAGAACCACCACATTGATTTCCGCAGTGGTTGTACCAGATTATATTCCCACCAACAGTGTGGTAGGATTCCTCTTTTTCCACATCCTTGCCAACACTTGCCATTTGTTTTCCTGATGATAGCCATTCTGACAGGAGTGAGATGAAAGCTCAAAGTAGTTGTAATTTGTACTTCCCTTATGGCTAACGATATAGAACATTTTTTAGATGTTTATATGCCATCTGTATTTCTTCTTTTGAGAACTCTCTATTTAGTTCCTTAGCCCATTTTTTAATTGGGTTACTTGGTTTTATTATTTAGTTTTTTTGAGTTCTTTGTCTATCCTAGATATTAATCCTCTGTCAGATGAATAGCTGGCAAAGATTTTATCCCATTTTGAAGGTTGCCTCTTTGCCCTATTCACAGTGTCCTTTGCTGTACAAAAGCTTTGCAGTTTCATAAAGTGCCATGGGTTGATTAGTAGTTTTATGTCCTGAGCAACTGGGGTTATATTCAAAAAGCCATTGCCTATGCCAATATGTTGAAGGGTTTCTCCTACTTTTTCCTCTAGTAGTTTCAAAGTTTCAGGTCTGATATTATGGTCTTTGATCCATTTGGACTTGATTCTTGTCCATGGAGAGAGATAAGGATTTATTTTCATCCTTCTACATATGGATATCCACTTTTCCCAGCACTATTTGTTAAAGAAGCTATGTTTTCTCCAATGTATGTCTTTGGCATTTTTGTAAAAAATCAAATGGATGTAGCTGCCTGGATTTACATCTGGGTCCTCTATTCTGTTCCATTGATCTGTGTGTCTGTCTTTGTGCCAGTACCACACTGTTTTTGTTAGTATGGCTTTGTAATATAGCTTAAAATCAGGTATGGTGATAACACCAGCCTTATTTTTTGTTGCTCAAAATTGTTTTGGCTATTCAAGGTTCTTTGTGCCTCCAAATAAATTTTAGGATTGTTTTTTCTATTTCTATGAAGAATGCCATTGGAATTTTAATGGGGATTGCATTAAATGTGTAGAGTGCTTTTGGTAAGATTGACATTTTCACAATATTGGTTCTTCCAATCCAAGAACATGGCATGTCTTTCCATTTTGTTATGTCTTCTGCAGTATCTCTCGAGCGTTTTAAAGCTTCCATTATAGAGATCCTTCACTTCCTGGGTTAGATTTATTCCAAGGTACCTTATTATTTTTTTGAGGCAATTGTGAATAGGACTGATTCCCAGATTTCATCCTCTGTATGTTTGTTGTTAGTATATAGGAAAGCTACTGATTTCTGTGTGTTTATTTTGTATCCTGCTATGTTGCTAAAAGTGTTTATCAGCTCTAACAGTTTTCTAGTAGTCTCTAGGGTCCTTTATGTATAGAATCATATCATCTGCAAATAATGGTAATTTGATCTCTTCCTTTACAATTTGTATCCCTTTTATGTGTGTTTCTTGTCTTTTATTGCTATAGCTAAGACTTCCAGTACTATACTAAATAAAAGTGAGGACAGTGGACACCCTTCTCTTGTTCCTGATTTTAGTGGAAATGCTTCAAGTTTTCCCCATTTAGTATTATGTGGGCTGTAGGTTTGTCACATATAGCCTTTATTATGTTGAGATATGTTCCTTCTATTCCCAGTTTCTATAGGACTTTTATCATGAAGGGATGGGAGAGTGCAGGAAGCCTGGAGTTGTACTGGAACTGCTCCTGCGACCTGCCTTGATCTCCTTCAGCAGCTCCTCATACAGCGGCTGCTATCTTGCCCTTCAGGTTTTTGACTTTGCAAGGAGGCTGATATGAGTGCAGAATCCCCTGCAGCGCGCTGGCACTGGGCAGGGCGGGTGCACCCATCCTGTCTGACACAAGCACCTTGGTGGGGTTCTGGCCGGTTTCCTCCTTTCTGGTAGATCTTGGTCTCTCCTGCTTCTCTGCTGTGGCCAATAATAATCTATACACCTTCACTTTTCGGAAGAAGAGTGTATTTTGCTCTGATTTTGCCTAAATCCCTCCCTAGGCTCGTTTGACGTGACTCCTATGCCATCATCTTACCCAGAAGTCCCAATTTACTGGATTTTTTTTTTCAATGTAGGGTCTCACTCTGGTCCAGGCTGACCTGGAATTAACTATGTAGTCTCAGGGTGGCCTCAAACTCTCAGTGATCCTCCTACCTCTGCCTCTGGAGTGCTGTGATTAAAGGCGTGCACCACCACGCACGGCTCCCTCACTGGAATTTTTTAATTTCAAGCAACAAGCCCCTTTGTAAGTAGCAGTTTTACCATTGACTTATAGTATAGGAAATAAAATAATTGCCCCACAGTTTAATCAGTTTGGAAGTTTTCAGTAAGTTTGAAATGATGGCTAGTTATATAGGCGAAGGATTGGTTGACTTTTAAATGTTTTATATAAATACTGTTAGAATCTAGAATAGGGTACTGAAGTTAGCATTGAATGTACTTCTCTGAAGAAATAATAATAGTATGAAATACCCAATTACATATTTAATTACTCAAGAACTAAATAGATGTTATCTTGAGAACAGTTCTAAATCTATAGAATTAAGCAGATAATTCACATAGATTTTTACTAAAATATCACTAATTTAAATAATATATTGACTTCAATAATATATTAGCTTTTATTTTTGATAAAAAATTTTATGTTTTAGCCGGGTGTGGTGGCACATGCCTTTAATCACAGCACAGCAGAGGTAGGAGGATTGCCATGAGTTTGAGGCCACCCTGAGACTAGTGAGTGAGTTTCAGGTCAGCCTGGCCTAGAGAGAAACCCTACCTTGAAAAACCAAAACCAAAAACAAACAAACAAAAAAAATATGTTTTTACATTGAATATATTTTTAAAAATTTTTATAAGAAAGTTTGGTCTTGCATTTGGCCTCCATCTAGTGGACATTTTGATCTTTTTCATTCAATTGGAAAAATGATTAAGCCAAATACCCTGTTTTTATTGTTCATATTTACTTTTCTAGAATTAAAAAAGAAAAGCATAATTAAAGATATTTTATTTTTATCTATTTGAGAGAGAAAGAGAGAAAGAGGGATGGGGGACGGGGAGAATGGGCACCCCAGGGCCTTCAGCCACTGCATAACTCCAGATGCATGTACCACCTTGTGCACCTGGCTTAGGTGCGTACTGGGGAATCAAGCCTGGGTCCTTTGGCTTTGTATGCAAGTGCCTTCACCATTAAGCCATCTCTCTAGCCTGGAAAGCATATTTTGTAGCCAAATTTACATGAGAATTTGAAATGAGGTAAAACTAATAATACACACATGGTAAGTGGAAATTAAAAAACAAAAAAAACAAAAAAACACCAAAGCTGGGGTTGGAGAGATGGGCCATCAGTTAAAGGTGCTCGCTTGCAAAGCCTAACGGGTTGGGTTTGATTTACCAGTGTGCACCTAAAGCCAGATGCATAAAGTGGTGCATGTGTCTGTAGTTACTTTCCTGTCCGATGGGCTTTGGAGCCAAGCTTCTCTGAGTTACAGTTGACTCCTGTGACTTCAGAAAATTTCCCAACCCTCTACCACGGATCGTTCAAGCCTCTCTTGAGAAGCCGAGGAGGACACAAGGGAGAGATTAACGGAAAGACCTTTGCTTGGGTCAGTGATGAGCAGCGTAGGACTTCCCACCCTGGAAGGGAGAAGTTGGCAGAGCTGCCGGAGGCGGGGAGCATCGGCGTCTCTATGGCAACCGGAGACGCCTCGCGTTCCTGAGCAGGAGTTGAGAAAGCCCGGTGGCCTGGGCGGAGAAGACCCATTGGGTATGAGGCGGCAAGACGCGCTGGTGGTGACTGCGGGGATGGCCAAGGAGGCCGGCCGTGATGCTGAGCAGCTCGCAGGGCTGGGGTGCAGGGCGCGTGGGGAGCCCGGCGGCTGCCCGCAGGAGCCCCGCAAACAGTGTGAGTTCAGCTACTGCCTAAGACATGGCGAGGGGAGGTGGGGCTGTGAAGGACAAAGGAAAACTGATCTGCGGACCTCAGGGTGGAACTGGCTGGATCCCAGAAGGTCTGAGCCGAGAGGGGTGGGGAGTTGCGGTGACACAGGCAGAAAGCATCCTGTCCCTTGGGGCCCAACCCGGACCCTGGCATCTCCAACTTACTTGGTTGATAATGACATTAATTCTTTTTAACAAGGGACATGCGTTTATTCACACAGACACGTGTATATTATACAGAGATATTTATGTATGTCTAATCTCAGTGGCAGAGGACTTGCCTAACATGTTTCAGGTAACAGGTTCAATCCCCAGCACTGAAGTAAAACAAAACGTCTGAAAACCATGGTTAAAAACACCTCCCCTGCCATTTATATATTTATGTGTATATGCCTGTCCCTGGATGTTTGTATAATTATGTGTTTAAATGTATGTACTGCCCCAGGCATTTAGGTATTAACTTATGTGTGTTTGTGTATGAATATATGTGCACAGACACATGTTGATCATTTTGCCAGTTCCTTTATTTTTCATACCAGGAGAATAGAGCAGAAGAAAGGAAGTGGTTTGCCAAGGTAAGCCATTTCTTAAAGGCCTTCATCTCTCATCTCTCGGATTTGGAGTCCCCAAATTCTTAACTGACCCTTTTAGAATTTCACACCAGCACACGGTGCTTTCCTCTCTGCCCACCAAACATCCAAACAATATTCAAATAAATAGCCAGGTCTGTTCCACAGCCACAAGCAGCATGGTTGTAACTTCCCTAACTCCTAATCAGGTTACAGTGCTCATAAATTTACAGGTAGTTCACAGCCTCTTGTAGCTCTGTGGTGGGGAATGATGGTGAGACAACAGAGCCAGGAGGAATGCAAGCAGCTTCCATTGCTCCACAGCAGCTCCTTTAATTGCCTCTCTGGGGACAGCCAGAGGGCTTGGAGGCTCCCTCTGCTGGGAGCACTGCCCACACAAGGGAGCATTGGGCTGAAAGATTTAGGATTTGTGCTTCAGGACCCCACACCCTCTTCCCCTGAGACCTCATCAAAGAGCCAGTCACAGAACCGCCGCCTGTTGGTGATCAGCCTCTTCCTCAGCATCAGTCCCACTGTGAGTCCCATACATTATTACCAACAGCATGCAGACTTCTCATTTGGGTGCAATTAAATTCAGTACTTAGGCAATGAAATTCCTTACTTTTATTTAAAATTCTTCGTGGCAACTTCCCCATTAAAATGTCAGTACCTAAAATGTTCCTTAGTCCTGTGATAAAGGACTAGTCCTTGGAGTACAAGATGGACTTTGTCACTCATTCACCCATTGAGTACATACCAAGTCTTTCCCACATGCCAAGATGTTTGGCAGACTACAAGGGAAGGAGTCAAGCATTAATGCTACAGGTGAGCGTTTACCAGCTCACAAAACCTGGGTAAAGGGCATGCTAAAGGTTTGGGCCTCAACTCCTGAGAACTGTCTTTTAGGACTTCAGTGAGTAGAGAAAGGATCCATTCAATTTTAAAATGTCTGTAGTCATTAGGGGAGTCTTCTGTCTTTCCATAGCATCAACTCCTGAACCACAGACTGGTCTCAAATGTGAATAGGGGTACCAGGTCCTTTTCCGTATAAACACCAAATTTCATAAAAAATAGCTTGCAGTTAAGGTGCTTGCCTGCAAAGCCTAAAGACCCTAGTTCAATTCCCAGAACCCATGTAAAGCCAGATGCACAGAGTGACACATGCATCTGGAGTTTGTTTGCAGTGGCTGGAGGCCCTGGTGTGCCCATTTCCTCTCCCCCCCCCCATCCCTCTCTCTGTCCTGTATCTTCTTGTAAATAAATTGGTGTTTAAGGGTTGGAGAGAGGGGTTAGCATTTAAGGTATTTGCCTGCAAAGCCTAACGACCTGATTTGATATCCTCCAGTACTCATGTAGAGTCAGATGCACAAAGTGTTGCATGTATCTGGAGTTCATTTGCAGTGGCTAGAGGCTCTGGCATGCCCATTTTCTCTCTCTCTCCTGCCTCTTTCTCCTCTCTCTCTCTCTCTTGCAAATGAATAAATAAAAAAAAAAAATAAGGTGCTTAAGCACTCACCAAATCTATCACAGAAGTAATTACACCTTGAAATTCATTTGTGGTACTCTCACTATTCTGGTTGCCTTCCTGTCCAGTCAACAAAATAGCCTAATACAGTATTCTAGGCACAACCAGATTACACAGTTGGTAGGGGCTGTAAACTCTCTCAAACCTAAGCTTCCATTAACTGGATCTAAATTACAAATTGCATTAGCCATTTAGCTGACACTACATCAACATCTAGGACACGTGTCTTTTCCCTTGGCCTGTGTTCAGGTCTCTTGGCAGGTGTGATTTGAGCCTCCTCAATCCTGTATTTATGTATTTCATTTGTTTGATCCTAAATCTGAGTCATTGTCTTCATCCCTGTTAATACCATCCTGTGGATTACCACACTTTCTTTAAGAACAGACATTGCCTTTTGAGTCATGTGTCTCTTATTCTACTGCTTAACTATTCATCCAAGTTTAAGCATTCTCATAACTGGTGAATTTGCTTGTGATTCCATTCTTCAAATCAGATTAGAATCAAGTTAGAATCTAATCAAACTAGACGGTGATCCCAGTAGGACCAGTAGTGTCTGGAAGCCTAATGATCTGTTACTTGGCATCCTTGACCATGCCCTCTGCCCTCTACATCCCCACCCTAAGTGCCCTGTTGAAGTACAAATCCATTATGGCTGTCTATCTAAGCAGGTAGTTTAGTGACTCCTATCTAGGAGAATGTAATAGTTACCTTTCATCAACTGTGACAAAATACCTGAGACAAGCAGTTTAAGGAGGAAGGGCTTGTTTCAGCTGACAGTTCAGGGTTACAGTCCACCATGCATGGAAGGATGGCAGCAGGAGCAGGGAGTACTTGGTCACATTCAGTCCACAATAAGCAGAGAGAAAGTACCTTATTTATTGTTTTTTAATAAGCCAGAAACCTAGCTCATGGGAGATGGATGGTACCACCCACAGTTAATGTGGGTCTTTCCCTCTCAATTTATTGTAGAAATTCCCTCACATATAAACCTAGAGGTTTCTTTCCACCATGATCCTAAATCCCATCAAATTGACAAGATTAACTATCACAATCTGGCAGGTGGTTTATAGTTTTTAATGAATCTGGTTTTATGATTTCGGGAAATTGTTTCCTTCACCATAAAAGAAAAACAATTGTACTTGTTCACAGGTAATTGTGAGAGCAACAATGCATATCAGATGCCTAAGGCACAAGTACATTTGTGTCAACTGATGTTATCTCTCAACAAAAGAAAGCCTATAAAAGCATTATTCCAAATGAAAGGCTTCTAGTTCTTAGCAACCCTCATTGCTCAGTGATGAGGAGCCTCAAAGCCTCTGCACACAGCTGCATGCTGACTGGCACTGAAAATGTTCACAGTAGGCTGCTGCTAGGCATAGTTTACACATTTCCCCTTCTTTTCTCTGCCTTCCTCACTTTCTCTCCATCTCTCCTTTCCCCATTCTCCCCTTTTCTCTCCCCTCCCTTACTTTTTCTTAGCAGAGGGATTTCTCCCCACTGGCTCTCTATTACTCTATTCACAGTTCCACAAGCCACCTTTTGCTAGTTCCTCTGTGAACTCCCAGCAGGTAACTCTTCTCTCTAAGGTTCTGTTATATAGACTTTGCTTCTTTCCTGGCCAAATTCATTAAAACCTTTTTGGCTTAAAGATCATGATTCTACACAAAAATTTAAGCCAAAGTTAGGCCTGAGTAATGCTGACTCTTATCTCATTCATACAACTCACAACTTTGGAAAGAAGAGTGAGAGCCTGGAAATGTCAAACTGGACATTGTCTGCATCTGGGAATGTGTTTGAGTTCTATGACCAGGAATGGCTATTGTCAGAGGCAACAGAACTCCTGCCGTTTTTGAGCCAGCCTGCACTCGCAGGTCAAGTGCACTACTGTATTTTTATTTGGTAAATATGGAAAATATTACACACCTGCTATATTGTTATGTGCTTAAAACCAAATATTTACATATTTTTATTCATTTATTTGAGAGAGAGAGAAAGAGCGAGCAAGCACACAAGGGCCTCTAGCTACTTCATACAAATTCCAGATGCATGCGCCACCTTGTGCATCTGGCTTCCCTGGGGAATTGAACTTGGGTCCTTACACTTTGCTGGCAAGTGCCTTAACTGCGAAGCCATCTCTCCAGCCCTTAAAACAAAATCTTTTTTTTTTTCGAGGTAGGGTCTCACTCTAGCCCAGGCTGACCTGGAATTCACTATGGAGTCTCAGGATGGCCTTGAACTCACGGCAATCCTCCTACCTCTGCCTCCCAAGTGCTGGGATTAAAGGCGTGTGCCACCATGCCCAGCTTAAAACAAAACCTTAAACATTTAAAGAATTTGCTGAAGCTCTCCATGGCATTCAAATTGAGTTTGTGAGTATTAAGACTGGAACCATTTGTCAGTTGCAAGACTGCATCAAAACAAGTCCTTCCAGGTCTGCCGTACATGCATGAACCACAAGATTCCTACTCTTAGGTGTTGATGACCTGGTGCAAAAGACAGATATTAAAATGACAGCTGCACAATAATTATATGAGTCTGTATTCAAACGGCAAAAAAAAAAAAAAAAAAAAAAGAGAGAAAATAAGGGTACTAGTGAAAAAGACAGTTCTAGGTTTCAGAATCAGGGCAAGTTTCCCCAAGTTACTAATACTAAAGCTGACACTTAAAATGTAAATGACATAATACAGGCAAAAATCAGGAGAAATGTGATTCAAGTGAGAAGATAGCATGTACAATGGTAGGGACAGATAGGTTGGCCTGGTGGCTGAGTGCTGAGGGTACAATACAGAAAGGCCAACAGTGAGACTGAAGGGACAGATAGGAGCCAGGAAGCACAGAGGTCATTTGTCCCTCTGGGTTGCGCAGAAGTCATGCACAAGCTACTGAGAACAAATACCGGCCGTGGGCTGTACTAGGAGTGAGAAATAAGGGCAAGTTTAGAGGCCAGGAAAATATCGCAAGTCCATCTCTGGCTCACTTCTGTACTTCAGGCTTTTGTCAGGTTTTTAAATTATGGCCAAATGTGCTGAGGTGGTTCTTTTCTACATATGGATTGCAAGCTCATGCACACATCTGTCATCCATTGCTCTGTCGTCATCTGTGAACCAAATGCCTTGCACAGAACAGGTTTTAAGGAAGAATTTATTGCTGGATGCAGTGGTGCAGGCTTGTAATCTCAGTATTCAGGAGACTGGGGCAAACTTGAGGCCAGCCTGGGAGACATAGTAAGACTTTCTCTCAAAGAAAATGTTGTTTAGATGAGTAAAAGTTCTTAAGACAACTAATATGTATTCCCTTCAATCCCTAAAAGAAGAACTTGAAACTTACTGCACAAGCCCTGGAATTACATGAACGAATGAAGTCCTTGAAGAACCCAAAGTTACAAAAGAAGAGATCTTTTCAAGATAGAGGCTGTCTGATGTTTCTATGGGATACTAGGTTATTTTTTTTTTTCTTTATTAGTTAGATTTGTATTCAGCAAATACAGTCAGTTTGGTACCATTATTAGGCTCATCCATGACCTACCCCGTCCCCTTGGCCCCTCCTTGTTGAGGTATACGGGTCATGCATTGTGGAGTTAGCCCACAGTTATGGGTAAGCTAAATGTCTCTGCATATCATGACCCAACATGTGACTCTGACATTCTTTCCGCCCCCTCTTCCTCATAATTTCCCTGAGCCATGTTGGGTTCATTTTTGGTCTGCTTCAGTGATGAGGTGTTGGGGGCCTCTGAGGGTCTGGCTCTCTGATTTGGTAGGAGTTGATTTTTCTCTGTGCTGATCTCCTTTCCCCTTGTGCTGGTATCCGGTTCATCAGGAAAACAGCCCCCTTGCTTGTTTCTCCAATTTTTCTTAGTTTCAGCCAGGGCCCTTTTGAGGTATGATGGGGTGGCTCTCTCCTTAGGATCTACATCTATCTGAAAAAGAGAAGCAGATTCTCCAACAGAGAGTAAGTTAGCACCAGGACAAATGAGATAACCCTTACTTTTTTTTTTTTTTTTAAAGAGAATTTAATACGTGTAGGCCCTCTTGTAGCCCACAATTGATGGTAGCTTGATATTGGAGAGTGGGCTTACGTTTGGATATGGTTCTGACTTGTTTCCCAGCTCCAGCTATGGGTCCCATACCAGTGAGGGGATCAGTTAGCCAAATTGAGAGCAGTTGGTTCCCCACCATGGCTGTGTGCCACCACTGCACTTGTGTGGGCATCACAACAAGTTATTTGCTGTTAAGTAGGTTAGACCATGCGTTGCTTCGACAGATATTGGTCATTTTCCCCCAGTCGCCCATGTAGCACCTTCTGGCACTAGACGCGCTGACTGTCGGGGGACTGACTCTCTTCCAACTTCCAGCCATGCCATTCTAATTTGCATGTCAATCACATAAGGTGTCTTCAGCAGTAGGGTCTTACCACTAGCCTTTGGTGGGTCATCAAGTACTCTGACAGAAATCTATTTGTCTTTTAGGAAACCCTGTAGGTCTCTCTGATCAAAAGCTCATTGTGGATGATAGCCCCATGCTGGTTCTGGGAGTTACAGGTCAGTGCCCACTAAGAAAATGAGGAAAAAGATAACTAATATACAAGAGTTAGAGAGAAGAGAGAGAAAGAGAGGGAGAGGGGAAGTGAGGGAGGGAAGATGTAGAAGATTAAGGTTAGTCTTGATCTTACCCTCTCCAGTGTCTTGTGGTTCAGGTGTTCCCTGTAAGGGCCTGGTGAAGGATCAGCCATTTGGTCTGTCTTTTAGTAAGTAGAAAATTATGGTACCATTGCCGTTTGGGTCTAGATTTGTGTTTCCCACCCCTTTGATGCCCTCCCCTCCCTCCCCTTCCATCCTAGTGTCTAGTCTAGGAGATGCTTGCTGGGTATGTAAGGTATCTTGGGTAGATTCAGGTTAGGTGCTGTAGATGAGTGAGACTATGTGGCGATTTTTTTTCTGTGATTGGGTAAGTTCACTGAGAATGATCTGTTCCAGGTTCAACCATTTTTCCTCAAATTTCATTGTGTCATTTTTTCTTACTGCTGTATAGAATTCCATTGTGTAGATATACCACAACTTAGTTATCCATTCTTCTAGTGATGGACATCTGGGTTGATTCCAGCACTTAGCTATTAGAAATTGAGCCGCTATAAACATGGTTGAGCAAATCTCTCTAGCCTGTGGTTTGAAGGTTTTAGGGTAGATGCCCAGTAAGGGAATAACTGGGTCTGATGGTATCTCTATACTCAGCTTTTTCAGAAGTCTCCATATTGCTTTCCAAAGTGGTTGTACCATCCTACATTCCCACCAACAGTGGATGAGTGTTCCTACTTCTCCACATCCTCGCCAGCATTTATTTTTATTTGATTTTTTGATGTTTGCTATCCTTATTGGGGTAAGGTGGAATCTCATAGTTGTTTTAATTTGCATTTTTCTGATGATTAGGGATGATGAACATTTTCTTACGTGTATGTTTTCCATTTCTATTTCTTCCTCTGTAAACTGCCTGTTCAGCTCTTTGCCCCATTTTGTGAGTGGGGTGTTTGACTTCTTACTGTTTAGATTTTTGAGTTCTTTGTAGATTCTAGAGATTAGGCCTCTATCAGTTGGATAACCCACAAATATTTTCTCCCATTCTGTGGGTGATCTATTGGCTTTGCTTATTGTATGCTTGTCTGTAAAAAAACTCTTCAGCTTCATGTGATCCCATTGGTTGAGTGACGGTTTAAGTTCATGAGCTACTGGGGTTTTGTTCAGGAAGTCTTTTTCCATTCCTATATCATGGAAAGTACTTCCTAAATTTTCTTCCAGTAGTATATGAGTTTCTTATCTTATATTGAGATCTTTGATCCATTTGGACTTGAGTGTAGTGCAAGGTGAAATGTGTGGATCAAGTTTCAGTTTCCTGCATATGGTTATCCAGTTTGTCCAGCACCATTTGTTGAAGATGCTGTCTTTTTTCCAGCCTATATTGTTTGGGCCTTTATCGAATATCAAGTAGCTATAGTTGCTTGACCCAAAGTCCGGGTCCTCAAGTCTATTCCATTGATCTATACTCCTGTTTTTATGCCAGTACCATGCTGTTTTTATTACTATGGCTTTGTAATATACCTTTAGATCAGGTATGGTGATGCCTCCAGAGGTATTTCTTTTGCTGATATGTTTGGAAATGCGAGGCCTTCTGCCTTTCCATATGAAATTTGAGATCATTTTTTCTATCTCTGTGAAGAACACTGTAGGGATTTTAATTGGAATTGCATTAAATCTGTATATTGCCTTTGGTAGGATTGTCATCTTCACAATGTTAATTCTGCCTATCCAGGAACATGGAAGGTCTTTCCATTTTCTCAAGTCGGCCTCAATTTCTTTTTTGAGTGTTTTTATGTTTTCGTTGTATAGATCTTTCACTTCCTTGGTTAACGTTATTCCAAGGTATTTTATTTTTTTTGTTGCAATTGAAAATGGGACTATGTCCATTATTTCTTTTTCTGTATCTTTGTCATTTGCATAAAGGAAGGCTACTGATTTTTGTGCATTGATTTTGTATCCTGCTACTTTGCTATAGGAGTTAATCACCTTCAGGAGTTTTGGGATGGAGTTGCTCAGGTCTCTTACATATATAATCATGTCATCAGCGAATAAAGCTAACTTAACTTCTTCCTTTCCAAATTGTATCCCTTTTATTTCCTTCTCCTGTCTTATCACTTGAGCTAGGACTTCCAGTACTATATTGAAAAGCAGAGGTGAGAGTGGACAACCCTGTCTTGTTCCTGATCTTAATGGGAATTCCTCCAGTCTCTCTCCATTAAGTATTATTTGGGCCTTCGGAGCTTCGTATATTGCCTTTATTAGGTTGAGATATGAACCAACCATGCCAATTCTCTCCAATGTTTTGAACATGAAGTGATGTTGAATCTTGTCAAAGGCCTTTTCTGCATCTATCGAAATGATCATGTGGTTTTTTTGTTTAACCTTGTTTATGTGGTGTATTACATTGACAGATTTCCATATGTTGAACCACCCCTGTGTTCCTGGAATGAATCCCACTTGGTCAAGGTGGATAATGCTTTTGATGTGTTGTTGAATTCAGTTTGCAAGGATTTTGTTTAGGATCTTTGCATCTAAATTCATCAGGGAAATAGGCCGGTAGTTTTCTTTTCTTGTGGCATCTCTGCCTGGTTTTGGAATTAGGGTGATGCTAGCTTCATAAAAGGAGTTGGGTAGCTTTCCCTGTTCACCAATTGTGTGGCACAGTTTGAGGAAGATTGGTTTGAGTTCTTCCATGAAGGTTTGATAGAATTCAGCTGAGAAGCCATCTGGTCCTGGACTCTTCTTTTTTGGGAGGTTTTTTATTACTTTTTCAATCTCCATGAGTGTGATGGGTTCATTGAGGTGATTAATCTGCTCTGTGTTTAGCTTTGGTAGATGGTATGCATCCAAGAATTTATCCATCTCCTCCACATTATCCAGTTTTGTGGAGTAGAGGTTTTTGAAATAAGTCCTGATGATTCTCCCAATTTCACTTATGTCTGTTGTGATCTCTCCTTTTTCATTTTGAATTTTGTTAATTTGAAGCTTCTCCTTTTTTTGCTTGATCTGATTGGCCAGGGGTTTGTCAATCTTGTTTATTTTTTCAAAGAACCAGCTCTTTGTTTTGTCAATTGTCTTAATTGTTTCCTTCGTTTCCAGTTCACTGATTTCTGCTCTGATTTTAATTATTTCTTTCCTTCTGGAGCTCTTTGGGTTGTATTTTTCTTGTTTTTCCAGTGCCTTTAGGTGGATGGTTAGGTCATTGATTTGGGACCTTTCTGTCTTTTTTATGAAGGCATTGAGTGCTATGAATTTTCCCCTGAGGACCACCTTCATTGTGTCCCATAAGTTTTGGTACGATGTGTTCTCATTGTCATTCAATTCCAGAAATTTTGCAATTTCATTCTTTATTTCATCCACTATCCATTTATTATTTAAAAGTGTGATGTTCAGTTTCCAGGTGCCATTGGGATTCTTGGTGGGTCTTTTGTTGTTGATTTCTAGCAATATAGCATTGTGATCTGATATCATGCAGGCAATTATGTCAATCTTCCTAAATATGTGGAGGCAGTCTTTGTGACCCAGTATATGGTCTATTTTAGAGAATGTTCCATGGACTGCTGAGAAGAATGTGTAATCTGTGGATTTGGGGTGGAAGGTTCTGTAGATGTCCATTAGGTCTAAGTGATCTATGGTTTTGTTGAGCTCTCTTACTTCCCTGTTGAGTTTCTGTTTGGACGATCTGTCTATTACTGATAATGGTGTTTGTGGTTATTTCTGTTTTATTGTCAAGTAGGTTTTGTTTTATGAACTGTGGTGCCCCTGTGTTTGGTGCATACAGATTTATGATTGTAATATCCTCTTGATGGATCGTTCCCTTGATAAGTAGGAAGTGGCCTTCTTTGTCTTTTTTGATTATTTTTGGTTTGAAGTCTATTTTATCCAATATTAATATAGCTACACCTGCTTGTTTCTTATTCCCATTTGCTTGGAATACTGTTTTCCACCCTTTCACCCTGAGGAGATGTCTATCTTTAATGGTGAGGTGGGTTTCTTGAAGGCAACAGATTGAGGGGTCTAATTTTTTGATCCATCCTGTTAGCTTGTGTCTCTTGATGGGTGAATTAAGGCCATTAATATTTAGGGTAATGACTGTGAGATTTGATTTGATCCCTGCCATATTGTGATGGTAAATGTGGATTGGTGTTTTCATGGACGTTGAAGTTTTTTGTGCCTACGCTGAGTTTGGTTGTTGTGATCTGCTTCTTGTAGGCAATTGTGTTTGATTATTTTTTTCTTCTCTGTGGAGAATTTCCTGGCATACTCTCTGTAGGTTTGGTTTTGTGTTCATATAATTGTAAAGCTGAGTTTTGTCGTGGAATGTTTTTCTTTCACCATCTATTATGAGAGATACTTTTGCTGGGTAGAGTAGTTTGGGTTGGAAGCCATAGGTTCTTAGACTTTGCAGTGTTTCATTCCAGGCCCTTCTAGCTTTCAGGGTTTCCATTGAGAAGTCTGAAGTAATTCTGATGGGGTTACCTTTGAAGGTGGTGTGCTGTTTTTCCCTAGCTGCTTTTAGGATTTTCTCTTTGGTGTCAATGTTTAGAGTCTTAATGATAATATGTCTTGGAGAGTTTCTCCTTTGGTCCTGTCTGTTTGGAGTTCTATTGGCTTCTTGTATCTTGATGGGCCTTTCTTTTAAGAGACTGGGGAAGTTTTCTTCAATTATTTTGTTAAATAAGTTCTCCATGCCTTTGGTCTGAATTTCTTCTCCTTCTGGTATTCCAATGATCCTGATATTAGGACGTTTAAGTGTATCCCACAATTCCCTCATGTTCTGTTCACAGGAGCTTTTGAACTTACTGAAATTTTTGAACTCTCTGTTTCTTCCATCTTGTCTTCCAGATCAGAGTTTCTATTCTCCACTTGGCTGACTCTATTCTTGAGAGCTTCTAGTGAGTTTTGGACTTGTTCAATTAAGTTTGCATTTTCTATTACTTTTCTATGTATAATTTCCATCCCTCTGTCAAGCTCCCTTTTCACATCATTTTCTGATTTTCTTGATGATTCTTGGAGTTCATCCTTGCATTTCTTTATGTCTTCATTTAGCATGGCCAGCTGATTTTTAAGGTCTTCTTTTTTTTCACTCTCCCTCAAATCTCTTAACTCTCTTTGAAATCCTCCCAATTTCTTATCTAATCCTTCCAATTTCTTATCTATTAGTTCTAGTTTAGTGATGGCAGCATCCACACGATTGTCTGCCCTTTGTTGCTTTCCTGCAAGTTCTACCAGTAGGTTGGTCAGGGTTGCATTGCTCATAGCTTCAATTTGGTGTTCTGGTCCTATTGGTTCTTCTATGTTTTGGTTAGGTGTATTCATTGTGGGACTGGGTGATCTAACTGGATTTTCTTGCATTTGGTTTTTCATGTTATTTCTTTTGTGCTGTGTTCTGCCCATGACAGTGTATGGGTAGGTAGGTGGGCGTATCAACCTGGGCTCAAGAACAATGGGAATCTTATGCAGCCTGGGGCAGTTGCCAAGCAGCCTGGGCTTTGGCTCTCACTTGCCAAAGCCGCCTATCTACTGCTTGGCAGGGGCGCCAAAGTTGCCTGTGTTCTCAAGCGGTAATGTGCCAAAGCTGCCTGCATTCAAACTAGGAGTGGCACTGAGGCACCAAGCACTGAAGCCGCCTGAACTCTGGCTGGGAACGCTGGGAACCGGAAGCAGTCTGCGCTCCCCTGCCACAGGACAATGGCGGACGGCTGGTGTGGCAGACAGGTAGGGGATGGAACCTGAGCTGGCGCAAGCGAGAGACACAGTCTGAGCTTGCGTGGCACCTGCTGTGGGACTGGGCTCGCTCAGTGAGTGGGCGAGTGGACGAGAGTGCGGAGCAGTCTAAGCTTCCGCACGCAGGGAACAATCAGCGCGCAGTGGCAGCAGTGGCGGCCAGCACAGCAGCGGTGGCACCGGCAGTGCTGTGAACACAGCGGTTATTTGGGGTGAGGGGTGGCTACCCGCCCGTGAGGGGATCGGCGATTCCCTGTTCTCCCTCCTCTGTGCCCTCCCAGATTTCTCTCCCCTAAAAGCCACTATGTACCCTTAATATCTTGCCTTTCTTTCCCTGGGATTTGCAGCGCAGCTAGGCGGCCGCCATCTTGGCCGGAAGTCCTAGGTTATTTTTTTTTAAAAGAAAGTTATTCATGTAGTTATAATGGCTAGAAGGATGGGCAGAATTTATGATAAAAACTATTTTTGATGCCTTTGCAGGGAAGACATTTTTATATTGTGAGCCACACAAGAGAATTAAGGAGGTCCTGGAAGAAGAACTTTATATTAAGAGAGATGAATGCCACATTAAAAATCCACCTGCAGGTAATCTCAGGGACAAATCATGCTTGTTAAATGAAGAGGAAATTCTCTATTTGATGGAAAGGAGATTATTTTATGACTAAACTATAACGTTCCAAAAGAAAAAATGGGTTCTGGGAAAGTTACGTTTTTTGCATGTGTGTATGCCTGTTCACATTGTGTGGACACATGTGAGGTGCACGGGCCCAGGTGTATAGGTGTATATGGAGGTCAGAGGCCAACATGGGGTGTCTTTCTTAGTTTCTCCTTACCTGTTTGTTGAACCAGGGCTTTCTCACTGAGCCAAGGTTTCACTGACTAGCTAGCCAGCTGCAATTACTGGTCTCTACCTTCCAGGTGCTGGGATTTCAGCTGCTCACTACTGTGTCAAGTTTTTTGTGGGTTTTTATCTTATGAGCCATCTCCCCAGCCAAAAATTCTTGAACTAGTCTAGCATTGTTTTGTCTATGTCAAACTCCACTTTACAATTAGAGAAAAATGAATTAGATCATCAGTGTGTACTTTGCTATCCCACTTTTCCTTAATGTTTTATTGCATCAGAATTACTCAGGAGCTTGTTAAAAGCAGATCACTGGCCCCAGTGCCTAGAAAGTCTGGGGTAGGGCCCAAGAACTTCCATTTCAACCAACTTCGCAGATGAAGTTGGTGCTTCTGGTCTAGAGGTCCCACTTTGCCAACCGCTGACCGAGCAGGATCTAAGTCACTTAAATAGGTCAAATCAGACAAAGATTGTTATCTTAGAAACATCCAGGGAGTAAGTTACAGGATCTGGTTACAGATCATGCTCACTGATAGTTCTTGTGAGAGCAGACATGCCCCAGAGGCCAGCACACATGTTATTGTAGAATGGCTAGCCCAAGGTTGTCACGGTTTCTTCTCATTGAGTACTAGGTGAATATTTCATGTCGGTCAAATAATAGGGCTTTGTTACAATGCTTGAGGGTTCCTGAATTTGCTAAAAAGAAATGAAAGAACCAAAAACAGGGAGAGCTGTGTTTAGGGAACTTGCTGTTTTCTGAGAAGGACTGTACCAGGCAGAGGTGCCCAGACCCATGTAAGATTCACAATCACAGATGCTGCAAGCCTCTAGGACACATAGAAGTGCTTCATATTTGTAAACAGCCACAGAAACACCTTTGGGTCTTACTGTATCACCAGTGGCCAAATTCGCTCATACAATGTCTTTTTGTTTGTTTGTTTGTTTGTTTTTATTTTTTCAAGGTATGGTCTCATTCTAACCAGGCTGACCTGGAACTCACTCTATAGTCCCAGCCTGGCCTCAAACTCACAGTGATCATCCTACCTCTCCCTCCAGAATGCTGCAATTAAAGACATGCGCCACTACACCCAGCTTCATATGAAGTCTTTAAGGAAAGCTTGAACTGTATGAATGGCCTACCCAGTCTATATACATAATTTCCCTGGTGATTAAAAATGTTACTATTATACTTTGGATTTATTTTCATTGTTTTATTTTATTTATCTTCATTGTTTTATCTTCCTTGTCACTATTTTCTGAGGAAGGAATGCATGTTTTATCATTCTTACTAGATACATCTGATGTGAGACAACCTAGGGAAATAGGAAATAAAAATTCTTTTTTCAAATAATGGAGATTGTGCCTGGGTTGCATTTTTATAGCATCCATCAGAGGTCATACAAAGGCAATATTTTAGCCTAGGGGAAAAAAAAGCTAAAAATAGATCATGTTAAGTTTGGGTTTTAAAAGGCTTTTCTTATGAAAAAGAAACCTCCTTTTTAATGGCTAGAAGCCACATATCATTAGCCAGAATAGGATACTTGATCCCAGAGAGAATGCCATACTTTTCCTACCTAGTCCCACAGTGTTGGTAGCCCCAACTCAGCCATTGGAACATCAAGGAGGATTGTGCAGGGACATACTGTTCCTTTAAATACCTGATGACAGCTATAGGAGACCCCTTCCTGGAAGACACCAGTTGTCACACATACTTGGGATTCTGCATACTTTTTTTAGGGACATGAGTGAGTGAGTGAGTGGCTCCTATAGTAGCTATCTGTAGATCTTAAGAGAGATACACTTGTCCCATTGTCTCTACTTTTTATTCAGCCATTTTTCCTTTTTCCTGTTGCAATTACAGTTTTGTTCCCATGGGTTAAGGAAATTGTTCTTTTCCAGCTTGCAAATCACCTTCCTCTTGAAAGTCAAAGCCAGTGATCCCTCCATCACACTCACCTCTTGGTAGCATCTGACAAAATGGGTTAAAGCCAAGTCCCCAGTGTGGCCTCTGGGCCACCATGCTCCATCCCCCTGGCTCTATTTCTACCCCTCTGGCCACCTTTTTCCTATTCTCTTAGCTGAATCTACCTCTTCCTGATCTCCAAAATTTGGAGGATCCAGTCTGCACGTTCTCTCTCTTCACTCACCCTGTACTCACTTCTTGAAACTTCAACCTAGTCCTATTGTGATAATGACTCCAAAATGTGTTCTTTCTAGCCTCTACTTTCCCACTCAGATCTCCAGAGCCTACTTGACTCTCCAAATTGGCTGAATGATGGACATCTCAAACTTAACATGTCCTGAACAAAGCTCCAATTCTGTACCCTAGACTTAAAAAAATGACTCTTGAACATGTCTTCCCCACATCAAGAAACAATGCACCTTCACTTACTTGACTAGCACCACACTTAGATGTCAAATTGTTAAGCTCAATTCTAGACCATTGGTTAATCCTACTGAATCTACATGTGAAGTTTACCGCGAGTTTCCCCAGCTGCACCCTTGCCCAAGCCCCTTCCATTCCTCTCAGGCTCAGCAGTAGCTCTTGTCGCAGCTACTCCTCTGATGCCGTAAGTCTATCCTCTGCACAGAAACCAGAACACCAGTTACCAAACAAATCAACCATGTGGCCTCCATGCTCGAGCCTCTCCAGTGACCTCATACTTTTATAAATAAAATTATATCACTCCGAAGGCAAGAGGATCAGTAATTCAAAGTCATCCTCAGCCATCCAGCAAATCTGAGGTCAGCCTAAGATCTAGGAGATCCTAGCTCTTAAAGCCAAACCAAACAAACAAAAGATTGAGTTTAATTCCCTGTATATAACCTGCTCACTGGGATTCTGGGAGTTTTTTTTTTTTTTTTTTTTTTTAACTCATCCAAGGTTATGTAACAAATGGTAGACTCAGATTGCAAATTCAAGTCTGATTCCAGATTCCTCTCTCAACTCATCTTCTAAGCCTTCCTGGTCTGGTTTAGCTACATAGGCTTTCCTGATATTCTGGAAACCCATCTCTACCTTAGGGCCTTCCTGCTTCACCCAGACCATTGCATGTGTTCCTCTTTACTCAGATTTCAGCTTACAGGACATCTTCTCAGAAAAGCCTTACACTTCTCCAGCTCACTCCATAGCCCCTCTACTGCTTTCTGCTTTGTCCTGTCATTACCTGAAACCACACATTTGTTTGTATATTACAAACAGAGTATAAGTTACCTCAAGACATTGGCTTTATTTTGCTTATCATAAACTTGTACAAAACTTATGTGACCTAAGTACTATGACCTCATTTTAGGATAAGCTGGGATTTTTGATATTTTAAAATTTTCCAATGTTATGCAATAAATGGCAGAGTCTGATTCCAAATTCAAGTCTGATCCCAAATCCCACTGACCTACTCACAATGGTGTCTCTGGTGACAAGGATGAGCCCAGTGGACTTGTTTCCCCTTTCACTGACTTGAGATTTAATATTTAATTAAATGTGGTTGATGGCTCTTTCTTTAATATTTTCATTCTTAAATTGTTCTGTCTTTTCATATTTCTTTAAGAATTCTTCGGCTGGAGAGATGGCTTAGCAGTTAAGGTGCTTGCCTGTGAAACCTAAGGACCCAGGTTCAATTCTCTAGAACCCATATAAGCCAGGTGCACATGGTGGTACATGTGTCTGGAGTTCATTTGCAGTGGCTTGAGGCCCTGGCACACCCATTCTCTCTCTCTTTTTCTCTCTTTTTTAAAACATAAAGAAAAAATTTTAAAAAAAAATTTTTTTAAAATAAAATTCTTTTTTTTTTTTTAATGGGAGGAAAGGTTTAAAAATTATATTTTTACAAAATCCGGGGAAAAAGTTCCCTTTTAATGGGGGGGGAAGGGGGGAAGGGGGGACGGGGAAGGGAAAGGAAAAGGACAAGAAAAGGGGGAAAATGAATTTTTTTTAAAACCTAAACCCCAAAGGGGGTTGGGCTTAAACCGGGGTGTTGACCAAGTCTTCTAAATTCCCTCCCCACAAATTTTAAGGGGCCCTTTCAGTTTTTATTCCCATTTTTCCCCATTTAAAAATTTTCTAAATTGGGTTTTAGAAAACCCCTAAATGTTTTAGACCAGGAAAAAACTTTTGTCCAATTCCCAAACCCCCTTGTTTCCCCTCCTTGGCCAAAACTTCCCATTAACCAGGTTAAAGGCCTGGCCCAGGGCTTCCTTCCCCTTCCAAACCCTGTTCCCTTTGGTGGAAAAAAGTTTGGGGTTAAGGGTCCTAAACGGGGCTAAACTAAATATGAAGTTTAAAAAGGGGTTCTTAATAAACTTCCCCGCCCCTTTCCTTTTAAAAATAACTAATTTCCAAACCCTTTTAAATTTATTAAAAGCAAAAAAATTGGCATTTGAGAAAATTTATAAATTGCATTAATTTAATTTTTCATATTGCAGGGGCATTTGTACTTTTCAGGCTAAAACCTGCAAAGGTGATGGTAGTTGTGAAATTAAAAAAAATTATTTTTATTATTTATTTATGGGAGAGGAAGAGAGAAAGAGAGAGAATGGTCACACCAGGGCCTCTAGCCACTGCAAACGAACTCCAGACACATGTGTCACTGTGCATCTGGCTTATGTGGGTTCTGAGAAGTTGAACCTAGGTCCTTAGGCTTTGTAAACAAGCAACTTAACTGCTAAGCCCTCTTTCTGGCCTTAGTTGTGAAAAAATGATTACTGGGGCTTACTAGTTTTCCCTTTGTGATATAATTTCTTTGAAATGAACTTTGAAAATGTATTGCCAAGCTGGATTTGGTGGTGAATGTCCACCAACCCAGCCCTTGGGAGGTGGCCTCAAGGGGATCAGACATACAAGGTCATTCTTGCCTGCTTAGGGAGTTTGAGTCCATCCTGGGCTACACAAAACCCTGTTTCAAAGAAACAAAACAAAAAATACATCTAGTTCCATTCAACGGTGCCTAATATATGAAAATTCAATTTTGAACTTTGGTTTACTTATGACATTTAGTACTACTAAGAAAAGTGTGAAATTTTGTTAAGTAAGTATAGTTTGTTAGTGATTATTTCATCCAACAAAAAATTTTAAACACTTACAATATACAAAGAATTTACTATACTCTAGCAAGCATAGCCAGATTGTAGAGTCTAGGCGCCACCCAACATAAATTCAGATTACTTGAATTTTTTCTTCCCCTGGTCAAATCTCTGAAGATGCTTACACAAGGGAAGTATAGGCAGTGAGGCTCTGAACTGCTTTTCGAGCTCTCCTGTTCATTTTCCATAGGCCATGGACATCTGAAAGGAACACAAATATTTTTAAAGGTTAAGTTTACCTTCCTTGTGAGACCAGGCTGGCATTTGTCTAGAATCTTTGGCATAAAGCATGGTTTTATAATTTTTAAATTCAAAATAAAAAGAAAATAAAAACCTAGAGGCTGGGAAGTTGGCTCAGTGGGTAAGAATGCTTACTACTAGCATGAGGATCTGAGAGGGCATGAGACCATCAGAGCTTGATTGCCTAGCACCCACGTAAGAAGCTGGATGTGCCCATGCATGTCTATAACCTCAGTCCTTTGATGAGTGAAGACCAGAGAATTGCTGGAGTTCATTGGCTGAAAATAGCACCTCCAGGTTGAGAGAGGTGACTCTGGCTCAAGGAAATACTTAGATGAGGGATAGAGGGTACCCAACATTCTCCTCTAGTCTCTGCATGTGTAAACATGGGGTGTATACATCTGCATACACATACACAACACACACACATGCATATAGCATATGCCAGATACACATCACATCACAAACCACACTACACATACTCCACATGTGTGTGCATATAGACCAAAAAAATAAAATAAAATAATAACAACAGATACACCTGACAAACCTCTAGCAGACTCTAGGAAAGGATCTGATCCCTCTGTGTTCACCTCCTCTTGCCTGCCGTGCTGTTTCTTTTCAGCTAGCCATGCCAACAGCAGTCGTGCTGGCTCTGTCTCTACTTTCTCATCTGTCTACCTTCTTGAAGTCACAGGTCTGGAGTCCTGAGTTCAGCTCCCATGAAAACCAGCAGCTGCCCCAAAGTGCATCTGTGCTTCTTTCTAGACTTCCTCTGTTCCAGGAAAATTCATTAACTTCTGGTAACTTCTTCACCCAAAGATAATATCAAATAAACGCAGTACTATTTTTTTTCAGCAACCTCCATCTTTGAGTGCAGTAAATACTTTCACATAACTATATTTTTGCCTTGAGGTTTTAAACTCATTTTCTTGTATCTGCGCACACATTTTGGGTATTTTCTCTACACAGTTGTACACTTTAGAATGACTGTGATTGCATCAGAGAGAATACAACTGAAGTTGGTCCATGCAATGCCATCATGTCCTTTGATGTGGCTGCTTTGCAGTTTGTTTCCAGATTAAAAAACAAAACAAAACCAAACCTGCTTCCACCTACCAGATCACAGCATGGAATAAATCTACATCAATTTCCTTCATCGTTGACCAGTTGCCTCGACAGAGCTGTTGAATAAATAAATGGTGGTTGGTGGGCACCTGCATCTGAGCCTGTTGCCAGAGGCTAAAAGCAGTCCTTTTTTTAAAAAAAATCTCTATCTGAGTAGAAGAGGAAGCTGGCTGTTGAGGAAGATTTAGGTTAGATACAAGGGGTAGCTTCAGTTTTGAAAGGTCTTGGCAGAATGAAACTGTGAAGGCTCCTTCAAGACCCTTGAAGGAGGAAGTCACCCATCTTGATAGGCAGCTTCAGATCCTCCTGAATGGGAAGGCAGAGACCTCTGACAGTAGAGTTACTGTTCCTGTGAAAATAATGGCAACCATTTACTAAGTACAGAGGACTTTGTATCCATCCCATCCACATCCTAAATGAGTCCTTTAAGGTAGATATTATCCCCCTCGCCCTGTCATTTCACAACTAAGGAAAGTGTGACACTGTGGGTTCAATGACTTACCCAGTTGGAGACGATAGAGCTGAGACAGAAGCCCTGCTCTCCTCTGAGCCCAGAGGCTGTGCTTCTGATCACTGCTTAGTCTGAAATCTTTTATAAGGAGGGACCAAGTGTCAGTGAGAATGCTCATAGGCAGCATGGCATTTGGGTCTTTAGAGAATATTTAGCATTAAATTCACATGCACCAAAATTAGAAAAGAAACCCATGGCAACTAACTTGAATTCACCAACTTATTCTACTTGGATTGTGGTTTTCTATAGAAAAGCTCCAAAATACTTGTCTGTCTGACTTTCAAAACCTAAACAAGGGGACTGGGGAGATGCCAGACAAAGTGAGGGCTACAGTGTTGATCCCAGCATGGGCGTGGTGGCCTGCTTGTAATCCAGTGCCTGGGACACACATGGGATCCACAAGGAAGGCTGGCCTGCTAGACTACTGAATCAAAGAGCTCCAGGTTCATAAATAAGGTGGAGAACAATCAAGAAGGACACCCAACCCGCCGTCAACCTCTGGCCTCCACACCACATACATGTGCATGCACTCATGTGCCCACACACAAACACACATACACATAACAAAAAAATGATTTTAAGATATGGGGGAGTTTGGGGTACAAACCATTACTAAAACTTACTATAGTTTCAGGATTTCAGGCCTGTCATCTGTCAAGTACTAGCATATAGACATCCTTTCCAAGTGTTAAATTATGCCATTTTAAGAGTAGAATCCAGTAACTTTGCCATTGCTTCTTTCAAGGGGAGATTAAGCCACATCTAGTTCATGGCTTTTGGAAGAGTTCTGGATCTTCTGGATGAATTAATGTGGTTAACTTGGTTTTCTTTTCTGTGGAAACATTTCCACTTATTGCAGAATTAAATAAATTCAGATGAGGTTGACTGAATAAACTAAATTAACTTTTTTTGAGAATTATTATTATTATTATTTATTTTTGAGAGAGAGTGAGAATAAGCCTGCAAGTGCCTTCAGCTGCTGTGAACAAAGTCCAGACACATGTGCCTCCTTGTGTGCATGTGCGATATTGCATACTTGCATCACTGCACGTCTGGCTACATGGAACCAGGAGATACAAACATGAGTTCTTAGGCTTTCCAGGCAAGCACCTTAACCGCTAAGCAATCTCTCCAGCCCTGGGTACTAACTTTTATTCAGTTTTCTCTATTTTTTGCCAGGATGACCTTGACATTGATGAGAGTGAGGTATTGCAGTCACCCACTACAACTATGCTTGGTGTTATCTGTGACCTTAAGTCTAATAGTGTTTGATGAAATTGGGAGCCCCCATGTCAGATGCACATATGTTTAGAATTATAATGTCATCTTGTTGGATTGTTCCTTCAATCAATATAAAGTGACCTTTTTTATCTTTCCTAAATAACGTTGGATTGAAGTCTATCCTGTCAGAAATTAGGATAGCCAAGACCTGCTTGCTTTCTAGGCCTAATTGCTTGAAATAACATTTTCCATCCTTTCCCCCTAAGATAGTGTCTGCCCTATATGGAAAGGTGAGTTTCTTGGAGGCAACATATAGAAGGATCCTGCCTTTCAACCCAGTCTGCAAGCCTGGGTCTTTTGGTTGTGGCATTGAGGCCACTGTTATCAATAGTTATTATTGAAAGGTGTGCATTTATTCCTGCCATTCTTCTTGTTTCATAGTTTGTCCTGTTTTCCTTTATTCTCTTGTATTAACTGTTATTTGAGTATGGTTTATTTTTTTCCCTGTTTCCTCATGTATGTGCTTTTCTTTTGCTTTAGCATAAAGGATCCCTTCAAATATTCTCTGTAGAGCTGGTTTAGTGTTCATATATTCCCTTATCCTATTTTTGTTGTGGAATGTCATTGTTTCTCCATCAATTTGGATGGATAGCTTTGCTGGATAAAGAAATATTGATTGACAGTTGTTATCTTTCCAAACTTGGAATACATCATTCTAAGCCCTTCTGACTTTTAAAGTTTGTGTTGAGTGATGTGCTGTTATCCTGATGGGCTTGCCTTTATATGTAACTTGATTTTTCTAACTTGTGTGCTTAGTAGTTTAATTATAATATGACAGTGAGAGATTCTTTCCTGATTTTGTCTGTTTGGCTTTCTAAAGGCTTCCTGTCACTGTACTGGCATTTCTTTCCCTATTTGTGGGAAATTTTGTTGAAAATATGTACTATACCTTTGAAGTAAAATTGTTCTCCTTCTACTATACCCTGAATTCTTTTTATTAAATTGCTTTTTAGAGAGAGAGAGAATAGGTGTGTCAACCCCAGACACATGAGCCACCTTGTACATCTGGCTTACATGGGTCCTGGGGAATCAAACATGGGTCGGTCCTTTGACTATGCAGGCAAGCTCCTTAACTGCTAAGCCATCTCTCCAGCCATTCCCTGAATTCTTATGTTTGGTATCTTCATAGTATCCTGAATGACTTGAAATTCCCATTCATATATTCCTATTAGCTTGTCTTTCTCTTTGTTGGACTGTGCTAGATCTGCCACCATGTCTTCTAGTTTAGATATTCTGTCCTATCCTTGATCCATTCTACTGGTGAAACTTTCTACAGTTTTGTATTTGACTTGCTCTGTTTTACATTTCTAGTATTTCTGATTGGTAATTTTTCATTATTTCTATTTCCTTACTCATGTCCATTAAGTTTCCTGTGTTATCTTGGGATTCCTTTAGGAGTTTGTTTTTGTTTTCTTTGTCAGGCATTTCATCTAAATCAATCTCACTGGAAGTCATTTCTGATGGATGTATAATTTTTGGTGGAATTGTATTGTCTTGATTTTTGTGTTTCTTCTATTATAATGTAAAGACTTTAGCATGTGTTAATTTGATGTTTGGGTTTTCTAATTATCTGCGGTAGTTTTAGACATGTAAACCTGACTTTATATATCTTCAGGGTAGGAGATTAAGGTGCCAGGCCTGGCTCTTATACACCCAGAGTAACAGCAGAAGTAACCCTAGGTGTTGGGTTTCCCTCCTATGCAAGTATTGTAGTAGGCTGGTTGGAGCAAATTACTAGCAATTCTAAAATTCCACTGAACAATACGCACATTCAATCAAAATCAGCAGAGTATTTATGCAAATGTGGGGATCAAAACAAACAGATAATCTAATAAAGTCAAAGTCCCTAAGGGTGTGTGTTGCCCCACACCCTTAATCCTGCAAAGTGGGAGGCTGAGATTTCTGGTCTGAAATCGGTTCCAGGTCAGCTTGGGGCCAAGTGAGACCCTGCACCCAATGATGACAGAAGAAAAAGACAAAGGCCCTATAAATCAGAAAATATCAAAGGCAATAATAGTCAACACCAAAATACAGCTTATTTGAATGGTAAGAGTGACCAAGAATATACATCAATCAAATCTAACACATAACCTGCCCTGACATGGAAGTTTAGATGTGTACTTCCAGTGCAGGCCTATGTTCCTGCTTTGCGTAAGCAGGCCTTGTTAACTTTTGGGATGGTGTTGCATAGCTGGCAGAAATCACCTGACCAAGAGCAGCTTGTGGATAAAAAAAGGTTTATTTTGGCTTATAGACTCAAGGGGAAGCTCAATGATGACAGAAGGAAATGATGGCATGAGAAGAGGGTAGACATTACCTCCTCACCAACATCAGGTAGACAACAGCAACAGGAGAGTGTGCTAAACACTGGTAAGGGGAAGCTGGCTATAATTCCCATAAGCCCACCTCTAATAATACACTGCTTCCAGGAGGTGTCAATTCCCAAATATCCATCAGTTGGGAACCTAGCATTCAGAACACCTAAGTTTATGGGGAACACGTGAACCAAACCACCACATTCTACCCCTGGCCCCCATTAACTGAAAAATCCATGATGTAAACTGCAATGCATTAAGCCTAACTTTAAGAGTCCCCATAGTTTTTATCAATCCCAATGATGTTCAAACATCCCCATAGTCCAAGGTTTCTTAACTGAGCCATAATACCAACCCCCCCAAAAAAAAACCCATAATGGCACAGAATAAACATTCACACTGCAAAAGATGGCATTGAACATAGCAAAGAAATATTCAACCAATATAAGATTTAAACAGGACAAACATCAAACTCTGTAGCTCCAAGTCCAACAACTCTAGCCAGTGACAAGTCACCAAGTCCAACAATTCTCACTAGCAACAAGTCTCTGGAGTTTCAATTCCACCCCTCCAGCTAGGCTACTCACAGTCCTGATAAACTTCATCTGGGGCCAGCAGCTCTCCTTAGTAGCAACTTATAGTCCTGGCATCTCCACTGGGTCTCCACTGCAACCCACAGTACATCCTCATGGCTCCAGCAGGTCTCCATGCATGCAATCCTTAGCAGACCTGCTTCACACTGGCCATGGTCATTTCCAAAATAGAAGACTGTGTTGCAAGTCCAATAACCCGCTCTTTCCTGAATTTTTGTTTTGTCTTGTTTTGTTTTGTTTTTTCGAGGTAGGGTCTCACTCTAGTCCAGGCTGACCTGGAATTCACTATGCAGTCTCAGGTTAGCCTTGAACTCACAGCCATCCTCCTACCTCTGCATCCCAAGTGCTGAGATTAAAGGCATGCACCACCACACCTGGCTTTTCTGCATTTTTTATACCCCATAATAACAGGTAGGGTGCCAATTTGTTAATCCAGGAGGGAATAAAGCAGGCTGAAGAATAGGACACACTCCTTTAGCATTCAGGCCCCCTCAAAAGACTACATTCTTTCTGTTGTCCTAATGCAGGTCAGCTGGCCCAATCCCAATGGTTGTAATCTCTCACGCAAGTACAGCTGAACAGGCAGCAATTTCAGCCAAATCATTTCATTTTTTCTGTACATATCCCTCTGATCACACCAGTCCATTTCTATGCAATGCAACCCTGCACAACTTCTCAGAGCATGGGCATAACAGCAAGCCTCTCACACAAACTGCTTCTAGCCCAGTCCAAGCAAAGCTCTTTCCACCCTCATAAGCCAAACCTCACAATCCATAGTTCTTACTTCATTCATATCTTTCAACTCTGACCAGAATAGTCCATAAAGCTGTACTTACAGCACTACAAGGTGTCTCTTAGGTCAAGGTTTGAAATCCTTCCACCTTCTTCTTGAAAATCAGCTCCAAAAGGCCAAAGCCACAGAGTCAGGTTGCAAGCAGTAATGATACCACCCTCAGTACCAACTTTACTGTTGTAGTCAGGTTTTCATTGCTGGCAGAAATCACCTGACACAAAGAGCAGCTTGTTGAAAAAAAAAAAAAAGGTTATTTTGCCTTACAGACTTGAGGGGAAGCTCCGTGATGGCAGGGGAAAATGATGGCATGAGCAAAGGGTGTACATTATATCCTCACACACATCAGGTGGACAATAGCAACAGAAGAGTGTGCCAAACACTGGCAAGGAGAAGCTGGCTATAATTCCCATAAGCCTACCCCAATAATACACTGCTTCCAGGAGGTGTCAATTCCCAAATATCCATCAACTGGGAACCTAGCATTCAGAACACCTAAGCTTATGGGGGACACCTGAATCAAACCACCACAGATGGGTTTCAATCTCACCTGTGCTAAGTGCCCACCTCCGTCCCTCTCAGGCCACTTGGGTCACTGTATCTGGTGTTCTGATCACCTGTGCTGAATGCTGTGTGGCTGGGGTGGGGAAGGCTTCTCTGGTGGCTTGTGGCACCGGTGGTTGGGGGAAAGGAGACTGTGCAGGGTGCCTGGTGTTATACCAGAGCTGCTCAGTTCGTCTCATTTGTGTTCTCCTTCAGCAGCTGCTCAGCTGGTCCCTGCTGTCTTTGCCTTCAGGTTTCTTGACTTTGTGATGAGGCTGGTGTGAGTGGGAAAATCCATTTACTTGGCTTCTGCTTCTGTGCCTCAGGCAGGGCCAGGTTGTGTGCAGACTGTGGCTGATTCTGGCTGGTCGCCTGCTTGATAGAAGTTCCAGATCTCTCCTCCTTCTCTGATGAAGTTGATAATTCTGGATACACCTTCACTTTTCACAAGAAGAGTGTATTTTGCTGTTTTTCTGCTTATTTCACCTTGTTAGGCTGCTTTGGTGTGGCTACTATACTGCCATCTTACCTGCAAGTCTCAACTTGTATTTATTCTTGATTCATGGTTTTGCTGTATATAGTTCTATATTGACTTTCCACATCTTTGTGTAGAGTTGAGTTAAATTAAATAAGTATGTTAATTGCACAGTGGAATAATTCAGTGTATGACATGGAACAAAAAATTAAATAAATAACTAAGACACTGGGTTAAGCCAAATATACCTTCACTCAAATAATTAAAAAAATAATTAGCAAGTAAATATATTACAGCTAGTTTGTGCTGAAAAAGAATACACTAATGAACACTGTTTTGCTTTTGAAAATACTGACAGTGGCCCTGGAAGGGGTTTGGAGCATCAAGCGGGATCTCCCTGTAGGAGGTCTGACACCAGGACTACAAAGCAGAAACAGCTTACTGCCACAAGCCAAGTACTATTCGAGGCACGGAGGGCTGAGAAGTAAGATCCTAAGACTTTTGCTTCAATAGACACCTTCTACAGTTTACAAACCAATGGCCAGTGCTGTGCTTAAATATCTCACTCAAGGGCTAAGGAGAGAGGTGGTAGGAAAGTATTTGCCTCACAATGAGGACCAGAGTTTGATGTCCAGCATCTTCATAAATGCCAAGTATGATGGCACATGCCTGTCATAAGAGCCCTGAGGCAGTTGAGAGAGGGAGACTCCTGGAGCTTACTTGCCATCCATTGTAGCCTAATCAGTAAGCTCTAGACCAATGAGAGACCAAAAACGTGGATGGGGGCTGGAGAGATGGCTTAGCAGTTAAGATGCTTGCCTGCAAAGCCTAAGGACCCAGGTCTGATTCCCCAGGACCCACATAAGCCAGATGCACAAGGGAGCACATGTTATGTGGAGTTCATTTGCAGTGACTAGAGGCCTTGGCATGCCCATTCTCTCTCTTCCTCTTTCTCTCTTTCCCTCTCTCTCTGCCTCTCTCACAAAATAAATGAAGAAATAAAACCAATTTAAGAAAATGTGGGTGGCGTACCTGAGGATAACACTCAAGATTGTTCTCTGACCTCCACAGGCTCACACATGCACATGGCCCACACACATACAAGCCCATATATACACGAACACACACACACATAAAAATATTAAAAAAAAAACAAAATTCCTCAGTCAAAAGTTAACCTCCCCTTGACTTGCTTCTATCAAATTACACCTCCCCTTTTTTTAAGGCTTAGGGAGATTTGATTCGACTATAGGTCGAACTTAAAGTGCTCAAGAGAAGGTAAGAGAAGAGATAAAGAGTTTCTGAACAGGAGAAGGCAGGAATGGAGTAAAGCCCCACAGGTTACTTTCATGATGAAATTCAAACAGTAGCAGCTCAGCTAACTCATGTACCCACAATGGGTAAGACAAATGCTCATATCTAAGCTTACATACCTGGATTTTTCTTGACTTCTTTGGTACATGAGCTTCTCTGACACAGCACGCCTGGTGGGAGGAGTTAATCCTTTGTAGTTCTTTCTCTGCAAAGGGAGATGAGGGCCTAAGAAAAAGTAGACTAGGACTTTTCCTGGGTTCCTTAGTTTCCCCTTGTCCTAAGGTTGGTGTGCCACGAGGTTGGGTCCAGTGTATTGATCCTCAAAAGGTATAAACTTTAAGACAGGCATGGTGGTACATGCCTTTAGTGCCAGTACTTGGGAAGCTGAGGTCCGAGGATTGCCATAAATTCAAGGCTAGCCTGGAATTACAAAGTGAGTTTCAGATCAGCCTGGGCTAGAGTGAGACCCTACCTTGAAAAATAAACAAAAAGGCATAAACTTTGGGACACTGCTTGTTCCTTACCATCACAGTGATTATTTTTCAGTGACTGTAGCAAGATGAGGAAAGGCAAAAGTCTTGATGTGAAAGCCCAGTGTTCAGACAATGTTGGAAGAAAGCTGGTTACATGAGTCTTACAAATCAACATACAGCTGAAAGGTGACCCTGGGTGGAAAAGAAGGAACACATATTAACTGAACATGTTAACCAGGATATGAATCAGCAGATGCTATAAGCACTGGTTATTTTAGATCCTCAATATATGTTATTTTATTTAAGTACTTCAACCATTGCAAGGTATAGGCACAATCCATAAGGGAATGGAGGCACAGAAAGGTTGAGTATTTTAACCAGTGCTACTTAACTGTGAGTGAAAGTGCTGGCTTTGAACCCAGATCTCATGACTCTCAACCCTGAAGCATTACTGCATCACTGAGCCCCTCAGCATCCAGGAGCTAGGATGTCTGTTGACCCTGAGTAAGGTGCGAGCACAACACATGTGCCACCAAGAAGGAGCCCAGGGATGGAACTCTGGGGTATGGATTTAGTGTATGTAGAGGCAATTGGGAGGCATGATGTAGCTACTGAGAAACTAAGACAGGGGGTTAAAGAACAAAGGCTAAAGTTACTACTGAAAGGGCTTCATGTAGCAAACAGGAACATTGTGGAAGCATGGGTTTAACAATAATAAAATAGCAGCCATTAGTTACTATGTGCCAAGCATGGCAGAGTTGAATATTGTAATCTCCACCTTTCAGGTTAAAAAAAAAAAACTGAGGCATAGGAAAGATATTATGCTACCTAAAATCCCATATCTAGTTAATGGAGCTGGAACCACAAACCTGTGTCCATCTGGCTGGTGTCTGAGACTACACCCTTTAAGCACCAGGCAATCACAACAGACACACTAGTCACTGGGTAGGAACAGTGGAACCAGTCCATATGGCTGTGTTACCAAGGCACAAATAAAGAGCCGTGGGAAGGCGATGTTACACTCTGGGAGGAAACTGCACCCATAATCCACAGAGGCACCACTGTCCTGCAGTAAGGGTTGGTTCACAGCAGAACACTTAACCTGTCGAGAGTTGTTGAGCTCAACTTCTCACCTATTTTCTCAAGTCCCATTTATATTGGGTAATAAAACCAAATATCTTAGAGATGGACTTAAAAAATTCATGTTACAAGACTGAAGAAAAAGTTAACTTTATTTGAGCTTGACAAGTCCAGTCAATTACCTAATTCATCAGTTGGAAGCATATGACCCAAAAAGAGTTTGATTTTGACCATCACTGCATTGTTCTCATACACAGAATTTAGAGAAAACTTACTCCTGGCTTCCTGCTTACTGCTGCCACCCACTCTCCCTCCCCAGCACCCCCTAGCCTTTTACCCGAAGCCTGTGCCAAGCCCTTGCAGCAGTCCTGCCGTCATATATAGATAGATATTATTGATATACCTTTCTGTACGTTACCAGCTGCTTTTCTTTTTTTTTTTTTGGCCATATGATAGATACCATAACTGGCCAATCTGTATAAATCAGACATATAATAACTAAGAATTGGAAATTTCTCATTATCAATGAAAGAAGGAAGATGCTCCATATGGCAATATCATAAATGGGGGCTGGGGAGATGGCTCAGTGGATGAAGTGCTTGCTGTGCAAGCTTGAGTACCTGAGTTTGTATCTCCAGACTCCATGTAAAAGCCAGAAGCTGTGGTGGGTTAATCCCAGCACCTGACAGCCAGATGGAAGGCAGGTCAAGAGTACAGCAGTGAACTACAAGACTTCACCTCAAAATGGGTGGAAGGCAAGGACCGACTGCAGAAGTTGTCCTCGGACCTTTATGCACATGCCCTGCCTGGCATGTGTGTGCCTGTAGTCACACACATGTTCATGCATACAATACACATACCATGCCTATATATGCAGCAAAAAAAAATTCAAAAGAAATACCTTAAACGAGTACAATCCCTGGGTAATTCTGGAAAAATTACGCTGTATAGTTCACACACTAGCGAAAGGTCCATGAAAGCAGGGACAGTGTCTCCCTCTCACCACGGTGTACCTCGCCTTCATGCCAGGCCAACTCAACTGCAGGCTGTCATGAGAATGCGCGAGGGACCCAGACTCTGCACTGAATGTCTACTTCATGTTCAAACAGAATGCAGAATGGGGTGTGGGGAAGCAAAGGAACTTGCTGGCTAAATTATGAAAACTTGTATCTTTTTTCTCTTTTTTCTTTTTGGTGTGTGTATGTGTTTTTGTGTGTGGGGGTGCACATGTGTGTGGATGCATGTGCACATCTGTGCATGTGGAGACCAGAAGTAGATGCTGGGGGTCTTCTTTGAGGCAGGGTTTCTCACTGAACCTGGAGCTCACCACTTTGGCTAGTCTACCTAGCCAGTGAGCCCAAGGAACCCGATTCCACTTCGCCAGCACTGGGATTACAAGTGCACATGACTTTGCCCAGCATTTTTGTGTGGGTTCTGAGCTTCCTCCAAAATTAGCCGCTGACACTTGCACATCAAATGCTTTTCTGACTGAGCCATAGCTCATGCCCAAAAGGTGCATATATTTTATATACATCCTGGAACTAAACCCTAAAAAGACATGCTCTGTATCACAGTGCTTGCAGATACGTCTCCCATGCAGCACATTGCAGCTAGACAACTCAACCAGAACTTAGTGGACTTTTTAAATTTACTTGTGCTTTTTTCCTCCATTTTCTTTCTTTCCTTCCTTTCTTCCTTCCTTCCTTCCTTCCTTCCTTCCTTCCTTCCTTCCTTCCTTCCTTCCTTCCTCTCTCTCTCTCTCTCTCTTTTTCTTTCTTTTGGTGGCAGAGTCTCACTGTAACCCAGGCTGATCTGGAACTCACTCAGTAGTCTTGGGCTGGCCTTGAACTTACAATGATCCTCATACTTCTGCCTCCCAAGTGCTGGGATTAAAGGCATGTGCTACCACACCTGGCTCTTTCATATATATATATATATATATATATATATATATATATATATATATATATAGAGAGAGAGAGAGAGAGAGAGAGAGAGAGAGAGAGAGAGGGAGGCAGTATTTGATTCTAGTCCAAGATGACTTGAAATTGCGCAGACTGTTCTTGGACTCAGTAATTCTTCTCCCTCAGGTTCCAGAGTGTATGTCAGGTTGTTTTTCCCTCCTGTTTTAAAGAACAACACGATCAAGATAGTTGTGACTCTTGCAACATCTAGTTCACATTACTAAAGTTAAGTTTAGAGTCAGGGTTGTCCAGCTATATCTCTAAGGCATGATTTTGCTACAGTCTGCAAAGCAGCCCTGGCTTCCACCACTCACAGGTTTTATTCAACTAGCTTTCCTCATTTCTGTGCCACAGAACAAACTTACAAGGGAAAAAACAGAGGTCTGGCCTGAGAGTGCCTATGAGTCACTGGGGTACCTTATTAGAATTCAGGTTCTAATGGGGGAGGGAGTGGCCGGGGTCTGAGGGTGAGGATTCACACCACCAGAGGGTTGTCTAGCTCTGCTTGTCTGCAGTGGGGGGCGGGGTCTCAAAGACAAGCTGAGCTTTGCCAGTTATCAGAAGCATGTGGACATGGCTTCATATTCTGCCTCAAGACTGAGTCAAATTTAGATTGTAGCAGGGTTGGGACCAAAGAGCAGGCACTCGAATGGAGCACTCCCATTCCCTCACAGGCTGTTTTCTCACCCTAGGGTAAGAAGAATACAACTTTCCATCGAGATGGAAACTTCTTCTTCCTAATGGCTGAAGAATATGGAAGAAACCCAAGCTTGCTTCTTGGTTTAAGATGTTTGAATAATTTATTAGTCTGTAATATCTTAAAAGTCAATCCAAAGAAATAAAACATTATTAGTAAAAGGGCTATGGAAAATATGTTACTTACTTTTAGTTTTTACAGTTGAGCTGTGAAAGGGTTCTGCATCAACCTGTTCTCTATCTGCCCCCCAATACATAAATAAAAACCCAAACATATGCTTATATATACATATGAATATATCTCTATACTCAATATATACACACACATATAAATGAAAATCAATTTTTATATAATATCCAGAAATAATACTAATAGCATACTGATATACTTGTATTTTTCCCTCTATACGTTTTACTTTATCTGTTTGAAAGCACAATGTATAATATATACATTTATCATCCCATTTAATGGAAAACTATATAGTTTCCCATTTATTTATCATGGTAAATAATTGTACAAAAATTTATATTGAAGCTGAATATGGTAGCTCACATCTGTGATCCCAGCACTCAGGAAACTGAGGCAGGAGGATTGCCAAGAGTTTGAGGCCAGCCTAGGTTATATAGTGAGTTCTAGGCTAGCCTGGGCTGCAGATGAGACCTTGTCTCAAAAGAAATTTTTTGTGCTAAATGTATTCATTTATTGTTCCATTTAAAAAGAAAACATTTTATTGGGCTGGAGAGATGGCTTAGAGGTTAAGGTGCTTGCTTGTGAAGGCTAAGGACCTAGGTTCGACTCCCCAGAACCCACATAAGCCATATGCCCAAGGTGACGCATGTGTACAAGGTCACACATGCACACAAGGTGGTGCACAAATCTGGAGTTCGACTGCAGTGGCTAGAAGCCCTAGCACACCAACTTCTCTCTCTTGTTTGCTCATAAAAATAACTTAAAATGCCATTATTTATTTATTTGAGAAAGAGAAAGAGGGAGAGAGAGAGAGAGAGAGAGAGAGAGAGATTGAGAATTGGCATGCTAGGGCCTCCAGCTGCTGCAAACAAACTCTAGATGCATGTACCACCTTGTGCATCTGGCTTATGTGGGTCCTGAGGAATCAAACTTGGGCCCTGTGGCTTTGCAGGCAAGTTCTTTAACCACTAAGCCATCTCTCCAGGCCCCATTTTTTGATATTCAGATTTTTTTCAATATTTTATTTCATATCTGTAGTGACTTACCACTGACATTAAAAAGTTCTGTCTCCTTGTATTATGATCACCAACATTTCATTCTTTTTCGTCTCTGCAACAAGCTCATCTTAAAGCCATCCAGTTCACCATTCTCAAGTTCATTGCTGTTGTTAATAAGTAAAGTCTGTCCAGCAAAGATTTGTTGACTGGGTATGTTCTGTCCCTACTTAAAAATATTTACACAGTGAAATAGTCCATGTCTGGGAGTAAGATCCAAACTTTTCCAGACTTGGTATAAAAATTTCCATTTACTTAAAATACTCCAAATAGGATGAAATGGGGGTGAATTCTAGCCACCATTATGTTTTAAAACTCTTTCATTATTTGTCACTTCAAGAGCAGTGTTGCAGGCCAGTAGCTAAAAGTGAAAGGCTGCATCTTAAATTAGTCAAGAAATATAACCTGAAAAACTATGTAGAGTTAGGTGAAACATTGACTGGTCAAACACATCTAAAATATTATGCTACTAACGTTTTTTAAGGTCCCCTTGTTTTGTGTATGTATCTTTGGATGCCACACAGAAAGTGCAAAGGGGTAGAGTCCTGGCTTTCATTCAGCCATTAGGAATGATGCCCTGTTCCCACTGAGACTTCATAAACATGCTTAGGGGTTTCCTCTCTCACTGCCATTCTACTCTTGCCAACAAACAACCCTGCCCTCCACCAGTCTCCTCTGTTGACTTTCAGGCTGTCTGTCTGTCTGGCTGCTTTGAAGTGTCCCTTTTTGACCAGCCTCTAATGGGACAAGGACTGACCCCTGGGCACTGTTTTCTTGCTAGGATTTCTGTCCTAACTCTACTGTGGGACCCAGATTCCTTTTGTGGCTCAATGCTATAGTTGGTAGCCATTGCAATTTTATCAAGTGTATACACACACACACACACAGGGTTTTCCTTGCTTGCATTGTTTAATAGTGAAGAATTAAAGCTACTGAAATACACATCAGGAGGATGATTTTGAAAGTTATAATGTCATGCAACTGCTTGGCTTTACATTTTAATTAGATAACCATATTAAAATAAAAACATGGTGGGTTGGAGAGATGGCTTAGCAGTTAAGATGCTTGCCTACAAAGCCACAGGACCCAGGTTCAATTCCCAATGATCCAAATAAGCCAGATGCACAAGGTGATACATGCACCTGGAGTTCGTTTGCAGCAGCTGGAGGCCCTGGCCATGCCCATTCTCTCTCAAACAAGTAAATAAAAAATTTTAAAAATATATAAAAGAATAAAAACATGGGCTAGAGATATGGTTCCATGGTTAAGACACTTAATTGCAAAGCCTAACAGCCTGGGTTCAATTCCCCAGTACCCACAGAAAGCCAGATGCACAAAGTGGCACATGCATCTGGAGTTCATTTGTAGCAGCAAGAGGCCCTGGTGTACCTATACTCTTTCTCTCTCTCTCTGTCTCTGTTTCCCTCTCTCTCTGCTTGCAAATAAATAAATAAAAATAATTTTTGAAATTATAAAAAAACTAAAAATTCTTTGGTATGTGTGTGCATGATATGTTTGTATATATGATATGTGTGGGGGCACACACATTCCACACATATGTATGGAGGTCACAGGACAAATATGTAGTTCTTCACCTTACATAAGATAGAATCTCTTTAAAGGAAAAAAAAACTTTCTTGGGCTGGAGAGATGGCTTAGCAGTTGAGGTGCTTGCGGGCAAATCCAAGGAACCCAGGTTTGATTCCTCAGTAACCACGTAAAGCCAAATGTACCAGGGTGGTGCATGTGTCTGTAGTTCATTTGCAGTGGCTAGAGGCACTGGCATGCCCATTTTCTCTATTTGCCTCTCTCAAATAAATAAATAATAATCTTTAAAAACTCTTTTCTTTTAAAACTGCTAAGCTCAGCCCAAGTCTCTTGTTTTGCCACTGCAATCATCAGACTAGCTGGCCTGTGAGCTTCAGGATTCGGCTCTGCCTCCCATTGCCCTTGGTTTGTTGGGATTATAAATGCACGTGCCACTTTGCATCTGGTCTTACATGGGTTCTGGAGTTCTGAACTCTATTGTCATCATGCCTTTAACCACTGAGCCATTTCCCCAGCCCCATTAAAAACTTATTTTAGAACCAGTATTGCAAGGACACTTTGTTAAAATGATAAAGTACAGCAATCTCACACCAACAAACATTTTCATGCTGAATGATGTTTTTCAACCTCCCAGGACCCCAAATAAAACAAAAAAAAAAAAAATGCTGCTTTTTCCAAAGATGTTTGCAAGTTGTTCACTTTGATTCTTCATTTTATATCCTTCTTGCTCCACGGTCCTTGAGTTTTCTGAGTTCCTGCCAGACATAATTCCTGCAGGTTCTAGATACATTTGTGTCCCAAGAGTTTACACCCCTTTTCCTAATTGGTTGTGGGCAACAGTAACCCACCTATGAGCCATATAGTTTAATGACTAGAAGGAAAGTTTAAAATACCACTGAAAACATGATTTCCTACATTAGTTGGTACAAATTTCCTTCAAAAGGCTACTTTGTGGACTCATTTTTTTTTTAATTTACTTGAGAGCAACAGACAGAGAAAGAGGCAGAGAGAGAGAGAGAGAGAGAGAGAGAGAGGAGGAGGAGAGAGAGAATGGGCGCACCAGGGCCTCCAGCCACTGCAAACGAACTCCAGACACATGTGCCCCTTGTGCATCTGGCTAACGTGGGTCCTGGGGAATTGAGCCTCGAACCGGGGTCCTTAGGCTTCACAGGCAAGCACTTAACTGCTAAGCCATCTCTCCAGCCCTGTGGACTCATTTTTAAAGAGTCCTGTGTTCTGATTTATAACTGGAATACTTGTCTTTGTTTCAAAACTATAGTGTTTACAGAGATCAAAATCATTCATTGAGGACATTTTTGGATTTGTTTTCATGAAACTTCATATTGCATACATTTTAGAGCCCATATTTTTATTCAGCCATTATTGTGGCCATTTTCCTGTATGACACATGCTTGTTTAAATTATGATTCGATGGGTTACATATTGTGATTACATAATTTTACCACACCTTTCTCTTGTCTCTATTTGAAGGGCCTTCATTTGCCACCAACTTTTCTATTTGGCATTTCAATGGATTTTGTTTTCTTTCTACCCACACAGTAAAAGGAATTTCCTTAGGTTTTCTTCACGAGCACATACTGTGGATGGAGAGAGCAGAGAGACTGTATCTATGCCTTTGACTGAAGAGCTGAAGTTTCTGCTATTTTCCTGCTTGGATGAGCTAGAAAAAAATTAAATCTGAACAGTGAGCTCACTCAAGAAGGAAGCTTTCAGCTTCTTTTCTATTTATTTCTATATTCTTAATTATTTATTTAGACACTTTCATATATATATATATACAATGCATTTTTATCCCACTCCCATCCAGTTACCTTCTCTTTTCCCTTCTACTTCTTCCCATTAGATCCCCACCCTCCTTTTATACCTTTTTTATTTGCAAGCAGACACACACACACACACACACAGAGAGAGAGAGAGAGAGAGAGAGAGGGAGAGAGAGAGAGAGAGAGAGAGAGAATAGGCACACCATGCCCTCCAGCTGCTGCAAGAGAACTCTGATGCCTGAGACACTTTGTGCATCTTGCTTCATGCGGATGCTGTGGATTCAGCTCCTGCCACCCGCGTCGCTTTGTGCATCTGGCTTTACTTGGTATTGGGGAATTGAATCTGAGCCAGGAGGCTTTGCAAGCAAGTGCTTTTAACTGCTCAACCATCTCTCCAGCCCCTTATTTGTTATTTATTTATTTATTTCTGACCCACTGATTTAAACTAAGGTCGCTTGCATAATTATGGCCAGAAGGTTACTCACTGCAAAGTGAGCAACCCCTCTAGTGGCTACACTACTAAAGGACATGACCTGCCTCTCCCAGCAATCATCAGTCTCCACTGTTTACTCTGAGAGGTGTGGGGGTCCATCTCATGGTCTCCTCTCTTATCTATAATGAAATATTGACAAGCTCAAGCATGCGCAGGGAACCATGGTGGCTGTGAGTTTATGAATGTAGGGGATTTGTCATATCAGAAGATAAGTATTCCACAGTCCTACTTATCCTCCAGCTCTTACATTCTCTCTGCCCCCAATTGCTGGAGGATACCTGACCTTGCAGGACATGATTCTGATGTCAAGTTTAGGCCTGAGCACAAACTAGTCACTTACTCTTGGTAATTTTTCCATCTATGCATCTCTGTATTCACCTCTACCCTTTGCATAAAGAAACTTCTGTATTCAAGGCTGAGAGGGGTACCAATCTGTGAGAACATAGATATTTAGATTGCAGTTTGACATGCTGTTTGATTATCTTTACACTCTACAACCCAAGCATTTGGTGGCTCCAGTACTAGGGACTTACCATCTAGTTTGGTGGATAACCAAGAACAACAGCAATAACCTATAATATTGTTTTGGAGGTCTCTGTGGTCTTTCAGACCAAGAACTCATAAGGAGGTATCTCTTCCCTGATACTTGTAGTTTTGGTTAATACTCTATGGCTTCTGGGAGCAGGTTTATCCACCATGTAGAGAACATTTGTGTGAACACTTTCTTTTTAAATTTATATTTTATATTTATTTTGGTTTTATGAGGTAGGGTCTCACTCTAGCTCAGGTTGATCTGGAATTCCCTTTGTAGTCTCAGGGTGGCCTTGAACTCATGGTGATCTTCCTACCTCTGCCTCCCGAGTGCTGGGATTAAAGGTGTGCACCACCAAACCCAGCTACAAATTTATATTTTAAGCCTATGGATATACCATTCTGAGCAGGCCCCATTTCATCTGATCTCAGAAGCTGTTGCAGTCAGGTTCGCATTGCTGGCAGAAATCACCCAACCAAGAGCAGCTTGTAGGGACAAAAAAGGTATATTTTGGTTGACAGACTCAGGGGAAGCTCCATGATGGCAGGGAAAAACGATGGCATGAGCAGAGGGTGGACATCACCTCCTAGCCAACATCAGACACACAACATCAGCAAGAGAGTGCGCCAAACACTGGCAAAAGAAAGCCGGTTATAATACCCATAAACCTGCCCCTCGACGATGCACTGCCTCTAGGAGGCCTAAATTACCAAATCTCCATCAGCTGGGGATCTAGTATTCAGAAATCTAAGTTTATGGGGCACATCTAAATCAAATCACCACAGAGGCTAAGCAGTGTCAGGCTTAGCTATTACTTGGATGGGAAAAGCTTTCTTTTTATGTAGTCCCACAGGAGCTGCCAAGATAGTAGTAGTTCCTGAGATGCACTTAGTCTGCATAGTCATCTATCTCTCTTTCTTCCTCTCTCTCTGTCTCTCTCTCTCTCTCATTACAAAGACCAAAAGTCTTTTTAATTGCATCAAATAACAAAGATTAAATACAGACCAAAGGACCATTTTGGAGTGGTTGGAAATAATTTGATATCAGACATTATTAATATGGTTTTGTCTCTCTGTATCTTGCAAGCTTCTGGGCTGTGGTTCACTTGGCCACAGGATCTTGGACCTGGAATCATATAGCATGGCTATTGCACTTGCTCAGAAAGGAATTGTTTTCAATTATTGTAGAAGCAGCATACATGTACCCTGTCATTTTTCTATGCTATACAGTCAATTATAGGACCCTAATTTTGTTCACTTTAATCCAGTAAGTATTTCTTATTAAAAATGCCCCAGAAACTTTCAGAGGAAGAATCACAGGAAAGAGTGAGATAGAGCCCAGGCAAAGCCCGTGTCCTGTGTTGATTGGTTGTGTGAGAGCAATTTATTTGTCAAGGCAGAATTACCTGACTTATAAGAGAAACACATCTTTCTACTTTCTTGCCCTGGGTGTGTGGGAGAAATGGAGTCTGACAGAGACAAGGGGATCCAGTCCTCCATCTCTGAAGAGCTGGGTAGGGGCATGAGTCAAGGGCTGATTGCCTGGCAAGAGGGTGGAGTCATGCAGAAACTCAGAGGACAAGTGCCACAGCAAACACAGAACACATATGTTTGAGTTCTCGAAACAACATAGGACTTGTGCTAACTCATTTGACTGAGGACTTAAGTAGACTTGGGTGTGGAGGAGACCTTTCTGGTGAGCCTGAATTAGATTTGTGAGGCCAGTATGATATGATTTTTACCAGGCACTTGGGTGGCATAATATTTATCTTAGTTGTTATTTTCTTTTTTTCATAGAGAGGGCAAGAAAGAGAGAGACACACAGAGACAGAGACAGAGACAGAGACAGAGAGAAAGATAGAATTGGCATGCCAGGGCCTCAGCCACTGCAATCCAACTCCAGATGCTTGTGCCACCTAGTGGGCATGTGCAACTTTGCACTTGTGTCACCTTTGTACGTCTGGCTTAGGTGGGATTTGGAGAGTTCAACATGGGTCCTTAGGCTTCGCAGGCAAGCACCCTAACTGCTAAGCCATCTCTCCAGCCCCTTAGTTATTATTTTATAGACTAAAATCTTGCATTACCTATATACACATACATTTAATGGCCTCAAGAAGTACAAACTTAATAGTGATGCTCATTTATTCATCTATTAATTTATTTAATAAGTATTCATTGGTCATGTATGAGATACTACAGTGTGTGATGCTAACATGTTTATGCAGTACCCACAGGTGTTTTAAATGTCAAAACAATTTTTTTCTTTTTCATTTTTATTACACAACACACTGCATGCTACATGATATACTATAGGCTGTCTAACCATGGTAAATGACTCTAAGTGCATTGCTTTTTCATCAGTCAGGAAAAATGCTTTCCTAATCAATGTTCTCAAAGCCCCTAGACACATAGGAATAACTGACCCCAAAGTTGTGCCCAACTATTTCCTCCAAACTCCACTGATATGAAAAACAGTCAGCCTTTTCTTCCTTGCTCTGTCAGTAGAATTGCAGCTGTATGCAGCAGCCACACTGGGAATGGGCAAGCACAAGCTAATGGTGCCAAGTTCAAATTTTAACCACATCTGTGCACACTGTCATGTCAAAGCAGTTTTCTTTTGGGTAAATCATTGATTCCATGTGCCATTACTTTTACAAGTGATTGCAGATGACTTCAGGAAGAGGAAGTTAAGCTTGAACAGTGAAGAGGTAGACCCTTGAAATATTTTCAATATGCAGGCATTTCTGACCTAAACATAAACTTCACTGTGTATACTTTCTTGAGCATTCAAAATTCTTCTACTACCTGTTCAGTCAAGGAAATGTACAAGGAAGCACTTGAGTGCATGAAACCATAAAGGAAATGCAATAAGTTTTCATATTAACTACCTTGAATAACTTTAAGGCCAGTAAACTGGTTGATGTAAATAAAAATAAAATATCATGTATGGTTTATTTTCTATCAAGAATTTAGCAATTGTGGATTGTTGTTAATCTTATAAAATTTCCTACAATATTTAACTAACTGTCTTTTAAATATCAATTGCCCAATTATTCAGTAAAAAACAAAAATGTGCCTGACAAAGGAAATAATCCCCACCTATTTGCCTTTCCAGCCACACCTGCTCACTGGCCCTTTACTATCTCCACTATATACATATCTTACTAACATAACAACTAACATGTACTGGACTTTGAGCTGCCTTTTTATCTCTTCAAGGAAAACAATGGAAAGTATTCTTAGCAGGTCAACATTCAGCAGCAGCAATCTCAGGTCCACGGGCTGAAGAGATAGCTTAGTGGTTAAGGTGCTTCCCTATGAAGCCAAAGGACTTTGGCTCAATTCCCTAGGACCCACATAAGCCAGATGCACAAGGTGGAGTTTGTTTGTAGCGGCTAGAAGCCCTGGCACACTCATTCTCTCTTGCTCTCTCTCAAATAAGTAATTTTAAAAAATAAATAAAATATTTAAAAAAGAAATCTCAGGTCCAACCAAAAAGAAAAGCCCATTTGAAAGAAATCTGGCTCTTAGAGGTCTCATGTAGATAGAGTGTGATTTGGGCTGGAAACAGAGGCCGTTGGACCATATTTTGAGACTTTCACAGGAAATATCATCTCTCCCTGATGAGGGTGGGTTTAAGATGAACTAGGATGTACTTAATTGAAATGAACTATTTACATCTGTGCATGGTGGTGCACAGCTGTAACTCCAGTACTCAGGAAGTGAGGCAGGAGGATCACAAATTCAAGGACATCCTTAGCTTCACCGTGAGTCCAAAGCCAGCCTGGAATTCAAGAGACCTTGTCCAAAAAGAAAGGAAGGAAGGAAGGAAGGAAGGAAGGAAGGAAGGAAGGAAGGAAGGAAAGGAGGGAGGAAGGGAGGGAGGAAGGGAGGGAGGAAGGGAGGGAGGGAGGGAGGAAGGAAGGGAGGAAGGAAGGAAGGAAGAAAGAGAGAGAGAGAGAGAAAAGAAAAGAAATCAAATAAATTATTTAAATGCCATGGGGGAAGAACAAAGAATGAGTCTGAATTTTAGGGTCCTGGTTCTTCCTCCAGTGGATTTTTGTCCTCTATACTGTGAATTGATTGATTACTCAGCCTTACACATTGAGCCTTGATGCATGGAGCATTCTCCTATACTACTGTAGAACCTCGGGACCCAAAAGCCTTTCTTTACACCTGACTTGCTTGCAACTGAAATATGGTTCTTCCGAAGCAACACTTCCTTAAACTGAGAGGCCTTTACACAAATTAATCACTGTTAGTAAATGAGAAAGAATCCTGGGACACTGCTATAGTTACCTGTGTTACCGGGGGAAAAAACCCAACCAAAAGAACTGATCAGAGGAAAGGGTTTATTTTGTCTTATAGTCTAGAGGAGAAGTTTCAACATGGCAGGCAAAGGGTGGTAGAGCAGAGGCTGGGCATCACTTCTTGTCACAACAGCTTTCAGAGAGCAGCAAGAGAGTGAGCTGAGCTCTAGAAAGGGGAAGCTGGGCCATAACACCCCAAAGCCCACCCCCAGCAACACACCTCTTCCAGCAAGGCATCACCTCCTAAATTGCCACCAGCTGGGGACCAAGCATTTAAAACACATGAGTCTATGGTGGACATCTGATTCAAACTACCATGGACACTGAAATTTCTAAGATGATTTAGAGTTCATTCATTCTGGACTCTTCATTTTGAGGACAGTATAATTCCTAACATATGGGTAGCAGGCATGCTTTTGATCACCCTATGTCCTTTCTTACCTCTTCTTCAGTAAGCAGATACCCTTTAATCTTTTGGGGGAACTACCTTCACCTCATTTTTATTCTATAATATTTAGATGGGGTTGGTTCTACCTCCTAGATCCAGAGAAGGGTCTAAAATGATTCTACCACCACCCCAAACATTACTGAAGATTGTGCACTTGGCCCAAAATGGGTCAACATTTGTGTCCTAATTTGAAGGAGTTTATTATACTTGTCACAAGAATTCTAAGAGTGCTAATCAATACATGCTGTTACAGTCAGTTTCACATTGCTGGTAGAAATCACCCAACCAAAAGCAGCTTGTGGAAAAAAAAAAAAAAAAAAGAGGTTTATTTTGGCTTACAGGCTCAAGGGGGATGCTCCACAATGGCAGGGAACATGATGGCATGAGCAGAGGGTGGACATCACCTCCTGGCCCACATAAGGTAGACAACAGGAACAGGAGAGTGTGCCAAACACTGGCAAAGGGAAACTGGCTATAACACTCATAAGCCCACTCCCAACAATACACTCCCTCCATGAGGCGTTAATTCCCAAATCTCTATCAGCTGGGAACCTAGCATTCAGAACACTTAAGTTTATGGGGGACACATGAATTAAACCACCACATTCTGCCCCTGGACCCACAAACTGATAACTATACATGATATAAAATGTAATGCATTCATGCAACTTTAAAATTCCCCATAGTTTTTATCAATTCCAATGGTGTTCATACACCCCCATAGTCCAAGATCTTTTAACTGAGCCATAATACCAAAAATCCCCCCAAAACCCATAATGGCACAGAATAAACATTCACACTGCAAAAGATGGCATTGGGCATAGCAAAGAAATATTCAGCCATATAAGATTTTAAACAATCAGGGCAAACAGCAAACTCTGTAGCTTCAAGTCCAACAACTTTAGCCAGTGACAAATCTCCAAGTCCAGTAATTCTAACCAGCAACAAGTCTCTGGAGTTCCAAGTCCACCCCTCCAGGTAGGCTACTCATAGTCCTGGAAAATATCATCAGGGCTGGCAGCTTTCCTTAGCAGCCATCTCATGGTCCCAGCATCTCCACTGGGTCTCCAGTGCAATCTGCGGTTCATCCTCACAGCTCCATCAGGTCTCCATACAGGCATCCAGAAAACCTGCTTCACACTGCCTATGGCCATTTCCAAAACACAAGACCATGTTGCAAACTCAATGACCCTATCTTTCCTGCATTTCTTATACTCCACAATACCAGGTAGGGTGCCAATTTGTTAATCTAGGGGTGAATAAAGTAGAGTTTGAAGAACAGGACACTCCTTGAGCACTCACACCCTTCCAAAAGAGTCTACAATTCTTCCTGTTTTCCCAGTGCAGGTCAGCTGGCCAAATCTCAAAGGTTGTAATCTCTCAAACAATTTGTAGGTGAACAGGCAGCAATTTAAACCCAAAGATTTTTTTTTCTTTCTGTGTCATATCACTCTGCTCACACCAGTTCATTTCTATGCACTGCAACCCTGCACAACTTCTCAGGACATGGGCATAACAGCAAGCTTTTCACACAAACTGCCAGCACAGTCTAAGCACAGCTCTTTCTCACCCTCATAAGCCAAACCTCACAGTCCATAGTTCTTACTGCATTCAGGTCTTTCAACTCTGACCAGAATAGTCCATCAAGGTGTACTTACAGCACTGCAAGGTGTCTCTTAGGCCAAGGTTTCAAGTCCTTCCACATTCCTCTTGAAAATCAGCTCCAAAAGGCCAAAGCCACACAGTCAGGTGTCTAGCACAACCCCACTCTCGGTATCACTTTACTGTTGCAGTCAGGGTTACATTGCTGGTAGAAATCACCCAACCAAAAGCAGCTTGTGAGGAAAAAAAAAAAAGAGGTTTATTTTGGCTTACAGGCTCAAGGGGGAAGCTCCATGATGGCAGGGGAAAACGATGGCAAGAGCAGAGGGTGGACATCATCTCCTGGACCACATAAGGTGGACAACAGGAACAGGAGAGTATGCCAAACATTGGCAAAGGGAAACTGGCTATGACACCCATAAGCCCACTCCCAACAATACACTCTCTCCAGGAGGCATTATTTCCCAAATCTCCATCAGCTGGGAACCTAGCATTTAGAACACCTAAGTTTATGGGGACACTTGAATCAAACCACCACACAAGCCTACTATTTTTTCACTGAAAGCTTGTAGGGATTTCTTAAAGTCACAGAAAGCCATTGACATAGACAAGTTCTCTTGATACCCACCAACTTTCTAGTGTGGAGCAGAGATGCTGATGGGTAAGTTCAGTAATGCATTAAGAGCACACATACATTCATTCAATGAGTATACACTAAAATGATGACTAGTACTATATGGTTTGGTTTGGTGCTATGGATGGAGTTGTGAATAAAATAATCCCAATCACCATTTCATGATATTCTAGAAGATGTTCACATGGGCACACCGAGGAGGGCCATGCCATGCAATCTACCTTGGATGTGTGTATGTAGGTATCCACAAAGGCTTCTAAGGGGGAGGTACTGGCTTCCAAAATATCTCTGAACCTAACCTACTTTAATTCTATTTTTTACCCTCACAGCTGCTGTTTTGGCGTTCTTCATTTCACATCTGATTTACAGCAGTAGTTTTCCAATTGAAGTCTGTACCTTGGTTTTATCCAACATACCCTTTACTGATAACACAATAAGTTACATATAGTACACATACATGAAAGCATATAGCATAATTAATTTCCTTAGCCATATGCTCCCATAAACCATCAGTGCCTACATCAATAAAGGTGGTCTGCTTGTCAGAAGCCTCTATGTCCATGACAAAAATCAAAATTCACTTTGAAATATAAACTTCATTCTACTGCAAATTTGTGTGTGTGTGTGTGTGTGTGTGTGTGTGTGTGTGTTTATAGGCATGGCAGGGTTTCTTACCACTACTGGGGATTTGAGACCCTTCTCTGGAGCTACAAGGTAGAACCAACCCCAAATAAATCTCATGGAGTAAAAATGAGGTGAAATAGTTCCCTAAGATTTGTAAGAAAGCACCTTTAGGTGTGGAGCCATCTCCTCAAACCCTGTACTGCTTTCTTGCTTTCAAGAAACTCTCTACAACCTTCATGTTAGAATTCCATCTCAGCCCAATTCTACACAACAGTTCCTAACTTACTAGTTATGGTCTTCCCTGCTGGCCATTCACTCCTGTTAAACATCTTAGCCCCCTTCCTGCCTCATGTTAACCATTCCTAATTATTTCAGTTGCCTTCTTCCCAGTGTTTTTGTTTCACTTTCCCAATTTGTTAACTGAAAACTGAGAACAGCTGGCTTTCATACTTTATCAGAATGCATTTTCCTTTCTCCCACCCTTGGCTCTTTCCAATAATCATCCATTGCCAATGAATTAATCACTATATAGGAGGATCTTCATTCAATTAGTAGCTTGTGGCAAAATCTGGAACAGGTTTCCACAAATCTACTCAAACCTTCCCGCTCAGCATCTCCCTGCTACATAACAAGATAAGACTAAGTAGTGGCCATTTATGATCCTGAACCATAGTAGGAAAAAAATGGAAGTGGATATACATGAAACCTAAGCCATTCTTAAGACTTTACACATCACTCAGGACTTGATAAGTTCTTAACAATAAATTCAGGTGGTTGATAATATACTATACATATAATATAATATACTATACATAATACTATATAACCTATCATATATTTATATATTAGAGCCAAAATAAAGGATTTTGAATGTTTTCATCATAAACTATGTTTGCTCTACTATGAACATTATACATATTTACATATGTATTGAAACATCACATAGCACTCCATAAATATGTAGTTTTATATGTCAGTTAGAAATTGAAACATAAAACAAGTCAATGGAGACAAACCCAACTTTATCTTCTGTATCAATAGCATAAGAAGCACGTTTCAGGATGGCCCTCCTCTCAGCTGTTTCTCCTCTGATATCCTATAGACAGACTATCAATCACACAAATGATGGGTGCGCAGTCTGGATCTAGGAAGAAAAAAAAATCTCAAAATTCTCTCCTCAAACAGGCAACCCTGCCCAGGACCCATTTAGAATTCCACTGACTGAGAGCTGAATGAAGTCCAGGAATCTAAAATCTAGCCTTAGGGCAAAAGGCTTCTCAAATGGCCTTAGGTGTTGATGCCTGACTATATAGCTTCTTGGGTAAACCAGCAGAGGCTGTGTGGCTGTCTTTACTTGTGTAAAATTTACCTGGATTTCGGTGCAGTAATATTTACAAGTCATGATTTTAGGGTCCCAAATATTTTGCATGGCCTTCCTGATTGCAGAAATTGTTTAGCAAAATTAATAGTGCCCTTCATTTATTCTCGTCAGCAAACCGGCAGTATGTTGCTCTGAACAGGTGCCTCAGGTGCCATATTTTATCTGCGGCTTGCAAGTTCTCAGCACCTCAGTGCAAGGAATGCTGTCAGCCTACATTAAAAAAAAAAAAAAATCTGGATCTGGGTATGATAGTGCATGCCTTTAACTCCGGAAGGCTGAAGTGGGAGGATCGTCGAGAGTTTGAGGCCAGCCTGAGACTACATAGTGAATTCTACGTTAGCCTCTGCTCCAGCGAGACCCTACCTCGAAAACAAACAAACAAACAAAAAATGCTAGGGTAGGAAGGACAGAATGTGTTTCCATCGCTCTGATAACGCTGTACTATGCTGGCGATAAAGGCACAGCGAATGGTCTCAGGATTAGTCACACTAAAAACTTAGTTTCCCACATGCATAACTTCCGTGGGCCGGGACGTGGGAGGGGCTGACTCCACAGCTGGCCGGTTTGCCGACCACAAGGTCTGGGCCGTGTTCCAGCTGCCCGCCGCAGGGCTCTCCCTCCCCTCCAGCCAGGCCCTCTCAGGCTGGGTGCCGGACCGTGCGGGTGGGAAGAGACGGATTCTGCCCCGGAGTCCCGCGGAGACCCGGGGCCCAGCCCGGGAACGCCGGCCGGACTCTGGAAAGCTAGGACTCAGGCCACTGTGGGCACGGCTGCAGAGAAGTCCTACACCCCCAGATGAGGCGCCAGTGGGGCGCAGCCGGGGAGCCCCAGGGCTCGGGAAGGCGCGGAGAGCGGGCGCAGGCGCACCAGGGAAGGCCCGGGGCCAGGCCCGCGGGGCTGGGGGCGCGGTGGCAGGGAGGGACAGGGCGGTGCCCGGCCGGGCTGCCCGTCCAGCTCTCCTCGCCTAGGTCCAGGGAGGGGCGCCGCGGGGGCCGAGGGCCTGTGGATGCCGGGCCCGCCCCCTCCGGTTCTCCGGCTCGCGGCTCGCGGCCGAGAGCCCTGGAGCCTCCCGGGCAGCATGAGAGCCGGTGCCGCCCTTCGCGGCCGGCGGACGCGTGGCGAGCTGCGGCTGCCGCGCCCGTGCCCTGCATGGGGGAGCCGGGGAACCGGCGGCGCGCGCGGCGCGGAGGCTGGGGACTGCCCCGGAGCGCCTCGGCGGCGGCGGCCGCGGGGCTGCTGTGCACCGCGCTGACCGCGTACGCCTGCTGGGGACAGCTGCCGCTGCCGCGGCCGCCCTGGGCGTCCCGGGCCCCGCCGCCACCGGTGGGCGTGCTGCTGTGGTGGGAGCCCTTCGGGGGGCGCGGCGACCACCGCAAGCCGCCCCCCGATTGCTGGCTGCGCTTCAACATCAGCGGCTGTCGCCTCCTCACCGACCGCGCGGCCTACGGAGAAGCCCAGGCCGTGCTGTTCCACCACCGCGACCTGGTGAGGGGTCCCCCGGACTGGCCCCCGCCCTGGGGCGACCCCCCGCGCGCGCCCGAGGCGCTGGGGTGGCGCGTCTTCCACGACCCGGAAAGAGCGGCGGCCGCGGCGCTGGGGACCTCGGGCCTCAGACCCCCGGGCCAGCGCTGGGTGTGGATGAACTTCGAGTCGCCCTCCCATTCCCCGGGGCTCCGCGGCCTGGCCAGCAACCTCTTCAACTGGACGCTCTCCTACCGGGCCGACTCGGACGTCTTCGTGCCCTACGGCTTCCTTTACCCCCGGAGCCACCCGGGGGACCAGCCCCCAGGCCCGATGCCCCCGCTGGCCCGCAAGCGAGGGCTGGTGGCCTGGGTGGTGAGCCACTGGGACGAGCGCCAGGCGCGGGTGCGCTACTACCACCAGCTGAGCCGGCACGTGTCCGTGGACGTGTTCGGCAGAGCCGGACCCGGCAGGCCGGTGCCCAGCAGCGGGCTGCTGCACACTGTGGCCCGCTACAAGTTTTACCTGGCCTTCGAGAACTCGCAGCACCTGGATTACATCACCGAGAAGCTCTGGCGCAATGCCTTGCTGGCCGGGGCCGTACCGGTGGTGCTAGGCCCCGACCGTGCCAACTACGAGCGCTTTGTGCCGCGTGGCGCCTTCATCCACGTGGACGACTTCCCCAGTGCCTCCGCCCTGGCCGCCCACCTGCTCTTCCTCGACCGCAACCTGGCGGTCTACCGCCGCTACTTCCACTGGCGCCGCAGCTACGCCGTGCACATCACCTCCTTCTGGGATGAGCCGTGGTGCCGGGCCTGCCAGGCGGTGCAGACTGCGGGGGACCGGCCCAAGAGCATCCGCAACTTGGCGAGCTGGTTTGAGCGGTGACGCTACCCTGCTCAGAATTGACCGGTTTGAACTTTGACAGTGCATCATATTGGCTAAATTTTCCCAAGCACCCATTTTGTATTATGGGGAAATGGTGATTTACCAATTACTATTTAGCACCAGGATGGGTCGGGAAAGTTACCTGTCACGCAAGGTTTCTGCACAACTAGTGGTTGGACTCCTTCTACTGTTGATGGGCATCAGTGTTGGGACGAACAAGGGGGTCTTTCCTTAGTTGGCACCCATGTGAAGAAGTGGCTTTGAATTTCCTCATCTGTCACAGGCCATATCTGGGCTTGTGTGGTCTTCAAATCTCATACACACTGTTCACTGACTCACATTTGCCCAGACCAACAAGGAGCAGAGGCTGAGGGTGTGAGATAGTGGAAGGATAAGGAAGCCCACAGCAATTCTTAATTCTTGGTTGGATTCCTCAAAGTCTCTGATCCTGGGAAAGGTGAGGAGAGTGGTTGAAGAAGCCATTGACTTCCTTAACAAGTTCCGTTTGTTCCCTAGCTCTGTGAATGGAAACAAGAGGCCTTATTGTCTTTGGAGGAAAGTTAAGCCGAATATATGGGTGTACCTTACCTCACCAGAGAAACTTATTCCTGAAAAGCTGCATTTAAATTAGATCCAAATTCAGGGCCCTAAAGGAGTTCAGTATTCAACAGAACCCTATGGAGAGTCCCTTTACAATGTGAATAGCCATCTCCTAATTCTTTTTTCTTCTGTCTTTATGTTTTCCTATAACCTGGATTTAAAGAGACCTTAAAGTTAACAGATGTGAAAAAAAAGCACAATGTTCTCCCCTCTTCCAACAAACCAGTGTTTACAAACAGAAGAGAAGGAAATCACAATGCCACCATTCACAGCATTATTTATTTCATGTCTCTGCTGGACCTGAAATTTAAACTGGAATGTCAGTCCTTCAGAGGCTCTGGTGTTGCCTGTGTGAAACAGTGAAAGGGATTTCACTGAACCATGGACTCTTGAAGTAAACAAATTACAAATCTCATGGTGTCTGTTAAAGGCAGGTTTTGATTCTGTTGATTCTTAGTTAAATGGAACTAAAGTAGTGCCTACAGTGACTTTTTTTTTTTTTTTTTTTTTTTTTTTTTTTGCTAAAGGCTAAACCTGCAGGTTCCCTTCCTGGTCTGCAGCATAACATGGCAAATCCTCCTGTTTTTGATGCCTTTGAGCCTGGGCTGTGGGGCCAATCCTGAAAATACACTAGCTTTCCAGGTTGTCTATTGAGCAGCATATCCAACAGATGATATGTGTTACTGTGTGCCTACTCTGTGCCAAACACTGGACTTGCACCCCCACTCCCCGGGGAAGTACAAAGAGGTATGAGGCAGGTCCTCCTCTTCAGGTTGCTTATGCTCTACCACTGCCAATAAAGTGAACTGTGATTTTGATCAAACATGGCCATGTCTACGTGATTGTAGTATCACTCATGATAATGCAGACCTGTCATTGGTTATAAAGCCAGTTGACTTAAAGCCTGAAATAAAGGGTGTTCCTCCTCAAGTTTTATAAGGACTTTTGGTGACTAACTGTTCAAGGTGGTAAAGTTTAAGATTCATTAGTTTTTATATGCTCAACCTGTGTGTTTGATTAGTACAATTAGCTGAGTCTTGGAGCAAGTTTATTTCCATGTGCTTTTGTTGCATACACACTTGAAATGTTCACTTAAACCTAGATGCTCCAATTCTCTCTCCATAAAAAGGAGTAATTAAAGCGTGAATCACACTTCCCCATTTAAGTGTTACAATGCTCCTGAACTATAATTTCCAAGCACCTGCCTTCCAATAAAAGAAAAAAAAAGTTCTATTTCTATGAGACTGAAGCACTACCTTGCTCTAATACAGAACCTGAAAAGTTCTATTTTTGAAATGATTATTGATAAAATATTGATCAGTGATCTTGGTATCATTGGGGATTTACATAGGGGAATTTAGGTTTGGGCGGTGGTCTAGCTGAGCTTTGAATTCCAGGCTGTGTCATTGGGCAGAGAGCATCATCTTCCTTGTCTGTCAAGAGTGGGAGGGAAATGCAGCTTACTGTGGGCACTTCAGGAAATAAGTGAAAACCCCCAACAGTGGGTACCAAGTTAAGTATACATGCATACATTTCTTTTCTTTACAATAATTTTAGGATAAGTACATATCCATCTTTATGTCTGAACTTAAATCTCAAGGTTACAGATTCTGACAGAGTGTCTGTCAGAAGCCCCTGAAGCTAGTCATTTCTCAGGAAGCACTGGTGTTTACAGTAAGCTGGAACTTGCAATTGTACTAGAACCATCTAAACCTAATCGTGTACTTATTGACTCCTCACTATGAAGAAGAATGAATCTTAATGCATTTCAGGAAACACTGGCATTTAGAGTAAGCTGGATTAAATCCATCATCTAAACCTAGCCACATATTTATTGACTAGTATGAGCAAGAATGCATCTAAATGTATTATATATTTCAAAATGTATTTCCTGTGATTGTCATGACTTCCGTTAAGTCATAAGCTTTTCTTTGAAATATATTATAAATGTAATATTTTTAGCAGTGCATGATCCTAACTAACTCCATGAGTGTAGCTGAAAGGATATTCACATCAAAAGGCAGTAAGACTTACTTGCAGTATTTAAATTCTCCTCACATTAACCTTTTCCTGACAGTGAGAGGAAGGCAGGAGGGTGACTTCAGGAAAGAGTTTACAGTTTGGAGCCAGAACCCAGATATGAGGTACTGCCACTTTCTGCTTGTGGCCTGAGTCAGGAAAGTTACTTAAATTTGAATTTTAGCTTCCTTCTTTACAATGCATGATGGCCCCTATCAAACCAGCATTGTATGTGATGATGTGTACCAAGGTGCTTTGTCCATTGTAAAATGCTGTACCATTACAAGATACTCTCAACTTTGAAGGCTCTAGACCAGGAGTCAGCAAACACTTTCTGTGCAGGACCAAAGAATGAATGGTTCAAACTCTGCAGTCTGAAACTTCTAAGGCCAGTACCAACCTCCACGGTGGGAGTGGTGGGAGCAGCCTCAAAGATACATGGCACAAAAGGGATGCTAGATTTGGCCCACTCAGTTTGCCAGTTTGGCTCTAGATGTTCACAGATATAATTAACTAGCTTGATAGGCATCTCTTAAAAGGGATTTAAGAATTGGAATTTAAGAATTCTGGAGGTAGAGATCACTGGGGCAAATTATGTAAGCTTTCTGTGTTTTGCTCGTCCATGGAAGTACAAAGGGGAATGCATAAGACACTTATGTACTCACTATAGTGCCTGGTCCGTGTAGAAAATGTAGCTGATATCAGAACCAGTTTCTTATAGAAAGAGGAATGAATGTAGCTCCATACTTACCTAAGGGGACAGTAACAGTGGTAGAACCAGCTGTGTCTGTGTGTGACAACCCTTTCAGCCTCTGTCACTTGAACTGCAAAATGAGGGGATTGGACAAAAACTCATGGGATCTTCCAATTCTACTTGCTCTCATTCTGCTAATTGTCCCCCTAGGGCTCTCCGTGTGCCTTCCTTACAGTCTGGAAATGAGTTCATACTCAGGAGTAGGAAACGCAGAAAATCAGGCAGCTTCGCTTGAGTGTGTGTTTGTACATACATACACACGTTATAATTTCTCAGATATCCAGGACAGGAGCCAAGTCCTTGGTAATTAGTTTGGTGAATAACTGCACTGTATGTCTTTAAGTCATTCCTGCCCTTGTCTCAGGGACTTTTAAGCTACATATTCTCTTAACAAATCAAGTCTATGTAAACATGCTTATATTATTTTGACAAAATGATTAAAGTAATGAGATGGAAATGGCTCTTTGTTTATAATAAGTACCCCCATGCACTAACCTTTTGCCCACGACCCTTGGGTGCCTCTTGGTGGGGAAGGTTTCTCTGGGTTTGCTGGTTCTACTCGGACAACTGAACCACCATGGCTCTGCCTCTGTGAAGAGACCCTATGTCCAGTTTAGCTGTGATCTTGCTTTTTTGTCTCCTGCACAATTCACCCTAATGGCTCATCCCCAAGAGCACAGGTGGACACTTGGCTGTCTCCATCCAACTGATTTTACCAAGTGCTCCTATGGTTGACATGCACAGTTTACTAGTGCCTGCCCATTACATGAAATAGTTTTTTTTTTCCCCCAGACTAGAGACTGGGAATATGATGGGCAGAGAGCAGAGGAAGCAAGCTTCTTTATTTATTTACTTATTTATTGGATGCAAGCTTCTTTATAGAAGATGCTGGGATTGTTAAAAGAGGAAAGTGTGAAATTGGAATAAAATGATTTTCTTTCCTCCAACACACACACACACACACACACACTTACTGACATGCTTATGTAAGTACAGACTGAAAAGGTACATGGCCAGCTGAGGGTAGGAGCAGGACTGTCAAGAAAAGAAGATTCAATGATAGATGAGTTAAAGTGCATTATAAAATGGAACAGGTGGTGATTATGGCTCAGAGAGAAGAGGGGAAGAAAGGGAAGTCACTGGGGTCAGTGAGAACAAACAAGATGAGCTAGAAGAACGGGAGAGGGAGGGAGACCTGGGAAAAGCAGAGGAAGGATAAGGGATAAAAGACAACAACAGAAGTAGAATAAAGCAGGGAGATGCGCACACAGGGTCAGTTTTAAATGCACCATTTATACCACTACTTTGTTGCAGCTCGAAGCCCACATCTGTGGACAAGTGGGAGTGAAATCAAAGTGAACTTGCTGACAGGGAGAGGCAGGAATTAACAAGCAATAAACATTACAGAAGAAACATAAAACTGATTCATCACAACAGATTCGTGAGCTCTTAGGAATGCTTCCTTTTTGTTAAATCTGGGAAAAATCACATTTATTGCCTTAAAAATCCTAGTCAGCATACTTATCTGTACTCAAGGCCCACTTTTAAAGAGATCTACTTATATATAGAAACAATTACCATATTATTAAAAGTATTCTTTTAAAGAAAATTATTTTAAGTTAAGTTTTAAAATTATTCTTTTAAAGCAAAGGAGGAAAATGTATGAAGGACACAACCTGTTTAGTATACCAGTTAGTTTCCTGTAAAACCTTACAATAAAACTTTCAAAAAACACCCACCTTTCAAATAAGATTCCAAGAATTGACCTTTGAGTTAATGTTTTTAAAAACTACTATCTTCTAATATTTTGAAAATAAGAATGCCTTACTAGACCATGCATGCTCAGCATCTTGTGTATTATTTTTTAAAGGAGCAAGGATGGACAGCTCAAACGACATTTAGCAAATATGTCTGTGCTGTCTGCTGTGTGTCAGCACTGTGCTAAGACTAGAGGATATATGCCAAATGTATACAAGGACTCTCCACTCCAAAGTGTGTGTTTTAAAAGCCAGGTGTGGCAAGGAACACCTGTAACCCCAGTACTGGACAGAATAGAGACATGAGGGTCACTGGGGCTTGGCTTATCAGCCAATCTAGCCAAAAAATGAGTTCCAGGTTTAGTGAGAGATCCCATCTCAGGGAATAAAGCAAAACGGTGATAGAGGAGGACATCCTCCTCCAACATCTTCCCCCTGGTCTTTGCACATGTGTGCACGAAGCATGTGCGTTAGCACACATATCTGTATACAGTGCACGCATATGTGCATATACATACACCAAAAAAGAGTATTTTCTAGTCATCCCAACATATAACACTATCATAACAATGGTCTCTCATAGGAAGATGTATCACACCATGCAGAATCACAGAATTTAAAGTCTTGGGGAAGCCTCAAAATTAGGAGAGGGTTGCAAATCAGGAATGAATTTCCTGTACTGCAAACTGAGCTTCTTTAATCTTATTACAGGAAAAACACAGGTGCTACGCCTCTGGTCTCAATGCTTTGTCTACATGACAGCTTCCACTAATACTATAGTAAAACATAAGTGCTGTTATTAAGCATCACCTTCAAAATGACTAACCTCTATAGGGATTTTGCTCTCCTAGCAACCTGCCCTTACCCTGTGATTTTCTCGTTCTCCGGAGGTGAAGTAAACAATCTAGAAGGCTCTATACCATTAGCTAAAGCTTACACCTTGGTGATCAAATAATACTGCCTTTAGATACTGCTAGGAACCTTGTTGTTTACCAAGGCTTCCTGGGGAGGTATTCAGCTACAGCTTTAGAACCAAGATTCTTTGCCAGAGGCTGCAGTCCACTAAAGTTGTTACTGGTGAGACTCTTAGTCTATGCAGGATGCTTTCTAACTGCTTTTACTCTAGCTATTACCATTCAGTGACCAGCAGTGTGGAGGCAGCTGCCAGGTGACTGCCATCTGCCCCTGCCTCCTGGTATCCGTGGTGTCATATTATCCTCCTTGAGTTTCATCTGGATCAACCACTAAGGACTAGATAGGATAGAATGCTGACATGTCAAGATTACATCAGGCTATAGAAAGGCTGGCTTTCTGTCCTTTCTTCTTTTTTGGCCTGCCTATTTTATTTATCTTTTTGTTTCCTTCCTGTTATCTTCTCTCTTTTTCCTCCACCCTTCCTCTTCCTCCTTTCTTCTTTTCTGCCTCCTTCTTCTCTCTCTCTGTCTTTTCCTCCCCTTCTCTTTTTTCTTTATACTGATATATGGTAAAAAGCTTCTATGTTAGTGATTTTCCTTAAACAATATAAACCATCATTCTTTTAAACTCTGGGTTTTAATTTAGACAGCTATAGGGGAAATTCAGTATCGTGAGAGTTCTTAGTCATGTACATTTATCCTTGAACTGTACCACTTAACTGTGTCCTCCCAGCTTTTGATTGTTCCAGGAACAAAAGGAATTTATTTTTATTGTGGCCTTTAGCTGCTGCTGCCCACAGTCTTCTCTGTTGTTTGGAGACTGATCCTGTTCCTGGATGTGCTAGGAAGGAAATGGTTCCGGCTGCCCTTACGGGAGGCTGAAGTGGCCAGCACACCAGCAGCTTTGGTGACACCATCCCACATTACATGTCTTTTGAGTTGAAACACTTGGGAGGTCTTAGCAGATTATCTCCTTGCATGAAATAATGCTATTCTTCTGCTGTGATAAATGTGCGCATCCTCAAGGTGATGATCCCCTGGGACATGGGTGGCTCTGCCCTCAGTCTTAGTTTGTAAAGCAAATGAGTGAGGCCACCCTGGGAGCTTCTCCTTGCCTCTGCTTGGCTATGCATCTGTAAGTTTTCAGTGCTCTATGGACACTTTGATGGCTCAGCAGTTAAGACGCTTGCCTGCAATGCCTAACAACCCGAGTTCCCCAGCACTCAAGTGTAAAAACAAATAAATAATAAGTACTCAGTTTTTCCTTGTTTCATACTTTTCTTATTTTCATGCATCTTAACAGATAACTCCCTTTGAAGGCAAAAAACAAGGCACATCTTTGCTCATTGTATCTTCCTTGCTTTGTTTGAAAGCACTTTATATTGCCATCATTCATGTAGAAGGACAGATGGCATTCTAAACTGACTTCTCAGTTTTATAGTTGCAATCTAGAGTACTGTACAACACTTGTGGAAGTTAGTCATGCTGTAATTAGACAAGTCTTTAAATATTTGCCGAAGTCTCTTACTTTCCAGTTTTTTTTTTTTTTTTTTGAGATAGGGTCTTGTTCTACCCAGGCTGACCTGGAATTCACTGTGTAGTCTCAGGCTGACTTCAAACTCATCGTGATCCTCCTGTCTTGGCCTCCAGAGTGCTGGTATTAAAGGCGTGTGCCACTCTACCTGGCCTTGTCCAGTAATTCTTTTGTAAAATGCTTTTATTTATTTGTAGGGCGGGGGAGAGAAAGAGAGAGAGAGAGAGAGAAAGAAAGGTAGATAGATGATAGATAAATAGGCACACCAGGGCCTCTGGTCCAGACACATGTGTTACTCTGTGCATCTGGGTTTATGAGGGTACTAGGGAATTAAACCCAGGCCACCAGGCCTTGCAAGAAAAGTGTCTTTAACCCCTGAATCATCTCTCCAGGCTCATTGTCCTATAATTCTGTAAGCATGTATAATGTATATTATTAAACCACAGCTAATTAATGGAGCACTTTGTACAGCCACAGATTTGAAGCCCTTCCTTGGGGTAACAAAGTCAGCAGTCAGTGTTGAGAGAAGATAACTTCCTTTGTTATTCTGGAAGGCCCCAATTTAGCAGAAAGACACCAAAAGCAATTAAACTTCACACAATAGTGGGAATATACCTGGTTTAGGGAAGAGGAAAAGGAGACTTGCTGATTGAGGAGCTGTTGCCCTTCCCTGTGTGAGCTTTGGCAAGCTTGTCCCTTTCATTTTGCCTGTTGTGGGAGAGGAACCTGAATGATTCTAACAGGCTCCATAATTAAGTAAAGCCAGCAAACCTACCTGTGGCTCACGCAGAAGGACCTACCACTTAGTGATGCAGGATTTTGGGGTTCAGGGAAGGCCTATGAACCCCAATTTTAGGGTCTTTATCCTATTAGCAAGTACTTGACAAAACAGACTCTGAGAGGGATAAATTATGAATTGTTTATTTAGGGAGAAATTATGAATTATGAAGTTTATCATAGGGGGAATTAAAATTCAGGGAAGAGGCTAACTGAAAGACTCAAGCCAGAGAACAATTCTCTTATTCCCTTTATCAGCTGGAAAGGGACAGGGTTGCTGGAGAGAGTCTCCCACAGAGACATCTCCTGGGGTAAAAGGTCTCTGGAGGAGACATACACCCACACATGGAAAGTAGAGCATATAAAGCAAAAGATCCCCTTACCTTAGAAGACCAGAGAGAATTCAGAAATAGTGAGGGAGGGATGAAAAAAAAAAAAAAGAGAAATAGTGAGGGCCTTGGTGGTCAAAGAAGAATCACAGATGTAAAAAAGTGAGAAAGCACCCCAAAGCAAGACGCATGTAGAAGGGAAGCAGGAAAATACCCAGGCAGAAGGAAGTGCAAGCTGGGAAGGGGAAAGATAGAGTTAAGAAAGTGTTCAGGAAAGATCACAGGAAGAAAAAGAGGTCTGGCTCACTCACAAGCTTGACCTCCTTTGAAAGGATCAGACCTTGTTGTCAAACTCAGGTTTGTAAGGAGAGACCTGGTTGGTTCATGGACTCAGTGGGCTGACCAGGGCACATCCAGAGAGGATGAGCTGAGGCAGAAGCAGGAAGCTCCTGCTGGGGAGCAGTGCTGGCAGCCATCTTGAATGCAACAGCATCAGAAGTGAGATCTAGTTTTAAAGTCAGGCAGTCAGAATGGCATCTCCTTGTTCCCTCTTTGGGTTCCTGCCCCTGACTAACAGCTTAACACTCTCTTCTGTTTCTCCTTCACTAGAACCCTTGGCCATTGGTATTACAGGGCCAGAGATTCTGCCTCACTCCACCCTGTGGTCCTCGGCTGAGGACCAGAAGTCCACGGCCTCCCTGACTTCATGTGGTCTGAGTGTTTCCACCGCAAGTCACTCACTCTCCGGAGGTGCATGGGAAGGTGCGAGCAGGACCAGCTCATCCACTAGGCCCAATGGACAGGGCCTTCATCAAGCTTGGTGGTTCCTGAATGTATTTTAACTTTTTTTAAAGTCAAAATGAAAAATACAAGCAGAAGAAAATGCCTTAATTTTGGATGCTAACATATGCTGTTTTTGTACCATGTAAGTTGTAAGCTATAATTTAAAATGTTTTCTTTTAGTTGGAGGAACCCACATAGGAAAGTGCTGAGGACCAAAGAATGTCAGAAGCTACCCCAGGGCCTTGGTGGGGCAGGTAGGTTGGGGGGGGGCACTCCCAACTTGAGGTTAGGGTTCTCTCAGGCCAGGAGGAGGAAGCAGAGAAGCACTCCTTTGTAGCCGCTCCCCTATCACCTTGTAGGCTGAAGTCATTATACATCCCCTCTGGAGCATAAAGGACAAGGAAGCAGAAATGTGAAAGTCACTGTAGATGAAGAAGATGATGCACCATAATGACTGAACAGTTAACATATAAGGCTTAAGCTGAACGAGAATTTTACGCTGGACATTTCACTAATGTATTTTCACAATGTGTGTGTGTGTGTGTGTGTGTGTGTGCACGCAAGTATATATACATACATATATAGAGAGATAGAGAGACATGTTACATGCTAATGAAAACTATAGATGTAGGAGAGCTAAATACAATGTGTTATCTTGGTCTAACTGCATTCTAGACCTTAACAAAATGCTTTCTAGAACATTTGAGGCCAACTGGTAAAATTTCACTATGGTCTGTAGATGAGACATTTTATTTTATCCAGGCCAAATCTCCTGATCTTTATAATTGAACCACGGTACAGGTGTTACAGGTTGGAAAAACCAAAAATAATAAATAAATAAATAATAATAAAATAAAGTAAAATAAAAGGTTGAAAATATGAGACTATTGAAATTGATCATGTAATATTGTTGAAGTAAAGGTCAATGAAGCTAATACTATTAATGCACTCACTCTACACTCAACCACCTACATTTGTGCCCTGGGAAGTAATTTTAAATTCGATCAAACCATGAACACTGGACAAATTAGCTGATGTCTGTTCTTGTTAGTTACAAGATTTCCTAACGAGATTCGCTTAAAAAATTAAAGTCAGACCAGGCCTGTAGATATGGCTCAGTAGGTAAAATGCTTGCCATGTGAGCATGGAGACCTGAATTTGGATCTCTGGGATCCTCGTAAAATTCTGGGCATGGTGGTGCATACCAGTGACAGTCAGCAATGGGGAGGTGGCAACAGGCGGATCCCTGGGGCTTGTCTAGTTCAATTAGTGAGCTCCAGGTTCAGCTACAGACTCTGTCTCAGAAACAAAGATGAATGCCAGGTGTGATGGTGCATGCCTTTAATCCTAGCATGTGGAAAGCAGGGGTAGGAGGATCACCATGAGTTTGGGGCCAACCTGAGACTACATAGTGAATTCCAGGCCAGCCTGGGCTAAAGTGAGACCCTACCTCAAAACAAGAAAAAAACAAAAAACCCTACAAGATGAAGATGGATGTGTAAGACCCTGGGTGTTGACCTCTGGCCTCTATACACCTAATAAGACGTAATGCCTGAAAAGCTGACTTTCACAATTGCCTCACAGAATGAATTCAGAAAAGTCTTTGAATTAATAAAATTAAGATACCAATAATAGGAGCTGAGGAGATTGCTCAGTGGTTCTTACTTGCAAAGCCTTCTGACCTGGGTTCAATTCCCCATTACCCATGTAAAGCCAGATGTACAAAGTAGCACAAGTGTCTGGAGGTTATTTGCAGTGGCAAGAGGCCCTGGAGACCCCCCCCCTTTCTCTCTCTCTCTATCTCTCTCTCTGTGTGAAAATAAATGAAAAAAATTAAGAAACAACCAAAAAGACTTAAAAAGGTATGGATGTGTGGGCCTTGTTCTACATCAGACGTGGAATATGTTGTAGAGGAGATACTGTATTCTACTCTGTGCTAGCTTAGTTCAAAATAGAACCTCAGACAACAGATCACATGTAGCCAGTTTACTGCAGGAACAATAAATTGTGAAGAATAAACAGAAAAGGGTGAAGCACAGCCCAAAGATACAATATCAAGTCAAGTTCCTATGGCATTTGGTACTTGATCCCAATGGGACCTTTGGCAAAACCCTGGAATGTATCACAGGACTGTCTGTTCAATGAATTTGCTTCCACCCTTGGCTAAGGATGACTCCATGAGGTACTAACTCTGTCAGACTGAGGCTTGCTCCAGTAGTTAGAATGGCTAAGTGGGTTGAGGTGGAGGAGCAAAATGTATGGGCAACCTGAATTGATCTATGACGAGCACAGTCATAAGCCCATCCATGCACATGAAACAGTTTGAAGGGTAATCTATAGCAAAGACTGTATTGAACTTAATGTTATCAAACTTGTCTACACAATCATTATGGTAATGAAATTAATTATCTAGTTCTGATTACATGCCAAACGCTGCACTTAGCATTATGTCATTTAATCCCGAAAATATCCCTAGGGTGGGAGGTAGGTGTATCTTAATGGTTCTCATCCAGGCTCCACAGGGAACATTATCCCAGATGTAAAGACAATTTTAGTATTGCTGCCATCTAGTGAGTAGAGGTCAGGGCCACTGATAAACAGCCTACAATGCACAGGGACAGGCTGATTCCCACACTTACAGTTCAGCTTAAGTGCAAATAGTGTTGGAGGTGAGAAACGATGTCCTGTCTATCCTGTTTCGTATAATAGAAGAAACTGAAGCTAAGTGAGATCAAGTACGCTTTCCTGGGTCAAAAACCAGTCAGTGATGGTGGTGGCATATAAGCTCCAGTCTGTATGACTTGGGAGCCCAGGTTTACTTGTAACTATGTTGTACTTATTCCCTGTCAGAGATAATATAGGTACATTTTAAAGATCATATGTTGAGGACACAACATGACTGATTTGTATATTACTTATTATAGCAATCATAGCAGAAGCTGATAATGCAGATAATGATTAGAAATAATTGACATTTCTGATTTTATAACAAGTCAGTATGGGGACAACTAAAAGGGTTAGACTTTGAATTAGTGAGGGCTCTCCAGAGGAATACAGCTAATAGAGTGTATAAGTAATTATGGGAGGGGATTTATCAGGCCTCTGCATGATCAGAAACCGGCTGATCAAGATGACCACAGTGGTCACCTTGTAGTCTGTCCATCCGGGAAACCAGAACTGTGCAGTTCAAGAAGCTGGAAGCCTTGGAACATGAGTGTAGTAGTTCGTTTCATGTTGCTGGGATGACCATACAAACCAGACACAGTTTATAGGAGGAAGGGGAAGTTTCATCGATGGCAGAAGAAGCCAGCTCCTTTTCACAGATCCAAGCAGAGAGGAACAACCAGCCAGCCAGCGAACATCAAAAGCAGCAAGCACATTACCAGAACACAAACTGTTCTCTTTAACCTTTAGTCTGGAATTCAGATCCACTGCCAGCGACACCTTAGAGCTGGATTCCAGGATCCCTGACCTCCCGCCCCCAGTGACTGCTCCTCCAGCCAGGGGGGCTGGGGATCCATGTTACAAGTTTAATTTTAACAGCTGAGTCTATGGGGGACATATATTCAAAGTACCACAATGTGGAAACAGTCTCAAACTGAATGCCTGGAAGCTTCTTTGGTAACTGATGATGAACTTCATGGCCAAAGGCTGAAGAATGTAGAGATGATGTTCTCAGGTAATGGCAGCACTGACCCAAACCACAGCTACTCTGTGAACCAAGAAGCTCCAGCCTGTGCCCAGAGCTTCATCCTTCCGCTGCTTGCTCCCTTAGGCCCCGTGCCCATTTCACAGTGATCTCCACATTCAGGGCAATCCCTGCACCCAGTGCTCTGTCCCATAAACCAACTGTCTCTGAAAACACCCTCAGAGAGCCCTAGAGGTATGCTTCCCTAGCTTCCTAGATTCTACCCTATCAAGTCGACAACAAAGCATGAACCACCACAGTTATCTGCTTGTCTTCTCAGCTTGTCTTGTAATTGGTACCCTGGATTGCTAGCACATCAGTGTCAACCATGCACAAAAGACAGCATAGAAAAGTGGTAAACTGGGCAAACGAGAGATTACTTTGTTCAGATTCAAAGCACAAATTCCTTATCCAGATTCTATTTTCCACCAGTCCCTTTTTTTAAACACAGTATCCTATGAGTGCCCACAATTTTCATTCATTTTCTAAGAAATGTATTATTATTCATTAGAGTGGCTTCCCTGCTCATACACATTCAAGACGGGACACCTCTGGCCAAAGTCATCATCATCTCTTGTTCTTGTCAGCCTTCAGTCTCTAAGCAGCCCGATAAAAGGATTGGGAAATAAGTGCAAAGCAGTATATGGCATATTATACACTATTTGGACTTTTCCTTTAATAAAAGCTGTGCTGAAATAAGACAGATCATGTTCTTGGAGGAAGGAGGGCAGGAAATTGGTAGAAACAGTGTGGGCTTGACAGGCAGATAGGCCTGAGATGAAGTCTAGCTTTACCACAAAGCTGTGGGGCCTCAGGTAACTCTCTCAGGTTTCCACTTTCTTTGCCTATAAAACAGTGGCGATGGCACACACCTTTAATCCCAGCATGTGGGAGGAAGAGGCAGGCAGATGGTAGTGAGTGAGTCCACCCTGAGACTACATAGACTAGTGAATTCCTGGTCAGCCTGGGCTAGAGCAAGACCTTACCTTGAAAAACAAAACAAAGCAAAACAACAAAACAAACAACAACAAAAAACAGTGGCAATAAAGTCTTCCACAGAGCCTGACATAGGCATTTGATAAATATTAGCTATGGGCTAGGGAGGTGGCTCAGTAGATAAGTGCTTGCCACACATGTGTGAGGACTGGACCTTGGATCCCTAGCACTCATGTAAATGCCTATGGGCATGGCTGCCCACCTGTAATAGCAGCAATTGGGGCTGTGGAGACAGGGAATCCCAGGGACAAACTAGCCAAATCTATAAATTTTGAGTTCAAGTGAAAACCCTGGCTCATCAGTAAAAAGAAAAGTTGAGAACAATTAAGAAGTTAACCAACATCAACATGCGCACATGTGCAGCCCCCATGCACACCACACACATACAAGAGCAAAAAAATAGTTACCTACTACATTGTAAAGCCTCGAGTACAGACAGTTGAATGCATCATAGTCTTTGATTCATTATACATGATTCTCATGGATCTATACAAGTTCTGAGCTTCCCTTTCACTGCCCATCCACCAATCACACTCCTGTTCTCTTCCCTTTCAGTGGTATTCCAACTGTTGTGTCTGTTGTATGCTACTGGGCATACGTGTTTACTTGAAAACATTAGTACAAGTCTATATACATGTGCCTCTAATGCTTTAAAAATTAGTGTATATAATATTTTGCCAGAATATAGATCTCAATTTTTTTCTAAAGGCAAAAGCTTATTTTTTACTTTCTAAAATTTCCAGACAATTTCAAGACTCATTAATCCTCGAATCTCATAAAAAAATTAAGCAGTTTTTAATTCAGGAAATTAAAACAGATGGCTTAGAGTTATATGTAAAATATATAGCACTAAAGAATTAGTATAAATATAACAATAGGAAAAATAGACAAAGAATCAAAATAGCCACATATGAGGAAATACACACAAAAATCAAATTAAGGCAATGGGATACACACTTTCAATTACCATTTTTTCATATATGATAACGATAATATCAAACAAAGTAAGACAAGGGAAACAAGGATGCAAACACACTATTATTAAGATTATTAAACGGCAAAGCCATACAATAGCTTTCAGTTTATTCCAAACAACTGCAAGAACAAAGATTTGGCAAAAGTTCAGCTGATAAAACAACATGGCACAGCTTTTTGAGATGGTGAGGCAGGGAGTAAGCCTGGCTCTAGAAAAGGCGAAGTGTCCACTGCTATCAACAGTTTAATACGTGCCTAGCAATCCTTTCTCCATTCCTTTTCACTCACGTTCTTTCTGCCTATGATCATTCCTCTCCCTAGTCGCAATGAAGAGGATCTTGTGTTTTAAATCTTCTTTTTTTCCATTTAATGCAATTCCTTAAGATCTACTCACATTGCTAGATCTTCAGGCCATCATTTCTGAATATCTAGCATTTCACTCTATGCATCTTCCGTATTTTCATCTGTCCATTAACTCTTCTGATGTGTACAGAGGCTGCCTTAATTTCCTGCTACCTGTAATAACCCTCTAATGACCAGCCCACACATGCATCTTATAACCTCAGCACAAGCTCCTAATAGGAACAGAGTAGTAGCTAATAAAATTCCACACACAGCAATGATTAAAATAATCTTTAAGCATCCAGGAATAGAGGGCTGCTTCATTCAAATGATAAAGACTGCAGGCATAGTGGGCATGCCTTTAATACCAGTATTCAGGAGGCAAAGGTAACTGGATTCCTGTGAGTTCTGACTAGCTTGGAAATACATAGTGAATTCCAAGTCAGTCTGGACTAGAGTGAGACCTTACCTTGAAAAAAAAAAAACCAAAAATAAAAATGATAAAGATTAAAAACCAGATATTACAGGAAACTTGTGAGTGGGTTGGGGGAAGAGGAGAAACTGATTACAGAGATGATTCTTTTAAAATTAGGAACCAATTTTCATTTCTCATAGTAACTTTCAGCAGTGTAGACCAACACAATGAGACCAGAAAAAGATATAAGAAGAATAAGGGATGAAACCTTATCACCATTTGTAGGTAATATGATTATCTACATATTACACCCATTGGAATCAAAAGACACGTTGTAAGAACCAAGCTCTAAGATCAGCATGCTTAACAAACGAATATCAACAGTACGAAGTAAGTATCATGTGCCTACACTAATAAGTATCAATTACTGATAATCACCAGTTATAACAAGTAACAAAAACAAGATACAAATCATAGTAACAACAAAAAGTATAAAAACCTTAAAAGTTAACCTAAAAATGCATGAGGCTTTTATAAAACAATTAACTTTTATTTAAGACCACATAGAGAGCTGGGCGGGGTGGCACATGCCTTTAATCCCAGCGCTGAGGAGGCAGAGGTAGGTGGATCATTGTGAGTTCGAGGCCACCCTGAGACTACATGGTGAATTCCAGGTCAGCCTGGGCTAGAGTGAGACCCTACCTTGAAAAATAAGGAAGAACACAAAGAGAAACAAATAAATGGAGACATCTAATATTGTAAACATGACAGAGTTCTTGACAAAGCTATTTATATATTCAATAAAATGCTATTGAAATTTAAATAAGCATTTAAAGAAACTTGACAATATTTAAATTTTTACATGAAAGAATACATTTTGAGACAAAGTAAATCAAAATTTAAAGTCAAGGAGCAATGACAAAGAAATGAGACACATACAAGATTAGAGGTGGAAGGCACAGACCAGAGCTGTGTCTATGGGAATTACTCATTTTCTGAAAGTGGCTCACAGACTTTTAATTAATGAGTTTAACAAAAAAGGGTCATGTATGGAAATAAAGTTGTATCCTTACCTTAACATGCTGTATCCTTCCCTCACTGTATGTATGTGCATCAATTTCGGAAGGATACAAAGTATTTCATGTAAACAAGAAAACTGTAAAGTTAATAAGAAAATGCCACATAATGTCTTCATTTTATACATTAAGGGCAGGGGAATTATTCTTTTAAAAAGGCCCATAGCTGGACTTGATGTCTCATACCGGCTTGCAGTCATAGCACTTGGGAGGAAGAGAGAGAGAGAGAGAGAGAGAGAGGAGGGAGAGAGAATGAACCAGAGGTCCAAGGTCAGCCTGGGCTACAAGAAACCTTATTTCAAAATACAAAAATCAGGGTTGGGGGTGCAGCACAGCTAGCATCCACAAGGCCTTGAGTTTGATCTCCAGCCTCCCATAAGTAGGAGTGGTGGTTTATTCCATTAATCCTAGCCACTTGGGAGGCAGAAGGAAGTGAGAGGATCAGAAGTTCAAGCTCATCCTTGGCCATCTACCAAGTTTGAGGCCAGCTTGGGCAATGTCACAAAAGCTAACAAAAGACCCTCAAATAACAAAACATGACATTTAAAATTTTTCTCGAGCTAATTACAGCAAAGTTAAGAAAACAAGGGAGGGGGGTCCTGGAGAGATGGCTTACTGGTTAAGGCACTTGCCTGCAAAGCCTAAGGACACAGGTTTGTTTCCCCAGTACCTAGGTAAGCCAGATGCACAAGGTGGCACATGCATCTGGAGTTGGTTTGCAGTGGCTGGAGGCTGTGGCATGCTCATTCTCTCTCTCTCTGGCTTAAATAAATCTTTTTTTTTTTTTTTTTAATGGCTGACGCTAGATAGGCAAATAATACTGAGAACAGAAAGCTGGATGGATGTCAAATTCAGGGGATGGGGAACGGATGCAAAGAAAGTTCTAGACTTGAAGCTCCGCCCCCCACGTGGTCTCTCCCCACATGCTCTCTCCCACCCAACCTCCCAGAGCTCTATCCGCCTACGCCCGAGATTGTCTTTTCAGTCTTGGAGACTCCAGCACAGCGTCCCTGTCTCTATCCAAAGAGAAAATACTCTTGTTGAGGCCGGGATACCCTGGTAAGGCCTCAGGGGCGCGGGACCATGAGTGGAAGAGCCCGTGTGCGGGCTCGGGGCATTGCCCGCAGCCTCAGTGCGGTGGACGTGGGCCGTGCCCCCGCCTCTCCCTCGGTGAGTGAACCTAGGCCTGCTGGCTGGCATCCTCTCCCCCTCTGGCCAGGCGTCTTCTGCAGGCCTCTTTCCTCTCACTTTCTTTTACTTTCTCCTTTCAAGGGATCTTAACTTAGCAGGATCTACAGTTCCTACTGTAGACAGTGAGAGGACTGCGTTGGCCTTCTGAGATTTAATTTTCTGATCTATTTGTACATTGTTTAGGGCGTGGGAGACATACGTTCATGTGGTTATGTGGGACAGAGCTGGCTTAGCGGTTGGTGGTGGTTACGTCGTTATTGTCATGAAGTGCTCTTCTCTTGCCAGACTTCAGCCATTTTTTTTAAAGCAGGTTAAGATAAAGTAACCATTAAAAATTTTTTTTTCATTTATTTGAGAGAGAGAGAGAGAGAGAGAGAGAGAGAGAGAAGGAGAAAGAAAGAGACAGATAGAGAATGGGCAGACAGGGCCTCCAGCCACTGCAAACGAATTCCAGACACATGTACCCCTTTGTGCATCTGGTTTATGTGGGTCCTGGGGAATCGAACCTGGGTCCTTTAGCTTTGCAGGCAAACGCCTTAACATCTAACCATCTCTCCAGCCCAAAGTAACGATTTCTTAAAGAGCAGAAGTTAATGCAAAAGAAAAAATAATGGTTCTGTTCCTATTTCACGAATTAATTTTAGCCCAGTTGACTCACAGGAAGTGTCCTGTGTGCTAATGCCCGAGGTGCTCTGAGCTCAGGGTGTTTTCTTGCCTGTGGGTCGTGGAGGCAGGGAGGCTCTGCCCATGTCTGCCTCTTGCACTTGTAGGATCTTATCCATTGGTCTAGAAGGTTTTTTTTTTTTTTTTTTAAACCTGTTATAATTGTTGCTACTTTCTTTTTTTTTGCCACTTTCTTTTTATGGATCATAGCAATCTATGACTTTGGACATGATGCTGCCCTTGTCTTTCAATAACCTTTGGTTTTTTGGGGGGCGGGGGTTCCGATGTAGGGTCTCATTCTAGCTCAGGCCGACCTGAATTAACTATGTAGTCTCAGGCAGTCTCCAATTCATGGTGATCCTCTTATCTCTGCCTCCCGAGTGCTGGGATTAAAAGCGTGCGCCACCATCCCCTGTTATGGGTTTTGACTTAGCTTAAATCTGAAGTCTTTTTGCCGGTTTCATAGGCCACATCTGTTGAACCTGGGGACCAAGATGCATCCTCTAGCAGCGGCCTTGTGGAAGCAAACAGTATCCCACAGCCGGGTAAGTGCCTCTGACTTCCCTTCAGCCTGCGGAGAACAAAAGTGACTCCACAAGCCTTTCTGAATCTGCCTTCTCTTCTCAGCCGTCCATCCTCCTGTCCTTGCAGAGTCAGCTGGGAGCTTTCTGAGGGTGCTGCGTACGTGGGAATACATAGGCATGAGCGCACTAGCTTTCTAGTTCTTTCTCCTCGCTGAATTTTTAATATTTTGTTTATTTTTATTTATTTATTTGTCAGAGAAGGGGGAGGAAGGGAGGGGAGAGAGAGAGAGAGAGAGAATAGGCGCGCCAGGGCTTCCAGCCACTGCTAATGAATTCCAGTCGCTTGTGCCCCCTTATGCATCTGGCTAACGTGGGTCCTGGGGAATCGGAACTTGGGTCCTTTGGCTTTGCAGGCAAACGTCTTAACCGCGAAGCTATCCCTCCAGCCCCTCCTCATTGAATTTTGAAGAACAACCTGGAAATCTTTATGGCCTGCAAATTCCAAAGCTCTCACCTTGCAGGGCTTGGAGAAACCCACCTCACCTGCTGCCTATCTCTTCTTCCCCCTCCCCTACAGTGCTCTTCACTGTTTATGGGTCACTGTCCTTTCTGCAAAGCCAGATGCTGTCTCAGGATCCTGGCCAGTATGCTAGCCCATGTAGCCACTGTCACACAGGGTGAAATGGTCTGCCTGATGTCTTTTTTATTGCTTAGAAAGAAAGTGGCACAAGCTGGAGCAGTGTCTTAGTGAGTGATTAAGGTGCTTACCTGCGAAACCTAAGGACCCATGTTTTACTCTCCAGGTCCCACATAAGCCAGACGCAGAAGGTGACACAAGCACACTAGGTTGCACATGCACACAAAATGGCACATACATCTTGAGTTGGATTGCAGTGGTTGGAGTCTCTGGCATGCCAATTTTGTCTCTTACTCTAGCTGTCACTCTCACATAAAAAAAGGACAGTCTGTTGGGTTTGCTGAAAGAGAGAGAGAGAGAGAGAGAGAGAGAAAAGAAAGGAAAGGAGGAAAGAAAGAGGGAGAGAGGGAGGGAGGGAGGAGAAGGAGGCACAGCCTGAGGGCCTTAAAGAGACATTTATTTTCTCCTAATTCTGGAAGTGTGAAGTCTTTCATCCTCTAGTAGTTGGTGGGGATGATTTCTTCTGAAGTCTCTTACCTTTGGCTCCTTGGTCACATTCTTTCTGGATTCATACCATGCTTCCTCAGTGCCCTAATTCTGACACTTAATTCCTCATGATGTCAGCCATGTTAGATTAGGGACCACCTGAATGAGCTCACTTGATTATTATTTTTATTAGAGACGGGGGTGGATGGGGGAGAATGGGCTCGCCAAGGACTCTAGCCACTGCAAATGAACTCCAGACACATGTGCCACCTTGTGCATCTGGCTTATGTGGTACCTGGAGAATTGAACCTGGGTCCTTAGGCTTCGCAGGCAAGCCTTGAGCTCACTCTAAAGTTGTGGTTACCTCTTTAAAACCCCTCTCTCCAAGTAATAGGCACATAGTGAAGTATCGGGGTTAGGACTAACACATGTGAATTCTGGGGGACAAAGTTCATTCCATATGTGTAGGTCACATAGGTCCGCTATCTCCCTTTTATTTGGAGGGAAGTGATTTCTAGTCTTCCTGGACACTCAGAGTCCATCTCCTGCCTGACTCAGCTGTCCCTGGCTGGGGGGTTTCTACTCATGGGTACAGGCCATGTGATCTGAAGTGCACATGTGAATACCCTGGAGGACACATCTGTTCTGAGGCAGCATGTTGGGCCCACCACCATTCAGAAGACATTTCAGTTTCAGAATGTTTTTGTCATCTGCTACACATTCTTATGACTATCATGTGAAGGAAACCCTTCATGCTTTCAAGACAGATTGAATTTTGTTTATTTACTTAAGTTATAGTGGAATATATGTAACAAAATTGGCCATTTCAACTCTTCTCTAAATAGACCTGGGATAGTAAATCTGTGTATATTGTAAGGTTCCACCACCATTCATCTCAGGAGCCTTTTCTTCCTGTAAAACTGAAACTTGATACTTGTTAAACAGTAATTCCCTATTCCTCTGTCCAGTGCCCTAAGTACCACCTTTCTATGGTAGTTTGAAGTTTTCTATGGTAGTCATCTCAAATCAAGAGCTATAGGTGAGGGGGACATTCCAATGAGCGTATTAGAACTGTTAAAAATCAAGTGAAGTTTTTGACTTTCTTGACAGATTCAAACTCCACAGAGATGGGTATGGGTGGCAGTTTGGAGCAGATGGCAATGTCATTTGGGTACATTGAGTACTGGGGCCATATATGCCACAGGGAGGGCAAGTCAGAGTCCAGAGACACAGGGGTATCCTGTATTTTGATGTGTTAAAGTTCTTTTCAGAGTGAGAGCATATTAAAAAAGTTAGTATCTTCTGTACTCAAACAGAAGACACTAATTTGGAAGTAGATTTGTTTTATATTTTCTACAGACTGATAGTAAGTGATCAGGCTCCTAGGTGGAACTCCAACTTTTGATGTCACGGAGTGATTTGTCTTGAAAGTTGCCTGCTGTGCGGTTTCTCTGCTCATGGGGAAAGGTGAGGGACTCAGCCTCTCCCAGCAGAAGTCCATGTGGAACATCCTTAACTTGGAGCTCTTCAGGGTGTGGTCACGCCAGAGCTAATGGAAGGAGAGTTGTCACGGTGTAAACAGGTATAGAATGGAACCAGGGGGAGAGAGTTTTTTCCTGAGCCATGAAGAAAAAGTCTGTGACAAGAGCTAATTCTAACTCAAAATGTTTTATTTCTAACCAAAATATTCCAGAGGTTTTTTTTTTTTTTCATGATTTACCACTTTTATGCAAAGGACTTCTGTGTAGTCATGAGTGTTTTCAGCAATGTAGACACATTTTTCTTTCAAAATTTTTGTTGTTGTTGTTTTTCAAGGTAGGATCTCACTCTAGCCCAGGCTGACCTGTAATTCACTATGTAGTCTCAGGATGGCCTCGAACTCACAGCAATCCACCTACCTCTGCCTCCAGAGTGCTGGGATTAAAGGCATGCACCACCACTCCTGGCTTTACATTTTAATTTATTCATTTTATTTGAGAGAGAGAGAGAAAGAGGTAGATAGATAGACAGACAGACAGATAGATAGATAAGTAGGTAGATACATAATGGGCATACCAGGGCTTTCAGCCACTGAAAATGTACTCCAGAAGCATGTGCCACCTTATGCATCTGGCTTATGTGGGTCCTGGGGAATTGAACTTGGGTCCTTTGGCTTTGCAGGCTAGTGTCTTAACCACTAAGCCATCCCTCCAGCTCCATAGACACTTCTTATTAAAAATTACAAGTGGGGGCTGAAGAGATGGCTTAACAGACAGGGTCAAAAAATACTAGACATGGGTTGGAGAGATGGCTTAGTGATTAAGGCACTTGCCTGTGAAGCCTATAAGGACCCAGGTTTGATTCCATAGTACCCACATAAACCAGATGCATAAGGTGGTACATGTATCTGGAGTTGGTTTGCAGTGGCTGGAGGCCCTGTTGTGCCCATTCTTTCCCTCTTTATCTCAAATAAATAAATATAAAATATTTTTAAAAACCTACAAGCAGAGCCGGGCATGGTGGCACACACCTTTAATCCCAGCACTTGGGAGGCAGAGGTAGGAGGATCACTGTGAATTTGAGGCCACCCTGAGACTACATAGTGAATCCATGTCAACCTGGGCTAGAGTGAGACCCTGCCTCAAAAACAAACAACAACAACAAAAAACAAGTGACTGAGTTTTTTTGTACATTTTTGATACATTTTTATACATTTTTTTTCTGTGACTGAGTTTTGATTGTAGATACATTTTTTTTGAGGGAGGGTCTCACTCTAGCCCAGGCTGACCCTGAATTCACTGTGTAGTCTTAGGATGGCCCTGAACTCACAGTGATCCTCCTTCCTCTGCCTCCTAAGTGCTGGAATTAAAGGCATGAGCCATGGTGCCCAGCTAGTAGATACATTTTTAATATTGTGGTCATGGATGACATCACTAGCATGCCGGTGAGTATGACTATGTTCTCTTCATATTTTAGATAAGGACAGCGTATGCTCTGGTGATAATGGAAAGTCGCACATGGAAAGAAGTATGAGGATGAGACGGGACTTAATGGATTTGGAAATCGGTACCAGAGAAAAATTGGCACATGTGAAAGATTGTAAAACAGGTATGCCATCTTTCATGTTACATATGTTTTAAATGCTACCAAGTCTTGCTTAAGGAAGTTTAATAATAAAATAAACAAATCCATATATTCATTTGACAGGATTTATTGCACATACGCTGTGTCCAAGGCATTGTCCAGGCACCTGAAGTATCTTTGCTTCATTTTATTTTCTCTTTTATGGATAGAAATAAAACTGTCATCCTCAAAACTCCATTAAACTCCTGGAAGAGTTTCCCCTCACACCTGGGATGGACTCTTGCCTAATTCATATCCCATGTTCTCAATAAGCCTTTGGGAATTTCAGCTGTAAAAGAGGTAGTCGTCACCAGTGTCGGGCTTCTTTTTCCAGACCCAGGACCCTTTCTGAAATCACACGAACAGTTGTGGGCATCCGTGCTTTCTGAGAAGTAGGTCTGCTGTTTCTTTCAGATGTTCACAAGGCTTTCTTGCTCCCTTCATGGATGCTCATAATGCTTTTGAAACTTTTTAAAGCCAAAGCAGAGAAATAAGAAGTAGAAATATTACCCAGCAAATGGATTCTCAGCTGAAGCAAAGAATTCATGGAAGTGTGTTAATTCTCCTACCTTCCAGGCACTCTGGGTCTGTTCTGCTACATTTTCGGTGATTTGACTTTTTTTAGGGTTTTTTTTTTCAAGATAAGTCTTCTATCCCAGATTTGTCCTGAACTTGCTATAGCCAAAGATGACTTTGAACTGATCTTCCTGCCTCCACCTCCCCAATGCTGGTATTACATGCGTGCACCACCACTGTTGGCTCGTATTTGGCACTGAGGGCTGACCTGGGGCTTTGTGCATGCTAAGGCAAGTACTCTACCAACTGAACTTATACCTTCAACCCCTGTGTTCTGGGGCTGCTGGACTCCCTCCAGTTTGAAAACACTGGAAACGATGATTCCTGTCCAGTTCAGATTCTAGATTGTGAATTTTCTTTCTTAGTCCATTATATGAGCAGCCGAAATGTGTTTCCATTCACTCAGGACCTAAGAGAACAAAAGTTTTTCTTAAATTACAGTTAGCACAGTGACTCCTTACTCCTACCAGACAAAGTACCGCAGGCCAAGGCTGTGAGGTGTAGGTGAAGGTATATATGATACTGTTTAATCCTCACTACCCTGGACTCACATTCTACCTCTTCCGTATGAAAAACAAATTAGTGTCTGTTTGGTATTTCTTTTTAGAGACTGAAACTGGGTGAATTCATATGAAGATAGGTAGCAAACCAGTCCTTTAGTGCTCATTCTGTGGGAGGAGCTTATGCCATCCTGAGTCCTAGCTGACTATGTTATGATCAGCTCTAATGTTTTTCCTGCAGGCTTAAGCTGGATATAAAAATTTCTATAGGGGGAAGGAATTTCAAGAAGCACACATGGCCTCCATGTGCCTGCAGAAGGCAAAGCTTCCAGGCCCTGTCTGCTTCCCCCAGGAATGGGGAGGGGCTTGCCCAATGCTCTATCTACTGACTTTCCCAGAATTTTTAGCACCTTTTCCTATCTGGCTTTCCCAGAGGTTGGGAGTTGTGTTATTCAGAGTGAAAACTGGACAGTGTCTTAGACGTCTGTGAACAGTGTAATTCAAGAGCACCCTCTCAGAATATTATTCCTGCAGATTTGAATTGAGCAAATCAGAGTTGGAAGGTAGGGGTGGTCAAGTACAGATGCTTCTCTTCTCTCAATGTCAAGCATGCTAGCATCTGCTCCTGTGTTTTTTGGAAGCTTGCTTCACATATGATCTCACTTTAACTCCCAAGATGTTACAAGGTTGAAAGGGTTAAGAGTTTATCTAGCATCATTGATCAAAATACTTTTTAAATAAATATTTATTTTTATTTATTTATTTGAGAGACAGATACAGAAATAGGCAGGGAGAGAGAGAGAGAGTGACAGAGAGAGAGAGAATGGGCACACCAGGGCCTCCAGCCACTTCAGATGAACTCCAGATACTTGCACCCCCTTGTGCATCTGGTTTACGTGGGTCCTGGGGAGTCGAACCTGGGTCCTTCGGCTTTGCAGGCAAGTTCCTTAACTGCTAAGCCGTCTCTCCAGCCTTGATCAAAATTCTTGCTTTACAAAGCCTATGCACATGCAAATTAATTTTTGAATATGATTAATATGGTGTACTTTTTGTTGAAAATACTGTGTTTTCTTCCCCAGGTTCTAGTGGAATACCTGTGAAGCTGGTTACGAATCTTTTCAATTTAGATTTTCCTCAGGACTGGCAGCTGTACCAGTACTGTGTTACATATAGTCCAGACTTAGCTTCCAGGAGACTGAGGGCTGCTTTGCTTTACAATCATAGTGAACTTTCTAACAAGGCAAAAGCATTTGACGGTGCTACTCTCTTTCTCCTACAAAAACTGGACAAGAAGGTATAGTATGGCGTATGTGTGCATATATTCAATTATATGTGTATGTTTAGAAAATCAGTTGTTTTCATGACAATTGGAGTAAATGTTTCTTACACTTTACTTGTACCTTTGCTTGAGAGCTCAAAGACTTCCTAAGACTTTACCAGTAACTGATTTCATAATTACGAATATGATGGTCTGGCATTTTAAATATAAAGAGCTGTAAGTGGCCTTAAAATAGACATCCCTTTAGAACTTTTCCCTAAATATGTAAGACTTGAAGAAGCACCATTTGGTCCATGGCTTCACAGTTTTAAGTTTATCCTGCTTTACTTGCCCGTGTGCAGTTGTGCCTAGGTCCAAATAATTTCACACCAATTTCTGATCCTGGAATATTTGTTTCTTTCATGACTTGCTGTGTCTTTATTCTAAAAGGTGAGTTATATCAGCTCTAGGAGTATTTTTTTAAATGTGAGGGCTGGAGAGATGGCTCAGTACTTAATGTGCTTGCCTGAAAAGCCTAATGACCCCAGTTCAATTCCCCAGTACCCACATAAAGCCAAGATGCACAATGACACATGCATCTGGAGTTCTGTTTGCAGTGGCTGGAAGTCCTAGCATGCCTATTCTCATTCTTTCTCTCCCTCTCTCTCTCTCTCTCTCTCTCTCTATATATATATATATATATATATATATATATATATCCATTTGCATGCAAGTAAAAAAACAAAAAACCAAACAAAAACTATTACCATTAAAAGTGTCAGTAAATGGTATATTCTTTCACCCATTTTTTTTTAGACTTTGAACATTTTTTTCCTCTAAAATATATTATTTTGGACGTTTTAAGCAACACGTTCTTGTAAAACTCTATTAAAATTACCACGAGAAAAGAATGATCAGTTTCCATATGAAAAGTTGAAATAGTACACAGAATTAAGACCATCAATTCAACATTTTAAGCAGTATGGTATCAATTACATAGGTTAAACTTTCTAGATTATAAGTAAATCTTTGTGAATTTTCTCAAGAAATGAATCTCTGAGCATTCCTGGTGCCCCTATCCTTTTAAGATATATTAAGATTTATTACACAAAATGGATAACTCTAATGGCTTAGCACATCTGGATCTGTCAGTGTAGAAACGTTTTGATCTATAACACTCTTAGGTCTTGTGATTAGATCCTGGCAGCATGCTAATATTGTTTCTCATATGTAAACAAAATTTTAAGTATGTTGTTATTGCTAAAGAACCTTTTGTCCTTAGATATGTTTATGATGATAGTTTAGGAACAATATGTTAAAATGATTTTGTACAACCCTTGAATTATCCTGTTCACTTCAGTTGTACCTAACCAAAATGGAGAATTCTATTCTGCAGATGCCAGGAATAAGTACTACTCATCTCTTGTTCAAAATGAGTATGTCATATGTGCCAAACCTGTCTCTGTTGATGGGGGTGGAGTCTCATGGCAAGCAGGTGATAGGCTATAAAAGCAGCATGTTACCAGCCAGGCTTATTGATTTAATTCTCAGACATAAGTGACACTAGTTTTAAACAAAGAAGAGTATTATCACTTATATTATCCGTATATGGCCTGGCACCTCATTACAGTGATTGTACTAATGATGATTCTACTATCCTCATTTTCTATTCTGGTCTTTTTAAGTAATGCATTCATACATACATGTGTGTTTGTGTGTTTGCTCATGTGTGCATGTGCACATGTGGGTGTGCATACACATGAGTGTGCAGAGGACAGAAGAACACCTCTGTTTCATCCTCAGACACTCTGCTATCCACCTCTTTTGACACAGACTCTCTCACTAGCTTGTAACTCACCAGCTGGGCGAGACTGGCTGGCCTGTGGGTGACAGGCCTCCCTCACTTCTCTGGCGCTGGGTTACAGGTGCATACCACCGTGGTCAGCACTTTTTGTGGTTCTGGGGATTGAACTCAGGTCCTCATGCTTGGGAGACAAGTCACATTATTGACTGAGCTATTTCCCTAGCCTCTTATTCTGGAGGCAAATCCTGTACCTCTGCTAATACCTAGGGTGTTTTTTAATAGCATAAAGAGCCCCGGATTCCACTAATGCATTCATTGCATTCTCACACATGCGTCTAGAAGTCTACTTCCAGCTGCCGCTTGGCCTGGATTCCAGGGTTTTCCAGACCCCCATCTGTGCACTAGGGACCCTATGTTCACATCTATTGGTGACCCTCCTGCACTTGTAGTTTACTGGGTATTCAGTAGGGTGGTAGTGCCATGGAGCAAACAAGAACAGATAAAACAGGGTTCTTTGTGTTTTTCCTTGAAAACTTTAAATTTAGGGGTTTGGGAGATGGTTCAGTTGGGAAAGTACTTACATCCTACTCAAGCATGTGGACTTGATTTCAGATCTCTAGTTTCCACGTAAATTTAGGCAAAGTGGTCACCCCGATGCTGGGAAGGCAGAGACTCCTTGGGATGTCATGGCTAGTCAGTCTAGCTGCATAGTGTGCTCTGTGCTCAGTAAGAGACCTTGGTTCAAAAAATAAGGTGGAGAGGGATTAAGGAAGGCTCCCATGTCAAGCTCTGACCTCCACACGCATTCACATATACTCACACACATATAAACTTTCATACCCACACAAAGGCACATATGCAGAAATCTTTCAGTTTAATACTAACATTACAAATAAGTATAGTGGCTGGGATTAAAGGCATGTGCCACCAAGCCTGGCAAAATTATGCTAATTTTTTATTGAGTACTTGCTAAGTATAAAATCCACTGATACTGTTGATTGTTAAGCCTATCAAGAGTACATTTGAGGACCAGTGCCTTGCCAGGCTCTTAATAACATGTCTTTTAACCCTCTTCCCACTCCTGGAACTCAAGTTGAGGGTCTTGTTCAAGTTCCACATAGAGTTTGGTGAAAAGCAACATTATCCTTCAGGCCCTTCCGTGAGAGTAGTGGTTAGTTTCTTGGGTTAGGACAATGATCAGTGAAGTGGACAGTGGGTGGAGGGGAGCCAAGGCAGAGAGATAGGAAGGAAACCGGCTTAATCAGGAAGGTGGGAAGTAATGGTTCCAAAAGTAGGGAGAACCTTAAATGCACTTCTGAGGAAAGGAGTCTGTCCTTCATGAAGCACCGACACTACCACGAGACTCTCCCTGGAGCTGTGTAACTTTGCAGTGCGCCTGGTCCATCCTATTGAAGAGCTTCCAGAAAAGGGTGGGAAGAGTAATGGAATAGTCTGGGCAGCATGTCAAAAGGGCTTGAACAAAGCTACAAAGCGCTGCTCTTTGTTTGACCTTCCCTAGCGCCAGGCTCTGGATGGAGATAAGATCCAAGCTTTACCACATTTATCTTCAAACCCTGTGGCTTCAGCTGGACTCCTTACCATTTTAGAAATGGAGGAAGGTTTTAGAGTGACTTATTCAGATCACACACAGGCTGCGAGTGGCAGCTAGCTAGGGTCTTTCTGATTCCAAATCGTGTGTGTGTGTGTGTGTGTGTGTGTGTGTGTGTAAGCTCTGTGGTACATGCCATTGTAACAGTGGATATCAATAGAGGCATTGCCGGTGAGAGATGCACCAAACTTGCACGCTGAGATTAGCGGCCTGGGGAATGGCGGGGTGGTCCAGGAACAGATGGTAAAAGTGAAGAAGCAGTTGGTGTTTGGTGAGGGAGGGACAGGGCAGTCCAAGAGTTGTTGGCTCTTAGGTGGCTGTTGACAAATAGAATTCCTGAGACCATCTGCTGTTCTCTCCCCTCCGCTCCTCGCCCCACATCCTTTGTTGTTCTCAATCCTTGTCCTTGCTCCATAGTCCAGAGCAGACAGACTTCTTCCTGTAGCTTCTCTGATTTACTTCTATTTTTATCTGTGGGAAGAAATCACTCCAGTGAAATACTGCATCCCCTGTGAAGGGGCCAGCTTCTTTATTTCCATGCAGTGACTGGTTCCTGCTACAAATTCTTGGCTGAACCTAAAATCTATTAAGCTAACACTGTAACTAATAGACAGAATATGCAGATACTTACTAGTAAAGACTTCTAACTCATTATCCTTTTGAAAAAAAATCCCTGATTACTGATTGATATTTATTGACTGATTTGTGAATTAGTGTATTTCTAAACCTAACCAAGTCCTACCTGACTTAGAATACTGATTGATATTTATTGACTGATTTGTGAATTAGTGTATTTCTAAACCTAATCAAGTCCTACCTGACTTAGAATTTTCCTAAATTAGTTTTAATTTATTTATTTGAGAGAGAGGGAGGGAGGGAGAGAGAGAGAGAGAGGGAGAGAGAAGGCATGCCAGGGCCTCTAGCCACTGCAAATGAACTCCAAACACATGAGCCCCCTTGTGTATCTGGCTTATGTGGGTCTTGGGTCCTTAGGCTGCATAAGCAAGTGCCCTATCTACTAAACCATCTCTCTGGTCCCTGTCTGAGAATTTTCTTCAGTTGCTGTAGAACTCTGTTAGAGCATTCATTAACTAGATAAAAACATTGTTCCATCTTAGAAGAGCCCTAAAGATTTCTTTATAAACTTTAAGAGAATTCCTAGCTTTTCTGACGTACATTTTCACTCCTGCCCTCATCTTTGCTTACCCTGTCCTTTGCCTACTTGCTCTACTCTGTTCTGCTTTATGCAAAAGCTATTGGAGGATTTCTCTGTAATCATGAACTTGGAAGGGGCAGGGCAGTCCGCAAACCCCCTGCAAATGGACACATGATATGCTCTTGTGACTATACATATATGATGTCATCTAAGGAGAATGTCTTTACCTTTAGTAGACTCTCAAAGTAACTTGCATCTCATTTCCCTCTCATCCCCTCGAGATATTAAGAGTAGCCAGGCGTGGTGGCACACACCTTTAATCCCAGCACTGGGGAGGCAAAGGTAGGAGGATCACTGTGAGTTCGAGGCCACCCTGAGACTACATAATTAATTCCAGGTCAGCCTGGACCAGAGTGAGACCCTACCTCAAAAAAACAAAAACAAAAACAAAAGAATAAAAAGATATTAAGACCCACTGTTCTGGAATTCTGTTTGAATCACATCTTTTAACCATACAGTCTGGCTCTGATTTTCCCTTATGAATTTGGAGGGTAGAGTGATGTGTTGCTTTTTTGGGGTTAGTGAGATACAGGGAACAAAAGCGTCCTCTAAACGTATGTGATTATACACAAACAGCTGCAGTTTTGTTTCTGTTAATGCCTGCTAAATTATGATGGCTTTATAATACCTACATTCCACACACTTGGGGATAATCTGCAGAGGGCATTTTAAATACATCTTTTCCCAGGTCACCGAACTGTCGAGCGAAACTCAAAGAGGGGAGACAGTAAAGATTACCATCACCCTGATCAAGGAGCTGGTGTCCAGCTCCCCTGTGTGCATCCAGTTCATCAATATCATCTTCAGAAAGTAAGGCATTTGAGGCTGATTTTAATTTCTTCTAATGACTCCCTTCAGCATAGAAACTGGCTTTTTAACATGATCTACACTGTGTTGGCAGCATTCTAGAAACTACCCCATCTTTAGGACTCTCACACAATTGATTGTATTCTGGCAGCGATGGGCCTGTGCAAGTCCAACACAGCCCCTCTTTGGGACAAATCCTCAATATCCAGTATTACCAAATTAAGACAAGGGATTTGAAACTTAATGTGTCTCACTGGTGGTACATGGCCTTTCCTTCATCCATTTTCTCCAGTACCGTTCTCAGTCCCTAGGCTTAACAGCTCTCCAGTCAGTCAGCTGAATGATTTATTTCTCAACTAGCAGTCTGATTGGGGAAGTGAATGTACCTCACTAGTTACTTTGTGCCCTGGCTCTGTCTTCAGTCCTGACTCTTCCTCAGAGTACATATAGGGCAGAGGGAAGGCTGTCACTAAGCTTCATTGTTCTTCAGAATGACCCCAGGACCATGTGATCTGCAGTCACCTTGGGGGTGGGGCAATTTGATCAAATGAAGAATTCTTGGTCCCTCATCAGACCTAGTAAACACATTTTCACCAGTAGGGACTGGAAATCAATTTTTTCCCCCTGGTGGAGGATATGGGCAAAACCTGAAAATTTTAACAAGCTTCTCAAATGATAAGTGGACAATTTGGAAGGGGTGTCTGACCTTTTGACATGATGTATCCGTAGCTGTCCTGGAATACATGCGGCCCATGGGCCATAGGTTGGACACGCCTGCAACAGTTTCGCCATAATATTGATGTGTTAGTAAGGTGAGCTGTTTGGAAATCCAGGATACCACCCCTCTGCCCACCAGCACTTCTGGAGAGGAGGAGGGTGGGGCATTTGGGGTTTTGCTGAGTAGAGTGCTTAGAGGAACTTCCTCCCACAGATGTGCTATTTCCTAATTTTTAGTCATATGACTTGTCTTTTTTTCAATATCTATTTATTTATTTGGGAGAAAAAGCAGGAGAGAGAGAGAGAGGGAGGGAGGGAGGCAGGGAGGGAGGGAGGGAGGGAAGGAAGGAGGGAGGTAGGGGAGAATATGAATGGGCACTTCAGGTCTTCTGCAAATGAACTACAGACATATGTGCCACCTTGTGCATCTGGCTTACGTGGGTACTGGGGAATCGAATCTACATCCTTAGGCTTTGAAGGCAAGCACCTTAACTGCTAAGTCATCTCTCTAGCCCATGTCTAGTCTTTTTTGACCCTGTCTGTGCCCTCATGAGGGGACTGTTGTATACCAGCTGACATGCAGAAAGTCCTTTCCAGTGGCAAAGCCTTTTCACTTGAGTTTTATGTAACTCTCCTCAGTGGAGTGTCCTGAGCAGGTGCTGTTACTAAGTCTCCACCTTACAGGCTGGGAGGCCCGGGGCTCAGTGGCCCACATCACAGAGTTGGCATTCCTGTAGTCAGACTCAAATCTTCTTACATTTCCCCATTCCCCAGACAGTCTCCACTAGCAACACCTCCAGTTCCAGTGGCGACTGGGGCAGGTAGGTTGCTGAAAGTGTGGTCCTGAAGAATGCGGGACATCACAGAGGCCTGAGTGAGCCATTGGAGAGGCCAAGAGCACCCCAGGCCTGGCTTGCCTCAGACCTTGAAATTAACCAGAATGTCACAGTAACCACAGCTGTGGTTGGTAATTGGCCACATACTTACCATGGGAGTTACATCCCACTGCATTATAAAATGACGTCAACTGCATCATTCTCAGATATGAAGCAATGCTTCTTATGTGTAAACACCCACATGTATATTTAGTATATAAATGAATGTTCCAGTGTTCAAGGGTCTCATGCAGCTCAGGCTGATCCTGAACTCTTTATGAATAAGAGGATGGCCTTGAACTTGATCTTTCTGACCCAAACTCTTGAGTGCTGGGATTACAGGTGTGTGTATTAGCATGTCTGGTTTTATGGGGTGCTGGGGATTGAACCTAGGACTTTGTGCAAGTTATGAAAGCACTTTACCAACTGAGGTACATCCCCGGCTCTTTCTGTATATTTTTATTATGTTCATCAAACTTTGAATTACACTGTTACTGACTAATATTTACTAAAAATTCAAAAATATCCTTGCAGGATCTTGAAAAAATTATCCATGTATCAGATTGGACGAAACTTCTACAAGCCTTCAGAGCCAGTGGAAATCCCCCAGCACAAGTAGGTTTGTTTCTGTGTTCTGTTCCTGTGAAACGGTTAGAATTGTGCAGCATGATTTATGAGGCAGTACTGTGCCATTATGCCTCCTGTGATACGAAATGTAATGGAGCGTTACAATTGTGTTTTGTAACGGAATGCTGAGTCCAAATGTGAAAACTAGAAGCTTATTTTCTTTCTTCAGTGTGCTAGGTCATTATCATAAATTATAGAAGGAATTCAGAAGCTTGATTTTCTGTGGATAGCAAGTCATGGAAGTAGAGCAGGCCATGTTCTGTTGTAACACATAGCTGTTGCTCTGTGCTTGTGCTGAAAGGACGTTAGCACAGCCAGAATGACCCACAAGACATCATCGGGTAAATATGTGGAGAGAAACCAGCCACTACCCTAGTAGAGGGCAGAACTGCTCCACCTTTGCAGAGGGTTTACCCTAAACTGGGAAGAAGTTGGGGGGAAAAGCAGTGCCGTATGCTGGCTGGACACAGTCCCCTGGAAGATCGTGGTGAAATCAAAGATAGATAGGCAACTGTTATCCCAAAGAGACACACGAACAAAGGGAGAGATGTGTAAAGGTTAGGGCTGGGGTGGAGCATTTGCCCTTCTGACTGGTGGAGGCAAGATGGTGGGGTTCCTCTCTATTCATTCAGTGTGTCAGCATGAGCTCTCTGCAGCATCGCATTCATGCCTGCTGCCTCCTCTCCTCCTGGATGAGACGTGTCCATGCGCATGTTCACACAATCTACCACCACAGGTGCCCTGGGCATGTGCTTGCGTGAGGCTGGCCTGCTGTCAGTGAATTAAGTTTTCAAATTACAAACTGGAATGATTGGTAAAAATAATTTGTCCATGTTTTTCATTTGGGGAACTTCTCATTTGAGACTTTGCAGTTTATGTGAAAAGGGACTGTCACCTGGAATGCCTTTTGCATGTTTGTAAATGATAATCATTTTTGCATTTCTTTTTTTTGGTTATTTTTTATTTATTTATTTGAGAGAGACAGACCGAGAGAGAAAGAGGCAGAGAGAGAGAGAGAGAGAATGGACGCGCCAGGGCTTCCAGCCACTGCAAATGGAACTCCAGATGTGTGCGCCCCCTTGTGCATCTGGCTAACATGGGTCCTGGGGAATTGAACCTTGAACCGGGGTCCTTAGGCTTCACAGGCAAGCGCTTAACCGCTGAACCATCTCTCCAGCCCCATTTTTGCATCTCTTAACCTCATTCTTTTAAGTGTCCTATTTACTGCCTTCCCCTTGGAGTTGGTGTGCTTTTCTGAGCCAGATGTATTCAGTGCTGGAACTGATCCCCACGAGCATATCATTCTTACAGTGCTGCTCTCAAGGACATTAGGCACAGCTTGCAGCCATTTCCCCTGGACACCCTTAGGGGATACCTGTGAATTCCAGTGGTTCTGCTGAGCATCCTGCAAGGCGCACGGCAGTGTGTAATGGAGTTAACCCTGCAAAATACCATCAGTGGCGAGGTTGAGAAGCCCACTCCATGGGAATGCAGTTTTTATCCTGAATACTGTGCCGAAAGGCACTCCAGCTGAAAAGAACTAAAGTTCTTAGTCATCCATGGAAAGAAATAGTACTAAAGAAAAAATTACTTCTAGAGAATTAGAATGAAAAATACCCACCACTTTAAAATCTTTACTAGGTTTCTGGTATGATATTTTAAGTATCAAGATTTTAATTTTTCTTTTTTTAATTTTGTTTTAAAGATTATCCCTTTGGCCTGGCTTCGCCATTTCTGTATCCCCTTTTGAAAGCAGGCTCCTGTTTAGTGCCGATGTGAGTTATAAGGTCCTCCGTAATGAGACGGTTCTGGAATTCATGACTGATCTCTGCTTCAAAACTGGCACGTCCTCCTTCACCCAGATTTGTGAGAAGCAGCTGGTGGGGCTTGTCGTCCTTACTAGGTAAAAATAGATGTTCTATAGAGAATGAATGATTTAGGGATGTTCAGGATCTGAGTTTTCACTAGAGCACTGACCAAAGCACAGGTGTGGTCAGTCTGCCCACCTGTGTGTAAGGCCTGGCCGTCCTGTTGTCTGAAGTGTAGACTTCATGTGACATTCTCAGCTATCCCAAGCCAGGCTCATCAAACATTCTCTCTTGTACTCCCTCCCATTCTGAGCCTCAGCCGTCGCAATGCCTCTGCCAGGGTTCCCCACCCTAGTTCTGCCTGTCAATCTCCATCTGCACACCCAGCTCCAGAGCTTCTCTTGTCCTCACTTGCCCCTTCTGTTCCCTTCCCTGGCGGCTCCCATAGCACTTTGCTTAGAGCCACCTCTTTCTGGCCTTTTTGTTGTTATGTCATAAGATGGAACATGAGAACTATGGCTGGCCTTCTGTATAAGACACCGAGGCCTTGTAGCCTTGAGAGCAAACTTCTAGGTTTATCATTGTAGTTTGTCCTCAGTACGCATGGACTAAACCAGACATTGACAAATTAAAGTAAGACTTGCTAGCTGTCAGAAGTCATCACATACTGACTTCTTTTCAGGAGCATGATAGCATCTAGCCTGGCTTGGACTATTCCCTTCAAGCTAGTTCTCTGGGTTGTACAGCAGAGGGATAGGGCTGGCTGAGTTCTGCCCAGCATGGGGCCTTCCCTCTCTCTCCCCTGCTATCTCCTCTAGAATCCTGATGCATTACAATACCACACTTTCAGAGACACCTTTCAAGGTACTCAGCGCTGTGGAAAAACCTGCCTTGGAGGTTTCTGTCCACAGGCTAGGGCACAAGCCCGGGGACATGGTAGGCTGCACAGTGGTTTTGAAGGGGAGAAGTCACTTGAAGTGGGCTCAGCTCACCTGTTCTGCACGTTTGCTGAGGGCCAAGCTGAGGTGGGGGTTTAAGAGGGATGCTAGAATGCTGTGGCTGGTTAGCCCACTTTGGAACTCTTTTGTCAGAAAGATTACCTGGGAGTTCAACATATGCGACACCAGAAGACAATGGCAAAAGTTCAGCACCATTACCCTGCACAGTGTGGGCTAATGACTTTGTCACCGGATTTGTGGGAATACAGAGATCTTCCTGAATACTGAAGAATTCATTAATGCTTTTCTCAGTTAAGAGCTGATCATTTGGAAAGGAAAAGTGACTGTGCTTATGATGGTAGCTTCTGTTAGTTTTGGCATTCTGGAGTGTATCTTACAGTTGTAAAATTCGAAGTGCGGTGGTGTAGCTGCCTATCTAAGATGATCTGGAAAAGCTTTGAAGGTGTCTTGCATTTTCCAGATACAATAACAGAACTTACCGCATCGATGACATTGACTGGACAGTGAAACCCACGTTCAGCTTTCAGAAGCGGGATGGCTCTGAGATCACGTACGTGGATTACTACAAGCAGGTAGGAATGGCTTTTCCTGTCTTCTCTCCTCTTAACTGGAAATAACTCTCCCTGTTCCTTCCAGCAAATTCTAGGAGTTGTCAGGGTGTGTCTTCTTCCCACATAATTCATTCTTGAACTTGTCTTTTCTCCATCCTCACTGTCCATGGCTTGGCTGAGACCTTCATCCGGCCTCCTATTGTCCTTCTTCCTGAAGTCTGAGTGCTCTTCCTGAAAATCATACTGGTCATGTCACTGCCAAGCTTAAACATATCCTTGGCTCTTTATTGCCCAGGAGTCAAAGAGAAGCTCCCTCATGGGAGCCCTGGCACCCTCATGGGAGCCCTGGCACTGATCCTGGACTCCCTTCCCTGAACTGACCTGCCTTGGCTCATCTTATAGAGGTCATGAGTGGTGTGACACATCTTCCTGGACATCACTCTCTCCATGGTGTGCCTTGAACTCTGTCTCTGGGTAGTTCAGTTATCACATTTCCTAGCTCACAGCAGATACTCAAGAAACATTATTGATGGAGAAATCTCCTGCTGCCTCTGGACGCTCTGTGTATGTTTGTCACAGTTGTCCTGTGTCCCCTTTCCAGGCTCCCTTCAGAGGTGGCATCTTTGTCATCATTCCGATCCCTCAGATCTCATAGGTGTATCAAAAAACAAACCACACGTCCTTCCGTGATCTTCAAACATCTACAGGAGAAGCTCTCTTTTCCTCCTTAGCCAACTTTGGAAAACCCTTGTACTCGCTCCAAGCCCCTGTCAGTCCTCAGCAGTCCTGTATCTGGCTCTGTTGCTATGAAAACAACGCTATGAAGGTCAGAGTCACTTGTCGTTCTTAGTCCATGCAGCTTTCCGTGGCATTTCTTTATCAGTAATTATTTTATTTTTCATTAGTAAGCAGTTATCTTTATAGTACAAAGTGTGACATTTGGGGATATTTGCGCATTGTTTTTTTTTTCTTCCTGAGATCATAAATGTTAAATGAAAGAAGAGAGGCACAGAAGGACAGTGCAGTTTGACTTGGTGGTGGAACCTGAAGCAGCTGAGCTCATGGACTTGGGCAGTAGAACAGTGATAACCAGAGGCCAGGGAGGGGAGGGAGAGGGAAGCTTGCCTAACTGGGACAAAGCCATGTGAAATGGGAGGAAGGCTTTCTGGTGTTCCATACCAGAGGCAGTTATAGTTAATAATGCATTATGCATTTTGGTGACATTGGACCCCTGTGACCTTGCCCACTTGCATGACCTGCTCCCTTCCTTCTTTGCACCCTGGGTCGCATTCCGTGTGGTTCTCCCTTAGTCTTCAGCTTCATCTTTCTCAGCCTTTTTTTTGACATTTCCTCCCTCTTTCCCCTCACACCAAACTAATTCACTACAGCTCCTGCACATAGAATCTCTCCATTGTATTTTGAGAGTGCTCAAATATAGTAATTTTTGCCTTGCCCTCATACTTAAATTACATATCACCTTCACTTCCAGAACATATTTGTATGAATACCCTGCGGTGTCTCAGACTATCATTCAAAATGAGGTCATTAACTTCCCCTTGCTGGTTCTCCATGAGAATTCTGCATGCCAGCTAGCAAATCTTTTGGCTTTTTTTTTTTTTTTGGTTTTTCGAGGTAGGGTTTCACTCTAGCCCAGGCTGACCTGGAATTCACTATGGAGTCTCAGGGTGGCCTCGAACTCACGCTGATCCTCCTACCTCTGCCTCCCGAGTGCTGGGATTAAAGGCGTGCGCCACCACGCCCGGCTCATCTTTTGGCTTTCTTCCTCTCCTTTGCCCTTAGCTGCTCATTCAGCTGTTACCAGGATGATTTTTGCCCCTTTTATTTTTTAAAAGTATTTTGTTTATGTATTAGAGAGAGAGAAAAAGAGGCAGATAAAGAGAATGGGCATGCCAGGGCCTCTAGCCACTGCAGACAAACTCCAGATGCAATTTCGCCATCAAAGAAATTGAACTGCCTTCATCGTGCAATGTAAGCATTGAACAGGGTGACAGGGCCTTCAGGGCCCTTAGCCTGAGACCTGCACAGAGTATACTGTGAAGGCCTTGTCCTCCTCCTCTTCTCTGACATCATAGTTTGACTGTCTCCCTCCTTTTAGCCTCACCTGCCCTCAGCATCTCCCCACACATTCCATGCTGTTATGTTCCCTGTGTCCTCACTAGACTATAAGTGACTGTCAGTCTTTGTGCATGGTCCCTGGGTATCTGTACACAGGTATGCATCCATCACTGGGTTACACTACAGCTTTGGGACAAGTGTCATCTCATCATGATGTCCTTTCTGTCACACAGTGCAGAAGAGGTCTTAAACACCTGCACCAGGTATACTACACTGCTTCTAGAATGCATTTGTCTTGTAGAACAGAGATGGCCTTTGGGATCCTGGTTGCATAGTACCTGCAAAGTGTCTTTTGCATAAATTGTGCTGTGGATGTGTTTATTAAACCTGCAGTTTGTTAGACACTGGAGTTTCAGAACTACATGACTACATTGGCAATTACAATAAGAGTTTGAATGCATGAATTTTAGAACCTGTCATTTTTCTCAATGGAGAATCATGGCAAGACTCCACTCCCATTTTTATAGTATTTTTTATTTATTTGAGGGAGGGCAGAGAGAGAGGGAGAGAGAGAGAGAGAGAAAATGAATGAATGAAAATGAGAATGAGAATGAGCATGGGCAGGGGCCTCCAGTCACTGCAAATGAACTCCAGATGCATGCACTCCCTTGTACATCTGGCTTTTGTGGGTCCTGAGGACCTCTGGCTTTGCAGGCAAGCACATTACCGGCTAAGCCATCTCTCCAGCCCCCCACTCTCATTTTTGCAATGAGTTGGCATGCATCACATACATATGGCAGTTAGGGACCTAAGCAAACAAAATCCTGTCTCCTTTTAGAATGTCCTCCTCTCCATACCAGGAAATAAGCACTAAATTTCTGTGTACTCAGTTTTCAAAGTGGAAGGCATTATGTTACCATGGAAAAATATTTTTAAGTATTTTATGTATTTATTTGCAGATAGGAAGAGAGATAAGAGAGGCAGAAAGAGAGAGAGAGAGAGAAAGAGAATGAGAATGGGCACACCAGGGTCTGTAGCCAATGCAAACAAACTCCAGATGCATGTGCCACCCTGTGCACCTGTTTTTATGTGGGTACTAGCAAATTGAACGAGGGTCTTTTGGCTCTGAGGCAAGCACCTTAACCACTGAGCAATCTCTCCAGCCCCCCAAAAGTATTTTTAAATACTAAGAAAATCGGGGTAAGGGACGGTAAAATTCTCTTGAGGGCAGCCACGGAGGGGGACAGGTAGAGTCCATATAAGTAGAAGGCACTCTTCCCTGAACTTGTACAGCTTCGGTGGGGCTGTTTTGTTAGGACTCTCCTGCTCCTACATTTTCTCCAAGGCCCTTTCTCAGACTCTGCTTCTTTCATGAAGCCCTCCCTGATTTAGCAGACCAAAGGACACAGCACTTCGTAGTACAACAGGCAGAAGAGTCAAATCCTAGTTATGTAAATAATGCAGTTACTGAGCCCTGGAGGAGTTGTCTAATTTCTGACCATTGCCTCATCTACAAAGGGGATGATGCTAATGTCTATTTCCTATGTCTGTGAGGGTTAAAGAGGAAAAACATGCTGGGTGTGTCATTTGTGCTTCTCTGCTTTGCTCTGTAAATAATGTAGTTATGAGTCTTTACAAAGGCAAAGACCGTGCCTTCTTTATCTCTGTCTGCATCTGTCATAGTTACTGGAAGGTAGAATGTGTACTGAATCCATAAAGTACCAATGTATAAGCCCTTTTTGAGAAAGGCTGCAACCTGTTTTTCCATAGTATTAGTTGTATTCATACAATATTCCTGAATAGCTTTTTATTTTAATGTCTAATTCTTTATTGAAATAGATAAACATATCTTATGCTCTTAATTATAATTGTTGAGGTCAATATCACAAAATCCCCACGCATTTTATAAATTATAATTCAAGTAGTTCTGTCATTATCATATGGAAAGTGAATATTAGTTTGAATTTTGTCTTTGGAAATGAACTTCTGCAAAGCAAGGAGAAAATGCTGAAATTCAAGTCTAGGAAGGGAAAAGGAGAGGGGTGTGATCAGATTGTAGCTGAGGACTCACTATAAGTTGGAGGTTAGTGGCTTACCCAGATCCTTCTGAGCTGCTGTTTGTCCTTATGAGGGAGAGAGTTACAGTCCTGAGGAACAGAAGAGCTGGGGATCAAATTCCCCTTTGTCAATTCTGAGCTGCCTCCTCTGACATAGAACCCTGGATGTTAAAGACTTTTCATGCTGTTGTGGGAAATTGAGGTCAACTTAATATGACCTGGCAACTTGAAAAGGGCAGCTCTCACCTCAAAGGTAATAAACACAATCAATTCTAGAGCCAAATATGTGTGATCATGGCTTGGAACACAGATTTAGGTTACCCCAAATACTACGTTCCAGTGTAGCTTCAGTTTCATGAAATTTTTATGGTAATAGAACAAAGAAAGTTACAAAACACGTTTCAAATATATTGGTGCACAGGAACATCAAGAAAGGGGAGTTACAGCAAAGTAGGACATCTTCTGCTGTAGGTCTCAGATGCTGTCTGATGACAATCTTCGCTTTTGGAATTGGTGGAAGCTAGGGTGTCTGTACATCCCAAAAGGACTTACCTAATAACCACAAGTGTGTTGGATCTCACAGAGATGGGCAACAAGTGCCTAAGATAATATGTACATGTAACACAGTCCAGCCCTGTCATTGAGGCTCTAATCAGTCCATCACCTTTGTAGGATGTTCCGTGTAGGCGCTCTCTGAGAACTTGAGTTAACAAACTCCTGCCTCAACAATTTCAAAGTGAATTCCGATGTTTAGAATCTGTTATTCAAGCCCTGGTCAGTGTGCCTCAGTCAATTATAGTGGAAGTGCTGGCTGTGAGTCAGCACCAGGGGAGGTCGCTGAACTAGTTTGGAACCAGCTGGAACCTGTTCTCAGTCTGGATGAAATCCAGAGGAACAGTGCCATGATGTTTTAAAGATAGTGCTGCACTATAAAGGATGATTAGAATCATAATAATGGCCCTCTGATAGAGAAGATGAGTCCTGGAAAGAAAGTTCTAAGGAGCAGGCAAAAGGGCATACTGTTTGTTTTCAGATTTGCTCAGATACCATTTTGAGGATTGTGTGTTATGTGTAACAGGGTGCTCTTCAGCCTGGTTTCCACATTAACTCTCCCTTCATTGTGCTTGTGTTTTACAGCAATATGATATCACCTTATCTGACCTAAATCAGCCAATGCTTGTTAGCCTGCTAAAAAGAAAGAGAAATGACAACTCTGAGCCTCAGGTTGTCCACCTGATCCCGGAGCTCTGCTTTCTAACAGGTAAGTTTTATGTCGATAACTCTTTTGGACCCCTGATCACAGCTCTGGAGTCTCACAGAGGGCAGAACCTCCCACATCAGCTCAGTGCCAGAGCATTAGTGTTAGGGGGAGGATGGGCCCCTTCATAACTTTACCCAGTAGCTAGCACACATGGGAAGATGGAGTGCCCTCCGGAATCTCCATTGTATCATGCACTGCACTTGTAATTTTGATGCCCAGTAGGCCTCTACGTAGCTTCCTGAAGCCAGTCTGGTGTTTACAATCTGTCTCCCTCTGTCTCTTATCTCTATCTCTGTCTCTCTCTCTCTCTCTCTCTCTCTGTGTTTAATTCAATAATACAGGAAGTGATATGACTTGGTTTTCATTGTTAAAGTGGCATCAAATGACCCTCAGTTTCTTTGTGTGAGTTTTCAGGAAAAAAAAAAACCTATCAGAATCTGTATATCTCTAGTATTTTTGGTAATGTTTGACTAGTAGTGTGTGACTAAGAAAGGGGACTTTATACTTTGTACATATTTGTGTTGCTTGAATAATTTATGATATATAAATATTTGTTCTGTGGTTAGAAAAGTTGGTATAACATAATCTTTGAAGGGAGGTTACTCTGTTCCTTTGTTTTGCTGATACTCTTCCAGTTCAAATGGAAGCACTAGCCACATAAGTTTGTTGAGCACTTGAAATGTGACTAGCTCCCCTGATAGGACAAGTTGTACTTGTAAAATACCCACCAGTTTTTGAGAGCTTAGTATTTTTTTTAAAGAAAATTATCTGAGTAATAGATTTTTGTATTTATGTATTGAATATATTGAGTTAAATGATTCATACTATTTGAAATAATTTTACCCTTTTTTTTTGCTTTTTAAAACATGGCTACTTAGAAAGCATCTTTTGTTGGCATGTGTGTGGTACACATGCATATGCATGTGTGTTTATGTGCATGTGGGTACGTACGTGGGGGTATACATGCATGTCTACATACATGTATGTGAAGGACAGAGGTTGACATTGGGTGTCTTTCTCAATTGCTCTACACGTTAATTTTTTTTTTTTTTTTTGAGGTAGGGTCTTACTGTAGCCCAGGCTGACCTGGAATTCACTATGTAGTCTCAGGGTTGCCTTGAATTCACAGATCCTCCTACTTTGGCCTCTTTAGTGCTGGGGTTAAAGGCATGTGGCATAATGCCTGGCTTGACTTTTTTTTTTTTTTTTTTAAGACTCTCACTGACCTTGGAATTCACCAACAATTTGGCTATCAAATCCTGGGGTTCTCCCTGTCTCTACTTCACTAGTGTTGGGATTACAGGCACACCCCATCATGCCTAGCTTTGCATGGCTATGTGGGAACAAACTTTATTGACTGAGCCATCTTCATAGCCCCTAAGCTAACCCCTCTCCTCTTTTTGAGAGAGGGCCTTGCTGTGTAGTCCAAACAGGCCTTGAACTCTCAGTCCTTCTACCTCAGCCTCCCGAGTGCTGAGGCATCCCCCACTTTACCAGCTACTTAGAAGACCTTAAATGGCATGTGGGCCTTGCACTTCTGCTTGATGGTGCTCTGCAGATCTGAATGGGCTGGGCTGTCCCTGACCTGTGGTCCTCTCTCATTTTTGCTTTCACTTACATTTTACAGGCCTGAGTGGTCAAGCGACCTCAGATTTCCAACTCATGAAGGCAGTGGCTGAAGAGACTCGGCTCAGTCCTCTGGACCGGCAGCAGCGCCTGGCTAGGCTTGCAGACGACATCCAGAGGTACTGGGTATCCTTGCCAAGACCGCGTGTGCCCTTCCTGAGGCTGCTGATGTAGAATTGTGCAATGGATATGATGTTTCATTCCTTGATAAAAGTGCCCAATCTTCTCGATTCAGAGCAAAGCTCTTTGGAGTTGGGTGTTTATGTGGGGAGTGCAGAGGTCCAGCAGGACGGCTGAGCATCATGGCTGGTCAGATGTGGACCAGCTTCAATGAGAGGCATTGAGGTCTGGGTAAATGGTGAACGAAGAGAGAGACTCTAATTTTAAAGAATGAATGAGAACTAAACCTAACGCAACCTTTCTCCAGTCTCCTAGGATTTAGAGTAAGCAATACTCAGGTCATAATATAAAGGTCAGCTGACTTGATATATCTCTCCCTGCTCAGACTCACTCCCGCCCTCACAACAGTTTGCTCTGTGTGACTTGTGAGGAAAGACTCCAGTTGCTCTCTGATTCTGTTTTCTGACTTCCTGAAATTGTGCTATGAGACACTTGAAATATGGCTTGTGACACATCTTTAAATTGATAATATTTTGGATATATTAGGTTAAATAACACATTTTTAAACATTTATTTAATTGAAGAGTTAATATGAGCATGCCAGGGCCTCTTACTGTGGAATCAAACCTAGGCTGTTAGGCTTTGCAAATGCCTTTAACTACTGAGCCATCTTCCTGGCCCCAAATAGTACATATTTTAAAAATATTTTTAGTAACTTTTTACAATTAGTGTAGCTGTAAGAAAGCTTTATGCTGAAGTACTACCTACTATGTTGATGAGGTACCTAAAAACTTTCAATTGTATTTGTAGCTTGATTTATATCTTTGTTGGTCCATATTATCATAAAATGATCATTTTTTTTCTTTAAAATTGTTTTTAAGTAGCATTAGCTCATAGAAATTTGGAATGCAAAATAGAGAAGAAGAGAAGGAGGAAGAGAGAACTCAATTATTTAATAATGAATAAATTGAATGGACTTTTTTGCAAATATTTGAAGATGCATGCAATCTTGTTCTTTTTAGGAAAAAATGCCATAGTGCTATACGTCATAATGTGTAACTTTTTTTTTTTTTTTTTTGGTTCTTCAAGGTCTTACTCTAGTCCAGGCTGACCTGGACTTCACTATGTAGTCTCAGAGTGGCCTCGAACTCACACCGATCCTCCTACCTTTGCCTCCCAGTGCTGGGATTAAAGGCGTGCCTCACCACGCCGGGTAACATTTTCATTTAAAGGTTTTTCTTGGATGTTTCCATGTAGTAACCATGCATTTCTTGTCTATACTAGCGGTTTCATGGTTTCACTTTATGGATACACTTTTCTCCCCATTTGTTCTGGATATGCCTCATGTATGCTGACCAGAGAAGAGGCTCTGGTTGCCCCTGTATCAGTTACTTTCTCATTGCTGTGACAAGTGCCTGACCAGACGCAACTTAAGAAGGGAAAGGGCTTATTTTAGTTATAGTTTCAGTCATAGTTATAGGAGAGTTTCCTGGCAGGGGAGGCTCAGTCCATTGCAGTCAGGAAGGAGAGGACAAACAGGAAGCGGGGTCAGGCTATAAAACCTTGAGGTCTGTGCCTAGTGACCCACTTCCTCCTGCAGGCCTCCGTTTCCTACGAGTGCCCCAACCTTCCCCAAACTGCCCCTACTTGCACGACCATGTATTTCCATACAGGAGCCTATGGGGGACATTCTACATTCAAACCCCAGCACTCTGCTTGCTACGGGGTGGGTTGCCACTCAATTTTCTAGCCAGTGTTAGTTGGCATCACCCATCTCATATTTGGCTGACAGTATCTAAAGCAAAATAGTGATTCAGAGGATTCCATGTGACCAGGCAAGACACACACAACTTTAGTGGTTGGAAATGGTGAGTTGTTACGGAGCCGCACTGGGAAGAGATTTGAGCTCCCCAAAGAATGAGTGTGGGTCTTTCCAGTGTTCTGTAGGTGCCGGGCTTATGATGGATGTCCTATGTAGGAATCAGAACAAGGTCAGTATGCTTTGCTGGTCTCACGGACAGCTCAGTAGGAATTACCTCATATCCTGATCCCATGAGATAAAACAAACTTTGAAGCTTAAATCACAAACTTAAATCATTTGTTACCTTGAAAAACCAAATAAAATAAAATAAAATAAAATGAGGCTGTTATTATTGCTAATACTAATTCAAAGTCATCCTACTACTCTGTGTCCTGTGAATTCTTTGAAGCTTACATCCTGATGTTCCCTTCCTTGGGCATTCTCCATCCACTCTCAAGCCAGTAAATTCAGAGATTCCCAGGAGCTGTCTCCCCATACAGACACCCGAGTGTCTCTTTAATAACCAGTTAGTAGCATGATAACATCTCACATTTAGTGAGCACACAGCATGTTCCAGGCACTGTGGTAAGCATTTTCAGGTCTGGTCCTATTTCATGTTTATATCCAGTGTATGATGTGGCTACTTTCACTATCTTTATGTTTTGCCAGTCAAGAAACCAAGGCTTTGAAAGCTCTAATAGTTTGCTCATGGCCATATGTTATCAAAGGTTAAATCTGGGAGTAAAACACAGGTCCGCCAGGCGTACAGGCTCATTGTGTAACCAGTACACCCAAGTGGAAGTGTGTTCCCCTCCCTGCATATTCCAGATGGGCCAAAAAAAAAAAAAATCATGAGAAATAGGAGCCAGGAATTCTAAAGACAGGAAATCACCTCCGAATCATTTATCTAGTTTCAATCATGGTTCCTCAGTTTAAAATCTTTAGAAAATTAATCCCATCTAATGATTGTAAATGCCTCTGTCCACAGAAACCAGCTTGCTCGTTTTGAGCTGGAGAACTGGGGACTTCATTTTGGAAGCCAGATATCTCTGACTGGCCGGATTGTGCCTCCAGAAAAGATACTAATGCAAGACCACGTAGTAAGTACTGTGGTTTAGCGTTCATTTTGAAGTATTTACTTCAAAAGTTTGAAGTTTCAGCAGTTACCAGAGGGACAAGAGGGCTGTGAGTGTTTATTTTCTTTGTGACCATGTCTCTGACTACTTTGTCCTAGCAGTTCAGGTCACTTCTTGTTCCTTTTCTGGTATGAATTTAATTGCAAGGACTTAGTAGTATCTGTTGGGCATGTTTACATTTGTTACCAAGTGGTATTTCAAACCATTTCAAGTTAAACACACCTGCTAGCTAATGGCTGTCACTTGTCCATAGCAGAAAACCAACCACCCAACAAACATAGTGACTTGAGAAAATTCTAACTGGTAGAAGAGCAACTTTAGTGGTGCTGGCCATTTTAGTATAAAAATGAAGAGATTTCCAAAAGCCCCATCCCCAGATATAGTGCTTGGGTAAAGATGTCCTGAGACCCAGAGAGAGAAATCATTGGCACTTCCAGGCTTTGGTTGAAGAAATGAATTGATTTTATGCAAAAATTCTACTGTGCTTCACTTTTTCTTTCTGTTTTGTTCACTTCATTAAAATTTATTTATTTTAACTTTTATATGTCTGTATGTGTGTGTGTGTGTGCGCGTGCATATGCATGTGCGTGTGTGTGTCTGCACCACGGTCTGTTGGTACTGTTAAACATATGCCAGTGGCTTGTGGCACGTTTTGTATCCAGCCTTACCATGGGGAATTGAAGCAGGTTAGCAGGCTTTGCAAGCAAGTACCTTTAACTGCTGAGCCATCTTCCCAGCCTCTGTTTTGTCCACTTCTAAGGATAGGTAACACTGTGTTTTTTTTACTTATTTGAGAGACAGAAGGAGAGAGAAAGAAAGAATGGGCGTGTCAGTGCCTTCAGCCACTGCAAATGAACTCCAGACACCTGCACCCCCTTGTGCACATTGCGACATTGCACACTTGTGTCACTGCATCTGGCTTACATGGGACCTGGAGATTCGAATATGAGTTCTTAGGCTTTGCAGGCAAGCACCTTAACCACTAAGCAATTTCTACTGCCCTTTCTTTATTATTATTATTATTTATTTGAGAGAGAGAGAGAGAGAGAGGCAGAAAGAGAGAGAAAGAAAGAATGGGTGAACACTGCATTTTAAAAGCTTCTCTCAACTTACAATGAGCCAACATGTCAAAACCAATACAACTGTTCAGTGAATAGCTTAAGCTAACCAAATGGGGATTTTTTCATCATTTTTGATATTTGATATACAAATCATTAGAACCTTTGTTGGAGAAGCTGAAGAAAAGCTAATTTTTAGAGGCAGACTTTGTGGAGCACTGAAATATAGGCTCCATTGTTGGTCAGGGGTTGGTGAAGAGAAGCTTAGCTTCAGAAGCACACAGGGAGCAGGACTTAATGATGGCTCATCATTATCTCTGCAGACAAGCCATATTGTCCAGAGTGGTGGTTTCTTCTTCTTTTTGCATTTTTCTATCTTTATTTTTTTGTTTATTTTTATTTATTTATTTGAGAGTGGCAGACAGAGAGAAAGAGGGAGAGAGAGAGAGAGAGAATGGGCATGCAAGGGCCTCCACCTACTGCAAACGAATTCCAGATGCATGTGCCCCCTTGTACATCTGGCTAACATGAGTCCTGGGGAATCGAGCCTCTAACCAGTGTCTTTAGGCGTCACAGGCAAGTACTTAATCGCTAAGCCATCTCTCCAGCCCTTGTTTGCATTTTTTATTGTGGAAATAGGTCTCCTTAGGAAAAAGCCATTGGAATGGAGGGAGCACTTGGCTGGAGGTGGCTGTGTCGGTAACTTCTTGGTCACTTCTTGGTCACTTCTTTTCTGGAAGTGTGTCCTAAGGAACAGAGTGAACTAAAGATCTGTATGCATAGTGTCTTGAGCTCCTGTCTCTGCAAGATGACTTTATGCAGTGTTGTGGGCAAGTGGGCTGTGGCTGTTTCTGCACTGATCATAATGAGCAGGAATAATCTAAGTTCCTGATTGAACCAGCTAGGACAGCGAGGCTTCCCTCTGTTCTCATGTGAAGAGCTCTTGGAGTCTAGTCCCAACCAGGCTCACAGAATGCACAGTCATAACTTCCTTGCAAGCCTAGTTCATTTTAGCATGATGACCAAGACATTGGTCTTTATTTTCCATTACGGATACCTAAAGTAAGGAGACAAACTGTACAGCTGCTTGCCTGGGCTATTCAGAGGAAAGGACAAGGACGTAGAGTTTGAGTTTGAAGGGAACCTCAGAGATCTCTAAATCAGACTCCGTTCTCTGCACACACAGAGACCCAAGGTCGTGCAGCCTGGGGGAGCTGGCCCCATGCTGTGGCGGCTCACTCTTGGGAAGCACATCTTCTGCTGAGTTGAGAAGTGCCTCACCTGTGTTTTAAGACTGAATAGCAAGCTGTCTTCAGTTGTTTTGTTATAACAAACATATAATTGTTCTAAATAAATCTGTTCAATCCATTCATGATCTTTATTTTTTGCAGTGTCAGCCTGCATCTGCTGCTGATTGGGCCAAGGACATACGAACTTGCAAGGTGCTAAGTGCACAATCTTTGGATAAATGGTTGATCTTCTGTACTAACAGAGCTGAGTATGTGATTGAGGGCTTTCTGAGCTGCTTGGGAAGAGTAGGAAGTTCCATGGGATTTAATGTCGGCTACCCCCAAATGTGAGAATACAATAGATTTTTTCATATGTTAATTTGGTTTGAAAGTAGGAAACAATGACTGACAAATACGTACAAGTCTCATCTTAATAACGTTTCTTAAGGTGTAAAAAACTAGTCATAGCAAGATACATTTTATAATTATTAAATTATTTTACAAAGTTAAAATTTATTTTATGTTGATTTTTGTAAAAGTTGGTTTCACAGTTTTTCTTATGTATCTCATTCCTTTCAGTATTAGCTGGGGGTGAGAATCCTTAGTAAGCCCTTACACTAATGGCCTTCTTTTTTCTTACTTTCATAACAGTTATTTATAAAACTTAAGAGCAAACTGTATATGAAAAGTAATATGTTTCCTGACTGGCTTGATAGATTTTAGACTTCAAAATTTACTGTAAAATTGAGCCAGGTGTGATGGCACATGCCTTTAATCCAGCACTTGGGGGCAGAGGTAGAAGGCTCACTGTGAATTCAAGACCATCCTGAGGCCATCCTGAGACTATATAGTGAATTCCAGGTCAGCCTGAGCTAGAGTGAAACTCTACATAAAAAAAAAAATCCCCCCCACAAGAAACAATAATTTAAGGCCTGAAGAGACGGTTTAGTGGTTAAGGCACTTGACTGGAACCTAACAACCTAGGTTTGACTCCCCAGTACCCACATAAGCCAGATGCACAAGGTGGCACATGCGTCTGGAATTCATTTGCTTAACTGGAGGCCCTGACTTGCTCATTTTCTCTCTCTCATAAATAAATTTTTTTAAAAAATATAACTTAATGGCCAAGCGTGGTGGCGCACACCTTTAATCCCAGCACTCAGGAGGTAGAGGTGGAAGGATCACTGTGAGTTTGAGGTCACCCTGAGACTACATAGAGAATTCCAGGTCAGCCTGAGCTAAAGTGAGACCCTACCTCGAAAAATCAAAAAACAAACCAAAACAAAAAAAACCCAACAACTTAATAGATCTACAGTGTTTCTCTGATTCTAATATCAGACAGCTTTCTGATAAAACCAAGGTGTGGTGGTGCATGCCTTTAATCCTAGCACTCAGAAGGCAGAAGTAGGAGGATCACTGTGAGTTCAAGGCCAGCCTGAGGCTACATAGTTCCAGATCAACCTGGGCTAGAGTGAGACCCTACTTCCAAAAAAAAAAAAAAAAAAAAAAAGAAAAAGAAAAAAAGAAAAAAACAAAACAAAACAAAAAAGTCAAGGTTCTTTAACTTTTTGAAGATTTTTGAGTATCTACTGTACGCTAGATACTAATCAGTTGTCAGCAATGAGAAAGATAAAGAAGAGAGTCCAATTTAATAGGTGATGTACATACATGTCAGCCTCCAAATTCATTGTTTCGCTTTTTGAAAAGCAAAAATCGGTTATGCCTTGCTTTGTCCAACTTGATGCACTTGGAAAGCACAATGGCTGCTTCATGGGTCCAGCAGTCGTTTGAATGTTCTAATTACAAAGTAGGAGTTAGTCTTTAAGGACAGTTGCTGATAATGACAGCAGCAGCACACGTTCTGCTGAGAGCCGCAGCTGTTCTCAGAGTCTCATTTTACGTCACACAGCTTAGAATTCTCTGCTTAGCGAATCTGCTGCCAAGTCTCCCGGTTCGAGTTTCCCATTCTAGTTTCTCCTAAGCCACAAGCCTAACACACCAGGAAAAGATGATAGTCTGCAGACCCTGGCAGGTCTTCTGTCACGTGAATTCAGTGAGAAAACAAAAACAGCAGCAACAACAAAAAAGTTTGTGTCCTTGGCCCTTTTTATTTGACAGCCTGTATCTTACCCAACCTTTTCTTGTTGCTGTAGTTATCCACTTACTTGTTAGATTTATGTGCATAGCTTCTTTCATTTTAAACATGTGCCTGATGATTTGAGAAGGAATGAGCAGCAAGAATGGCCATGTTGGGCCGGGTGTGGTGGCACATGCCTTTAATCCCAGCGCTCAGGAGGCAGAGGTAGGAGGATCACTGCGAGTTCGAGGCCACCCTGAGACTACATAGTGAATTCCAGGTCAGCCTGGGCTAGAGTGAGACCCTACATCGAAAAAAAAAACAACAACAACAACAACAACAAAAACAATGACCATGTTAGAGTACAAGACTTGGACACAGATGTCAGAATCACTGGTTTGCTAAAATGGTACTTCCATTCAGGTAGTAGCAGCAGCTGTTTGGGAGCATCTAGTGCTGCCACCTGCTGGGCAACTTTGAAAAGGTCACGGAGCGAAGACAAAAATAGCCCTCCACCCCCCCCCCCCCACAACCCATGGTGGTGGATGAAGATGTGATGCAGTTTCCTGCTCCCTTGAGTCCCTGACACAACATTATATATTTGACAGATACGTGCCGACTAACAATAAAGGCAAGATAGTCCAGGATCAACCCTCCCCTTTTCTGATTCATGCAGATAAGTTGAATATCTTGTTCTCATTAACTTGCTTCCTGAAACTTGTATTTAAAAATTCTCACCAAAATTCAGGATCAGAAGAGAACAGAAACCTTAATTCTGCTCTGGGCATGAGTTTATAATTTCAGAAATCACTTTCAGCCCAATTTTGAATGATCAAAATAGTAACTGAAAAGATTCTATATGAATGAGATATTTTTCTGTTTTATCAAATTTTCATGCTAGCAAAATGATTATTGAGTATTTTGGCAGATCTTTTACTGGAAACAAGCTCATATTCAAGAAGTATTCATTTTTCTCTAATGATTTTTTTCCTAAAATTACTAGTATGTTAAAAAAATTTATTCGTACTATTGCTAACACCATATAGTTATGTGTTTCTAAGATGGGAATTCATTACTCTTTTACATAGTGTAAAAGTACAAGAAAACCCAGGTGCATTTATTAGAGCTATCCAGCAACAGATCAGCCCTGAAGTTCAGTTGGTAAGTACAGGATTGTTTTTGGTTTTAGATGTATACATTTTTTGTTTAATTTCTTTTTGTTTATACTCTTAAGGGATCTGAGCATACTGTCCCATGATATGTCTAGAATTACTATGCAGTTCCCTCAAAACAACATTTATGTTATCTAATCCCACAAATGGTAGGGTACCTGTGTCCTCAATATTTTGAGATTCGCAGAAGGTCTAGGTCCATCTTAGTTGCCTGTGGTTCCCAGGTCCTCTTAGGGACTTGTGCCATTGTCGTGTGTTTGATCTTTGATGAATGCCCCTCCTCCTGCATGGTACACTCTGGTGGGATATCTGCAGTTGCCTCATTTCCCAGAGTTGGAATGCAAGCATGTGTACATGCATGTGTGTGCATGCGCATGGGTGCCCGCTTGCGTCTGTGCAGTTGATGTTGCGGACCTGAGACTGGCATGATTACATCACAGTCCAGCATTTTAGACTGCTTAAAATTGGCATCACTGCTTTCAGTCCTTCCTGCTTCCTGCAAATTTTTACTCTTCTTGCAAGCCTTGGCCTCCCCATTTTTTGCAGCACAGCTCCCCAGATCCTGGTTCAGGTGTGCTACAAACTCGTATAACATCTCTGTTTTTTTCTTAAGAGTCTGACAGGAAAAAAAAAAATGCCCAATGTGTGTTATATTAAATGAATAAATTTCTCACCCTAAGTGCATTTGTTTTTAATTAAATGAAAGAAAAACTTAAGAAAAGGGGGTAAGAATACACAAAGAACTCTCATGATGGTCCCTTCCCAGGCTCCCTAGTTACTGGCCTTTTGCAATATTTGCTTTATCGTTTCCTGTCTTTTTCTGAACTCTTTGAGGGTAAATCCTATAAACAAGGTCACTCTACTCCAGAGCCCTGGGACAAGCAGCCAACCACAGGAGAAAGGGCTAGTGGGAAGGGGGTTGTGTGACCAAGAGTGAGTTCAGGAGAGCGATGAGGAAGTGTGTGTACATGTCTCCTTTGCCAAGGGTGATAGCTGGGGCTGGGGTGCAGAGTAAACCAGCACTGATTAATTTATCAATAGCTTAAAGGCCAGTTGAGAGAATCTATAATGTTAATATTTGATTCTTGGAAACTTAGGAGCATAACATGTTTAGAGAATGGATGTGTTCATTTGTCCAAAAAGCCACTTCCAAACATAAGTGGACTGAATTTATCTTTGCTTGCCATTTCGCTTTTAGGTGATGTGCATTCTGCCCTCTAATCAGAAGAACTATTATGATTCCATTAAAAAGTATCTGAGCTCCGACTGTGCAGTCCCAAGCCAGTGTGTGCTGACCCGGACTTTGAGCAAACAGGGAATGATGATGAGTGTCGCCACCAAGATCGCCATGCAGATGAACTGCAAACTTGGCGGCGAGCTGTGGGCTGTGGAAATCCCTGTGAGGACCCTGTCACACTCTTCACTTTCTTACAATCAGCTAGTCCATTAACTTTAAATCAAAGCAGGAGATACTATCACGTGATCCCTCAATATTCTTGGGAGAGTTGGTCCAGGACCCCCGAAGATACTGAGGTTTCTGATGTAAAATGATGGGATATTTGAAATACCTCTATGCCTCCTCCTGCACCTTGTCCTCTCCACATTGCCTCTCGTAGTGAATTCAATGTCTGTGCAAACCCTACAGATACAGAGGACTTGCTGGATCTGGTTGGTTTGTTGAGTTCCACCCTGGGTTGTGGCATCACACAAGCCACTGCAAAGTAAGATGAGGCCTGACCCCTGGCAAGGACTTCCATTTCACTGCTAACTTAAACTCTTTCTCGAAAGAGACTCCAAGGTGTCCTGACGTGGGGAGGCTTGACTTGAGTCCTTATGACCGCTATTTCAAAATCCGCGGCCTCTCCCTTTTCCTGCTTTCAGTATAGTACTCGCCCCTGGAGTAGCTTTGCACCCCACATGGTGACTCCAGAGCACTGGCACAGCAGACTGAACCTCCCAACTGTGGTGGGGACCGTGCAAATCTTCTGCTTCCTGAGCTGTAGCCACTTTGGGAGGAAGTGAGGAAAAGAGACAGCACACATTGCCTGTCCCTTTATGCTTCCATAGCCAAGGCAAATATCCCCACCAGGATTTATCCCCAACCCCAGCTTAGGTGGGGGAGGATCCCCCTTGAGCTGCCATAGGGGTTGGAGGGTCTTTGGTCTGTAGTGAGGCTCTGAAGCAACGTCTGCATCCCTTCTTATCTCCATCTCTCAGTCTTTGGTTTCTGCCCCATCTACATCTAGATCTGTCAGACATACAGTTTAACTTGAAGAAATTAGTAACTGCAGTCTTTGCAATGTCGTATTAATCATTGTTTGTGGAAATATGTCATTCTACTAAATCAAAACACATTTAATTTTGTAGTTAAAGTCCCTCATGGTGGTTGGTATTGATATTTCTAAAGATGCCTTCAACAAGGACATGGCAGTGATTGGATTTGTGGCCAGTGTTAACCCCAGAATCACCAGGTATTATTATTATTATTGTTTTTATTATTATTATTTGTAGTCAGTATATACAGTCAAGTTGGTACCATTGCTAGCCTCCTCCCTGTCCTCCCCCCTCCACAGGGACCCTCCTTGTTGGGGTATATGGGTCGTGCATTGTAGGGTTAGCCTTTAGTTTCGGGTAGGGGGAAATGTCTCTGTGTGTCATGACCCAACGTGTGGCTCTGACATTCTTTCCGCCCCCTATTCCGCAAATTTCCCTGAGCCATGTTGTCACCAGTTTTTTTTTGTTGTTGTTGTTGTTTATTTTTATTTGAGAGTGACAGACAGAGAAAGAGGCAGATAGAGAGAGAGAGAGAATGGGCACAACAGGGCCTCCAGCAACTGCAAACAAACTCCAGATGCGTGCGCCCCCTTGTGCATCTGGCTAACGTGGGTCCTGGGGAATTGAGCCTTGAGCCAGGGTCCTTAGGCTTCACAGGTGACTCTTAACATATTCTTCAGGGCTTTAAATTTTTTATTATTACATATTAATTGTGCAAACTCATAATATTGCCATACATACATAATGTACTTCAATCAGTTTTATCCATTCACCCTCTCTTGTTCAATTAGATTTTTAAATGTAGTTTAATTGATGAATATATCAAAAAGGCATAATTTGGTCTGGAGAGATGGCTTAGAGGTTAAGGTACTTGCCTGCAAAGCCCAAGGACCCAGGTTCAATTCCCTAGTGCCCACATAAACCAGATGCACAAGGTGGCTCATGTGTCTGGAGTTCGTTTGCAATGGCTAAAGGTACTGTCATGCCCATTTTCTCTCTCTCAAATAAATAGATAAAAAGGCATAGTTTATTTTATTCACTCATATTTTAAACACCAATGCTTATAGTCATTTATTTCATGCTAAAATGTGATAATATTGGAGTAAAGTATAGATTTAAAAAAAAATTAGTTATTTGCAGGGGGGGAATGGGTGCAAATGAACTCCAGATGCATGTGCCACTTTGTGCATCCAGTTTTACATGTATACTGGGGAATTGAACACAGGTCATTAGACTTTGCAAGCAAGTGCCTTAACTCTCCAGCCCCAAAATGTACTTTTAACTAAAAACCATTTTTTACACATTCAGTGCTTGCATTCCAGTCACATCCCTCCAATTATGTGTGTGTGTAAATTCTTTTTTTTTCCCTCCAGGGTAAGGTCTCACTCTTGTCCAGGCTGACCTGGAATATTCTATGTAGTGGCCTTACATGGAAATCCTCCTACCTCTGCCTTCCAAGTGCTGGGATTAAAGGCATGCACCCAGTTGGTGTGTGGAAATTCGTATTCATTTTCTGAGTGTCTGCATGTACCAGTCAGTGAACTGGGTACTTTACATGCATTATGTCGAGCAGTTTTGCTTTGAAATCATATTTTTTGGAGTCACATCCTGGTCTGCCACTTATTCTGCAATCAGGCCTACTTATTTAACTTTGGTATAACTACTGTAGTTATCTGTAAACTATGGGTAATAATAGTGCTTTTTCGTAAGGTATGTGAGGGCATTACATAAGAGGAAATGCTAGGAACATTGCTGCCCATAGTAAATGCTCAGTACATGCATGTTGTTATCAGTCGTCATCTTGCAGACACCTGATGTGGTGGTTCACACAGCTGTTAAAATCAGGCAGAACTAGGCATCCTGCCAGTAGTGGCTTATGTGCGCAACAAAGTTCTTCATGGCAGGGAAGGTGCAGTGACGGGCTTGAGGCAGCTGCTCACATTCAGCACAGCGAGGAAGTGGAGAGGGATGAATACTGGTGCTCAGCCAGCTTTCTCCTTCTACACAGTCTGTGAACCCAGCTCGTGAAATGGCGCTGCTCACAGCTAGGTGGATGTTGCAGTTACCTTCTTGTTGCTGGACAAACACCTAACCAAAAGCAGCTTATGGGAGGAAAGGGTTTATTTCAGGATTACAGAATTCAGAGGAAACACCATCAATGGCAGAGGAACCTGGCTCACTTCCATAGATGATAGCACAGAGACACCAGCCAGCAAGTACCAACAGTCAGAGCTCAAACTGGCTCTTTACATATCTTAGGGCTGCACTCAAACCCACCTCCCAGTGACACCTCCTCTAAAGGCTGCTAGAGACTTAAGTTGCAAGCTTAATCTTAATCAAAATCCCCGAGGCTATGGGAAACATACATTTACATCCAAACCACCACACTGGGTCTTCCCACTTCAGTTAACCTAATTAAGATACTCCCTCATGGCCTGCCCAGAGCCTGCCCAGAGGCTAACCTAATCTGCATAATCCTTAACAGGTGATTCTAGGTCTGATCAAGTTGAAGACCTATAGAGACCATCACAATGGGAAAATTTCCTTATCAGTCTTTGTCAAGCTTTATTGTAGTGTAATGGGCATGTAAAATTATACATATATATATATATTTATACATTATAATGTTTTGATATATGTATTAAATTAACAAACCCCATCACCTTATAGAGATAATGTTGTGTGTGTGTTGAGAATACCTCAGATGTACTCTCATAGCCAACTCCAAATATAGTTGGAAGCAGGAAATTTGCTAAACACTAGTAAAAGTATAATGACAATTATTAGTGCTTGCTAGGTACCAAGTACCAATCTAAGTATTTTACATATATTATCAAATGTAATTTTCATCAGGTCTACAAAGTAGAAACCACTATCTTGTAAACCTTTTTGGTACAGATAAGAAAACGGACGCTTGTTTATACATGAAAGTCACACAGCTGGTCAGAGTGCTGGCCAAAATCTGAGCCCTGATGCCAATACTGTGCTTGTTATTTATTTATTTATTCATTTATTTATTTGGTTTTTCAAGGTAGGGTTTCACTCTATCCCAGCCTGACCTGGAATTTACTAGGTAATCTCTCAGGGTGGCCTTGAACTCAGGGCAATCCTCCTACCTCCACCTCCTGAGTGCTGAGATTAGAGGTGTGTGCCGTCACGCCTGGCCTCTGTGCTTTATTTTCACTTAACAAGAAATTCATTCTGGGAAGAAGTGCTTTTAGCATAATTGTGACCAAGCATCATCTACAAAATAGGATCATTGAGTTTTACTTGTAGAGAATATTTTTAATTGAATAAAATACACGTGTAGAGTAAGAAAATGGAAGCTGAACTTCTCCTCTTTTATTTACTTCAGGTGGTTTTCCCGCTGCATCCTTCAGAGAACAACAACTAGCATTGCGGATTGCTTAAAAGTCTTCATGACTGGTACTAAATATGTAGCGATGGGGTGGGGGTCCGGGGACTGTTCCTTCACACCCAAACTCCACATGCTCATAGTAGACCAGATTGATGGATGCAAATTCCCTAAGCCTGTCACCCACTTGGAGATCCCCAAATCTGTTTGCTGACTGTCAAGGCTAACAGACTGTGTAGCACCTACATTATACCGTTTGCAATGAATGTAAAGCCGAAAGGAAGGAAGGCTTGTGGTGCTGGTGGCCCTGGAAGTAGTTTGAGCCAAAGAATCTTCTGTGGAGGAAGGAGGTTGAAGACTAAGTGTACTAAGTGTAGACACAGAAAATGAGCCTTTGCCCTGGATAAGGGTGCTGGCAGATAAAGTGTGGCACAGCAGGAGCAGGGCAGGGACATAAGGAGCAGCCCTGGCCCAGGTCTGGCTTTACTGTGTGCTCCATGGCAGTGGGAGCTACAAATCCTGTCACTTCTGGTTTGCAGTTTCCAGTCTGTACACTTTGGGAGTTTGGAATATCTTTTTAAAGATTATCCTGCTTGGATAAATGATTATGTGATATATATATATGTATATATATGCATACATATCACATAGATATATATGGTCTTAGATATATGACTATCTTTTATTAAACTAAGATGAATTTCCTAGACAACAAACTCTTCTAAAACTAATTGTGTAATTATATACCTGAAAAAAAATTATGGCATGTTACTTCTCATTAAAATACCTGGTAAATTTCTTTTAGCAACTTTTACTAAAAGTTTCTTATGTAGGAGTTACTAATTTGTACTTTCAGGCAATTTAGAGTAGGTAAGTGTTTTTAGAATCCATACCATCCCTGAGAGTTAGAACCCAGTTGGGTGAGTCAGTGTAAAAAGCTGTTTGTAGAGGATTGGCAAAGTCATTTCCTTATGTTTTCATATTTATTCTCATTAGGGAAGAAAGTGATACAAACATATATAGCGAGAGGAGTTAAAGACTTGAAGCTGAGCTAGCTAGTATTGATTGGGTTTTAAACATTTGTCTTTGCATGAATTAAATTTGATTTGTTACTTAAATATTAAAATCTGACTAAAGAGTTATGAGAAATTTAAGAATATATTATGGCATAGAAACCCTTACTGCTCAAACAGCAGAGAAAGCAATGGCTCTAAAGTTAATTCTCTTTTTTTCTAAAATATTTTATTTTATTTATTTGCAAGGGGGGAGAAAGGGAGGAGAATGAAGAATGGGCATGCTAGGGTCTAGTGTCACTGCAAACAAACTCCAGACACATGTGCCACTTTGTGCAACTGGCTTTATTTTGGTATCAGGCTTTGCAGGCAAGTGCCTTTAAATAATGAGCCATCCCCCCAGCCCTTCATTTTATATTATTGGAGATGCAACCCAAGTAGCTATGTCTTGTTTTACTGTGGTCCAAAGTAACGAAGTTATTTAAACATTACAATACATAGAGATGTGCTTTGTGGTGGAATTGGACTGTTTGTTCTTTTCTTATTGACACCAAATTCCGCAGGGGCGCTTAACAAATGGCAAAAGACCAACCACGATTTGCCAGCACGGATAGTTGTGTACCGTGATGGTGTAGGGGATGGTCAGCTCAGAACAGTTATGGAATACGAAGTCCCGCAGCTGCTGAGCAGCGTGACAAAGCCCAGTGCAAACACCAGGTATGAAGCTTCTGCCCTTCTCCAACACCTCATTAGCAGTGTGTTCGCCTACAGGGATTCACACAGTTTAAGAACACAGCTTTCATTGTTGTTGTAATAAATCCTTGTGTGTTTCTGCATCATGCCAGTCCTGCTAGATAGAGTTTTCCAAGAACTGGAGGCTAGGTGAGATGGTCTAACCTAAATAGCCTGGTGGTATAAGGTTTGGGGACCCTGGGTGGCATCCTTAAGAGCAGCTGATGTAGACTCACAAGAAGCCCAAGGACTGCTGGCAAGTGAAAATTTGTTAAAATATTAATATTCCATGGGAAATTCAAGCTGTGGTTTCCAATTTGAGGCCCAAATCAACACTCAGGGTGGAAACTGCGGAACAGTCACTACTGAGGAGTTGGAGTCGCTGTGTGTCTGAAGGGTGTGGCGCATGAGAGGGGCCATAAGACATCTGAACAAGCAGCAGTGTGCTCCATTGCTCCTGTCTAGATACAGCTTTTCAATACAGAATGTTCTTCTGTGATTACGTGCAATGGCAAATGCAAGAAAAATAGCTGAAATGGGAAATTAGGGGGAACAGTAGATGGTATCTTAAACATTTTGGAAAATATCATTTCCAAGCTGTGAGCACAGTTTTCTCTGGTCACACCCTGGGCACCATCCATTAAAGCCTTGGCCACCACCAGCCGTAGAGGAAGGAATCTTGACCTCAGGTAATTACTGTCACAGAGGAGGGAAAGCCTAGGAGATGGCAGCACTTGGGGGGAGGGACCTCTGCTCTCCCCTAGACTTCAGGCCAATGTATCAGGTGAATGAAAGTAAGAAATAGGTAATTGAGGGGGACGAGAGGAATTCAGCAGCCAAAAGTGCAAGGGTGTTAATTTTTCTTTTCCTTTTTTTTTTTTTTTCTTTGAGGTAGGGTTTCACTCTAGCTTAGGCTGACCTGGGTCTCAGGGTGGCCTTGAACTCATGGTGATCCTCCTACCTCTGCCTCCCAAGTGCTGGGATTAAAGGTAATTTTTCTTTAAAATTTCTTTTCTTGCTTTATAAAATCAGCTTTTCAAACTTTGAGCATTAGAATAATTTATTTACTTGGAAGAACAGCTGAGTAGATGGCACGAAGGCAGTGGGCTGGACAGCAACTAGAAAACTGCCTGCAGCTCTTAATAAGTACAATAGAAATGTCTAAAGTGATCGCCACAGGATTCCTGCATCCCTGAAACTCCTCCCGAATGATGACCAATGCTGGCTTTGGCTTTATGAAATACTGTGTGTGTGTGGGGGGGGGAAGGTCTTTGAGGTGTGTGCACATGCACGTGTGAGTGTGTGAGTGAGAGGCTGACATCACGTGTCTTCCTCAGTCACTGTCTACTTCATTTACTGAAGTCTCCCATTCAAACCCAGGGCTTGACAACTGGGTTAGCCTAGGTCGCTTGCTGCCCTGGGGATCCTCTCTCCACCCCCTGCGTGCTGGGAGTACAGGCCAGCATTCACATGGGTGCTGGAGATCCAAACTTGCATACGTTACAAGCAGCCCCTGTGAAAGCACTTAGCCACTTAGCATATGGCCAGAACATATTCGGTCTGTGTGTCCATCCACCCTCCACCCACGCATGGGTTTTGCATGAATCAAAATGTTTTGAGGAGTAAGAAGAACTTGAGTTTTTTTTTTTTTCTTTATGCCTTGGAGCAAATTTGAGAGCAATTTTGGAGCAAGATTTTGGAGCAAAACAGGAGAGGATGGGTGAAGGTGGAAAAATGGGTGACTGTTGCTAATGGAGGGAGAAGCTTATCTTCTGAAAAGCTAGGCTGGGTGGTGCACCGTGGAGGTCGAGGCAGGAGAATTGCAAGTTTAAGGATAGCCTGGGAAATGAGCTAGGCTAGACCTTATCTCAAAAATATCAACGGTAGAGTGCTTGCCTAGCATTTGTGAAGCTCAATTCCCAGTACCACCAAACCAAACCAAACTATGGAAGTTGTTTGTCATATTAACCATGGTATGAACCAGGAAAATGATTGTCACAGTACACTTTTATAGCAATGAAAATAGTTCATCTTTTAAAAAAATACATGTGTCTCTTGGAAGGGAGGTTATTTTCTGTTTTATACTGTTTTTTTTTAATTAATTTTTATTTCATTTTAAAATTTACAAAAACGAAACAACAACAAAAAAAAAAAAACACAACCCCACCAACCAAAACCCACTGTGCAAGCCAAAGGTAGCCTGGCTGGGCTCTTGCACGCTTTTCATTTCTTGCCTTTCTGGTTGTAGCAGCTCCAGGCTGTCGGTGGTTGTGGTCAGGAAGAAATGCATGCCACGCTTCTTCACGGAGATGAGCCACACTGTGCAGAACCCCCCACTTGGCACTGTGGTGGATTCAGAAGCAACACGTCCTGAATGGCAAGTGCCTTCATAAAATTGATTTGGGGGGTGTATGGTGGACGTGCATGTGTGCATGCATTTTTGTATTATGTCGGTGCGTGTGTGTGTGTGTGTGCAACGCATGTGGAGGCCAGAGGTCAGCCTCAAGTGTTATCCTCAGAAATATCATCCACCTGTTTTTATTATTTATTTTAATTGTGAGGAGACAGAGAGAGAGAGAGGAAATGAATATGAGTGTGCCAGGGCCTCTGACCCCTGCAAGTGAACTCCAGACACATGCACTACTTTGTGCATCTAGCTTTATATGGGTACTAGGGAATCAAACCCCAAGCCATTAGGCTTTGCAGGCAAGCGCCTTAACTGCTGAGCCACCTCTCCAGTCCCTTATTGGCCTGGAGCTCACCAATTAGGCTAGGCTGACTAGCTTTTGAGCTCCAGGGATAGCTCCTGTCTCTGCCCCTCCCCCATCTCCTGCCCCTGTGTGCCAGCACTGGGGTTGCAGACACGCACTGCCACACCTAGCATTGTACATGGGTCGTGGGGATCAAGCTCAAGTCCTCATGCTTGCAAGGCAAACATAACACTGAGCTCTCTCCCTAGCATTGGAAAATCAAAATCAGTTTTTAAAATTTTTATTTATTTATTTGAGAGCGACAGACAGAGAAAGAGAGAGAGAGAACGGGCACGCCAGGGCCTCCAACCACTGCAAACGAACTCCAGATGCATGCGCCCCTTGTGCATCTGGCTAACGTGGGTCCTGGGGAATCCAGCCTCAAACCTGGGGTCCTCAGGCTTCACAGGCACGCACTTAACCGCTAAGCTGGAAAATCAATTTTTAACAAACACCCATTGTGTTGTCTGGGCTTGGCATAGCTCTGTGTGATTTCTGGGGCCCATTCTCCCCATGTTCCTCTGTAGGTATGACTTTTACTTGATCAGCCAGACTGCCAGTCGGGGGACTGTCAGTCCCACCTACTATAACGTCATTTATGATGACAATGGCTTGAAGCCTGACCACATGCAGAGACTGACGTACAAATTGTGCCATCTGTACTACAATTGGCAGGTGAGTGAAAACTGTTTAGAGAAGTAAGGGTGATGTTAGAGATCACCACGTGGGAATGGTTCTTCTTGTTCCCCTTTGCGTCCCTCGGCAGTCACAGTTGGAATGGGGAAGTGATTCCTAAGTCCGCAATGGGAGGAGCCAGTCTGTGGTAGAAACATGGCATCAAGCACGGCAATAGATCCATGTTCAGTTACAGCATACGCTGTCTCAGGCAAGACAGGGTATAATAAGCAGGGTTTGCTAACTTCATGGTACAGGTGAGGGAGGTGAAACCAGCGCAGACCTAGACGGTGGGAAAGTTAACAGGTATGTGTCTCTTCTAGGTCCCCTTGCATCAGGCCAAGAGCTGCTCTCAAAGTCTAAAGCTTGCTCTGAGTCCTGGGAACACAGGGCTATAGGAAGCTTAGATTAGTTGCAGGTACCTAATCAAAAGCAGCTGATGGAAAGAAAGGTTTTACTTTGGCTTCTCAACGGGAAGCTTCGTGATGGCAGGGGAAAGCATGGCATGAACAAAGGATGGACATCACCTGTGCCACAGCAGGTGGAAAAGAGCAGGAGAGTGAGCCCCATTCTGGCAAGGTGGAACTACCTAGAAGACCCCTTAAGCCTTCCCCCAGCAACATACCTCCTCCAGCAAGGCTCCACCTCCCAAATTGACATCGGCTGGGGACCAAACATTCAGGACACATAAGTTTGTGGGGGGCACATGATTCAGACCACCACAGGCCTGTGCTTCACACCATGAAGCCTGATCCTCTAGTTAAGCTTAAATTCACAGTGGGTGAGGCTGCCCTCTGTTGCTTGAGTTTAATTATTCTTCACCAAGAAACACGTTCCATCATGTAAGCAGCCAGTAGGTGGGAAAATGTCTTTGAAATATTTTCACCTGTTTTTCCTCCCCAGGGCCTAGTCAGCATCCCGGCACCATGCCTGTATGCACACAAGCTAACCTTCCTGGTGTCGCAGAGCATCCATAAGGAACCAAGTCTGGAACTAGCCAATAATCTCTTCTACCTGTGATGACTGAGCCAATGGCATTGCTCTATGAAGAATCAAAGTATTTGCAACCCTTTGTACAGATCTACCCAAAGCTCAAGGCTCTCACTGGAGAAAGGGGTAGAGCTTAAGTTTAAGTTCTGTAGGAAAATTTTTAAAAATTAACCAAAATTTTCATTTGAAACAGCTCAAGAGAAATTTATGATATTTTTGGTCTTTTGTTTATTTTTTGAAACTTTTTAAAGTTACCGTACAAAGTAATGTTTTTTTTAAAAAATGGTGTTTCATACACCTATGCCTTTTCACTTTGTTCTTATTTATCCTAATAGACCATCACCTGAAAGTATCCCACAAAGTTAAGTGTGTTTTAACAAAATAAGTGTTTTCCAGGTGCTTTTTTGGTAGATAAATGGAACCTAATCTCTTCCTAAATTTTTCAGGCTTTTTCTTAAAAGTATTTTTGGAGTGATTTAAATATTAGAAAATAAAAAAAAATCAGAGCATCATATACATGGTTTTTGTTACTTGAATTTTAAATTGGCTTGGCATGAATCTCAGTATTTAAGTATATTTAGCAAAGACTCACCCCTAGACCACATCACCATCATTCTCTGAGTTATATTTATTTAAAAATTTTAAAGTTATTTGCAAGGGGAAAGGGGGGAGGGAGAGAAAAGAAGAGAGAGTACGGGCATGACAGGCCTCTTGCCACTGCAAATGAACTCTAGATACATGTATCACTTTGTGCATCTTTATGTGGGTACTGGGGAATCAAAGCCAAGCAAATACCTTTAACTGCTGAGCCATCTCGCCAACCAGTTACATTTAACTGATCCTAGCATTTGGTGTGATGGAACTTCATTCCATTTAAGAGCAGCTGCTTTCAGTGGTAGCTTTGCCTGCCACCGCCCTTGGAGAATGTAGAAGCCTTCAGAAGAGAATTTGATCAGGGCATCTATCCAGCTCTCATCTGAGAGCACGTTTGTCCACAGACCCCACTATGCATGCCCTTGCTGTCACTAGTGGCCCAGGCCTGCATTTCTATATTTGTGTGTAAACCTGCACACCAAAGCCCCGGAACTCTGACGGACATGTCTCGACCCTCTTCCCTGCATCATTAGCTCTCCCTCGCTTTTCCCATTGGCATCATAAAGAGGTCATGTGTCCCACCCTAACAGAGAATCCTGCTCCCTCTCCGGCTACCAGCTCACTCATTTGCTCGCCTTGATAATATCTTGAGAGAATGATAGGTGCCTGTTGTACCCATTTCCATACTCCAGTTAGAATTTCACTATAACCACTGTTACCAAGATTGCTCCAAAGGGTTGGAGGGATGGCTTAGTGGTTAAGGTGTTTGCCTGCAAAGCCAAAGGACCCAGGTTCCATTCCCTAGGACCTACGTTAGCCTGGTGCACAAGATGGCGCATGTGTCTGGAGTTCATTTGCAGTGGCTGGAGGCCCTGGCACACCCATTCTCTGTCTCTCTCTCTCTCTCCCTCCCTCCCTCCCCCTTTTTCTCTCTGTCAAATAAAATAAAATATTTTTTTAAAAAAAGATTGCTCCAAAGTCACCGAGGACTCCCCCTTTGTGAAATTTCATAGTCAACTGTCAGTCCTTGCCATATCTATCACAGCATTTGACCCTTCTGTCATTTCCTCCATGGAGACTGTCTTCAGTTAGACTCCTGGTTCCTGTCCTTCGAGGAGCACTCGTTCTTTCTCTTGCTGCCCTTCCCTTTCCACATTGGAATGTCCCAGCAATGTCTCAACCATTGGAGGGAAACCAAGGCAGCATTTTATCTGATTACACTGAAGAAAAACTTCTTTTAGTGTGTGTGTGTGTGTGTGTGCATGATGCTCATGCTGTTTTTTTTTTTTTTTGTCTTTTGAGACAGGGTCTTGTTATATAACCCTGGCTGGCCCAGGCAGGGTCTTGCTCTAGTCCAGGCTGACCTGGAATTTTTTTTAATCATGAAAGCCAAGATCATAGTGATTATCATTTAATAAGAAATAAGTCACTATAAACTTATGATATACCCTGTTGTTATGGAAAATTATTCTAGACAGAGACAGAGACAGACAGTAAGTATGGGTGCAACCAGGGCCTTCTGTCACTGCAAACAAACACCAGAAGCAGGCGCCACTATGTGCATCTGGCTTTATGTGGGGACTGGGGAATAGAACCTGGGCCCTCAGCCTTTGCCTATTGAACAATCTCTCCAGCCCCAGAGATTTTGTTGTTGTTTCAGAAAGATTGAGGGGAGGAGGGACAGAGAGACTGAATGGACATTCCAGGGCTTCTTGCCACTGCAAACAAACTTCAGGCGCATGGTTTTATGTGGGTACTGGGGAATCGAACCCAGGCCTGCAGGCTTTGTAAGCAAGTGTCTTTAACCACAGAGCCATCTCCCCAGCCCTCCCTGAGATTTTTATGTAAAGGGAGTGTCTCATGATGAAACTGGGATTCTATTAAGCAAATGTTTGAAACAAGGCACTGCACTGGTGGTTTGCATCTTTAAGCTGATGTCAAGCCCCATCCCGCAACCCTCACCCCTAACCCCTAACTAATCAGTTGGCATGTGGAATCTGCAGCCCTCTAATAGCTAATGGAAAGGTCTAGGTGCTGCCAGACTTAGTTTCTTCCTGTTAATGATGCCTTTCCGTTTGTACCCACCAGGTGGCACCCTGGCACTGTCCTGTGGGCAGAGTCTCCCTAGGCTATGTTGAAAGGTGCCATAAGTGGAGAGAAGGTCAACTTCAAGGAAATGTCCAGAGGCAATGTGGGATTAAGAAAGTTCATTTGAGCTCAAGTTACAACACATTTGGCTGGTGGATGCTATGCTTTCACTCCCTGGGACTCATTACCCAATCTCTACCCTGAGAAGGTTGGGCTGGACCAGTGGAGATCCACCTTGGAAACCGAGAACTACCACAGTAGAGAGCTTTTTCAAAAAAAATTTTTTTAACTTATTTACTTATTAGAGAGGAGAGCAAGAGAATGAGGCACAGCAGAGCCTCTAACCACTGCAAGCAAATGCCAGACAATGCATTACCATGTGCTTCTGGTTTACGTGGGTTCTGGGGAATCAAACCTGGGTCCATAGGCTTTGCAGGCAAGTGCCTTAACCAATAAGCCATCTCTCTAGCCCTTTTTCTTGTGTTTTGCAGTGGGATTGAATATGGCCTCTCTGGTGTTAGGCAAGTGCTCTACCACTGAGCCGTATTCCCAGCCTCCCACCCCATAGTGGGTTAATGGATCTGAGATGAATCCTAACCAAATTCTTCAGGTGGTTCCAGTGTGTAGCCAGCCAGGTTGAGGGTGATTGGTGTAGTTAATATCTTAACGTCTATCTCAGCTCTCATGCTGTAGGCACCTCCCATCACCTACATTCAGCTTCTCGCTAAAGCTACCAGAAACACAGGGGAGCATTACCTAGCTTTAGGGCAGCCCTAGGTGTGAATCCAGGAGCTACCACTTGGTAGCTCCATGAGACCCTGGGCAAATTACTTAGCCACTCTGAGCCTCAGTGGATGAATCTACTTGTTAAAGTTCATACGTCTGCTTTGTAGAGCCCCTGTAATGATTAGGAATGTCAGGCCTAAAGTATCTAGCTTGAGCAAAAGCTTTTTAGTATTTGGCTTGATGAGAGGAAGTTAGTAACCACTCACCAGTAGGTGCATAGTTATCCTGTCTGATTCTCAGATTCTGGATTCTATAATTATGCTTAAGGGAAAGCTTTACATATTTTCCTAGATGTGTATTAGTTACTTTTCTCAGGGCTAGACCAAATACTAGACAAAAACTTAACAGGGGAGGAAGGATTTAATTTTGCTCGTGGTTTGAAGGTACAGTCCATCATGCTTGGTAAGGCATGCAACTGTGGTGGAGGGATTAATGCTGCCTGCTCACATCTCCATGGATCAGAAACAGAGATAGGACAGGAAACAGGCTATAAACCTCAAGGCCTGCCCCTCCAACAGCCCACTTCCTGTATAGCTAGGTCCTGCCTTCTAAATGTTTCTCAAATACTTAAAACAGGCCAGCAGCTACAGGCCTAATGTTGAAACACTCGAGCCTGTGTGTGTGTTGGGGGTGGGGTGGCAATCCTTGTGCAAACCATAGAATGATATAGTCTATCACTTACTGTTTTATGGAGAGGATATATATTTTTTCGCTTTTATTTTGGAAGGAGGGTAGGGAGGAAATAGGAAGCTAATGTATTTCTGCGGGTGCCATGGAGAAGCACTCAGCTGATCTTACTTTTTAATAAAAATCATTTGCAAGAGCTGGGTGTGGTGGCACACTCCCAGCACTTGGGAGGCAGAGGTAGGAGGATTGCTGAGAGTTCGAGACTGACCTGGGACTACATAATGAATTCCAGGTCAGCCTAGGCTAGAGTGAGACCCTACCTAAAAACAACAACAACAACAACAAATTGCAAGGAGTTAACAGCTGATAGTATGCTTTACATATTCCCTCTTAAGTGAAAAGGACTGTTCTGCATGCTAGCTTCGTGTTGTTAATAGTATTTATTGGATTATTTGTAAGTAAAAATAAATTGAAAAATCTCAATGGCCATTTTTTGTTTGTGATTTTATCAACTTACATGAAACCTTTATAAAGATCTTGACCCTATCAGCCATGTTTCCCATGTGCTGTGTGCTTTCATGTATACTGTATGCTGCTTTTAAGCTACACACATTCAAAGTTTGCATATTGTAATTATCATTGTTTTCTTTAAGACCATGAAAGCTGAACTGAAGCATGAACCCTAGAAAATATAGACTGTAAGGAAAGTGAGAAAGAGAAGCATACACACACAAAAAAAAATCAACCCACCAGACTTGATCTCAGACAGACAGAGACTGTTTATTGAAGCACAGTGATGGGCCATAGCCTTCCCCTGGGATGGAGACTGAAGCCCTGAGCCGGCACAGATGGGGTCAAGCGGTGAAGTGACTGCAAACTTCTTCTTGGGCTTGGGCTGCAGTGGCATATTTACAGCTGAGTTTATACAAAGTGAGGGCCTAGAAGCACATCAGCAAGGATCTGAGTGGGAGGAAGCAAGATAGGAGCAAGGCCATTTCCCTTGCTAATGAGACAGTTAACAGGGGCCTGTCACTGAGCAGGTGTTTGTTCCCTTTTCAGGTCCAAGGTCTGGGAAAATATTACCAAGGAATTTGACCTTCATTCCAAAGCCTGTGTTTTAGGGCCAGCTTGCCTCAGCAACTTTAGAATTTTATTAACCCTTCATAGACAAAAACAGATGAACAGAGAATTAGTAAACTGAAAGGCAGACTGTAGGAAATCACTTAGAAAGCGGTACAAGGATAGACATGGAGTGTAAAATTATTCTCTTACCACACATTTGGCAGAAATTTCAGAAGAAATACAGAGACTGGGGTAAAGGTGAAGACAATTTTCAATTCTGACATTGAACCATATGTTCATAGAGTGGGAAAAATTCTGAAAATAAGTCTGATTCTTTTACTTTGATTTCTTTCTTTTTTTTCTTTTTTCTGTTTTTTTTTTTTTTTTTTTGTTTATTTGTTTGAAGTGGGGTCTCACTCAGCCTAGGCTGACCTGGAATTCACTACATAGTCTCAGGCTGGCCTTGAACTCATGGCAATCCTCCTACCTCTGCCTCCCAAGTGCTGAGATTAAAGACATGTGCCAATATGCCCGGATGATTTCTTTCTTTTTTTTAAATACTATATTTAAGAAAGTGAGAGAGGCAGACATAGAGAGAAAGAATGGGCATGCCAGGGCCTCAGCCACTGCAAATGAACTCCGGACACATGCATCACCTTGGGTATCTGGTTTACATGGGTACTGGGGAATTGAACCCGACTCCTTAGTCTTCAGAGGTCTTAATCGCTAAGCCATCTCTCCAGCCCATACTTTTATTTCTTAGTGTGGATTTTTCCAAACATGGATGAAAGTTAAGAATGATGTAATGAACTCTGTTTACTCAGCTTTAGGGTTTACAAACTGGGACATTTTATTATGTATACCTTTTCCAGCCATTCTTCTCCTGACCTCTTATCACTTAAGTTGGGAGGGAGTGTTGGGCAGTTGTGATAGTTTGAATCATATGTTCCTAATAAATTTATGTGTTTTGAATACTTTATACCCAGCTGATGCCAATTCAGGAGGTGGAGTCTTGCTAGAGGTCTGTTGTTGGGGTGGGCTTTAGGGTATTTTGGTCAGCTCCCCTTTGCAAGAGCTCAGCTCACTCTCTTGCTGCTATCTTCCACCTCTTGTCCCAAGAGATGCTGTCTGCTTTACATCCCTGCTGTCATGAAGCTTCCCCTCCAGACTGTACAACAAAATAAACTCTTTCCTCCCATCAGCTGCTTTTAGTCAGATGTTCTGTCCTGGCAATATGAAGATAACTACCACAGGAGTACAGAGGTTTAATAGAACAATGTTCTGATAAAACTCATGAATTTTTTAAAAAAGCATTCATAAATAAAATTGGGGATTTAAATAGGTAGCAAAAGAGCCAAGCTAGCGTGAGACTATTAAAACACTGCTATACATTTTTTTTCTGGAAAGTTGAAACAAAGATAATTTCCCAAGATGTAAATTGACAAAATTTCATCAAGAAAAAAATTAGAAAATCTTGCTATAGTGTAATAGAGGAAAAACAAATATTCCATAGCCAAAATGCAGACTGGCCTGGGATTTATTTTAGCTCAGCCTTTTACAGAAACATGGTGAGCTATTTGACTCTTTGTCTCCGTTTTCCCACGTGTAAAACGGTAATGACTGTAGCTGCTCAGAAGATACTTGGGTTGAGTAAAGAAATGTTGTTCCCTAAATGCTGTAGGCTAGAAGGGAGCCTGGCATTGGGTATATGAACTACCTTCAATATGATAACAACAAATACAATTGCATTGCTCATCAGAAATGTCTTTCCTGGGATGGGCAGATTGCTCAGTGGTTATGTACTTGCTTGCAAAGCCTACTGACCTAGGTTCAACTCCTTAGCCACCCACATAAAGCCAGATGGGCATTTGTTTATAGCAGCAAGAGGCCCTGGAGCATGCATGCATGTGTGCTCACGGACACACACACACACACACACACACACACACTTTAAAAAGTAAAAATAAAAAGGTCTTCCAAGACCACATGGTTTGGTTTCAGAACACTGAGAAATCATGCTTGAATCTCTCTCCTTGCTGGCTAGCAGTTAAAGTGCTGGAAAGTACCAGGTAGGCTGCTGGGTGTGACGAGTCATCAGTGGCCTTAAACAGCAGTGGACTCTGTGAGTTTTACAACCAACGAGGCAGGCAAGATGTGCCCACTGGTGCAATAGTGGCGTGTCTGTTATGGGGGAAACCAGCTGCTCTGATTGGAGTTGAGGACTGCTCCATGGGAGCCTAATACTGAAAACTTAGTCAAAGTTCATGGCAGGGAAGCTACTTCTGTTGTTTGACTAAATGCCCATCAAATTGCTCTCTAAATACTTATTTTTGTGTCCATAGATTACCATTGTTCTCACCTCTGTTCAGAGAAACTTCTTTTTGCAGATGGTGGTGGTTACTGAGGAGGCTCAAAATTTGTCAAAGTGCTGACATCAAGTAACAGCTGAGTGCTTAGTGATAATTGAGACATGGCTATCTTGTCCTCTAGGGAACACTGCAGAAGAGGAGGGGAAAGAATATAAGGCAGAGGATTGGGAGGGGTGCTTCGGAAGGCTGTCTTCCAGCATGAAGCAGCTGTTACATTGATAACTTCATAGAGGCTGAAGTGACCTGCACAAGACCAGAACAGTATTGGGCCCATCAACATTCCATCGTGGATAGTGCAGGAGGGCATAAAAAGAAGGAGACATAAAAATAGAAGAGGGAAGAGTTGGAAAGGAGAAGGGGTTTAGTAGAAGGGGAACAGGGGCCACGACAAAAGAAGGTAATGGAAAGGGATTATGATAAAAACACATTTTGTACATGTATGAAAATTATCAATAAGTTTTAAAAATGCCTTCCATGGAAAGAAAGAAAAAGTTCACAGCTGAAGATTGCTGTGGTCAAAGAACAGATAATTCCCATCTTACAAAAATTGTTCCAGATAATAGCCAAAGACAAAGCAATTCCACTCATTTTATGAGACAATATAATTTGATTCCTAAACTAGTCAAGGACAGGATGAAAAACAAGCTACATGCCAACCCCATTTATAAACATAGCTGAAAAATCCAAAATATTTTAAAATCCATATTAGTATAGAAAGAAATGTCTTAGAAATAAAGCCAAACATGATTTATCCCAGGAATTCATAGAAGTAGTTGACCTCATAGCAGATTTTAAAAGAGGTGGTACATACGATGGTTGCTACAGACACAGATAAGAAACTTAGGAAAACTAAGAACTCATGTGTCAGTTAAAAAGAAATTCCTAACAAAGACAAAAGAAAACTTAAGTATTCCTTACCTTAACAAAGGCATCTGAGGGCCGGGCATGGTGGCGCACACCTTCAATCCCAGCACTTGGGAGGCAGAGGTAGGAGGATGGCCATGAGTTCAAGGCCACCCTGAGACTACATAGTGAATTCCAGGTCAGCCTGAGCTAGAGTGAAACCCTACCTCGAAAAAAAAAAAAAAAAAAAAAAAAGGCATCTGAAAATTCCTACATTGTGTCATAAACTTAACTGCTTACATCAAAGATGTCTTCATAAGCTTTTCCACTATGGCAAGAGCAAGAAGCTGGACATGGTGGCACAAATTTGCAATCCTAGCATTTGGACAGGAGGATCAAGTCAAGGTTATGTGTGTGTGTGTGTGTGTGTATATATATATATATATATATATATATATTTATATTTGTGTGTGTGTATGTATGTATATGTGTGTGTGTGTATATATATATATATATATATATATATATATATATATATATATATATTTGATTTTGAGGCCAGTCTGACTTACATTAGTCCTTTCCTTAAGTAAAAAAAGAAGAACAAAAATAAGAAAAGTAAAGCCGGGCGTGGTGGCGCACGCCTTTAATCCCAGCACTCGGGAGGCAGAGGTAGGAGGATTGCCATGAGTTCGCGGCCACCCTGAGACTCCATAGTGAATTCCAGGTCAGCCTGGGCTAGAGTGAGACCCTACCTCGAAAAACCAAAAAAAAAAAAAAAAGAAAAGTAAAATGAGGAATTGACAAAGTTATTCTACAGATAAATTTCAAAGTGCCTTCAAAAAACAATACTGGGCTGGAGAAGATGGATTAGGTGTTAAGGCATTTGCTTGCAAAGCCAAAGGATCCAGGTTCAATTCCCCAGGACCCACATAAGCCAGATGCACAAGGTAGTGCATGCATCTGGAGTTCATTTGCAGTGGCTAGAGGCCCTGACGCACCCACTCCCTCTCTTTCTCTCTCTCTCTCTCTCAAGTACATAAATAAAATATAAAGTATATTTTAAAGAAAACAATACTAATCTTACGACTCATTATTTTATACAAAGAAACTGAAAAAATAGCAATGAATATAACAGAAAACTGTATCAATTACTTTTTTGTTGCTGGAACAAAACTTGATCAGAAACAGCTTTTGGAAGAAAAGGGGTTTAATTTGGTTTGTAGTTTCTTTCAAAGGCAGATTCATTATGGTGGGAGAAAGGCATGGCAGGCTGGAGCAGGAGTCAGCATCACATTGGCACATGAGCAGATAGGAAGGAGAAGGAGAGAGAGAAATGTGAAGGAGGAGGAGGAAGAGAGAGAGAGAAAGGAAGTGATGCTGAGCTACAAAACCTCAAGGCCCACCCCTAGTGGCAAAATTCCTTTAATGAAATTATGATTAAAACCAAAATAGCCAGGTATAGCAGTACATGCCTTTAACCCCAGCACTCAGGAGGCTTGGTTATGTAGGACGATCGCTATGAATTTGAGGTTAGCCTGGGCTACAGACTTGAGTTTCAGGTCTTGGAACCAAAGTGAGATTCTGTTTCAAAGAAACAAAATCTCCAAAACAAAAACAGACAGCTCTAGTCTAATTGTGAGCAAATGTAGGACAAATCACAATTGAAGGACAGTCTACAAAATGCCTAACTGATTCTCCCCAGACTGTCCAGGTCGCTAACAAAAGAAGATCAGCAGCTGCTCTCCTTGTAATGTCTTATCGTTTTCTGGTTTTGTATCTTTTTGTGATCACATTGGTCAATGGCATATGTCAGCCTCTCAATAGGTACCGTTTAGACAGACACATGGCTAGATAGATGCAAGGATGGCCTGCTTCTCAGAGGAAACTGGGTGATTCTGAGACTTCCACTTGTACCTATGTCCAAGCCTCTCAGTAATGGTATCTCTGGTTGTTTTATGCAGATGAAGTCAGCCTCTGGCAACATCTCTGTATAGTGAAGCATGGGAATAAATAATCAATTTATTCCTCAATGTGTTATCTTAGGCTTGGACAGTTGTCAGATAAACAGGACATGTAAATATGTTTTTGGCTAATCTAGTAAATTATTCAACATCTCACTTGCATTTAGTAAGCATTATTCCCTGGGGCAGGCAGGGATTCTCAACCAGGGAGATTTTGCTTACACTTAATGACTGGTTATGTGTGTGTGTGTGTGTGTGTGTGTGCGCACGTGTGTGCATGCTTGTGTGATGTGCTAATAGTACACAGAGGGTAGGGGCCAGGAAGACTGACAGACATTCCACAATGCCCAGCACAGCTCTCATTCCCTACCATCAAATGTCTATCTGGTCCAAAATGTCAATCATGTCAAAGCTGAGAAGCTGGTTCACAGCGTTTTTGGAGACAGACACATAGCAGCAGATAATGCCAAGAGGATATGGGATGTGAAGAGAGGGCAGAGAGGTGTGGACGTGGGGGTGGAGATGATTTCCAGTTGAATCTGAAAGGAGCTGGATTGGCAGGAGCACTTTCTTCTACAGCCCCAGTCTTCTCCAAAATCCTTTCCAGTGCGTAACACTGCCATGTGCTTTGACAACTGGCGTATACGCACTTCTACAGTGTTTGACTGTGAATTCTTCAAGGACAGGTATTCACTTGAAGCACGTACATTCAGGACTTCCTTCAGACTCTGATTGGACTTAATACTAGAGACATGAGAAAGTTTTCATGGGCGAACAGTGATGGATGGATATAATCTCACTTCTCCCCAAACACAAGCGCATCATGTGAATTATTTTGCTACCTAGAGAAGTATTTATTAGAACAAGGTACAGCAATTTGGTGAGTAAAATTTGTCAGCGGAGTGTATGTTTCCAGAAGGAGCTCTGTCCTCAGACAATTGTTCCTGGGAGGTGAGCGGGAGGACTCTGTTCATAGACCTTAGTGGCTTGAGATGACCCACACAGTTGCATTTCTGACAGCATAAGTCAGTCATACTGTGTGTTGTCTAGTCAGAGCAGCCAGTGATGAAAACAGTGACACTTTCTCTTCTAATGTAATGCATTTGGTACTGGGGGGAAGGTTCATCAATTCTGTGGAGAAGAGTCAAGCCTTATTTTAATGCAGTAGTTTCCTTTGAATTTTGCTTGTGTAGAATGTGTGGCGTGGTGGTGGTGGTGTGTATGTAGTATGCATGTGTATGTGCAGATATGTACACAGGCCCTTAGAGGCCAGGAGAGAGTGTTGGGTAGCCTTCCTCCGTCACTTTTCTGTGTATTACATGAGGCAGAATCTCCTGTGAATGTGGAGCTGTAGTTTTCTTAGGCCTCAGTGATTACCTGGTCTCTGCTCCCCACAGGACTGGAGTAATAGGCGTGTGTGACTATGCCCAGCTGTCTCCGTGGGTCCTGCAGAACCCAACTCAGATGCTTCTAAGCCCTCATGCTTGCAGGGAGCTCTCTTATTGACTAAGCCATTTCCCAAGCCCTCATTTAAATCTTTTCTTCTTCTTTTTTTTTTTTTTTTGGTTTTCCAAGGTAGGGTTTCACTCTAGTCCAGGCTGACCTGGAATTCACTATGTAGTCTTAGGGTGGCCTTGAACTCACAGTGATCCTCCTACCTCTGCATCCTGAGTGCTGGGATTAAAGGCATGCGCCAACCACACCCAGCTCTTCATTTAAATTTTATAGCCCATTAATCTCCTGTATTAGGGGGAAATTTTCCCGAATAATGTGAATAAACATGACCTTGTCTTTGACATTTTTCTTTCCTTCAGGATGTCTGTACGTATTAGGTTTTTGACTCAGATGTTTACAAAGACTTATCCCAAACTAGCTGGAAGAGTATCAGGTTATAAGCCATATTTTATACTGAATCAACACCGGGAACATATGAAAACCTACAAATCTAAAAGTAAAACAGAAGCAATTCAATAAAAATGCAGGCCAAGTATCCAGATAGGCAGTTCACAGAAAAGAAAACCCAAATGGACAATAACTGTCTGAGAAAACACTTGCCTTAACATGAGATCCAGAAAATGGCAATTAAAATAATAGCAAGACAGTATTTTGTAATGATGAGGCTGGGAAAAAAAATCAAAATTCAAAATGCTGGGTGCTGGTGAGGCCAGAGGGAAGGGAACTCTCACATGTTGCTGGTAAGTATATATTGATACAACCATTCTGGAGAAACACTCAGGATATCTAGAAAAGTTGAGAAGTGGAAATTGTACAACCAGGTCCAGCCTTGTTCACTGCAGCACTGAATAAACTAGTGAACACTAGGAACAACATAAATATTTATCATCAGGAAAATGGAAAAACGGAGTGCAATACTGTTAAACATTTAATGTGAATGAAATACATCAATGCATACTGGCATGCATTTATCTCTAAAATATAATATCTTGTGAAAATCGAGTTATTATTTTTTGAAACAGGGTCTCAAGGAATCCCTACTGCCCTCAAACTCTCTATGTAGCCAAGGATGACCTTATACTCTTAACCATCCTGCCTGTAGTTCTTAAGTGCTGGGATTCCAGGCATGTACCAAATGCAAGAAAAACATTTGGTAAATATCAGTAGCTATTTACTTATATTATTATAATATTTTTTATTATAGGGAAGGTTTTATGTAGCCCAAACCCTCCTTGAACTTGCTATGTTGAAGGCTGTCCTTGAACTCTTTTTTTTGTATATTTTTTATTTATTTGAGAGAAAAAGAGAGTATGGGCATCCCAGGGCCTCCTGCCATTGCAGACTAACTTCAGATACATGCACCACTTTGTGCATCTGGCTTCATATGGATATTGGGGAATCAATCCCAGGTCATCAGGCTTTGAAAGCAAGCACCTTTAACTGCTGACCATCTTTCCATTCCCATAGCTTTGAATGTTTGATCTTTCTGCCTCTACTTCCCAAGTCCAAGTCACAGAATTATATATACAACATGAAAACACACACACACACGAAACCTTTGGAAGCCATGTATATTGATATATATGTGATAAAAGTTGCTATACCTTGGACACAAAAGGCATACACCACACTTAGGAAACTGGCTCTCTGTGAACTGATAGGCCACCAACAAATTGTGTTTCTGTAAAGTTCTATTTCTGAAAGAGAAGCAATATGCTGTCTATTAATTATGGATGGAGAATATGTCATATACTCACTGTCACCCTCCAATCTGTGCTTTGACTCTATCTGGACATGATCCATCAGGCTGACCTTTCTGCATGCTTCTGAACCTGCTGGTATCCTGTGGGGTTTGTCCAGCAGGGAACAGGACAGAGAAGGGAGGAGAAGGTTGTTCCCAGATTTCTTTCTGCAGAAAATCAAGCTTTGTTAGGACTCAGTTGCTCTACGTCTCCACCTCTCTATCCTGGGTATTCACCATTAGTTCCATGGTTTTTCTTGGCCTTTGTATATAATTTATGTCAGGACCCTTCTTAATACAAATTGAATTCTCTGCAACTTTTGTAATTTTTGTTTGTTTCTTTGAGACTGGGTCTCACTACTCAGCTACCACATTGACCTCAGACTTGTGATCCTTCTGCCCTTAGCCTATGAGTGCTGGGATTACATGGATTACATGGCTCAATACATCCAGCCTTCTTTGCAGAAATGAAGATGAGGCCTAGATTCTCCAGGAGAAAGCAATTGTCACTAGGTTTTTTTTTTTTTTTTTTTTTTTCTAGCCCAGGCCGGCCTGGAATTTACTATGTAGTCATCTCAGGGTGGCCTGAGACTCACGTTGATTCTCCTATCTCTGCCTCCAAAGTGCTGGAATTAAAGGTGAGGGCCACCATACCTGGCTTGTTAGTAGTTTGATCACAGTTATTAAACACAGTGTCACACAATTTTGATACAGGTTCTGTGAGAACACTGGCAAAGTCTGTAAAATATAGTGCTGTTTGGTACCATTAGCAACTTTTGGTGGTTTAAATAAGATACCCCCCCATAAACTCATGTATTCTGAATGCTTTGTCCCCAGCTGATGGCAATTTGGGAGGTGGTGGAGCCTTGCTGGAGGAGGTGTGCTATTGGAGATAGGCTTAGGGGTGTGATGGCCAGCTTCCCCTTGCTATAATTTGGCTCACTCTTCTGATGATGTGTTCCATCTGCTATAGCAGAAGTGATGTCCATCCTCTGCTCATACCATACTTTCCCCTGTCATCACCAAGCTTCCCCTTGAGACCATAAGCCAAAATGTTTCCTCCTGTTAGCTGCTTTGGGCTGGATGCTTTGTCCCAGCCACAAGAAGGTAACTACACCACCACTTGCACTTATGAAGCACTCAGAATGTGGCTTTTGTGATACAGAATTTTATTTCTATTTATTTGTACTATTTTTAAATGTAAAAGCTACATGTGGCCAATGGTGACCCTACCAAACAGTATAGTTTGTAGAACGTAACAACCTACTGGGCAGACAGCAGATGATAATTACATGATACAGCAATTATGTAATTTTTTTCATTTACTGAATATATTTTGAGGAACTAATACTATGCAAGTACCAGGTTATAGAGATGACTAGGTCTTGGTCACGGCCACCAGGGGATCATAATTCAGTCCTTGTGAGATTTAAACACCAGCCAGGCCCGTCCTCCCTTCCAAGAATCTTTCTGAAACATGTAGATCGTCCAGACATATACAAGGCTCAATGAAACACAGATGTTTAGGGAAGAGGATAGGGCCAGTTACATGAGTCAATGTACTTTTCACACATCAGTAGAGAACAACTTGCTCAGGTTTACAAACCTATGCAAATATGACAATGGAAATGATTCTATTTTAAAAAATATTTTATTTATTTATTTCTTTATTGAGGTAGGGTCTCGCTCTAGCTCAGGCTGACCTGGAATTCACTATGTAGTCTCAGGGTGGCCTTGAACTCACAGCAATCCTCCTATCTCTGCCTCCCAAGTGCTGGGATTAAAGGCGTGAGCCACCATGCCTGGTTCTATTTATTTTATTTTACTTTATTTATTTGAGAGATAGAGAGAGAATGGGCATGCCAGGGCATCTAGCCACTGCCAACAAACTTCAGACTCATGTGCCACCTTGTGCATCTGGCTTATGTGGGTACTGAGGAGTCAAATCTGGGTCATTAGCCTTTGCAGGCAAGCGCCTTAACCACTAAGCAATCCCTCCAGCCTGGAAATGATTCTTTAACTTTGAACTCTCTGAAAACAACAGAAGCGTTTGCTGGTAATGCACCCACACCGTGGTGTAAGAGCTACACCTGGTTTAGACATTTCTGTATACACATATAAAGGGACTATGCAAGACCCATGAGGGCATCTCACCAGCCCCTCTTAAGAATTTATAAGCACTCTTCAGCAGCATGGTTGAGGTCACATTCCTGGCCCTGCCTGCATTATCTTCTGTGAGACTCACTCTGTTCTTATCAGAATGTGAACCGTACATCCTGTGCCGGAACATTCTCTTCCTCATTCAGGCCTGTGATCACCCCGTCCTTTGCTTTCAGCACTTACTTGAAGCAGCTCTTCCATTTCAGGGAAAGGTTTTATAAGCTGCTGCTTAGGCTCTGTGTCTAAACAGCTCTCTGTGCCTTGCCTGGACCTGCTTCCACTGGCATCAGAATTCCTTCTGGGGTGTGGGGATAAGCCTTCTTCTAATGTTTAGGCTGATTGGAGCATAGTCTTTTTGTTTTAGTATGTGTATGCAGGTGCATATATGTGAGGCCAGGGGACAACCTTGGGTGACATCCTCAGGAATGCAGTCAATCCACCTGTTCATGAGACAAGGTTTTTCACTGGCCTGAAACTCACCAATTAAAGCAAGACTGGCCATCCAGTGAGCTCTAGGGATCCTCCTGTCCCAGTGTCACCAGTGCTGGGATTATAAGTACATGCCACTAGGCATGGCATTTTTTACATGGGTCCTGAGTATTAAACTCAGGCCTTAATGTGCTCAAGGGACAAAATCTTTACCCACTGAGCTCTCTCTGCAGTCCTGGATTATAGTTTGAGACTCCTTTTGACAAGCAGAGTCACTTCTAGCTGGAAACAGATCTGGTGTCTGCAGCATGAGTCACTGCCTATGGAGCAGCACTAACCACATCCACCCTGCTCCCTCCTTCACATTGCCGCTTCACGGGGCACCAGATGATGTGGGGTGCACCCACTAATCCCTGGTTACCACGCAATGAACATCTCCTGGGGCCCTCAGTTTCGTTCTCTGAGAGGTGACTCCCATGGGTCCGTCTTCACATGGTCACCACAGGTGGATTCCACGCTTATGGCATATGTTCTCTCCAGCCAACGTGCTACACACCAGGAGCAGTAGGTACGGGACTCCTCCAGGTCAGACCTTGGGGAAGGAGGAAGAAGAGAGACAGAGGCGGGTTCTTCCTGAGATGGTGAGACAATGAGACTAGACAGTATGCACCTGGGACTGGAGATAGCAAATGAGAATAAATGAAGCCAGGCCCCCAGAGAAGGCTGATGGTGACACATATGCATAGGGTGGCATAGCTCCCCACAGTAGTGTTGGGGTGATGTCCTAATTCCTGCCCCCAGATGGAGCTGCACTGGGGCAATAAGACATCTTTGCTTCCTTAAATTAGGTTCTCCCACTGAGTTGTTATTAAGGTGAGTTGAAACAAGGTGACTATTATTCTAGGGAGAGTAAGAGTAAAAAAAAAAAAATATGAAGGGGTGAGTATGAAACAGGGAGAGAGAGAAAGAGAGAGAGACTCAGTAAATGGAAGGTGTGTATGTTGGTAGGTAAAATTTTTAACAGCCTATATGATTTCTGATTTCTCTCTGTCTCTGCTTGGTACCTGTTGCAGTCAGGTTCACATTGCTGATAGAAATTACCCAACCAAGAGCAGCTTGTGGGAAAAAAGAGGTTTATTTTGGCTTACCAGCTAGAGAGGGAAGCTCCATGATGGCAGGGAAAACAAGGACATGAGCAGAGTGTGAACATCACCCCTGGCCAACATAAGGTGTACAATAGCAACAGGAGAGTGTGCCAAACACTGGCAAGGGGAAACTGGTTATAATACCCATAAGCCCACCCTCAACAATACACTCCTTCCAGGAGGTGTTAATTCCAAAATCTCCATCAGCTGGGAACCTAGCATTCAGAATACCTAAATTTATGGGGGACACCTGAATCAAACCACTACATTCCATGCCTGGCACCCATAAATTGATAACCATACATGATATAAAATGCAATGCATTCATCCCACTTTGAAATTTCCCAGAGTTTTTATCAATTTCATTGATGTTCATACAACCCCATAGTCCAAGAAACAACCATAATACCAAAAAATAACCTCAAAAACCATAATTGCACAGAATAAACATTCACACTGCAAAAGATAGCACTGGGCATAGCAAAGAAAAATTCAGCCAATATAAGATTTAAAACAACCAGGACAAACATCACACTCTGTAGCTTCAAGTCCAACAACTCTAGTCAGTGAGTGACAAATCTTCAAGTCCTATAATTCTAACCAGCACCAAGTCTCTGGAGTTGCAATTCCGCCCCTCCAGCTAGGTTACTTACAGTCCTGGAAAACTACCTGGGGCCGGTAGCTCTCCTTGGCAGCCATCTTGTGGTCCTGGCATCTCCACTGGGCCTGTACTGCAATCCACGGTTCATCCTCATGGCCCCATGGGGTCACCATGCAGGCAACCAGCAAAACCTGCTTGACACTGCCCATGGCCATTTCCAAAACACAAGACCGTGTTGCAAACTCAGTGACCCTCTCTTTCCTTCATTTATACTCCACAATACTAGGTAGGGGTGCCAATTTGTTAATCCAGTGGGGGGGATAAAGCTGACTTTGAAGAACAGGACACTCCTTGAGCACTCAGGCCCTTCAAAAGAATCTACATTCTTCTTTTGCCCCAGTGCAGGTGAGCTGGCCCAATCTCAATAGTTGTAATCTCTCAAAGAATTTGCAGGTGAACGGGCAGCAGTTTAGGCCCAAAGATCTCATTTTTTTCTGAACCATATCCCTCTGCTCACACCAGTTCATTTCTACACAAAGCAACCCTGCACAACTTCTCAGGACACAGGCATAACAGCAAGTTTCTCACACAAACTGCTAGCACAGTCCAGGCAAAGCTCTTTCTCACCCTAATAAGCCAAACCTCACAGTCCATAGTTGTCACTACATTCAGGCCTTTCAACTCTGACCAGAATACTCCTTCAAGCTGTACTTACAGCACTGCAAGGCATCTCTTAGGCCAAGGTTTGAAATCCTTCCACATTCTTCTTGAAAATCAGCTCCAAAAGACCAAAGTCACACAGGTGTCTAGCAGCAATCCCACTCCTTGGTACCACTTTACTGTTGCAGTCAGGTTCTCATTGCTGGTAGAAATCACCTGACCAAGAGCAGCTTGTGGGAAAAAAGAGGTTTATTTTGGCTTACAGGTTCGAGGGGAAGCTCCATGATGGCAGGGAAAACAACATGAGCAGAGGGTGGACATCACCCCCTGGCCAACATAAGGTGGACAATAGCAACAGGAGAGTGTACCAAACACTGGCATTTGGAAACTGGGTATAACACCCATAAGCCTGCCCCCAACAATACACTACCTCCAGGGGGCATTAATTCCCAAATCTCCATCAGCTGGGAACCTAGCATTCAGAACACCTAAGTTTATGGGGGACACCTGAACCAAACCACCACAGTACCATGTTTTATATAATTGCTTCCACTTCACTATGGAGGGATCTATAGCTTGCTTCTGTAGCCTCTTATGAACTGACTCTAAGTTAGTAAGAAAAGGCATTCATCTTGGGTGGTCCTGACCTAATCAGGTGAGTCTTGCCCAAAAGGACCTAGAATTCAGGAACTCATCTTGCCTGATGGTCTTGAAGAACCAGGATGTTAGAAATCTCCAGCTACGAGAACGTGCATTCTTCCAACACACATCCGAGAACTTGAAGATGCCAGCTTCGGGTAAGACTCTATGTCCAACTGGCAATTTGACCACAGCCTGTGAGAGACAGCCCAGTCCTGGTCTGCAGGCACTGTTCAATTTAGGATGCTGAAATGAATAGCTGTGTTGTATTGTGTTCCAATGCCCCGCAGCCCACTTTTCCTCTTCAAACAACAGCCAGCACTATCTTTTCAGTCCGACCTGCCATAGTTCCAACATATTCACCAACATGCATCCTAAGGGCTGGGGAAACGGCACAGTCAGCAAATTGCTTGCCCTGGAAGCATGAAGACTTGAGCGTTAGATCCCCAGAACCCACATAAGAAAAATGCCAAGTGTGGTGGCACACACTTGTAATCCCTATACTGGTGAGGCAGAGACAGGCAGATCCTTGGGGCTCCTTGGCCAGCCAGTGTAGACTAATTGGTGAATTTCCAAGCTAAAGAGAGACCGTGTCTCAGAAAAGGTGGATGGATGACACTTGAGGAATGACACCCAACGCTGTCCTCTTGCTTCCATATGTACTTGCACATACCTCAACCTGCAACACACAGGAACACACACACACACACACACACACACACACACACACACACACACACACGGACCCTAAGAGGTAGGTTAACTGCATTGCTGCAGCTTACTTTTCATTTTTATGCTTGTGTGTACTCTGGTGTCTGTGTGTGTGTCCTTGCAGTGCCCCATGTGCTCACCTACTATCAGGGGCACTTGCCTGTGGTGCTCATTGCTCTTCCGCCTGTTCTTGTTTAAGACAGTCACTTACTGGCACTGGAGCTTGCTGTTTTTCCTGCGTCTGGGTGATGCCCTGGTCTTTGCTCCCCTCAGGACTAGGGTTACAATGTGTGTGGCCACACCCAGCTGTTTATGAGGGTTCTAGAGACAAACCTGATCTGTTTCAGGCCCTCTCAGGCCCTTGTGCTTGTGCAGGAAGCAAACTTAATGGCTGAGCCATCTCTCCAGCCCTACAGCTTACTCTTGATCCAGTAGCCGTGGCCCTGAGCTCTTTACTGGAACCTTATGACTGTCATAGCAGACTGTCATTGAATTGATGACTTGCCATGGAGGACATATCAGTCACAGTGCCCAGGAGGAAAGGAGGAGAGGAGACATGGCTAGGATAGCTGACCTAGAGAACAGAATATGTGAATCTTCACTAGCCTGACATAGGACCCAAGAAAAGATGTACTGATGAGATTTTCCTCCTCTCTTCATGCTAAGGGGCTCCCTTAGGGAAATGAGGAAAAGATCCAAGAAAAGTCCTGGCTGCCTTTTCACCCAAATGTCTTCACCTGGACATTCACCTGTCCACCCAACCCCTCCAACACATACACTGGTAGATTCCACTAAGTCACAGGCAATCAGCCAGCACCTAGCAGTTCGTAATGACTCAGGAGCAATATCAGAGTCAGGCTGGGTGACCAGACCAAAACTATAAAAGACTCATGATGTGTATCCACATCATGGCCTACAGCTTTCAAATAGTTTTAGGCTGTAGGTATCCTTTAGGATCCTCAGATGCTAAAATGTTGTCATCATTTACTTGATTGATATTATTTTTAAACATGTAACATCATTCATTATTATAAAACATAAATTCAAGGGCTTTATTATGATGATAAAAGTAAACCATAGAGTTGGAGTGTCATTTTTCTGACAAGACAATTGGGTAAGATTAGTAATGATCAGAGTTTGAATACAATCTATCTCTACTTAATTTTGTTTATGATACCTGCTCTACGACCTATGAAATAAAACCAGAGATGTAAAAAGAAATAATCTTCCATTCACTTACTAAGAATAAAACACATTCATTACAACCCATGTAAAGCATATGTTATAGTTATAAACTCTACTTGCAAAAAGTAAAAAGTTTAGTTGTCAGGCTAATTACTGTCAACAAAGATCATTGAATGTGTCAAATGATTGAAACATGAAGCTTAGTGACCCCCAATGTATTATTATTCCCTTTAAAATATATCTTATCATATATTTATTATACATAATAATGGGTTTCATTATGATAGTTTCATATACATATATAATATATATATATATTGAGACAGGGTCACATGTAGTCCAGACTGGCCTTGAACTTGCTATCCAGCTGGGATGACTTGAACTTCTGACCCCTCCTGATTTTACTCTTCCAGTCCCCCCACTCAGTGTTGATATAACAGGTATGTGCCATCATGCTCAGTTTTATGCATTGTTAGGAATGGAATCCAGGGTTCCATGTATGCTAGGCACACACTCTACTAACTGAGCTACCTCCCTAACTCTATCATTCACTTTACAGATGAGAAAATTGAGGTCCAGATAAGTTAAAGATCTTTCCAGGACCACACAACTCAGTAAGTGGCAGAATCAGGGCTAGAAGCAACAACTCCTGATTCACTCATTCCTTCCCCTCAAGACCTTCCAAGACCTTCCAAGAGCCAGGGACTGCATTGCATCATGGGAATGTGGCAGTGAAGAGGGCAGGCATGTCCTGAACCAACCATTAAGTAGAAAACTACAGAAATAACTGCTAGTTCAAATGTGATTGTGTAGGAACTATAGGAGGTTCTGCAGGACATGGACAGATTGCCCTGTCAGGCTTGTCTGCTGGGAAGTCTCCCATGATGCACTGCTCTCAGATCTGAAAACCACTTTGTTATTCAGGAGACTGCCAAGGCAGTCCCAGATTCAGGGAATAGCTTGTCATCTTTGTGGAAAAGTATGTTTACATGGCTGCTAGATGGAAAAGGCAAGGAATGGGGAAAGAGTCATGAGGGAGGCAGGCAGGGGCCCGGTGCCTTAAAGTCCTGATCAAAGGCTTTTGTGAGGATTCCAAGAGAAAGGATAAAAATTGAAGGTTGTTGATGAAGGGAAGCACTACGTCTGCTATGCTGGAAGCCAGCTGGAGGCGGGGAAGGGGAGAGTGGAAGGGGAGAAAAGTCAGGGCATTGCAATTGTCTGAGTGAAGGATGAGGTTGAGCATAATGGTGATGGCAATGCAGAGACACACTGGCGCTGGCTGAGCATGGTGGTCAGGATGCAGAAAGAGGGATCTAAGGTCCTTTGTCTTTCCATGAGTGTTCTTTCCCTCTCAGGCTGGGCTTCTTGTGTTTTTGTTCCTTCTAACAAAGACAGAACCAGGCCTTTGTACTCAGCCTCTGGACCACGGAGGAATCCCAACCACACAGTCTTCAAAATTCTTCCTTTAGATTGCTCATTGGCATGGAGCCACATCGCAGCAGGAGGGCAGGTACAGTATTTTACTTTGATGGTTGGATTTTCAAGAAAGACATTGAACTTCTCCTCAGGTGGTAAAAATAAACAACTTGTGAGAGTGCAGACAAGGGCCAATGTGATATGCCATGAAATGGTCCAACTCCTACCTTAGTTGAAAACCAGCAGATCTTCCCAACTGCTGAAACCCAACTGCTGATCTTGACAATAGCAAGAGAATTATTTGGAATAAGAAAAAACTGTCCTTGTTTTCTCTTCAAATTCTTGCAAAAGAGAGCTGGGAGGTGAACAAACAAAGCACATGGAGGTGGCAGATAGGAAAGACAGTTGTTAGGTGGCATTTCTGTCTGCTGAAGTGTGACGCAGGAGAAAACATTTGGGCCTGGGGACACATAGCTTAGTGGTAGAGCACAAGACCATTGGTTCAATCCCCACCAACACACACACACACACACACACACACACACACGCCCCTTCTGTAAACCAGGCATGGTGGCTCATGACTACCCCAGCACTTGGGAGGCATAGACAGGAGCATTACTGTAAGTTTGGGGCCAGCCTGAGCTAAACAGTAAGTTTCAGATTAGCCTGGGCTAGGGTTAACCCCTCCCCATTCAAAAAACAAAAATCAACAAAACAAAACTGAATAACTGAGCTTTGAATCAGTTAAGTTCAGGTCAGCTTCTCTTATGTGCTATCTGCCTTGAAGTTCAGTGTCTCAATCACCTTCTGTATCTCATGGACGCCAGTGGAAGTTGATTTATAATCCCACTTTCACAAGACATTATAAAATGTAAGCCTGTAGTATAAGCTAACAAAGTCCTTGGCATAGACTTCTGATAATGCTGTAAGTTTACTTAAAGCCAAAGGTGATTTGTGAATCCTTGACACTGAATGGAAAATTCTTCATTAGCAGTGACTGAGTATAACATGTCAATTTGAAATTGGCAACTTTTGGAAAAAAAAGGGGGGGCTAAGTATATACTGTCTGCTAATCATTGTGTGAAGTGACTTGGGAGACCTCGAGAAATAGAAGACACAACCAGACAGACCAGGGACTGAGTGGCTGAGCTTGGAAGGACACTTGTGAGGTCTGGGTCTTACAAGTTTTAAGGAAGGGTTAAAAAGTGATTATTTTGAGGTACAAGATTTTCTCTCCAGCCAGGTAACAGGAGGAAGGCACTGTCCACCCAGGTATACATGACAAAGGGCACTCTTCTTATGTCTGAATGCAGTGCCCTAAAGCTCATTCAGGAAAAGAAAAAAAAAAAAAAAAACAAGAATGAAAGGACACATTTTTCAGAGTAATCAAGCTGTTCTGAAATGGGTCAGAATCAAACATGGCTCTTCAGGATGTATACAGTTACTGCTCCTCCATACCCACAAAGCAGTACTCACTCTTCCTATTGCTAAAATTAAAAACCTGGTGAATTTTCTCCTTTTGCTTTTGAAATAGCTGACAGAGGAAAAAAGTCCAAACAGACTCACCATGGAGCCTTAAGGGCTCCATCAGTTGTTTTTTGAAATATTTTATTTTTATTTATGAGAGAGAGAGAGAGAGAGAGAGCTGCTTCAATTGAACTCCAGATGCCTACACCCCCTTGTGCGTCTGTCTGGCTTATGTGGGCCTTGGGAAAATCAAACCTGGGTCCTTTGGCTTTGCAGTCAAGCGCCTTAACCACTAAGCAATCTTCCCAGCCCTCCATCAATTTCTAATTCAACTCACGGTCAGTCATGTTTTCTGGACAGCCACTCTGTGCCAGCCTTGTGGAGCACAAAGCTGCCATGAAGGTTTTGGGCTGCTGAAGGGGCAGGCCTGTGCACAAGCAAACTATGAAGCAGCATGCGGAAACAGCAGTAGAAAGATGTTCTCAGCTCTGAAGTCACACCCAGGCAGGGTGACTGATGAACTGGACCAGGGAGGGCACAGAGAGGTGTGAGCTGGGTAGAAAGGAGAACAGTAGGAATTTAGTAAACGGGCAAGGGAACATGGCATACGAAAGAAATAGCACTCAGAATTTACAAGCAATTGGGAACTCTAAATAGGCCTGGCCTCACCTAGTTCACTGGTAGAGAAAGCTGTGCCAACCTTTCATGCATTGTGATTTATAGATCCTGGGCAGGCTCTGTCCCCAATACCTCTTAGCATTGCTCCATGAGTCCGCTTTGAGCTAGTTTTGATCACTGTTCAAAAATAGAGACTATTTGGGACTATTGCTCTTCCTTTATAACTTGAAAGAGGATGAATTCTTTGTGTGTTCTAGAGAAAATGTGTTAGATATTTAAAGAGCTAGACAGTCTGAGTCCCCAGCCACCCTGGTTATGCTCATCCCTTCCATCGTCCTAAGTACCATCAGCTTCCACGTCATTGCTCAATAAGACGACTCACTTAGCTGTTTTAGAAGGTGCAGATCTCATAAGGGATGGCAGCGCATGCCTGGAATCCCAGTACCCAGGACACCGAAACTGGAGGATCTCTTCAAGTTCTGGGCCAGCCTGGGCTACAGTATTGAGTTCCAGACACCCTGTTTCAAGAAAGACAACACTTTACAAGTTTGCTGATGTGGCTGCATTAGTAAGAAACTTGGCAAATATCAAACTGGACTTGGTATTGAACTGTGATCTTTTTTTTTCTTTCCCTTTCAGACACAGCATTCTGAGAAAGGCAGGAGGAAAGAGTATATCTTCTTTCTTCCTTTTTAAAAATGAAACTTAGCTGGTAAAGTGCCAATTGTGCTTAGCCCTGGATCCTCAGAGGAGATGAGAAACCTGTCTCTATTCCTGGCTTGAGTGCTATGCCAGTTCCCAAGTCATTTTCCCAGCCACACAAGTGCACATTTTGTCCCTTGCCAGGTATTATGTGTTCTCATTCTTGGCAGGAGACTCTGTACCACGACTCTCCTGCCTGAAGGCAGACATCAGTGTGTACATTCTGTTACTCCATATAATTGTGGGAGGTTGGGGAACTAGGAAAACCTGTCAGCAGGATAGCATAGATGTTTGATGGAAACAATACATTAAAATTTGGGGAAGGAACTGGGAATGATGGCATATGCCTTTAATCCCAGCACTGGGAGGCTGAGGTAGGAGAATCACTGAGAGTTCGAGGCCAGCCTGAGACTACATAGTGAATTCCAGGTCAGCTTGGGCTAGAGTGAGACCCTACTTCAAAAAGCCAAACCAAAACAAAAATAATTGGGGGAACTAGAGTGAGACCCTACTTCAATAAATCAAACCAAAACAAAAATTGAGGGGGGAGAAGAGCCTTGGGAAGCCTGAAGTCTCAGCAAGCTCCCCATGTCTGAGCAGTGGCGGCTGGCGATGTTGCTGCTCCAGAGAAGGTCTCAGAGAACTGGCTTCAGGCTGCCTGTGAGTGTCTTTGGAGAAGGCTACAATTTGACTAACAGAATGTTGTATGGAGTTTTTCCTCTGTGTGCAATATGATGTCATCTTGAAGTAGAGAAAATGCTTTGGCTGGGTAGCCATGGCAACTTCAGAGCACTGCAGTCCAGTGATAGGCAGGTCTATGGCCACATCCATGGCCCTATTGACACTCCCTAGCAGATAGAGGAGGGGAGGGCCACAAGACCCTCTTCTGGGATGGCAGCTATTGTTCCCTCCTGCCTTGCCCCCAGCTGCAAGTGATTTGGGGAGGAGCTAGATTACTAGGAGGTCAAAGGTTAAGTAGAAGAGGGACCCATGCAGCCTCCATGAGGTCAACACCCAGAGGGCGTGGGGCTTTGTGGTGATGCACCTGCTTTGGAGTCACCCACACTCAGGAAGTAGCCCTTCACCTGCTCTCTGTAAGCAACCCCAATAAATTCATTGAGTAACCAAAACTGGACTTTTTTTTGGTAATAGGACTTTTGTCTGTAATCTGAGCCCTATTTGGGGCAAATAGATGTGTTCACATCTCCCCTCTCCACAAAAAAAAAAAAAAGAAAAAAAGCAAAAAAAGTTTCATGCAACACTGCTCCAACGTGGGGCACAACAGAACCAAATAGAGTAGTGTTCTATCTACAGAGAACATACAAGAGATTTCCTGGGAAGCATGATCAGTAAAGAGCAAAGAGAACTAACTCCTTGAAAGTCCAGAAATCGTCACCCTGTTATTAGGCCAAGGATAGCATAACTTTCTCTTCATCAGTGGCATACCGAACAAGAGGCAGCGAGATCAGGCCAGAGAAAGCAGTTTTGCTCCCTTTCTGGAACCAAAGAAGGTACTAGAACATGGGGCAGGGCCCAGATTTTGGCTCCATAGCTGCTGCTGTTTATATGTCCCAGAGGCTCATGGGAAGGGATGATCTCAAAGTGGTTATGCTCTTTGGACCCCAAGGGAAGTCCTTCGGGGCCTGATGTCCCCCATGACATGGGGAAGGTGCGACTTGGTAGGTCTCTATGCTGTAATCTGGCCCTCAGGCTCTGTGTCCTCTGCTTATTCAAGGGCCCCTATGGCAGGCAGACATGGGAGTGAGAGCAGGCACCGGCCATGGCATCTATTTCTGCAGATCGAGGCACCAATTTGGAGAAACTGTCACCATCAGCTAGACCTTGAAGGAAAATCATGTGAGTACTAAAGGAAACCCTCAGGTAACTTCAGAGAAATCAAGAAAGAACACAGCAGAGAGGGGTAGAGTGACAGCTTTTGAAGTTTGGATATGTTTTCAATTCTTTAATCAAAGATTATTTTCATGATACCCATACAGGTTAAGGAGAATTGGATTATGTTGAGCAGAGGGAACTAGAAATGAGATGAGTAGTTTTTGGTTTTCCTGTCCTCTTTAAGACTCTCATACTCTGCTGTTTAAGTGATGGCCTTAAAATCCACACCTAGCCATGCCACTTCTTGTGACATGTGATCCCTAGGCTCTAGTTACAGGAAGAGCCCACACTCAGCATACCTCATGACCCTCTCTGATGCAACCCCTGCCTCGCCTCCTTGTTCATTACCTCTTGCTGCACTTGCATCCTGACCCTTCATCCTGGGCTCTGGACCTTCTGCACAATTTTTGGAAAACTCCATTTTCTTGAAAATTAGAGATTCCTTGGCTTGGAATACATTTGTTTCAATGGTAAGTAATTTTCCTACATTGCCACTGGTAACAAAGTGACATCAAAGCTTGATCTCAGGCTCTAAAGTGATAGAATAGAACCCAGTGGAGGCCACAAAACTAACCTCTGAAGTTGATGAAAAGTTGGTGACTATAAAGCTATTATAAGAATATGTTTATTATTCAAATTTCATTAGATTAAACAGTGGGAAAAATTGTGCTAGAAAAGAGCTCCTGAAGTCGGGAATTTTTGGTGATCTCCTGATGAATGTGCTGGGGAGGAACCTTTTAGGCATTGGCCTAAAAGTTAAATGTTAAAGACCTGCTTCATGGTGACCTCCCACATTGCTATTCTCACTGCTCTCCTGGGTTATACAAGCACTTCCTGCTTCCTTTCTTCTACCCCTCCTGAACTCAGGTCATGTCAGTTCTTTGTCCAAAGCCTGTGTATTTCTCAGGGTAGTGACAGTCCTGGTGACTTCTAAAGTACTATGCACATGAACTTCAACCCTCCCCACTCCATGTCTCCTAAGACATTTTACCTTGCTCATTGTTACTAGTCAACCTCTTGTTGCCAGGAAAAAATACCAGCTAACAAAAATCAGTTTAGGGAGGAAGGGTTTATTTTAGCTTATGGCTCCAAGTTAGTCCATCACAGCGGTGAAAACATGACGCAGGACCCCGAGGCGCATTCAGCACAGTGAGGAGGTGGAGTGATGAATGCTGCTCAGCTGCCTCTCTCCTTGCCCCTGTCACCTGAATTGCTCTGCTTTCACTGAAAGGTTAGCTCAAGGATTGACTCTCCAGGCCCTTTTCCAACCCACCAACCTCCATCCTCCCAGGCCAGCTCCAATCACTCCTCTGGCCCATTTACATGCACAGTCACCACTCCCCCCCTCCACCCCCCACCCATCCCTCATCAAATGATCAGGTTTTCTCTCCACTACACCTCAAGCTTCTCTGGGAGAGGAAGTGGCCAGGTGGAGGAAACATGTGAATTTGTTCTGAAGTTCAACAGTCTCCTGGGTGCAAGTGTAATTCTTACTATTTGATTCATCTTTGGCCACTATCTGTTCTCAGCCCTTTTGTTTGCTTTTACCTAGTGGTGTTTATTGAATTCTTACAATATTTTGTGTGTAGTATGTATGGTGTGTGAGCGTGCACGCATGTGAACGTACCGCCCCATGCAGACATGCAGACACCTGTGAAGTCAGAGAAGATGTTGGGTGTCCCTCTCCGTCACTCACCCACCTGTTTTTCCTTGAGAAAGCGTTCTTACTGAAAGCCCCAGAGGCTTCTCCCATCTCTGCTCCCCACAGGCCTGAGGTTACAGACATGAGTGTCCACATTCAGCTATTTATGTGGATGCTGGGGAAATCAAAGGCTGGTCTGGGGCCCCCTTAGGCCCTCATGTTTGCATGAGAAGCACACTCAACTACTGAACAGCCTCTCCACCCCAGGGATGACTTCATATACGTGGGCAGAGATTTTGAGACCATTCACAATTACACTTGGATTAATCAGCTTCATGTCACTGAGACAAAATATCTGAGATACAAGCTGGGTGTGATGGCTCATGCCTTTAATCCCAGCACTTGGGAGGTAGAGGTAGGAGGATTGCCATGAGTTCGAGGCCACTCTGAGACTACATAGTGAATTCCAGGTCAGTCTGAGCTATGGCGAGACTGTACCTCGGAAAACAAAACAAAACAAAAAACAAAAAATCTGAGATACAGTAAATGAAAGGAAGTTTCCTTTTGTAACTTTTAAATGTTTCAATCCATGGTAGCTTGGCCTGGACCCCTAGGGCTTGCAGCCAGGCAGGGCATCATGACATGAGCATTGTGGCTGTGAAGCAGAGAGAAGATGGCAGGTATTCCAAGATCTCCTTTAGAGCAGTCCCCAATAACCTAACTCCCTTCCAGGAGAGCCCACCTTCTAACTATTCCACTACCTTCCAGTAGTGCCACAGGCTGGCAACCAAGCCTTTATAGGCCTTTGAGGAACATGAACCATCACACACAGACTAAATAAAATTCCTACAGCCATCACCAGTTGCTGACATGATTCCTCAGTGGACCAAGCACATACTGAGTACTTGTCCTATGCAACTTGCTGTGAGAACATCTTGGATCAAGCTAATACCTCAATCTCCACGGGTCCACTTTTTTTTGGTCTGGTGTTCTTTATGCTTGGAGTTTTGTTCTCACAGCAATCCTGCAAGGTACTATTTTTCCCACACAAGCCAAAAAGGAGTGTTTACGTTTCTTAGCTTATAGGTGCCAGACTGAGAGCAGGGCAGGCTGATTCAAAGCCCATTCTTTCTCTTCCATTGGAACCACTGAATTGCCAAGTGCCTAAGAGTCCAAAGAGTTGGCCCAGTTCAAGAGTACACTGAGATTAGAGCTCCACTAGTCACCACGAAAACACCGTATCAAGCAACAAGCACAGCCATAGTGGACAGGCCTGCAGCTCAACCCCCAAGGAGCCATTCATATTTCAGTCACCTTTTCATAAACAGCTGCCTGAGGACTGTGCAGTGCATGGCTTGGAGGTCAATGCCTCGACTGACTCCCCAGGCCAGAACATCTGTAGGGCATGAAGCAATAAGGAGGCTTAGATTTCTTCAGGTGGGTGGGCAAAGCGACCACATGCCTGAGCTATGGAAACAAAACACTTCAGGTATGTGTGCGTTTGTTCTTTAAAATGCCATGAATGGAAAAACAAAAAAACAAAAAAACAAAAAAACAAAAAAAAAACAAGAGAAGCAATTCAGACAGACATTGCTACAAAGCAGGTAAAGGCATTTCCTTGTCTCCAGGGGGAAATGTTAGCAGGTCAGCTGCAGGAAGAGGGGTATTCCAGGGGCATTACTCTTTCCACCCTCCAGCTTCCTGCGCATGCTCAAGGCCAAGTTAAGAGCTGTGTGGGAAACACGCAAGCTTGTTTTCCATCATCTTAGGTGGGTGAGCAAAGCCAGCAGGGCTTTCTTCTCAGCAGGCAAAGCAGACCATGTCCACACAGAAGCTTAGAACAAAGGGTGAGATGAGAGACAAAGAAACCTATAAAAGAGGCAGAGTGCTGAGTTGAAAAAAATATTTATTTGTTTGTTTGAAGGGGGAATGGGTATGCCAGGGCCTTCTGCCACTGCAAATGAGCTCCAGATGCATGCGACACTTTGTGTAGTTACCTTTACATGGGACAAGGGAATCAAACCTGGGCAGTCAAGCTTTGCAAGCAATTGCCTTTAACCACTAATCTATCTATCCAGCCCTAGAATGCTGGGTTTTTAATTAGTATTCCGCATGGTCACCCTAACAAGTGGTGGCGCTTCTGGAACATTTCTGAAATGTCTCCATGTGCATTTTCCCATTTGATCCCCACAGCTGCTCTGTGACATCGTCATCATTGCATTTTGTTGACCAAGAAACCCCTCTACAGATTTTGTCTCTGGGTCCCCGAATTCGCCAGGCTTCCCCATTATGAGCTGCCTGTGTGGAAGATCATGCTTCCTGCTCTTTCTCCTGGGTGCGCCCCACTGGGTCACTGCCTCCTTCAGGAAGCCTGCCATGACCTCACATCCTGCATACCCCTGCTCAGAGCTTCCACGGCGTCCATGGAAAAGTGCTTCTCTCAGAGACATTGGTTAACCGGCATTTACCTAACTGTCTCACTAATCCTGTGAGTGAAGTCCGCGATCAGATCACTTCACTTGTGCAAGTAAAATCCTGTCTGGGATGGGAAAATTCCTGTCAGTAAAGCACCTGCCGTGCAAGCATGAGGAGGACCTAAATTCAGTCTCCAGTTCCCATGTAAATGCCAGGCGTGGAGATACATGTCTGTAGTCCCAGCAGTGGGGAGGTGGAGACAGGTGATCCCTTGAGCTTGCTGGCTGCCTTGTCTAGTGGAACCAGTGAGCTCCAAGCCAGTGAGAAATCCTATATTAAAGAGGTGGGGGTGGTATACCTGAGGATGATGCTTGAGCTTGTCCACAGGCCTCTACACAAGCACGTACACACACACACACACACACACACACACACACACACACAAACACACACACACACATGATCCCCCACATATGCATATGCACATAAAGCTGAGGACAGCCTCAGCTCAGCTCTAGTGTCCCTATTGAATTCTACATGACAATCAGAAGGAATTTTCTAGAAAGCCGGTCTACTGCTTAAATCCAATTTTGCAGGAGTTGGTGAAGGCAATTGTGGGCTGAATCTGGTCTGCCATATATTTTTATAAGTTAAATTTTATATACTCACACTCATGTACTTACATATCATTCATGGCATCTTTTATTTCATAGTAGCAGGTTAAGTAGTGGCTACAAAAATCATTTGCCCTGGAAAGCCTGAACCAATTACCATCTGACCTTTCAGAAAGCATTTTTATTTAGCTGGATGATGCAACATGGGCAAGCATTGCCAGAAATGCCTCAGATTTATTCTGTGTTTGATTTTGAGTTAACATTTGCTCATTGTGTATTCAGAAACCTTTAATGGCAGCCAAAGTTTTCATGATGTTCAGAAGTTACATGATGCTGTGCATGGTTGTAATCCATAGTGTAAGAAGCTGGAGTTGGCGTCTCCATCTCAGGGCAGCCTCAGATCATCAGCAGAAGCACAATGGGAGAATGTTTTGAGGAGGTGGTTAACAACAGATGCAAAACAGATAGGCAACCAATAAGTCAAGGGCAAACCTCCTATAACAGGCCAGAAAGGGGCTGGAGAGATGGCTTGGCAGTTAAGGTGCTTGCCTATGAAGCCTAAGGACTCAGATTCGATTTCCCAGTATCCAATAAGCCAGCTACACAAGATGGTGCATGTGTCTGGAGTTCATTTGCGGTGGCTGGTGTGCCCAGTCTCTCTCTTTCCCTCTATCTGCCTCTCTTTCTCTCTCTCTGTCTGTCTCTTAAATAAATAAATAAATATATTTTTTAGGGTAGGGTCTCACTCTAGGTCAGGCTGACCTGGAATTTACTATATAGTCTCAGACTGGCCTCAAACTCACAATGATCCTCCTACCTCCACCTCCCAAGTGCTGGGATTAAGGACATGGGCCTTTGAGGCTTATACAGGGAGAGTGCCAGTACTTGTGCATCTGTATCTCTGTCCAACCAACATGGGTTGGGTAAATGAATAAACCATGAGTCCAACCATGGCCTCACCGTAGTCGGAGATTTCTGTGCTGAGCCCTGGTGTGACGTCCTCAGTGGCTACTCTGGTTCCTGCCCTTCTTTCCCCATCATAGCCAGGCACATCCATCTCTCCTCTGCATTGCCCTGAGGCTGGGAAACCGTGAGTCCTTGGAAAAGGACACCCCCACCACCACCACCACACACATGCACAGCCTACACAAAAAAGAAAGTAGGCCAGAGGATCATGCTGGGCTCTTGTTCCAAAAGAAACTGAGCTCCTTCCTCTTTTGAGAACTCCTCTGGTATAGAGCAGGAGCTGGTGATGTCATTTGAAATAAAGCCCTCCTCCCAAATCAGCACATTTCAAACTGAAATCTCGCCCTCCTCCCTCAGCTCCTGCCCTGCTGCTCTTTCTTCTGTAGGAAGTCTTTGTGGAGAAAAGTGAAATTCCACTGATTAAAAGGAGCCTTGATGGGACTGCCACCAGCTAGCTCTGAGGAGACACATCCAATTAAAAACAGACAGCAGGTTCAAAAACCCCAGCTGGGCAGTCATCTCTTTGGCATTTTCTCACCATGTTACCTTCACCAGCAGCAATTCTTGCTTGCTTTTTCCCCCTTCCAATAAGACATCTAGGTCAGTTACTGTACAATCCACAAAAACAGCCCAGCTGCCTCCTCTCTACCCTTCCACCCATGCAAGTCTGTGCTTGGAGAGTTGGTATTGAGGCCAGACAGCCTCCTCCGGGTGCCCACTCTCTTTTAAACTCTCCCCTAGTAAGGTTCTACTCAGAATGGCCAATGTGAGGGAGTTAGACAGAACTAGACCCTTCAGACAGTTTTCTGTAGTGTTCTTAGCCCCGTGAGTCTTCATTGCTTTTTCCAAGATGGGTTTACATGGCTGAAGGCCCTGCCTACTTCCTGCTGCCAGTTTGCAAAGGTGAAGTGCCCTGACTACAGACCGGCTGCCTGAGCTCCTCCCACTTGCTCACTGGCTGGCTGCCTGGAGGAATGACCAGATTATGACTTCAGGTCACTGGTTCTTGAGGCCTGCAGCTCCTTCTCTTCTGGAATTTGGGATCTTCCCTGTAGCTGACTCCACTTGCTCTTTGTATCTAGACTGTGACACACACACACACACACACACACACACACACACACACACACACAAACTAAGGCTGTGCCCAGGGAAGCTGCATTCCAAGGACAACTTAACATCATGGTCCCATGTGGGCAGGATACTAGCAGTACATCTCAGAATGGTATCTGGGAAGAGGTAATCCTGTTTTGAGCAGCTGTCTGTTGTGTCAACAAATGCATGAGGCAATCCCCCATACATGGGGCCAGTGAGGAGCCTCTTTTAAGTAGCGAAAGGCCAAGCAGAGCTGGCAGAAGCTCCTGGAACAACAGCAGGTGGGAGTGACTCCACAGTGGGTGAATGGAAAGGGAAAGTCGTACTGTCCCATTTGAGATGACAGTGATGTACCATGGAGAAACATGAGAAATGCCACAGGAGGTCCCTGATGGGGCCCACGTCAACTGCACTCTGTCTCTGAGATCTGTTGCCAGGGATAGGCTGGCCCTGACATCACGCACCCCCTCCCTGCCCCAGTCTGTACAGCTTGCCTACAGAACCTCGTTTTTCTTCATAATGCACAAGAAGAGTGAAAGGGAGGTTGTGTGCAGTCCAGCCTTGCTGCTTCCCAATGGTGTGGCCTGAGCTTTAAGCAATCAGTGTTTTAATGTCCATGCCTTCCTTATAAGGTCAGATAGGTATATTTGGGTTTTTGAGGTAGGGTCTCACTCTAGCCCAGGCTGACCTGGAATTCACTATGAAGTCTCAGGCTGGCCTTGAACTCACAGCAGTCCTCTTACCTCTGCCTCCCTAGTGCTGGGATTAAAGGTGTGCACCACCACTTCCAGCTACAGATATATATATATTTTTTTGAGGTAGCAAAAGAGCTTGAACTTGTGAGAAAACATTTGGTCAAATGCTGCTATAAACTGATGTTCCCAAAGGACTATGGCTAAAAACTTGGTACTAGGATGGCTTTACTGTGAGGTGGTAGAACCTTTAATGAGATGGGACCTAATAGCATAGTTTGGGGCCCTTGAGTCATTTGAGTATCAGGATATTTGGATTCCAACTGCTTTCTCTCTCTCTTTTGCTACTTGGTCATGGGGTACTCCACCATGTAATGCCCACCATTGCCATCTGGAATGGCCACAAGATGTCCAGAGCAAGGCATTTGCCCAATCTCGAACTGAAGCCACCAAAACTATAAGCCAAAAATAAACTTTGTTTTGCTCATGTATGTGTGGTACATGCATGTATGTGTGTGTGGAGCCCCATGAGCTTGCCTGCTACGAGGTGCTCTCTCCTGTGATGGCCAGAATGGAAGACTTTCTTGTTGACAGAACCTGTGCGGGGACAAACTTCTTATCTCAGTGTGGCTCTGCAGTTTGGGTGCACTGCCATCAAACCATACACAGAGGCACCTCTTGCCTCAGACTCCCTCACCCCAGGTGTCCTACACTTCCCAATCTGCCAACCTGTTCACCTGCCAAAAATGTGCTCACTTCTCTAGTTGGAATTCCAGCACCTCCCATGCTCATCTCTGTGGCAATACCGATCCTGCCCTCCTGGGGCGTCCACTGTGTGTGCAGTATCTATCTTCCAGGCAGATCACAGTTTCTCATGAAGCCATGTTAATAATCTCTGCCAGAGAGTTCCAGAGGAAGTGGTCCATGTGAACCTGTCCAGTAGATGTAAATTAAAATAAGTAAGATGGCACATTGTCTTCCCTGTTTATTTCTTGGGTGGGAGTCATAAATATGCTACAGAGTCTGAGGATTCCCCAGGAGTAGTTGAGATTCAGCCCTGCCTCCATCGGGGGGTGAAGCAATGACCTTTTGAAATTTAACGATTCACAGAGATTAATTCACTTAACACACAGTTATCATCATGCACACCAAATGTTAACTTGGGATACAGCTATGCACTAAATACAGTACCTGACCTCTAGAACGTGTAATATGAGTTTGTACAAAAATTTAGGTAAGCATATACACCAGATAGAGTAAAGCTTGTCTCAGACGACTGTAAATGTAGCAGGAATGTGTCCAACCCTTTGAAGTCGTGCTAACCTACCTCAAAGCCGGGCTGTGAATAACATGGAGAGGACAAAAGTCTTGCTCTCTGAAGAATTCTTCAGAGGGGGAAAGGATCACCCTTTAGAAGGCAGGGGGAAGCCGGGCGTGGTGGCGCATGCCTTTAATCCCAGCACTCGGGAGGCAGAGGTAGGAGAATTGCCATGAGTTCGAGGCCACCCTGAGACTCCATAGTGAATTCCAGGTCAGCCTGGGCTAGAGTGAGACCCTACCTTGAAAAAGCAAAAACAAACAAATAAACAAACAAACAAACAAAAAAAATAGAAGGCAGGGGGAGAAGCCATAGCTTGTTACAGAAAAGTTCAGTGCCTCCCACGAAATTGTGGTCAGGGAGGCTTCTGATGCCCCTAAAGTGACACAGGCTATTGCTACGGCCCTTGGTTGGCCACCAGAACTAGATGGTGAGACCCTATTGCTGAGGATATCACATGCTTGTGCTGTAGGACACTGAGAAATCAAGCTGGAGCTGAGCTGGGTGCCTCCTCTTCCCTGGTGACCAGCTGTCATAGTGCTGGGAAGACCTATGCAGCCTGCTGAGGGAGAAAAGTCACCAATGGACTTAACTAGCAGTGGACCTTCCAAGTTACATGACACAGTCAGCCATCTGCTGTAGTGGTGGCATGTCTGTTTTGGGAGAAACCAAGTGCTCTCTGATTGGATTTGAGGCCCACTCCATGGAGGGAATTTATGCCTGGTACTGAAAAACCAGTCAAAAGCCTATGGTGGGGAAGCCAATGCAGAGCTCACTTTCCTCTGATGCATCTGCCTGTCAGCCCTATTGTATCTCCAGATGCCACTCTGTATGTATCAGTCAATCCCAATTGCTGTGACAACACGCCACAGAAAACCGGCCTCAGGGAGGGAGGATTGACTTTGGCTAAGAGGCTTATTGGCTTTAGGGCTTCCTTCCATCAGTTGGGCACTTAGCTGCATGGCTGTGGGTGTGTGGTGAGCTAAGGGAGATCACCATGGTGGCAGGAGAACAAAGCTCTCACCCACGTCATGGCAGCAGGAAAACAGAGAAAGAGGGGTCCCTAGGAGAAGATGTACCATTCAGAGGCATATGACAACGACCCATTTCCTCCTACTAAGCCCCACCTCCAAATCACCCATTCAGCTATGAACTTACCAATTAACCAACTCATTCATATCAAAGTCTTCATAGTCTGATCTACTCCTAATAGCGTCTAATGCTGGGGACCCAGACTTCAACACATGAATGTTTAGGGGGGCACTTCCTATCCAAACCATGCCACATGTGTGGGTCCATCCTTCCTTTGGGCCATTCTTCCCTTGTTTACAGTTTATACAATTATGGAACATACCAAGTTCCCCTGTAACTATTTGTGCATCTCGTTTATGTGGGTCCTGGGGAATTGAACCTGGGTCCTTTAGCTTTGCAGGTAAGCCTCTTAAACAATAAGCCATCTCTCCAGCCCTGTAACTATTTGTATATGTGTCTTCATCCCTGAATTCTGAGCTCCATGAGGCACAGACCACCTTCATTCTTGTATCTTTGCCTGGTTGCTTATTTCTTGAATCAATGGATAATTATCTTGATTTATACAAATGAAAACTCAGGCTTCAAAATACTTTGCCCAGCCCAATATCATAGGGAACCAGGATGCCAGACAGATGTTCTGGTTATAGCCACAAGCTCTTTCCCTGATGCCCAGACACACACACCCACAGCATAGCTCCCAGGACCATAATTTAAAAATCAGGACTTTAGGGGCTGGGAGCTAAAGGCGCTTGCTTGCAAAACCTGCTGGCCTTGGTTCAGTTCTCCAGTGCCCACGTGAAGCCAGATGTATAAAGTGATGCATGTACCTGAAGTTTGGTTACAGTGGAAAGAGGCCCTGGCATGCCCGTTCCTATTTTTCTCTCTTTCCTCACAAACAAATAAAAATGTTTTCTTTTCTTATTATTTTAAGATTTTATTATTTTTATTTATTACAAATAGAGGGGGCGAGAGAGAGATAGAGAGGGAGAACGGGCACACCAGGGCCTCTAGCCACTCCAGACGAACTCCAAATGCATGTGCCACCATGTGCATCTGGCTTAAGTGGGACCTGGAGAATCGAACCAGGGTCCTTAGACTTCTCAGGCCTGCACCTTAACTGCTAAAGCCATCTCTCCAGCCCTTTTCTTATTTTTATGTATTTATTTTAGAGAAAGAGAAAGAAGAAGGGAGGAGAGAGAGAGAAAGAGGGAGAAGAGAGTATTGGTGTGCCAGGGCCTCCAGCTGCTGCAAACGAACTCCGAGGATGCATGTGCCACCTTGTGCATCTGGCTTACATAGGTCCTGGGGAATCAAACCTGGGTCCTTGACAAGTCCTAAAAATGTTCTTTAAAAATTCAGCACTTTAGCCGCCAGTTTGCTGCTCTACCCAGAGTCTAGGCTGAGAGAGTCGGAGCGCTATCCTGTGTGCTTCCCTCCTTCGCGCGGTCCCCACTGCTAGGGATGACGGGGTGGAGCTGCACTGGCGAAGCTAGCAGAGCTGGCTGAGGGATGCGACGAAACGGCGGAATCAATCAAGAAAGTAGCAGGGATGGATGTGGAGCTGACAGAAGAAAGAAACCTCTTATCTGTTGTGCATGAAAACGTGATTGGGGGGCTGGAGAGATGGCTGGGCGGTTAAGGCACTTGCTTGCAAAGCCTAAGGACAGGAGTTTAATTTCCTGTACTCAGCTAACTCCAGATGCACTAGGTGGCACATGCGTTTCGAGTTCATTTTTAGCGGGTAAAGGCAAGCTCATTTGCTCTTTTTCTAACTGCCTCTTTATTTCTGTCTCTAGAATAAATAAATTTATAAAATGTGATTGAAACCAGAAGAGCATCCTGGAAAACAATAAGCAGCTTTGAGCAGAAAGAAGAAAACAAGGGAGAAGATAAGCTGAAAATGATTCAGGAATATCAGCGGATGGTTGAGACTGAGCCAAAGGAACTCTGTTGGGACAGTCTGGATGTCTTGGATAAACACCTCATCCCAGCAGCTAAAACTGTCGAGTGCAAGGTTTTATATCATAAAATGAAAGGGAACTACCACAGGTAGTCATTTCCTGTGGCAGAGTTTGCCACCGAAGTGACAGGAAGGAGGCTGCAGCCTTGTGTCTTATAAAGCTGCTATGATATTGCAATGACAACACTTCTGCCACAAATTAGGTCTTGCTCTGAACTTTTCCATATTCTGCCACAAAATTCTTAATTCCTCTGACCACGTCTGCAGGTTGGCAAAAGCCGCTTTTGATGATGCAGTGGCGGAGCTGGATATGCTGCGTGAAGAAAGCTGTAGTGACCACGCAGCTGTTCCGTGGCAGTCTGACACGAGGGGCCTCAGACGTGCAGGGGCATGGGAAGAACCCATAACGAAGCGCTGCAGTGTGCGGAGGATGATAGTCAGTGACACGTAACACAAACCCACAAGGGCACCGTGGCTGAACACCCTCCTCCCCCTGCCCCACCCCCGGATGTTCCCTATTGTTGCTGAAAACCACCAAGTCTGACTTTCACATTTGGTCCTGGAATTTAGGTTCCCGCCCTGTTGGGGTTTTCCCCCCCTCCTTTTAAAAAACATTGTATTTATTTCTTTATTTAAGAGAGAGAGAGAAGCAGATAGACAGACAGAGAGAGAATGGGCATGCTATGGCCTCTAGCCACTGCAAATAAACTCCAGACACATGTGCCACCTTGTGCCTCTGGGTACTAGGGAATAGAACCTGGGTCCTTTGGCCTTGCAGGCAAGCACCTTAACCACTAAGCCATCTCTCCAGCCCTTTTTGTTTTGATTTGAGTTTTTATATAAATAAAAAAAAACAATTTTCAAAATTTCTAAAAGGCAAGAGTGAATTTCTGTGGATTTCACTGGTCTTAGCTTTTAGGTTCTTTAAGGCACTCACAGGACCGTATCGAGGCTTTTTTTTTTTTTTAAAGCATTAGTGTATTGTCTCAAAAGATCATTATTAGAATTGGAAGATGTGGCAAGATAATTATTAGAATTGGAAATTACATTTGCAAACCATTAGACATCTAGGTGATACATCTAAAAGAGTAATCACACTATAATGTGCTACCATTTTTCTTTAAAAAACTTTTAAATCAAATTTTATACCAATGTTTAAACTTACTTGGGCTTGAAATGGCTAAAGGTTGTTTGGTGTGTGGGGGGGAGTTTGTTGTAATGGCTTTGCTATAAAAAGTGTTGGAATTCTGCTGAAGTGTTGTGCTGCAAAACACGGTGCTGGTAACAGTTCAGCAACCCGTGGCTGCTCATTCTTGCTCATTCTTGCCTACTTCACTCTTCAGGCTAGCATGGAAGGTGGTGTGGAAAAGCCTGCATGCATGTTTAACTCTTTGTTCCTTCTCCTTCCCTTTCCCCACTCCCTTCCCCATCCCTCTCTTTGGTGTGCTCAACCTCTTGTTCAGTATGTGTAACTTGAAGCTAATCAGTACTAGTGGATGTCTGATTGGAGCCACAGATACAGAATCTGTATTGTTCTTACTGAACACATCATGGAATTATCTAAACAACAACAACAACAACAACAAAATCAGCACTTTACTGTCCTATTCTGAGTAGAAACTGAGATCTCAAAGACAACAGGGAACTATGGTCTGAAAGTTAGAAAAGAATGGCAAAGTGAAAGGCTAAATTAAGGAATGTAGTTTTTAGATCTGTAAATCTGGAAGTCATTCTCAACACCTTATCTTTTCCTCACAAGTCATCTTCCATTCAAATTATTATTAAGTTCAGCAGGCTCTGCCTCCTTTGTACTGCTCAGCTCTTTCCCACTGAACTCTTTAAGGACTCCGTGATAATAATGCCTATTTATCATGCATACCACAGTCAAAACTGTCTTTCAAGACCTCTACACCACTATCCCCTTTCCCTTTGTGGAAACTTCTAAGGATGTCTTCTGTCCCAGAACTAAACCCACAAGGTCATCATGGTGTACTCTGAGTCTGACTCTCCCTCTCCCAGCTTCCTTCTCTCAGTCAGTCCTACACTCAGATTCTCCCAGCCGGCCTCCTCAAGCTGCCTCCATCTCTTCTGCATGTAGCTGCAGCCCTCAAAACCCTCTCACCTTGTGTTGTCCCCTCCCGTTTCTATCCCAGTGCCTTGTTTCTAGATCTTTCTTTGACTAGTCCCTGTGGGTTGAGGAACTGGTATGCATCTGCCTAACTTTGGTAGATTGTTTCTGACAGCTCCTATGGGATGAATGCACATTTCCATTCCCACTGTCGTCCCATCCCCACCTTTCCCTTGTCTGGAAGAGCTAAGGAATGAGTGAGTGAATGAATGAATGAGTAAATGAATGGATTCCTGAACTTTCCTACTTCCTACGCTGGCAACCAGGACCCTTTCTCTGTACTGTGATTCTTAGGCCTGCCCTCCTAAAGCTCCCATCACTCCATGTCTACTCACTCTGAAGTAGACCACTCTAAAATAATCTCAACTTTCTTCCTCTACCTGAAGATCAAAATGTCCCTCCCTAGCAGGGTGTCTGAGATGGAAAGGAGGCAGACAAGGCTTCAAGAACTCTGAAGGTGTAGTACAGACGTCCATGGGGGCACTTCACCTGTGATCTTTGCAACATCCTTGGAAGCAGGCAGGGCAGGTATTTATGTCCCCATTTTGTAGCTCAGGGAACCACATTCATAAATGTAGAAATACTCATTCCTGATCACAGAACTGGACACAATGCCAGCTTTCCTCAACCTAAAACTATATTGCTATCACTATACAACTGGGTAATGTGATTGACCAGGGGCCCTCACTCCTTCCTTTCCTTCTGGCTTTCTTTTTATCTGCTAGATATTGGGAACACAAACAGACATGCTCAAGAGCAAGGGGCTGAATCCAACATAATAGTAACAGCTAGCTTTGATACAGACACAGACCTCACAAACACAGGACCACACATCTTACAAAAGAACATATAAGCTTAATACAAATGCATGTGTACAAGGGTGAGGGGAAGATCCCTGCCTTATAAAAGAGAATTTTTTTCGCCCACCTGCATTCCATTCTATTCAAACTTAGAAGGAAGAGATCCCAGTGGCAAGACAAACAGGGAGGTGCTCATCTCCTGGTTCTCTCTGGAGGCATTTGGGGAAGAGCCTGCCAGCATGGTACTGGAGGATGACTGACATTCCTCTTCTAAGTAACTGGGAGGGACCTGACCTGTTCTGGCAGCTATGGGTGAAGATTCCAGGCTTTTTGTCCCCAGGAGACCATGAGAGGCACATGCAGACAGAGTCAGGCAGGTCCTAGGCAGTTGTTAAAATAAGCTTTCAGCACCAAAGGGAGGGGAAGGCATTGGATTTCTTCTTTTCCTTGAAATCTCTCCCGCAGCTCTGCCTTTCAGTCTCAGCTTCTTCCCGTAAATGTACCACCTCGAAGCCCTCTGAGAATCACCACACCTGGCTGGTCACTGGGCTTGGGGAAGAGTCAGGGTTCTGTCTTCTTGTGTGCAGGGGTTCTGAAGGGCTCCAGGGACATCAGCAGCAGCCTTGGGGAAGCCACTGACCAACTTCACTTCACAACTCCATCCTCCATCCCCTTTGAGAGCGCTTTCCATGCCCACTCCACAGGCCTGGTGTGGAGGAGAAAGGGAACCATGCAGTGAAAGTATTCTGCAAATTCTAAATCACGACCGTGCTGATGACTACTACCATGTTAATATGTTGGCTACACGACATGGTCCAGAGCCTTTGATGATTTTATAATCAAAGGACAATGGTCAACTCCCATTTTATAGACCAAACCTTTGCCAAGCTAGTTGACGGGAAAATGGAATGGAATCAAGATGCAGCTCGGTCTCTAACACCAAGTCTATTCCTAATGTGCCCATATTCTAGGCCAAGGCTCTTGAAATGGCGATGGAAGCCTGTTCCCCAGATTCCCTCCTTGTAGCATTAGTGAAGCTCCATTTAAGTCTCAAGCCCCTTACTGTAGAAATCAGCTGCTGATGCATAGAAGAAAAGCTTAGAAAAGAAACATATCTCATAATACCACACTGCCTTTCTGAGTTTCCTTCTCTTTTAGTCCTTCCGCTCCTGACTCCCCCAGGTAGCCCTGACCTCCACCTACACCCAAAGCTCTCCATAGCCACCCCCTTTCTGTTTGGTGGTTTCGTTTCTTGTCCTGAGCTGATTGTGAGGCTAAAATATCACAGGATGTCAGGTTCACCTCATGCGTTTTCTCTCCCTTACATGCCTTGCTCAGCCTCTAAGTCCTGGCTGCTAGGGCGATGCTCTAACACAGCCATTTCACAACCCACCTTTCCTATTGTTGCTACGTCTCTGCTGGAGGTACCTATTATAATTAATGGGCTGCAGCTGAAAGTAAAGCTGGGGTTCCCCTAAAAAGAATATATGCGTAGTTTTTAAGGTGACAAAAATTTATCTTAGCAGGATATGGTGGCTCATCCCTACAATCCCAGCACTTAGAAGACAAAGGCAGGAGGATTGTCATAAATTTGAGGCCAGCCTGATCTGCACAGTAATTTTCAGGGTAGTCAGGGCTACATAATGAGACCCTGTTTCAAAAAGTTAAATAAAATAATTTTATGCTGGTGTCATGGAGGTTCATTATAGAGTAAATTTCATTTGACATTAGACATTGCACAGTGTGGGCAGTTCTTACCATGTCACTGAATGAAGTATGCGCCAGACTGAGCGAGACTGTTGAGATCTAGCAGTCGTATGCTATCAGGAACCTACTCCTAAGATAATAGCATACAGATAGCTAGAGGTGTGAACTTGCCATTGTCTCAGCCCATTTAAGTGTGAGCCATACTGAATATGATTTTAGAATAAGAAGATGCAGAACAGTGTTTACATTTGACTCCTGGAAGCCTGTTGCCTCACCGTGTTTTACTTGTGCACACTTCAACACTGTTGTGTTGGGCTTATGAAGAATGGTACTTCAGTCTCCAATGGATAACTCTTTGTAAAAGGTTTTCAATGTTATTTTGAATTTCACACAATTTTCACCTTGCAAGCTAACTTTCAAAGGCTCCTTCTCTACCAATGTAACTGTACCATGGGGCGCACATGTTTCTGCTCTAATGGTCTCACAGGCCCTGTGCTGGGCAAAGACCCCTTACAGCAGAAAGTCAGCATGTCCTGTGAGAGCCACCCAGGAATAAAAAGAGGGGATAAAGATTCATAGGCACTTTCTATACCCATTCTGACCACTTCAGCTAAGAGCTAGAAAAAAGCAATGGAGAGAAACTTTAATCTTCGTTAATTCCTTTCATTTATCTCTTTCATCTATTCTGCCTGTTTCCATTGGTTGATTAAAATCAAAAGGGTTTCTGTGGATGAAAGGAGTCTCAAGGGTTGGACAGTGGATATATCTGGCAAGGGCTTTCTTGCCTCATCACTCCATGCTGGAAAACTGAAGTGGTGCGTGGGTGTGTGCACACATAAGGGAAAGGGGGAGAAAAAGAGATGGGGAAAGAGAAGAGGGAGGAAAGCTAAAATGGTTTTACCAGGAACTTACTCCCAAGATAATTGCATTAATCTATCCACAAGGATGGAGTCCCCACAACCTAATCACCTTTGAAAGTCCCCCTTTTAAGCACTGTGCTGGGAACTGTTTCTAGCAAGTGAGGATCGACTGAATTTCTAACATGTGAGTTTTTGGGGGATACAGTCCAAGTAGAGCAGTAGTGTTCCCTTTAAACCCCTTATACCACTTCTCTGAGGGCTTATGTGATGAGGTAACACTATAGATATTTATTGCCATACAGTTCTGGGGTTGGAAGTCAAAGGGCAAAGTGTCTTCCTGAGGTTGTGAGGAAGGATCTGTCCATTGCTTCTCCTGCCTTCTGGCGATCCTTTGGCATTCCTTACTTATAGAAACATCACCCTGGTCTCTGCCTTCATCTTCACTTGTCATTCTTGCTATGTATCTGGCTCGAGATTACCTACTTGTATTTGAACACAGGTCAAATTAAATTAGAAATCAAACAACCCAATTAAAAATGGGCTATGGAACTAAATAGAGAGTTCTCAAAAGAAGAAATATAGATGGTATATAAACATATAAAAATGTTCTACATCCGGGCTGGAGAGATGGCTTAGCAGTTAAACACTTGCCTGTGAAGCCTAAGGACCCTGGTTTGAGGCTCGATTCCCCAGGACCCACGTTAGCCAGATGCACAAGGGGGCGCATGCATCTGGAGTTTGTTTGCAGTGGCTGGAAGCCCTGGTGCGCCCATTCTCTCTCTGTCTCTATCTGCCTCTTCCTCTCTCTGTCTGTCACTCTCAAATAAATAAATAAAAACAAAAAAAAATTTAAAAAAATGTTTTACATCCCAGCCATGAGGGAAATGCAAATTAAGACTACTTTGAGATTCCATCTCACTCCTGTCATAATGGATGCCATCATGAAAACAAATGATAAAAAATGCTGGCAAGGATGTGGAAAAAGAGGAACCCTTCTACACTGTTGGTGGGAATGCAATCTGGTACAGGCTCCTGAGGCAGCTAAAAATAGATTTGCCATATGACCCAGCTATAGCACTCCTAGGCATATATCCTAAGGACTCTTCTCACTACCTTAGAGATACTTGTTCAACCATGTTTATTGCTGCTCTATTCACAATAGCTAGGAAATGGAACCAGCCTAGATGTCTCTCAACTGATGAGTGGATAATGAAGACGTCTCACATTTACAAAATGGAGTTTTATTCAGTGGTAAAGAAAAATAAAATTATGAAACTTGCAGGAAACTGGACAGATATGGAAAGGATTATACTTAGTGAGGTAACCTAGGCTCAGAAAGCCAAATGTCACATGTCTTCTCTCATATATGAATCCTAGCTACAAATGTTTAGACTTGTATGTGAGTTGGGTAAAAATTGGTAGCAGAGCCCAGTAAGCTAGGAAGGGGATATAAAGAGAATAGAAAGGGAAGGAGGGGGCCTTAGTAGGATGGTATTTTATATATGTAAGTAGAAGAACAGATTAATGGGGGTAGAAAGGCCTAAATGAGGTCAGGGGAAGAGATTGAGTAAAGGAAAGGTAGGGGGAGAGCTAAATAAATCTAAGAGGGTATGAATAAGTCATATGGAAACCTGCTATTTTGGACAGGGGAACACCCAGAAGCCATTTTCAGTGCCAGGGATGGGATACCTTCTAGTGAGTGGTTGGCCAGGGAGGTCCCTGATGCCCCCAAAACATTATAGGCTATTGTCAAGGCTCTTGGTTTCCCACCGGGAATAGATGGTAAGACCCTATTGCTGAAGACTCCACATACTTGGGCTGCAAGGTCACTGAGAAATCCTGCTGGAGCTGAACTGTAAACCTCCTTCCATGTAGACCAGGTGATAGAAAACTGGGAAAGCTACACTGCATGCAATTCAATGGGAGAGAGAGAAATCACCAGTGAAGTTACTCAACAGTGGAGACTGCAAGCCTTATATTTGGCCACCCAGGCCAACTGAGCCAATGGATGCAATAGTGCACGTTTGTTATGGGGGAAACCAACCACTTTCTAATTGGACTGGAGGCCTACTCCATGGGAGAGAATACATGCCTGATACTGAAAACCTACAACAGGGATAGTCATGAGCCCTAGGGGTGTAATGTCTGCTGGTGTCTGGTAAATGTATATACTATGCTTACCAAACTGCCAGATAAGCACTTCTCTTAATGTACGTATCCATATGTTAATGCTACTCTCACTTTTGATAGAGAATCTTCTCTTTTCAGATGGCAGTGACCTTCAGATGACTCTGAAGGCATCATGATACTGAGAAGTGACAGAGGAGTGCTCAGCACTGAAACATCTCTATCACACTTTATAAGTCTCAGGGTCCATTGTGGAAGAGGAGGCGGAAGAAATGTAAGAGCCAAAGGAAGGATAGGATTCCTTATAACACAATCCTCCAGACACGAAATGGTCTGGATATCCATGACCTCACTGTGCCTGATACTACCTACACAAGACCATAATAATAGGAGGAAAAGATGATGACATCAAAATAAAAAAAGACTGACTGAGAGGGGAAGGGGTATGATGGAGAGTGGAGTTGCAAAGGGGAAAGTGGAGGGAGAGAGGGAATTACCATGGGTTATTGTCCATAATTATGGAAGTTGTCAGTAAAAAACAAATTAAAAAAATAAATTAGGACTACTGTAGAGACTTAATTGTATTTGACTACATCTGTATATGTAGAGAACACATCTCTAAATAAGGTCAGATTATGAAGTTGAGGGTTAGAACTCCAATGTATGGTTTTTCTTCTCTTTCTTGTGTGTGTGTGTGTGTGTGTGTGTGTGTGTGTGTGTTTTAATATACGTGTTGGTGTGTGTGAGAAGGCCGCAGGTCACTCTCCATCTTATTCTTTCATTCTTTCACTGAGCTTAGAGTTCATCAATTCAACTATACTACCTAGCCAGTGAGTTCCAGGGACTCCCTGTCTGCTGCCAGTGCTGGGATTGCAAGCATCATTTAATGCAAGAGCTGGGATCAGCACGTGGCCCTTATTCTTGCATGCTAAGCACTTTACCCACCAGGCCATCTCCCTCATCCCAAAAATATTTTCTCCCATTCTGTAGGTTGTTTTGGTTTTATTTCTTTTTATTTTGCATGTGTGTGTGTATGAGGGTGTGTGTGTGTGTAAACCAGAGGCTGATATTTTGTGTTCTTCTCTTCTTTTTGGGGGGTGGGGTGGGGTTGAGGTAGGGTCTCACTCTAGCCTGGGCTGACCTGGAATTCACCTTGTAATCTCAGGGTGGCCTCAAACTCACAGAGATCCTCCTACCTCTGCCTCCCTAGTACTGGGAGTAAAGATGTGCACCACCATGCCTGTCCTTTTAGGCTCCCCCCCTCACTATTGTGCATTTTCTTCAACTACTATGCCTACTACTATGCAACTACTACTAAACTTCCTTGTTTTATTTTTTTAGGGGGTGTGGGAGGATGGTAAGCAGGGTATTACTGTAGCCCAGGATGATGTGAAACTCAAGTCCAGGCCAGCATTGAACTCATGATTATCCTCCTACCTCCCAAGTGCTGGGATTAAAGTTGTGCACCATCATACCTGGCTACTTTTCTTTTTTGAGACAGGGTCTTTCACTGAAACCAGGACTCACAGATTTAACTAGACTAGCTAGCCAGCAAGTTCTGGGGACTCTCCTATCTGTGCATCCCCAGCACTGGGATTTCTAGATGTGTGCCATTTTACATGGATACTGGAGATATAAACTCAGGTCATCATTCTTCTGTGGCAAGCACTTGACCACTGAGCCATCTCCCCAGTATATATGTTCTTTTTTATTATTGACAAATTCCCTAATTATAGACAATAAACCATGGTGCTTACCTCCCTACTCACTTTTCCCTTTACAACTCCACTCTCCATCATATCCTCTCCCTCTCTCAATCAGTCTCTCTTTTATTTTGATGTCATCATCTTTTCCTCCTATTATGATGGTCTTGTGTAGGTAGTGCCAGGCACCACAAGGTCATGGCTATCCAGGCCATTTTGTGTCTGGAAGAGTACACTGTAAGGAGCCCTACCCTACCTTTGGCTCTTACATTCTTTCCACCACCTCTCCCACAATGGACCCTGAGCCTTGGAAACTGTGATAGAGATATTTCATTGCTGAGCACACTCCTCTGTCACTTCTCAGCACTCTGGTGCGTTTTGAGTCAGCCCAGAGGTTACCACTATCTGAAAAGAGAAGCTTCTCTAACGAAAAGTGAGAATAGCATTAATATATGAGTATGAACATTATGAGAAGTGCTTACCAGGCAGTTTGGTGAACATAATATATGCATTTAGCCAGACACCAGCAGGCATTACACCCCTAGGGCTCATGACTTGCCCCATCATAGGTTTTCAGTATATGACATGTATTCCCTCCCATGGAGCAGGCCTCCAGTCCAATTAGAGAGTGGTTGGATTTCCTTATAACAGACATGCCACTATTGCACCCATTGGCTCATTTGGCCTGGCTGGCCAAATTTAAGGCTTGCAGTGTCCACTGTTGTTTATCTCCACTGATGACTTCTATCTCTCCCGTGGAGCTGCATGTAGTACAGCTTTTTTCCAGCTTTCTGTAGCTGGTCTACAGGGAGGAGGTTTTCAGCTCAGCTCTAGCAATATTTCTTTCTTTTTTTCTTTTCTCTTTTTTTTTTTTTTTTTTTTTTTTTGGTTTTTTCAAGGTAGGGTCTCACTCTGGTTAAGGCTGACCTGGAATTCATTATGTAGTCTCACGGTGGCCTTGAACTCTCAGCGATCCTCCTACCTCTGCCTCCCAAATGCTGGGATTAAAGGCATGCGCCACCATGCTGGCTCTAGCAATATTTCTCAGTGACCTTGCAGCTCAAGCATGGGGAGTCTTCAGCAATAGGGTCTTACCATCTATTCCTGGTGGGAAACAAAGGGCCTTGCCAATGGCCTTGGCCAATAACTCACTGGAAGGTATCCCATTCCTGGCATTGAAAATTTTCTAGTAACAATCTATGGTTCCTGTGTGTTCCATTGTCCAAAAATGTAGGTTTCCATATGACTTACTTATATCCTCTTAGATTTTGATTAATGCTCCCTCCACCTTTCCTTTACTCAATCTCTTTCCCTGACCTCACTTAGGCTTTTCCACCCCCATTAATCTGTTCTTCTACTTACATATATACAATGTGTATTTTTTGTGAGTTTTTTTCTCTTTACTCATCAACGAGGATCTGTAGGTGTTGGATTTTAGTGAAAAGTTCCCAGCCAGGTCCACGTGATAGGTCAGAGAAAGAACATAGCATGAACTTAACACAAGGCTGAAGGATCACAGAAAACTTACATGCTCACTGGCCACTGACCCCAAAACCTTACCTAAAATGTTACACAAAATTCAGCTCATAGCTGGGCATGGTGGCTCATATCTTTAGTCCCAGCACTTGGCAGGCAGAATTAGGAGGATCGCCTTGAGTTTGAGGCCATCCTGAGATTACATAGTGAACTCCATGTCATCTTGGGCTACAGTGAGACTCTACCTTGAAAAACAAAAAACAAACAAACAAAAAAATCACCTGAAAGTATATCTTTTTTTAAATATATATATATATGTCATACATATATATATGTACGACAACTTCTATACTTACAGACAATAAACAATGGTATTTCCCTCCCCTCCCCCGCTTTCCCCTTCATAACTCTGCTCTCTGTCATATCCCCTCCATCTCCCTATTAGTCTCTCTTTTAATTTGATGTCATCATCCTTTTTCTCCTATTATGAGGGTCTTGTGTAGGTATTGCTAGGCACTGCGAGGTCATGGATATCAAGGCCATTTTCTTTCTTTTGTTGTTGTTGTTTATTTATTTGAGAACAACAGATAGACAGAGAAAGAAGCACATAGAGAGAGAATGGGCAAGCCGGAGCCTCCAGCCACTTCAAAGAAACTCCAGACACATGTGCCACCTAGTGCATCTGGCTTACATGGGTCCTGGAGAATTGAGCCTCAAATCTGGGTTCTTAGGTTTCACAGGCAAGTGCTTAACCACTAAACCATCTCTCCAGCCCCTTGAGGCCAATTTCTGTCCAGACACTTGTATGTAAGGAGTGGTACCCTTCCTTTGGCTCTTATATTCTTTCTGCAACCTCTTTCGCAATGGACCCTGAGCCTTGGAGGGTATGAGATGTTTCAGTGCTGGACACACCGCCATCCCTTCTTCTCAGCACTATGTTTCCTTTTGGGTCATCCCAGTCTTCATTGCCATCTGAAAAAAGAAGCTTCTCTAACCAGAAGTGAGAGTAGTATTAATATATGAATATATGAACATTAAGTGTAGTGCTTTCAGGGCAATTTGGTGAGAGTACTATATGCATTTATCCAGACAAGAGCAGGCTTTATACCCCTAAGGCTCATGCCCTTCCGTGCCATAGGCTTTTGATTAGGTTTTCACTACCAGGCATGTATTCCCTTCCATAGAGCTGACCTTCAGTCCAATTAGAGAGCAGTTGGTTTCCCTCAGGGCAGACATGCCACTGTTGCACTCATTCAACAAACTTGAGGCTTCCAGTGTCCACTGTTTTCACCACTGATGACTTCTGTTTCCCATAAGGCTGCATACAGTGCAGCTTTTTCCAGCTTTCAGTTGGCTGGGCTACAGGGAGAAGGTTTTCTGCTTAGCACCAGCTTGATTTCTCAGTGACTTTGCCACTCAGGCATGTGAAATCTTCAGCAATAGGGTCTTACCATCTCTTTCTCACAAGAAACCATGGGCCTTGGCAATAGCCTATAATGTTTTGGAGGCAATAGAGACCTCCCTGGTCAACAACTCACTGGAAGGTATCCCATCCCTGGCACTGAAAATTACTGGTAACAATCAGTAGATTTTTTATGTGCCTTATTCAGAATATCTTGAATTTTGATTGACCCTCCCCCCTGCACTTCTTTTATACAATCTCTCCCCTGACCTTGCTTAGGCCTTTCCCCACCCTGTAATCTATTCTTACACACACGCGCGCACACACACACACACACGCGCGCACACACACACACACACACACACACATATGCAATGTGTATTTTTTAAGAGACAAAAATTAACCTATTAAATCTTTTTTTCTCTCTCCTCATCCACGAGGATCTATAGGAGCTGGGTTTTAGTGAACATCCCCAGCCAGCTCCATGTGATAGGTCAGAAAAAGAGCATAGCATGAGCTTAAGAACACAGGGCTGAGGGATTACAGAAACCTTACATGCTCACTGGCCACTGACCCCAAAACCTTACTTAAGATGTTATACAAAATTCAGCTGATAGCTGGGCATGGTAGCTCATGTCTTTCGTCCCAGCACTCGGCAGGCAGAATTAGGAGGATCGCCATGAGTTTGAGGCCACCCTGAGATTACATAGTGAATTCCAGGTCAGCTTGGGCTAGAGTGGGACTCTACCTTGAAAAACAAAACAAAACAAATCAGTTGAAAGTGTATCTTAGTGTTGTGTCACCATCATACTGAATGAGACCAGGTCTCATTCCAAAGTTCACTTTATGCCTCATGGGAAAAGAGCAGGCTAGATTATTATCAGACTGAGATGCTAAAAGGAAGGATTGTTCCATTGAACAATTGACTAAATTCCCAGACAGCTGGCTGACAGAAGAGGAACAGTGATTAAATTCCCAGAACAAATCTCAACCTCATTCAGGTTAATAAGAATATTGATTAAGTAGATTTCCAACTAAATCAACTAAAAAATATTTTGCCCTAGATCAGATTTTATTTTGTTTCTCTCTCTCTTTTTTTTAAATTTAGGGGGATGGAGGGCAGTACTGAGGGTTGAACCCAGGTCCTCCGACATACTAGATAAGCACTCTACCACTGAGCTACATCCCCAACCCAGAAGGGTTTTCTTTCATAGGGATTCCAGCCTATTCCCACCCTCACTCTGCATTCTGAGGATTTCATCAGTGTCTCAGTCCCGCCCATTCCACGCTCATGGGAGCAGCCCCCGCCCAGCCGTTCCCAACACCCAAGAAGTAGGAGTTACCTTTCTCTTGCTAAGCTCAGCCTCCTTCTCTCAGCCCTGCTCTTGCCTTCCTGCCCTCCATCTACTCCAGCCTCTGTTCTGTTCTTCACTTCTGTCAAGTGGTCTTCTGCCCAGGCTTTACACACTTGCTGGTCATTCTGCCTGTAGTGTGTTGCAGAACCTTCTCCATCTGGAGCTCTGTTCAGTGGTGCCCATCCACAGAAGCTTTCTAATCATTTCACGCTGCCTATTTCTTTCAGACCACTCATGCCACCCACACTTAGTTGTCACCTCTTTGTGTCTTTTTCTCTGGTCTTTCTTCCTTACCAGATGGCTAGATACATACAGGAGAGAAAGTTGTCTGTGTTGCTTACTACAGTATCTAATCACCTGGAACCTGTAACAAGTGCTCAACAAACTACTGAAGAGCATTTAAGTCACATATGGGGAAATTGGGCTTAGTGATTGCATAGCTTTAAGTGCTAGATGGAGTGGTAGTTTGATTACCTAGTTTGATTACTGTGTCACGGCACACATGTGGATGTCAGAGGACAACCCTAGACATTGTTCCTTCCCTCCCACGTCATTTGAGGCAAGGTCTCACTCTTCCATTCACCAGACTAGATTGCTCTTGAGCTTCTGGTGGATTCTCTTGTCTCCTCATTATAAATGCTGTGACATTACAGATACCTGCTACAGTCTGGGGCTAGGTTCCAAGTTCAGATATTCATGCTGGTTGCATGGGCTTTACCCACTGAGCAATCTCCCTGGTCCTCACCTTCTTCTGGGAGTGAATGCTACCTCCTCCCAGTCACCAATTCATGTCACACTCGCATGTCCTATGAATCCCTTAAATCTTGGTCTCAAGAAACAACACTCTTAGTCTTCTGTTCTTAAGCCTTGAACCTTACACACACTCCTCCAAACACAAATGAATCAATAACCTTTCATGCCTTTTCTCTTGTCTTCTGCCTCTGGCCCCTGTCTTGCTCATATTCATCTGTTCTTGTCCTTAAAGTAGGTAAAAAACAACCCATCTCAGCTCAGTACACACATTAGCACATCAAAAGCCTGTATTGTATCTAGGGATATTGCTCAGTGAGTACAGCTTTTGTCACCCAAGTTTGAGGACACGAGTTTAGGTCTCTAGTACCCATGTAAATGCTGATGGGCACAGCAGCCCACCTGTAACCCTGGTGCAAATCGGCTGTCAGGACTGGCTGGATTGATCAGTGAGGAATCCCTGGGTTCAAGTGAGAAATTCTGCCTCAGTAAATGATGTAAAAAATGACTAGATGCATGATCACATGGCATGCACAGCCACATGAATACACACACACACACACACACACACACTCAAAAACAAAAAAAACAAACCCTTGGGTTATATCAGATGACTTCCACTCAGCACAACCCCACCTTCCCAGGCTCAAATCCAAATAGATTTTTGAGGCAAATGTCCTCATGCATTAAATTCCCATATATGGTTCCTGGCATGATGTAGACACACTGGTCTTGCAGCCAAATCTCTCACATCTTTTGCAAACTCTATCCCTGAGATTCTGAGGAGGCAGGTTGGACTTGCCTGGCCTTGCCTTGCATCAGATTGGAGCCCAGAACAAGTCTAAAATTAGCCACACTTGCTGCCAGTGCTGACGCTCAGCTGGAGCTGCTGCAGCATGGGGGCAGCCACATTTAGTAACCAGCCCCTTGGGGCCCAGTGCTGAGCAACAGAAACAGGTGATGGAAACTGGGCCCAGATAGAAGAGCCAGATCAAGTTCAGAAGCCAGAATCAGAATGCTGGATCCGGGAATCAGGACCACAAATAAAGGCTGATGTGACAGCCACGGTCAGTTAAGGTGAAAGAGCCCAGAATGAAGCTTTTTTGCATATAGTGCCCATAGCTTTTCCCACCATATTGCTGTGGAATGGGAGTGGGGATGCTAAGAGTGAAGGGTCCATGCTAGGAGTCCATTGCTTGAGTCTCATTGGGTGCTTCTATCATTTGCCTCTTTTGCTGTTAACAAAACGCAACGTCAGAAGTGTCAGCAACTCAGCCAAAGCCAAGGAGCAATAGTAGCAAAGCAGGGTTTCAAACCTTAGCCTGTTTAACATAAGACCTGCACTTTACACAACCCTTATGTGTAGAAAGAAGGAGACATCAAATTTACCTAAAACCCATAGAATGGACCTTCAGACCCTTACTGATACTTCTAACCCTGGCTATCACATCCAAGTGGTTATCTGGAGATCCATGAGAAATATTGCTTGGCCATCACCACCCAGAAGCTCTGAGTTTAATATTCTAGGTGAAGTTTAAGAATGGATGTTTAACAAACATCCTTGTTGTCTACTATGTAGCTTGGGTCAAGAACCTTGCTCTGGGCTCTGTTACTGGTCAATTCTTCTGGGCAAGCAGGACAAGTTGTTTAGGCTCAACTTACCTTGTATGACAGCTAAAATCTGTCATCACTTTGATCAGATTAGAAATCAAGTAAGAGGCCTGCCTCTTGGGCAGGTGCCTGAGGGTATTTCCAGGAAGGACTGAGGAAGGGAGGAAGTCATTCCCCCAGAGTGGACAGCCTTTCTGGTGGTGGGTTTTATATATTTTATGTATAAAGAAGCTCCACAGAACACATGGCATTTTGCCTGGCTGCCTGTGCTGGTCACTGGTGTGTGCATCTACTGCTGCTGCTATCATTCATGGACATTGGAACCCAGCTTCATCACCTTTTCAATGTGGACTAAAGATCATTGGCTCTCTAGGAATCATCTAGGCCTTCACTGCCAGACTGTGACTGCTGAGGCATCCAGGCACATGGACTGAGCTACTTTCTGGTTCTCAGACTCTTCAGCCTACACACAATTATTGATGGACTAGCCAATTCATATCCTGTAAAATAATTTAATAAATCCCTGTGTAAAATGTATTCATTCTATTCTGTTGTTCTAGAGAACCCTGACTAATATACCTGGGTTCCATACCAGACAGAAGGGATACCTGGCCAGTAACAGTACATGGCATGTGTCCACAGAAGTATCTCTGGTTGAAGGTTGTCTTCTCAAATTGTCACTTCAAGTGAAGACTTAAAATAGTGTTCCCCCAAGAGGGAATTGAGGCCATAAATCTGGAATTTAGAATTCTGTAGAGCAGGAATATTTGAAGAATGGAGGTATAGGATCAGCCCTACTTGTCATTGCTCAAGTATGCAAATGAAAATACCTCCACAGTGAATGAAAATATAGAAAATCCTAGCACAGATACCAAAACTGTAGAAATGAACCAAATGACTAGAGAACCACCCCCCAGCCAAACAGTATCCAGCATAGCAAATCAGAACACCAGATCTAGTGACCCAAGCAGCCTGAGTCCACAGCACAACAGAGAGGGACCAAGGTGGACACTCAGCATAGGTGAGATTGGAAGCCATCCCCAAAAGTAACAGGGCCTACTTATACAAAGCCAGGTACATAGGCCTGCCCTGGAAGTGCTAATCTCACCTTCCATGTCAGGACAAGTTATGTGTTAGATTTGATTGAGGTATTGTTGGTCGACTTTGCCATTCTCAAATAAGCTGTACTTATTAGTTGTTGGTTATTGTTGTCTTTGATATTTCCTGATTTATAGGGCTGTTGTCTTTTTGTTCTTGGTGCAGGGTCTCTCTTAGCCCCAGGTTGACTAGGAACCCATTTCAGACCAGAAATTTTAGCCTCCCAGTTGACAGAATTAAGGTTATGGGGCAACACATACCCTTAGGGACTTTGACTTTATTAGATTATCTGTTTGTTTTAATTCCCACTCTTGCATAAATGCTGCATGCTGGTTTTGATTGAATGGGTATATTGCTCAGTTGAATTTGCCAGTAATTTGCTCCGTCTAGTCTACTAGAATACTTACATAGCAAACAAACTCAACACCTAGGGTCACTTCTGCTGTTACTCTGGGAGTCATTTAAGAGTCACACCTGGCACCTTAAACTCCTACCCTGAAGATATATAAAGATTTACACATCTAAGAATACTACAGATAATTAGAAAACCCAAGCATCAGATTAACCCAATATGTAGAGATCTCTTCATTGTAATACAAGACACAAAAATCAAGGCAATACCATTCTACCCCAAATTATAAATCCATCAGAAATAACCCCCACTGAGACTGATTTAAATGAAATGCCTGACAAAGATTTTAAAAAAAGATTATATCTATACTCAAAGAAATCAAAGAAGAAATCAGAGGAATCAAGCAAGAAAACAAACTCCTGAAGGGGTCCCAAGAGAACACAGAAAACCAACTTAATGAAATAGATCAATATAAGACATGAATAAGGAAATAGAAATAATGAAGAACTACCAGTTACAAATATTAGAAATGCAAAACAGAGTAAGTCAAATAGAAAACTCTGTAGAAAGTCTCACCGCTAGAATGGATGAAGAAGAGAACAGTATATCTAAGCTAGAAGACCAGGTGGCAGATGCAATACAGTCCAACAATGAGAAAGACAAAATAATAGGAAGTCATGAATGGGAAGTTCAAAATATTCAGGACACTATGAAGATATCAAACATAAGAATTCAGGGTATAGTAGAAGGGCAAGTATTTTACTCCAAAGGCATGGTAGGTTTTTTTTTTTTTTTTTTACAAAATCATAGAAGAAAATTTCCCCCAAACAGAGAAAGAGGCGTGAATAAAGATACAGAAAGACTTTAGAATGCCAAACAGACAAAATGAGGAAAGAACATCTCACCACCACAGTATAATTAAACTACTAAACACACAAACCAAACAAAATATATTGAAAGCAGTTAGAGAGAAAAAGCAAGTCATAAATAAAGGTAAGCCCATTGGGATTTCAGCTGATCACTCAACACAAACTTTAAAAGCCAGAAGGGCTTGGGATGATGTATTCCAAGTTCTGAAAGATAACAACTGCCAATGACAATTAATTCATCCAGCAAAGATATACATCCGAATTGACAGAGAAATAAGGACATTCTACAACAAAACAGGCTAAAGGACTGTTATGACCACCAAATTAGCTCTACAGAAAATACTTGAAGGGATCCTTCATGCTGAAGAGAAAGTAAAGTATTTTTTCCAGAAACAGGAAAAATAAACCATATTCAAATAATAGTTAATACAAGAGATAAAAGGGAAAATAGGAAGAATTACAAAACAAGAAGAATGGCAAGAATAAATGCACACCTTTCAGTAAAAACTCTTAATATGGCCTCAACACCTTAACCAAAAGACACAGGCTTACAAACTAGATTAAAAGGTAGGATACTTCTATTTTTGCCTCCAAGAAACTCACCTTTCCAATAAAGCAGACACTATCTTAGAGTAAAAGGACGGAAATGGTACTTCAGGCAAATGAGCCTAGAAAACAAGCAGGTGTTTCTATCCTAATATCTGACAGGATACACTTCAAACCAACATAAGTTAGGGAAGATAAAGATCACCTTATTTTGATTAAAGGAACAATCCAACAGGAGGACATTACAATTCTGAACATATATGCACTAATATGGAGGCTCCCAATTTCATCAAACAAAGACTATTAGACTAAAAGTCACAGATAACAACAATCACAATTGGAGTGGGTGACTTCAATCAATTGACAGACCATCCTGGCAAAACATATACAGAGAAGCATCTGGATTAAATGAGGTCATAGAACAAATGGACCTAACAGATATCTACAGAATATTCCATCCAAATGCTGCAGAATACACATTCTTTTCAGCAGCACATGGAACAGTCTCTAAACTAGATCATATATTAGGACACAAAGCAAATCTTAACAACTACAGGAAAATTGAAATAATTTCTGTACTCTAATCACAATGGTATTAAACTACAAATCAACAGCAAGAAAAGCTATGGAGCATACATAAACTTATGGAAACTAAATAGTACAGTACTAAATGATGAACGTATAAATGTATAAATCAAGAAGGAAATAAAAAATTATAGAATCAAATGATAATGAGAACACAACATACCAAAACCTTTAGGACACAATGAAGGCAGTCCTAAGAGGGAAATTTGTAGTTTTAAATGTCTATATTAAGAAATTACAAAAGTCACAATAAAAAAATTAATGCTTCACCTTACGGCCTTGGAAAAAGAAGAAGAAGGTAAACAAAAAATCAGTAGAGGGAGTATAGAAGTTGTCAATAAAAGTACATATATTTAAAAAGATCAGTAAATGGGAAGAAATAATAAAGATTAAGGCAGAAATTAATGAAATAGAATCCCCCCAAAATACAAAGAATCAATGAAGTGGAGTTAATTCTTTGAAAGAATAAACAAGACTGACAAACTCTTAGCGAATCTGACCAAAGGAAAGAGAAAAGAGATACAAATCACTAAAATTAGAGATGAAAAGGGCATTACTACAACATACCAATGAATTCAGAAAATCATGAGGACATACTTTAAGAACATATACTGCGTTAAGTTTGAAAATCTGAAATAAATGGATGATTTCCTTGATTTATATGAACTATCAAAATTAAATTAAGATGAGACAAACTATTTAAACAGACCTATAACAAACACAGAGATCAAAAGAGTCATAAAAAAATCTCCCAACCAAAAAAAGTCCAGGTCCAAATGGATTCATTGGTGAATTTTGCCAGACCTTCATGAAAGAACTAACACCAATGCTTCTCAAGCTCTTCTATAAAATAGAAAAAGAAGAAATACTATCAAACTCCTTCTAAGAAGCCAGCATAACCCTGATACTAAAACCAAAGACAGAACAAAAAGAAGAAAATTACAGTCCAATCTCTCATAAACATGCAAAAATTCTCAAAAAATATTGGAAAACAGAATACAAGAATATATCATAAAGATCATTCAAGCAGGCTTTATCCTAGAGATTCAGGGATGGTTCAACATATGTAAATTGATAAATGTAATACACCATATAAATGGACTGAAGGACAAAAACAACATGATCATCTCAATAGATGCCAAAAAGGCATTTGACAAAATCCAACATCCCTTCATGGTAAAAAGTCCTACAGAGTGCTAGAAAGATAGCTTAGCAGCTAAGGTACTTGCTTGCAAAGCCTGAGGATCCAGGATGGATTCCCCAGGACCCACATAAGCCAGATGCACAAAGTGGCACATGCATCTGGAGTTCATCTACAGCAGCTAGATACCCTAGCATGCCCATTCTCTCTCTCTCTCTCCACCTATTTCTCTCTCTCTCTCTCTCTCATGTAAATAAATAAAAAAATTAAAAATTCCAAAAGATACTGGGAATAGGAGGAACATATCTCAACATAATAAAGGCTATTTAGGACAAACCTATAGCCAACATAATACTAAATGGGGAAAAACTTGAAGATTTTCCACTGATATCAAGACAAGGGTATCTACTGTCCCCACTTTATTTAATATAGTACTGGAAGTCTTAGCTATAGCAATAAGGCAAGAGACACACATAAAAGGGACACAAATTTGAAAGTAAGAGATCAAATTATCATTACTTGCAGATGATACGATTCTATACATAAAGAACCCTAGAGACTCTACCAGAAAACTGCTAGAGCTGATAAACACTTTTAGCAACATAGCAGGATGCAAAATAAACACACAAAAATCAGTAGCTTTCCTATATAGTAACAACAAACATGCTGGGTATGAAATCAGGGAATCACTCCCATTCATAATTGCCTAAAAAAATTACAGTTTTTTGGAATAAACCTAACTAAGGAAGTGAAGGATCTCTACAGTGAAAACTTTAAAACACTCAAGAGAGAAATTGCAGAAGACATGGAAAGACATCCTATGTTCTTGGATTTGAAGAATCAATATTGTGAAAATTTCAGTGTATCAAAAAGCAATCTAGAAAAGATCATGACATAAAAATAAAAGAGAGACTGATTGAGAAGGGGAAGGGATATGATGGAGAATGGAGTTTCAAAGGGGAAAGTTGGGGGGAGGGAAGGTATTACCATGGGATATATTTTTAAAATTTTTTTGTTCATTTTTATTTATTTATTTGAGAGTGACAGAGAGAGAAAGAGTCAGATAGAGAGAGAGAATGGGCGCGCCAGGGCTTCTAGCCACTGCAAACAAACTCCAGACACGTGTGCCTACCATAGGACATTTTTTATAATCATGGAAGTTGTTAATAAAAATTTGAAAAAAAAGCAATCCACACATTTAATGCAATCCCCATCAAAATTCCAATGGCATTCTTTGCAGAAATAAGAAACAATTCTAAAATTCATTTGGAAGCACAAAAACTTTGAATATCCAAAACAATTTTTAGCAACAAGAATAAGGCTGGTGGTATCACCATACCTGATTTTAAGCTGTATTACAGAGCCATAGGAACAAAAACAGCATGGTACTAGCACAAAAACAGACATGTGACCAGTGGAACAGAATAGAGGACCCAGATGTAAGTCTAGGTAGCTACAGCCATCTTATTTTTGACAAAAATATTGATTGGAGAAAAGACAGCTTCTTTAACAAATGGTGCTGGGAAAACTGGATATATCTATATGTAGAAGGATGAACATAGATCCTTATCTCTCTCCATGCATAAGAATCAAGTCCAAATAGATCAAAGACATTAATATCAGACTTTAAATTCTGAAACTGCTAGAGGAAAAAGTAGGGGAAACCCTTCAACATATTGGCATAGGCAATGACCTTCTGAATATAACCCCAGTTGCTCAGGAAATAAAACCACTAATCAACCACTGGGACCTCATGAAATTAAGAAGCTTTTGTATAGCAAAGGACACCGTGAATAGAGCAAAGAAGCAACCCAGAGAATAGGAATCTTTGCCAGCTATACATCTGACAGAGGAGTAATATTCAGGATATACAAAGAACTCAAAAAACTAAATAATAAAAAATGCAACAATCCAATTAAAAAAATGGCCTATGGAACTAAATAGAGTTCTCAGAAGAAATACAGATGGCTCATAAACATTTAAAAACGTGTTCTACATCCTTAGCCATCAGGGAAATGCTCAGCATTGAAACATCTCTACCACATCTTTCAAGGCTCAGGGTCCATTGTGGAATAGGTGTCAGAAAAAAAATTAAGAGCCAAATAACAGTTAAAACAAATGAGTTGGAGTAAAAATTGGTATCAGAAGCCAATAAGCTTAAAAAAGGGAGGGGCTATGAGGAGGGAAGGAGAGGGGCAGACTTGAGGGGATGGTATTGCATATATGTAAACAGAAGAACAGATCACTTTGGGTGGAAAGGCCTAAGTGAGGTCAGGGGAAGAGATTGACTAAAAGAACGGTGGGGAGAAGTTTAATCAAAATTTAAGAAGGTATGAATAAGCCGTATGGGAACCTACTTTTTTTTGGACAATGGCGTACCCAGAAGCCATAGGTTGTTACTAGAAAAGTTTCAGTGCCATGGATGGGATACCTTCCAGTGAGTTGTTGGCCAGGGAGGTCCCTAATGCCCTTTTTTTGAGAGCAGGAATGTTTAGTCTGCATCATTATGTTTTGGAAGTAAGTAAGCAGTGTTTTGGTTTTGCAGGGCTCATAGTTAAAGAGACTGTCTCATGTCTCAGATGGTCTTTTGAACAGTGTTGGGAGTAGTAAAGACCATGGAAACTTCTAATATTGAACTGAATGCATTTTGCATCATGAAATGGTCATGAGTCTATTGAGGCCCAGGGCAGATTATGGTGGTTTAAATGTGAAAATGTTCCCCATAGCCTCATGTGTTTGTGTTCAAGCCTCAAGCTTGATCCCCAGCTGGTGGAGTGTTTGGGGTGTGCAGCCTTGCTGAAGGGGGTGTGCAGTGGTGATGGGCCTTGGGATTTATTACCCAGTCCATCTAGCCAGTTTGGGGAGCTTGTTTTTGCTATTTCCTCTCTGCTGTTGATATGAAATGTGAGCTGGATGTATGCTCTGCCATGCTATCCCCACCATGATGAAACTTCCCCTCAAAACTGTAAATTGAAATAAGCCCTTTCCTTCGATGAATTGCTTCTGGTCAGATATTTTGTCTCAACAATGAGTAGGTAACTGCTACAGTCATGTTCTGTGTTCTTATAGAAATTTGGGCTGCACAGGTATGTACATTTAGAGGAATCCCTTCCTGAACAATACACCTGGGATTTGTTCATTGCATTATATATAAATTTTATCTGAAAGAAAATAAAGGCAGTGTAAATAAATATTTCACTCTGGTTAATAATATTGAAGTATTTGGGAGGGAGTGTATCAGTGACTGTCATTCATTCCAATGATTGGAACTCAATTTTTTGTAGTACTAGGACTGGTACTAAGGTATCATACATACTAGACAAGTGTTTTACCACTGAGCCTTATCCTTTGCCCTGCTTCCTGCTTTCTCTCGTTCCCTCTTCCTCTCTTTTATTTTGAAACAGGGTCTCACTGAATTGCCCAAGATGACCTTAGAATTTCAATCCTCTTGTTTCAACATCCTGAGTAGCTGCAATTATCAGCCTGTGCCATAGGGTCAACTCACTTTGAAAGGTAATAATAAAAACAATTTGATGAAGCCAGGCATGGTGGCACACACCTTTAATCCCAGCACTTGGGAGGCAGAGGTACGAGGATCACTATGAGTTCGAGGCCACCCTGAGACTACATAGTGAATTGCAGGTCAGCCTGGGCTAGAGCAAGACCCTACCTTGAAAAAGCAAAATAATTATAATTTGATGAGCTTCTGGATAGATAGAAGAATGGTAGAGAATTAACAGATTATAAATCAAGTTTAGTGAAGTATTAATTGAAGAAAGTAGGTGGTAAATCTATAGTATTCACTGTAAGATTATTTCACTTTTTCTGCAAGTTTGAAATTTTTAATAGACTTAATCAAGACTTTAATCAAGAACCAGGGCAATTGAAGTTAATTGGCATATTGCCTAGTGGATGGTGTCCTGGCCCTGAAAAATGTCACGGTGTCTAACTGACAAAGGGGAACAGGAAAAGAAGCTCCTGGGCCCAGCACTGACCTCCATTGCTCTGCTGTGACTTTGACAATGAACCTGAGAGCTGAGACAAAACAAAGGACCAAGTTCTCTTGCGTCCCACAAAACTGGCTCCTTGTCTCTGGACCTGCCTCAGCAACATGATGGCGACTACGAGCACCATCAGAAGACATATTCTGCAAGTCTGGAGTGGAAAGGGACTGCCTGGGTCCATGTGCTCTCTACCTGTTACACTCTTGCTATATGCCTATCTGCACTAAAATTCAAGGGTACTATGATGAACTTAATAAAAATGATCCTGACTTCACCAATCTTACCACTGATGGGTCTGTTTTAATTATTATTTACACCCTGAACAGAAGCCTTTCATGTTCCTACTTATAAGGAGGCATTGTTACATTTTTTTTACATCTGCAAGTTCAAAATCCCCCCCTTTTCCCAAATTTTTATTTATTTATTTGAGAGAGAGGGGGGCAGAGGCAGAGGCAGATAGAGAGAGAATGGGTATGCCAGGATGTCTAGTCACTGTAAACGAACTCCAGATGCATGTGCCACCTTGTACATCTGGCTGACGTGGTTACTGGGGAATCAAAACTGCATTCCTAGGCTTCACAGGCAAGTGCTTTAACCACTAAGCAATCTCCCCAGCCTTTCTTTTTCAAATTTTTATTTATTTGTTTATTTATTTGAGAGAGGGGGGAAGAGAGAAAGAAGCAGATAGAGAGAATGCCTCACCTTTTAAATCCTCCTTTTAATGTGAGATTTGAGAGCCCCTGTGTGCTTAGGAAGGGGTATTTTATCACTTTGTTCTTTCTGGGGTAGAATTTGGCACAGAGAAAGATCTTGAGAGGCTCAAAATAGCTCAACAAGAAATTAAATACCTTTCTAATTACCCAGAGTCGCCTTACATTCTTGTGAGGCAGAACTGTGGGGAAAAGCACAGTCAACTACTAATCTCCACCCTCTTCCCCACTTTCAAGACAGTGCCGTTCTTTGCTATGGCAGCCCAGCTAGAAATCTTGCCCAGTAGACAAGGACTTGGCATTAAGTGGAAGTACCTGGCCCACTGAGTAGCTGGTCATGACCTTGATTCTCATGCTAGAAACTGAATTGCTGCAGCTGCACTTCAGCATACAAAAAAAAAAAAAAAAAAAAAAAAAAGAAAGAAAAAGAAAAAAAAAAAGGAAGAAAGAAAAATTCTTATTTAGCCAGGCATGGTGATGCACGCCTTTAATCCTAACACTCAGCAGGCAGAGGTATGATTGCCATGAGTTTCAGGCTACCCTGAGACTACATAGTAAATTCCACGTCAGCTTGGCTAGAGTGAGACCTACCTCAAAAAACCAATAAAAAAATAAAAAGAAACAAAGAAAAATTCTTATTTAAATATCTTTTCCTAAGTCTTTATTGTAGAAAATGACTCCAAGTAGGGCATGTGACATTATTATAATCAACAAAAAATAAAATAAAATTCAGTCACCTTTGTAGAAAGACTGCATTACTTATATTTTTTCCTACCCCTTTGCTTAAATGAGTACTTTTTCTTCTTGTCACTTTTGTGTGCTTAGAAGGCCAGTGGCTCCAAAATGTTCTTAGCAAGGTGATCACATGCAACTGCTTGCCACCTCTCCTCCTTCTCCCTCCCTGCCGCCTGCCCAAGAACTTGGCCTCTCAGAAGTCTAACTACCAGTTTCTTCTCTAGAGCACAGTTTCTGCAGAGGTGGATTCTTGAAAGATAATGACATGGTGCAAGGTAGTAAGTGCATGGTTTCCCTCTGCCTGGTGCCAGCGAAGGTGATTGGACCTTCTTTGACAGGCTCTGAAGACCAAACTCGTCAGATTCCAGCTCCACCTTGTGAAGGCTGAGCATGTCTGGGCAAAGGCTGCACGACCTGGATGGAGCCATCAGTGCGGAAGCGGAGTTGGCTCAGCCTGGAGCACTCGTTGCTCTTTTTAAACCCCACGGCACCAAGGATGAAGTCACCTCTCTCCTTTTAAAACTGAGCAGATCTGTCCCGTGAGTCTCTGTCCCTTCAGTTAGAACTCAAGGGTTTTTTTTTTTTTTTTCTGTTTCTACTGCTGGGCACCAGAACCTTCTCTCAGGTAAGCAAACTTTATATTGTGAGTTCCCATCCAGGGACACTTGGTTTCAGGTGACTTCGGAGGGCACCCCTGAGAGTATTTGGGATGAGATCAGGAGACAAGACTGGGTGGGGAGATGGCTGGTTTTATGGCAGCTGGTCCTGTCTTGCAGGGACACAAATCCCGACTGGCCATCTCAGCAGTGGAGAATAGGGACCTATAACCAGGGCTGGTGTGGGTGCATCTCTGTAAGTTGTGTGGAAATCTTATTGGTGAGACGGCTAGATGTGACCTCCTTTGGAGGGGGATCATCCACACCTCCTTTGCCCCTTTATCAACTGGCTTTGTGTGAGTAGAGCCTTAGAGGGTTGGTGTGCAGAAAAATAGCAGCTTTCTGAAGAACCTCAGGTTGCTCTCACGCTGGCTGGAAGGCACATAGCAGGAGACAAAGGGGCCCAGCGTCCCTGTCCTGACATGAACAGACTTTGTGTAAACAATGCCTGTGCTGCTTGCTGCACGGCGGGCGGAAGCCTGCACACATCTCAGTGCCTGTCTGTGCAAGTTCTTAGGAGAAAACGAGAGTAGTGTGTGTGTACAGACCCTGTGATCCCCAAGACCACAGAAATCTCTCTGCAACACTTCCTTTAAGTTTTATGCGTTACTGTCTCTGGTTGACTTGCACAGCTCTTACTAGCTTCAGAAGGTTCACCAAACACATCTTGATGATCACAGAGGTGCCCACAGGACGACAGATGGCTTTGGAAAAGAAGGTAGTCCAGTGAAAACACTGAGAGTGCAGGGGCCTTTTTTCTGGACCTAGAACTCTGACACATGTAAGCATTTGGCACAATCTTGAAGAGCATCACGATGTTTCTCTTTTCTCTCCTCTCCTCTTTTCTCTCCTTTCCTTCTCTTTTCTTTCTTTTGCTCTCATCTTTCTTTCTTTCCACTTTTTGAGATAGGATTTTGCTATGTAACCCTGGCTGGCCTGGCACTTGATAAGTGCCCCAAGCTGGCTTCAAACACATAGCAGTCCTCCTGCCTCAGCTGCCTGAGTGATGGGATTACAAGCATGCCCTACCACACTTGGCTAAAGCCTTACATTTAGCTGAAATATGCTTGTTTGTTTCAAATGCAATTGCATGCAGGCTGTCAGTGCTTGGTTATGCACTCACCTCAAACTCTCTGTGTCCAGAATTCATCCTTACCTAGTGTCTGCTCTGTCCATTCCAGGCCCCTGGCTCAGTGCAGAGTGCTGGTCATCTGTGCCAGGTTTCTAGAGTTCACCCTGTCTCTCCTTCCCCTCAGCTGTTCCTGTCTGGTTTGATAACACATACAGCAGATCCAAGCTCCATATCACCTCTCAAGTCCATCCAGGTCTCCCCATCACCACAACCACATTCCTAGCCTAAGCCCTCATCCACTTCTTGCAGGAGTATGGAGACCTCCCACCTACCATTTCTCTGGTCACCTTCCCATAGACAGCTAGAAAAATGGCCTTAAAATTACTACTGAGCACTGCACAACTCAACAAGTCCCTTGACTGCTGATTCTGTCATCTTACTGTCCCACAAACCTTAGCACATTTGTCTCCTCTGTGACTCCCACCTTGATTCAACCCCCTCACCCTTTGCCAGTGGTTTCAATAGCCCCTGAGTTGGTCTCTCTGCTCCCAGGTTCCCTCCCAGAATAAGGGCTTGTATTCCTTCTCCTCCCAAACTTTTAAAGGACATTTTATCCAAGGCAGAATTTGAAAGCTTTTTTATGGTACCTGGGGATCAGAAGTGCTAGTATTTCTATGCATTTAGTAGACATTTTCAGGAGGTAGGTTAGGAGAATAGGGAACAGTGGGGTGCAGTGGGAAGATGGTCTGAAGAATGGTGAAGGTCAGGCCTTGCAGCCTTGAAGGTCTTCTTTTGAATCCCAGCTCCTATATTTTTCCCCCAGTACTGGGTATTGAACCCAGGGCCTATGCATGCTAGGCAAGTTTTCTATAACTGAGCTCTATCCCCAGTCATTTCTTATTTTGAGACAGGATCTTACTAAGTTTCCCAGGCTGGGCTTGAACTCACTGTAGCCCAGGGAATCCTTGAACTTCTCCTCCTGCCTCAGTCTCCTGAGTAGATGGGATTACAGGCCTGCACTACTTCCTAGAGTGGTCGTGGCCCAATGGCTAAATGAAGGTTAGACTCACTTTCCTATACTGTGAAATAGAAATAATATGGCCACTTTAAATGGAGAAACAGAAGAATTAAATGAGACCATTTGTAGCAGGGCTGACACAGGGCAATTAAGAATTGCTAGTTCTGTTTCTTTGTGCCTTCCCTTGAAAGGTTTATAATTTCTATTGCATATCTTCTAAGTATTTGTGTGTATAATTATCTGTATTTGGTACAACAGGAAGGAGGAATGGCAAAGACAACTTGAAGACTCCCTAGCAGCCTGCCACTTCCCTAGGAAGATAAAACCCTCCCAAATCGACAACCCCTGCATAAAGCAAACAACCCCAGACTATGATGTGCACAGTAGTTACTGAGCACACAAGCAGGGAAGATGAGCATAAGCAGGCCCCTACATATTTGTAGATAAAGGTAAACATCTATTATGAGCAATTTTAGGTTCAGTCTCCTTGTAGATTTAAACACTTTTATTGGCTTCTCTGAAGTAAAATCTCCCACATGGCTTCATACATTCAGAGTGATTTAAGGACATTTGTGTTTGTGATTTCAGGGATGGTTCTTCCTCGTTCATTCATGAAGCATTTATTGTGTGTCCACTCTGTGCTAGCCTTGTACTTTACAAATGCCCACTTTTCCCATGGCAGACTGATACTAATTCTCCTCCTCAGAGTCTGAGGTAGCCTTGGGTAGTGGCTTGACCAACAGAATGAGAAGAAAACGACAACTGGGGACAACCAGGGCTGAGAAGACTTGCAATATCCTCCTGGATCTCTCAACTCACTAACCTTGGGAAAAGCCAACCACCAAGAAAATCCACATATGGGCAAATGAGCTGCCTAGGAAATGAGCAAACCGATCTGATTGGTAGTGCTTTCCAGTTTTCATAGTGTAAACACTCCCTGGACAGTCATTTTAAGCTTCCAAAGTGATCACTATGAACACAGAGGTGGGAAGGTACACAGACTCAGCTCTTACAAGACAGTATTATCTGGGCCCAGCCCATGTCTACCATGGTGTTTGGACTACCATGGTGTGCAAAAAGTCCAGTCTAGCCTCATCAATGGCTAGGCTACAGGTGAGAAGCTGAGGCAGCTCTGGGGTTAACAGCCATTTATTCAAATAGGGAGAGCAGCTCTAGGAACTTGAGAGAGCTACGTAGCTCAGCCCAGCGACCCACAGAATCCTGGGAGATAGGAATTTATATTTTCTCTGTTAGAGGGTGGATTTTATGCAGCACTTGATAACTGAAACAATGTGTTGGTCTCGATTACTTAGACATCAGCTTGACTTGATCCCCTGAAGTGGTGTAAGGGACAAAAGAATCTATCCAACAAGCTCTTTAGTTTTGTCTTCAACATATATATATCTAGATAGATAGATAGATAGATATAGATATATAGATATAGATATACTATTTATTTATTTATTTGAGAGAGAAAGAGAGGCAGATAGAGAGAAAGAGAAAAAAGGTGTGCCAGGACCTCCCACGAACTCCAGATGCATGTGCCCCCTTGTGCATCTGGCTTATGTGCGTCCTAGGGAATTGAACCATGGTCCTTAGGCTTTGCAGGCAAATGACTTAACCACGAAGCCATTTCCTGAGCCCTTCATTTTTGTTATTTTTAGTTTTTTTATTATGCAGGGGTATGTGTTTATGTATGCACATGCATGCAGGTGAATGTGTGTTTGTGTGGAGGACAAAGGACAACCTGTTTTCATCCTTAAGCACTCAGTCTGCCTCCTTGGAGACAGGGTCTCTCAGTGGCCTGGAGCGCTCCACGTAGACGATACAGGCTGTCCAGCAAGCCTCAGGGAGCTTCCTGCCTCTGCTCCCCAGTGCTTGGATTACAGACCTATACTACCACGCTTGACATTTTTACATAGGTACTGGGGATCAAACTCAGGTCCTCATGATTGAGAGACAAGCTGTAACTCTCCAGCTGATTTTTGTAGAATAGCTTCACTGAGTAGATGATACCTGTTTGGCAAAAATTAAATAAATGAACAAGTACAAGAAACTCAACTACTTTGCTAACAAATTTTACCAATATAATGAAATCACTGAAAATTGTCTTACTCACACACCCACATCATCTACTCTGTTTCCTTTCCATCCAAAGTGTCCTCACGCAAAGCTCTGCTGATGTTCCACTTCGCCTTTTCTTTTGGCCCCATTTCATCTGCCCATGGAATTTGTAGGGAAGCAGCTAGAACACAGAAAGGATGAACTCAGAGAACTCTGCAGAGTCTAAGGGTTAGCAGAAAGTGACTAAGCCCTCTAGAAATCAGCAGAGAAAGGTTGAAAACAGGCCTTAGAGAAGACACAGAAACTAGTGGGTAGAAATACAAATTTTGAAATCCGATGGCCTGAGTTCTGATCTGGACTTTTACACTGTCTGTCTGTCTGACCTTGGGGAGTGTTGAGGTGCTCTCCATTCTCCGTTCTCTCATCTCTCAAATGTGGGTAATAGTGCCACTGCACCAAGATCTTGTGAAGACTGAGGTGACATTTGACGAGTGACTAGTAATTGCACAGGGTCCCACATAATGCTCTGTTGGTAAGCATCAGCTGGAGTGTGATTGTGCTGATAGAAATGTCACCATTCCTAAGTCACAGGTTCCCTGGCAAACCCAAAGTTTTAGTTAGTCACACTACAGATGTCCAAGACAAGCCTTTAATAAATATCTACATGCTACTAAATACCTGTATTCTCAGTATCTGACCTGCTACTGAGGAGTTTTCCTCTTACTTCCCCACATGCTTTTGCAAGGGGTTGCCAAGCATCACTCTGTATTATGAACTATGATTGTTTCAGATTTCTCCTTACTAGCAGAGCTAACTCTTGAGTTGTTTATAATTCTAAAAATTCATTTTAAGGAGACATTGAAGCTGGATGACTTTTGTAGGGTGCTCCAGAAACATTAGTCTTTCCAGCTTACAGTTGCCACCACTTTGATAGGATAGTCAAAGTAAAGGGCAAAATCAGAGAGGAAGAGAGGAAGAGGTGAGTGTGCAGTTAACCTACTGTGTATATAGCCTATGAAAATAAATTTTAATCTAGGAACTTTTCAACTATAAATTGTTTTTTGGCAGGCAGGGCTCATTAAATTTATGGGTTATCTAGTCATGAAGAATTTTTAGACCAAGAATGATGCACACATTTCCACTGTTAAATAATAGCAGGTTCATATACTTTTAACTTTTTCCTTGTGAAATATTTATAGATTTATAAATTTATAGTTGAATTCACCCGGCCTCCCCCCATGTTAACATTTTGCCTAACTGCAATGCAAGAGAAGAACCAGGTCACCGATGTGATGTTATTACCATCTACAGTCCTCCTTCAGAGTTTATCAGTTTACATGTACTTGTTTGTGTATGTATAGAATTTTATGCAGTGCTTAGTACATGAGCTTCATGTGTTATTATCTGGATCAAGATCCAAGACTACAGCATAACTCCATGCTTCTTTGTAGCACTACCTACTGTTTCAACCCCCCCCCCCCCCCAGAGCCCCTTACTCCACTGGGTATATAGTGTTATTTCTAAGGTGTTATATAAAGAGATCGTGAGTGTGAAACCTATGATACTGGCTTTTCACTGCTGATTTTTTCTTGTTGGTGGGTCATATTGAATAGTGTGAATGCATTGCAGTTTACTGGACTATTTGCCCTTCACAGGACATTTGGATGTTTACAAATGTATTAGTTCCTTTTTTGTTGCTGTGAGCAAATTTCTGACAAGAAGCAATTTAAAGGAGGAAGAGTTGTTTTGGCTTACAGTTTTATGGGATACAGTCCACCATGGCAGAGAGGGCCATGGTGGCTGGAGGATGAGGAGGCTGGTCACATTGCATCCACAGTCAGGAAGCAGAAAGTGAACAAGAAGTGGGGCCTGGCTATAAAACCTCAAGGCTCACATCCAATAATGTACTTCCTCCAGTAAGGCTCTGCCTGCTAAAGGTTCCACAGCCTTCCAAAATAGCACAATCTGCTGGGGATCAAATGTTCACATGATCCTATAGAGGACATTTTTCATTCATATTATAACAAAGAAAACCCCCATAAATATTTTTACACAAGTTTGTTCATGAAGAAAAGTGTTCATTTAGCTGGGATAAATGCTTGAAGGTGCTGTATCTGGTTCTTAATGGAGGTACATTTTTAGTTTTAATAAAAGCTGTCAAAACATTTTATATTTTGACCAACCAAGTGTGAGTAATAGAGTTTCTCTGTATCCTTGTCACCACTTGGTGTTATCACCAGTTCTTATTTTAGTCATTTGACAGATGGGTAAGTAATATGATACTATGGCTTCTACCTGCACTTGCCTAATGGTAATGGTGGGCATCTGTTAATGTGGTTCTTTTAGTCCCTCATGTATTTTTCCTATCCCATAACTTGCAAAAAATTACAATAATAAGTATATGACATATTCTAGATACTAGTCCTTTATGGGCTGCAGGGCTTGTAAATATTCCTCATTCTGTAACATTTTATAGAATAAAAGTGTAATTTTTATAATTTTGTGTCTCTGTCTGTCTGACTCTCTGAATCTCTCTCTGTCTGCCTTTCTCCCCCCCACCCCCGTGTGTGTGTGTGTGTGTGTGTGTGTACATGTGTGTTGGGTTGTGGATGAACCCAGAGCCTCCTCTGTGCTGGGCAGGTTCTATGCAACTATGCCATATCTCAGTCCTTAGAATCTCCTTCTGATGCATTATGCTTTTAGTGAAAAGTTTAAGAAGTGTTAACCTAGGGCTGGAGAGACGGCTTGGTGGTTCAGAGCTTGCCTGTGAAGCCTAAGGACCCCGGTTCGAGGCTTGATTCCCCAGGACCCACGTTAGCCAGATGCACAAGGGGGTGCACGCGTCTGGAGTTCGTTTGCAGTGGCTGGAGGCCCTGGCGCACCCATTCTCTCTCCCTCTCTCTGCCTCTTTCTCTCTCTGTCTGTTGCTCTCAAATAAATAAAATAACAACAAAAAAAATTTTTTTTAAAAAAGAAGTGTTAACCTAGACCAATTTCTTGAATTTTTCTACTATTTTTCTCAAAGATTTATAGTTTTACACATTATACTTAAGTCTTTAATGCATTTTGAGTTAACTTCTATAAAAAGTATTAGTTTTGGGCTGGAGAGATATCTTAGTGGTTAAGGCATTTGCCTTCAAAGCCAAAGGACCTCAGTTTGATTCTCCAGGACCCATGTAAGCCAGATGCACAAGGTGGTGCATGTGTCTGGAGTTCGTTTTCAGTGGCTGGAGGCCCTGGCGCTCTCTCTCTCTCCCCCTCTTTCTCTCTCGCTCTCTCAAATAAATAAATAAATAAAAATTTAAAAAGTATTAGTTTTAAGTCAGAGTTTTTTATTTATTGCCTTTGGTCTGTCAGATTTTTCTAGCACCATGTGTTTTAAGGACTAACACTTCTTTGAACTTGTTTTACACTTTTGTCAAAACTCAGTTGGGTTAGGCACGGTAGCACACACTTTACTCCTAACACTTGGGAAACTAAGGTAGAAGGACTGATGCAAGTTCAAGGCTGCTTTGGTTCTGTGAGACTCTGTCTCAAATCAACAAAAACAACAAAATCAGTTGGGAGTATTTGGGTGCATATATATATATATGCGTTACACAAGCTCTTCTGTTGTGGCTATTGCTCTGATAATAACACATTGTTCTGGATATGGTGTGAAATCTCAACAGTGCCTCTGCAATGACCATGTACTAGGCAGAAGTTTTTCTTTTACTTTGATGTTCCTTTAAAAATTGTTTTGACTACTATTGCACCTTTTCCATGTAAATTTCAAAATATTCTCTCTCATATCTGCGAAGACATTTCTGCATTTGGATAGGAATCCTGTTCAAACATCTCATTTAATATGAAGAGAAGTAATATCTTTACTATAGTGAATTTTCCAATTCTTGAACATAGAATTTTTTGAACATATTTATGTCTTCTTTGAATTCTTTCATCAGCAGAAAGAAAGAAAGAAAGAAAGAAAGAAAGAAAGAAAGAAAGAGAGAAAGAGAGAAAGAAAGAAAGAAGATGGCATTGCATCATTAAACTTCAGTGTCCATATATGTTGCTACAGAAATACAATAAATTTGTATGTGTTTATCTTAAATCCTGCCATTGTATTAGCTCATTTATTGGTTTGTGAGGCTGCTTTTTCTTATTTCTTGAGATTTTCTATGTAGACAATCTTGTCATTTAGAAGATGTTTTCTTTTTTTCCTTTCCAATTTTTGTGACTTGCATTTCTTTTTCTTCCTTTCCTGTGCTAACTAGATCTCCCAGTGATATGTTAAGCAGGCATGGAAGAGTAGACAGCCTTGTCTTCTGTATCTTGGAGGCAGTCTTTTACAATTAATCTTGAGTATCTGTAATTTCTTTTCTTTCTTTCTTTTTTTTTTTTTTTCAAGGCAGAGTCTCACTCTACTCACTCTCGCCCAGGCTGACCTGGAATTCACTATGTAGTCTCAGGGTGTTCTTGAACTCACAGCAATCCTCCTACCTCTGCATCCTGAGTGCTGGGATTAAAGGCGTGCGCCACCACACCTGGCTTTGTAAATTCTTTTGTAGATGCTTTTGATTAAGCATTTCAGTTCATGAGAATTATTTACTGTGAGTTGCATTGTAAGGAACATTATTTTTATAAAATGAGATAGAAAGTGACTCTTCATCTACTTTTTGAGAGTATAAAATTAGATTTAATTATTTAATGCTTGGTAAATTCTCTAGTTAAGTCTTTTGGATCTGGGGAGATTTTGGGGAAAGCTTTTAAATTATAAATTTGATATATTTGGTAATTATAGAACTGTTTAGATTATCTATTTCTTCTTGGCTAAGTTTCATTTTGGCTATAGTTTTAGAGGCATTTATCCTTTCTTCAAAATGAAGAGTTTATGAATGTAAAGTTATCCCTATCTTCCTTGCCATTTGTTAAATGGCTACATGACTTGAAGTAATAGCTCCTGCTTTAGTTCTTATATTGGTATTGGATCATGCTAATTTGTTTTTCTTTACTTTCTTTTTACTGAAAATCTATGCACACATACTCTTTATGTGCTTATCAGATGTTCACTTACTATATTTTGTGAATTATCAAATACTTTGACCATTTAAAAATTATCTTTGTTATTATTTAATTATTGAGTTTTAGGAGTTCTTAATATAGAGTTCTTAATATATCCTAGATATGAAAATTTGTCAGATATGTTTTACAAATATTTTATTCTGCCCTACATTTTGCCTATCAATTTTCTTTTTTTTTTTTTTCCAAGTTTGATTTATTAACTTTGGGAGAGAGAGAGAGAATGGACATGCCAGGGCATCCAGACACTGCATACAAACTCCAGGTGCATGTGATTCCTTGTGCATCTGGCTTATGTGGGTACTAAGGAATCAAACCTGGGTTCTTAGGCTTTGCGGCCAAGTGCCTTAGCTGCTAAGTCATCTCTCCAGGCCTATTAATTTTCTTAATGATTTCTCAAAATAAATTTTAATTTTTCTAAGTCTAACATAATTTTTTTTTTTGCTATTTTTGTTTCTGTGACTTCTTCCAAGTCATGTTTAGGGGCTGGAAAGATGGCTTAGTGGTTAAGGTTCTTGCCTACAAAGCCTAATGACCCAAGTTGATTCCCCAGTGGCAAATGTAGCCAAATGCAGAAAGTGGTGCATACATTTGGAGTTCATTTGCAGTGCCTGGAAGGCCTGGCATGCCTATTCTCTCTCTGTCTCTCTTTATCTTTCTCTGTTTGCAAATAAATAAATAAAATCTATTTTTAAGAACCAATGTCCATCCAGGTGTGGTGGTGCACACTTTTATTCCCAGCACTCAGGAGGAAGAGGTAGGAGGATCACTGTGAGTTTGAAGCCAGACTTAGACTATATAGTGAATTCCAGGTCAGCCTGGGCTAGAGTAAGACCCTACTTCAAAAATAAAACAAAAATTAAACAAACAAAAAAAGCCAGTGTCTGATTTTCTCTGCTGGAACTCCAAGCCTAGATGAAGATATACTCTGTGGGTGGGTGTGTCTCAGTTGCAGTTCCACATTAGAATTATTTGCAGAGCCTTTAAGAAATATGGAAGACCAGGGACTACCCCCAGAAGTTCTGATTTCATAGTCTGGGTGAATACCTAGGTCTTAAAAGTTCCCCAGGTATTGCTCATGTGAACCGAAGTTGAGAAGCCCTTTGGCAGATGATGAGGCTCATCAGGTCCCCAGAAGGCTGCTGTGGTGAGGCATTTTAGAAAAAAATCTAATTATGTGGCCATGCAATCTAGAACAATCCACCACTTCTGTAAGGCTCAGTGCTGGCATGAGACTGAATGCAAACAAGTCCTAGGGGAGACAGGAAAAGAACCATACTCCCATTGTGCTCACGTATCCTTGTCTAGGGCAGGCCTTTCCACTAAAGGTGCAGTCATTTGGCTCCTAGCTCCCTGGGAACACAAGGGGTTTTTGTAAAGTAAACATGATCCTGAGAGATACCAGGATCTTGCTGAAACCTAACAGCTGCACCCAGAGTGTGATTCAAGTTGGACAGTTCCAAATAAGTCTCCTGAAGGACATTTCAAACTTCTTTCATGTAGAGAGCCACTGTGCTCTAAAGACATGGCTGGAAGCTTGGTCTAGAAGACAGAATGAAGAGGACTTCTGTCTGGTTTACCTCCCCATCTAATCTGCCTGCGAACAGCGAGTGTGGCTGGAAACACCCTGCGTGTACTCACTCCCTCTCTGTGTCCTTTTGTGCATCTCTCCTGTGTCTTTCTCCTTGCTGATCGGTCCTGTCTCTGTATTCCTGACACCTATGATCCTCCCAGCTAGCTTGCAGTGGTCTGTTTCTGCTTGGGCGTGATTTTCCAAGCCCCATGACCACATGTGTGGGTCAGTTGATTCATGGAGACATGTGTCTACCTGTGATCAGCTGAGCCAGAGAGAATATGGAGAGCAGCAACAGTGGGGTGGGATTGAAGGAAAGATGTGGGTGAAGTAGCTGTCCTTAGAATGGGAGGGTGGGTAAAGCCCACACCAAGTACAAACTGCCCAGGCCAAGCGTTGAATCAGCGTGTTGACTTGGAGCAGCAAGTCCAATGGAGTGAGGCTTCTTAAAGTCAAGTAAAGATGCTGAGGGGAAGGCTGGCAGGAAGATGCACTCCAGATTTCTCCAAAGGCCTGGGCTGGCTGTAAAAATCTAGGCTTTTCAAAGTATTTGGTAGTCAGTGAAATCAGGAGAATAAAGTTTATTTTTTGACTTTGGATCTGTGCCATTTGTTTCTATTTAGCACTTGAAACATAACTAGTCCAATTTAACATGAAGCTACACACTGACTTTAAACCTTGGTATGATAGAATCCTAACATTTACATTACCAATTTTTTTTACAATGATTTCATGTTGAAATACTATTTGATTGCAGTAGATTAAATAAAGTATGTTGTTGAAATTATTTCACTTGTATTACTTTTTTTTAAATGAACAGTTACAGGTTGAATGTTCTCTTTCCAATTCAAATACATATGCTAAAGGTCTAATTCCTCCATGTGATGGTATTTGGAGGTGGGGAATTTTTAAAATGTGTGTGTGTGTGTGTGTGTGTGTGTGTGTGTATGTGTGTGTGTGTATAGGTGCATACCTGACACAGTGAGTGGGAGGTTAGAGGGCAGTCTTGAGTGCTGGTCCTTGCCTTCCATCTTGTTTGGAGGTACCATGTCTTATTCACCACTATATATTCCAGGATAACTTACCCAGGAGTTTCAGAGATTTTCCTGTCTCCATGGCCCATCTTGTTGTAGGTGCACTGGGATTATAGATGCTTATTACCATGTCTGGCTTTACATGGATTCTGGGGTTCTACACCAGGTCATCACACTTGCTCTGTGAGCCATCTCCCTGGCCCTTGGAGGTAGGACTTTTGAGGAGGTAATTAGGTTTAGATTAGATCATGAGGTGGAACCCTCATGATAGGTTGGGGGGGGGGCCTTACAAGAAAAGAGAGACTGGAGTTTTCTTGTTCTGTCTCCGCTTTGTGAGGACAAAGGGAGTGGGTAGAAAAGGAGCCCTCTGTGGACAATACAGTCAGTTGGCACTGTGGCCAGAGATTTCACAGCCACCCAGATTATAGTATTTTGTTATAGTAGCCCAAGCTTGCTACAACATGCAGATATTAGATAATTTAAATTTGTATCTGGAGTTTCCATCATCCTGATGGACAGTGCTGGGTTGGATGGCAACTGATTTTCCCTTCTGCTCAGATATGTCTGTCCAGATCTAAGCATGAGCAATAGCCCTTTGCTGTGGGGTCCTGTCAACACCCTATTCTTGGCTCATAATCAGAGCTATGGCAGTTTATCCTCTGGCTCTTACCACTGAGGACTTTACCCCAGTGTCTTCTCTCAGACAGCACCACTTAATCCTCTGCTGTGGTTTCCCGGCATCCTACACACAGTTGGTTTTGTTTGTGGCTCTGTCAAAGCAAGTCCTTGCAGAACTTCCCTCTGCCTCTTCACCTCCGTTGGTCTTTCCTGGCTCCTTTCCCTCCCTTTCTAGATCTGGCACATAGCACATTTGCACTCTTACCCAGTTTTTCCACTGATCTCCTGGAGAAGTGCATTCTAGCCAGCAGCCCTGCCTTTGGGATAAATGACAGCCTCCCCAAGTCTCCTTACACTTTATTCTAATTCCCCATGAAATGAAATATGCAAATGGTAACACGTCCTCTTCAGAAGTGTATCTACTGTAAAGGTGAACAGTGATGACAAAAACAGAAACAAAAACAAAACTACCCCTGTCATTTATTGATTTTATAATGGCCAGGATTTCTACTAGGTACATTTCAGATATTTTCTATTTATTTTGCAAATGTATGTATATGGTATCTGTATGCCTGTTCACATGCATGTAGGTGCATGTGCATGGCTGCTCATGCATGTATGTGTTGCATGTATGTGGAGACCAGAGAGTGATGTTGTGTGTCTTCAATTGTTCCCCTTCGTTTTTGAGACAGGGTCTCTCATTGAGCCTAGTGCTCGCCCATTCAGCTAGACTAGCTCTCCACTAGGCCTCAGGGATCTGCAGTGCCTGCCTCTCCAGCACTGGGATTACAGGCACATGCCACCAAGCCTGAATTTTATGTGAGTGCTGAACTCAGCTACCTGAGTTTATGGGAGATCTGAACTCAGGATGTCATGTTTGCATGGCAGGTACTTTACCCACCGAACCATTTCCACAGTCCCCAACATTCCTCATTTAATCCTCATAACCACCTGACAAGCACTACTATTATAGATGGGAAAAGTGACGATATGTATCTTACCTACAGACCACAGGTAGTAAGTGGTGGCCCTGGGATTTAATTTGAATCCAGCTCCATCCCCAAAGTCCTTACTCTCAATAGTCATGTCATACTGCCTCTCACATGCTTGTCACCTCCCCAGTTGAGCACCCAAGTTAAAATTCAGTGCAGCATAGCAAATGATGTCTCTAAGCAAATTTGCTGAGATGATAAACTTGTACATTTGTGTATTGTTTTGATGATTCTCCAGTTGCCATCTGTTTTTCACAAAACAGTGAAAGATGAAAGACAGGGTTTTACAAGCCCTACTTCACACACTAGGGAGACTGTAAGTTACAGGAAGATGAAATGCCTTAGGCAAGGTCAGTATAATAAGAAAAGAACCAAACCAATGATGAAAACCAAGTACTCTTGAAACACTAATTTTCCTTCCTCATTGTTCACCAATTTGTATGTGGACATTGAGCTACCAGGATAGCAGAATGTGGTGACAGATGATTTTTTTATGCTTGCCTGTTTAAGTTACATTATGTGTTTGCAGATAGATGCTCACTTGAATTGTTGAACATATTCCAGTCCCACCCAGCAAGCATTCCCTGAGCCTAAACTGTCAGACCGGTGCTAACACTGAGAATAGAAGAATTGGGAAATAACTTTATCCTTTGGAGGGAAAGACACCTCATCATCATGTGACAATGGGTCTTCCAGTGAAAAACATTGTTCTAGGGGAATGTACTGAGTTCTTAGAAACACAAAGAAAAGGAGATAAGTCTTCCAAAAAGGAAGTCTTTTTGGTTGGGGGGGGTACTTCTGAGTTTGATCTCATTGAACTAATTTTAGAGATAAAAAGCCTGAGTCACTAAGAGTTCTACAAATACTTCATAATTAACTTTATTAGATTGCCAAAGAAATATGCTTGTTGCCACAACTCCTTTGAGAATAGTAGCATGTATTATTTATTGGAATATTTAAAATGTTAACACCAATAAATAAAGCTTTGTAAATCCACTGCCCAGTTGGATAAGCCAGCTTAAAATAATGGTTTTGAAGTTACTAAAACTTTCCGATTCTACAAAGTTGGTAAGAATTCTTAAAACCCAGTCTAAGAAGCCCAGTGTAATCAACTTCACTCTCAAACATCAGGCATCTCAGACAGAAAACTATCCTTGCAGCATTTCAAGCCCCTTTATTGATGCAACAAGGTGTTTATTTCTCACAATGAATATTTAAATGTTTTTCTTTTCCAAACAGATATAAGATTATTATAAGTGCCACTGAATTTTATCTCTTAATGTTGAGTCCAAGTGTGTATTCTAATATATTTAGGTTATCTTGAACTAGAAGGGAAGGAGTATTCCTCAGTACCAAACCTGGGGGCAGCCAAAGAGAAGTCTTCCCTCCATTCTCCTGTGATGCAGAAGGTCAGCTAGGACTGGTTTGTCAGGTAGCTAGAGCTGGATCCTAGGTATGGGGGAACTTAGCTAGGTATTTCTGGCTGAGAAGATGATCCCATCCTGTGGCCTCTTTCCTCTCTTGCTTTAATTAGTTGTTTTATCTTCTGGGTGGAGCCATATAGATGTATAGCCTCCACTTCTAGCCAAGATGCAATGCTCTTTCTTATTCCTGACTCATTGAAGAAGTAAATGTAGATTGGCAAGGTTTCGAGAACACCCGGGCTAGGGTAAGGTCTTTATATTCCTGAAAGAACATCTTACCTTAAGGTAGCCCTTGAACAAACAGAATAAGGGATAGAAATTGCTGAAACAGCTCAGGACTTATTGGGGAATGTCAATCTTTTGTTGAAAATCCAAAAGAGGTGTTCATGAATGCAGTGGGTTAGCTTGGGAGCAAAGGAGTTCCTGGTTCCTGGTAGTGTTTCAGCGTATGCTGATCAGCATTTGCTCGAAAGTAATATGTAAAGACTCCAGACCACCTTCCAGCTTCTAGACTGTTCTTCACAGACCTCTGGTTTCCCCTGTGTGTGTCTTCGTGTTTGCACTGAGTACATTGTCCTGTAGTGATATTTCTGGGTTCAAGCTCAACTCCACAAGTCTGAAAACTTGAAGAAAGGGACAATATTTATTCTTATTGTTACTCCAGTGCTTACTGCAGTGACTAGTACATAGGAGAAAATTCTGAGTAAATATTTACCAAATAAAGGGATGACTTCATGTTCATACATATATGTGTATATATTTGTATATTTAATTTAGAGTTTAAATTATCAGCAAGTAGCCTTGCTTATTGTGGTCAGTCACTTAAGTACATGATAGCACATACCACGTGATTATCCAAGCAAGGCACTTACACCCATTCCTTCTCTATAGATGAAGTCACAAAATGGAAGATAAGAGCCAAAGTATTGGTAGAATTACTCTGAAATTCCATTCCTAGATTAACTTCTCAGTGGCAGAAATGGATCCAGAAGTGGTGGCTAGGGCTCCAGGTTGACTTGGCTACACTGGAGAGGCAGGTGTCCTGACAGGTAATCAGGACAGTTTGAACTCAAGCTTGGGGAGAGAGGGAGTTGTGTAAAACTTGAGAACTTGTGAGACATGCCAGGCAGAGGGTAGATATGTTGAAGTGAAAACAGGAATGGGGGACATTTTAGAGTTAGGCTGGATGAGGAGGTCAGAAAGGAGCAGGAAGCCAAGGCCAATAGATAGGGTGTGTTCAGGGTGGAGAAAGTATCACAGGAGCAGAGGAGGTAGGCATGGCTGCAAAGAGAATGCGATCTCCCCACTCCAGCTATATTGTGTTTCCCTGTGACAGCCACTTTGCAAATGTAGGGATACCAACACAAGAAAGGTAAAATCTCTCATCTCAAGTGCATGAATTATAAATTAATCCCCTCAGACATATTAGGAGACTTAAATACAGTGTGACACATGGTGTAATGACGGTAGGCATAGGAAACCATTACGAACCTCTGAGGAACACATAACCAAGTCCAATGAGGTGGGAAGGGTAGGTTGTAGCCAGCAAGGTGAAGAGAGTGGGCAGCCAGAACAATCCTGTTCCAGCTTTGAGAACAGCTGAATGTTCAAAAGGAGACAGCTTATTCAGGGATTGCAAGCACCTAGCCATAGCTGGGACCTTGTACGCCATAGTGAGTAATCCACACTTTCTCTTAAGAACACTGAATCACTGGAAGATTTTAATTGAAAAGTGACATGACCGACTCATGTTTCAAAAATACTATTATAAGCTGGGTGTGGTGTCACATACCTTTAATCCCAGCACTGGGCTGGGGCAGAGGGTGGGGGGAAGTGGCAGAGATTGGAGGATCACCACAAGTTTGAGGTCAGCCTGGGACTACATAGTCAATTCCAGGTCAGTCTGGACTAGAGTGAGACCCTACTTTGAAAAACCAGAAGAAAAAGAAAAAAAAAAAACGGGCCAGAGAGATGTCTTCACAGTTAAGGTGCTTGCTTGCAAAGCCATGGACTTAGATTCAAGTCCCCAGTACTCACATAAACCACATGAACAGGGTGGTGCATACATCTGGACTTCTTTTGTGGTGACTGGAGGCCCTGGTGCACTGATTCTCTCCCTACCCCCAGTAAATAAATAAAATATTAAAAAAATACTATTATAACCAAAGTATAGAGTGGAATGGAGGAAAGGAAGACTGTGGACCTACTGAAGTGATTGCAGTGTCTCAGTGAGATATGAGGGAGACTCAGTTAAGCGGGGGAAATGAGCTGAAGCACACAGACACTGACAGAACATTCAAACCTTGACTAGATGAGAATATAATCAACCAATCAAGGATCCCAGATATCAAGGCTGCTGGATTTCTGGCTTGAGCAGTTGAGTGAATGGCTTGCTCTACAGACCCACCTACGAGAGGAAGATGGGTCACTTTTGGGAGAGTTCTGGTAGTAGTGGAGTAAGAGAGCTAAATCTCCATACATCCAAAGGTCCCTTCAAACCTCTTGTGTCATATTACTTTATCAAAATAAAATGACTCCTTTGGAAGCTTAAGGCAATGAAATGCCTGACTATCCTTACCAATTGGTCATTACCATGTATTCATACTCACCCAATATTAATACCAATTATATATTCATAGTATCCCATTGGGCTTTGGGGAAACAGCTCTCAATTTCAGAGTACACCTATACATTTGCAGTAGTATTTCCTTCTCCCCTCCTCTCAAATAATGAATATTGTATGAGCTGCCATGTGCTTAGAGGAAAGTACTTCACTTCCTATTCTTGTTGCAGGATTTGTTTTTCATTAAATTCCCATGGCTTCCTAAAACTTTATGTAGTTCTTGATATGTGTGTGTGCCATGTCCAAGTGTGCATGTGTGATGTGTTCATGTGTGTAGCATGTCCATGTCTATGTTCATGTGTGTGTGGCATATTCATGTGTGTGAGTGCAAGTACTTGAATGCCACTCCTTTTGTTCAATAGCAGGCTGCCTCTAGCTCAAATGGCCACCCTTTATATTCTCTGTTGGCCATGGACAGATAGTACAGCTTCCTGGGTCCACTGATGTGGCAGTTGGGTTGCCTTTGCATGCAAAAGTCAACTAGTATAGCCTGCAAACCTTGGAAGCCTGAGCAATCCTCTGACAATGCCTTTTCCTAATTCCTTCTCTTACTATGGAAGAAACTTAGCCCAGAAAAATTAAGTAGTTTGCCTAAAGTCAAGTTGGTGCCAGAGCCAAAACCAAGATCTGGACTCATTCTTAAGTCCAATGCCGTCAGTATTTCTTTGTGTAATATTCACTCTTCTCTAGAATTTTCTTCTAAAATTTTGGAGTACGTGGGTGGAACACAAATTTCTAGTGCAACAGTACCCAATAAAATGCACTACAATTTTTAGCAACCTGGTACTTTTATCAGAGCTGTTTGTTTGGTGCAACTCCCAAGAGTGCTACACTTCTGTAGGCAGACATCAAAAATGCAACAAGTCATTCTGTCAGATCTGCAGCCTGTGCAGCCAGGCAGAAACCTGCAGGGCGACTCTGAATAGCATTCTAAATCACATCAAGCAGCTGGTCTGATTACGGCAAGTGATAATACATGTCCATCCAATTAGACTGGCAGGACTTCTGTCATGATGGATGTCCCACTCACTGCAAGAGCAGATATCTGACTCAGTCCTGTTCAATGATTCAGCTGTTTCTGTTTCAGGACCTGCAAAATCTTTTTGTGATATGTGCAAAAGTTTGGCTGTGTGTTGTCACCAACCCAGATGTAGTTTGAATGTTGAGAAATCCAACAGAGACAGCCAATGTGGTGGGTTGACCTTTTTTCATAAAAATATATGTCTCTGTGGAAGTTGCAGAAAATAACAAATAAAACGGAAAGTGGTTATGATTCTAATACAATGATAGGTAGTTACAACCTTTTAGCTGAAGATTTTGGGACTATAATATATATCTTTCATTCTTTCTCTGTCTCCCTTTTATTTTTCCTTCCCCTTTTTTCTTCCCAGAAGTTCTAGGAGTCCATATAAAACACCCAGAACTAATGGGCTTGGGAGATGCCTAGGGCAGTAGAGTGCTTGCTGTCGAGTGAAGCCAAAATGGCAAGCTCCAGGTCCAGTGAAAGACTGTCTCATAAAATAAGATGGAAAACAATTGAGGAAAATGTTCAACATAAACCTCTAGCCTCCACATATAAATGCACACATACACACATGATAGATGATAGATATTGATAGATAATACATATATGATAACAGATAGATATATAGATAGACAGATAGATTATAGACAACTGAAACCCAGAGAATTAAATAGGAGGGTTTTTTGTCTAAAGCCTAGCACATGGTGATAGTTACTTCATGAATATTTCTTTTTTGTAGTATTTTATTTATTTATTTGAGGGAGAGAGAGTGGGGGGCAGGCAGAGAGAAAACGGATGCACCAGGGTCTCTAGCCACTGCAAAGGAACTCCAGACATGCACCACCATGTGCATCTGGCTTATATGGGTTCTAGGGAATCGAACCTGGGTCTTTAGGCTTTGAAAGCAAGTATCTTAACTACTAGGCCAATATCTCCAGCCTCTGATGAATATTTCTTAACCTATGGACAGGGAAACTTGGTTTGTGGATTTGACAATCTCTCACACAAATCATGTCCAGATCTTAGCCATAAGCTTTACATGCCAAGGAACAGGATGACTGGCTCCCTTCTCTCAACCATGCTTCTGTCCCCAAGAGGGCATCAACAGTAGATTCAGATTCCTTTTCCATGTTTATGTGCATTGCAGGAGATTCCATCAGATCTGAGAGTATCACACACCAGGGGGTTGCTGGAAGCATGGACGTTGGTGGAAAATGGGCTGTGGAGGAAGGAAGCTGGTTGTCCCATTCTGGAATCCATCATTTTCCTAACACCAGAGCGGGTAAGGCCACTTTTCATGTCCTGCTATGCATGGTACCACTCCTTTACCTGGTGCGAAGCCCAGTCATACTCAGTATGTGCCCAGTGCTATCGACTTTTCAAAGGAAGCTAATGCAGAGGACAGGGCATGGGCTTTGAAGATGGACAGACTTGGGTTCAGATTCTGACTTTACTCCTTATTAGCTATGTGGCCCCTGGGCTCTAACATGGGAGTCAGAATTCCTGCTTTGCAGAGTTCAGACAGGGACCATTAGTATGGTGAGCTGCTATTTCCGGAGCCTGCCCCTCCCCAGGTGGAAAGGGAGTGTCTACACCTGTGAGTGAGCATCTACCATGTCAGGCACTGTATTCCTGGTCTGCTCAAATCTTCTGAACAACCCTGCAAACAACCTGGACTAACAGAATGAATCCGCTCCACTCCCTGCCCCTCCCTTTCTATCTTTGTGCATACCTGCCTTCTTCGAGGAGATGCTGATGCCTTCCGGGAGTACAGCATGCACATGTGAGAAGCAGAACCTGACACAGAGCTGAGGTCCCCTGAGCCTTAAAGGTCATGCCTCCCACAACGCCTAAATCTGATGGTCTCTGTTAGTACCAGGAACCACTCTATGGAAGGAGAGATCAAAAGTCACTCACAGGGAGCACGTGTCCTGTTTGTTTGCTCATCCTATGAGTAAATTACTGAGCATGTATTAGATGTGGATAGTTGGGAACACAGATAGGCATGGCAGCCACTAGATTTTGCTCTGATGTGTCCCATCTGTACGTGGAGCAAACATTGACCGGGCTTCTGCCTGGCCCCAGGCTACCTCTTCTCATCAAGATGACCACAAACAAAGGGTGAAAAGCTGAGTAGGTCAGATGCTCTGAGGGAGGAAATTTGAGTACAGTGCATTGAAAACCTACAGCTTGGCTGGGGAGATATTTTGCCAAGAGGACCTCAGTTCAATCCCCAAAACCTATGTAAAAGCTGGGCATGGTGTCATGCACTTCTAATCTGAGCACTGGAAAGGTGGAGACAGGCTGATACCTCGGGCTCACTGGGCAGCCACTCTAGCCAACTTGGTGGTCTCCATGCCAATGAGAGACCTGATTTCAATGAAGGTGGATGACACCTAAGGAAGGACACCTGGTGTGACCTCTGGTCTATACATAGACGCTCACACACACTCACACTTTAAGAGAGAGAGAGAGAGAGAGAGAGAGAGAGAGAGGTGGAATTAAAGCACCATGGCCTCCAGCCACTGAAAACAAACTCCAGATGCATGAACCACTTTGTGCATCTGGCTTATGTGGGGCCTGGGGAATCAAACCTTGGTCCTTTGGCTTTTCAGGAAAGCACCTTAACACTAAGTCATCTCTCCAGCCCATCACACTTTAATTTTCAATGAGACTGCCACTGTTTTCTGCCATGCCCTGTCACAGTCACTCTCCAATACTTGCTTCTCTATCTGCAGAATTTTATGACTCTAGTGGCCCAATTAAAGACATTTCTGACTGGTGACTTGGTTACTGCATTAGAAAACTTTTTTAAAGCTGTTAAATTGGACTCACTTCTTAGCCCATGGATATTGGCGAACATGCTTAGCTCTTGTTGTATTCCTTCCTGATCAGTTCCCAGCCTGACTTTCACATGCATGTCCTGCTGTCCATCACTAAGAACAGCTTGTTCCCTCTACCAAGAAAGGCCTCTACCTGGATCTTTACACACACCATATTCCTGCGCCCTGTCAGCCTCTGCAAGGGTACTTCTATCTGCATTCTCCTTAGCCCATTCCCACCCATCTTTGCAGTTCTAGCTTAAGCCAGCTATTCTGGGGCTCTTCCTGCTATTGGCACCCATGTATCCCCATGCTGGTTCTATGGAGGGACCCTCCTTGGTGTTGCCACAGCACTTATCACACTACATTGTAACCTTTTATATGTGCACAGCCTATGAGCTATTTGAGGCAGCTGTTTTATTTATTCTTACTTCTCATTCATTTCATTATGGTGGACACTTGATGCCTACTTGACATGTAGCTAGATGAATGAAGGCATGCTAAGAAGGGCCATGTTGTTGGCATAGCTCTGTTTTCATTGTAACATCTGGCTGCATGTTTCCTTCTGGCCCCGCTGCATCAGATCACATTGCTTTCAGCATGCATAAAGCCCTGCAGACAATGGCTGTGGCCTGGTTACCAAAGCTAAAAACAGAAGGAAGAAAGGACATGGGCAGTATATGCCCATTGGAGTCTTTATTACCTAAGCAATAGAACCACCATGCTAGCATTTTAGAACTGAAACAAATATCAGTGGTTACTGTGGCCATACACTGCCACATCTCTCTGGATGTAAACAATACTTTTCAAGCAAAGCTGGCCACTAGGAAGGGGAGCCAGACTTGTGCTGAGGTTGCCTGCAGGGTAGGTGAAGCTCTTTGGGTAGACGATGAGCTTCTGAGGCTGACGGTACTGGTGTCTGAAGTTCCGTGAAGTTGGATCCTGGTTTAGATAATCAGTCTGCAGCAAAGAGGGCATCCAAGACACAGTTTTGCAATGTTGGCAGTAGAGGGTATAACCTGCTGACAAGGGTTGGTAGCTAAGCTTTGAAAGTTCTAGTTAGCAGCTAGGATTGGAATGGTCCTAAGAGGTCTATGCTGGGGTTCAGGAAAGGTGAAAGTCCTAAGGGAACTGAGTTGGGAGCCTAAATGGGGTCTTGGTGAAATGTGAAAGTAGAAGGAGAAAATTCATTCAAAAGCAGTATGCTAACCCTGCAGTGTCAGAGCTAAGTCAGAACTGGATGAATTACAAAAAAATAAAAAAGTTTATTAGACATACACTATTCCCAGACACTAAACTATACCCTATTATCTCCGGGCTGGTAAGATAGTTCAGTCAGTATAGGACTTGTCACACAAACATGAGAACCTGAGTTCAATTCCCAGATCCCATTTTTTAAGCTAGGTGTGGTAGTGCACGATTATAATCCTAATGTTGGAAGGAGGCAGAGACAAGCAGATCCCTGGAGCTTGTTGGCCAGACAGTCTAGCTCCAGGCCACAGAGAGACTTTGTCTCAAATAAAAACCAAAACCAAAACAAAACAAAACAAAAAAAAAACAGTGGACACCTGAAGAATGACACCTGGATTGTCCTCTGGCCTCTACATATATTCATGCACCTGCATGAGTGTGTGCTGACACATACACAAAGTATTCTCATAAAATATTTATGTTCCCAGGTATGGTGGCACACACCTTAAATTCCAACACTTGGGAGGCATTGGTAGGAGGATCACTGTGAGTTTGCGAGCACCCTGAGACTACATAGTAAATTCCAGGTCAGCCTGGGTTAGAGTGAGACCCTATCTCGTAAAACCAAAATCATATACATACACACATATTCATTTCATGAACAAAAAACTAGGCTTGAAAAGGTTGAGAAGCTTGTGCCAGGTCCTTCAGAGCTGGGATTTGAACCTAGAATCATGGAACATTGCTCTTCAAGTCACTCTCCAATACTTGCTTCTCTGCAGAATTTTATGACTCTATTGGCCCAATTAAAGACATTTCTGACTGGTGACTTGGTTACTGCATTAGAAAAGAGAACTGTCTGACAGGTCACAAAATAAATAGTGCTGCTGCAACACACAGATGCTCAGCCAAGCCTCCAGCTGCCTCTGCTGATGCTCTGCAAGGCCTCAGCCCACCTCCTTCGGAGCACTTTTTTTTTTTTTGCATGTGTATAGTATAGTATAGTATAGTATAGTATAGTATAGTATAGTATAGTATAGTGTGATATGATGTGTGTGTGTTATAACACATGCTGACCTGCTATGCCATGTGCTTGCAAATATCCATTGAGTATCACACTCCATCACACACCAGCCTGTTTTATCTTGCAACAGAGTCTCATTGGTTCCAGAGCTTGTCATCCATGAGCTCTGGTATTCTCCATCCCTGTTCCCCACAGGATTGGTGTTACAGAAAAGCATGGCCACACCCGGCTGTTTATGCAGGGCATGGAGATTTTAACACTGCAGTCTCTGCCCCCTTTGGCTCCTGTGCTGCAGGAAGTGGACCTAACCACTAGGAAATCTCTTCAATCTAATCCACCTTTAGGCACTGGCTGATACCAGCTGCTCCATCTTGGAGGCACAGTGAGTGTTAGTAAACTTGTTCCTGGCAGTATGGACTCCCTAGAGAATTACATTATCTGAAAGGAGGTCTAGTCATCCCACTGAGTCACAGACCCTCAGGCAGATTCACACCTAGTGAGTCTGCCCTTGCATATCTTCAGAGCATCTGAGAGCCCGCTGGGAGGGGCTGCCTGTGAAGTCTCTCTTCCATTCCTGAACCCTATGATCCTACAAATGCTCCCAAGGACCTGGGCCAGTGGGTTTTCAAATTACACTTTGAAGCACATTTTCAAAATGAAACTGACACATAAAACACAAGGAGGACAGTGTCTGGCCCCTGCCCTGTTTCTGATTGTTGCCATACAACTTGATCTGGCCCTTCCTTTGCCTTGCAGGCTACCACATCCTATAGGTGGGGATTCAGTCCAGGAGGGGAGGCCCTTCAGTGAACCTCGAAGCATTTTCTCTTCCTGTTTTGACTGTACTTACTCAGCTGTTCAGGAGTTTCCCGGGGGGACTCCGGCTTACGTTCCTCCTTAAGAGAGAGGCAGGAAGTCTGGGAAGCACTTGCCTGGCAGTGTAGGTGGGTAAATCATGGAAGTTCAGTGACACTGTGGTCATCAAAATAGGAAGGAGCAGATTTCCGCTGTGGTGCCTCTCAGGGTCAGAGCAAATCTTAGCCTTGGTCAGGAAGGAAGGAAGCAACCTTTTCTGAGAGCAAGTTGTGTGCCATGTATATTATTTCATTTTTACAGTCATCACTGAAATCAGATGTGGTAGTGCACACTTGCAATACTGGTACTAATGAGGTAAAGGCAGGAGGGTAATGAGTTCAAGTCCAGTTTTAGGTAGACTACAGTAGAGCTCAAGGCTAGCCTGGACTACACAGCAAGACCTTATCTCAAAACAAAACAAAACAAACAAAAAAAACCTCCCTAGAGTCTTGTGAAGCAGTTCGTCTTTGTTCCATGTTACAGACGAGGACACAGAGCCTTGGAAAGGCCATGTAGAGAGCCAAGTTCATATAGTAATGGCAGCAGAGTTCAGTCAGACTCACGTCTTCATAGTTGGGAGCTCTGTCCTACCCATGACTTCTCTGTAGATTCAACGAGCAGCACTGTTCTGCATCCCTGCTTTCATGTTGGGTGGAGAAAGATGATGATAATAAACTCTGCTCCTCATGACCTCCTACTGGCACCTGTTTCAGTTTGTTTCCTAAAGGCCACCATCTGTTCTCCCCTTCCGGTTCAGGAGTATAGAAGAGGTAGGCTTGGGGGTCACTTCAAAGTTCAGTGAGAAAGCTAGGTCCAGAGTGCAGGACTCTCTCTGTCCCCCCACCCATCAGATATACTATTCCTCGTGCTAAGGCGGTCTCTTGGGAAGCAGCATTACACGGATGAGATGAGGCAGTCCAGGAAGATGGCCTGCATCTCTGAAAGCAGTAATTCTCCCTTGGCCTCTGTCCACCGTGCTGAGGTGGGATGAGATCAGGGTGGTCTCCACATGTCGGCAGACACTCATGTCCAGCCTGTGTCTTTTGTTTCTTGGTGCTTAGTCACAGAGTCCATTGTAGCAACTGTATCAGGCCCTATTCTCAACACAGGATATTTGATCTGATTTCACTCAATAAATCCAGCTGAATGTAGGTGGGAAGTATATGGCTTTCCTTGGCAGGGCCCTTGTTCTGTGTGTATTCTTGGAACCATTCTTTTTACTGTTTTACATCTCCATATACCCTCTAGTAGCATTTTGGCTCAGTTAGAGTTTTTTCCTTTGATAGGATGTTGAGTGTAGATTCTTTTAAATCTTCATCTCTGTGCCTTCTGTAGTCACAGTAGTGTAGGGAGGGGGATGGATGGATCCAACTAGATTATATGTTTTATTATTTTTCTTTAAATTATTTATTTATTATTTATTTATTTGAGAAGAAAGAGAGAGACAAAGACAGAGAGAGAGAGAGAGAATGGGAGTGCCAGGGCTTCCTGCCACTGCAAACAAACTTCACATAAATGTACCACTTTGTGCATCTGGCTTTACAAGGGTACTGGGGATTGAACCAAGGCCATCTGGTTTTGCAAACAAGTGCCTTTAACCACCAAGCCATCTCTTCAGCCCTGACTATGTATTTAAAAACAAAACAAAACTCTTGCTTTTATTAGTGCTATCTCTTGCATTGGCATTTAGTATTTTAGAGAACACATTTAACATTTTTACCAAAATAAATCTTAACTGCTTGCCAGACTAAGTGTCATAACATCTCCTGTGCTGTGTGGTTTCTGCTGAAGAAAGTGATTTTTGTCCAGGTAAGATATAGTTAACTGTTTTCCTTGTAGTACTTACTTTCTTCTAGAAATTATAAAGAACTTAAACAGCTATCTTAGGCTTTATTTAAAAGGGAAAACAACAGTGTTTCCTTCTCCCCTGTCATCAAGAATCACAAATTGAAATTGTGCTAAAAGAAAGAATATTAGGTCCTAGGAGAAATGTGCTTTGGGCCAATCAAGCCCAAGACCTAAGCAGCCACCAATTAACTGCACATGTCTTTTTTATATTTATTTTTATTTATTTATTTGACAGAGAAAGAGGGGGGAGAGAGAGAATGGGCATACCAGGCCCTCCAGCCACTGAAGATGAACTCCAGACTCATGCGCCTCCTTGTGCATCTGGCTAATGTGGGTCCTGGAGAGTTGAACCTGGGTCCTTTGGCTTTGCAGGCAAACACCTTAACTGCTAAGCCATCCCTCCAGCCTTGCACATGTCTTTTAAAAACATATCTTTCTTCTTTCTAGCTCATTCTCTTTCTCTCTCATAAATTAAAAAAGTAAAATAATGTGCTGGAAAAATGGTAGTGGTTAAGGCGCTTGCATGCAAAGCCTAAGGACCCAGGTTTGATTCCCCAGAACCCATGTAAGCCAGATACACAAAGTGACACATGCATACAGTGGCCCAAGCACACAAGGTGGCACAAGTGTCTGGAGTTCAGTTGCATTGGCTAAGGCCCTGGTGTGTCAATTCTCTCTCTCTCTTTCTCTCTCTCTCTCACACACACTCTCATAAATAAAAAAAAATATTTATTTGCAAGCAGAGAGACAAAAGAGAGAGAGAGGGAGAGAGAGAAAGAGAGAGAGAGAGGAAGAGAGGGAGAGAGATCACAAGTCCTCCAGCTGCTACAAACTCCAGATACATGTGCCACTGTGCATCTGGCTTTATGTGGGTACTGGGGAATCAAACCTGGGTTGTTGGGCTTTGCAGGCAAGTGCCTTAACTGCTGAGCTATCTCTATCCCTTGCACATGTCTTTTGCTTTTTAAACTTTTTGTTTTGTTCTGTTTTGTTATGTTTTTTGAGGTAAGGTCTCACTCTAGCCCAGGCTGATCTGGAATTCACTATGGAGTCTCAGGGTGGCTTCGAACTCACGGCAATCCTCCTACCTCTGCCTCCCGAGTGCTGGGATTAAAGGTGTGTGCCACCATGCCCGGCACTTAAACTTTTTAATTGACAACTTCCATAATTACAGAAAGGAAACCATGATAATTCCCTCCCCTCCCCAACTTACCCCTTCACAAATCCACTCTACATTATATCCCCTCCTTCTCTCCATCAGTGTCTCTTTTATTTTGATGTCATCATCTTTTCCACCTATTATGAAGGCAGTGCTAGACATTGTGAGGTCATGGAAATTGAGGCCAATTTCTGTCTGAATGATTGCATTGTAAGAGTCTTACACTTCCTTTGGCTCTTACTTCTTTTTTTTCTGCCACTTCTTCCACAATGGACCCTGAGCCTAGGAAGATATGATAGAAACATTTTAGTGTGGAATACTCCTCTGTCACTTCTCAGCACTATGGTGCCTTTTGAGTCATCCCAATGGTCACTGCCATCTGAAAAGAGAAGCTTCTTTAACCAAAAGTGAGAGTAGCATTAATATATGGATATGAATATTAAGTGCTTACGGGGCAGTTTGGTGGGCATAATACATGCACCTATCCAGACAACAACAGGCATTATACCCCTAGGGCTTGTGACCTCCCCTGCCATATGCTTTTGGTTAGGTTTTCAGTACCAGGCATGTATTCCCTCTGTGCAATGGGCCTCTAGCCCAATTAGAGAGCAGTTAGTTTCCCCCATAACAGACATACCACTACTGCATTCATTCAGTCTTTTGGCCTGGTTGGCCAAACTTAAGACTTGCAATGTCCACTATTTTCACTACTGATGACGTCTGTCTCCCATAGGGCTGCATGCAGTGCAGCTTTTTCCATCTGTCCATCAGCTGGTCTACAGGGAGGTTTTCAGCTCAACTCCAGCTTGATTTATCAGTGATCTTGCAGCCCAAGCATGTGGAGTCTTCAGCAACAAGGTCTTACCATTTATTTTTGGTAGGAAATCAATAACCTTGGCAATGACTTGTAATGTTTTGGTGGCATCAGGGACCTCCCTGGCCAAGAAGTCACTGGAAGGTATCCCATCCCAGGCACTGAAATTTTTCTAGTGACAGTTTATGGCTTCTGGGTGTGCCGTTATCCAAAAGAGTAGGTTTCCATATGCCTTGTTCACAACATCTTGAATTTTGATTAACCCTCCCCCAAGCTTCTTTTACTCAGTCTCTTCCAATGACCTTACTTAGGCCATTGCACACCAGTAACCTGTCATCTACTTACATATATACAATATCATCCCCTAAAGTCCTTCCCTCTCCTCCTTCCCTTATAGCCTTATTCTAGCTTACTGACCTCTGCTACCAATTTTTGGTTCCAGCTCACAGACAAGTCTAAACATTTGTAAGTAGGATCCACATATGAGAGAGAACATGTGACATTTGGCTTTCTGGGCCCAGGTTACCTCACTTAGTATAATCCTTTCCAGATCCATCCATTTCCCTGCAAATTTCATAATTTAATTTTTTTTACTGCTGAATAGAATTCTATTGTATAAATGTACCACATCTTCATTATCCATTCATTAGTTGAGGGGCATCTAGGCTGGTTCCATTTTCTAGCTACTAAGAATACAGCAGCAATAAACATGGTTGAGTAACTATCTCTAAGGTAGTGAGAAGAGTCCTTAGGAAATATACCTAGGAGTGGTATAGCTGAATCATATGATAAATCTATTTTTAGCTGTCTCAGGAACCTTCACACTGACTTCCACAATGGCTGTACCAGATTACATTACCACCAACAGTATATAAGGGTTCCTCTTTTTTCTCATACTTGCCAGCATTTATTGTCATTTGTTTTCTTGATGATAGCCATTCTGACAGGAGTGAGATGGAATCTCAAAGTTGTTTTAATTTGCATTTTGCTGACAGTTAAGGATGTAGAACATTTTTTAGATGTTTATATGCCATATGTATTTCTTCATTTGAGAACTCTCTATTTAGTTCAATAGCCCATGTTTTTCAAATTTTTTAACAAACAATTTCCATTATTATAAAAAATATTCTGTGGTAATGCCTTGCCTCCCTCTACTTTCCCCTTTGAAACTCCATTCTCTATCATATACTGCCCCTCTCTCAATCAGTCTCTCTTTTATTTTGATGTCATGATCTTTTCCTCCTATTAGGATGGTCTTGTGTAGGTAGTGTCAGGCACTGTGAGGTCATGGATAACCAGGCCATTTTGTGTCTTGGGGAGCATGTTGTAAGGAGTCCTACCCTTCCTTTGGCTCTTACATTTTTTCCATCACCTCTTCTGCAATAGACCCTGAGCCTTGGAAGGTATGATAGAGATATTGCAGTGCTGAGCACACCTGTCACGTCTTTCCAGCACCGTGATGCCTTCTGAGTCATCACAAGGTCACTGCCATCTGAAAAGAGAAGATTCTCTACCAAAAGTGAGAGTAGCATTAATATAAGGGTATGAACATTAAGAGAAGTGCTTACTGGGCAGTTTGATAAGCAGCAGATGTTACACCCCTAGGGCCCATGACTACCCCTGTTTTAAGTTTTCAGTATCAGGGTTGTATTCCCTGCCATGGAGCATGCCTCCAGTCCAATTAGAGGGCAGCTGGTTTCCACCATGACAGATGTGCCACTATTGCACCCATTGGCTCATTTGGCCTGGCTGTCAATAGCCCATATTTTAATTGGGTTGTATGAGTTTTTATTATTTAGTTTTCTGAGTTCTTTGTATATGCTAGACATTAATCCTCTGTCAGATGTATAGCTGGCAAAGATTTTCTCCTATTCTGTAGGTTTCGTCGTTGTTCTATTCACTATGTCCTTTGCTATACAAAAGCTTTATAACTTCATGAGGTCCCAGTGGTTAATTAGTGGTTTCATTTCCTGAGCAACTGGGGTTATATTCAGAAAGTTGTTGCCTATGCCAAAGGTTTAAGGGTTTCCCCTATTTTTTCCTCTAGAAGTTTCAGGTCTGATATTAAGGTCTTTGATCAATCTGGACTTGATTCTTGTGCATGGAGAAGAGAATGATCTATTTTCATCCTTCTACATATAGATATCCAGTTTTCCTAGAACCACTTCTTAAAGAAACTGTCTTTTCTCCAGTGAATATTTTTGACATTTTTGGTGAAAATTAGATGGCTGTAGCTGTCTGAATTTATATCTGGGTACTCTATTCTATTCCAGTCATCTATGTATCTGTCTTTGTGCCAGTACCATGATGTTTTTGTTACTATGGCCGTGTAATATAGGTTAAAATCAGGAATGGTGATAACACCGGCCTTACTTTTTTAATATTTTATTTTTATTTATTTATTTGACAGAGAGAGAGAGAGAGAATGGGCACGCCAGGGCCTCCAGCCACTGCAAACGAACTCCAGAGGCATGGGCCCCTTTGTGCATCTGACTAATGTGGGTCCTGGGGAATCAAACCTGGGTCCTTTGGCTTTGCATGCAAACATCTTAACAAATAAGCCATGCCTCCAGCCCACCAACATTATTTTTCTTGCTCAAAATTGTTTTGACTATTCAAGTTTTTTGTGCTCCAAAATGACTTTCAAGATTTTTTTTTTCTATTCTCATAAAGAACTTCATTGGAGGGCTGGAGAGATGGTTTAGTGGTTAAGATATATTCTTGCAAAGCCAAAGGACATAGTTTTGATTCTCCAGGTCCCACATAAGCCAGATGCATATGATGACACACTTGTCTGGAGTTTGTTTGCAGTGGCTGGTGGCCCTGGCATGCCCATTCTCTCTCTCTTTCTCTGTCTGTCTCAAATAAATAAATAAAATAGATAAATAAAAAAGTTTTAGAAAGAATGTCATTGGAGATTTTTTTTTTATTTTATTTTTCAAGGCAGGGTCTCACTCTGGTCCATGCTGACCTGGAATTAACTATGTAGTCTCAGGGTGGCCTTGAACTCTCAGCAATCCTCCTACCTCTGCCTCCCGAGTGCTGGGATTAAAGGCGTGTGCCACCATGCCCGGCGACGTCATTGGAATTTTAATAGGGATTACATTAAATGTGTAGATTGCTTTTGTATAGATTGACATTTTCACAATATTGATTCTTCCAATCCAAGAAGATGGGATGTCTTTCCATTTCCTAGTGTCTTCTGCAATTTCTTTCTTGAGTGTTTTAAAGTTTTCATTGTAGAGACCTTTCACTTCCTTGTTTAGGTTTCTTCCAAGGAACTTTTTTTTTTTTTTGAGGCAATTGTGAATGGGAGTGATTCCCTGATTTCATCCTTAGCATGTTTGTTGTTAGAATATAGGAAGGCTTTTGATTTCTGTGTGTTTATTTTGTATCCTGCTATGTTGCTAAAAGTGGTTAACAGTTTGCTGGTAGAGTCTCTAGGGCCCTTTATGTATATAATCATATCATCTGCAAATAATGATAATTTTGATCTCTTCCTTTCCAATTTATATCCCTTTTATGTGTGTTTCTTGTCTTATTGCTATAGCTAAAACTTCCAGTACTATATTAAATAAAAGAGGGGGCACTGGACACCCTTGTCTTTTTCCTGATTTTAGTGGAAGAGCTTCATGTTTTTCCCCATTTAGTATTATGTTGGCTATAGGTTTGTCACAAATAGCCTTTATTATGTTGAGATGTGTTTTTTCTATTCCCAGTTTCTGTAGGACTTTTATCATGAAAGGGTGTTGGATTGTTTTTTCAAGTGTCTTTCCTGCATTTATTGAGAAAATCATGTGATTTTTGTCCTTCAGTCCATTTATGTTGTGTATTACATTTATTGATTTGTGTGTGCTGAGCCATCCCTGCCGCCGTGTGATAAAGCATACTTGGTCAGGGTAATTTATCATTTTGATATATTCTTGTATTCTGTTTGCCACTGTTTTGTCCAGAATTTTTGCATCTATGCTCATGAGGGAGATTGGTCTGTACTTTTCTCTTTTTTGTTGTTCTTGTTCTGTCTTTGTCTGGTTGTGGTATCAGGGTGATGCTGGTTTCATAGAAGGAGTTTGATAGTATTCCTTCCTTTTCTATTTATGGAAAAGTTTGAGATGCATGGGTGTTAGTTCTTCCATGAAGGTCTGGTAAAATTCACCAGTGAATCCATCTAGGCCTGGATTCTTTTTAGTTGGGAGATTTTTTAAAATATATATAACTGCCTGGATCACTGTACATGTTATTTGTCTATTTAAATGGTTTATCTCATCTTGATTTAATTTGGTATATCACATAAATCTAGGAAATCATTCATTTCTTTCAGATTTTCAAACTTAGAGGTATATATGTTCTTAAAGTATGTCCTTCTGATTTCCCGAATTTCTCTTGTATCTGTTGTAATGATGCCTTTTTCATCTCAAATTTTATTAATTTGTGTCTCTCTTTCTTCTGGTCAGATTTGCTAAGGGTTTATCAATCTTGTTTATCCTTTCAAAGAACCAACTTTTTGTTTCATTGATTCTTTGGATTTTTCTTTTTTTGGTTTCTATTTCATTAATTTTTGTCATAATCTTTATTATTTCTTCCCATCTATGGATTTTTGGTTTGCCTTGTTCTTCTTTTTCCAAGGCTTTAAGGTGAAGCATTAGGTTGTTTACTTGCAACCTTTCTGATTTCTTAGTAGAGACACTTAAACCTATAAATTTCCCTGTTAGGACTGCTTTTGTTGTTTCCCAGAGGTTTTGGAATGTTGTGTTCCCATTATCATTTGATTCTAGGAATATTTTGATTTTTTTTATTTCTTCAATGACCCCTTCATCATTCAGTAGTGTAGTGTTTAGTTTCCATGATTTTGTGTATGTTCTATAGTTTTTCTTGTTGCTGATTTGTAGATTGATCCCATTGTGGTCAGACAGAGTACAAGGGATTATTTCAGTTTTCCTGTACTTGTTAAGATTTGCTTTGTGTCCTAATATATGGCCTGTTGTAGAGAATGTTCCATGTGCTGCTGCGGAGAATGTGTATTCTGCAGCATTTGGATGGAATGTTCAATAGATATCTGTTAGGTCCATTTGTTCTATTATATCATTTAATCCAGATATCTCTCTGTTTATTTTGTGCTGGGATGACCTGTCAATTGATGAGAGTGGAGTATTGAAGTTACCCACTACAGCTGTATTTGTGTTATCTGTGATCTTATGTCTAATAGCGTTTGTTTGATGGAATTGGGAGCACCCATGTTAGGTGCATACATGTTTAGAATTGTAATGTCTTCCTGCTGAATTGTTCCTTAGTCTATCCTGGCAGATATTAGAATAGCAACACCTGCTTGTTTCTTAGGCCCATTTACGTGAAATACCATTTTCCATCCTCTCATCCTAACATAGTGTCTGTCTTTTATGGAAAGGTGAGTTTCTTGGAGGCAACAAACAGAAAGATCCTGCCCTTTCATCCAGTCTTCAGGTCTCTGTCTTTTGGCTGGGGCATTGAGGCTATTGGTATTAAGAGTTATTACTAAAAGGTATATATTTATTCTCACCATTCTTCTTATTTTGTAGGGCTTCCTGTTTTTCCTTTGCTCTCTTGTGTTACCTAGTATTTGAGTATGTTTTATTTTTTCCTGTTTCCTCATGTGTGTGCTTTCCTTTCTTCTCAGTGTGAAGAATCCCTTCCAGTATTTTCTGTAGAACTAGCTTAGTTGTCAAGTATTACTTTAGCCTGTCTTGTTGTGGAATGTCCTTATTTCTCTATCAATTTGGATGGGTAGCTTTGCCGGATAAAGCAATCTTGGTTGATAGTTGTCATTTTTCAGAACTTGAAATCCATCATTACAAGCCCTTCTGACTTTTATAGTTTGCATTGAGCAATTTGCTGTTATCCTCATGGGCTTGCCTTTATAAGTGACTTGCTTTTTCTCTCTAACTGCTTTCCATATATTTTCTTTGGCTTGTGTGTTTGTAGTTTAATTATAATATAGTGAGGAGAGCTTCTTTCCAGGTTTTGTATGTTTGGTATTCTAAAATGTTCCTATATCTGCAATGACATCTCTTTCCCAATTTGGGGGAAGTTTTCTTCTATGATTTTGTTGAAAACAACCACTATGCTTTTGGCCTGAAAGTCTTCTCTTCCTATACCTTGACTTCTTGTTTGCTCTTTTCATAGTGTCCTGAATATCTTGAAATTCCCATTCATATCTGCCTATTAGCTTGTCTTTCTCTTTGTTGGACTGTATTAGATCTGCCCCCTAGTCTTCTAGTTTAGATATGTTGTTCTCTCCTTCATCCATTCTATTGGTGAGACTTTCTGCAGAGCTTTTATTTTCACTTATTGTGTTTTTCATTTCTAGTATTTCTGATTGGCTTTTCCTCAGTATTTATATTTCCATACTCATGTCTTATATTGACCTTCTTACTTCATTAAGTTGGTTTCCTGTGTTCTCTTGGAATTTCTTCAGGAATTTGTTTTCTTCTTTGATTCCTTTGATTTTTCTGAGCATAGTAATAATCATTCTTTTGAAATCTTTGTCAGGCATTTCATTTAAATCAGTCTCACTGGAAGTCATTTCTGATGGATTTATCATTTTGGGTGGAATTGTGGGGAGCCCCCGGAGGGTCCCCAAGCGGGATTGTCTACTAGACCCAAAGACACTCACACGGAGAGCTCTCAATGCAAGACGCAAGAGGTTTATTGTACCGGTGCACCGGGGCTCGACACGAAGTCCTCACGCAGGAGAGGTGAAGAGCCCCGAGCAGCCGGGAGGTAGGAGTTTTAAAGGGAAAGATCATAAAACATGCGGAAATATCTCAAACATGTTTCAGCTCAGGGATTCTTCAGATGTCGTCAGGGTGTCGCCTCGGCTCAGGGATCGTGACCCCAGGCAGGGAGCTAGGGCCCCTGCGGTTAGGCATTGTTCAATTGTCTCTGAGCGGAGGCTTTCCAGAAATTGGGTAAGGGGGTTACGGTTGAGCAAACAGGGGTTGGGCAAACAAGCACAGGTGGGCAAACAAGCACAGATTTTTAAGGCAAAGGTCAGCATTTCAGTTAACTAGTTCCTTATCTGGGCCCGGGCGGCTAGTTGCAGAAAGTCACGTACGGCAGAAAGTCACGTATAACATGCTTTTCCTTCATAAAATGGCTGTCCTTATGTCTAGGTAAAGCAAGCAATTGTACAGAAGCCAAAGAAGCAGGTTAGTTGTATTTATTGGTAATCTTTCAGAATTATATTGTCTAGTTTTTTTTTATCTTCCTTATATTATAATGTAGAGAATTTTGCATCTTGGGTTCATTTGATGCTAGGGTTTTCTAATTATCTGAAGTATTCTTAGATGTATAAGTTACCAGGTGTGGCTCTTAAATGACTCCCAGAGTAACAGTAGAAGTGACAGTAGGTGTTGGGTTTCCTGCTATGAAGTGTTCCTATAGGCTGGTTGGAACAAAATACAGGCAAATTCTAAAATTCAACTGAACAATACACATATTCAGTCAAAACCAGCATGGAGTATTTATGTAAGAGTGGGTATTTAAAATAAACAGATAACCTAACAAAGTCAAAGTCTGTAAGTGTTGCTCCACACCCATAATCCTGTCAACTGAGAGACTGAGATTTCTGGCTTGTAAAGGGTTCCATGTCATCCTGAGGCCAAATGAGACCCTGCCCCCACAAATGACAGAGGAAGAAGACAAATACACTCTAAATCAGGAAGCAACAAAGAACAACCCCAAAATATAGCTTACTTGAGAATGGCAAAGCTGACTGACCATCAGTCATAACCTAACACATAACCTACCCTGACATAGAAGGAGTGATTAGCATTTCCAATGCAGTCCAATATACCAGGCTTTTTTGGTGGGCATTGACCTGGTGTAAGAAAGCCCTGTTACCTTTTGGGATGGCTTTGGTCTCAGTTATGCTGTATGCCCACTTGGGCCCCTCTTTCCTGCATTGTGGGCTTGGCTAGGCTGGCTAGGTTGGTGGATCTGCTGCTCTGATTACCTGTGCTGGGTTCTGTATAGCTGACCTCCCTTCCCCAGGTCTTCAGTGGCTTCTGGCACCAGTGGTTGGGGCGAGAGGAGGCTGTGGAGGGTGCCTGAAGTTGTACTGGAGCTGTGTGGCTGGTCCCACAATCCTCTTCTTCATGAGCCATTCAGCTGGTCCCTGCTGTCTTCTCCTTCAGGTTTTTGACTTTGTGAGGAAGCTGGTATGAGTGAAAAATCCCTTCACCTGCTTTCTTCTGTGGCTCAGACAGAGCCTGGTGGCCACATGGACCAGTGCTGCTGCTGGAGCGGCTTCTGCCTGGTTCTGTGGTCTCTAGAAGCTCTGGGTCTCTCCTATTTCTCTGCAGAGATTGATAATTTCTTATACATCTTCACTTTTTAGTAGAAAAGTGTATTTTGCTGTTTTTCTGCTTACTTCCTCCCTAAGCTGCTTTGGTGAGGCTACTATGCTGCCATCTTACCTGAAACAAAAATGCACATGTCTTTTTGATAACTTTCTTATGGGCATGCATTTACCCTTGATATAATTTGTTGGCTTGTCCTAAGCAGGATGGATGAGAGATAAGGCTACTGGTCAACACTGTCCTCAGGAAGTCACCACCTGCTCATCTCTCCAGAATCACTTCTCGCAGGCCCCAGGTTGCAGAGGCAAGAGGGTGGGCAAAGCTTCACTCTGGGCTCTACTGTTAAGCATTAGAGGTCCAGGAGACATATGGCTGCCTACAGAAAAGATGGGCAAAAGGCAGTGCCCAGGAGAACAGGATGGCAAGAGGAGGGTTCAACTCACTTCTTTCTGCCTTTTGCCCTTGAAACTAGTGACTACCCTAGGGGATGGGCTGGGAAGGCTGTGTACAGATCCTTGTGGGCACTGTTACTATTTTAGTGACATTTCTATGCTTTTATATTTATTTTATTTTGGGCTGGAGGGATGGCTTAGTGGTTAAGGCATTTGCCTACAAAGCCAAAGGACCCAGGTTCAATTCCCCGGGACCCACGTTAACCAGATGCACAAGGGGGCATATATATATATGGTTTTTTTGAGGTAGGGTCTTGCTGTAGCCCAGGATGACCTGGAATTCACTATGTAGTCTCAGGCTGGCCTCTAACTCACATTGATCCTCCTACCTCTGCTTCCCAAGTGCTGGGATTAAAGGTGTGTGCCACCATGCCTGGCTCAAATATATGTTTGTTTTTTTTTTCTTGAGATGGGATCATGCTATGTAATCCAGGTTGACCTCCAACTCACTATGTAGCCCAGGTGAGCCTTTGCCTTGCAATCCTACTGCTTCAGCTTCCTGAAGAGATTAGAGGCATGAACCACTATATCTACCACATCTGGCTCATATACTTCAAAAATCCTTAAAACAGGGATGTATAAGAAGCTGTGGATTGTGTTGCAAGCTGGGGCTAGATAATAGGATAGGATGGAAAGGAAGATTTTTATTTTGTTTTTTTTTTCCTTTACCTTAATGAAACATATGTTTGTACAATAGTAAATAAATTTAAATATTTATTATTATATTAAGGAATAGAGAGTATTAGAGCTGGGGAGATAGCTGTCTCTAATGCATGAAGACCTTAGTTCTATCCCCAGGACACATATTAAAGTGCAGAGCATGGTGGTGCATGCCTATAATACCAACAATGGGGAGGCAGATAAGAAAGCTAGCCAGAATAGCCTAATTGGTTATCTGTAGGCCAATTAGAGACCCTGTTGCAAAGAAGGTTGATGCAATTCCTGAAGATGACACCTAATATTGTCCTCTGGCATCCACATGAGCTTGTACACATGAGCTTTTGTGTGCACATGCACACACGTGCGCACACACACACACACACATACCACCACCATCCCCCAAAATAAAAGTAAACACAGAAACAAAAACTTAAAGTTAGGAGGGGGGTTCCAAGCTGGATTCCCAAAGCTTATTGTATTCATCACATGACAGGGTAATAGTAACAGTGACCATTTGATACCACCTGTGGTGGTTTGAATAGAATAGATGGCCCCCAATATATTCAGTTGTTTGTTTGTAGTTTGCATCTGCAGCCACCTGGCTGGAGTCAGTCAGTGCCATTGTGTGGATCTTAAGGTGTGGTGGTGGGTTTCAGATTTCAATTTAAAGATATGCAAAGTGTGCCTAGCAGGAGTTCCTGAAGTGTACTGTGGCTTTTGGCTTTTGAGCTTTAGGCTTGTGCTTCTCTCTTTCTCTGCTTGGTCCTGTGAAGGCAGGCCAGCTTCTACTGCTATTATGGAACTTCCCCTGGATCTGTAAGCTTCAATAAATCCCTTCCTCCATAACTGTGCCTGGTCTGGAAGTTCATCTCAGTGAACCTGAAGCTGTCTGCTACACTACCTCTTTGTTTAATCTGCCTCTATGGAAAACTACCTGGAACACATTATTGGGTTCTTTTCTTATTATTTTGGCATATGTGTATGGTCTATGTAGAGCATACTCACATGTTTGCAAATGCACTTGCCCCATAGACACATAAGTGGAAGCCACAGGAGACTATCATGTGCCTTCCTCAATCTTTCATCCAAGATGTTTCCATGAGACAGAGTCTCACACTGAACCTAGAGTTTCTGGTCACACTTGCTAACCAGCAAGCCCCAGCAATTACCTGATTTCTGTTTCCAGCAGTTCTCCAGATATAGGCCCTCTCGGGTGCTCATGTTTGCAGAGTAAGCGTTCTTACCTAATGAGACATCTCCCAAGCCCTGAAACATTATTGCTTAACTCTGTTTTACTTCATAAGATAGAAAATTGGAGTCACATATTTTAATAATTATTTTCAATAGCAAATGTTGAAACAAGAAAAACATTTTCTCAGGCTGGAGAGATGGCTTAGTGGTTAAGGCCCATGCCTGAGAAGCCTAAGGACACAGGTTCAATTCTCTAGGTCCCATGTAAGCCAGATGCACATGGTGGCATATGTGTCTGGAGTTTGTGTACAGTGGCTAGAGGCCCTGGAGTGTCCATTCTCTCTCTGTCTCTCTCTCTCTTCCTCTCTCTATCTCAAATAAATAAATAAATAAATAAATAAATAAATAAGAAAGAAAAATATTTTCTCATTAACCCCAGTTGACTAGAATATTAAAGTCTCTAAAGTGCTGGGAAGCAAGTTCTTGGCTTATGAATCATCCATTTATGTGAGAAATCAGAGTAGTCCACTGTGGATTAGAGCAGTTTGGCAGGCTTCAGGATCCAATTGTCCTGTGGAACATTTTAATGCTCTTTGTCTTTGTTAGTTTCATGTTGGTATAATAAAACACTGAAGACTGGGTAACACATAAAGAATAAAGTTTACTTGCCTGAAATGTATGAAGGCTGTGAAGCCTAGATTCATGTCACTGGTTCCTGCTCAGCATCTGAAGAGGGTCTTCCTGCTGCATCCCAACATAGAAGATGGTGTCACATAGGGACACAGAGCAATGGTGCTACCTCAGATCTCTTTTCTTCTCTTATGAAGCCACTAATGCCACCATCCTCACAAGGTCATCAAATCCTCATTACCTCTCAAAAGGCTTTCCCCATGAACATATGAACCTGGGTATTAAGTTTCCAATGCCTGAAGTTCGGGTGGTCACATTCAAACAAGAGCACTCTTCTTGGTGGGGAAAGCCTGTTGCCATGTAACTAATTTCCAAGACAACTCTTCAAACACAAGCCATGTATGTTAGAGACCATGAACATTCCCCTACAATTAAACATATTCCTTCCTGCAATTCAAAGTTATTAAAGGGTTGAAAAGAGCTGGTCAGTGTGAGTTGGAAAGGCACTTGGCATCTGATAGCAAGTAATGATTTGACTTTTACAATGGGAAAATCTGGCTTTATGAGCATGAGGTGCATGCATTTATTGTGCTCTAACCTCAAGTACTTATAAGGTGACAGTGCAGTTTCCATTTTTGCAGGAAATGATAGCTGCTAAAATTCCTAGCCAATGATGCAGCTGGTTAGAACTGGGGTCTACATAGCCTCAAGACTCTCTCTAGACTGATTCTTATAATACAAAGGTATTTGCTTCTCGCTATAATGAAAAATAGTGGAGACGATTCTGGTAGGTATTCCATCTTAGCCTACACTCCCATGGGATCAGTAGGTCAAAAATGCCATTAAAACCAAGATATGACCACTGAAATTGGCAATGGCGAGGCCATTCTTGGCCTTGACAAGAGCTACTTCAACAAAGTAGCCAAGTGGGAATCAATTTTATTATTTATTTATTTTATTTGTTGATAATTAATTAATTAATTAATTAATAGAATAATTAATTAATTAATGTATTAGAAAGAGAAGGAGAGAGAGAGAGAGTGTGAGAATGGGAGCACCAGAGCCTGTAGCCACTGCAAAAAAACTCCAGACGCAAGTGCCACCATGTGCATCTGGCTTTTGTGGGACCTGGAGAATCCAACCGGGGTCCTTAGGCTTCATAGGCATATGCCTTAACCACTAAGCCATCTCTCCAGCCCTGTTGATTATTTTTTTTTTTCTGTTGATTAATTTTTGATTGTGTGTGTTGTTGGGGGGGGTATGCTGTTTCACTTGTACGTGCCCTTGAGGTGTCCTATATGCTCTCTTGTGGCGGGGGTCGCTTGCCCATCATGGCCAGATTGGAACCACTCCATCATTCTTCCACCTGGTCATATTTTGAGCTAGAGTCTCCTCTTACTAATTATGAACTTTGAATGCCTCTAAAAATTCTAGAACCTCTCTCCCCTATAGGACTGGGGTTAGAGGGATATTTAGTCATTCCTAGCTATTTTACTTGGGATCTGAAGATTTGAACTCTGGTGGGCTCAGGTCCCTCAGGTCCTCATGTTTGTGCAGGGAGCATACTTATGCCCCATCTCTCCAGCCCTAGGTTACTGTTCGGAGCAAAAGGAAGAACAATCCATACTAATATAGACAATAAATTCTTTTGAAGATTTTTTTTGTAACAGACAGCCAAGAGTTAAAGTGGTTGGTGCCTGGAGAGATACAAAATGTCAATAAAGAATTTTTTTAAGACAGGAAATTTGCATGTCTATATGCATTGTGGGAATGGCTTGAGACCAAAGAAAGTATTAGTTTAGGTGGGAGAGGTGAATTGGATCTGATGCACAATGGATTTGGCCTTGGATAGGCTCCATTGGCTTCCTTCATAGTAAAAGGAAAGTAAATAAATCAGGCCAAAGTGAAGTGGTTCCTGAGTTGTGGTTTATTTCAGGTAAATAGCAGGGGAAGAGAGAAGGATGAAGATTTAAAGGAGTGCCCAACAAAGAAACAATAGCAATGAATCTGGCAACTAAGTTGTGTCAAGATAAGAAGGAGGTCATGAGAAGAGTGAGGGTCAACTATAGATGCAGGTCGAGGACTGAATAACAAAGAGGGTAAACTGGAAAGCTAGAAGTTGTCTGGTAAGAACAGAATGACCTTGGCATTATGGATGGTGTTACCATGACAGCAGGGGCTGGCTGGTGTAGCAGGTCAAGAATGGCAAGAAATGTCAAAGAGCTAAGGGGACAGAAGGGAAGAGACTCCACTGTGCACATGTGAGAAACCAAGACTTATCACAGGACATGATTGGGGACAGCGACAGTGAGCCAGATGGTAATATCATTTTTAAAAAGGCAGAATAATCCAAGGGCCTGTACATGGCCAGAATAAGGTGGAGTGACAAAGAATATGGGGTGTTATTGTCAAGGGGAGTGAAGGTCAGGCAGAGCAAGAAATTAAAAGAAACCATCAGTGAGGAGGCTAGTGATGAAGCAAATTCCAGAGCGGGAATGGATAAGTCCATCCTGGGCACTGGAAGCGGATGTAGCCATGTGTATGAGCATGCATCCACATAGATGCATATTCGGTTATTAAGATTGGGAACTTTGAATGGAGCCTTCGTGGGGGAAGGACAGCCTAAGTCGATTTCCTGGGTCCATGAGCAACGCTGGCCAAGTCCTTCTTTCTGTAAACCAAAGCTGAGCACAGAAAGCACAGGGCAGGCTGTTTACAGATGAGAACACATTGGCACAGACACTGGGCCCTGGGCTGCTGCAGCTGGAGCTCTGGTCACTTTGGGACCGTAGGAGTCCCCAGAAGGTTGCCAAGAGTGCTGACCCTCCCTCCAACAGTCAGTCCTCGGAGGAAAAGACAGCCAGGCTCATCCCTTCCTTCCCCTGGACCCCGCCCCTGGGCACGAGCTGTGTGGCTCTTGTCTCAGGAGCAAGTACCTTTCAAAAGCCCCAAAGCCTCCCTGGCAGAGCAGTCAGTGTCAGTACTGGGATGGGAGGAGGTGGGGAATACACAAAGCATCTGCGCACATTCTTCATGCTCATGAATTAGGCAGGGAGAGTCCCACGGTGGGACACTAATTACTTCAGCATTTACAGCTCTGACGTCAGGCTTCTGCTTCTACAAACTGCTTGAAACCAGTCAAGGCATCATAGAGGAGTGAGGCTGTCCTTGTGCTCTGCCTATCACAGTAACACAGTGCTCCCTTTGTCACTGAACTTCCTGCCCTACCTGTGAAACGGGAGGAAATCAAATTATTTCTCCTGCTTGGATCCGGTGGTATCTTAAGAAAGGGACTAATGTGTAGGCTGGAGTTAGAATTCAGGCTGAAAGGGATGGATGGGGTAGTGTGTGTGTGTGTGTGTGTGTGTGTGTGTAAGTCCTCCCGTCCTACAAGACAAATTAAAGATCCGAAAATCCTCTGTCTCAAGCCCAGAACTCATGGGCTAGCGCTGTTGTGATTTTTTTTTTTTTTTTTTTTTTTTTTTTGGTTTTTTGAGGTAGGGTCTCACTCTAGCCCAGGCTGACCTGGAATTCACTATGGAGTCTCAGGGTGGCCTCGAACTCACGGCGATCCTCCTACCTCTGCCTCCCGAGTGCTGGGATTAAAGGCGTGCGCCACCACGCCCGGCTTGCTGTTGTGATTTTTAATAAATGGGCACAGGAGGTGGGGAGGGGATGGACACCCACAGGGAGCTGGGAGGCGGCGCGCGCCGCTGCAGAGCGTGACGGCCGTGGTCGCCTAGCAACCGGCGGGGATGCGCGCGGGTCCTGGCGCGGGAGCTGAGCTGCCGCCGCGCGCCCCTGGAGCTTTCCGGATCGCGGGAAAACTTTCAGGTTCCTCGGTGCCGGGGAGAAGGCGCGAGGCTCCGAGGACCCAGAGATGCGCCCCGCGGGCTGAGGGCAGACCATGGGGTCCCGTCCCCGCAGGCAGGGTCCCGGGGACCACGGGCGGTATTCGCGGAAAGTTGGTGCGCCCCTGGAGGCTCCTAGAAGATTCCGTACCCCTGGGACCAATGCTCCCCCAAGTTTCTTCAGCAACTCCTTATACACAGTGGATTGAGGCGGTCCGAAGTGCTTGTGGCTCCAGGTTCACCTAGTCTGATAACCAGGTGACAGAAAACCCGCGCTTTTCTGCGTCTTCACTGATGCTTAACCTCTTCGCCTTCAATGTTTGCTATTCAGTTTTTGTTTTCTGCTTTCCTTCCTCTTCCAGAAAGTGATTTCGCGGACGTCTCTCCCGAGCCTTACAGCCCCGAGGAGTTAGGTAAGTCTGATGCTTTTTACACTGGAATCTCTTTTTTTAAAAAATTTATTTATTTATTTGAGAGCAACAGAGAGAAAGAGGCAGAGAGAGAGAGAGAGAGAGAGAGAGAGAGAGAGAGAGAGAGAGAATGGGCGTGCCAGAGCTTCCAGCCTCTGTAAACGAACTCCAGATGCATGCGCCCCCTTGTGCATCTGGCTAACATGGGTCCTGGGGAATTGAGCCTCGAACCAGGGTCCTTAGGCTTCACAGGCAAGCTCTTAACCGCTAAGCCATCTCTCCAGCCCTACACTGGAATCTTGAGTTTAGGGACATCCAAGGAGAATTCCAGTGAGAGGTGGATGGAGAGGATCAGGAGACTCTTCCCAGGGATGCAATCTGGCTCAGTTCTACACACTTGACTCTTCTTCCAGCCACTGTCCGTTTCCCATGCATTTGATGGATGGTGGGGGTTGGCCTGAGTGTTTGCGTGTGTGTGTGGGGGGGGGGTTGGCCCGAGTGTGTGTTGTGTGTGTGTGTGTGTGTGTGTGTGTGTGTGTGTGGCCAACTTCCCGATCTTGTGCTTCTATAAGCACTTTGAACTCATCCTGCCTAGAAGGAGGTGGCGAAGTTACTGAGTATCTTGCCCAAGAAAGACACAGTGCGGGTCCAGAAAAGGCCCGGTGGTCTTTAACCCACAGGCCCTGGGGGCCTGTTTCCTCCCTGCTGTCCATTCATCATTTCGTCTGCAGGCATTTGGAATGGACATTCCATCCTTCTAAGCCTGTGGCTATGAGGAACGCTTTGCGGGTGGATGGAGTCACAGACAGACGTCCCTGTGTGAAGAGTAGGCTGTCTGTACCCCGTGGGTCCCTCAAGGCATTCCTGCTGCCCAGCCTATCTTGCTGGCCTGTGGTGGGCTGTTCCCTACATCCAGTTCTTAGGGTTGGTTCAGCTACTAAGAGCCTGATCTGCCAAGGTGCCAAGGCCTTCCTGTCTGTTCTCTTCTCACCAGCCAGGAAATTCTGCTATTATGTGATGAAGGAATTTTGATTGGAAAGAAGAGAAATTGCCCACAGTGTCAGCAGTATGCAAATATTTATCCACAGTAACCTTTTCAATGTGGGGAATTTTGCTTGCTCAGTCTCTTGTCCTGGGATGTATGTTCTCTCTCTCTCTCTCTCTCTCTCTCTCTCTCTCTCTCTCTCTCTGTGTGTGTGTGTGTGTGTGTGTGTGTGTGTGCGTGTGTACGTGCTTGCCACAGCACATGTGTGGAGATGAGAGGTTAACCTTATGGTGTTTGACTTCATCTTTCATCTTGTTTGAGACAAAATCACTCTTCCTCTGGAAATTCCAGACTAGGTAGCCAGAGAGCTTCCATATGCTTTGATTTTCCTGACTGTCTCCCAATGCTACAGACGTGTTGGGATTAGAGGCATGTGGGCTACTTGCATCCAGCTTTACACGGGCCCTGGTGATCCTAACTCAGGTCACCAGGCTTGCAAAGGAAGCTCTTTTAACTACTGAGCCGTCTTCCCAGGCCCTGAGGATATGTGTTCTTATGAAATACCCCAGCATTAGAAGAATAATTCCACCCTAGCAACAACTTTCATTCATTTCTTGACACATCAAGATAGATCTGAAGGGAGGTGTGGTAGTGTATGTCTGTAATCCAAGCACTTGGAAGGCTGAGGCAGGAGGATCACTGTGAATTTGAAGCTAGCCTGGGCTACAGACTAAGACCCTGTCTCAAAACAAAAACCAACCAGAGGTCTGGCTATCAACATAGCATTCTGAGGAAGAGAAGGGTACCTCATCTATGCAAAAAAAAATGTGTCATGAGGCAGTCATATCTCTACAAAAGGTGGCTTTTCAAGGCACCACGTTGAATTCTTTTCCCAAACAAAAATTACGTCTATGCTTTGGCTTTGCATAAAGTGACTTCTTAGTGGACAGGGACTTGGTGATTGCTCTACACATATGTACCTTTGCACTAATGGCACCTGTGTTAGCATTCCACAATGTGACAAATGTTATTTGGTTGTCTCATGTTGTAGCTAAGCAGAAGCAATGGCAGAATGGGCACTGTTTGCTCTAAGAAACCTGATTGTTTAACTGCTAAATAGTTTGTACTCAAACAATGATGTATGTCCCCAGAAGGCCTAGGTGCATGGTCCTGTCTCATCGCCACATCTCACTGTGGTGTTAATGTACTGGACTTTCCAGTTGAGGTACTGATAATCAGAGCAAGATCTTCAAGTGATCAGTGAAAAAAAGTAACCTTTTCCCTCTTCAGTTTAGAATAAGAAAACACCCCCCCCCCATTCTTTTGACATAAGCCTAATTTCTTGAGAGAACATGAAGGTGCCAGTCTATTTGTACTGATGCAAAAAAATTACCATAGATTGAGTAAATTGTAAACAACAAGGGAATTTATTAGCTCTGGTTACACTAGGTAACTGTCTAGGTATCTTCTGAATCAGCCACCTAAGATACTGTGAGGGCCTGTAGACTGAAGGAAGCCTATAGTCACAGATATTTATTGTGTATGTCCAGGCTATTTGAGCATCTGGCATCTCCAAAGGGTTATTCTTCCCTGACAGTGCAGCTGTCTGGATGAGCCTGCATTGTTTCCATGCTATTCAGGTCAGAGGGAGCTCACATTTCTCCCTTGGAAAGAAGCATGATAGTTTTTGATGCTTTGCTTATACACACAGCAGGGAAACTATCTCTTCTAGCAGTGAAGAGCTTGTTAAGCAGCTATTCTTTCTGAACACAAAAGCAGAGATTCAGCTCGGCTACAATGGAAGAAGGGGTGAGGGAGGTATTAATTTTTTTTTTCTCGTCGTTTTGACAAAATATCTGACAAAAGCAATTCAAAGGAGGAAGGGTTTATTTTTAGCATAAAATTTAAGAAGAGATAGGGTCCATTGTGGCAGGGAAGGTATGGTGGCAAAAGCATGCATCAGCTGATCACATTGTCTCCTTAGTCAGGAAGTAGAGAATCCATAGGAAGTGGGATCAAGCCATCAAATCTTATGGAGCACCCTCAGTGACCCACTTTCTCCAAGGTCTCTCAGGGTCCATCCCCTAAAGGTTCTACTCCCTTCAAAAACAGCACCACTGGCTGGAGACCAAGGGTTCAAGCAAATGAACCTATGGGGGACATTTAAAAATTAAACCCCAACAGCCTGTTTTATAACCTTTCTTGGCTCTCCTCACCTGGAGAATAGACACTGTGATCTGCGTCCTCCCCATTCCTATAACCTAGTTTACGCTGGATGGTCTATTTCCACTGGCATGCCCTTCCTTCCCATCTCCCTTCTCCCCTGGCTACCTCAGACCCATTCTTCAATATCATACCCATGTACCATGTTTCCCTAGTTGTTCTCAACATCGGCTGAACATTGAAATCCAGTGGAGGAGCTTTGATAGTTGTAAGACCACATCAGAACCTTGAATTTCTACAGCTCAGTCCCTAGAGATGGTGCAGCCATCAGTGTTTTTGATTTTTTGTCACAACTCAAATGACTCCAGTCTGCAGTTAAGATTAGGCTGCTATAACAAAGACCAAAATGACAATTACTTAAACAGAATCCAGGTTCATCTCTCCTTCTCTTGGAGCAGCAGCAGTCTCAGGCTCATACAGTGCCTTCATGGTGCTTTAGGTCCCCCAATGCACTGTCCATGTCATGCTCTGAAGTAGCTGGTTCGGACCCATGTCACTCCCCATTCCAGTCAACAGGGATGATAGGGGGAAAGGACAAGGCAGGGAAAGGACGAGGCACAGCTTGAAAAGTAGCACACACCTTTCCTTTACACTCTAGCCTAAACCTAGGTCTGACTGGCTACACATAGCTTCGAGCAGGCTGGAAACTAGGGGGTGGGTGGAATGATTCTGTTCCCAGAAGAATGGTTGGGTAGAGTAGAGGAGAAAGAGATGCTGGTGACCAGTACTCCTAAGGAGTTATGGGCTGTGCATCGTAGTGGCTCAGTGTGAGTCTAGAAGCATTCTGGGTGGGTTTAGATATTAGCTCCACTTCTTACTTGCCTTTTGATCAGGGCAAGTTATCTAATCAGTATCTACATTCATAAGCTAGTTTCTGACACATTTCCGTATCTGCTTATTACCTTCTGCCACTCTGTTCTGTGCCTTAGATAACTTACATTTTGCTTTGTGTATTACTTTACTCATTACTGTCATCAAATACCTGACAGGAAGCAGTTTAAGGAAGGAAAAGGTTTATTTTGGCTTATAATTTTTTATTTAATTTATTTTTTATTGACAACTTCCATAATTGTAGACAACTTCCATAATTGAAGACAATAACCCATGGTAATTCCCTCCCTCTTCCCACTTTCCCCTTTGAAAATTCCACTCTCCATCATCCCCTCCCCCCTCAACCAGTCTCTCTTTTATTTTGATGTCATCATCTTTTCCTCTTATTATAATGGTCTTGTGTAGGTAGTGTCAGGCACTGCAAGGTCATGGGTATCCAGGCCATTTTGTGTCTAGAGGAGAACATTGTAAGGAATCCTACCCTTCCTTTGGCTCTTTATTCTTTCTGCAACCTCTTCCACAATGGACCCTGAGCCTTGGAAGATATGATAGAGAGATTTCAGTGCTGAGCACTCCTCTGGTCACTTCTTCTCAGCACCATGGTGCCTTCTGAGTCATCCCAAGGTCACTGCCATCTGAAGAGAGAAGTTTCTGTAACCAAAAGTGAGAGTAGCATTAATATATTGGCATGAATATTAAGAGAAGTGCTTACTAGACAGTTTGGGGAGCACAGTATATACATTTAGCCAGACAGCAGCAGTTGTTACACCCCTAGGACTCATGACTAGCCCTGTTGTAGGTTTTCAGTTTCAGAATTGCATTTCCTCCCATGGAGTGGGCCTCCTCCAATTAGAGAGAGCAGTTGGTTTCCCCCATAACAGACATACTATCATTGCACCCATTGGCTCATTTGGCCTGGCTGGCCAAATTTAAGGCTTGCAGTGTCCACTGTTGAGTGTCTTCAATGGTGATTTTTCTCTCTTCCATTGAACTGCATGCAGTGTAGCTTTTTCCAGCTGTTAGCTGGTCTACATGGAGAAGGTTTTCAGCTCAGCTCCAGCAGGATTTCTCAGTGACCTTGCAGCCCAAGTCTGTGGAGTCTTCAGCAATAGGGTCTTAACCATCTATTCCTGGTGGGAAACCAAGAGTGTTGGCAATAGCCTGTAATGTTTTGGGGTATCAGTGACCCCTGGCCAACAACTCATTGGAAGGTATCCCATCCTTGGCACTGAAAATTTTCTAGTAACAATCTATGACTTCTGAGTGTTCCATTGTCCAAAAAAGTAGGACTCCATATGACTTATTGATATCCTCTTAGATTTTGATTAGCCCTCCCTCCACCTTTCCTTTACTCAGTCTCTTCCCCTGACCTCACTTAGGCCTTTTCACCCCCATTAATCTATTCTTCTACTTATATATATACACAATACCATCCTGTTAAGTCCCCCCTTTATATTCCCTTTATATCCGCTTTCTAGGTTACTGGCCTCTGCAACTGGGTTTTATTCCTACTCACATAGAAGTCCAATCATTTGTAGCTAGGATCCACATATGAGAGCGAGCATATGATGTTTGGCTTTCTGCGCCTGGGTTATCTCACTAAGTATAATCCTTTCCAGCTCCATCTATTTTCCTGCAAAGTTCATAATTTCATTTCTCTTTACCATTGAGTAGGACTCCATTTTGTAAATGTGCCACATCTTCATTATCCACTCATCAATTGAGGGAAATCTAGGCTGGTTCCATTTCCTAGCTATTGTGAATAAAATAGCAATAAACACGGTTGAGCAAGTATCTCTAAGGTAGTTAGATGAGTTATTAGGATATATGTCTAGGCGTGGTATAGCTGGGTCATATGGCGAATCTATTTTTAGCTGTCTCAGGAATTTACGCACTGATTTCCACAATGGCTGGACCAGATTGCATTCCCACCAACAGTGTAGGAAGGTTCCTCCTTTTGAGCATCCTTGTCAGAATTTATGATCATTTGTTTTCATGATGGTTGGGTTGCAGTTTTGAGGAGATACATTATCGTGGCAGGGAGGACCTGACAATAGGAGTAAGAGGCTGGCTGGTCACATTGCACCCACATTTAGGATTCAGAGAGTGAAAAGGAAAACTGAGAGCAGGCTGCAAAACCTCAAGGCCCACACCTAATGATGCACTTCTTTCAGCAAGGCTCCTAGAGGTTCTACCACCTTTACCATCTTTCCAAACAGTGCCACTAGCTGGGGACAAAGTGTTCAAACACATGAGCCTGTTTGGGGGGCTGGGCATTTCACATTCTAACCACAACACAATGTATCTCCTGGCTTCTAGATGGACTGGGCTAAGGAGAGGTACTGGCAGGATGTGGGACCATGGCAGAGGATATTAGGGTATTCCGTGAATTTTGGTCTGTAGGATGGTTGTGTCATGCTCTCCATATGGCTCTACTGAATCTCCCGTAGAGCATCCTATAGAGTGGTCTTCCCCTATAACAATTGGTCCCTCTCGATTCTGGGAACCTCTCCTTCTAGTTGTATTAAGGTTCTCCAAACAGAAATAGTAGAGCAACTATATACATGGAATTTCTCATAGATCACACATTTTTGAATTTTAGAAGCCCTATATCATGGTATCTTCAAACTGGAGGCCCTGGGAGATGGAAGAGATAGCTCAGTGCAAGTCAGAGCCAGGGAAGTTCATGGTGGAATTTTCAGTCTGAGGCCAAAAGCCTGAAAAATGGGGCTGGGAATGCAGGGGTAGTGGGTAAATATGGGAACATCAGTGCACATCCAGAAATTAAAAGGCTATTCTGATACCCTAGGGCTTCTAAGCCCCATAAGAACTTTCCCATCCTCCACCACTTTTTGTTCCATCAGGTACCTAGGCCAGTTGTTTGGGTCCCACCCACATGGAGGGCTGAGCGTCCAGTTAGCTGAGCCCTTCCTGTTCTCTCCTGTCCTCACAGACACACCCAGAATGCTTCATCAGCTCTAATGGGCATCCCTTAATCCAGTCAACATGACACTTTAACCATTTCAAAGTGATGGCAGTAACACCCCTCCTCAACTGTGACCAGCTCCAAGGTGCTTCCTAATCACACTTTGTTTTCCTTTGACCTTGACCATCACACTTTTGTAAGTAATTCTTTCTTCAGATCTCATCAGTCACTCCCTTTGAGCCTTGACTGATGCAGAGGGGATATTAATAGTACTGACCTCAGACCATGGCCAGCCTGAGCTTAGCAATTGACAGTAGCAGCTGACATCAAATGCCCTGTCACTAGGCAGATACTCTGATACTTTCAGGCATGGTTAAAACTTTCAGAAACATTTAATTTTCACATAAAATTTCATAATACTGCTACTTGGCTTCTTTTCCACGCTGTGTCAGGAGAACGTGTCAAGACTCCAAAGTTGTGAACAAATCTACTATGAGTCAAAAGCATCATGAATCTGGATTCCCCCATCCCAGCTATGAAGACAATGAGAAAAGAACCAGACTTTGCATACACTTTCTCTGTGCCAAGAACCTCACGCAAGGAAACAGTACACCAAGTTTTTAGCTTGGGTTTCAAATCTGGTGTGCACAGTGGTGCTCCAAAACAACAATATCCAAGAATCCACCAGATCATATGACTAAGAAACCATGGCTTTCTTTAAGGTCACCCTCCACTTTTTTGGCCAAGGATCCGCAGGGGAGGGAGCTGGCTATTCTAACATCTGTCCAGGAATCCAGTGTGCCTCAGTGAACTGCATGATAAGTGCTGTCTGTCCTCTCTTCTCCTGAAACTGGTAGCCACCTGACACTGGCCATGGCTGTCCCTGCTCATGGCTGAACCTAATACTTGGCCTTGGTTGGCTGACAGTCTGCCTGGTGGCCAGTGCCCTGTGCTCTCTGGCTGCTGGCGTGAGAACACTGTTCCCTTGGGTACCCTTACAGCCTCAGATTAAGGCTAGGTCCTTCTGCTCACTGCACAAGCCCAAACTCACTCTAGGGCCTGGGATCTGCTTAGCCATCTGCCTAGCTCTAAGCTTGCCTTCGGTCCACCCCGGGTCCACTGCAGATCCTCCCACCCCTTGGAAGCCTATTCATCCTGCCATCCTTCTTGGAAACTCTAGACAGAGCTTCTGAAAGGGTTGGAGGTTTTTCTCCAGTTTAACTTCTTCTGGTGATTGACAGTGGAAAATTCAATTCCCTTCACAGGAAACCTCACCCTACCACAGGGTGTGGTCCAGCCTCCTAACTCCAGCAAAACAATCATAGAAGAGTTCAATGTTATTACTGCTCCCCACATCTGCGCAGCTCAATCTCTTCCATGATTAATCTATTTTTCTTTTATTTATTTACTTACTTAAGAGAGAGAGAAAGAGGGAGAGAGAGAGAATGGACACACGGGGTCCTTCAGCTACTGCAAATGAACTTCAGTCCAGAAGTATGTGCTTCCTTGTGCATCTGGCTTAAGTGGGTCTTGAGGAATTGGACCGGGGTCCTTTGGCTTTGCAGGCAAACGCCTTAACCACTAAGCCATCTTCTCCAGCTGATGATTATTCTACTTTGAGTATATTAAAAACTCAGCGAAGCCCATGAAGTTATTTTCATTTTAGGGAGAGAAAACAGGAGTGCAAAGAAATTGTTATCTACTCTATGGTACACAGGCTTAGATTGTACACATCATCTCTGGCTGTGAAGCCAATTTCAGTTTTCTGGAGAGGAGAATATGTAAATTGCCCTTAGGAGATTCTGTTGAGAGTTGGGCAATATAATATGTATAAAATATAGCCAGCTATAGATTAAAAACCTGTGGATTCAACCAACTATGGGCAGAAAATTTATGATTTAAAATTTTCTATAGTGATCATGCACAGAATTTTTTCATTATTTCCTAAATAATATAGTGCTGACACACTCTTAACATAGAATCTGCACTGTATTAGCTATTATGAGTCATTTAGGGATGATTTAAAGTGTAAAAAGGGTGATGCCCATGGATTATATGCAAAAGCTCCTGTGGATTTTGTTTTTGGGGGAATCCTGAAGTAAGTCCCCCATGACTATGGAGAGATGACAGTATCATTTGTTGTTGAATAGATGAATTAATGACACTTGTTCAAGGCTATATGTATTTAATTTTCTTTAGATCACCAAAAAATAATCAAATGCTCCAAAAGAATCTTCCATAATGGGGTATATAAAGCAACAACCACAGAAGCTCCTCTTTACTCTCTTTATGTAGTTCCTGCTCTGCAGTACAGCATAGAGTCCCTGGAATATGGAAGCACCTGTGGTTTCATAGTGCTGACCCACTTACAAAGAAGACTGAGTCTTCACAGAGCATGCTTCCCAGCAGGGCAGTGGAGGCCTGTCATAGGGTGGAAGCATGTGGAGGGCAAGGGGACTCAGGCCAAGGTGAAAATGAGTCCTGGTCCACCATAGATGTGTTTACAGCATGTTGCAGTGCCTTGCCCAACAGGTGATATCATTTGGGTGGGAGAGACAATGCCATACACTCTAGGAGATGATCACCCACTTTAGCTAAAACAAAAGAAAAAGAGCCAAGAAGGAGTATAGAATTATGGGATCATAATTCACACACAGAGGGAAAAAGGAAAGGTTGTTTTTTTCTGCTAGAAATAAAAGAGACCATGGCTAGTCATCCCTGAATGCAAAAAAAAAAAAAAGGCATGACTGCATAAAAACAGTGATATTTCACTGATGGTTAAGCACCTTGGGGCTTCAGAAATGTGGAGACCACACTAAATCTTTTTAAGGATGCTATGAGTGTGGTTTCTGGGTCACAGATTTGCTGGCTGGTTATTCTGGTATGTTCTGTGTTAATGTTTCTCATATCACTCAAATTCATTTTGCTGTGGGTGGACACATTAGGTCAACCTGCTGCCTTACCCTCTCTTCTTCCCTTTCCTCCCCCATCTCTGTCTCTGCCTCTGTTTGCTCTGGCCAATATCCTTCCCCCACATGCCCCTCTTACTCCCTCTTTCTTTTTTCCATGTTAAGTTGGAATAGGGACAGAAAAGGCAGTGCTTGTCTTCCTAGGGCCCTCTGCCAGAAAATGGAGCAGGTCAAATTATAAAAAGGGATAAAAAAAGAATGTTCCTTGGCAAAATGGGGGGAACAGATGTTCAGGGACAGTTTGGCTGTCTCTGGCTGCCTGCTGGAGCACACCCCTTCCAGAATTGCTGGAAGTAAGCATTCATGTCAACAGCACAACTGTGTCATTAACTGAACATCAAATGTATCTACGTATTTATTTCTCCTTCATTCTCTTCTCCCTGGGATCTTCGACCCCTCACATCTAGTTTTAGCAAGATTTTAGACCACCAGGTTTCAACATTATTTTCAACTTGTTTTTAGAGCTTTAAAAGAAATCTGAGAAGGGTGAATGTTACAGGTCCTTCAGGTCATTTTCTAACAGGACTTGTTCAATTTGGTTTTTATTTTTTGCTACTTTTTTTTGTACAGTTTCTGTCCCTCTGTCGAATTCCCTTTTCACATCATTTTCTGATTTTCTTTATGCTTCTTGGAATTCATCCTTGCATTTCTTATGTCTTCATTGAGCTTAGCCAGCTGGTTATTTAGGTCCTCTTTTTTTTTTTCCCCCCCCCCTCTCCTTCAGATCATTTACCTCTTTGGAACCCTTCTTGGTTCTTTTCTATTAGGTCTAATCTAGCAAGGACAGCATTCATATAATTATTGGCCCTTTGTTGCTTTTCTGCAAGTTTGCTATTTGCTTGGTCAGTGTTGCATAGTGTGGTGGTTTGAATAGAATAGATGGCCCCCAATATATTCAGTTGTTTGTTTGTAGTTTACATCTGCTGCCACCTGGCTGGAGTCAGTGCCATTGTGTGGATTTTAAGGTGTGGTGGTGGGTTTCAGATTTCAATCTAAAGATATGCAAAGTGTGCCTAGCTGGAGTTCCTGAAGTGTGCTGTGGCTTTTGGCTTTAGGCTTTAGGCTTGTGCTCCTCTGTCTCTGCTTGCCATTATGGAACTTCCCCTGGATCTGTAAGCTTCAATAACTATCCCTTCCTCCATAACTGTGCCTGGTCTGGAAGTTTATCTCAGCGAACCTGAAGCTGTCTGCTACACATAGCTTGTGTCTTCATTTTGGGGCTCTGATCCTACTGTCTCTTCTATGTTTTGATTAGAGATACCCATTGTGGGACTAGGCAATCTTGTTGGATTTACTTGCATTTGATTTTTCATGTTATTCCTTTTGCTCTGTGGTCTGCTCATCACAGTGGAGGAGTCTTATTTAATTTAGGAGGAAGCTGTAGTCTATCCTTGATGTGTCTTCAGTGATTATTTCCTTTTATGTTAGTTTCCACTAGGCTTCTGATGGCAGTGGAGCCTGCCTGTTCAGAGGGAAGGAGCCTGTGAAGCTCTGGTGAAGGCCTCGGGACCTGATAAAGGGGCTTGTTGTTCTGTGATTTGGGGTATGGGACTGCATGGTCAGGTGGCCCGAAGGGACAGAGGGAGGGGGAATGGGGCAAAGCAGACTGGTGGTGTGGCTGGGATGTGGGGGCGGGGGGCGGAGGATGGGAATGCATAGTGGTTCTGTGATGCTAAAGGGTGAAGGGATGGGACAGCAGGTCCCTTGGGACCCTGTAGCAGGGGTGGGGATATGGGACTGCTGTGGGTCAGGTGACACTAGAGGGGTTGTGGAGGTCCCCTGTGGTGGGAGAGCCTGGGGGGATCCCTAGCCTGCTGGCCTGGGTTCAAGCACAGAGGGGCAGTGGCATGTGGAGGTCCCTGGTGGTGGAGGGGAGAGTGCTAGCCTGCTGACCTGGGTCCGCCTAAGGAGGTGGGGGTGGTGGTGAGTGGGACAGCATTCACACTAGGGGGATGCCAGCCTGCTGGCCTAGGTCCATGCATGGGGGTGAGGGGCAGCAGTGAGTGTTCCAGTGTGGAGGTCCCCTGGGGGAACACTAGCCTGCTGGCCTGAGTGGGGGGTGGTGGAGAGTGGAATGGTGCTTACCAGCTTGGAGTCCCACCTGGAGCTATGTTAACCTGGGACCCCTTGCCTGCCGTTAGTGCAGGAGGAACCTGCAGCTGGGACTATGGCTGGGACAGCTGCTTGAGGGGATTGGGGCACTGATGGGCTACATGAGAATGTGGGCATCAGAGGATTCCCTACTTTGCTCCTCCACACCCTCCTACTGGAAGTGTGTTAGAGTCTGCTTACCCCTAGAAGACCCAGTGAACCCTAAACATCTTGCCTTTCCTACCCCAGGAGGTGCAGTGCAGTTAGGCAGAGGCCATCTTAACCCGAAGTCCTCTAACAGGAAATGTTTTATGGAAACTTCTGGTTCTAGAGAAAACAGAGAAAGGACCCTGGGAGTAGACCTGGTCTGCCATAGATTTGGAGATAAAAGTGCAGGGTGGGGGTGGGACAGGGCTCCAGAATGATGGTCTGCTGTGAAATTTGTAAACCTGCCACACTTTTCTGTCTCTGTTTCTACAGGTTCAATGTTGACCATCAAGTAATGCCCACTATGACCAGTTACTGAGCTCAGACTTTCTCTTTTTAATAACAGGCAATTTTATTTTGGAGTTTTGCTGCCATATTTCTTAGATTCAAAAGCAGATGTCAGACTGAAGGTCTGCTAAGGATGAAGGACCAAATGACCGGTAGTTCCATGTCTTTATCAGACTCTGTGCGAGTTCACCCAGGTGTGCTTGCGGCTCCTCCACAGCACCTCCCATCATGTAGGAGTTATAAGGATCAAAGAAGGAGTATATCTGAAGCATTTAATAAACACACCTCATCCTGTTACTTCCTACCATTCCCTGGTCACTTTTAAAAACAGCTTCTCTCCCTGAGTGATGTTTGCTGTTTCTTCTTTCCCCTTCTGTTTATCTAGTGACATTGAAAGAAGAGAAAAGGAATGGAGGAAAAAATCAACTACAAACATCCAAAGCCAGATCTATCAGTAGAAAACTGAATCTTGGATGTGTTAAAGTCACCTATGGAAAGCATAGAGCCATGCTTCTATTCTTCTCATTGTAAAATCCTTACCTACTGTCCTCAGACTCTAGAACCCAAGCTGCTAATTCTTGTAGCAGATTCTTGGAAGAACCATAATATGCAACTAGCCCTATTTGATTGCAAAACCATAGGTAAGCAGCTGGTAGACTTCATATGAGAGAAAGATCAGTGTTGAGAAAAGTTAACAATGTAGGAACTTTGGCTCCTTTAGGGCAATGGGTGCTATCTGGTTGTGTGACCTTGGACAGGTCTCTAACCCTGTTGGCTTGTTTCCTCATTTGTAATACAAGAATGAAGAAACATCCCATATTAGAGCATATGATGAACACATACCTCATGACATTCAAATGGAGCTGCAGACTGTCTCTATGAGGTTATAGCTGTCTGAGCTCATAGAGCAACAGATTTTCATGTGAGTGATAGTGCTAGGTTATACATTCCTATGTAGATTGGTTTAGATTCCTATTGTGTTGCAGTTGCCTATGTACGGTGACCTGTAGAGTAACATGTTGTATAAGTTTGTAGCCAGAGAGCAATGAGCCTTGCCAGGTAGTTCAGGTGTGTGCAGGCATTGGCATTTAGGTTACATTGTTATCCACTCTGGTGTCTGTAACATTCCACACACTAATGGAATCTCTTAAAAAGATATTTCTTGACTCACATCCCACTGTTAAGGGATGCATAACTGTGTTGACATTACAGGGCTGCTGGGAGGAAGTAAGCCAGGTAACACATGTAAAGTGCTTAGCATTCCCTAAGGGATTGCAATTATTGGAGTCACTTTGGTGAGTATAAGGGAGCATGGCACTCCAGGGAAGAGGGACTCATCTTAGTCACTGAGGTGAAGGGAAAGTCAGGCAGGACTCATGGATGAGACCCTGCTGCCAGTGTGACTGGTGTCAGCTAAGGCAGAGGTGAGAAGCATTGTGTCTACCTCAGAACACCAAGTGGCTGCCCCAGTGAGCCTCTGTGTGCTGAATATTGGAATGTGGATCAATGAGGGTCAATCTTCTCCCACATACAAGCCCAGACTAGCATGGAAGCCACACAGTTGACCCCATTGGCTGCTTCTGCATATGCTGTGCATGTCCTGATGCCTGACAGATTCCATTTGTCCTCAAATTAGTAAGGTTCAGTAGGACAAAGCTGTCACCACATGCTCACTTGCTTTTCACTCTCTCATTCTTGTCACCATTACTGCTTCTTTACTGCTATTGGCTTCCTGTGGCTGACTGCCTATTGTTTGCCTAGTGAAAGGCTCCTCGACTGGACCTGCCATGTCCTGGTTCACTTATTTTCAATGCTGGTCATATTAACTTGATTTCAGGGCCCACTAAGAGGTTGCCGGCTACCTTGTGTGAGACATTGTGCTAGAGCCAGGACAGAATAAGCCTGTACCTCTTCACATATTTGAAGCCAGCCATCCTGTAATGTCATAATCTCTGTTCTCCAAGGTAGGGCAGTTTGGTTGCTCTGTCCACTCCATTTGCTCAGTATCTTCCTTCTAGATGAGGGAAGTTTCCCTTAAAACCTGCCTGTAAGGCTGGAGAGATGGCTTAGTGGTTAATCACTTGCCTATGAAGCCTAAGGACCCCAGTTCGAGGCTTGATTCCTCAGGACCCACATAAGCCAGATGCACAAGGTGGCGCATGCATCTGGAGTACGTTTGCAGTGGCTGGAGGTCCTGGCGTGTCCATTCTCGCTCTATCTGCTTTTTTCTCTCTCTGTCACTCTCAAATAAATAAAACAAAAACAAAAAAACCCTGCCCTGTACCCTGAGCACATGGCTCACACAGTCCATAGTTAACAGGGCCATCACCCTTTAGGCTCAATCCCCTGCCTGAGTTGTTACCAACAATGAATTAATGCTGATTTAGCTTTTTATCAGCATACTTAAAATAGTTTACCTAGCTCATTTTTCCAGTTTTCTTTTTTAGGGTGACATGATATTTTCCCTATTTGTGAGTATGAAGGGACAAAGATCTGATATGCATGCCCATCCTCTGTGCTCCTGCATCTACTCCAAACTTCATAATTCAATAAAAGGAAACTGTCTACCACAGCACTAATTAACACTCCTGTAAAATGATAGCAGTCAATAAGAAAATACCAAATACATTGTAATAGTTACTTTTCTCATTGCTATGACAAAACACCTGACAAAAGCAAGTTCAAGAATGAAGAGGGCACTGGGTGTGGTGGCGCACACCTTTAATCCCAGCACTCAGGAGGCAGAGGTAGGAGGATCACCATGAGTTCAAGGCCACCCTGAGATTACATAGTGAATTCCAGGTCAGCTGTGATACAGTGAGACCCTACCTTGAAACACCAAAAAAAAAAAAAAAAAAAAAAAAAAAAAAAGAAGGGGTCATGAAGAGATGGCTTAGCACTTAGCATTTAAGGCATTTTCCTGCAAAGCCTAAGGACCCAGGTTTGATTTCCCAGTACCCATGTAAGCCAGATGCATGAGGTGGCACATGCATTTAGAGTTTGTTTGCAGTGGCTGGAGGCTGTGGTGTGCCCATTCTCTCCATTTCTATCTGCTTCTTTATCTCTCTTTCTCTCTCAAGCAAACCAATAAAAAAAATATATTAAAAGAAGAACGAAGGGCTTATTTTGGCTCCCAGCTTGAGGGAACAGTCCATCATGGCAGATGTCAGGAGCATGAGGTAGCTTGTCATGTTGTATCCCCAGTCATATAGCAGAGAGAGATTAATGCTGGTACTCTCTTCTTTTTATTTTATCTGGGACCCCAGCTCATGAGATGGGACCTCCTATATTCAGGGTGGGTCTTTCCTTCTCAGTTAAACATTTCTGGAAAAAATCTCATAGATACACTAAGAGGTATGTTTCCATGGTGATTTTAAATCTAGTCACATTATCAATGAAGATTGACCATCATACAGGTTAATACAAACAACTGGTAGTGATGGAAGCAGGTCTTTTTCTGTTTTCAGTAGGACTCAGTTGAAGCCTCTAGGCTAGAGAAAGTGTTGCTGGTGGTCTCTGGGTGTTTCTAGATTCTTAACACCTTATTTAAAGAATTGGAAAAGATGCACACAAAAAGTAAAGCAGCAAGAAACTTTATTAAGAGTAAAGATACTAAACTGGCCTTGGTGGTGCACACCTTTAATCCCAGCACTCAGGAGGCAGAGGCAGGAGGATCACCATGAGTTTGAGAATACCCTGAGACTATATAGTGAATTCCAGGTCAGCCTGGGCTACAAAGAGTTCTTATCTTGAAAATAAAATAAATAAATAAAAAGAGTAAAGATACTAGAAAAATTTCATGCCAGGGATGGGATACCTTCCAGTGAGTTGTTGTCCAGAGAGTTCCCTGATACTCCCATAAAACATTATAGACCATTGCCAAGGCTCTTGGTTTCCCACTAGGAATAGATAATAAGACCCTATTGCTGAAGACTCCACATGCTCAGGCTGCAAGGTCACTGAGAAATCTTGCTGGAGTTGAGCTGTAAACCTCCTCCCTGTAGACCAGCTGACAGAAAGCTGGAAAAAGCTACACTGCATGCATACACTATGAGAGAAGTCATCAGTGGAGATAAACAACAGTGAACGCTGAAAGCCTTAAGTTTGGCCAGCCACACCAAATGAGTCAACAGGTGCAGTAGTGGCAGTTCTGTTATGGGGGTAACCAACTACTCACTAATTGAACTGGTGGCCCAATCCATGGGAGGGAATACATGCCTGGTATTGAAAACCTATGATGAGAGAGGTCATGAGCCCTAGAGATGTATTGCCTTCTCGTGTCTGGCTAAATGCATATGTTATGCTCACCAAACTGCCCAATAAGCACTTCTATTAACATTAATACTCATATATTAATGTTACTTTCATTTTTGGGTCAGAGAAGCTTCTCTTTTCAGATGGCAGTGACCTCTGGGATGACTCATAAAAGGCACCATAGTGCTGAAAAGAAGTGACAGAGGAGTGTTCAGCACTGAAACATCACTATCACACCCTCCAAAGCTAAGGGGCCATTGAAGAAGAGGTGACAGAAAGAATATAAGAGCCAAAGGAAGGGTAGGACTACTTATAATGCTGTCTTCCATACATAAATGGCCTGGATATCCATGTCCTCACAATGCCTGCTACTACCTAGACAGAATCCTCGTAATAGGAAAAGATGCTGACATTAAAATAAAAGAGTCTAGTTGAGAGGTAGAGGGGATATGATGGAGAGTGGATTTGTGAAGAGAAAAGTGTGTGGGGGGGGATTATCATGGTTCACTGTCTATAATTATAGAAGTTTTCAATAAATTTTTTTTAAGAGTAAGGAGATAGAATATTGCCACTAGTGGTAGTGGACCACCTGAGTGGGCAAGTACTGGAGGGCCCCTGGGTAATTGTCCCAGGCTTCTTTTTAAGAAGTCCATGTAAAAGAGAGACAATGTAAGAGCATTGTTTGGTGCTGGGCTCCGCTGGCAGGAGCAGATAGTGCTGAGGGAAGGACCAGGCCCGCTGGTTCTTCCCAAGGGGTTGAGGAGGAGATGAGCGTCCGACGACTCAGACCTCTCCAGGCCACCGGAGAAAAACCACACTGAGTCGGGAGTCTTGTAGAAGCAGGAACTCACTTTATTGCTATGAGCAGTTGCCTATATAATGTTGAGGACGGAGGCGGGGATTCTAGGATGGGGGGGACAGGTAAGGGCCAATAGTAAACTGTGACTATTGAAATGATAATTCTAAATCCCATGCGGAAGTAGCAGGCAAGAAGCCATTAGGCATCTTGCTGAGTCATGTCTGGCCAGAGGCAGATCACCAAACTTTAGCTAGGCTCAGGAAGTTCCACTAGGCCTCGCGCCTGGGCCTTTCAGAGCCCAACAGTTTGGGAAGCTCTCTATTTTGATTGTCAGGCTGAAGTTAGATAACCTTTTCTCTAATGCAAATATCTTTTCTCATGATGCATCTGATTTTAATAATATGAATGCCTCATTATGAAAAGACATAAGATGGTAAATAGAGGATTCTCCTTAAAACTTCACTCAGAGGACACAGTTTTCCTTACTGTACGTGCACACAAAACCAGTCGAGGTTGGATGATTCCCTACTGGTTCTATCCTTGATTTCTCTAAAATCATAATTCAAAATTTATTTATTTGAGAGAGAGAAAAAGAGGCAGAAAGGAAGAGAAAAAGAGATAATGGATGGGTGCACCAGGGCCTCTAGCCACTGCAAATGAACTCTAGACACATGTGCCACCTTGTGCATCTGGCTTTACTTGTGCACTGGGGAAATGAACCTGGGTCCTGAGGCTTTGTAAACAAATGCCTTAATTGCTAAGCCGTCTCTCCTGCCCCGAAATCATATTTAAATAGAAACTGACTGCAAAAGGGGAGTAACAAATGGTTTCTAAACTAGTTCCATTGTTTGGAGTGGGGTACATGTGCAGCTAGATGCAGGTGGGGGGAGTCACAGGATACCAACAGGTTGCTAAGTGCATTGTGAGGGAAGGGTGTGTTGGTGTTCTGAGTTGCTGAGCTGTTCTGGCCTTACCTTTCTCAAAAGGACCACTCTTGGTTAAGATATATTGGCCAAAGACATTTACTTTGAAGTTGTTTCCATTGGATCCTTTTGTTATTTATTCCTGATGATTGGTGTGTTTTTTGCTTTGTTTCCTTTGAAACCCATACTGTGTATATCTTACTTATATGGCCTGAGTAAAAAGGAACCTTTCCCCATCACCTTGGTAAAGGAAGTGGGTGACATTCTTAAAGACCTCCTATCCATCATGGGATACCTACAGGAACTGTTCAGCCTTTCCTCCTGTAAGTTCCTCATACTTCTTTGAGAACTCTACCTGTTTGCTCTGGCTGCTGGACTCTCCCATTTCTTCACATGGCTGAAACTTCTTGCCCTGTGGGTGTCTACTTAAATATTACCTCTTTGGCATGGTGGCGCATGCCTTTAATACCAGCACTCGGGAGCCAGAGATAGGAGGATTGCTATGAGTTCGAGGCCACCCTGAGACTACAGAGTGATTTCCAGGTCAGCCTAAGCTAGAGTGAGACCCTACCTCGTAAAAGGAAAAAAAAAAAAAAAAAAAAAAAAAACCAAAAAACAACAAAAACCTCCTTGAAGACATCTTTATTTTGTTCCTTTGAACAAAAGCCATCTGTCCACTTATTGCTAATCCATCTATAATGTCAACCTTCTCCTTTTCTTCATCACTTGGAGCCCAATTCTTAGCTATAGATTTAATTATATATATTTGTAGATTTATTTATATGTTTTAGGAAGACAGAGCCCCTGCCAGGATATTTACAAACCTAGCGAGGTGCCTAGCTTCTCAATATAATCAATGATATTTATTAAATGAACAGTGAAATGAATGACTGGATGAATGAATGAATGAATCCTTCTTCCATCCTCTTTAAGTTATCAGCTAATCTTTGTTTAGTTATTCATTTTCCAGTTATATATAATTCTTCTCTTCTTCTTCCTCCTTCTCTTTCTTCTCCTCTCCCTCTCCTCCCCTTCTCTTCCCTCCCTTCTTCCCTTCCCTTCCTCCCTCTTCTTTTCCCCACCTCCTCTTCCTTCTCCTTCTCTTCTTCCTTCTTTTTTTTTTCTCCCACTTGGACTGTTGTAAAGACTCTGTTCTCCATAGAATGATATGGGCTCTATCACACACATAGAATGCTTGCTGATTTTCAGATGAATAACTTACAGAACATTTAAATGTCAATTCCCTTGACTTTATGCTGTGAAATGATTTATTTTCCTCCTAGACCGAGCCATTTCCAGTGGCAGGAGCCGTCCAGGATGGTGTGGATTTTCCCACTTCCCTGTCTTTCTTGGCTTTTAAAGTGGGAGTGCTGCTGCTATGTGGTGCATATTCTGGAAGAAGAGCAGAAAGTGCGGTTCAGATCATGGAGGAGCCTGTTCTTTCTGGTGTTTTCTTTAGCTTTGTATTAGCATGATAGAATTTCAGGGACTGGAGAGATAGTTCTGTGGTTAAAAGTGCTTGCTTGCAGCTGGGCATGGTGGCGCATGTCTTTAATCCCAGCCCTTGGGAGGCAGAGGTAGGAGAATTGCCATGAGTTCGAGGCCACCCTGAGACTACAGCGTGAGTTCCAGGTCAGCCTGGGGTAGAGTGAGGCCCTACCTCGAAAAACCACAAAAAAGAAAAAAAGTGCTTGCTTGCAAAGCCTGCCAGCCCGGGTTCAATTCCCAGACACTTGTCTAAAACCAAATCCCCCCAAATGGCACAAACATCTGGTATTTCATTTGCAGTGGCACAAGGTCCTGCCCCCTTCCCACATAAATAAATATTTTTTAAAAAATTTATTGATTGATTTAAAAATATTTTATTTTTATTTATTTATTCGGGAGAGAGAGAGAGAGAGAGAGAGATACAGAAATAGGCAGGTAGACAGAGAAAGAATGGGTGCACCAGGACCTCCAGCCACTGCAAAGGAACTCCAGATACATGCACCCCTTGTGCATCTGGCTTACATGGGTCCTGAGGAGTTGAACCTGGGTCCTTTGGCTTTGCAGGCAGTGCCTTAACTGCTAAGCCATTTCTCCATCCCTGATTGACTTTTGACTTTTTTATAAAGAGGTTGTAGTCTTGCATCCCCTCTCTCCTGATCCCAAAGGGTCCTCCTCAATGGGGTTACTGGTATTTATTACGGGGTCCTAAAGGCCTCAGTCTCTGGGGGAGGGCAACAGTGCCTGAACTATTCAAACTCACCCTGAGACTCTTACAGTCTTCCCACTCCCTCTTTTGCCTGCAGTATTCCCTGAGCCTTGGCAAGCATGATAGAGATCTGATTTAGTGTTGAGTTCTCTATAGCCTCTGGATCTCTGTTTTAATGAGGTTTGAGTGACCACAGTGTCTGTGGCCATCTCCCTGGGACTAGTTTTCAGACTAGCTGTGAAAGCAGTACCCGTGTCACCGCTTCCTCTGCAGTCACTTCTGGGCCCCGGCAGATGTGGTGGAGGTGACCCATCTTATGTAGGCAGTTGGCTATCTAGCTCAGGCTGACCTGGATCTCACTCTGTAAATCCAGGCTGACCTTGAATTCATAGCACTCCTTCTATCTCTGCCTCCCAAGTGCTAGGATTAAAGGTGTGTGACAGCATGCCCACCTTGGTTATCTATTCTTGGTATATTGATGTGCTTTGTTCAAAATGGTGAAAAATCCCTTGTAGCTGCTCAGTGCATTGTGACTTGTTTCTAGTTATTGTGAAAATCCTTCTGTGTTTTTGAGATAGGATCTCATCACATAGTCCTGGCTTGAAAGTCTAGCTGGAACTCAGCCTTCCGAGTGCTGGAATTACAGATTTTGCCACCATGCCAAGCTCAGGATCTTCATCTTAATAGTGGATTTACATTATTGTTGTTTTAGAAATTCAGTGTGATCAGTTTTAGAAACAAAAATATATGTATATCATTACTAGGAATAAAATAATCAACTCTGGTTAGTGTTTGTTCATAGAAAGATAAGAAGGTAGTGATTCTCCTCTCCTGATAGATGACAGGGTGAACAAAAGTGGCACAGCTTACTAGTATGTGACTGGATTCACCCAACAACTCCAGGGAGTGATGTTATGATGAGACGCTTGGCAGCCTCTTTATTGAGTAACAGCAATTAATTAACCTACTTAATGGTTCTCAGCCAGGGGCGGTTTAGTAAAGGACATTTGGCAATGGTTGGAGAATATTTTTTGTTCATAAATGGGGGTAATGGGTGGTTTCTACTGGCCATCCTATCACGTACAGGACAGTACGTCACAATCAAAAATCACTAGCCTGGTGCCACTAGGTGCCCAAGGCTGAGAAACCTGAACTGACCTAACCTGCCAGTCAGAGAAGTTGTGAGCTTCTTAGTAGCAATCTGAATAAAAATCATCTGGGCTGGGGAGATGGCTCAGTGATTAAGGGCGCTTGCCAAGCCTACTGCCCTGGGTTTGATTCCTTAGTACCCATTTAAAACCAGATGCACAAAATGGCTTATGCATCTGGAGTTTGTTTGCAACTGGCAAGAGGCCCTGGCATGCCCATTCTCTCCCACTCTCTCTCTGCTCAAAATAAATTAAAAAATAAATAAGGATGAGCCATTGAATATTTACTACATACCTAGCTCCTTATATTCACAGCAATCTGGTCTCCTTTAGGACCTCACCCACAGGGGTGTGTGTGTGTGTGTGTGTGTATGTGTGTGTGTGTGGCCATTGTCTCTACTCCTGCTTGTTGTGTGTTCTTTTTCTCTGGACATGATCTTGTCTGCCTTCTTTCTTGTATTTTATATGATATAGCTCAAATTAAATGTTAAGTGCGTATTAGGTAATAACACTCATAGGAGAAAGCAGTGAGGCAAGAAGAGGTGGGTATGTCACTATGGGTGTGAAACTGAAAGGAGTCAGCCAAGCAGGCCTCAGATCTGTAACTTAATAAGTGAGCACGCCACTCTCCCTGGGGTGGTAGCACAAAGCCTGGCCCTTGGTGGGTACTTCGCACATGTTTGTTGGGAAATGTTTTCACAATTGACCCAGAGTCCTTGGGCAAGCTTCAACTAGAGGAGGGTTTCCAGTTGATCCATGTTCTTATATAACACCCAGTTCTCCCCAGGAGCAGTTTCCTCATCCATAGGCACCTGACATTTCCAAAATTCCAGAGGTATCTCACCTTGGATGTCTTCCATCTGCCCTCTGCATGCTCCTTCCTCTTTCTTTGTTTTTCACTCTTTCAAGCTTCTCAGCCTGCCCCCTGGCAGAGGCCCTTCCCTTGCCTCTCCCAGCACCCAGCACCCTACAGGCATTCCTAGCTTTCCCTGAATCATGCCCCTGTCAACACTGTGCAAGGTGGGGGCAGGCCAAGTGCCTGGCTCTCCAGAGGAGCCATGTACCATGTGAAAGGCTTATTCAAGAGCATGATTTTATATTTGGAAGCAAGCTTGAGGGAATAAAACCAACAACCATTGTCTTTGTAAAACAGAAGACAGAAAGAAAGCTTGGAAGAAAATCTTTTCTTTTTTTTTTTTGCCAGATAATATAGCAGTGGCCCCCTATCCAAGGAAGGTATCTTTCAAGACAACTTCTGGGTGCCTGGCCCTTACTGTGATGGGTAATTTCTGCTGTTTAAATTATTTGGATTAAGAAACACATAGGGCATTAACGAAGCACACCTTTGGGTGTGTCTCTGAAGGTTTTCCCAATGAGGATTAACCGAGTGGGAAAGACCTGCCCTGAATGTGGGTGGTACCATCTCATAGGCTGGGGTCCCAAACTGAATAAAGTGAGAAAGCCAGTTAAATGCTGGAATTTTCTTTTCTCTGCTTCATTATCTACCCAGATGTGAGCAAGCAACCTCAGCTCCTGCAGCCCTGATGGATTGTATACCCTCAAAACGGGAACCAAAGCAAACCTTTCTTCTTACAACATCTTTGATCATAGCAATGAGAAAAGCAACCAATACACCTAGATATGCAATGTTTTGTTCCTTATGCATACATATATTTGATAGAGTTTCATTTATATAATAGGCCCTGTAAGAAATTGACAGTAATAACAAATGATAAAACAACAATTTTCACAACATGCTGTCTGTTTCAAAATGTCTTATGCTTTACATATTAATGGGTGGTTAGTGTATGTAGCATGGATACACTGGTGAGGTAGGCAAGGCAGAATGCAACAAAAGCTTGATTCTCGTAGGCCTGTTCATAAAGTGTGCAATTTAAAACTTTCATTTTTTTATGAGAGAGAGAACTGGCATGATGCCAGGGCCTCCAGCCACTGCAGAAGAACTTGACACATGTATCACCTTGTGTGTGACTTTACACACTTGCATCACCTTGTGTGCCTGGCTTACATGGGATTTAGGGAGCCGAACATAGTTCCTTGGGCTTTGCAGGCAAACATCTTAACTGCTAAGCCATTTCTCCAGCCCTCAAAAAATTTTTATTTCTCTTGAGTGTAATGTTGAGTGTGGGGGGAAAGGAGGTTTGCCTTTTGTTTTGCTGTTTCTGTGTGTATGGATGCATGTGGAGACCAGAGGTTAACCTCTGTGATCACTTTCCACCTTGTTTTTAGAAACAGGGCCTCCCACCCACCGAACCTGGAGCTTGCTGATTCAGCTAGCTGCACTGGCCAGCAAGGCCCAGGGATTCTTCTGTTTCTGGACTCTCCAAACCTTTTAGGTTCTTAAGTGTGTGCTGGGGATCCACATTCAAGTCCTCATACTTACATGATGAGCACTTTACAGGCTGAGCCATCTCCCCAGTGCTGAGATTTGCATTTTAATATGTATTTAAAGCTCTGGGATTTCAAAATACTGGAAAAGAAAGGACGAGTTTCTAACTTTTGCTAAGTTTCTAAAATGCACCTAGTACTGGATATATGTTCTCAACCTGTATAAGAAGTCTGGGAGGCTATGCTGGGGAGGAAGCTACAGTTCACATCAAGTTATTCTCTTGTCTAGAAATAAGTGTTACCTGGATTTAATTCAGGTCTTACTCTAAGACTGCACTTATTACTCTGAGTGGATGCTTTTGGAACCTCACTCTTTCCTCTCCTGCCTGTTTCTTAGATGTTATGTTTGGAGTGAAAGTCTGCTTCCTGTGCCATCCCAAAGATCACTCAAATGGGCCCAGCACCTTCATAACTTCTGTAGGAAATAGAAAATGGTAGTTTGGGCCACTGAGAAAGGATGTTTGACCTTAAAGTGAGGTAGGTCCTCCTAAAGCACAGATGAAGACTGATTTACTACTTTGTTTGCTAGTAAAGCCAAATTCTTTTTTATTTTTATTTTTTAGCTTTTTGAGACAGGGTCTTGCTATGTAGGCCCGGTTGGCCTGGAATTTGCTATGTAGACTAATATCTATGGCAATCCTCCTGTCTCACTCTAGTCGAGGCTGACCTAGTCACTCTAGTCTCAGGGTGGCCTCAAATGCATGGTGATCCTCCTACCGCTGCTGGGGTTTAAAGGTGTGCACCACCACACCTACCTCAGAATTCAGGGTTTTTTTTTTTAAAGCTTTTTTTTTTGTTTGTTTGTTTGTTTGTGAGAGAGAAAGAGAGGGAGAAAATTCGTGCTCCATGGCCTCCAGCCACTGTAATTGAAATCCAGGTGCATGTGCCACCTTGTGCACATGTGTGACCTTGCACTTGCATTACCTTATGCATCTATCTTACGTGGGACCTGGGGAGTTGAACTTGGGTCCTTGGGCTTCGCAGGCAAGCGCCTTAACTGTTAAGCCATCTATCTCTCCAGCCCCAGAATTCAGTTTTGTTTTGTTTTGTTTTCGAGATAGGGTCTCACTGTGGCCCAGGCTGACCTGGAATTCACCATATAGTTTCAGGGTGGCCTTGAACTCATGGCAATCCTCCTACCTCTGCCTCTCAAGTGCTGAGATTATAGGCATGCGCCACCATGCCCAGCCTCAGAATTCAGTTTTTTTTTTTTTTTTTTTTTTTTTTTTAAGGTAGGGTTTCACTGTAGTCCAGGCTGACCTGGAATTCACAATGGAGTCTCAGGGTGGCCTTGAACTTGTGGCGATCCTCCTACCTCTGCCTCCTGAGTGCTAGGATTAAAGGCATGTGCCACCAACAGTTTTTTAATTGTAACTATATCTTGTTTGTTTGGTCTAAACCAGTTATTGGACTCTACAAGCGATGTAAAATGTTACGATAGTGCCTTGTTAGTCAGATCTGAACACTTAGTTTCTTGCTTCACAGATTTGATATCTTTCTTATATCTCCAGAACTATAGATTCAGAGATATTTCATGTAGAAGATAATACTTAGTCTTACCCAGGTGTGGTGGTGCACACCTTTAATTGCTGCACTTGGGAGGCAGAGGTAGGAGGATTGCTAAATTTGAGGCTACCCTGACACTATGTGGTGAATTTCAAGTCAGTTTGGGCTTGAGCGAGGCCCTACCTTGAAAAAACAAACAAACAACAACAACAACAAAAGATTATACTTAGTCTGAATTTGATGTAGGAGTTATCAATAGTTGAAGGAATTGAGACTTGAAGGCAGGGGAAATTGGCTCTTCACCCCCCCCCCCTTAAGGTTATGCTCTTTTTTTTTTTTTTTTTTTTTTGAGGTAGGCTCTCACTCTAGCCCAGGCTGACCAGGAATTCACTATGTAGGTAGTCTCAGGGTAGCCTTGAACTCACAGCAGTCCTCCTACCTTTGCATCCCTAGTGCTGGGATTTAAGGTGTGTGCCACCACACCCAGCCACCTTGTCTTTTTTAAGAAATATTTTAGCAAGGTGTGGTGGTGTATACCTTTAATCTCAGCACTTGGGAGGCAGGGGTGTGAGTTTGAGGCCACCCTGAGACTACATAGTGAATTCCAGGTTAGCCTGGGCTAGAGTGAGACCCTACCTTGAAAAAAACAAACAAACAAAAATAAATTAAAAAAAAAGAAAAAAAGAAATATTTTAATTTATTTATTTGCAAGGGGGAGAGAGAGAGAATGGGCATGCCAGGGCCTATAGGTTGCAAATGAACTCCAGATGCATGTGCCACTTTGTACATCTGGCTTTACATGGGTACTGGGGAATTGAACCTGGATCGTTAGGCTTTGCAGGCAGCAAGCACCTTGACCGCTAAGCTATCTCTTCAGCCTTCCACCTTCTCTTTTGAGATGGAATCTCTTACTGAACCTAGAGCTCACTGAATTGGCTAGACTAGCTAGCCAGTATACCCTAGGGCCCCCTGTCTCTACCTCCCCAGTGCCGAGATTAAAAGCACACTTCACCATGCCTGACATTTTGTGTGAGTGCTGGGGATCCGAACTCAGGTTCTGAGGCTTGAGTGGGCAAGCCTTCATCTCCCCAAGCCTAAGCCTCCAGACCTTTCCATCTGTGCTGCCAGGCATTTGATTACTTAGAATTAACCTGAGAAGTGTAGTGAGGTCCACCTGATCCACTCCAAAGATTATTGAGCCTACAGGCTGCTCTTTGTGGGACAGCCAAGAATCTGTCAACATCCTATAGAGGGACTAACTTTCAAACTATTCCTCTGGCTTCCATACCCATAAACTTCCTGGTTCTTCCATTTTTTGAACCTCTTCTTTCTTCATTTTCTGGAATGAACTGTTTAACACAGCTTCCTTTTTCTTCTCACCCCTCTGTCCTGGCATCGCCCGCAGAAGATAGAAAACCACTCAACATTTTCTCAACCCAGTTCTCCCTCAGAACTCTGCTTCTTCAGCTATGGGGCACTTCTTCCTTTGACTGGGCTTCCAGTTCGGCCAACCTGGTTACTTTGTTCTTTTTCCTCATGATAGCCATCCAGCCCACGACAAGGGGAAAATCTTGCCTCACAGATTTGCTATCTGTCTTCCCTGGTATCACCAGAGGTATGATATCTTTCTCTTTTCCCTTTTTCCAGTACGACACAAGTTATTATTTCCTGTCTCTATCCCAGATGGCCAGTTATCTCACAGGGCCTTTGGAAGGCTCATTGAAATAATATTAGCATACATATGTAGAATACTTAGATGCATTGTGCTGGTCATTTTACATTTATAATCTGACCAAATCCTTATAACCACCTACCAAGGCTTGGTGCTGTGTTCATATTGTCTGGAAGAATACTGAGGCTTAGAGATACTAGGTGACTTGCCCACATCCACACAAATACTGAGTTGCTGACCTATGACTGGGTTCATGCTTGTTTGTATTCTAGATGTGATGCTTATAGCTGGTAAATTCTGCCTTCTTGGATGTAGGATGGCACTCAGTATCCAGGACAATGGAATATGTAAACTATCCTGTTTCCTCTCTCATTCTGTTAGCTCTTCTCCATAGGTGAGGCAGTGAGCCAGTGCTGTCCTCACTGCCTGCAGGACAGTTGTGACTCCAAATTTGCCATGCAGGGTTGACACCATGTGGTAAAAAGCACATGGGGTACATGTTGGTTCCATCCTTGGCTTTGCTACTAAACTTGTTCTGTGACATTGGACAAATCATTTAACAGCCAGGCTGACGTTTCCTCATCAGCCAAGTGAAAGGTGTGGTTGGTAATTTCTTCACTTCTTCTCAGGCTTTACACTTTGCCCATGTTCTCACCTCCTTTACAGTAAAAACCCTTTCTCCCACGTATACCTTCTTTGCCTTGCCAGCTCCCTCTTGGCTCAGCTGCCTCTTAATAGGGCCACCTCTTCCTCTTCATGCTCTTCTGAGCTCTGCCTCCAGGCTCCTTGCTAGCTCTTCTCTCACTACCTCTCTCAGGCTTTCCAGGGCTGGACCTCCTGCACTGTTGCTTTTTAGTTTGTATATCTTGATTTAAAAAATAGACTGGGGGCTGGGCATGGTGGCGCACGCCTTTAATCCCAGCACTTGGGAGGCAGCAGTAGGAGGATCACCATGAGTTCGAGGCCACCCTGAGACGACATAGTGAATTCCAGGTCAACCTGAGCTAGAGTGAAACTCTACCTCGAAAAACCAAAAACCAAAAACCAAACAAACAAACAAACAAAAATGGACTGGGGAAGCCTGGCATGGTAGTGCATGCCTTTAATCCCAGCATTTGGGAGACAGAGGTAGGAGGATCTCCATGAGTTTGAGGCCACCCCGAGACTCCATAGTGAATTCCAGGTTAGTCTGGGCTAAAATAACTAATAATGAACTAACTAAATGCCTGCTGGGTGTGGGGGCTCTTGTCTTTAATCCCAGCCTATACTAGAGTGAGATCCTACCTTGAAAAAAATCGCACGTTCTTCCAGCCCTGGCTAGCTGCTCTAAACTTTTTTTTTAATATGCATGTATTTATTTATTTTAGAGAAAGAGAGAGAAACAGAATATGAGAATGGGATGCTAGGGACACTGCTAACGAACTTCAAATGCATGTATCACATTGTGCATCTGGTCTTATGTGGGTACTGGGGAATCAAACCCAGGCCATCAGGCTTTGCAAGCAAACACTTTAAATGTTGAGCCATCTCTCCAGCCCTCTTAAGTTTCTTTTGTGTGCTGCTAAGTACTAGGGAAGGTGACTTTAGCTGGAGTGTTTGATAAGTAACCATTCAATGGTTGCATTCTGGATCTGTCTGAAGCAGAGGTTACTGAGTCAAATGGCCGCTGGGGAATAGGAAGCATAGGGTAGAGTTAGGATACACAATCCCATCAGAATTGATGCCAGGCTTTTAACTTCAAGCAGGTTAGTTAGTGAGTTGTCATAACCCAGGAACAAATGAATTCTTGAAGGCTCAGAGAGAAGGGAAAGAGAAGGGGAAATTGGAAGCTTGACTCTTCCACTAAGGGTTTAGGCAGCCACTACCTCTACTGGCCTCCTACTTGTTGGACAGCAGAGTGGACCCCCGGAAGCCAAGCACTCCAGATCATGGCTTCAGAAGGCAGTGAGTATAATCCAGTTGAGTGGGCTGGACGAGGAGTGTTGTTTAGGACAGCCTGATTTAAGAGGTAGAGCGGATTATCCCAACACTTAGATTCTTTGCATTCGGTTTGGGCAGATAATGGCTTGGAGAGCCGTGTGGCCACAGGAGGTCTGGTTACTCTGATCCCATTTAATATTTCAGGCTGCAGGTCTGTAGAAGCCCTTCTGCTTCTCCATGAAGCACCTACTAGCAACTTGTTGCCCAATCCCAGTGTCTGATGGAATTACTAGAGGCCGGGAAATGCTGAGAAAAGTGTCCAGTTTCACCTCGGAATTCCAAGTAAGGGAATCTTTAAACAGAAGCGAACCTGTATTTCAGTGGCAGAGGAGAGGTGGGGTTGGGCTCTCAGCCAAGGATTTTAAGGAACTGAGACAAAATCGAAGGAAGAACTAGTGAGTCTGAGGTTCATTAAAGCGCGGCAGGGGACCAAACAACGGAGGCTGTCGCCTTCCTTAGTCTCAGGGAGACACGTCAGCTAGAGTTGGGGCAGTCTCGCGGGCCTGGGAGGGGTGTCAGGAGGCTGAAGACGGGCTCTAGGGCCCAGCGGCGGGGCGCTGGGGCGGGTGCAGTGTAGGGTTTCAGAGGCGGCCCCGAGACCCTCCCTCCGGGCGGCGGGGAGCGCGCGGGCGCGCCGGGACGGGCTGCCGAGGTGGGGTGGGACGCGAGAGGAAGCCGGCTCCGCGCTGCTCTGCGTCGCGAGTGGACGGGGCGCCCCTCGCCGCGCCCCGCCCCGCCCCGCGCTGTGCCGCCGCCGCCGCGGGCCCGCGCCTCCGCGCTGACCGAGCCATGACCGCTCCATGCGGAGGAGAAAGTTGCACCGGGGACCTTCCGAGCCCGTCGACCGAGGTAACTAGCCCGCGCTGGGGGCGCTGGGAGGGAGCCCCGGCTCGGCCAGGAAGTCAGTCCCCAAGACCGGCGCCGCTGCCCAGACCGGGGATCCTCCTGGGGATCCCGGCTGACATCTGCTTGGCTCCAGATGTTGGGGCTTGGGATGTCGATTCGGCGCCCGAACCCCAGAACCTCTCCCAAGGAATCCAGTTGTTCAAAAAGATAAAAAGCAGAACGCGGTTCCGTGCCATCTTCCAAGTCCCCGGTGCCCACGGGCCGGATCCCCGCGGAGGACCTGGGGCTTGGGGGAGGCCCGCGCCGGTCCTAGGGTGCGCGCGCCCCCCACGCGGGTAGCTGGATGTCCCGGCCACCGCGAGGGCGGAAGGGTGGCCCGTGCCACCGTCCTGGGCGCAGACAAAGGCGCCTGGCCGGACCCCAGGGCTCGCCCCGACCCCGAGGCTCGGGTCTCCTTCGCCGTCTTTGTTCTCCCCAAACAAGTTTCTTGGCCGAATCGAGTTGGATCCCGCTTTCCCTGGTCTGTTAAGGCTGCCTTGAAAAAAACCTGGTTTCCGGGGGAAATTTAAGCTTCCCAAGGGGAACTGGCTCAACTTTCTTGGAATGTGACATTTGTGGCAGGCAAGAGTGTGGCAAGTCGGCCGGTGACAGCCTGGTGGAGCCGGGGCCCTCCTGGGGGTCCAGGACAGGACGCGCCCCCTAAGGCCTCCCGGGCTGGAGGACCAGGCCAGGCCGTGGAGACAGGCGGGTCCCACTGAGAGACCAGCTCTCACAGCCCTTTCCAAGGCCTCTCTTTAGTCCCCAGGTTCTGGATCCCGGTCCTCTCTTGCTCTCTGCAGTTTTCTTGGAAAGTTTTTTGCCTTTTTGTCTTCGGAATGGGTTTACAATCCCCAAACGCTTTTTAGCAGCCCCCGCCCCCCCACTGTGTGTGTGTGTGTGTGTGTGTGTGTGTGTGTGTGTGTGTTGGGTTGGTCACTGGACGGGGATCTTCAGGAGCTTGGCCCTGATCCTGCTGGTTTTTGCAGTGTGGACTCAGTATGTCCTCTTGGCCCTCTAACTTTGTGCCCACTGGTTCCATTTTGTTCCTTTGAGGCATGCTGTGAGAATGGAGTTTTTCCACTTATTAAAAACATCTTTGGTAATGGTGGGTAGGGGATCATGGGAGCCGTTTCTGATGCCTCGGGGATGCTTTTGACTAACTGCCAAGGGATGTTCACTTACTCACCATAAGTGAACAAACCGGAATAGAGGAATAGCAAATGGCTACAATTCTGGAAAAATGTAATCACTTTTCAGGGAGCCAAAAGTCAGGTCTTGAAGTATGGAGCACTCGTGGCTCCCTGCTTCTAAAACTGGGCTGTAGGTCCTGCCAGATTGGCTAAGATTTCCCCTGGCTGCCTCCCACTCCTGGCCCAGGCAGTTGCGGTCAGACCCATGCTTCTGGTGAGGGATCTCTGGATTGCAAATTATTGAGGCGTCTAGAGCAAGGAAAAATTTTCTTGCTAGAACTGTGCTCTAGCATTATATATAATCATCTACTGTGATTGCCTTTTTTGAGAGTAAGTGAGAAATGGCGTGTAAATCCCCTTTGAACTGTTTGGAAGGGGAGTAGAGGGCCAGGAAACAGGGATGAAGAAGAGCAGGCCTCACCTGGCCAGAGGGGAGGGTTGTGGGGGTGGGGGAGGGTGTTTAGTTCCTGGATGGGTGAACTTTTGTGGGCTACGTTTTTCAAGACAATCAGGGAAACCCTTGTACACCTACAGGTAGACAGTCCACAGAAGTGCTGTCCCTTTATCCTCCCTTCTTTCCTCCTTTCTTCCCTCCCTCCATCCTTCCCTCCTTCCTTTTCTTTCTTCTTTTCTTCCTGGCTTTATTTTGCCCTGAAGCAGGTCATACTCTAACCTGTGCTGATCTGAAATTCACTCTGTAGTCCCAGGCTATCTTTGTACTGTGGCAATCCTACTACCTTAGCCTCCCAATTACTGGGATCCAAGCCTGGATTTCCCTCCCCTTTCTTCAATTGCTCAGAAGTGTGGGTGTTTTAGATTCTGTATGGAAGGTGTAGGGTGTAAAATACTAACATTGAAGGGCATGTGGAGATCAAAGTGTTTAAAAACACATTTCTTTCATAGAAGCTAGTGGAGGGCTTTCTGTTTAAATAAGTTTTTAAAAGTGTTGTCACACAGAGAAGGACATAAATGCAGAAATGTGATTTTTTTTTTTCAAGATAGGATCTCGCTCTAGCCCAGGCTGACCTGGAATTCACTATGTAGTCTCAGGGTGACCTTGAACTCATGGTGATCCTCCTACCTCTGCCTCCTGAGTGCTGGGATTAAAGGTGTGCTCCACCACACCCGGCCAGAAATGTGATTTTATGGGAAGGGTTTGCTGGTGAGAGTGTGTCTGTCCTTGGCTCCTTCTGGAGCCTCTCAGGGTAGCACTGTGCTCTTTTCTGATGTCTATCCCTGCACATACATGTGGCCCCAGACATGTGGCTGACTTAACTGAAATAAGACAGAGGTTCGACTGGGAGAGACCTGTTACAAGTAAAGCCTGTAGGTAATGGCTGTGCTTCTTCATGGTCATTTTCAAAAGTCTCTTGGAAATAATGATAAAGCACTATTTAACATAAAACTTTAAAAATAATGAATGGCATACTTCTAGTCAAGATGGTGGTTGCCTAACCAGCTTCAGCTCTTGGGGTAATATCAGGCAAGATCTGTGGGGCTCCAGTGTGAGTAGGTCTTAGCAGACCTCCAGTGGGCAGGCAGAGGGGCACAGTTGGGAATCTGCTGACTCCCATGCTCTCAGGTAGCTCTCTAGACCCTTGGGCCCCCCCCAGGGGCTGCACTCCTGACTCCCCCACTGGAAGATAGTGAGACTTGAGGAGATGAACCATTCCTCACACTCCAGCTAAGGCCCAGTGAAGCCACAGAGGGATTGTGGAGATGAGCAAGAGTGTTGCTTCCATGATGAACCTGATAATCAGCACCAGGGTGAAGGAGACAGATGCTGAGGATACTCAACACATACCAAAGCAGAGATCCAGGTGCTCCGGAAAGCCCTTCACTGAAGTAGACTTAAAACACACCCAGCATGGCTCAGGGAATTTCGTGGAAGAGGGGCCGGAAAGATTGTAAGAGCCACAGGTTGGGACATCATGCTCAGAGGCGTTGCCCCCCCCCCATCCCCAATAACTGAGTGCTACTCCCACAACACAACCCCATGGGGAACCAATACAGGATATATCTATACTAAATATGTCTGTAACAAAAAATAAAATAATAATAAATACATGCAACAAGGGATGTGCTAGTGAAAGTTGTAAGCTGGGCGTGGTGGCTCATGCCTTTAATCCCAGCACTCAGGAGGCAGAGGTAGGAGGATCACCAAGAGTTCAAGGCCACCCTGAGACGATATAGTGAATTCCAGGTCAGCCTGGGCTAGAGCGAGACCCTACCTTGGAAAAACAAAACAACAACAACAACAACATTGTAAAGATATTTGATTTTTCAGGCAAGTAAATTAAATTTTCTATGAATGGCCATTTAAAATTTCTCCAAGTAATACTTCTTTCTCTTTTTATTGAGGTATGTGTGTGCATGACTATCTACATACTAAATGATTATTGAAACTCAGCTCAGTCCATTCTGCAGTAATTTCAGTTTTTTTAATTTATTGATTTTTTTTAAATAAAAAGGCTGCACACATAGACCCCTTCTCCCCCATTCCAGTTCTGCTGAGGGTCTTTGGTGGGGTTATTGGCATTCATTGTGGAGACCAAGAGGCCTCAGTCAGTCTCTGCAGAGGTGGGGGAAACATGGTGTCTTCAATTTTTTTCCCATGACTTTGGAAAGTCCGTATAACCCAGAATTCTGTGGGTAATGCAGTCCTTGAAAAGCAAGTATGTAAGTCAAGAGAGAGGATATATTTGATTACAAGGTTTGTTGGAAATTGTCTGAGGCTTTTGAGGTTTACTTTTTGTTTGTTTGCATAGTATTGTTTTTAAAATTCTGTTGCTCTGACTTTGGTTTGTCTTGGAGGAGTGGCACCATGTACGCCTGTTCTCTGTGGGTAGGTTAGTATACTACTTTTACTGGAAGGAAACCAGAGGTGCTCCTGGGTAGGTGTTAACATCAGGCTGAATTCTGTCACTGGCTTCATCCTTGGGTCCAGGCAGAACTCCTGCCTACCCCTGCCCCACTTTCTTTCATTTATTTATTTTGTTTTATTTATTTATTTGAGAAAGAGAGAAAGAGAGAGGGGTAAATAGAGAGAATAACTGTGCTAGAGCCTCCAGCCACTGCAAATGAACTCCAGACATGCGCCACCTTGTGCATCTGGCTCACATGGATACTGGGGAATCAAACCTGGGTCCTTAGCTTCGTAGGCAAGTGCCTTAACCGCTTAGTCATCTCTCCTCCAGCCCTCACTTTCTTTTTAGGAGAGGATAAGAGTAACTCTAGACTAAGAAAACATGACTATTAAGACTGCAGAGAACTGAATTTAATTTTTTAAAGTAGTTGTTGCCATACCATGTGTTTATGTCTGGATTTGGGTCTTGCTAGCCAGCATTGCAGCATCATATCTCTTTATCTGATAGATTTTGGTTTTTCGAGGTAGGGTTTCACTCTAGCTCAAGCTGACCTGGAATTCACTATGTAGTCTCAGGGTGGCCTTGAACTCATGGCAACTCTCCTACCTCTGCCTTCTGAGTGCTGGGATTAAAGGCGTGTGCCACCACGCTCTGGATCCCAGATATTTTGTTTTTAAGTAAATTGTTTGTAGTTTATTTGTTCTTTCACTTTTCATTTGAAATAATCATAGCTTCATAGGAAGTTGCAAAACTAGCAGAGAGGTCCTGGGTACCCATTTTCCTCCAGGGGTGACATTTTATATAATTATATACCATAGCAAGTGACAGTACCATTAGTATAATATACAGAATATGTTCAGACTTCATCAGTGTACATATATACTTTTATGCACAGCACAGCTATATGTAAACATTGTCATGTGTTGGATGCTGAAATATAGATGTGTGGTGTGCTATGACCTCTGAGGGCAGAAATCTCTGGACTAGGTGGTCAGGGAGGGCTTCTCTGGGTATGTTGCCCAGGCATAGAGGGAGTAAAATTGATTCTTGCATATAACCCAGTTTCTGCATACCCGTATTCTCATGAATTTTTTTTTTTCGAGGTAGGGTCTCACTCTAGCCCAGGCTGACCTGGAATTCACTATGGAGTCTCAGGGTGGCCTCGAACTCACGGCAATCCTCCTACCTCTGCCTCCCAAGTGCTGGGATTAAAGGCGTGCGCCACCACACCCGGAAAATTTTTTAAATATATTTTATTTATTTATTTGAGAGAGAGAAAGAGGCAGAGAGAGAGAGGGAGAATGGGCACTCCAGGGCCTCCAGCCACTGCAACCGAACTCCAGATGCGTGCGCCCCCTTGTGCATCTGGCTTACGTGGGTCCTGGAGAATTGAACCAGGATCCTTTGGCTTTGCAGGCAAATGCCTTAACTGCTAAGCCATTTCTCCAGCCCTGTCATGAATTTTTTAAAAGTATTTTATTATTTATTTATTTTTTTGGGGGGGGGAAGAGGCAGATAAAAAGAAAGGGAGAATGGGCATGCCAGGGCCTCCAGCCATTGTAAATGAATTCCAGATGCATGTGCCCCTTTGTGCATCTGGCTTACGTGGGTCCTGGGAATTGAACCTGGGTCCTTAGGCTTCGCAGGCAAATGCCTTAACTCCTAAGCCATTTCCTCAGCCCTGTCTTGAATTTTTTAATGGGAGTTACACTAATTCTTGAGTGTATGCTAAGCTACTCAGAGTGGTTGAGAACTTTTTGGCTTTTGATTGTTTTTGACATATGGTTTTACATTGTAGCCCGAGCTGGCCTCCAGCCACAGTGGTCCTCCTGCTTTAGACTCCCAAGTGCTAGGATCACATGCCACCACACTCCTCATGTGGCATGGTAGCTTACAACACATGTGGAGAGCACAGTAGTACCAAGAATCTGAGTATGGTTGGATAGAACAAGTTAGAACATATGTTAAATAAAAAAGGATTAAGAACAGATAGACTTGGTTGGTTTCCACCTGGCTGTGTCACCTCATTACTGTGTGACCACAGGGAATTTTACCTCAAGGGTAAGTGGGGACAATAATAGCTTTGCTATTGTGGAATCTCATGAGGGTGAAATTAAATAATGATATATAACAGGCACGTTGAAAGCCTTCAGTAAGCATCTACTATTATTATTAAAACAGGATGGCAACTCGCTTTCTAATGTCATTAGTGGTTTCATATATGCTTTTTCTCTGAGGAACATGACTCTCAGTGTATGCAGAAATTTACCTTGTCTCAGCTGGAGGCACTGAATCATTGGTCAAGTTTTTAGAAACATGATGCTTTATTCACAGTCTAGCACTGTTGGTAAAGAAGAATGTCTTTTCTGTGATGGCTACAGAGGTGGCAGATGTGTGTCTGCTGTTTTGAGGCTAGAGTTTATGCTGCGTGTTGCCCTAGGTAGAGTAAGCCAGAGCTGATGTCATCAGGATACATCTTACACTTCCTGGTCAGCAGCTCCACTTCCTTTTCCTCTGTGACCAAGTTCTTTGTTTCCCAGAGGAAACTGATGGAACCTTAGAAGTGTAATACTAGGGTATTGGTTCTCAAGGGTGGAGAGCTTGTGACTTACAGAGTGCTGGTGTCACTGTATGGGTGCAAGGCTCTCGGTGCCTGGGACTTTGTATTTCTAACAAATTTTCAAGAGATGCTGATGCTACAGGTCCTGGGACAGTCTTTGAGAACCACATAGTCCCTTTCAATTGGACCCAGACTGACATGCTTTCCTTTTGGAGCTGAGTTTGGCCCTTTGAATGATTGCTTTTGGAGTAGACTGGTTTCTGAGGAATTGTTCATGTGTGTTTGCTCTACTCTTTCCTCTAGTTACCTGTGAGTGCCTCCCTCCTTCTAATCCTGTGCTTTCCTCCTCACTTCTCTCTCTCTTCTTGGAAGATATGCCAGATTTGGGTCTTTGATACTGTAGACACACTGCCCGGTGTCACTTAACCTTTGAAAAAAAGGTGGGTTTGCTAAATACTTCTTTCTTTTCTTTTTTTTATCCTCAGTGCTAGGGACTGAACCCAAGGCTTTGCACTTTCTAGGCAAGCACTCTACCACTGAGATAAATCACCAAAGTGAAATACTTATTTTCTAAAGTTTCATAAGAGGTCAAAAACAGTGCAGATTATTGGCTATTTTTGAAACTCATGTTGGACATCCTTGACATCCCTTTGAAGCAGTGTCATTGGATTTGGGGTGGATTGCCTCTCCTGATGCTTAACAGGCAACTGCCTCTGAAGATATGAAAGGGTGCTTGATACTGACTGCATAGGAATCTGCAGGGATGCCATGATGGTAGTTCCTGCAGAGAGTGAGTGTTTGGGCAATGGTGTTGTAGGGCCTTCCAAACTGACATGCTTGGTCTCCTTGATGGCAGAAAGAAGAGCTCAGTGCTGCAAAATCACCTGAGCACATGCTGGAATGTTGAGATTTTCAGCTTCTTTGCAGTAGAGAAATATAATTCCATGCATTTTTCTCCTGTCAGTTTAGGACAAATGTAGTCTATCTGTCCTCAAATTCTTTTTCTTTTTGTGTGTGCATTTATGGGCACACCTCTTGTTTGTGGGTGCACATGCTTGTGTGTGCCCATGTATATAGAAGGCAGAGGTTGATTTTGGGTGTCCTTCTCAATCACTCTTTATTTACTGAGGCAGGCAGAGACTCTCACTGAACCAGGAGCTTGCTGGTTGGGCTAGTGTAGCTAGCCAGTTTGCTCCAGGGATCCCCTGTCTTGCTGAAATTACAGGCAGGCCACCATGCCTCCCCCACTTTTAGGTGGTTGCTGGGAATCTGGACTGTGGCCCTTATACTTGCCCATGAGCCCCTGCCCTTCCCTGAGAATCTAGAGGCAGTTAATGGTTACTCAGGGAAGAGAGAGACATTTCCTTTAGTGGTGTAGCCACTGGTCAGGTGCTCATGCTCCTGTAAATAACCTCTAAACTCCTAGTGAATTCCAGGTCAGCCTGAGCTTGAGTGAGACCCTACCTCATAAAACAAAAAAAACCAACAACAAACAAACCCATGTGTTGAGTCTGGTTGGAGAGAGGTTAGCAGTTAAGGTGCTTGCCTACAAAGCCAAAGGACCCAGGTTTGACTCCCCAGTGCCCACGTACAGCCAGATGTACAAGGTGGCACAGGCATCTGGAGTTTGTTTGCAGTGGCTAGAGGCCCTAGTGTGCCCATTCTTTTTCTTTATCTGCCTCTCTTTCCCTCTGTCTTTCAAATAAATAAAAACAAGTTTTAAGAAAAAACTTATCAAAAAAAAAAAAAAAAAGCCAGGTGTGGTGGCGCATGCCTTTAATCCCAGCACTAGGGAGGCAGAGGTAGGAGGATCACTGTGAGTTTGAGGCCACCGTGAGACTACATAGTGAATTCCAGGTCAGCCTGAATGACCTACCTCAAAAAAAAAAAAAAAGAAAAGAAAAGAAAATACTTATTGAGTCACAAAGAAGAAAGAGGGCTGGAGAGATGGCTCAGCAGTTAAGGCACTTGGTTGCAAAGCCTGACAGCCAAGGTTCTATTCCCCAGTGTCCATTAGAGTTAGATGCACAAAGAGGTGCATGCACCTGGAGTTCATTTGCAACAGCTGGAGGCCCTGGCATGCCCATTCTCTCTTCTCTTTATCTGTCTCTGATTGCAAATAAATAATTAAAATTAAAAAAAGAAAGGAAGGAAGGGAGGGAGGAAGATATGAAAGTGGAAGGGGTAGTAGTTGGGAGGTGGAAGTCGATCAGCAGGATTGGGAGGGGATAAGAGGGTAATGGGTGGTTGAAAATGATCAAAGTACATATGTACATGTACAAAAATGGCATTGTATTTGCATTATTATTATTATTTATTTTATTTGAGGTCATGTCTTGCTATAGCCCAGGCTGACCTGGAATTTATTATGTAGTCTCAGGGTGGCCTCAAACTCACAGCAGTCCTCTTACCTCTGCCTCCAGAGTGCTGGGACTAAAGGTGTGTGCCACCATGCCCAGCAACATGATACATTATTATGTATGACATATGCTAATAGAAAAGTTTAGATGAAAGAATACAAGGTCTAAATGCTCTACTCTGAAATACAGAATTTTCTTAGCTCAGAGTTGAGACTTAAAATTTCCAGAGTCCTGTAGTTTCTTTCCCTATCTCCAAAGTAAATTCCAGAAGTTTGAAGAAAAAAAAAATGGAAGTAAACACATATATTTATATTTTGGTGACATTTACTCAGTGACTAAGATGACTTTATTAGTTCAGGAGCACAAAGTGGGTTATGTGTAAGGAAGGTCACATAAAAATGAACAGATTCTGTAGTATTGTGGCTAATAGTTTTTTTAAAGGCAGTAATTACAAATATGCTAACTGAATTTACTTTGAGTATTTTGAATGTATAGAGGAAGGTACATGCTAAGCCTTAGGGAGATGATATTTCTTATTTTTAGACAATATAAATTAGACAACAATTGGCATCCATAAGCATGTCCTCTCAATAGATATCTCTTTTATGAATACCTGGAGCATTACCATACTGAACATGAAGTGGATGGTTGAATGGAAGAACTTGGTGAGGGCACCATTAAGGGTGACATTGTCCCTTTGAGGGCATTGTCTGTCCTAGGTACTGGTCAAGTACAAGGAATATGTCCTTCTCTTTGAACCTCTTCAAAGGAAATGGAGTTAATCTACAGGCGAGACTTCTAGAGGTATAGATGACCTCCCTGCTGGGAAGGGAAGCTGAATACAGAGTTTAGAAGGGCATAGAAGGAATGGAACACCCAAACAATCAATAGAAGTGTGATGGTGTCTCTTTCTGAGATTCTCTTTGAGGGGCTATAAGCTACTGTAGTCATGTCTGATGGCCAGAGCATGCTGGGATATCTTTTTCTTATTTCAGTAGTTATCTGTGGAAATTACTGGTTGTGACTTTAGAGCTGGAAGTCATATTCCCATCTTGCCTTTGCCCCTCACTGGCTTTATAATCTGTCATCAGTTATTTCAGTAGAGCTTCTCAGATCTTGAATAGGGATACTAATGACGTCTGCTTCCAAAAAAGGCTATAGGGATTCCATATTAGACACTAAGAGCAACAGCTGAAACACTGTAAGAGCGACATGTTGGCTGTTATTATTATTACATTTTTTTTTCATTTTTTCAAGGTAGGGTCTCACTCTGGTCCAGGCTGACCTGGAATTAACTATGTAGTCTCAGGGTGGCCTCAAACTAACAGTGATCCTCCTACCTCTGCCTCTCAAGTGCTGGGATTAAATGCGTGCGCCACCACACCTGACTGAACTTACTTTAAACAATATTTTTATTTATTTATTTATTTATTTATTTATTTATTTATTTATTTGAGAGAGAGAGAGAGAGAGAGAGAGAGAGAGAGAGGGAGGGAGGGAGGGAGGGAGGGAGAATGGGTGTGCTAGGGCCTCCAGCCACTGCAGACAAACTCCAGATGCACGCGCCACCTTGTGCATCTGGCTAACGTGGATCCTGAGGAATCGAACCTGGGTCCTTTGGCTTTGCAGGCTAAGCCATCCCTCCAGTCCTGAAGTTACTTTTGAGGTGTTTTATTAGGCTTAAGGATATGTGGACCTGGGCTTCCATAGGGGGCGGGAGACATGGTCTGTCTCTATCCCACCATTGCATGATACTCAGGGGCAAGAACAATCTGGGGCAGGGAAGTCTAGTATTTTGAAACTGAACCCACATGTCCTGTACTTCGGCTGGGATGATGTGAAGGTGTCCTCTTTAGACTGGAGGGGCCACAGGTTGCCTTTCTATACCGGTCTCACAGATTCAGGCTAGTTTACATCCTCTGTGGTAGTTCGGAGCTTACACTGTGGGAATTCCTTTATTGTAATATAGTTTGGGAAGTCACAGAGTCACTTCTATCATTCCCTATTCACCAACAGTCTTGTAAGCTTGTCTAAATTCACAAGGGAGGGACTCACCTCTGAAATGCCTTAGGTGTGCTTGTGAATTTGCACACATTTATAAAGCTGGTCAGCATCCTGTTACTCTCATTGGTAGGAAAAAGCCTTAGACATTTTAACACCAAGCAGACTCTCAGCAACTAGTTAGATCACCTGGAAACTGTATTCTTATTTTGGAGTTGTGAATTTTGTATCCAGTTGAAAGTAATATATGTGTGTGTGTGTATATATATATATATATATTTTTTTTTTTTTTTCCTGAGGTAGGGTCCTGCTCTAGCCCAGGTTGACCTGGAATTTACTGTGTACACTCAGACTGGCCTTGAACTCACAGAGATCCTCCTACCTCTGCCTCCCCAGTGCTGTGGTTAAAGGTGTGTACCACCATGCACAGCTGAAAGTATATATTTTTGGTAGCAATTTTTCTGCAAGACTGATTCCTTTCGCCACCCCTTACTTAACCTTTGTAACTTTTTCTTGATCAGCATTTGGATCAGCATTTTAAACATCAATTAATGCGATTCAGATTTTTTTTCCAGAGAACTATTGTAAATCAGTTTTGAAATGTTTTACTTGAAAGTACTCTTATTATCTTTTGCATAGGATTTTAGAGAAAATATTTGTGATGACTTCACTAGTCAACTGATGGATTGCACTCTTGAAGGGTTTTTTTGGTATTGTCTCATCTTCCTGCTGAGACCATCATAGGGCTTACTGTATTGGGGGACGAAAATGAGCCTTTAATTGTCACAGATGTTCTACCCCTGAAGGAATAGCCTTACTCATCTTTAGTTTTGCAGTTGTTATGCTGGAAACAGGGTCATGGTCCTTTCTGTTGTCCCATTCAGTCTTTACAACTAACTTTCCTTGGTAGATACGATTATGTTTGCTGATGAGGTAATGGGCTCCAAGAAATGAAACCATTTGCTCCTGGTCAGGATTCTCACTGTTGAAGAAGCAGATTAGCCAAAACAAAGCCAGAAGCATGAACATCCTTTCCATTTGGTGGATATTTTCTCCTCTATCTTTATTATTCCTTAAATCTGTCTAACACCCTGATTTTCTGTGTGACACCTTGATTCTCTTTCCTCTTTAGTCATCATGTCTTAACATCTTTCCCTTTGTCCTGAGACATCTTGCCTTCCTCTTTTATTTATTTATTTATTTTTAACATTTTGCCTGTGTATGTGGTGTGTGTATTCATGGTTGTCTTATGAGTGTCTTCTTTATTTTACTGACGCAGGACCTCTCTTGAACCCAGAGCTTGCTGGCTCATGTAATCTAGATACCTAGCCAGCTTGCCCCAGGATCTCCTGCTATTGTCTTCTGTGCACTGGGATTAAAAGCTATCACCATGAGCATCTGGTGTGTACATGGGTGTTGGGATCCAAACTAAAGTCCCCATGCTTACATGGCAAGAACTTTATTAACTGAACCATCTCTCTACCCCTTAGAGTATCTTTTCTCTCTGCCCCTAAATCTCATGGAGCCTCATTGGCATAATCATTGTTGGTTTATAATCTCTTTCGTAAGCCTTCCTGCAAGGGTGGGAAGGTGCATCAACATGTAGGTGTCTTCTCAGTGGCTGCTGTTCTGTCTTGAGGCATACTTTCCTGAATCAGCAGGTGTCCATTCATCTGACAGAGTTCAGAAGCGCTTCAGAGCCATTGCAAGTCGGCTTCAGGGTTCACCCATTTCCGGCGATACTGGATTTCTTCCTTTGCGTGGGCCCAGAGATAACTCATTCTCAATTATAACCAGAAAGCATTTTCATCTTTTTTTTTTTTTTTTTTTTTTTTTTTTTTTTTTTTTGCAGTAGGGTCTCGCTCTAGCCCAGGCTGACCTGGAACTCACTCTGTAGTCTCAGGGTGGCCTTGAATTCATGACGATTCTCCTACCTCTGCCTCCCAAGTGCTGGGGTTAAAGGCGCGTGCCACATGCCTGGCTAGCATTTTCATCTTAAAGTTGCCTTGTGCTTTATGTCTTACCTCATGGAAAAGTATCAAGTATGTAATATGAAACAGTGTTTCTCAAGGAGGAGGGCTCTGTGATGTGAGAGTTAGGTAATGTTCATAGCATGTCATGCTAGAAATGCTACTTTTTTCTTTCCCCAAGGTAGGGTCTCACTGTAGCTCAGGCTGACCTGGAATTCACTCTGTATTCTCAGGGTGGCCTTGAACTCATGGCAGTCCTCCTATCTCTGCCTCCCGAGTGCTGGGATTAAAAGCATGCACTACCACGCCTGGCTTAGAAATGGTACTTTTTATGCCTTTCTTCTCTCCAGCTAGATAGATAGCTGCTCATCTTCCATGGGCCTTTTGGCTGTCGGTAGCTATTACATCCAATGAGAGGGTCATTGGTTCACATTAGGTTGCTTAAATCTACACAACTCTTTGAGGGTTCTCCCCATTCTCAGCATGAGTCTTTAGGTTTCAGATTTATCAAGCATTCATGTGTAACATAGTAGGCATTTGCACAGGCTGCATCTCTTCACGGTGTTAGAATAGATGTTTGGAATAATCTGCTTTGTACTGTATCTTTATTATAGCATCTCAGCTCTAACCTGAATTGCCTGATTCTCATGCCCATCTTCAAATCTGAATTCATCCAAAAGAACAAATGATATGAAACATTCTTCATTTTACTATAGGAACTAATATGGGTTGGTTGATTGTTTAGTTCTATGAAGAATTAAGTCTCCTTTACTTAAAATGATTTGGCTTCATTGAGCACATTTTCTGTTTAAAATATGGTTAATTTATAAGATTTCAGTTCCCCAAACTTGTTTTCTTTCTTCCTTTCCTTCCCCTTCCGCTTCCCTTCTTTCTTTCTTTCTTTTCTTTGAGGTAGGGTCTTGCTCTAGCCCAGGCTGACCTGAAATTCACTATGTAGTCTTAGGGTGGCCTCCTACCTCGGCCTGCCAAGTGCTGGGTTTAAAGGCATGATCCACCACACCCAGCCAGTAAGCCATCATGCCAGGCCAGCCCAGACTTGTCAGGTGGGAGTGCATATGTCTGGCAGGGAGGGAGGCACTTCCCCAGTTTGTCTGCATTCAGATTCTGTGAAGGAGGCTTCAAAAATTTCACTTCTGGTCCACATGTATAGAGAGGCTAGTGGTGCAGGTCTGATTTGGGGACTTGAAAGTGACTTTTATTTTAAAAAATATATTTTATTTATTTATTAGAGAGAAAGAGAGATAGAAAGAGAGAATGGGCACGCCAGGGCCTCTAGCCACTGCATACGAACTCCAGATGTATGTGCCCCCTTGTGCATCTGGCTTACGTGGGTCCTGGGGAATCGAACTCCAGTCCTTAACCTTGGCAGGAAAATGCCATAACCACTAGGCAATTTCCCCAGTCCTGAAAGTGACTTTTTCTCTAGCTCCCTGGGTTGCGGTCACACGACACAGGTTCAGGTATCAAAAATATCATGTAACTTGATGGAAGGGATGAGAAGAGGTGGATCCCATGGTTGTCTTGGTGTTTTGGTGACTAGTGGGCAGTGTGCTAATAAATAAATAAAACGATTCTGGATCCTTCTCTGTTCATTCTTGTAGGAAAGAAAGCTTTCCCAGAGTCTTTGCCTTTATCCACAGGCTAGAGCATTTTGTTACAGCTACCATTATAATGTAAGTTGTTAAGAGAAAGAAAGGATGTCAAGTTAATCTGTGCTATTGAGGGATCTTTGGAGGCTGAAGGATGTAGCAAAGAGCTGTGCTGTGCCTCTAGCCAGTTCTGTGACTCAAAGTATTTCTTTTCTCTTGTCTCCTTTAGTAGACCTATTCACAAAACACAATAGGGTGGTGTTGCAGTCAGGTTCCTATTGCTGGTAGAAATCACCCAACCATGAGCAGCTTGTGGGAAAAAGTGGTTTATTTTGGCTTACAGGCTCAAGGGGAAGCTCCACCATGGCAGAGGAAAACGATGGCATGAGCACAGGGTGGACATCACTCCTGGCCAACATAAGGTGGACAATAGCAACAGGAGAGTGTCACACACTGGCATGGGGAGCCCGCCCCCAACAATACACTGCCTCTAGCAGGCGTTCATTCCCAAATCTCCATCAGCTGGGAACCTAGCATTCAGAACGCCTAAGTTTATGGGGGATACCGGAATCAAATCATCACATTCTGCCCCTGGCCCCCATAAACTGATAACCATCCATGATGTAAAATGCAACGCATTCAGTCCAATTTTAAAAGACCCCATAGTTTTTTTTTTCAAATTTTTATTAACAACTTCCATGATTATAAAAAATATCCCATGGTGGTACCCTCCCTCCCCCCACTTTCTCCTTTGAAATTCCATTCTGCATCATATCCCCTCCCCATCTCAATCAGTCTCTCTTTTATTTTGATGTCATGATCTTTTCCAAGACCCCATAGTTTTTATCAATCCCGATAATGTTCAAACATCCCCATAGTCTAAGATCTTTTAACTGAGCCATAATACCAAAAAATAGCCTCAAAAAACCCATAATGGCACAGAACAAACATTCACAGTGCAAAAAATGGCATTAGGCATAGCAAAGAAATACTCAAGCAATACATGATTTAAACAGGGCAAACACCAAACTCTGTAGCCAGTGACAAGTCTCCAAGTCTCATAACTCTAACCAGCAAGTTTCTGGAGTTTCAATTCCGCCCACTCACAGTGTTGGAAAACATCATCAGGGCCAGCAGCTTTCCTTAGCAGCCATCTCGTGGTACTGGCATCTCCACTGGGTCTCCACTGCAATCCACAGTTCATCCTCTGGGCTCCATTGGGTCTCCATGCAGGCATCCAGCAAACCTGCTTCACACTGGCAGTGGCCATTTCCAAAACACAAGATGGTGTTCCAAACTCAATGACCCTCTCTTTCCTGCATTTTTATATTCCATAATAGCAGGTAGAGTGCCAATTTGTTAATCCGATGGGGAGTGGTTTGCGGGGAATAAAGCAGACTTTGAAGAACAGGACGCTCTTTGAGCACTCAGGCCCCTTCAAAAGAGTCTACATTCTTTCTGTTGCCCCAGTGCAGGTGAGCTGGCCCAATCTCAATGGTTGTAATCTCTCAAACAATTTGCAGGTGAACAGGCAGCAGTTAAGGCCCAAAGATACCATTTTTTTCTGTGCCATATCCCTCTGCTCACACCAGTTCATTTCTACACAAAGCAACCCTGCACAACTTCTCAGGACACAGGCATAACAGCAAGATTCTCACACAAACTGCTAGCCCAGTCCAAGCAAAGCTCTTTCTCACCCTCGTAAGCCAAACCTCACAGTCCATAGTTCTTATTGCATTTAGGCCTTTCAACTCTGACCAGAATAGTCCATCAAGCTGTACTTACAGCATTGCAAGGCATCTCTTAGGTCAAGGTTTCAAATCCTTCCACATTCCTCTTGAAAATCAGCTTCAGAAGGCCAAAGCCACACAGTCAGGTGTCTATCAGCAGTCACACTCCTTGGTACCAACATTAGTGTTGCAGTCAGGTTTGCATTGCTGGCAGAAATCACCCAACCAAGAGCAGCTTGTGGGAAAAAAGGAGGTTTATTTTGGCTTAGAAACTCAAGGGGAAGCTCCATGATGGCATGAGCAGAGGAGGACATCACCCACTGGCCCACATAAGGTATACCGTAGCAACAGGATAGTGTGTGAAACACTGGCAAGGGGAAACTGGCTATAGCACCCATAAGCCCGCCCCCAACAATACACTGCCTCTAGGAGGCATTAATTTCCAACTGCCATCAGCTGGGGAATGTAGCATTCAGAACATCTAAGTTTATGGGGTCACCTGAATTAAACCACCACAGGTGGTGACAGTTAAATAACTTCTATAATGTCCCTGCACTGGTAGGGTCTCAGTAAATGGTCATTCCTATTATTTTAGTTATGCTTATTTTATTTCTCGGTGATATCTAGTTTCTTGGGGAAGGTTGGTTGCTTTGAGGGAAGTAGTCATTTCTGAGCCCATCACAATTTGAGAGAGGTGTCAGTGTCCACTCACTCTTGAGAGGCTCTCTGTCCCTATGGACACAACTGCCTGACAGCCATCCAGTGTCACCAGCTGTAGCAGCATGGGAAAGCGGGAGGGTGGGAATGGAGTGGCCAGCTGGAAGTATCTGCTCTGCCCTTGTGTCTCAATGATATGGTGGGACGGGAGCATTGAGAGCCATAATTGTGCAGACATATTATTATTTTAGGTCTGAGGTTTATTTCAAAGTTTTCCATCCTGTTTGTTTTCCTCTGTTTAAAAGAGATAAAGACCTTACTCCCTGCATACAGGGCTAGAATGGAGTCCCCACAGGCTTTTGAGACTTTTCCTGATGTGTGCCAGTCACACTGAAAGAATGCTTTTGTGGTCCTGAGGTTCTTTTAGATTTGTTTTAGCAAACAAGTTTGGATTAAGAAGCATGTACACTTTAGTCCTTTATTTTTTATTTTAATTTTTTTGTTTATTTTTATTTATTTATTTGAGAGTGACGGACAGAAAGAGAAAGAGGGAGAGAGAGAGAAAGAGAGAGAGAGAATGGGCACACCAGGGGCTCCAGCTACTGCAAAGGAACTCCAGGTGCATGCGCCATCTTGTGCTTACATGGGTCCTGGGGAATTGAGCCTCAAACCGCGGTCCTTAGGCTTCACAGGCAAGCGCTTAACTGCTAAGCCATCTCTCCAGTCCTTTATTTTTTATCACAACATTTCTGAGGAAAAGAATCTCTGCAGTCAGGCACTTTTAGCTTTGTAATTTTTCATAAAGTGACACACCAAACACACGAACAAGAAATGTACATTATAATATTTAGGTAGCCTTTGAGTTTGATATTAAAATCTAGATTTCAAAAACTACCCTGTCTTTGTAGGGAGAGTTATTTCCTTATGGATTCTCGCACTGTCCCAGCTGTGGCTGTATGATAGGCAGGACTGGGAATACTTCTCCTCTTACTGGTGGGCAGGTGGAAGATTCCTGGCTCTGCTGGACACACTGACAATGAGGACAGTCAAGGGCTGTGGTTAGCGCTCAAGCCCAGAGGTGCAGGGGAACCACCTTTGAGGCTGAGGAGGAAGGAACATTGTGCCCTAAATGTGAAGGTGTGCTCAAGCTGCAAAATCCAAAGTGATGTTGCTTCCTCTGAGTCCAAAGCTCTTCCGGAACCAGACCGTAGCACACTTGTCACTAACTGTTAGAGCACTAGGTCCCTTTCTTGTTTCCTTTTTGTTTTTGCTCAGTAGCTTTCACCATGTTCTGCTGAGTAGTTTGAAGCATACCATAACATACTTACCTTTGAACTGCAATCCATAGAAGTAAGACTATGTCTATCACTGGTTATTTTAAATATTTATTTATTTATTTGAGGGAGAGGGAAGGAGGGAAGGAGGAAGAGAGAGAGAAAGGCAGCTAGAGTGAGAGAGAATGGGCATGCCAGGACCTCTAGCCACCGCAAACGAACTCCAGACACATGCACCATCTTATGCATCTGGCTTTATGTGGATACTGGGGAATCGAACCTGGGTCCTTTGGCTTTGCAGGCAAGTGCCTTAACCACTAATCAATCTCTTCAGCCCTATAACTATTTTAAGATGCATCTATATGCATATTAGTGTATACTTAGATACCATAAACATATGCAAATGAGTCACTGATTTGATAAATAATGCAGAGTTCTTACTGTGATCTTACTTCTGCTAGTTGGAAACACAAAGGTGAAGAAGGTAAGGTCCCTGCTGTTATAAACTTTTAAGTTAATTGGAGGGATAAAATAAGCTTGATATGCAGGCGGTTTAATATTCATCAACATTATTATTCATAGTACGCTGTGGGGCAGAGAGGCTCATGGAAGTTGGGGAGAAGGGATCATGACTTCCTGCAGGAAATGGCAGGAATATATTCAAAATATATTCCGGGGGTTGGATATGCATTTAGTGTGCCAGAGTAAGAGCCCCCCAGCCTCACAAGGGTAGAGAGGCCCTCCAGGGAAGGAGACTTTTTGCATACAGGTGATTCTTTTTTTTTTTTTTCTTCGAGGTAGGGTCTCACGCTGGTCCAGGCTGACCTGCAATTCATTCTGCATTCTCAGGGTAGTCTCGAATTCACTGCATTCATCCTACCTCTGCCTACCGAGGGCTGGTATTACAGGGGGCGCCACCTCACCCGGCTGCACAGGCGAGTCTTTAGGGCTTGTGCAGCACAGCTGAGTTGTTACGATTTAGTACACAAAATGCTGTGAGAGAGGGAGGGTCAACACAGTTCCTGTCCCCCTTTTTTAGACAGGATCTTGCTGTATAAAGGCTGGCTTTGGATTTGAGGCCCTCCTTCCTCACCTCAGCCTTCTGAGTAGTGGGGTTATAGTCACACACTACCCCACCTTTCTAAGACAGTTTATAAAATTATAAATCTCAGGTTGGGGAGATAGCTCAGTGGTTGGAAGCTGTTGCTTGCAAAACCTGCCAGCCCAAGTTCAATTCCCCAGCAAACATGTAAAGCCAGAGCTACGTGTCTGGAGTTCCTTTGCAGCTTACAATAACAAGAGATGCTGGTGTGCACATTGGGCAAGTGAGCATGCAGGTAAATAAAATAAAAATATAAATCTCTTGAAGTGAGTGTAGTGGCTCATGTTAATCGCAACACTGGAGAAGCTGAGATTAAGAGGATTGCTGCAAGTTCAAGGTGAGGCTAAGACTTCATAGTTTGAGGCCAGCCTGGCATACATAGTCAAACCTTGTCTCAATAATTAAATAAATAAATCTCCCTATCAGAGATTTTTTTTCCCACCTGACTGACTTAAAAGATAGATTAATGGAAAAATACTGGCTTGCATCTTAATGGAAAGGAAATGGAGGCCATCCATGGGACCCTGCTGCTCTTGGACCCCTGGGGACAGTGTTGCCTCAGAAGACATTATCAACCTCCTTTTGTCTTTATATTGTTCCTAAACAGTTAATCAACATCCATTGGACTGAGCCTGGATTGGGGAGGGGATGGTATGGTTTCAGTGGTGGGAGCTAGAACCTGCCCGCAAGACCCACAGAGCGAGGTCAGTGTTCCAGAAAGTTAATAGTATTTAACTGGTGATTATCCACTGTCTGTGATAGAAGTGGTTGGAAGTTGAGCCTTCTCATCCCTACATCACCTCCCAGTTCTGTAATGTTGTGAAAATAATTCCCTTGTACTGGAAAGATGGCTTTAGTGGTTAAGGCTGCAAAGCCAAAGGATCCAGGTTTAACTCCTCAGGACCCACATAAGCCAGGTGCACAAGGTGGTGCATGTGTCTGGAGTTTGTTTGCAGTAGCTGGAGGATGTGCCCATTCTCTTTCTCTCTCTCTGTCTCTCTCTCAAGTAGATAAATAAATAAATAAAATAAGCTTTTTTAAAAAAAAAAATAATGCCCTCATGCGTTTAGGTTTACACGTAGATGCCGGATGTGGGATCTGCACCTGTAGCTCATTCTCATCCTTATCCTCAGCCAAGCTGCACTGTTCCTTCATGAGAAGAACCACTCTCGTGGCTTTCTCAGTCTCCGCATTTTGCATGATGAACTCATTTTCTCAGGACGTCTATACCCCACAGCATATTGGCCTCTACCACAGTTTTCTGTTTACCGCACAAGTGTCTCTCTCCTCAGTATTGGCACTTTGTACTTCTTCCCTGATGTGAGTAAATGGTAACGAGTTATGCCTGGGCCTCTGAAGCAATATGTCTCTTTCCTAGAGTGCTTGCTCTTGGGTGGGATCTGGGTAGCTGGATGAATGTTGGTGTGTACAACCAAATCATTGTATCTTGAGATAGAAAACCAGCACACTCATTTCTTTGTATCTATAACTCCTAACACTGTTCTCTTGCACCCAGCTATTACTTTAAAGATTAGGCATATATTTAGCAGTTATTTTCTCATTGATAATATCTCAGAGATAACTCTATGTAAGCATTACAAAGTTAAACTTAAGACAAGTTAGTAATTTATCACATTGCAGTTTGAGAAAGTCTGAATTTAACAAGTTTTGGAAGAGTGATTTCACTTGTTTTCTAGAATAGATTGCCCCAATGGTTAGAATTAAAGTTTGATGTCCATTTGAAAGCCATACCACCAAATCCATACCTTATCATGTCATACCATACCATATCATACCAAAGCTTATGCTTCAAATAATAGTTTCCCTGAGGGAATGGGGGAGTGAGAAAGCAAATTCCAGTTGTGCTTTCAGATTGAGTTGGAGCTTCCTGTTTCCTGTCAGCAATGTGTGTGTGTGTGTGTGTGTGTGTGTGTGTGTGTGTGTAGGTGTAGGTGTGGAGAGGAAGCTGTCATTGACTGTGCTTCCCTGGGTCCTGGGTGCCAGGCTATGATTTGGCTCACCAGACTTTAGTTTTCAGACACTTTCCTTGGGTTTTCCAATCCCTGTCAACCATTATTTCCAGAGCATGCATCTCCCTGAACTTTGTGTTCTACTTCCCAGGAAAACTTTGGATTCTACCGGAAAGAAAGCCTGGTTACTTATGTTGAGCAGTGAGGCCACTGGAGCCACTGGCGCCTTCAGCAAATCCCCTAGCACTTAGAACTGCAAGGTAGAAGCAATGGGTTTGGTAGTTGCTGTAGTTAAAAATCTTTGTCAAGCCGGGTGTGGTGGCACACGCCTTTGATCCCAGCACTTGGGGGGCAGAAGTAGGTGGATTGCCGTGAGTTTGAGAGCACCCTGAGATTACATAGCGAATTCCAGGTCAGCCTGGACTAGAGTGAGACCCTACCTTGAAAAACCAAAACAACAACAACAACAAAATCTTTGTTAAAAGTTAGAAAAGCAAAAGAGTTTTTAAATGCATAGATGGTTTTTGATGACATGCATCTGACAGAAAGGTTTGAACTTTGGTGACATCCATCAGGCAGTTGTTTTGCAGTGGTACCTTTGAGGAATTGCTCTGGCCCACAGACCCCAGAGCACCAGTATTAGCTGCAAAGGAGATAGTAACTGTACCTATATTTAGGGGGACTGAAAAGTATAAGGAATTATCTAGGACTCTCAGAGGCTGGTGTTCTTTTTGGGGGGGGGTTAAACTTTTTTTTTGAGGTAGGGTCTTGCTCTAACCCAGGCTGAACTGGAAGCCACTGTGTAGTGTCAGGGTGGCCTCAAATTCATAGTAGTCCTCCTACCTCTGCTTCCCGGGTGCTGGGATTAATGGCGTGCACCACCATGCCTGGCTAAACTTTTAGAAATATGTATGTATGTATGTATGTATGTATGAGACAGAAGGTGGTGAGGAGAGTGGGGGGGGGGGGGGAAAGAATGGGTGTGCCAGGGCCTCCAGCCTTTGCAGACAAACTCCAGACACATGTACCACCTTGTGCCTCTGGCTTACAGAGGTCCTGGGGAATCAAACCTGGTCTTTTGGCTTTGCAGGCAAATGTCTTAACCATTAAGGCATCCCTCTAGCCTTTTTAAAAAAACTATTACTTGGTGGTGAAAATATTCCAAAACCAGCAGACAATCAGAGAACATGAACATATTGTTTGTACTATTTGCAGTAGCAAGCGCACAGCCCATCTTCAAAGGGCTTATAACTTCATCAAGTCAGTAGCACCAGCCTAAGTTAAGTGAGTGCCTACTGCAAAATTCTGAGCTAGTGATGTTCAGATAGATGGTCAATTCTGCATGCCCTCCATTTTAGTCACTGTGGCAGATAAGAGAAGGAGGCTAAATGGGGGAGGGGAGGCACTCCAGAAGGGATGAATGATTCAAAGTGGTAAATATACTAGAACGAATTTAAAATCGTTGGAAGGGGCATGCGAAGCTAGAGGGCAGCACTCAGAAATGAAGATCTTCCCAGGATGCCGGAGTGCTGAGGGGATCAGTAAGACTATTGACAGCTAAAGGAAGGGCCTGATAATAGACAGTTTTGGAAACCTAATTCTGACCCAGAAGTTCTAGACAGATGGTTATATGAAAGGAGATGGCATGCAGGAAGGGAATTTAAGGACAGAGGAGTCCCAGCTGTGTGTTTGGTGATGGTGGGGTGACCCTTTGATGTTCAGGTTTTAAACCTAATGGAGACTTCTGAGGCTGCTCTGTTGGCATGGTGACAGATCTGCTTCTGGGGAGTTCCCTAGTTACCATAGCAGCACACCCAAGAGCTGCTCATCTGGTCCTCTGTCCTGCCTCTTGCTTCCCCCAGAAAGCTCATTTCATTTTAATCTTAATTCATTTCCTTTCAACAATGAGGCCCTTTATTATTACTGCTGTTGAGTAAGGAAGAATGTCTTGTTCAGGTCACATCACCTGCAAGCCTTGGGGGACAGTCACAAAGAAAGGGAATCACCTAAAACTGTGATGGAAAGGAAATCTTTAATGCCTGTGAAGCAAGCCAAAAGCTCAAAGTAGTCACACAGGAGATGAGAGAGAGAGAAAGAGAGAGAGAGAGAGAGAAGAGATTCTGCATTGACACATGGATTTTGTAAAGGAAAAGGAAATGGTGACACCGGTGAAAGGTGACAACACTGAACTCTCAAACTGGAATTCCAGAATGTCAGCAAAGCCAGATCTCTGCTTTTCTCCAGGCCGGGGCCCTGAGGGCCACCTTTGTCTCCCCGGCAGACATCCCTCGAGAACTACCTCCCCACACTGACCTTGGCCCAGTTTCCACTGCTTTGGCCCCATCCCCAAGCTCACTGAACCTGTGGTAGTGAGACTCCTCAGCCAAAGGTCTGGTTGGAAAGGAGCTGGTAGCTATAAGTCACCCACTTACTCAAGAAAGCCTTGTATGGAAATAGCCCTTCTGAAGCCCTGCCCAGATGATAGTGGACAGCTTTGGAAACCAAACAAAGCCCCTCCTAGCAGTTTCAATGCAAGACACACTGCTGAGCCAGCAGAATCCACAAGAGGTCAAGAGGGTACCTGGCCCCCTACACTGGAATCCTTGCTGGTCCTGGTCCTGATCCAGGCCTTGCTGGGGTCTTCTGGGTGGTGGTGGTGTCTGGAAGGCATCTGTGGCTTCTCACAAATCTGCCTGGCTCCCAGTAAGGAACTGTCAGCAAAGAAAACAGCCTTCCCCTCATACCAGTACACCTACTTCCAAGTTCTCATCTCAGGAATCATTGACTATTGACACGCCCTGTGTTTTTCTTCAAATGTGTAGTAATTCATGCTAGAGAAGTTCCCTGTGAAGACAATAGATTAAAATAGGCAGAGAAGGACTAGGTACGTGTCCAGTGGAACCAGGTCCTTGTAGATGTTTGCTGTGTGGCCCAGGATTCAAGTTCAGACCCTGTGGAACACATCACTGCCACTTATCCTGATCCTACAAGTGAGGAAGTAAGGAGTCTGGTGCCTTAGGCTGGATCAGTGCTGGTATAGCTCCTTCTTGTCTTGCCTGTCCTGGAGTAGATGCCACCTGGGCCTGTCAGCCTGCAAGACCTCTTCTCATCTGTGGAGTCTCTGCCCCTGGCGTGGTGGCAGTTGTGGACTAGTCATCAGTGAATGTATGAGCTCCCAAATGTATTAGGAACAATGAAGTCTTGAGTGACTGTTGGCACGTATCTGGTCATCATGTCTCAGTCTGTGTGTGCGTGTGTGTGTGTGTGCGTGCGCGTGCGTGTGTGTGTGTGTGTAAGTGCATTAGTTCTTTCCTGTCAACAATTGGTAAAAGGTGGTATACCTTTGGTGGCCTCAGAGCATAAGCTCATTTAAGGATTGACCTCTGTAGAGTGTTCTGTGGCTTTGAGCTCTTGACACTTATGGGTAAAGGTAGGGAAAAGGTATTGGTACCAATGTTGTAGAAACTGTGACAGCTTAGTGCACATATTGAGCGCCATATTGGAAACGTGCACACACTCTCCCCTGTACTATATATACATTTAAAAATATTTTGTTTTTATTTATTTATTTATGAGAGAGAGAGGGAGAGAAAGATGGGATGTGCCAGGGCCTCCAGCCACTGAAAATGAACTGTGGCTTATGAGGCTCTGCGGAATCAAGCCTGGGTTCTTTGGCTTCGCAGGCAAACACCTTAACCTCTCTCTCCAGGCCACATACATTTTTATTTACACAGATACCTTAAATGTATTCAGTTTTTTTTTTTTTTTAGGATGTAAAACTCTTAGTCATGTGATTAATCATTGTCACCCAAAGTTGTGGTATGCTGCCACCTGCTACTATTGACCCAGATCTATTTTAAGAAAACACTAGTCTTCCTTTGGTTGGGCCACATGGGCCCTCAACTCCCTTCTTACTTGCACTTGATGGAGGTGATGTTGGACAAAGGTGTTTGTGATTTATTTTTATCAGTGTGCCCTGCCGTCCCTCCAGCATTACTTTCCAGTGCTTGTAGCACTTGGGGGCAGAGGTAGGAGGATTGCTGTGAGTGCGAGGCCACTTTGAGACTCCATACTGAATTCCAGGTCAGCCTGGGCTAGAGCGAAACCCCAAAAAACAAAAAACAAAGCAAAAATAAATAAATAAAGGTCGAGCACTATGACCAATGTCCGATGTTGTTAGAAGATGGTGGAAGGTGGTGTATCTTTGGCGCTTCTGGGCAAAGGTTCCTTTATGGATTGGTTCTCTAAGGTCAGAGTTTTCTAGGGGAATAAAAGGGTAGAATGGATATTTATTTAAAAAGGGGAATTAGCTTTTTATTAGTTCACAAGATAAGAGCTGGGCAGTCCAGCAACAGTTGTCCACAGGTCACAAGGCTGGATGCAACCTGGAAAGTGGAAAAACCAGGCAGTTGTTCAGTCCATGAGGCTGGGTGGAGGCTAAAAGTCATACGACTTGTTGCCGCTCACCCCATGAGGCCAGACTCATAGCAGAAATGAGCAGTAAGGGGATCCAGGCTAAAAGCACCTGCCAGAGAATAGCACTGGACAAAAGAAGTAAAGGTTCCTGTGGTCTCCTGGAGCTTCCTGATACACAGTTCCCCAGGGGAAGGTCCGCCCATTCACAAGGAAGCCTGGAAACACCTTCACAGACACAGACAGACCTGCTCACGTCTCTCACCCCAGTCCTAGTGTGGTCAGGTTGACAAAAGAGCTTCACCATCACAGCTGTCCTTTGGCTCCTCCTGTGGCACACACACGCCTGCACTGTCACACACAAATACATATGTACATACTTACATTGTGCACACAAACAAAGATAATTCTAACAAGCTAGCTGCTTGGCTGCACCTGGTAGTACATGCTTGTAATCTCAGCTACTCGTGAGGCTGAGGTAGGAGGATTGCCTGTTCATAGTCTGTCTAGGCTGTAAAATTGAGTTCAAGCTTAATAATGTGAAAAGAGGTCTGGGCACATAGATATAGCTTCGTGGTAAAGTGCAGAGTACTTGCCTCATATGTACAAGACTTGATGTTCAGTCCTCCACACCGTACACACATACCACGCCTATATGTGACATGCCAAGAAAAAAGAAAAGAATCAAAAAAGGGCTCTCGTCCATGCTGGCTCTGAACTGGACTCAAGTGGTCCTTGTACTTGAACCTCCCAAGTATCTGGGACTACAGCCATGTGCCACCCCACCTGACTAGCCGGGACTATCTCACTGTGCCAGAATGCAGTGAAGTTGACAGGGGTCTGGAGAGAGGACTCAGCGGTTAAGAACACTTGCTCTGCAAGAAGCCTGTGGAGGCTTCTTGAGTTCAATCCCCAGGACCCACATAGATACCTGGGCATGGCCATGCATGTCTGTAACCTCAATGTGGAGCAGAGACTAGAGAATCACTGGAGCTCAAGAGACTCTGGCTCAAGTAAGAATAGACAGAAGAGAGAAGGACACCTGGCATCCTACTCTGGCCACTCTAAGATGGCGCACCCAACTGCAGGTGTGACCCAGGCTTGGACACAAGAATTTTTAAAGTCCCCCAGGTGATTACACTATGTAGCCAACCTTATGTCTTTTTAGTCTGGCATGTGCCTATAGGTAGGCACTAGGTCAGGATTCTTTTTCTTGGGCGGGGGCGGGGGTTCAAGGTAGGGACTCACTCTAGCCCAGGCTGACCTGAAATTCACTGTGTAGTCTCAGGATGGCCTTGAACTCACGGCAATCCTTCTACCTTTGTCTCCCAAGTGCTGGGATTAAAGGTGTGTGCCACCACGCCCAGCCAGGATTCTTTATAGGAATCCTACATAGGATCCCCAGTTTTAGCCCTAGACTTTCAGAATTTTATGTTGCACATGAGACCTGGCAAGGGGCTGAGTTTCTTCTAGGGAAGTTGCTGAAAAATAGAAGGTTGACACTGTCTTACATATGGAAGTGGTAATTTTAGACTGATCTGTGTCACTGTTACCTCATACTTGCTATATATTCATCTCTAAGGTGACAGTCCCAATTCCATTACTTATTTTAAATTTACAAGATAGATATTCAAGCTGTGGAGAGCACATTACTCTAGACCAATTGTGTGTATGAAACAGTGAACAAATAGGTGCATGACAATTCACATGTTGAAGTATAGAAACTCAGGAAGAACATATGTCTCTATCTGTAGCCCTATTATTCACTTGCCACTAGCTTTGGCCTTGCATGAAACATAGGGCATAATTTCAGATGACCAGTTCAAAGTGATTGCTGCAAAATGTTTTGCTTTTAATGGAATTAGCTTTGGGGGGCAAGGATTTTAATTAAAAAAAAAATACTGTTGCTTTCTATAGTAAAAAAAAGTGCCTCTTGCTAAAGTCTTGGTGCCACACAGACAAGTCAGAGCTGGGAGGGCAAGCAGGCAGACTTGTCTTCTAGAAGTGCCCACGATGTGGCATGTGTGGTGTCAGTGTCACTGACATGATATTTCCCCAACCCCTCCTTTCTAGCCCCAGCCTTGAAATTTGCCACTACTTCAGTGACTTTTGTGGTTGCTGCTATTGGGTGAATGTACTCGTGCATTCACTCGGCGTGTCTTGAAGACTGTTACGTTGACCTCATTGGGTCAGCATGGTGGGTGGATGGACTTGTGAGAATTCTGAGAAGTAGCTTCGGAATTTTATGAATCAAAAAGAGAGGGCTCCCTCTCCAAGTTGCAGTGTGGGAGAGTGACTTGTGGACCATGAGTCACACAGGAAGGAGGGGGCACTTCATTGGCACTAACATGCACGTTACTTCCTCTCCCTCAGGGCCCCCTCCTGTGTGTTACAGCCCCAACAGTCCAGCACAGATTCTAGAAGATCTCACCTACTTTTACCCAGACCTCCCACTCTATCCTGGGAGGCATGAAGCTGGTGCTTTGACAGCGGAGACAAGCAGTGGCATCAAGGAAAAAGGTGGTAAGTCCTTTCACTAGCCCTGCTGTTGGGAAAGCAGGTGATCTTATGTTTCTTGTTCTCAGCTGTTCTGCCTGCAGTTTGTGGTTGGCTTCCCACATCATGATTTCACTTTCCACAACTTTAGGTATCAGAGATCAACTACAGTCTGAAAATATTAATTGAAAGATAGTAGAAGTAAACAGTCAACAAATTTTAAATATCTTTATTATATTTTTATACCTTTTCTATTTTATTATTTGCTACTGTTGAGAATCTCTTGCTATATCTAATTTGTAAATTAAACTTTATCATAGGTGTAAATGTATAGGAAAAGACATTGCATATGCAGGGTTTGGTACTATCTGATCAGGAATTCTCTGGGGGTCATGCAATGTATCTATGAGGATAAGGAGGGTCTATCATAATTCATATTGTTCTTTATTCTCTATTTTTATTTTAGAAGCCAGTATATTAGATTAGGAGCTGTCTCTTGTTAGGCATCTTAGTTTTTTCATGTTGTCTCATGAAGCTGATAATAAGACAGTTTTAATCCATTGTGACTCCCACTGAGAGTCCAGTCTCAGTCCATATTTGTCAAGTGAATGAGTGCACTCGTGATTACTCTTTCCTTGGAATGTTTGTTGTTCATTGAGTTTTTTTCTTGTTTTAGACAAAGTCTTGCTATGTAGTTTTTTTTTTTTTTTAAAGTTTTTCTAGGTAGAGTCTCACTGTAGTCCAGGCTAACCTGGAATTCACTCTGTATTCTCATGGTGGCCTCGAACTCACAGCGATTCTCCTACCTCTGCCTCCCAAGTGCTGGGGCTAAAGGCGTGCACCACCATGCCTGGCAGCTATGTAGTTTTGACTAGCCTGGAACTTAACATTGACCAGGCTGACCCCAAACTTGTGGCAATCCTCCTGACTTTGTATTAGGATCACAGATGTACACCACCGTACCTGGACTTTTTTCTTATAATTATTTGGCAGTTCATCTATGTAGATTTTTGACAGTCTGTGTTTAATGTTGGACTTCGGGTGACATCTCAATTATAGTGTGCATTCTCTAATAGTAGAGACAAGCTTAACTCACTCCACATGCGTTCCTATGAGACAGATATTTAATCTTCATGTTTTTCAGAAGATTAAGAGTCAAGAGAAACAAGATAACTTGCCTGAGGTACCGGGGTGAGATTGTTGAGTTTGGGTTACATTCTATAGAATTCTTCAGTTTCTCAGCGCTCACTTACTGAATGCCTCTGTGTATGAGGCAGGGCTATAGGCAGGAGGGACACAACACTTGAGTGTCCTAGTCAGTGCTATCTGCTGCCTGGGCTTGGATTCTAATGGAGGAAAGCCAGTGATGAATAGGATATGGAACAGAAGGAGAAGTGGTGAGAGGCAAGTATCATATATAGGTGGATGTTCAGGACCTCTCAGCAGTTGGTAAGGACAGACAGAACCTAGGGATGAGGGGCCGTTGGGGACATGGGGGACAGCTGGACAGGAGATCATGTTGGCATAGAAACAAGGGCTTGTTCTGACTTTTTTCACCATTATGAAATTTCTTAATGAGAACTAGGTGACCATAATAGAGTTGCTATCTTGCTGTCATAAGGACACTAAAATATATTATTTGCTGCTTCCTTTTATTTTAATACTATTACATGTTTTTAAATTTTAATAATAAAATAAACTTGATAATCTTTGCCAAAAAGACAGTTGTAGGCTTTTTAATAGCCTGTGCCTCTGTGAACACACAACTACATGTGTTAGCATCCATACACACATGTGTCTCTTGAGCAGTCATACCACTTTCACTATTCTTCATTTTGCTGTGGATAGATGAGAACTAGCCTGGCAGTTGATTAATGTGGGGGACAATAGAGAGAAGGGTCAAAAGCAGCAATGAAAAGTTTTTATCTGGATGAGTCATATTATGAAAATGATATTAAAGGAAAATATAGATATATTTGGGGAAGAAAAATTGTTTGTAGGAAAATGATGTGTTCTTTGTGTGTATAAAACAGAGCTACCCTTAAATAGAACTGTAGAATTGCAGGCTGTCTGGGGTTGCTCTAGTTTAGCTCCTTTCAGTCCCAGGAGGATATTGAGGCTGAGAGAGGAAGTGATGTGCTCAAAGTCATGTCACTAGTAAGTGGTGGAATTTTTACTATCCACATTCTATAAAATATCACTAGTGATCTATTTAATGGTTTGATGATGAAAATGGCTAGGTGTTTTACTTTGGGGTTCAGAGAGTTTTTTTTTTTTTTACAAGCTAAATTCCTGTGATTAGCACTGAGTTACATGCTGGGGAGATGCTGATGAGAAGGAACAAATCTTACCTTTATGAAGTTTAGAATTTTGTGTAAATTGATAAATTGCTATCTATAGTGGTCATTACTCCTGTAGGAAATGCATACAAATGGAGCAGGAGCTTAGGAGAATGAGAGCTAAAGCCTGCTGGGCTGTGTGGCAGATAAGTTTGTACTCAAAAGTAGCACTGTAGTGACTACTGGAAGCATGAGATATTCCAGGAGACGTGGTGCATTGTCTCTTTTTAGGAAGGTGGAAGGATGCCAGCAAAGGCCTAGTGAGCTAGTGTGTCTTGGCAATTGTGCACCTAGGTATTGCTGGAGCTTGAACCTGGAGAGTTACCAGTGGGGCAGAGGTATGTGAGGTAGCACACCCTATACAATGGAATGTCAGCTCCACTCTGTATGTGATTACTGAAGAATTTTGCTCAGAGAAGTGATAGGAGCTTATTTTCCCATTTGGTACAAATTTTCAAGTTGGGTCTGAGGGGTGGGCTTGGAGGTAAGAGTGACGCTAAAGTTGGGCACTTCTGAGGGCACTGTTGGAATGGTTGGCATATGAGATGCATGTGGTTTATAATAATGTGGACAAACATGGATTTGGAATCAGATCCTGGCTCCACTTCTTGTGTCCATTGTGGTATGCTGTCCCTGTGCTCTTTCCTCACCTGTAAGTTGGAGGAATTAATACCTGCCTCACAGAACTGCATATGAAATAAGTAAGTAATCATACATGGGAGAACTTAGCCCCATACATCCTCCCTGTCCACTTTAAAACAGTTCATGTGGTAATGTCATTGTTATTAATAAGGTTGTTTATCAGCATGGGAATATAGAGATGTTTAGGGGTAGAAGGGACAGGTGGTAATGGATTAGATGGTGGAAGTAAGGGATTTCAGAAGCTTCTCAGGATTCTGGCTTGACAAAAAGCAGTCATAGCCTGAAGTAGAGGGGGGTGGAGTTGGGTAGAGAAGAACCTGTGTCCAGGCAGAAGGCTGTAAGTGCTCTCAGCTGCTATTATACATGTGAAGACCAGGACAAGGATGTTGAATGGGGGAAGAACACTTCAGACACAGCTAGGAGGAAATGGAACATTTAAGGGCCAAGTGGAGGAAAAGAGCCAGGAAGGATACTGAGGTAGAAGGACGATGACCTGCATGTCCCATTGGGAGAGCATTTCAGGCACAGTAAGCCACCAGCTCAACCGCTTCCAAAAGGTCAGAATTGCTGTAAAACTCACTGAATAGGGTTACTCATCAGAGCAGTGGGTGGAGCGCTTGGAGCACATGGACACCAAGTGGGGGTTGCCTACTGAAGACAATTAGAAGGAAAGGAAGGATGGAGGGTGACAATTTGAGGACCATGCTAGGGCCAAGATGGGGCCATTTCTTGTGCTTTGTGTCTGGGATTTTTTTTTTGTTTTGTTTTTCTGGGTTTTTTTAGGTAGGGGTTTTACTCTAGCTCAGACTGACTTGGAATTCACTATGTAGTCTCAGGGTGACCTCAAACTCAAGGCGATCCTCCTACCTCTGCCTCCCGAGTGCTGGGATTAAAGGCGTGCGCCACCACGCCTGGCAGCTTTTTTTAAAAAAGAATATTTTATTTATTTATTTATTTATTTGAGAGAAAGAGAGAAAGAGGCAGATAGAGAGAAAGGGAGAATGGGCAAGCCAGGGCCTCTAGCCGTTGCAAACGAACTCCAGATGCTTTTGCCCCCTTGTGCATCTGGCTTACATTGGTCCTGGGGAATTGAACCAGGGTCCTTACTCTTCACAGGCAAATGCCTTAACCACTAAGCCATTTCCCCATGGGTTTTTTTCTACCCCAAGGTAGGGTCTCACTCAAGCCCAGACTGATCTGAACTTACTGTGTAGTCCCAGGCTGGCCTTGAACTCAAAGTGATCCTCCTACTTCTGCCTCCTTAGAGCTGGAATTAAAGGCATGTGCCACCATGCCTGGCTTCTGGGCATCCATTTTTAGGATGGGAACACATTGGGCCAGTCTCTGTTACAGTGGAGAAGCTAAAGGCAAGAGAGGGGTTGAGCATTGGAGCAAGTTCAGGAGGAGAAGGAGGGAGTGGAGAGGGCCAGAGTCTGGAGAAACACCTCTGTGAGGCATTGCTGAATGTAAAGAGGTGGTGTTGCTTTTGGAAGCTTATCTTTAAAATGCTGTCATAATTAGCATGTTATTGTTCCCCACATATTGGAGGTCTGCCCGATAGATAGCATTTTTCCTGTGTTTATCTTTCAGTGGAGGATCCTCTCTGTAACTTGCACTCCTCGAACTTCCTGCGGACTCCAGAGGTGGAAATGAGAGGTTCCGAGGATGCGGCAGCTGGAACAGTATTACAGCGGCTGATCCAGGAACAACTGCGCTATGGCACCCCGACCGAGAACATGAACTTGCTGGCCATTCAGCACCAGGCCGCAGGGAGTGCAGGACCAGCCCATACCACAAACAACTTTTCTTCCACGGAAACTCTCCCTCAAGAAGACCCACAAATGGTCTACCAGTCAGCACGCCAAGAACCGCAGGGTCAAGAACACCAGGTGGACAATACGGTGATGGAGAAGCAGGTCCGGTCCACACAACCTCAGCAGAACAATGAGGAGCTGCCCACGTATGAAGAGGCCAAAGCCCAGTCACAGTTCTTCAGGGGCCAACAGCAGCAACAGCAGCAGCAGCAGCAACAGCAACAGCAGCAGCAGCAGCAGCAACAGCAGCCCCAGGGGCCCCTGGGCCATGGTTACTACATGGCTGGGGGCAGCAGTCAGAAGTCCCGCACAGAGGGGAGGCCCACGGTGAACAGGGCCAACAGTGGACAGGCGCATAAGGACGAGGCACTGAAAGAACTGAAGCAGGGCCATGTCCGCTCCCTCAGCGAGAGGATCATGCAGCTGTCACTGGAGAGAAATGGGGCCAAGCAGCATCATCCTGGCCCTGGGAGTGGAAAGGGGTTCAAAGCGAGTGGGGGGCCCTCCCCAGCCCAGCCTACCAGTAAAGCACTGGACCCTCGTGGTCCTCCTCCCGAGTATCCCTTCAAGACCAAGCAAGTGATGTCTCCGGTCAGCAAGAACCAGGACCACGGACTTTACTACAGTGACCAGCACCCTGGGGTGCTCCATGAGATGGTTAGGCCTTACCCTGCTCCCCAGCCTGCGAGAACAGAAGTGGCCGTCCTGAGGTACCAGCCACCCCCCGAGTATGGGGTTACCAGGTGATTATAGCTCAACTTTGCAAAATTCAGCAGTTGTGTTAGTAACTATTCCTTTTGAGAGGCAAGTTAGGCTGGTGTTATCAGGATTTTCTTATTTTATTGTGCAGAATATTTAATGAGCCACTTTGGGGTCTAGATATGTAGGGTAAAACAAGGGAGAGGGTAGCTGGGGATTTCTCCTACCCTAGCAGAGGTCAGCTAGAAATGTAGGGAGAAAGGCAGGAGAGGAGGCTCTGTGGTGAGTGCTTTCAGGCGTTGTGCTTAAAGGCCTTTGGAAGAGCAGCTTTACTGACTGGCTGTGTGGAGAGCCTCCAGACTCCTAGAACAGATTATTACCTAGTGGTTTTATAGCCTCTTCACTGTAAATCCCTCTTTTCTTTTTTTCCTTTCTTCTACTGCTGGCCAATTGACTCTGACACATCCCACATTAGGTGGGTATACTAGTTACTTTTCTGGTAGCTGTGACCAAATATCTGACATACAGCAACTTATGAAATATTTTATTTTAGCTCATGGTTTGAGAGGGTAGTATCCATTTTGGTGGGGAAGGTATGGAAGAGTTCATGGTGGTGACAGCATGTAGCTGTGACTCCTCACATCTCTGGGGACAAGAGACAGAGAGGGACGTTCTGGTGTTCAGTGGCTTCCTCCTTTTTCCCTGTTTATTCAGTGCAGACATCAGTCCATGACATAGTGCCACCCAAAATGAGGGTGGGTCCTCTCTTGGATAAACATCCCTGGAAATATACTCAAAGACATGCCCAGAGGTGCATCTCATAGGTGTTTCCAAATTCAGTCAAGTTGACAGTGAAGATTAACCATCGCAGTGGGGAATGCCAACTCTGATTCATGGAGTCTGGCCAACCTTGATACCTCAGACAAGCAGAGGTGTTCTTCATAACATGGGCTTAATCTACTCCAAGCTTTTCTTTCCCCTTTATAGCTCCTTAGATCGCAGGAGAACTTTAAACTCAAGACTGTCAAGTTTCTGGTCTTGTGTTGCGTTGATATACTTCACTTGTTTAAAATATCCCAGGATCTTAAGTTTATATTTCACCACCCCCCCAAATATTACCTTAGCTTGTCAAGAGCTTGATAAAAGGAGAAATGAAATGAAGGCTCCTTCTTCCTTTCTGGTGTTTCTGTTTGTTAAATGACAGTGCATAATGCGGACCATCTGCTTCATGTCATTGACTGTGATGTGATGTGACTGTGATGTGAGTTTAGAGAAGCAAAGCAGTTCTTGGAGGGCTACCCAGCTACTTATGCAAAGTGTCATTTGCCCCGAAGTTACAATGGTAGAAAGAAGCAGAAAGGTGTGAAGGATTAGAGCACACTACCTTTTTGGCATCCAGATTGACCTGATACATCAAAATGTCTGAGAAGATGTAACAGACAGGCCATGGAGTCTGGTCACAGAGCTGTGAGGCAACTTTGTGAGCCCAGCCATGATAAGCCAGCATGGCTGTAGCAGAAAGGCTCTTGGCTGGCTGGGTAAACAAAGGTGCATTCACACTGCCTTCTTCAGACACCTTTGACACAGCCTGAACTCCAAGGATTGAACCTGAGTGAGACACAGCAGTGGTGTGTGTTGTTCAATTTATTTGTGGCCTGAGAGACAAGTGCGGTCCTTTTGAGTTACAGTGCCCCTTTGGTCCCTTTGTACTTTAAGGAGTATCTCTTGGTGCTTAGTAATGTTGGTTTAGGAAGCTGCAGGCTGCTGCAGGCATGGCACATAATGAATGCAACATAGACTACTGGACCAGAAGGAGAGGTCCGGGCTGGTCACTCAGCCCATCATGTTGCCTGATGCTGTAAACGTGTTCAGGAGGTAATATACATTTGGTGATTTGGCCCATTCATTACATTTGGATTGCTTTATGCTTAGAGACAGGTCTGAAAAAACAAGTGACAGACCTTAGGAGAAGAATAAGAATTCAGATTTCTGGGTGGAGATGGTTTAGTGAATAAAGCACTTATCACACAGTTGTGGTGACCTGAGTTTGGATCCCCAGAACCTACATAAAACTGGATGTGGTAGCATAAGTATCTGTAATCCTCACTCTCCATGATGAGATGGGAGGAGAAGATAGGAGAATCCCTAGATAGAAGCTCGTAGCCCCAGCTGGCCTGGCATATACAGTGGTGAACAAGAGACCCTGCACCCGAAGTTGTCCTCTGACCTATACACACACACCATGGCACTCATGCATCCACATTGACACACACAAATGCATACATACAGATTAAGAAAATAAATTTTGTTTTATATTTTGTTTTTTCAAGGTAAAGTCTAACTACTCCAGGCTGACCTAGAATTCACTATGTAGTCTCAGGGTGTCCTTGAACTCACAGGTGATCCTCCTACCTCTGCCTCCCAAGTGCTGGGATTAAAGGCGTGCGTATGCCCAGCTAAGAAAATGAATTAAAATTTTTGCCTTTGTATCTGAGTCCAGACCCTGTCACCTGCTCTAGTATGCTAAAGATGAAGTTGTCTGATAGATGTTTAGATCCTTTATGGAAGCCTGTTGGAGCATCTGCTAGTCCAAGGTCTGCGGGTTTACAGCACTGTGGTCTTTGCTGTGGGTGCTCCCGTGTGGCTGGTGGGGTAGAAGCTCTAAGAATAGGGTACAGGAATAAAGAGGCTTGAGCCTGCTCACAGAACAGAGCTCTTGTTTTCCCCTTGATCCATTTTGCTTTTCCCTCAACTTGAAAGTGAAAGCAGACGGAGTGAGGACAAGAAGGGAATTAGGTTGTCACTGTAGAGCCATGCCTCCCTGTCACTCCTAACGCAAGCATTTGCTGTTAGTTCTGTGGAAACAGTGCTTCCAGAAGTGGCTTTGAAGTCTGTCTGCACTGTAAGTGAAAATGAATGCACGGATAAATTCCAGGACATGGTCTGATTTGGCAGAATTGTATGGATCACTTTAGCCAAGATGCTTGTTTGTTTTCAAAGAAATATATCCATGTTTCAAGAAAACTGAAAACTAGAGATGCAAAAACATTCCTTTTAATTGTCTGCTTTCCTAATACAACCACTAACATTACACTGTAAAAGTTGATTTTTTCATGTTTTTATTTATTTATGAGGGAGAGAGAGAGAGAGAGAAAGAGGGAGGGAGGGAGGGAGGGAGGATAGGTGCGCCAGGGCCTCTGGCCACTGCAGACGAACTCCAGATGCATGCACCACCATGTGCATCTGGCTTATGTGGGTACTGGGGAATCAAACATGGGTCATTAGGCTTCACAGGCAAGCGCCTTAACTGCTAAGCCATCTCTCCGGCCCAGATTTTTTTCATGTTTTAATCACAAATTATATTCAGTTAAGTAACTTAGCTTTTTATAGTAGCATTGGTTCACAAAATTTTTCTATAAGCCTTTATTATTTTCATAACTATCCATTTTATTGCTGTCTCATACTTTATAATGTACTTAATTTATACTGTTTTACTATAAATCATATAATGAGCATCACTGCATGTTTCAGATTTTCTAGTCTGGCTTACTTCTTTAGAAATCAGTGTTTAAAAATGAAATAGTTGAGTAAATTGTAGTGAACATTCATTGGCTTCTGATGTTGAATAACTTTGTAAAAAAATTACATTGCCTATTTTATTGCACTTGGCCAACATTTGTCACTATAATTACAAAAATGTCACCAGTTTAAAGGAAAAACAGTGTGCCCTCCTGACTTTAATCTGCACTTACTTGCTAGACGAAGTTTTAGGTGGCATGCTTTACTCGCCAGGTTTATTTGATCCTGAAAATATGCTCCTTATGTTTTTTTGTTCATGTGACTTATATACTTTACTGGGTTCTATATAAATAAAACCTGTTTTCCCTAACACTTGTTCCTATTTTCTATTCCAAATAGGTAGCACTATGTCACCTTAGTGGGGGACAGTGGAGGATTGTGTGTTACAGCTGTTTTAAATATTTTATTTATTTATTTATCAGAGAGAGAGAGAGAGAGAAGCAGATAGATAGATAGATAGATAGATAGATAGATAGATAGATAGATAGAAAGAAAGAAAGAAAGAAAGATAGGCTGAGAATGGGCATGCCAGGTTCTCTAGCCACTGCAAATGAGCTTCAGACACATGTGTCACCTTGTGCATCTGGCTTAGGGAATTGAACCTGGGGACTTAGGCTTTGTAGGCAAGCACTTTAACCACTATGCAATCTCTCCAGCCCAAGAGAACTGAGTTTTTTACCCAGGGATTACTATATGCAGTCATTGATGTGGGTTATATTTCTTTATCTTTACAACAAATTTTTAATTATTATTATTATTTTTTTTTTAGTTTTTTGAGGTAAGGTCTCACTCTAGTCCAGGCTGACCTGGAATTCACTATGTAGTCTCAGGGTGGCCTTGAACTCATGGCGATCCTCTTACCTCTGCCTCCCAGGTGCTGGGATTAAAGGCAGTGCGCCACCACGCCCGGCTTTAATTAATTTTTTAATCTACAACTTCCATAATTATAGACAATAAGCCATGATAATTCCTTCCCCCCTCACTTTCCCCTTGACAACTCCACTCTCCATCATATCCCCTCCCCTTCTTGATCACTCTCTTTTATTTTGATGTCATCATCTTTTCCTTCTATTATACTGGTCTTGTGTAGGTAGTACCAGGCAAGGTCATGGATATCCAGGCATTTTTATTTTTTATTTTTTGGTCTGGAAGAGTGTATTGTAAGGAGCCCTACCCTTCCTTTGGCTCTTAAATTCTTTCCACCACCTCTTCTGCAATGGACCCTGAGCCTTGGAAGGTGTGATAGAGATGTTTCAGTGCTGAACACTCCTCTGTCACTTCTTAGCACTATGCTGTGTTTTGGGTCATCCCAGAGGTCGTCACCACGTGAAAAGAGAAGCTTCTTTAACCAAAAGTGAGAGCACATTAATATAGGGGTATGAACATTATGAGAAGTGCTTACTGGGTAGTTTGGTGGGCATAATATATGCATTTAGCCAGACACTAGCAGGTGTTAACACCCCTAGGGCTCATGACTTCCCCTGTCTGGTTTTCAGTATCGGGTATATATTCCCTCCTGTGCAGTGGGCCTCCAGTAGAAATACAGAGTGGTTGTTTTCCCTCATAACACACATGTTGGCTCAGCTGGTCTGGAAGGCCCAACTTAAGACTTGCATTGTCCACTGTTGTTTATTTCCACTCATCAGACTTCTCTCTCTCCCATGGAGCTGCATGCAGTATAGCTTTTTCCAGCTTTCTGTCATCTGGTCTACAGGGAGGAGGTTTTCAGCTCAGCTTCAGCAAGATTTCTTAGTGACCTTACAGCCCAAGCAAGTGGAGTCTTCAGCAATAGGGTCTTACCATCTATTCCTGGTGGGAAACCAAGGGCCTTGGCAATAGCCTGTAATGTTTTGGGGGGGGGTATCAGGGACCTCCCTGGCCAACAATTCGCTGGAAGGTATCCCATCCCTAGCACTGATGATGTTCTAGTAACAGTCTATGGCTTCTGGATACACCATTGTCAAAAGGAGTAGGTTTACACGTGACTTATTCATACCCTCTTAAATTTTGATTAGCCTCCCCCCACACCCTTCCTTTACTCAATCTCTTCCCCGACCTCACTTGGGCCTTTCCATCCCCAGTAATCTGTTCTTCTACTTACATATATGCAATACCATGCTCTTAAGTCCCCTCCTCTTCTTCCTCTCTTATAGCCCCTTTCTAGCTTACTGGCCTCTGCTGCCGAGTTTTATTCCAACTCACATACAAGTCCATGAGCCGGGCGTGGTGGCGCACGCCTTTAATCCCAGCACTCGGGAGGAAGAGGTAGGAGGATCGCCATGAGTTCGAGGACACCCTCAGACTCCATAGTGAATTCCAGGTCAGCCTTGGCTAGAGTGAGACCCTACCTTGAAAAACACAAAAGAAAAAAAACAAAAAACAAAAACAAAACAAAACAAACAAACAAAAAAACAAGTCCATACATCTGTAGCTAGAATCCACATATTAGAGAGAACATGCAGAACTTAGCCTTCTGGGCCTGTGTTACCTCACTAAGTATAATGCTTTCCAGGTCATCCATTTCCCTGCAAATTTCATAATTTCATTTTTCTTTACCACTGAATGGAATTCCATTATATAAATGTGCCACATCTACATTATCTACTCTTCAGTTGAGGGACATCTAGGCTGGTTCCATTTCCTAGCTATTTACGACAATTTTTTATATTTTATTTTATTTATTTATTTGACAGAGAGAGATAGAGAGAGAGGGAGAGAATGGGCATGCCAGGGCCTCAAGCCACTGCAAACGAACTCCAGAAACATGTGCCCCTTTGTACATCTGGCTAATGTGGGTCCTGGGTCCTTTGTCTTTGCCTTAACTGCTAAGCCATCCCTCCAGCCCCACTTACAACAATTTTAAGAAGTGATTAATATTAATTTTAAAAGTTTCATTTTTTTTACATTTGTATTTGTGGGTGTGCCAGTGTCTCTTGCTGCAAGCAGATGCTCATCCAGCTAATACCTGGGTGGTTTTGGAATTGAATGTGGGTCACAGGCTTAGAAAGCAAGTACCTTTAGCCCCTGAGCCTTCTCCTCAGGTCCCTAAGAAGTGGTACTATTAAAGTACCATTCTTACATTAGATAAACCAGGGCTAGAGAGAGAGATTCCAGTACCAGGGTCATGGCTACAGCTTGGTTGTTCAGGAGCCAGGGCTAAGCCTCAAGCCCTTTTTTTTAAAAAAAGTTTTATTCATTTATTTAATGGGAGGGGGGCAGATAGAAAATGGTTGTGCCAGGGCCTCTAGCCACTGCAAATGAATTCCAGATGCATGTGCCACCTTGTGTATCTGGCTTAAGTGGATACTGGAAAACCAAACCTGGGTCTATAGGCTTTGTAAGCAAGTGCCTTAACTAATAAGCCATCTCCCTAGCCCTCCAGCTCTTTCTTTTTAAAAATTATACATATATGTATGTATTTGAGAGAGAGAGAAAGAGAAAAGTATGAGTCCACCAGGGCCTCCTGCCAGTGCAGACACATGTACTACTTTGTGGGCTTGCCTTTACATGGGTACAGGGGAATTGAACCCAGGCTGTCAGGTATTATAAGCAAGTGCCTTTAGACACTGAGCCAACTCTCCAGCCCTGAACCTGGAGTGCTTTGTTGCACATGAGCCTCCCACCCGTTAAACATTTGTACTGTGCATTGTGGTGGAAGCACAGACTTAAGTTTTCACTTGGCATGACTTACCTCGTAAATTTCTAATCAATTGAAAGAATCTCACATGTGGTATCTAGACTGTGTGCTGCCCACCTCTGTGTTGTTTAAGAGTATTCTAATACTGATTGAGACTCTGGGAGGAAAGCCCTCCAGATGTCTAGTGACTGTGGGAGCAAACTTAACCTTGAGGACAGCTATAGGTTGTGAGCTGTAGACTGCCACAGGTTGCTTTCACCTGGAGGTGGGAATCAGGGGTCATTGTATATATGTATTTTCTTTAGACATCTTTAGCAGAATGGGTCAGTCATGGAAGATGTCAATACTAACTTCGATTAACTTCTACTTTAGGCAGTATCAGTTTGAAACAAAAATAGGAGCATCTTATAATGCAGACAGACATGGAGCCCACCCTGAGTCCTACCTCCCATTTCACATGCACCTCTGTGATTGCTCATGCTAAGCTGCACTCTGGCCTCAATGCTGGGTGGATGTGGAGTCACTGAGGATGGCCATTGCTAATTTGCCACATTGTTCCAGGCTGTTTTCCCAATTTTATTCTTTCCCTCTTCCCTGGATTGTCATTTGCCATATTCCTAAAGAGTGTCCTTGGATTTTATTTTACACAAAAGAAACATTTGGTCATTTTCTGGGGAGGAAATTCACAGTGCATTTTTATAGGGAAATAGTGACTGTGAGAACCAGTCAAACCATGGCTCCATGTTTGACTGTATCATAAGAAGGTTTGGAAGCCTTATCTACAGTGAGTTAGAAGTGGCTACAAAAAGGGAGGAGAATTAGGGAAGCATGTGTGTGCTTCCAAAATGGTAACCTGTGATTTGTAGTGTATACAGTTATGAAAATGAGCCACTATCTGGGATTAAAAGTTAAGCCAAACCTAGGCCTTTTTCTTTAAAATCTATCATATCCCTTAATGAAAATGAGGCCATGTAGCCCAATTTAAATCCTACCACATAAACATGCATTAGAACATCAACATCCTGGACTCTAGTGTCAGCTGGGTGTAGTGCCACGTGTCTGTCATCCCAGGACTTGGGAGGTAAAACCAGGAGGATCAGGAGTTCAAGGTCATCCTTAGCTACATAGCAGGTTCAAGGCCAGCCTTCACCACATGAATCTCTGTCTTAAAAATAACAATAATAATATAAAGAATTCAGGACTGTACATAGCCTTTAGGCTGAAGTCTGACTGTGTAAGCCAAGTAAGATGTCTTGTGTGTCCTGAGAATCAGCTCTGCAATGTGGGAATTTAAAGAAGCCAGGGTTAAGTTCAGGTTCCCAGGAAAACTGATGTAATTCCAGCTGTAGTGTATTACATGAGTGACTTCTGTGAACAGAAGAACTGTCATTATCCACTTGCACAGTGGGGATTTTGATCTTAGGTAGTCCAACAGTCAAGTCTTAATTTGGACATTTAGAAAATTTATGGTGTATATATGACTGAAAGGGAACAGGTAGTATCTCAGTTACTTTCTCATTGCTGTAAACAAACATCTGAACAGAAGCAACATATGGAACAAAAAGGGATCAATTCAGCTTACAGTTTCAAGGGATGGTTTTATGGCAGGGAAGAGAAAGCAGGAACAGGCACCCACTCATCACATGGTCACTTTGGCAGGCAAAAAAGAAGTGGGCTATAATACACACGATCTCAGAAGTTAATGACTAACAATAAATTCACATGGCACCACAGTTTCATTGGCAGCAATTTGCCAGATACTCCTACTTTCCTTGATGACCTAGTCTGAGGCAAATGCAGGTTCTTTTAATCCTATTTTAATGCTAATATTAACTCTCAGATCATAGTAAATATATCTGTATCTGTATATATGTAGATTACAGAATGGCTAAGAAGGGTTAAAGAGATACAGAGTTTCAAAAGAGACCCCAAAGGCCAAAGCTTTGCAGCTGATAAAAATGTGGAAGAATCCATAGAATGAGATGAAAACCAGCTGGAAGTCTCAGAAGAGCTGAGGCTACTGTTACAGTTGGGCCACTGCTGGGTCACAGGTTGAAGCAGAGCTGTAGAGCTCAGTCCAGTTGCACAGACAAAAGGGCAGGACTGGGTCCATATGAACAAATACACAGACAGATAGATAGGAGGTCCAGATGGGTGAGCAGACTGACAGATGGCTGTTTGAGTAGGCCATATCAATAGAAGGGACTGAGTTGAGCTGAAGTGCCTGGGACAGTCGGGAGTTCTGTACTTGTAGGTCCATAACATATACTTTGAATGGTGAGATGACAGATTGGTAGACATCACAGTGCCAGGTGTCCCCTTCTTTATGGTGTCTTGGTGAAGGAATCATACCCATTCCTTAGTCTGGTGTGTCTGATAAGTTCTTCCTGATAAGATTTATTATGCCCATGTGCTGCTATAGACCCAATGCACCTTGATACATTTATAGGATGGCACCTTTTCTACTGCCAGGAGTAAGTCAATTATTAGACTAGGCTGCACAGGTGGTATCAGACAGATGGTGCCATTCTGTGTGTCTATCCAGGTACAAAGTCATCCTTTACCCTCAAAATGGAGTCAGATTTTACTTGTAAAATTGAGTCTCTTAGGGGCTGGGGAGATAGCTTAGTGGTTAAGGTGCTTGCCTGTAAAGCCAAAGGACCTAGGTTCGATTCCCCAGGACCCATGTAAGCCAAATGCAGAAGATAGCACATGCATCTGGAGTTCATTTGCAGCAGCCGGAGGCCTGGTGTGCTCATTCTGTCCCTCTCTCTTTCAAAAAATAAATAAAAATATTTTTAAAAAATTGAGTCTCTCAGGGCAAGACACAATCTGAAAAACTAATTTTATACAATATAGAGTAACTTAGTGCAGTGCAAAGCCTATCTCAACACTCACCAGATGCATTTAAAATATTGTCGTTTAAACAGGTAGTCAGTATCAGAACTATTAATTTTGAATTTTTTGCATGTGTGTGGGAGCAGCAGTTCATGTGTATGTCCCCTTGCGATACCCCATGCGCTTGCCTGTGGTGGCTTTAATGAAACAGTGGCTATCCTGCTCCATCGCTCCTCTGTCCATTCTTTAAAATGTAATTTTTTAGCTGGGCGTGGTGGCACATGCCTTTAATCCCAGCACTCAGGAAGCAGAGGTAGGAGGATTGCTGTGAGTTTGAGGCTACCCTGAGACTACATAGTGAATTCCAGGTCAGCCTGGGCTAGAGTGAGACCCTACCTCAAAAAACAGAACAAAAAATGTATTAAAAAATTTTTATTTTATTTATTTATTTATTTAAAAAACCAAAATAAATAAATAAATAAATTTTTTAAATACATTTTTTGTTCTGTTTTTTGAGGTAGGGTCTCACTCTAGCTCAGGCTGACCTAGAATTCACTATGCCGTTTCAGGGTGGCCTCAAACTCGTGGGGATCCTCCTACCTCTGCCTCCCGAGGGCTGGGATTAAAGGCGTGTGCCACCATGCCCAGCTATTTATTTATTTGAGAGAGCAAAAGAGGCAGACAGAGAGAGAAAGAGAGACAAGAGGGGGGGGGGGAATATGGGTGTGCCAGGGCCTCCAGCCACTATCAATGAACTCTAGACGCATGTGCCCCCTTATGCATCTGGCTTCTGTGGGTACTGGGGAATCCAACTGAGATCCTTTGGCTTTGCAAGCAAATGTGTGAACCATTAAGCCATCTCTCCAGCCCCTCATATGCCCATACTTATGTGAGCCATAGTCTCTTAGTGATCTCTGAGCTTGCCATTTTTTTTTTTTTTTTTACCAGCTCCAGAAATTTCCAAGTCTCTGCTCCCATATAGGACCTAGGTAACAAGTGAGCATGGCCACACCCAGCTCTTTCCCCTAGGCTCTGGAGATGTGAAATCCAGATCCTTGTGCTGGTGCAGGAAGTGCAGTTAACTGCTGGGCCAGCTCTCCGGCCTCTCATTTTGTACTTTTTAAAAAATATTGAATCTTAAAATTCTGGTGTCTGTTTTATATAGATCATATTTGATTTGGATTAGGCACATTGCACGTGGTCAGTAGTCACTGTTCAAGATGCTGTAGGACAAGGAGTGAGAATCTGTCAGTGTGTCCTGATGCATCCTGATGTCACGCTGAACCTGTGCTCTGAATCTTCCTTTCCCTGCATTCTGCGGGCAGAAGACTTGTAGATTCTGCACTGCAGTCTGGGGAATAGGACTGGCATTCCTGGTAGTAACCACCTAGCTTCTGAAGAGGAAGGAACACCAAAGAGTGGTATTTCTTGCCTTTCTCATAACACCCCTTGGTGGTGTGACAGGAGCAGGAGCTGAGCATTACTGAGTGCAGTCTTGAAGGTAGATACCAAGTGCAATGCTTTATGCATCATCTTGTTTGATTTTCACTGATGTGAGATGGATACTATCATGTTCACGGAGTAAGGGAGACGGGATTAAAAGCTTGTCCATGGGTAGTGTAGCAGAACCAACATTCAAATACAGCATGAAAAGAAGAGCTCCCCTATACTAGGAAACAATGCTGTGGTGTGCCAACAGGAGAGGCACCCTGGTGGAGTGGAAGTGTATAGGTTCAAGAATTAAATTTTAATTTGTAGAGAATGTCATATGTCTAGTATGTCACATGACTCTGATCCTGCCTGGATTTGCATACTTATGAAATAGAATAATACTGTATGTGGGATGAGAGCAGTGAATTCCCAGGCTTGTGAGAATCAAATTAAAGCAGTGGTGTTCATGACCCACTTATTTGAAGGTGTGATACAAAAACATACACTTAAATCGGGTTATGAAGCCTTGTTTGCTAAGAGGGCCAAATGAGCTATGGATTAGATGTGACTAATGACCTCGTTTCTCCAACTCAAGTAACATCATCATTTTAGCTTTGTGCTACATTTTGTGACCTCAGACACATGAGAAAAAGGGCATTGTCACAGAGCTGTTGTTGTATTGGTACCTTCATGTCTCTATACGCTAAGCAAGTCTGAATGTCAAAAATCTCTTCATCATACAACGTTGAAGGTTTGTTCTTTCAAAAGCAATCAGACAAATAATGATCTAACTTGCTGTCAGGGTTGGAGACTAAATCAATGACAAAACATTATTGTATGCCAACTTCATATGAGTCATATTTTCTATTAGAAAATGACATGCTAATAATAAGAGGAGAGAAATAAGCACAAGTTCTGTGCCTATGCACAGAATGGTTCACTTTATTGCTGAGGGAAGAGAAACCTCTGGGCCTATCTTATCTCTTAGACATCACTTTTTACTCTTATGGGTCCTGGTCTTTATGTCCCAGAGAGGAAAGGCCTTTGTAGTCCCTTTCAGATGTATTCACATAACTGGTCAGTTTGATGGGACATGGGACAATTTACTTCCTTTGGTGTTCCAAGGCTCATTTGCTCACATGAGAAAGGAGCTGGACCTATTTAACCTCTTGAGCCTGTGTTCTCATGGGAATTATGATACCAGTGCCTAGCTTTTTTTTGTAAGCAAGGTGATAACATATCTGCATGTCAGGTAGCATAGATTCCCTCCCCCTCCCCCCATAAATGTTAGCAGAATGCTCCCTGAAGACAAGACTTTAACCTATGGAAAACAGGCAGGTTTCTAAGCCTGATGCTTACTCCATGCCTGTGTGAACTCTCAAAAAGTTCTAGGGTGTAGATCCTGTGTATGAGGGTTGGGAACCCAGGACTAAAGGAAAACTTCCTTTCATTCTTGTTTTTGCCAGGGAAACAGTGAGCTATGAGGGCTCTGGAGTTGCAATGCCTGCTTGCCTCTCATTTCAGGTCCATTTTCTCTATTTTGTCTCCACCTATATTACAAGTTCCTTCTGTTTCTTGCCTTCCATGTCTAAAGAGAATTTTGTAAAGGGCAGAATGAGGCCATGTATGATAACCACATGCCCAGTACATGTTAGCCATGACAAAAGAGGTAGAGCTTCTCATGAATGCGTCATACGGGCTCTGTTACCAGGATTGTGGGAGACACTGATAATGATTGTAATGATAGCAAGAACAGCTAACATTTGTGCAGAGCTTACTGTGTGTCAGCTTTATGCATACTCCTCAGCTCATTTGACAACTATATGAGATGAGTGGAATTGTATCTCAGGATGTTGAGGTGTAGAGTGTCTAATGAGCTTGCTTTTTTTTAATGTAGTATGTGTGTGCACATGGGTGGGTACTTGTACACATGTGCTTGGGCACTATCCACTATTTTTATTGAGACAGGATCTCTCATTGGCTTGGAGCTCATCAAGTAGGCTAGATTGATTGGCCAGCGAACCCCAGGGATCTCTTTGTCTCTGTCTCTCCAGTGCTGGTATTACAAGTGTGTACCACCATGCCCTACATTTTAAAATCAGCTCTGTGGATGGAACTCAGGCCCTCATGCTTGCAAGGCATGAACTTGCTCTCTTACTTCACTTATCTAACAGGAAACTGATTATAAATTATCAATTACAGCCTAGAGTTATATTCACAAGCATTTTATCATAAATGCTGGCTCCTGTGCCGTCTTTGCCCCTTTCTTGTAGTCCTTGTAAGAGTTAAGTTTGATGGTGTCCCACACATTGTGTTTGCAAGCTGAGAGTAGGCTATTTCACAGGGTGGTGAGATTCTGCATGAATTTTATTGTTTTCTCCTGACACTCCTACATTAAACCCAGATCTGCTTGGTAAAAATCTTTGAGCCCACCAACTTGACCAATGAGTGAAACAGGGAGCAGAAGTGTTTCCTCCTGCTTGACCATTATTTTATTTTATTTTATTTTATTTTATTTTATTTTATTTTATTTCTTTTGAGATAGGCTCTCCCTCTAGCCCAGGCTGACCTGGAATTCACTGTGTAGTTTCAGGGTGGCCTCGAACTCACAGCGATCCTCCTACCTCTGCCTCCCATTAAAGCTGTGTGCCACCATGCCCAGCTTGCTTGACCATTATTCATCCTATGGTGGGCTTCATTCAACCTGAATGGCTTCTGAGTGATTTGTGAGGCCAGAGCTCTCTGCTTAGTAGGCCTTCCATTCTGACATTGTGTCTTCTTTTCCAGGTGTGGCATTCTCACCCCATCATGGGGAGTTAGGCTGACATCCAGAAGATATTATTAATTCTTTTCTGTCTTTCCTCTTGAGTTTCCTTGTCATTATTATATAAACAGAAAAAGAGGACCTAGCAAAGAGCATGCTGGTGATCATATGTGACTACCAAATCCCAGAGTTAAGTGGAAACTCCATCTCAAAATTTACAATGCTTCCAAGAGCAGAGCTACCCATCTTGCCTCCCTGGAGACCAGCTATCTGATCAAAAGTGAATGAAATACTTAGGCTGTGGGAAGGGGCATCAGACTTTGAATTAAAGATGGTGATTTAATGTGTGGTATTTGGGCTATTGCAAAGGTAACCCCTTTCCATGAAAAATGCATTGTAGAGGCTAGTCAGCCTGTGGGATACTATTACGCAGTAATGGGTCTATGCAGTTTTGGGTCCATGCCTGACAGGAATGCCTATGACTTGGGGCAAAAGCCTGGCAGTGTGAATGGAGCTCAAGGTCAGTCTGCTGTTGTGATAGAGTAAGACTCCTGGTAAACAAAGGATGACTGACAAATATATTCACATACACAATTTGGAAGGAGCACAGATTTATCAAAATGCAGAAATGCTTTAAAGAGATGACCAGTGGGCTAGAGATAATGCTCACTGGTTAGAAGTGCTTGATATGCTACCATGATGACTAGAGTTCAGATCCCCAGAGCTCACATGAAGCCAGATGTGAGGTGGCGCATGCCCAAATGAATCGAGTGCTTTCAGAAACAATGACCTTCCCTGTTCATGATATACCCGTATAAGATGACCAGTCTCTGAGCTTGGCTTTCATGTATACTGTTATTTTTTCTATGTTTCTAATAACATTCAAGTCCAAGACCGAAGCTCAGGAGCTTAAGTCCCAGCTACCTTAGCATGATGTGGAGGAGGAGCTCCTAAACTACAGATGGAAGGAAGCCCTTTGGAATATACTTTCTGAGCCTAGACAGAAAGCTTGGATATTAGTTACCAAACAAGGCCTGAGGTTAATTACTGTGGTGGAGTTTGAGGAAGGCCTGCATATCCACGGAGAGCTTTAAATTTTCTTCTAGTGTCTGACATTTAATTGAGAGGAGCTGGCATTCAGAGACATTCTGGCTGTGAGAAATGCATACAAAATTGGAGCTATGGAGACCAGCAGGGTCCAAAAAACATTCTAGCAAGTATACTTATAAGGTCCCTGGGGAGATGGGGGTAATGCTGAAAGCTTTGGTTGTGGGTAGCCACAAAATATAAATGTGAACACATGTAACTGAGGACCTCCTGAGGATGCCTTTGACACATGATGAATTGTTTGGATTACTGCAAGTTCTCTTCATTTACATTTAATTTTTAATTTTTTTTTTTTTTTTTTTTTTGGTTTTTCGAGGTAGGGTCTCATTCTGGCCCAGGCTGACCTGAAATTAACTATGTAGCCTCAGGGTGGCCTCGAACTCACGGCAATCCTCCTACCTCTGCCTCCCTAGTGCTGGGATTAAAGGCATGCACCACCACACCCAGCTTTTTTTTCTTTTTTTTTAAATTTTTAATTTTTTATTTATTAATTTGAGAGTGACAGGCAGAGAGAGAGAGAGAGAGAGGGAGGGAGAGAGAGAGAGCGAGCGAGCACCAGGGCTTCTAGCCACTGCAAACCAACTCCAGACGCATGCGCCCCCTTGTGCATCTGGCTAACGTGGGTCCTGGGGAATTGAGCCTTGAACCGGGGTCCTTAGGCTTCACAGGCAAGCGCTTAACTGCTAAGCCATCTCTCCAGCCCCACACCCTGCTTTTTTGTTTGTTTGCTTTTTGTTTTTTTGAGATATTTCTAGGCTGGCCTAGAACTCACAGTGTAGCTCAGGCTGGCTGTGCCTTTAACTTATGCTGTTCCTCCTGCCTCAGCTAGCTTCCCTAGTGCTGGGATTGCAGGTTTGTGTTACCATGCCCAACGGAATTGCTGCCAAGTCTTAGCATCTTACCTCCTGAGACCTGGAATAAGAGAGGTTAACAATAAAGTTAATCTCTCATCTCTGTAGAAAAGAGGCAGCAGGATGGGAGGACTAGACCTCAAGAATGTGTTTGCACTTGATACCTGTACCTACAAAAGTTGATGTGGGGTGCCCGTGGCTTAGGTTGAAGGAAAATATAGCTACTTTTAGGAAACAGGTTAACAGAATAGTGAAGATAGAATTACTAGGGGATGAAGATAAGAAATGGAGATTTATGAGTGCTTTTTGTAATTTGGCTTGAAGTCTTGATATTTATACCTGCTTAAAACAATGAAACATAAATCAGTTCTTCTCCCAGACTTTCCTATTTCATTAAAGGGTACCTCTACTCATTTGTGTAGAGCCCCAAGTCTAGGAGCAAATGTTTATTTTCCTCGCTTTCTTTTCTACCCTCCGTCATATATAAAAAATAGCTGCATTGTCATTCTTACCTATGCCATACCTAGACCCCTTTCACTAGGCTCCGTGCACCAAGTTCTCTGCACACCTCTCTTACCAAAGGCACATCCTCCCTGACCGCTGTGTGCCTTGAGCAAAGTGCTCTTGTGGCTTATAAAGGGCCTGGCCACTCTCTGGGTCTGTTTTGCACTGTTGTTTGTGGACTGTGCCTTGAACCAGTTTTCTTCATTTGATCTTTCTGGGGCTAATTCCTGCCATAAGATGCATGCACTGGCCATTTCCCCTACCTGGACTACTCCTCTGTATTTCTTCACCCTTCCTCCCACACCCCTGATACCTTCTCATCTGTCTGTCAGACTAGCTGTGACCTCTGTCCCTCAAAGAGTACTTCCTGACCTCTCACTTAGAGTAGCTATTCTGATACTCTGTTTTCTGGAGAGTACTTTCTTTTTCATTCTCAGCTTTGTCTTATTCTTGGATGGCTTGCCTATCCCTTTCTCTTAAAGTGCAAGCTTCCAAAAGCAGGGATTAGGTCAGCCTTGTTCATCATATCCCTAGTAGTCAGAATGGTGAGTACCACGTGTGGAGTGAGTGAGTGAACCTGCTGCTCAGATGAGCATGAGGAAGCTCATGGGTGACTGGCTGGGAAAGCCATTGGCAGTGTCTGTGATGGTGGGTTTGCTTCCTCCACCCACCACTCTCCCTGGAGGCTGACTGCTGGTCCTCTGTTCTCTCACAGCCGCCCATGCCAGCTTCCGTTCCCATCTACAGTACAGCAGCACAGCCCCATGTCCTCGCAGACCTCCTCCATCAGCGGGCCTCTGCACCCAGTTTCCTTGCCGCTTCCACTTCCCGTGGCCCTGGCAGCTCCACAACCCCCACCGGCCTCCCCAAGTCAGCAACTCGGACCAGATGCCTTTGCGATTGTGGAGCGAGCCCAGCAGATGGTGGAGATACTCACAGAGGAGAACCGTGCACTTCACCAGGAGCTGCAAGGCTACTATGACAATGCTGACAAGCTCCATAAGGTACGTGACTTCCAGGACCAAGTAGAGGAAACAGGTTCCCTACCTGTTCAGAGGTGTTGCCAGCCTTTACTGATGCTACCTTTTATGCCAGAGGCAGACATTTAAATATAACTGGGAGGCCCCTTCAGAAGGGGAGATTGCTACATATGCTAACACCTGCAAGCCCACTATGTGCTCTCTTTACTTGTGCCACTGAGCAGGTGAGGAGATGCGAGGGCATGCCAGCCTGCATAGCTATCATGGGGATATCAGACTATGTCGCAGCCTTCATCCATACAGGCTTGTGCCCACAACCAAAGTACATGGGAAAATAGCATCCAGCAAAAGGAAATTGGGGTAGGCCTGCCTATCTGTAGTCCCAGCATTGGGGAAGCTGAGGCAGGAGGATCACTTGGAGTTTAAGGCCAGCCTGTGCTACAGGAATAACAGTCTCAAAAAACCCAGAAGAGTAATCTTGCTGGATGATTCGTGGCCCACCTGAGAGAATCTGATGCACTTTAGAAGGACAAACTGAAGAGGAGAGGGACACAGTAATGCGATGTTGTAAGGCAGGAGGCCACAGGACACTTGGGTTTTATTCCTTAGAGCAAGGAGGCATGCATGGTAGTGATCTTCAGTCTGAGTGCCTGTCTCTGTCCTTGACAGTAAAGGGCTGTGGTAAGGAAAAGGGGTGGGAATATAACCCTTCCCTAACTACAAGAGCATTGTCCTTCTGGCTCTGTAGGACATCAGTGGTTCTGTCTAGAACATTGAGGAGTCATTATGTATACTGATGCCATAGGTAAAGCTGGTCCTTGGGTATTAGGCCCTTCTGTTTTCCTGGGGCTGGAAGTAAAAAGCCAGGAGCTGTAGACGAGATGATATAAATGCTCACACACAGAATCCGCTCTAGCACATCTGTGGGGAACTTCCACAGAGTCTTGAGCTCACTGGAGTCAAGACCAGGCTTGCTTTGGGGGAACTCTGGCAGCCTTTATGGGAGGGGAAAAATGAGAGCAAGAGACAAATGGGACTGCCTGGGGATTGCAGCACTACTTACACCTGCACTTGAACCCTTAGAAGTTGAGAAACAGGCATGTTGTCTGGCCCTTGGCCTGTAAGCCTCTGCTCAGGTCCCAACTTGCTTCTGATGCCTCCTAGCATGCTTCTTTCTTGGTGCAGCCTGCAAATTGGAAAGGGCCAACTCAGCACTTGTGGGAACAAGTACTTCTTTCTTCTCAGTTGATGAAGTTTCCTGGCAGACATGTCCAGGAGCACTAGAGACCCACCTGAGGGCAGTGCTTGGGGCTGGGTTCCTTTATGTGGCTATTGCTGGAGTGGAAGACTGTGCAGCAATATGGTTGACTCTTTTGTTAACATATACTTTGACCACTGTCATAGCTCTTTCTTAATTTCAATATATTTTTGAAAAAATAAAATCACTTAATTTCCCAATGTATCCTCTTGTCTGCATGGAGAATGAATCTTAGAATTTCTGAATTTGTGGCTAAAAGGCTTGAGATGACTTCTGAAAAGATAGATAAATCCCAAGCTGATTTCCTTCTGGAACCTGAAACTTCTTCCTTCCCTAGCTTATCATTCATTCCATGAACGTTAATGCTGTGTTGTCTGCCATACGTCAAACCAGAACTGCTGATTTACAACCTCAGAGTTTGTCAGATTTTTGCCAGTATCCATCATTAGTTCTATACTTGTTCTCAGCTGCCAGGACCAAGAGGTTGAAGGGCTGCTTGAGCTTGATGGTGTAATAATTCCGGCTTTGTGGTTTCAACTTCATCCTTGTTGCAGAATCTCCCCTCACCATTTGCTTCACTATGCATTGTTTTTAGCAGCTGCTTAAGTCTTAGGTCTGGGGAGAGGGTGGTCAGGTGAGGTAGGTCTTTGCTTCTCAGTGATGACAGCTGCCAGTTTCTTGGCATGGTTTGACCCCCACTTTGGGTGGACTCACAGTCCTACACATTCCCACAGCATCCTCCCATCTGAGCTCTGTGCAGCAGTGGGAGCATGCTCTTCCTTACAGAGATTCATTTTCAAAGATAAATTTGTTATCCCAGGACTTAGCCAATGCATATTGTGCCATGAACACATCAGAAAAGGACCGCTGGGGTCAGAGCCTGCCCAGTTACCCAGCCTCTGTTTGCAGAGAGGCATAAGGAATGGTTGTCATTGTTAGTGTTGGAATGATGAGAAGGACTGCTGGAAAGAGCTGATGTTTGTTTTTCTTACTAGTTACTCATATTGCTGCTTTTTCCTTCTAGTTTCCTTGAAACCTCCTGGGTGGAGTTTCTGCCAGGACAGACTCATAGGCTTTGAGTGGCTGACCTCAGATACCAGCAAGGTGTAAGCAGATACTGGGAGGAGAAGGGTTATATTAGTGAAGACCTTCTCTCTCTCGCTTTTAAATATTTTATGTGTCTGAGATAGAGAGAATGAGTGTGTCAGGATCTCCCACCACTGCAAACAAACTCTAGACACATGTGCCCCTTTGTGAGTTCTGGGGAATCAAACCCAGGCCATCAGGCTTTGTAAGTAAGCACCTTTAACTGCCGAGCTATCTCTCCAGCCTAAAGACCTTTTTTGGTAACTGGACAAAAGTGCCTTTCATTGCTTGTTCTTTGGCTCGTACAGCTTGTCTTTCTGTGTTCCCATGTATCCCTGAGGTATGAGTAACGAGAAAAAGCCCACACCAGTCCCGGAGTAGCTGAGATGTCTTCTCCAAGCCCCCTCTGCTCATGTGCTTTCTTCCTTCCATCTTTAACAAGTGTTAGGCAATTAATATGTTCTGCACATGGAAGCTCTGAGGAAGAGGTTCCTACTCTTCAGGAATACACAATCAGAAATAAACGCATTTTAGACTGAAACTTTTTCAATTGAGTCTCCTTCAGCTTCCTGCTCCTTAGGAGTTCTTGCTTTGTGTGTCTGAATTTCCACAGAGGAGCTCATCACCTGGAAAAATATAACTAGAAAGCTCTTCCTCATGTTGAATCAAATTGTAGTCATAGCTGTGTCTCCTCTGCCACACTGAAGGAGGCTAAGCTTCCTGCATGGCTTCAGCTATCATTCTTCACAGCAAATATCCTGCCTAGTACCCACCCTTCCTATCTGGGTGTGTTCTAAGCAGATAGCCATGTACTGACTCTTGGTCACTTTACACTTATATACTAAACAATGCTGTGGTGGGATTCTGAAGTTTCCTCTTGTACTGTACACTTAAGAGGGAAGTAGTTTTAGTGATGGGAAAAATCCACAGTTGGGTAGTTAATCAGAGCTCACGACTGTTAAAGATCAGTTAGTCAAGATTGGGGTCATAAGTAGGCCACAGTTCTAGAGCAAGAGACCAGTTCATTTGGATTGTCAGCTTGATTGGATTAAGAAATACCTAAGACATGGGGCTGGAGAGATGGCTTACCAGTTAAGGCATATGGCCGTGAAGCCTAAGAGGTGCTTATTTGAATCTCCAGGTCCCACATAGCCAGACACAAAGGTGATGCAAGCATGCAGTGTTGCACATGCGCACAAGGGGTTGCATAAGTCTGGAGTTCATTCACAGTGGCTGAAAGGCCCTGGCGCGACCACTTCTTTCTCTCTCTCTCTGTCTCTCTCTCTCTCTCTTTCCCTCTCTCTCTCTGTCTCTCTCTCTCTTTCCCTCTCTCTCTCTGTCTCTCTCTCTCTTTCCCTCTTTCTCTCTGTCCCTCTCTTAAAAATAATAATAATAAAAATACTTAGGCCATTCGGAAGGCACACATTGGTGTGTCTGTGAATCCAGAGAGAATTAACTGAGAGGGAAGACCTTCCCTGAATGTGGATGTGACCATCTCATGGGATGGTGTCTTAAAATGAATAAAAAGAGAAAAAGGAAAAAGACAGCGGAACACCAGCAATCCCTGCTGTCTGTTTTCTGATTGGGTACAATGTGAAAAGTCCCAGCCCTATAAAGTCTGCCATGCATTCCCTACCGTGAAGGGTGATATCCTCTCAATTTGTGAGTCCAAACAAACCCTTCCTCTCTTAAGTTCTTCTTGTCAGGTATTTGGTCATAACAATTAGGCAGTGAGGTCTGTTTCTCCCTTCAGAAAGTTAATGGTCAAACCATAGACACAAAACATATGTGCTCATGAAAAGTTCAGTGCAACAGATTAAAATACTATGAAATCAGACCCTATGAAGGTTCCTGAAGGTGGGGAAGTTCAGGAAAGTCTCTCACTTATCCTGGCTTAGAAGTGAGTGACTCTCTTATGGTAGGCATCACAAGGGCTAATGGCACCCCAGTTTCCTCAGTGACTATGGGACTGTCCCTATAGCATACCTATCTGTTCCAAAACAGAGGCTCCCAGATATAGATAAAATTAGCATAGATGTGTCTTTTGAAAACAGTTAAAAGGAAGAGGATCATTGGTGGCAGTGCTATGAACATGATTTAAGACATGCTGTTCTTTGTGCCACTGTTACCAATGGTTCATAATTATTCTGGAAGAAACAGAACAGCCTTGTTGAAGAGCAGGATGGAAGAAGAACCAATTCTGACATAAGGAGGCCTGAGAGGGAATATGTGATGTCAATTGAGCCTTGTACTCTCAACTCTAGTTCCTTGGCTTCCTCTAACCAGAAGCCTGTGGACTCTCTAGCTCTCCCTTGGCCTTCTCCCAGACCATTTTGGCTCTGTTGCAACTTTCTGGGATGTTGCCCATGATTTTGCTCCTTCCTTAAGTTTTTGGCTTCATGGCATCCAAGCACCACTGCTCTCAGTTTCTCTCCCCGGATCTTCTGTCCCGTCCCACCCCCCCACCCCCCACCCCCAGCCCTGCCTAGCCCAGCATGAGCATTCCTCATCCTTGGCCCTCAAATCTGTTCTAAGTGACCTCCATTCTGTGACCATTGTCATCTGTTTGCTGATGACACCACTCTCCTGGCTTTCCGACCCATATCTTCCCCTATCTTGGTGTTCTGTGGGATCTTCAAGGATGGTATGGCCAGTGCTAGCTTAAGTTTTGTTCTTTGGTAAATCTGTTTCTCTTATCATTTATCTTGGTTCAGTGGTATACCTGTGTTGTCCCTCGCTTCTCTTTCCCTTACTATCTAGAGTAAATCACCAAGACCTATTGGTTGTTCTCTTTAATGTCCTTGGATTTTGCCCTTTTAGCTTTTCCAGCTCATTCCCTTATTGTCTGTTACTGAACTGTTTGCATTGGCTCTTATCTGGTCTTCTCCCCAGCACCACACTATTCTTTAGTTTGATGTCATGAAAACTCTGAGAGGGTCATGCTACTCTTCTTATAATGCCCTCAAACCCCTCACACCACTATAATTTTCCTTGTTCAAACCTCAAGTCCTTTCTTTGGTCCTAGCTCTTGCAACATCCACCTTGCTTTCATTCCTAGATCACTCATGATGCCAAAGACATCTGCTTATTTCCATGATGGTACAGCTTGGCCCATATTCTATCTTTTTCTTAGAATGATAAAGCCCTTTGGCCTTCCAATTTCCCATTTGTCCTTTAAGGCTAATTTTAAATGAGATTTTCCTTGAGGTATTTTTTCAAAGTAGGCCCTTCTCATCAGTGTGAAATTAATTACTTTATTTCTAGGTTGTTAAAATTTTACTATCATGTGCCTAGTCACACTGCATTGAAGAAGTACCCCCCACCAGCATAGCCTGTGAGATCCCAGAGGCCTGGAATTTACTTTATTGCTTCTTCTTCTTCTTTTATTTTATTTTATTTATTTATTTATTTATTTTTTGGTTTTTCGAGGTAGTCTCATTCTAGCCCAGGCTGTCCTGAAATTCACTATATAGTGTCAGGGTGGCCTCGAACACATGTCGATCCTCCTACCTCTGCCTCTCGAGTACTGGGATTAAAGGTGTGCACTGCCACACCTGGCCTTTCTTGCTTCTGAATCCATGGACTCAGAAGACTGTACATGTAAGCAAGGAAGCAGTATTTGTTAGGGTTTGTGTTATTTCTAGAATTCTCAAGCAGGGACTCTCAGATCTAGTAAATTGGAGCTCAGAAAGGAACATGCTAGTGCTTGGTGACATGGCTGTTATACTCATGTATCTCATGATTCCTGTATATAAAGAAGTTTTCTGTGGTACACTTGTGTACACTTAAGTAGAAGTCCATTGGTCCTTTGTTTAGCTAATTTCATAGAGAAGGGATAAAATCAGTAGTGAAGCTGTCTTGGTGTGGAGACAGGAAGCATTTCTGGAAAGAGCATTGTATGTATAGAAAGTTGGTTGGGGTGTTTTAGTTTTCGTGAACCTCAGTATTTTCCTTATGTGAAATGGGAAATAATATTAATAGTCATAAATGACAATATAAAATATAAGATATTCAAGTTTTGTTTAGATTTATCCTTCCTCATGTTATTATAGGGACTTTGACAAGATGACATCAGACTGTGTAATCAGACTTAAGACCTGCTTTTACAAAATCCACTGTAGCCGTTAGAGGGCAAAAGGGGGAGTAAGAGTGATTCCAGTACTTGATGCAAACTTTGAGGTGCAGAAAGGCTGCACTGAATACACATACCCACACTTGGGATGTTGTGGAATCAGCATTTCTAAGTTACAGATATCACTTTAATGCCAAGTTTTTCTTACAGTTTGAAAAAGAACTCCAGAGGATTTCAGAAGCCTATGAGAGTCTGGTTAAGTCCACCACAAAGCGGGAGTCACTGGACAAAGCAATGAGGAACAAGTTGGAAGGAGAGATTAGAAGACTTCATGATTTCAACAGAGACCTCCGAGGCATGTCACACTCTCTGATGTAATGACCTCTATCCAGAATCACCATGTAGCACAAGGCTGATTCAGGCCATGTTGCCTTGCTGCATACTCTTCCACCTGTATTGATCTTGTCATTCTGTCCATCTGGGATGGGGAGAGGCACTACATGCAGAATGTTTTTTTCTGCCTTGTTTTATTGTATGTTGCACTATGGAGCATCAGAAGTGCCAACCTACAGAGGCATGAGGCTGCGGGAGGAAAGTCATGTGTGTAGCCCCTTTTTGCTTTGAAGGTACTCCACAGTGATTCCTGACTGTGAATAGGAAAGTCTGAAGAGATGAGTGTTGGGTGCACAACCATTTTCCACATCAGGCTGAGTCACGTGGTAGAATTCTTTGGATGTTAGCACCTCACTGGCTAGGTATAACAGAAGCCAGAGCTAGACATGTGTTCCTCCTGGGAAACAAAGCCCACAGTGTGATCACATTAGGCATATATCCTCCCTGAAAGGTAGGAGCCACCTGCTATACGATCTTGGTAACTTCTAATATGTCTAGTGATTTAACCCATAAAATTTTACTGTACTTTTACTCAGCCAAGCCATTTTCCATTTACCTAATACAGCCACACACTTGGTACATGGTGATCCTCAGTAGCTGGAGTCTGCCTTTCCTGGCACTGCAAACCCTTTGTGTTGGGTGTCATATGTGTTGAGATGGATACTTAATTGAATAAAAGAAGATCTAGGAAGAGGATTGAGTAGACAGAACTCAACGTGTACAGGCTTCATCTGATCATGCATTTTGACTTTTTTTTGGTAATTAGTTGTTAATTTTATTTATTTTTAAAGGTCTGGGTTGCAGAGATGGCTTATCAGTTAAGGTGCGTGCCTGCAAAGCCCAAGGACCTAGGTTTGATTCCCTAGTACCCACGTAAGCCAGATACACAAGGTGATGCACGTGTCTGGAGTTTATTTGCAGTGGCTGGAGGCCTTGGTGTGTCCATTCTCCCTGTCTCTCTTCCTCAAAAAAAAAATAACATATTGACAAAAGTCTCTTTATTGGTAATTTATTTGCAAGGGGAGAGAGAGAGAGGGAGAGAGAGAGGGAATGGGCATACCAGGGCCTCCTGTCACTGCAAACCAATTCCTGACACATGCACCACTCTGTATCTAGCTTCACGTGAGCAGTGGGGATTTGAACCCATCAGACTTTGCAAGCAAGCACTTTTAACCACTGCACAATCTCTCCAGCTCAATTTTACTTATTTAATTCAAATCTGAGATTTACATAACAATTGATAGCTTAAATATAGAGCTGGTGGTCATGTTTAGTTTAGGCTTGGGTTTGAGGTAATGAAAGCTAAATTTTTGGGGAGGACTTCAAGTAGGTTTGTAGGCCTTCAGAGTAGTGAACTTGTCTTCCAATACTTGTCCTCAAGCACGCCCTGCTGTAGCTATCCTTTGGCATTAGATGGCCTAGAAGAGACCCACTCTGGCATCTGCAAGCTTTCCCTTTGATGGTTTGAATGCATTTATGGTTCCTGCCTCTGCATTGCTCAGTTTGGGGCCCCCTACTTATCTATCCTTTCTTCATACCCAGCTCTTGGTCCCTGCTTCATTTCTGTTGAGTGAGCTTACACCTTTTGCATTTCTTTGTTCCTAGATCGTCTGGAGACAGCCAACAGGCAACTGTCCAGCAGAGACCACGATGGGCACGAAGACAAAGCTGCGGGGGGGCATTGCGCACTCCAAAGTGAGTTTCCGCATCCCTCCCAAAGTGCTGTATTAAAACCTGGAGGCTCAAGGGAAGAATTGTACTAGTTATTAGTAGGTTTTATGATATTTGTTTTTTTCTTATTAATTAGTGTTTTACTCAGTGAATACCATCAAGTTGGTACCATTGTTAGGCTTGTCCATGTCCTACCCCCTCCCCCTGGCCCTTCCTTGTTGAGGTATATGGGTCATGCATTGTGGAGTTAGCCCACAGTTGTGGGTAGGAGGAAATGTCTGTGCGTATCATGACCCAACATGTGGCTCTGACATTCTTTCCGCCCCCTCTTCCACAAAATTTCCCTGAGCCATGTTAGGTTCGTTTTTGGTCAGCTTCAGTGATGAGGTGTTGGGAGCCTCTGTGTCTCTGGATATCTGATATGGTAGGAGCTGATTGTTCTCTGTGTTGATTTCCTTCACTGTTGTGCTGGTACCCAGTTCACCAAGGAAACAGCACCCTTGCTTGTTTCGCCAGTTATTCTTAGTTTCAGCTGGGGCCCTTTTGAAGTATGATGGGGGTGGTTCTCTCCTTAGGATCTGTATCCATCTGAAAAAGAGAAGCAGATTCTCCAACAGAGACTAAAGTTAGCACCAGATAAATGGGATAACCCTTATTTTTTTTTTTTATAGAGAATTTAATAGGTGTTGGCCCTCTTGTAGCCCATGATTGATGGTAGCTTGATAATGGAGAGTGGACTCACGTTTGGATATGGTTCTGACTTGTTTCCCAGCTCCAGCTATGGGTCCTGTTCCAGTGAGGGGATCAGTTTGCCAAATCAAGAGCAGTTGGTTTCCCACCATAGCTGTGCGCCACTATTGCACTTGTGTGAGCATCATGACTGGTTATTTGCTGCTAAGTAGGTTAGACCATGAGTTGCTTGGACAGATATTGGTCATTTCCCCCCAGTAGCCCATGTAGTACCTTCTGGCACTAGACGCGCTGACTGTCTGGGGACTAACTCTCTTCCAGCTTCCAGCCATGCCATTCCATTTTATGTGTCAACTGCATATGGTGTCTTCAGCAGTAGGTCTTACCACTAACCTTTGATCTACAAGGTTTCCTGAAAGAAAGACAGATTTCTGTCAGAGTACTTGATGACCCACCAAAGGTTAGTGGTAAGACCCTACTGCTGATATTTGCTTTTTGTGGGCTAACTTAGCATGTAACCTATTGTCCTCTGATGAGTCCCTGCTGGGTCAGCGGGAGACAAAGCTGAGTGATGTTGGTTCCATGCTGTGTTAGTTACTTTTCTTATGTTAGTTGCTGTGACCAAATACCTGACAAAAAGCACATTAAAGGAAGAAATATTGATTTGGGCTCATGGTTGGAGGGGACAGCTCTTCATGGCACGGGAGGCATGGAGACTGAAGCAGCTCTTTGCTAAGGCAGGAGGAGGGTGAAGTTGCTCACTCACATGTCAGTCAGGAAGCAGAGACACGGACAATTCTGACACTCAGCTTGCTTTCTCATTTTCCCCTTTTTGCTGTACCTGGGGACTCTAGCCTGTGTACAGGGCTGCCCACATCGGGGATGGACTTTCTTCACTCAGCTCATTCTCTTTGGAAATGTCCTTGCAGACGTATCCAAAGGTGTGCCTCACTAGTGCCCTAGGCAATTGTTAATGCAACCACACTGACAATTGAAATTACCCATCACTGTTGTTTGGATAGACAGCTTCTGGCTGTCTGCAAAGAATAGCAACATCACAGTGCTTCCTGACACTCACATTTCAAACATGTCACTATCCTTTTTTCTCCAGGAAAAGAAGGAAAGGAGGTTTATGTGGGATTGTTTCACTGGTCAGGTCATAAAGTTCAGAATGGGGGCTTCTTGCCAGCATATTTATTACCTTGTAATTCATGTAGATATCACACTGTGATCTCCATAGCTGAGGCTCATTTCTAGAAGCCACAGAGCCCATTTTCAGCTTTGTTAGCCTTTGGATTTAGTGGGAGAATCATTTATTAATTTTTCCAGAAGCAAATGGATGTTGAATCAGACGGATGAATGGATGAATGAACCAAAATGGATGAGTCAGATGAATCTTGAAAACCATTGACAGGATTTGAATTTATGCAAATTAGTTGCATAAGCTAGAAATGTAAAACTTCACTGTCTTTTAAAAAACTGTTTAAATAATTAAAATTTCTGTGCATAGCATAATTCTCAGCAACAATGTGAACAAGTGTTTGCAAAGTAGAGGCAATTCAAAACAACAAAATGTAGCATATTCAAGAACTAGCCATCCATCATATCATATTGGTATTCTGATGTGGGCTCCTCAATGCTGTGAATTCTAAAGGCTGGAAAGTGATTTTCAGTGGTGCTTGATTGGGTTTAAATTCCTTTCATTTTCCCAGTTTAATCATGATTCTGTTCCAGTATTTAGCCCTATCTTTTTTTTTTTCCCCAGCCCAGGCTGATCTGGAATTCACTATGTAGTGTCAGGGTGGCCTTTAACTCATGGCGATCCTCCTACCTCTGTGTCCTGAGTGCTAGGATTAAAGGTATGCACCACCATGCCTGGCAGCCCTGTGTTGATTTAAGTAATATTTTAAAATATTTTTATTTATTTGCAAGGCGAAATAGAGACAATGAGAATAGGCACACCAGAGCACCTCTTGCCACTACAAATGAATTCCAAATGCATGCATCACTTTGTGCATCTGGTTTTATGTAGGTACTGGGAAATTGAACCCAGACCTGCAGGCTTTTCAAGCAAGCACCTTTAACTAATGAACTATCTCCTCAGCCCTTAAATTACATTTTTGGTAAGTAGACACCGATCAAGCTTTTGCCTCAGATTGCTTTGTAGTCTTGTGGAAATGATTGCCACATGTTTCAGGTTCACAGGAAGAGCTGTGTTACCACCTTGAATCACTTGCTTCTGTCTATATCCATACAGTAGATGTACCATTTCATCTGTGCTTTCACTTGAAGGGTATGTTATATGTCATTTGTATGGAAACTTTTGCTAACTTCCTTTAGAAATGGTTGGGTGCCTGGGATAAAGACAGGCATGGCAGCTCAGTGCACTCTGTTGCTGTGCTGCTGCCTCATCGGGGTGTAAGTCCATCACTTCGGTGCCACAGTGGAACAGCTAGTTCGTCACACATGAGGAATATTTGTCTGGTCTCCCAGCGCAGGCTAGTGCTGATGGAATAACAGGGTTTGGTGCTGGGTGAGCTCAAACCATTCCTAAGACTTTCACCTTCTGGCTCAAAGCTAAAACATCGGTCATCAGACAAGAAGGCCCTTCCAGATTATAGGACATGATTTGTTCTGTGCAAACATGCTTCACTGTATTTCAAAGGCATAAACAAGAGAGACCACAGGCATTTTCCAACTGCTTAGAGGTATCCCATGCTTGATGTGTGAGGTCATTGAATCTAGGCAGGGCCTTTCAAACAGGTTTGGTAATGACGCCGTCTAACCAATTTTCCCACAGCTAATCTTCAGAGCACACTTTCTGCCTTACAGCACTGTCTGTGTTTGCATTAGTTTTTGCTCTCTTGGTATGACTAAGGGAAGGACTTGATGTTATTTCTATTATCTAAAAATAATAGTGAGCTCTGAGAACTTTTTGTGTCTTAAGGGAATTAGCACATCCTCATACATGTTGCAGATATTTCTCCAAGAGTTTTAATCTTTGATTATAATGCTCTTTATTGCATAAAAGATTTTCAAAAACCCTACATATGCCTTCTAGATTTTAGGTCATGTTTATACTTTTTATGAGGCAAGTTCATAGTAGTATTCACCAGTGTGTTCTTCAATATGAGTATAATCCCACTGTTTACATGGATTATGTTTTTGGATGCTTCTTGGTAGGCTGAGTACATAGCAAGTTCATGAAGGACTAACCTAGCTCTAAGGAGAATGATTAGACACTTTACTATCTGAACAAGAGATGTCAAGGCCCTCAGTGTAATGGAGACTATGGTTCTTGGTGACTAATTGGTGGCAATGGTAGTGAGAAATTGATATGACCAGAACAACCAGGGGTGGTGTATTAGTTACTTTTCTCATTGCTGTGACCAAATGCCTAACAAGAAGTACTTTATGGGAAAAGAGGTTTATTTTGATTCAGAGTTTGAGAGGATAAAGTTCACGGTGCTGGGTGGCTCAGTCCCAGACTCTTGCAGCGCAAGCTAAAGCTTTCCGTGGAGATCCTTTCCTTCGTGACAATGCTTTTAACTTTTCTGATTCCCACAGTGGTTTTTGTTTGAAAACTGAATGGATACTGCTCTTGAGTTGTAGTCCAGGAAGGCCTTGGTCAACTTCCCGTGTAGTTGTCACTGGGTTCTGGAGTTCGAAATGGACATTGTGAAGGTCTGTTATGTTGCTCTTACTCATGACATCTGTCAGTACTGAAAATCCTGGGAATAAAGTGCATAGGAGTTTGATGACCTTGGGGAGACTTTTTTCCCTCTCCCCTCATGGAGGTGTAACATTGTCACTGGAGGAATTCAGCATTTTTTTTTTTTTGTTTTTGTGTTTATTTTCTGGCTTTGCTTGTTTGATTTCCAAATGTATTTTACAGATTATAGGATAAATCAGAGCCAAATTTTTCCTAAAATAAAAAACAAGGTCATTAGACAACTCCCGTGTGAAATGGGTTCTTTGTCCTTTCATTAAACTGACTTACTCATTTTTTTTTCTCTAATTTTGTCATCACACACACAAATTTATTTCCTTCTTCCTTCCTTCCCTCCCTCCTCCCCTTCCTGCCCAAAGGTATCCTACCCCAAAAGAAGATCCCCCTGGGAATGTATATCAGTCCTAGTCATGTTTTCTCAGTCAGTGAACCTTTTTATAGCCATTTCTTCCTGAAAATTAATAACTTGGCAGACTTCCATTTTCTTTAGTCTAGGGAGCCAAAAATAAAATATTAGATGTGGGGGAAACTAAATAGCACAGATGAAAATTCATTTTGTGGAGTTTTTAAATAAGTGTGTCAGGTCTTATGACATTTTTAGATCTAGTAGGACTTGGTTAGTTCAGCATGCTTGTGCTATTCCAAGATAAAAAGTCATGTGTAGGGCTGGAGAGATGGCTTAGCGGTTAAGCGCTTGCCTGTGAAGCCTAAGAACCCCGGTTCGAGGCTCAATTCCCCAGGACCCACGTTAGTCAGATGCACAAGGGAGAGCACACGTCTGGAGTTCGTTTACAGAGGCTGGAAGCTCTGGCGTGCCCATTCTCTCTCTCTCTCTCTCTCTCTCTCTCTCTCTCTCTCTCTCTGTCTCTCTCTGCCTCTCTCTGCCTCCTTCTCTCTGTCGCTCTCAAATAAATAAACCAAAAAAATTAAAAAAAAAGTCATGTGTAAAGTGTGCCCACTGCCTTGGGAATTTTCTAGGAATTTATTCCATGTTCAGCATATCTGGTTAAACTTAAGTCTGTGTATGTACATTTGAACTCAGTGAGTAAATGATTCACCTCTCTAAGAATAATATTGAACGTTGAGTTATTTGTTTTTTAAAATTTATTTTTATTTATTTATTAGAGAAAGAGAGAGAACAGTGAGAGCATGAGAGAGAATGGGCATGCCAGGGCCTCTAGTCGCTGAAAATGAATTCCAGATGCATGCACCACCATGTGCCCATGGTTTATGTGGGACCTGGAGAATTAAACCTGGGTCCTTAGGCTTCTCAGGCAAGTGCCTTAACTGCTAAGCCATCTCTCCAGCCCAACATTCAGTTATTTCTTGACAACAGCATATTGGTGAGCTACTTATGTTTGACTTCACATAAAATTCTGGTGGATTTTAAAAGCTAACAGAAAAAAAGTGTGAGCCCACAATTTTAAAACTATAAATTTTGGTATTTTCAATGTACCTTTGTGGTCACTATTTTTCCCCCTGAATCTTATTATATATATATATTTTTTTTTTTTCTCTCTTTTTTTGGTTTTTCAAGGTAGGGTTTCACTCTAGCTCAGGCTGACCTGAAATTCACTATGTAATCTCAGGCTGGCCTCGAACTCACGGCAATCCTCCTACCTCTGCCTCCTGAGTGCTGGGATTAAAGGCGTGCGCCACCACACCCGGCTAGACATTTTTATCTTATGCTCCTTATGAAACATAAAAGAGTCCAAAATAAGTTCCTAAAAGAACATCCTTCTGGCTTAGGCATTTATACAAGGTCCTGTGTGAACCACAAAACAGAAATGACATGGCATAAATATTTGTTCTGTTGACCTACACAGAGGGTGAGGCTCCTGAATCCTTTTTGGGTGTCATCACATCAGGTTTTGTGGGTTTCTCCCTGTTCCTTGGGTGTTACGCACCCTTGCAGCTCTCACTGCCTCTACTCCTCCCTACAAAGCTTCTCTTGTTGCACTTACGATTATACTTTGTGGTCATGATCTATTTGAAGGAATCTTCTCCTATAGAAGGCAGAACTGGAATTCTTTACCAGCATTTACATCCCTCCTTGGAAACAACTTGCATCCTTACCTACTCATTGAATGTTTGTTTCTAGAATGAATAAAAGTAAAAATCCGGGCTGGAGAGGTGGCTTAGCTGTTAAGCGCTTGCCTGTGAAGCCTAAGGACCCCGGTTCGAGGCTCGATTCCCCAGGACCCATGTTAGCCAGATGCACAAGGGGCGCATGCATCTGGAGTTCTTTGCAGTGGCTGGAAGCCCTGGCATGCCCATTCTGTCTCTCTATCTATCTGCCTCTTTCTCTCTCTGTATGTCACTCTCAAATAAATAAATAAAAATTACCAAAAAAAATTTATAAAAAAAAAGTTAATCCTTCTATTTAAAAAAACAGTAAAAATGCTAGTGACTACAGGCTTGACATTCCATTTATTTGCCTCTGCATCAAAGTGTTCTTTTGAACTTAATGAGCATGGTCATGGGGAGACACCGTAGGTTGTCCTGTGTTATTGCAATATTGAAAAATTCTGTTATGGGCTGTCTGCCCAGTGGTGGAGCAGCTGCCTCGCATGGTCCTGACTTGCATCTCTAGCTCTGCCAAGGGGGGTGGGGAACCTTGTTAGAATACAAGCAATTATAAAAGCACTCAGATTTCTATTGCATTATTTCTATTTTTTTCAAGTAGCATAGTATATGAGAAATTTTTTCATTATTAAGGACAACAGAGTTGGATGTGAAGGTTCATGTTTGTAATCCCAACACATTAAGGCAGGAGAAGGATCACGAATTCAAGGCCAGCCTGGGTTATATAGTGAGACCCTGTCTCAGAAACAAGCACATTTCCCCCTGGAGATTCTTTATCAAAAAGGTTGGCACAGTTTCACCTGTTTTGGTTGCCCTGACTCCTTTTTGCTCTTCTGGTTCAAAGTTGTCTGGATGTGTATACAATCTTTTGTAGCAGCCAGCCAGGTGCTAACATTGTCCAACTCATAGACCTCACCAGATACCACAGTCACCAGTCCACAGTCAGCACTGTTGGCAAAGGGCCAGGCTTGCCTGAAGCCAGCCTAACTGGCATCATTTTGATCAAGACTCTCTTGCCCTAAATCAAGTGATTTTTCTTAAAGACAGAGCCTCGAGCAGTCTTGGCGCTTTTAGGTCTCAAATTTTGGTGGGCACAGCAAATGGCTTGCAGCTGCTGCTTCCTATGTCACTCACATGCCCAGAGTCCTGAAGGGACGTGCTTAGCCCCTCTGAATCTTCATGTCACTCACACGCCCAGTGTCCTGAAGGGACGTGCTTAGCCCCTCTGAATCTTCGTGTCACTCACACGCCCAGTGTCCTGAAGGGACGTGCTTAGCCCCTCTGAATCTTCATGTCACTCACACGCCCAGTGTCCTGAAGGGACGTGCTTAGCCCCTCTGAATCTTCGTGTCACTCACACGCCCAGTGTCCTGAAGGGATATGCTTAGCCCCTCTGAATCTTCATGTCACTCACACGCCCAGTGTCCTGAAGGGACGTGCTTAGCCCCTCTGAATCTTCGTGTCACTCACACGCCCAGTGTCCTGAAGGGATATGCTTAGCCCCTCTGAATCTTCATGTCACTCACACGCCCAGTGTCCTGAAGGGACGTGCTTAGCCCCTCTGAATCTTCGTGTCACTCACACGGCCAGTGTCCTGAAGGGATGTGCTTAGCCCCTCTGAATCTTGGTGTCACTCACACGGCCAGTGTCCTGAAGGGATATGCTTAGCCCCTCTGAATCATCATGTCACTCACACGCCCAGTGTCCTGAAGGGACGTGCTTAGCCCCTCTGAATCTTCGTGTCACTCACACGGCCAGTGTCCTGAAGGGATGTGCTTAGCCCCTCTGAATCTTGGTGTCACTCACACGGCCAGTGTCCTGAAGGGACGTGCTTAGCCCCTCTGAATCTTCGTGTCACTCACACGGCCAGTGTCCTGAAGGGATGTGCTTAGCCCCTCTGAATCTTCGTGTCACTCACACAGGCCAGTGTCCTGAAGGGATGTGCTTAGCCCCTCTGAATCTTGGTGTCACTCACACGGCCAGTGTCCTGAAGGGATATGCTTAGCCCCTCTGAATCTTCATGTCACTCACACGGCCAGAGTCCTAAAGGGACGTGCTTAGCCCCTCTTGATCTTCATGTCACTCACACGGCCAGTGTCCTGAAGGGACGTGCTTAGCCCCTCTGAATCTTCATGTCACTCACACGCCCAGTGTCCTGAAGGGACGTGCTTAGCCCCTCTGAATCTTCGTGTCACTCACACGCCCAGTGTCCTGCAGGGATGTGCTTAGCCCCTCTGAATCTTCATGTCACTCACACGGCCAGTGTCCTGAAGGGATGTGCTTAGCCCCTCTGAATCTTCGTGTCACTCACACGCCCAGTGTCCTGAAGGGACGTGCTTAGCCTCTCTGAATCTTCGTGTCACTCACACGCCCAGTGTCCTGAAGGGATGTGCTTAGCCCCTTTGAATCTTTATTTCCTTTTAGGTAATAGAGCAACAAACATTCCAGTTCAGCCAGCAGACTCAGAGGCTAAGCAGAGATAGGATAGGAAATATAAGGAAGATTTAGGAACTGCAGTTACTCAGTGACGTTTCTTTCTGCCCTTTGCATCTGTTTCCGGACTCAACTGTGGAAGGACCTACCAGCTTTCAGGGAAGGGAATGGGCTGTGTTCCTAAAGAATACCTGCGTATCTTCCTTGGCCCTGCTGGGTTTGCAAGGCAGAGCGTGTGAGTACTTAAACCCATGGAACCAACTTTGACAGGCAGCACTGAGAAATGTCAATCCTACACCTCAACCGGAAACACACAGGCTTTAGGCCATCTATTTATGTTCAATCCAATCTCCTCCCCAAGTGTAAAAATTAATGTTCCTCAATTTAGGCTCTGATTTCTATGCTTAACCACCAGCACTGATTAAATAAATGCCTGATGGTCATGTTGTGACGTCTGGTGGCTAGTAAGTGAAGACAGGTTTTGGTTTTCTCACTGATAATTTTTTGTTGTTGTTGTTTTTGTTTTTAGGTAGGGTTTCATTCTAGCCCAGGCTGACCTGGAATTTACTATGTAGTCTCAGGGTGGCCATGAACTCACGGTGATCCTCCTACCTCTGCCTCCTGAGTGCTGGGACTAATGACATGCGCCTCCACACGTGGCTTCTGCACTGACGATTTTAATGTTAGTTTTTGTTTGGCTTTACAGTAATAGCATTGAAAATTGAGCTGCATAACCTTTTCTCAGGCCTCCTTCCTTCCATCACATAGCTCGGTAGATAGACTAAAGAACAGATGACAGTGCTTTCGCTCTTGGTGTGGCATCAGGGAACCATGAAGAACCAGGAAGTCCATGTGCAGGCCTCAGCTTAAATTAGATGGAAGTTGCTTAGGAAAGACTTCCTGAGATAGGTTAGACTTTCCTTTTACCTACTTCCCCGCATTCCACCTTCTTGGCCTCTGCACACACTCATCACAGCTGCAGATACCTGGGTAGTCATTTTCTGTCTTCCCCAGTGACCTGTCCTCCCTCTAAGAGCAAGGCCCAGTCTGCCTTCCTCACCATTATGGTTCCAGCTGGTTGTGTTTCTAGAGCCTGATCTTGTGCCTGGCATTAGAGACATTTCATAAGTATTCCATGTTGAATGAAATGTTGATCATGATTGTGTATTTGAACAAACAGTTAGAGGCTGTCTGCTATGAGGTATGTTCTCGGCCATAGTCAGCACAGTCCTTCCACTAAGGGCCAGATGGTAAATAGTTGAGGCTTTGAGGCTTCATCTGCTCAGCTCTGGGCCTGTAGCAAAAGCCACTATAGATGCTTCAAAAACAGGTGGGCTTGCCTGAGTTACAGGAAGCCTACCTACAAAAAACAGGCTGTGGGCTGTACTTGACTTGTGATACCCAGATATTCATTATAGACGGGGAAGAGAAAGAAGGACATCCAGAGAAACAAAAGAAAATGTTGAAGGAAGATCTTTCAGAGCATAACCTACATCTTACTTTGTAAATTATAAACCATAAACCATGCTATAAATTTTTCCTTTCTCAGTCTTATATCAGAGATAATTATCATTTCAGCAAAACTGAGAAACCCAAGATTTATAGAAGGGTAGTCACAAATCATAGTCACTCACTGAGGATGTGCAGTTAGTTTCTGACATAGCCAGGGTGGCCATGACTGTGGACAGCCATGGCTGCCAGGCCAGAGTGGAGGACAATGATTCTTAGCACCAGCTTCCTTCTGTGAGTTGAGCTGTGCAGATCTGGATATCGAGTCATAGTTCGGTCATCAGCCGTGCACATGTCTGCTGAACCAGAGCTCAGTATGAAGCCATCTAACGGCCACTATGAGGGACAACATCCACAGAGGCTATTGACTGACTGGTTCAAAGCTTATCTTCAAATGGTGTTCTGAGTTTGCCTCCGTAACTGTCTTCTGGTCTTGGTTCCAGCAGTCTAGTTGGTCATTTAACAGTGGTCACAGTTGCCATGACTAAATGAGGACTTGGTATGAGCTGAGCACTCTGTTAGGTACACTGTCTCTTTGAATCCTCCAAGCCACCCATTGAGGTAAGCATTACAGGTGTTTTACATGAGGAAACTGAGGCATGGGAAAGTTAAGTGACTGGTCCGTGGTCACACAAGCTGGTAAGTGGAGCAGGCAGGATTTGGAGACATGTCTTTCTGAAGCTGTGGTGAGGAGGACACCTCCTGTGGATCGAGGTTGGGGATAGAGGCTAGACTGTGAGTAGGGGTGGGCACAGGGATTTTAGAGCTCAGCATAGTGTCCACAGTTCACAAGAGAAGAAACTACAGGGGCCAGGGATGTAGTTCAGTTGGTAGAGTGCTTACCTAGAGTGCACAGAGCTCTGGGTTCAATCCCCAGCACCATATAAACTGTGTGTATGGCTGACACCTATAATCCTAGCATTAGTAGGCATATGACCAGGAGGTCAAGGTCATCCTGCACTACAGACTACATAGTCAGTTTGAGGCCATCCTGGGATATATGAAATGCTTTCTCAAAACAAAACAAAAACAAGAAATTTCAGCCAAGAGCAACCAAGTGCTTTCCCAGAGACTCCACAGGTGCTTAAAATTAAATCATTGCTAGATTTAGTGCCTCTTTTTCTTATTTTCTTTCCCCATTTCTGAAGGTCCTGGAGAACAAACAAGCCAATTCTTGTACTAGCAGACTCACTTCATGCATATAATTTATCCCAGTAACATGACTTAATAGTAAGATAGATATTCAGGAGGCTGGAGAGATGGCTCAGTGGTTAAAGGCACTGGCTTGCGAAGCCTGACAACCTGAGTTTGATTCCCTAGAACCCACATGGTGCATGCATCTGGAGTTCCTTTTCAATGGCAAGAGGCCCTGGCATGCCCATACTCACTCTCTGTCTGCCTCTTTCTCTTTGTCTGTCAAATAAATAAAAGTTTTTTTTTTAATGACAGATATTCAGGTCTTCCCCAATAAGTTCTGTTTGAATTAACATCTTTTAGGGATCTCTTTTTCCCTTTGTCAGTTTAACTTTCCAGCTGGAGTGAGGAGGTATATGTAAATGTGAGAATAGGTCTGTGCATATGGAGTGCCTAAGAGGCAGAAATATCTTAAAATAGTTTTATAGATGAGTTAAATGAAATGTGTTTGTCATCTTCTCATAATTTTGGAAAAAGTATTTTAACTTTGATATCTACAAGGACTTTCTTTTTTTAATTTTTTTGTTCAATTTTATTTATTTGAGTGTGACATAGAGAAAGAGACACAGAGAGAGAGAGAAAAAATGGGCGCGCCAGGGCTTCCAGCCACTGCTAACAAACTCCAGACGCGTGCACCCCCTTGTGCATCTGGCTAACGTGGGTCCTAGGGAATCGAGCCTCGAACCAGGGTCCTTAGGCTTCACAGGCAAGCGCTTAACCTCTAAGCCATCTCTCCAGCCCAAGGACTTTCTTTTTTACTTTTATTTTTTTATTTTTTATTTGAGAGAGATAAGGAAGGAGAGAGAGAGAGAAATGGGCATGCCAGGGCCTGTAGCCACTGAAAATGAACTACAGATGCATGTGCCACCTTGTGAATCTGCCAGTCCTGGGGAATTGAACCTGGGTCCTTTGGTTTTGTAGGCAGATGCCTTAACCATTAAGCCATCTCTCCAGCCCTACAAGGACCTCTAATCTTTCATGTTCCCCAAAGCATCTATTCAAGGTTATAAGATATAAAGCAGGGAAGCTTGGGCACAAAGGCTCCCTGAGGAAACAGAGCAGGAGGACTAACATTAGGAGGGACAACTTGGCAGACGATTATTTGGACGTCTTTTCATAGAGGGTTCTATGTCAGAAATATTGTGGAGATGTTTCTAGTTACCAGAAGTAATGCCTTGGTATTGGTATATTAGTGACTTTTCTCACTTCTGTAACAAAATACCTGACAAAAGCAAGTTAAAGAAGGATGGGTTTATTTTGATTCACAGTTTGAGGGGATACAGTCCTGTGGCGCAAGGCATGGTGGCAGGAGCAAGAGGTAGCTGTGTTCATAGTCAGGAAGCAGAGAGATAAATGTTGGTGTCCAGCTAATTTTTTCCTTTTCATTTAGTTCACAACTCCAGCTCAAAGGATGGCCTCTCCCACAGTTAGAGTGGGTTCTCCCACCTCAATTAATCCAATCTAGAAACTCATTCACAGACATGCTCAGAAGTTTGACTCATACATGATCTTAGATCCTGTCAAGTTGACAATTAACATGAACCATCACAGTTGGTCAGTAGCATGTCATGGTGTTGCCAACTTACCAAGTCTGATGGAGGAGGGAGTGGACACTTGAAGTCAAAGGAGACAGTGGAATACGAATCTTTTTGTTATTGAAGAAAAATATGAAGTATTTAATCCTGAGTAGAGGACTGAGTCTTTGTAAGAATGTAGAGGTGCCTGGCAGGGTGAGTGCAGATAGGCCTCCCCTGCAAGGGCGAGGGGCCTGGGAAATGTGAGCATCGGCTTGTGGTCTGCCAGGAGGGTTTTCCCTCTCCTGACTGCAGACCCTCACCTCCCTTCTGTACGTGTCTGCTGCATCCTTTATTCCCTTCAGTGTGTATTCTCTCTCTCCCCTTCTCACACTGGAGTAAGGCCACCAGACCTGAGCTAAGTTGCCTGACTTTTTGGGATTGCTGCCTCTTCCCTGTTCCCAGTTAAAATTTTTCAAATCTAGATGGGTCAAGTTGTTTGCAGGTTTGATTCAAGGCTGTCAAAGGGAAGTGGTAACTAAGGATATGTGGAAAGTGCTTTATGCTATACACATGGCTCCTTGCATGAACTTGTCCCTGAGGAGAGAGGGTTGTCACAGACAAGCCTTTGAAATGGGGTATTGGCTGGACAGATACAATGAGAGCTGTCTACTCTACAGAGGTTCCTGCTAGGAAGCATTTGCAATTTCACCAGATTTCTCACAGCTGGACACAGATCCTCTGCCTTTACACACAGATGATTTGGGTTTCTTTGCACACACTGGTCTTCCTCAGCCTTGCTTGGCAACCTCACCTTGTCTATGGCTTCATCCCTGCTAATGCCCTTCAAGCCCTTTCATTAAATGAGTCCCGGAGACTCATTGAATGAAGTAACTGTAACCGGTCCTGACATTGCAGGAAGGGATTATTGGGTGGTGTCTGCCCACCTTTTCCTGTAACTCTGTCACTACCACTCTGCTTTCCCACATCCAAGGCAATCAGAACCTTCCTTGAGAAATGCCAGGGAGATAACTGACTCTCTAGAGCTAAGCACCAAAATGGGTCAGCTGTGTGTTACTATGGGAAAATTGGAGATTGGCAGCTTGACCAAAATTAGCTTGGTCTAATTTTACTTATATGCACACATGTGTACACTCACACACGCACACGCGTGCATACACACACACACACACACACCCCAGAATATATCTCAACTCTCAAACTCCAGCCTATTGCTTTGGGGGTATAGCTCACTCAGTGAGGTGCTTGTTTCACCAGCATTAAGACCTCAGTTCAACCCCCAGATCCCATGTAACCAAGCCAGATATAGCGGTGTTCTTGTAATCATAGTGCTGGGGAGGCAGAGACAGGTGGACCCCTGAGTTCCCCTCAGCAGCCAATCTAGCCTATTGTGTGAACTCCATGGCATTGAAAAACCCTCTCAAAAGAGGTAGAACTGTGTCCCTGAGGGAGAAGACCCACAGCTGTTCTCTAGCTTCCATCTGCACTGCACACCTATGTACATGTACACCTGCACACACACACGTAAAAATAATATCCAGTTAAGGGTCAAATCATAGTTATGGAAGGAAGAAAGAAGAGAGAACATCTTTTATGTCACTCTTTCTCTAGCTGGACTCCTCTATGGCCCCGTACAGAGCCTGAGGGAAAACACAGTCAAGCCCCACTGTGTTGAGAAAGGCTTAGAAATGAATTCTTACTTAAGGGCCATGTCATAGCATGGCACTATTCACAAATGCCAGCCAGAAGTTTGAGCAGTGAAATAAAATGGAGCCTTATACCATGCCCTGACCTTCTCGGGCAGCTGCCACTTGTGGTGTTTCTCAACAGAAGTTACTGGGTTCCAACCGCCCCATGGCTCACCCAGCTGGAGCTCAGCACTCAGATAATAATCACAGGAAGTGGGCACTAAGTCAGCTTAGAGCTGGCAATGGGGTTGGATAGCAAGGGAGCATCCTTGGATGGAGGGAGCCAGTCTAGTTTCTATATCCACTTCTCTTTTCTGGAGTAGGGAGACACACTTGGGATTGCTGGGGACCTTGAACTATATCTCAGCTCAGTTTGCTTCAAGTCTCTTGCTGGCCAAATGGAACTGATAGGAGCATTAGGCAGTCTGTCATGTAAAGCTCTTGGCTTAGTGCCTAGGATATGCACGGAAAGTGTTGGAATTTGTTCCTTCTTATTATCATTCATTGAGGATGTGTTATGCACCAAGTCCTACAGAAGGCATTTTAATGACAGTTATCATAATACTTACAACAATCCTACGAAAATACATCTTGTTAGTTTCCTTGAGGCAATGGAGCTTCAGAGAGGTGAAGTCACACGTTCAAGCTCAACTTGTTTGTGAAGTTACCAGAATCAAAGCAGGCTGGCCTGGCCTCAGAGCCTGGGGAATCGCTGTGGTTGCAAGAGTAAAAGATGCAGGAGCAGACACTCTTCTGTGTGAGTGGGACCAGAGCCATCAGGCTAAACACATCCCTGCTCTCCATGCTCCGGGCAGTTTGTATCCACTGAGTAAACAGACCACTCTGGGCAAGAACTCCCTTGTGTCAACTTGCCTGTTCTAAGAATTTTCAGTGTATACATTGGAGTCCAGCCAGAAATTCAATGTGAAGCTGGCCTTTCTTGAGGTCCAGCCCAAGAAGTTTGGCTAAAAATAAGTTGAAGGGACCTTCCTGTGAGGTGATTTTACCCAGAGGACTCTCCCTTGGCACCTCACGAAAGACGGATTTTTAGAAAGTCAGAGAGGCCCCATATCCCCAAGTAATTGGCGAGCACAGCTGCTCTGCCTCATGGTTCATTAGTTTGAACCCCCCTTTCTGCCTCTGACCCTGTGTCCTGTCTAGGTCGCATAACACCTTGAGCATGTCCGTAGAGCTCCTCGTCACCCTGCCTTTTTTCCGTGTCTTGCCTCCCCTTCCCCCCAGACTGAGAACAGAATGCAACCTCCTACTCACCTTGTAGGTGTAGACTTCCTGGCACTTCCTGGGACAATACTGATTGCTGTATCTGAGTGACCATTTCTTGGATACTCACTGTATGCCTTTGGAAGGAGACATTGTTGTGATGCTGAGGTATAAAGAGGTGCATTTACTTCTAAAGTCTCCAATCCATAAGAATCAGAGCTGCAGCTTGAATCTAGAACCTTGCTTTTTGCCAGTAACACGTGTTGCCACCAGGATACCTGGATTCACGTGTGAGTGTAATTGAGAAGAAATAAGATTGACTGAAACCTGTGTGGCAGTGGGCTGTGTTGTACTGAGGCTCTTCCAGCATTCTGCAGAGGTTTCTGTGCAGTGTGGATGCAGATGCAAATTCTTTCACTTCCAGTGATGGGAAGCACCTCTGTGCGCCAGGTATGATGCTCACTGTGAGGTCATGAAGGCCTCAGTCAGTCCCTGTGGGATAGAAGTTGCACCATGCCTCAGGGTATTTCTACCCACTCTGTGGCTCTTCCAGTCTTTCCATCCCCTCTTCCACAATATTCCCCAAGTCATAGCAGGCATGTTGGCAGTCTGATTTAGTGTTGAGTTCTCTGTAGCCTCTGCTTTTCTGCTTTGATGGTTTTGATTAACAGTGTGTCTTTCACCAGCACCCTGGAGCTGGCTCTTGGACTTGTGGTAAAAGCAGTATTCATGCTGCCACTTTCTCTGCAATTTCTCCTGGGTCCCAGCTGATGTGGTAGAGGTGACATGTCTTGTGGTGGACAGTCTTATTGATGGATCTTGGCTCTCCTGTGTTTTCTCTGCCATTTATGGGCTTCTCCTGGTTTGTTTACTCCCAGGCTGCCACTGCAGAATGGCATCTAGTCCTGGCCCACAACCCTGGTGCTCAGCAATTCTCAAAATCTTGAAATTTAATTTTATTAACTTGTTTTAACTGTACAAAATGAGTTTCATTATGATATTTTTATACATGTGTAGATGGACTTTGGTCATATATGGTTGTGGTCACCTTCTTAGTTTTTAAAATATTTATTTTTATTTGAGAGAGAGAGAGAGGCAGATAGAATGGGTGTGTCAGGGCCTCTAGCCACTGTAAATAAACTCCAGACGCATGTGCCATCTTGTGCATCTGTCTTACATAGGCACTGGGAAATTGATTATGGGTCCTTAGGCTTTGCAGGCAAGCACCTTAACGGCTAAGCCATCTCTCCAGCCCTGGTTATCTTCTTTTACTGGGACAAAATGCCCGGCCAAAAGCAGCTGATGGGAGGCAGGTTTTTTATTTTGGTTTGTGGACTTGAGGGGACACTTCATGATGGCAAGGGAAAGCATGGGATGAGCTGAGGCTGGGCATCACCTCTGCCATAGCAGGTTTAAAACAGTAACAGGAGAGTGAGATGACGATCTCTGATGACCTAAGCCTGCTCCCCACAGCACACCTCCAGCAAAGCTCCATCTCCCAAATTGCCACCAGGTGAGGACCAAGCATTCAGAACACATGAGTTTATGGGGGAACATCCGATTCAAACCACCATATGTTTATTCCTTGTATTACCTTGTCTTGTTCCCTTTTCCCATTTGTGATGGTCTTCCTCTTTCCAAATAGCTACCTATCTAATTTCATGCCCCTCTTTAATGTAGATTCTACATATAAGAGAAAATGTCCAGTATGTGTCTTTATGGGACTGGCTTATTTTGCTAAACATGATGGTCTCCAGTTCTATCCATTTTCCTGTAAACAGAAAGGCTTTATTCTTCGTTATGGCTAAATAATACTTCATGTATGTACATACCACATTTTCATTATTCATACAACTGTCATTGAGCACCCAGGCTGATTCTGTAACTTAGCTAATATGAATTGTGCTGCAATAAATATGAGTGTACAGTTGGAATCTAAGTCTTTCTGATGCTAAAGTTAACTCTTTGTACAGGATTTTGCTTTACAGAGCAATATACAGCCTCCAGATGCACCTGCCAGTGAGATTGTGCTAGGCTGTAGGGACTGGCTGAGACATGGCAGGTGGCTCTGGCTGCCCACCTTTATGTTCTGAGAAGGGGATTGTGGGCAGGATCTCATCTTTGGGTTCCACGATGCTCATGCGGTCAGGCAGGGGCTTCTTAGGGCCAGTCTTGCCACTTGCATCCCAAGACAGCATATGATCTTCACTTTGATGCCCAGCACACCTAGTGGACAGAATTATGACCCAGCTGGGTTTCATGGGCCTCCACCACACATGACAGGATGAGCAGTAGCTTACTAAGAAGGACCACTAGATCTGGTCCCTTCTCAGACAAATGCCTCTAACTCAGTCAAGGAATAGGACACTCTTGCTAGAGGAGCACCTACTCAGCACCACAGAACATGGCACTGACAAGGACCAATAGTAGAACATGACCTTGACTTGTCACCATGTTATCACAGAAATAAAGTTAATTCTTTAGCCACCAAATGATAGTACCTGTCAAAGAACTAGCATATTCTGGAATCATGTGTGTGTTCGTGTGTGTGTGTGTGTGTGTGTGTGTGTATACATGTGCTTGTGCACACATGCATTTTGGAGGGAAGGGTATTGGTTAATTCAGAATTCTCTCTAGACAGCCATCATTGTGACATAGCAATAATTATAATCACTGATTTGCAAAACATAGGAGGCATTGATTGTAGTTTTTGTCCATGAGCTCAGTCTGTCATTTTCCTGGTTTTTGGTATCAAAGCCAGTGCATACCTGGCTAGCTCAATGAATAAAGGGACTTTTATGATTAGATGCATGATGAAGTGATACTTGGCAGTGCAATGGTTCCACTCCAGGCATGCCTACATAGTAATTCCTGGGTGCCCTTCTGAACTGGACAAGGCCATCGAGCACCATGTCCATAGATATGCTGTCCACATCCCGGTAGCTGGTGATCAGGCATCTGTGAGTTTAACACAAAGGTGATATCCCTAGGTCCACTGAGGACTGTGGGAGGTGAGGCCATAGCTAGCAGGCAGCTGCTGAGCCACGTGTTGGGGTCTCTGCATGCCTATTTTCCATGGACAGGGATGGAAAGGCAGCAGTTCAGATGCCATTAGAAGAGGATGGAAGGAGGGAATTCTGCAGTGAGTCAGTGAGCCCAAAGTAGAGCTCTGTTCTAGGGGAAGGCCTTAATGACTACATTAGTTACCTTCTTGATGCTTGAATAAAATATCCAACCAGAAGCATCTTAGGGAGTAAAATAGTTTATTTTGCACTAAAATTCCATAGGGTAGAGTTCATTGTTGTGGGGAAGCATGGCAGAAGCAGGAAACTGTTATCATGTCACATCAACAGGGAGGAAGCAGGGCCAGTGCTGGTGTTCAGCCAGCTCCTTCCTTTTTATATTGCCCAGGACCCCAGCCCATCGAATGGTATTCCCCACAGTTTAAATGAGTCTTCCCACCTCAAATAACTTAATAAGATAACCCCTCATAGACACTGCCCAGAGGTTAACCTAATCTGGATAATCTCTTCTAGGTGATTCTAGGTCCTATCACATCCACTATCAATATAAACCATCACAGTGATCCAGAACTGGTTTGTTCCTAGGAAGCATAGCCTCAGCTTCACTGTGCAGTCTGGTCCTTCAGCCACTTGCTTAGAGCTGGCCTATGGCTCTCTGATCCCATGGATTTAATTTACAGTTGTAAGAACAGCATAGTCAAGCAAGAAAGACATCCTTATGGGACATCATACCCCCAGATTCTGGCCCTGGCTGTGCACACACCCAGCTGGTGGAGGGACCTTGGACAAGTACTTTTGCTCCTCTGAATTTTTTTTTTCTCACCCACAGAACCAGGAGTGGATGTTTCCTGTGATCCTGCATAGCTCTCAGTAGTGACTTGGTTAACTAGTGTGTGTAGTCTTCCAGTGTTTTTCTTTGTCATGCACTGTACTTGAAACCATATTTTCTGCCACTTGTGTGCAGTCTTCTACCTATTGCTTCTGAGCCCATGGTTCTGGTCCTCATGTGGAAAGCTGTCTGCTACAGAAACAAGCCATTGCTCACAGGAGGAAGTGTCATCAATGAAGACAACCACTGTGGATATGAATGTGCTCATGTAGCTTCCCTGACTTGGCTCTGGGTTTTGGTGTGGGTGGCTGGGAGATTATGCTAACTGGAAGGAAATGTTCACATGACCAGGTGCAGAGAAATCAGTTTTTGCCTCATGCTGCTGTAGTTAGATGTCTCCTTTTCTTAAATATGAACAATGTGTATACAATTTTGTAACCACCTTTTATCAATAATGGAGTTTTTTTCATTGCTAATATTCTCTAATTCTAATAATTGGCTGCATCCGATTCTATTATGGCATTTATAGTAGTTTAACCAATCCCTTACTCTTTTGTGTTGTGTAGAGAACAAACCTAAGACCTTCTGTATACTAGGAAAATGCTCTACCATTGAGCTACATGTTCAACTGTCTTTGTACTTATCATTTTGAGACCAGATTTTACTAAGTTAACCAGGCAGGACTTTAACTTATGATCTTTCTCCCTTAGTTCTCAGGTAGCTGGGACTACAAGGCTACACCACCAGGCATAGATCCACTACTGTGTGTAGAGAAGAGGGGTTGTATGTATGTGTGTACACATGTGTGAGCACACGAGCGGAGGTGTGTATGCATATATGCACACGTGTGGAGGCCAGAGGCAGACAGCAGATATCTTCCTTGATAGATCTTCACCTTATTTACTGAGGCAGGGTCTCTCACTGAGATCCAGGACTAACTGATTCAACTAGTCTAGCCAGTCATCTTGCTCTGGGTTCGCCATCTCTACCTCCTAATTGCTGAGATCACAGGTAGGCTGCCACACCTGCTGTGCTTTTACTTGAGTGCTGGGGACTCAGGTTTGTATAGCAAACACTTGATCTACTGTGGCTTCTTCACTCTTATGCATTAAATTTATTCAAGCTTTTTCATGTTATAGGCATCATATCTGTAGCAGACAGCTTCAGGTTCACTGAGATGAACTTCCAGACCAGGCACAGTTATGGAGGAAGGGATAGTTATTGAAGCTTACAGATCCAGGGGAAGTCCCATAATGGCAGAAGAAACTGGCCTGCCTTCACAGGACGAAGCAGAGAGAGAGAAGTACAAGCCTAAAGCCAAAAGCCACAGCACACTTCAGGAACTCCAGCTAGGCACACTTTGCATATCTTTAGATTGAAATCTGAAACCCACCACCACACCTTAAGATCTACACAATGGCACTGACTCCAGCCAGGTGGCTGCAGATGTAAACTACAAACAAACAACTGAATATATTGGGGGCCATCTATTCTATTCAAACCACCACAATATCTAAATAATTTACTTAGAGTTTTTTAAATGGAAAAGTAAGCTGGGCATGGTGGTGCACACCTTTAATCCCAGCACTCAGGAGGCAGAGGTAGGTGGATTGCCATGAGTTTGCATGTACCTAGAGACTACATAATGGGCTACAGTGAGACCCTACCTTGAATTCCACCCCCCCGTCCAAAAAAAAAAAAGAAAAGAAAGAGTGCTCTTTTGTAAGGAGACATGTTTCCCATACGAAATGCCTGTTAATCAGAAGTCTTCACAGGAAGGTGCGGAGCGGTGACTGAGGGTACACCAGCATGGCTCTTTCATGAAAGAGATGTGATCACCTTGGTTGTCACTGAATGAAAGCAAAGCATATCTTTTTTATTTTATTTTATTATTTTATTTATTTTATTAAACCCTAAGACTGTTGCTATCTCCTCTTGAGTAGGAGAAAATGTAGAGAAGAGGATCCTAGGGCTGGGGAGATGGCTCAGTAGGTAAGGTCCTTACCTCACAAGCATGATGACCTGAGTTCAACTCCCAGTAACCACATAAGAAAACCAAGTATGATGGTTATATGCCTGTAATCTCAGTGCCAGAAAGGCAGAGGTTCCTGGCCAGCCAGCCTAGCCTAATTGGTGAACTACAGCCCACTAAGATACCCTATCTCAAAAAAAAAGTGGAGTGTTTCTGGGGTTGAGACCAGAGGTTGTCCTCTGACTTCCATGTGCAGCACACACACATGCACCCCCCTACCCACACAAGCACACAGACATACACATATAATACATATACACACATTTTTAAAAAACGGGTGGCTGGGAAGATGATTCAGTGGTTAAAACACTTGCCTCATAAGCATAAGTACCTGAGTTTGGATGCCCAGGACCCATAGAAAAAGTGTTAGCTGTGGCAGGCTTCTGAAATCCCAGCATGCCTATGGCAAGAAGGGAGGCAGAGACAGGAGTCTCCCTGAAGATCACAGACCCGCTAACATGGTGAACAACAATGAGAACAAGAGACCCTGACTCAATCAAGCAAGGTGGAAGGTGGCGAGGAACAACCCTGAAAGTTGTCCTTTGACCTACACACACATGTATGGCACACACACACACACACACACACACACACTAGAGAGAGAGAGAAAAGAGAAAGAGGAGGATCCTGCAGCAGATTGAAACTCTCCCTAGCCTTAATGAAAGAGCTCCTCTCTCTCAACCTTGGTTCATTTTCCTATGAAAGAATGTTAGCACTCTCAATAGTGCCTTCCCTCCTATTCCAGGCTTAGAAGATTCTAGCAAATGGAGGTTGTGAGCATAAAATGAAACAATAGGTACAGTTAATTGGGGACATTAAAGTGAGTGTTGTAGAGAAGTGAGTTCTGGAGGATATGGGCTCACTTGGGTGCAATCAAACCCAGCACTAGGCAGCCCAGCACTAGCTGTAGCAGGATGATCACATTTGTGCTTACTAGACAAGTGTTGTACCACTGAGATACACTCCTGGCCCCTCTTGCATGCTCTTCTCTGGAAGTATAACCTGAGCAGAGTTAATGGTGGCTTTTGAGAAAGTCCTCTCCTCACAGCACCACTGTTGAAGTGCAGCAGCAGTAATTCAGTCACTTCCACTTCCTAGGTTTTTATTTCCAATCCTTGCCAGATGTAGCCTGGCAATGAGCCCAGAAACTGAGCACTTTCTGATGGAACCACTTCTTTTCTGCTTCCCTTCTAGACAGAGAATTCTTGAAGGAAAAAGAGAAGCTGGAAATGGAGTTAGCTGCAGTGAGGACTGCGAGCGAGGACCATCGGAGACACATAGAGATCCTGGACCAGGCTTTGAGTAATGCCCAGGCCAGGGTGATCAAGCTGGAAGAGGAGGTGAGATCAAACTGGGAAGGAGGTAGTGCCTAGAGGGCAGGGCCTCCACTGCTTTTCCTGACCCAGCTACTTAGCTGGATTCAAATTCAAGTAGCTGAGACAGGGAGGGATGTGGGAAACCACCCAAAGGTTTATCCATCACAGAGCCAAGCAGAATCTCAGAGGCACACATGAATACCCTGAGCCAAGAGTTTATAGCCATTGGTAGGCAAGTGTCCAGGTCTGCAAATGAATGGCAGGCTGGACACCAATGATACTTGTGCAGAAAAGAACCTACAGAAAGAGTTCAGTTGCTGTTGTTGGGCTGTCAGTTATACAGAAAAGTGCAAAGGTCTCAGGATAGGTTAGTGCTGGTCTTCAGCAGATCTGGCTCCATGTCTAGCTTGGCTTGACCCAGGGAGACCCCACATCCCTGTCCAGGAAATGTTGATCTCACACTGCTTCGTGGATTTTGTAGTTTCTAACAAAACCTACTTTTTATTAAAAACAAATACTGTTTTAATTTTTTATTGGAGGGAGAAAGGGAGGGAAGGAGGGAGAGACAGAGAGAGAGAGAGAGAATAGGCATGCCAAGGCCTTCAGCTGCTGCAAACTACAGATGCATGTGCCACCTTGTGCATCTGGCTTATGTGGGTCCTGGGGAATTGAACCTGGGTCCTTAGGCTTCTCAGGCAAGTGCCTTAACCGCTGAGCAAACTCTCCGTCCCTGAATATACTCTTAAGCTTAGCTTTTATGAGTTGGAATGACTCTCCTTTGAACCCTCAGTGAAGAATCAGAAGCCCAAGCCAAGGGCTTCTGGGTATGGAGATGGAGGCTAAAGTGGAGAGATGTCCCCTGAAGGCTGCATTCTTACCTTGTAAGCTCCATGCTATGGGAGCTGGTGCCTCCGCTACTGGACTGACCTGATCAGGCTTCATGACAGGAAGTAGGTGTTCCAATTCTGGAAGAGGCGTAAGGAAGTGTAGTGAGGAAACCTTTCCCCTGGAGAGATACAAACAGGCACCTTCTCCCCCAGATAGGGCACAGAGAACAGACAAAAGGACACTTATACTGGAACTAGTTTGGGTAAACCAATGAGTTGGGGTTACTTAAAGAGCAGGGTGAGGGGTGACTTACAGGAGCAGTAAATGACTCAAAGGCAGCTGCATCACCGAAAAGCCCACATAGTACAGGTGATGGCTCACAGAAGCTGAGTCCCTGAGTCACTGCATACCTTGCAGGCAGCTCAATCAGAAAGGCTTTCTCCAAGCAGTGGTTTTCCCTCTTTATATAGCCTCAGGAAAGGCTCTTGCAACCCTTTTCCAGACTTGTTGACTTCCTGAGTTTCTGGAACTTCCTTCTTGCCCTCCTCTAAGGAAGGAATGTTTTACTTCCTAATCAACATAATCTTGGAACATGGTGATGTGACCTTCTTTTGTTGTCATTTTGAGGTAGCGTCTCCCTCTAACTGATGGTGACCTGTAATTCACTATGTAGTCTCAGGTTGGCTTTGAACTCACAGCATTCCTCCTACCCCAGCCTCCCAAGTGCTGGGATTAAAGGTGTGCACCACCACACCTGGCTATGGTTTTATGACCTTTAAGTTTCAGGTCTCCCAGACTTGACTTTCTTGATTAAAGCCTCCTGTATTTCAGTTCAGAGGAATCCGCTACACAACAGGAAGATAGTTTACATCAATGCTTAGCTTGGTGCTTGGCACAGAGAAAATAGCAGTGTGCTGATTAATTTGTTGTTGAAACAAATGAACAAAAAGTTCCTTCAGAAAGTATATGAGAGATTTCTCAGTGGTTAAGGCACTTGTCTGAAAAGCTAATGACCCAGGTTTACCCACATAAAGCCATATACAGGAAGTGGAACATGTATCTGGAGTTCATTTGCAATGGCTAGAGGCCTTGGTGTGTCCACTCTCTTCATCTATCTATCTATCTATCTATCTATCTATCTATCTATCTATATCATCTTATTTGTCATCTATCTGCATCTCTCTGTATCTCTGCTTACAAATAAATAAATAAAAATGACAACAAAAGGGAAAGTAACTGAGTTTCAGCTGCCAAGGGTAGCATAGCTGGGAAGGGAGGCTTTTAGTAAACAAGGTCTTTGCCTCGTAGATGTGTTTTCAATCCTACAAACCCTGGTAGAAACTACAATTTCAATACTAGCAAAAGAATCCCCAGAGAGACTTCCTTGTCAGCATAGAAAGTTGCCATAGCCCTTGGGAATGTTTGCTCTGAGGAGGGAAGTCTGGACTGTATCTTTGTCAATACTGAAGTCATTCCTCAAGGCTTCCTGGAACTAAGGAAAATTTCAATTTATAAAACCTTTAGCTTTAACATTCCTATGAAAGTTACTTGAAGACAGTCTTCCCATTTACCTTTCTGATCTTTTCTTGCTGTTATCTTCTCACATCTTTCTTTGGTTGGACTGGGGGGTGCACTCCAAAACATCTCCCAGTCTTCTTAGTATTCAGAAGATTTCTTTTTGGGGTCTTCATTCAGTCCTGTTCACTTTTACTGAATACTTACTGTAGCTTAACATGGTGGTTATAAGCAGATCGTATGTCAAGGCTGCTGAAAATGGGATGTATGAACTCCCTGACACACCAGCTATGTGACCTTGAGCAAGTCATTTAGCCTCTTTGCTCTTGGTTTTATCATCTCTTAAATGAGACCAGTAAAAAGCTTACTGGGGATTAAATGCAACATAGCTCATTGAAGAAGTTAGCAAACAGACCCTGGACAGATGCTAGGGGATTTGTGTAGAGATGACAGACTTGCAGACAAACTCAAGCCAGAGTTTGCCCAGAGATAATCAGCTGCACCCGTCTTAGGCCACAACAAACTGCTGGCTTGCCACCTGAAATAACTCCAGACAGCTTGCAGTTCAGACAGCTTGCAGCTCCTGCATCCTCACTCCCCCTTCCTCATTTTGCAGGTAGAAACCCAAGGGTCATAGTGCAGTAGGAACATGAGGCATCTACTTCTCTAGCCCTGCACTCTAAATAAAGTCTGCTTTTTGCCATTGAGATTCCTATCAATTTCTTCCTTCCAAACTTGCCTACAAACTTTTTCCTTACATTTGTAAAATATTTAATGCTTGGTGTGGTAGTGCTCTGAAAACATGGTTTTTATACACAGAATCAGTTATTAATCATCCTCATTGTGATACACTTCTTTCTGGATTTAAAGCTGGTATAAAGCTGAAAAAGACAGATGTATATGTTTAAAGATCATGCAGTTCCTTAAAGATAATCCTCATAGATATCACAAATGCCTATTGGGTGCCTTCTAGATGCAGGTACTACTCCAGGCATTGGGAACATTGTGCTCCCTCTGCTCAGCCATGGTCGTTGTATTGTATCTCAGAAAACTACAGTAGAACTCAGTAAGTGGCCTATGAATGATGCACATGAACAACTGGATCCACCAAGACTTCTAAAAAGCACAGGGACCTGCCCAGTCAAAATCCTCTTAGCAAGCTGCGTGTTTTAGTTTGCCCCTGTGATCTAGGCTTGGGCACAGAATTAAATCATCTGCTCTCCCAGATGCAGTGATAGGAAATAGCATCTAGTGTTTGCCCACCAAGCATCATGTCAATTCCCAGGAAGCTAGAACTGTGCTTGGATTTGTGAACATGGGCCAGACTCCCAGCACAAGAAAACAAAGTCTGAAGGTTAGACTTTGTAGTTGTGGGTCATGATTCTTAACACATTCCTGATGGTATGTTTACATAAACCTTTTTATTTTTTTCATGTATGTGTGTGTTTATTTGTGTTCATTTTTGTATGTGGAAGGTAGAAGTCAGGTGCTCTCTGCATCTTTTTTTTTGACACAAGGTCTCTCACTGAACCTGAAGTTCACCAATTTGGCTAAGCTAGCTGCTCTAGTGTGGGAATTACAAGTACTTACCACCACACCCAGTTTTTACATGGGTACTGTGGATTTGAACTCAGGTCCTCATGCTTGCATGCAAACACTTTACCCACTGAACCATCTCCCTAGCTCCATACAAAATCATTTTAACCTTAATGTTCACTTCCCCAGTCATGTGTTGGGTATTTATTGTGCTCTTTTTCTGCTTCTGCAAACCTAACATCTACTCAGGTATATCTATACTAATATTTTTCTTTAAAAATTTTTTTAATTATTAATATTTTATTAACAACTTCCATGATTATAAGCAATATCCCATGGTAATAACCCCCCCACACTTTTCCCTTTGAAATTCCATTCTCCATCATATCCCCTCTTCCTCTCAATCAGCCTTTTATTTTGATGTCATGATCTTTTCCTCCTACTATGATGGTCTTGTGTAGGTAGTGTCAGGCACTGTGAGGTCATGGATATTCAGGCCATTTTGTGTCTGGAGGATCACGTTGTAAGGAGTCCTACCCTTCCTTTGGCTCTTACATTCTTTCTGCCATCTCTTCCGCAATGGACTCTGAGCCTTGGAAGGTGTGATAGAGATATTGCAGTGCTGAGCACTCCTCTGTCACTTCTTCCCAGCACCATGGTGCCTTCTGAGTCATCCCAAGGTCACTGCTATCTGAAAAAAGAAGGTTCTCTACCAAAAGTGAGAGTAGCATTAATATATAGGTATTAACATTAAGAGAAGTGCTTACTGGGCAGTTTGATGAGCATAGTATATACATTTAGCCAGGCAGCAGCAGACATTACACCCCTAGGGCTCATGACTACCCCTGTTTTAGGTTTTCAGTATCAGGGATGTGTTCCCTCCCATGGAGCGGGCCTCCAGTCCAGTTAGAGGGCAGTTGGTTTCCACCATGACAGACATGCCACTATTGCACCTGTTGGCTCATCTGGCCTGGCTGGCCAAGTATAAGGCTTGCAGTGTCCACTGTTGAGTATCTTCACTAGTGATTTCTCTCTTTCCCATTGAACTTCATGCAGATGACTTCTTCCAGCTTTCTGTTAGCTGGTCTACATGGAGGAAGTTATCAGCTCAGTTCTAGCAGGATTTTTCAGTGGCCTTGCAGCCCAAGTATGTGGAGTCTTCAGCAATAGGGTCTTACCATCTATTCCTCGTGGGAAACCAAGGGCCTCAGCAATGGCCTGTAATATTTTGGGGGCATCAGGGACCTCTCTGGCCAACAACTCACTGGAAGGTATCCCATTCCTGGCACTGAAAATTTTCTAGTAACAATCTACACCTCTTGAGTGTTCCATTTATTCTAACAAAATTTAATAACAATTTAGAGACATAAATGGGTACACATGCATGCATACATTTATACAAAATACCTAAACATGTAATTTCTCTTATATAAATAATATATATGTATTATTGAAAAATACAGACAATAAATTCTTAATTCTTTTTCCAAAACTACTACTATTCTGCCATACAGATAAGCATTTTGAAACTACTTTAAGGATGTTCACAAAGCTAGTCTCTTTTTTATGGATCAGTAGGACATAGTGTAATAATATGATTTTTGATTTAGGATTTTTTCATGTAATATAATAGGATAAGCACTTCCTCATTTCCAATTATTACAAGTGCTGGAATTATTAAGGAGTAACCAAGCACTAAGCTCAAGACTGTCCAAATAATCTGAAACAGGATCTTTCCACCTAAGACTCTTGGCCAGGTATACTAGATGGCCTTGTGCCCTAGCACTTCCAGGGGTTGGGATGGAACAGTGCACACATCTGTAGGTTCTCCAGGTTGTCTTTCCCTCTACCAGCGACAGTCCTGAGTCTCAGTTCTGTGCTGTCTCGCTCTCTTTGCTCAGCTACGAGAGAAGCAAGCCTATGTGGAGAAAGTTGAGAAGCTTCAGCAGGCATTGACCCAGCTGCAGTCAGCATGTGAGAAGCGAGAGCAGATGGAACGCAGGCTGCGGACCTGGCTGGAGAGGGAATTGGATGCGCTGAGGACCCAGCAGGTGAGAGACAGGCTCAGCGGTGGGTGAATCAAAAAGACTGCTGCACAGGTGCATGGAGCAGCCCCCCCCCCTGCTCTGTGCACCCATAGAACCTTGCAGAGGGAAAAGAGCCACTGGCTTGAGGCTGGGGAGTGGGAAATGTACGTTAGATGACTTCACAGCGGGGACATTTCTGCCAGACTTTGGTGACTTGCTTGGCATGCAGGGTAAAAATATAGAGGTGGAGGACATGTAGAGAAGAGGGCCATGAGGCCATGGAAAGCCCAGAGCAGCTACAGAGGGGAGGCTGGTGAGGAGTAGCCTAACTGTGGAGGGTAAGGTGACTGGTCAAGTGGATAGAGTGGGCTTTCCCCTTCACTCAGTGAACAGCTAGCACCTTGAAGGGAGTTAAGTTGGGAAGAAGCCTGCAGAATATCAGGAAAGAGACCCTGAGTCCTAGAGGATCACTGTGAAGTCAAGTCAGGGGCGAGCCCTGAAGGCTATGAGTGTGACCTTGGAGTAGTGGCACTGGGAGTCAACAAAGGAGCTAGATGCAGCTACGAGCTAGTAAGAGAGTGACATTAGTAGGACCTGGTGATCATTGAGTGTTGGGTAATGCTGAGGAAGAAGTTCAGGACCACCTCTAGAAGTAATACTGACCAAAACATGCTACTCCTCCTGTCTCTCCTTGGCTGGTGACAGCTGTATGTACAGAGTAGAATACACCAGCCCAGGGTTCACATGTGCCTCAGTGAAGACAAAATTCCTCTAGAGCACTGCATTCTTAGGTGGTCAGCGGCTTCTACTACAGGTGCACTACAGCCAGTAGGGTGGGCTAAGCTCTCTGTGCAGTTGGTGGATACTGCGCACTGAAGCTGGATGCCGGGGGAACAAACACAAGGAGGCTCCATGGCATCATCTTTGGGAAAAGCTGAGTGAGGTTGAAAGCCTTGAGGCTCTTGAATGCATGCTCTCCAGCCAGCTTGACCCTCATGCATGGTTAGCCTATGCAGTTCCCTCTGGAGGTATGTCCTTGGCCCAGAAAGGTGATGTTATCAAGATTATCCAGAAAATGCAGAATCCTACTACACTTTGGATTGGTTGAGGTTCATCAGGAAGGGTATACATTTCTCTGCCCTCCTCATACTTACGCTGGGTGCTTAGGTGTGCCATGAGGCAGCGGCTGTACATCCTGGTATCTGTTGAGAGTGTCAGCTGTTTTCTTTTGCTCACTTACTGACATCTTCCCCTTCCCACTGTGTGGGCAGAGCTGCTCTGTGTCTGGTACAGGAGACCTTTAGGATCTCTGGCTGACAAAAATGGGTTCATCACAATTGTGTATGTTCCTGTGGGTGCAGGTCTATGACAAAATCATAACAACCTCAGGTGTCATTCTACTTAGGCATCATCTTTCTTTTGAGGTAGGTTCTGTTACTGGCCTGGAACTCATCAATTAGCAGATGGCCAGTGTGCCCCAAGGATCTGGCTGTCCATGCTTTCCCAGTGCTAGGATTACATTTCACTTCACCATGCCCAGCATATTTTACATAGATACTGGGGATCAAACTCAGGCCATGTTTGTAAGGCAAACATTTTACCAACTGAACTGTTTCCCCAACTTGCCATCCCAATTTTTAGAAGGAATGTTCTTTTCAGCTAACATGCATTCCCAATAGTTAAATAACTTATTAGTGGATCTTTTATTTTGGGTTTTGTGAAGTCAGAGTCAACTCTGTTATCCTGGTCATAAATAAAGAAGATTTGAAATTACTTACCATATAGTCCACCCCACACATGCTCACCCTATGCAAGAGCAGCATTTCCAATGGGCTCAGGGGCTGTTACAAGGACAGGATTTAACTCTCCAGAGAAATGACCGTATTTCACTTTCCACTCTTCCTTGGAAACTGGTGGCAGAGCTGCTAGTGTGTGGCTGACATGAGACCAGACAGATGAGACAGTCTTCAGATTAGAGCAGAACTTTGATTCTCAGCATCTTTTACAAACAGCATTAGTTTGTTGCTTAATGACAATATGAATCTACCTCCTATGACATGAAATATACTTATAGACTTTTCTGTTTTTGTCTACTCCTTAAACACACAAATATTATTTTGACTTTTTCCTTTCATACTTTACTTCTGGTTCTACAAGTAATCATACATTATTTTATGAGAAAAAGTAAAAATGATATTACAAAAACACCCATCAAATAAATCTTGAGTTTCATACTAGTCCATGGGATACCCTGCAAAAGTGACATGTAACCTATTGTCTGGATCCCAGGAACTAGTGTGAACTGATCCATTGGCACACTCAGAAGTGACCTGGGGTCCTCTTTGGAACACTCAGTCATCTGAGAAACTTGGCCTCTCTGAAAAAGGCTCTCCCCAGAGTCTCTCTAACCTCTCCTCAGTTATCATCTTGCATGCCCCTCTCTGGCATCGAAGTGGGCAACCTCAAGACAATTTCCACAGCCCAACACCACCCTTTGCCTTTCCATGCCCTGTTACACTGAGGCATGTATCTGGCTCCTTTGGAAATCATACTAATGTCACACAGTAGCAAAATCCAGGGCCACAGGTTCATCTCTACTTCCTTGAAACAGGAAGACCAAGCCCTGGTGCCACTGCTTCCCCAGGGTTTAATTCTGAAGAGACTTTTGAGATAGTGGCAAAGAGTCAACACCTTACCCAAAAGCTGTGCCATTGATGGCAGGAAACAGCCGTAAGCCTCCACCTGCCACTTGTTACAACACAGAGCTTGGGGTCGCCAGTTGTTCCTGTAAGGTGTCCTGGAAATGAGCTGAGTACCAAAGACCCTGCATCAGTTTGGAGTAATTTGAGCTTATAGAGACTACCAAGGTGAACCCCATCCTCCTCCTACCAGAGAGTAGCCTTGGGTGAGTAAGCTGCCTGAGTCTCAACATCCTTGTCTAGAAAATAAAGACAAGACATTGGACTTACAATTGCAGCTATAAGTTAAAAAATCTGCAGTGATGAGACTGTAACTCAGTGGTTGAGGAGTTGCCTACAATGTGATAACCTGGGTTCAATATATATGTATTCACACTGCAGTTCTTTACTATTTTATTTTTATTGATTTGAGAGAGAAAAAGAGGCAGATAGAGACAGAGAGAGAATGGGCATGCCAAGGCATCCAGCCATTGTAAACGAACTCCAGGAGCATGTGCCACCTTGTGCATCTAGCTTACGTGGGTCCTGGGGAATCAAACCGAGGTCCTTTGGCCTTGCAGGCAAATACCTTAACTGCTAAGCCATCTGTCCAGCTGCACACTGCAGTTCTTCACATCATTAACTTCAGGGTTATTTGATGGCTTAGTGTATTCTTGCTACCCTCTTCCAAGTTACTCCTTTACCTCACTTTTCACTGTGAAACAAGTAACATATATGTGGCTGATTGAAGAGAAAAGGTGAGAAAGATGGCACAGGACTTGCAGCAAACAGGCTCTCAGACAATAGTTCTTATTATTGTAAGTTATTGCTCTACCAAGGAAGGTGACTTAGCACTTCAGCATCCTTAGAAACTGGAAGTGAAATGAGCAAGAAACAAACAACAGGGAGGAGAATCTGCATTCTTAAGAACTCACAATTTTATCTTTTTTGGTTTTTCGGGGTAGTGTCTTGCTCTAGTCCAGGCTGACCTGGAATCACTATGTAGTCTCAGGCTGGCCTCAAACTCATGACAATCCTTCTACCTCTGCCTCCCGATACTGGGATTAAAGGCATGCACCACCACACCTGGCAATTTTATCTTTTCTTTTTTTTAACACAGATCTCAAAATAATCTTTATGTCTTACTTTCATAGTAGTTTTATGAGGTAGGCAAGAAAAAGTGGAAATGTTCTGCAAAAAGAAAATGAGACCCAAGGATGTTAAAGGGCCAGGTCTCAGTTGGGTGCATCATTACGATAGTCCTTAAAAGCAGCACACAGAGGGCAGAGCTTTTATCTGTGTTGTTCACTGCTGGATCCCCTGCATATGTTCAGTAAGTATCCAGGGACCAGCTAAATGGGTGACAGACACTGTCCTGCCCGACCTTCAGTTCACTTTTCTCAATGGCTCATTTCTGCAGCATACCATTTGGTCTCTATACACTTTAATGCTGAAATGGGTGCATTTATTAGATAATTCAGTGGCCTGATTTGTGGTATGGTAGTTGTTATGATCTCATGTAAGGTCCAGAACATTGCAAACACAAGCTGAAATAGTAAAAGATGGGATTGAGGTAGAAACTAACAAGCATAGATGGCAACGTGGTAGGGCCATGAGAGTTTTTTTGACAAGTTTCTAAAAATAGTGAAACTTCAGATCTTGGAGGCCTACCTCATCCATCCTGTTGCCTATGACTGGGTACCTGGCCACATGGAGTTAATGACCTCTAAAAGGTCATGCATGGACAGATGTGTGCCTTCTGCTTTATTTTTACTTAAATGTTGGTCACTGGCAAGCTGCTACTTGTAAAGTAACTTAGAGCTTTAAAAAACTGAATAGATGGGCTGGAGAGATGGCTTAGCAGTTAAGAGCTTGCCTGTGAAGCCTAAGGACCCCGGTTCAAGCCTTGATTCCCCAGTACCCACGTAAGCCAGATGCACAACGTGGCACGTGCATTTGGAATTCACTTGCAGTGGATGGAGGCCCTGGTGTGCCCATTCTCTCTCTCTCTCTCTCTCTCTGTCTGTCTGTCACTCTCAAATAAATAAAAAAAATTTTTTTAAAAACTGAATAGAGGCCTGGAGAGATGGCTTAGTGATTGAGGTGCTTGCGTACAAAGCCTAAGGAGCCAGGTTTGATTCTCCAGTACCCATGTGAGCCAGATGCACAAGGTGGCATATGCATCTGGAGTTTGTTTGCAGTGGTTGGAGCCCTGGTGTGTTCATTCTCTCTCTCTCTCTCTCTCTCTCTTTCTCTCTCTCTATCTGCCTCTTTCTCTCATATATATATATATATATATATATATATATATATATATATATATAATTATTTATTTATTTTCAAGGTAGGGTCTCACTCTGGTCATGGCTGACCTGGAATTAACTATGTAGGCTCAGGGTGGCCTTGAACTCATGGCAGTCCTCCTACCTCTGCCTCCCAAGTGCTGGGATTAAAGGCATGTGCCACCACACCCAGCTTAAAAAATATATATTTTTAAAAAATACTGAGTAGGGGCTGGAGAGATGGCTTAGTGATTAAGGCACTTGCTTGTGAAGTCTCAGGACCCATGGTCAACTCTACAGGTCCCACATAAGCCAGATGCAAAGGTGACAAAAGTGTGAAAGGTCACACAGGCACACAAGGTGGTGCATGTGTCTGGAGTTTGATTGCAGTGGTTAGAGGCCCTGGCACACCAATTCTCTCTCGCGCGCGCGCGCTCTCTCATAAAAATTTAGAAAAAAAGGCTGTATAGAGAGCTTAGCAGTTAAGGTGTTTGCCTAAGGAGCCTTGTTTGACTCTCCACGTCCCACGTAAGCCAGATGCACAAGGTGATGCAGTGCACAAGGTTGCACATGCACACAAGGTGGGACATGTGTCTGGAGTTCTGTTACAGTAGCTGGAGGCCCTAGCACACTAACTGTCTCTCTCTTGCATAAAAAAATGACAACAGGGTTGGAGAGATGGCTTAATGGTTACACGCTTGCCTGTGAAGCCTAAGGATCCCGGTTTGAAGCTCGATTCCCCAGGACACACATTAGCCAAATGCACAAGGGGGCGCATGTATCTGGAGTTCGTTTGCAGTGGCTGGAGGCTGTGGCGCGCCCATTCTCTCTCTCTCTTTCTTTCTCTGTCTCTCTCGCTCTGCCTCTTTTTCTCTGTCACTCTCAAATAAATAAATAAAAATTTTAAAATGACCACAAAATTACTGAACAGAAATGTGTGTTTCAAAAGCTAGTATGCCTTCTGTTTTCTTCTGTCTGGTAGGAGTTCCTCCATGAATGTGGCTTATAGCTAGATGACATGAACCCTTTTGTTTGTCTAGGCCATTGCATGGTTCTGGGGAAAAAACTCCTATTCCTTTCACCTTTCCATAGACCCTACAATGGATGGAAAATAGTTCCTCTTGGTGCAAAGTAGGCTCATATTCAGACAGGGCCTCTTATCCAAAGACCCTTAGACGCTCTGCTGCTGAAAGTCAGAACTTCCTTAGAATATCTGTGATCCCTATAGTCACGACTTATTATTACTATTATTTATGACAGGGAGAGAGAGAGAGAAGAAATGGGCATGCCAGGGTTTTCAGCCACTGCAATTGAACTCCAGCTGTGTGCGCCACTTTGTATGCATGAACAACCTTCTGCATTTGGCTTATGTGTGATCTGGGGAGTCAAACACGGGTCCTTAGGCTTCAGAGACAAGTGTCTTAACCGCTAAGCCATCTCTCCAGCCTTATAGCCATGATTTTAAGGGGAGATACCGTACCTTAGTTAAAGAGGAAAGTCTGTAATGTGACTGTCCTCACTTTGGAAAGAGTCCAGGTAATATCCACCTCTTTTCCTTCCCTAACACAGGGGAAAAGAATGGGCGAAAAATGAACTTGCCCTGTCTTAGGGATCTTCCGCCTATCCATGCTTTATCTTATTGGCTTCTCTGCTCTCGATAGGGCAGGTCTTGAGAAGCTAGAGCCTGTGTGTTAGGGCATCTCCCAATACTAACTGTGCCATTTGGTTTTTAGTTCCTAGCTTCAGGGAAACAAAGTGGAATTAAATTACTTCCCTGAATTCTGGAGAAAGTGCCCTAGACCAGGAGGCCGGGAGAGAATCCAGTTCTTACCTTTGGTCTGAATTAACTGCATGGTCTTTGCTCCTTTCTGTCATACCTTGAGCTGTGGAGCCCCACCTAGACTTGAATTCCCACTACTGTGGATTAGCTGAGAGACATTAAATCCTTAATTCAGGATTAGATTAGTCTCTCAGGTTTGAGATTATTGAAGGATTTTACAGAGCTGTGTATTCAGAGGGACATAGTATCTGGATCCAGTGAGTTCAGGTGGTCCATTGTTAGAGAGAGGGACCATGGGCTCATGCTGTTGTGTGTGGACTATATACACTATGGAATACGGCGGGAGTGTATGGTCCACCCTACAGTCTATTTTGAACATCACAAGGTTCCTTCTGCTTCTCTAGAAACATGGCAATGGGCAGCCAGCCAGCGTGCCAGAGTATAATGCTCCAGCCCTTATGGAACTTGTGCGGGAGAAGGAGGAGCGGATCCTGGCTCTGGAGGCTGATATGACCAAATGGGAGCAGAAGTACCTGGAGGAGAGCACCATCCGACACTTTGCCATGAGCGCTGCAGCCACTGCTGCAGCTGAGAGGTGAGGCTAATGCAGTGTTTCCCAGAAGAGCATACTGGACAATACTGCAAAACAAATGGGTGGGTGTAACCCACACCTGTAATCCCAGCATTCTGGAGGCTGAAGCAGGAGGATGAAGAGTTCAAGTGTAGCCTGGGTACATAGCACAGAGGTAAACCATGTCTCAAAAAAAGAAAAATACCCAGTATACACACTGTGTACATAACTAATTTAAAAAAAACTCTAAAAACAAACAAAACAAGTAACAAGGCTGGGTGTGGTGACACTTGTAATGCCGCCACTTGTGAGACTGAAGCAGGTGGATTGCCTCATGTTCAAGGCTAGCCTAGGCTACATAGTGAGTTTAGAGTAGCCTGAGCTACAATGTGATACCTTGTCTCCAAAGGATAGTCATCTGAATGTTGTTGAGAATATCCATGCATTTAAAACAACCCAGAGTCCAACAAGAGGAGATTTTATTTGATAATCTAAAGGGCATCTACACAGTGAAATGCTATGTGATCTTTAAGAGTATTGTTAGGAAAATATATTTTGTGGCTTTTTTTTTTAACACTGGAGTCAAATAAAAAGAGTATCCTTAAATCAGGCCTGCAAGCAGGTAGCACTCTTATTCTCACTTTACAAGGAGAGAAAACGAGGCCAAGGGAAGCACTGGTTTCAAGTCATGCAGATAGAAAGCATTGCACCTCAGATCATGTGGAGGTTGGACTTAAAGCTCAAGCCATTTGTTGAGGTTGCTTTCTGCTGCTGCTAGGGTTTGCCTCTGTTACTTTACTTTCCCATAAGTCACCTTTCATAGCCTTATTCTTCCTGTAACTGTTAGCTCCTAATGTGTTGTAATCCATAAATAACTCAAAAGACCACTTGTTAGAAGAAGCAACACAGCCCTTCTTGGTCTTGGGTTGCTGGACTTCAGCTTCAGGCAGGATTGCTACCCCCACTTGCCTGGTGGGGGGGAGGCTGGGCATTTGGATGGGCCACCCCTGTCTTTCACCCCATTTTCTTTTGGACTAGAAGTCATATTGGACATTTAGTTTGGAGTAGTTTTCAATTCACCAAGGCTTAGGCTCAATATATTTGGAGAGAGAGAGAGTATGTGTGTGTGGTGTATACATGTGCATGTGAAGATGTGTGCATATGTGGGCATGTATGTGGAGACCAGAGGTGGATGATAGAGTCTTCGCCAATTGCTTTACACTCTCACTGAATCTAGAGCTCATTGACTCAGCTAGACTAGTTAGTTAGCTGTCTTTACCTCCCCAGCACTGAGATTATAGGTGTGGATCACCACATGTGGTATTTTATGTGAGTGCTGGGGATGTGAACTTGGGTTCTAATCACTTATTTAGCAAGCACTTAACCAACTGAGCCATCTCCCCATCTTAATAAATAAGAGGCGTTGTCTGTCCTATTTTGGATGGGGAATATAAAGCAGGTGAGAAGTTAAAAGATGAGGATGGGCCGGGTGTGGTGGTGCACACCTTTAATCCCAGCACTTGGGAGACAGAGGTAGGAGGATTGCTGAGAGTTCAAGGCCACCCTGAGACTACATAGTGAATTTCAGGTCAGCCTGAGCTGGCATGAGACCCTACCTCAGAAAACAAACAACAACAACAAAAAAAAAGATGAGGATTCATCTGGTTTTCAAGCTATTTCTCATTGCCTAGGAAGGTATTATTTCTCCTAAGATGAGTACAGGAAGGCCTGCCGAAAGGGCTGGGGTGACAGGCACTTGATAAGCTATTTATGGGCTCCTGGGGTCATTACTCAAGTTGGAAAGAGTCACCAGCAGTGTACTCAGGCACTGGAGATGGCAATGTCAGTGTGTGGGCTCAGATGACCAGCATCCTCACATCTGGAATGCTGTAGACCTCTGTGGAAAGTGAACTCTTTGGACTCTTTTTAGTACCTGTATTGTTTGTGTGTGGTGACTATGAGGAAAGATCCCAGAGCATGTAGAAAATGAGGCTCTGGGAATGAGAATCCCAAAGTTGAGGGGTGAGAGGTGAAGGCAGTTGATCCCTGCAGTCAGTGGGGATGGAGGTAGTGGAGCCCAGGGAAAGGTCTATCATAAATACAATGTTGTCTTCAGCCTCATGTTGTGAAGCTAATAGCAGAATCCCTTCTCTGTCTTGAGGAAGAGGACAGCTGTGGTGAGAGATTTGGCCTCTGTGCCAGAGTAAGGCTAATGCCGCACCCTCCACACTTGTCCTAGAAGCCTCCTTTCACAGGAGGGGCGCTGCAGAGGATAACACCTATATCCCAGGCTTCTCCCCCTGTGACAATGGGGTGTGATTTGGACAAGCCCCTTTGAGTGCCCTGGGCCTCATACAGGAAGTGGAATAGTGGAATACATACATATACATATAGGGGTGTGTGTGTGTGTGTGTGTGTGTGTGTGTGTGATTTATTTACTTATTTATTTGACAAAGAAAGAGGGAAGGCGGGGAGAGAGAGAGAGAATGGGCTCGCCAGGGCCTCCAGCCACTGCAAATGAACTCCAGACGCGTGTGCTCCCTTGTGTATCTGGCTAACATGGGTCCTGGGGAAATGAACCTGGGTCCTTTGGCTTTGCAGGTAAATGCCTTAACCACTAAGAGATCCCTCCAACCTGAAAGTGGAATATTTAAAGCTGGTCTTGTTATGAGCAGGCAACCAACAACATTCTTCTGGGTGAGGACATGAAGGCCCTATAGTGGTGTGAATGTATAGCCTGAGAGAATATTACAGGGGACTTCATGTGCCATCATTGTTTCAGCATATTTTGCTTTTAGATATCTCTTGGGGATCATGGGACCCAAAGGGATGAAGGCAACTAGAATGCACAACTAAGGATGGAGGGGTCATAGCCTGAGCATGAATCCTGCTGTAACACGGGGAGGGTGGGAGGCACATGGGGCCACACGACCCCCCACACAGTCATCCACTCGTGTATTCTAAGCCTAGCCTTCTTCTTCTCCCAGAGAATCGGGGTCTGTGGAGATCCCTAGCCCTGCTGCTTTTATGCTCTGTTGCCTTTGGAGTCCTGGATGACCAGATGGAGTCCTTTTTTACCATTCCTTTCCTTAAGTCCCTTTTGTTTCCATGTTTGTTGAACTGCTATGAGAACCACCCTTTAGAGCTTAACTCCTTCCCACACTCACAGGAGGGGCTAGGGATGCATTCAAAGGTGCTTCCATACTTAAGTGCAACCTCATGTTCTTTCCAAAGAAAACCTCACTAATTCCAAAATGGCAAGTCTGGTTCTACACGGGAGAATGGGGGAGAAGAAGGAAGCATGTTTTGAGATCAGTTGAAATTTTAAGTCCCTTTGTACATGCTGAAGGGCTGCAGATAAATGGATAAAAGTAACTGTTTCTAGGCAGTTTTTTTTTCCAGCCATCGAAGCATGCTTCACATTTAAATGTGATGATTTTTATACAAACAATGTGGTTCTTGTTCATGAACCACTCTTGCCATCTTTATGTATCTTGCCACTATCTACCAGAAGTTTTAGAGATGTACCTCATTTTTATAAGTGGGCAAAGTGTTGAAACTACAAATTTTGAAGCAATGCAATATTCCTTTCGGACTTTTGGGCGTTTGCTGTCTAACTTGTTTTCATCTGGCGTGCCTACTATATTACTTGGCAATATAGAATTTGTCTCTGGCTCTAGGTGAAATTTTCCAAAGTAAATTGGTGGGAAATGTTTCTAACCACTAATTCCTGAATAGACTTTTTGTGTATACCCTATGGTGAGTTCGTAGTTTTATGAGTATGTTCAAAGCACTTTGCTTACAGTCTCTAGGATTTCTTTTCTGGTACATTTCAGCCACAGTTTGTACTTTGTTGGGCCATACTATCATCTTTGCACTTCATATGCTGATCTTTCTGTGTCTTTGCTGAGGCCTTTTCCCACAGACAACAGGAGTGCAGGGTGTGGTTAAGGACTTGGGAATTACTTTTCTGGGCTGGAATCCCTTTCCATCATTCACCCACAGTGTTCTAGGAAAAGTCAGCTAACCCCGGTTTTGTCCTCTATAAACACACCGTAAGACCTGAAAACACACATGCCATGCTCCGCCGGCCTCTGCATGACATAAGTGCTCACTCATTGGCAGCTGTAATGAAGGGTGAAGGCAACCTCTTTTATGGGTGTGGGGGACTCAGTGCTCTGAAAAGGAGTACTAAGCTTTGCACCACTGGAGTAGTATTGGAATATGATGCCAAGGGGCTATGCGTGATTGGCCAGACATTTCTGATGAGTTTTAATGTGTTCAGGTAATGAGAGGAAGCATCACTGTGCTTCTATCACATATCATGTAGATGGCTCCATTGCTGCATTTTTACTTACCTTGTTAATAAGAACTGATTTAATTTCCAAAATGCAGTGGTAGGAATAGTTCTCTTGAAGCACTTCTTTTCAGATCCCTATGTATAGCTAACTGCTTTTTCATCTACCTATATCTGTCACTACATTCTCTCCACCCACCTCCACTGAGCTTTTAAGACCACGTGTCTGCCTTCTGCATGTTGCTACCCTGGAACCCAGACTACTTGCTGCTCTCAAATGACCTAGTGCTCAGCAGGGATCATAAAATAAGGAGGGTGGCAGGATACAAATGGGAAGGAAGACTTCTGCTTGGGGCCTCACTGTTGGAGAGGACCAATCTCCATATCAAGTATTTATTGAACCTCATTTTATTATGAATGACCAAAGTGGTTGATACATAGAGGCAGAGCTTGAACTCTGTTTGAAAGAGAAAGATAGAGCCACACTCAGGAGGCAGAGGTAGGAGGATCGCTGTGAGTTCGAGGCTACCCTGAGAGTACACAGGTAATTACAGGTCATCCTGGGCCAGAATGAGACCCTACCTTGAAAAAACAAAAATAAAATAAAAAATAAATTAAAAAACCAAACAAACAAACAAACAAAAAGACAGAGCTAGAATGAATAGTATGAATATAGGGTCACTGGAAAATATGACAATGATGGTAGCTTCTATATGATAGTAGGTTGAATCTAAATATCCATCCACTTACCCATAATGAGCCACATAGCTTAGGACACAGCATTGCTAGTAGACAAAGCCAGGAATTTTTATTTTGAATTTTATTTTGTTGTCCTTGGGAAATCAAGCTGGGGAGGAGGAGAATAGGCTGAGATTGGGAGAGAGCAGGAGGCTGGAGGAGTCTGTAGGGCATTTCCAGCATGGTGTGCCATGGTTGCTTCTCTATTCATTCACCCTCTCCACCACACTGGCACCTGCCCAGGTCTATCAGTGAGTGAGGGAAGTGGAGCCAGAGGGCCTTTCAGTTCCTGTAGAAGGTGAGGAGGACATCCCAATTAGAACAAATGCTAACCTCTCCGTCCATAGTCTGTTTGCCTTGAAAACCAAACAAGAAGGCTTCTGTGATCCAGTGTGTGTCCTGTGCTCCCAGGGACACCACGATCATCAACCACTCGAGAAATGGCAGCTACGGTGAGAACTCACTGGAGACCCACATCTGGCAGGACGAGGAGGAGGTGGTGCAGGCCAACAGGAGGTGTCAGGACATGGAGTACACGTAAGGGACAGCTACATGACACTGCTCACCATAGCTTCAGACCTGAATGGGAACACCACTCCATCCCTCCAGACAGGCTGCCTCACTGCCCTGCTCTGAGGACTGTCAGCCTACGGGCTCAGAATGTCTCATCTGCTCTGAGAGAAGGGGGCGGGAACAGCAGCCCAGCAAGTGGCTCCACCTGTCAGGGGCCTTGGAGGTCAACTAAGGTGCAGGCAGTGTAGTGACAGGGTGAATTTAGATTCTTTTGTTAGTTCTGGACATCTGGAAAGGAGAAACAAATCCTGTCCCAAAGGTCCAGAGGTTTGAAGCCAGTTATGTGTAGAGCTTATGTGCCAAGGTACTCCTCGAGGGGCACACATGATTTCCTACAGGATTTGAACGTCACTGAGGACCTGAGGTGTCCCAGGGGTGCTGAGCCCTTCCAGCTGCCAATGTGAAAATAAAACTGATTAGTGACACTATCACAAGGCCTGACAAGTTTCTACTAAGTCAGGAAAAGAATTTGGCTACCTAGTGCTTCTCATTTTTTGGCCATCCATTGAGTAAAAATTCATCATCTTTCAAAGAACCTGGCCATTTCTTCATTTTTTTCTTCTTTGAAAGTAGAGAAATAGACTATAATTGGAAACCCACATATTTGGGGCTAGAGTTTCTGTGAGCCCATGTTTTGTCCCATCCTACAATACACCCATCAAAACTGGTCACTGAAAGCTGGCACTGAAAGCCGGGCGTGGTGGCGCATGCCTTTAATCCCAGCACTTGGGAGGCAGAGGTAAGAGGATTGCCATGAGTTCGAGGCCACCGTGAGACGACATAGTGAATTCCAGGTCAGCCTGAACTAGAGTGAGACCCTACCTCAAAAAACCAAAAAAAAAAAAAAAAAAATGGTCACTGAGCAGCTTGGTTCAGGAAGTCCCTAGCAGGTGACCACAGTTATTCTCCAGCTCCTCCTGGGAGTCCCCGAGTCTCCTGAGGTACCAGCAAAACTGCACTTTTTGGATTTGCTGTGGAAGACCCACCTTACACAGCTTGCAGATTTCAAGTAGTTGAACTTGTACTGCACTTGACCTCCACACCCCTGAATAATTAAGTTCCAAGACGTGGACCGAGAGAAGTATTTGAAGTTTTTCCTTTTCCTTTTTTGAAACAGCTTTTTAAAATATTTTTATTTATTTGCAAGCAAAGAAAGAGAATGGGCATACCAGGGCCTCCAGCCCCTGCAAACAAACTCCAGATGAATGTGCCACTTTGTGCATCTGGCTTTACATGGGTACTGGGTAATTAGGTTTTGCAGGAAAGTGCCTTAACCAGTGAGCCATCTCTCCAGCCCATGTTTGAGGTTTTCTACCTAAATGACATTTAAATAACACTTGTGTTCTGTTCTGCAGTATCAAAAACCTCCATGCCAAAATCATAGAGAAAGATGCCATGATAAAGGTCCTTCAGCAGCGATCTCGTAAAGATGCAGGGAAGACAGATGCCTCCAGCCTGAGGCCCGCCCGCTCCGTGCCCTCCATCACCTCAGCCACTGGGACACACTCCCGCCAGGCCTCTCTTACCAGCAGCCAGCTGGCCGAGGAGAAGAAGGAGGAGAAGCCCTGGAAGGGGAGCATAGGTGAGCCTCGGACCAGGAAAGCAAGGTCCCCCAAGTCTGGCACTAACCCCCCTGCTGCTCTGGGACATCTCAGTTTATGCATCTTTCAAATGGAGAGGAATATCCATCCTAGTGGATTGTGAGCATTAAGTGAGATATGTGAAAGCACTGTGTAAATTCTAAATGCCACGCTAGCAGAGAAGCTGGTAGACTTGGCTTGACTCTTATCAATGCTATGGACAGGAGCCACCCAAAATGTCCTAAGTGAACAAGCTGAGACATCCAGCCTCTGAACAGGGCTCTGCACTGGACCAGGAGTGACTGCACCTCATGCTTCCTCACCTCAAGAAGTCTGCTGTGCATCACCCATGGGACGGGAAAGGCCCAAGGGAAATAATGGGGAAGGGGAGCTGGGAGAAGCTCTCTCAAGGATCAGTGGCTTTTCGGTGTGGGTGGCTGCAGGCAGAACATTGAGAAGTCCACAAGTGTGCTTTCCTGGAGTGAGGGCAGGGGCTTGGAGAGGAAGTAGCCAGCATCCATGTCCTCTGATCTCTTCCCTATGCTGGTAGCTCTAGGGGTCCAGCCCTTCTTTGATGCATGGGCTCAGCATGTGCTTTGTTTTACTGCTGAGTTCAGAGCCAGTTTTCCCTAATGAGGACCCCAGAGGATCCTGATTACTTTGCCCAAAAGTGATAGGAGCTTCCATACCACACAGAGATGAACTCGGTGTGGGTTCAAAGGCTCCCAAACACAATATCTGTTTAAAGTCCCTCCACTGTTGGCCCCAATAGCCCCTGCATATCAAAGAGGATGAGTGTGGACAGCAGCTGGGATCATCAAAGACCATTGCATGAACAACTAGATCCCAGCCCAGTGTCAGAATGAGACAAGTCCTTAGACAGGTCCGGTAAGGAACTGGAAGTGGCTCAGCTTTGATAGAAAGCTCCCTGGATATCCACATGTGACATGTGCCCAGGCACATATCTCTGCATCACAGCCTTTGCCATGTGGGCACCAGGCCTGATTGGCGAGGACTAAAGGAAGAGTTGCCCTGTTGTCTATGCTACTATTCCTTTTGGTTGTGTGATTGGTGTCCATATGTCACAGAAACAGGAGGGACTTAAGGTTCAGACAGAAGCACACCTTCATGGGCTATTCCACAGGGCTTCACATTCTTTCCATCTTGTCCCATCACTGAGAGGAGGTAGAAGTAGAAGGTCCACCTTCCTGACTGATCAGTATCTAGGGGAGGTGGTGTCCTGGGAAACTTTTTCCCTGGGGAGATGAAAACACAGGTCTGTTTCGGTCTCAGATGACAGGCCAAAGTAAAGCTGGTGAGCCAGTGAGTTCACTGGGGCTAGTACAGGAGCATGGATGACTCACCCGTGATGTAGGCAGCTGCATCACCACAAAGCCCACCCCATCCTGGAAGGTGACCTCATAAAAGATGTGTCATGGAGACCCTCTTCTAATCAACCTTCTGCCTCCTATGTAATCTAGCTTCTCCCAAGATTACTTGCAACTGTAGAGAGGGCAGGTGGGAACAATGACTGCAATTTCAGGTGAGAGTCTTGTGACTCTTCCCTCCTCCATCTACTAGGGAGTTGTCACTAGCTCAATCACCATTACTATAAAGTTTGTATCCCAGATTTTGTTTTGCTCCAAAGTTGCCATAGCTATTAGGCAAGCATGAAAACCTGAGATCAATCCCCAGTGCCCACATAAAAAGCTGGGTATAGCTGGCCTTGCCTAGAATCGAAGTGCTGAGGGAGCGGAGACAAGAGGATTTCTGGGACTCACTGTTCACCCAGTCTAACTGAAACAAAGCCCAAGTTCCAGGGTTAAAGACTGTCTCAAGGAAATGGTGGCAGAACAACATAGGAAGGCACCTGATTCTTCCTCTTGCCTCTGCATATGTGCACAGTGTGTACATCTGCATACACAAGTACACAGACCACACAAGTGCAAACACACATACATGCACACGCACACACACACAAAGAATGACTGAAAGGCTGTTCTTCTACCCCAAGGGTTGCTGCTTGGGAAGGAGCACCATGAACATGCTTCTGTCCCCTTGCTGGTGAGCTCACCTGCCTCTGCACTTTCCCCACCGGTTCCTGCAACTCCAACCAGTAGTACCCATGCCAAGACAGGCAGCAAGGACAGCAGCACACAGACCGACAAGAGCACTGAGCTCTTCTGGCCCAACATGGCCTCCCTTCCCAACCGCAGCAGGCTGAGTGCCACCCCTTCCAACAGCCCGATCCTGAAACACCCAGTGGCCAAAGGGACCATGGAGAAACTAGGTATGTGGCCGCCACCTCCCCTACACTCTTCCTAAGATCCCAGGGACCGTGTGACCCACAGAAAGGAGTCTTACTGCTCTGGGGAGAGAGCAGACACGCTAGTCAGGTCCTGTGATTCAATCCTGTCATCTCTGGCCCCACATTGTGCATGCTCTTCATTGTTAGGGACTAGCATGTATCTAGACACTTCTAGTCTATTACCATGCAAAAGGAGTGCCTAGTTTGAGTCCACCCTGATGTTAAGCGCATTCTCATCAGCCCTTCACCAGGAAGAGTACCTTTTGTTTTGTTTTGTTTTTGTTTTTTTGAGGTAGGGTCTTACTCTGGCCCAGGCTGACCTGGGATTCACAATGTAGTCTCAGGCTGGCCTCAAACTCAGGGCAATCCTCCTACCCCTGCCTCCCAAGTGCTGGGATTAAAGGCGTGTGCCACCACGCCCAGCAGGAGTACCTTTAAGTTATTTGTTCCTGAGCCCAAATGCTTGATAATTAACTTAAGGGAGGACTCTTGGGTAAGCCACAGCTTTGGATATAGGTCCATATTCGAAAGGTTATGTGAAGTCCGGGCACCTCCTGAAACGTGGGCTACTCATATTTGCCTTCTGTTTGACAGAGAACTCTCCTGGCCATGGAAAGTCAGTGGACCACAGAGGCCGCGTCAGCAGTTTGCTGCACAAGCCCGAGTTCCCAGATGGAGATATGATGGAAGTGCTCATCTAACTGCCTTCCCTTTTCAAACCACAGTGTTGACAAAGAAGAAAAGAGACAGAGAGGGAGAAGAAAGATCGAGAAAGATAGCAGATGTGAAACCAGGAATGATGTGAACTGACAGGTTTCAGATTCATAACCATTTCTGTAAATGTGACACAAACACACACCTACATGACTGTGAGTAAAGAGAACACTATGGAGTTTTATTACAGATGTTGGAAGAGGTGATGCACGTAAGTTGGGAACTGAGCTAAGAAGAAATAGTAAATGGCATTTTTCATTGTAGAGAAATTGTATGTGTTGGGGAGGCTCTGTGTTCCCCTGTTCTCAGGTTACAAACGGATAAATCATAACATGGACCTTCTTGGAATAGCCCCATTTTCCTTGCCTCTTAGCATGTTTTGTTTAAGAAGATCTTGCTAACAATTTCTGGAGCCCAACTTGGCATAATGCAGTATCACTATGCCATCATGGAGCACCGTGTGTGTGTGTGTGTGTGTGTGTGTAGCATCCAGTGGTGATGGAGAAATTCCTCAGGCAATCTTCTCACCATTGTACCTGTTTGTTTGTGTTTTCAGACAAGCATAGTGTTTCTTCACTTTTCTGGATTCAGTGATAATTTCTAAACAGTATGGGAGCGTGATGACCTTGGTCCTCATCTACCACAACTTCCCCAAGTTTATCTGTCTGCTCTCCTTTGTTTAATTTTATTTTGTTGTTGTTGGTCCTTATTTTGTTTTCTTGTGTTTAGTAAGACATAGAAGAGTCCCTTAAGTGTGAGAGTTAGGAGAACTGCCATTGTTCCTGCCTTGCCCAGCAGGACAGAGTCGCTTGCTGGCTTCCTGGCCGCTTCCTCGCTGGTTGGGCCGCAGCTGTTATCTTCATTCTGCTTGAGCTATGGAAGCTTGGGTGAGGCTCAGGATTGCATGGGTCACTGTCATCTTACATCAAGGTCATGGCACTGGTCTCAGTGTCTCTCCCATCAGCCCCCCTGGAAGGAGCTTGGTAGTTCCACCCCATTGTCCTGTTGGATGGAGACACTCAGGGTGATGCTTCGGGAAACTGAGGACAGTGCATACACAGCTGGCTGGGTGGCATCCAGAATCTCACCGTGCCCCCTGGACCTTTGTCTTGCATGTGGGGCTTGACAGCCTGTTTACCCCCACCCCTCCTGGACTTGGCCCTGATTGCTGTTGGTGAGCACACAGGCTTCTCTGCTCACTTTTTTGTCATGAACTTGCTTCATAGCTTGTCAGGCCAGTAAATACACAGTGTGGTCAGGTTTTTTTAAGGTTTTACATGGAAAACAATTTACTCAAAGTGAGGCAGAAATGAAGTGGAAATGAGCAGGCCCAAATGAAATGCAGTGGAAATGAGCGGGGGTTGGGGGTGGGGGGGGATGGGAATCTCTGAAGCCTCTGCTGGGACTGTTTTTTCGCATACATGGCTATGAACACTGAATTCCAGTACAAGTACAGGAAGTACTGGCTTGGGAAAGAGGTGAAGCTAGTCAGGTGGCCAGTGGCCCTGCAAGATCCCGAATCATCCACCAGATCAGAGGGATCTGTGTTTCCCAGGCCCTTTCCTCAGACCTACTTTAGGAAAAGGGGAGAGTTCTAGCTCTGTGACTATAAAGTCCCTCGCAAATGCCACACGGAAGACACCATGCTCCGGAAGCTTGGTATAGGTCATTTATTCCAGGACTGGTGGTTGAAGGGTTACAAACACCTTTGTAGAAATACAGCCTTCCCAAGCTGCCTTGGGGAGGGATGGCAAGAGGTGTCAGTTGCAAAGGAGGTAGGAAATCAGTGCCATTGGCCAGTACACCTCTGAGCCTTCCCTCAGATCAGATGGGACCTCCTCAGCTCTGCCCATGGAGGTTGGTGCTACCTGGCTTCTCTTTATATCATCTCATCTCATAGTGAGCACCAGCGTATTTACAGAAGGGGAAACCAAAGGAGCTCTGAGACCCTGAGTTCCAAACTTGTAAGTGTCTTGTTGTGTGGGAAGTCTCAGTGGGAGAGGGGCTAAATATAGATATATGATAAGTTCCCCCTACTTTTTGCAAGGATGAAGGAAGTTCCGCTGATGGCAACTTCTGACTCTTAGGGCATGCACACTGCCTCCTGCTAGTGTTGCATATGAACTAGAAATAGAAAGTAAACGTGCAGAGATGGACAACAGGTTTGCTTTTCCAGCCCCACTTCTATGTCTGTGCCAACCCGTTTAAGCTGGCTCCCCACCAGTGGGTAAAGGCAAGTGTCACAGTCTCGTTTATCCTGAAGCCTGCTCTCATAGGCTGCTACATCAGCACACTTGGACAGCAACACTCTCTCTGCTGTAGGTGCCTCTGCATTGGCAAGTATTGTAGTTGTCAGAGCACCTGGGAAACACAGCTATTTTTCAGGCTCCAATGACAACGTTAGAGTGGCTTTGTCCATATGGTATTCTTGCAATCTGCTAAGACTGCACCCCGAGAAAGGGGCTCCTGTCAAATCACTTCTTTTATAGGAGTTCGACCAGGCCAGAAGCTTGGCTTACTAGAGATAACGGGTTGCAGGCACTGAGCAGCCACTTTGAGCTCTGAGTAGTTCACAGGATATGATCTGACTCTGAAAAATACAATGCTATGTAGATTTTCTGTAGTATTCATTATATGCAAGGACTATGGTAAGTACTTTTTGACTAGTCCTCAAAGCCCTAGGGGAGCAAGGCCAAGTTTAGTAATATGATTGCACAGATATAGCAAGTAGGCTCAGGTGACTCTGTCCCCTCTCAAAGCCTCAGTGCCCCAAGAAGCTAGGGCTTAAAACAAAGGCTCAGAAAAGAAGTCTAAACCACAGGCTACACATCCTTGAACATGACATGCAGTGTAATGCCTCGTCATTCTGTGGCCCGTTGTCATATGTGTGTGCACACACAAGCTACTACATCTCTGGGGACACGAGAAATAGAACTAAGCCTAGAGCTCCTGTAATTACCCATCCATACTAGGCAGGGATGGAAATGTTTGTGCTCTCTAAGCACAACTTCAAAGTACACCCAGAAGTTACTTCCTCGTTGTCTTGAGACTTAGTCTTCAGACTTTGCCAGGAGCATCTGATCCCAAAGTGGAGTGTTCTGTCTCAGGGAGGAATGGTAAAGGCTTTGGGTTTGAGGGAAAATTGGCAAGCATAATCCTGCCTCGTCCCTGAGTAGGCTGTGTGGTGATGTCTGCTTGCTGCGGGGCACTGTGCAATGTGAAGTTGCTGAGGTCAGATCTCTAACAGTGCAGTTTAACCAAGTAGATCATCACTGTTTAGAGCTGCCGGAGGGAAAATATTCTCTTCCAAACATTTCAGAGTATTGAAGAGCAGTTAGATTGTCCCTTTTGCTTCCCAGAAGCTGGCGGCCAATGGCCATGTGGAGATCATCATGTTCCCACCATGCCCACAGGGCAAGGCTTCCCTGGTCCTCCCCAGCTTCAACTGGAGTTGGAGAGCCATGCAGCCCCTTGCTGCTTCAGCTCTGCAAAGGCTGCCCTTTGGAATGTGTGTGTATTTGACTATGCAGGGCTGTCAGTGGGTATCAAGACGGTTGCTCCCAGTGAGGTTTCAGTTCAGAACAAGGATTTAGTGGTTCTGATGACCAGGGAGGAAGTCCTTAGTGGGTCCCCTACAGAGAAGTAGGTTGGTGCCAGCCACCTGTTCCCCCATGATGCAGTGGCTGAAACCTGGTCATGCCAAGTGTTGATGGGCTGAGAAACACTCCTCCCTGCATAGCCTCTTGTGTCCCAGAGACTTGTGTGGAGAGTAACATGATGCTGGGGTCCTGGGAGTCAATGAAGAAGAAAGGGGGTTTGGAAAGACTTTAAGGCAGGCAGCTCACATGTAGACTGCCCAGAGCTGTGCTGAGCCAGAAGTCACATTCTCCCAAACCAAGAATACCAGGGTCCCACCCCAGCTTCTCACATTAGATCCTGTATGAATCTGAGCAGAGAGATGTGTTCTTTGTATGATCCTGCACTCCCAAGCAAAGGAGCCTCAAAGCTATTGGAAGGGGGAGTTCATGAATGTTCAAGTTGGTGAAGACAGAGAATGACCAGTCCACCAAAGCAGAGACGGCTGTGCTCTATCTGCTTTATGAATGTTGGCTGTCTTTTCTTCTTTATTCTTCTTTTCATCTTACTGATATGTTTAAAATGTGTTCATTTGATGAGAGGAATGTTTAGTGGCTTTTCTCTGATGTGTGGCTCCTGGCAAAAAAGGCAGAATAATTAAGAAGTTACCAGTTGCTGGTTAGCCAAGAGTATGCAATGGTCAGCATTTCAGTAAATGAACTTCTTGTGGAATTAGTGAGTAACATTTTCCCTCTTTAAGTAGTATACCCTTTTCTCATTTAGTAATTTAATGGTATATTATGATGTGTGTGTGTCATACATACATACATATGTACATACATGCATACACATACATACATATAAGTACTTACATATGAGGTAAAATTTCTTTTCTTAATATCTAGAAAATCCAAGTGTTTTGCCCCACCTTGTCTTCCTTCATGTGGGTGAGAGGTCTCCCTTTGGGATTATTCCAGAACATTCCACAACCAGCTAGTCAAACATTTGGAAATCTCTATAAAATTGGCCTTCAGGTTCTGGCATGTTCCTTTGATTCAAGACAAAAAGAAAACAAAACAAGAACAAATAAACCTTTGTGTTTTGAGGATTTTTAGTTTTGGAAACAATCCCAAGTTATTCACAGCACAGGTGAATGAATACAGATGGCAATTAAGACAACACAAAAATTCCTAAGTGTCTTTGAACAAATCTTCAGATTCAGAGCCTCTGAACACATTTGAGAATGGAGGATACTTGTTAGTACACACAACTCGGGGGGTTCACTTACAAAATCACTCCTCTTGCCATACCTCATATGTGTTTACAGCTCTGCTTATACTACATGATAAGTGCATATTCTTCCATATGAACACCAGGTAGGTATTCTGTAAAACAGAGACATACTTAAGTGCATGTTATTGTTCATTATGTTGTGACTGAGGTTGTATGTCTTTGTTGAAACTGCTTCCTCACATAATAAAGTACTGCCCTCTATATAAGGCAGTGCATATACAGCTTTTTCTTGCATTAGCTCCTAACATTTTGCTGCCCAGTGCCATGTTTACATGTAATTTTCCCCTAGGATTCTGTTCTCAGATACACGCCTGGGAGTATTTATTACAAGGCAGAATGGGAAGAGAGCATGCACAGCTGTTTTATTTGAATAAGATGTCCTTCCCTTTCTGAGGAGGGATAGTCTAGCCTTCTTGGGAAGACACAGAATCAGTGTCAAATTCTGCAAAGCAGGGGCCAACACAGGCACTCAAGTGCAGCCCACTCTGAGAGTCATGGGGCCACTGTCCTTCCTGCTGCCTGCATGTGTGTTGCTGTGTTGGGTGTAGGTGCCATACTTCCCAACATGCTCTGGTATCTGTGTAACCTTTGGCATCTTCTTGACGCTGGTCTGATTTGAGGGGTGGTACACAGAGGTGTACTGCCAGTTGTGTGTGTGTGCAGAGGGGGGAGTAAAAGAACACCCAGGTCCCCACCCTCAGCGAACATAGATACTGTTATTCTGCCAAAGACTTTCCTATTCTTTGCTGCTTAAACTTGTGCCTTAATATTGTATGTAATAAATGGATAAAATAGCAACATGTCTCTTTTCCTGTCTCACTTGGTCCTTTCTTCCCCAAAGAGCATAAAGTATAAATACTTTCGCTTTTCCACACGGCATGGAGGCAGCTGCACTTGGTGTTGGTTCCAGAGCCTTCCAACTACCAGCAATCTCACCCACACCGGCACAGACTCTGACTTTCCAGGAGAATATGATCATGTCACCACCACTGGAGTTGGCAGCCCATAGTTGCTGCCCCTCCAGAGGAATGAGTGTGAGGAGATAGCTAGAGGTGAGTCATCTCAGTACATATATCAGCATCCCTTCCTCTTTAGGCATGGATTCACAGCTGCCCCAATGGTACCAGAAACAGTGCCACTTAGGGATTCTTCTCAGCAGCCTGGACACAGGGTGTACAAGAAGATGGTGGCTGCTGTGTTAGTGTCTTGGGGCTAATGCTGGCTTTGGTGGCAAGGTGACATATGATAAGTTGTCTAGGAAAGGTGTGTGAGTCCTTGGAGGCACGAGCACTCAATTCCTTGCCTGCATGACTTCTTGTCTACCCTCTCCTCCACCCAAGTGCATCCTCTACAGAAACTCCATTTCTTGGGGGAGTGGAGGTAGAAGAAATCTTCCATATATTTATATAAAATGGAGATATAAGCAATTATTTAACATAGTTGTAACTAGGCTGCTAAATAATATTATTTTGACCTTCATGTTGGATTTTATGACTCCCAGCAGTTTTATTTATTTGCTTATTTGAAGTAGTGTCTCTCCCTAGCCCAGTTTGACCTGGAATTTACCTGGAAGTCCAAGCTAGCCTTGAACTCACAATGATCCTCCTATATCATCCTGCTGAATTCTGGGATTACAGGTGTGAGCACTATGACCAACTCCTAACAGTTTTAAATCAAGAGCATTCAGTTATTCTAAAAAAAAAATAAGATTTTTGACATAGTGCTCTATTAAGACCACATGAAGAATTCAAACAAACTAAAGTGGCTTATTCAGCACAAAGAAAACATAAAGCACACTTGGACTCTATGGCACTAATGGAAAAGAATAGGAGGCAAGTCTTCTGTGCAGAAGCTAGGGTTTGGGGAACCTGTATGGCAGGATATTTGGCCATGATGACACACTGATACTGGCTGTGGTGTAGCAGGAACTCCGAGGGAATCTGCTGATTGACACCTCTTTGTGGACTGTGGGGGAATCCATAAGCCAGAGCAGTCACCCAGTACAGAACACAGGAAGACCTTGAGATGTGGCAAGAAGCCACACACCAGAGGCAAATCCATGACACAGTCCTCTCATCAAGCTACTTGTGTTTGTAGGAACCAAAGGAAGGTTGCAAATGTAAATAGGTGGGTGGAGAAAGGGACCTGAAAGACATTCTTAGTTCTTTGTAGGTAATATGCTGGGCTTTGCTAACCATATGTCCATACAATAGCCCCTGACCTCCAAGAAACTCACAGTCCAGGCAACCAGATGTTTGGAGTTAAACAACAGTCATTCCCAGTGATTCTGTCTGAGGCTGATGGGCCAATAGGACTCAGGATCTAGCTAGGTAACACCGTGACCAGAAGAACTGGAGCAGCCTACAAGCACATAATTCTTAGCTTGAGTCAAGAACACTTCTATACCTCACATTGTATACCTCACATTGTAAAAACAAAGCCAAGCCAAGGAGAGGAGGAAATCAGGTTCCAGGAGGGGGCTAAGGTGAGGTGAACTTGGCTGTCATGTAAGCATGCTAAATAGGTGAACATTGTTGAACCATCAGATGCTCATGTTAGGAATTTGTAGTGCTATCTTCCAGCCAGATTCTGAGTGCTTGCTGCATTAGACATTTAAGATAGGCTGCTTCTGGTCAGGTGTTTTATCCTAGCAACAAGAAAATAACTGCAATAACTTAAAAAAAAAAAAACCACAGATGCCTATAGACATCCTTAATATATGGTAGGTAGATTGTAGTGCAATGTTCCCTGTTCTGCATCTGTGTTAGTCAGCTTTCCATCACTGTAGTAAAATGCTTGAAGACAACATTTATTTTGGCTCATGGCTTCAGAGGTTTTATGCCATACTTGTTTGGTCCCATCACTATAGCTTCAATGGGTGTTGGCAGCCCTGTCGTCACAGCTTTGGTGGCTTTATCCACATGGCCTACACCTTTCGGCAGCGAGATGTTCCATGTTGCCATCGTCTGTCACATGCTGAAGTCTCCTGTGCAGCTTCGTCTTCACTCTCATAGCATCATACATTGTCCTCTTGGCTCCCCACAGGGCACCCACCTTTGTCCTGTACTGTCTGACCTCCAAGGTCTTCCCTTGAGATCTGAATGGAAGCCTCCATGACTCTACACCTCTTGGCTTTTGCATGCCCATACAGCCAGCATCACGTACATGATGCCAAGTAAGGTCCACCATCAACTCAAGCAGTAACTGGGTTCATTTGGACCATAGTTGCAGCAGCTTCTGAGTGCCTGGGTGGCTGAGCATGGTAAAACAACCCCCGGAAAAATGTTTTTTAGTCCATACCATGTGAGCAGGGCTCCCATCTCAAAGCAAAGTCTTCAAAAAACATTTTATACCCTTGACACTTCAATGGGTGGGGCCTACTAAACTTCTCAAACTATCTAATTATCCCAGTGGGACATACATCACATCTTTTAAAAATATATATTATTTATTTACTTATTTGGGAAAGAGTGAGGCAGAGAGAATGGACACCACTGCAAATGAACTCCAGACTCATGCTCCACCATGTGCATCTGGCTTGTGTGGGTACTGGGGAGGCAGGCAGTTTGCACTGGACATAATGGAAGAAATTTAAAGGTAAGATGGGGGGAAAAAAGACACAAAGGAGGAATCTCTGGTTCAAAGTGAAATAGTGACTTAGTGACAGTGCTGGAGCAGAATCTAGACTGGAAGGCTCCCAGGCAGAAAATGTTAAGGAATACAACTGACCCCAGAAAAGAGGCCTCATTCCCATGACCACCATCTTATTCCAGAGGCTGATAGTGAACATCTTTGGGAAGATATTCCCCAGATCCATTGGATATAAACCTTTCTCAGCCATTGCCATGACTTTGAGCAAGTTCCTAATATCCTGAATCTAAAATTTCCCACTGAAAAACTGATCATAAGAGCACCTGTCCTGACTTATTCATAGGTGTGTTTGTGTTCACCAAGGAAGACTGTGGTTTGAAAGTGCTTTGGAAATCCAAATATAGGATTAATGGTGGGATGAAGAGGTGGCCCAGCGGTTTAGGTGCTGGTTTGCAAAGCCAAACAACCTGGGTTTGATTCCCTAGTACCCACATAAATCCAGATACACAAAGCGTTGCATGCATCTGGATTTTGCCACAGCTAGAGGCCCTGGGGCTTTCTCTCTCTCTCTCTCTGTCTCTGTCTCTGTCTCTCTCTCTGTCTCTGTCTCTCTCTCTGTCTCTGTCGCTCTCTCTCCCCTTGCAAATAAACTAGGTGAAATAACCCTCGATCCTCCTCCTCACATAAGGAGCTAACATTATCACTGGAGATGGACCACAAAATTGGTTTACTAGGTTCTATATATGATGGTGGTGGTTTTCTCCTGAATGTCATATGTTCATTAAATTATCCCCTGTGATTTCCTGGTCAGCCTGGGCTAGAGCAAAACCCTACCTCAAAAAAAAAAAAAAAAAAAAAAAAAAACTTAAAACTCCTGAATGGCCAAACACCCGCATTTGTTTCTTGGTGTCACGTGCTCCTTCCCGGTGCCACAAACCTATTGACCTCTATCATTTTGCCATGGTCAACTGAAATAAAACAATTTTTTGTAAAAACCTCATGCCTACAGGCACTGTGTGAAGCTGAAGGATAAAGTAGGGTCCTTATACTCCAGTGGCTTAGATTTCTAAGCTTGCTGGCAACAACAGGGTGAAGTGTGGCAACGAAACTAAGTATACAGTCTGGGCTCTGTGTCTCCTCTTTCCTGGTTCAGTTTTTGACCAGAGTCATGCTTTATTCACCTTTCTCTTGTTTTAACATTAAGGCCATTTTAAATCCACTTATTCCTACCTGCAAAGAATAGCACAAGTTTGACCATATCCTGGGATTTCCACTGCCTCCTGCATCTCTCACCTGTACTAATGTTCAGTCTCCCCATGGGCCATGCCTGCTCTGGACTATGCACTGTCCTTCACACACAGAAGCGAGCTGAGTCTTTGAAAGGAAAAATCCTTTGCCCAAACCTTCTGTTGCCAGGCCAGCCAAGATCACAGCAAAACTCTGCATGGCTTTCAGGCCCTGCCTGCTGGCTCACTCCTCTCCCAGCTCTCTCTCTCCTTTTGTCCTTTCTGCTCTAGGTCCCCTGCCATCATTGAAGTCCTCCACAATTGAGCACGTGCTGCATAGCAGAACATCACCCTGCTTTTCCCTTCAGAACTCATCCCTCTAACTTTTATGTCGAGTTACTCTGAGTCATTCAGGTTTAAGTTCATATGTCATGCTGACCGTGCAATCAAGGTACTCTGCCTGACCTAGTCACTCTCCAAGACACTTGGTCTGATTGTTTTTATGATGTGTGGCCTTATCTTTTATGCTTACTTTCCTTTCTTATATTTTTTTCTTACTTTCTTTACTTTGCTTTTCTTACTTTTTTTTTTTTTCCAAGGTAGGGTTTCACTCTAGCTCAGGCTGACCTGGAATTCACCCATGTAGTCTCAGGGTGGCCTCACACTCATAGTGATCCTCCTAGGTCTGCCTCCCAAGTGCTGGGATTAAAGGCGTGCGCCACCACGCCCAGGTTCTTACTATTTTTGTTTGTTTGTTTTTGGAGACAGGGTCTCACTCTAGCCCTGGTTATCCTTGAATTTACCACATTCCTATTACCTCAACTTGCCAAGTTCCGGAATTAAAGGCAGGAGCCACCCACCCTGCTTCTGTATTTCACACTCAAATGCAGTTGCAGGAGGGAACAGTCCCCAGTCTTACCATAGCTCTGCTCCACACAGTACTTAAGATACAATGGGAAGGTGTTAAGCTGCTGACTCCTTCACATTTTCTTCCATCCCTAGGTGCCTATGACAAAAGTCCCTTTCTGATACAACTTTGTCAACCTCACCTGACCCTACTGTTCTAAGATGCCTCTGCAATTCCACCACACCTACTGCCCTCTCTCCTTGCAACAGGAGTTCCCCGAAAACATCTGATGCTGCCCTGTAGGTGTCACTTGTTTTGTTTAAATGCTTGTTCCTTTTAGTTCTTTAGTGGCTCTTGCAGACATCTGTATATTTTGTTGTATAGCAATTTCCTCTGAATTAAAACATTTCAGCTTCGAAGGCAGTTTCAAATTGAAACAGACTCATGACTTAGCTAAGAAGCTTCGTAAACTCAGGTAGTAAGCCACACTTAAGATACAAATACTCATCTAGGATCTTTAAGGCTTGGGAACTAAATAATGCTGGGGACCTAAAAAGGTCTCAGGAATTTGCTGAAACTTGCCACGATTCACAAGGCCCCTCTCCAAACTTATCTAAGAAGTAAAAGAACTGCTTGGGAGAAGAGACTCTCAAACTAGCAAAGCCACCAGCAAGTCATGCAATGAGTTCCAGAGATGCAGCTGCCTTTAAGTCATCCTGCAAGAGAGCCCTCAACCATGCTGGTGTGAGAAACCACAATAAACTCACTGCTTCACCAAGTTGGACTTGGGTGGAATCATTGTAGTAGTCAGTGCCCTATGTGAGATGAGGAGACTGTTCACATCTTCGCAGGAAAAAATAATGCAACAATATTTATTCCGATAAATGAATTTAAAGCAGTTGTAGGTCATCTTAGTGCACTGCTTTTTGTCCTGCATAGGTGTGTTTCTCTACTATAGACTGAACACTTCTAATCTGAAACCTCAGAAATGTCAATTCTTTTGAGCATCTAACTTTTTTTTTTAAATTTTGCATCACTGAGGGCTTTAGAGATACAGAAAATTATCAGAAAATACAGAACAAATTACATTGTTGTAGCAGGCAAGTCTATGCATGACAAAAAATGTAAATTTCATGAAAGGGACACCTTTTAGCATTTAAAAGAATTTTAAAAAACTAAGTGATAACTAACTAAAGTGAGGCATTCAGAACAAATGCTAATGTCTATGATTACATGTTACACATGACTTTCCTATTGTACATATTTCTATCAATATTTGCGTTAATATTACCGAGGCAATGTAAAACTCAAGTAAAACCCACAATATCTGAAGAATTTATTGAAATAAACGGCAAAATCCAAGGAGAGATGTGTGACCACCTAAATTTGACTTGCACAGCATGATTGTGACAGGGAGGACGCTCATTCTACTGCCAGGACCAAGAGGACATGAGCTACCTCAGAGGGGGGCTGTTTCCCGGGCTCTGGGCGGCTGGAGAAGGCGGCGCGGGACGGGGCGCGCTGAGGGAGGCGGCGTGGGGCCGAGCAGTCTTCAGCCATGCCTGGGTGAGGCTGGCCTCGGGGCTGGGCTGCAGCAGGAGGGAGCCGCGGGCGGGGCTGGGCGTGTCGCAAGGGCGGAGCCGCGGGGGATTTGCGTTCAGACCTCAAGAACTGTGGCCCAGGGAGGCGGTTCCGGTTCCCCGCAGTTGGAGACTTGGGCACAGGACTCGCGGGGGCGGCTAGTGCAGCTCACTGCTAGGCGTCGCTGCGCGTTCCGTGATGACGCCCCTACACGGGAGGGCCCAGCGTGCTCCGTGGGAGCTGTCATCTAGGTAAGACCATGCCCTACAGTTGGTGGCAGCTGTCCAGCCCCTTGGCCCCGTGAGCCCCACAGAAGGCATTGAGGTGTGACCCAGAGCACAGGGTGGCGGTTCACCTCAGGAGAGGTAGCTGTCCATTTGTTTGTCTGGCCACCAGCCCGTGGAGGTCAGTCTAGAACCTCTTTGTCCACTGTGCTGGTTTTCATCAGATGTCCCTCAAAAACTCATGTGCTGTCCATACTTGGTCCCTGGCTGGTGACAATTTGGGAGGTGGAGCCTTGCTAGAGGAGGTTGTTGAGGTCAGCCTTCGAAGGGTTATGGCCCAGGTTTTGAGTTCACTCTCTGGCTGTTTTCTGCTAGCTTCTGTAGCAAGAAGTGATGCCCAGCCACTGTCCTGCTGTCCTTTTTCTGCCATGATGAAACTTCCCCTCCAGACTGAAAGCCAAGTAAACCCTTTCTTCCCATGAGCTGCTTGTGGTCCAGTGTTTCGTCCCTGAAACGAGAAGGTAAATACAACAGTCACCTTTCAGCCCCGTTCTGTCCTTTATCCATGCCTCACAGGCAGGGATGGGTGGAGGTAGAGCAAAATTGACCTTGGGGCGGTAGAGATGGCTCAGCAGTTAAGACGCTTGCCCACAAAGTCTAAGAAGAGAGGTTCAATTCCCAAGTACCCATGTAAAGCCAGATCCACAAGGGGCACATGTGTCTAGCTTTCCTGTGGGGTGTCTAGAGACCGTGGCCTGACCATTTTCTGCCCCCTCCCCATTCCAATCTCTCACACTCTCTCAGTAATAAATAAATAAATAAATAAATATTTTTACAAAATTGACCTTGCATGAGTGGCAGGTTCTGGAGGCATTCTGAGGACCAGATGCCCAAGACATGGAAACCTGGGAGAAGGGAGAATGCTTCTGAGGCTGGGATCCTCAGGTCAAGTTTTCCCCTCGCAAGCCTCCTGTACAGGGAATTGTATAACCATGGAGGGTCTGGTATAGGAAAAGTGATTTCTGGCTTCTGAGCTGACTAAGCTGGCTGCTCCCACAGAACTTTTGGAGCCTTTTCTTTTGTGCTGCTTTTGGTACAGGTAAAACTTGAGTTCCTTTCAAAGTCATATTATTTTGGCAGGTCTATACCTGTGTGTATACATTTAGATTTGCTAGGTCTTTCCCAGGTCAGCAGGTGCCACTAGACATATTTTCCAAACAGAAAGAAAAGGTGGCCAGGGTTGCAGAGCCAGGAGAGATTGAGCTGTACTTGAATTCAGATTAGGATGAAGAAGGTTGTGGCCAGTGGTGGAGGGGCTAAGGCCAACATGACTGTGGCTCACAGGTTGGTGCTCCCTGACTGCCAGAAGTCCCCACCCTGAGTAGGCTCAGAGCCTCACTCCCAAGCACTTCCATGGACCCTGGTGGAAGGAAGCATGTACAAGTGTGCAGCACACAAGGAGTTGTAACTCTGACATGGTCTGACCACTGGATCTGAGTGGCATCTACATCCATTGGTTGTCACTGCCTAATGGGTGATGAGCCAGCACTATTGGACAAGAGGCACTGTAATTGGAGAGACTACCTCAAGAAGATCCCTGGGCAGTTTCCTGGGCATTGCAAGCCTTGGGCATGATACTGCAGCTGGCTATATGTAGTGCCTGTGGAGAACAGCTCAGGTGGGCAGCATGAGGACTGCTGGTGAATGGATCATATCCAACCTGGTGTGGCAGTTCTGCATGGTGCAGAACCTACTCATCCCTGAGCTAGGCTAGCATGGAGCCTTGACTGGGAATGAAAGAACAGACAAGTAGCTGGGTGCACATGGCTCAATGGTGGGGGATATTAGGAGTATGGGTGAGATTTCACCAAGACCCCAGTCAGCCCCATAGGGGTCTTTTGTTTGGGATCTGCTTTTGCTTGGGCTGGAGAACAGCTACAGCTTTTTTGGATGAAAGGGTACGGAGGGGTGTATTAAAGGGGCATAGGAAATGACCCAACCAGACAGGTATCCAGGAAGGTAAATGCACAGGTTCTGGCAGTGGTGACAGAGATTGTGTAAGAGTTGGAAAGTGGTACCAGGAATGATAGAGGTTGTGCAGGGGGTTGACATGCACCTTATTACAGGGTCCCTGGTAGAGAGCCAAGGCCAGGTGTCCTGCAGGAGCTGTGCAAAATTAGTGGCCTTTCTCAGAGGATCCCAGTGTCAGGTTTGCAGACTTTCCTAAAAGAAAAGATAGCTCTGTGGTCTGTCCAGGGCTCGTCATTATTCTTGCAGCAGGCAGGCTCCATGGAGGCATTTAGAGCAGAAGAACACTGTCGACTCATGGTGACTCACACAGTTCCAGTTCAATATCTTTCCCTTGAAAGATAGTGAGTGTTGTATTCAGCCTTTTGTTGTTGGGACAAACATCTAACCAGACACAGCTCATGGGAGGAAAAGGTCTAGGTCAACTTACAAGTTCTGGAGGAACGCCATTCATGTTAGAAAAACCTGGCTCTCTTTTGTAGATCTTAGCAGATCTACTAACAGCCAGCTCCACAGAACTTCCAAAGCTCCAACTGCTGTCCACATGCCGTAGGGCTGGACTTCAGATCTGCCCCCAAACAAACTTTAGGGCTGAACTGCAATATCTGTCCCCCCGTGACATGCCTCTTCCCCCATAGGGCTCTACTCCCTGGAGACTCATGATTCAAGCCTGAGTGGATGGGGCCATATATCCTAACTACCACATGGGGTGTTTGGGTGAATGGGATGAGGGCTCCTGTCTTTAGGAAGATGCTGAGCCTCTGGATGACCATGGCAAGAACCTGCCCAGTCTGAGATTTGGAGCTCCTATTTCAGAGAGGAGGATGGCGAGATAGTGCCAAAAGAAGCCAGGGTTCTCTGGAGTCTAGGTCTCAGGGTGGATGGACTGGCCTTGTAACTAAGGCTTACCCAGCTTGGCAAGGTGTCTGAGCCCCTGTACTGTCTCCTTTCTGCCCACATGGTTCCCTGTCCTGTAGATCTAGTTCTGTTTCTCTTGACTCTTTCTAGAGGAAGTTGTGTGGCCAAATTTAGTTAAGGAATCATTTTACTGAGTGCTGGCTACCCAAGGACATGAGCTGGGGGGGAAGGGGAGAATGGACAGAACCTGCACTTCAAGGCCTAACTTATTTCTTCAAGGGGATAAATGCCCAGTTGACAGAGCCCCCAATGTTTTGAAGGGGCTTTGAGGTTCCTGTGAAAGTTAACATGGTTTGAGTTACTATTAATTGTAGACAATGTTACATTTGAACTGGAGCTTGGACAATTTGGTATAGTTGGAGTGGGCATCTTGGGTGGAAAGGCAAGAATAGACTGAAACTCAGAGAATGTTATAGGTGTTTGGGGGTGACGCATATTCCTGTAAGTTACCCCCTCATCCATACTGCTGTGCATAAGCCCAATAAACTCTTTGGCTTGTCAAGCTTGACCTGGTTGGTATCATTACTCTGTTCTGTCATGAGTACCCTGTCTGGTTAGAATAGATGTTTCTATCTGCCTGGGAAAAGATCACATACCACCCAATTGAATGTCCTGGTCCAATAGAGTGGAGCTAGTGTGGTGAGAGCCATGTTTTGGAAGAATACAGAATTTTTTTAAACAAGATTTTATTTTTATTTACTTGTTTATTAGAGAGAGAGAGAGAGAGAGAGAGAGAGAATGGACACACCAGGGCCTCTAGCCACTGCAAACTCCAGATGCATGTGCCACCTTGTGTGTCTGGCTTACATGGGACCTGGAGAATTGAACCTGGGTTCTTAGGCTTCACAGGCATGCACCTTAACTGCTAAGCCATCTTTCCAACTCAAGAATACAGAGTTTTAAAGTGCTTACTTTGTGTTGTGGTACTTGTTCTGCAATGGGTATACTAGACTGAGCTAAATACTCTGCCTCAGGAGCTGCCTCTAATGAGGAAGTGTATCAGACAGCTTCAGGTTCGCTGAGATGAACTTCCAGACCAGGCACAGTTATGGAGGAAGGGATTTATTGAAGCTTACAGATCCAGGGGAAGTTCCATAAAAGCAGAAGAAACTGGCCTGCTTTCACAGGCCCAAGCAGAGAGAGAGAGAAGCACAAGCCTAAAAGCCACAGCACACTTCAGGAACTCCAGCTAGGCACACTTTGCATATCTTTAGATTGAAATCTGAAACCCACCACCACACCTTAAGATCCACACAATGGCACTGACTCCAGCCTGGTGGCTGCAGATGCAAACTACAAACAAATAAGTGAAAATATTGGGGGCCATCTATTCTATTCAAACCACCACAGGAGGCAAAGGTGGGAGACAGGGGAGGGTAGTGAGAAAGTAGTAGGGGTGTAGTATTTGAGAGGCGAGTGGATCTAGGAGTGAATATATTATATTTTACTGAGTAATGATAGCCTGGCATATTTCCAAAGTTGAAAGTTCAGAGTGGGGGGGAACCAGCACACTTTAATCAAGACTCTGAATAGCTGGGCCTGTGTTCTAGGGGGGCCTTAGAATGTGACTGAGAGTACCGTTCATAATTAAGAGCCCTTGAAGTAAATTCTCAGCAGTGACACTGACGTGTGTCTGGGGAGCAGTTGTGTTGGGACCAGAGCACAAGACCAGGTCACATGTGCACTGTGTGGCCAGAGCAGAGGTGCTGGTGTTGATCCTCTGTTTTGGTCCTCATCTAAGGAGGAACAGGAGAAGAAGGTCCACCCCCAGCAACACACCACATCCAGCAAGGATCCCCCTCCACAGTGACTATCACCTGCAGCAGATCAAACGTTCAGAGCACACGTTCATGTGGGACACCTGTTTCAAAAAACATTCCTCCCTGTCGCCCATACACTGATGAACATCCATGATGTAAAATACAGTGCTTCCAGTCCATCTTCAAGTCTTCATACTTTTTAC